>OY856412.1:938229030-941015280 GCA_963693085.1 Alisma plantago-aquatica | reverse complement strand
CTTTGTAGTCTGCTTTCGTCTTTTCGCATTAAAGTTGACTCCTTTGACTTGTATTTAACTATTGAACAACAACCACCTCCGGACAACAATCATCACCAACAATTCATGTCGCTTACCAATCACAAAGAGTGATCAAGTTAAACATACCATATTACAATGGTACTATCATCTAGAAGTACTCCTTGACAAGTTCCACACCATCGATAAGTACTTCCAATTTCATCATTGTCTTACAAAGGATTGGAAGCTTCTATTCATCACAACAAAGCTCAAGGGCGATGAGCCTGTCTGCTGGAAATCACTCCCCTACCTACCTAAGGCCTAGAAAGTCCTACTATACACCATCCACAAGCACCTCAATCAGGTGACTACAGATAGCGCTTCTACACATAATTCATTGAGTTGAAGCGATGTATAGAGACAGTGTTAAAAATAGTCGACAATTTTAACGATTATTACAATGCTCCAACAGGCGGGCTCAACTAGAAGCTTACCAAGAAGTTAGCTTTTTCCATTCACACACCTTAGTTTGCAATGTAGATTGTGATGCAGATTGAAGATGCCCTACGGTGACGATCTCCAACCTCGATCATTCCACCATGTCACCATTTTCCTCTGTTTACACCACTTATGGCGGACCACGAGTTCCATTACAAGCATAGATTTTGAGGCGGCGAGGCGGTCGATGTCCCTAGATGGACGCTCGGCCCGCCCAAGTCAACTAGGCGGGCGCCCAGGCGTTTTTTTTAGATATACAAAATTATACATATGTATATATATGCTTATATGTATTATTTATGTATATATATATAATATATATGATATATGTATGTATTCCTTATCCAACCCTCTCAAATTTATTAAAATGACACCATAACTGTAAGTAAATGAGACAAATTCAATATCAAAAAGAGACAACAAGAAATATAGTACACTAGAATCAATAAAATGTTCCAAGACATGCCTAATCTAATTGTTCGTTAATATTTTAGATACACTATCACAATCAGGGCTGAAATATTGAATATTGAATTAGGAAAAAAACATATAACACAATACAAATATTCTAAAATAAAATTTAAAAAACAATTTAATGCAACCCGACAGCCAATTAAGCGGTCGCTCAACAGGCTTGTGGGTTGCTCAAGCGGACTAGGCGGCCGTCTAGCCACCCAGTCGGCCCAGACGGACGCCCAAAAAATCTCTGTGGCTAAACATGAAGCAAGGCGGATCCCACTTGAGCGACCGGTCGACTAGGCGACGCCTAGGCGGCCGCCTCAACAACTATGATTACGAGACTGCCATTATCCTCCAAGTTGTTGATAGTACCAAAGTCGACAGTTTTTCACTTGTCAATGTCTTTAACAACAATCTTCTTGGTGCCTCAACCGTGTCCCAATCATTGTATTGAATGACAAGGAAGACAATATCAAATATGAGGATGTGCTCCTAGCTAGTGAACCAAATGATGACGAAGAGAAAGAACTAGTACAGCACTCTCTACTACTCCTGGCGGATGGTGACCACAACCCTAATCCATGTCGGTCTTCCCTATGCGTATCATATTTTGAGTGTCACGGTCACATTTGCACAATTATTGTTGACAGCAGTTGCACCACTAACCTAGTTTTGACACTTGTAGAGGATTTAGGGCATAGTTGTTACCCTGGCATCACTGACCGTGTTGGTTTGACAATGCCAAGCACCATGTCAATAAGCAATACCTTGTGTACTTTTCCTATCATGATGTATACAAAGATGTCATGTATTTGACATTGTTCCTCAACACATTGCCCACATTGTGTTGGGACAACTATTATGCCAAACACGATGGGTTTGCACGCCTACACTTTTCGTGTGTCGGAACACAGGTCTTGATGGTTTCTAACCCAGCACGCACAGCTCCTACAACTGCCTAACGATATTCCACCAGTTACTACTTGGAGAGACCTTCTAGGGTTGGCACCCAACTCACTAATGACTCGTTTTTCAAACCCGAGGAAGTTGATACAACATGAACACCAACATAGTTCATCTTCATATTGCCTTTAATGCATTAGGGACTTAAGTGCATGTTTTCCAATTTTAAAAGTAAGTCGCAAAGTAGCATGTCTATTATGGTTCACATGGAAGTTAAAATTTATTTGACAATTTGCATAATTAACCTCAAGTTTAGGGTTTGGGTCGTTTGTTACAAAATCCAATTTTGGGGCATGTCCCGGGCAAATGAATTTGATTTTGAAGTAGAATTGGTTTAGTTTTCCCAGTGCATTCTGCATCACTTTGAAACATTATCATGATATGAATTTGCATGACAAAGTATAGAGCCTTAATATTGCTCTATCAAGTTGGAGGGCACAAAAAAGGTACCTCATGAGTGTTTAGGAGGAAGCATTTAAATCCAAAGGTTAATTAAATGAGAACAAACTTTAGGCAAGCACACACTAAACACAAACAAGACACCTTAGTTACATAGTTCAACGAAACCCTAGTTTGGGGCCATGTGTCACGAGTAGAGAGAATAACCTTTTTATCAAGAGTCCATGAGATATATACAAGCTAGAAAATCCCTCATATACCATTTATATGTTCAAAGGCACCTCAAAAAAAGAGACAAATGAAAGAGGGCGAAGTTGACTACAACAAACAAATCACGGGACCCAACAAATTTGTTAAAAGTTGTGCTCTTTGGTCTTCTAGGTCAAAACAAAATTGTTGTTGGTCTCTCTATTTTATAGCCATGGGCTACATCATTGCCAAACACAGTGGGAAATTAAAATATCATGATTGATAAGAATCAATCAGAGTATGACCCACAACAGATCTGATTGGAAAAGAGGGATCCATGTAGCCGACCCAGCATGGTTGGGATTGAGGCTTAGATGATGATTGATTAGAATCAATCATAGTATGGCAACATCTTCAATCACATTCATGTCTTTTCATTAATCCAGACATTCATGACAATCACTAAAATGAAGATTGTTAAGGAGTGCTCAATTCAAAATCAAAGTATATTACTTCCTTCCCTATTTACAAATGCAATGACTATTTGTGTTAATGTAATCAAAATTTGTTTCCAAAGAGAAGCATACCTTCTTTCCAAATTTCTTATTTATCCATCATCCCAACAAAAATTAGGGCAAGAATTTAGAACAATTTTCAATATTCCCCATCCATGAAGGAATTTAATACTAATTCAACAAACTCCAATGGTATCAATTCAAACCATTCAAGAAGGACTTTCCAAGCCATCTAGTTTTCCCGATCACTAAATAGGATATTTTATACTCAGCATATCTCTACCGTTATATTGGTCCTAAGCCTGGATAGAGGAGGGATGGCAATAGGTTAATACAACTATAAAACTCTTTGACATATCATGGTATATATTCTAATAATGTATGGTGTCTATTGATGCTTTTGTGTTAATTTATGAAACTAAAGACAAAATGAATCACAAATTTAGAGCTATATTTGAACTACCTCTGAAACTATAGCTTATATATATTAATTACATTGTGATCAATCTAGAAGTCTAGAGGGAAGTGGAGCCAAGTTGGATGGAGTGGATGTCGCAAAATGTGATCAGTTTCATTTATTCGGGTCCATTATGTAAATAATGCAAGAAGTGAAAACAAGGATATCTCTCATAGGATCAATGCATGGTGGACAATGACATAGTGCAACATGAATAATTCAAAATTGCAAAATTCTAGTCAGGTTGAAGTGTAAGTATAATAGGACAACTATACAGTATACACCCAACAATTTTGGGTGGTATTAAATAATGGTTGTGAAGAAACAAGATGGTAAGATGAATCTAGCATAAATGAGATGTTGATGTAGATGTGTGGGAATGTGCCAGAAATGACTATGTAAGGAATAAAGTGGAATTAACAAGCATTAAGGACAAACCACAATAGGATTACCTTAGCTAG
Source organism: Alisma plantago-aquatica (assembly GCA_963693085.1). NCBI lineage: Eukaryota > Viridiplantae > Streptophyta > Magnoliopsida > Alismatales > Alismataceae > Alisma > Alisma plantago-aquatica. Next base: position 941,011,339 of record OY856412.1, on the reverse strand, counting down.
TTAGGCATATGTAGTGATAACAGACAAGATGCACCATTTCAGAGTAATTTTATTAAGTCGGACAAAGTTAAAAGAGGACATATACCTAAACAAAGTTTTGGAAAGATAATAAGGAGAAATCTTGATTTGTTACATCTCAATCCAAATATGATGAAAACAAACAAAATGGCCAAAAAGAAATTATGAATCGGACTCCATCAAGCTTGCGATTGAGGCTACGGTGATGAATGACATTAAGCTAGGTGTGTTAATTTTCCATATTGTTGTGAGAAAAAAAAATACAAAACTGCATTCACATTCGTCTAAGAAAGAACTAGAATTCTTAGAATCCTAAAAACATGCTAGCTATTAGTGTAAGAAGGGATGCAATCCACCTATGTGTACATTTACTATGGTGCTTAGATGATAGGAGATGCATAATTAGGGACAAACAATTTAAAGATAACTAGAGACAATGGAAGACTAACACATCCACTCTGGGATAGGGGTAGCAATAGTAATCACTAATCACATGTTCTTTTGTAATGGAAGAAATGAAGTTGGTTCCCTTTGTTATTTGATTGATGTGGTTTTGAAGGGGGTAAAAGTATGAACACGGTTGTGCATAGTACGTTGAGCCATAGAATGTACTTGGATGTGAGAAATTATTTGGGCCAGAGGAAAGAGGAGTACGTAACAGAAACAGAAGGGGTTTGGTATTGGCATGCATGAGAGATTGAAAGGTCCGAGTCGATGCTTTGCCTCAGGCATGTTGGAAGTTAAGGGTCATGTGCTGAGAGGGACAAAAATAGGACATAATGCTTCTTGTAATAGTCGCGCCTCACATGGAAATACGTTATGTATTAGTCGGAAGAAAGAATTTACAAGTGTGCTCACCAGAATAGCAAGCAAGCTGGGTTCAAATTGTACTGACAATGTTGGTGGGGCGGATATGCATCTAACTAATAAAGAGAAGAGAAGATCCCCTGTGGCTAGCCCAGACAATAGGTATTCCCCACCCTCCTAAAAGAAAGGCTCAGTTCCCAGTTCATGACGTATGGTTTGTGCATGGAACAGGGCAAACTGCTCCCTTCCACAGCCCCTCATGTAGAAAAGCAGAGAAGCAAGCAGTCACTCATGGGTCTCTTGGCATTAAAACTGTTCCCTCGACGACACAGTTAGGAAACTAAGCAACTAGCTTTCATCATAACATGGGTTGTACTTCTATGAGCAACTACTACACAGCTAGCTCGTGTGCCCCTTCCTAGTTACTAAGCTTGTGATCATTGAGAAGAGTTCCTGTTTGCCACTGTCTTGGTTGTAGACCACTACAGTACGCATTTATTATTTTATGGGGGATGGTACTAAAAAAACAGGCATGAAGTTCGTAGAAGGGCCCAATATCCTCATAAATATTCTCCTTGATTAAAGTCCAGCTAGTTATCATAGAGAGGTCGTTAATGTCATGTTAGGAAAGATAATAACAATCTGTAGGAGAGGCAATTACAACAATTTATATATATATATATATATATATATATATATATATATATATGTGTGCATTACTGAAAGATTCCATGCTTCATTAAAGTTAACTTATATAGCCAAGACAGTGACTTTTAACTTTCGGGAGCAACTTCTCAAAGTGTGAAATGCAAATTCTCCAGGCCTATTCACAATCCCTATTTTGTAAATACTTGAATCCATAATATGATAAACTAATAGTTGCCCAACATGTATGAATGCAAAAAAGGTCTATTCGATCTATCTCATAGAGAATAAGAGATGAGGTAAATTTTGAGAATCTATAGTGAGGTAGATTGATATGCTGAATGAAGAGAATTACTTACATCTGTTATGCTTGCATTGCTAAGCATCTGTAAATAGGGGACAGGGAGAAGGACCCTATGTTAGAGAAATGAAAAAAAAAAGGATTGAGGGGAATTAAAGCATTATTCACTAGGGAAGCCATATAAGCAGAGAAGCCTCACCGACATGCTGCTCTCTTTCATGCTCCTAGATGATAAAGGATGTTCCCCATCAGCAGACTGTCCTGGTACTGTGTAGACAACCCGCATTTTGCATTCCTCTATTACCTTGTCTTTGCCAAACTGAACAAGTGAAAAGCAAACACAATATAGAAACATCTGAAGAAGCTGAAAAAGACATGTCCCAGACGAAAAATGTTACTACATTTTGACAGTCAGTTTTTTTTAGAACCTTGTCATTACCGTGTCTGGGGGTATCTCATCAATGTCCGTGGTAGGCGCCACTTTTGTGCTTTGCAGAAGGAACTTATCCTTACACTGCATGTCAGGTGGGTATTCCCGTTGAGGCTGGAGTGTTACTGTCCATGAAGAAGAAAACAACAGATGACGGGAGGATTAAACAAACTGTGGGAGAGACCAAAACAAAGATAAATAATTAAGCAAAGTGATTCTTTGGACAAATGTAGAAATGAGACAAATTTAACAAGCCGGTCCATAATGGAGGCACCTGTAATTACACATGAATCCCAAGGCTGCACCACCCCGGTGTTGGGCCTCACAAAGTATTTCTTCGGTGACGTCGTTTTCACCTTGTTAAAAAGGGAAGGAAAAAAAAAAAAACAAAGTGAGGTGATTTGGCAACCACGAGAGCCAAACAAAGACACTTTGCAGCTAAATAATCCCGGGGCTTAACAGAAGGAAACCGGACACGAGTGAACGATTCTTGGGAGTTACAATACCTTGAAGGCGACATGGTGCTCTGAGTTGTTGACGACCTTGATATCACAGCAACAAGGTTTCTCCAGCTCAACTGTCGAACGGGAAGAGGGGGGAAAAGAACATTCTATAAGATCAGAAGTAGCAGGCCAACAGCAATATAGCAACAACAAAAAACATGGCACAAAATCAACTCTGAACATGCAGTGATCAATCACGCATTATGCCATCAAAAAGACGAGGGTAATAGCTACTTTCCAATTTTTATATATGCCGTATTAGATGGCAGAGTTAGACCACCTAACAGCAAACAGATTAAAAGCTAGAAGAATGACGGGATTAAGAAGGCGGGCCATCATCTTACAATCAAATGTGAGCTCGTCGGGGTGAACCGACACGAGCTGCGCATTGCCGCCCTTCATGTGCTCCGGACCAAGATCGAAGCAGCTGGTTCCGATCGGCAATCCCGAAACCCCAAAAACTGAATCGGCAGCCCTCCTGAACAGGACAGTTACTCCAAAACGGAGAAAGAAAGGAGAAAGAGAGTGGAGAAAGGAAGCGACAAGGGCCCCCTGATTCGAAGGCAGCCGAGGGGAAGCGAGGACACGAGGGAGCGGCGGACGCGGCGTGCGGTTGGGTCGCTGGCTCAGAGAGCACCGCGGCGTGCAAGGCGGGGGAAGGAGGGGTTGGTTCGTTGTTGTGGGTGGTCGACACGCTACTGACGAGTTCGCCCTCTACAATTGCGGAGGCCGCGCTCCCCTCGAATTTGGAAAATTTGCAGTGGGCCTGGCCTACCTACACTTGGTGGGCAGCGAAGTGGGGGCGCAGCAGTTGGCACCTGGTGGGGATGTCGTGCGGGCTCCTGGAACTATAGTTAATACGGAGACGAAACGTCGGACTCATAGTTAATACGGAGACGAAACGTCGGTCTCGTAGCCCCTTTTTGTGAACGGATTGGGATTTGGATCGTGTTATTTAGGATCAGTCTAATTCTATTTCACAAATCAGTGTGTTTCTGTCTCTCATTATGATTAATTGGTCTCATTTGAGTTTGATTGCACTCTTATTCTGTTTGGCTACTAGGCTGGATTGTCTGCTTTTGTTTGACAACATAGTATCTGTTGATTCTGTCATGATGTTGTAGAACTGTTTTAACAAGAATAAGGAATGTGCCGCTTAAGCAGAAGGGCAAAAAAAATTTAAAAATTAATGTAGATTTTGTGAATGTCAGTTTTGTACTTAGGAAAACTAAACATAATATGTGAGTCATAAGTACGTGATGATTTAAAATAAACATATTGTATTATTGTCTTCGATTGTTGTGTATGTTGTAAATAGGTAGTATTTTACATATTTGATCCAAGAAATGTAAAATGAAAATATTATTGAAATTGTCATGTTATCTTGTTATATACCTATAAATAAGTGATGAGTGTGACTTAGCAAATATATCATATCTGTGGGCTCTAACTCAAAATCATATTGTTTAATCTTTGTGGACTGTGTTGGATAAATTGGACATTATGATAAATCCCTTTGTTTCGATGATGACAAACATTTCATTCTTGTTGATCTAACGTGCTACTTGAGTGTTGCAGGAATAAAATGGATGACAAAGATTCTAGGGAAACTATATGCTTGAATGATTGTAAATGTCATGCAATGTAATCAATTGTAAACTTGTACAAACATATAATGTACAAGTACTTAGATTTCATGTAAATCAAGTGTTAGATCTCCCCTGGCTAATCACCACACTTAGATAGGTCATCCCTTTCAAATAAGTTCACATATGCACACTCACACACACACACACATAGTGCCTTAATTGAAAGATTGAAACAGGGTCAATCTCGGTCGATCACACTCCTCGACCGAGACACTCTCGGTCGACAAACTTCTCGACCGAGAATGACCCAAGTAGTCGTTAGACACAGCTGACAAAGTAGTTGGCAGTTGCAAATGAACGTTGATCCAGAGAGCCTGTCGGTCGACAAAACTTCGACCGAGTAGGTATCTCGGTCGACAATTTGTCGACCGAGATGGTCTCTGACAGCAACTGCAGAATAAAGTAACTAGCTGTTACTAATGCACCTAACTTATATCTAACGGCTAGTTAAGCACTTAGAAGCCCCTAGAAGTTGTCTAGAACGTCCTTAAGCATCCATAGGCCACTCCTATAAATAGGACATGCCTTAGGACACTAAAAGATACCTAAGATATACTTGTGCTATACTTGAGCTTGAATACACACTTGCAAGCAATTTGAGCACTGTGATCATTTGCCTACATTCTCCTTAGCTCAATTTCATGTCCTATAGGCTAGATTCTCCTATCCACAGCAATCACAAGTTCACACACTTGGCTAGGAGATCTATACGCTTGATCTAGGCATATCAAGCCTTGGGCTTAAAGGATAAGTTGTAATTTCCTTTTTCTTTCTTGTTCCTTTTTATCTTTTGTACTATCCTTGCTACTCCTAGGGTTGGAGGCTGCGGATTGGAGAGGGTTGACTTCTCAGGTGGAGAAGGGGACTTCAAGCTACTTCAAGAAGGCTATCGCAAGGGAAGCTACTTCAGAAGGCTGGTGCAACGGGAGTTGGTGCATCTACTTCAAGGGAAGGCTGCTTCAAGGTTGGCGATTACTTCTAGGTGAAGGCTGCTTGAAGGGTTTAGGAAAAGAGATTGTATTTTATGTAAATTCCTTGAGAGGTAATAAAATAAATTTCTTTTCAAATCCCGGTTGGGTAAGCAACCGGGTAGTGGATTGACGGCTATAGTATTTGCTATAGTTGGAACCACTCTAAACCTTGTATCTCCTTGTCCAATATTTTTATTGTGGTTGTTTGAATTCAATAATTGTTAAATTATCTATAAAACTCTATTCACCCCCCCCCCCCTCTAGTAGTTTTCAGACTGTTCTAATTTTCTAAATTTTAATCAGTTCGTTTTCTTTTAATTATACATTAAATTAACGTGAATATTAATACGGTTGTAAAGAAAATTGTAATATGTCAAGTAATGTGTGTAACACCTTGATATTGTTGTTGTTTCAATGAAAGATAACATTCAAAGATAATTTCATAAAGAATGTATTATATAATAAATAACATATAAATAATATATAAAATACATAATTTATGCATTTAAATTCAATGGTAGCAAACGTGCGTAGCAAAGAGAATAACATGTCTCCAGCAGAACTTAATACCACATAAAAAATAGATAATAACTTATTGGTTCCCAGACAAATACATCTCTAACATACAAACTGAGGGACACAAAGGAGAGGTCTGCTCTGGACCTACATAGACACCGCTACACAATCTAAGATGGTGAGCAGCCACTGTGGGGGACAGGCTTTGATCCCAGGTAGGAACGTCCTAATCGGCCAACTTCATGGCCTCGTCGTACTCGTCCCATGACACAGTACAGGCTTCGTTCAACAACTGTTTGGTTTCCTATTTGATGGCGTCTTTTGGCCACTGAAACAGCAACGGCAGATGGTGAATAGGAAGAGTAACACCCTTGGCTTGTTAGTGGCTCCCACTTGTGCCCTCATCACGTGTAGGCTCGCAACATTGTTTCTTGCAAATAAGGTTTTCTTCTACATATTTTCGAATCTTCGACGGAGACATCAATATTTTTTCAAACTTTGTCGTTGCCTTTGACTGCGATGACGACATCTATAGTTAATAAATAAATATAAGTATTAGCAAATATCAATAATAGTAAGATAACTGTGACAATATTGAATACAAATAAATGTGTCAACCAAACTTAGCTACAAACAAGTAAGAACATGATGTATGCCTTCAATACATAATAATAAAGTATAAGTTTTTCAAGTGATGGTCCAAACAAAACAATGCAACACATAAGTTTTGCAACTAAATGTTGTGAAGTAAACACAAACAGCTACAATGTCGTGGAAATATATTACAAGTTTATGTGTTACTTTCGCCGTCTAACGTGGTTGTTTGATTCACTCATCGGTGTTAATAAGGTATTCAGCAACCCCAGGTGGGTAAATGTGACGAGTCGTCACGAAGTTGCGCTGTACGACCAATGGCGGGGGAGGCAATAAATCTCCCAAAATAAAAAGATTGTCTCTTATGAACTCTCTCCTTATGTGTTGCCATCTCATCTACAACTCAGTCAAAGATATGTAAGGCCCTCTAGTTATATTTTGAAAGTCACGCCATGCCTCCAACCAAGCATGTGTAGTATATAATCCATTAACACATCTCCCCAACTCATATTGGTTTCTCATCATACCTCTGAGAACCATATCAAGCTCCGTACACCACATAAAATAAGGCGTCGTTGGAGGCCCAGCAATATTACAGATTCTGTAAGTAATATATTTAAGAAGTAAGGGTGTATGACACAATTAAGGGAATATAATATGCATATTCGGTGCTAACGAACATTCAGCAACATCATGATGAAAAAATATACACCCTCCATAAAACATACACCAACATTACGATAAATAACAAAAGCCTGTTAATGTAGTACAACGGATGAATTAAGAAAGATTTAATGTTAAAAACATCAAATGGTAGACAATGTAAATTGAGAAGACAAACTAAATGTAGCTCTGCCATTCAACGTTATGGCATCACCGTGGGTGAAGGAATGTCCAAAAGAAGACTACAATCTTCCTCCAGACTGGAAACATAGCGTTCGAGAACCTCATGCTCATACTTTTTTGGTGTATATATCACCGTAGTTGTGATGAATTTCAACAAAGTCCTTCATGTTCATTGCCTGGCCCCACAGTGACTTGCATTTGACAGTTATTAACATAATCTCAACTTTCAAAGAATTAATTATTGGGGGGAGATCGACTGCCCAACGGAAGTATCTGCACCGATCTTTTCCCCAAAATGTATTATCAAGTTTAAGTGAATGACAAAGAATGTGCAACATACACAAGGGCAACCTATTATGTATGTATTTACTAGCGCACCTCACGAGAAGGACATATGTAATACATTTCGCCCGACCTTTCACTCAGAATGCCAAAATTATACAACCATGCATCCTCTGTGTTAAGCCGCAAGGCTGCATCTAACCCACAATCACACCTCGGAACTTCAGATGGATTCATCGACATCTAAAACATGATTGATGATTAGTAAAATAATGTCGAGTTCTGAACATAGATTTCAAATATAAAAAATTTGAACATAAAATAGGCCTAACTGCTTGTTCAAACATAAAAGCGTACGAAAGGTTGTTCTATATCTATGATGTATTGTAGTTTTCCTCGTTTGAAGAGTAGTTATTGCTCGTGATGTGAAGTCATTGACGAAGATATTGGCACCTCTCCCATAGAGTGGAAATATCTTGTTGGAGCCTATCGGTGTCTGCTCTTGTCGAACAGACAAAGTCACATTGTTCAGACCATAGCTTGTGTTCGTTGTGTGCATATGCAAGTTGTGTTAGCATAGCATCCCTAACTGCAGTAATTGTGGCAACTGTGGGTGGTACATGCTGCGCGGGAAATCTCATCTGACATCTATTCAAAACAAGACCCCTACCACATGTAAAATATGGTATGTGGGGGTTGTTGTTTTCAAAACGTCCATTTGCCACGTCCGCGACATCCATATACACGTGTATAGTGCATTGAAGGCCGCATTTACACCAAGGCATTCCTTTCTCCATTTCAAGACAACCTACTGAAACATTATGTCATGTATATTATTAGGATCCAATAAAAAGTTCATAAAATAAACAACTAAAGGCTACAAAGTTATGTGGTGGATGATTTATCAAATAATGTCAAAGACTATTACAAATACAATTGTACGTCAACGGGCATCCCATAGAAAATTAGAAATGGATTCACGTAAACGATCACCCTCCCTTGAATCGGCCTAACTTGTTTGTTGGAGGGAACTCAAGTCAACCCCAGAAGGGGGAACGACAACTGTTGAAATGTCATCTGGGAGTTCATCCATGATACTTTCGCCATCATGTTGGCGGCGTATGAAATTGCGGAGGATACAACAAGCCATTATGAGGCGACACTATGAATGTATGGGATATGTCGCCCCCTTTTTAAAGTAGGCAAACCGCCGCTTCAGCACCCCAAATGCTCTTTCTACAACATTACATAATTGTGTGTGGCAGTGGTTGAACATCTCCTCTTTGCTGGTGTAGGCATGTATGTTTCCTCGGTACTCAGAAATATGGTAAGTTGTGTTGTGATACGATGTAAGGAATTGTCGAGTGTTGGCATACCCTGCATCAACTAGGTAAAACTTTTCTGGCGGAACTTTAAACCCACCCATGGTCGTCGCTGACTATAGGACCCGTTGGTCAGCAGCCGATCCCTCCCACCCAGTTAGGACATATGTAAACTCCATGGAGAAGTCAACTACAGCCAAGACATTAAGAGAGACATTTCCTTTTCAGTCTCGATAGCGATTTTGTTTGTCTCATTTAACCAAGACTGTGATGTGTGTTCCGTCAATTGCCCCGATGGCATTCTATAACACCAAAATAGGTTGTAAATATACTAAATATTTCCAAATGATTAAAGATTGTAGGGGCTAACTATTACCTTGAAGTACGGGTAGAACCTTGGGGTCTCCAATATACGAGAATGTGTTGCTGTGCATGTCACTGCAGTTTTCATGACAATATATTCATTGGATAATGAACACACATCGTCCAAGACTTTGTTGAACTTTCTACTGATGGTCTCACCATAGTAAATGTAGTCCTCAGCCAAAGCACAATTTGTATGTCCAAGGCCAACCATCTGTAGGAAGTAGCATACAGCCTCAACTGAAGTGACGCCTCTCGTACTTCGTAACAAGGCCTGACTCTCAAGCTTGTCCACAAGGGCTAATATAGTATGTGGTCTCATTCGATATAGGTCATAAGCCCTTTGTTCATGACCGTTTAATATTTCTAAGACCTTTTGGTGGCCACTCCTAATGCTAACTGACCTAGGTATTGTAGGTGGTATGTCGGAAATGTCATCGATGATGGAGTTTTCTATGGACTCAGCTATTGTATCAGCAATGTGATTAGTTGGACCAGACAATGTATGTAGAATGTGCGTGAGGAGGTCAGGTGTTTCTGTTCGGTCACTAGTTGACATGATGCCTACAAGTGGAATCATAGCAAGGTTGTCATGGCAACGACAAGGAAAAAATAACTACTCGACAATCATATGTAACCGCGGGCATGTAAAATAATGGCTTGCAGGATACATAGCGAATTAGATTGAACGCAAAATAAAGCATGGTAGTGAAATAAAATATTACAACAATTAATCAATTTAGTTTGTGCGGTAAAATAATGCCTGGACGGGAATAAAAATATTACAACAATTCAGCAAATTAGTTTCTGGGGAAAGAAAATGTTTGGATGGGAAATAGATTATTACAACAATGAAAGAACTTTCTACTAATTTGCTGAGTTAAATGTCTGGCCGTTAATCAAACTGATGTTCCCCCTTATGATCTGAAAGGGCCAACATCATTGGACGCAGGAAAAAATGCATGATGAGATGGCATACTTGGTCTGTTGTTGAAGTTGGGTGTTGGGGATTGCGGGAAAAGTGTATGGTGAGATGGCATAAATGAGGATGGCATTGAAGGTGTTGGTGTTGCATTAGCAGATTGGGACCTTTCCCAAAGGTCTTGCAACCATATGATTATCTTTTGAGGTGTGTCTATAAGGCTGAGGTAGATGTTGCAGTTTGTTGAGTCCTTGATGGCATTCACAAGTTTTGTAAACACAACAGTGGGGGCATCGGGGTAAGTGTCATGGAAATGTTGTAATATGGTTGCAAACTCTTTCTTTTCAAAGGCTCTGGTTGCCACACCAGTGCCTAACTTGTGAACCTTTGCATAAACCTGTGTGAATTCAGATGACACTTCATTTGAAAGCCCACATCGGTCTTGAGCCATTGATGGCCGCTTCTTGCGCCTAACGACAGGAGGCCTCCCGCCAACACTTGGTGTGTCTGTTCCGCCTCCCCCGGTGTCTCCCTCATTTTGCATCCCATATGCGGCCATGTTCGGTTCCCCTGATTGGCTTCCAGTGTTCATGGGTGTCTCTGACCCATCTAAGTCGACAATAACATCATCCTCACAGGCAACGTCAGAAGGGATTTATGTGTCCATTGAAGACATTGCATGATGTCCTCTAGCAATGTTCCTCCCCGCCATCATCTCGATGTCATAGTAGTGGGGAAACGGTCGCTTAAGCAACCTAGCAAGGTCCTTGTTTGCCTAAGTATACGGAAAAATTATATTAGGAAATTTAAGTGTAAATATAGGACATTACTTTTTTCGATTAAGGGACTGGTTATTGGGCATACCGCAAGGCTCTCCCTCCACTCAGGGGTGTCAGGTAGCGTGGACTTATGCCTAGTGTCATCCCATCCAACGCCACTCTTATTCGTCACAAGCTTCAAAGCGGCATAGTCCCTCCTCAAGTTCTTCTACCGAGTTTTGAGATGGTCTATATTGCAGGTTGTCTTCCCCATCCTATTTTGCATTTCCACAATTGCCTCCCTCCAAGTCTCCCTAGTGAAATGACCATCGACAAACCTGCCTAGGTCATATTGTCTGTGCAATGCTGATACTAGAGCGGCATCAGACTCTCTTGACCAAACAATATGAAACTTGGGGTCAGCGGAATACATACCCCCGCAGGTGTTGCAATATATTATGACAGTGAGGAGTGGCTACAATGATAATTACTATATAACATGTTTGATTTGTAAGGGGCACATCCCATCACAATACACAAATCGTTATGCTAACAAGAAAATAATGTATTGTAGTACAGACAATAAACATCCATCATACTATAGAGACTAGGTTGATATATATATGGTGAAGTTGATATAACACTAACAGAGCTAGGTCTTGATGGAAAAATGTGTGTGTGGTCAATTTCATATATATATATATATATATATATATATATATATAATTACACTATGGAGAGTTTTTTTTGCTTATCTCAGCCTTGCATTATATCTTTTCAGAGAAAGTATGTACTTAGATAGTGGCGTCTAAGCTGCAATTACACTATGAAATAACCTTGTGCATTAGTTGCATATATTTTCTTTGTATATAGTAAAATCAATGTATGTATGTGAATAGAGGTATAGTAGAAACAATAGAAAAGTAGTGACAACACACTATTTTCAGCACATGTGGTACATTTTACAATAAATAGACGAGTTCCCATTCAATATATTTACTACATTGGAATTTGATTCATGCCATCCGATTCATCTCAAATTGTACACATTAGCTATATTTAAAGATGTGTTTTGTTTGCTGATAAGATCTTTGTCTTGCATTACTTGCTATGCCAATGAAAGCATGTACTTGAATGGTGATGGCTGAGCTACAATTACACCAAAATTACTCTATACACCAGCTATTGCTCTGTTGGTGTGTCCTGGAAGTATCATGTAACCAAACTTACTCTATACACCAAAATTGATTCCATTTTTATAGACCTAGGTATTCTGTAATAGAATCACTGCTAAATTGCACATGTCTGTAAAAAATTGTTCTATTTCAGTGTAATGTACAGGTTCAGTGCATGGAAAGTCAACAACAAGCCATGATAGGATAATCCAAGCATGTTTGTTTGATGACTTTCAAGCAAAAGAAATATTATCATATCATTTCAATGTTATAAACCATGGCACATGGTAGGTATACCAAGAATACTACAAGTAATGTATAAATAAAGGTAGTTATTAGACTCATTTTCGACCTATAATACTACAATACTCATCAGTAGATTAAATTGATTCAATTTTTTACAGAGCTAGTTATTATGTAACAGAAACACTGCTAAATTGCACATGTATCTAAAAAAGTTGCTCTATTTCAGTGTAATCTACACGTTCAATGCATGGAAACTCAACAAGAACTCATGAAAGGATAATCCAAACATATTTGTTTCATGAGTTTCAAGCAAATGAAATATTATCATAGCATTTAAAAGTTATAAATCGTGAAACATGGTAAGAAAGAGTATGATTATATATTAATATCACAAATGTAAAGCAAGTGTGCGGTCGTCAAGTAAGAAAGAGATTTGAACTGCAAGTTGTTGAAACAGCGGAAGTTGGGTCACTGAAAACTATTACTAGCTATAATAATCAAGTAGGTCGACAAAATGTTTAATTTGGATTTAAGTTAAATGATGCTTAAACTGAGGAATTGTCTAATGTTGTATCATATTAATAGATTGAGTAATTCATGTATTTTAGTAGAATGCCATTCTGAACCACAACATTGTATCTACATAAGAAAATTCCTACTTTCACAAACTTATCTAGTTCAATCAAAGTAGACATCACATGAACTAGGCTTTTTTCGTGCACTCGTGAACCTATGCTTATGCAAGAAAATCATCAAAAGATGTGTCTTTCAACTACAAATCATGTCAGAAATATATTATGGTGATCAATTAGACTCAATGTAATTCAATCATTGTGTAGAATCCAAAACAATAATCATTTATTAAAGATTATCTCTTCGTAGTCGAAAATGATTCCATTTTTTATAGACCTAGGTATTTTATAACAGAAACACTGCTAAATTGCACATGTATGTAAAAAATTGTTCTATTTTAGTGTAATCTACAGGTTCAGTGCATGGAAACTCAACAAGAACCCATGATAGGATAATCCAAACATATTTGTTTGATGATTTTCAAGCAAAAGAAATATTATCATAGCATTTAAAAGTTATAAATCATGAATCATGGTATGTATACCAATAATACTACAAGTAATGTATAACTAAAGCTAGTTATAAGTACTCTTTATCATTTTATTATTCCCTAGATGCACATAATCATTTATTACAATAATTTTTTCGACAATAAAATCATTTTGGATACTTGTGGGTACTAGATAAAGACTATCTCTTCCTAGTCCAAATTATCTGCATATAGCAAGCAACAGGAAATGAAAAAAGCATAAGAATGGGAGAGAAAGAAGTAACTTTGGGGTAGACATCAAGCAAAAAGGTTGTATTATTCCCTGTCCTCTCTCTGACCGTATTCAAACATGAATAATGAGATGGATATATTTCTCAACAAGTTTTGTTATCTCTCGCATGTCTCTACAGAAAAATAATCAATGTTATCAACTATATGGTTGATGTTATCGACATGTTGGATGGTAAATTTGTATTTCCTCCAGAAAACATGTCACCACCGCTATCAAATTGAATATCTAATTTGCTCCTATCCATGACAAACATTGCCTAAACTATGCGAGATTCATCGAATGATAAAATGTGATTGTCATACACAACGATTAACTTGTTTGGAACCAATGTCGGCTAAATAAATACATAAATTAATGACCAATCCACCTCAGAAATGTCTGCCCTAATCGACATCACAAACAAAGCATCGACTACCCTATTTCGTGACCAACCTTAGCAGGAAGGGGCGACAAAGATGAAGCACTACGGAATCCTGGCTCTATGTAGCGCCGTCGGAGCACCAGGGAGGAGAACTGCCAGACTTCAGCAACGAATGAGGCATAGCTTTCGCGAACAGATCCTCCAACAAGCGAATGTGGAGGTGGAGAACCTCGTAGAAGAATGATAGGAATAAGAAAGCACACAAATACAGACACTTGGTAGGGTTTCTTCTTGACTTGGCCGAACTAAGGCATCTGTTGTGCATCAACAATACAAATCAAGGTCGCAGTAGATAATACAGAAGAGCAGAGCAGGCCATGGCATGTGTACCTTGCTTTTGAGAGAGGTAGCCGCCAAGGTAGACCGGCGGTGGCAGACGGGAGCCTTCATTCTCCACACGGACGCTTCGCCTGATGACGCATGCCATCCATCCATCCGTGATTCGTGACCTGCTCGAGGTAGCAGCCTTCGCCTTTACTTCTCTCACGGATCAACAGTAGGGAAGATGTGCGACTGTAGCGCAGCATCGTGAGGGAGAGGAAGGTTAGGGCGAGAGGGAGAGAGAGGGGCACGTGAGAGATCGGGGTCGGGGGGAGGCTGGTTTCGGGGCCAACCCGGACTGAGATCCCTAATCCTGCTTCCAGCGGGACTGGCTTAAACTGGATAAACTAGATTCCGTAATCCCAAAATGGGGTTCCAACTCGCTTTTCTGCTAAATGCCTTTGATGCCCAATCTGGTCCGGGTTTTGCAAACCTGACGCAAAATGACAGCGCCTAATCCAGACCGGGTTTGTTCCTAAATAGGGGCATAATATAAGTTTCAAACAACCACTTTCTCATCAATTATGTTTATGACATGGCTGAATAAGGTCAAATTATCATACCAAAAGTCTGGTTTTGATGATAATATGATAGGGAAAGTATTTCAATTTTAGAAACCATGTGATCTAGAAGGGACATGCTTGGTTGAACCTATATTGGAGAGAACACATTGACAACACATCAAGATGTAATCAGATTATTGCTAATACACAGAGGGACTTCACCGTCCGTCAGCTATGGTTATGATAGGGATGAATAAGGTTAAATTCTCGTACCGAAGTATGATTTGGATGATAATATAGGCATAAACTCGTGTGTGCTTTACTAAAATAAATAAATATCATCCGTTGAATTTTTTATATTTCATTCTAAGCAATACATTATGACATTTCTTTTCAAGGAAGAGGATATCTAGTTTTTCCATTGAGGACAAGGGAGTCAATAACTTTACAAGGACTTACCCATTCTAGAACAAGAGTATTCTACCGTCACAAGGGCTTACCCACTTTTACAATGAGCTAGCCGCCTTCACCAAAGATATCTACTCTACAAGTCTCCCACGTTCATAAAATTACCCTCTCTTCACTTGAATCAGCCTTCAACTTCACCTTCACCAAGAAGAACTTTTCGCCATCTTTGCTTTGAGAAAGGGGATTCGGAAAGGGAAGTTGAGAGCTTCACAAGATGTACAATAAATCTATCTCACTCGGAATGATGTAGATTTGTAGCAACATTGAGTGAGAGAAAAGGGCTCTTAGTAGACAAAATCAGTGTTTATGCGTTCGAAGAGGTCACCTTATAGAGTATATGCAGTATGCGGGAGTATATGGGGAAGTATATGCGGTTTTATATTTTTTTTATTTATTAACTATTATATGTATAAATATACATATATAGATATTAATCATGAATTCACATATTCAATTTGTGCAATTATATCTAAATAGTATAATTACAAGAATAATGGATGCAATCATGCAAATATGCAATCATCACAAGTTAAATAAATACTTAAATGCACTCTAATCTAAATCTAAACATATATAGATGAATGTAAATGTAAAAGAGAAGGAATGAGAATATGTCTATCTGAAAATCATGATTTAAGCAACCTTGTATGCGGCCGTGCAACCGATTATGCGGCTTGATCCAATTTTGGGAGGGATTTCTAGTATGTGGTGCAGTAGGTGGTCTGAACTTTGTATCCTTGTATGTGTTCGCCTAAGCGGCCTCACGGACCGATTTTTTAAATAGTGGACAAAATCATTCAACTATAGCTAGGAGCATAAGAAGGCAAACTTGGAATGAAGTTCAAGGACACCTATTTATAGTTGGGGGTGTCTATTAGTCAGTAGATGCAATTAGGAATGAATTTTAGCTATTTGGAGTGTTGCAATTTTTTTTTAAAATTTTGCAAAACTCCAACGGTTAGAAATACTTTTTTGTACATTAGGTACAGTGTTGTCGGTCAAGTTTCAAACAAATAGCACTACGCGACAAAGTAATTTTGAGTTATCGGTCAAGTTTATCCTAGATGAAACTTGTCTAATGGCGTTTACTTATTTTGCTTGTGCAAAGTGTCGGTCGAGTTGTCATTAGGACAAACTTGATCGACTCTAGCAGTTATCAAGACTCACACAATTTGTCAATAGAGTTTCATGAGAAGGAAACTTAGTTGATAAAAGTACATGTGATGAATTTTAGAAAGTGTCATCAAAATGCTTAAATATTCAATTTAAGTGCATTTTATATTTTTCTCAACTTAGTTACACATCATAGCATCAATACAAGTGATTTACAAAAATATTCTAGGTGACTTGAGGCATTTTCCATAAAAGTACACTTGCATTGATTTTGGCTTGCTTACAAGCTAGGACTTGCTTGAATTCATAATGTATAATTGTTAGGTCAACATCTTCCCCCTTTTCGAAGATGACAAATCATTCCTTAACATATTGAAAAAAAACTTAGAATTTAAAACGTTTACCTTATCAAAGTAGGGGGATACATGAATGTATAAAAGTAATTGCTCCCCTCAATTCATGCTTACCTTTACATGTATGGTTAGTTCCTCTGAAAACCATAACATATATGTACTATTTGAGTTCACTTTCATAGTCACAAGATATTTCATAAAATGAACTAGAAAAGGATCAAATTCAACATGTGCTAAGCTCATTTCCCCCCCCTTTGTCATATGAAAAAGGGAGGGGTAGAAGAGATAAAATAGGTATTATCAAAACGCACAAACACCACATACAACCACCATTTGCAAACACCACACACAAGATAGAGAGAGAATAGATATAATAAAGTCATAATAAACGTATAGAACCACACACCAATAACTCATTAATTATATCATAGAATAGAGTTAAAGGTACAAATGATAATATTGCAATAAAAGTAAATCCTCTTAAGACTACAAACGATGAAGAAAGTGACGGAGTATAAAAATAGCAATCCTTGGATACAATGCCCAATGTTCAACACATGAAAGCCTATAAAAGGCATATACATGAGCACTCTATAGTCTAGGAACTAAACATCAAGCTCATCTAGGTCAAACTCCTCATTGAGCTGGTAGTCTTCATCACTATCTGGCTCAGAGGGTGCAACAGTGGTAGGTGTAAATGTGTCCTCATCACCATGAGAACCATCACCCTAGCCATCATCCTCATCAACATCATCATCATAAGCCATCTTGGTTCCTCATCAAGAACAAAGTAGCAAGGATCGGGCTACTGGCAGATTTGCTCTTCCCCAGAAATGCCACAAGAAAGCAATGCTTTGCCTTGTCATAGTTGGGTATAAAAATGCAACTGAAATCGACAAGCATTGCAGCGACATGGCTAATTGGGAGTGAAAGTACCTAAGTGGAATCACATTGAGGATGAGAGGAAACATACATAGGTCCCTCACCATAGGTAGGAGGTGGAACGAAATCAACATGCAGGTGAGTTGGGTAGAACTAATCATATGCATAGGAAGCATAGTCAGCATCTGGGAAAGGCTGGTATGAGTGATAGAGGTGTGAGCAGGGCAAGTTCATGTAGGACATGATTTGAACTAGGTCCTGGTGAAGGTGCTCTTGAACCTGTATTTGATATGAATTCTGATGCATCATGTAACCTAGAAGGGTTTCATTTAACACATAAAATAATTCACGAGTAGGTTTTGGAAGAGGTGGAGCCCATGTAAAGGATGATGCATCAGGGATAGAGGTGTTGGTGGGATGGAAGAACTTCTTAAATGTGGTGTGAGTAGCCTAAATCACACATCCAAAATGGATCAGATCTAGAGTAGTCAGACTCTTAGATTTATAACCTGATACTCAGGCCCCCACAACTATTATATAGGGTCTGATGTAGTAGATTGGGGTCAAACCATAGTGACAAGGTTGTTATGTGCTAGGAACGTAGAGCCTTAGACTCAACTACACCAAACGAAAAGGTAGATTAAGATGGTGTTCCATATGGAACAATGTCACTCAAACAAAATAATAAAAGCAAAGGAAAGAAAACAAAGTAAGAGAATAAAATCAAATAAGCAATATGTGACCAAAATATGGAAGGGAACTTGGATCAATTTTCACCTACTAAGATCTCTTACCAACGTGCAATACTCACACCCCTTGCATACCCTTATCTAGATTATAAGAAATCGTCATAAATGTCTATTCCCTCCTCTCTCGAGCTTAGGATAGATCTAGATTATAAGGTTGTCTCTCGAGAGATGGCAAACAAACAATCACAAATTAAACCACACGACCATTAGCTTTAGCATTCCAATATTTTCATACATTCATGCAACTCCATAACACTTAGATAACATTAATGCTACTCTTTCGAGGCATTAATAGTCATACATCACAAGATGGTATTTATCATGCAAGTGAAGCATTAAGAGCAAGAGTATGGAGATCATCTTTGTTAGGAGCATATATATGTATTCAAAGGGATGTAAGTATATACATGTTGGAAGAGCCTTAGTGGCTACTATCAACCCAAGTAAGGTGTTTAGCCACACATGGTAATGGGTAGCATAATGACGTTACAAAAGTGTAGATACATAAAGAATAATGAAGAGACGGAAGGTACAATGTGAGGGAGATAATACATCTAGAGAAGGAAGAAGGCAATACACCAATTGTACTTCTCCAAATCTAAATCTAGTATAGGCATGGGAGATGGAAACTCCTTCTCTATCAAAGAGGATGTTAGATCTTCTCTCTCCTCTAAATTTTGTCTTTGGAGATCCAAGACCAATGGGGATGAACAAGGGTGGCTCTGGAGTTGGGCAACACTTCATCCTCTTGATCACCTCTTCTCCTTTATGTGGAGTCGGGGACCTATTTATAGGTGCCACCCACTGACTTAAGTCTAGGTGTAGAGGTCGCTACACGCGTCCTTACTGCTACCAGTGTTGCGGTCATGACATGCATAGTGGTCATGACAAGTATTTCAGTTGCATCTTGTAACACCCAGATTTTCATAACACATGAGCGGAAGCTATATTTTTTTCTTCATCTGGGAGTGTCACAAACATGATGATCATTGCAATTAAAGCAAATGAAACACTTTGCATAACTCGAAAATTGATTCATACATAGTTTGACAAAGAAAAACAAGTCATCTAATCTACTATGATAACAAGACTATGCATAATAAAAGATGTCTAAACTCTGGATCGTCGCGGTAGATGGCACCCCACTAGGCAAGCTTGAAATCTCCTAGCCCTTTGCTTGTCCTTTTGTTCTTCAATTGCTCCAAAACATGCGAACATCGCGTCCCCAGCCATGCATTGGGAAAAACAGTCGTTAGAGTAAGTGGCATGAGTATTCTAAAATATATATTGCTAAAGAACTGAAATTGAACATTATAAACATGAAACTAACATCAAACTCTGAGTAAAATTTGTAACATATTCTCTCTTATTACTAAATCTAAATTCTTATCTTTCTACCTTATCTTTCTCTGGAGACATGTACCCTGGTACATGGATCTCAAGACCTACACCAAAGTGTCAAGGTCATACTTATGTTATCTAATTCCTCCCATCCTACTCATGGATGAGATTGTGGGCATGCTCTAAACTAAGGTATATTTTACTTATGAATTTTATTTGATTGTGGCCACCATTATATAATAAGTCCTCCTCTGTTGACACTGAAGTGTCCTCTATGGTGCAACATGCCCTCTGTTGACACCGAAGTGTCCTCTATGGTGCAACACACCCTCTGTTGGCACAACGTGCCCTCTGTTGACACCGAAGTGTTCTTTATGGTGCAACACACCCTCTGTTGGAATAAATGCCCTCTGTGACACCCGCAGTGTCTGGCGCAGTGCGCCCTCTGAATCATCCTGGGACTCTCGGTGGTTTGTATATAATAAGTCCTCCTCTGTTGACACTGAAGTGTCCTCTATGGTGCAACATGCCCTCTGTTGACACTGAAGTGTCCTCTATGGTGCAACACACCCTCTGTTGGCACAACGTGCCCTCTGTTGACACCGAAGTGTTCTTTATGGTGCAACACACCCTCTGTTGGCATAAATGCCCTCTGTGACACCCGCAGTGTCTGGCGCAGTGCGTCCTCTATGGGTGAGGACTTATTATATAATGTATTATGTGAAGGTTTGAATTAATTATCTTAATTCTAGTTTTACTAAACTCTAAATCTGAACTTATCTGAAACTGAGTACTGAACATTAACTGAATTCTAAATTCTGAATCTGAATTTGAATCGAATTTTTTTATTCTTAAATGATAAAATGAATCTACAACTGAATGTGAATATGGATGTCAATTACTTCATAATTGAGATTGGGTCTAAAACCCCTATCATGTATCTTTATTTAGTATCTGGCTACTCACACAATGAGTAGCCTAAGTTTGAATCTAAATCTAATAATATTATTATTATCTAGATAAATCTTATTTTGAATCTCTGATTTGATAGTATAACTTCATTGATACTAAACATAACAACTGAGTTTCAAGGCTTAGGAAGGAGGATCTGATCTTGAATACATAAATACTAAGGATACAAATGTAACTTAAGTGAAGTATATGAAATTAACTTAAGTATGACACATGATTTCTGACAAAATAACTCAATCTTTATTAAGATCTCATAAAAGAGGATCTTAATAAACTTAAATCTTAAACCTTAAATCATAGGATAGAACTCTTGGAAAAATGTTAACTTGCAACTTAATCATACTTAATGTGTCATGATCTTATAATTTACAATGTATTCTAATCCCAAAAGTACCTTTATCTTGGAAATTGGATCATGTCTTGATATGTCAACAACTTATGTTCTCACATTGTACTTGACTTATTAATTAGTCTAAGAAATCTAATTAATTTCTTAGTTCTTAGACCTTGACATATATAAGAAATATTGATAACATGTTCCTACTTACAATCTTAATACATAGTTACATCTCTAGATATGAGAAATCCTAATAACATACTTATACTAAAATCTAAATACAAAGTTATCCCAAATCATTAGCTAAGTATGAGTACATTACTCACATTTCTTATTTTGCAATCGTGTCCACTAATATATATCTTTTCTAAGAGATCTGATAGGAACATGATTATTTAACCTTATCAGGGGCTTGGTCCATGAATAATAACCATTTGAACAACATATCTCTATTTGAGCATATGAATTTACATAGCTAGCAATGGGGGAGAATCTTTCTTGTATATTTTAACATTAAAATCTTATAACATTGAACTACATAATTCACGGTAGTCTTATCTCAGAGACATGTAAATATATTGAGCTTAAAATATGAGTACTCATGGGCGTGAACCACTTACCTTTTGTGATGATAATGTCCTTAACTTAGTCTTGATTCCTTGTTTCAAATCTTAATCACCTGGATATCATCAAATTTCTATAACTCCAAGTACATGTTTCCTCTTTCTATTTCTAAATCTCAAAACCCCATCTTCCTAACTTTATATACCAACTTAGGGTTCCTATTTAGACTAAACATAAATTTAATCTAAAATCACCATAAAATCTTGGCATTGAAATTAAATAAACTCTTATTATATAGTCACTATAATCTTTATACTCAAATAAGACATAAATAATCTTATGCACTCATATGAACATATACTTCATATAATGAGGATAACTCTCAAACATAGTCACATATTCTAAACATACTGACTCAATTAGGAAATCAAAGTAGAATACCATCACATTACGAATATCGGGCCTAATTAGGCATACATATATCAATTATTGTGCCAAGATAATTATCTTTTATTCATACATAATGGCCACTCAGGTCTAAAACTAAATACTAATATAATATAATGAGAAACTCCATCAACTCTAGAAAAAGTAATCATATAATGTAGTAAGGTCTTTTATAAAAATATCAAGTTGTTTCATAATCAAATCATGGATGTAATACCCAAAATGCCCTTATTAGGTTTAGCATCAAAACTAAAGTAGAAATATCAAATAAGAGAGATCAGGCTTTGTTGGAATCATACTAGGAATACCAATATTGTAACATCCCTGACCTGGGTTATGCCTTAACCCTAGGATTTTTGCTTAAGTTAGTCATTTATATTCTTGTTTTTATATTTTGAAAAGTAATTAAGACTAAAGGAGAGTTTATGTTTCAATTTTGGTCCTATTTGAATAATGTTGAAGCAATAATTGCTTGTTTTGGACTAAAGTGCAATTTATGCAATATAAGGGGTTACCTTGCAAAATGTTACATGATAAATGTTACTCAAGTACTATAGCATCATAAGAATGAGAATGATGCTAAGGGATGGTTTGTGGAAGCGTAAGTTCCAAGAAGGAGCTTGTTTGAATAATACTTGTGCATTGAATACTAGTTTTGGTGTAATTTGTAATTTACCCAAAACCTAGGGTTGAATATGTAAAATACCACCTCAAGAGTGTCCTTACTATCTCTTGGTATCAATCAGAGAAAATAAAAGAAAAGGGGCGTCTTGTTTGAACCATATTTGAGAAATGATACTCTTGATAATAAAATAATCAAGAAATAAGCATAACTGAAAACCTAAGTTATTTTGTAGCAAAAATATATAAATTAAATGAAGTGCCCATCAACTAAAAAGATATGGGTGAAATCCTATAATGGAATGGCAGCCAAAATACCTTGATAGGCGCCGATATTCCTAAGTAGGTGAAAATATCTACCTACATTTTTAATTAAAAAGTAATGACCACTAAAAGTAAAGGTGCTTATGGATAATAATATTTTATTCATTAAGGAGCTTAAACGATCAACTATAATTCAGGGATAGTTCAAAGGAATTAAAGAAAAAGAAAGATAGCTTTGGAGATAAGGAAGTGGAGGGGGCATGTGGCACCTAGTAAGGAAGGTTGATGACTTCCCTCCTACCCTCTCTCTCTTACAGATTCAATTATATATACTCAACCATTCACCTACTAGAAAGGCTATTTGCGCACCACACTCACTCCTCACTTAGGCCAATGACCAAGGAAGCAAAGGAGAAGGAGGAGATCATTCCCCAAGCTTGAGGTAAGATCCATGGTCATCTTCAACCTTGGGTTGAAGGCTAAAATCGAGTTATAACTCTTCTTTTCTCCTCTCTTCCATCCAATGCTCAACTTTGGCAATCTTTTACTTCAAAAGGGTTGAAAAAGTGCCTTGGATAATTGGAGGATCTATATTCACCATTAAAGACGAAAATCTTAGAGCTTTGAAGTTGCTTTAAAGGCGGGTTATATAACTTGAACCCATTGATATTATTATTTGATTTCAATCTTGCAATATATGTGGATCTTTCCTTCTTCTCAAATTTTTCTTGAGTAACTGATGAATCAATTAATCCATCAATTGTATGGACAACAGAAACAGAGGTCTAAAGCTTGATGATGATGACATCATCTTAGCACACACCTCTAGATCAACAATATCAAACAGTTTCAACTATGTATGGCTAAACGGTTTCAAACTGTTTAAAGGTCGAACGGTTTTCAAACCATTTAGTGATCAAACAGTTTCAACCTAATCTAGGTCAAACGGTTTCAAACCATTTCATGTTCAAACGGTTTCAACCTAATCTAGGTCAAACGGTTTCAAACCATTTCATGTTCAAATGGTTTCAACCTAATCTAGGTCAAATGGTTTCAAATCGTTTCATGTTCAAACGGTTTCAACTTCGGATAGGCCAAATGGCTTCAAACCGTTTAGAGTGTAAACAGTTTCAACCTAAATTAGTCCAAACGGTTTCAAACCGTTTAGAGGTCAAAAAGGTCCCAAACTGTTTAGAGGTTCCAAACCGTTTGGAGATCAATGAAATTCAGACCGTTTGAAGGTCAAAGGGGTCTCAAGACCGTTTGAAGGTCAAAGGGGTCTCAAGACCATTTGAAGGTCAAAGGGGTTTCAAGACCATTTGAAGGTTAAAGGGGTTTTCAAGATCATTTGAAGATTAAATAATCTCAAACCATTTAGAGACCAAATAGTCTCAAAACCATGTAAGGTCAAACAACCCTATGAGTGTTTGTAAAGTATCTCAAGGTTGATTACAATGGAAGTCTCTCTAAAGTACTTAGGTGAATAGTACACTTAGAGTGATTGTCATTTGATGCTTATGAAAGTAATAAACTAAATACACTATGATAAGCATAAGTGCATGTACTTTAGTGAAAGGATGAGCCAACTTAATAAAGTATGGAGTAATCAAAATCCTAGAGAGGATGAGAGAGAAACTCATACTTGTGTAATAAACATGTAATGTGCATACATTGATACTTTTAATAAGTGTAGAGTATGAATTAGGGTTTGATCTTTGTTAATGTGATCATGAAACCCTAAATTGATAAAGAATGGGAATTTCGGGCAATGGTATGAGAAACCCTAATTGATAAAGAATGGGAAACCCTAACCCTAATTTTGAGTAATGGTATGAGAAACCCTAATTGATAAAGAATGGGAAACCCTAAACTTAATTTCGGGTAATGGTATGAGAAACCCTAATTGATGAGGAATTGGAAACCCTAACCCTAAAAAGGGAATAGTGGTGTTACCCTTGTATTGCATGGTGTTGATATGTAATTAATATGGTTGTTATCAAGTATACTAACTATGCAAGTATTATGAGATGATGAGTATTGCCAGGTATGAGCTATGATGTTTATTTGATAAAAATGCCTAATGGGCCTTGTGATCCATTATATTATTTGTCGCCTAGTGAGAGGTGACAAGATGTTAATGGGCCTTGTGAGATATATGAGATGCTTGTGTAATAAGTATCATGTATACTGTGGCGAAGCGTTCGAAACATAAATTATTAACTAAGCAGAAGTGTTCGTTAGCAGCGGATTACTAAAAATTAAAACCTTTTTACCAAGAGATCCAACAAAGGAAAACTCTCTCACATAGAACCAAAGTAATACATTTACATTCTGGTTTAAAGGTGCATGTCTTGGATTATCTCATCTCAAAGATTACAACATCAACTGTTCTGTTAAACTGTATTCAGACAACATAAGAACATTGAGGCATCAAGACAAAATCTCAGATCGATTCATTAAAACCAACTACGGACTCCGAGGACCTGAGAGTACAGAGACGACACATAAGACTTTCTATACATATATACAAAATATGACAGCCAGTGTTTCCACATGAGAAATCACTGTCGTTCTCTTCTACTACTGCTGCTGGCTGTCCTTCACCTACTGAAGGGTTCCTGCCTCCTCGTCCGCGTCCACCTAAAAATTTGGATCCCACGGGGGTGAGACAATTGTAAATTGCCCCAGTGAGAGATATAACTCTCTGCCAAAACATTATTATTGTAGTTTAATTGAATAAAACAGTGCAGAGGAATTATATTTTCAATAGCAGATAGATCAATATCTAAATGGATTAAAGCAGTGTTCTTATTCTCAACATTTCATCTATAACTTGATAAGTCAACATGATACTTATTTAATGAGGAATTAAAGCACATGTATAACATTTATCCTTCTAGGATATGCTAAGCAGAGTAACATCAACCTTCTCGGTTAGTACGAGATCATATGGCAGAGATATCATGTATCAAACTACAATTAGCTTGCCAGGGTATATTGATATCTTTGCTATAGAGTTATAGCCATACCATATACTCTCTTCAGGCTTAGATCACATAGCTAATGCTTGGTATTGCATTGTGGAGTCATGGCCTGTAGCCATACTCTTTTAATAAGGTATTGGGATCTTAATCCCTCGTATCATCAGGTACATTTCCATTTCTTAACAAGTTCATCATCTTGATTATAGAATATGGGTATTCAAACCCTCAATTCATCATAGAATACTTGTTACCACTTTTAGGTAACTTAATACCTTCAGGTCATCTAACCAAGGTAATCATGATTCTTGCCACACAAGCATTCCACATAGCTCACAAAGATCATATCACCTCTTGTTACCTCTTAAGAGGCAACAAGGCATATTATGGCTTATGAAGCCCATAAACAATTTCAATAATTAAAACATCATATGACACACATGGCTCATTAATTTCAGGTTACCTCTTACTAAGCAACAAAACATATGAAGGCTTATAAGGCCTATAAAACATTTTCAATATACATAGCATCATAGCTCATACCTGGCTATGCTCATCATCTCAACATACCTGCATGATTAATACTCATGACAACAATTATATCCAATATATATCAGTACCATGCAATATAAGGGTTTTCTTATTACATTCATAACTCATCACTCTGTATTTGAGCTTCACATAGGATCACTCTGTGTTAGGATTTCACATAGCATCACCGTGTATTTGGGTTTCACATAGCATCACCCTGTATTAGGGTTTCACATAGTATTACCTTGTGTTGGGGTTTCGCATAGCATTACCCTGCATTAGGGTTTCACATAGCATTACCTTGTGTTGGGGTTTCGCATAGCATTACCCTGCATTAGGATTTCACATAGCATTACCCTGCATTAGGGTTTCACATAACATTACCCTGCATTAGGGTTTATTATATCCTATTACCCAATTTAGAGTTAGGATGCACTATTTACATTAGATTAGGGTTTATCATGTCCTTTTACCCAATTTAGGGTTTACTTGTAGCATTTCATAACTTCACCCTGGATTAGGGTTTTGTATCACATTCATCACCCTATATTAGGGATTAATACATCATTACCCTAAATTAGGGTTTCTCATGTCATTATCCTATATTAGGGTCACATCATTCCCCTAGATTAGGGTTTCACTCAGCATTACCCTATTTTTGGGTTCACCATGTATTGGAATATTGCATTAATATGCATCAAAGGTTAACCCCACTAAAGGTACCAATCACTCTAGTACCTTAAAGGTACAACCATTGTAATCATCATTGATTTCCATCACAAATAATCAAGTAGTTGATTGACCTTCAATCAACTTAGACATTCAAACAGTTTTGATTAATTAAATCCCAAATAGTCTTGGTCACTTAGACCCCAAACGATCTTGACCAATTAGACTCCAAACGGTCTTACTAAAATAACCTTCAAATGGTATAAGACCGTTTAGACCTCCAAACGGTCTTGATTACATTGGCCATCAACCGGTTTGAGACTGTTTAGCCAAATCAAGTTGAAACTGATTGGACATATAAAACCGTTTAGACAAAACATTTGAAACCAAATGAACTTGGGTCTCCAAACGGTTTGAGACCGTTTAGTCCCAAATGGTCTTGAGACTGTTTGATCCCAAACATTCTTGAGACCGTTTGGACTCAAACGGTCTTAAGACCATTTGGTCCAAACCCTCTCAAAATTGAATGGACCAAAAAGATATCCATCAACTAAATCGATTTCAGGGTTTCACCTGTTGAATCCACCTATCAATTGAAACATTGAATTAACCTCAATTGAACCATTAAATCACCCTTCAATTGAACCATCAATTAGGGTTTTAAACATAAGAAACCATCAATTAGGGTTTTAACCTAATTGAATTAGGATTTGAAAGTGAGATACCTTCAATTGTTGACATTGTAGGACTAATTCTATTGAAATCATTGAATCACCACTTAGCCATGTCATGACCTGACCTCAAACGGTCTTGAGGTCATTTGGTTAACCTCCAAATGGTCTTGAGACTGTTTGACTAGTCCCAACATTGAAATTTGTGAAATTCAATTAGGGTTTGCATCATAGAATCGATCATCAATTGAGCTATTGATTGTATTTCAATTTGATATCACTGGATCTTCAACCATCTAATAACACTTCATCATAGACTTCCAAACGGTCTAGGTTGACCTTCAAACGGTCTTGAGACCGTTTGGGTGACCTCCAAATGGTCTTAAGACTGTTTGGGTTAGTCAACCCAAAAATTAAATCAATCAATTGAGAATTTCAGCACTCAACCCGATTAGGGGTTGATACTTGATGGACCTTTAACGAATGACCCCTTTGAAACCAATCAATTGGATTTAATGGGTCATCAACCATAAACATCAGCATATAAACTCAAAATGATCAACTATGGTCAACTATTCCAAACGGTTTTGAAACCATTTGATTTCAAACGGTTTTATGAAACTATTTGGCTAACTTTATTGAAATCGAGTGGACTCAAATTTTGAAACCATTTGCAATAGATATTTGTGGAGGTGTGTGCTTATGATGATGTCTTCATCATCAATCTATAAACCCACGAAGCTTTTTGTGATTTTCATGGTGATTGCATCAATCAATCAAATAAAATTTTGAGAATGAAGAAAGGATCAACAATTGATAGAGGTATGAAATCAATAATAACATTCAAGGTTCAAGTTATATAACCCGCCTTCAATTGAGATTCAAAGATTCAACCTCCACGTACTTAATGGTGAAAGCAACACCTTCCACTATCCCAAGCTTGTCCTTAAGCTTTGAGTGAAAAGGAATGGCTAGAATTTAAGATGGAATGGAGATAAGAAGAAATAATGCATTGATTTTCGATTTCCACCATGGAATCAAGGTGAAAAGAGGTCATGGAGCTTACCAACAGGTTGGGGGTCGTGATACTGATCCTCCAAAGATCCCTTGGTCGTTTTTCAAGCAAAGAGTGGAAGTGGTTTCGAAAAAGCTTCTCAATTCAGTTGTAAAAGGTGTTTTTATAAGGAATTCAATGAGAGAGAAAATATTTTATAAAATCATTTTAATTCCAAAATTAGTGCCACCTCTCCCCCATAAATTCCTTGCATGAAAATCCATCTTCCCCTCCTTCTAATTCCTCTTCATTATCCATGAATTAAGGAAAAGAAAATTAAGCACCTTAAATCATATAATACTAATATCCCATTTTTAGTGGATATTACTTTTGATTTAACTAATGTGAGTGGGTTCTCCACTCACTTAGATATTCTCGTGCATTTGCAAGGCACATGCTCATACAAACTTATCTAATTTCAACCATTACCATTTTGGTTGAAGGGCACTTCGATTAACATATTTATTTTTGCATTAATTTGAAGTAAAGTTTCAATTATGCTTAAATCTTGATTATTTTAATATCAAGATTCTCTTCCTTACAAAATGATTCAAATGAGGTGACCCTCTCAAATTATTTTCTCTACATGATGACAAGAATCATGAGGGATACTCTTGAAGTGGTATTTTGCATATTGAACCCTAGAGTTTGGGTAAATTGCACATTACACCAAAACTAGGTTTTAATGCACAAACATTGCTCAACAGGCTCTTTCTTGTTATTCAGGCCCCTACAAGCCATACCTCTGCATCATTCTCATTCCTATTATGCTTCAATACTAGAGTAACATTTAACATGTAACATTTGCAAGTTAACCCCTCAACTTGGGTAATTTGCATTTTAGTCCAAAACAAGTAAAATATTATTTCAACATTATTCAAAAAGGACTAAAATTGAAATATAAGTTCCTCTTGAGCCTTAATTACTTTTCAAGAGATAATCAAAAGAATATAATCAACTTTATTAAGAAAAACATCTAGGTTTAAGTATAACCCACGTCAGGTATGTTACATATACTTTGGTCAGATGACCTGGAGGTAATAGTTACTTGATAAGTGATAACAATGTTCAGTGATGAACTAAGGGTTTGAATACCCAGATCTAGTAAACATGATGATGATGTTGTTGAGGGATGAGAATTCCCAGTAATGAGATAATGGATTGAGATCCCAATGTTTTATAAAGCTTTGAAAAGTACTTGATAGATGTATTGCACTTTTATTTGTAGCATTGTCACAATAATTCATGTTTGAAAACTTGGCTGATGCTAAAAGAATATGGTAATGCACTTAATTAATCAAGTGAAATATTATCATGTAGAGCTCTGGCCATAGATCCATCATCGTCAGTAGCTGGTGATGGTGAAACAGGTTTTCCCACGGGATCTCCTAGAGGGCATATTTTTGAATATGTGGGGGTAATGGGCGCGAATATGCTTACGCCCTAATGTGGGATTGACGTGAGATAAACACGAGATCTCTAAATCCTTCATTATATGTGCCAGGATGGATGTATCACGAATCTCCCGATAATGTTTAATGCTGGATTGATGTGAGATAAATATGAAATCTCTCGATTACGAAGAGAGTGCATCAGCCGCTGTAGCTCTATAGCGAAGTTGCCAGTATACCCTGGAAAGCTATTTAGCAGTGACACTAGATGTCCTGCATGTGGTATCACACGGATTGAGATGGATGAGGTCATGGAGTTCGGCTCTTCCATTGACCTAGGTATGTAACTGATGCTTTATGCCGCCGTGGTCGGTTGGAGTATGAGTGGTATACCTCATATCCTCAGGGCATAAGTGTGATTGTAAAATGTAATCAGTCGTGTAACGTATTTGCTTAAGGATGAAATATGGAAATCATTGGTTGATGCTACATTACTTAATGTATCCTAAAATGGATAAATGTTATATATGTTCTTCATATTCCTTATTAAATAGATTATTTACTGCTTCATCATATATAGCTATAATGCTTTAAAAGATGATATTGCTCTATTCTGCTTAAACAGTGATTTATCCTGTTTATTAATAATAAAGAATCCTCTGCTCAATTTATTACCGTTTATCTACAATGATAATATTATTGGCGGAGAGTTATATCTCTCGTTGGGACATGGGTCTCACCCCATTAGTCACCAACATTTTTAGGTGGACGCAGACGAGCAGGTAGGGACCATACAGTAGGGGAAGGTCAGCAACATCAGGGACCGCAGTAACATCTCAGGTGGAGATACTGATTGTCGTGTCTTGTAGATATGAGTCATATGTGTTGTCTCTATACTCTGAGGTCCTTGGAGTCAGTACTCAGTGTTTTCATGATCAATATGAGATTTTGGCTTGAATGCCTTGAGGATTTATGTTGCTTATGTATAGTTTTGGCAAAGCAACTGCTGCAAATATATTCCTCGAGAAGAGATGGTACATGATATGTACAATGTGAACTATAATGTATGTAGGACTATGGTTCTCTTTATAAGAGTTTCCTGGAATTGGATCTCTTTGCAAAAGGTTTTAATTTTTAGTGATTTTTGTTATTCTGTTGATTATGGTTAATTCCGTAATTAATTACACAATGACGGTCTGATTTGTTGTCAGATCATCACAAAGTTTTGGTATTAGAGCTTAAGGTTCACTGAGTCTACAGAGACATAGGATTAAGGTCGTTGAGTTTGTTCTAGTGTCTTCCAGTTTATCTGATAGTGAGTTCTGCTCTCAGGAGAAGAAGTAAAGCTTAAAGATGGTTGGATCACACGAAGAATATGCTGCTGAAAGCAGTGTTACTGCACCAGGAGGAGGTGCAAGGGATCAAGCTAGAGAGGAACTAGTACATGAAAATCCCCATCTTGACCAAGCTTCAATAGAAAACCCAGCTTTCCATGCCCTTTTTGTGCAGTTGATGGCGACAATGACACATATGGCAGATAGGATGCCACCACCTGCCCTAGGGCACCAATCCCTGATGAGAGACATGGAGCTGGCAAGACTTTTGAATGGCTTCGATGGGTAGAAGCTACTAATAATACTGGTATAGCTGACCCAGCAGACGCAAACTTATGGCTGAATAAGCTGGAGAAGGCCTTTATAATTCTTAATATCCCAGAAGCTGAGAAGGTTAGGCATGCAATGTACCTATTGAAAGGGAGTGCTGGCCACTGGTGGGCCATTGAGGAAGAGAAACGACTAGGAGTTGAGGTCGAATTGAGAGAGTTTCGACGAGAGTTTGTTAGTAGATATTTTCCCAAGACTTACCTGGATGAGAAAATCTCTCAATTTGAGCGGATAAGGCAAGGACCAATGAACATTATTGAGTATGAAGCTAAGTTTATGGAGCTTCTACGTGTTTGTCTGTACATGGCTACTACAGATGAGGAGAGGATTCAACATTTTAAGAAGGGTTTGAATGCTAATTTGACCACACTCGCATCTGCTCTAGAGAATAGAGAGAGGTTTTCCACCTTTGTGGAGTCAGTTAGACGAATAGAAAGGTTCATGACTGAGAAATGTCAAGCCAACAGTAAGAAAGTGTATACACATTTCCAAGGACAGAGGTCCAAAAGTTTTAAGAAACCAAGGTTTTCTGCACCAACAACACCACTGAGGTTCAATACTCAGACGCAGTGGACATCCAACAAGGGTAGAGGCCGTAGTTTACCACTAGAGGGAGCCCACGGCTCATCATCAATGTTAGTAACAGGACCATCTGGGCCACAATGGGAGAACAAAAGTTGTTATAAATGTGGGAAGATGGGACATTTGATGAAAGATTGTCTAGCTAGAGACGTGAGTGTAACCCAACCACCGAGGCAAAGTCAACAAGGCTCTCAGAAGTGACAGTTTAGTAGTGGCACACGAGGACATAAACAGGCGTCCCAAGTTGGTTCATCTGCACCCAACAATAGGGTGAGTGGTCAACAACCAACAATGACAAGATTCTATGCTATTAATCAGTCAGAAGTAGTGGTCAACCCACGAGTCGTGACAGGTCAGATGGAATTATTTCATTCTGATATGTCTTCATCCTGCTTTGTATATGTTTTAATTGATCTGGGCACTACACATTCCTTTATCGCTCGAGAAGTGATTCATGACTGCAATATGACTGTCAGTCATAGAGCATATAACTTGTTATTAGAAACTCCATTAGTTGGATCTGTAGTGTTGCGGGAGGTATGTTCTCCCTGTGTTCTTTCTTTTACAGAACATAGCATTTAGGTGGATCTTATACCACTTGAGATGCATGGGTTCGACATAATCCTTGGGATGGACACCCTAGAAACGTATAAGGTTGTCTTGGATTGCAGTTCCAAGCAAGCTATGTTCTTAGACAATGGTGATACATGGGTCTTTCAGGGGGATAGAAAGATTCTTTCAACCTATCTAGTGTCAGCAATGATAGCTAAGAAACTGTTACGACAAGGATGTGAAGCATTCTTGACACATGTGGTAGATACCAGAGCAGAGAGTCCTAGTCTTTCTGAAGTTTTGATTGTTAGGGAGTTTGAGGATGTGTTTCTTGAGGAACTTCCAGGTGTTCCTCCACCCCGATAGATTGATTTCGAGATTAATCTAATACCAAGTACGCAACCTATAGCTCAAACACCATATAGAATGGCACCTACTGAGATGGCAGAACTCAAGAAACAGTTATAAGAGTTGCTTGAAAAGGGTTTTATTTGACCGAGTACTTCACCTTGGGGTGCTCTAATTCTCTTTGTGAAAAAGAAGGACGGGTCTATGAGATTATGCATAGACTATAGACAGCTCAACAAGGTGACCATAAAGAACAAATATCCTCTGCCAAGGATAGATGACATGTTTGACCAGTTGCATGGTGCAACTATATTATCTAAAATAGATCTGAGGTTAGGATACCATCATTTACGTATCAAGGAGAGTGACATACCTAAATCAGCCTTCAGAACAAGGTATGGCTACTATGAGTTCATAGTTATGTCGTTTGGACTAACTAATGCACCAGCTGTATTCATGGAGCTCATGAACAAAATATTTCAACCATTCCTTGATCAATTCATAGTAGTCTTTATAGATGACATCTTGATTTACAGTAAAGATGCTCAACAACATGAGCAACACCTTCGTCAGGCCCTAACTTTACTAAGAAAGCACAAGCTATACATTAAGTTTAGCAAGTGTGAATTCTGGTTATCAGAAGTGTCTTTCCTAGGACATGTAATATCTGCCTCAGGTATCCGTGTTGATCCTAAAAAGGTAGAATCTATCTTGGAGTGGGAACAACCAAAGACACCAACAGAGATACACAGTTTTCTAGGATTGGCAAGCTACTATAGGAGGTTCATTAAGAACTTCAGTTCTGTAGCATTACCCCTAACTAGGTTAACCAGGAAGGAGGTTCCTTTTATCTGGAATGAAAAGTGTCAACATTCTTTCCAGTTGTTGAAAGAAAGGTGAACAAGTGCGCATGTGTTAGTGTTACCTGAGCAGGGAAATGGGTATATTATTTTCTGTGATGCTTCTAAGAACGGTCTAGGATGTGTGTTAATGCAGGATAAACAAGTGATTTCTTTTGCTTCTCAACAGCTTAAGAAACACGAGGAAAATTATCTGACACATGATCTAGAATTAGCTGCAGTGGTTCATGCGTTGAAGATCTCAAGACATTATCTATATGGAGAGACATTCCACATTTCACAGACCATAAGAAGTTAAAGTACATCTTTTCACAACACGAGTTGAATATGAGACAACGTCGCTAGATGGAGTTAATCAAGGACTACGATTGTACAATTGATTATCATCTGGGAAAGGCTAATGTAGTGGCTGATGCACTAAGTAGAAAATCATTGTCGCCAATCATAGACAAAGCACAGTTGAACTCCTTAGTGTGCTTCAAACGAGACATGCTTGTCTCTTTGAGGAAAAACAATGTACAACTTAAAGTATCCTTGTTAGATGGACTATTAGCTGAAATGCAAGTGAAACCTACTATGAAACAACAGATCAAAGAAGCACAACAGACTGATGTTGTGATTCAGCAGATAAGATCAAAGTATGGTAATGAGAAATGGGATGGTTTTCATGAGTCAGATGATGAGGTAGTCTATTACAATGGTAGGATGGTAGTACCTGATGCCAATGACTTAAGGAAGTTAGTCATGGAGGAAGCTCATTCATCCATGTATGCAATGCATCCAAGGAGCACCAAAATGTATCATAACTTGAAAGATATGTATTGGTGGCCTAGATTGAAGAAAGATGTAGCTAAGTTTGTTATGCGGTGTCCAGTGTGTCAGCAGGTTAAAGCTAAACATCAAAAGCCCACAGGAACAATGCAACCTTTACCTATACCACAGTGGAAATGGGATCACGTGACCATGGACTTTGTGGTTGGTTTACCCAGAACAACCAAAATTCATGATTCCATTTGGGTGATAGTTGATAGGTTGACTAAGTTAGCACATTTTCTTCCTATCAAAACAACATATACTATTGACAAACTTGCACAGATCTATATAAATGAGATAGTGCGGTTGCACGGAGTTCCAGCCACAATTGTTTCTGATATAGGTCCCCAGTTCATGAGTCATTTTTGGGAACGACTACATAAAGCATTGGGTACGCAGTTAAGATTCAGTATCGTCTTTCACCCACAAACAGATGGACAATATGAGAGGACTATACAAACCTTGGAGGATTTTCTTAGGGCATGTGTCCTTCAGTTTGTAGGAAGTTGGGATCTACACTTGAGCTTAATAGAATTCACTTACAACAATAGTTATCAGCACAATATTGATATGGCACCATATGAAGCATTATATGGTAGACGTTGTAGATCTCCATTGTGCTGGTATGAAACAGGAGAATACCAACTTTTGGGTTCTGAATTAGTGCAACAGACAACTGAAAAGATTAAAGTAATACAATAGTTAAAGGTTGCACAAGAGAGACAAAAGTCATACGCTGATAAACGGCGAAGACCCTTAGAATTCCAAGTTGGAGATAGAGTATATCTCAAAGTCTCACCTTGGAAAGGAGTTCTTAGATTTGGGAAAAATGGTAAGTTAGCTCCTAGATTTATGGGGCCTTATCCAATCACTTAATGGATTGGAAAGGTAGCCTATAAGTTGGAGTTGCCACCTGAACTACATAGATTGCATCCAGTATTCCATATATCCATGCTGAGAAAGTGTCACCCTGATACAGAGTTAGTATTGCAACCTGTAGAGGTAGAGTTAAATGAAGATATATCCTATGAAGAAGGACCAATGGGGATTCTTGACAAGAGAATCAAAAAGTTGAAAAAGAAAGACATAATTCTTATGAAATTTCTCTGGCATCATCATGGCATTGAAGAGGCTACGTGGGAACTGGAGGAAGTACCCTTCTCTTTTCTCTTGATGATTTCGGGGATGAAATCCCTATTAGAGGTGGATAATTGTAACATCCCTGACCTGGGTTACGCCTTAACCCTAGGATTTTTGCTTAAGTAAGTCATTTATATTCTTGTCTTTATCTTTTGAAAAGTAATTAAGACTAAAGGAGAGTTTATGTTTCAATTTTGGTCCTATTTGAATAATGTTGAAGCAATAATTGCTTGTTTTGGACTAAAGTGTAATTTACCCAATATAAGTGGTTACCTTGCAAAATGTTACATGATAAATGTTACTCAAGTAATATAGAATCATAAGAATGAGAATGATGCTAAGGGATGGCTTGTGGAAGCCTAAGTTCCAAGAAGGAGCTTGTTTGAATAATACTTGTGCATTGAATACTAGTTTTGGTGTAATTTGTAATTTACCCAAAACCTAGGGTTGAATATGTAAAATACCACCTCAAGAGTGTCCTTACTGTCTCTTGGTATCATTTAGAGAAAATAAAAGGAAAGGGGTGTCTTGTTTGAACCATATTTGAGAAATGATACTCTTGATAATAAAATAATCAAGAAATAAGCATAACTGAAAACCTAAGTTATTTTGTAGCAAAAATATATAAATTAAATGAAGTGCCCATCAACTAAAAAGCTATGGGTGAAATCCTATAATGGAATGGCAGCCAAAATACCTTGAGAGGCGCCAATATTCCTAAGTAGGTGAAAATATCTACCTACATTTTTAATTGAAAAGTAATGACCACTAAAAGTAAAGGTGCTTATGGATAATAATATTTTATTCATTAAGAAGCTTAAACGGTCGACTATAATTCAGGGATAATTCAAAGGAATTAAAGGAAAAGAAAGATAGCTTCGGAGATAAGGAAGTGGAGGTGGCATGTGGCACCTAGTAAGGAAGGTTGATGACTTCCCTCCTACCCTCTCTCTCTTATGAACTCAATTATATATACTCAACCATTCACCTATTAGAAAGGCTATTTGCACACCACACTCACTCCTCACTTAGTCTAATGACCAAGGAAGCAAAGGAGAAGGAGTAGATCGTTCCCCAAGCTTGAGGTAAGATCCATGGTCATCTTCAACCTTGGGTTGAAGGCTAAAATCGAGTTATAACTATTCTTTTCTTCTCTCCTCCATCCAATGCTCAACTTTGGCAATCTTTTACTTCAAAAGGGTTGAGAACGTGCCTTGGATAATTGGAGGAGCTATCTTCACCATTAAAGAAGAAAAGCTTGGAGCTTTGAAGTTGCTTTGAAGGCAAGTTATATAACTTGAACCCATTGATATTATTATTTGATTTCCATCTTGCAATATATGTTGATCTTTCCTTCTTCTCGAATTTTTCTTGAGTAATTGATGAATCAATGAATCCATCAGTTGTATGGATAGTATAAATGGAGGTCTGAAGCTTGATGATGACGACATCATCTTAGCACACACCTCTAGATCAACAATATCAAACAGTTTCAACTATGTATGGCCAAACAATTTCAAACCGTTTAAAGGTCAAACGATTTTCAAACCGTTTAGTGATCAAATGGTTTCAACCTAATCTAGGTCAAATGGTTTCAAACTGTTTCATGTCAAATGGTTTCAACCTAATCTAGGTCAAACGGTTTCAAACCATTTCATGTTCAAATGGTTTCAACCTAATCTAGGTCAAACGGTTTCAAACCATTTCATGTTCAAACAGTTTCAACTTTGGATAGGCCAAACAGTTTCAAACCGTTTAGAGTGCAAACGGTTTCAACCTAACTTAGTCCAAATGGTTTCAAATTATTTAGAGGTCAAAAAGGTCCCAAACAGTTTAGAGGTTCCAAACCATTTAGAGATCAAATAAATCCAGACCGTTTGAAGGTCAAAGGGGTCTCAAGATCGTTTGAAAGTCAAAGGGGTCTCAAGACCGTTTGAAGGTCAAAGGGGTCTCAAGACCGTTTGAAGGTCAAAGGTGTCTCAAGACCGTTTGAAGGTGAAAGGGGTCTCAAGACCGTTTGAAGGTCAAAGGGGTCTCAAGACCGTTTGAAGGTCAAAGGGGTCTCAAGATCGTTTGAAGATCAAAGGGGTCTCAAGACCGTCTGAAGGTCAAAAGGGGTCTCAAGACCGTTTGAAGGTCAAAGGGGTTTCAAGACCATTTGAAGGTTAAAGGGGTTTTCAATCATTTGAAGATTAAATAATCTCAAACTGTTTAGAGACCAAATAGTCTCAAAACCATGTAAGGTCAAACAACCCTAGGAGTGTTTGTAAAGTATCTCAAGGTTGATTACAATGGAAGTACCTCTAAAGTACTTAGGTGAATAGTACACTTAGAGTGATTGTCATTTGATGCTTATTATAGTAATAAACTCAATGCACTATTATAAGCATAGGTGCATGTACTTTAGTGAAAGGATGAGCCAACTTAATAAAGTATGGAGTAATCAACATCCTACAGAGGATGAGAGAGAAACTCATACTTGTGTAATAAACATGTAATGTGCATACATTGATACTTTTAATAAGTGTAGAGTATGAATTAAGGTTTGATCTTTGATAATGTGATCATGAAACCCTAAATTGATAAAGAATGGGAAACCCTAACCCTAATTTCGGGTAATGGTATGAGAAACCCTAATTGATAAAGAATGGGAAACACTAACCCTAATTCAGGTAATGGTATGAGAAACCCTAATTGATAAAGAATGGGAAACCCTAACCCTAATTTCAGGTAATGGTATGAGAAACCCTAATCGATAAAGAATGGGAAACCCTAACCCTGAAAAGGGAATAGTGGTGTTACCCTTGTATTGCATGGTGTTGATATGTAATTGATATGGTTGTTATCAAGTACACTAACTATGCAGGTATTATGAGATGATGAGTATTGCCATGTATGAGCTACGAAGTTTATTTGATAAAAATGCTTAATGGGCCTTGTGAACCATTATATTATTTGTTGCCTAGTGAGAGGTGACAAGATTTTAATGGGCCTTGTAAGCTATATGAGATGCTTGTGTAACAAGTATCATGTATACCTTGGTCAGACGACCTGGAGGTAATAGTTACCTGATAAGTGATAACAATGTTCAGTGATGAACTAAGGGTTTGAATACCCAGATCCAGTAAACATGATGATGATGTTGTTGAGGGATGAGAATTCCCAGTAATGAGATAAGGGATTGAGATCCCAATGTTTTATAAAGTTTTGAAAAGTACTTGATAGATGTATTACACTTTTTTTTGTAGCATTGTCATAATAATTCATGTTTGAAAACTTGGCTGATGCTAAAAGAATATGGTAATGCACTTAATTAATCAAGTGAAATCTTATCATGTAGAGCCCTGGCCATAGATCCATAATCGTCAGTAGCTGGTGATGGTGAAACAGGTTTTCCCACAGGATCTCCTGGAGGGCATATTTTTTAATATGTGGGGGTAATGGGCGCGAATATCCTTACGACCTAATGTGGGATTGACGTGAGATAAACACGAGATCTCTCAATCCTTCATTATATGTGCCGTGATGGATGTATCATGAATCTCCCGATGATGTTTAATGCCAGATCGATGTGAGATAAACATGAAATCTCTCGATTATGAAGAGAGTGCAACCGCCGCTGTAGCTCTATAGCGAAGTTGCTAGTATACCCCGAAAAGCTATTTAGCAGTGACACTAGATGTCCTACATGTGATCTCGCACTGACCAAGACAAATGAGGTCATGGAGTACGGCTCTTCCATTGACCTAGGTATGGAATCAATGCTTTACGCTACCGTGGTTGGTTGGAGTATGAGCGGTATACCTCATCTCCTCAGGGCATAAGTGTGATTGTAAAATGTAATCAGTCGTGTAGCGTATTTACTTAAGGATGAAATACGGAAATCATTGGTTGATGTTACATTGCTTAATGTATCCAAAAATGTTATACATGTTCTTCATATTCCTTATTAAATAGATGATTTACTGCTTCATCATATATAGTTGTAATGTTTTAAAAAATGATATTGCTCTATTTTGCTTAAATAGTGATTTATCCTATTTATTAATAATAAAGAATCCTCTGCTCAATTTATTACCATTTATCTGCAATGATAATATTATTGGCAGAGAGTTATGTCTCTCGCTAGGACATGGGTCTCACCCTATTGGTCACCAACATTTTGAGGTGGACGCGGAGGAGCAGGTAGGGACCATATAGCAGGGGAAGGATAGCAACATCAGGGACCAAAATAACATCTCAGGCGGAGATACTGATTGTCGTGTCTTGTAGATATGAGTCCTATGTGTCGTCTCTGTACTCTCAGGTCCTTGGAGTCAAAACTCACTGTTTTCATGATCGATCTGAGATTTTGTCTTGAATGCCTCGAGAATTTATGTTGCTTATGTATTGTTTTGGAAAAACAACTGTTGTAAATATATTCCTCGAGAAGAGATGATACATGGTATGTACAATGTGAACTATAATGTATGTAGTACTATAGTTCTCTTTATAAGAGTTTCCTAGAATTGGATCTCTTTGCAAAAGGTTTTAATTTTTAGTGATTTTTGTTATTCTGTTGATTATGGTTAATTCTACATTTAATTACACAGTGATGGTCTGATTTCGGATCGTCACAAATATAAGATTACTATACATTATTAATAAATTTCTAAAGTCGTTTGCTATTTTTAATTGATAAAACATTAAAATCATATAGTTTTGAATACACTATATTTAGTAAATATCAGATATCAAATCATAATCTGGAAGTATTTTTAAGTGATAGTACTCATCATCAGCTTTCTGTAGGTATCTTGTTTGATAAATTCTATGCTCCCAATTCCAAGATATGAATTGTTGAATATAGATGTGTTTAGATCAACATCAGTCATTGATTTGGGATCAAAGGGTCATGCTCAGCGGTGCCCCTCCTTTCCTTCTCTTCTCTTGGTCACAGATCCAACCAATGACCCACTTCCT
Source organism: Alisma plantago-aquatica (assembly GCA_963693085.1). Classification (NCBI taxonomy): domain Eukaryota; kingdom Viridiplantae; phylum Streptophyta; class Magnoliopsida; order Alismatales; family Alismataceae; genus Alisma; species Alisma plantago-aquatica. The sequence continues at coordinate 940,970,062 of OY856412.1, read as the reverse complement.
TCATCACCCGATAGCTCATAGAGGCTCATCTTCTCATGTCCGTGTGGAGTCGTCACCCAGCCGTCGTGAGAAAGCACTACGACGACCCCAACCTCGAGGTGGAGGTCGACGTTCTGCAAGGTGAGGCACCAACGGCTTCGTTTGGGCACCCTAGCCATGGGAGGTGCCTTCTTGGTGCGTAAGGAGGGGGAGATAGAGAATCCCTAACTCGACCATGCTCTATTCCGATGTTGAGATTTCTTCTCACTCTCTCTCTTTCTCACTCTCAGTTTCATGCAAAACCCTAAGATCAAACTTACTAGCTCCTCATAAACTTGAATCGGAGGCTTTTATAGCCTCCCATAATCGAGATCAAGGGCAAGATCCCCTCTTCATGGGTGCTCTATTCGAACCCTATAAATAGGGGTCGCGACTCCAGTCCGCGCAGACTAGGGTCGTCCCTTATTTTATTTTAATTTCGTTTTGCACAAAAGTCTGAATAAAAGAAATATTTGTACATACCACCTCATAGCTCCATATGATCCCAAATTTTGGTAGAAAAATTAAATGATTATTATATTTACATGATCAATATTTTAGGTCAAAACTAATTGTACAAATACTTCAAACATGTCATTTAAATAAAAACATGATAATTACCAATTCAATTATCTAGACCACTATACACATCAAAGTCATATGAGATTTCTCCCACAATATTATATTATAGCTTCTAAAAAATATCTTGAGTATTTATTATGACACCAAAATACTTCATACTCAAATTTGTACTCCAAGGACCGATGTGAAATACTTAATTTGCCTTATTGGGCTGAATTTGGATCCTAGGGCCAATGGCCCTTCTCTTGATTTCCAAAAGAATTCATACGATTAATCATATCCTCAATTACAACATTAAACTTTTGAATAGACATCATTCCTCAATTACAGGTTCCTTGTGATACCTTTGATGATTATGACTTCACTTACTTAATATCTATAACTCAACCATGTCTAGGGCTCAAACCAGTAATTGAAGTCATCATATTATGTATTAGTCACATATTTTTTACATGAATTATTCATTTATATTCACCTACACCTGACTACAATCATATACATTTAAGCCATCATGTGTGTATTCATTGACCAGATTACTTGTATTACAAATTTTGTGAACTTAATTACATATCTAGTCATGTTAGGTTGCTTACTAGAAAACCCCACATTAAAGGCTTACATTAGTTATGAAATTGAGGATGTTACACATCTGCACGTTGGTTGAAACTGGAGTTGTGGCAGCCACCTAGTGCCTATTGCAACACTGCTCTAGTCACGATGACTTTTTCAACCTTCATATCTGTCAAGATCGTGACTACTATTGCGGTTGCAATGGTAATTTTGGTCACGATGACTGTTGCGACCTGGAAGCATTATTGGGATTGAGACCTTAACAAGAGATGAGACCAAAATGCATTGTTATGTTGGGGTGCGACACTGAGTGTCTATGTGTCCCGCCCGATACACCCATGGACCTGTTGCGGCTGTGATGGAGATGTATTGGTAGTGATCTGCATGGATAAAATAAAGGCATTAAGTCATTTCCAAATTATGCCTAATGACATCTAAAATAAATATAAAAAAAGGTTCATAAAAGGATGTCCTTATGGGCATACAACACGTGCTAAAAGTTCTCAAAATAAGACGTTATCAACTCCCCCAAACAAAGAACTTAGCCCGTCCTCTAACTGATAGATCAAGTCAACGAATGATGAGTTGTATATATTTTCTCTTTGACAAACATGTCGTTACAAAATCATCCTGTCCTTACAGCAAAACCTTTGTGACATGCTTGGTTCACTTCCTGAGGTTCCATCCCCCCTATTTCCAGAGTTAAGTTACTTTATACCCTTGCCACTGTCTTTTGTAGTAAAGGACTCCGCCTCATAATGTCCTCCCTGCCCTAGGTTTTTGGCTATACTTGTAAACAGTTCCTGTGAGGGGTAGCTTTCACACTCCACCTTTATTTTGATTGGGCCCTAGCTATTGTGTGGGGGTAGGATAGGATTTTTAGTGTTTTTCCAACACTCCTTCGCTCGCCTCAACCATGATGTTGTCGTAAAGACAGTGCTCGCATAGGCCCCAATGTAGTGTGAGGTGGTTGTGCAAGGTTTGCTTTGAAATGTAGGTGGGTGAGTTTGGCTTCCAAATTCCACTTCCGGGCATGACATATTTGCATTTGTGAGTGCAACAATACACTGACCGTGTGGGGTCCTTTGGCATCTTTTCTCTTAATTTTTTTTGTTCTTGGCTTTTATTTTTCTCTGAGGCTTAGGAAAAAGGATTATAAAGATTTGTGGGCAGCCAAGCCTCTTTTCATCCCAATGTGGGGATATTTAAAACTAGAAGAGGCAACTAGTTGCACCTTGTAGGAGGTGTAGACTTTCTATCTAGTACTTTCAGGCTGGGGTGATTGGTCGGGAGAGTGTTGGTGAAGTCCTCCTTATTTCTAGGGGTTCTACAAATTCATGAGTGTTCTTCTGATGTGCACACCATTTTGCTGTAAGAATGAGGGAAGATCGTACTGTTGTATCTTTTTTTTTCCATTTTTGTGTGTTGGTAGCTCATTTGCACCGCTCTAGAAATGATTAAGCTAAAAGTTAGCAAGATGACAAACAAGCCTAAGAATGAGGTTATTGAATTATATCCATAAGATTATCAAAATTGTGAACTATAGTAAATAGAAAGAAAGTTTTGAATGTTCAAAAGTTTTCAAAATTGTTTAAAATTTCCTAAAAAGTTAGAGTAAAGTAAGGTAGGGGTCTATATAAGGTTTTTCAAAATTGGTATTTAGGATGTAGTATGAAAATTGTACTTCTCATGCATGTTTATAGCTCCTCCCCTAAACTTATAATACACTCTATCACGGAGTGTCAAAGATGAGGGTTTAGATATAAACGGGCTTGATTTATTGTAGTTGATGTTTGAGGATAATCCATCTTGATTTAAGCAACATGTAGGCATATATTCCACAGTGTGTGTGATATTGTTCATGTTGGATGCTTTCAACCTTCATATTCATCAGGGCCAAGGTTGTCATCCATGCCAGGCAGTAGAATCCATAATCGTTGGACAAGGGCATCAGTTGTGGGCTTTTGTGGCAGGATTGTGTCTTTTTAAAGTCTTTACCCTTTGCATGCATGTATCCCTTTCCTTGACTGTGTATCATATCGATGATTGCTTCTACGCATGTAGTCATGTTTGTGCATTTGTGTGTATTTACAGTAGTCATGTTTGTGCATTTGTTCGGTGTGAAGGTTGAATCTGAGTTGTTATATAGAATCACAATCTTCACTATGACATTGACTACTAGAAGGGTCCAATGGTTATCATGTAGAATAGGAAAGAATACATAGTCTGGAAGAGATTTCATCAAACACAGCTACAAGTTCTCTTTTTCATCTGACTTCTTGTGTATTAGAATGTTGTCGACAAGAAAGAAGTGCGTCATCTGTACATTTGTCATGTTGTCCCCTAATAGTGATTGGTACATGAACACAATGTTCACTAAAAGGTACCCTCATATTTTCAAACTTTCACAGGGCTCATCCTTTAGCACACATATGCCATCCCTCTTGTAGATTACTTCTATTGTAGTATCGCCCTCCTCTAGGAGATCTATCAGCAGCTACATAGACTCCAATGACAAACCTTCACAAGCCCATCTATCAAAGTCTTAAAAAGTAGGCAAGATCTCCCATGTTGGCCCATCTGGCTTGATTTCGGGCATATCATATTCATTAATTTCTCCCTCTCAGTCTCATCATTAACAAGTTTTTCTTGCTCTTTCTTTGTTGTAGTGGTGAATCCTTGCTCGTCTACAACCTAAGGTTGTTGTTCTTTATTATGGGTGGCATCGATAGGCTGACTGTCTGATGCCTACCCTTCTTTCCAAGTATCATCCCTAGTTGGTTCATGAAGATCAATCTGTAGGGTCTTCAACTATTCTCGCCATGTCTTCTTTTCAGGCAAGGGGACTCCTATGTGAAGCCTACGTGGTACCACATCTGAGGGCATTTCTGGATCATTGAAGAAGTGGTGATCGTAGATCACTTCCATAGCATAGATACCACATAGGCCATGCAGATCTTCATTGCATAGGTCTTCCAACGAGATTCCTTTGTTGATGTCTTCCATCATTCTTAACACAATAAAAGCACAATCCCCCATCCCTACCTCTTCCTAAGGTGCCTTCTTGTATATAGAGAATAGTTTCCAGATTCCCTGGTGACAGTCTCCCATTGCTTGGATTGCACGTTGTAGACACATCGGTACCTTCAAGATATCCATGACTTCCCTCCTTTTGTAGACCAGGGAAGTGTTATCCAACTTAGTGGCACAACAACTATACATTGTGGCGTGGTGCTCATACATATTGACAACTATGAAAGCCCAATGCTTGACTGTTCTCATAGGTAGGGTTACAAGCTAGGTCTCTGCCCTGTTCACAGCCCGCTGTAGTTATTTGACTTCTTTTGAATTAAACCTTTCATCAAATAGCTGCCCTGCCAGATGAATTGTACCATTGAAAACCGCTTGCACTTTGTTAGGGTGAAGGAACTCTTCAAGTAGTGTTGCATAGAGCACTTTAAATAACTTATTGTGAACACGTACTCTCTTCAGAAAGATTCCTCTAAAGTGTTCCCTAGTTAGAGACCTTCCTTTGTTATGATACAAAACATCTGTGCCTCGAAGGTACTCATCTAGCACATCCTCCAGGACATGGACATTCCTACATGTTATTCTAGATAGTGAGGCCATATCCATGCCTACCATCTTGCATGGGTGAGGTGGAGCAGAACCCAACTCTTCTTGTTTAGCAGGTGGGGTTCGCTTTCTGGTTGGCTCATTGATAAAGAACAAAGTGAGGCCGCCTTCATCATCCTCAGATGTTCCTTCTCCTGCTGCTTATATAGGAGGAGCTGGGGTATCTAAGACAGGATAGTTAGGCTTATGGCCTTCAATAGTCCCTTGTAGCCGTATTGTTGAGTTATCTTCAACCTTGCTCTGGCCACCGGATGCTTCAGAGGCTTCACCGCCTTCTAGCACAGTGCCTTTAAGTACTTCTAGGGTAGAAGTCATCTTTCCATCATATATATCATCTCAACATTCGTTGTGTTCCCCAAAGTCCAAGTAAAGCTTGCAGACATCTATGGACATGTCCAACTCCTACATACATCATTATAGTGTGAAGTCGTTAGTGAAACTCATCATCTTTTCACTACTCTCCTCTGCATGGTGTTGCGACTCAACAATAGCAACTTGGACAGTCTCCTATGGTCTTGCAGCAACAACAGGGATGGTCTCTTGAGGTTGTGCAGTAGTGATGATGACGACCTCCTGTGCACTTTATGTTGTGGGTGCAGAGTTCAGATTGAACTCTAGTGCCAGAGTTTTTGTCTTCATCCCGTCAACACCCTTTTGCTTTTCAGGTTGGTATGGTGCCGCTTTTGTAGGGGGCTCCTTCCTTTGGGCAGGCTTTATGTTTGCACTTTCTTCTTTGGGTGTCGAAGGTGCACCCGCTCCGTCGATGATGTCGTCATCCCGATCAGGGTTTGAAGGGCTCGAGGAAGTGTTAGATGGTGAGGGTCTTGTCAAACACCCTCCCTCTTTTTGTTTTTCAAGTTTTCTAGCTCTTGGAGTTCAACCTCCATCTCCTTGCATTCTTCCTCTAGGCATTTGTGTTCCTCTTTTATGTCTTGCATTGCCTCTTTATAACCTTTACACATTTGGTCTTTATCAACTCAAGTTATCTCCCTTTCTCTTTGAAGATCAATCATCTCATCAACCATTGTCTTGATGACCGCCATCATCTTTGCTTGATTGTTGATGACTTCCTGCATGAAACTAGGGAGAGGTGTTGTTCTTGCATCCAAGTCTTGTACCTACGTAGTTATCACATGCAGGAAAAAATTTATATGTGAATTGGCTTCAGAACAACTTTATACTTGTGCCTACATGGCATTGAATCGATGCCCTAGGATATCACCGAATGTCGACGATTGTTGTCATTCATCTGTCGATGTTGTTGCTGCTACTAGTTTAGGGGCGCTTGTTGGTCACCTTTCTGGAGATCACTACATAAGTTCTTCATGTGCATTGAGTGTTCCTTGTTTCTCCTGCGACACTTTAGGTTGTTATGTCTTGGTGGCAGATGTGGGCTAAGTTTTCTCAACTTCTCTTACAACCTCAAGTATCATGGCAGCGACACGTGGTTCCTCAGTCATTTTATCCGTAGGAGCACTACGTTCTTCTAATGCAAGATGTTTTAGTGGCCACATGGGGATAGGGAGGTGCATTGGAAAACCATTCATCATCGTTATCAGGATCATCCTCCAGAGGTAGGGTTTTGCAGTTTTTGTTCTTCTAGAGGGTTGAGGTTCAACTGCCTTCTCTTGACATGGTCAGATTGCCAGTTTCTTCCTCTTGTCTAGCTTGTGTTGTTCTATTTCCAGCACTTGTTCAGGTTCTGGTTCTACCCTAGCTGGTGACTCAACATCTACACCACTCCTGATAGTGCTGGAGTGCATTTTGTTGATATCCTCTTCACTCGAGCATAGCGTGTGGGCATCATAATACGCCATATCTGGAAGTGGCAAAAGCAATTTTGAGTTGCTTGGCTTGTAGAAGAACTTCTCATCCTTCTAGGTCAGGATGTCAACATTCACCAAGGACTTGATGTCAATCTTTGTGTGTCCCGTGGTGGCCTTGTACTTCTATAATTGCTTATTCTTCGAATAGTAGTATGCAATATGGGCTATCTTCCCTCCCATGTAGAAGTCCTTGATTTTCTTAGCATCTGGCCCCACAACAGTTGATAACTTGTCTATTACTAGAATAGGTCTCCCTTAGATACCCCTTGTCTCTAATTTTGTGTAGACAGTGGTGTAAGTTATCTTTTGAACAATCCTAATGAAACACGAAGCGATGAGTGAAGCGTTGTACTTCCTTGGGTTATGTCCAGGCTCCCCGGTCAACATCCTCCATACTTTGTGGCTATTGTAGCCTACAACCTCTTTCTCACTGGGAGCATGTAAGCAAGCCTAGTCTTCTTCTAGAGTCTTGGTGAATATGGTGTTTAGGATGGCTTCAGTGATGTTGTGGTTCTTGCCTCCCATCCTTACCTCCAACTTGAACTCCTCTCCAACATCTTTGTGTTCTGCATCGCTGATAGGTATCTTCTCTAGCGATGTTATGAATGCGGCTGTCGGGTTTGTTAGTGATGGAGGCTCTACTATGCATAGGACACGCATATTAGCTTTAGCTAGGAACTCAATAATCCTATCATAGATGCTCAACTTCTTGAAGTCCTGGGCATCTATATATTGTGTAGGCTTGAAGGTCTTGGTCCTCAACATCATGTCAAAGTGAGACTGATGTGTTCAGTCTCTAGGTACAAATGTTGCTAGCTCTCCTATAGGTGCCTCCCCATCCAGGTCATGCACCTCATGTGAAGGTGACTCAGCCTCCTGCCTTGGATTTTTTTATGTCTCCCCCGCAGTCTTCTTCTGTTTCATGGTTTTGGCTTCCATTGGCACTGCCACCTTTCACTTCCCTTTCTGTTTAGGATATATTCAGATGTCTATGTATCTGCATCGCTCTCAGATTCCTCTGTCTCTATTGGAGTCTTGTGGGTCAGGATGTACTCATACTTCTTCTTTAGCAGCTCCAACTAGAGCTTTTTCCATGGTGATAGGTTGAAGTAGTCATTCAATTCCTTGATGACTGACTCCAAGGCCTCATGTGCTCCCTCCAGGGCTTCCGCCTTCCTGGTCATGGTGTTAGGGTTGGTGGTTGACATTCTATAAATTTAATCAATAAGAGTTTGTCATATATTTATACATATAATATGAGTCTATCCGTTGAGACAAATCACAATCTGTATCGGTCGAAACACAAGACTTACCAAAGTGTGTCAATCGCTAATGGTCTCATGTGTAGCGGTCGATACAAAATTTATATCACCTGCAGAGTTAGGGATTAGGAATAGGAGGGGAAAATTATCCTAACATCATATACTTACATATAATCATTGATTAAGCAAACAGGTGATTAGTGTTATGACCAAACATGATATGGTGTGTTTCGACCGTAACACATGTAGCGGTCGAAACATGTGTTCTGAATGAAATAAATGTTGCAACCGAAACGCGCAAAGAGCTTAGTGACCAGTATCAAAACAAGTGTTATGATCGATATGTTTTAATGTTAAGGGGTCATCAGGTGTCACGGTCACTACAGTCGTAGCGGCTAAAACGGGTGTTATGGCCGAAACATGTGTTGCAATCAGAACACTCTGTCACGACGAACCTATGAACACGGTGGTTCCAAATAGCAAAAGAAGGGGAAAGATTGATGATCGGGGAAGGACCAAAGGTGAAGGGAGAGAAGGAAGGAAGGCGAGGTGTATTGCTGTCAAAAGGGGAATTGAACGGCGTGGGGATGAAAAGGGTGGGTTTTGTCTGCAATGAAAAGGGGTTTTTTAGAAGGTGAAGGGTTGGAATGAAGTCAGTTTTAGCTGAGAATGGATGAATAAGATCACAACCAGTGGTCGGGATGATGATCAGAACATGGTCAAGAATCGATGGTGGGAGGAAGAAGGAGGTGGAAAATTTGTGAGTCGATGAAGATTTAAAAGAAGGGTTTGGAGGGTTACCTTGCAGATAAAATTGAACAGTCACAAGGGGCGAGAATGAGTGGTGGCAAGTCGAGAACATCATCGGCGAGCACAAGGGTGGTGTTGGTGATTAAACCACAAGCTAAGTCTTCATCGAGTCTAATCGTACAAGGAGTCTCCATCAATCTTCGTCATAGCATGGCTTGAGAGAGAGTGAGAGGTTTTACAAAACGTGCAAGAGTGCCTTTTATACCAGGCATCATAATGATTGAGACATTGCTAAGTGTTTCAGCCGCTAGGAGTGTAGTGGTCGAGGCACTTCCAACAGTCAAGCATCGTTTTGGTTAAAACTACAATGAAAGCATCTTGGTCGAAACATTAATTCTAAGAAAAGTGTTATGTGTTGTGATCGAGACAATCAAAAGTGGTAGCGGGCAAAATACTATGAAAGTGTTTCGAATGATACCAGGACCTTTAATAGTGAACATCTAAGCTTTGAACTAAGCAACATTTTTACACATCATCAAAGCAATTGAGGATAAAATAATAAAGATGGAAATTAAAAATTTACCATCTATTTTAGAGGAATGAAAGTCTACTTAGATAGAGAAAGTTCAAAGTTAATTATGTACACAATTTAGACTAGATGGAACTGAAGGAAAGTTTGGCAATATGAAAGAAAGAAGTAAACTCTTGGGTTGCTTCCCAAGAAGCGCCAATTTAAAGTCTTTTAGCTTGAATATCCCATTCATTTCTCATTCTTCTTTGGCTTGTGTCAGCAATGGCTTGTGTATCTCATCTATTGTTGGACTGGGTTCCTCCAATCTGAGTTCTGACCTTCTCATAAAGGCTTCACTTCATAATACCTCTTTACACTTTGTCCGTTCACCTTGAAGGTACCAATCTTTTCATTAGTTATCTCCATTACCACAGATGGGTAGATCTTGACGACAGAGAAAGGACTAGACCATCTAGACCTGAGTTTCTCTGGAAAAGGCCTGATTCTTGATTTGAACAACATATGCTAGTCTCCTTTGGAAACATCCTTGTGCTTGATGTGGGAATCACACCACACCTTTGTTCTTTGCTTGTAGATGCAGGCATTCTCATAGGCATGTTGCCTAAGTTCCTCAAGCTCGTGAAGCTACAAATACCTTTTCTTTCTAGCTTGGTCCAGATCCATATTTAAGAATTTGATGGCCCAAAGGGCCTTGTGCTGTAGTTCAACAGGAAAATGGAATGAATTTCTATAGATCAACTGGTAGGGGGTAGTCCCTATTGGCATTTTGTAAGTAGTTCTATATGCCCACATGGCATCATCTAACTTCATGGACCAATCCTTATGGGTCCTGCCAATGTTTCCTCTAATATTTGCTTAATTTGTCGATTTGAAACTTTGACCTATCTTGACGTATGGGTGTGATTTGGTGTGGCTATTTTATGCTTAACATTGTACTTATTCAGTAATTCTTCAAACTATTTTTTCACAAAATGGGGTCCCCTGTCACTAATGACGGTGTGTGGAACTCCGAATCTAGGAAAAATGGTCTTCTCGAACAGCCTCACAATTGCCTTAGAGTCACAAGTGGGAGTTTCTACAACTTCTACCCACTTGAAGACATAATCTATTACGACCAGAATGTACTTGTTTCCTCTGGAGGGAGGGAAAGGTCCCATATAATCAACTCCCCAGACATCAAAGATCTCCACTTTCACCCAGTTAGACATAGGCATCTCATTTTGTAATATTTCCAGCAAGCTGACATTCTTTACAGGTCTTGATAAAAGACATATCATCTTTGAAGAGTGTCGGCCAATAAAAGCCTGATTGTATGACCTTAGCTACGGACCTTTTGCCTCCATGGTGACCTCCATAAGGTGAGGAATGGCGTTCCTTAAGGATTTGAGGCACCTCTTCTTCTGGTACACAACGCCAATATAAGTTGTCAGAACATTTCTTAAACAACAGGGGTCATCCCAGTAATAATTCTTCAGTTCATAGGAAAGTTTCTTCTTCTGATTGTAGGTTATCTCAGGAGGCAATTTCTCACAAGTTAGATAATTACAAATGTCAATGAACCAAGGTAGATTTGGTTCGACAGACTTGGCCATCAACAAGGCTTCATCGGCGTAGTTGTCATTCACTGGCACCTTGTTTTCTTCAGTGAAAACTATTCTTGATAGGTGTTCTGTGATCACATTCTTTGTTCCTTTCTTATAAATAATCTCATGATAAAATTCTTTTAGCAGAAAGGCCCATCACAATAGTCTTGACTTCGTGTCCTTTTTCTGCATAAGGTATTTTATAGCTCTGTGATCCGTGTACACCTTCACCTTTGATCTTATCAAGTAGTATTTGAACTTGTCAAAGGCAAATAATATTACCAACATTTCTTTCTCACTAGTGGTGTAGTTTACCTTATCCTCATCAGGGGTTTTGTTGGAATAGTAGATCACGTGGTGCTTTTTATCTTTTCTTTGCCCTAGGACAACTCCGATGACATAATAAATGGCACCACACATGATTTCAAAAGGTAATCCCCAATAAGGTGCTTGAAGTATCAGGGTTGTGGTCAAGGCATTCTTCAGGAAATTGAATGCTTTGAGGCATTCATTAGAGATATTGAAATCCACATATTTAACAAGAAGGTTTGACAAAGGCTTCACAACCTTTGAGAAATCTTTGAGAAATCTTATGTAGTATCCAGCATGCCCCAAAAAACTTCTCACTCCTACGATGTATTTTGGTAGTGGTAACTTTGATATAGCTTCTATCTTGCCCTTATCCACTTCCATGCCTTTCTCAGAAATTTTGTGCCCTAGCACTATGCCTTCTGTCACCATAAAATGGAATTTTTCCCAATTAAGCAAAATTTGCTTCTCCTCACATATTTGTAAGACCTTTGACAAGTTTTCAAGACATATATCAAATTTAGGTTCATATACCGAGAAGTCATCCATGAATACTTCCATTATGTCTTCCTAAAAATCCGAGAACATGGATATCATGTACCTTTGAAAAGTAGTAGACACATTACATAACCCGAAAGGCATTCTTCTGAAGGCATATGTCCTGTAGATACAAGTAAAAGTAATTTTTTCCTAGTCATCGGGGTGGATGGGGACTTGATAAAATCTAGAATATCCATCAAGAAAATAGAAATAGGATTGTAACATACTAGATCTCGGACCCTACCCTGGAAGTTGACATTTTGGACTTAGCCAAACAAGGTTGAAGGTTAGACCTAAATAGATGTTTACTATGATCCTAATGAGATAATGCATGAATTTATCACCCTAATGTAGCCTAATGTTTTCACATTAGTCTTATGTTAATAATGGATGCATAAAATATGTCACATAACTTGTTTTGGTGGTAATATGAAGATAAGAAACTTAATTGGATGAAGAATTTAGATAATGAGTCCTTAATGGGCCATATGACACATCTTATAAAAAGAAGTCCCAAAAGTGGAAACAAACTTCAAATTCGAAATCTACATATCAAAATTAGCCTACATGTCAAATTTCATCTAATTTGGACACCTTGAAATATTAGGATAAGTTTAGGAGAGAGAAAATGAGTAAAAGCCATAAGTAATGAATAATGTGACTATATAACTTAAAAATATGGAAATAACAACAAATTTTTATTCAACATATCAAAGATAACTTGTGGATGAAGTTTCACCAAATTTGGAAGTTGTTTGTGCAAGTTAAGCAATTTTAGGTACATTTAGAGGTTTTCTTTGTAAATTGTCACATGCATTATAATATTTAGATATTCCATTACTATTCTTGAGTTTTTGAATCATGGGATACCTAGTTACACCTTGATTTGAAGGTGTTTCTTTCCAAGGGCATTTTAGGGATTACTCTCTTTATAAATGAGCTTATCTTTAGAAGCTATCAACCAATGGGGTTATTTCTTTGATTGGAGGTCAGTTGGGATGTCCTATAAATGTCCATAAACCAACATTTGATATTCAAGAAGACTCTATGAGCTGTCCTCTTGCATGGCCATGAAATCCCTAGACTAAGGACACGTGGAAAGCTCCATGGACTCATGCTTGACTTCTTCCTTATCCATAAAAGGTTTGCATGTCCATAGGCACCCTTAGCATTGGAGACATGGAAAGTAACTTGACACCTCATGCTTGACTTCTTCCTTATCTATAAAGGCTTGCATATCCATGGAAACCCTTATACATGACACATGGAAAGTCTCATAGACACCTCATACTTGACCTCTTTTTTTATATAGCCATATCTACCCCTTCCCAACTCCCAATTCGAAAACTCTTACTCTCCTTTATTTCCTATAGCTTAGAGAATCATTCCTTATATCTTTGGCCACGAAGTTGTTGTCCCAAGGTAAAAGAGGGTGCTTACCTTGGTGAAGAAGGATCCTAGGGTTCCAAATTTCTCTATTTAGGATTTCTTAAGTTCCTCCTTGGTGATTTTGACCAAAACTAGTAAGTATCCTCCTTTCTTTTCCTATTTTCATGTTATTAGTCTTCCTTCCACCTTCCTCCAGGTTGGAACCATGGACTTCCATGGTAAAACCCCACCTAGAACCCATACACACACCTCATCTCCATGTTCTTTTATTAGGGTTTTTCACCTCTAAAGTGGAGAAGGTGCTTCTTGCTCAAGATAGGAGCTTTGTTGGAGAAACCAACCTATCTAAGCTTGGGAACCTTACTTATTGGACATATCCACCTTCCCTAGAGGGTCTTTGGAGTCCTAGTCTTGGATCTAGGTATGACTTGGACTATTTAGACTCTGAAGTTGAGGTATGATGTATCCCCTATTCTTCTATGTTGAGCAATTCACCTATGCTTATTCATTCTCTTTATCCTATGGACATTAGCCTATACACAATGTATTTTCTTTTAAAAATCATGGTTCATGTGAACTACCTTATTTGATATTGATCATTTGATCATGGATATTCTTTTGAACTCTTATCTTATTCTTTATTCATGATGGAACTCTAAAAGATGACGTGTGATGTCTTTTATCCACTTATGAGGTGGATGTATATGTTGGTCACTTATGTGGTGACTAGTTTATATATTCTGACTATACTTTCTACTTGCCTCTACATATAACATGCTATGTGATTCAGTAGCACTAGAGTAGTGTAATTGCATTGGCTTTTATGGCAGATGTGATATTTCCTGCTCTTTTGGGATGGAAAGGAACTCATACCCAAGGCAAGATGTGTGATTCTTGGCCCATGTTTTATATATTTGGGATATTGGCAGTATTCCTTTCTCTACCAGGTTTCAAGTTATTTTTGTTTATATTGTTCTAGGGCTATGTTTATCTCACATGCATGCATGCTGATGATATGGGGTGTGTGCCCTAATTCCTTACATGTGCTTGTGTGGAACAATCTTTATGTTTTATTAATGGCAAGTATTCTTTTGTTATCATATGATTTCAATTCCTTTTCTCTTGATACCCATTTGGTCCTTATCCTTTCTATGGGAAGACTTTTATATTTGATGTCCTTTATTCCATATATTGCTCAATTTCCTATTTATATCCACATTCCAGCCTTTGCTGATGTCATCTATTTTCTCTTCTTACTGGGGTATGCTTCTAACCCTAGGTGAAGGACTTGGATGATAAGGCATGAAGTTTTGGACTAGCTTAAGGAGTTAAAGCTTAGAGACAAAGTTGTTATGGTTTAGATTTCCCTCTACTTAGATCTTTATGTTGTATCATACATGTAAACCCTTATGGGATATTATGATGTACTTTTGTAATCTTTTATAAAAATTGAATATAGTCATTCTTTTTATTCCGCTGCTATACTTTGGTTGTTTTGAATACCATTTATTAAAGTTTTAAAATTTTGCACCTATTCTAGCATACCTTTGAGTGTGTTTGGAATGGATGTTTTATTCTTCAAATTTTTTTAGTAAGGGGTTGATCCCGCCTCCTTAAAACATGGTATCAGAGACCATGGTAGTCAGAATTTGATTGTTTCAATTTTATCTCCCTAGTTAGAATCCTTGCCTTACCTTTAAGTGACATGTTTTCCCTAGAGTTGATCAATAGATGATGAAGGGTTGATTTAGGATCATATAGCTTCACATTAGAATAATGATGATTAGATCTTTAAAATACTTACAACTAAAAGATGTATAAGTAACCATAATAACTTGAGGTGGTTTAGCTTGGCCTTTAGGCAGCTACTAGGACATGAAGTTGAGAGCAAAGGTGCCTAGAAAGGATTGGGGTTAGGGGCTGGCAAGATTTTCCTTTGCACCACTAGCTTGGTTTATGAGGATTCCTGAATCCATATGATACCGGCCTGACCTGACCTGAGCTGATATGAATTGTTTGAAATAGCATGCTTTTAGGTAATAGTAGCCTTACACATCTATATGATTTATCTTTAGGGACCCTAATATGTTGAACTAGTCTCCCAGATGTAAATACTTGTTTGAGGATGGATAAGAGCAAGTTAACCCATAGTTCATAGTCAGTCTTTACAAGTTATGTTTTTTTTGCATGATGCTTATGTAGTTGGATGTAAGGAAGTATAGTTGAACCTTTTGTACATAAAGAATAATTTTGACTTAATAAGATGAATCCTTTAAGGGGTGTTGAATAAGTTGTTTTCTTATATGTGGATGTTTTGATTTTGAGGATGAAATCTCTTTAAGGGGTGGTGTGTTGTAACATATTAGATCTCAGACCCTACCCTGGAAGTTGACATTTTGGACTTAGACAAACAAGGTTGAAGGTTAGACCTAAATAGATTTTACTATGATCCTAATGAGATAATATATGAATTTATCACCCTAATGTAGCCTAATGTTTTCACATTAGTCTTAGGTTAATAATGGATACACAAAATATGTCACATAACTCGTTTTGGTGGTAATATGAAGATAAGAAACTTAATTGGATGAAGAATTTAGATAATGGGCCGTTAATGGGCCATATGATATATCTCATAAAAATAAGTCCCAAAAGTGGAAACAAACTTCAATTTCGAAATCTACATATCAAAATTAGCCTACATGTCAAATTTCATCTAATTTGGACTACCTTGAAATATTAGGATAAGTTTAGGAGAGAGAAAATGAGTAAAAGGCACAAGTAATGAATAATGTGACTATGTAGCTTAAAAATATGGAAATAATGACAAATTTGTATTCTACACATCAAAGATAACTTGTGGATGAAGTTTCACCAAATTTCGATGTTGTTTGTGCAAGTTCTGCAATTTTAGGTAAATTATGGACTTTTCTGCAATTTACCCAATTCGGAGGTTTTCTTTATAAATTGTCACATGCATTATAATATTTAGATATTCCCTTACCATTCTCGAGATTTTGAACCATGGGGCACCTAGTTGCACCTTTGTTTGAAGGTGTTTCTTTCCAAAGGCATTTTAGAGATTACTCTCTTTATAAATGAGCTTATCTTTAGAAGCTATCAACTAACAGGGTTATTTCTTTGATTGGAGGTCGTTTGGGATGGGATATAAATGTCGATAAACTGAAATTTGATATTCAAGAAGCCTCTATGAGCTATCCTCTTGCATGGCCATGAAATCCCTAGGCTAAGGACACATGGAAAGCTCCATGGACACCTCATGCTTGACTTCTTCCTTATACATAAAATGTTTGCATGTCCATAGGGCACCCTTAGCGTTGGACACATGGAAAGTAACTTGACACCTCATGCTTGACTTCTTCCTTATCCATAAAGGCTTGCATGTACATGGAAACCCTTATACATGACACATGGAAAGTCTCACAAACACCTCATACTTGACCTCTTTCTTTATATAGCCATATCTACCCCTTCCCAACTCCCAATTCAAAAAATCTTACTCTCCTTTATTTCCTATAGCTTAGAGAATCATTCCTTATATCTTTGGCCACAAATTTGTTGTCCCAAGGTAAAAGAGGGTGCCTACCTTGGTGAAGAAGGCTCCTAGGGTTCCAAATTTCTCTTTTAGGATTTCTTAAGCTCCTCCTTGGTGATTTTGACAAACTAGTAAGTATCCTCCTTTCTTTCCCTATTTTCATGTTATTAGTCTTCCTTCCACCTTCCTCCAGGTTGGAACCATGGCCTTCCATGGTGAAACCATACCTAGAACCCATAAACACCTCATCTCCATGTTCTTTTGTTGGGGTTTTTCACCTCTAAAGTGGAGAAGGTGCTTCTTGCTCGAGATAGGAGCTTTGTTGGAGAAACCAAACTCTCTAACCTTGGGAACCTTGGAACTCTAAAAGATGACATGTGATATCTTTTGCCCACTTATGATGTGGATGTATATGTTGGTCACTTATGTGGTGACTAGTTTATATATTCTGACTATACTTTCTACTTGCCTCTACATTTAACATGCTATGTGATTTAGTAGCACTAGAGTAGTGTAATTACATTGGTTTTTATGGCAGATGTGTTATTTCTTGCCGAGCATATGTGATATTTCCTGCTCTTTTGGGATGGAAAGGAACCTCATACCCATGGCAAGATGTGTGATTCTTGGCCCATGTTTTATATATTTGGTAGATTGGTAGTATTCCTTTCTCTATCATGTTTCAAGTTTATGAGACTTGGCTGCCTTTGTGTTTATATTGTTCTGGGGCTATGTTTATCTCACATGCATGCAAGTTGATGATATGGGTGTGCCCTAATTCTTTACATGTGCTTTTGTGGCACAATCTTTATGTTTTATTAATGGCAAGTATTCTTTTGTTATCATATGATTTCAATTCCTTTTCTCCTAATACCCATTTGGGTGTTCCTTATCCTTTCTATGTGAAGCCTTTTGTAACATCCCTGACCTGGGTTACACTTTAACCCTAGGTGTTTTAATTAAGAAAGATGATTATATGTTTAATCTTATCTTGTGAAAAGTAATTAGGGATCATGAGAAACTTATGTTTCAATTTTGGTCCTGTTTGAACAATGTTGAAGCAATGTTTGCTTATTTTGGACTAAAGTGCAAATTACCCAAGTTGAGGGTTAAATTGCAAATGTTGCATGATAATATGTTCCTCATGTGTTGAAGAATCATGAGAATGGAGATGATGCAAAGGTATGGCTTGTGGTAGCCTGAGTACCAAGGAAGAGCTGATAAAGCAATGTTTATGCATTAAAACCTAGTTTTGGTGTAAAAGTGCAATTTACCCAAAACCTAGGGTTCAATATGCAAATTACCACTTCAATAAGGTCCCTAATGTTTCTTGGCACCATGAAGAGCAAAGAAAATGAGAGGGGCGCCTCATTTGAATTAAGTTGGAGGAGAGAGAATCTTGATATTAAAATAATCAAGATTTAATCCTAATTGAAACCCTAATTCAATTTAGGGAAAAAATAAATGTATTAATTAAAGGGCCTTCAACCAAAAATTAAAATGGTTGGATTCTGATGTGTGTGGATGTCCTTGAGCTTTGCAAGGACCACGAAAATATCCAAGGGAATGGATAACTCACTCATAATTTTATAAGAAAAAGAAATATCCATTCACATATGGATATTATTATTATATGATTTAAGGTGCTTGATTTGCTTTTCTTTGAATCATGGATAATTGAGAGGAATAAGAGGCAAAAAAGATAACCTCATTCCTAAGGAAGATGAGGGGGAAGAGGCGGCCATATTTTTGGGATTAAATGAATTTTTATAAGGCACTTTCTCTCTCCTTGAATTTCTTATAAAAAGACCCTTTACAAGCCAAATGAAAGGCTTTTTCATTTGCACTTCTTCTCCTTGCTTGGAAGCCGACCAAGGGATCTAGGGAGGACCTGGAGGACGACCCCAAACCTATTGGTAAGGTTCTTGATCCATTTCACCTTGATTCCATGGTGAAAATCGAAAATAAATTATGGATTTCTTCTTATTTCGATCTCCTATTCAACCCTAGCTAATCTTTTCAACCAAAAGCTTGAGGACGAGCCTTGGGGGAGTTGCAAAAGCTTCATCCACCATTGTTGCCATGATCTTGGATCTTTGGAGCTCAATTGGAGGTGGGTTTTATAACTTGAAATCCTAACTTTGTTATTGCATTCAATTCCCCATCAAATAATGATCATTTCTCTAGTTACAATTATTGATTTGGTTGATTGATGCAATTTCCATGGAAATCATAGTAGGTTTCGTGGGTCTAGAGCTTGATGATGATGACATCATCATAAGCACACACCTCTCCAAATATCTAGACCAAACAGTCTTGGTCTTTCAAATTTCAAACGGTTTGAAATCATTTGGTAAAGGTGGTGCTTGAGACCGTTTGCTAAAGCAAGTACTTGAAACCGTTTGCTAAAGCACCTTTTGAAACTGCATGGGCTCAACCAGTTTGGGATCATTTGGTCCCAAATGGTCTTGGGATCATTTGGTCCCAAATAGTCTTGAGACCGTTTGGACTCAAACGGTCTTGAGACCGTTTGGTCCAAACCTCCTCCAAACCGCATGAGACCAAACAGTTTCAATCAAATGTCCAAACGGTTTCATACTGTTTAGTAGCAAACATTTTCACCAAACCGCATGAGACCAAATGGTTTCAGACTGTTTGGTGATGTTGATCAGGTTTGACCATTTGGGGACTTGTTCATAATGATCTAGGTTAATGACCCATCAATTATTATTGATTAACTCCAATCGGTTCATGAGTTGAAGGTCCATCAATCACCTAAACCCTAATCGGGTTGAGTGCTGATTTCATAAGTGATTGAGTTTGAAACTTGGGTTGATTGACCCAAATGGTTTCAAAACCATTTGTTGATCACCCAAACGGTCTCAAGACCGTTTGGGGTTCACCCAAGACCGTTTGGAGGTCTAGGGTGAAGTTTGGTCAAGTGTTTGAAGGTCCAAAGATACCAAATTGAAATACAATTAACTGCTGATTTGGTGACCAATCCAGGATCCAAACCCTAACTGAATGACATGGTTGATGATGATATGATGGGAAAACGATCTCAAGACCATTTGGAGGTCACCCAAATGATCCCAAGACCGTTTGGGGGTCACCCAAGACTGTTTGGAGGTCTAGGGTTGACTATGGTTAGGTGTTTGAAGATCTAAAGGTACTAAGTTGAAGTGCAATCAAATGCTATTTTGGTGATCAATCTAATGATCCAAACTTTGATTGATTGACTTGTATTTTGATGTTGACATGGGCAAACGGTCTCAAGACCATTTGGAGGTCATCCAAACGACCTCAAGACCATTTGGGGTCAGGATATGTTCAATTTGGATGATGGTCCAATAGTTTTATAGCAACTAGACTCACCTTGGTTAATGTTGAAGGATCATCGATTCCAAACCTTAATCCAATTGGCTCAAACCCTAATTGATGATCAATTGAGGGTTAATTGAAGGTAAAATCAGTTGAAGGATGACCTAATTAACTCAATTGAAGTATGGTGATGGGTCCAGTTGAAGATTGGTTACATGAATTCAATGATTGAAGGAATCAACATTGAGACCCCCAAATCGATTTGATAGGTTGAGACCATCTTTGGTCCATGCAGTTTTGAGGAGGTTTGGACCAAATGGTCTCAATACCATTTGGGACCAAACGGTCTCAAGACCGTTTGGGACCAAACGATCCCAAACCAGTTGAGCCCATGCGGTTTCAAAAGGTGCTTTAGCAAACGGTTTCAAGTACTTGCTTTAGCAAACGGTCTCAAGCACCACCTTTACCAAATGGTTTCAAACCATTTGAACTTTGAAAGACAAAGACCATTTGGTCTAGATATTTGGAGAGGTGTGTGCTTATGATGATGTCATCATCATCAAGCTCTAGACCCATGAAACCTACTGTGATTTCCATGGAAATTGAATCAATCAACCAAATCAATAATTGTAACTAGAGAAATGATCATTATTTGATGGGTTTGGTCTAGATATTTGGAGAGGTGTGTGCTTATGATGATGTCATCATAATCAAGCTCTAGACCCATGAAACCTACTATGATTTCCATGGAAATTGCATCAATCAACCAAATCAATAATTGTAGCTAGAGAAATGATCATTATTTGATGGGGAATTGAATGCAATAACAAAGTTAGGGTTTCAAGTTATAAAACCCACCTCCAATTGAGCTCAAAAGCTCCAAGATCACGGAAACAATGGTGGATGAAGCTTTTGCAACTCCCCCAAGGCTCGTCCTCAAGCTTTTGGTTGAAAAGATTAGCTAGGGTTGAAGAGGAGATCGAAATAAGAAGAAATCCATAATTTATTTTCGATTTTCACCATGGAATCAAGGTGAAATGGATCAATAACCTTACCAACAGGTTGGGGGTCGTCCTCCAGGTCCTCCCAAGCTCCCTTGGTCGGTTTCCAAGCAAGGAGAAGAAGTGCAAACGAAAAAGCCTTTCATTTGGCTTGTAAAGGGTCTTTTTATAAGAAATTCAAGGAGAGAGAAAGTGCCTTATAAAAATTCATTTAATCCCAAAAATATGGCCGCCTCTTCCCCCTCATCTTCCTTAGGAACGAGGATATCTTTTTTTCCTCTTATTCCTCTCAATTATCCATGATTTTAAGAAAAGAAAATCAAGCACCTTAAATCATATAATGATAATATCCATATGTGAGTGGATATTTCTTTTTCTTATAAAATTGTGAGTGAGTTATCAATTCCCTTGGATATTTTCGTGGTCCTTGCAAAGATCAAGGACGTCCACACACATCAGAATCCAACCATTTTAATTTTTGGTTGAAGGCCCTTTAATTAATACATTTATTTTTTCCCTAAATCAAATTAGGGTTTCAATTAGGATTAAATCTTGATTATTTTAATATCAAGATTCTCTCTCTTCCAACTTAATTCAAATGAGGCGCCCTTCTCATTTTCTTTGATCTACATGGTGCCAAGAAACATTAGGGACCTTATTTGAAGTGGTAATTTTCATATTGAACCCTAGGTTTTGGGTAAATTGCACTTTTACACCAAAACTAGGTTTTAATGCATAAACATTGCTTTATCAGCTCTTCCTTGGTACTCAGGCTACCACAAGCCATACCTTTGCATCATCTTCATTCTCATGATGCTTCAACACATGAGGAACATATTATCATGCAACATTTGCAATTTAACCCCTCAACTTGGGTAATTTGCACTTTAGTCCAAAATAAGCAAACATTGCTTCAACATTGTTC
Source organism: Alisma plantago-aquatica (assembly GCA_963693085.1). Lineage (NCBI taxonomy): Eukaryota > Viridiplantae > Streptophyta > Magnoliopsida > Alismatales > Alismataceae > Alisma > Alisma plantago-aquatica. The sequence goes on along the minus strand of OY856412.1, from coordinate 940,948,262 downwards.
AAACATGACCAAAATTGAAACATAAGTTTCTCATGAGCCCTAATTACTTTTCACAAGATAAGATTAAACATATAATCATCTTTATTAATTAAAACATCTAGGATTAAAGTGTAACCCAAGTCAAGGATGTTACAAATTATAAACCCCTAACAAGGATTTCGTCCCCGAAATCCTAGATAAAGGGAAACAGATATTATCCATGCATCATATCATCATGTCCTCTCATAACTCCTCATTATTATGGAGACACTATAGAGTTTTGATCAATACAAAGTTATTCCATACAAGTTTATCATGGAATGATTCACATGGAACACATATTCCCATGTTCCTTAGTTAGTTCAACATTTTTTTAAGATCACAATTATATTCTGACATTCATTTGAACTATAAGTCTTTTCATACTTTGATTGTGTCATTAACACAAGTTTTCCTTATTACTTGCACTAATTATTTCATTAGTTATACATTCTCTTACCATAAAGAAGGGTTACTTATCAATCAAGAACTTATCTCAAGGATATCTTCAATTATTATGTTTATGCAAAGCATAAACCCCTAACAAGTGATGTTCATATTATATTAGGTAACTGGACTGATTTCACAGTTAACCCTTTCAGGAAACCATCATAAAATAGCCTGATATTTCTTAGATACCAGAATTCCTTCCCTTGGTATTTACACATGTGTTGGTAACACATTACATCTTCATTTTCCTTTATAAGTTGATTTATGAGTAAATCAAATTCCTTCATATATCAATTAGAATGTGGTAGAAATATCCATGCCACATCTCCCTCTTCTTTAAACTCTGGAGATTGTTTCAGAATGACTACTTGATCAGGGTAGTCAAAAAGACAACAATCTAGATATGTCATACTTACCTTGCCTTCAATAAATGAATACCTGGCCAGGGTATTCAAGAACTGAAATTAGGTAGTATGTATTTGTTTTATATTATGTTTCATATTCTCAACATCTCTTTAATTTTCATTACTAGGTATCTCAGTTTTACATCTTTTCCCTTTCTGCATGTAAAGAGAAATTTTCAAACATATAAGAGAATATTAAATTAAACATAAGTTTTCATCCTTCTTATCTCTTCCTCATATCCTTAAAGGATTATACAGATGATCTAAACAACTACTACTTTTCTTATAGTAGAAAACAGAAGGTAGCTCAAAATAGAAAGTTCTATCTTGACAAGTCTACCTTTAATAAGATAACTAGCATCTTATCTGACCCAAAATATGAACTTAGCTATTATTTATTATTGCCTTTGTCCTCTACTACCAGAAGTAGATGGACCAAACTGTGACACTTGTCTTTGTCCTCCAGCATCTGCTCCACTGGACTGAGGTCCTTGTGGGTTTTGCAGATTATGCCTTGACTGTTGGGTCATCTCACTATTTTTCCTTGGACATTGTTGTCTAAAATGTCATAGATGTCCACATTTATGACAAGCTCAACCCCAACTTGATGACCCCTGCATAGGTGCACTATATTGTGGTTGGACTGGTGAAGATTTTAGTTGTCTGTTGTCACTACTCATTAGTCCATGTGACTGTGCAAACTTTCTTTTGAGGTTTGTCTCATGTTTCTTTATCATAGATCTTTCTATCCTCCGTATAGACTCCACAAATGTGGCAAACCTCTCCCTACTTTCTAGGGCAGATGCCGGAATGGACATCTCAACATTCAATCCCTTCTCAAAACATCAAATCTTTTCCTCCTCAGTAGCAACCATCTGGGGGCAAAATCGTAAAAGTTCCATGAACTTAACCTCATATTCACTTATTGACATGGCTCCCTGTCCTATTTTCTCAAACTGTGATATCTTTTCATCTAAATAAGTTTTTGGAAAATACTTATTGACGAATTCTCAACGAAATTCCTCCCATCCAACATCTTCATCATTCCTCTTTATTTCTTCTATAGTCCACCAGTGTCCAGCACTACCTTTCAAAAGGTACACCGCATGTTTAACTTTGTCAGCCTCTGGGATACTAAGGATCTTAAAGGCTTTTTCTAACTCAGTGAGCCAGAGATCAGCATCTGCTGGATCAGATGTTCCAGCATATTCTATGGCTCCTACACGATGTAGTCATTCAAAGGTCTTACCAGACCCATATCCCTCATTGGGAACTGGTGCCCTAGGTTCCGGTGCTGGCATCCGGTCTGCTATATACCTCATCGTAGTCATGAGTTGCCCAAAAAGATTATGAACATCTGTGTTTCCTCTCATGATTTCATCAACATGAGGATTTTCAGGCACTGGTTCCTCCCTTGCCTGATCCCTTGCACCTCCCACTGGTGCAGCAACATTGCTCTCAACAACATATTCTTCATGTCCTTCAGACATCATTAAGTTATATATCTTCTTATGCATAAGCAGAAGACACTATAAGATACACTGAAGTACACTTAGAACATACTCGATACCTTAGTCCTATGTCTCTGTAGACTCAGCGAAACTAGAGATCTGATACCACTAAATTGTGGCATCCAACTTATAAAAATGAAATTTACTTAAGCGGAAGTGAATCATTTGCAGTGGATTGCTAAAAATCACTAAATATTAAAACTTTTTTTTTGCAAAGAGATCCACACGCAGGAAATCTTTTTCATCAAGAATCAAAGTATAATATTAACATTCTGTTCCATAAGTACACAACCTGTACTATCTCTTCTCGAGGATTACAACATCAGCTGTCATATTCAACATTATATACAGTCAGCATAAAAACCTCGAGGCATCAAGCCAAAATTTCAGATCGATTAAATAAAAGCATTGACTACTGACTCCGAGGACCTGAGAGTACAGAGACGACACATAGGACTTTCTAACTATAAGACTAGACATGCAGTATCTCCACCTGAGATATTATTGTTGTCCTCGATGCTGCTGCTGTTCTTTCTCTGCTAAAGTTTTCCTGCCTCCTTGTCTGCATCCACCTAAAAACATTGGATCCCACGGGGGTGAGACAATTGTAAATTGTCCCAGTGGGAGATATAACTCTCCGCCAAAACATTATTATTGCAGTTATATACATAAAACTGGACAGAGGATATGTAGTTTAAAGCATTCTCATCTTAAAGCATTGTAACTATCTATGATAGAACAATAGATCAACTTTTCTCTTAATAAGGAATAGGAAGAACATGTATATCATTTATCCTCCATAATATACCCTCATGTCAAACTTCTATTGTGACACTCATTATCTTGATATGTCACCCATGAGACATTCTTGTTTCAACTTATTGGCCTTAGCCAATTTGCTAAATAGATTTTGGTTATATTGGACATGAGAGTGTGCATCATCATGTCTTATTCAGGCATTGGTCTATACCAATCCTATATAAATATTCTAGGCATTGGATTACACCAATCCTGTGCAACTAGTACAATCATTAGACTTATATTATTCCTGTGTATCCATTCCAAGTATTGAACTATGTCAACCCTGTACAACTATTCCAGGTATTGATCTATGTCAATCCTGTGCAACTATTCCAGGTATTGATCTATGTCAATCCTGTGCAACTATTCCAGGTATTGATCTATGTCAATCCTGTGTTATTATTCCAGGTATTGGGAGTTAGCCAATCCTGTGCATTCCAAGTATTGGGAGTTAGCCAATCCTGTGTTATTATTCCAGGTATTGGGAGTTAGCCAATCCTGTGCATTCCAGGTATTGGGAGTTAGCCAATCCTGTGTTATTATTCCAGGTATTGGGAGTTAGTTAATCCTGTTTTATTATTCCAGGTATTGAACTATGTCAATCCTGTGAAATTATTCCAGGTATTGGAATTTAACCAATCCTATGTTACTATTCCAGGTATTGGGATTTGACCAATCCTGTGTTATTATTCCAGGTATTGGGATTTAACCAATCCTGTGTTATCATTCTAGGCATTGAACTATGCCAATCATGTACATTTATTCTAGGTATTGATCTATGTCAATCCTGTGCCTCTATTCTAGGTATTGAACTATCTCAATCCTGTGATTTTATTCCAAGTATCGATCTATATCAATCCTGGGTAACCTTTAAAACATTTTGTTACCTCTCACTAGGCAACAACCATCCTCATATCTCATAAGGCCCATAAAGCATCTTGTCACCTCTCACTAGGCAACATAACATATTACTTCATGTAATACAATAGTAACACCTCTATTCCCTCAATAGGGTTAGGGCTTACTATTCATATCATATTATGATTTCTCATGTCCCATTATCCAATTTAGGGTTAAGGTTTCCCATCTCACATTAGGATTTCATAGTTATCAAAGTATATCAACTTTGAGATGCTAACTGTGAAGTCTTTCATATCTTGATGTATCACTTACCTCATTACTTCCAACTTTCTTGAGTTATCATCTTATCTTGGATTAAGGTATTTCCCATCTTAATCCTTTCATCCACTAACCTATCACTCTTACCATGAAGTGCATAGGTTACACATATGAATGGTCCAATTATCTTTAATGATATGAACTCATCTCAGATTAAGACATTGCTTACAATAAGCTTGCCTATAATCAACCATTTATGATATTTCACCCTTATAAGGTTTTACCCACTGATTTATTATTAGGGTTCTGGGTTGTCATCATGTTGTCCAAGATTAAGGCTTCATGTATTATAACTTCAATTAGGGTTTCACATACCTTTACCCTTTATTAGGGCTTTGGGATTTCACATGCTATCATACTTCATTAGAGTTTGGATTGCATCTAGCATCATCCTTCATTAGGCTTTCACATCTCATTGCCTATACTTAATGTTTATTATTCATCCCAACTAGGGATTTATCATGGCATCACCCTCAATTAGGGTTTCTCATGGAATCAACCTCAATTAGGGATTCACATGGAATCATTTTTAATTAGGGATTCACATTTTATTATCTTGGTTTAGAGTCACAACATTACCATGGGTTTGGGTTACATCTGATATTGCTCTAAATTAGGTTAGGGCTAAACAACCTTCTTGATTAGGGTTTCATGACCTTTTGATTAAGGATCATACCCTATTCATTACATGATCAATACTCATGTATGAATTCCTTTCCACCATCCTCTCAACTTGATTAGGTTACATCAACCCTTCAATCAAGTACATACAACTATGGTTAACATAATGTACCAAGTCATGGTTCTTATAAGCAATTAGGGTTCATCTCTTAATTATCACTAATCACTTAGGTACTATTAGGGTTTCGACCTTTGTACCTTCATTGATTATCATTACTAATCATCATTGGATCAATGGATCATTCATCATCTTAATTCTCAAGAGATTCAATCACACTGGACCTCCATTACATAAGGTATCCAATTGATTTGACCAATAGAATATTCAATTACAATAGGTGTCCAAGTGGATTAACCAATTGAGTCCTCAATTGACTTTGACTATTTGAGACCCAAACGGTCTTGGTCTTTCAAAGTTCAAATGGTTTGAAACCATTTAGTAAAGGTGGTGCTTGAGACCATTTGCTAAAGCAAGTACTTGAAACCGTTTGCTAAAGCACCTTTTGAAACCGCATGGGCTCAACCAGTTTGGATGAATAGTAAACATTAAGTATAGGCAATGAGATGTGAAAGCCTAATGAAGGGTGATGCTATATGCAATCCTAACTCTAATGAAGTATGATAGCATGTGAAATCCCAAAGCCCTAATAAAGGGTAAAGGTATGTGAAACCCTAATTGAAGTTATAATACATGAAGCCTTAATATTGGACAACGTGATGACAACCCAGAACCCTAATAATAAATCAGTGGGTAAAACCTTATAAGGGTGAAATATCATAAATGGTTGATTATAGGCAAGCTTATTGTAAGCAATGTCTTAATCTGAGATGAGTTCATATCATTAAAGATAATTGGACCATTCATATGTGTAACCTATGCACTTCATGATAAGAGTGATAGGTTAGTGGATGAAAGGATTAAGATGGGAAATACCTTAATCCAAGATAAGCTGATAATTCAAGAAAGTTGGAAGTAATGAGGTAAGTGATACATCAATGTATGAAAGACTTCATAGTTAGCATCTCAAAGTTGATATACTTTGATAACTATGAAATCCTAATGTGAGATGGGAAACCTTAACCCTAAATTGGATAGTGGGACATGAGAAATCATAATATGATATGAATAGTAAGCACTAACCCTATTGAGGGAATAGAGGTGTTACTATTGTATTACATGAAGTAATATGTTATGTTGCCTAGTGAGAGGTGACAAGATGCTTTATGGGCCTTATGAGCTATGAGGATGGTTGTTGCCTAGTGAGAGGTAACAAAATGTTTTAAAGGTTAGCCAGGATTGATATAGATCAATACCAGGAATAAAATCACAGGATTGAGGTAGTTCAATACCTGGAATAGAGGCACATGATTGACATAGATCAATACCTGGAATAATTGTACATGATTGGCATAGTTCAATGCCTGGAATGATAACACATGATTGGTTAAATCCCAATACCTGGAATAATAACACAGGATTGGTCAAATCCTAATACCTGGAATAGTAACACAGGATTGGTTAAATTCCAATACCTGGAATAATTTCACAGGATTGACATAGTTCAATACCTGGAATAATAAAATAGGATTGGCTAACTCCCAATACCTGGAATAATAACACAGGCTTGGCTAACTCCCAATACCTGGAATGCACAGGATTGGCTAACTCCCAATACCTGGAATAATAACACAGGATTGGATAACTCCCAATACCTGGAATGCACAGGATTGGCTAACTCCCAATACCTGGAATAATAACACAGGATTGATATAGATCAATACATGGAATAGTTGCACAGGATTGACATAGATCAATACCTGGAATAGTTGCACATGATTGACATAGATCAATACCTGGAATAGTCGTACAGGGTTGACATAGTTCAATACTTGGAATGGATACACAGGAATAATATAAGTCTAATGATTGTAGTAGTTGCACAGGATTGGTGTAATCCAATGCCTGGAATATTTATATAGGATTGGTATAGACCAATGCCTGAATAAGATATGATGATGCACACTCTCATGTCCAATATAACCAAAATCTATTTAGCAGATTGGCTAAGGCCAATAAGTTGAAACAAGAATGTCTCATGGGTGACATATCAAGATAATGAGTGTCACAAGAGAAGTTTGACATGATGGTATAATATGGAGGATAAATGATATACATATTCTTCCTATTCCTTATTAAGAGAAAAGTTGATCTATTGTTCTATCATAGATAGTTACAATGCTTTAAGATGAGAATGCTATAAACTACATATCCTCTGTCCAGTTTTATGTATATAACTATAATAATAATGTTTTGGTAGAGAGTTATATCTCCAGCTGGGACAATTTACAATTGTCTCACCCCTGTGGGATCCAATGTTTTTAGGTGGACGCAGACAAGGAGGCAGGAAAACTTTAGCAGAGAAAGAACAACAACAACATCGAGGACATCAGTAATATCTCAGGTGGAGATACTGCATGTCTAGTCTTATAGTTAGAAAGTCCTATGTGTCATATCTGTACTCTCAGGTCCTCGGAGTCAGTAGTCAGTGCTTTTATTTAATCGATCTGAGATTTTGGCTTGATGCCTCGAGGTTTTTATGCTGTCTGTATATAATGTTGAATAGGACAACTGATGTTGTAATCCTCGAGAAGAGATAATACAAGTTGTGTACTTATGGAATAGAATGTTAATATTATACTTTGGTTCTTGATGAAAAAGATTTCCTATGTGTGGATCTCTTTGCAAAAAAAAGTTTTAATATTTAGTGATTTTTAGCAATCCGCTGCAAATGATTCACTTCCGCTTAAGTAAATTTCATTTTTATAAGTTGGATGCCACAACTTTTATATTTGATGTCCTTTATTCCATATATTGCCCAATTTCCTATTTAGTATCCACATACAAGCCTTTGTTGATGTCATCTATTTTCTCTTCTTGCTGGGGTATGCTTCCAACCCTAGGTGAAGGACTTGGATGATAAAGCATGAAGTTTTGGACTAGCTTAAGGAGTTAAAGCTTGGAGACAAAGTTGTTATGGTTTAGATTTCCCGCTACTTAGATCCTTATGTTGTATCATACATGTAAACCCTTATGGGATATTATGATGTACTTTTGTAATCTTTTGTGAAAATTGAATATAGTCATTATTTTTATTCCACTGCTATACTTTGGTTGTTTTGAATACCATTTATAGAAGTTTTCAAAATTTGCACCTATTCTAGCATACCTTTGAGTGTGTTTGGAATGGATGTTTTATTCTTCAAATTTTTAGTAAGGGGGTGATCCTACCTCTTTACAAGGATTCTCCTACAAGCCTTTCTAGAACTTGGTCGATGAAAGGTAGGGGGAAGTGGTCTTTTCTCATGGCAGTATTGAGCTTGCCGTAGTTGATACACATTCTTCACTCAGTAATCGTCTAAGTGGCTACTTCATCCCAACTGCTTCCTTTCACTATAGTGCTCCCTCCCTTCTTTGGTACGATGTGGATCAGGATGACCCAGTTGCTATCACTGATGGGGTAGATGATCCATGCATAACGTAGTTTTATTACTTCCTTTTTCACAACTTCCTTCAACATATGATTTAATTTCCTTTGCCGGATAAACCAGGGGTTTAGCAGTCTCCTCTAGATTGATTCTGTAAATTCACAAAGTTGGGTTGAGGCCCTTGATATCCTCCACAGAATATCCTATATATTTCCTTCACAATCTGAGTTCCTTCAGCAACTTTTCAATTTGTTCATATGTCAGATCTGCATTAACTATCACTGGATTCCTCTCCTCATCATTGAGGAATTCGTACTTCAACCCTTCAGGCTGTTACTTCAGCTTAGGTTTCAGTTATGGTGCAACTGTTTCTTCTGGTGTCTATTCCAGTGAGGCATACATCACAGTTTGTATTGTACCTTCTTCGTCATTGAAACCCTCCTCCTCCGGTTGATTCAAGTAATCCAAAATCTCAACCACTTAAGGATTTTCTAGATTTGGATCAAGGTTACTTAAGGCTTACATGAGAGGGTCGACTATTGCATTGCTTTCTTGTACTTCCTTGCAATATTGAGTATAGTTGTCCATAAAATAGGCTGACTCAAACAAAGAGGATCCTCTCATGGCGTCTTGTACATTAAAACCAATTTGATCATTTCCCATGCGGAGAGTGATGATTCCCTCCGCAACATCTATCAGGGCTCTCCTGGTGGCAAGGAATGGTCTTCCAAATATCATGGGGCAAGATGGATCTTTGATAGTGTCAATCACCGCTATATCAAGTACAAAGAACCTTTCGATGTGGATTGAGACATCCTCTACCACCCCTACTAGATTTGTAAAGGTGTGGTCGACAAGCTAAATTCACATACCTATGTTCACCATGTTCGTTAGTCTAAGCCTTTGGGCTAAAGAAAGGGGCATAAGACTGATACTTGCTCCTAGATCAATGAGCCTATTTCTTATTGGTATGTATGCTCTGAGAGCTGATCATATGATGATTGGATTGGTATACGTCATGATTGATTTGATACATATCAAAGGCAAGCTTCCAATTTATTTTAGCTCAATCGAATATGAGATAAATGATGGAGCAGAATGAATGTCTAAAGAATGACAATACTCAATGATGTATGTCTTCAGGTTGAAGACCTGAATAATGAGATCATACGGATGCTAAGAGTATGTACATTCTTTCTATGTCCCTAGTCAGATGTCATTGTGGAAGGCTGATAGACAACAATGACAGATCAAGACTAGAATGTGTGTTGGGTGATGACAGTGTCTCATTAGTCATGATATATGATATCAAACCAAGCACATAGATACATGTTAGAGAACATTGTATCAGATAGACCCACCATGAGAGTGACACATGGAACCATGACATGGTAGTCGGAGTCATCTTTCATAGTGATGGTGGTGATTGTAATTCTTAGACCTGAAATCACTGCACTCGTAAAATGTGATTGGGTACACTTTGACATCATCAAACACAGTCCTGAAACATAGGTTGTTATGACGGTGATGATTGGGTGGATTTGATGCATGAGATAGACTATGAGTGATGGATTTGGGATTTGTCCCTCCTAAGGGAGCATGATGTCCATGCCACTTGATAAGCGAGACTAAGAAAGGCATGCGCATGCACATGTGAATCAATATATGATATTAATGTCACACATATCTCAGACAATCTGCTCTAGTTCAAGAAAAATGAATGAACATTGAAAGGATGACAACTCCATGCCTTGAGTTCATTTAGGATATCATAGATAAAGGAATTATACATTCACTGGAACACCAATCACAGACTGTAGGATTAAAAGTTGTTCTTCAACTTTCCTTTTCACTTGGGTAGCACTAATATGTGACTAGGCACCACTCTTTGCTTGTGATGTCATAAGCCAGTTATGGACATTCATTGCCAACGTGAAATGGGACCTATAGGGTCACACATAAAGGATTCAACTGGAAGAGGAATTTATCCATGAATGATGTTTGGATTGATTACTAAAGTATTTAGGTACTCAATCAAACATTCAATCAATAGACTTGACTCAGAATCATCAAGTTCAAGTGTTGAACCAACTGATTTGAATGTCATATTGATTGAGAACTGAATTGACTGTGTTCTGAAGAGGGTTGGTGTGTCCAACCGATCAGTTCATTGGGTGAACCGATCGGCTCATGGCCAGTGAGATGACCGGTTCACTCTGTTGAACTGATCGGTTCATTTGTATGAACGAGCAATGTTGGATTTTTTTTCAGTTTGTGAGAATAAGATTTTTTGTTTCACTTGTTCAATTCGATTGGGAGAAGAATTAATATTTGCATTAATTAGAAACGAATAAGGAAAGTCAATTGTGGGCAAGTCTGGGAAGTGAAACGACCGACCCAGTTCACTATGTGAAATGATCAGTTCACACTCCCAACTGACCGGTTCACTTGTGAACCGATCGACTCACCTTGCCAAACGACCGTATCATTTATGAAACAACTGGTTTGCATGCCACAATGAAAATTATTTATGGAAATTTCGGACCCTTCTACTCTCGCACAGATTGGGAACCCTGACCCTATCCTCTACTATAAATAGAGGGGTACAAGGGGCTTCTCTAGAGACACAACTCAGAACATTAGTTGTTCTGCAAAGTTGTTGTCTTCTCTGGTTGTGGTAACCGAGAGAGCCCAAGCAAGTTCTACTCGTCTAGGGAGGAATAGCGAGGGAAAGACAACTGTAGAAAAGCAACTAGTTATGGGAGAGTGTGTTGGTGACTAGTACGCCGACAGAAGGGGACAACTCCTTCTAGTCCATTCTTCAAGATGACTAGAGTTTTTGATAGTCCGTGTGGACTATCTATAGAGGTGGGAGACTTCTTCTGCTCAGGAGGATGATAGTCAACTGTAGTCTGGGTCAAGACCAGGAGCCGCACTGATGCCGTCGAAGATAGGTGGTTAAAGACCGCACTTACTACAAGGTATTATCGTTGAGCAAGCCTCAGGACCAGGTATATCTCACTGAAACCATCCTTCCCATTACATAGATATTGATACGATCTGTTGGTTATTGGTTTATGGTCAAGTAATTTTTTTGTTTCCACTGCCTACTTCGACCATGTAAAACCCAACAGTGGTATCAGAGCCATGTCAATATTTTATGTTTTGGGATAATTGATATGATCAGATTTTGGTTTTATCATCTTTTATTTATTGCATACGATGTGAATATTTAAATGACTAATGAGAATATCCGATCAACACCACATGATCCCAAACTAATATATACATATATGATATGGTATATATGCAATCGATACGGGTCACCCTAAAATAGTTTTGATGGTGGATGTGTAGCATGGTTATGTACTATAAACCCTATGTGCATGTGTGTGGTTGGTTATGGTTGTTTGCATCTCGGTTTGTGCACCGATCCCTCTTCTTCTAATCTTAATGTAACTTGATATTCTCTTCTACCTTTTCTCCCCTCGAATGTAACTCGAGGTTTCACAAAGATATATGTAAAAGTAGGATAGTTTTATTTCTTGTTATGAAAAAGACTGAAGAAGACCGCTTGATGGACCACAATGACCGACTGAGGAGCAATTGTTGGCCTGAGGAGGAGTTTGACGACCCAGCGAACTGACCGTCTGGAGGAGCCAAATGATCGGTTGGTGACAACCAACGGACCGACCAGGAGGCTAGCCGATTAGTCATAGGATGAGCTGATCAACTCAGAACGACCTAAGCACAGATCTTCATCAAACAACAGGTTGCATGTGATGTAGACCTTAGATGACCGTAGTTCATTGTAGCTCCAAGGAACTACAATAGGATGGCCATAATCTTTACTTTATCGATATTGCATGTTTTCATTTGTGGGATATATCATGTATATGATACATACTACATATGTGGTGATTGTATACTTATATGCATATATAAGCATATTAAAACCCCTCAACAAACATATTAAATTGAAGATGCCTTCCAAAAGTAGCACACATGAAAAACTTGATCAACTAAGTGTGGGCACACCTTCACGTGGTGCACCATCTATCTCGTGGAAGTGAGATGGTGAATATGTGGGTCTGCCTTCACAGGGTGTATATTCATCGTGTTGGCTTTTGGGTCAGACTTAACTCGGTGACCTTGATAGGATAAAGCACCTTGAGGCATAAGAATGAACATGGCAAAGAGTTGTGTATGACATCTATCAAGAGTTACATATGATGCAATTGGCAAAAGTTGCCTACCTAAAAGAATCTAGTTGTGGGTGACAACCCTCACTGGTCCATAACTTAGAGTAAGTCAGGATCTTGCTCACTAGAAGGTTGTACGCTGCAATCTTCCAAATTGATGGAGAGGGATATCAGTTTGATCAAAATAGTGGGAGTGATAATTGATTAGATACCTAATTAATATCGTCAATTTTCAAATCAAATTAAATCAAAAGAGTTTTGGACTAAAATTGCAAATTTCCTTTTTATAGAATAAATGGATACCAACAACAATCACTTTTTGTTGCGGTCGGTCCTTGAGAAGGACAAGCTAAATGGGAACAACTTCCATGACTGGTTTTGGACGTTGAGAATTGTTCTCACTCAAGAGAGAAAGTTCTATGTCCTAGATACACCAGAGCCAGAAAAACCCACTTCCAACACACCAAAGGCTGAAAGGGATGCTTATAAGAAGCATACTGAGGATGCCATTGATGTGAAGTGCTTGATGTTATTCTCAATGAACTATGAGTTGCAGAGACAACATGAGAACATGGACGTCATTGAGATGGTTCAACATCTCAAGTACATGTATCAAGACCAAGCACGATAAGAGAGATATGATGTCTCCAAGGCATTGTTTAAGTGCGTCGTGACAGAAGGAGATCTAGTAGGCCCTCACACACTCAAGATGATTAGGTATGTGTAGAACCTAACTCGACTGGGATTCCCTCTGACCCAAGAGTTGGCTACTGATGTGATATTGCCATCATTGCCAGAATCCTACAGTCAATTTGTGATTAACTACAACATGAACAACTTTAATAGGTCACTGACAGAGTTGTTAGGCATGTTGAGGACAGTCGAGGCATATATGAAGAAAGACAAACCCAAATCTGTGATGATGATCAGTAGAAAGAAGGGAAAGTCTAAAGGTAAGGGAAAGGGCAAAGTAAAGAAAGGTTATGATGCAAGCCATCATCCCAAGTCATCTTCAACTCTTAAAGCCAAGGGAGGGGTGAACAAGGGAGGCAAATGTCACCATTGTCATGAGCCAAGACATTAGAAGAGAAATTGCACTCTCTACATAGATGAAATAAAGAAGAAGGAGGAGGGGATGGAAGTCTCCACCTCAGGTATCGTGAAATAAACTTAAAATGCTTCTTTATCTTAGGTATATGATACCAAGATATAGATTTGACATATATGATGTGCATGATCTGAAAAGAAGTGATGGCCTTTATGAAAGGACCAAGAAGGAACACTCATCAACATTGGAGCAAGCGTTGCTGCCATAGATAGTAGTACCTTTTAGTTTATTTCAGCCCAAAGGGCATGTAATAGAGTTATGAACTACTATTTCATTTTGCCAATAAATAGAAACATTTTATTACTGCATCTTGTAATGATAAGGATGTCTATCAATAAAGTTCATGTTTCAATTTTAAAGATATGATCTTTTATGGCAAATGTCTTATTTACCTTGTGGTACTTGGTATGCATGAGATAAAATAATAATACCTAAAAGTTATTGATGACTCAAACAATAAATTAGCATTATCATCTAAACAAATGAATGATAAATTCATCTCTAGGTTCCATGTTGATGGATAAACTAGACTCTCTTGGTTAATGAACCATTAAGAGATATGAATGTCTTGTTTATTGGGCATGATGACAAGTCAATCTTCACTAGACGTAGTGGGAGAATGACTAATCTATTATGTATAAGACATATTGATGTATATACATACCTATTGAAATAAATGCTAATACTTCAGATATGTAATTTAATGAAATACCAATATGAATATCTTGAAATGTTTAAGAATATCATAATTGAAGAACAAACTTGGTAAAAGTATTAATTCTTTGATATGATCAAAGAATGAGATACTTAAACCAAATGTTTGAGGACCTTGTGAGTAACTATGATAGTGTATCATAGAGAACTCATGATTAATGCATAATGATGTCAAAATAAAGAAGGAATCATACTCTAAATAGTAAGAGCATGTTCATCAAACAAATAACTAATCTTCTAGAATTCTTCTAAAGAACATGCTTTATACTAAATAAAAGTACAAAAGGAGATTAAGAATCATAAGTGTTGTGAATTCTCAAATTCCTTATGTAACAAATACACTTCATATATCTAGTAGAAAACAACTTGAGCTTGATGGATAATGATATGATACAAACTCAAAGGTTATGAATTGGTCATATGATGATGAGCCAATAATCTATCTGGACGATGCTGAGGAACCAGATTTTGAGTTATGGCTTGAAGCCATAAGATCCAAAATGACTTCCATGTGAACCAAATAAGGTATGAACTTAATGGTAGCACTTATATGGATAAAACCCATAAATGCAATTGGGTATTAAGAGTTAAGACTGACATGGATGGCATTTGAAGAGTTGATTGGTTGAGATAAATTCAAATGTGTTCAAGGTGTTGAACCTGATGATTTTATTTAACCAATTACAGTGGCTATAGGCCATAAAGGATCATGCTTGCTATTGGAACTTAAAGACTATTTGGCATATGGATATTAAAACTACGTTCCTAGTAGGAATAACATGAGGTTGTGTATGTGACACAACCTTAAGGGTTTTATATTTCCATTAATGCAAATGCAGTCTACAAGAGATTAATCAATATGATCGATTAAGCACAATCACCTCAGAATAGGAGTCTTTACTTTGATTGTATAGTCAAAAGGTTTGACTGATATATCAAAATATATAAGGGATCTGTGATTACAAAGATTTAGTGGGAGCGTATTCATATTCCACATGATGATGAGGAATAAAATGAAATTGCTGTGGAAATACCTTCTTTACGGGAATAAAGAGCAATGCCCTATATGATAGGAATAGAGATCTATAGAGACATTTCTCGAAAGTATCTTGACCTGATAAAGAGAGAGCATACATCAGCAATCTATGTTGAAGGGTTCAATATGCAAAGGTTCAGTGGGAGAAAACTTGTCCATGTTACATGGAGTTAGTCTCTCAGATGCCCACTGTCCCAAATTCTTATGAAGAATAGGAACACATAGATAGATTCCTTGTGCATTCGCAATTGGATCTATCATGTATGTAATCATCCCATTATCTTGTATGTATCGAACATGACAAGAAAATAAATATGCATTCATCATCTTGTATGTATTGGACATGACAATATGAAATGCTCATCCACTTATCTCGTATGTGATGGACATGACGAGTGGATGTCTATCTACTTCCAGTGAGAGTCACTGGAATACCATAAAGAACTTATTTAAGTACTTATGAAGTATTAAAAGGTTAGTTCTATGGTAATAAAAGGAAGAGTTGAGTGTAAATGAGTTACACTGATGCAAGCTTCCAAAATGACACAATAATGATTGCAAAATGCAAAATATAAAAGTTATATTCAACTGTAAAGTGAACAAGAGTTGTTAAATGGAAATTTTCTGAGTAAAATTAAAAGGCCATTTAATTCTAAAAGGGAATGCTGAGTATCTTTGTGTTATGAACAACAAAGGATACTATATGGATCTAGAAGTTCATACAGTTGAACTTATAGATATTCCAACCATTGATGACAAAGTAGAAATACTAAGTCAAACAATGGAGCTTACTATTAGGCAAGGAATATCAGATAGCATATTACAACAACTCCATCTTATACAAAATGTTGTACAACAAGGAGATGCGAAACATGAAATATACCGACTAAAGCAAAGTGTTGCTAACTCACTGGATTAGCACTAGTACACCAAAAACATGTGGGACATGTTTAGAGATCACTAAGAATATGACTCAAAGGTGATTGGCTCTAAGTGCAAGGGGAAGTCTATTGATATGTATGCCCTGAGAGCCAATCATATGATGATTGGATTGGTATACATCATGATTGATTTGATAAATATCAAAGGCACGATTCCAATTTATTCTAGCTCAATCGATTATGAGATAAATGATGGAGCAGAATGAATGTCTAAATAATGACAATACTCAATGGTGTATGCCTTTAGGTTGAGGACCTGAACAATGAGATCATACAGATGCTAAGAGTATGTACATTCTTGCTATGTCCCTAGTCAGATGTCATTGTGGAAGGCTGATAGACAACAATGATACATCAAGACTAGAATGTGTGTTGGTTGATGACAATGTTTCATTAGTCATGATATATGATATCAAACCAAGCACATGAATACTTGTTAGAGAACATTGTATTGGAAAGACCCACCATGGGAGTGACACATGGAACCATGACATGGTAGTCAGAGTCATCTCTCATAGTGATGGTGATGCATATTGTGATTCTTAGACCTGAAATCACTACACTCGTCGAATGTGATTGGGTACACTTTGACATCATCAAATGCAGTCCTGAAACATGGGTTGTTATAACAGTGATGATTGGGTGGCTTTAACACATGAGATAGATTGTGAGTGATAGATATGGGATTTGTCCCTCCTAAGGGAGTATGACGTCCATGTCACTTGATAAGTGAGACTGAGAAAGGCATGCACATGCACATGTGAATCCATATATGTTATTGATGTCACACATATCTTAGACAGTCTGCTCTAGTTCAAGAAAAATGAATGAACATTGAAAGGATGACAACTCCATGCCTTGAGTTCATTCAGGATATTAGAGACAAAGGAATTATACATCGACTGGAACACCAATCACAAACTGTAGGATTGAAAGTTATTCTCCAACTTTCCTTTTCACTTGGGTAGCACTGATGTGCGACTAGGCACCACTCTTTGTTTGTTATGTCATAAGCTAGTTATGGACATTCACTACCAACGTGAAATGGGACCTATAGGTCACACACAAAGGATTCACTTGGAAGAGGAGTTTATCCATGAATGATGTTTGGATTGATTACTGTGGTGTTTAGGTACTCAATCAAACATTCAATCAATAGACTTGACTCAGAATCATCAAGTTCAAGTGTTGAACCAACTGATTTGAGTGTCAGATTGATTGAGAATTGAATTGACTGTGTTTTGCACAATTTGGACCACCAATTGACCTGTTCACTGGGTGAACCGATCGATCCATGGCCAGTGATATGACTAATTCACTCTGGTGAACTAATCATTTCATTTTTCCAAACGAGTAGTGTTGGATTTTTTCAGTTTGTGAGAAAAATGTTTTTTGTTTCACTTGTTCAATTCGATTGGGACAGGAATTAATAGTTGTATTAATTAGAAACGAATAAGGAAAGTCAATTGTGGGCAAGTCTGGGAAGTGAAATGACCGGTTTACTAAGTGAAATGAATGGTTCACACTCCCAAACGATCGGTTCACTGGTGAACCGATCGGCTCACCTTGCCAAACGACCATTTCATTTATGAAATGACTGATTCACCTACCACAATGCAAATTATTCATGGAAATTCTGGACCCTTCTATTCCCGCACAGACTGGGAACCCTGACCCTGCCCTCTACTACAAATAAAGGGGTATATGGGGATTCTCTAGAGACACAACTCAGAAGGACGACAATCAACTGCAGTCTCGGTCAAGACAAGGAGCTACACAGACGCCGTCGAAGATAGGTGGTTGAAGAACACACTTGCTATGAGGTATTGTCACTGAGAAAGCCTCAGGACCAGGTATATCTTACTGAAACCATCCTTCCCATTACATAGATATTAATGTGATCTATTGGTTATGGGTTTATGGTCAAGTAATTTTTTTGTTTCTGATGCCTATTCTGACCATGTAAAACCCAACATTTCTTTCTACATTGAAAGGAATAGTAAATTCTCCTGTGTCTCTTTTCTTTGTGGGAATGGTAGCTTGAACAAAATCACTTAACATCTTGGCTAGTTGTATTGTCTCAATGTGATCACCTCTCCTCGTCTTCGTAATCAGGTCTTTGAAGAACTTAGCATAGGAATGCATTTCCTCAATCACATCTAGAAATGAAATATCTACGTGTAGCTTCTTTATTACCTCCATGAACTTCTCATATCTTTTCTTTAGGTGAGCCTTGATTAACTTGTAGGAGAATGGGACTCTTGGTGCATATGGATTTCTTTATGTAAAGATCTCTTCAGTGGGATCTGACTTCTTGTCCTTTGCATCTTTCTTCTTTTTGTCTTTTTCTGTGACCTTGTCTTCCTTTACTGGCTCTTCCCTTTTAGATTCCTCCTCTGATACAGTAGGTTTAGCTTTTAGATCAGTAGCCTTTTCTCTTTCAATGTGGATCCTTTCTTGTTGTTTTTCTACAATTTTTCCCTATCAGAGAGTAGCCATCTTTGCGATCTCTATGTTTGATGGGATTTTCCCTGAAGGATTCTTTACAAGCTCTGCCAGCTGGGCTAGTTGTTGATCAATCTGTCTTTGATGTTTTTGCATGTCCTCCATCTGAGTTTGCATCGTGGTTAACACCCCTGAGTTGGTGATGGCGCTTTAGGTAAGTTGGTCATTCAAAGAAGCTTGCCTTTTCTCAAAATTGAATAGTTTAGTGATCATGTTAGGCTGATTGCTATCCTTATATGATTCTGACTTTAATTTTGTCCTTGGTTTTGGAACTCACATTTTTGTTTTGATATTGATAGTTGTTCTTATTTGATTGATAGCTAGTAGTCCTGGTATACTGAGTCGGTCCACTTTTTTTTCTCTCAAATCCTGGGGGTGGCTTAGACTAACCACCTAGTTGATGAGAATTCTCAGTAGCGTCTTTGTTGCCATAATTGAATCCTGGATGATCTGGTCATTTGAAATTTGCATAAGAGATGTTTTCTATTTCTTCTTCACTTTCACTTTCTTCATTTTCTTTCAGCCGTGTATAGATACAGTTGTCGATTCCATGGCATCCTTCACCACACGTGACACACTTCATGACTTTCTCAATAGTTTCTTGCCCTTACCTCAAGTGTCTTTTTGTTGTTTGGCATATGTGGCAATCTTCCAAATTTGAGCCGTGATGGTTTCTAGGGCTTTGGTTTCGACTGAAGGACCTTCAGAGCCAGCCTTCTTCACTAAGCCTCTAGCACTTCTCTCACATTCCATGCATGCTTGTAGTGTATCCATGTTGTCTATGATCTTCATGATCCTGCTCTGCTTCTTTCTAAGAACATCACTCCCGACGACTACATTAAGCGATGTCTTCTCCGTGGGGGTTAACCCATTGCAATACGGTAGTTGTGGTGAGGACAATCCCTTTTATACTCTTAATACTATTCCCAAGCTTCATGAAGATTCTTTCCAGGTTTTTACATGAAGGAAGTGATCTTTTACCTATTTCAAATGGTTTTCTTAGTGGGATAGAATTTAGTGATGAAAGAATCAGCAAGGGGCCTCCATCCATCGATGGACTGATGAGGTAGGTTAAGATACAAGGACAGAGCTTTATCCTACAAAGAGAAAATGAATCCCTTGAAATATATAGCTTCTTAAGGAACTCCCCTCATCTTGATGGTGTCATAAAAGTTTTTAAAGGCATCAAGATGATGGTAAGGGTTCTCGTTCTTTGAATTCCCTCAGAAAGGCTTGTTCTGGATCATTGAGATGACATCAGTTTTTAGCTCAAAGTTAGCTGCATCAAATCATGGGATAACGATTGGGCATCTCAATTGGTTATCTCTAGTAGTAGCTAACTCTCTAAGCATTTTATCTTCTTCATCATCTTTCTCCCCACTATCATCATGATCACATTCACATTCACGATGATTTCTTCTGTGTCTTCTACGGTGGTGGTGGTGGTGCTCATGATGATGCTGCTCCTCTTCATGTTTGTCCTCACAATTGTCTTCTCGTGTCTCTTCACAATCTTCTTCCTCAAGGTGATGATTGTCTGAGTGAAATTCCTCCCATTCTTCTTCAGTTTCTGGAGGTGGACGATTATGTTGGACTCTTACATTCTGATCCTCCCCAACAAGGCTACCATCTCTACGAGACAACATGGTGTCTTGAAAATAGGGTGAGGTGTTGATTAAATATGCTTCCCTTCAGGCTACCTAAATAGACCGCACAGTCAAATTAGAAAATTGGACATGTAAATGAAATATTCTAAGTAATCTAGATGTAACAAATTTAGAGTTTTTGTGTAGTCAATCTTATTACTAAGCTTGGGCCATGGGTGGTAGACTTTTGTTCTCAACAATACCATTTTTCCTTGTCCCTGGAAATGACACCAAAAAGTTGACCGACCTAAATCACACGTCCAAAATGGAGCAGATCTAGAGTAGTCAGACTTTTAGATTTATAACCCGACACTCAGGCCCCTACAACTACTATACGGGGACTGATGTAGTAGATTGGGGTCGAACCATAGGGACAAGGTTGGAAAGTACTAGGAACGTAGAGCCTTAGACTCAAAAACACCAAATGAAAAGGTAGATTAATATGGTGTTCCCTAAGGAATGATGTCACTAAAAAAAAGCAAAGGAAATAAAACAAAGCAAGAGAATAAAATCAAACAAGCAATATGTAACCAAAATATGGAAGGGAACTTGGATCAGATTTCACCTACTAAGATCTATTATCAACATGCACCACTCAAACCCTCCTGCATACCCTTAGCTAGATTACAATCAATCATCATAAATGTCTATTCCCTCCTCTCTCAAGCTTAGGATAGATCTAGATTATAAGGTTCTCTCTCTCTCTCTCTCGATGGCAAACAAATAATCACAAAGCAAACCATATGACCATTATATTTAGCATTACAACATTTTCATGCATTCATGCAACTCCATAACACTTAGATAACATCAATACTACTCTTTCAAGGCATTAAAAATCATACATCACAAGATGGTAGCTAATCATGCAAGTGAGCATTAAGAGCAAGAGTATGGAGATAATCTTTTCTAGGAGCATATATATGTATTCAAAGGGATGTAAGTATATACATGTTGGAAGAGTCTTAATGGCTACTCTCAACCCAAGTAAGGTGTTTAGCTACACATGTTAATGGGTAGCATAACGTCATTACAAAAATGTAGATACATCAAGAATAATAAAGAGAGGGAAGGTACAATGTGAGGAATGATAATAGAACTAGAGAAGGGAGAAGGCAATACATCAACTGTACTTCTTCAGATTTAGATCTAGTATGGGCATGGGATATGGCAACTCCTTCTCTTGAAGAAGAGGATGTCAGATCTTCTATATCCTCCAACTTTCATCTTTAGAGATCTAAGACCAATGGAGATGAATAAGGGTGGCTCTAGAGTTGGGCATCATTTTGTCCTCTTTATGATCTCCCCTCCTTTGTGTGGATTCAGGGGCCTATTTATAGGCACCGCTCACCGACTTAAGTCCAGGTGTAGCGGTCACTACATGTGTCTGACACTCTACTAGTGTTGCGGTCATGACATGTATAACAGTCGTGACAAGTGTTTCGGTTGATCTGTACCATGGTTGAAACTGGAGTTGTGGTTGCCACCTAGTACCGGTTGCGACACTTCTATGGTCATGAAAGCTTCTTCAACCTTCATATCTATCACAGTTGTGACTACTGTTGTTGTCATGACAGTGGTTTTGGTCACGACGGCTGTTGTGACCTGGTAGTGTTGTTGTGGCAGAGACCTTAACGGGGGACGAGACCATCATGCACTATTATGCTGGGGCATGCCACTGAGTGTCCATGAGTCCCGACTGATACACCCATGGACCTATTATGGCCGGGACAGTTGTCTGCAAGTAGTTGTTGTGGCCGTGATGGAGATGTATTGGTAGCGATCTGCATGGATAAAATAAAGGTATTAAGTCATGACCAAATTATGCCTAAGGATATCTAAAATAAATAAAAAAGGTTCATAAAAGGATGTCCTTATGGGCCTAAAAAGGTGCTAAAAGTTCTCAAAATAAGATGGTATCATGGTGTCACTGATGTAAACCCCTTTTCTATTGGCTTTATAGCCAAGTTCTTGAAAAGAGATTTTTAAGTGTGATACTGAAAAAAACCACCGATCAAGTTAGGGTAGGGTGGGTGGGAGTCTTAAGTGTTCTTATCAATGTCAAAATATGTCATCTTATGGAGAATATATGGCCCATTTGATTTTGACATTCTGGAGAAGACAATACATAAGCATTGCAAAGTTCTATGTAATATCTGTTTGGTTTTATTTTGGGTAGATATTGCAATTAACTATAAGTGCTATGAGATGTGTCTTTATGTCCAGAGAATAAGAGGGTAGTATAGCCTTATTCCTATATGAAACCTCAGGTTTCTTTAAGGTTTAGCGAATGTCAAGAAGTGATAGCTCAGGGTTAAAACTCTAGAAGAACTTATCAGGGTCGAGGAGGTCAAGGTATGAATTATAGGAAGAAATCCAATCTTACAAGGATGAGGAGCTAGATAAGTACTAATTTAAGGAATACTCAAAGATTGTAAACCTTATCCCCTGAATCATGGATGTAAGGACAACTTGGTTGTTAGGGGGTGGCACTAGAGATGAGTAGTTCCATGTGAGATTGGCACGTAATTCATGGACAAGTTTAATGCTAGATTAGAAATTTGAAAAGCATGTGCGCTCTACATAAAGTGCACTGAGATATTTCATTGTAAAAACCTTCTTAACCTCTTAAAATAGCTCATTTCTAGTTTCTAGAAAAGGCCTAAAAGGACAGGGATTTCTAGGCAACAACTCCTTGTATTGATTAAAAGCTTGAGAGTTGATAAAGGAGGTGTCATTATACCCAATGATCCTTGAAGAGGTTGATGAAGAAGGAACACCGACAAGGCCCATCCATTTTATCCTGTTTGATGCCATGGAGAAGAATTAAGAGGAAGGTGATGCCAAGAGAGGTGGAAAATAATAAGCAACATGATGCCTAAATAGCTAGGTATGGTTAGGGAAGGTGAAGCAGATCTAGAGAAGGCTGGGAGATTGTATGATAGGGTTTAGGGTTTAAGTATGAACACAAAGGAGAATTGGTTGGCCGAGTTTTCTCAAGTTGAGAGGGAGAAAATCATTCAACAATCTCTTTATATTTTTGTGCAATAGTGTTGTTGATGGATTTTGTGATTTGGGAAACTCGATCGATACTGTTGTTAGTCCAGTCCTTGGTCATCTTGTCAGTCGAGCTTCCCAGAACAAACTTGGCCAACAAAGGTGCCTATAAACAAGGTATGAATTTTTTCTATAGTTCTAGACCACTATATAAATGCATTTCTCTAGCCTATTATGTATTTTGAACATATAAAGGTTTTTTTACTCATAATTGGCTACTATTTCATGATAAAACAAACATTTGCAATTTAAAGCAAAAATACCAAAAAACAAATCATTGAAAACTTGGCATTTGTAGTGCAAACAAGTATAAGATGAACATTTTAAAAGCAACAACATAAAGATAAGAGAACATCTTAGCTATAATGCATATAATTATCATCAATATCAGTTGTGAGTAGTTTTGATCTAATAAAAGTAAATTTCTCTCTAGATATAGGTTTAGTGAAAATGTCTGCGAGTTGATTTTTCAGTATCCACAGGAGTAACATAGATATCTTTCTTAGCAATGTGGTCATGAAGGAAATGGTGGCACACCTCTATGTGTTTGGATCTACTATGCAATATAGGATTGTAAGATAGATTGATTGCACTAGTATTGTCACAATAGATAGGAGAAGCATCATAAAAAACATTGAAGTCTTGGAGCATTTGCTTCATCCATAGGACTTGGGCATAACAACTTCCAGCTGCAATGTACTCAGCCTCGATAGTTGAAGAATGACTATGCTTCATTTCTTAGAGAACCAAGAAACCAAGCATGGTCCTAGGAGGAAGCAAGTTCACTTGTGCAATTTCTATCAATTAAGCACCCAACACAATCCACATCACTATAAGCTGTCAGAGTAAAGTCCCTTGACGTAAGATACCATAGTCCAAAATTTTATATTTTGTATAGGTACCTTAGATTCCTCTTAAAAACTATAATATGGGATTTTCTAGGTCTTGATTGAAATGTAGCAGACAAGCTAACATTATACATGATATCAGGCTTAGAGGCAGTTGATGTGTGAATATTATATATACTTTTTGCCCACTTTTGCACACAAATTCAGTCCATTTTGCTCTCCATTTGGCCTCTAATTATACTTGATTTATCACCATTTTAGTTATTTTACTCGCCTTGTATTTGTGATCATAGGTACATGATCTTGACAAAGAAGCGGGGTCAATCCAACCAAAATCCGACCTTAGTTGGATCCTCGAAGAGTTTGTATGCTTGATAGAGTTGATTTGAAGAAATTGAAGAAGACATGATGTGTGCTATTTTCCATATCGCGTGTAAGTTTATAGAAACTTGCACCCCCACTGCAGAGAAAAAGTCATGGTGTTTTGCTACTAAAACACGACGTATCCGCACGTTCAAGTGACATGCTTCAAAGTTCTACCAACTCACACGATGTGTGTTTATCGAGACACGCCATGTGTCATCTTCTCAGGTCAACTTTAGGTTGTATCTACATGGCGTGTCTTTTAGTGACACGTCGTGCACTCTTCATGGAGGTAGTTTCACCCAGTAGGTACACGCTATGACGTGACGTCTGCCACTGAACACGCCGTGTCTCCGTCATTTTCTGCAATTAAAAAAAAGTGTCCCACCTTTTAAATATGAAAACACTTGGATGGGATAGTTATCTCTCATCATTTGAAGCACACTATGACCACATAATACTGCAGAGTAAAAAGGACGAAGATTTTTGGAAAAGAACGAGTTTTCTTGAGAAAGTGCCTCCATTCTTCCCCATTTCTTCCCCAAAGAGTGCAACAGAGGTTCTCTACTCCATCCAGACTTCTCTGGAGGAAACACAGTCCAAGTAGAAGTAGGTACAAGGGTGGAATTATGTCCTCAACTCGGAGTTTTACCTAATCTCACTTCACTCTTTGGTTTCCTTTACTTTTCCTCTCTCTAATCATGGAAAACACTGAAATTTGTGCCATGTACTTGTATTTCTTCACTCTGTGCGAGTAAAACCTTTCTTCTTGGGCATGGGAGAGTAGCTCCCATGCTATTATTTATGTGAACTCATAATTCAAAACTAATGTTAGTTAATTTGCTTCTCCAAGAGTTTCTATGGTGTCATTTGCTTATATGCTTGCTTGGCCGTCAAACCTACATGTTTTATGTCTCTTTATACGATTCAGGAGAATGTACAGGGGACTACGGAGTAGTTCTCTTGGCAAAAAATTCTTGACCATGGGAGTGTCTTGGGTACGTTGAAGATCTAAGGTTGCAGTTCAAATATGAACATAAGAACGAGAGTGCTATGCAAAGATGAGAACCATTTCATGTCACCAGAGGTGTATGATTATGACAACCTCCTTGCTAGTTAATTAACATGTTATTTTGTATTTGGATGTGAGTAATAGTGTGGAAGTGAAATATTATGATTAAGATCTTCTAAAATTTGATCTTAATCCTCTTAGTTCAGTTCCCGTTCCTTTTATTGCAAATTATTAGATCATAATCAAACTCAACTGTTGAAACTGATCTAAATTGTTAAACAATGACATGCTTGTGCCTAATAGTGCCTTGCTCCCTTGGACGATCTTGTTTCTATGCGCACCCGCATACCTGTGGGGTAATTCTCAAGTTTATAAATATTAAAACTTATGCATTTAAGTTAACAAGTTTTTGGCTTTGTTGTCGGGGAGCATCAATATTTTTCTGTTAGAGTAAGAAGTGTTAACTAGTAAGCAAGACTAGATCACTAACCCTCTGGTTTCATCAATCCATCACCATTTATATCATCTATCTATTTTTCTATTGTTTGTTAATTTGTAGGACTGCATGCAGAGATCAAAATGTGTTCTTCAACCATCAGTGTTTCTAGACCCAGAGATTGAACACACTCTTAGCAGTTGGAGACGAGCAAGGAGGAGTGAAGACTCTCCAAACTTAGGAGACCCACAATCATCATTACCACATTCTTCATTTCCATCTACATCGAAAAGTCAAGGACCAATCATGGTAGATGATTGTCTTCTTAAGGACTTCACCATTCCAGCAACAATCAACATCAACAGTGCTACCAATGACCCACAGTTTAAGGCAAACAACTTCTTCATTAGCTTGACAATCATGCTAATGATTCAGCAAAATTGCTTTAAAGGGATTCCCATGGAAGATACCAACCTTCATGTATCTGAAATATTGCAACATTTGAATACATTCAAGATTAGTGGCATTGTTCCTAATGGTATATGCCTACTATTATTTCCTTTTTTAGGGACAGAGCCAAGGCGTGGATCTCTTCATTACCCAAGAACTCCATCAACAACTGGGCTGAACTTCTTAAAGCATTCTCAGCCAAGTACTTCCCACCCAGCAAGACAACTTAGTTAAGAAGTCAATTAACTGACTTTTCTCCATAGGATGGAGAGACTCTATTTGATTCATGTGAAAGGTTCAAAAACCTTCAATGTATTTGTCCTCACCACGGTCTTAGCAACTGGATGCTTCTCCAAACATTCTATAATGGGCTTTATTATAACACCGAGATGTTTATAGATGTTGCAGCTAATGGATCTCTAATGAACAAATCTTATAAGGAGGCCTATGCTATAATGTAAGACATGGCAATCAATCATTGCCAATAGAGTTATGAAAGGAGTACTCAGCTGTCCTCATCTTTAGTTGTTTCCAAGAAACAAGTAGGCATCCATGCTACTAATGTTGTTGATCTTATTTCTACAAAGATAGATGCCCTCACTCAAAGGTTTTAAAGGCTGATGAATCTTATTTGTGATGCAAACTAGGCTTTGGGGCAGGTGGATCCTCCTAGCTTCCCTTGTTTATTCCCTTTTGAGGAGACTATAGAGAAGTACAATATGGTAGGAAACTATGGTAACAAGCAAGTGTAAAATCCACATTCCAACTCCTACAATCCAAGTTGTAGAGACCATCCCATTTTTCCTATCGCAACAATAACACTCAAAATCCCCAGCCACTTCAGAATAATCAACCACATATTGTTGGGAAGAGATCATATACAAGCAACAATCCTCCATGGTTCAATAACAACAATTAAAATCCCAACCAACTCTAGCCATACTCAAAACTCAGTCTTGAGTCACTCCTAGAGAACTTTGTCTCATGTCAAAGCAAGCAAAATGAAGAATTATGTCAACAAGGACAGCTGATGAAAGACACCATTCAACAAATTTCTGACAAAGTGGATGGCATAGTTAAACACACAAAGATGTTGGAGAATCAAGTTTCTCAGTAGGCCCTTGTCAATCAAAAAACTCCTCCAGGATCTCTTCCAAGCCAACCTAAAATGAACCCCAAAGACAAAGGAATGCATGTTGCATCCAACTCTTTCTCTGGAGCACTTTGAAGAAGAAGAAGAAGAAATGAAGTCCCACTTTGGACTCAAAACAGAGGACCTTATGGGAGTTGACCCCACATTTAGGATAGATTTCCTTACTTGCATTAGCTCAAGAACTTTTTCTTTACTGACAATTCCCAGCTATCAGCTAACATGTTCTAGCCTTGCCCCTTCAACCTTTGTGGCAAATTAGTCCTTCTTGCCCCCTCTCCTCATGTCATGGTGTTTCCCAACATACTGATTTGCTCCCTCTCCCCCTGATGTGTATACCTAACCTCTGTCACTTTTCTCGTGCTACAAGGATTTGGATATTTTCCCCTCGCACAACAGATCTATTTGCCTCATACAATAGAAAAGTTGTGAGACACTTGGTATGGATTGGAATTTTTAGACCTTAGTCAATTATTTTGACTTTGTTGGTACACTCCCAAAACTTTGAAATGCAATCCTAGTGTCTCGTAGATTTTTTTTGGTAGATTCTTAAAGGTCTAAAATTATCTCAATTGGTTTTGAATGTAAAAGCTAGATTGTTGTGAGATGGTTGTTAAGTGACTTTTTTATGATTATTGTGCAACTATGTGTGAAGATTGTTGGGCATAATATGTCTTTTTAATCCTAATTTCTTGTTTATAGTCAAGTATGAACATTATTAGTAATCTAAATCCATTCTTACTTGTATAGATACAATGGAAAAAAGTGAGGAAGAAAATGCAAACAATCCCAATCCTAGTGGCAACTTAACTGATTCTGCTTATGTTTCTGCAATGAGTGATAAGCAAGATAAACTTAAAATTAAGCAAACTACATAGAATGTGTACCCTCAATTTGATAAAGTGGTGGTTGATGGTGTTTGCAAAGCTGGGTATAAATATTCTTCACACCTTATCACCAATAGACTCAAATATGGAAGCCCTCATCTATCCTATCATTCTAATAGAAAGCATCATGATTAGTATAAGGAAAAATGACACAAAATGGTAAATCTAATGTCTAATAGTAAAGATGGTGAAATGGAAGTAAAAAATTACAAGTTTAGTCAAGTCTTAAGTGGATAGCATTTGGATATGATTAATGTGTTGCATGAACATCCATTTTCAATGGATGACCATGTTGGGTTTTGTGATTTTGTTGACAATATCCAACCCCAACTTAATTTGGTCACTCTGAATACTATAAGGAGATATTACATGCATCAGTATGAGCAAGAAAATATCAAAAAAATAATGTTCTAGACACGTTGTCTTCCTGTATCACACTAACAAGTCTTTAGTTGTTCACTACATTGATGATTCTTGGAAACTACAAAGAAAAATTCTCGATTTTCCTTTATATCTTCTCCTCACACCCATGAGAGGCTCTTATAAGCATTGTTAGAAAGACTATATAGTCAGAACATTGATTGGAACCTTGTCCTAGACAATTGTGCTACTAATGATGCCATGATTAAAGTGTTCAAATATAAGCTCAAATCCAAAGTTCATTTATTGTCATATGGTACAATATTTCATGTTTGATGTTGTGTACATATATTGAATTTGATTATGCAAGAAAGTGTTGATGTCATATCCAAAGCGATTGGTAGAGTCCGTGATGTGAAATATGTTAGGTATTCCATAGACTTTAAACTTTTAATAAAGCTATTTTCCAATTGAGGGGCCCTACAAACAAGTATCTTAACTTGGATGCACCTACTCATTGGAATTCAAGTTATATGATGTTGCATAGAATCCAAAGATGCTTTGACACAATTTTTTTAATTTGGACTCGAATTTCAAATATATTCCTAGTGATGTTGACTGGAATAACACTAGGTTGGTCTGTGATGTCTTGGAGAATTTCTGTGAAGTTATCTATTTTCTTGTACCTTATGTCCTTATGCCAATTACTATGTCGCCCATACATGTGCAGTTGATGTGCATCGTTTACACAACATTTAACTAGGAGATTGATTCCTAGAGTTTAACCTTTGTTAATGAAAAAACAACCACTTAAAGAAGTTGGTTAGTTTATTAGTATAGAAGGGTAGTCCCATAGGCTGACATTTTTAAGATTGAATTCGAACCATCTTACTTTCAAAAATTATTTGAACAAGAAGTAAAAGTCTGTTAATTGAGGTTTGATTATGCTAGAACAAAGGAAGAAAGATTGCATTAAGAACAAGATAACAAAGAATTACACTAAGAACAAGATAATGAAAAGGTACACTAAGAACAAGCAGAGAAACTTTATCCATGAGCAGAATGCATTTGAAAAAGTAAGAGAAATTGGGAAACTGAGTTGATTCAATGATAAAAATTATCAAGGTTATGGGTTTCACACCCATAGCCTTCCTAGAGACTAGATCAACAGAATATATGAATAGAAAACTGATTAGGTGAGGGTATGTGAAAACGTTATCAAACACATTTACAAAAGTTCAAACTTCTCACGATCCATTGATCCTGGTGCTCCTTGCTCAATCATCCCAACATGGCTCCTTCCAAGATTTCATCAAGAGCTCTATGCAGTTGTTTAGTTGTTTTGTGCTTGGGGTCTGAGATCTCATCACCCAAGGCTACATTCGACAAAAATAATTGATCAAGTTGTTTAAATTGTGCATTAATCCAAACAAACACCACCTAACAAGTTGTAACTCATAAAAATTGATATAATCAACTAAGACTATGGGGCTATCCCCCATGCCTCGATATAAGGACCAATCATGCTTCATAGAAAATAAAGAAGGAGCAAAGGAAGGAAGAAGGGGAGCCATAGACTAGTAAAGGAGAAGAATCCAGAGAGAACTTTGATCTAGTGATAATAAAATGGTTGCCCTTCTTAATTCCTTGTCCAATGCACAATAAGACCAAGAACAAGATTCAAAACTAGAACTTTATTCTAGAAAGAAGGCTATAAGATGTAAGAATTCTAGATGCAAAATGTAAACAAGAACTAAAGACTAAGGCAAGATACAAAAATCTAGATCCCCTTATTTGTGAAGTCCCCCTCCTTTTATAGGGAGGAGGGGGTGGAAACCTAAAAGAAAATGCTAAATCTGACTGGCGGCTACTGTAAATGTATGTCCCATAGACCGCCAATCAATCAACTGGGATTTTAGGGTTCTCAAGTGTGAGGGATAAGGGAAGCAAGTCAAAACCCTAAAAAGGGGTGGAAGTGCTAATTTATTTTAGGGTTGGGCGTTGTTGGCCAAGACTTGGTCTTTAAGGAATTGAGCCGGCTGATTGGAACTTTGAATCACCCAGTGCGGATGCTGAGTGAACTGGTTTGAGATGTGGATGGAATGGTTTAATGGAGGGCTATGCCTTCTTGGGATGAAATGAATCGATGGATTGGCTCATGAGATGGTCGACTGAGTACTGGAGTGGAGTTCTTTGGGCGCGTGAGTCGATCGACTCATGGGATGAGTTGACTCATTGAAGTATTGAAATGCTTGGAAATATGTATTTGAAGCCCTTAGTCATTTTATCTCCAAGTAGTGAATTAGGATCTTCTCTTCGGGACCTAAGAGAATGTGAATAAGTGTCAAATGTGAAAAATATGAGCAACAATGATAAGAATTCTAATTCACGAGTCAAGAGCAAGTAAACTATAATTTATTTCCAGAAAATGGGCATAAGTAAAATAAAATCCTAGATAGAGACCTAAAAGATGTAGTTAGAAATGGGATGAATATGCATTCTTCAAAATCCCCAAACTTGAATGTTTGCTTGTCCTCAAGCAACAATGAGTCACAAATTATTCCAACTTGTACTAAGAACATGTCTTTCCTCACCTTTGTAGCATTACTTTTTTCTTTACCTCCTTTATTGGCCAAGCGACCCAACCTCCTAGAATCACAAAACATGAAATATCACATTCTGTACTACAACATGTTTTGTAGCTTGTTTCTATATCAACACTTTGTGAAGAAGTAGGTTTACCTCCCTTTTACTTTGACACTCCCACATTTTCTTATAAGTTTGCACAGGAAGAGTTTAAGTGGATTGTGAGGTCATTTAGATTTCCCTGGGCAAAAATGGAGTGAATGAGATATGGAAGAAGATGACCTCTCCTCTATTCAACTTGGGGTATTTATTTGTAATGAATAACAATTACATTGATTATATTTCTTCAGTGTGCACTTTGGAATCTTTTGATGGTACACCCCTATTAGATTTACAAGGGGTATGGAAGAAATGGTGAGAGATGGAAAATCATGCCACCTAAGACTTGGGGTTTGTAATAAGGTTGTTTTCATTTATCTTTTATAAGGCAAGGGGAATGAAGATGGTAGAAGAAGGTGCAGAAAAGGCTGGTCATGTGCACTTACATATTTTTTTGGGTAAGTGCCATTATATTAGTTCAACTCATCTTGTCACTGCATTATACAAGAGATATGACAAGTCACTCTATAGTTAAAAATGGAGAAAACTTGTATTTGATTCATATCAATGCAATAGGGTTTGCCAACATTTGCAAGGGGTAATGCTAATTTGGGATCCTTGGTGGGTTCTAGTCATGGTAATTTGTAAAGATAATTGCAAAGAAGGTGTACTGCATTCAAGGGGTATATTGATACAATAAGTCTATCCATCTGGCCAACTAGATAAGGAACAAATCACATCATTAAGGAACACAATCAAACTAAACTTAAGAAAGAAGACTACATGCAAGCAAAATATGATAAATTAGATATGTTAGGAAAGGAAGATAGGGAGTGGAATTGTCACATACCACCCACCTCCACCCTAGACTTAGAATTTTGCTTGTATTGAGCAAATCCCTAACCTGAGATGGAGGGAATAGAATCACCGTGTTGGTGGAGATTGAGGCAGTATAGGGGCGGATGAGGAAGGTGGCTCATGTTGTAATGGCCCCAATATTGGGAGTTGGGGTCAACATATGCTTGGTGGGCCCCATACTCTACATAGGGTGGTCTGGTGGGGGTGTAGTGGCTGTAGTCAACATGTCAAGACTCCTGACAATGCTGCATGAGGTAGATATGGTTAAGTTGATGTCCCTGGCGCTTCTTCTCACATTGAATCTGGTCCAGATGTTGCTGGACTTCATAGAACTCATAAGGCTTGTCATTTCATGTATCAATTTTAGTGCACCTCCTAGTGTATCATCTAGGATGAGGAGGAGGAGGGTTAGATTCATCATCATTTACCTTCATAGAGGCACTCTGTTGATGGGTCGTAGGCTCGGGAATGACACCCTCTCAAATGGGGTTCTCAAGAAGGAACCACTAGATATGCGCCAGTAGGTTTGACAACTTGTAACAAAGGTTTATTGCTACAAACCTAGTGTGTCAGGGAAGCTCAAGGGGGACATTGGAGTGCTTGAATACAATATAATATATATATTTTTGGCACCTAAAAGATTAGCCTGGCTTGCATTCAAGTATGGAATGTTGATTAGGTGTTGAGTCCCTTTAAGCTAGATTGTCGAGAAGGGGATATGAGTGAAGCCTACGAGAATGGAGATGGCAGTCATGAGATGGCTGATCCTGAAGGATGAGCTAGTGATGCATCTTTCCTGAGTGTTGATGTGTTCTAGGATGGCATTCCCCCAGTTGATTGGCTCATCATGAAGAAGGCACCACAAGGTGTAGAGGTCCGTGTAAGTGATGGTGTCATGAGTGTCTGGCCTATTGTAGATAGTGTAGGTGAGGATCCAGTAGGGATAGAAAATCACTAGATTATGGATGTTGGAAGCTGTGAGTCCCTTTGGAAGAGAGGGTGGCATCCCGTAATGTCTGTCCAGAACTTGACGGGGTCATATGGGATGTGGTAATCAGAATGGGAGCATTACATACGTCGTGAAAGTCATCCTCACCATTAAGGATGATGGAAGTGATCTGCCTAGTTAAGATTTAAATGTTCTCCCCAAAAATCTAGATGATACAACTGGAGTTCCCCTGTGAGTAGTGAAGTCCACAAAACATAGTCATCAAATCCAATATGAGATCACTGAACACATAAATGATCCAGTAGGAGAAGAGGAAAATATGATTTATTCACAAGATTTGAGCAACACAGTCTTGGATTCCAAGGGCAGTGAAGGTGTTGCAGCATGCCCATCTCAAAAGAGTGACACCCATCATGAACATTATGGTGAAACGCTACTGATGGTCATCGTTGGTGATTGAACATAAGTGCCCAAGTGAGGAGCAATACACAATGGGTATGGTATAATCGAATTTGGATCATGGCGAGAGGCTTGGCTAGCCTATGTAGCATGGATGATCTCACCAATTCTTCAAGGTCGAGCACCATTTCCTCAACAATGTCAGGGGATGGTTCACCCATGGGTTCCCTAAATGTTGATTCAGGGAGTGGATCTTGAATGATGAGGAGGGCCATGAGGGATACATTTCTTGGAGAGAGATTTGCCCTTGGGAGGTGGCTGAAAAAAACTCCCACCAGAACCTTCTTTGACATGGTGTTATTGATGTGGGGTGCAAACCACTCGACTCAGAGTGTGAGTCGCTTGACTCAGGCATGGCAATGCTGATGCACTGAATGTGAGGCATCTGTGAGTCACTCATCTCATAAAGTGAGGCGCTTGACTCACATGGCGAGAAACTTCTATGATGATGCATGAATTACCTGACCGGTGATGTGAAGTGGCCGACTTGGGCTTGAGACAAGATGATGCTACGGTGGATGAATTTTTCTTGATTGGCGATGTGAAATGGCTAACTCACTTGACGATAGGAGCATGTGTTTTTCATTGGAGGGGAAGAAGAATAAGTGTAAAGGAAGAGATGTGGTAGTGCGAGGATGCTAAGGATGATAGGAGACAATGAAAGAGACCAATAGAATAGTGTCCGCTAGGCAAAAAATCACTCAGCTTGTTGGAGGAGGGGGAGGAGAACTACTATCGTGAGTCATCAGATTACTAAAGAGGAGCGCTGCTAGGTGGAGAAGGTTGGGGTGCTTGGTTGAGGATGAGTCAACCCCCACTTGATGTATTTTATAGGGCTTTCACGAGTCTTGAATCTATCAAATTAGGAAGTGAGTCACTCACTCACACGTCTTGGGGGTAGCTGAAGTGATTCAAATTTTAATCAAACACTAATTTGAATCGGTTGGTTGGGATACCAACCCATCAACTTAGTTTCTTTTATTTGAAGAACGACCTAAAACAAAAGTAATGGTAATCCAACAATTGCAATAATGAAAACAAATGTAAAAGAAAATAGAATGAAAAAAAGAGATGTTGGGTTGTGTCCCTAAAAGTGCCTAGTTTTACGTTGAAGGTCCGACACGTGTGTTCATGAAGATGAGTCTGGCTCGGGGTTGGGTGGGGTGGAGCTTTGCCTAACTCTAAATCTTCATGAATAGGGAGGCATTAATCTCCTTGTGCCATGAAATCTTCAATGGTGATGTATCACTTAGGTCTTTGCTCGTTTACTAAAAATTCACCCTTCCATTTCTCCCAAAGAAGAAAATGCCACGTGGATAGGCACACTATACAAGATAAGGGCCATACCATATGGATTGGAGTTTTTTCATCAAAAAGCCTCAACCTAGTATTATAGACTAGGACTTGGTCTCTCTCTAAATGTCTTTTCGCCTAATATGGCCATCATTCCATAATTTGGTTTTGTCCTTGTAGACCCTAACATTTTTGTAGGTTGTCATCCTATGTTCTTCTAACTCTTACAGTTGAAGAAAATGATTCTCTCCTACTGCACACATGTCAAAATTAGGAGTTCTGATATCCCAGCTAGCCTTCTCTTCCAATTCAACACGGAAATGGCAAGATTTACCATAGATCAACCAAAAAGGAGTGGTGCCTAAGGGTGTTTTGTAAGCTATCCTGTATACCCATGAGGCATCATTGATTTTCAAGGCCCAGTGTTTCCTAGTGCAACTGATTTTTTTTCTACAAAATGGATTTTATTTTGATGATTTGAAACCTCGACTTGGCCACTAGTCTAAGGGTGGTATGGAGAAGTAACCTTGTGGCGGACACCATATTTCTTAAGCAAGGACTCAAAGCTTTTCCCTAAAAAATATGATTCTCCATCAGAGATCACAGTGCTAGACATCATGAACCTAGGGAAGATGGTATCTTTGAAAAGTTTCATGATAGATTTGGAGTTACTTGTTTTGGTGGGATGCCTTCTACCCATTTTGAAGTAATCTACAACCACCATGATATAGGAATACCACAAGAAGAAGGAAAGGGTCCCATATAATCCACTCACAGACATCAAAGATCTCTATTTCCTTTCAAGAACTCATTGGCATTTTATCTCTCTTAGAAATGTTTCTAGTCCTCTGGAATTGATCACAAGCTAAGACAAACTCAAAAGAATCTTTAAACAAGGTGGGATCAAAGAATCTAGACTAAATCTGTAGAAAAATATGGCATCAAATACGACAATAGAAACAAAAAAAATTGCCACCATATTCTCCTAGAATAGCAGATCACGTCAACAACTATGTAATGGATATGAGAGTTTTCAAGAGATATACCCAACCCTAGAGCAAGTCCAATGACTTATCCTTTCAACATAGTGCTTCTTCTTCTTCAAGTAGCACTCGACTAGTCATCAACAGCGGCCTCCTACTAAAACACCACTGATGATAGTTGATGACATCCTCCTAGTGGGTGGCAACAACCTCCACGCCTTTGTAGTAGTCCATGCAGACCACTGGGAACTCCACGTTGTGCTACCAGAGCCAACAAGAAGGAGTAGTTGTCCCTTCAAACATCAACCTGCTAGAGTTGATTCATTCTCCCGTGTTGTCTCTTCCTTGTTGTTCGTCCCTTTTATGGGTAAGACTTGTGTAGGCTCTCTAGTTACCACAACTAGAGAGGAAAACAACTTGTCAAAGACAATTGTTGTGTCTTTAGAAAGCATTGACTCCTCTCTATCTAAAGGATGGTCAGGGTCATGATTTCTAGTCTGAGCGGTAGTTGATGAGATGGAATTTAATGAGTTTTCCAGAACTTGCAAATGTTGAACTAGTTTGTTCACATGTGAGACGATCGGTTCAACCCTTAAATTGGCCTTTTCACTATGTTTCATAATAATAATTTTATTGGCAATTAATATTCGATTAATGCACAACATAATGCCAACAACAATCCTTGATCCAATTGAATTGACAAACAGTCGGTTCACCTATTTGAGCCAATTAATTCTTTAGCTGAACCAGTCATTTCAGAGTTCTATCTGCCAATACGGATTGAAATTGACCTGACACTTGAATCGTCATTTCCACACTTGAACCGTTGGTTCATAATCTAGTAAGTCAACTTCCAACCATTGTTGTTTAAATTGAATAGCTAAACACTTTAGTAGTCAAGTTAAACATCACTAACGAACAAACTCCTATTCCAGGTGTATCCTATGTGTGTGACCCTATAGTCTCAATTTACGTTGGCAGTGAATGTCCATAACTAACTTATGACATCACAAGCAATGAGCGGTATCTAGAAACACATCATTGCTACCGAAGTAACTGGAGAGTTAGAAAACAACTTCAACCTACAATCTGTGATCAATGTTCTAGTGATCGTATAGTTCCTTTGTCTCTGATATCTAGATTGAACTCAAGGCATGGAATCGTCATATTCTTCAACATTCAATCCATGTTCCTTGAACTAGATCAAACTATATGAGGTGCATGTGAGCTCACATATCACATATTGAGTCACATGAGTATGGCCATACATTTCTCAGTCTCACTTATCAAGTGTCCTGAATATCAATCTTCTGTAGGAGGGGCAAATCCCATCTAGATCACTCACAATCAATCCCCATGTGTCACAATGGACTTGAGCATCACCTTTATGGCAACCCTTATTCAAGGTCACCTTGGATGATGTCGAAATATATCGAACAACATGTGATGAGTGTAGTGATGTCAGGTATAAGAATGACAATCACTACTATCACTATGAGAGCTCATTATGACTACCATTCCATGCTCTTCATGTATCACTCTCAAGATGGGTCTGTCCGATATACTATTATCTAACAACTACCTATGTGTTTGGTTTGATATCACATATCATGACTGATGAGATTTTGTCATCAACCAACACACACTCTATTCTTATGTATTACTATTGCCTATTCTGCTTCCATAGTAATATCTGACTAGGGACATAAAAAGATTGTATATACTCTTATCATACATATCATCTCATTGCCCTGGTCCTAAACCTAAAGGCATATGTCATCGAGTTACATCATTCTTTAGACATCTACTATGCTTGTGTCATCATATCATAATTGAGACAAACACAATAAACAGAAGTACATTTATCATTATCAAATCAAGTACATGATGTCCCATTGCTATCATCATATGATTGGCTCTCTAGACAAACCAACATACTCCCACTTGAACTTAGATCCAATAAACCACAAATATTATTCCAAGTGATCTGAACATGACCATCATGTTTCCGCTACACAAGTGCTTTTATAGCAGGTTAGCAACATTTGCTCCTAATTAGTATCTTACAAGTTTTGTATCTCCTAGTTGAACGACTTCTCGTATGAGATGGAAGTTTCGTAGTATGCTATCTGAGATTCCTTGCCTATCCAATAGCTCCATTGCTGTCACAATATTTCTACTATGTCATCAATGGTTGGAACCTCCCATAAGTTCATCCAATTGAAATTCTTGATCCATACAATATCCTCTATTGTTCTTAAAACAACAAGGTACTCAAATTCTATTGTAGAATTAAACAATTATCTCTTGCTGAGAACTTTTCCAGCTTACAATTCTCATTTTAAGGTAAAACACAAATTTAGATTGGGATCATTAAATTTCTTTGTCATTTTGGAAGCTTGGATCAATGTAACCCTTTACACCCAACTCTTTCTTATTACCATGACTAAGGAACATATCCCTTTAGTGCTTCTCAAGTACTTAATGATATCGTTTAAGGCATTCCAATGAGTTTCACTGGGATCTAATAGATATCCACTCATCATGTCCAATGCATATGAGACAATGGGATGAGTACATAACATTTCATTCATGATAGATCCAATTGCAAATGCACATGGCATCTTACTCACGACTTCCCATTCTTCACAACAATTCAAACACTAGGAACTTGTGAGAATAATCCCATGAAACATGGACAAATTTCTCTCATTGAATCCTACATACTGAACCCCTTCAACGTCTTTCCAATGTATGTGCTCTTACTTAGGTCAAGAAGCTTTCTAGATCTATCTATATAGATCTCAATTCCTATCACATAGGATGCTTCGCCTAAACTTTTCATAGAGAAGGTACTTTTCTTGAAAGGTTTTAATATTTTTAGTATAAGGATGTTATTCGCCATCATTATGTGGAATATAATATACTCCCACTAAACTCTTGTAATAACAGATTTCACCTTCATTTGACTGGAGTCAAACCCTTTAACTATCTTATCAAATCAAATATTCCAACTCTGAGATGCTTGCTTCAATCCACATACTAACCTTTGTAGCTTATAGAATTTATTTGCATTAATGGACTCATAAAACCTTCAGGTTGTCTCACTGACGCATCCTCATAACTATTCAATCTAGGGAATGCAATTTTAACATCCATATGTCAAATCTCATAATCATAATAAGTTATAATAGTAAGCACCATCCCGATGGATTTAACCATGGCAACTGGCAAAAAGATTTCATCATGTTCAACACCTTGAACTTGTTTGAAACCTTTGTAACCAATATGCTCTTATATGTTTATTCATCACTATGCATATCGATCTTCTTCTTGAAGACCCAATTGCACCTTATGGGTTTTACCCCTTCAAGTGGATTCACCAAGTTCATACCTTGTTGGTGTACATGGAGTCCATCTTTGATCGCATGGACCTCAAGCCATTTCTCAGACTTTGGTCCCTCAATAGCTTCTAGTTAGGTTGTTGACTCATCATCTATGAATAAATCACCACCTTCTTGAGTAATAAGATATCATAATCTTTCAAACTCAAGGTGCGTTCTACTAGAACTACAACTTTTGTGTGTTACATAAGGAACTTGAGGTTCCACAACAATTTGTGATTCTCATTGTTCCTACTATAATCTTTAGATTCAATGTTTTCTTGTTGATCTTGAACTTTCCAAGTTCTACTTTTCCCCCCCGATTTCCTTTGGAATTAAATTCCTTATAGGAATACAACCATCCCGACAACAAAATACTTTTGTTGTCATATTGGAATATGAAAGTAGTATTTGACAAAATAGCATTTATGTGATTTATGGACAAAGCTTTTCAAGAAACTATTTTATTACACAAGCTTTCAATCCTTATCCTTATAAATGACATATTGGGACACCTCTCATGCCATATTCATATAGTGTCTTTTGAACCATTTTAGACGATACATAGTTTAGCATAAAACACGTGCTAAAAAGGAAATTGGAGGATCATCTAGATTTATTGATAATCACACTATGACTTAACATGGTGTGATTCCTTCTTTCTGATACATCATTATGTTTCAGGTGGAGTTCATTGTGATACACTATCACGATATCTCTAGAAGGTCCTCAAACTCTTGGTTTTAAAATATTTCAATCAATCATATTGGACTGTCTTGATACTTATACCAAGTCAGTTACGTAATTCATTCATTGATCTCTTTGAACACTTCAAGAGATTCATACTTGTATTTCATTTAATACAAACTACCATATCTACTGAGATCATCAGTAAATATAATGAGGTACTAGTAACTACCTCTAGCATATATTCAAAAAGGTCTACATACATCAATATGTATGAGCCCTAATAGAGTACTCACTCTCACACTGCATATAATGAAAAGTGTTCTTGTCATATTTCCCAATAATTAAGTCTTACATGTCTCTATTGGTTCAATAACCAAAAGTGTCTAGACAACCATCATTGTGGATTCTAGAAATGCATTTCTCATTTATGTGCTCCAGTTGATAATGCTATAGGTATTCATTGTTTGAGTCATCGAGTCATTCAGTATATATGTTACACATATTTGTATTCAAAACTATCAAATAAATACTATGAAAGAATGTGATTAAGTGTGGGATCTGCAATATATGAGCAACCGTGATAATAATTTTAATTCACAAATCAAGAGCAAGTAAATTGCAATTATTTCCAGAAAATGGGCATAAGTAAGATAAAATCCTAGATAGAGACCTAAAAGATGTAATTAGAAAAGGGATGAATATGCATTCATCAAAATACCCCAGACTTGAATGTTTGCTTGTCCTCAAGCAACAATGAGTCATAAATTATTCCAACTTATACTAAGAACCTATCTTTTCTCACCTTAATATCATTACTTTGTTCCTTACCTCCTCTATTGTCCAAGTGACCCAATCTCCTAGAATCACAAAACAAAAAATACCACATTCTCTATTACAACATGTTTTGTATCTTGTTGCTATATCAAGACTTTGTGAAGAAGTAGGTTTTTATCCGCCTTTTACTTTAACACTCCGTCATTTTCTTGGAAGTTTGCATAGGAACAAGGGTTTAAGTGTATTGCGGGGTCATTTAGATTTCCCTGGGCAAAAATGGAGTGAATGAGATATGGAAGAAGATGACCTCTCCTCTATTCGACTTGAGGTATTTATTTGTAATGAATAGTAATTACATTGATTGCATTTCTTCAGTGTGCACTTTGACATCTTTTGATGGTACACCCCTATCATATTTATGAGGGGTATGGAATAAATGGTAAGAGAGGGAAGATCATGACACCCAATACTTTGGGGTTGGCATAAAGTTGTTTTGATTTTTCTTTTATGAGGCAAGGAGAGTGAAGATGGTTGAAGAAGGTGCATAAAAGGCTGGTCATATGCAATTACATAATTTTTTGGGTGAGTGTCATTATATTAGTTTGACTCATCCTAACAACGTATTATATAAGAGATATGACAAGTTACTCTATAGTTAAAAATGGAATAATTTTGTGTTTGATTCATATCAATGCAATAAAGCTTGCCAACATTTGCACGAGGTAATTCTAATTTGGGATCCTAGGTGACATGGTGAGTTCTTGTCATGGTAATTTGTAAAAATGATTGCAAAGAAGGTGTACTTTATTCAAGGGGTATATTGAACAACAAGTCAATTAATCTGGCCAACTAGATAAGGGCCAAATTGCATCATTAAGGAACAAAAGCATACTAAACTTAAGAAAGAAGAGTACATGCAAGCAAAGTATGATAAATTAGATATGCTAGGAAAAGAAGATAGGGGGTGGAATTATCACATACAACCCACCTCCACCCTAGACTTAGATTTTTTTTGTCTTGAGAAAATACTTAACTCAAGATGGAGGGAAGAGAATCACCATGTTGGTGGATATTGAGGTGGTGTAGGGGCGGATGAGGAAGGTGGCTCATAGTTGTAATGGCCCCAATATTGGGAGTTGGGGTCAGGATATACTTGGTGGGACCTATACTCTGTGTAGGGCGGTCTGGAGGGGGCGTAGTGGCCACAATCAACATGCTAGGACTCCTGAGAACGTTGCATGAGGTAGATAAGGTTAAGCTGATGTCCCTAGCATTGCTGCTCACACTAAATCTGGTCCAACTATTACTGGACTTTGTAGAACACATAAGGTTTGGCATCTCATGTA
The DNA here is from genome assembly GCA_963693085.1 of Alisma plantago-aquatica. Lineage (NCBI taxonomy): Eukaryota > Viridiplantae > Streptophyta > Magnoliopsida > Alismatales > Alismataceae > Alisma > Alisma plantago-aquatica. The sequence continues at coordinate 940,905,597 of OY856412.1, read as the reverse complement.
TCATTGGTAGTGCACCTCCTAGTACAACGTCTAGGATGAGGAGGAGGACAGTCATACTCATCATCATCTACCTTCATAAAGGCACTCTATCGATGGGCAGTAGGCTCGTAAATGACAACCTCTCAAATGGGGTTCTCAAGAAGGAACCACTTGATATGCGTTGGTAGGTTTGGAAGCTCGTAACAGAGGTTCACTACTACAAACTTGGTGTTTTAGGAGAGCTCAAGGTGGACATCGGAGTACTTGAATACAAGATAATATATATATATATATATGTGGCACCTAAAATAATAACCTAACTCACCGTCAGGTATGGAGTGTCAATTAGGTATTGAGTCCCCTTAAGCTGGATTGCCGAGAAGAGGATATGAGTGAAGCCTAAGAAAATGACGATGGTAATGACAAGATGTCTGATCCTGAAGGATGATCTAGTGACGTGACTTACCTGAGTGTTGATGTGGTCTAGGATGGATTCCCCCAGTTGATCGGCTCATCATGAAGAAGGAACTACAAGGTGTAGAGGTCTGTTTAAGTAATGATGCCATGGGTGTCTGGCCTACTATCAATAGTGTAGGTGAGGATCCAATTGAGATAGAAAATCACTAGATTGTGGATGCTAGAGGATGTGGGTCCCTTTGATAGAGAGGGTGGCATTCCAGTAATGTCTACCCATAACTTGGCAAGGTCATATCGGATGTGGTAAGTAGAATGTGAGTAATCCATACATCATGAGACCCAAGAGTCATCCTCACCATTGAGGATGATGGAAGTGATATTCCTGGTTGAGATGTCTCTAGATCATGCATTTGGAGTTACCCTTGATCTTCCTGGTTGATATTTCTCCAGATCATGCATTTGGAGTTCCCCTTTGAGTAGTAAAATCAGTGAAACATAGTCATCAACTCCAATATGAGGTTACATAACATAGAGAGGATCTGGTAGGGGAAGAGGAAAATATGATTTCTGTACAATATTTGATTGACAAATTCTTGGATTCTAAGGGCAGTGAAGGTGTTGCCACATGCCCATCTCATAAGAGTGACACCCATGGTGAACATTACATTGCAATGCTTCTGATGGTCATCGTCGGTGACTGAACATAAGTGCTCGAGTGAGGAGAAATATGTAGAGGGTATGGCATAATCAAATTTGGATCATGGTGAGAGGCATGGCTAGCCTCTACAGCTTGGAGGATCTCATCCAATTCTTCAAGGTCGGGCACCATTTCCTCAATGATGTCAGGGGATGATTCACCCATGGGTTCCCTAGATGTGGATTCAGGGACCAGAGGTTGAATGGCAAGGAGGGTCGTGGGGGACACACTTCTTGGAGAGAGATTTTCCCTTGCAGAGGTAGCAAAAAAAAACTCCCACAAGAACCTTCTCATCACATGGTGCTAATGATGTGGGGTGCAGGCCACTCGAATCAGAGTGTGAGTCACTAGACTGAGGCATGGCAATGCTGATGCAGTGACTGTGAGGCATCTTTGAATCACTTATCTCACAAAGTGAGGCACTTGACTCACATGGCGAGAAACTTGTATGATGATGCGTGAATCACCCGACCGGTGATGTGAAGCGGATGACTTGGGCACAAGACAAGATGATGCTATGGTGGATGAATTTTGCCCGATTGGCAATGTGAAAACTCACCTAACGAGAGGGGCATGTGTTGTTCACCGGAGGGGAAAAAGAAGAAGTACAAAGGAAGATATGTGGTGATGTGAGGAGGCTGAGGATGATAGGGGACAACAGAAGTAGTTGACAAAGTAGTGGATGATAGGCAATAAATCACTTGGCTCATTGAAGGAGGGGTAGGAGTGCTACTATCGTTAGTTGTCAAATTGCTAGAGAGTAGCGCTGCTAGGTGGAGAAGGTTGAGGGATGATTGGTTGAGGATGAGTCAACCCCCACTTGCCATATTTTATAGGGCTTTCACGAGTCATGAATCGATCAACTCAGGAAGTGAGTCGCTCAACTCACACGTCTTGGGGGTAGCTGAAGCAATTCAAATTTGAATCAAACACCATTTTGAATCGACTAGTTGGGACACCAACTAATCAACTCAATTTTTTTATTTGAAGAATGACCTGAAACAAGAGTAATGGTAAGCCAGAAATTTCAATAATGAAAACAAAAGTAAAAGAAAATAGAATGAACAAAAAGAGATGTCAGGATTGCATCCCTAAAAGTGCCTAGTTTTACATCGAAGGCCCGACACGTGTGTTAATGAAGATGAATCTGGCTCGGGGTTGGATGGGGGTGGAGCTTTTCTTAACTATAAATTTTTAGGAACAAGGTGGCATTAATCTCCTTGTGCCATGAAATCTTCAACAATGATGTATCGCTTAAGTCAATGCCCATTTACCAAATAGTCACCCTTCCATTTTCCCAAAGAAGAAAAGTTCCATGTGGATAGGCAAGCTTTACAAGATAAGGGCCATACCATTTGGATTTGAGTTTTTCAGGGAAAAGCCTCAACCGGGAATTATAGACTAGGACATGGTCACCCTCTAAATGTCTTTTCATCTAATATGGCCATCATGCCGTAATTTGGTTTTGCCCTTGTAGACCCTGACATTTTGTAGGTTGTCATCCTAATTTCTTCTAACTCCTATAGTTAGAGAAAATGATTTTGTCCTACTGCACATAGGTCAAAATTAAGAGTTTTGATAGCCCATCTAGCCTTGTGTTCCAATTTGAAGGAGAGATGGCAAGATTTACCATAGATCAATCAGAAAGGAGTGGTGCCTAAGGGTGTTTTGTAAGCTATTCTTTATGCCCAAAAGCATCGTTGATTTTCAAGGCCAGTGTTTCCTTGTACGACTGACTATTTTCTATAAAATGGATTTTATTTTGATGTTTTGAAACCTCGACTTGGTCACTAGTTGGAGAGTGGTATGGAGAAGAAACCTTGTGGTGGACACCATATTTCTTAAGTAAGGACTCAAAATTTTTCTAAAAAAATGTCATCCTCCATCAGAGATCACAGTGCGAGGCACCACAAACCTACGGAAGATGGTATATTTGAAAAGTTCCATGATGGATTTGGAGTTACTAGTTTTAGTGGGGATGAATTCTACCCATTTCAAAACATAATCTGCATCCACCAGGACATAGGAATACCCACAAGAAGAAAGAAAGGGATCCATATAATCAACTTAAAGACATCGAAGATCTCGATTTCCTTTCAAGAAGTCATTGGTATTTTATCTCTCTTAAAAGTGTTTCTAGTCCTGTGGAATTGATCACAAGCTAACACAAACTCATAAGAATCTTTAAACAAGATGGGCTCAAAGAATCCAGACTGAAGTTGTAGGAAAATATGGCATTAGATATAACAACAGAAATAAAAAAATTTATGCAATATTCCCCTAGAACAGAAGATTGCGTCAATAACTATGTAATGGAGATGAGGGTTTGTGGTTTGTCCCTTCCAATGGTGTTACACACTACTCAATTGGAATTTGAATAGATTCAACCCTGTGAGCAGACACACACAGTGGATAACTTTCAAAATTTATAAAGACCTACACAAACATACTCACATACAACAGAACACTACACCCGCAAGCGCACAGGGTCGTGTCGTAGTATATGGGGGAGACACGTATAGGGTCGATCCACATGGAGAAAAGGGGGCACTAGAGCTAGTTAGTTTTTGGGATAGGTTCCTACTGTAGATTCCAGGGTTTGAGGGTTTAAATGTTATTCTGATTGATTACACTAAGTTGAGTAAGAAAGAAATTTAAGGAAAGCAAGTAAGAGAAAAACCTAAGTTGACCCTAGATAGCTAATTCTAATGAACAAGAAAAGATAAGGAAAGGCAAGAAAAGAACAATCTACACTAAGGCAAACAGGGAAAGGTCTACACTACACTAAGCTAGCAAACATGGCAAAAGAGCAAGTAAAGACCTAAACTAGTAAGAACAAAGCAAGAACAGAGTAAGAAGCTAACTAAGCAAGTAAAGAGATAACTAAGCTAACACTAGATAAGAAAGAATGCAATTAGGGTTTTAAAGCAATAAAGGGATGTGTGGGATGTTTGGGGGATGCATTTATCAATTAGGTTGGGGGGTGACATGTGAACATAATGATTTCATTTACATTATCAAATTAAACAACAAGCTAGAGTCTACTGAATTATCCTAAACTACTAACTGGCCATGGATATGCTAGATTGTGTATAGCAGAACTAGTCCCTAACACCCCTACTACCCTAGTGAGTCTCAATTCGGTTAGGGTTTATACATAATTCAATCCGAGTCTAAACAAGCCTAGGTTTCTAGGTAATATGATCTTAGGATGATTAGGGATTGAGGTTAGTAATGGGAGTGGAAGTGAGGTTTTAGGCCTCCCATCACCCACATTCTAGCCTTGAGAAATCTCAATGCTAAACACACTAAATTCATCTAAACTAGCTACTTAGATCTCTCAACTAGGGTTAGAAGAATTGATTAGCATGTAGAAGGATGGATAGCTAGCTAGGGATCCATGAATTGGACCTAGGAGAAAATCCCAGAATTCACACATATAAGCAATTTCCCTAAATTTCTAGGTATTTTAAAGCACAAACCAACAAGAAATTCATGAAGAGTGAGATAGAAATAGAAAAAAATCATTAATAATTGAAATTACAATGTTTACATCATTTCCCCCAACATGGTATCAAAGTAACATTTTGAGCCCCAAACAACCCACCTAAGGGACCTAGCTACTCATGGAAATGCAAAATACAAAAAGAAAGGAGAAATAGGTAGAAGAAGCCATGGAGTTCGATGTAGATGGAGAAATTCTCCACTTCAGCTGCTACAAGACGTCCTCCTCCTTCCAAGGTGCAGGAGCATGGGATGATGGTGGAATAGGGTCAAAACACTAGGAAAGTAGGGTTTTGGTGGTGGAAATGGTGAAATGGACTGGAATGGAGGTGGAAATGGAGTGGAATGGGTGGAATGAAAAAATGGGGAGCTAGAAGGTGGTGGAAGGTAGCTAACCTCGTGCTTTAGCTACCACCAAGATATATATAGGTGTGGGGGAACAATAGGTCAAGTAGGGGTAAAGTGGGAAATGCAGTGCAAAAGTAGCTAGGTTTTTGTGAGTAGCACGACCTGGTGGGAAGGGGTGAGAACAGTCATGGTGGAGTGGAATGACCAAGGTGAGAAATGGGGAAAAATCACAGTAACTTGGTAAAATTTGTACATGAAGTAGCACAACCGTGGTGGTGGGGCAAGGGTAGCACGGTCGTGGTGTCTTGGATTGCTCTGACCATTCTCTGCTCCATGACTGTTCTGGCTCTACTACAACATGGCCATGCAAGGTGGCACGGTCATTCTGGGTCAGTCCACCATGACCATTCTGAATGTCACAACTGTGGTGATTCTTGCTTTGCTTCAATGTGACTCTGTTGACTTTGGATGAACCAACACGGCTATTATGAGGTACCACAACCATTCTCAGGTACCACGACCGTGGTGGTTTCTGTTGCAACACTTTGACTTGATTATTTGTTCATTCTTGGACATCTTTGCTTTAATGGAGCTTTGGCCACTAGGGGTAGGTTGAGGGATCCTCGAACTTCACATTAGGCCTCTCCAAGGGTAGAGAAACCCTAGGATCATTCCTTCTCACCCTCTTCCATACAAGCATTGTCCAAATGCCTAAAAAACATGCAAATAATGTCCATAAGTGCATTTTACATGAATATGCATATTAGGGAAAATAACATGTAATCTAACAGATATAGATGGGATTGAAATTCAATATGACACAAGATGAAGACCTAAAATATGGATGCATCCATTTTTTGATGTGTGCATTTCATATCATCTTTTTATACAATCTCACACAAAAATTTAGTTCATTTTGCATTCCTTTAGCCTCTATTCAAATTTATCTTGCCACATTTCAGTTATTTTTGCTTATCACATGATGTAAATTGTAGATACACACTTAAAGTGCCAAATTGGAGATAGTTCAACTCAAATCTGATCCCAAATGGACTTCTTCCTAACTTGCAACTGATTCAAAGTTTATTTCTATAGAAACAAAATTGCACACGATGTGTTTTATGACATGTCCTTTCCCAGAAATATTTGCAAGATGAAGAACACACAGTGTAGTATTTAACACACGACGTGTGAGTCTCCAATGGCCCCAACGCTAAAATGTAGAAGAACGCAAACATGTTGTGTCCGAATTAGGACACATCATGTCTACAAGACCAGAAGGCCAGTTACAACTTGCTGCCAACACACACGACATGTGTTAATTCAATCACGCCATGTGCCTTTCGCCTGAAATGACTATAGAAGAAAGTTACATGTCATGACTTATTTAAGACACACCGTGTACTTCACAACAGTAGTAAGACCCAACGAAACTACACAACAGGACACGACATGTCCTCTAACAGACACGCCGTGTCACTATCGGTTTCTGCAAAAATGAGAGCAACCATTCCTCATTTTTAAAGACCAATGCAACCCAAGGGGCAGTAATCTCTCATCATTTTGAAAGTGTCTTTCATCTAAGAGAAGTTCCAGAGCTAAGGAGGGTGATTTTAGGGTAGAAGAAGGTGGTTTCTTGACAAAGAACCTCCACTCTACTTCATTTCTTCTCTATTTCTTCACCGAAGGTGCAGCAGAGCTTACCTCTCTCACTCAAGATTTTTGGGAGGGAAGACTGTCCAAGTTAGAGCAGCTCCATGGGTGGAATTTTATCCTCTAGTCGGACTTCTAGTTCCCTTTGGCTAAATCTTTGGTTCCTTTAGCTTTTTCTTCTCTTAAGCATACAAAACTGTGAAATTCTTCATTATGTCTGTACATTTACATTATGGATGAGTAGAACTCTTTTCTTGGGCATGGGAGAGTAACTCCCATGCCATTGTTCATGTGAACTCAAAATCTATGTTTCTTGCTAGTTAATTTTGCTTTTCCATGGAAGCCTATGGTATTTCTTGCTTGTATGTTTGGCTGGCCACTTTTCTTACATGTTTTATGCTTACCTTGTGCTTCGGGAGAATGCATGAGGAAGTAAGGAGTAGAATCCATGGCAGTATGCTCTTGACCACGAGAGTGGCTTGAGAATACTAAGGGTTAAGGTTGTGTTCGATACTAAGCATAGACACGGGAGCACTATGTCAAGTTGAGAACCATCGCGTGACATTAGGAAATGCATGATGATGACAACCTCCCTGCATGTTAACGGTAATCTTGATTTTGTAGGTCCATATGATATGATGGTATGGTAGTGAAATCTAATGTCCAAGCCCTTAATTGCTTATTCAACCCTTGAACTTTGAGATTTTGCTTTTGCTAGCTTTCTATATCTGTAAGCAACCTGAATTTTGTAGCCCGACTTGAATTAATGAAAGTTAACAAATTTGCACCTAACTAGCCTAGCTCCTTGTGTTAGACACTTGAATACATTGACCATGTACACTTGTGGGTGATTTTTGAGTTGAGATCTTTCTTTGTAAAACTACCATCATTTGTAAGAGATATACCTGACCCTGGAGCAAGTCCAACGACTTATCCTTATATCATAGTGCTTCTTCTTCAAGTAGAACTCGAGTAGTCATCAACAATGGCATCTTAGTGAAACACTATAAACGACGGTTGATGACATCCTCCTAGTGGGTGGCAACGACCTCCATGCCTCTGCAGTAGTCCACATAGACCATTGGGCACTCCACGTTGTGCTACCAAAGCCAACATGAAGGAGTTGTCCCTTCGAACATCAACCTGTTAGAGTTGATTCACTCTCTCGTGTTGTCTCTCCCTTATTGTCCCTCCCTTTTATGAGTAAAAATTTCTTAGAATCTCTAGTTACCACAACCAAAGAGGACAACAACTTGTTAGAGAGAATTTTTGTGTCTCTAGAAAGCCTCGATTGCCCCTCTATTTATAGGATGTTCAGGGTCATGATTTCTAGTCTGAGTGATAATCGAGGGCACAAAATTTCATGAATTTTCTGGAACTTGCAAATATTGAACCGGTCAGTTCACTAATGAACATGTCTGTTCACATATCAGATGATCGTTTCAACCCTTGAACTGGTCATTTCACTATGTTTCCCAATCACAATTGTATTGGCAATTAATATTCAATTAATGCACAACATGACATCAACATCAATCCTTGATCCAATTCAATTGATCAACCAAACATTCAGTTCACAACCTGGACCGGTCGGTTCACATATTTGAGCCAATTGATTCACTTGTTGAATCGATCATTTTAGAGTTTTGACTATGACTACCAGTTGAAATTTACTTGACACTTAAATCGATTGATTCCACAGTTGAACCAGTCAGTTCACAATCTAGTTAGTCAACTTCCAACCATTATTGCTTAAATTGAATACCTAAACACTTTAGTAGTCAAGTTAAATATCACTAACAAATAAACTCCTATTCCAGGTGTATCCTATGCGTGTGACCCTATAGGTCCCAATTTATGTTGGTAGTGAATGTCTGTAACTAACTTATGACATCACAAGCAATGAGCGGTATATAGAAACACATCATTGCTACCTAAGTAACTGGAGAGTTGGAAAACAACTTTAACCTACAATCTGTGATCAGTGTTACTATGATCGTATAGTTCCTTTATCTCTGATATCCGGATTGACCTTAAGGCATTGAATTGTCATCTTATTCAACGTTCAATCCATGTTCCTTGAACTAGAGAAAACTTTATGAGTTGCATGTGAGGTCACATATCACATATTGAGTCACATGAGTATGGCCACACATTTCTCAGTCTCTCGTATTGAGTAGTATGTATATCAATCTTCTGTAGGAGAGGCAAATCCCATTTATATCACACACACTCAATCCCCATGTGTCACAATGCACTCGAACATCACCTTTATGACAACCCTTATTCAAGGTCACCTTGGATGATGTCAAAATACATCGAACAACATGTGATGAGTGTAGTGACATCAGGTCTAAGAACCACAATCACCACTATCACTATGAGAGATGATCTTAATAACCATTCCATTCTCTCCATGTATCACACTCAAGGTGAGTCTGTCTGATACACTATTCTCTAACAAGTACATATATGTTTGGTTTGATATCACATATCATGATTGATGAGATTCCATCATCAACCAACACACACTCTAGTCTTATGTATTACTATTGTCTATTCTGCTTCCATAGTAATATCTGACTAGGGACATAACAAGAATGTATATACTCTTATTATACATATCATCTCATTTTCCAAGTCCTAAACCTAAAGACATATGTCATCCAGTAACATCATTCTTTAGACATCTACTATGCTTGTGTCATTATCTCATGATTGAGACAAATAGAATAGATAGAATTACCTTTATCATTATCAAATCAAGTATATGATGGCCCATTACAAGCATCATATGATTGTCTCTCTGGGCATACATACCAATAGACTCCCACTTCCATTTAGAGCCAATCACCCACAAATCTTGTTCCAAATGTTCTTAACATGTCCATCATATTTCCACTACGCAAGTGTTTTTCTAGTGGGTTAGCAATGTTTGCTTCTAATCAATATCTTGCAAGTTTTGTATCTCCTTGTTGAACAGCTTCTCATATGAGATGGAAGTGTTATAGTATGTTATTTGAGATTCCTTGCCTATCCAATAACTCCATTATTGTCACAATATTTCTACTATGCCATCAATGGTTGGAATCTCCCATAAGTTCATCCAATTGAAATTCTTGATCCATACAATATCCTCTGTTGGTCTCAAAACAACAAGGTACTCGACTTCTATTGTAGAATTAAATAATTATCTCTTGCTGAGAACTTTTCCAGCTTACAATTATCATTTTAAGGTCAAACACAAATTTAGATTGGGATCATTAATTTTCTTTGTCATTTTGGAAGCTTGGATCAGTGTCACCCTTTACACCCAACTCTTCCTTACTACCATTGTTGGTATAGTATGCCCAGAGAGCCAATCATATGATGATTGCAATGAGGCATATGGTACTTGATTTGATAATGATAAAGGTAATTTCATCTATCATGTTTGTCTCACTCATGAGATGATGACACATACATGATAGATGTCTAAAGAATGATGTGACTCAATGACATATGTCTTCAGGTTAAGGACCTAAACAATGAGACCATATGTATGATAAGAGTACATACATTCTTGTTATGTCCCTAGTTAGATATTACTATGGAAGCAAAATAGACAACAATAATACATAAGAATAGGGTGTGTGTTGACTGATAATAGAGTCTCATTAGTCATGATATATGATATCAAGTCAAGCACACAAATATATGTTAGAGAACAGTATATCAGATAGACCCACCATGAGAGTGATACATAGATACCATAGAATGGCAGTCACAACCGTCTCTCATAGTGATGGTGGTGATTGTGGTTCTTAGACCTAAAACCACTACACTCATCACATGTGATTGGGTACACTTTGACATCATCAAACGCAGTCCTAAAACATGGGTTGTTATAACGATGATGATTGGGTGACTTTGACACATGGGGACTTGACTATGATTGATAGATATCAGATTTGTCCCTCCTAAAAGAAGTATGATATCTAGGGCCCCTTGACAAGTGAGACTGAGAATTGTATAGCCATACTCATGTGATTTAATATATGATATGTGAATTCACATGCATCTCAGATAGTATGATCTAGGACAAGGAACATGGATTCAATGTTGAAGAGGATGATGTTCCATGCTTTGAGTTCAATCCGAATGTCAGTGACAAAGGAACTATATGATCACGGTAACACTAATCATAGATTGTAGGTTGAATTTGTTCTCCAACTTTTTGAGTTACTTGGGTAGCAATGATGAATCACTAGATTCTGCTCATTGCTTGTGATGTCATAAATTGTTATGAACATTCACTACCAACGTAAATTGGAACCTATAGGGTCACACACATAGGATACCCCTAGAAGAGGAGATTGTCCATGAATGATTTTAGATTGAGATTAAAGGTGTTTAGGTACTCAATTAAACATACAATTGACTGATTGGACTCAGAACTATCAAGTTCAAGTGTTGAACTAGCTGGTTAGAGTGTCAGGTCGATTAGAGATTGCATTGGCAATGTTAGGACTGCCAACCGACTGGTTCACCCTTGTGAGCCGATCGGCTGGTGTGAGCTAACTGACTGGTTCACTTGGTGAACCGGGTGGCTCACAATCATGCCAACTGAGGAAATACAAATTTGCCCAATTGGAAGAAAACTTTCACGTTTCACTTATTCAATTCGATTGGAATAAGGATTAATCTTTGCATTAATTAGAAACAATTGAGGAAAGTCAATTGCACGCAAGTCTGGGAAGTGAAACGACCGTTCACTGGGTGAATCGATCGGCTCACCTACCCAAACGATCGGTTCAGTTATGAACCGATCAACTCACACGCCCAAATGACCAGTTCAATTATGAACTGACCAGGTCGTCTTCCACAATACAAACTATTCATGGAATTTCTGGATCCTTCTACTCCCAAATAGACTGGGAACCCTGACCTTGCCCTCTACTATAAATAGGGGTACTGGGGACTTCTCAGAACACACAACTTAGAACATCAGTTTCTCTGCAAAGTTGTTGTCCTCTCTAGTTTTGGTAACTGAGAGAGCCTGAGCAAGTGCTACCCGACTAGGGAGGCACAACGAGGGAAAGACAACTACAGAAAAGCAGTCTGCGTTTGGGAGAGCAGGTTGGTGCTAGTACACCAACAGGAGGATCGTCTCCTTCCTGCTAGTTCTTCTAGAACGGTAGGAGTTCCAGGTGGTTCGTGTGGACTATCTACAGAGGTAGGAGATGTGTGCCGCTCAGGAGGACACGTCAGCCGTAGTATGTGGTGCAAGCCAGAGTCCACGGTGAAGACCAAGAGCTGCCTAGACACCATACAAGACATGGTGTTGAAGACCGCACATGGCTGCGAGGTATTGTCACTGGGCAAGCCCCATGACTAGGCATATCTCGCTAAAACCATCCTTCCCATTACATAGTCATTGATGTGATCTCTGATTATGGGTTAATGGCCAATAATTTTTTTGTTTCCGCTGCCTTCTCTGATGCCATAAAACCCAATAACCATAACTAAGGAACATATCCTTTTAGTGCTTATCAAGTACTTAATGATATTCTTTATGGAAGTCCAGTGACTCTCAAAGGGATCTGATAGATATCCAGTGATCATGTCCAATACATATGAGACAACAAGATGGGTACATAACATTGCATTCATGATAGATCCAATTGCAAATGCATATGGAATCTTACTCATAATTTCCCATTCTTCACAAGAAGTAGAACACTAGGATCTTGAGAAACTAATCCCATGGAACATGGACAAAATTATCTCATTGAATGTTCAACACCTTAAACTTGTTTGAAACCTTTGTAACCATTATTCTCTTATAGGTTTTGTTCATCACTATCCATATCAGTCTTCTTCTTGAAGACCCAATTGCACCTTATGGGTTTTACCCCTTCAGGTGGATCCACCATGGTCATACCTTGTTGGTGTATATGGAGTCCATCTTTGATCCCATGGCCCTCAAGCCATTTCTGAGACTTTGGTCCCTCAATAGCTTCTAGGTAGGTTATTAACTCATTATCTATGATCAACTCACCGCCTTCTTGAGTCATATGATATCAAATCTTTCAAACTCAAGGCGTGTTCTACTAGAAATACAGGTTTTGTGTGTTACATAAGGAACTTGAGATTTGTGATTCTCATTGTTCCTACTGTACATATTTAGATTCAATGTTTTCTTGTTGGTCTCGAACTTTTCAAGGTCTACTTTTCTCCCACTATTTCCTTTGGAATTAAATTCCTTGTAGGAATACAATCATCCCAAAAACAAAATATTGTTGTTGTCAGATTGGAATATGAAAGTAGTATTTAACAAAATAGCATTTATGTGATTTGTGGACAAATGTTTTCAAGAAAACATTTTCTTACACTATCTTTCAATCCTTATCCTTATAAAAGACATATCGGGACACCTCCCATGCCATTTCTCATATAGTGTCTTTTGAGCCATTTTAGACGTTATAGTGCAAAAAATGTGCTAAAAAGGAAATTGGAAGAATAGCTAGATTTATTGATAATTACACCATGACTTAACTGGGTGTGATGACTTCTTTTTGATACATCATCACATTTCAGGTGGAGTTAATTGTGATACACTATCATGATCTCTCCAGAAGGTCCTCAAACTGTTAGTTTTAAAATATTTCAACATCAATCATATCAAAATGTCTTAATATTTTTACCAAGTCAGTTATGTACTTCATTGATTGATCTATTTGAAAACTTCAAGAGATTCATACTTTTATTTAATTTAATACAAACTACCATATATACTGCAATCATCAGTAAATATAATGAGGTACTTTTAACTACCTCTAGCATATATTCAAAAAGGTCTACATACATCAATATGTACGAGCCCTAATAGAATACTCACTCTCCCACTACATATAGTGAAAAGTGTTTTTGTCATATTGCCCAATAATTAAGACTTGTTAATAATATTCTTGTCCATACAAGATATATGATGTTTTCATCAATGGCTAATATATAATAACAATTCACTCATTCCGTTACATGCCCATTAGGCTGAATGACATATTCCAACTGTGGTGGTAGGAACTCTTGCTCTGCACAATTCTAATTTACCTCTTATCGAGTCCTAAAATGGAGATCTCTATCTCCTTCTTATTTCTGAGTTCCACTATATAAAGAGGGTAGTTCCTTTTCCAGTGTCCAGGTTGGTGATAGTGGTGGCACTTTCCTTCCTTATTCACTCCTTTGTTTTATTTCAATGCAGAAGACTTTGGCTTATGGATATATTTAGAACTTTTCTTAGCTTTGCCTTTTCCCTTGGACTTCCCTCTAATGATCATCATCACATCTTTGGGTCTGTCCTTCTTCATCTGTGCTTTAGCTGTTGTCAACATGCAAATTAATTTTGACAATAGCTTGTCAAAATCATTAATGTTGTAGTTTATGACAAACTAGCTGTATGATTTTGACAGCGACTGTAGAATCACATCTACATCCAACTCTTGGCCCAAGGGAAATCCCAGTCTAGAAAGGTTATCCACATACCCAATCAACTTGAATACATGAGGACCTTCTAGATCTCATTCAGCCATATTGTATTTGGACAATGCCTTCGAGACATCATATCCCTCTTATCTTTCCTGATCTTGGTACATGTTCTTAAGATGTGTTACCATCTCAATAAAATCCATGTTCTCATGTTGTCTCTACAACTCATAGTTCCTTGAGTACAACATCAATCACTTGACATCCACATTATCTTTAAAGTGCTTCTTGTAAGCATCTCTGTCAACCTTAGGCACGATGGAAGCAGGTTCATTTGGATCTGGTGTCTCCAAGACATAGAGCTTTCACTCTTGAGTGAGAACAATTCTCAATGTCCTGAACCATTCATGAAAGTTGTTCCCGTTCAACTTGTCCTTCTCAAGGACCGATCACAATAAAAATGTGTTTGCATTTGCCATTAGAATCTATAAAAGAAATATTTTCAACTTTTGTTAAAACAATTCTAGTTTGATGATATTAATAAGGCTTTTAATCAATTACCACTTCCACTATTTTGTTCATACTGATAGCCCTCACTACCAATTTAGAGAATGGCAATGAACAATCTTCTAATGAGCCAAGTTCCAAAACAAATTAGTTAATACCCATCCAATGCTGGTGCTCACAAAAAATTATTAAGGTAGGAAACATTTGTCAATTACATCTCATGTAACTCTTGGATAGAGGTGTGTTGGTAAGTATTCCCGGAGAGCCGATCATTTGATGATTGCGAAGGCATATTACATAAAGGATTTGATTAATATTAACAAATGCAAGCTTCCAATTCATTCTGATTCACTTAGTTATGAGATAATGAGGAAACATAATGAATGTATAACGAATGACAATTACTTAATGACATATTTCTTCAAGTACGTGACTTGAACAATGAAATCATACAAATGTTAATAGTATGTACATTCTTGTTATGTCCCTAGTAAAATGTTATTAAGGAAGGTAGATAGACAACAATAACACGTAAGACTAGAGTGTGAGTTGGTTGATGACTGAATCTCACTAGTCATGATATGGTATATCAAACCAAGCACACAGATACATGTTAGAGAACAGTGTATGGAACATACCCACCTTGAGAGTGACACATGGAAACCATACTTGGTAAGTCATAGTAATCTCACATAGTGAAGGTAATGATTGTGATTCTTAAACATAAAGTCACTACACTCATCACATGTCATTCGATATACTTTGATATCATGCAACATAACCCTAAAACATGAATTGCCATACAGGTAATGATTGGGTAGCTGTGACACATGTGGATAGACTATGAGTGATGTAGATGGGATTTGTCCCTCCTACTAGAGTTTGATATCTGTGGTCAATTGACTAGTGAGACTGAGAAATGCATGCGCGTGCACATGTGAATTGATATATGATATTGAGGTCACATATATCTCATACAGTCTGCTCTAGGTTCTACTCAAGTGTGACTAGGTGCCACTCTTTGCTTGTGATGTCATAAGCTAGTTATGGACATTCACTGCCAACGTGATATGGGACCTATAGGGTCACACACATAGGAACTCACCTAGAATAGGAGTTTATCATGAATAATAATTGAATTGATTACTAAAGTGTTTAGGTAGTCAATTCAAGCAACAAATCAGCTGACTGGACTGCCAGCCGATCAATTCAAGTGTTGAGATGACCGATTGAAATGTTAGGCTGATCAAAAATTGAATTGGCAAAGTTCAACCCAAATTGAGGAGCGAACCGACTGGTTCACTCAGTGAATCAAATGGATCAGTTGACCAACTGACTAGTTGGGTGAGTGAGATGACTGGCTTGAGAAAGATCACTCAGTTTGTGGAGAAATTGAATTGCATCAAGGATTAGTGCTGACGTCATGTTGTGCATTAATTGGATTTGAAATGCCAAATCGTATGCGATTGGGAAACATAGCAAAATGACCAGTTCGTTGTGCAAACTAACAGTCTCACATGTGAACCGACTAGTTTGGCACTCACATGTTGTGAAAATTCATGATATTCCACTCCCTTCCACTCTAGCATTGACTGGGAACCCTGACCCTAACCCCTCCTATAAATAGAGGGGTACCGGAGGCTTCCCAACAAACACAGTTGAGAATAAGTTACTCTAACAATTGTTGTCCTCTCTGGTGTTGGTAACCAAAAGAGCCCAAGCAAGTCCTACCGTACTAGAGATGGATAACTAGGGAGAGAACAACTGATGATCATTGCGGGAGAGTAGGTTGGTGACTAGTGCACTAATGGGAGAGACAACTCCTTCCTATCCATTCTAGCAGGACAACAGGAGTTCTGGGTGGTCCGTGTGGACTTTCATAGAGGAGAGGTGCCCTTTGCCCATCACTAGGAGGACATTGTTAGCCCATAGTCCGTATCGAGACTGCAAGAGCCACTATAAACACTATTTTAGTATGCTTTCCGTGGTGAAGACCAGGAGCTGTACAAAAACCATGCAAGAGAAACTAGAAGATAGTCGCACCACAACGAGTTGTAGTCATTGGACTTGCTCTAAGACTAGGTATGAACTCATTAAACCATCTTTTCTATTTCATAGTTATCGATGCCATCTTGCTATTTTGGGGATACAGATAGATACATTTTCACTGCCTTACTCTGTACCTGTATTTCCCAACAGTGGTATCAGAGCCACATCAATTTACCATGTTTTAGGATAATCGATATGATTGGATTTTTGATTTTGTCAATTATTTATTGCACACATGGTGAATACTTAAACTTCTTAATGAGCATATCCTCTCAAAGACCATATATATAAATAAATAAATAAATAAATAATATATATATATATATATATATATATATATATATATATATATATATATATATATGATACATATGCAATTTACATGCATCTCCTTACAAGGGGTCTTTATGGTGGATGTGTGGTTATGGCCAATAACCCAAATATTTGTGTTTAGTTGAATGGTTTATTTATTTCTATTTTATCTCGATTTGCATACCGAGCCCCTACCTTCTTATTCCCAATGTAAAGTTAATTATTTCCTACCCCTGCTCATCTCGAATGTAACTCAAGGTTTCTCATTACCATGTAATATATATAGTAGCAATAAGATAGTTTCTTTTCTTGCAACAATGAAGATGACGATCCGTGTCAAGAGAGCTGACAACTTCATGTGAAGAGACAACCAGTTGGAAGACCGAGCTATGTACAACCTACTATTGATGACAATTTGTACTTGATCCAGTTTGGGTCGATTGATTCAGCTCTGAAACTGATCGGCTCACCTCCTAGTCAGTCAGTTTGTCTTCAAGTGATGTTTGGACACCTCCAGTTGATCAGTTGGGTCACCAGCTGATTGGTCAGCTCCTCGTGTTGTCTAGGCTTCTCAGTCCTCCAATTGATTGGTTCGTCTGGTGCTGAATGTCTTCTTTGCCATAACATGAATTAAAACTATCCTAATCCTCTTTTATAGATTACATGGTAATAGGGAAACCTTGAGTTACATTCAAGGGGATCATAGGAAGAAAAGAATTAATACTTCTACATATGGAAAAGGAGAGAAGGCTTGATATGAAAACTAAGATAAAATAAGAATAACAACCATCCGACCGAGCACAAAGATCTAGGGGTTTATTGGGCATAATCATTCTTACGTCCACCATTAAAACCAACTTTTTGAGTGAGGTTTCATGTAAATTGCATATATATATATCATTTCATATATATAGGGGTTGTATGTGGTATTTAATTGGATATGCAATTAATCATTTTAATGTTCACATTATATGCAATGAATAAATGATAAAACCATAATATGATCACATCAATTCAATTTCAAAACATTGTAAATTGGTGTGGTCTGATACCACTATAGGGAAATATGGCATCAGACACGATAATGGAAACAAAAGAAATTGCTGCCACATTCCACTAGAAAAGCATATCACGTCAAAAACTATGTAATGGGAATGAGGGTTTGCAAGAGATATACCAGGTATCGGAGCAAGTCTAATGACTTATCCTTGCAGCAATGTGCTTTTCTTCAATTAGCACTTGAACAGTCGTCAGAAACAACCTCACAGTGCAACACTAAGGACAACGGTTGATGATGCCCTCCTAGCGGGTAGCAACATCCTCCACGCCTATGTAATAGTCCACACAGACCACCAACAACTCCACATTGCGCTACTAGAGCCAACGAGAAGTTGTCCTTTTGAATGTCAACCTATTAGAGTTGATTCACTGTCTTGTGTTGTGTCCTTTGTTGTCCCTCCCTTTTATGGGTAGGACTTGCTCAGGCTCTATAGTTAACACAACCAGACAGGACAACAACTTGCCAAAGAGAATTGTTGTCTATCTAGAAAGCCTCGACTATCCCTCTATTTATAAGATGGCTATGGTCATGATATCTAGTCTGAGTGGGAATCGAAGAGACATAATTTCATGATTTTTTTGGAACTTGTAAAGGTTGGACTGATAAGTTCACTGATGAACTGGCCGGTTCACGTGTGATCTAGTCATTTGAATCCTTGAATCAGTCGTTTCACTATGTTTCTCAATCACAATTGTACTGGCAATGAATTTTTGATTAATGCACACATGACATCAACATCAATCCTTGATCCAATCGAATTGATTAACCAAATGGTCAGTTCACAACCTGGACCGACCGGTTCACATATCTAAGCTGATCAATTCACTTGCTAGACCGGTCGTTTCAAAATTCTGATGGCCAGTATTGGTTAAATTTGACCTGACACTTGAATTGATCGATTCAACACTTGAACCAGTCAGTTCACAGAGAGTCAGTCAACTTCCAACCATTGTTGTTTAAATCAAATACCTAAACATTTTAGTAGTCAAGTTAAACATCATTCACAAACAAACTCCTATTCTAAGTGTACCCTATGCGTGTGACCCTATTGGTCCCAATTTATGTTGGAAGTGAATGTCCATAACTAAGTTATGACATCACAAGCAATGAGCGGTATCTAGAAAAACATTGTTACTACCCAGGTCATTGGAAAGGTGAAAAAAAAATTCAACCTAAAATCTGTGATTAGTGTTACTGTGATCATATAGTTCCTTTGTCTCTGATATTTGGATTGAACTTAAGGTATGGAACTGTCATCTTCTTCAACATTCTACATCACTCACACTAAATCCCTATGTGTTACAATGCACCTGAGCAATACCTTTATGTCAACCTTATTTAAGGTCATGTTGGATGATGTCAAAATACATTGAACAACATGTGATGAGTGTAGTGACTTCATGTCTAAGAACCATAATCATCGCAATCACCATGAGAGTTGATTCCAACTACCATTCCAATAGTGTCCATGTATCACTCTCAAGGCTTGTCTATCCGATACACTATTATCTAACAAGTATCTATGTATTTGGTTTGATATCACATATCATGACTGATGAGATTCTGTCATCAACCAACATACACTCTATCCTTATGTATTATTGTTTATGTATTATTGTTGTCTATTCTACTTCCACAGTAATATCTAACTAGGGACATAAGAAGAATGTATATACTGTTAACATACATATGATCTCATTGTCTGAGTCCTAAACTTGAAGACACATGTCATCGAGTAACATCATTATTTAGACATCTACTATGATTGTGCCACCAAATCTTGATTGAGACAAACATAATAGATAAAATTACCTTTATTATTATTAAATCAAGTATATGATGCCCCACTACAATTATCATATGATTGACTCTCTAGGCATACATACCAACAGGAGCACCTTCCAAGAAGTCTTTTGAGATCTCATGTGCCATTCAATGGGACCAAAATGGCAATGTTTAAGAATGTTACAAGCTTCTTCCTCAATGACACATGTGCGATACATGACATCACCAATTGTCTAAATAGATAAGGGACATCCCAATAAAAGTCACTACTACAAAAATGGTTTTTACAACAGTTCATTTTTCCATTTTACAACGGGTGTCAACTATTGTATTAGATTGTGTGGTCTTATGGGGGGGTTCTTTATACAACATGTGTTGCACATGTTGTAATATATGTATTTTATACAACAGTTAATACATGTTGTAGATCATTGAACACACCTGTTGTAATAGGGGTGTTCTATATAACATGTTGAGACAAAAGGAAATACATCTAGACAAAAGGTTTCGGACTTGAGACCACCTGAAAGTAAGGCACATCTCAAACCGCTGAACCAGTTTCATTTTATGCAACACATATATTCTTTGTTGTACATATACAACAAATGATGTGCAAACCTGTTGTGTGATTGTGGTCTATTACAACGGGTAACTATTACAATAGGTGAAGACCTGTTGTGTAATTATAGTATACTACAACGGGTTATAGTATGTTGTGTAATGATGGTCTATTACAACGGGTTAACATATGTGACTATTACAACGGGTAGAGCATGTTGTGTAATTATGATCTTTTACAACGGGTTAGAGTATGTTGTGTAATGATGGTCTATTACAACGGGTTAACATACATGACTATTACAACGGGTTAGAGCATGTTGTGTAATTATGATCTTTTACAACGGTTTAGAGTATGTTGTGTAATGATGATCTATTACAACAAGTTAGCATAAGTGACTATTACAACGGGTTAGAGCATGTTGTGTAATTATGGTCTTTTACAACAAGTTTGAGTATGTTGTGATATTACAGTCTATTACAACAATTTAGCACATGTTGTAGTAATCACATATACTACAACGAGTTTGGAATGTTGTATATAACTTGTGTTGTATAAAATATATAATTCACAACACCCAAATAGACTTGTTGTAAAAGATATGCTAATTAACTACAACACAACCAATAGAACTGTTGTGTTTTTCCCATTGTAAAAAGCATTTTCTGTAGTAGTGAGTGCTTGACATCATGTAATTTTTTTTGCCTTAGATTTTCCTTTGTAATTAGGATGTAGAACACCTCCCTCATTATAATGTACGTAGTTAGCAAACCATGGGTATTGGGATTCAAATTTAAGAAGTTTTTTTCCTAGTAAGGAGTCATGAATTGGAACTCCATTGTCATGATATAAACTAAGGCAGATAAGATAGTCGCCAACCACATTTTCTGAGACTTTTTCATCAAGGAAATCTAAATGAAATTCCTGAAGCAAAAGGTCCCAATGGACGACCCAAGGTTTAGCATCTATTTTGGTCATGAAATAGCAAATACAAGAGTGGTCTGTGTAGATGACCACCTTGGACACAAAAGGTAGAATCAAAACTTGTTGAAGGCATAGACAATTGCTAACATCTCCTTCTCAGTTGTGGTGTAGTTCCATTGTGATGATCTAAGGATTTAGACACATAATATATGACATGATGTTTCTTGTCAACTTGCTACCAAATAATGGCACCTACAACACAATCACTAGCACCACACACAATTTTCAAAGGTAGAGACCAATTTGGTGCACGAATGATGGGGGTAGAGGTGAGAGCATCCTCCAAGATAAGGAAGTTGGTCATATATGCCTGGTCAAAAGTAAAGGTAACATCCTTCTAGAGAAGGTTGGTAAGAGACTTAATGATTTTTGAAAAGTCACGAATGAATTGCCGGTAAAACCCAGTGTGCCCTAAAAAGACACAAATGCCCTTGATAGAAATAGAAGGGGGATGTTTGGTAATGACCTCAATCTTCTCTATCCACTTCTATTCCTCCATTGTTAACTCTATGTCCCAGGACAATTCCTTCTGTCACCATGAAGTGCCAGTTTTCCCAATTCAAGACTAAGTGTGCCTCTTCACACTTTTCTAGGATAAGGGATATATGTATTAGGAAAGAATCAAAACATTATCCATAAACAGATTCATGATAGTTTCAGTTAAGCCAATAAAAATGGTGGACATGCACCGTTGAAAGGTGGCAGAGGCATTACAAAAACCAAAGGGCATTCTTCTAAATGCATAAGTGCCAAAGGGGCAAATGAAAGTGCTCTTTTACTAATGTTTAGGATGAATGGAAATATGATAAAATCCTGAATAATCTTCTAGATAACAAAATACTCTTGATGGGCAAGACAATCTAGTACTTGATCTTGGAAGAGAAGAGGAAAATGATCTTCCTGATGGTGAACTTTCTGTAGCTGATAAACTCCCATTTTGTGATGTTATCTTACTAGTTTTTCTTAGTTCTCCATACTCTTTCTTAGATAAATTAGATTAAATACTTAACTTTCTAGCTTTATTGTAAATATATGAATAGATTGATATTTCTCTTTTCTTCTTATAGATAAACCCAATTTTTTTTTACAAAAGTCTCAACCCAAACGGTCCGAAGACCGAATGAAGATCCATCGGTCCCAAAACCAAGTGAAGGTCCAACTAGTCCCAAGACTGAGAGGACGATACCAGTCTCCAGACCACGAAGAGACTACTAGTCCCAAGACCGCGATGAGACTACTGGTCTCCAAGACTGAGAGGACGATAACGGTCTCCAGACCGTGAAGACCCAACCGGTCTCCAAGACCATGAGGATGCTTAACGGTCTCAAGACCGCGAAGACTGAACCGGTCTCCACGACCGTGAGGGTGCTTAATGGTCTCAAGACCGCGAAGATCCAATCGGTCCCCCAAGACCGTGAGGGTGCTTAATGGTCTCAAGACCGCTAAGACCCAACCGGTCCCCCAAGACCGTGAGGATGCTTAATGGTATCAAGTCCGTGAAGACCCAAAAGTTTTCAAGACCTTTCAAGATCCTTAGAGCCTATAAATGGGTCTCAAGGGGTCCTCATTCAGTATCGAGTCTAAGACGCCCAAAGACTGCCTCATTTGTTCCAGAGTTATTTTGTCCTCCATCCTTCACCCCAAGGCTGCCAGTCTAAGATTTACACTCCATCCATAAACCTACTTTCTTTCTCATCGACATAGAAGGTGGGAAGTGAAGGATTCATCACCAAGGCAACCACACAGTGCAAAGATAGTTGTTCTCTACTCCAAGGGGTCGACCTTCCTCCCTCCTATGTGGAGATGATGTTTTCCTTCTCTTCTCCTGTCTCCTTTGTTCTTGCCATGAGCGAGTAGTTCCATACACTAGGGTGCAAGGAGTAGCCCCACTACCCATGTTTTCATTCCATGCATTGTAATTCTTGAGTTTGCAATAAAAAATGCTATCTTTTTAGTTCAACATCAATCGTTTAATGAATGCTAGTTGCTTGATCACCAACCCGCGTTACCTATTATCTACTAGTGCGATTTGTCTATGTTTGTGCTTTTAGATTTGATTATTGAGTGCATGTTGGTTCTTGATGTATGTAGTCACCATATATCTATTTCGGTATCTAGGGACGCTTTTCAAGGAGTGGAGTAAACTCACCTCCATCGTTGTATTTTCATACTATGAAATGGAATTAGTTGATGTATGAAAGTACAACCTTGATAGGTCGAGGAACACACTCTGCGAAGGGAGTAATGCAAAGTAAGTGACCATTCATTCGAGGATGGATGATATTGAAATACTCCCACGTTTCTCATAGTTAGCTATTCGAAAGGAAGCTAAGTCTACAAAGATACTAACTATTTAGATTCTTATTGCAAGCCATGTTATTATGACATATGTTATGATCCATGCGTAGTGGTGGTGAAATGGGATCACATCCTAGTGGTTTCTAAATATTGTCTACAACCTTAAGTTTACTTTCCTGCCATTTAATCTACATTTGCATATTAGTTTAATCATAAAATCAACTCTTCGATCTAGATATCAACTCTTGAGTTGATAAATTGAATTATAATGTTTTCCATCTTGTTAATCCTTAACAAGACCGTTGTCTCATGGATTCGACCCTCAAATGTACTACGATAAGACTTCCACATACCTTAGCGTACGTGGGTGGATATCTTATTATAGCACATGCAAGGCTAAACTTAGAGACTTACTATATCTAGGATTTTTAGTGGTGCATGCAACTTTACGCGAGTGGAGGCTCCATAAAAAATTGGCGTCGTTGCCGGGGACAACGCAACATTTTAATTTCATTTATCTACTCGCTAGTTCATATCTTTTTGATTCCATCATTTTCCATACCATCTAAAGTGTGATTTTTCTTCTACTCAGGTAGAAAACGTGTACGCAAAACTGCAGATTCTCCCCTAAACCAGAGTACGACTCTGAGGTAGAACAAAATTTCCACCAACGCATCAGACTCAACTGCCAAATAAGTCATACAGATGGCTGAAGAACAATGCCAAGCCGCCTTGATACTAGAAAGAGTCAACGCAGATATAACAACTCAGAGAGCGCAACTCATCGCTGATACTCGTGCTCAAGTCCAAGCCAAAGTTCGAGCTGAAGAGCAAGCTTGCATTCAAGCTGAAAATGAGGTAGCCACAATTGCTGCTCAGTTATTGATAAGGAACAAGCAGTTTCGAGACTACGTTGTTCCTAAGAATTTTGAGGATAATCACCCAGTTCAGCCTCCACTCATTAATGTTCGTAACTTCAAGATTCGAACACAATGGATCCAAATCGTGCAAGGCATCTCATTCTCTGGAAATGCTGGAGATGATTGCATGGACCATCTGAAGTGATTCAAGGCACTCTGCCAATTGGTGCCACAAGCTGGAGCTACACTCGATGTAATCATGCTCCAACTTTTCAACTTTACTCTAGCTAGAAAGGCACTAAGATGGTATAACTCTTTAGATGGAGAGCCAATCACCACCTGAGCTCCCTTGGAAGAATTTTTTTTGGAGAAGTTCTTTCCTCCCTCATTGACTTACCAGATTAGGGGACAGATCAACCAGTTCCTCCAACTTCCTGGAGAATCACTAGCAGAATCATGGCAAAGATTTAAGGAACTTCTGAGAAAATGCCCACATCACGGAATCTCACAAAACCATCTCATAGAAACATTCTATAGAGGGGTAAGTGATGAAATAAAGAAGTTTTTGGATTCCTCATCCAGAGGAAATTTCATGAGACAGAATTATGAGGATGCCTGGAAGATTGTTATGCTCAGAGTCGAGAACCAATCTAATTGGGGAAGGCCATATACAGGAGGAGTCCTAAAAGTCTGAAAGCTGAAGAATCTGTAGAAATGAAAGCTATTGCCGAAGCTCTGAAAAACATAGTTCATAAGCAGCAAACCCTTGAAACAATGTTTGGAGAATATGATAGGAAGAAGAACTCCCAAGATCAACAAGTCAAAGCAACTACTGAGACTTGTGAAGCTTGTCATGCATCAGATCATCCCACATTATCATGTGGCCTCTTATACGATGTAATGATGAACCTGCAAACACCTCAACCACAATATGAACCAATCATTGAACAACCCGAGGATCAGCTGCCAGAGCAGGTTAACTCTATCCACACCATACCAGGTCAAGCATACTATAATCTGAATCAACCAAGAAACCACCCTGGATTTAAGTATGGGAACCCCACAAGAACTGCCAACCCACAGCACCAAACATAAGGTGGGTCTTCTAATAGACCACCACCTAGATTCTAGAGAAGTTATAACCGAAACCAAGGAAACTATAGATGTAGGTTTCAAAGATTTTCCTACCCAAGAAATTCTTCTTCATACTATCAATACACCCACCCTCCATTGTACCCACAATTACAACAACCCCAGTTAACACAACCACAACTTCAGTTGCCAACACCTCAAAAACAACAACCTCAAGGACATCAACAAATTACACAGTATCAACAAAAGAATATCCCACCTCCGCCAACAGATGTGTTATCTCTGATAAGGCAAATGTTGCAATCTCAACATACCGTGCTTTCCAACCAGTAGGCTCAACATAAAGCTGTAGAGACCCAATTGGCACAAATTGCATCTCAATTGAAACCTCCGGTGGGTACTTTCGCCAGTCAGTGGGAAATAAATCCGAGACAGGATAAACACGGACCAGAACAACTGAATGCAGTTACCACAAGATCTAGTACTGTTCTTACTGAAGCTACCAAAGTCATTCAGGAAGACGAAGCTACCGATAAAATCATCCCAACTATAAAAATAAATCAAGAAACTGAAAAATCTGTAGAGGCCGAGAAGGAAAAGGACAAAGAACTAGTTTCCAAAGAACTAGAAGTCCCACCATACAAGCCCATGATACCCTATCCAGGTAGACTGAGAGAGACTAAACTGGATACTAGATTCTTAAAGTTCAAAGAAGTGATGAAGAAGCTATACATTGATATCCCATTCCTTGACGCTCTCTCTGAAATCCCAGCTTGGTCTAAATATCTAAAGACTTTGCTATCAAAGAAATACATGACCAAAGAACATGAGACCACCAAATTAGCTCAGACTACTTCTGATATCATCCTCAACAGAATGCCGAAAAACAAAAGGACCCTGGCTCCTTCGACATCCAATGCTCTATCAGAAACACCTCTTTAAAGAAAGGATTAGCTGATTTGGGGGCCAGCATATCTATTATTCCCTTTTCTATGTGTAAAAGATTGGGTTTTACCAATTTGCTACCCACAAAAATGACAATCTAGTTGGCTGATTCTACCATTACTGCACCTTTGGGAATTATTGAAGATATCCCAGTGAGAGTACGAAGATACTCTTATGTCCCTTGTGACTTTATTGTCATGGACATAAAAGAAGATATGAGATAACCAATAATATTCGACAGACCTTTCCTCGTGACAACTCGAGCACTAATTGATGTTGAAGCAGGCACAATTACCTTAAGGCTAGGGAAGGAAACTGTTCAATTTGGAGTCTTTGACAGCCTAAAAAGTCCCACCATTCACGAAGAACTCTTCCTTCTTGAGGCAATTGATAAAATGTCCCAGCTAAAGTAAGAAACTCCCGAACCATCTAATGCTCTAGAGAACACCCTGATGAATCCATATGCTGAATCTTCAAATGACGAACTAGTTCAACAATGTATGAAATATCTAGAACAAGCCGAAGAAGACCCGAAAGCTACCTTTGAGATGTTGATATCTATCACCACTCTAGAGAATATTGAAGTTCCCAAGGAACCTGGAATGAAAGTCCTACCACCTGGACTCAAACATGTCTTTCTAGATGAAGAAAAACTATGTACGGTCATTATCATTTCCACTTTGATTGATGACCAGGAAGAAAAAATTCTTGTTAAATTAAGAAAGCACAAGAAAGCCATTGGATATAAGATGTCCGATCTAACCGGGGTAAATCCAGCCTTGTGCATGTACATATTACCTATGATGGAAGAGTTTAAACCATCACGGGAGCACCAAAGGAAGCTAAACTTGAATCTTAAAGAGGTAGTTTGCCTCAAGGTTCTAAAACTTCTAAAAGCTGGTATTATCTATCTGATTTCCAACTCCCAATGGGTAAGTCCAATCCAGGTAGTTCCTAAAAAAGGGGGGACCACCATTATTTTGAATGACAAAAATGAACTAGTACCCACCTAGATTGTTACCGGATGGAGGATGTGCATCGACTATAGAAAATTGAACAAGGAAACAAGGAAAGACCACTTTTGTTTACCTTTTCTTCACGAAGTCCTTGAACGTCTAGCTCACTAGAAATGCTTTTGCTATCTTGATGGCTAATCAAGATTTTATCAAATTCCGATACACCCTAAAGATCAAGAAAAGACAACTTTTACCTACCTTTGCAGAACTTACGCCTTCAGGGGGATGCCCTTTGGGATATGTAATGCACCCGCAACATTCTAGAGATGTATGTCCGCCATATTTGCATGTTTAACTGAATCTATCATGGAGGTATTCATGGATGACTTCTCAGTCTATGGAGATTCCTTCGATAACTGTCTGCTTAATCTCAATAAAGTGCTACGAAGATGGGAGGAAACAAATTTGATCCTTATTTGGGAAAAATGTCACTTTATGGTGACAGAAGGTGTTGTCCTCGGGCATCGGGTGAGTGAACGAGGGATTGAAGTAGACAAAGCAAAAATAGATGTCATTTCAAAGTTGTCACCACCAAAAGACATCAGAGGAGTACGAGCTTTCTTGGGCCATGTCAGATTTTATCGAAGATTCATTCAAGATTTTTCAAAAATAGAAAAGCCCATGACTCACATGTTAATTAAAGATGCAGACTTCAATTTTGATCAAGAATGTTTACATAGATTCACAACTCTAAAAATGCTTTAGTCTCTATGCCTATACTAAGAGCTCCTGATTGGTCACAACCCTTTGAGATAATGTGTGACGCCAATGACTATGTTATAGGAGCAGTACTAGGGCAGATGATAGATAAGAAGCCTTATGTGATATATTATGCATAAAAAATGCTTGATGAGGCACAAAAGAACTATACAACTACAAAAAAAGAATTCTTGGCAGTAATTTATGCTTTTGAGAAATTCCATTCTTACCTGATCAGATCAAAGGTTGTAGTTTACACAGATCATTCAGCAATAAAATATCTGATTCAGAAATAAGATGCCAAACCTAGACTTATTCGCTGGGTGCTGATGCTTTAAGAGTTTGACATGGAAATAAAGGACAAACGTGGGGTGGAAAATGTTGCCACCGATCACTTGAGTCACATTGAGACTCAAGATGAAGATAATATACCTATCCATGACTCTCTACCTGATGACCAACTCATGAAGGTCATCATTGGATTCCCCTGGTACGGTGACATAGTAAACTATCTGGCTAGGGGAATTATCCATCCTTCTGCTTCCTATCATGACAGGAAGTAGTTTTTCCATGAAGTCAAGCAATATTTATGGGATGAACCATACCTCTTCTGCCTATGCACAGCCAGATTATTCCGTCGTTTCCATCCTGAAGAAGAAATCACCCCCGTCTTGGAACACTATCATTCTAGTCCCACTGGGGGGCACATGAGTTCAAAGAAGATTGCTCTTAAAGTTTTACAGTCAGGTTTCTTCTGGCCGACAATAGCAAAGGCCACACATGAATTTGTACAATCATGCAATAAATGTCAGCTCTCTGGAGGGCTATCCAAATGGAATGAAATTCCACTAACTATGTGGCAAGAAATTGAACTTTTTGATGTATGGGGAGTGGACTATATGGGTCCATTTCCCTCATCATATGGATTCTCTAATATATTAGTCACTATGGATTACATATCCAAATGGGTAGAAGCTATACCCACTGTATCTTGTGATTCTAAACCGATTATTAAGCTGTTCAAAGACATTATCTTTCCTAGATTTGGAGTTCCTAGAACAGTCATATCCGACAGAGGGTCACATTTCTTGGAATGAAGCTTCGAAGCACTTTTGAGAAAATACGGAGTAAAACACAAGGTTGCCACACCTTATCACCCATAGACAAGCGGTCAAGTTGAAGTCTCCAACAGACAATTGAAAGCCATTTTAGAGAAGACTGTCAATAGAAACCACATAGACTGGTCCACCAAGCTTCCTGATGCTCTTTGGGCATATCGTACTGCCTAAAAGACACCAATAGGAACAACCCCGTTATGTTTGGTGTATGGAAATTCATGCCATCTTCCAGTTGAATTACAATACAAGGCTTGGTGGGCTATTAAACAGTTGAATTTCAATTTCAAAAGTGTTGGTGAATACAGACAACTTCAATTATAAGAACTTGAAGAACTAAGAATGTATGCTTACCAAAATTCCAAGATTTACAAAGAGCAAACTAAAATGTGGCATGATGGCCACCTTAAAAAGAAAAGATATCATCATCGGAGACAAGGTCCTTCTTTTCGATTCTAGGCTCAAAATGTTTCCCAATAAACTTCGCACGAAGTGGTCCAGGCTCTTCACTATCAAGCACATCTACACAAGTGGAGTGGTCATCATCCTTGATGACAATGGAGGAGAAAGGACTGTTAATGGCAACAGATTGAAAAGATACTATACTCCAGCCGATAAAACTCAAAGATAAACCATTCACATTCATGACCCCACTGCATCGACCTGATTAAGCCAGATTCTCGTCGAGCCAGTGACGTAAAACCAAAGAGCTACTTGGGAGGCAACCCAAGAACTTAGTATCATATTCCTATCTCATTCAAATAATTTTCTAGTTTTGATTAATTTCACTAGACTCATAAATTTCTTGCATAAATAGCATTTTCATCACTTAGTCATTTTTCTTTCATTCATATAAAAATAAAAAAAACCAATAACCAAAATAATCTTCTCCAAATGGTCCTGAAGCCGTTTGGTCCTCACGGTCTCGAAACTGTTTGGATCCAAATGATCTTGCAACCGTTTGGTCCTCACGGTCTCGAAACTGTTTGGATGCGAACGGTCCTGAAACCATTTGGTCCTCACGGTCTAGAAACTATTTGGATGCGAACGGTCCTAAAACCGTTTGGTCCTCACGGTCTCAAAACTATTTGGATCCAAATGGTCTCGAAACCATTTGGTCCTCATGGTCTCGAAACCGTTTGGACCCAAGCGGTGCCGAGACCATTTACCCTAAAGGGAATATGAGCAGCCCCCATATCTATAAATATACCCTTACCCCCCTCCTATTCCATTCCTTCCACTCTCAGTTTCTCCTGCATGACCCTATTTTCTCTCCCTTGCTCCCATGCAAATCGAACCTCGCCACCACCTCTCTCGCCACCACCTTCCATCCACCACACGCTTCTAGCTGCAACATTCATGCCGCACTTCTCGCATTCATGCTCACATCACCATCTCATTCTTTTTCCCCGCCGGTTCACCCCACAACAAGGTAGACGACGCTCACAACCATCATCATCACCGCCACTATCACCTCAGTGCATGCTTTTCTTCTTCGCCATCACCGCACATCAGGCTGTCACAACACACACCCATCACCACCGCTGTCTCCTTCGCCGTCGCCGCTTCGACTCCTCTGCGGTTTCAACACCTGCACGTTCCTTGTAGTTTCAACACCGAGCAGGTTCTCACGGTCTTGAAAACCGCATAACCCCTCACGGTTTCTCCCTCATGGTTTCTCCCTCGCAGTTTCACCCTCGTGGTTTTGCCCTCATGATTTCACCCTTATGGTTTCTCCCTCGCGGTTTCACCCTCGTGGTTTCACCCTCACAATTTCTCCCTCGTGGTTTCACCCTCGCAGTTTCATCCTTGCGGTTTCACTCTCGCGGTTTCACCCTCTCAGTTTCACGCTTTCAAGATCTTAAAACTGCATGACCTTTTCACGGTTCTGAAACTGTGTGAACCTCTTCGCGGTCTTGAGACCATGATGCTTGCACAATTTGCACTCTCCTCACCATTCATATAATATTCCTATCAACACTAATTTTCAAATATTTCTAATATACCATTTCTATCAGCAATAATATCAGCACTAATTTTCACATATTACAAGATGGCCTCACCTACAAAGGAAGTCACTGAAGAAGGTCATTGGACTAGAGAACAATTGTTGGATCACCGAGATAGGTTTCAACACATTACCGACATGTGCGCAAAGAAAAGCATATCTCCAGTTCAACTACCCAAGGTCATTCATGACCTTGAGTATATCAACAAATGTTTGGCTGAGGACCCAATTGAGGACCTCAAAGAACCTTCCTCAACTGATGAAGGCTCTGACTATGAGCCAAAATCCAATGAAGAATCCCCAGCCAGCAAGCAAAAGGGAAAGCAGAAAGCCCAGGAGGCTGCATCCGAATGACCTACAAAAAGACAAACAAGGAAGCAAGTCGATCCCATTACCTCCAGGGAACCAGTCTTGGTAGAACAAGCAACTCCTCCTTCTGCCACTGCCGTAGCTGCACCAACTGATCTTTAGATTCACCATCTAGAAGTTGGTGAAAAATTTTTGAAGACAACAAAGTACATTTTCTCCAACATACTGAAGAGGATGGGAGTATACAACAGAGTTCTCAACCTCCTTGATAAGGCAAACATCTCCACGCTCTTCTTTGTTGCCAAAAATTCTTATCTCGAGCCCACACTGGAATTCTTCACTCACCTTTCTAAACAATCAGTGGAAGACAAGGACAAACAAAGGGATGGGGGTGAACGTAAGCTCGTCACCTCGCTTTTTGGAAAGCATGTTACATCAGCTGAACACCTATTGAACAAAATCTTCATTGACAGCACAGACCAACTGAAGAATGTTATGGAAGTAGGTATGGATCACCAACTGTTAAACATGCACACCTTCTGGAAATCTTTGACTAGAATCCCAAACTACAATTCCAAAACCTGCAAAGCCTGCAACATCCACTCCTGCCTGGTGCGAATGCTACACAGAATTATAACAATAGCACTTTTCCCTAGAACGGAGAGTGGGAATGTGCTCATCTCGGACCTCTTCAATGTATGGTCCATCTTAAAGGGGCAGTCGGTCAATATCGGACGACATTTGATAAATAAACATACATCTTATGCCCCCGGGAAGGAAATCTGCATGGGTGGTCACGCGGCTACAATTCTGAAATACCACAAGATGGACAGACCACTCAAGAACTGCACTTTGTTAAAAGGTGATAACCTAATCAACGAGCAGATTCTCAAAAACACCTATATCATAAAAGAAAAGGATGCAAAGCTCCACTACGTCTTCTGCACCACTATCAAAGCATCCAGGACACTGCTACCACTTCCTGAACTCGCCGATTATGATAAAGACAAATACCTCTTTACTACAGAGGAACTTGCCAACTTACAAGCCTTCGTAAAAGGGAAGGGACAACTGGAGAAAGAAAGGCGCACATAGAACATTACTATTGCCCCTGCAACTAGAGCAACAAAAATATCGGTGGTACAACCGTCCAAACTACGCATACAAAAGCAATAGCAGTCAGAGACTTCCACCTCCAAGATCACCCTAGAGGTAGAACACCCCCATAATGAGACCACACCTACATCTACCTCCACCACTCCTCCATTTTCTACCACCCCACCATCTTCCACCACTCTGCTATCTTCCTCCATTCTACATCATACCACTCTTCCACCATTTTCCACAATCACATCCACCAACATTCCATTCTCCACAACCTCAACTTCCACCACATCTTCTGCTTCACTCCTTTTCTCAGCGGGCAAGCCCATTTTTACCTCAACGCCCAATCTTACATTTACCTCCACCACCTTCCCTCCTGCAATCCCGTTTCCACCTTCCATCACCAGGATGTCACCACCACTCTCATCCACCACCATACCGCTAGTGACTCCCTCTTCAGTTGCTACACTTTTTGCGGGTCCATCAATGGTGTCTCTTTTGCAGCGCACCACCACCCTTCCACCCGGACCCCAGCCATCCCACCCATCCTCCACCAGGGTCCCATTTTTACAAGTCAGAGAGGCATTCAGACGTCAATTCGACGTTATTCAAACCCTCCTCTCTGATCCTTCTAACATCTTACAATCTATTCTTTCTTGTATGTAGGGGATTTCTATGCATGTATCCAACATCGACAAGCGGACTCACACCTTACCAGAACTTCTCACAAGCTTTCAACAATGACATGAAGCAACGGTCCAGCAAGTCAACCTCATTGACAATCACTTACGTACCCTGTCGGAGTTGATGCTTAGCATGAAGAGCCAACAAGAAACATTAGTCCAACAAGTCGACATGGTCACCAAGCAAACTCAACCTTTGCCTACGACCCTTCATGAGCTTCAACAGCAACAGGTTGCAATGAGCACGCATTTGGATCGCATTGAAAGCAGCCTCACACAAATCATCCACCTCCAGGAGGAGCATGCAAACGACGCTTTAGATCAGCTACAAACAAAAGTAACCGATCTAACAACATGACTCCTCTCCGTTGAAGCACGATATACAGATATCAAGGAAATTCACGACGCACTGCTCGAAACCTACGACCACATGCAAGTGGCACTTGAAGAATTACAAGCTCTCCATAGGCGATGCAAGAAAGCATCGACCAAAAAGAACAAAGATAAAGTGGCAGATGACGAATATGAAGACGACGACGATGATGATGATCATGATTCTGACTCCTCTGCTGACTCCAACACCGAAAACTCCTCTTCAGATGACAAACCAGATGATCAAGGCAATACTAGGGAGGGCACCAGCCGAGGAGCAGATATATCAAAAAGGGGAGACGGTGGAGACCACCAGAAGAGTGGTAGCAAAGACCACCATACTCCTAAAAACATTGACAATGTAACAATGCCCTATGCAGACCAATTTTTCAACTTTTCTGCTATGGGCTCTCTGGGGGACACAACCAAAGATGCGGCTTTTGCTGAGTTTCAACAATGCATCTTGGAAACCAGCACTAGCCCTCTCGCATCAGCTATCATGATGCAAGTTGTAGTCCTTCCCCCAGAATAGGAAGATTCTGACAGAGTGAGTCTCGACACCAATGACATACTCGACTCCGACTCTGACGAAAATGAAGATCTGGCACAATATTTTGATGACAATGAACAAACTTCACTTCCTCCTCCAGAAGACCTTCCCCCACCGCCACCTTTGCCTCATAAGATGCACGACTTAGATCTAGTGACCATCTCTACATTAGATGTTTAGGACATCTTCATCCTGAACACTATTGTCAATGATGCCAAGGACAGGGGGATATCCTCTATAATAACACAAAGACAAGCGCAGGCTGACACACAAATATTTCCGTGTTCTTCTACGACCTCAGTCAGCAGTGAAGATGGCTATCTTCCGTGTACTGCTTGCTAACGCAGTAGAGAAATTTTGGAGCCCAAAGAAAAAGTAGCCAGTTTTCAATGCTTCACCTACTCTAGCATTATGCCTATTGAACAAGGACTTACAGGCAAAATCCATCGAGCAGATTCAAACGAGTCTAGCGAGAAAGGCACGCTACATCACAATGCCTTTCAAAGTTTCTGGCCACTGGCTCCTTATGATCGTTGACACCAAGGCCCGCGATGCTAAGGTGTACAATTTCTGCGCTAATGAGCTTAAGGCAAGAAACATTAACTTCACTAGTTCAGAAGCTAGAAAAGCGCGATGCATTCCCTTCTGACTTCTCAAAGTCATATGGGCCGCCTTCCCATCTCTTGCACACAGCTAGAGACAACCATGGTTCAAGATCATCAACCCATCCATTCAGATGCTAGAAGGTTCAGAGGATTGTGCTCTTTGCACAATCACATTCACTGAGGCACTCAACAGACACATCCCCTTTACCGAGCTAGCTCAAGAAGACATACATGCTTTACGGGGACGACACACCATGGAACTTATTTGCGACAGAAGGTTACTCAAGGACCTGACAATGGGACATGACGACATACCCCACTATCTATTCTCTGTCATCTAACTTCCTCAAAAGAAACCATTTAGATAAATCCTAAAGGAGTTGGAGCAACAACAACAACAAACCACCACAGTCCTGGAAAAACATCAATGGGACCCTTACATTTTCAATATGGTGAAAGATAAGGGGGACATTGATCTACTAACATGAGATACCATTAATAGATCCCCCAAAGATATGGTGCCTCTTTCTGAAATAACACCGACATTCCCCAATTTTGACCTTACTGCATGCAAGAGTCTTTCTGATAATGAACTCAGACTCATCATGTCTCGGCTATGAAATAACACCAAGCTTGTTTTCCTTGAAGGGAATATTCTTGTAATGGCCGATGCACTCTGCGAGACCTTACAAGTAAAAGGTACAATGTCCGTGAGCGTGATGGTTGCCTACCAATATCTTTTAGCACGTGACTTACCTGTGGTTTACATGGCGTCAACATACCTGAAGGATGATTTGCTCATATCAAAGAACTTCAGAACCATAGAAGCTCTTATTTCATACCTTAAACATATGACTCCAAAGTTCATCTTGTTTCCCTTCCTTCACTCTGAGCATTAGATGATGCTGGCAACGAACTTACACAATGGAACTACAACTATATACAATAGTTTCGATAGCCAAATCAATCCAAACAAGAGATAGTGTAACATCATAGCAAAGATGCCCACGGAGGAAGTGGAAAAGGACTGTGCCGAATGACTACACTATCTTCTAGGCGAGCACACAAAGGTGTACAATAGAGCACATTTCAAGCGCCCAACCTTCTGCCACAGATGTCCCCAACAAATGAGAGAATCCAACGACTGCGGATTCCACATCCTTTACTAGATGTATACCCTCACCGTTCTTGACAAATGCGTTCAGGACATGACAGACGTGGACTATCACACATTATAGGGGAAATTCGCCGCTAATCTGCTCCGTTCTCATGGAGCCAACAAAGGTTAAACAGAACCTTAACAACCTTTCCCATGTACTTCTCAACCTATAACCTTGACACTTTGGGGACAGAGTAAATGATAAATGGGCGTACACTGGGCAAGGGAAGAGGTACTATATTCAAAACCTTCTCTTTCCTCTCCCTTTTTCAACTACCTTTGTTTTCTTTTTGAAATAGCACAGATTATTCTTTTTGATGTTTAGAGTTTCTGATAATTTCTTTGACAGAATAACCTTTGAACATAAGACAACATTCACTTTGGTAAGGGGACACCCCCAGCTAAGTTAGAGATAAAGTAGTCCTCAGAAGCACTTACATAATAGCATTTAGCCACGTAATGGAGAATTAATAAATCACCCCCACACTTGATTTCAATGCTTTTGCTTCAATTCTATATCAGACTCTCTACAGGTCAAAACCGCGGTCAAAACAAGCCAAACACTCTCAAGGATGGGAGGGAACCGGGTGAAATCCAAATCAAGGAACATCGTAAGTGGACCATCAAGTACAAAATCGGAACAAGTGCATATCTGGAAACTCTAGGGAACCATTTTCTTCTTTTCAAAAAGAGGCTTGGCAACCCAAATAAAATCCCTAAATACCCAATTACCAAGCCGATAAGCATATGAATAAAAGCCCGAGTGTTGAATAAAAACATGAGTGTTGTGCCATGCATAAGGACTTAATATGAAGAACCAATAAAGGTCTTGCCCGGCCGGCACATTCAGTTTCCCTCACAAAGGCATATGTGCCACGCCCGGTAGTAAGATCCTAAGGTCTCCAAATATATGAAAAGCTGACAAAGGTCTTACCCAACCGGTACATTCAGCTGCCCTCACAAAGGCAGATGTGTCGTGTCTGGTAGTAAGACCCCAAAGTTTAGATAAACCCTCCCCCCTTAAAGGGGGAGTTACACAGAAGCCTTCAGCCAACCCTCATACCTACTTTAGCTTCCGGTA
The DNA here is from genome assembly GCA_963693085.1 of Alisma plantago-aquatica. NCBI lineage: Eukaryota > Viridiplantae > Streptophyta > Magnoliopsida > Alismatales > Alismataceae > Alisma > Alisma plantago-aquatica. The sequence goes on along the minus strand of OY856412.1, from coordinate 940,868,383 downwards.
AGAATTTAAAAGAAGTATAAAACTTCTTAGAGTCGAAGACATGCACATAATATGGTCAAGGAAAAGGTGGTCCCAATGAGAGTTACATGACACAGAAGAAACCAGAGGACCACGAAACTCCCGATACCTGAAAGAGCCAGAGTAAGCAGAATCCTCAACAAAAACATAAGGGGATCTCTGGTATAGAACTGAAGCAAGAGTATGGAAATCTTCACTAAATAAAATCGCCCCGCCACTGCGTGCCTTAGCTCTTTCCAGCTTGAGGACAAGCTAGACTCTAAGTTAGGTGGGGTGATAACCTCCCATTTTGTGATGTTATCTTACTAGTTTTTCTTAGTTTTCCATACTCTTTCTTAGATAAATTAGATTAAATACTTAACTTTCTAGCTTTATTGTAAATATACCAATAGATTGATATTTTTCTTTTCTTCTTATAGATAAACCCAAATTGTTTTTACAAAAGTCTCAACTCAAATGGTCCCAAGACTGAATGAAGATCCATCGATTCCAAAACCGAGTGAAGGTCCAACCGGTCCCAAGATCGAGAGGACGATACCGGTCTCCAGAACGCGAAGAGACTACTAGTCCCAAGACCACAAAGAGACTATTGGTCTCTAAGACCGAGAGGAGGATACCGGTCTCCAAACTGTGAAGACTCAACCGGTCTCTAAGACCATGAGGATGCTTAACAGTCTTAAGACCGTGAAGACTCAACCATTGTACAAGACCGTGAGGGTTCTTAACAATCTCAAGACCGTGAAGACCCAACCGCCCCAAGACCGTGAGGGTGCTTAACGGTCTCAAGACCGCGAAGACCCAACCGGTCCCCCAAGACCGTGAGGGTGCTTAACGGTCTCAAGACCGTGAAGACCCAACCGGTCCCCCAAGACCGTGAGGGTGCTTAATGGTCTCAAGACCGCAAAGACCCAACCAGTCCCCAAAGACCGTGAGAATGCTTAACGGTCTCAAGAGTGTGAAGACCCAAAAGTTCTCAAGACCGTTCAAGATCCTTGGAGCCTATAAATAGGACTCAAGGGGTCCTCATTCAGTATCGAGTCTAAGATGCCCAAATACTGCCTCATTTATTCCAGAGCTATGTCATCTTCCATCCTTTGCCCCAAGGTTTCTAGTCTAAGATCCACACTCCATCCATAAAACTACTTTCTCTCTCATCGACATAGAAGGTGGGAAGTGAAGGATTCATCACCAAGGCAACCATGCAGTGCAAAGATAGTTGTTCTCTACTTCAAGGGGTCGACCTTCCTCCCTCCTACGTGGAGATGATGTTTTCCTTCTCTTGTCCTGTCTCCTTCTTTGTTCTTGCCATGAGTGAATAGTTCCATACACTAGGGTGCGGGGAGTAGCCCCGCTACCCATGTTTTCATTCCATGCATTGTAATTCATGAGTTTGCAATAAAAATACTATATTTTTAGTTCAACATCAATCGTTTAATGAATGCTAGTTGCTTGATCACCAACCTGCGCTACCTATTATCTACTAGTGTGAATTGTCTATGTTTGTGCTTTTAGATTCGATTATCAATTGCATGTTGGTTCTTTATGATGTAGTCACCATATACCTATTTAGGTATCTAGGGATACTTTTCAAGGAGTGGAGTAAACTCACCTCCGTCATTGTATTTTCATACTATGAAATGGAATCAGTTGACATATGAAAGTACAACCTTGATAGGTCGAAGAACACACTCTACGAAGGGAGTAATGCAAAGTAAGTGACCATTCATTCGAGGATGGCTGGCATTGCAATACTCCCACGTTTCTCATAGTTAGCTATTCGAAAGTAAGCTAAGTCTACAAAGATACTAACTATTTAGACTCTTATTGCAAGCCATGTTATTATGACGTATGTTATGATCCATGCATAGTGGTGGTGAAACTTGATCACATCCTAGTGGTTTCCAAATATTGTCTACAACCTTAAGTTTACTTTCATGCCATTTAATCTACATTTGCATATTAGTTTAATCATCAAATCAACTCTTCGATCTAGATATCAACTCTTGAGTAGATAAATTGAATTATAATGTTTTCCATCTTGTTAATCCTTAACAAGACCGTTGTCTCGTGGATTCGACCCTCAACTGTAATACGATAAGACTTCCACGTACCTTAGCGTATGTGGGTGGATATCTTATTATAGCACACGCAAGGCTAAACTTAGTGACTTACTATCTCTAGGATTTTTAGTGGAGCATGCAACTTCACGCGAGTGGAGGCTCCATCAGTAGCCAATGTACATCCTCCACACCGTAACAATATGGGTTGGGATGAGCTTGTCATTTTCATTATTCACAATAGTGGTCCCCCTTTCTTGGGCACCACTTGGATAGGGCTGACCAATGGGGAGTTAGAGATTGGGTAGATGATTCCTACATTCAAAAGATTAATAACTTCTAATCAGACAACCTCCTTCATGTTTGGGGTTAGTTTGCACTGAGGGTCCCTAGGTGGCTTGTATTCTTCTACCAGGAGAATTTTTTGTATGCAAATGGCTTGACTAATCCCTATTAGTTTAATCATATTGTATCCCAAGGCAACTCTATTTTTTCTTAGCTCCAACATGAGCTTATATTCTTGCTCGGAGGTAAGGTCAAAATTGATTATGATAGGACTAATTTGTTGTTCATCAAGAAAGACATATTTGAGTCCTTCTGGGAGAAGTTCCATATATGGGGCTTTGGGAGGTTCATGCTTCTCTTCTATGAGAGAGATCATCTTAAGGCCCTCGACTTTAGCATGAGGAACTTCCTAAAAATTATCTAGATGAGCTGTGTATGGTCTAATTGCTGTGGAGGGGGTCCTCAGATAATTCCCTCTCTTGTTTGAATTGGGAAATATTATTGACACAATATAGAAGATATACTTCCTCATGGAAACTTGGTCTCTTTATGTTTTCAAAGACCCAAAATTCTAGGGTTTGCCTACCTATCCGTAAAAGGATGGTTCTAGCCTCGACATCAATCAAATCTCGACCAATGGCTAAAAAGGGATGGTAGAAAATGAGAAGATAGTGTAGGTCTTCTTTAATGCCCATTATCACAAAGTCACATGGAATGTAGGCGTCCTTCCCAACCTTTATAGGAATATATTAAATGACACCCATATGTTTTGTCATGTATGAATATGCTAACTGGATAGTCATGATGGTGGGAAGCATGTCAAAAAATTCTAATATTTGGTACAGACTATAAGGCATGATTGAAATACTGACGCCTAAGTTTGCAAGACCGTTCCTATAAGTGTTGTTACCTAGATAACACCCAATTCCAAAGGAGTCGGGGTCTTGCTATTTTTTGGCATCATGTTAAAAATGATGTCAAAGGTGGTCCTAGAAAGTTTCACAATCTCATACTCCTCAGTGGTGTACTTCCTAGTCAATAGAGTTTCCATGTACTTAGACTAGGAAGACATCTCTATGAGAGAATATAAAAAGGGAATGTCCACATGAAGTTTTTTCATGGCATCTATAAATTTCATGAATGTTGCATCTAGCCTAGTTTGTTTAAGATGAGCCTAATATGGTGGATGAGGTTTGTAAACTGGGGTCTCAAGCTCCGTAGCTTCCACTTGTGGGAATTAGGGACATGAGTTTTATCAACATTGGGTCAATAGAGTCTTGTGAAGGTTCCTTTTCAACAACCACAATAACATCATCCTTAAAAATTATGGGAACCACAATGGGATTCTGTATAGGAGGGGGAGGAGCATAAAGATTCCCAGAATGCATGGAAAAGACCTTAAGTTGTTCAATATGCTTCAAGTTGTTTTTAGGCTTCCCAACAAAAGTGCCGACAAGAGGTCTATGGTTGGCTAGGCGTTGGGCCAATAGAGCATCATCGCCTTCTGGTGGGCCTATTGTGAAAGGATGATCTACTTTAGAGAAATTATTCTATCATTAGGAGAGCATATGGATGCATTTTGTTTCTTTTGTGGTGCTTGTTTCGAATTGTGGTATTGATGCCCTTGGTAAGCACCATAGTTTTGGATATTACCTCATTAATTCCCTTCATTACCACAATTCCTCTAGTTGTTGTTGTATTAGAACCCTATGGTGGATGGTTTGATCTATTGACTTGTGGAGGTCTTTGTTGGGAAACATTTTCAACACCTGTCAGATTGCTAAATTGGAACCTGGGGTGGTTCCTGTCTTGATTCGGGTTATAGTATGCTTGACCATGTATACTATGTATAGAATTGATGTCCTCCATTTTATGTCCAACTTTAGGTTGCATGGGAATATTATAAAGGAGTTGACATTGTTAGTTAGTGTGGTCATACCCTTAACAGATGCCACAGAGGGAGTCAACAACCTTGATTTGTTGTATTGCCCTCTACTTTCATAGACATTGAAGGATGACTTAACTATCTTATTTCATGACAAGGAGCTTGAGACTCTCATCAATATTTCTTACATCAGAAGTTTCTTTATCCTTTGCTACTTTGAGGAGTCCTCTAGTCCCTCGTCACACTTGAGTTTCAGAAATGCATTTAACAACCTCCCATGCACTATTTAAGTTCCATAACATAAAATTACCTCCAGAGGAGGTATTGACGAAAACTTTAGTGTTATCATCAACACCACGATAAAATGTTTCGATTAGTTGGGCTTGGGGGATGTCATGGTGTGATTAACGATAGAGAAGGTTCTTAAATCTCTCGCAAGCTTCAACCAAGGTATCTTTTGGGACCATGGCAAATTGGATGATTTGTCCCCTAAAATGATAAGTGAGGGACGAGGTATAATACTTTTCTAGGAACTTGGATTGATATTCATACCAAGTAGTGATGCGATCACCCTCCATGGCATTGTACCATATACTAGCTTGGTCAAACAAGGAGTATTTGAGCAACCTTAATTTTATGGGATCTTTAGAAACACCTGAGATATTATGTGAAGAACATATATCAGAAAATATTTGAAGATGGTCTTGAAAGTTATCATCCTTGTTACCCCCAAAAGGGTTGGCTTGGAGCATTCTGATCGATTGAATTCAGATCTCAAACTATGGAGAGGTGATGTCAGGTGGCACAATGGGTTGCTATTTGTTGATTTCCCAAGGAAAGTGAGTTTTAAAATTGAATGTCTCAACTTGTCAATCACCCACAAGTATATGGGATCAACTGTAGTTGAGGTCGAACCACATGGATCTAGGCTAGCTAGGCACAAAACTGCTAATTTTCAACAATCTAAGTTGGTTTCTTTTACAAGGTTGGTTTGGATTAAATCAGTTCTAAAAATTAAATAAGAAAACTAAAAACACTAAATCACTTGGTGAAAGATTAAAGATCAAATCACAAGAATCTTGAATATGAGATTTCATTGCCACATCACAACTCAAATAAGAACCACGAATCTCACTCAGATGATTCAATCCTTAAAGGATAGGTTGATATACTCTAATACATCTACCAATGATAAAATATAGTCCTAACCTCATATAACATTCCCATGCATGTATACAATTTCAAACTACAACCTACAACCCTCAACATGATCCTAGCCATTCCAATGATCAAGGACATGTTGTCAAAACAATAATTCCTTACCTCTTACTATATCTTCCTCGAAATAATAAGAAGCATAAAACATGTAAATATAGTGGCCATCCACACATAAGAGAAGATAAACATCATAACTCATTTTGAAATAAAAGATTAACCAATATTTAAACATGAAATTCGGATCACATGAGTTATGACATGGGAGCTACTCTCCCATGTCCAAGAAAAGGAGTTTATTCACTCATGGTGAGAAAATACAAGTATAAATGATATGTCATTGAAAGAAACATGAGTAGAGAGAGAGGAATAACAAATAAATTCATGGGAGTGAAGAATAGATGAAGATATTCGGCCAAGAGGTGGAGATCCATATTTGAAAATGCTCCTTGCTTCAACAACCTCTTCTATACAACTTTGCAAAGGAAGAGAGAAAAGGAATCAAGCTAGGAATGGGTTCTCTCCTGAGAAACCCTATCTTTCTCTCCAAAATCGCCTTTCTAAAGCTGTAGACTCGTCTCAGGCCTCTAACTACTCCAAATGATATGTGGTACACTTCCCAAGGGAAGTGACTCATCATATCTAATGAAAATGAGTAATAGTTCTTTTCTAAAATTGTAGAAAATAAGCCTAACACATGACCACACGACGTGTCAGATCCAATTTTATGAATGAGTCAGGCCATGGATGCAAGTAACACACAATGTGCGATGACCACACAATGTAAGGATAATTCCCAACGGAGTCCTAGGCTTTCTTGGGTGCCGTGACTACACTCAATTCAAGAGTCAATTGATTGAGAGTCACACGTCGTATGGAGTGGTCCACACATCACGTTGCTAATTTTTTGTTGAGTTTTGAGCTCCAAGACTTAGGGAAACTCTAGAAATACCAAAAGGTTGGATTTTGGGCATTTTTCTTTTGTTATGAGTGGAATGTGGTATACCTGCAATTGAAACCATGACATGAGTAAGATCAACAAGAAACAAACATCCTAGAATGGATCAAAGTATAAATGTGTTAAATTGAGTGAAATTGTGCAACTAAAAATTGCATGAAAATTTGATTTGTGCACATCAAATCCCCTAAGATTGAACCATTACTTGTCCTCAAGAAAAAAGAACTAGATGAATGGCTAGAATAAACAAATGGACAAAAATAAGATCCATATGAATGTGAATTGACAAATCTTGAAATGGCAATTTTTATCATCTAGGTATGAAACTAAGCACGTAGTCAATTCTAACTCTCAAAATAGGATTTTAAGTTCAAATAGGTATTTAATTTGTTTTGAAAGAATCAACTGAAGAGAAATTTGTAGACACAAGATGACATAACCAAAAATATAATGATTTGTCCCAAGGCTCACTGAAATGAAATTTCTTATCTTCATGCAATGACATTGTTATTCAAGAAAAAATTTCAATCAAATCTCAATGTACGATACTCGACTTCTAATATAGGCTTACACAGACGTGGAATACTATTTGGGATTTATTTCCCTCTTTCAAATGTTATCCCCAAACTTCATTGGTTGGTGGAAATGTGGAAGACGTAACCATCTTTTGTGGGGTTTGGATTTTTGATTGAAGATCATAATTTCCCCTTTTTATGTGATTTGGGATCCGCTTTGGAGCTAAACAATCCTATACTAATTCACCCTTAATTATTTTGGTTATACATGAAGATTTTCATTTTGTAAAAAATTTCAAGTAGAGCAGTGAAAAATGTATTATAAGATTGGCAAGGTCATCTTTATTGTTATTGAAATCTATAAAGTTGAGAAATTCAAGCATTTGAATGATTACATGCTTTAATAACATGAGTGAGAGAATTGGGAATCATGTTTAGCTAAATACCTAAATATGGAGATGAATAGCCAAAAAAAATCTAGTTAGGACGATTTATGCCCAATTTGTCATCATATAGCCATGCTCTTTGTGCAATTTGATCAAATGTTTTCACTCAATAACCATGCAATGATGTGAAAATAAATACAAAACATGCAAGCAACAACTAAATGACATAAGAAAATGATATGAAAAGTAAAACTAAAACCACCGGTTGGTTGTATCCCCCACTAAGTCTATAATTTATAGCATCCTCACTGCTCATAACAAACTCAAGAGTTGTACAATCGGATACCTCACGTGCACAGAAGAAGGGCTTAAAACCCTCCTGGGAAGGATGGATGTTTTTTGGGAATAAGCTGGGGTCGATTATGTCCATGGAGGAGGAACCTGCATACGGAAATGGCTGCAAAGGATAACCATAATGACCTTGATAGATGTGCCAGGAATCCATCCTTGTCAACATGGTGTGGATGTCTGTAACATTCTGGGACATGCCAGTGTACTGCTAAGAGAGCTAAGAGATGCAGGCATTCTGATCGTCAAATCTATGCTGAACATACCCATATAGCTACCTCATATCTGGGTACCTCCAAGTGAAATCTATTTGTGTACCCGTGGAGGGAGGTGGTAGAATGTCAGCCCTGACAGAGGAAGACTCGACATGTGCACCTATAGAAGGTCCCTCATTATGAAAATACTTCCAGTTGGCCTTATCTTTGAGAGTTGTGAGGGTAGGATTAGGCAACTCGATGATAGAGGATTGGTTGTGAACCTAGTGGAAGAGTTTTCCATTTTTATCATTGCTCAATAGGTCGGCAGAGATGAGACGATCACAATACACATATTCCCCTCCACCTAGGGGATGAACAGTAGATAGATCAACCTTCAAAGAAATAGAAAGTTGAGTGATAATGGCCCCTATCATGATATCACCTTTTGTTTCTTTCTAGATCTTTACAACTCGTAATATAAAATGGTACCCGGTGTTCACATCATAATTATGCAACATAGCCAACAGTAAAAACAAATCAAGTTTACCAACTACACCTTGGGTTTCCTTTCTTGCAAAAACACCTGTGATGAGAAGGCGGTGAATGTAGCAAAAAATCAATTCTGAACATTAGAAACTCTAACATTAGCAACATTGTCAGAGGTCTCCTCACTGATTTGGCTCCAGAAAGTAACATACTCAAATTGTTTTAGCGTGATGATACTACCATCATAGCCAAAGTTAATGTGGGTGCAAAATTGTTGAAAGGTCAATTTAAATGGTTTGTCCATAAGACTAAATGAAATTAGACCAAACGGTTCATGCTTATAAAAAGGGTCTTCCTCAACTTTGAAAGTCACAAGAAACTCATAAGTAAGGTGAGGGTAAGTTAGGGGTGAGCAAATAATGATCCAGACCGCAAAACTGGACCAGACTGCTCAATTCGGTCCGGTCCGGTCCGGTCTGCGGTCCGAGAATATCGATGAGTTCGGTCTTCGGTCCGGTTCGGTCCAAAATCGGTCTGGTCCGGTCCGGTCCAAAATCGGTCTGGTCCGGTCCGGTCCGGTCCAAAATCGGTCTAGTCCGGTCCGGACCGCAGACCGACTTTTATATAAAATTCATGTATATTTGAAGGTGTATTCTATAATAACTACAAATAAAGTACATATAAATGTTTGATACTAAAGTTATATAGTTGTTAGAAGTGACTAACATTATCAACTTTGTACAATTAAATAAGTTGTAAAACATGTAAAAAAGGCTGATTACGGTCCAAACGGTCCGGTCCGGTCCTAGCACAAAACGGTCCGGTCTGTGGTCTATATATTTGTCAACATCCGGTCTGGTTCGGTCCGGTCCGGTCCGGTTCTGGACCGATGCTCAACCCTAGGGTATGTGGCAACATAATCAAAAGAACATAAACCCAAACCAAGAAAAACAATATAATCCTTACCCTCATTCAAAATGCCTAGTCTGTCCATATCATTATGTGCAAACCTGGTGGGGACCACCTGACAAGAGGCAAGGCGGTGGTAGATGATGTCCTCCTCTACATTATATGTGAAGTGCACCAAGGAGATGTATGGTGAACAAGAGGAAAATGCTTCGGGGTCGGGATGAGATCTCTCTGTAAAAATCTTCATTGTAGACATTTTGTAGCTGCTGAACGAATCAACACGACTCAAGAGGGGAACACACAATGTGTGTTTGTTGTTATCCTTCAATGCTGCTATGAGAGTGACACAACGTAGTAGAAAGCATCATGCCGTGTTTACTGTAGGTGCAATTTCTCTTGGACTAATATCTACATGGTGTAAGGGCAAGCTTCACGGCGTGTCGTGGTGGCAGATTGGCAGATCTGTTTGTTTCTCTTCAACAAGGTGATGGGGGTTGAGGACGTCGCTCTTTGGTGGTTGAGTTGATGGTGACGCCATGAGGAGGGGTTGACTTCTTCCATAGGGCGGTGAGGTGGCTGCTTTTGGCAGCGCTCAATGAACCTATGGAGAGCTGGTTGATGACAGTGGCACCACGACGTGTGGTGGAAGATGACGACATAGGGAGCAGTCACCACACTGAGGTAGGGATCTACAATGTGAAGGATCAGAATCACAGGGGGGGGGTGAAGGGGTGGCTGCTCGGCTTGAGTGTTAGGGTTTGAACACTTAAGTCGCGCTGCAACACAACATAAGGATGGGTCATACGCATTAAGGTGAGGATGAACTTCCCCAATCCCACGTACAACACGCTATAATGACAGGCTGCATGCTGTAATGAGTAAATGCTGTCAAAAATCTAAAATTTTTGGATATGAGTAGCACAAGAAATGGTTGGAGCAAACACACCGTCAATTCATTGTGAAATGTGATAACTTTTGTTTGCAAAAATCATGACTAATGCCAACACGCCGTAAGAGTGTGCCCCTGTAAAACCTACGATCTTCATCAAAAAAATTCAACACGACGTGTCCAGTGGTTAACACGACATGTAGCCTTGGATTTCTTTGAATATAGCAACAATGTGTTGTCACACCACATGCCGTAAGGAGAAATCACTGTATAGTTTTGAAATTCTAAAAAATGTTCTACATGTCATGTTGACCGGGTCACACGCCGTGTTGAAGCATGAATTTTTCCCATCTAGATTTTCCTTGTTCTTTCTGGCAGAAACATCCATATCCTACAAAATATAAGTGATTAATTAGCGTTCCCACACAAATTCACCAATGTTTTACCATGAGTTCTTATTATGAAATAAATGACTAACTAAATAACTCAAATGAAATAAAATGAGCGTTCCCACACAAATTCACCAATGTTTCACCATGAGTTCTTATTATCAAATAAATGACTAACTAAATATCTCAAATGAAATAAAATGAAGGAAACTATCTAAATGTGGGAATGTCTCCTGTGAAAGCCTTCTATTTAGAGTCTGGAAGTAGACTTCATTCCTTTTCAGCAAGGTTTTTTTGACGAGCATGAGGCTCCTGGTTCTATCTTCCCTCCTTCAGTGTAGAGCTTGTAGCGTTGGTTGTTAACCTTGAATGTCGATTGCTTGCCTTGCAACTCTATTGTCCCATATGCAAAAACTTTCAAGACCAAGAAGGGTTCTGACCACTTGGATCTAAGATTTCTTAGAAAAAGTTTAGTCTTGAATTGAGCAACATGACCTGATCTCCTTCAACAAAGTCTCTCCTTCAGATCTTCTTATCATGCCATGCCTTTGTCCGCTCCTTATAGATCTTCACATTTTCATATGTGTCAAGCCTAATCTCCTCAAGCTCTTGGAGTTACAATAACCGTTCATCACATGCTTTCTTCATACAAAAATTAAGAAATTTGATGGACCATAAAGCTTTATGTTGTAGCTCCTGAGGAAGATGGCAAAATTTTCCATAGATGAGCTTGAATGGTGTGGTCCCGATGTCAATCTTGTACGCTGTTTAGAATGCCCAAAAAGCATCATCTAGCTTGAGTGCTCAATCTTTCCTTGAGCTTGAAACTGTCTTCTCAAGCATGTTCTTCAGTTGTCTATTTGACACTTTAACCTATCCAGATATAGTGTAGAGATTTTATGTGTCACCCCATACATGGTGAGAAGATCGTTGAATTATTTCTCACTGAAATGTATCCCTTCATATCAAGTCACAGATCTTGAAACTCCAAAGTGAGAAAAATAATCTTTGAAACAACTTGATCACAGACTTTGCATCAGGGGCTTGGGTAGGGATGGTCTCGACCCACTTGGATACATAATTGTAGGTGACCAATATGTATTCATAACCGCAAGAGGATGGGAAGGGGTCCATGTAGTCAACACCCCATACATCGAACACCTTAATCTCCATAATGGAGTTGAGAGACATCTCATATCACTTTGATATCCCACCAGTCCTTTGGCATTTGTGACATGCTTTGATATAAGCATGGACATCTTGAAACATGGTTGCCCAATTAAATCCAACTTGAAAGATCTTGGTCGCTATCTTTTCTCTCATAAAGTGACCTCTGTAGGTATAATAATGGTATCCAAATACGATGCTTGGTATCTCCTCCTCAACTACACACTTCTGGATAATTCCGTCAGTTCCTTGTTTGAAAAATATCGGGTCATCCCAATAATAAAATCTGACATCATGCATGAATTTCTTCTTTTGTTAATAAACGAGATCAGGTGGAAGATGTCCCGTGTCAAGAAAATTGGCAAAGTCTGCAAACCATGGTCTTTAGGTGTATCCACAACATACAATCTCTCTGTGGGGAGGTAATCATCAATGGGAAACACATCCTCTACACCTGTAGTCACTCTAGAAAGGCGATCAAGGACATTGTTTTCAGTTCCTTTCTTATCTTTGATCTCAAGATTAAATTCTTGAAGCAACAAAATCCAATAAAGCAAGCATGGTTCAATGTCCTTCTTGTTCAACAAATACTTGATGGAGACATGATCAGTGTGAACCACAACCTTTAGAACCCACTAGATATTGACAAAATTTTTTGAAGGCATACACTATGGCTAGCATCTCCTTATAAACTATGTTGTAGTTTATCCATGATTCATCAAGTGTATTACTGGCATAGTGGATAACATGCAGCTTATTGTCCTTATGTTGACTAAGTACAATGCCAATGGTGTAGTCACTTGCATCACACATCATCTCAAAGGGTGCGTCCCAATCTGGTTGTAAATGATCAAAGCTAAGATGAGAGCATCCTTAAGCTTTTTGAAGGTGGCTTGATATTCATCACTGAATACAAAATCAACATATTTTGCAAGTAATGAGCACAAGGGCTTAACTATCTTGGATTTCAATACCTTTGCTAGAAATCACATCGCCTAGTGGATTGTGCCATAAAATGTCACTTCTCCCAATTTAGTACTAGGTTAACTTCTTAGAACGCTCAAGGACTTAGATACATTAGACAAAAAATCATCGAAAGAGTTCCTGTAGATGCTGAAATCATCCATAAAAACTTCCATTGTTTGTTCAATAAAATTAGAGAAGATAGACATCGTACAATGATGAAAAGTCACTAATGCGTTGCAAAGACCAAATGACATGCATATATAGGTGTATGGGCCTTAGGTTCATGTGAAAGTTGTCTTTTCCTGATCTGGAAGGTAAATCAGTATTTGAAAGAATCCAGAATAAATGTCAAGCAGAAATAGAAATGATTGGCTAATCTCTCAAGAATTAAAATAATGAATGGCAATGCAAAGTGATCTTTATGGGTTGCTTTGTTCAACCTCCTATAGTCTATACACATGTGCCACCTTGTAGCTGCACAATTTTGAAGCAATTAATCATTATCCCCTTTGATAACAGTTGCACCCCCCTTTTGGGCACTACATGAATAGATCTCACCCAGGGCCTATCACTTATAGGGTAAATGATCCTTGCATCTTTCAACTTGAAAATTTCCTTTTTAAAAACCTTAAGAATATATTGATTTAAACGTCTAGGAGGTTCTACACAAGGCTTGGCATCCTCCTCTAAATTAATTCTATGCATGTAAATGGAGGGGTTGATGCCTTTCAAATCATTGATCGAATAACCAATTATTTCTTTATGCAAACACAACTCATTTAGCAATTTGATTTCTTATTCACCAGTTAAATCAACATTTACAATGATAGGAGATGTAGAATCAGGGTTAGGAAAAGAATATCTTAGCCCCAGAGGAAGCAGTTTGAGTTCTACCTTGGTGGACTTGCAAGAGTCATCTTTCAATGATGGAACATCTTCACTAGACATATGTGGACTAGAGATGGAAACAACATCTAGACTTTCTGTATCCATGGCAGTTTCAACTCACTTTCCTCACAATAGTCAACCACAAAATTGGAAAAATTGTTGTCTTCCTCTAGAAACTTGTCAATACAGTCAACTAGGAAAATATTATCCATCTTGTTTGGAGCTTTTATTGCGTCTAGAATAGAGAATTCCAGAATTTCCCCTCTTACTCTAAGAGTGATCTTGCCTTCTCATACATAAACTATGCAATCAGCTTTGTGGAGGAAGGGTCTTCCAAAAAGGATAGGATTGGATGAAACTTCATTCATATCTAACCCAACAAAACCACAATGCATAAAGAACTTACCCACTTGAACACGTACATCTTCAACAATTCCTCTCGTATACTTGATGGTGTGATATGTCAAATGAATGGCCATCTTGGTTGGCTTCAAGTTTTCAATGTCAAGATGCTCCTACAATGTAAATGAAATAAGGCTTATGCTAGCCCCAAGGTCAACTAAACCTTTATTAAGTGTTGTATCACCAATCTTACATAGAATTGTGAAAGCACATTGATCTTAAAGTTTCTCCGATAGTCTATTTTGAATGATGAAACTCATCCTTTTAGATAGCATAACAGTTTGCACTTGAGCAGTCCTTGTTCTCTTGGTCAAGAGGTCTTTCAGGAACTTTGCATAGGTAGGCATTTCAACAACGACTTCTGATAAAGGAAGGTTAACATATAGTTTGTTGAGAATGTCCATAAACCTCTAAAATTTTCCATCATTCTTCTTGCATGCAAACCTTTGAGGGAAAGGGCAGTAGGCTTGTAGGATGGTTTCTATTCAGCCGTATCTTTCTTCGTTTGCATTTCCTCATCATTATCTTCTTTATCATCTTCAACTTTCTTTTCATCTACCGATGAGGGTCTTTCAATAATGTTTCCACTCCTTGAAGAAATGGACTTGCATTCATGTGGATTCATCTATGGTTGGCTTGGCAGTGAACTGGAAGAGGTACTTTGATTTGCTAGAGCTTGACAAGAAATTTGATTTTCTAGCATCTTTGCATGAGTGGAAATGCCGTCTACTTTGGAATAAAGTTGAGTGATAACATCTTTCAAGAGTAACCCATGTGCACTAAACTCACCATTTTTCTGAATTTGCATTGACACAAAAAATTCAAGCATGGTTTCTAAAGTTGACTTAGGTCGAGGCTGATTGTAGTTTCTATTGCTGTTGAATCCTGACGATTGGTTATTATTCATGGGCTAGCAGTAACCCAGTTGTTGTTGCTGACTCTGGCCTTGGTTTTGCCGATGATTTGATGATTTTTGATTCTGAGGATTGTTGTTCTTTTAGGAAAAATCTGGTTGATATCTCCATCTTAGATTATAGGTGTTGGAGTAAGGATCATAGAGTTGCTTGTTGGGAAAACTCCCTACTACATTAGCTTGCTTTTGCACCTCTCCAACGTCCACTTGTGGGGAAAAACAAGAAGAAGAGTCATGCTCGGGTGGTCCAAATGCATCACACACTTGACAAACTACTGGGATGGAGTGTGTACTCATCTTTTCAAACTTCTGTGACAAATCATCAAGTTTGGATGCAATAAGATAAACTGCATCAACAATGTACTTCCCACTTGACTTCTCAATAGTTCCACTTTATGAGAAAGGTTTGATGGTTATTTCTAATCTCTACTGGCAATGATTGAGGGACATATCTTCTATGATGTCATATGCCTCTCTATAGGATTTGTCCATAAGTGCTATGTTTGCAGTGATATCCACAATCATACAGGTGTTGTAGAATAACCCATTGTAGAAGATTTTTAGCAGCAACTAGTTGGTCAAACTATGGTGAGGACAAAGGCACTACAGATCCTTAAAACTCTCCCACATATCATAAAGTGTTTCACCTTCCCATTGCTTGAAATTAGTGAGCTGGCTCCTCGATTGAGCGGTTTTGATAGGATAAAAATACTTAGTAAGAAAAGCATTCAACAATTTGTCCCAACTTTTGATGGATCGCTTGGGCAAAGAGGAGAGCCATGCATTGTCTTAGTCTTGTAGGGTAAATAGGAACAAGAGTAGACATACTCCTTCAGCTAGAGCACCATTAACCTTGAAGGTGTCCATGTACTGCAATAACTCAACTATGTGAAGATTCAGATCTACCATAGGAATTCCTCCAAATTTGTTTTGCTGGATCATCTGCATTATGGTGGGGCTGATAGAGAAGTTCTTGGCCTCAATATCTGGATGATCAGTTGCTCTACAAATGTTGATGGCAGTCGATACAACAAATTCCTTTAGCGGGAAATTGTCCTCCATGTATGGTTCTTGATGGTGATTAGGTGTAGGTGGTGGTGAAGGTGTTTAATGGGGTAATGATGGTTGTGATCTCTCCAAGATTGAAGAGTTATCACCCTTCTTTTCTCTCCTTCAGATGTAAAAATTTTGTTCAATTTTTGGGTCTAAGAAAATGGATGTTTCAAGACCCCTCTTAGAACAACAACCGACAAAAGCAATAGTTGAGTGAGAATCACAAAACTAAAAGGTATCACAATATTAATAATGGAAAATTATGACTTAGTCTTGAATACTAATTAATACTTTTACTCTAACTAAAAATTACCGTAGCTCCCCAGCAACGGTGCCAAAAAGTTGTTGATTGCCTAAGGCAAGCGAGTTCTAAAATTGAATGTATCAACTCGTCAGTCACCCCAAGTATATGTGATCAATTGTAGTTGAGGTCAAACCACAGGGAGATAGGCTAGCTAGTCACAAAGATACAAATTTTCAACAATCTAAGTCAGTTTCTTTTAAAAGGTTGGTTTGGACTAAATCGATTCTAAAAATTAAATAAGAAAACTAAAAACACTAATCACTTGAAGAATGATTAAAAATTAGATCACAAGAATCTTGGATATGGGATTTCAATGCCACATCATAACTCAAATATGAACCACAAATCTGACTCATATAAGTCAATCCTTAAAGGGTAGGTTGATATCATCTAATACATCTACCAATGATAAAAGATACTCCTAACCTCATATCACATTCCCATGCATATACACAGTTTCAAACTACAACCTACAACCCTCAACATGATCCTAGCCATTTCCATGATCAAGGACATGTTGTCAAAAGGGTTATTTCCTTACCTCTTACTATATCTTCCCAGAAATAATAAGAAGCATAAAACATGTAAATATGGTGGCCAACCATGCATACAAGAATATAAACATCATAACTCATTTTGAAATAGAAGATTAATCAATATTTAAACATGAAGTTTGGACCACATGAGTTATGACATGGGAGATACTCTCCCATGTCCAAGAAAAGGAGTTTACTCACTCATGGTGAGAAAATATAGCTATAAATGATATGTCATTGAAAGAAACATGAGTAGAGAGAGGGAGATAACAAATAATTATATGATAGTGAAGAAATGATAAAGACCTCCGACTAAGAGGTGAAGATCCATCTTTGAAAATGCTCCTTGCTTCATCAACCTCTTATCTACAACTTTGCAAAGGAAAAGAGAAGAGAAATTGAGACAAGAATGGGTTCCCTCCTGAGAAACTCTAGATTTTTCACCAAAATTGCTCCTCCAAAGATCTAGACTCATCTCTAGCCTATAACTATTCTAAATAGTACATGGTATGCTTCTCAAGGGAAGTGGTTCGTTATATCTAATGAAAATGAGCTATAGTTCTTTTCTTATTTTTCTAAAAATAAGCATGATATGCCGTGTGTGATGACCACACACCGTGTCAGATCCATTTTTCAGAATGAGTCAGGCCACGATCAAAAGTAACACACCGTGTGTGATTAACACACAATGGAAGGACACTTCCCTGTCAAATTCTGGGATTTCTTGGGTCACACCATGTTGTCGGGTCACACCCCGTGACTGCAATCGATTCAAGAGTCAGCTGACTGAGAGTCACACATCATGTGGAGTGGTCTAGACATTGTGTTGCTGGTATTCTATTGAGTTTCGAGCTCCAAGACTTGGGGAAACTCCGAAAATGCCAAAAGGTCAAATTTTGGGCATTTTTCTTTCATTATGAGTGGAATGTGGTGTACCTGCAATTCAAACCTTGAAATGAGTAAGATCAACAAGAAACAATCATCCTAGAATGAATCACAGTAGAAATGTGGTTAAATTGAGTGAAATGAGAAACTAAAATGGCATAAAAATATGATATGATTTGTGCACATCATCATGCATAGACAGTCTTAGGGACAAAGAACTCTTTCAGTTGTTTTGATGCTTGGTGTTGTATAGCTTGGCTTCATAAGGTTCTTGATTGGCCAACGATGCCTCATTTTGGGCGGTAAGGGCTCGCTCAATCCCACCATTCACTTCCTACTCATTCATCCTATGATGATTCACTCAAATTAAGTGATGGAAATTCCTTTCTATTCCAAGATAAAAAAAATGATCAATGAAGAATCAACACTTTACAAGTGTGGCACACAACACTTGGTCCTTGGAAGATTAGAGAAGTTTTTGAACAAAGAAGTTTAATTCAACAAAGATAGGTGCAATTGCAGAAAAAACTATATTAATGGAATGGAACTCAGTAGAAGGAGTAGTAGCATTGTCAGAATGGGACTCGACAGATAGAGAAAAAAAGGGAATTTTTTTTGTTCAAATTAAAATGGAGTTTGAAATAATAATTAGTTGTCCCCGACAACATTGCCAAAATTGATGCATGTTGTTTACACAAAAATTCACTAGGGGGCTGATTGCTAGAATTTAATCATTTTTTATCACAAAACAACCACTTAAAGAAGCTGGCTATTTTATTAGTATAGAAAGGGTCTTCCCATAGGACAACATTTTAAAGATTGAGTTTGAAACAACTTACTTTGAACAATTATTTAAACAAGAATTATTTGAAAATTATTCAACCAACTTAAGTATGTTGCAAGAGGTTTGATTATGCTAGAATAAAAGAAGAAAGATTGCAATAAGAACAAAATAACAGAGGATTACACTAAGAACAAGACAATGGAAAGTTACACTAAGAACAAGTAGAGAAAGAGTATCTATGAGTAGAATTAATCTGCAAAAGTAGGAGCAATTGAGAAATTGAGTTTGATTTGATGATAATAGATATCATGATGATGGGTTTCAACCAATAGACTTCATAGAAACTTGATTGATAGAATCTATGAATAGAAATTAGATTAGGTGATGGTATGTGAAAACATTCTCAAACACATTTGCAATTGCTTGAACTTCTCACAAACACATTGATCTTGGTATTTACAGATCCTTGCTCAATCATCCCAACAGAGTTCTTTACAAGATTTTATCCAGTGCTCTATGTGTTTGTTTGGTTGTTCTGAGCCTGGGTCTGAGATCTCATCATCCAAGGCTAACATAAAAAAAAGAGATCAAATCATCTAAGTCATGAGTTAATCCAAACAAACAACATCTAACAAGTCATATCACATAAAAACTAATCTAATCAACTATGGATATGGGGCTATCCCCCATGCCTTGTATGAAGGACTACTCACATTTCATGGAAAATAAAGAAGGAGTAAAAGAAGGAAGAAGGGGGGCCATAGACTAGTAAAGAAGAAGAATCCAAAGAGGACTATGATCTAGTGACAATAAATGGAAGCACTTCTTAATTCCTTATCACTAGTACATAAACCACCTTTAACGTCGGTTAAAATACACATATAACGTCATTTCCTACTAACACCTAAGTGGGTGCCACTAGAGATAAGCATTCAATTTTTTGTGAACGAACAAACCGACGACTAAGTCCCGACCTCAATTGCTATGATTAAAGAAACTGACACAACTGAATAATTATCTCATCGATTACTGATGCAGAAATCGGCGTTGCACTACTAAGCTAAGTCACAAATTTAATTGATGAAGGTTTCTGCATAGTATGTTATATGCATAAATTGAAGATACAGTCTAGCTGAGTCGTTGGTTTTGTTACCAAACTGAGATTGAAAGTCAGTTGGAAGCACGACCGTGCTGCCCAACATGGATGTTTTAGTGTCAGTTCTTGTCCTAAAGAAATCGACGAGTATGCCCCTATAATGTTGGATTTTGTCCTAGAACTGACGATTCAGACCTACAATGTAGTTTCCTGGGACAACCGACAACACATTTAAGTTTTTTTTAATAACATGTCTGTAGACATGCTATCTAACTATTCAGCAGGATGCAGAACCTATAGTTTAGATTTACAACTTTGAACTGCATGTTCCATCCTGTGTTTCGCTTGACAACATGCCAAAAAACCTATAAAACCTACAATAACAAACACACAATCCACCAACATACAAGATCCATTCTCCAATTCCATTCTCATGACATGTAAAAATACAATTCTCATTGTATTAATTCATCTTCACATTCATTCACACACATGTAAGTCTACATTATTCACATATGCACCAATTCCATTCTCATGACATGTAGAAAAGTAAACCTCATTGTATTCATTTATCTTCATATTCATTCATACATGTGTATATTCATCATTCACACATGCACCAATAATTTACTCACATTAAATTTGAAGTTGCAAGAAGTCATAAGCACCATAAGTATATAAAAATAATGACATAAAAGTTTACAAAACTCATTCTTTATCCCAATCAAACTCGAAATGCACTTTCTTAACGAAAGCTTGTACCCACTTTTCTTGTATCTCATTTATATGTTTTGTCATATAGGGATTGTTCATGTCAAACAGTTGCAAAGAGAATGACATATTTAATGATATTTTCATATTATCAAATGAGACTATTTAATTGTGATGATCAAGACTATATATAGATTAGCTTATGTAAGCAGTTGATGTCTGGTGCCCCTTGTCTGGAAATCATATCCATACACCACATCATGTAGTATTCACCTGCCCAACCATTATCTTGTATAGAGCACTATAAATTTACCACCATACAAAACATTAATTCATAAAAGTAAGAATAGTTGGCATAAATATGCATTGGAGTCAGAAAAACTAACTCAACATTCTGCCAACTCAACACTTATTTTTCCTTATCCACCTTTCCTCCAGTCTTATTGAATTCTTTTATAGACTTAGTAACACATTGAATTGCATTAGTAAATACTCACGCATTAATATATTTTAACAAATATAAAAAAATTACTCATGTGATAATGCCTTTTTCATTTCGTGTCCCTCACTATCTACTTGGTCACCCTTAGAATCTAGATAATAGAATTATAGAGACAATAACCAACAACACCCAATGATTATTCCTGAGTAAAGAGAAGGAAAACAAAATAAAACTCTAAATCCACAATGAAATGTAATTCTTAAGTCAAAATTATAAACAAAGTAACTAAACTTATTCAACATTGAATGGAGCGATAGTCACACTATTTTTCTCTTTATTAAAATATTTAAATGCGGTACAACTATATTCAAACACATATACATGGTCTTTATGTACACGACTAATCAATGATGGAACTAGAAATGCCACATGGGGTAGTCTAAACTTTGTACACACCGTATGTAAGTAGCAACAAAATGTATATCATGTATGCATATATAAGAAAATAGATGAAACATATATAAAACGACATATTTAGCCATACAATCTCACCATATCCAAAGTTCTATTGTAGATGTATTCAACCAAGAATAGTTAAACATCTCCAAAACATCTTGCAAAAATACACTAGTATCATGAGCTTGACCTACAATGTCCTTCTTAATATGGACTATCATAGGTGACCGTTCTTCAAAGTCGGCTATCCATACCACCAACCCCCTGTAATTAGGACTTAGGGAGTCGAGTAGGTCCTTTTAAAGACAACCAGACAATTCAATATCTTGTGGAGGAAGTGGAGGATGAACTATAGGGGGTTTCTTAGGTGTTACGTCCTGCATAAATATATATGTGTAATATATATATATATATATATATATATATATATATATATATATATATATATATATATATATATATATATATAGTCAGGCCAAAATATACTCGAGTGTACAGATTATGCCGTACACCTCAATGGTGTTTGCCTATCTAGACCTCGTCTTTCCAAAATACAATCTATTGATCTTCATGGTTACAATAATAATAGACCACATATAAAATTTGAACTCATTTGGATGAGTGTAAGTCACTCATTCAAGGACAACAAAATAGACGCACAAAACTAATTTGAAATGCATGATTCTTGCCTCCTTTAGATGCACGACCTATAAATATCCAAATGAGCTAAAATTTATTATATAGTATGTTCTTAAGATATTTAAGAAGATCAATGGTTTAGAAATTTCAAAAAGTTACTGCATCTTTAAAAATGAATGAGGTATACGGTGCCTCTGGTACACTTGAGTGTACACTAGTCTGACTCTGTATCTCTCTCTCTCTCTATATATATATATGTATTCTGGTATCAATTGTCAAATATATAAAGATAAAATGAAATGTAAATTTAGCATACATCAGTATAAACAAATCCCGCTTTAGGCCACACAACCCACTGCCTTCTGCATCACCTATCATGTCGTGCTTGGGATGGCCATATGGTAGTTTAGTCTGCTTCCGAGCATTGTAGACAAGCATTGGCATCACGCGAACCACATCAACATGCATTATAGAACCATGAATCGTGTCACCTGCAAGGGGTGGGTAAGCCACACCCAATGCAATGATATATCCTTGAAATACAAGATGACATAGCTTCAACCCATAAAAATGTGTACATAGTGCTACATATATACCTAAACACAAACATATTATATAAATGAATAAAAAAAGACTACGATATCACAAAAGAACTTACAACAAACGTACTAGTTGGCGGGTCCATGTGATTATTCCCAACCACCTCTGTCGTAGGAGGGTCCACCTTATATGAAGAGCGGGGTGTCACAAGTACTATCTGATGAGGAGCTAAATGAGAAGCATGATACTGTCGCATTGCTTCCTCTATTACCTTTAAAATCACCTCTTGTACCTTCTCTTTTGAGAATCATCCTTTATGGACAAATTTTCTCTTTTGCTCTGGTAGTCGAAAGAAAACTCTTATACCGACACCAGCGCCAGCAACCCTAACACACCCAAGATGCTCTGATTACCTAGAGAAACTATCCATTCATCCCTTGTTCCTTCAGGGATGAACTTGCCTTGTTTCCTTTACTCATGGAGCCCCCACTAATGATCATCTATAGTAATTGGTGAGTAAAACATAACAATCAAGGTCAATGTAGAGTATAACAATCATCAATAGTAATTGCTTTGAGAGTTGAATTTTACCATTTTGCAGCCACCTCAACGGTTGCAGGGTTGGGTATCTCTTCAGATTTAGTTTGCCTCCCAGCTATCCATCGATCATGGTGATTTAGAGATGTAGTATTAGAGGACTTAAAAGTCCCAGGAGTAGGCTGCTGAGAAGAGATGCCTCTAGATCTTGGCGAATCTTTTCATAGTCTCTTGAACCCATCTTGTGGATGTGCACATTCTTCGCACAACTTTCTTTTTGAGCATAACCTAAAGCCTGGTTAATCCAAAACAAATGTTAAATACATAATATATAATACATAATGAGGAGGTTTAATACCTTGAATTAATTGGATTTTCTCTTAGCAACAAACACCTCCCATGCCTTCGGGTCTAGATAGTTCTATTTCTTAAGGGCTGATTTCTTCTTCTTGTTTTGGTTCATTATGTATTCTCTTGTTAGATTTGTCCTATAATTCCTTAGTACCCTCCCATAGTGTTGTAGAACCTTTCTACGATGCAGTTTTTCATCCAACTCAAATATGCTCTGCAAAAGTTCATATACTTAGTGGAAAATTCTTAAAAAAATGTAACTCATAATATCTAACACTAGTTCCTTCCATATTAAGTCATTGGTGCCTTGAGAAATTTTTATACCAAGATTCTACATTTATATCCGATTTGCTAAAAGTAAGAACCCCTAGATATTGCACAAAAGAATTGGCATTCTTCCCAAAATGATTTCCTTGATCGCCAAACTCAACAACCCTCTTTGGTCCTTTACTCCTTTTCTCTACTAACTTGTTCATCATGGTGATGCCTCTTTGACGTGAACACTCATGATGCTTCTCAGAAAGCTCAACAAGATCCTTAGGGCACACATCCTCTGGAGCAACATGCTAAGATTGACAAGAAACACATATAAGTCATAAAAATGTAACTTATAAATGTGATAGACATCATAAAATGCACACCTACATAATAAAACAATACAACTTACACATGTATCATCATCATGGTGCTCATCCTCACGGTAATCATACTCACGGTCATCACTCTCATATTCAGACTCCATCTTAAAAATGTCATAAAATTTTAAAAAATAGTCAAACAATAAAATATAAGTGATATAGAATGGTAAATGCACATCTAACATTTAAAAAATAAAATGCATGTCTCTAGTATTAACTGGATATTAGATCAATTAACATTCCTTCTGTGTGATTTACATATATAAGTTAGTGTTATCTTCAGCATTTGATGTTGGCAACCCAACTGAGAATGCACTTGAATCATCATACTTGTCATAATACTCTTCTTCATCTATAGGATCTACAGTGAACTGCCTTTTACCATGAAGAACAACTGACCATTTTTCATTTATAGGATCATCAATATAAAATACTTACTTTGCCTATGATGCCATTATGAATGGTTCATCCTTCTCACTAATATTTTCAAAATTCACTAATGTGATCCCCAATTCATCCACTACAACGCATTTTGTGTTATCAATCCAGTTACACCTAAAGTCTGGAACTCTGAAATCTATGTAGTCAAACTCCCATGTATCTTTAATGACACTGAAACATGTCATTTTAGCTTCATGTGGAAAAATACAATGAAGACGTTTGAAGGATTACCCCATTTTTTGGATGTCACTTTTATCATCTTGATGTTTTGTGTAATATGAAAACCCATTTTTGTCAAACCCTTAATGAGCAGCCTAAATCGCGCGTCCTAAAATTGGAGGCGGATTTGAGGTAGTCGAGCTTTTACATTTATAAACCCGAATCCTTCTAGGCCCCCGCAACTTTGTTTACGGGGTCGAAGTAGATATACGGGGTCGAACACAGGGACAAGGGGGTAGTGTTGAGAACACGGAATCGACACGCTACACTCCGATAGGTATAAAGAGAAGTAAATTCTCGAAAAGGGAAGCAGTAAGATGTCACAAATAAAACGAAGAAAACTATCTCCAACTGGAGCTACTAGAAAGATTTAAGGTTTTAGTCATTTAGCAGTTTTTAGGGGTTTTCATGCAAAAGAAACAGAAAGATATTGCTCGAGCTAAAGTGAGGTACGAAGGATAAGACTCCGGTAAAACAAGCGGCGGTAGAACCAGTCCTGCACCCCTCCTCTCGAAGCGGGTACCTCTAACAAGGCATCAACGCCCCTCTCGAGGTCACTGGACTAAAATTAGAGTGGAAAGGTCACTAAAGCAACTCCGTTCCAGGCACTCATGTACTCCAGAATCGGACCAAACACTAGAGCCACAACACAACTCTCGAAGTTGTTGCGACGGGAAAACACGATTCGTTAGCTAAGCGAAACGCAATCCAAACATGCAAGCTAGAGTTCGGATATCAAACATAGCAGTCTTCCGACATTGTGCACCAAGCATAGAGTAACAAGTAATTAAGCATCTTCTATT
Source organism: Alisma plantago-aquatica (assembly GCA_963693085.1). NCBI lineage: Eukaryota > Viridiplantae > Streptophyta > Magnoliopsida > Alismatales > Alismataceae > Alisma > Alisma plantago-aquatica. The sequence continues at coordinate 940,843,075 of OY856412.1, read as the reverse complement.
TCCATAAACAAATAAAGGGTCTTAATTACAATGCATAAGTAAGGAATTAAATGACAGAAAGTAAAGATAGGTATCGCCTTCTTGATGTAGAAGGACAGCAGGGTGTTGTAGCTCTCCTGCCCGATATCGGGCAGAGGCCTAGCCCAATACAGAGGTGTCGGGCGGCACACCCTCTCGGGCGGCACGCACCGACTGTCGACCATATCGCTCAAGGACCCTGGCCGATACGCTCATGTCGTGCGACACACCCTCTCGGGCGGCACGCTCGACAAGCTAAGCGTATCAGTTTGATATCGTGTCGGGCTAAGAGCTACGCATTGTTGTTGTCGGGCACTTGTGTCGCTCATCTACGTCGGCCGATATCGGCCCGCAGTGTCGCTCGGGATGGTCCTAAGTGAACTGTCCCCTCCCTTTCAGGATGAGGAGAAGCTCACCTAGTGTCGCCCGAGACAAGCACTAGGGCACGACATGTATGCTCTCGCAGTCTCCTCGGAAGATAGCTCAACTCCCAACTGTCCGAATTCTAAAACTCCAAACTCTCTTTTCGGCTCCCTGTAGCTGCTATTTATAGTCAGCTGGCCGGGAGGAGGTATGGTGCTCGAAGCGCCACTTGGCCCCCTTAAGCGCCGGTCGATGGACGACCGATATAGTTATAGCTCGGCGCGGAGGTGTCTGCTATCGGTCACGTGACGGGCAGCGTGCCTTCCGGTGGCTGTGTCGCTCGACAAGCTGGGTTGTCGGGGCGAGTCGGGCTCCCTGTCGGGTAGAAGGCGTGCCGTCCGTCAGCTTCTTCTCGCGCGTCACCTCTTTGTCGAGCATCTTTGTGTCGCCCAACCCCTATCGGGAAGGGGTTGTATCGGGCGTCAGGGAGGCCGAGACAGGCTTGGACTTGTTCATGGGACGGAGCGGCCTTATTGCCCAAAAATGAGGAAAACCTTGCAAAAGATAGGAGAATTGGAGTAAGAGCATTGCTTGGCCAATTATTGCAAAAATTCTAATAAAATAGAGGAAAATAGCAGAAAAGGGCAGTTTTGATAACAAAATAAAGGGCAAAAATGTCACAAAAACTGGTGTTATCAACTCCCCCAAACTTAGCGTTTTGATTGTCCTCAATCAATATTTAAACTATATTTTGTGATGCTTCTTTTTGCTCGGATAACTTTCAGGCCAAGAGGTAAAACAAGTATAGTAATGCCTTTAGAGATAATGCTGCTTCACTGCAAACAAAAGACTATGCGTTTCCTTGCCTTATTATTTCAGTAAATTTTTTCTCTACAGCTTCGGCGAGACTTTGTTGTATGATTCCGAAGTTAGTTTACGCACCAAACAACTTTCTTTTTCGGGGCAGAAAGTTGTGTATAGGGTAGGCTAAGGCTTTTTGGGTTTTTCATTCTTGTCTCCCATCAGTCCATCCAGGTAAGGGTCCGTTAATGGGCAAGTGGTCCCTGCAGTCCAAGCCAGATGGCTTTAGAGCAGTGATTTCATATCCTACGTACCACTGCCCCAGATCTACCATGCCTAAAGATGGGTACTTTTGGAAAACAAGTGGTGTATATATATATATTTTTCTTTTTCTTTTATTGGGCACAACTCTCATGCTTTTATTCACGCTCATAAGGCTTCTCTCTCTTTTTGGGATTTTTTTTGGGTAAGGGGGAACAAAGAGATTCCTGCTGTTTGGGTAGCTTTTTCCTTCTCCATACTCGTCTCTTAACTATTTGCGAGATTATTGTATTTTTGAAATTTTTGACATGGCAAACCATATTCTTTTGTTCGTTTGAAGCAGCATTATCAAAAAGATATAACAGGACTTGCGTCACATTCATCACAAAGAAAATAAACTTTGCAAGCAGTTTGCATCAGGTTTTTACTAGTATAGCGACTTTGTACATATGCATGGGAACAAAATAAGCAAAATTTTCAAAATTTTCAAAAATTTTGGTATAAACATATATATGTACACATGATATAGGAAAGAACACCCGGTCAGCGTTATCGCAGCTGGTAAGGCACGGTGTCCCCCTCCGGGGGGAGCCGAGTTTGAACCACGCTGTGGAGCGCTGGATTTATCACCCGCCAGTTATCCGGGCTATGGCTGGAAAAAGGATGCGGGCTCTGCCTAAGGCAGTGAAAAAATCTTTTTTTTTTGATATAGGAAAGAACAAAAGGATAAAGAACAAAAGAATAAGGAATTTAAGTCAGAGAGATCAGAAGATTTTTGTACCTCCCTCACTGGTACATGCTACCCCCCCACACTTACTCCACACTTTGTCCCCAGAGTTGTGAAGTAAATAAGGTGAGGTAATGTTTAATCCAGTGAGGTTGCACCTGCATTAGATAGGAGTTCCCACACGTATTCTCCTCGTTTGCTGTGATATCCTATGTGGTGGAGCTGGTCAGGCGTTGCTTCACTTGCCATCCATTCCAGGACGAAGATGCCGCAATCGTTGGATAAAGGAAATAGTCGCGGACTGCGGTGGCAGAACTGGAGTTCGTGCCATTTGCCTCCCTATATGTCCAGGAATGGTTCGATCATCTTTGACACTTCATCGTAATATTTTCGAACTAAGCGTTCGATTGGTGTCAAAAGTTCCGATGTACACATCACGGGATGGTTCTTGTTGCTGTTCGAGCTGTTGTAGAAAATGCCTGCTCGTTGCCGAGTATACATCGCTAGATGCGTCCAATGATTGTAATGTACAATAGGCAGGAAGATAGTGCCTGCGACGCCGTCCTTAAATTCTTGCAGGAACATCTTCTTCGCTCCTGTTTCGTCGGCGAGGCAGATATCGTTGAAAAGCAAAGGATGGGATATATATGCATGTTCTAGCTTTGGCTGTATATATTGGATGTAAGCGGCTGCAACTATTACAGCCAAGCACCCTCCTTCCTTCACCATGTCCCTTAGATCATCTGCCAGGACTATGACATCTCCTGTCTGAAAAGCAACATCTGATGGGGTTGAGTCAGCAAGCTTCTTCCGGATGATGTTGACCTGCTCCTGTGTGAGAGTTGAACACGAAAAGCAGTCGAAATTTTTGATCTGCCCTTCAGAAGCTTCGGGCAAAGTAGTATCTTCCTCCCCATGCACTTTCTTCAGAATTGCTAGCTGCTTGCCCACCCCATGAATTTCGGTTGCTATCTCTTCTTCTTTTTCTTCTGGGGTGCTGGATCGAGAAGAATCTTCCTCTACATCACTGTTCAGCAGTTGCTCCGGCACTCCTGTGTCCTGGAAATAGCGCTTGTCCTTGATTAGGAGCATGCGTAGACACCCTTGCACTGATAAAAGGACATGTTTCTGAGGACTCCTAAGTTTCCGATTGAGTTGAGCGCTTCAATGGCACCCAAAACGGCGATAGTGCTGTTTACGCTCCCCACTTCTGCCTGTTCGGGGAGGTTTCTGATAGCGAAGTAGTTCCAAGGTCCTTGAAGACGTTGGATTCCTTGCTTTAAAGCTCGTAGCAGGCGTATTGGCAGGCGTTTCAACTGTCCATCCTCCGGGCGGCAGAAAATACCCCCGGAGCGTGGTACTTCATCATTGCTGCAACACAGCAACTGGACGTCGCAGTTTCTGATGTCCGCCACACAGAGAAACCACACGTTGCGATGCTTGTATGGGGCCAACACCAGATTTGGTCTATGCTCTTCGACGTATTGCAGCATGTTGACCACCACACGGGAGTCTTGATCTCCCTTCATCAGCCTTCTTGCCAAGGTCGGGGTGGCTGTGTATATTTGTCTCCGACCTGTCCTGCTGTCGATCTTCTCTATTATTACGTTCTCCAGGACCATGAACACTCGTTTTCCGACGACAACCGGCGTGCAAAACATCTTCTGAAGATCTCCCCGTCATAGAGAGAGGTAGCAGTCGCTCTAGACGATGTCTTCTTCATTGGCCTGCGACCTCAAGACCTTATTCAGTAGCTTCTGGTCTCTGATCGTCAGGTTCCCGACGGCTCTTCTATCGAAGTCGGCCATCTCGAAGGAGGGTATCTCAGACGGCTCGCGGAATTTGTCCACAAATGAGCACTTTCCTCGGGGTGGATGTCTGTTATTCACTATGTAGACATCCCCCACCTCTCCCTCGGACTCATCAGACGAGTCTTCCCCGATGCTAATGTCTGCGCCATCATCTTCAACTTCATCCAGGGGGATGGAGACGTTAGCATCTCCCAAACCCAAACAGCTCTCCTGTCTACTGGGAGACCCTTCGACAGATCCTTGTTGTGTCCCGTCCTCGGGTGTTGATGATCGCCCGCTAGAGGAGGAGGATGGGGACGTCGTTCCCAAGGGGGAACCTGAAAAAGAGGGACTAGGGCTCCGACTGGGAGGTGACAGCGACCGTCTCGGCTGCCTTCGGCGCGGATGGTCGTCACTTCTGTCCATCCTCTCCTCGAGCCTGTCAAGCTGTTGGAGAACTTGCTACATTGTTGCATTTAAGGCCTCTAGTCCGCCGGGTATGCTCGCTAGAGCCAGCAGCTCGCTCTCTTGGCTGTTCAGCCTGATCTCGTGGTTGTCCTGCTTGTCTTGAAAAGATGCAAGTTTGCGGGCCAGGGAAGTACAAGTAGCAGAGTTGATGGTGGTTACCTCCCACAAATCATCGAGTTCGTTTCTGAGCATATTTCCGAGTGACGGAGGGGGTCCGATGGATCTCCCTTCTGTCCTCGCGACATCTAGCTCGCGTGAAGGTCCACCCGGAGAGGTAGAATCTATGAAAATTGTTCGCGAACCAGATGCCGCCAGGCGGGGAGTCGGCACTTTTTCAGGTGATGCCGCCTTGCCTTCTCTTCTGATTGGGGATGGCCGCGGTGAGAGCGGACTTTGCTCCACCTCTGCACTATCGGTGATCTCCTCGACTGCTGCAGGCGGGGACTTCGGCGGAAAGGATGGTGTTCTTTCGAGTTCCCTCATGATCTCATCAAACATCACGTTGTTGTTGCCCCACTGAAGCTCCTCTCCCGTATCTGCAATTTTAGAAACACGGATGGGAACTGCGGCCGTCTCTTCCACGGCAGATCCCGAAGTTTCCATCCCAGTGACCTCAACAATCACCGGCTCTTTCTCAGCCACCACTGTCGTTGTTGGTGCGGTGGCTGGTATGGTTGGAGAGATGACAGCTTGATCAGCAGTTGTCACCGGCAGTTCTGGGGCTGGCCTTTCTGTGGCCCTGATCGTGGTGGCGGTAGCCGTGTAATTAGCTATAGCTTCGATCTCAGCAGTGGTGAAGACCAACTTCTCCTTGTCGTAGTTGGCGCAGCAAGGAAGGGGAAGGAGTATGTCCGTCCTTGAAAACTTGTAGAAGAAACTTCCCCTCTCCTTCTGGATGATGTTGGTCCTCATTAGATATTTGGTGTCAAACACCTCATCGCCTTGCGTTCTAGTATGGCTGTGCGGCTCGAACAGGTACCCGAGTCCTGCTGCGATGAGGTTGATAATGCCGCCCATGCAGTACTCCTTAGTGGCCTCCTTCATTGGATGAAACCTATTCAGCAAGAATCGACCAAGGTTGATCACTCGGCCCTCCATAATATGCCACATGACGTGGAGCTCTTCCGTGTAGATGCTGCTGGATTCATTCTTGCTGAACAGCAAGCATGCCACCAGCTTTGCACGATCCTCCAGAAGTAGGAGTGCACTGCCACGACCTTTGCTCCCGGCTTAAACGAAGATTCTCCGGTAAGCCTGCCCCAAACTCCACAGGATTGAACCCGTATTCCTCGGTGATCCTCTCACTGTTGTCCATCCGATTCTTCTCTTCCTCGCTGGAAGAGAAGATCTCATTTAAGAGCTTCTCAGAGATGGCGTGCTCCGAATTGTACAGCCGGGCCTGTAGTCTGTCTGGCCCGCCGAATTTTTCTTTCTCTGCGGCTGAAGTAGATCTTCTTTAGTCCTGCCGCCGCAAGGACGCTCTTCAGCCTCTTCATGATCCCAAGCTCATAAAATGAGGCTCTATGGCAGAACCTGCTTGGCTTGTACATCTTGGGTACCGGCTCAGCATAGCGGCGAGCATGCTCGTCGTCTCTTGGCTCGAAACTCCCCAAAAAGGATTTCGGGAGTCCTGCTGCTGGTGTTGGCGCTGCTGCAAGTGGTGTTGGTGCTGGTACTGGAGTCACATCTTCTCCAACCCTTGCTTTCTTCTTTGTCCCTGATGTCCCAGCCTATCCTGGGTTCGGGCGCTTGGGTCTGGCAGCCTGCCCTTCAGCAGCAGTCTCAGGGTAGACCCTCCTGCCTTGCTCGTCGACTGGGACAACAGTCATCTTAATGCGGGCCATCTATGTAAGTCAACAAAAGAAATATCTTGATTAAATATGTTGGCCTTTGGAAGAAATATAATAAAGAATAGACGTGTGACCCTGTATTATCCTGTACAAAAACTGCTCGACACTCCTGTATCGGGCGACACACTGGTTTCAGCAGCGAAGCCCTGTGCCCGATACAAGAGATTGGTATCGTCCGATACGTCGAAAGATTCAATCGCACGATAAAGATAGGTCGGAAAGGCGGTGAACGCGCGTCAGGTCTGTTGCTAAAAAAGAAAGGCGTGATGGGCGATATGAGGGCGATAAGAGGAGGTGCCCGATACGTTCTTATTAAAGAAAAGCAGCGTGTCGCCCGATAACAAAAACAGGCGATGTAATGCAACATCGGGCGACACAGCTATCGCCCGACATTGGGTATCGGGCAACGCGAATCAAAGATACCCCGCACGACACCCATATCAGGTGACACGACTACTCAGCGAAGGAAACTTGAGACCGATAAACTACTTGTAACAAGAAAAGAAGCGTGTCGGCCGACACGATCTGTTGGGCTATACCTCGCTGTGATCTAGGCTATCGGGCGACACAAGAGAATTGCAGTCTCGTGCGACACGGGAGCAGAAGCACAAGTTCTCTCACTCGACACGGGAGTGTAAAAACAGCAAGGTAAGGAACCCGACACGATAAAACTCACTTTCCTTTTATAGCGACTGAACAATAAAACCCGGACGCGCGTCGACCGTTAGTCCAACGCGTAAGACGACAAGCCCAACCGTCGGCATGACTGTTGTACTCCACGAAGCCCCACCGCCTGATAAGGGTGCACTCAAAGTGCTGGTTGGGTTGCCCCCCCCCCCCCCCGTGAATCGTGAAAACAAAACAGGTTAAGCTGCGACTGATGAGTAAAACATCATTGGCCTAGGACTAAGCTCCCGGCCTCAGATGGTATTACCCATCCCGGTTAATAAAACTAAGGCGGTGGCCCACAAAACATAAGAGTCAGTGCATGTGGCACATGCACCGCCTCGAGCCTTATTACATACCAAATGTTCGTAATGTTTGTTATGTAGGAAAGTAAATTGCAATCCTATTCTAAGAAATAAAATAAAGTAAAGCTCGGGTGGCCTCCCGAGAAGCACTGTAGTTATCGTCTCCAGCTTGACGGCTCCAGTTTACTCCTTATCTGCCAGCATCATCCCTTTTCCGCAACTTGATCTCGGCCTTCCATATGTCACAGCCCTGGCCTCTTCGCAGGTTCAGTGTTTGACGGTATCTTTCCTGAGGGGTTCTTCATCAGTTTGGCCATTTGAGCTAATTGTTGGTCAATCTGGCGTTGATGCGTCTGCATATCTGCCAGCTGGACCTGCAATGAGTTTTACACACCCGAATTTGATAATGCACTTTGCGCTAGCTGGTTATTAATTGTGTCATGCTTCTTTGTGAAGTCGAAAAGCTGGCCGATTACGTCTGATTGGCTCAAGCCCTTGTCTTGATCTTTGTTTGGCCCTTGATATTTACCTTGTGCCTGAAAGTTTCCCTTCGCTGACTGGAACTGACTGTTCTTGGTATATTGACCAGACCCCCCTCTCTTCTCAAAATCTTGTATTGGCTTAGATATAGCATGCAGCTGGTGAGAATTCTCAGCTGCATCTTTGTTGCCGTAGTTAAACCCGGGATGATCTGGCCTTTTGAAGTTCACGAAGAAGACATTTTCGGTCCGTTCATCTTCCGAGTCAGAATCACTGTCTGCGTCCGGTCGGGTGTAAACGCAGTTGTCTACCCCATGTCCTCCTTCTCCGCATGTGACACATTTCATCACCTTCTCAACTGGCTTCTTACCTTTCCCTCCAACTTCTCGCAGTTGTTTAACATCAGTGGCGATCCTCTGTATCTGCGAGGTGATGGACTCTAGTGCCTTAGATTCAAGGGTAGACCCTTCACCACCCTTCTTGACCTGTCCTCAGTCAGATCGATCAAAGTCAGCGCCGACCATCAGCTCGGCCATATTCTTGATGATCTTTTCAGACTTACTTGGTTTCTTCCCGAGTAAGTCACTGCCTGCCGCCGCATTTAGTGACACCCTTTCATCGGGGGTCAGGCCATTATAGAAGGTGGTGATGAGGAAGCCCTTCTTGTAATTATGATGGGGGAAATCCCTCAGATACTCCTGGAACCGCTCCCAGGCATCATGGAGACTTTCACTCGGCTTTTGCATGAAGGATGTTATTTTCTGCCTGTTTCTGACCGTTCTTTCGGTGGGGTAGAACTTGTTTACGAACGCATCGACCAAAGCTCCACATCCTTCAAAGACTAGTGGGGTAACCCAAGATACCAGGATAGGGCCTTGTCTTCTAGGGAGAAGATGAAGCCCTTACAGTAAATAACCTCTTGAGGGACTCCCCACATCTTTATCGTATCACATATGTTTTTGAATGCATCGAGATGGTGGTAGGGATTGTCGCTTTTCGAACTCCCCCTGAAACTTTTGTTTTGAATCATAGAGATCACAGACGGCTTAAGCTCAAAATTTGCCGCGTTGAACCGCGGGGTGATGACGGGACATCTGGGGTTGTTGGCTTTTGTGGACGCCAACTCTCTTAACGTCTTCTCCTCCTCTTCGGAGTCGTTGCTGTCGCTTTCTCCCCGACGTTGTTCCTGATCGTTCCGATTTCTTCTTTGCCTCTGATGGTGACAACGTCTGTGTCGGTGATGGCCCTCTTCATACTCCCCTGAGTCTGGATCTTCTTGTTGATGGTCACCGTCGTACCTGTCGTTTTCTTCAGGCAGGGGCGAATCAGGCCTCCTCCTTTGGCGTTCGCCTTCAGAATGGGGTGGTTCAATGTGAGGTGGCATGACGGTTGGAGTTGGTGCTCAGTGGAACAGATCACCGTCCTTCTGAGTACCTATTATTGGCACGAGGAATAAAGTTTAGAAGATAAATCTATTAATTTCGAACAGAGAATAATAGTAAAGAAGAAAAAGAGTGATGTCAAGCTCATTGCTAAGCTTGAGGCACAAGAGTGTAGTTAGTGGATTCAGATTCGTCAACAGTTCCATTTTTGCCTTGTCCCCGACAACGGCGCCAAAAAGTTGACCGGCCTAAATCGTGCATCCTAAAATTGGAGGCGGATTTGAGGTAGTCGAGCTTTTACATTTATAAACCCAAATCCTTCTAGGCCCCCGCAACTTTGTTTACGAGGTCGAAGTAGATATACGGGGTCGAACACAGGGACAAGGGGGGTAGTGTTGAGAACATGGAATCGACACACTACACTCCGGTAGGTATAAAGAGAAGTAAATTCCCAAAAAGGGAAGCAATAAGATGTCACAAATAAAACGAAGAAAACTATCTCCAACTGGAGCTACTAGAAAGAGTTAAAGTTTTAGTCATTTAGTAGTTTTTAGGGGTTTTCATGCAACAGAAACAAAAAGATATTGCTCGAGCTAAAGCGAGGTACGAAGGATAAGACTCCGGTAAAACAAGAGGCAGTAGAACCAGTCCTGCACCCCTCATCTCGAAGTGAGTACCTCTAATAAGGCATCAACGCCCCTCTTGAGGTCACTGGACTAAAATTAGAGTGGAAAGGTCACTAAAGCAACTCCGTTCTAGGCACTCTCGTACTCCAGAATCGGACCAAACACTAGAGCCACAACACAACTCTCGAAGTTGTTGCGACGGGAAAACATGATTCGTTAGCTAAGCGAAACGTGATCCAAACATGCAAGCTAGAGTTCGGATATCAAACATAGTAGTCTTCTGACATTGTGCAGCAAGCATAGAGCAACAAGTAATTAAGCATCTTCTATTTCCATAGACAAATAAAGGGTCTTAATTACAATGCATAAGTAAGGAATTAAATGACAGAAAGTAAAGATAGGTATCGCCTTCTTGATGTAGAAGGACGGAAGGGTGCTGTAGCTCTCTTGCCCAATATCGGTCAGAGGCCTAGCCCGATACAGAGGTGTCGGGCGGCACACCCTCTCGGGCGGCACGCACCGACTGTCGACCGTATCACTCAAGGACCCTGGCCGATACGCTCATGTCGGGTGGCACACCCTCTCGGGCGGCACGCTCGACAAGCTAAGCGTATCAATTTGATATCGTGTCGGGCTAAGAGCTACGCATTGTTGTTGTCGGGCACTTGTGTCATTCATCTACGTCGGCCGATATCGGCCCGTAGTGTCGCCCGGGACGGTCCTAAGTGAACTGTCCCCTCCCTTTCGGGATGAGGAGAAGCTCACCTAGTGTCACCCAAGATAAGCACTGGGGCACGACATGTATGCTCTCACAGTCTCCTCGGAAGATAGCTCAACTCCCAACTGTCCGAATTCTAAAACTCCGAACTCTCTTTTCGGCTCCCTGTAGCTACTATTTATAGTGAGCTGGCCGGGAGGAGATATGGTGCTCGAAGCGCCACGTGGCCCCCTTAAGCGCCGGTCGATGGACGGCCGATACAGTTATATCTCGGCACGGAGGTGTCTGCTATCGGTCACGTGACGGGCGACGCGCCTGCCAGTGGGTGGCTGTGTCGCCCGACAAGCTGGGTTGTCAGGGCGAGCCGGGCTCCCTGTCGGGTAGAAGGTGTGTCGTCCGTCAGCTTCTTCTCGCGCGACACCTCTTTGTCGAGCATCTTTGTGTCGCCCAACCCCTGTCGGGCAGGGATTGTATCGGGCGTCAGGGAGGCCAAGACAGGCTTGGACTTATTAATGGGCCGGAGCGGCCTTATTGCCCAAAAATGAGGAAAACCTTGCAAAAGATAGGAAAATTGGAGTAAGAGCATTGCTTGGCCAATTATTGCAAAAATGCTAATAAAATAGAGGAAAATAGCAGAAAAGGGAAGTTTTGATAACAAAATAAAAGGCAAAAATGTCACAAAAGCTGGTGTTATCACTTAATAACACATAACATTCATTTTTGGTTTAAAGGTGAGCAATTGATATTTTCAACAACATTATTTGGTGTTTGAGATAGTTGATGCAATACTTTATCTTCAAACCACCTAATAAATGTCCTATTATGCTCTCTTGCAAGGCACATTGAATTGGCTCAAGGATGTTTTGTCTTGATGAAATTGGTATGTTTGGTGATATAAATACTCACTTGTTGATGTTGTGTAAAATATACAAGTGTGCTTGTTCCCACAACTCACAATTGAAATTGGTATCTTTGGTGATATAAATTTATTTCACGTGAAGGTGTTTGTCGTTGGTTCTTGGAAAACTGATGTTCATATGAATTTTTTTTAAGGAATTTTCCCATAAAAAATTGTATTTTGTGGGTTAGTTTAGATGTCAATTTTAAAAAAAAAACTAACGTTATAGAAAAAATTATACCATTGTCATTTCTAAATTGACATGACTGGATCAATGGTGATGTTTATGCTAATGAACCGATGTTTTTTGGTCTATAGTGTCATTTTTCATTTGGAACTGATGTCAAGAAAAGTGTCATTAGAGGTCAGAAATGTACTAGTGTGTTCACTGCACAAGAAGATCAAGAACAAGGTTCAAACTAGAGCTTTATTACAGAAATAGGAGTACATGATGCAAGAATTCCAGATGCAAAATGTAAATAAGAACTAAAGACTAAGTCAAGATCCAAAATTTCAGATCCCATTCTTTATGAAGTCTCCCCTCATTTTTATAGGGAGGAGGGGTGCAAACCCAAATGACAAAGCTAAATTTGACTAACGGCTACTGTAAATGTCTATCTCGTGGACCGCTAGTCGAATGACTGGGATTCTGAGTCGCCTGACTGGGGTTCTCAAGTGTGTAGGTTCATGGAAGCAAGTGAAAACCCTAAAAGGGGTGGAAGTGCTAATTTATTTTAGGACCATCACACTATTGACCAAGACTTGGTTTCCAACAAATTGAGTCAACTGATTGGAACTTTGAATCTCCCAATTTGGACATTGAGTCGATCGATTTGAGTCATTATTGGAATGATTGATTGGAGGGTTGTGCCTTCTTGGGATGAAATGAATCTATGTATTGGCCTCATGAGACGGCTGACTGGAGTTCTGGAGTGGAGTTTTTTTGGGTGGATGAGTCGATTAACTCATGGGATGATTCAAACGATTGAAGTACTAAAATGCCTAGAATTATGTTATTGAAGCCCTTTGTCATTTGATCTCCAAGTAGTGAAGCAAACTCTTGTATTATGGATCTGAGAGAATGTGAATGAGTGTGGAATCTACAAAATATGAGCAACAATAATAATAATTCTAATTAGTGGGTCAAGAGCAAGTAAATTACAATTATTTCCAAGAATTGGGCAAAAGTAAGATAAAATCCTAGACAGAGACCTAAAAGATGCAATTAGAAAAGGGATGAATATGCATTCATCAACAATTCATATCTATTTTGAGGAAAATAAAAGTGGTTCTAATGATTTCTTAAAGAAAATGGAAGATGAACCGAACATCAAGTTTAATAAATATTTGGATGTTGCTTGTCCTAATTTGGCTAGTTTCTATCCTTGACCCATGCATGAAGTTGAAGTTTGTTGAACTAAACATGTGTGAGGTGTACTCTTAAAACCCATATCTTACTTATCTGATAATATTCAGGTTAAGGATAACTCTAGTGCTAATTATAGCTTCAATAGTGATTTTTAGGTTCATTGGTGTGGTGCCAATCGGGGCTTTATACGCAGTCCTATATGCCCACAAAGACTCATTGAGACGTAAAGACTAATCCTTGCGGTTTGGCCTCACCGTCTTCTCAAGAATGAGATTTGTCCCTGATTATCTAACTCGACTTGACCACTGGTTTGAGGATGGTAAGGAGTAGTCACACGATGATTCACTCCATGTATTTTTAGCAAACCTTCAAATGTGCAATGGATGAAGTGACTTCCACCATCACTAATAATGGCTCTTGGAACACCAAACCGGTTGAAGATATTTGATTTCACAAATTCACACACCATTTTATGATCATTGGTTCTGGTAGTAATAGATTCAATCCATTTTAATACATAATCTACGACCACTAAGATATACACGTATCCAAAGGAGGGAGGAAACAAACCCATGAAATCAATTCCTCACACATCAAACACCTCAACCACAAGAATAGGTGATAGAGGCATAATGTCCCTCTTTGAGATAGTGCCCACCTTTGGCACATCGAATAGCATTTGCAAAACTCATGAGCACCCTTAAACAAAGTTGGCCAATAAAATCAACTTTGAAGAATCTTGGTGGCTATATGTTTTCCACCAAAATTTCCTCCACATGCATCAAAGTGGCACATGGCTAGGATCTCTTGCTACTCACTTTCGAGAACACATATTATAATGAGTTGATCAGGATAATATTTGAAAAGATGCTGGCCATCCCAAGCATAGTTCTTCAGCATAGCCAAAAGTCTCTTACTCTCCTCCCTTGTCCAAGTACTCAGTATCCTTCCACTAGCTAAGAAGTTAGGTATGTGCTTATACCATGGTCTTTGGATGGATGAAAGCAAGAAGAGATTCTCATGCAACATTCTTTCTTTGATGCTATTCCTATCATCATACAATGCTTCAATGTGGGAGAGATGATCGCCTGTAGAATTTTCCACTCCCTTTTTATCAACAATCTCTAGATCAAACTCTTGGAGCAATAGAATCCATCAGATCAATCTTGTTGTAGAATCTTTCTTTGTCAAAAGGTACTTTAAGGATGCATGATCTGTATAAACCACCACCTTGTTTGGCAAGAGATAAGAAAGAAACTTGTCAAGAGAAAAAATCATGGCAAGAAACTATTTTTCTGTGGTAGTGTAGTTCCTTTGAGCTTCATCAAGAGTCTTGCTTGCATAGTAAATAGCATGTGGAATCCGACCAATCCTTTGGCCCAACACAGCCCCAACGACCATATTTGATGCATCAGTCATGATCTCAAATGGCAAGGAGAAGTCTGGGGGTGGCATGATAGGAGCAGAGATGAGCTTGTGCTTCAAGTGGTTGAAGGATTCAACACACTTGTCGTCGAAATGGAATTCCACATCCTTTTCAAGTAAATGATAATGTGGCCTTGAAATCTTACTAAATTCATTAATGAATCGACGGTAGAAACCCATATACCCCAAGAAGGATCAGACATGTCTTATGGTGGAAGGAATTGTGAGAGTGGAGATCAGGCCCAGTTTGGCCTTATCAACTTCTATTCCAGATTTAGAGACTCGGTGACCCAAAACAATGCATTTGAAAACCATGAAGTGGCTTTTCTCCCAAGATAGCACCAAATGGACCTTGACACACCTTTCAATAATAGTTACTAGGTGAAGCAAACACTCATCAAATGTCTTACTAAGCATAAAAAAATCATCTGTGAAGACTTCAAGTGACTAATCAAGCATATATGCAAAGTTGAATGTTACACATCTTTGAAATGTCAAAGGCACATTCCAAAACCCATATGGCATCCTCCTATAAGCAAAAGTTCCACTTGGACAAGTGAACATCATCTTCTCTTGATTGGCGGGATGAACAACTATTTGGAAGTAATTGGATTACCCATCAAGAAAACAATAGAAACTCTGTCAAGCTAATCTCTCCAAGATTGAATCAAGGAATGGGAGAGGATAATGATTTTTCTTGGTCTTTTCATTCAATTGTCTATAATCCATGCACATCCTCCACTTGGATTGCTCTCTCACAGGCATCAATTCCCCATATTCATTCTCAACGATTGTGATCCCATCCTTTTTGGGTACAACTTGGATAGGACTCACCCATGGGTTGTTAGAAATGGGATATATGATTCTGACATCAAGTAGCTACATGACCTCTTTTGCTAAAACCTCTTTCAACTTGGGATTCAATCATTTTTGCAATTGATGGGTTGGTCTAGCATCATCCTCAAGGTAGATTCTATGGACACAAATAGAAGGGTCAATACCCCTCAAATCAGCTATGGACCATCTGATGGCCCTAATGTTCTTCTTTAAAGCTACCATCACTGTATCTTCTCGCTCTGGAGAAAGAATAGAAGAAATGATCACTGGGAGAGTGTCAGTGGAGCCTAAGAATGCATATTTCAATCCTTCAGGAAGAGACTTGAGCTCAAGAATAGGCGGCTCTTCAAGGGAATTCTTCAATGGCTCAGAAATGGATGGGAGGTCTTCCCTTACAACCACTAATATAAGGCCATCTCTTCTTCCTCATCCTCCTCCTCAATCATCATCGAGAAATTCCACAATGGGCTCTAGACCTCTACCTTGTGTGGCAGTTTGAATCCATGCATGTAGACACTTCTACAATCTCATCATTACACTCGATCAGATAACAATCCTCTTATGTAGAACCTATCACCTTGGCTTTAGAAGAAGACTTGAAGATGTTCAACTGGATTTTCATGTGCATGAAAGTCACATACATGGTGTCATTCCTCACATGAATCATTGCGCCAGCTGTGGACAAGAAGGGTCTCCCCAAGATAATAGACACTTTCCTGGATTCTTTTTCCATGTCCAAGATAATAAAATAAGTAGGAAAGAATGCATAGGTCTCATCATCATGTCTGACCAACACATCATCAACATGCACCCCTAGGCATTTTCACAGATCTACCGACCAACTGCAAGGTACAGTGAGCGGGACCCAGTTGTCCCATTTCTAGTTTAGAGAACACATCATAAGGCATCAGATTTACACTAGAACCCAAGTCAAGAAGAGCTTGGTCGATACGATGTGCTCCAATCTAGCATGAGATGATGGGAGAACCATGATCTTTTCTCTTCCTTGGCACAATGTGTTGCAAAATTGAGCTTACTTGCTCAGTGAGCTTGACCTTCCTTGGTGTCCTTCCAATGGTCTTCCTCTTGAATGTGCACAAGTCTTTCAAGAACTTAATGTAATATGGAATTTTCTTGATCACATCATCTAAAGTAATAGTTATCTTGACCAACTTAAAGGTCTCCATGATGTCCTTGGTATGTTTCTTCTTCCTTCTTTGTGGTGGACGACTCTTCAAGTGCATCGGGAAAAGGAGGGAGTTGTACCCCCAACTGACTCAATTTAACAATATCATCAAGCGATATCACTAGAATCACAACATCATCTCTCAGTATCACGGTATCAACTCTCAGTATCACGTTATCATCATCCTAAATCTTAGTATCAACATCCCTGATTACAATATCAACCATGTCATCACTGGCTGTGCTATCAATAGAAGTACCATGTGGTTTCTCCAAGGTCCTAACACTCCTCAAAACTGTCACTACCTTCACATGCTCATGGGTAGTGGAAGAGGAAGCTTGTGGAGTTGGCTATGGCTGTTGAGGTGGTGGTGGCCTTGAGTGTGTTGGATTCGGGTTTGAAGAATAAATTGTGGCTGGGGTTGTGGTTGTTGTGGTGGATGGGAGTGATATTGTGGAGGGTTTGTTTGGTATGAGTGAGGTGGAGGAAATTGATAGTTGTAAGGGGATTGGTGAGGTGGAAGAGAATATGGATGTGTTGGTCTTTTTTACTGGTGAAGTGGGGGTACTTGGCCTTGTGGTGGGATATAAGCACCTAGAGTAGTGCTCACATAACTGCCATCATTGTTTGGCTTGGCCATGGGTTGAGACGGGAGCCTCCCCTCTTCATAGTGGGAAAGTGAAAGGGAGATTTGATCAAGTCTTTGTTCCAAGCAGCTAATGTTTTGTCCTTGAGATGACACCTCTTTCTTCACTTCATCGCGGTTCCTTATCCTTCCTAGAACTTCCTCCTCAAACTTGGAGCTGTACTTGGATCCTTAGTGTTTCCTTGGCTGCCCTTGCCACTCCTCATTTTGTTGTTTCCATGAGAAATTTGGATGATTTCTCCACTCGAGAGTATAGGAGTTGGACATCGGGCCTTGGTTGTTTTGGTTCCCAAAGGCATGCAAAGATTGCACTTTTTCTTCCTCATCATCAACTGCCATAATGGATTGTGGTTCTTCATCATATTCATCATATCCACCATCATTTTCATCATGTCAGGGTTGGATGCAGTCCGAGATGGAACTACAGGAGGAGGTGGAGGGATGTAGTCTCAGTCACAATGTTCCCCTTTAGTAGAAGCCTGATCACAAGAATTCTCAGTAAGGTGCTCAAACAAGGGCCATGACTCCTCAGGTGGATTTGCAATGAAGGTGCCTCCACATGACGAATCGACATTGTTTTGGCTCAACTCCACTAGCCTGATGTAGAATGCTTGAACCAACTGCCACAATGGTACCTCATGATGTGGGAAATCACATAGGAGCTTTTGGAACCTTTCCCATGCCTTGTGGAAGGGTTCATTTTCTTTTTGTGAGAAGACAGTGATACATCTTCACATCTGGGTCAGCTTGGCAATTGGGAAGAACTTCTTGAGAAACTCATTCTTTACCGCATTACATGTCACCAACTCAAGCTTGGAGATATACCATTACTTGGTATTTTCTTTCAGCCAGAAGGGAAAAAGGGTTCTGCGGGTTGAGTCATCGGTGGTGGCGGGTGTGCAAAAAGTGGAACAAATTTCTAGGAAGGCATCGATATGGTGGTAGAGGTTCTCATTCTCCATCCCATAGTAAGTAGGAAGGAGTCCAAGATGTGCGGGTAGAATGGAGAATTTTTGACCCGACATTTGGTCAACTAGGGTGGCAATTGGGGAGTTTTAGTTCCCCGGGGTGAAGTATTCATGGAGAGGGCGGCTTGGTTGTGGTTGAGCATCTCCATGAGGTATTTCAACTTCATGGTCACCCATATCCGTTTCTCAGTGTTGTTTGCGGTGGCTTTGACATCTCCTTCTACCTATCTCGAGATCGTATAACACCAAGTCGGTACAAGTTGAACGCGTATTATGCGTGCACAATTGTCACCTACACAATACACAAACAAGCAACAAAAGCCAAGTTAGAACAACAGTATGTAAAAGTAAACAAAGAATAAAGAATAACAATGGTGAGGGCAATAAGAAAAGCTAAGCTACACTAACTAGCTAGGACGAGCGCCTCTATCCCCGACAACGGTGCCAGAAAGCTTGGTGCGATCTTCTCAAGGCCACACACTAGCCAACTGAAGGTGGCTAGATGCAACCCTAAGTTAAAACACACAGATCTCTCAAAATTTGTATATGGACCTAGTCCAACACACATAATCAACTAATCACACGTACCCGCATGCACACGGGGTCATGCTGTAGTTTAGACTAGTGGTAAGATTAGGGTCAATCATCAGGGATAGAGGGGGCACTAGAGCTAGGTTTGTGTTAGCTATGTTCCTAAAGAGGAATCTAGGGTTTGAGGGTTTAAAGTTGGGTTTGGTTGATTATGCTATGATTGCAAGCAAGAAAAAGCAAGAAAGAAACTAGATTAACAAAAACTCTAAATTACTCTAAGTAGGTTAAGACTAAGGAACTAAGCAAGACAAACAACTAAACTCGAGCAAGGAGTTACACTACACTATCAAGCCAAGTTGTCAACTAAGATGAAATCTAAGCAATGATATATGTAAGAGCCTAAATTATTACTAGTTTACTAAATCAATACAAGCAATCTCAAAGGATCTGTAACTAATTGAGCAAGAACTAACTATCAAGAACTAAGCAATTAGCTAAGAATTGACAAACGCAATTGTCTAAGCTAGCATCAACAAGCTAAGAAGGAAAAAATGGATTTTAAGCAGTATGATTGATAGGTGGGCCATTTGAGAATGAAACTTGATATTAGTCGGGGGAAGGTTAACATAGCATGCAAATCTCATATTTCAATCTATATTACCAAACCAAACAAGAAGGCAAGTTCTATTAGAATATACCCTATACTACTAGTTGGAGAACTAAGGCTAGGTGAAATTCTGATAGGACTTCGCAAGTCTAGGTTTCTAGGGTAAGTGGTATTAGGGAAATTGAGATCCAAGGGTAGGGATGGGAGTATAAATGAGGGTGTTTCACCTCATGTTACTTGCCATCTAGCCTTTAGGAAACTCTAGGCAATTGCACTAATCACACTTACACTAACTACTTAGATCTCACACCTACTTGTAGAAGAAGGGAGATGTATGTAGGAGTAAAGAGGGCTATCCAAGGATCAACTAATTAGAACTAGGAACCATTCCTAAGATTGCCACATACATTCCATTTTCCCCTAGAATCCAAGTGTCATCAAGCATCACCAAACAAGCAATTTATGTTTAGAAATGAGATAGAAGCAAAAGGCAATCATCATAGAATGAAATTATGTTTAAAACAAGTTATTTTCCCCCAAAATGGTATCAAATTCACATTTTAACCCCAAACAACCCACCACTAGGGGCTTAGCTAGACATGCTCAAAGAAAAGATAAAAGAAATGAGAAGAATGGGGTAAAAATACATGGAGTTCAGAGTAGCTTCTTATTCTTCACCTCCTAGATACTGTAGGGCGTGGCTCCTCCTCGCAGGGGTGAAAAGCATGGACATATGGGGGATTATGGCATGGAACCTAGAAAACTAGTTTTGTATGGTGGAAATGGAGTAGGAGGTAGGTGAGTGGAGTAAATGTAGGGAAGGAGATGAAGGAGATCTAGAGTAGCTAAGAAGAGGCTAGGGGAAGATAACCTTCATGTTGTGGCCTACACCTATGTATATATAGGTGGTGGGGAGGCACTAGGGTAAGTAGGGGAGAAATGTGAAAGTCAGTGGAGAAAATGGATAGATTTAGGTGGTCACCACGGCCGTGGTGGGGGTTGCATGAAACTATCATGCGTAGAGGAATGGCCGAGGTGGAAAGTGGAATTGGAAGTGTAAGTGTGTATGGTGGCCACAACCATGGCGGTGTGCCACAGTTGTTTTTTGTAGAGGATACCACGACCACGTGGGATACCACGACCGTGTTGGAGAAGGTAGCCATGGGCAAGGTCACTCTGAGGTCATTGTGTCTTTAGCTCGCCACGAGCGTGGTGACCACCACAGGCGAGGTGGCCTTCAAGGGCCACAATTGTGCTGAGGGCCATGACCGTGGTCATTCATGTATAAATTGAACCAAGTCCCTGTTGATTTTTTGGATGTTAATGCATAAATCACCACAGTTGTCTTGCTGGTAACGGGCGAGGCAGGAGGCGCTGGCCACGGCTGTGCTAGGGTACACATCCATGGGGTCTTCTGTGACCATGGCCGTTGTGATGACCATGGTCGTGGTCATTCATGTGTAAATTGAGTGACTTCCTTGTGACTTTTGGAACTTAATTTCCCATGACCGTGGTGATGTGCCACAACCATTTTGGGGCTTCTTGGTCCTGATCTCCACTTCAACTTCTTCATCTAGCCTCCTTTTGCTTTTAATTGCTCTTGTGCATCCAAGGGAAGCTCGGGGAAGAGATAGGTCCACTCTTGGGTTGTAAGAACCCAAAGACGTTCTTCATCTCTCTCCCATGCACCAATGCATGCATAAGTTCCCTAAAATACACACAAAAGGAGGCATACGTGTATTTTTCTTAAAAGACAATATTGGAGGAAATAGCTTGTAGTCTAGATGTGATTATCATGCAAAAAGACATAGGATGAAGCCCTAAAATAGGGCTGCATCATATTCAATATCATGTTTATGTCTACTTGCAACCAACTTAATAAAGAAATATAATATATATATATATATATATATATATATATATATATATATATATATATAAATAAATAATCTTATCTACTTGGTGGATTTTTTCCACCAAGATATTCAATCACACTTTATTTAACAATTTTTAGATAATCATATTGATTATGGAGATAACTACAAATTTTAGAAGGATCTTGTCATAGAAGGATGTTAATGTTGTTTGAAGGTAGCTTTAGACAATATCGGTCCATTCCTACTCTAGGTCCTATTCTGGGAATATGAAATAGTTATATTAGACACGTGAATAAGTAATATTTCCTTCCTTATAAATGAAGTGTAAATAAGTATTGCATGTATTTCAATGTGTTGAGATATCAAATTATAAATAAGACAGTTCTTATGGTTTGATTATGAGGTGGATGCTTAAATGGAAGAATTTTTATTTACATGACATAACTTGTAAGGATATGGATGAAAAAGGAGTAAGTTTAGTCATGTTGTGTGTTAGCCAACTTAATCATCTCAGACACTAATCATGTGGTCTAAGAGATATTATTAGATATGGGGTATGAAAACTTTGGTATAAGAGCCTAGGTTGAGTCATCAGAGACCATTAAGTTATAGTTAGAGTCATGATTTTGGCTGTTAGGAGGTGATATGGTTATAAATTAGGGAAGTCTGAGCATTTAGATACCCTAATCCGATATCAAAATACTTAGGTTGACTATTATCAAGCTACTATGTCTATACTTTCCTATATACCCTGGCCAGGTATGCTGAGGAAGGATGGGCTAGAGAGAAAATCTAAGAAGTATTAGGGTTAGAATACCACAAAGTAAGTAAAGAACAACTTGATAAAGGTAAAATACGAACTTTTGCTTATACTGTTGATTTGATTTGAAATTAATAGAATTTTTTTACCTATGTGAATCTAAGATTTTCAATTTTCAAAAGTAAACATTTCACTTAAAATTGTTGTACATTAACAATTTACATCATATACCTATTCTTGAAATAAATTATTCCCAAAGTTATTCTTATATGAGTTAAACCTTAGTGAATATCCTTTACATATGTTTGACATAAATAGGAGTTGGTTAACCATGAGTAGCTCTAGGCTTCAAAACTGTAGGTTCAGCCTAGTCCGAATGGAAAAATGTGTTACTGGGATGTAATGAATCCTATTAACAACCTAAAAAACAAACTCTAGATAATGTTAATCTACTTTGTAATGAGAATGTGCATGCACTAAGATATAGAAATATAAAGGAATGGGTGGAATAGAAAAATTCTTGTTGGAATTAATGTGACGGGTTTGAACATTAAACATGAGACCAAAATTTGAGGAATAAATGATATAATTCCATACACAAACTACTGTAGAGAATGTTAAATAATCAAGAACATATAAAAAGGGATGATAACTATCCTTGGTACATTTAGCTTTAGAGAGAAAAATATAGAGGGATTCTAAAGATAATGATAGCAAGATTAATTTGAGAGAACAATTGTTATAAGATGAGAAAGGTATAGAAAAGAGTTGAAGTATGGTGGAATTAAGAGTTCAACAATCAACCTCACATGAATAACTCTAAACATTAAAGAGTGTGTCAAGACAAGGGTTATACATACAAATAAGTGATAAAGAAAGAATGGGTTAAGACAACTAAAATGTATATTAATTGAGATATTCTATTCATAATTTTAAAACAAAGAAGAGCCACGAGGAAAAAGACTTGAAGAATATAGAAGGAGATATAAAAACAAATATTTCCAAAGGTAATTAAAATTAACAACTATTGCTTTAATATATAAAAGATAATATCAAAATAAGAAATTAAGATGCAATAAATATGACAAGGGATAATTATACCTAGTTAAAATAAAAAAGTTCATGTCATAAGAGAGGGAGATGAATATATGTGTTTTTATAAATAATTGTTTTTCCTCTTGTTTGAAATTTAAGAAATTGTAGAATATATGTAAAGTGTGGGACCTGAGAGGGAATCCACTCAAATGGTAAAATACAAGAACCATATAATAATAAAGTAGTGGAAACAAAACTATTACAAAGTTACATGACGATCCATTTACAATTATTACTCACCATAAAAGGTGGAATAGAAAAGTAAAAAGGTATAAATATAATATATCTAATCACATGAAATGCCTTTTGCAAAAGGCAAACTAGCCATCCCAAGTTATCCTTAGGCCCAATACCATGCACACAATCTTTGTGCATCCTTGTCTTCTAATGTACCAACACTTGGGTGGAAGGGAATGTCACCCACAAGATAGGAAACAAAGAATAAGTAAAAAAAAATTGAGTATGTACATATAATAAACATTTTGGACATTATATTGGGTTAAAAGTGGAAAAAGAGATGTACCACAATAAGGGGGATATTTATAATTAGGTAACTTTAAAAGAGTTATAACAAGAGAAATGAGGCATATTAAAATTCAGAGTACAAGCATTAAGAATGAGATGTCTTACCATATCAAGTAACCACAATTTCAATTCAAAACATTAAAATTTTTCATACATAACAATGTAGACTAAATATACCTAAAATAGGGCCATACACCATAGGATCAAGGCCTAAAAGAAATAAGAGTGGAAATGCACACTCAGGAAAATTCCGCACGCCGTTTATAAGTATGGTTGTACATAAGTTCAACTATTCTAGATATCCTAGTTAAACATGTAGAATGCATAAATAGAGAGGCAAGACTAGCATTTTTCCATAAAAAGGCAATCATAGAAAGAGGGGTGCAAAGACCCATTATAGCATAGTAATTCAACAATCTTAGAAATTTACTTGAAACCAAATCCGGAAATATGAGTGTCCAACAATTGATTTTCAAGTAGAAGATAGATAAGAGATTCCTCATTAAATGAATTAGGTTTAAGTCAAATAATTCCCAAAATAAAATAAAGGATGTACATACCAGATCTTCAAGACTAGTGGCTAACTCAATAGATATACTTGGTCCACAAAGTCAAGCCCTCACCGTGACAACATATTGGCTATGTCAGACAAACTAAAGCAAACTTGTGTATACATTCCTAGTATAGTTTCCTATCATTCTTATCTTAGTCACAATCACATAATGACATATTAGGGATTTAATCTTAATAAGTGGATATATGATTCATTAAGTACTTGATTTAGTTCAAATATCCATTTCTATATACATATGTCTAAATATATCTAGGTTTCATATATGTGTTTAGAGTATCTTGCATTCCTTTGGTTTAGACATTCTAGTTTTATTCTCTCTATATCGATCGTGTGGTTTAGGTTTAGTCAATTAGGGTTGAGTACACATTGTGCATCAAGTATATTATTGAGATGCTCTTACTAAAATAATTTAGGGTTTATGTCTCTCCTGCACTCATATGTGAATACAGAGTACCTCTTATTTACATATAGGTAAACGAACATGCATACATAATCATACTGTGCTTCAGTAATAAAAATGTTGCATATTATATGCATGATTTCTCTCATATAACATTTTATTATGAGTAGATCAATAAATAAGCATCATAGTCCATATTTTATTCAAATTATCATCAAATATATCTATATGTGTATTTGGGGTTTTGATTCTCTAATACCTATTTAAGGTTTCAAATGTAAGTACTTCGCAAGTTCTAAATTGCAGATGATAACTAAATATCAAAGTTCCAACATATGTATACTAGTGTGATAATTATTAGGGTAGTCAAATGAAAGATATAGGTCATCGTTGAATGTATTCCCTAATATATTACTACTACGAATCAACTTCATAACATTGAGATCATAGGAATTATATTTATTGACATGTGTGTATACTTGTGTTACCTACACACCAATATGTATACATGCTAGTGTGGTATATATAACAACAATTGATTATCATTCTAGATGCATATGTATGATTAAGTTATAATAACAAAGTACCTAACCTAACAACACATTTTACTTAGTTTATATGTTTTATACAATCATAAACATCACATTAAAGCTTCCTAATCTGTAAGACGGTGGAGCAAGTTGAGTTTTCAAGTGGCTACCGGATTGGAGGTGTACTTGACATGTATACAATACTTGCTTGAGGTTTCATGCTTTGAAATCCCATCCATGGCTATTACCAATAATAACTAGTAAATACAAAAATGAGGGTGTTTCCTTTTCTCTCTAAACTCATAGTCATCGTGGGTGGAGGATATATATGTCAAGGGTCTGAATGGTTTGTGGTGATGTGGAACGGTTAGTATATGGTTGTTGTGGCTAAGAAACATGCTATGTATTCGGGCCTACATCCTCAATGCTAGTTTGCAGAGATACAATGATGTTGGTAGGGTCACATTATGGTGCAACTGGAGGAATGAGGGTGTATTGTGGTGGTGGTAGTGAATTACAATGAGGTAGGTATGCTATTGCAGGTGCAAGACAAAGAAATCAAGTTTCCAAGGACAAATGTGATGATGGGTAGGAGGTGAGTTGTTATGAATATCAAGGTGGATCTATAGCACCATCTTCCATCGTAGACTCTGGTGGTTTTTTTCGAGATGAGGAAATAGAGTGAATCCATTGTAGGCGATATGCAAGTGTATCGATGACCATCCTATAAGATGCCAAGGACTCTGTCAGCAGCCTGTGGTGCCAAGAATGTGAAGGAGATGACTATTGTCAAGATTTCTAGCATTGGGGAGATGGTATTGATGACCCGAGAGGTGTGGTTGTGATCCTTGAGGCGACATAGAACTAGGCAATTCTTTTCATGATTGATGAGCTGGACAATGTCACATGGAGTTGGTTATGGAGGCGACTATGCCACGGGGGAGAACAATGTTGGCGGTGGCTTCTTCAGTAGGCATACATTTCCATTGATATAAAGACCAAAGAAAGAAGGAGAGGAGGCGGTAGTGATTAGGGAAAGAAAAGGAAGGGAAATAGATGACCAAGAGGTGTGGGCGGATCACATGGAGAAAGGAGGATGACTGGGGAGATGTCCGATCTATTTTGGTTTTAGGGGAGGCAGAGAAGGCAGCGGAAACATAATTTTTCCCCCAAACCCAGAACAAGGAAACACGTCAACGTATATACAATTGGAAAGAGATGGTTTGTGGAATCATACCTTGTCCCGAGAATTGCTCGACGACAATACCTCGCGCCTTGCACGGTCTTCACCTCCGGTCTTGGACGGTGTCTGTGCAGCTTCTGGTTGCACCGGGACTGACGACTCCTGGTCTCACTGGGACTGTTAGGATTGACAGCTGTCCTCCTAGCGGTAGAAATCTCCCGCCTCTGAAGTAGTCCACACGGACCACCTGGAACTCCAATCTCCTTGTCCCACAAGGAATTGGAAGGATTAGCACCCTCCTATCAGCGTACTAGTCGCCGACACACTCTCCTACCACCAATTGCTTTCTGCAGTTGTCTT
Source organism: Alisma plantago-aquatica (assembly GCA_963693085.1). Taxonomy (NCBI): domain Eukaryota; kingdom Viridiplantae; phylum Streptophyta; class Magnoliopsida; order Alismatales; family Alismataceae; genus Alisma; species Alisma plantago-aquatica. Next base: position 940,816,849 of record OY856412.1, on the reverse strand, counting down.
TCCCTTGCTCTGCCTCCCTTATCGGGTAGCACTTACTCGGGCTATCTCTCGGTTACCAAAACTAGAGAGATCGAAAACTTCACTGAGCAACTGGTTGCACTGGGTTGTCTTTGAGAAGCCCCCAATACCCCTATATATAGGAGGGTCATGGGACATGGTTCTCCATCTCGTTCAATGCGGGACTAAAAGTAGGAGTAGAAGGGTTCGAGATTTTCCACAAAAACAACCAACTACGTGACCTAAACCGATCGTTTCACAACTAAAATGGTCGGTTGGGGACCAGAGCCAGTCGGTTGACACCTCAACCGATCGGTTGGGAAACCTCAACCGGTCGGTTCACTTCTGAACCGGTCGGTTCGTGGCCCTGGTCAGTTCCCAATTGAATTTTCTCTTTTGTTTCTAATTGGTGTCAAATACAATCCTTGTTCCAATCAAATTGGGTAAGTGAAACGAAAGGAAAATTCTCACCAATCCTACTTTCCCAACTTGCTCAGTTGCAACAGTTGAACCGATCGTTTCAACACTTGAAGCGATTGTTTCACCCTGTCCATGAGTCTATCGACTCACAACCTGAGCCGATCGGTTCACCAAGCTGAGCCGATCGGTTCATCACATGAGCTGATCGGTTGGGAGTACAGATCGTGTAGAAATAGTCAATTGCAGTTTCAATCAATCAGATACTCTAATCAATCTGTCCAACACCTTGAACACTATGATTTTGAGCTATCAATTAATTGAGTATTTAATTAAACTACTAAACTCCTTTAGTAATCAATCTAAACATTTTTTTGTGGACAAAACTCCTCTTCCAGCTTAAATCCTATGTGTGTGACCCTGCAGGTCCTTTTCACGTTGGCAGTGAAAGTCCATAATACTTATGACTTCACAAGCAAAGAGCGGTGCCTAGTCACACATCAGTGCTACCCAAGTGAAATAGAAAGTTGGAGAACAACTTTCAATCCTACAATCTGTGAATGGTGTTACAATGAATGTATAATTCCTTTATCACTGATATCCCGAATGAACTCGAGGCATGGAACAGTCATCCTGTCAATGTTCATTCACTTTCTTGATCTCATAGCAGATTGGAAGAGATATGTATGACATCAATATCACATACTAATTCACACATGTGTGTGCACGCCTATTTCAATCCTACTCATCAAGTGGCCTTGGATATCAAACTCCCTCAGGAGGGACAAATCCCATATCTATCACTCACCCCTCAAAAGCCCCATGTGTCAAAGCCACCCAATCATCACCTTTATAACAACCCATGTTTCAGGACTGTGTTTGATGATCTCAAAGTGTGCCCAACGACATGTGTTGAGTGCAGTGATTTCGGGTCAAAGAATCACACTCACCACCATCACTGTGAGTGCTGACTGTGACTACCATGTCAAGGTTCCATGTGTCATAATCATGGTGGGTCTGTGCGGTACACTTGTTCTCTAACAAGTACCTATGTGTTTGGTTTGATATCTCTATATCATGACTAATGAGATTCTGTCATCAACCAACACCACAATCTAGTCTTGTGTGTCATTGCTGTCTATCTACCTTCCACAATGACATCCGACTAGGGACATAACAAGAATGTACAAACTCTTAGCATCCGTATGATCTCATCGTTCAGGTCCTCAACCTGAAAGCATACGTCATTGAGTACTGTCATTCTCTAGACATTCAATCTGTTCTATCACTATCTCATATGACTGAACCCGCAAGAATTAGAAGCTTGCCTTTGATGTTTATCAAATCAATCTTAATGTATCCCATCAATCATCCCATGATCGGCTCTCAGGGCATACACACCAACAGACTCCCACTTGTACTGCGAGCCAATCACCCTTGAATCATATTCATAGTGATCTTCAAACATGTCCCACATGTTATTGTGCTCTAGTGCAAACATAGTGAGTAATGGAAACACCTTGCCAAAGTCAGTATAAATTGCATGTCTCACATCTCTTCACTGTACGTCACACGTATGAGATGGAGTTGCCATAATATGCGATCTAGTATTCCTTTGCTAACCTTTAGCCACATTGCATGATCAAGGATTCCATACTTGTCATCAATGAGCGGAATATCTATAAGTTCATCTCATGAACTTCCAGATCCATGTAGTATCCACTACTGTTTTCTAACACATAGATACTCGACATTTCCTTTTAAATGGTTTTATTGGAACACTTCCAATTATCAACAAACTTTCACTTTTATATATCCTATATATATTTTGCGATTAATTTTCTGTCCTCTTGGAAGTTCGCATCAATGTAACTCTTTACATTGAACTCTTCCTTATCTCCATAGAACTAGTACTTCTCAAGTACTTATCAACTTATCATGGTATTCCAGTAACCCTTACTGGAAGCAGACAGACATCCACTTGTCATGTCCCACATACGAGTTATCAGGATGAACACATCATATTGCCATGTCATACATATAAGATGATGAATGCATTTTGTTCTTTCCATGCAAGATAACGGGATGATTACATACATGATAGATCCATATCTATTCTTAGTGTTCCCATTCTTCATAAGAATTGGACACTTGGCCTTGGGATACTAACTCCATGTAACATGGACAAGTTTTCTCCCACTGAATATGTGCATACTGAACCCTTCAGTACAGATTGCCAATGTATGCTTTCTCTTTTTAGGTCAAGAGGTTTTCGAGAACTATCTCTATAGATCTTTATTCCTATCACATAGGAAACATCTCTATCTTCCTTAAAGATAATTTCCACTTTTGGATTTCCATTCTAGAACATTTCCATTTCACATCAACATGTGGAATGTGAACACACTCCTACTAAATCACAGATCCCTTCTTTATCTTTGACATATTAGTCAAACCCTTTGACTATATCATCAAAGTAAAGATCCAATTCTGAGTTGCTTGTACTCAATCAATCACATTGATTAGTCCATTGTAACTTATAGACTTCATTTGCATTAGTGGATTCATAAACCTTATAGGTTGTGTCACGTACACATCCTTGTTTTATTCCTCATAGGAATGCGGTTTTAGTGTCCATATGCCAAATGTCTTAGTCATTAAGTTGCAATCAACAAGAATCATCCTTCTCAAAATGTTATCCATGTGTCTTAACACTTAAGACTTATTCGCACTTATGGATTTCATCCCAATGAGTGCTACCATCAAGGTCATACCTTATGGTTCACATGGATGTCATTTAGGATGTAATGGTCATATACCATAACTCAAAATTCGGTTCCTCATATTCATCTAGATAGTTGAATCATCACATGAACAACTCATCTCATAGATAATTGAGGTGTAAGGATATAAGAATTCACAACCCTTGTGATTCTTAATTTCTTTTATTAGTGAGGGGTATTCTTTTATTAAGAAGAATTCAGTTATTTGATAATCATTCTCTAACTCCTTAGACTATGATTCCTTCTTGATTTAGACATCACCATGCCTTAATCATGAGTTCACTATGATACACTATCATAATCACTCATAAGGATATCAAACATTTGGTCCAAGTATTTCATTCATTGATCTCATCAAGAATTAACACTTTACCAAATTTTCTCTTCGTCTATGATAATCTTGAAAACTTCAAGATATTCATATTAGTATTTCTCTAAACACCATTTGAAGTATTAGAATTTGTTCTAATAGGTATGTAAATACATCACATGTATCATACCTAATAGGATAATCATTCTCCCACTACCTTTAGTGAAAATTGATTAATCATGTCCAAGATATTCATGTCTCTTACTGGTTCTCTAACCAAAAGAGTCTAGATTTATCCATCACATGGAAACTAGAAATGAATTTCTCATGATTGATGCTAATTTGATTGTTTGAGTTATCTATAACTTTTAGGTATCATTTTATCTTATGCATATCAAATACCACAAGATAAACAAGGCATTGCCACAAAGATCATATCTTTAGAAATTGAAACATCTCTTTATTGATTGCCATCATTGTCATACAATATGCAAAAATAAAGTGTTTCTTTTCTTATTGGCAAATATGAAATAGCAGTTCATAACTGTATTACATGCCTTTTAGGCTGAAAATAAACTAAAGTACTCCTATCTATGGCGGCAACACTTGCCCCATTTATTGAGTGCTTTACACTTTATATCTTGGTATCATATACCTCAAAAGTGATACAAGTTTACTTTCATGACACCTTTAAGTAGATACATCTGTCGCCTCCTCCTTCTTTTGTTCTTCCAGATAGAGTGGACAATTCCTTTTCCAATGTCCTGGCTTTTGACAATGGTGGCAATTGCCTTTCTTGGTCACGCCTCCCTTGGCCTTGAGAGATGAAGACGACTTGGGCTCCTGGCTAGCATCAGAACCTTTCTTAGCTTTGACCTTGACCTTGTGCTTGGACTTCCCTTTCTTGCTCATGATCACCATCACAGACTTAGGCTTGTCCTTCTTCAACTGTATCTCGGCTGTCCTCAACATGCCCACCAACTCTGACAGTGGCCTATCAAAGTTGTTCATGTTGTAGTTCATCACAAACTGACTGTAGGATTCTGGAAACGATTGCAGTATCACGTCAGTAGCCAACTCTTGGCTCAGTGGAAATCCCATTCTTGTCAGGTTCTCCACATACCCAAACATCTTGAGTGTGTGAGGACCAACTGGATCTCCTTCTGTCATGATGCACTTGAACAGTGCCCTTGAGACATTGTATCTCTCTTGCCATTCTTGATCTTCATACATGTTTCTAAGATGCTGAATCATCTCAATGACACCCATGTTCTCATGTTGTCTCTGTAACTCGTGGTTCATAGAGCACAACATCAAGCACTTTGCATCAATGGCATCATCAGAATGCTTCTTGTAAGCATCCCTTTCTGCTTTTGGTGCATTAGGAGCAGGTTCCTCTGGAATTGGAGTATCCAGGACATAGAGCTTTCGCTCTTGAGTGAGAACAATTCTCAATGTCCTATACCAGTCATGGAAGTTTGTCCATTTAGCTTGTCCTTTTCAAGGACCGATCACAAAGAAAAGTGATTGTTGTTTGTTTTCATTTGTACTGTAAAAGGAAAATATGCAATTTTAGTCCAAAACTCATTTTTGACTTCTTTGATTGATTTGAAAAGTTGACGATATAATTAGGCCTTTAATTAATTATTGCTCCCACTATTTTAGTTCAAATTGATAGCCCTCACTATCAATTCGGAAGATTGCATCGTACAACCTTCTAGTGGGCAAGATCCTGAAATCCTCTAAGTCATGGACCAGCTAGGGCTGTCACCCACAACTTAGATCTTCCAGGTTGGCAACTTTTGCCAATTGCATCATATGCAACTCTTGATGAATGAACATGCACAACACCTTGCCATGAACATTCCTTGCCTCTGGGCTTAGACGCTCTAAGAATCACCAGTTAAGTCTAACCCAAAAGCCGACACGGTAAACATGCACCATGCTTTGGCAGAACCTACATGTCTACCCTTCACACTTCCACAAGATAGACGACACACCACACTTTGGCATAACCTATGCTTGGTCGATCAAGTTTTTCATGTGCACCACTAATGGAAGACATATAAGACTTAATATTTTAATGAGGGATTTGGTTTTTATATACATATATATCCATTCACCACAATACATAATATGTATCATATACATGCTATATCCCACAAAAAACATGTGAAATGATAAAAGCGATGATTATGGCCATCCTAATGTGATTCCTCGAGCCAAGAGGAATCACAGTCATCTAGGTCTACATCACATGCAACCTGTACAAGATGAACTCTGTGCTTTGCCTTTCTGGGTTTGATCAACTCATCACATGACTGATCAGCTCACCATTAGGCCGGTCGGCTGGGTGCCACCAGTCGATCGGTTGGCTCCTCCAACCGATCGGTTCGCCTAGTCATCGTGCATCTCTTCATGGCCGCCACCCGCTCGTCTCACTCCTCGAACCTGTCATCAACCGATCGGCTCACTCCTTGAACCAATCATCTGGAACATCAACGGATCGGTTCACGCCTTGAACCGATCGTTTCAGCTGTCGTCAGGATGTCTGCCGTTCTTTGACATAACAGGAAATAAAAATCTATCCTATTTTACAATGTAAAAAGAGAAACCTCGAGTTACATTCGAGGGGAGAAAAGGTAGGAAAGAAATATCAAATTATTTCGAGTTACATCAGGAATAGGAGAAAGAGAAGATCAGTGCATAGACTGAGATGCAAGCAACCACATACAACCATACACATATAGGGTTTATTGGCCATAACCACTCTATACATCCACCACAAAACTCATTTAAGGGTGACGCGTATCGAGTGCATTCATAATACATATCATATATGTAAATTGGGATTTGTGGATTTAGGATTGGACATGCATAAAGCCAATTTTATTCGCATCATATGCAATAAATAAAGGCGACAAACCAAAATGGATCATATCGATAATCCCTAAAGTATAGAGCAGTTGATGTGGCTCTGATACCATTGTTTTGGTTTTCGGGGAGGCAGAGAAGGCAGCGGAAACAAAATTTTTTCCCCCAAACCCAGAACAAGGAAACGCGTCAATGTCTATACAATAGGAAAGGGATGGTTTGTGGAATAATACCTTGTCCTGAGGCTTTCTCGGCGACAATACCTCGCGCCTTGCGCGGTCTTCACATCTGGTCTTGGATGGTGTCTGTGCAGCTCCTGGTCGCACCGGGACTGACCACTCCTGGTCTCACCGGGACTGTCAGGATTGACAACTATCCTCCTAGCGGCAGAAATCTCCCGCCTCTGAAGTAGTCCACACGGACCACCTAAAACTCCAATCTCCTTGTCCCACAAGGAATTGGAAGGAGTCTCACCCTCCTGCTAGCGTACTAGTCGCCGACACACTCTCCTGCCACCAATTGCTTTCTGCAGTTGTCTTTCCCTTACTGCGCCTCCCTTATCGGGTAGCACTTGCTCAGGCTCTCTCTCGATTACCAAAACCAGAGAGAACGACAACTTCACTGAGCAACTGGTTGCACTGGGTTGTCTTTGAGAAGCCCCCAATACCCCTATATATAGGAGGGTCATGGGATAGGGTTCTCCATCCCGGGAAATGCGGGACTAAAAGCAGGAGTAGAAGGGTTCGAGATTTTCCACAAAAACAACCAACTGCGTGACCTGAACCGATCGTTTCACAACTGAAAAGGTCAGTTGGGGACCTGAGCCGGTCGGTTGACACCTCAACCGATCGGTTGGGACACCTCAGCCGGTCAGTTCACTTCTAAACCGGTCGGTTCATGGCCCTGGTCAGTTCCCGATTGACTTTTCTCTTTTGTTTTTTAATTGGTATCAAATACCAATCCTTGTTCCAATCAAATTGGGCAAGTAAAACGAAAGGAAAATTCTCACCAATCCTACTTTCCCAACTTGCTCAGTTGCAACAGTTGAACCGACCGTTTCAACACTTGAAGTGATTGTTTCACCCTGTCAATGAGTCGATCGACTCACAACCTGAGCGGATCGGTTCATCACATGAGCCGATCGGTTGGGAGTACAAATTGTGCAGAAATAGTCAATTGTAGTTTCAATCAATCTGATACTCTAATCAATCTGTCCAACACCTTGAACACTATGATTTTGAGCTATCAATTAATTGAGTGTTTAATTGAACTACTAAACTCCTTTAGTAATCAATCTAAACATTGTTTGTGGACAAAACTCCTCTTCCATGTTAAATCCTATGTGTGTGACCCTACATGTCCTTTTCACGTTGGCAGTGAAAGTCCATAACACTTATGACTTCACAAGCAAAGAATGGTGCCTAGTCACACATCAGTGCTACCCAAGTGAAATAGAAAGTTGGAGAACAACTTTCAATCCTACAATCCATGAATGGTGTTACAGTGAATGTATAATTCCTTTGTCACTGATATCCCGAATGAATTCGAGGCATGGAACAGTCATCCAGTCAACGTTCATTCACTTTCTTGATCTCAGAGAAGATTGGAAGAGAAATGTATGACACCAGTATCACATACTGATTCACACATGCGTGTGCATGCCTATTTCAATCCTACTCATCAAGTGGCCTTAGATATCAAACTCCCTCAAGAGGGACAAATCCCATATCTATCACTCACCCCTCAAAAGCCCCATGTGTCAAAGCCACCCAATCATCACCTTTATAACAACCCATGTTTCAGGACTGCGTTTGATGATGTCAAAGTGTGCCCAACGACATGTGTTGAGTGTAGTGATTTCAGGTCAAAGAATCACACTCACCACCATCACTGTGAGTGCTGACTGTGACTACCATGTCAAGGTTCCATGTGTCATACTCACAGTGGGTCTGTCCGGTACACTTGTTCTCTAACAAGTACCTATGTGTTTGGTTTGATATTTCTATATCATGACTAATGAGATTCTGTCATCAACCAACACCACAATCTAGTCTTGTGTGTCATTGCTGTCTATCTACCTTCCACAATGACATCCGACTAGGGACATAACAAGAATGTACAAACTCTTAAAATCCGTATGATCTCATCGTTCAGGTTCTCAACCTGAAAGCATACGTCATTGAGTACTGTCATTCTATAGACATTCAATCTGTTCTATCACTATCTCATATGACTCAACCAGAAAGAATTAGAAGCTTGCCTTTGATGTTTATCAAATCAATCTTAATGTATCCCACCAATCATCCCATGATTGGCTCTCAGGGCATACATACCAACATGATCATGTTACATTGTTATTAGAGGTGAAAGCATGGTGAGTTGCATGTAGGTCTATGGTGAGGAAGGAAGAGGTGCTAGACGAGGAAGAAGGTGAGTCTTAGCTGCATGGAAAGAGGAGGAGTAAGAATAAATGTGAAGGAGGAGGAAGGTGAGCAAAGAGGAAGAGGAAGGAAAAAAGACCGTTGATATCCACCATTTATAGATTGTGCTTCCGCACTGCAAGCACATAGATGTGGTCATGCAGGGAAGGGAAATAGGACAGGTGATATCCCTTAAATAATGGAACTTAGTAAAGATATGATCAATGCATGGAATATAGGGAATTAAGTGTAATAGGATTAGTATTCGTTTAAATGGGTGGTAAGCCATAGACCAAATTACATAAAAATCAAAATATAAACTGATTAAGGCATGATGAATTCAATGTTACCATCAAATTCATCTTTAGAAAATGTTTAACATTTTATTTCATTACTTTTAAGTTAAGTACTCATTGAATACATGCATTAGATTTTTTAGTCAATATTTGTATGTAACTTCATTATATTTTTTATAATTTCTCTAGTCCTCTTTACCTTTGAAAGTTATAGAGTGCCAATGTAGAATCAAAACTTAATCAATGGTGAATATATATAATTATTACCAATTAATGAATTAATTACTTAAGTGATCCTAAAACCTTATGTAAAGTCATATTTATCATCTTCTTATGGTTTCAGATTCCAAATTATTGTAATTTAATATAAATTAGGGAAAGGAAATTGATAATGTCATAATTAGAAATGAGCCAAGAACATGAAGGAGGGTTAAGCTATGAATTTAGATTTGGGTATGTTACAAACTATTTGTTCTATTATGGTGAATTTCAACATATTCTGTTTTTTGTATGTGCATAGGAAAGATAAAGGCAAAGCCAAATAAAAGAGTAAGCTACACGAGTATGAGGATATTGAAAAACATAGAGTCCAATATGAAAAGTGAAGTTTGACCAACGAGTTATATAATTTGGACAAAAGACACTTTGTGCAATGATATCAAATATGAATTATTTAAGGAGAATGCCAATTTAGAAATAAAAGTATGAAAATAGTTAAGAGATATTAAGAACAATGATTATAGAATATATAATCATGGTTGTAAATGCGATTTAAAGGGGAAGGTTAGCAATGCCAGATATAAGGATTAGAATATTCAATAAAGATGATACATGGATGCTAAGTTCCGATTGTTAAAGAAAAATGTGAAGAGTGAGAAAATAATAAAAAAACCAAGGTATGTGATAAAGATTCATCAATTAGACTTGAATAAGAGGAAGGCATTGAAGGGATAGAATATTAGTTTCACATACATATTCTAATTTACCTATGTATTCCTTTCTTTATAATAAAGAGAAAGAAATATACATTGAAGATGAACAAATGAGAAAATAAAGAGAAGATTCAAAAAGTCTTGTTGAATACAAATGTGAAAGTAGAAAATGGTGTGGATATGAGACTAATATAAGTAATTTGCATACCACCATGATTAGAGAAAATTTGTGAAAAAATCATACGAGAAGTTCTAGTGAATAGAGTTAAGTTCCTTTTAATGTTGGGAATAAGGAAAAAACTAGATATCGAAATTTGAACAATATAACCTACTCCTTATATGTTATTTCTCAGTATCTATGTAATCCTAAAATTATAGAACCTTTAGATAACCTTGAAAAAGGTACTATCCACAATGGAGATAAGTTTTTAGTCATTCTAACCAATTGAATACAAGCTCTAGATATGATTTCTATATAAGATAGGTTGGTATTAGTAGTATCATCACATCCAAAATCTCTTTCATCCCCATTACCCTTAGTTGATTTACTATTATTCTTCTACCCATGGATATATCCAGTAGTAATAACTACATGTTTACCTATCAATATAAAAGTAAGGAAAAGATAGTTGAGCGTCTAATCTTCCCATCTGATTAGCATGTTAGAGTCCCACATCAAAGCAAAGGTCAAAACAAGCTTATTTTTATTTGGCCACCTTTTGGATCCATGCTAAATAGAGTTTCAAATGGAGATTCATTTGTGACCATATTTGGAAAAGAGTTATGGAACTCCTACAGATAGAAGATGGACATTGGTCTATCTTTCCATTAGTTGAGAGACAACAAAAGTGTGCTTGATTTTACATAGGCTAAGGACCAACAAGGCTCTTCTATTTTTCTATCATTTTGTCTGTATGTCTCTTTGTCACTTAAAGATTGACGGTGTTGTTTTGGCCTCATGTCAATGGAGAAGCGATGGAAGTGGCCGACCATGTAACCTTCTATGTTTTTGGTAGTTCCCTACCAATGAAGCAGTTGGTTGGTTGACTGGTGGATTTTTCATTGATTGGGTACCAGTAGAAACCTGCACCATGAACCAATAGTTTTTTTAATACATTCTAATAATGTGACTAGAAAGAGTGTATATTCTGATGGTTTTCATGATAACTTGACTTTCTATGATGTTAAAGAAACTTTACCGTAGTACATGTGAGTAATCTAACCAATAAAAGAAATGATTAATTTGATTCTGTTCTTGATTGGCTAGTAGTTCAATACGTCTTAGTTGTCTTAACTCATATTTATAGTTATAGGTCATTAAGATTTTAAACCTAGTGTGGCAAATAAAATAAGATGCACTTTTTTTTAATGTTCTGATGTGATCAGAGATATAGTAAAGCATATTGTATAGGATAATGTAGTATAAACAGAATGCGAGCTGAGGGTGCAACCTTAACAATATATCTCAATATAAAGAAAGATTTATTTTCAGTAATTTAGTATGAGACATAAATAATCTTGTTGTGTTTAAGATGGTTTGCTACACCCCAATTGTTACTTTGATAGTTAAAAAGAAAAGGTTGTAGGTACAAACCTTAGAGTAAAGAAGATGGACGAGTTAATATACATGAAGATAATCTTATTATACTATTCATGCATACCTATAAATTTCAAGGAGAAACCTCCTTCGGTTGTTACAACCCATATCTTAGTTATTCGATAATATTCTAGTTAAGGATAACATTAATGCTAATTATGACTTCATTAGTGATTTTACCTGCTTTAACACCATGCATGAAATTTATTAGTTTCTTAATTATTAATTTAAGATTAATTTTGTTCTTTGTTAATCCAAAAGACATGTTATACATACATTAATTTTTAAACTATATTTGATATAGTAATAATCCACACATGTTGGTAGAAAAAGATTTAAAATAGTTAAATAATAAATCAATTAAGAAATTATTGTTAATTTTATCAAACTTTTTCTGTTGAATTGTAGAGAACTCAATTATGAATTTAATGTAAAGATAATGAACTAGATCAAAGTCAAAATGAGAGAGTTATGGTACTTATAGTTTTCACAGCGAACTACCATCAGTTGACAATGATGTTTCACAAAACTGTGATTCTCAAACTGTTGGTTTCACTAAACGATGGTTTCACAAACTGATGTTTTTGTGATGCTACAACCCATCTAATCATAAAAATGACTATAATTTGTGATATACTTATTGGAATCTGATAAAATTTGTTTTCTTGGATTTTCATTTTAGGTTTCCACACAATTAGAGTTCTAAAATACATAACAGACGTACGAGAGGGTGATTGTAAGGGAAATTTTCGGAAAGAATGTGAAGAACATTGGAAAAGAGTGGACCTAGCTATAGAATCATCAAGGCAAGTTTAAATTGAAGGATTCTCCTTAGTTGTCTCTCTTTTTTACTTGGTTGGAGTTTATAGAAAGGTTAATTAGATGTTACTTTCCTCTTTTCTCCTTCTTCTTCTTCTTCTTTTGCTAGTAGACAGGTCTGGAACGGAAGCTCATTTTTGACCTGTAGATGGTGGAATCAAAGCTCCTGGCTTGAATCCAAGCTTAATAAGTCAAGATTTAGATAAACCAAGATCAAAATCATGATCAATAGCTAAGGATTCAACTAAAGGTGAGTATAAATTCATATTTTTTAGCCATGATTTTCATAGAACTTAAGGCAAAATGTGAATAACATGTATTAACTTGTTTGTTTTTAACTATATTTAGACTAGTAAGCCTTAATCTAGTATTTCTAAGTTATAAATGATTTAAATAGCTAGAAAAAATATGGGATTTGAATGCTTTCAATTCTAATGCATTTATATGATTTTTATGAGTTTCAAACACACTGTAATCTAGAAGTTCTAGTAAATTTGGGATGTCTTAATTACACAATACCAAAATACATGTTAAATGCTATGATATAGTTTGATTTCCTTTCAATTATAAATCTAAGATGATTAAGTGTATAATTCCTTCCACTATTATTCATTTGATTCTTATTTTATCCAATTCAAGCTATATGTAGTTCTTAATATCAGTGGTACAAAGTAGTTAGAACAAAATAAATATAATTTCGTATGAAAGATAAAAGGTATTGTTATAGTACATTTATTAATTTTAAGTAACATATAGTACTCAATACAAGTGAATTATGGTACTGAAAGTTAGCAGTTCTGTTCACTATGGATCGGATACAAAAAAATAAGTGGAATACAATATAAAGGATTATTAGTACTATTTTAATTAAGATTATTCTAATAAGCTGATATTATCCAGTTTAAGTGAAATACAATACTGAAATTTAGAAGTTCAGTTAAATGCCTTTCAAAGTATTAGAAATACTCATTTTGTTTAAGTATGATATTGGATGACATTATAGTAGTATAGAATTCTAAAAAGAAAACAGAAATGTTTAATTGTAGACTAAATCTAAGTAAAGTTCAATACCTCATTGAAAAGTGGAACTAAAGAATCATTAGACAGTTAGATGTCCTAAACAATGTAGATTCATTGTGAAGGTCTATGCTGCAATGGAGGAAATAGATTACCAAATGGAAACATCTAGGAGAGAAAGCCAGAGCATGCAGGTGGGACAAGAGAGGTAAAGCCCAGTGTGGATGACCACTTGATGTGCAAAACTTATATCATCTTTGGGTCATGTTTGGTTGCACATTCCTTTCATTTTGACCCAATTATCACTCCCACTCATGCTAAATTTCATGTTTTTAGTTGTTCTTACTCGCCGCATGATTTAGATTATAGGTACCTTATATTGAAGTTGAATTGGGAAATGAAAAACTCAAAATATGATTCACTTGGTGTTCCTGGATTTTCCCTAAGTGTAAGGGCTTGGAGTACTACAAATTGATTGCAACACATCGTGCGGACCATCCAACTTGTTGGGGATTATTAGATAAAAGTTTCCTAGGTGGGAACAGCCATGACGTGTGACACATCACCCATATCACGGCTCAAAAGTTATAAAATCGATAGATTTTCTCTATTAGCTATGTGACCTTCTTATGTGGTGTGCAACTTTTGATTGTGGCTCGACTGAAGAAAAAACTACAACCCACACAATGTGTTACTTACGTATGCTGAGTGTAAGCTATAGTCTCTTTATCAAATTAGAAGCAAACACTCTCTCTTTTAAAATACGAATTGTGCCCCAAATGGGATAGTTATATGTTGTCATTTGGAGTTATTTTTTACTAGAGTCTAGACTATAGAAGGAGGGTGGTTTTGGATAAGAAGAGGTGGTTACTTGAGAGAGAACATCTTCTCTACTCTATTTCTCTTCCCAAATTGTAGAAAAGGCTTTCATTCTCCAGCGCCACAAATCAAAAGAGAATGTCAGTGGAGTAGAATGAATATCAAGAATGAAAATGACTTCCAGTCAGAGTTCTTCCTTTGTTTCTCTTCTCCCATGAATTTCTTGCTATTTCCCTTCTTTTTCCATGTTTTATTCCATTAAACATCATTTTTACCTTTGCCTTAGCATTATGTGTGAGTAGAACTCTATTATTGGGCATGGGAGAGTAACTACCATGTCATAGCTTGTGTGAACTTGAATTTCATGCTTAATACTAGTTGCCCACTGTTATTAGATTACATCGATACCTTATTTTGCATGCTTGCTCAACTGGCCATCTAGTTTGCTTATTTTATGCTTCTTATATCATCTGGTAGGATGCATTTAGAAGTATGGATATGTGATCTTGACAATACCTTCTTGACCACAGGAGCGGCTGGAATTGTGTTGAGGAATCAAGGTTTGCAGTTCGAAACAAAATATATGCGCAAGAGTGCTATGTGGAGTTAGAACTATCTCAAATCATAGGAAGGTGTATGACATGCAAACCTCCTTTGCATGGCTATTTCATATGTTAGATTTTTTTGTTACATCAAGTTATGATATGAAAGTGAAATCCCATCTCCATGATTTATTTCACTTGGTTTAAATAATCCTTAAATAGGATTTTACTTGTTTTCTATATTCTTTTCCTTTAAACTAGTTTGATCCAATCAATCCATCATTTGTAAACGATCTAGATTGTTGAACTTTAACATTCTTTTTCCTAATTAACCTAGATCCTTATGGTTCGACCTCGACTATATTCAACCCCAAATACTGGTAGGAGAAAACAAGTTGAAACAATTAAAATAATAAATCTTGTTAGTTATAACAACCAAAATATTTTTGGCATCGCTGCCGGGGAGCTTTGGTATTTTTGTTAGGGTGTTGATTAGTAAGAGAGATTAGATCACACCCTCATTTCATCATCATCTTTACCATCTACCATATCTTCCATTGTTTTGTAGTGTTTCTCACCCATTTGTGAATCTATAAGATAGTATGCGACATTCAAATCGGGGTCTTTAGCCATCCATATATCTAACCCAGAGATAGAACATACCTTCATCATCCGTATAAGAGTAAGGAGGAGTGAAACCTCATCGAACTTGGAGGACTCACAACCATCATCACCTTCATCTTCACCACCATTTTCAGATTACTAAGAGCCAATCATGGAAGACAACCATCCTCTTAAGGATTTCACCATTCCTGTTGTCATAAACATCAATGGGGCTATCAATAGCCCATAGATTGAGTTGAACACTATTTCAATCAGTTCAACAATCAAGCAAATGGTTCAACAAAATCATTTTGGAGGGACTCCCATGGAGGATCCTAATCTTAATATAGATGAATTTCAACAATACTTGAACATCTTCAAGATCAATGACATTACTCCTGACGGTATTTGCCTACTTATGTTCCCATTCCTCTTAAGACATATAGGCAAGGAGTAGCTCTCATCATTGTCAAGGAATTCCATTAATAGCTAGGAGGAGTTGCTGAAAGCTTTCCTAAATATTTCCTGACAAGCAAGACCGCTCAACTAAGAAGTCAACTCACTAATTTCTCTAAAAGAGATGGAAAGACCCTCTACAACACACGGAAGAGATTCAAAGACCTCCAATGTCTTTGTCCTCACCACAGTCTTAATAACTAGTTACTTCTTGAAACCTTCTATAGTGGGTTGTATTACAATACCATGATGTCTATAGATGTTGCAACCAATGGGTCTTTAATGAACAAGTCCTACAAGAAATCCTATGCAATCAATGAATACAAGGCAATTAACCATTGCCAATGGAATACTGAGAGGAACAACCATTCTCATCTTCTATTGCTTCAGGGAAGCAAGTCGGTATACATGTTGTTGATTCCTTTCATTTGATTGCAACCAAGCTAGACGCTCTCACACTAAAGTTTGAGAGGTTGAACACTCAACTAGCTTAACCGGTAAATCTTATTTGTAACGCAAATGAATCAGTGGGACAGGTAGCTTCTTCAAGCTACCCTTCTTTTATTCCTTTTGAAGAAACTATGGAGAAATGCAATGTAATAGAAAACTACACAAATAACCAACCTTACAATCCATACACCAACACCTACAATTTGAGTCGGCATGATCATCCCAATTTTCCATACCATAATTTTTGTTCTTTTCAAAATCCACAATAACATCAAAGTGAACAACCATTACACTCGGGGAGCAGACCACCAATGGAAAACAATCCACCGAGCTTCAAAAATAATGGTAGCAAAATTTCCAATCAACAACAACAATCTAAGTCCAACTTGGAATACCTTTTAGAAAGTTTTGCTTCATCTCAAATGAAGTAAAATTTGTAGTTCTACCAAGATGGAAAACTCATGAAAGATTCCATTCAATGACCTTCTTCTAAGTTGGATGACATTACTACTCACACAAGGATGTTGAAGAATTAATTTTCACAATAAGCTCTAGCTAATCATAAATCATCTTCTGGTTCCTTACCTAGCCAACTGGAGATAAACCAATTGGAGACTCGAAAATCTATGAGATTGACGAGTGGAGTTGTAACTAGAGGATCCTCACCACCTTCAAAGAGGAAATCTGATGATTTCGTTGATCAAACTTAGAATAGATAGATGAAAGTCAAAGGATGAGGTTTGCTTGAAATTCCCAGCAAGGTGACTCATCTAGCAAGCCTAGTGCCCCTTTTCCTCATAGGTTTGCAAACAAGGAGGATGCTATTATATTCAATAAGTTTATCGATATTCTAAACAAGATTTGTGTCAATCTTTCATTAGTTGAAGTGATTTCTATTCCTTCTTATGCCAAGTTCCTAAAAGATATTCTCACAAAGAAAACAAGGCATGGTCAAATTGAAATGGCGATGATTTCTAAAAGAATTAGTTATATCATTCAAAACATGTTGCCAAATAAACTTGATGATCTCGGTGCGTTCACTCTCCCATGTAAAGTTGGATATTTGACTTTTGAAAAAGGACTAGTAGATCTTGGTTCTATTATTAGTTTGATTCCTTTCTCTCTATTGCAAAGACTTGATTTAGGAGATTTTAAACCCACCTCAATGACAATACAATTAGTAACATGTCTATTAAATATCAGGAGGGTTTATTGAAGACATTCTTGTACAAATAGGAAAGTTTTACATTCTCCATGACTTTGTAGTCCTAGATGTGCATGAAGACCCAAAAGTTACTTCTTTTTGGGAGACCATTTCTTAGATGTGAGAGAGGGGAAGCTGACTGTCATAGTAGGGGATGAAGTCATGGCATTTTTTTGTTTATGATGCCATGAAAACACCAAGTACAAAGGAATATATTTATTTGATTGATAACATTGATACCTTGCTAGAGGATGACAAAAATTCCCTTCAATAGATTATTGATGGTTTTGAAGATGAAGACAACACAACAAGATGTCGATCTTCATGAAGAAAATTATAAAGCAACATCAAGCTTAAGTCTAAAGAAGAATCACAACAGAAGGAGGCAAGTGACACCACGACACAGAAGAAAAATGTAGAACTTGAACCCCTTCCATCGGGGTTGAGGTATTTGTTCTTAGAACCAAATTTCTCTTCTCCTGTCATAATAAATTCTAAACTATCCCAAGAACAAGCAAAAAAGTTGTTGAAAGAACTTAGGCTGTACAAAGATGTGATAGGCTATTCCATTGATGACGTGAAAGGAATTAATCCTTCTATTTGCATACATCACATAGCTTTAGAAGATGATGCCAAACCATGCATTAAACATTATGGAAGTGATAAATAAAGAACTCTACAAGTTAAAGGATGCTAGAACTATTTATCCTATTAGTGACAACCCTTGGGTAAGTGCCATATTACACATCAAACCTAAGAAAGGAGGAACCATCGTAATGAAAGGAGATAATAATGAATTACTTCAAACTTGTACTGTGATTGGGCGGTGCATGTGCATTGACTAAAAAAGTTTAATCAAGGCCACTAGAAAAGACCATTTCCCTTACCTTTTACTGACCTCATGTTGGAAAGACTTGCGGACAACTCATGCTTATGCTATTTAGATGGATATTTTGGATTTTTCTGAATTCCTGTCTACCACCGGATCAAGAGAAAACTACCTTCACATGCACTTATGGGACTATGCCTATAAGAGAATGTGTTTCAGACTGTGTCATGCACCCACTACATTCTAGAGATGCATGATGGGCATATTTTCTGATTTCATAAAAAAGATCATGAAAATATTTATGGTTGGTTTGAGTGTATATGGTAATCCCTTTGATGATTGTTTGTTAAATCTAAGAAAACTTTTGTAGTGGTAAACATGTCAACCTTGTTCTAAATTGGGAGAAATGCCATTTTATGGTACGACCGGGAGTTGTACACAGTCATTTTATATCAAACAAGGGAATCCAGGCATATAAAGAAAAAGTGGAAGCCATTGAGAATATGTCAACACTGACCACAATGCAAGAAGTTCGAGGTTTCCTAGGGAACACACATTTTATAGAAGGTTCATAAAGGATTTTTTGAAGATTGTAAAGCCACTATATTCCCTATTAGAAAAGGATGTTGAATTCATATTCAATGGAGAATGCCAATCAACCTTCCAAAAATTGAAAGAAATTCTCATTTTAGCCCCTATCATCCATCCACCAGACAAGAATTCTCCATTTGAAATCTTATGTGATGCCAATGACTATGATATAGGGATAGTATTAGTATAAAGATGAGATAGAAAACTTCATGCCATTCATGATGCAAGCAAAACTTAGATGATGTCCAAATAAATTATGCAACCACTAAGAAGGAGATGCTTGCAATAGTCTATGCTTTCGATAAGTTCCAACATATCCTGTGTGGTCCAAAGTCATTGTCTATATACATCACGCTACAATTAGATATCTCCTGAGCAAGTAGGATGCCAAAACATCATCTTGTCTGTTGGATATTACCACTACAAGATTTGATTTGGAGATTAAAGACAAGAATGTAATAGAAAACAATGTAGCTAACCACCTTTCCCATCTCAACACCTATGCAAAGGACAATAGCCCTATTGATGATGATTTGCCGATTGAGAAGCTCTATGTAGTGAATCACTTACGACACCCTAGTCTGCTGATTTTAAAAATTATCTAGCCACATGATGCCTTCCTCCAGATCTTACTTACCAACAGAAAGAAGTTCCTTCATGATGTCAAATTTTACTATTTGGGACGACCCACTTTTGTTTAAGTAGTGTGCCGACGGGATGATATGAAGATTCATTCTAGATGAAGAGTTCCCCAATGTGATTTCAAAACGTCACTCCTCTCCCTGTGGAGGACATTTTGGAGGATATAATACATCAACTAATATTCTTCATGTAGTCTTCTACATGCCAACATTATTTCAAGCCGTGCATATGTTTGTTAAAGCATGTGATAGTTGCCAAAGATCAAGAGGAATTTCAAAGAATGATGAGATGACACTCAATTTAATTTTGGAGATTAAAGTTTTTGATGTATGAGGAGTAGACTACATGGGAACTTTTCCATCTTCATGCGTTTACAAGTTCATCCTAGTCATTTGTAACTATGTATCAAAATGGGTAGAGCGATTCCTACACAATATCTAGATGCAAAATTAGTTATTAAGTTGTTTCAAAAAATTATATTTCATGGATTCAGTGTTCCGATGACCGTCATATATTATGGAGGAAGCTATCTTAATGAAAGAAACTTCAACAACTTATTGAGCAAGTATGGAGTCAAGCACAAATTCTCAACTGCATACCATCCACAAACTTCAGGGAAAGTAGAAATTTCTAATAGATAATTGAAAGCAATATTAGAAAAGACGATCTCCAGTTCTGAGAATGACAAAGCACTGAAAGTAGATGACACAATTTGGGCCTATAGGAAAACTTACAAGAAACCAATAAGAACTACTCCGTTCAGATAGATTTATGTAAAATCTTGTCATTTACTTACACAACTTGAACACAAAGCGCTCTAGGAAATCAAATTTCTCAACTATGACATGAAGAAAGTAGGAGAGATGAGGCTTATATAACTCCATGAATTAGAAGAGATCCAATTAGATGCATATGAAAACATCTAAATTGATAAGGCAAAGATGAAAAATGGCATGATAAGAGGATTCATAGTAAAGATTTCAAAGAATTAGATCAAGTGTTTCAATTAAACTCCAGGTTGAAACTCTTCCTAGGAAAACTATGTTCAAACTCTTCCCAAAAATCTACATTCAAATTGTTCTGGACCATTCTTAGTGGTGAAGATCTATCCATATGGAACCATGGAGCTCCAGTGAAAGCAGTCAACATTCAAAGTCAATGGCCAATGTTACAATGTCTACATTGTAGGAGCAAAGATAGAGAAGGGAGTCTCTTGCTCCCTCGTAGAAATTGGCTAAAGAATGAAAAAGTATAAGCCAGAGTTTAAAAGAAGGATCTTTATGGGAATTGTCCCCACAAATTAGATAGTGTTGTTTCAGTCATTTCCCTTATTATCATTTTTTTCAAAGTGATTTACTTTACAACTTAGATTTCATAGTGTTGGACAATTATTTTTGTATGTAGTGATCAATTATATATTGTAGAAACTCATTGATAAAATCAAGAAGGAATGAAGAAAGCAAGAAAATACAAGTATCAACCTGCAACACGACGTGTTGGCCTACATACACAACGTGTGCAACTACTTCCATATTTCATCAAATTCAACATATTTCTTCTCTTATTCCAAGGCAAACATTACACGACATGACCTTGAGTCCAAGATTTTTGCACTACTGTAGATCCATTTCACACGACAAGTATCTACGTTGCTACACTATGTATGATTTATTGACCAAACTTTTGGATCCCATAGAACTTCTTACACTGTGTGGGATGCACCCACGACATGTTGGTATTTTAAAGGAAAGTTTGCCAAAGAGACAGAACTCAACCATTATTCCATGTGAAACTAAGCCAAAACGTGTGACTATTAGGATGGACATGAGCCAATGATCCTTACGCTGTGTCCATTGCAACCACGCCATGTGCACTATCAATTTAGGGTTCTAAAACCCTATTCCGATTCATTTTTTTTCAACAACCACATCGTGAAAATGGCTCTAAGCTGCCACCTCTGACCCACAACCACTCCCATCCTCATCTCCACCTCTTTTCAACCTGACGAAGAACCTACCCTCCTCCTTCCATTAACACTTCCAATCTCTCTCCCCTTTTCTCTTCTCCCATCGGTAGAACAAAGGGGAGGACGAAGAAATAGCATCCGCCAACTCTCTGAGGACTTCCTTCTTCTGATGTGCCACTTTCATATCCATCGTACCACAAGAAATAACATCTACCTTGCTACGTTGTGCTTTTCTTCTACATGCTATGAGCCCCAGTGCAAAGTCACACTATAAGACTTCATCGCTATGTCATGTTCAATAACTAGGATCATGTTGAGGACAAAAACAATTGGAAAATGCTCATGACCTGACCCTAAAGCTTCTTCTTCCACTGTGCCATACATATCCATGGTCCACTTCATGCTCAAGGTAGAAAAGACATCATTTTACACTGCCTTGCTTCTTGTTTGGTACTTTCGACCAGATTTGCATATTTAAATGATATGGACACCCTTAGATTTCTTCAAGACATTCACAAATACATCACTTCTCTTAGAATTATCTATTGTTGTCTCTCATTCACTAATACATATCATCAGTCGACATATAAATTCATTGCAACTTTTAAAATTGAGGTTGACCCGCATAAAAGAACGAGCCTTTCAATTTAATTATTTTTAGATTAATGAATAAGACTTTCAAGTTAACCTTCAAAGCATTTTGCAACTTGTTGCATTTTGATTATGATGGAAGTATTGTCATATGCCTAAATAATTTTAATCAAACACCTTGTCGAACCAAATCATCGAGGAAACTATTTTCAGCCCTACTTTTGCTGGGACGTCACATATTCACAATCCAATTCTCCACTATGTTGACCGCCTTTTAAGTACATGTGTTTTTGCAAGAAAAGAAACTCAAGGAGTGGTCAATAAACTTGATCTATTTTTGATGTGGGCCATGCTACATAACTAATATGTCAATGTAGGCTACCATTTTCTTAACAGAATCCCTAAAATTTAGTGGAAAACAAAAGGAGACATAATGATAGGCGGTCTTATAACCAAACTTACTACTACTTTAAAGATTGACTTGTCCCCAATTGACCCTTTAGATGGATGTGTTGATGTCAGTTGTGAGTTTCTTGTTTCTTCTAGTTTATTGGTCAAAGACAAGAATTTAAAATATTTTTAGAAGATCCATAACCATACTACTATTCTAAAAGTGGCAAATCGGACAAGACTACTCTGATGAACAAGGATAATTGGGAATACACATTTCCAATTGTGGGGTTGATCACCACTGGAGAACAACTTGATTCATCCACTACTAGAGCTGAGATACCCAAACCACCTTCTATTAACACACATACTGATTATACATGGAGGTATCCAGACATGTGCCAGTTGTATGGTTATGAGCAACACTGTTTTGATGACCAGGATGCACACATCACTCAATTATCACAGTAGTATAATGTTGTGTCTCAATAGTTTGAAGAGATACACAACATGTTTCACATATGGACTCTTAGCACATTTCTCAAGGACACTATGGTTACCCTCCACAACCCTCTCCACCTCCATAAGCTTCTATGTACATGGATGTTCTTGATCCAGAATTGACTTCCTCGATGCTGATGGGGGAATTGACCCCAATCTCTGAGCACCTATGGTACCCAGTTACATTCTACTTAGGTTTGATATGATCATTGGGGATACTGCAAGTTTCAAGATTTGGGGGAGGGGGAATGACCAACCAATAGTTTAAATTTTAGTTGCTTTATGCTTTTCCCTTTTCATGTCATTTGTTTATGTCATTTGCTTGTTGTTTGTGTGTTTTGCAGTTCTTTTTCACCCTATAACATCCCAAATTTTCAAAAGTGATTTAAGTCTAATAAGGTAGTTTTGTTACATAGAAATAGTTGAGGGTCTTAATGCAAAAGATCATGGAATGAAATTTCATGCTGGTTAATGAAGTGAGAAGAATAAAACGTGACTCAAAACACTTTCCCCCTTCACATATGCATTATGAATTTCAAATAATTCAAATTGATGTACCATTTTGTTTACCTTTCCTTTTCCTCTGTCCTTTTTTTTAAAATGCTTAAAAAAGAAAAGAGAGAGAAAAGAAGTGGAATTTGAAAACACACACACACACAATATATATATATATATATATATATATATATATATATATATGTATAATATGTGTGTGTGTGTGGTAGATGCCTTGGGAAAGAATCTTTTCTTCTTCTTTTTATGGACTTCAATATGATAAGAAAGTACCATTTATTGTCATTCTCTCTCCTCTAAAGAAGTTGCTCAAAAAGGCATAATAGGAAGATGAAATAGTTTTTTGAATGAGTAGTAAGTATTGAACTCAAAATTTGACCCAATGGATCACAAAGGAAACTATTTCCCCCAATTTTCTAATGTATTAATACATTAAATTCAAGTTAAATGTCCTATACAGGAATTGTGGTAAAAACATGTGAAAAATGGATATCTAAGGGCATTGCAAGAACCTAGACCATTTATTAGACATGTGATCCAAATTTGGGTTCATTTTGACCATGACCCTCCACATTAATTAGGGAAGGTTTTGTATATAGTTTGACTAAGATTCAATCAAATTTCATTTATTATGAGAATTTAACCTATATTCTGAGATATTGCTGTCAGACATTACTCTCATTCACCTTCCTCTTTTGTGCGCCATATAAGGATCAAAATTTAATGCACCCTCAATCCAACGACCATCTCATCATCTCCTACCTTCGTTGATTTTGTGAAACAGAACCCAGTTGGTACAAGTTTCTTTTGATGGTCTGTTCTCCCTCATCTCTAGATGAATCAATTAGATATCTCACCTTTGGTTTCATCTTGCTTCCCCGTATCAAATGATGGTTCATTCACTCGCCCTTGCGGACTATAAAAGAAACACCCAATATCGGAATCTGCCTCCTCTCCACCGAGGAGTTGCATCCACCTCTACAGAACTCCTCTCGCCTATGTAATGATGCCAAAAGCTCCTCCAACCCTTATGCTTCTCTCCTCCACTCGCAATTGAGTCCACAACAAACTGTATCTTCCCGCCCTACTCAGATTTCACTATCGAAGACCTTCGCCATGCTCCTGACATACTTGCCACCTTTCGTGCAATTAATCCACCAAAATAGATCCCAGATGATCCCTTGTGCTTTCCACGTCATACCCTTTTCTTATGTGATTTCCCAGAGCTTTGGGCCCTATAGACCAGTTTTTGTTCTTCGTTGGCGCTTGACTCCATGGAATCACTGGGATCCTCCTACTGAAAGAAACGAGCCCCGACCTTCGTTTGATCTAAACGATTCAACAAGTCCCCTATGATTTCTGAATATGGTTTGTTATACGACATGGCTTCCCCTATTTTTCGTGGTCTTCTAGTGAAAGCACAAGGACCAGAGGTCCTTTCTCCCCCTTACTTACCCGAATGTCTCCACCAGGCCTCAATACCTTGTTTTGTGATCGTATTTGCTGTATTTCAAATCAAAAGGCAAAAGGTTTAGTCCCATATTGCTTGTGTTAGAGACTTCCCTCCTCCTTATATATGTACCCTTATCCATAGTACAATTGAGTAATGAAAGAGAATAGACCCTACGCACGCGCATGGTGGGCCTTGCCAATGGGGTTTGGGCCGGCCCGGTCCGGAAACCCTTTAATCGGGCGCGTCGGCGCACGTCGCATCCCGCACGCACGGGGGGTGCAAATCCGGCCTCCCGGAGCCCCTTGCCTTTGGTTCATTGAACCATTTTTTTAACCTGGGCCGCTGCAATGCACCTGTTCGTTTGAAGTTCCAACGCTTCTTTTCCTGGTTATTTATGTTTGTTTTCCGATATCGTTCAGTACATACGAAAAACTTCTCTCGTTTCTTCTTCCTCTCTTCTCCTCCACCTGCGGTCTGCCCATTGGAAGAATGATCATTTACCTTTCGTCCGTCGCTGTGACTGTGTGTGCATGCTTCACGTCGACACACGCTGTTAGATCCTGGGAGAGTACCGCGCAGGAGACTACTGCAAAGACGTTCGCCTTCACGCGGAGATACTCTTAAGGACAATACATCTCGCACGCCTCAGCGATACTCTGGTATACTCTATTATTTTCATCGTGGTTTGTACCCTCGATCAACAAGTTTGGTATCCTTTCTCCAACAAATCCCATCAATGAATATGGCCTGGAGAAGTAGCATCCATGCACCTCATACCTCCATCTTGGGCTCTCCAAGTTCTTAAGGGCATTAGAGTGATATACTTTACCCAAGGATCTTGGGCTGTCCAAGTTCTTATGGGCATCAGATGTCGCATTTTGCTGGTCTCATGGTGTCAATGCTGCGTGGAGCCGCAGATGGAAACAATGGAGCATCTCTTCTTTAGGAGTGAGTTGGCGAACAATTTATGGAATATCTTCACGATCTTGACGGGCAAGCAGGCTCCGATGGATCTGAATTCTCTATTGAATCAATGTACAAACTCCCACACCGAATCAGCTAGGCTGTGGATAGTTCGCAGATTGGTGGCCCTGATCCCGTGGTGTATTTGGAGGATGCGATGTTCAATGAGGTTTAAAGGGAAGCATGTCTCATTCTCCACAGAATGCAAAAACATCATCATCTATATGAACAACCTTGTTTCCCACTAGGCTTTTAAGCATATCGAGGAGCCACATTTTTACCGACAACTTCTCCTTTATCATCTTAACGAACCCAGCCAGAAGCTTAGATCGATCAGAGTGTTACAATGGACTAAGCCACATATTACTAATATAAAATTGAACATTTCCGCTGGTAGAAGTAGGGATGAACTAGGCCGTATGAGGTGGTGGGAAGCAGGCACAACTCGCAACTCCCACAGATTCTTTCGTCTTGCTTTCAGAGTTTGGGTGAGGGCCAGGGATATTACGACTGCTACTATAATTGGTCTCAAACTAGTTGATGAAAAGAATTTGTGGCTATCGATTCTGGAAATGGATAATAGATACATACATGATATTCTATGGCAAGGCATTGCGGAGCCGTGGAAGAATACTCCCATCGTTAGAGAACTTAGACATGTTCTGATGGGTGAAGCAATCATCGGCTCTTTGGTTGATAGCATGGTGAACTCTTCGGCTAGAGAATTGGGATGCTGGGGTCGCTGTCATGAGGATCCTTTTATTTGTGTAGACCTGAGCTTGCTGCCCATGAAGGTCAGAGGCATGATGATCCTGGATAAAAAGGGCGTCCCATACATTTCGGTTTCCTAAGAGTGGGCTTCCCCCTGATTGCATTTTTTGACAGCAAGGTATATGCATGGTATTTGATATCTCTTATGCTTGGTGTCGTCTGTTGGTCTTCTGGTATTTTTGGGGTTTACCTGCGTGCTATCAGCAGGAGATGTAATGTTTACTTGATGATTTGGCCTACACGAGGAGGTTAGGATGAATAAGAGTACCTCCTAAAAAATCGTGATTGCGATCGAGGCTTAATAACCAGTTATGGAGCTCGCTAGATCCCCTTGCCTTTGGTTCATTGAACCATTTTTTTAACCTGGGCCGCTGCAATGCACCTGTTCGTTTGACAGTTCCAACGCTTCTTTTCCTGGTTATTTATGTTTGTTTTCCGATATCGTTCAGTACATACGAAAAACTTCTCTCGTTTCTTCTTCCTCTCTTCTCCTCCACATGCGGTCTGCCCACTGGAAGAACGATCATTTACCTTTCGTCCGTCGCCATGACTGTGTGTGCATGCTTCACGTCGACACACACTGTTAGATCCTGGGAGAGTACCGCGCAGGAGACTACTGCACAGACGTTCGCCTTCGCGCGGAGATACTCTTAAGGACAGTACATCTCGCACGCCTCAGCGATACTCTAGTATACTCTATTATTTTCATCGTGGTTTGTACCCTCGATCAACAAGTTTGGTATCCTTTCTCCAACAAATTCCATCCATGAATGTGGCTTGGAGAAGTAGCATCCATGCACCTCATACCTCCAGCTTGGGCTCTCCAAGTTCTTAAGGGCATTAGAGTGATATACTTTACCCAAGGATCTTGGGCTCTCCAAGTTCTTATGGGCATCAGATGTCGCATTTTGCTGGTCTCATGGTGTCAATGCTGTGTGGAGCCGCAGATGGAAACAATGGAGCATCTCTTCTTTAGGAGTGAGTTGGCGAACAATTTCTGGAATATCTTCACAATCTTGACGGGAAAGCAGGCTCTGATGGATCTGAATTCTCTATTGAATCGATGTACAAACTCCCACACCGAATCAACTAGGCTGTGGATAGTTTGCAGACTGGCGGCCCTGATCCCGTGGTGTATTTGGAGGATGCGATGTTCAATGAGGTTTAAAGGGAAGCAGGTCTCATTCTCCACAGAATGGAAAAACATCATCATCTATATGAACAACCTTGTTTCCCGCTAGGCTTTTAAGCATATCGAGGAGCCAGATTTTTACTGGCAACTTTGCCTTTATCATCTTAACGAACCCAACCAGAAGCTTAGATCGATCAGAGTGTTACAATGGACTAAGCCACATATTACTAATATCAAATTGAACATTGCCACTGGTAGAAGCAGGGATGAACTAGGCCGTATGAGGTGGTGGGAAGCAGGCATAGCTCACAACTCCCACAGATTCTTGCGTCTTGCTTTTAGAGTTTGGGTGAGGGCCAGGGACATTACGGCTGCTACTCTCCAAGCCTGCATAATTGGTCTCAAACTAGCTGATGAAAAGAATTTGTGGCTATCGATTCTGGAAATGGATAATAGATACATGCATGATATTCTATGGCAAGGAATTGCGGAGCCGTGGAAGAATACTCCCATCGTTAGAGAACTTAGACATGTTCTGATGGGTGAAGCAATCATCGGCTCTTTGGTTGATAGCATGGTGAACTCTTCGGCTAGAGAATTGGGACGTTGGGGTCACTGTCATGAGGATCCTTTTATTTGTGTAGACCCGAGCTTGCTGCCCATGAAGCTCAGAGGCATGATGATCCTGGATAAAAAGGGTGTCCCATACATTTCGGTTTCCTAAGAGTGGGCTGCCCCCTGATTGCATTTTTTGACAGCAAGGTATATGCATGGTGTTTGATATCTCTTATGCTTGGTGTCGTCTGTTGGTCTTCTGGCATTTTTGGGGTTTACCTGCGTGCTATCAGCAGGAGATGTAATGTTTACTTGATGATTTGGCCTACACGAGGAGGTTAGGATGAATAAGAGTACCTCCTAAAAAAACCGTGATTGCGATCGAGGCTTAATAACCAGTTATGGAGCTCGCTAGAGCCCCTTGCCTTTGGTTCATTGAACCATTTTTTTAACTTGGGCCGCTGCAATGCACCTGTTCATTTGACAGTTCCAACGCTTCTTTTCCTGGTTATTTATGTTTGTTTTCCGATATCGTTCAGTACATACAAAAAACTTCTCTCGTTTCTTCTTCCTCTCTTCTCCTCCACCTGCGGTCTGCCCACTGGAAGAACGATCATTTACCTTTCGTCCGTCGCCGTGACTGTGTGTGCACGCTTCACGTCGACACACGCTGTTAGATCTTGGGAGAGTACCGCGCAGGAGACTACTGCACAGACGTTCGCCTTCGCACGGAGATACTCTTAAGGACAGTACATCTCCCATGCCTCAGTGATACTCTGGTATACTCTATTATTTTCATCGTGGTTTGTACCCTCAATCAACAAGTTTGGTATCCTTTCTCCAACAAATTCCATCCATGAATGTGGCCTGGAGAAGTAGCATCCATGCACCTCATACATCCATCTTGGGCTCTCCAAGTTCTTAAGGGCATTAGAGTGATATACTTTACCCAAGGATCTTGGGCTGTCCAAGTTCTTATGGGCATCAGATGTCGCATTTTGCTGGTCTCATGGTGTCAATGCTGCATGGAGCCGCAGATGGAAACAATGGAGCATCTCTTCTTTAGGAGTGAGTTGGTGAACAATTTCTGGAATATCTTCACGATCTTGACCGGAAAGCAGGCTCCGATGGATCTGAATTCTCTATTGAATCGATGTACAAACTCCCACACCGAATCATCTAGGCTGTGGATAGTTTGCAGACTGGCGGCCTTGATCCCGTGGTGTATTTGGAGGATGCGATGTTCAACTAGGTTTAAAGGGAAGCATGTCTCATTCTCCACAGAATGGAAAACCATCATCATCGATATGAACAACCTTGTTTCACGCTAGGCTTTTAAGCATATCGAGGAGCCAAATTTTTACCGGCAACTTCACCTTTATCATCTTAATGAACCCAGCCAGAAGCTTAGATCGATCAGAGTGTTACAATGGACTAAGCCACATATTACTAAAATCAAATTGAACATTGCCGCTGGTAGAAGCAGGGATGAACTAGGCCGTATGAGGTGGTGGGAAGCAGGCATAGCTCGCAACTCCCACAGATTCTTGCGTCTTGCTTTCAGAGTTTGGGTGAGGGCCAGGGACATTACGGCTGCTACTCTCCAAGCCTGCATAATTGGTCTCAAACTAGCTGATGAAAAGAATTTGTGGCTATCGATTCTGGAAATGGATAATAGATACATACATGATATTCTATGGCAAGGCATTGCGGAGCCGTGGAAGAATACTCCCATCGTTAGAGAACTTAGACATGTTCTGATGGGTGAAGCAATCATCGGCTCTTTGGTTGACATCATGGTGAACTCTTCGGCTAGAGAATTGGGATGCTGGGGTCGCTGTCATGAGGATCCTTTTATTTGTGTAGACCCGAGCTTGCTGCCCATGAAGCTCAGAGGCATGATGATCTTGGATAAAAAGGGCGTCCCATACATTTCAGTTTCCTAAGAGTAGGTTGCCCCCTGATTGCATTTTTTGACAGCAAGGTATATGCATGGTGTTTGATATCTCTTATGCTTGGTGTCGTCTGTTGGTCTTCTGGCATTTTTGGGGTTTACCTGCGTGCTATCAGTAGGAGATGCAATGTTTACTTGATGATTTGGCCTACACGAGGAGGTTAGGATGAATAAGAGTACCTCCTAAAAAAATCGTGATTGCGATCGAGGCTTAATAACCAGTTATGGAGCTCGCTAGAGCAAGCGAGGGGGAAGAAGTCAGTGAAGTAAATCCCTGTTCTACCCATGTTGGATGAATTGGGTGATTTTAGAAGCAAGTGTATTTTGGTATTTTCATGCGGCATTTGTTTCTGGGATGCGTGAATTTGAGTTATTCCTAAATTACTGAAATGCCTCCACATGTTTGATTAATGTGTCACATAGGCCTTGGTCTTTTCTGTCATTTCACATTTTATTTACATAGGATTAATCGTTGATTTAAATCAATGTCACTATATGGTTTCCTGACCCTTGATTGGTTGATCATGAAAAATTTCTAACTTTTGCAAATGACCTCAAAAAAATATCAAAAATATTGATTGGAAAGCTCTTTTGATTTTCTATCGATTTAGCCTCTTTTGAAACTCTGGTTTACACATTCAAACTCTTCAAAAATTCAAAGACGAAGATTAGGGTTTAAGGATTATGAACTTATGTACCCATTATGTTTTAATCAAATTACAGGTGATTAGAGGACTCAATCCGTTCAGAGGACTTGATCTGACTGCTCTAGGTAAGCGGGCCATGCATTTTTGGCACAAAAACTTTTTTTATTGATTGTTATTTATGATTATGTACCTTATATGATTTCATAAATTATGAAAGATTTCTCAAGAATACATCATGTATACTTATCATTGTTTGATTACTTATAGTCTATGGTAAAATCCTAATTATGATTATTGATTATAAATTAAGACTAATGAATCATGCTCAAGAAGGGGACACCCTATTATAGTTTACGAGGGAGAAATCCCATTATGATTCAAGGGGAGGAATCCCATCATGTTAAAATTAAAGGATTATGTTAATGTTAATGTTAAGATAAATGGAATTGAATTAGTTTTTATATGCTCCCAAATCATCGAATTCGGGGGGTCATCAAGGGCTTTTCTAGCATCAAGGGCTTTCTAGCAATCCTTTGCTCGTAAGTGGACATCATAGAGGGATGCATATACTTATTGTTCAATTCTTGTTGTCATTAATGGATCATGAATGCTTAAGAAAATCCATGTTCAAGTTTATTTCATGTAAATTTTACTCATGTCAAGCTATATTTATTTTTATGTCATATAAAGTGCCAAATACCGCTCAGTGAAGTGATGTTTGTTTTGCATGGCTGGGGATGAGATGTCCACAGGACTTGGAGCAAGTGAAGGCAAAAAAGGAAAATCAAGACTAGGAGATATTCAAGATTTTCCTGGTGGAGTGAAATTTACGAAGACGATCCAGAGATTTAGATAACATTTACATTATTCTTAGTCATTTTATAAATTAGATTAGACCTGATAGATGATTATGATGTAGTTTTCTTTTATAAAGAACTATGTATGAATCATTTTTAAATTAATGCAAAGTGTTTCATTTCTTCAATATGCTAAGATCATCATTTTGTGACACCCCCATTGAGTAAGAATGCTTCCACTCATGTGATATGTAAAGTGGGGTGTTACATTATGATATCAGAGCAATTTGGTAAATAGCCATTATGCAAACATGATTCTCATAGTCACTCTAGAATGAAGACATGAGGTTAGCTATAGGAATGAATTCCCAAGGAAAGATGCTATGACCTATAATGACTAGAGTTTTCACCCTAGAAGAGATATAGATGATAAAGGTAGATGTTTACCCAATCTTGATATTAAGTATCAACCTAACCTAGATAGTGAGATAGCCTCTCCATTCTAAATGGTCATGGCCATCCAATTGAGAATTGAAGAGGGATGTCACAAGCACTAGAGCTTTTATGCATTTCTCCTTTCTTACTAGTGTGTGTGGTATGAGACATGTGTATTAGTAGGTTAGTGAGAGGTAGCACCATAGGATCCCAAATCACTGGTATGTGCCTGATCAACACATATCTAGGAATGTGGTAGGTACCTAAAGACCGAAGGTGTTACAACCCACATTGAGGTTAGTCAATAAATACCTCAATTAGCGTGAAGTACCTTGATTAGTACTAAGTATCTTGTTAAACATCATGGATAATCAAGATAAGCTAAGATGTGAATCAATAGTTGAGATTGAATCACCTGAGGCAATTAATGATAATCGCAATATTAACCATTAAGTTAAATAAGTGCCCAAGAAGCGATTAGTGTTTTGATTATCTGAGACAAGATAATTGGCATGTTTTTATTCCTTGAGGTTGTATAGGATCACGCTCTTGAAAAGTTGCAAAAGAAAACGCTTGATTTGGACCTACGAGGCAAAAGTTATGATCATTTCAATTTCCAGGGTAGAATTTACAAAATTTCCAAGTTTTTGGTATATAAACCATTTTCCTTTCCTATTTCCTTTATCTTCTTCGAGTGATCGATTTCCTTAGTCGGTGTACTATAGCAGCGCGACTCGCAGAGGTAAACGGCAGGCAATCCTTGGTCTTCTTGGCCCGATTCAACGACACATGCCCTCTTCTCTTTTTCCTTTCGTCCTCCTCACTTCTCCCTTCCTCCACTCTGTCTGCCTTAGCAACCAGCAGCCCTGCAACCCTGTTGCTTGGCCTTCAATCAGCTTGCATCAGAAAACTACTACCTACGGAAGCAACCAGGGAGGCCCTTGGGGCGCCCAGCAGCAGGGGAGCTGCCTTGAGCTCTGATTTAGAGGTCTAAGCTTGAAGCTGCAACTCGTAGCCAAGTTCAACCATCAACCAGTCCATTTTCAACCTGTGCGTGTGGTTGCTGTGAGCAATAGAACTATAAAAAGAGAATTCAAATGTCGAATACAACCCAAAAATCGCTCGGAAATAGGCTCTGGATGCATTTCCGGATGAATTCGGACATCCCGAACCACTATGAGTAGAATTTCACTCACTATCCAAGATTTAACTCCGAAAATCAGAAATTTTTGGATAATTGTGCGTTTTTCATTAATAACATCAGTTATCAAGCATTGTGTGGTATTTGGCATCGCCTGACTTTTTATTTCATAAATCACTTCTTTATGCTTTTATATGATCTAGTTTAGCATCTGATCAGTGTGGATTGGACCACTGAAATTGCATGGTTAATCAGAACCTAAATTGCTCAGTTTGAATGTTGAAATTAGTAATACATGACCAATAATGGTATGGTTTGGGTATAATCCCAAGCAGTACATATTTTAGTAAATTATCAGATGCACGATTTCAAAGAAATGATGATGACATGGAAAGTTAGATGAAAACCCTAGTTGCATGATCCCTGTTATGTTAATGTGAGTGAATTAATATTTACATGAATTGACACATTTCTCTGAGATATTATTAGAAATTCTCAAATTTTGTTAACAATTTGTGTTATGATATGTAAGTAACTCTTAATCGAGTTATGTGATGCACAAAACAGGATTTGGGTTAATGTGCACATTTTTTCAAGAAATTTCAGATAATTGACAAATGCTACAAAGGATTTCTCATATGTGAAGTAATTTACTTTTATCAATGCAATAAGATGTTCAATTGCATGAATTCAGTATGTATGTGCCAAATTGACATGAGTTTGGGTTATTTATGAATTTTCAATCTGCCTGCATGCATGGTATATGGATTACTCACTATTTATAATGATTTTGAGTACACTGCTCTGTCCGTTCTAGAATGATATTATATTATGATTTGAACTGCAATCAAATAGACGAGGTACTATAGAGATACCAAAACCAAGAGTAAGAAAAAGAGAGATGAAATGTAGCAAGAGCTTTTCTAGAATAATAAAATAATAGATTTAAGGGCCCTGACACCGTAGAACCCCTTTGAGAGGTATGCGCCATAGGGGTGAAATGACCTAACCCTGGTAGTGTTCAGTATACGGGGGTGGTCGGAAACTCATGTCCAACACTAACCATACGTCCTGGTGGATCGAGAGTACAGTTTGTAGTGTCCAACACTAACCGACATCCTGGTGGCACTAGAGAGCAGTTTACATTGTTCAACACAAACCAGACATCCTAGTAGCACTGGAGTATAGAAAAGCGTGTCCAACACTAACCAGACATCATAGTGGCATGACTTGACTCTCTGCCTATGTACTCAGCTTAGAGGAGGAGTCCAGTTTACGACACCATAGGAGTGCCGAGGCCAGAGAGCTAGTTTTCTTGCAGTAGATCAGGACAACAGTCAGAATTAGCTATCCCAGGGTGTTAGCTAAGTCTTGTACGTTGGGTTCGTAGTTCGCTACGAGTCTTCATATGTAGAGTACACTACATATGATCAGGGCATAATATAAAATATGTTCATATAGGTTCACAAAATTTCTTATAAGTTAAAGAGTTAAGAAAGATGGAGTTTAGATTCATAGAAGTTGTTCTTTAAATGACATGTTGATAATCCATGTTATTTAATTGTAACTATAGCTTGCAGTAGTTGTTATTTTAATGAGATGTTGATATTTCCTGGTATTTAAGCTATATTGTTTTAGACCTGCTCAGTGTAGTATTTCTTGCATATTATTCCAATTAATAAACATAAATGAGTTATCTGTGATGGTTGGGTGAAATTCTATTCACTGAGCCAGTAGCTCACCAACCTACTGAAACATTTTTCAGGTCAGCATCAACACGAGGAAGTTGAAGGATCGTATCACCCAAGTACTTAGAAGGTAGTACATAGTTAGTTAGAGGTCTCTTAGTCATTTCCCCTCGATCCTTGGGACATGGTGTGGTAGGAAGAGAGAGAATGTAAAGTAATTTGTAGCTTAGTTTTCAATTAAATGTTGTACTTTATATTCTGCAAGTAAGTTGTAATATGTTGTTTAAATTCTATGGTATCTTTCAAGATTTAGAAATAGTAAGTTTGCTTCCGCAGTTATTAAGGTTTCAGTTTATTTTAAGTTAAACTATTTTCCCTTTAAGCTAATTTTAAGTGATCAAGGAAAGAAAAAGTTAAGAGTGGTTTACTGAGGGTGACTCTTGGGTCTTCGGGGTCATTAGAGATGACATGGGGATCGGGGCATCTCAATAGATTTGGTATCAAAGAGCCTCACATCCTCAAATCTTAATAAAAGATATATTGGGACGTCTCTCAGTCCATATCTTATATTGCATCTTTTGAAATAGTTTAAAGGCACAAGGTTATTGTAAACATTGTGATTTCTTAATAATATCCCCAAAATCAAGTCAGAAGATCAGAAAAACTCATCATTGATCGTACCATTTCCAACAATGTGCATTTCCTTCTTTCTGGTACACCGTTATGTTGTGGTGTTTAGGTAGCGTGACAGTGAGTTATAGCAGATCATGCATGATATGCTAAAAGGAAAGAGACCAGAGTTCAGGTTTTCAGATGATGGTTTGTTGTATCAACATGACATGTTGTGTGTACCGGGAGATAGTGATTTGAAAGAACATATTCTTG
This sequence comes from Alisma plantago-aquatica, assembly GCA_963693085.1. NCBI lineage: Eukaryota > Viridiplantae > Streptophyta > Magnoliopsida > Alismatales > Alismataceae > Alisma > Alisma plantago-aquatica. Next base: position 940,780,869 of record OY856412.1, on the reverse strand, counting down.
AGGAAGCACATGCATCGATGTACGCTATGCATCTAGGCAACACTAAGATGTACATGAATCTCTAGGAGTTGTACTGGTGGTTATGTATGAAAAAGAATGTAGCTGAGTACGTGGCTAGATGTAGTGTGTGCTAGTAAGTTAAGGCTGAGCATAAGAAACCCGCATGTACCTTGCAATCTCTTCCTATACCAGAGTGGAAATGGGAACATATCACAATGGATTTTGTGATAGGGTTGCCTAGGACACCTAGAGGTTGTGACTCGATATGGTTGATTGTGGATAGACTGACTAAGTCTGCTCACTTTCTTCCTGTTAAGTCAACCTTTCATGTCCCGAAGTTGGCTAAGATATACGTGGATGAGATAGTTAGGCTGTATGGTATCCCAGTTTCAATTATATCAGATAGAGATCCTAAATTCACATCTAGGTTTTGAAATCAGTTGCATCGTGCTTTGGGCACAAAGTTGAGATTCAACACAACTTTTCAACAACAAACGATGGTCAGTCAGAAAGGACCATTCAGACTCTTGAGGACATGCTGAGAGCATGTATCTTACATTTCAGTGGAAGTTGGGAAGAACACTTGAGCCTTATAGAGTTTTCATACAATAATAGTCACCATTCCAGTCTTGGTGTGGCACCATATGAAGCTCTATATGGTAGAAAGTGTAGATCACCCATATGTTGGTATGAGGTGGGTGATAAGCAGATTCTTGGACCAAAGATAGTGGATTTGACTACTGAGAAGATTGTAGTGATCAGAGAATAGTTGAAAGCTACACAGGACAGGCAGAAGAGTTATGCTAAGAAGAGGCGTCGACCTCTTGAGTTTCAAGTTGGTGATGAAGTGTATCTGAAGGTTTCATCATGGAAAGGAGTGCTGAGGTTTAGCAAGAGAGGCAAACTGACTCCTAGGTTTATGGGCCCATATCCTGTCATTGAGAGGATTGGACCTGTAGCCTATAAGTTGGATTTACCATCCGAGTTGGCTAATTTACATGACATGTTTCATGTATTGATGCTGAAGAAGTGTTATCCCAGTACAGAGACGATAATGGACCCAGAACCTGCACAGCTCAGACTAGATGTATCCTATGTTCATGGACCAGTACAGATAGTTGATCGGAGGATCAAGAAGCTTAAGAATTACGAGATACCGTTAGTGAAAGTTTTGTGGAGGAACCATAACCTAGAGGAAGCCACATGGGAGCTTGAGTCAGAGATGCGTAACAAGTTTCCTTTTCTCTTTTAGGAATTTCAGGACGAAATTCTTGTAAGGGAGGGAGATTGTTACAACCCACATTGAGGTTAGTCCATAAATACCCCAATTAGAGTGAAGTACCTTGATTAGTGCTAAGTATCTTGTTAAACATCATGGATAATCAAGATATGCTAAGATGTGAATCAATAGTTGAGATTGAATCACCTGAGACAATTAATGATAATCGTAGTGTTAATCATTAAGTTAAATAAGTGTCCAAGAAGCGATTAGTATTTTGATTAGATGAGACAAGCTAATTAGCATGTTTTTATGCCTTGAGGTTGTAGAGGATCTTGCACTTGAAAAATTGGAAAAGAAAATGCTTGATTTGGACCTACGAGGCAAAAGTTATGATCATTTCGATTTCCAGGGTCGAATTTACAATTTTTCCAAGTTTTTGGTTTAGAAACCCTTTTCCTTTCCTCTTTCCTTTATCTTCTTCGAGCGATCGATTTCCTTAGTCGGTGTACTATAGAAGCGCGACCCGTAGAGGCAACCGATGGGCGATCCTTGGTCTTCTTGGCCCGATTCAACGACACATGCCCTTTTCTTTTGTTCCTTTCTTCCTCCTCACTTCTCCCTTCCTCCACTCTATCCACCTTAGCAACCACTAGCCCTGCCACCCTGTTGGTAGCAAGCTGCTATGTATGACAACAACCAGGGAGGCCCTTGGGGCACCCAACAGTAGGGGAGCTGCCTTGAGCTCCGATTTAGAGGTCCAAGCTTGAAGCTGCAACTCCTAGCCAAGTTCAACTATCAATCAGTTCGTTTCCAACATGTGCGTGTGGTTGCTGTGAGCAACAGAACAGATAATTCAAAGGTTGAAGACAACCCAAAAATCTCCCGGAAATAGGCTCTGGACGCATTTCCAGACGAATTCGGACATCCTGAACCACTGCAAGTAGAATTTCACTCATTATCCAATATTTAACTCTGGAAATCAGAAATTTTTGGTTAATTGCACGTTTTTCACTGATAGCAACAGTTATCAGGCGTTGTGTGGTATTTGGCGTTGCCCGACTTTTTATTTCATAAATCGCTTCTTTACGCTTTTATATGATCTAGTTTAGCATTTGATCAGTGTGGATTGGACCAGTGAAATTGCATGATTAATCAGAACCTAAATTGCTAAGTTTGAATGTTGAAATTAGTAATACACAACCAATAAAGGTATGGTTTAGGTATAAACCCAGGCAGTACAGATTTTAGTAAATTATCAGATGCACAATTTTAAGGAAAAAATGATGACATGGAAAGTTAGATGAAAACCCTAGTTGCATGCTCCCTGTTATGTTAATGTGAGTGAATTAATATTTACATGAATTGGCATATTTCTCTGAGATATTATTAGAAATTCTTAATTTTTGTTAATAATTCATGTTATGATACGTAAGTAACTCTTAATCGAGTTATGTGATGCAAAAACTAGGATTTGGGTTAATGTGCACATCTTTTCGAGAAATTTCAGATAATTGACAAATGCTACAGATGATTTCTCATATGTGAAGTAATTTACTTTTATCAGTGCAATAAGATGTTCAATTGCATGAATTCAGTATGTATGTGCCAAATTGACATGAGTTTGGGTTATTTATGAATTTTCAATATGCCTGCATGCATGGTATATAGATTACTCAGTATTTATAATGATTTTGAGTACACTGCTCTGTCAGTTCTAGAATGATATTATATTGTGATTTGAACAACAATCAAATAGACGAGGTACTATAGAGATACCAAAACCAAGAGTAAGAAAGAGAGAGATGAAATGTAGCAAGAGCTTTTCTAGAATAATAAAATGTAGAACCCATTTGAGAGGTCTGCGCCTTAGGGGTGAAACGATCTAACCCTGGAAGTGTTCAGTACACGGGGGTGGTCGGAAACTCATGTCCAACACTAACCAGATGTCCTGGTGGCAGGAGAGTACAGTTTGTAGTGTCCAACACTAACAAGACGTCCTTGTGGCATGAGAGAGCAGTTTACAGTGTCCAATACAAACCAGACGTCCTGGTGGCATGACTTGACTGTCCGCCTGTGTACTCAGCTTAGAGGAGGAGTCCAGTTTACGGCACCATAGGAGTGCTGAGGATAGAGAGCCAGTTTTCCTACAGTAGACCAGGACAACAGTCAGACTTAGCTATCCCAGGGTGTCGGCTAAGTCTTGTACGGTGGGATCGTAGTTCACTACAAGTCTTCATATGTAGAGTACACTGCATATGATCAGGGCATAAGATAAAATATATTCATATAGGTTTACATAATTTCTTATAAGTTAAAAAGTTAAGAATGATGGAGTTTAGATTCGTATCAGTTGTTCTTTAAATGACATGTTGATAATCCCTGTTATTTAATTGTAACTATAGCTTGCAGCAATTGTTATTTTAATGAGATGTTGATATTTCTTGATATTTAAGCTATATTGTTTTAAACCTGTTCAGTGTAGTATTTCTTGCATATTATTCCAATTAATAAACATAAATGAGTTATCTGTGATGGTTGGGTAAAATTCTATTCACTGAGCCAGTAGCTCACCAACCTACTGAAATATTTTTTAGGTCAGCATCAACATGAGGAAGTTGAAGGATCGTATCACCCAAGTACTTAGAAGGTAGTACGTAGTTAGCCCTCGGTCCTTGGGACATGGTGTGGTAGGAAGAGGGAGAATGTAAAGTAATCGGTAGCTTAGTTTTCAATTAACTGTTGTACTTTATATTCCGCAAGTAAGTTGTAATATGTTGTTTAAGTTCTATGGTATCTTTCAAGATTTAGAAATAATAAGTTTGCTTCTGCAGTTATTAAGGTTTTAGTTTATTTTAAGTTAAAAGATTTTCCCTTTAAGCTAATTTTAAGTGATCAAGGAAATAAAAAGTGAAGAGTGGTTTACCGAGGGTGACTCTCGGGTCTTCGGGGTCATTAGAGATGGCACGGGGATTAGGGCGTCTCATAAGGTTAGATAGTTGTATACCCCTAATGATAGTAAGTCATGTCGAGGTTGAGCTAGATAACCTAAATATAGTTATGATTTGGTTTGATAAACCCTAAATATAGGTTGAAGGAGACCAAAGTAATAGTTAATCCATGTTCACATACATATTTTGTGAAATCTAGATGTTATATATATATATATATATATATATATATATATATATCAATGCAAATTTTTAAACATAATTGAACCTTGAAATGTTAGTTGTCAGTAAATGAAAATGTTAGAGAAACCTAAGGTGTGTAGTACCCTAGAAAAACTTCAAGGACACAATTTATTTAATGTGAGTAGAATTGTAACATCCTGAATTTTCAAAAATGATTCAAGTCAGATAAGGTAGTTTTCTTAAATAGAAATAGTTGATGGTCCTTTTGCATAGACCATGGAATGAAATTTCATGGAGGTTAATGAAGTGAGAAGAATAAAATGTGACTCAAAATACTTTTCCCATTTCACATATGCATTATGAATTTCAATTATTCAAATTGATGTACCATTAGTTTCCCTTTCCTTTTTCTCTCTCCTATTCTTGAAAATGTTAAAAAAAGAAAATAGAGAGAAAAAAAGTGGAATTTGAAAATGTATATATATGTCGTAGATGCATTGGGAAAGAAGCTTTCCTTCTTCCTTTTATGGCCTTCTATATGAGAAGAAAGTAGCATTTATTGTCTTTTCTCTCTCCCTCAAAGAAGTTACTCAAAAAGGCATAATAGGTAGATGAAATAGTTTCTGAATGAGTAATAAGTATTGAACTTAAAATTTGACCCAGTGGAACGCAATGGAAAACATTTTCCCCAATTTCCTAATTTATAAATACATTAAATTCAAGTTAAATGGCCTATATAGGAATTATGGTCAAAACATGTGAAAAATGGAAATCTAAGACTATAGCAATAATCTAGACCATTTATTGGACACATGCTCCAAATTTGGGTTCATTTTGTCCATTTGACCCTCGAAATTAATTAGGGAAGGTTTTGTATATAGTTTGACTAAGATTCAATAAAATTTCATTTAATGCAAGTATTTAACTTATAGTCTGGGTTTCATTTACTATCACACATTACTCTTGTTCAATTTCCTCTTTTGTGCGCCATCCAATGGCCAAAATTAATGCACTCTCGATCCAACGACCATCTCATCATCTCCTACCTCCATTGATTTCATGAAATGGAACCCAATTGGTACAAGCTTCTTTTGATAGTCCGTTCTCCCTCGTCACTTACCGAAACAAAGGGGTTTCTTCACCTTCGATTTTGTCTTGCTTCCCCAAATCAAACAATGGTTCATTCACTCGCCCTTGTAGACTATAAAAGAAACACTCAATATTGGAATTTGCCTCCTCTCCACTGAAGAGTTTCATTTGCCTCTATAGAACTCCTCTTGCCTATGTAATGATGCCAAAAGCTCCATCATCCTTATGCTTCTCTCCTCCACCTACAGTTGAGGGCACAACAAACCGTAGCTCCCCTCCCTACTCGGATTTCACTGCTGACGACCTTCTCCATGCTCCCCACATCCCTGTCATCTTTTGTACAATTGATGCGCCAAAAAGGACCCCATATGATCCCTTGTGCTTTCTGCGTCACCCGATTGTCATGTGATTTCCCAGAGCTTTGGGTCCTATAGACCAATTTTTGTTCTTCATTGGCACTTGACGCCATGGCGACACCGGGACCCTTCGACCAAAAGAAACAAGACCCGACCTTCATTTGATCTTCATAATTATTTTCTGACCCTTAGCAAGTCCCGTTTGATTCCTGAATATGGTTTGTTATATGACATGGTTTCCCCTATTGTTTGTGGTCTTCTAGTGAAAATGTAAGGACCATAGGTCCTTTCTCCCCCTAACTTACCTGAATGGCTCCTCCAAGCCTCGATACCTTATTTTGTGATTGTATTATGATCTGAGTTTTGATTTCCTTTCTCCAAAAAATTCCATCCATGAATGTGTCTTAGAGAAGTATCATCCATGTTCCTCAGACCTTGATCTTGGGCTCGTCAAGTTCGTGTGGGCATGAGGATCACAGGAGTGATGGTTAGTTTATCCAAGGATTTGTAGCTCATGACAACATTCATGGCTTCATGACCTAGTCATGGAGCTCGCTGGAGCAAGGGAGGAGGAAGAGACCAGTGAAGAAAATCCCTATTCTACCCATATTGGATCAATTAGGTGATTTTAGAAGTGTCGGTATTTTGGTCTTTTCACATGGAATTTGTTTCTGGGGCGTGTGGATTTGAGTTATTCCTAAATGACTAAAATGCCCCCTCACATTTGATTAATGTGTCATGCACACCTTGGTCTTTTCCAATATTTCACATTTTAATTACATCAAATTAGTCATTGATTTAAATCGATCTCACTATATGGTTTCTTGACCCCTAATTGGTCAATAATGAAAAATTTCTAACTTTTGCATACGACCTCCAAAAAATACGTAAAAACATTTGTTGGAAAGTTCTTTTGTTTCTCTATCGACCTAGACTATTTTAAAAGGTTGGTTTCCACATTCAAACTCTTCAAAAAATCAAAGACTAAGATTAGGATTTAAGGATGATGAAACTATGTACCCATTATGTTTTTAATCAAATTACGGGTGATTAGAGGACTCAATCAAATCAGAGAACTTGATCTAAGGTGGACTGTTCTAGGTAAGTATTTCATGCATTTTTGGCACAAGTACTTTGGTTTATTGATTGTTATTTATGATTATGCACCTTAGATGATTTCATGAATTATGGATGCTTTATCAAGTAGACATCATGTATACTTATCATTTTTTGATTGTTTGATTACTTATAGTCTATGGTAAAATCCTAATTATGATTATTGATTATGACTTAAGATTAATGAATCATGCTCAAGAAGAGGAAACCCTATTATAGTTTATGAGGGAGAAATCCCATTATGATTCAAGGGGAGAAATCCCATCATGTTAAAGTTCAATGATCATGTTAATGTTAATGTTAAAGTTAATGTTAAGATAAATGGAATTAAATTAGTTTTTATATGCTCCTGAATCAAGGACCTCAAGGGGTCATCAAGGGTTTTTAGCATCAAGGGATTTCCTAACAATCATGTGCTCCTAAGTGGGAGTCATAGAGGGATGCATATACTCACTATTCAATTCTTCATGTCATTAATGAATCATGAATGCTTAAGAAAATCCATTTCAAGTTTATGTCAAGTTATTTCATGTCAATTTTACTCATTCCAAGTTATATTTATTTTTATGTCATATAAAGTGCCAAATACCGCTTACTGATGTGATGTTTATTTTGCTTGGCTGGGGATGAGATGTCCGCAGGACTTGGAGAAAGTGAAGGTTAAAAAGGAAAATCAATACTAGGACATCTTTAAGATTTTCTTGGTGGGGTGCCATTTACAAAGATAGTCCAAAAATTTAGATAACATTTACATTATGCTTAGTCATGCTATCAATAAGATTAGATCTCATAGATGATTATGATGTAGTTTTATCTTACCAAGAACTATGTATGAATCAATTTTTAGTCAATGCAAAGTGTTTCATTTATTCAATTTCCTAAGATCATCATTTTGTGACACCCCAGTTGAGTAAGAATGCATCCACTCATGTGATATGAAAAGTGAGGTGTTACACACCTTTTTCCTTTTGATGTTATCTTTGCACGATGATGAGATGATATATTTACCATGGTCATAATCCCTCTTGTTACTTGAACCCATTATGTTCTCTAAGATAATAGCTAAATGATCAAAGGATGGGCCCACATCACCGATGGAAAATTTGAGAAACTCTTTTATATCTAGATATTTGGCTAAACATGAATTGCAATTCTCTCACTCATGCTCTAAAGGCATGTAATAATTTAAATGCTTTGAATTTATCATCGCTATATCCTTGATTAGAATTATGATGATATTTCCAAGTCCTATAGTGCATTTTCACTACTCTATTTGATGAGCTTTTTCACAAAATGAATAATGTTCCTAATTTTGAATTATCCATTGGAATTACTCCTCTGATTAATTTGGGGGGGACTTAGCATAAGGTAGCGTGGTTCCAAAGAGGGACCCAAATCATATAAAAGGAGGATCTTGTTTTTGAATTGAAAATCTATTCCCCACAAAACTTTCCTAAGTTGCCCACGTGTTTACCTAACCCAATGAAGGTTGAGAGATACGTTTAAAAGAGGGTAATCAAACCCCAAATGGTATTCCACGTGTGTGTAAGCCTACATTAGAGGCTGAGTACTATACATAAGAAACCCAACTGAAATTTTATGTGTGAATGGATATGTTATTACAGATGGATGAATATCAAAAAGGATTTTTAGGTCATTTCATTTGAAGAATCAATGGATTTTTGTAACAAATCACTATGTTTTTGGTTTTATCATCCTATTTCTAAAATTCTTCTTTAGTTGATGTATTTTAGAAATTTAAATACCTATCTCAATATAACTTCCTGTCTTAAGAGTTGCAATTGATTTCATGCATACTCACATATCTAGATGGTAAATTCATAATTTTTAGATCTTAAACTCCATTTTCATGTGGAAGTGATGTTTGTGCCCATCTATTTTTTATTTAGTCATATATCTAGTTTCTTTTTGCTTGAGTTCAATAAATGGTTCAAGCTTAGGAGGATTTGATATGCTAAAATTATATCATCTTTTAGACCATGTTTGGTTGCACATTCCTTTCATTTTGATCCAATTATCACTCTCACTCATGGTAAATTTCTTGTTTTTAGTTGTTTTTACTTGCCGCATGATTTGGGTTTTATGTACCTTATATTGGACTCAGATTGGGAAAGAAACAACCAAATTTGATCCACTTGGCGTTTCTGAATTTTTAATAAGTGTGAGGGCTTGAAGAACTACAGATTGCTTGCAAAAAGACATGCATATCATCCAACATGCCATGTGATTATCTGATAAAAGTTGCCAAGTTAGGATCACCCATGGCGTGTGACACATCGGCCACGATGTCGCTCAAAAGTCTAAAAAATTGATAGATTTTCTCTATTACACCATGTGACCTGCTTACACAACATGTAACTTTAGAACATGCCTCGATTAAATAAAAAACTACCGCCCACATGGCATGCTACTTACATACACAATATGTAAGTTGTAGTTTCTTTACAAAATGAGAAATGAACAATCCCTCTTTTAAAATATGAACTGTTGCCCTTGGGACAATTATGGAGTTATTTTCGATCGAAGTCTATACCAGAGAAGAAGAGGGTGATTTTGGAGAAGAAGAGGTGGTTACTCAAGAGAGAACCTCTTATCTACTCTATTTCTCTTTGTGGACTATAGAAAGGCTTTAGTTCTCCACTATCACCGCTCGAAAGAGAAGGTCACTGGAGTAGAACAAATAGCAAAGACAAAACTTTGACTTCTAGCCAGAGTTCTTCCTTTGTTTCTCTTCTCCCATAGATTCCTTCGGTATTTCCATTCTTTTTCCATGTTTTAGCGGGTAAGGGTAGACCCTTTCCCTCCTCTTACCCTCCTTATTGAAAACCATAATAATATATTGGGATGTCTTGGAGAGTTTCTATGTAGTAATTAATTATGTTTTTTGTACCTTGTACCCTCATGACAATTATGTATTAGGTAAGGGTAATTACTCACCCTAACAATCCTCTTACCCTTACCCTCTTCCCCATAGACTAAACTCATAGGGTAAGGGGTAAACATATAGTTTTGACAAAAAAATGAATTCTAAACGCATCGAGCGTTGATGTTTGAGAATTTTATAGTTAAATTCACTGATAAAAATATAAAATGTTGTATCTAATTTAAAAATCATATGTTTATAGAAGTAAAAAAGTGCATGCTCACATAACAAAATTAAACACAAATATTTTGTTTCCATTTGCAAAACTATCCACAACATAGTACATATTTCACCAACACCTCATTTTTCTACAAGTAATATATGTTTTTTCAAGCACACAAACAACTCATTTTCCCATAATCAAATTTGAGCGACCCACACAAGTTCAAACACTAACACAAAAAAGATTACCAACTTCATAGATTGCAACAAATATACTAATACACATCACATGAGAGCCATTACTTAATACATATTCACATTAGGAATAATACACTTCTTGTCCCTCCCTGAATATGATGATCATTCTTCTACCCTAGAAGTAAAAATATTTAAAAAATCATATATGTGAAAGTTAATTATTTAGACTTCAAAAGAAAACATAAATAAGTATTAAACCTATAAGTTTCAAATTCAATTTCCATATCAATATCATCATCCATGGCATGATTATCATCACTAGAATCTTTGACAATATCAAGTACTTTCCCCTTGCCAAGATATTGTTCCAAAAAGAAAAAATGGAAAAAGTAATAAGTAATCAAATACCAAGTATTTCACAATATAACTAACATATAATAAAAAGTGAACCAGAATCAAGATACTTACCAATAGAGGACATCGAAGCCGATCATACACTTCTCTAGAAACAAGTATCAATTGGACATGAGCATAGTCCCACTGCATATACTCATCATGCATCACCTGATCATACATCAACTCCCGAGTAGCCTGACAAATTCTGAGACTGGGAGGGATTGCCCAGACAAGGGCCAAAAGGAATGTTCCAGCCACCACCCCACTGGCGATCATCATGCTTGCCCATATAAAACACACTCCCCGAAGGAGACTCAAACTAGGTCCTGCAAGCATCCAAAGACAAAGCATCAAAGAATGTTGCACAAGACGTGGCTTCCTCACCACATTGGAAACTAGAGAATAGCCCGAATTGGACCTAGCAATAACAAATGATTCAATTAAAGTATAGATGCATAAAATAAGGTAGTAATAAAAGTACCACACATACCTCATCTACCATCATCATCTCTAGTTCACCCATCCATTGCTCATACCTTACCCTACTACCACAACTAGACCAAGGATGACAAGTAGGGAGGGATGCGTGCAGATAACCCTATGAACCACTCAGATTGACATGCTTGTGAAGTTTGCAAGTGTTCATATCCCCACAACTACAAATGAAGTGTCAGTGAAATCAACTACAACATATATTTCAAAGTAGGAAAAAAACAATAGGTAAGGCTTACCTCCATAAAGACTTTGAACCCACTGCAACCCTTCGTAGCCCGAGCCATCTCCTTCTTGAAATCACCTACAAGACACCTCCTCAGGTGAGTCAGCAAATGAGTATACACACCTCTTCTCTAGTTAAATGAGGGAACCTCGTCCATGTTTAGAATAAAGGATCACCCTCTAATATCTCCCCTTTTCCCAGTGCTATTGCCAAACAACCAACTAGTGATCAAGACAAAATGAGAACACCCTAAACCTCAGGGATGCATAAAAAGGGTCATTGGAACCCCGTTGCTCACCCCAAAAAAGGTGGATCTCAACCAAGTCAACTTGACGTCATACCTAGAAGACATCTCAATATCCTTGGGGTTCACTCCTATAATTATGACTAGACATTGACATCTGTAAGGAGTGGGACTCGAGAGGGGAGCCACTCACTTACTTTGAGGAGAAATAATAAAAAAATATCCAATACCAAACTTGATAAGAATGTTTCACATAGGATAGTGTATACAATTCAAGTATGTATTGTATCATTCACCATAAAGTGTACAAATAGAAGATAAAAATCTAACTATTACAATATTTTTGTCTAACATTATTCTTCACCACACATAGTGTACACAAAGGAAAACTAATTCTAGCATGGCACCAACACAGGGTAAAAAGACCACTTCATTCTACCTCTTAAGAAAGCTCACCTACACCTAAAAAGTCCTGGTCAAATGCTGTCAACTCCTCCTTACTCACCACCTAGGGGTAGGAAGCATACCCCAAAAGAGAAGACAAAGTGGTTGTTGTCACCATAAAATTCGATATGTACTTATAACAATGATTGGACAACAACATCAGGGAAAAGGGACAACAAATAATATAACAAGGCTTCCCAATCAAAAGATAAAGAATCATGTAATTGGATATCAAAAGAAATCTTCACAAATTAAGATGAAAAGATTATGTGAAGAAAATAATAAACTTTACAATTATTAAATTTTGCATTTAAATCTCAAATCAAAGAACAATAGTTAAATAAATCGTGTGCATGCAGATTAAGTATTAGAATACAACCATCTAAAATCAGGTTCATAAAATTTCCACATTCCATGCCTAGGAAGGAGGTGAGAGCACCCACAATCCTACATAATAGCACATATATTAGGTGAGAGCACCTGAGACTCATGTGAGAGCACTAAAAGCCCATATATAAGAAAAGTTGTGCAATGGGGTCAAAACCCATAATATACTACCACTAATAGATAACAACAGTCTCAACTATCAAAGATGCATATAATAGAGAGGCAAGATAAGTTCACTCTAAGCATTTCATCAATTAAGGGTTTCCATTATTAAAAGGATTGATAAGATGAAATAATGCAACAAAGGGTGCAAACTGAATAAACATGAACAAAATTGAATAAAAGAGATTCAATTTGCATTCTCAACAGTCTACAAGATACGTTTCAGTCAATTAGACTTGATTGGGTCAGATAGGTATAACCAAGAGGCATGCAAAGCAGCATGCAATATTTAATTCAAGGAGAGAGAGAACATAAATCATTTTCCAATGTGACTCATCGAGATAAGCCGCATACCTTAAATACATGTATCAACAAGTTAGGGTCAAACCATAGATCCAAGCCAAGGTCCAAGCTACCAATTAAATATTCAAATGAATTAGGGTTTATGCTCCTATAAACAAAACCCTATAAATGACCATTTTTATCATTATCGATTTAGGCTTTGCAAATCATGCAATCTAACAATTAGAATCTCTTGAATACAAAACACATTTATTTATTAATTTATGATTATAAATCATTAGATATAAATTTTCAAAAATTAAAGGTAATTAGGAAAACCCATAACATATTTAATTAATTAGATTTAGGTTACCAAAACTATGATAAATGGTAGATCTCATTTTTTAATTCCAAAACATGGTTTATTTTAATTTTTTGCATTATATATTAATTTCTATGAACTTTACAAGATATAATAATTAACTCAATTTCATTAAATAAGAACCAACGTAAATGGCCAAACTAACCTCTCATCACACATCAAACATTGATGTGTGAAAAGGCAATGAAGGTCATTTAATGTTGATCGAAGTTACCACTGAGACATACAAAAATCAACCATGAAAAGATAATAACAACAATGGTCATCATGAAAAAATTAAACGAATGCGGGGTCATTATTGGGAGACCTACTTCATCTTCCTCGTTCATCTCTCTCGTGAGGAAACACATAGCTTTCCCAAGATCAACCTCATAGATCAAATACCCACACTCTGACACCCCCACAACTAACTAGCATATCCATCAACATGCTGACACTCTACCAAACTCACACATCCCAAACACCACATCTTGAAGAGACCTGGAGCTTGGTAGCATCTGGCACCATCTTTGCTCCATGGATGAATACAAACTAAGACAACCCATTGACATTACAACAAAAGATACTGACTAGGTTCAGGAGACTAATTCAAAGCCAAAGGAAAGGATAACTAGGAGGAAGTGATATCAAAAATGACTTAGTGTCTTGACCTTTCCTTCCACGTTTGGCGGCCATGGATGGTCTGTGAACATGACACTAATCCAACTCAGACACTAAGAATTTTTTCCTCAAGGAAACTTATAGTGAGTCAGATTGATCAAAAGCACTCGCAGTTGGGAGCATCTGACCGTTGTCATTGAGGTAGAAGGTAAACTCTACGCCAGGGCTCTAAGGAATCTTTAACAAAATTGGAAAAGATGAAAGGCTCCTTGATCAAAGAAGTAGCTTCTGAGTCACTCAAAAACCACTGTGACGGCCAACCCAATAATCTTCTACCAACGTAGGAGAAGAAGATATAAACTTTGGGCATTTTGTGGAGCGAGGGAGTTACAGTTTATATCTAGGTATAAATAGGTTTGATTCGATGTCCAGGATCCATTGGTAAATGTATCCCAATCCAAATCAGACTAGAGGCAAAACAAATTGTGAAATTTTCTGGGGGAGAGGTTGTCTTCAACCTCTAGACAATGCTGACTAGGCTCATTCTCCCTGTGTTTCATTCAACAACCAAGAAGTGTCCCCCAGACATTAACCTATCAAAGGGTGCATGGCAGTCTGACTTAGATAAAACCATATAAATATGCAATGAAAGTAAATTCCTCTACATTGGGATTGGATAATACAATCTTTTCTTCTTTAATCAAAATGGGATATCTATAACAATCCAAATAGGTTGAAACTTTGCATCTAATCTAATTAGGATCTAAATAATCTATTTTTGGGGTTATGTTTAGGTTTGGATATTAACTTGTATGAGCTCCAATACAATTAGGGTTTTAACATAATTACCTCAATAATTATTATCATATATCAACATTATCTTCAATATTTTTGGTTTAGAGTCCTATTATCATTATCTTACTAAAAACCAAGTTTCATTATTTTTTACGATTTAATTATTTTAAGAAATTATTAAACAAGTCCATTAATGTCAATATTAATTTAAATGATGTCACATTGATAAATCCCACTACACTAAACATCCATTTATTGTCACATTATATCACTTATTCACATTATGTCCAAATGAATCAAAACTCATATTTATTCACTTCTTGTTACTTATTATGCACATTTAAACCCACATTAGCCATTCATGTATATTTATGTAAGCCCAAATACTTATTAACCATAATTGAGTCATTAGATATATGTAAGTGAACAAGATGAAGATATTACATATTGATGAACAAAATTTCATATCAAGCTACAATTAGGTGATTATGTATCATTTATGTGTATTAATGTATGCTATTCAATTATAACACCTAATGTCACTAATTTATCATGAATGTCACCTAGGATGCATATATTAGGATTATAAGATTACAACTTATGGTTTATGTGAACGTGATCATTATACACTACATGCACCTCATCAACATGTATGATGTACATGCTCAGTTCCATATATCTCACTCATCATCACATCAGGGTTTATTGATCCATGAGATGGCCAAGATCAAATCTATACATAATTAGGATTAACATGTCAATTACTCATATTATGTGCTTTAAATGTTCATTAAAGTACAAACAAGCATGTCACAATATACCTTTATCCTTGTTTGGTAAATTCTGGTGATCCAAGCATATTAACCTCCTAATCAAAGGATTAGGGTTTATAAAGTCAAGAAATTCAAATCTCAACATTTTACAACCTCCCCACTCCTGTTGGTCTGGCTAAAAACAGATGGGTGTACCACTAAATCCTAACCCACTGATCCTGAAAAACTCACCAGGTGAGATGGCTAGATGTCCAAAAGCAAAGCGAGATGTGCTAGTCTTCAGGAAAAAGTTCTCAATCACAAGAACGAGATAGGGTCTATCTATGATCCCACAATGAGAGATGCTATCAAAACCGATCCTATCCAACATGTCTACCTCTTCAAGTACAAAACCATCATACACATACCCCATTTCATTCCAACAAGTGAGCTAATATACATTCGACAACTTGAGGCCCTAAAGAGAAAAAGTAGAGGAGATAGTCAAAATTGTTACTACATGTTGAGAAGCTTGATGCAAGTTTGTCAAAATAGAGGAAAATAACATGGAACAAAGTTTCCATATTATACCTCATTGCACACTTGATGATTTCAGTGATGCAGATTCATCCTCAAAATGCTCAGATGATGGAAAAATCCCTCAGTTAGGAGTAATTCCCCAACAATCCCGCATCATTGTGACACCTGTTTGAAACAAACACCAATAAAATAAATCTGGAAAGCCAAATATGAACTCTATTAAGGAATATACCATGCCTATCATGGATACATGTAGACTCTTACATCATCACATGCATCTTGCATCCATTATAGGGTCATCCTCACATCGATCTTGAGCTACTATCTGCACAAGAACAATGACAATGTAATAAGCATTCCAAAATGACTAAAACCAGCTCAATCGGTGAACAAACAACCAAGAAAATAAAAAATGATGAAATCTGATGGATTGCAAATCAAAATGTGCATCTAGGTGGTCATCAACCTCCAAAGCATGAAGAACGCTAGGAAGCCAAAAACTAGATTTTGCGAACAAGGTTCAAAATGGTCAAGAGAAAATGCAAAAGTTGAAGCTATACCCTTCTTGAGATGGATGTAGATGAAATCCACAATGAAATACCGTTAGAGTGGGTGATGCAAAGCTCCTATCTTGTCACAGGAATGGCACCTACGATAGAAACATGGAGAGCTGGAGGAATGCTATAATCTACCAATATAAGGGTGGTGGATCAACACAATCTGCTACCTCTCTTTCTCTCTCTTCTAGTCACTGTCGTTGTCCTGATTGCCTCAAGCTGGTCACCATCACCACTATTTCATGCGAGGGAAGAAATGGAAAGGATGCCCCAACATATTCTCATTTCCCCTCTTTTATAAACATTTTTTTGCAAAAATTGCAAACATGTCCCTATATTTTCAATTGAATTTGTAGAACCTTATAAAAATCACAAAAAATATAAATAAAATACTAAAAAAATTCAGAATTTAAGAATTCCAAATCTTGACTTAAAAAGATAAAACTCAAGATTTCTAAAAAGTAATTATTAGACCTAACTATGATCACCAGGCTCTAAAGCTATGACCTAAAATTGGACCAACCCAATTCTTCATCTCTAAATCTTTAGGGTCCCTGATCATGACCTTAAACTGAACCAAAGATGATATGTATCTTCTAATTTTTTGGGTCTTGAACTATGACCTAAAATTGGACCAAGCACATGCGCTACTTTCCAATCTTTTTGGGTCACAAATTATGACTTAAAGCTAAGACAACTTGAAGCTTTATTTTCATATATGCACAAGATCCCTAATCATGACCGTGAAACTTAATTAGTAGTGGCATTTGACTCAAACCTTTTGAATGACCCTAGATTGTGACTAGGGCATAGGTTTTGATTTCATACATACATCATCTAACAATCTCAGATCATGAATCTTAAATGAATCAAAATGCCAACACTGCTTTATGACTCCAAGTTATGGCTCAAATTTCCAATTTCTAAAAGTAGAACTAGAGACTCGAAGATAATCATTCATTGACACTCTATGGGACATATGATGAACCAGTAGGGGAACACATCAACCTTTCACTAGATTATTGTTGAAGCGTCCAACCCCAACTCAACTAAATGATTCAAAGAAAATAGATAACTAACTGATACAATCACTAGCCAAAAGGCCACCTTAAGTCTGAGAGCTTATGTAGCATCAATTGCTAATTTGGATGATCCAAGACCTATCTGAGATGGGCAAAATTCCCACATTATGCCTTTCAAGAGTACTGGTCCTAACTCTATATTGGCCCACTCACAATAAAAATAATATCTAAAGAGGCGTAGGAGGTATGATTACTGTTTTTCCAAAGATCTTATTTGCAGGAAGAGAAGTTGCCACTATTTTTTCGTGATTACAGACTCATGATCTCATCGACTTTATACAAACCACAAATCACATCCTCTCTTTCACATCCAACTTTTTCTCACTAAGACATGAGTTAGTGAGAGAATCAAACATGTTGATTTAATAGTTGAAGCAATGATGAGAGTCACTTTTGCGATCGAAAACCTCTTCTAGCTCATTAAAAATTTAGGGGAATACACGATTTGTCTAAATTTTAGGGGAATACACGATTTGTCAGACATAGGTAAGTGCCTTAGTAGAAGGATACCATTACTCTAGAGAAATTGTTCACTCTCAATCTTAATTTTGTTCTGAATGAAAATTTCATGAACTCATCCTTTGGAAAAGATATTATTTTCATTTACCACCCTCAACAAGGTTTGTCAAAACATCCTTGACAATTTCAAACTTTTTGACCATTTGTGACAAAAAATGGGGATTAGAATTGGCTCAAGACTACAACTCTCCCTCTTGTATTTAATTTTTCCTTGATAGGGACAAACTGTAGACACCCCAATTTTACTCACTCAACAAAAGTTGATGGTTAGTACAAATTATGTATCTAATAATGGAATTCATTCCAAATTTCACCCATTTCCACATTTTATCATTTTCACACATTCTTACATACTTTCTGCATATTTAGTTCACCCATCTCAACCACTTTCACCCAGTTCGGGGCTTACTATAACAAAATCTTCTTTTCGGACCAAAAGAGCAATTTTTCTCATCAAGTATGCATTTTACAAGCTATTTTTCATAAAATGCCCAATTGAATTATCAAAAATGCAAATATTCATTTTAATCAATTGTATTCAATTGATTCTATAAATAAATCTAAGAGATATCTTGAATTATCTTTCTTTTGAATTTTGTTTTTCTCCAAAACATTCATAAATTACTAAAAAATGGAGAAATTAATTTTTAACAAATTAGGACAGTTAGTAGATCCAAGCCATCTGCCACATTCCACATGGAGTATTGCCTCTATCTGTGCACCCCCATTTACATGGTGCACCAAGGTGATCTTGTACCTCTTCCAAAAGATTCTATCTAGAATCACGAACCCTAAAATCCACATATAAATATCCCTATATCATTCGTGTTTCTACCCCCTTTTGAACCTCCTAAATCTAGAGGATAAAACTACATATATACCTCCCCCTTTTATTTCCATGTTACTCATGATCAAATGATCCTTACTCTGACACATCTTTTCAAGTTAGTATACGTATAACAGTAAACTACTATACTACCAAACCTTAATTACTTTAACTATTGCAGCTCAACTTCTACTACTCCACTCTACTAGTATTATACTACTTTGTTCTTTTACTTGTCTGAAAAATTAGATCTTCTTAGCCTTAACTACTAATTACCTCTAATCCTATGACTGGGTCCTAATCATCCATGAGGGATCTCCGTCTTGGGAGCTCCTGAGGTAATTAGGACCCCAATATGCCTTCAAATTAGGAATTTCATGGCAATGATGGGAATGACACAAACATCTCCAGCCCTAAAAGCTTGCCCACCAATAAAAACTATTTTTTTAACCTTTTTATTCAATTTTCACTTTAAATTGTCCCGAATTTCTCTTTTGTTCACAATAAAAAATGGCTTGATAACGATTTACTAGGCGAGATGGGGTGCTAATCCTTTCCAACTCAGAACAAGATCACTGGATCCAATCTTTGGATTTCATTTTCATTCATATTTTTTAATCTATCAGACTTGTATGACAACTCATATTTACACTATGGATTTAAAGATTATCTTGTTTTTCCTCATTTTCCATAAAAATGTGATGGTGTCTTTGAACACCCATCCTTTATTTTCCATGCAACCATCAAACAAAGCTTCACTACCCAAAGGAGGGGATTTTCTCCGTATTTCCTCTCTCTCTCCCTCTCCTTTGGGCAGGGTGCGACAGGTATAGAGCAAGTAAATGAGTCAAATATGAATATGCTTTTACACCAATTGGAGTCCTTCAAGATGGAAAAGACAGAGTCCACTAAAGAGATATACTCACGCTTGTCTAACATCATCAATTGTATTAGAGATCCAGGAAGCATATTAAATCCAAAGGCCAATGTTGCAAAATTCTCCTCTCCCTCCCTAATTGGTTTAGTGGGAAATTCCCTACAATAGATGAGTTTACAAACCTATCAAATGTCCCTATCGAATATTATGTGGGAACCTCCAAACCTATGAGGTGATGTGAAATGGTAGAAAAGAGTAAGACTATGAGGGTAAATATAGTGCTTCACCTTATCAATAATATTTTTCAAGAATCAATCTTCTTAAATTGAAGAAGATGCAATGTACTTTAAATGAAATTCATTCTATGGAAAGTCTTCTTCCTCATGTTCCTATAAATTTAGACAAAGGGGTCTCTAAAAAGATGATTTACCACAAGGCAAAGAAATGCATCACCACAAGAAGAACAAAAGAAGGAACAAGAAGTATAAGAAGGAAAATAAAGATAAAGGTCATACATGCACTAGATATGGTCAATGCCATTTTTCTCTAATCAAAAGTTCAAATCAAGATTCATATTAGGAAAATCTAAACTTTTTAGCTAAATAATATTTACTTGAAACTATTCATGCTTCCAATGCCTCTATTAAATCTTATAAGAATAATAAGAAAAATATTGATAAATTATTGATTCTATCTATTATGATATTGATGTTTATGATATAATATAACATTGAAAGGAGTAGAATCTAGATAAAATGCTTACCTTTCCAATATTACTACTCTTCAATATAAAACTATTTCCTCGCTTGCTAAATTCCATGCTCTAGAATCTCATCCTATTATTCCTAATAGAAAATTAGAAATCAACTCTATTATTTGTATAGAAACAGTCTTATATGACTGACACCCTTTGCTTAGAGGCTGATCTTAAGAATCCTAGAGATGATATTTTTGAATTGTCTTATGTTATTACTTCTTATATGCATTATATTCATATTTTGATATCTTTTTTGCAAGTGTTATGTGGTAAAAAGTCTCTTAATGGAATTCTTCACTGTAATACAAAACAAATTGGTACGAGTGGCATATGATATATCTATGAAAATAAGAATAATAACTCTGCTCATGTGTGCCATTCAGAGTCCTCTAGATCCCAATCTAGATGAAATTATGATAGAAAGTATGGAAATCATTCCACATAGTACCCTTTTAGAAAATCAAACAATAACAACTTCAATTGGGTGGTTGATCTGACCCCCTTGGTATAAGGCTTAATTGATGCTACAACTACAATTCTTAACTCAACATAGGTTGTAGAGACCTGATTCGCCATCATTAGTGAACATTAAATCACCATAGGTTGTTAGATAAATACTATATTAATTAATCTGCATCAAATATTAAGCTAATGTCATCATTGATTGATAACATCAGAAGGCTACTTAATGGTTGCTCATTAAACTTCTAATTGATCCAAAACTTGACCTAAGGGGGTGACCATAGGTTGTCACCATCATCTGACACCTTTGATCTCGACCATCAGTTGTCATGAAGACAACACCAAAGGGTTGTTGCAATGGTACTGCCATCGGGTCATGGGTTTATAGGAGAAATTAGCTTAAACCCTAAAATTGACCATTGGTTGATAGGTGCTTAGCACCATAGGCTGTCAAACCAACCTGATCCAAGTCATATTATACCTTAGGAATAATGTACACATTATCAAATGTTTATCTATAATTAAAATCAGAATAGGGAACAATATAAAAATCGAAATCCAAGTCAAGCATAACTTTTTAGTGCATGAATCATCATTTTCAAGCAATAACATGAGCTAGCAAGTTTATGGTAAGCAATAAACTTGGAGAAAGTTATAAAACGTGCCTCTAATGAGAATATAAATTCCCACACATAAGAAAATACGAGAAGGTAGGGTAGAAAATCCAATCATAAGCTGTGAACTCTTCCATATAGCACCTTTCTTCATCAAATGAGCAAACCCTAAGCATAAGGAGCAAGAAATGTAGGGTTTTAGAGCTTTACAGCAATTTTTATCATGGAAAAACAAGGTTCCAACCTGGAGAAAGATAGGAGGAATGATAAAAAAGAAATAAATGGAGGAAATAAGGAGATTCTTACTCTTTTAGGTCAAGATCACTAGAAGGAAGCTTTTTAAATCCTAAAAGGAAGTCAACTGCAACCCTAGATCCTTTTTCCAAGAAGGTCCCCACTTTCTTCTTCCTTGGATAGGAAAATTCACATCATCACATAGGTAGAACGAGGTTGGGAGATGGAGGGAAATGGTGGAGAGAAAATGGCTCATTTTGGTGCTAGGGGATAAGTATATGAAACTTTAAGATAAAGAAAAAGAAAAAGTTGAAGTTCTAGTATCTATCCAAGTGTCCATGGCCTTAATTTATTAAGAATATACAAGTACACACACAATAAGCTCCCCCGCCATCTGTAAAGACATGCTTAGATTTCCTTTGTCGAATTTCCTAGCCAATCAAATAATTCATTAGTTGATAGCTACTAAAGGTAGCTCATCCTTGAAGGGGTAAAATACCCTTGGAGAAAACACCTTCAAACCAAGGTTTAAATAGGTGTCCCGTGTCTCAAAAAGCTCAATAATGATGATAGAATATCCAAGGTACATAATGCAAGTGATAAATTGCAAAGAAAACCTCTCAATGGGGTAAATTGCAGAAAAGTCCAAAATGTGCATAAAATTGCATAACTTGCTCAACCAGTGTCCAAATTGGACCAAATTTGAAACTTAAACTTGTATTATGATTTCAAAGCATATCACAAGGTTATATTAGGGTTATAATCATTCAATTATGCTTATTAAGCTTATTAAACTCATTATGAAAGTTTAGGGCCCTTACAATTTCATTGTGGATAGCCTTCTGAATTTTGGATGAAATGATCTGTAAAATTTCTTTTTAGATTGTTGGTGAAGTATATCTTGCATTTCCAGGAGCATTATCTAGAACCACATTAGAAACATCATTGCTATATTTAGATAAAAGCTTGATCATCTCAATGAAATTTCCTCTATTTTTAGAAGATGAAGATTCAGCATGTCCTCAAAATGCGCAAGGTTGAATAGCTAGCCACCAAGAAGTGTCAATTTAAGTTCCAAGATACAATCGATTTGATAACATTCTTTTCTCTGATTGTCGATTCATAACCTTGTCTATGTGCGCTTTTTGAATCATTAGATCCTTACATTCCTTTTCAATTATGTTGTGAGGAGAACATGGTTCAATTCTAACATGCATCAATAATGAGCAATCGAATCCCCCAATTTTCTTCCAATTTTAAAATCCCTCAAGTGTATATGCAGCTAATCCCAAATGTCTAAATGGAGGCTTGCCGAATACAAAACATGGTAAGCTAATGCATCATCTTTGGACGGAGAGTATTCTAACCACGTGGGAAATTTATGAAGCCAAGATGATTGAAACCGAGGTGGATGTTTGTTAGACCTTGATGTTGGATAATTTTTCAAATGATGTTGGTAAGGTCCAGTAATGATATAAACACATCATATTTCATCTTGTTCCAAAAGAGGATATTTCCAAAAGATCACAAACTATAGAAAGTTCTTTCTTTCCTTCTTCTATTCTTTGACGCTTATCAGTAGGATTATTGTTAGTAACATCTCCAGGTTCACATGAAGAAGGATAATTAGACGGAGTTTGGGGTACCATAGGAGGAAGATCAACATTAAAATTTGAGCATGATGAATTTTGTTTTTCTTTTGTTAATTTTGAATAAAAGGAATGACTTTTATTTTTCACCATAGTTCGGACCTAAACAAAGAATAAAATTGGTTATTCAATATCATATAACGTGTACTTCATATTTTTTCTAGATGCAAAAGGATTGTTCAAACATGGCGTAGAAGACAAACAAACTCGCCTGGAGGGAATTTAATAATATAGAATATTACTCGACATTAATACATAAGTTTATGTAGACAAACAATATTTTTTAGACGTGCACAATGACTAACTAATACATTAATAGTTAGATGCAGATAGGATTATATTATTTTGTAGAAAATGAGATATGAAAAAAAAATCATATGAACCACAAGGTCAAAGTCTACCAAACAATTAAAGTGCAACCTTTACCGCTGTTACTTCTTCGACATTCTTTCATGTAATATGTGTCACTATCTAATGCGCTCAAGCAAAAAAAAAGATATTGTAATAGGATATTTTAAAATTTCTTAACAACTTCCTGAAATGATATAGTATGTAGGTAGAATTAACTAGTTAAATCTACTATATTTTAGACATAAATATCATTACGGTTTTACACTAACAATCAGAATCGTAGAGAAAAAAAAATCCAGTACATGTATCTTGTTTAAGACTGATCAGATCTAAAGAGGTAAATAGAAACGACCAAATAAGAAGATAGTAATTTATACTCTGATGGTGAGGCACAAAAGCTCCATCCTTTTCTAACTGAGTTGTGCACTTATGTGCAACACTCGTAGTTGTGGCTCGTATTTCGTCTTGCGGCCTATCGTCTACGTCGACTAAATCACTCACTCACGTCGATTAACAGATTGTTGTTGACGGCAGCCGTTCTCCAAACCAGCCTTGGTGATGACTGCGTGTCTACGATTTGCGGATACAAAATGCATGTTCGTGCATTTTGGCAGTTCAGCGTCAGTGGCCTGTTTACTACAATGCATTCAGCGGCCTATTCTCCATACCCTACTTCGTACTTGCGGTCTTTGCAGATGTAACTGCATGTTCCGTAAATAATGGAGAAAGTCCATAAATAAGAAACTAGTCGACTAAATACTAATTAAAATTGGATAGATATTTGCATAGGAAAAGAAGTAATTAGTAGATAATGCCACACAAGACTGGATATTTGACTTTTCCATTCGGAGTTTGGGGAAATCATTCCACATAGTACCCTTTTAGAAAATCAAACAATAACAACTTCAATTGGGTGGTTGATCTAACCCCCTTGGTATAAGGCTTAATTGATGCTACAACTACAATTCTTAACTCAACATAGGTTGTAGAGACCTGATTCACCATCATTAGTGAACATTAAATCACCATAGGTTGTTAGATAAATACTATATTAATTAATCGGCATCAAATATTAAGCTAATGTCATCATTGATTGATAACATCAGAAGGCTACTTAATGGTTGATCATTAAACTTCTAATTGATCCAAAACTTGACCTAAGGGGGTGACCATAGGTTGTCACCATCATCTGACACCTTTGATCTCGACCATCAGTTTTCATGAAGACAACACCAAAGGGTTGTTGCAATGGTACTGCCATCGGGTCATGGGTTTATAGGAGAAATTAGCTTAAACCCTAAAATTGACCATTGGTTGATAGGTTCTTAGCACCGTAGGCTGTCAAACCAACCTGATCCAAGTCATATTATACCTTAGGAATAACGTACACATGATCACATGTTCATCTATAATTGAAATCAGAATAGGGAACAATATAAAAATCGAAATCCAAGTCAAGCATAACTTTTTAGTGCATGAATCATCATTTTCAAGCAAGAACATGAGCTAGCAAGTTTATGGTAAGAAATAAACTTGGAGAAAGTTATAAAACGTGCCTCTAATGAGAATATAAACTCCCACACATAAGAAAATATGAGAAGGTAGGGTAGACAATCCAATCATAAGCTGTGAACTCTTCCATATAACACCTTTCTTCATCAAATGAGCAAACCCTAAGCATAAGGAGCAAGAAATGTAGGGTTTAGAGCTTTAGAGCAATTTTTACCATGGAAAAACAAGGTTCCAACCTGGAGAAAGATATGAGGAATGATAAAAAAGAAATAAATGGAGGAAATAAGGAGATTCTTACTCTTTTAGGTCAAGATCACTAGAAGGAAGCTTTTTAAATCCTAAAAGGAAGTCAACTGCAACCCTAGATCCTTTTTCCAAGAAGGTCCCCACTTTCTTCTTCCTTGGATAGGAAAATTCACATCATCACATAGGTAGAACGAGGTTGGGAGATGGAGGGAAATGGTGGAGAGAAAATGGCTCATTTTGGTGCTTGGGGATAAGTATATGAAACTTTAAGATAAAGAAAAAGAAAAAGTTGAAGTTCTAGTATCTATCCAAGTGTCCATGGCCTTACTTTATTAAGAATATACAAGTACACACACAATAAGCTCCCCCGCCATATGTAAAGACATGCTTAGCTTTCCTTTGTCGAATTTCCTAGCCAATCAAATAATTCATTAGTTGATAGCTACTAAAGGTAGCTCATCCTTGAAGGGGTAAAATACCCATGGAGAAAACACCTTCAAACCAAGGTTTAAATAGGTGTCCCGTGTCTCAAAAAGATTAATAATGATGATAGAATATCCAAGGTACATAATGCAAGTGATAAATTGCAAAGAAAACCTCTCAATTGGGTAAATTGCAGAAAAGACCAAAATGTGCATAAAATTGCATAACTTGCTCAACCAATGTCCAAATTGGACCAAATTTGAAACTTAAACTTGTATTATGATTTTAAAGCATATCACAAGGTTATATTAGGGTTATAATCATTCAATTATGCTTATTAAGCTTATTCAACTCATTAAGCAAGTTTAGGGCCCTTATAATTTCATTGTGGATAGCCTTCTGAATTTTGGATGAAATGATCTGTAAAATTTCTTTTTGGATTGTTGGTGAAGTATATCTTGCATTTCCAGGAGCATTATATAGAACCACATCAGCAACATCATTGCTATATTTAGATAAAAGCTTGATCATCTCGATGAAATTGCCTCTATTTTTAGACGATGAAGATTCAGCATGTCCTCAAAATGCGCAAGGTTGAATAGCTAGCCACCAAGCAATGTCAATTTAAGTTCCAAGATACAATCGATTTGATAGCATTCATTGCTCTGATTGTCGATTCATAACCTTGTCTATGTGTGCTTTCTGAATCATTAGATCCTTACATGCCTTTTAAATTATGTTGTGAGAAGAACATGGTTCAATTCCAACATGCATCAATAATGAGCAATCGACTCCCCCAATTTTCTTCCAATTTTAAAATCCCTCAAGTGTATATGCAGCTAATCCCAAATGTCTAAATGGAGGCTTGCCGAATACAAAACATGGTAAGCTAATGCATCATCTTTGGACGGAGAGTATTCTAACCACGTGGGAAATTTATGAAGCTAAGATGATTGAAACCGAGGTGGATGTTTGTTAGACCTTGATGTTGGATAATTTTTCAAATGATGTTGGTAAGGTCCAGTAATGATATAAACACATTGTATTTCATCTTGTTCCAAAAGAGGATATTTCCAAAAGATCACAAACTATAGAAAGTTCTTTCTTTCCTTCTTCTATTCTTTGACGCTTATCAGTAGGATTATTGTTAGTAACATCTCTAGGTTCACATGAAGAAGGATAATTAGACAGAGTTTGGGGTCCCATAGGAGGAAGATCAACATTAAAATTTGAGCATGATGAATTTTATTTTTCTTTTGTTAATTTTGAATAAAAGGAATGAATTTTTTATTTTTCACCATAGTTCGGACCTTAACAAAGAATAAAATTGGTTATTCAATATCATATAACGTGTACTTCATATTTTTTTCTAGATGCAAAAGGATTGTTCAAACATGGCGTAGAAGACAAACAAACTCACATGGAGGGAATTTAATAATATAGAATATTACTCGACATTAATACATAAGTTTATGTAGACAAAAAATATTTTTTAGACGTGCACAATGACTAACTAATACATTAATAGTTAGATGCAGATAGGATTATATTATTTTGTAGAAAATGAGATATGACAAAAAAAATCATATGAACCACAAGGTCAAAGTCTACCAAACAATTAAAGTGCAACCTTTACCGCTGTTACTTCTTCGACATTCTTTCATGTAATATGTGTCACTATCTAATGCGCTCAAGCAAAAAAAAAAAGATATTGTAATAGGATATTTTAAAATTTCTTAACAACTTCCTGAAATGATATAGTATGTAGGTAGAATTAACTAGTTAAATCTACTATATTTTAGACATCAATATCATTACGGTTTTACACTAACAATCAGAATCTTAGAGAAAAATAATCCAGTACATGTATCTTGTTTAAGACTGATCAGATCTAAAGAGGTAAATAGAAACGACCAAATAAGAAGATAGTAATTTATACTCTGATGGTGAGACACAAAAGCTCCAGCCTTTTCTAACTGAGTTGTGCACTTGTGTGAAACACTCGTAGTTGTGGCTCGTCTTTCGTCTTTCGGCCTATCGTCTACGTCGACTAAATCACTCACTCACGTCGATTAACAGATTGCTGTAGACGGCAGCCGTTCTCCAAACCAGCCTTGGCGATGACTGCGTGTCTACGATTTGCAGATACAAAATGCATGTTCGTGCGTTTCGGCGGTTCAGCGTCAGCGGCCTGTTTACTACAATGCATTCAACGACCTATTCTCCATACCCGACTTCGTACTTGCGGTGTTTGCGGATGTAACTGCATGTTCCATAAATAATGGAGACAGTCCATAAATAAGAAACTAGTCGACTAAATACTAATTAAAATTGGATAGATATTTGCATAGGAAAAGAAGTAATTAGTAGATAATGCTGCACAAGACTGGATATTTGACTTTTCCATTCAGAGTTTGGGGAAATCATTCCACATAGTACCCTTTTAGAAAATCAAACAATAACAACTTCAATTGGGTGGTTGATCTGACCCCCTTGGTATAAGGCTTAATCGATGCTACAACTACAATTCTTAACTCAACATAGGTTGTAGAGACCTGATTCACCATCATTAGTGAACATTAAATCACCATAGGTTGTTAGATACATACTATATTAATTAATCTGCATCAAATATTAAGCTAATGTCATCATTGATTGATAACATCAGAAGGCTACTTAATGGTTGATCATTAAACTTCTAATTGATCCAAAACTTGACCTAAGGGGGTGACCATAGGGTGTCACCATCATCTGACACCTTTGATCTCGACCATCAGTTGACATGAAGACAACACCAAAGGGTTGTTGCAATGGTACTGCCATCGGGTCATGGGTTTATAGGAGAAATTAGCTTAAACCCTAAAATTGACCATTGGTTGATAGGTGCTTAGCACCATAGGCTGTCAAACCAACCTGATCCAAGTCATATTATACCTTAGGAATAACATACACATGATCACATGTTCATCTATAATTGAAATCAGAATAGGGAATAATATAAAAATCGAAATCCAAGTCAAGCATAACTTTTTAGTGCATGAATCATCATTTTCAAGCAAGAACATGAGCTAGCAAGTTTATGGTAAGAAATAAACTTGGAGAAAGTTATAAAACGTGCCTCTAATGAGAATATAAACTCCCACACATAATAAAATACGAGAAGGTAGGGTAGAAAATCCAATCATAAGCTGTGAACTCTTCCATATAACACCTTTCTTCATCAAATGAGCAAACCCTAAGCATAAGGAGCAAGAAATGTAGGGTTTTAGAGCTTTAGAGCAATTTTTACCATGGAAAAACAAGGTTCCAACCTGGAGAAAGATATGAGGAATGATAAAAAAGAAATAAATGGAGGAAATAAGGAGATTCTTACTCTTTTAGGTCAAGATCACTAGAAGGAAGTTTTTTAAATCCTAAAAGGAAGTCAACTGCAACCCTAGATCCTTTTTCCAAGAAGGTCCCCACTTTCTTCTTCCTTGGATAGGAAAATTCACATCATCACATAGGTAGAACGAGGTTGGGAGATGGAGGGAAATGGTGGAGAGAAAATGGCTCATTTTGGTTCTTGGGGATGAGTATATGAAACTTTAAGATAAAGAAAAAGAAAAAGTTGAAGTTCTAGTATCTATCCAAGTGTCCATGGACTTAATTTATTAAGAATATACAAGTACACACAGAATAAGATCCCCCACCATCTGTAAATACATGCTTAGCTTTCCTTTGTCGAATTTCCTAGCCAATCAAATAATTCATTAATTGATAGCTACTAAAGGTAGCTCATCCTTGAAGGGGTAAAATACCCTTGGAGAAAACACCTTCAAACTAAGGTTTAAATAGGTGTCCCGTGTCTCAAAAAGCTCAATAATGATGATAGAATATCCAAGGTACATAATGCAAGTGATAAATTGCAAAGAAAACCTCTCAATTGGGTAAATTGCATAAAAGTCCAAAATGTGCATAAAATTGCATAACTTGCTCAACCAGTGTCCAAATTGGACCAAATTTGAAACTTAAACTTGTATTATGATTTTGAAGCATATCACAAGGTTATATTAGGGTTATAATCATTCAATTATGCTTATTAAGCTTATTCAACTCATTAAGCAATTTAGGGCCCTTACAATTTCATTTTGGATAGCCTTCTGAATTTTGGATGAAATGATCTGTAAAATTTCTTTTTGGATTGTTGGTGAAGTATATCTTGCATTTCGAGGAGCATTATCTAGAACCACATCAGCAACATCATTGCTATATTTAGATAAAAGCTTGATCATCTCGATGAAATTGCCTCTATTTTTAGAAGATGAAGATTCAACATGTCCTCAAAATGCGCAAGGTTGAATAGCTAGCCACCAAGCAGTGTCAATTTAAGTTCCAAGATACAATCGATTTGATAACATTCGTTGCTCTGATTGTCGATTCATAACCTTGTCTATGTGTTCTTTCTGAATCATTAGATCCTTACATGCCTTTTCAATTATGTTGTGAGGAGAACATGGTTCAATTCCAACATGCATCAATAATGAGCAATCGACTCCCCCAATTTTCTTCCAATTTTAAAATCCCTCAAGTGTATATGCAGCTAATCCCAAACGTCTAAATGGAGGCTTGTCGAATACAAAACATGGTAAGCTAATGCATCATCTTTGGACGGAGAGTATTCTAACCACGTGAGAAATTTATGAAGCCAAGATGATTGAAACCGAGGTGGATGTTTGTTAGACCTTGATGTTGGATAATTTTTCAAATGATGTTGGTAAGGTCCAGTAATGATATAAACACATCGTATTTCATCTTGTTCCAAAAGAGGATATTTCCAAAAGATCACAAACTATAGAAAGTTATTTCTTTCCTTCTTCTATTCTTTGACGCTTATCAGTAGGATTATTGTTAGTAACATCTCCAGGTTCACATGAAGAAGGATAATTAGACGGAGTTTGGGGTCCCATAGGAGGAAGATCAACATTAAAATTTGAGCATGATGAATTTTATTTTTCTTTTGTTAATTTTGAATAAAAGGAATGAATTTTTTATTTTTCACCATAGTTCGGACCTAAACAAAGAATAAAATTGGTTATTCAATATCATATAACGTGTACTTCATATTTTTTTCTAGATGCAAAAGGATTGTTCAAACATGGCGTAGAAGACAAACAAACTCACCTGGAGGGAATTTAATAATATAGAATATTACTCGACATTAATACATAAGTTTATGTAGACAAACAATATTTTTTAGACGTGCACAATGACTAACTAATACATTAATAGTTAGATGCAGATAGGATTATATTATTTTGTAGAAAATGAGATATGACGAAAAAAATCATATGAACCACAAGGTCAAAGTCTACCAAACAATTAAAGTGCAACCTTAACCGCTGTTACTTTTACGACATTCTTTCATGTAATATGTGTCACTATCTAATGCGCTCAAGCAAAAAAAGATATTGTAATAGGATATTTTAAAATTTCTTAACAACTTCCTGAAATGATATAGTATGTAGGTAGAATTAACTAGTTAAATCTACTATATTTTAGACATCAATATCATTACAGTTTTACACTAACAATCAGAATCATAGAGAAAAAAAATCCAGTACATTTATCTTGTTTAAGACTGATCAGATCTAAAGAGGTAAATAGAAACGACCAAATAAGAAGATAGTAATTTATACTCTGATGGTGAGACACAAAAGCTCCAGCCTTTTCTAACTGAGTTGTGCACTTGTGTGCAACACTCCTAGTTGTGGCTCGTCTTTCGTCTTGCGGCCTATCGTCTACGTTGACTAAATCACTCACTCACGTCGATTAACAGATTGATGTAGACGACAGCCATTCTCCAAACCAGCCTTGGCGATGACTGCATGTCTACGATTTGCGGATACAAAATGCATGTTCGTGCGTTTTGGCGGTTCAGCGTCAGTGACCTGTTTACTACAATGCATTCAACGACCTATTCTCCATACCTGACTTCGTACTTGCGGTCTTTGCGGATGTAACTGCATGTTCCGTAAATAATGGAGACAGTCCATAAATAAGAAACTAGTCGACTAAATACTAATTAAAATTGGATAGATATTTGCATAGGAAAAGAAGTAATTAGTAGATAATGCCGCACAAGACTAGATATTTGACTTTTCCATTCGGAGTTTGGGGTTGCCCCCCCTCCGGGTCCCTCGGCTGTTGTACATACGAGAGGTTAATAAGAGGAAGAAGTTAGCTACTGAGCGATGAAACTACTTGGACCCGATTGAGTGGGAGGTGTTTGTTGCCAAGAGAAATACCGATGAATTCCAGATATTAAGCATCACTTCTAATTTAATTAGTATACATTCCAATGAATGCATTGTTTTTTGGTTGACCTTGATTGTTACTAACCAATTCAATGTTCTTACTAACAAGGCTATCAACGATGCTCAAAGAGCAAGGCATGCACTAAATGTGAATAACTACACGATGGGTCCAGGTGGCTATACAACCCTTCGTCAAAAACTACAAGTGTTTTCCATTCAGTAGCCTACTGCTCCTACTGCTGAGACTGTCGAGTCATCTACTACTCCCGTACCTCTTACTGTTTATTCCTCCAATAAAGTGGAATTATGGCTAATGTAATATTTTTGTCCTTATATCACTGTGATTTAGATGGTTTCCTTTATATGATCAACTTAAGGAGCTTACTTGTTTACAATGGATGACTTGTTTTAAATGAACATTCGATTGTGGGTTTTACCCTACTCTCAATGGAACTTTTTGTGTTGTTAATTAAGGGATGTCTAGGGTTAAATGGGGACTCTTTCTAGAGAACAAATCAAGGATTTTGTAGGTAGTTTATCCAAGGTGTTTATTAGTGTAAACAATCAATGGTCTGACCTTTTAAACATCCAATGGTTCTAGGTGACATTGTGGTATGGTGATATGGGTTGAATGATGATGGAAAAAATGTAGGGTTACCCTTAACAAGGTAGTCTTATGTATTCACTCATATAAATAGAAGGTATGATAACCATATTGTGTGGATATGTAACCCTAATGAGGTATAGTTTGTTATACCAAGCTTTAATATAACTAAATGATGGTAATTGGGTATGAATAGTCCTTGAATGACTAATGCAATCATGGGGTACTCTCTTATTGTTGTTGAAACCCTAGTATGCTATAACCCAATGGTTACATCTTGATTTATGTGTGGGTTCATACTTGAGAATAGTATGGAATGTGATGGTGATGCTTCACCTTATGCATCCATGATCCAATGGGGATGCCATGAGTTAGGGTTTGGGTATAAGTGTTGATTAGTAACATTGATATAATTTATCATGTTGAACCTAACTCTAATGCAAATAGATAAAGATGAGTATTCATGTTTGACATTCTTATATGATGGAATGATGGTGGAATAACCTCCTTAATATGATCATAACCTTAATATGTTAATTGGTGGTTATCATAGCCGCATTGTTGATACTTTCTTATGCTAAACATGTGCATTATGAATATGATGAGGGTAAATCATATCTAGATTCCTTGCATGTTGATGCATAAAGGAATGTTCTTAACGTTAATATAACCATGCTATGATTGTTTATGAATATCTCCTAGCTCATTAATGCAATATTGTGTTGATCTAATGTATTATATGTAAGTGATGTTGTTGAGCCTTGTTATAAAGCATGCAAAGATAATGATGATCTTGCAGGGAATAATATGATAGTCTTAATGACCTTTGGGCATGGTTGAGCCCTGAATGAGGTGTAATCCTCTTGTGTTGATGAGGGACGATACCCTATGATATTGTGAAAATGATTTATATCTTGTGATAGTATGATGACTAGTGTGGTATCATGAATGGCAAGTGAATAGTACCATGTGATGATGAGATGAGAAATTATTTTTCACATGTTTTATATCTTTTCAAAGTTGTGATATTTATATGCTTGCCAGAAGTTAATTAGGGTTTGTATGTCCACTTGTTTGATGCAACATTAATTCACCCAATTGGCATAACAAATCAAGTACAACTCTAATCATGTAGTGCCCTGTGCCGTAGAACCATCTTTAATGTCAGAACTTGCTGGATGGTGAAATGAGTATTCCAAAGGAAAACTCATAACACATATTGTTGTGTATGTGGGGGTGGCAAGTTGAAGTTATATCCTTGTCATCCACAATGCAGATTGTGGAGGTTGGATATGGGCATGCCTTATACATCTGATGTGATTGAGAATAGTTGCGGTCGTGTCTTGGTGATTATAACATAATGTGATTAGAGGACAACTGCGGTTGTACCTCAGTGATTGGGTTTGAATACCCTAGATGCTAGCTTCGTGACCTGTACCAAGTTAGGCTAGTTACAAAACTATATGTCACTGCCTTTTTACTCGTACTGAATGAGGGGAAGAGATCTTAGGATACCAACACTCCTAGATATTGTACGGAACCGAGTAGCCCTTCATAGGGGTTGGTTGGACTTTGAAAGCTATGATTCAAATTCCCTAGGGCATAATAAAAGATGTAATATAGTTGTGTAGCATATTTATTTAGGGTTATACACAACATTTCACATTGGATGATAACCCTTGTTTGTCATCTTTACATAAAGATGATGCTTAGTACAATCAAGAGATAGTAGATATACTTATGTTGTGGATATGCTTAAGATTGTAGAAGCGTACATATAATAGCCATGCTTATGTTGATAACTATACTGCTACAATTGATTATAATCATGATGCTAGATATCTCATGTTGTTATGTTTAGCATGCTAGCCATGCCTTTGTTACCAGAGATGCATATACTACTAGTCATGCTTATGCAGATAGTTGTGCTTATGTTGTTAGATCTTCTTATGATGTTAATATGTTCGACCAATTAGACATGCTAATGTTGTTAGCTATGGTTATGTGTCTAGACTTATTCATAATGATAGAGATTCTATGTTACTAGACTTGCTCATTATGCTAGATATGCATATGCTACTGAATTGCTTATACTGTCAACAAGATAAAGGGTGATAGTTTGGATAATGATGATAATTATTATCTGCTCCTTTATGTATTCTTTTAGTCATCCCTACTATTGAGCCTATTTGTTATATCTGATTAAGCTACCTAATTATTTAATTACTTAAAAATGTTGTAATCAATAAACATTGTTGGAGGTTATATCTCTTGCTGGGACATGGGTCTCACCCTTGTGGTTTGCCACATTTTTTTAGATAATCGGAAGTGACAAAAACAAACATGTGGTAACAAAGAGGAGATATAGTAATGAATCTTTGTGAAAGTTGATTAGATGTCTGGTGTGTCCTAGAGTCATCCCTGTACTCTCAGGTCTAGGCAAGAAAAGTTTGTAGATGATGTTTCAAATGAATTAAAATTTTGTTAGCATGCTAATGTTTGTTGTAAGTCATATACAAATATTGTTCTCCTATGTATATATGTTGTGCCTAAGGTGATAGAATAATTTGTATCAAATTCTTGGCATAGTATGCATATAAGAAAGATGTTGGGCTCTTATTCAAATGTTTTTGAGTGGGTGCTAACTTTGAAATTGGTTTTAATTTACCTATATTTTTGGGTATGTGATTAATTAGTGATAGATTGTGCTTTATGTTTTGAGTAATCTCGTTTAGTGTAACGAGTTCTCACAAGTTGGTATCAGAGCTTTAGGTTCACTGAGTCTACATGGACACTAGGACTTAAGACTAGGATGATGTCTAAGTTAGGAACGTGACACAAAAAAATCATAGTGCATACTGTCTAATCTCAGTACTTGGATGCCATGGCCAGATATTCAATTATTGAAGAAACAGTTAGTATGGAACTCTTAGATTATTATATTTCTAATTACTCTGATCAAGTAGTCATTTTGAGACAATCTAAAGCGCATAACAAATAAGAAATCATGTAGTGAATATCTCAATCCTACCTTAAAGAAGATGAGAATTGCATCATTATCTATAAAAACTTGAATGTTTGGTAAATATAAGAGAAAGATACAACACCATGAAATCTAAATCTGAATACAAATAAGGAAAATAGGAGTTCTTGAAGATGTGATTCAAGAAGATAATAAAGTAAAAGACAAACAAGTCTATGCTTATAAAGTGAATCAAGGTTTGAAATCCACATAAGATAGAGAGAACTCCAATAACAAGTACAAAATGAGAAGATGAATGGGAAAAATGACAAAGAAATAAGGTGGAACCTGAGTTAATCTAAGACCAACCTATGTGTGTAAGAAAGTGTTAATGAAAAATCAGCATGGCATGTGAAAGAAATTAAGGGAGATGACCCCGATTTAATGAAGAAAATGTGGAATATGATGAGTTACTTGTCGATAAGTGGTTGAAAAACATAATAAAATAAGAGAACATACCAAGTGTGATAAATAGTCATCAAGGAAGGAGTAATGAGATATGTTAATCATGATGATATCTATGCTAGTGGCAAGGAACCTGAAATGAAAAAGGTAAAATGATACATAAGAAACTGTAACCTGCATAATGAAAATAGAATTGGTTACCTTTTTGCTAGTGACCCTTTAAAAATACTACTCTGGTATGGGAAGTGTGTTTCTTTTTGTGTATTTCCTTTTTAGGGTACAACTTTCAAGTGGATCATTGCCACTTGGTATGTGTGGATTCATTGTAAATATGAGGGTGGATTGCTTATTATAGCATAAGGTTGTTTGGATTATATGTCTGGATATTTGTTATGTTGGTAAAAGTAGATCATATAAGGAAGT
The DNA here is from genome assembly GCA_963693085.1 of Alisma plantago-aquatica. Lineage (NCBI taxonomy): Eukaryota > Viridiplantae > Streptophyta > Magnoliopsida > Alismatales > Alismataceae > Alisma > Alisma plantago-aquatica. The sequence goes on along the minus strand of OY856412.1, from coordinate 940,744,090 downwards.
GAGTTCCTTATAGCACATGAGGTGGATACCAAGGTAATGAATCCTAGTATCCAAGATGTATCAATAATATGAGAAATATGTGAAGGTTGGAGATGTTTATTAAATGAAAATTCCAAGTATTCATCTCCTGTAGAGAGAGAGAGAGGGAGAGAGAGATAGAGAGAGAGATAGATAGTTGATGATGATCCTATAAATGTTGTTTGGAAGGAAAAATAAAAGTGATTCTATAATGTTGTGTATGGTTCAATGATAGTTGGGTAAGACCACTATCAAGGATAGATGGTTATTGGTCAATAGATATGTGATACTATGTTCCTTTATGATAAACCTATGATCAAATATCAATGCATAAGAGTTAGATTGGATGACATAATTCACATGACTATGATGAGTTTAGAGTTATGTCCTTTAGACTAACCAATGTACAAACACAATTTATGAATAGGAGGAACAGAGTGTTCAAGCCATGTCCTACAAGTTATATCAAGCTTTGAATGATGACATGTCAAAGTATTTCAAATATGGTAAAAAATATGATCAATATTTTTTAAAAAACCTTAGGGTTATCAAAGTAGTAATAGCAATGAGACAAGTTGAATAAGAGTGAGATGGGGTTGATTAAATTTCTTTATGGGATAATGATATGTCTTCTAAGTAGGTTGTGTAAATCCTAGTAAGGTGAAGATAGTGTTGTTGTTTCACCCCTAATAAGGTTGACTAGGAATAATGTTTCCTTGTATGGAATGATAGGTGGTAGTGTCAACATTTCTTTTGATACTGAAAAAGAACTGACAAGAGTTCTAGTGTTAGTGTATAAAAAAAGGATGGATACATTGCCTTTTTTTATTCTTCAAGGAATGGTATGGGACACATGGCATGATTGGTAAAAAGCTAGAAAGTATGACTTTTGAGTAATGTGTTGATACAATAGATATAATTTTAGGATGATTGCTAGAATTTAAAGTTGAACATTACTACTAGAGTTGTACAGATGACACAACAAGTTTCTACATTCCATATTCAGAATGTCTTCTTTGGTGGGGGTTTTTGTGCTGACCCAAGATGAGATATGTATGAATGATGTGACATCACCATGATATGTAAGTAACCATATGAAGGTAATAGGATGAGGTGCAAAGGAAGTACCCATCTTTGTTTACCTTGGATTTTGGGGGCAAAATCCCTATTAGGAGTTTATAGTTGTAAGGCCCCTAAATTTGCTTAATGAGTTGAATACACCTAATTATCATAATTAAATGCTTAGAAACCTAATTCAACATTGTGATATGCTTTTATATCATAAGATAAGCTTAAATTTCAAATTTGGTCCAATTTGGACACTGGTTGAGCAAGTTATGCAATTTTATGCACATTTTGGACTTTTCTACAATTTACCCAATTGAGAGGTTTTCTTTGCAATTTATCAATTGAATTATTTTCCTTGGATATTCTCTATATGAATATGTGATCATGTGTACGTTATTACTAAGGTATAATATTACTTGGATCAGGTTGGTTTGACAACCTATGGTGCTAAGCACCTATCAACCAATGGTCAATTTTAGGGTTTAAGTTGATTTCTTCTATAAACCCATGATCCGCTGATGGTACCATTGCAACAACCATATGGTGTTGATGTCTTCATGACAATTGATGGTCGAGATCAAATGTGTCATATGATGGTGACAACCTATGGTCACCCCCTTAGGTCACGTTTTCGATCAATTAGAAGTTTAATGATCAACCATTAAGTACCCTACTAATGTTATCAATAAATGATGACATTAGCTTAATATTTGATGCTGATTAATTAATATAGTGTTGATCTAACAACCTATGGTGATTTAATGGTCACTAATGATGGCGGATCAGGTATCTACAACCTATGTTGAGTTAAGCATTGTAGTTGTAGCATCAATTAAGCCTTAGACCAATGATTTCTTGGGTCACTTGATGCAATGGTGGGACATATATTATAATTGATGGTTTTAACATATGAACTTGACCCAATAGTCAAGATCTACTATTTATTCCTCGAATAAAGTGGAATGATGGCTAATGTAATATGTTGGTCCTAAAATGTGATTTAGATGGTTTCCTTTATATGATCAACTTAAGGAGCTTACTTGTTGGCAATAGATGGCTTGTTTTAAATGAACAGTTGATTGTGGGTTTTACCCTACTCTCAATGGAACTTTTTTTGTTTTGAATTAAGGGATGTTTAGGGTTAAATGGTGACTTTTTATAGATCACAAATCAAGGACTTCATAGGTGGTTTATCCAAGGTGTTTACTTATGTAAACAACCAATGGTCTCACCTTTTAAACATCCAATGGTTCTGGGTGACATTGTGGTATGGTGATATGGGTTGAATGATGATGAAAAAAATGGAGGGTTACCCTTAACAAGGTAGTATTACCTATTCACTCATATGAATAGAAGTGATGATAACCATATTGTGTGGATATGTAACCCTAATGAGGTATAGCTTGTTATACCTAGCTTTAATATAACTAAATGACAGTAATTGGGTATGAATAGTCCTTGAATGACTAATGCAATCATGGCATACTCTCTTATTGTTGTTGAAACCCTTGAATGCTATAACTCGATGGTTACATCTTGATTTATGTGTTGGTTCATACTTGAGAATAGTATGGAATGTGATGGTGATGTTTCACCTTATGCATCCATGATCCAATGGGTTTGGTCGCACAAAAATCTTGTTAATTAATAAACCAAAACTTTGGGTACAACTTTGTGCCCCTATAAAGAAATTACCATGTCCCAAGCCCCACACAGGGGGATATAAGGGACCCAAAACTAGAAAAAATCTCCAAACTAAGAAGGGGAAAAAGAAAAGACAGGCTTCAAACTAACCAGTAAGAGCTAACAGGGGAGGAGGAAGAACAAACAAGACCAATCAAAACACCCAGAAAAATGCCTATATGAACTACATCTTGGCTGCCAACTCAAACAGGTTAGTTGTCCCCTATCCCAACTCCTAGCCGATCTTCTCAGATGGATCACAAGAGACTCATATAAAGGAGATAAGTCTGCCACTTCTTATCTCCCTCCTAAAGAAATGAACCATCTGCAACTTGTCATTACTTCACAGGTTAGAGAACCAATCAAGGCACGTGAAGTAGCTCCAAAGCACAACCTCAAACATACTTCCTTTGGCTGCTATAGCTAAACTTCGGCTATCATAGAGCCTCTGGAATTCATCTCACCTACACAAAGAGGATACGAACAACAAAAGACACCTACAACAAATCAGAGAAAGCCTACTATCGATAACATCAATTAACTAGATCATGGCCTCATTTGGATCCTCGACAATCAAACACTAGACACAGCCGTGCCCTTGCCCATAGAGGTAGATTAGCGAACACCTTGAGACCACTGGCGATCAGTCCATAGAAGGACCTGGGAGAACCCATGACAACAACATGATAACAAGGGACGCGTCCAGGCACTTCAAGGAACCATCGAAATAGAACCCCTGACATGCTTGCAAAGGTGCACTTGAGAGCTGATGTTTGTACAAAAAGATTGCATCGAACACCTGCAAGGTGAATCAACACGCAGTAGGAGAAAAGACCAATGGAAACCTGCTCTGTGTGCACAGAGCAATCTGCCGAACACGTTGTGGGATTCGAAGTACACTACAAAGAATATGACTTCACCACGTAGACTTGATCCCAGGCAGGTCATGCTTCCCATTCATCGACCACCCTACTACCAAGGTTTCTGATGGTAGGTAGACGGGGAAGACCCTCATCGGAAGGATGGGGGAAAAGCCCTAGCTTTCTGATAAAGCCAAAGTGCTGCAACTTCAAGGCCAGAGGCTGTCGCTAGAAGAAGGCCTCAAGAAGTCATTGGGGGTAACAGATCCACACGAAACTAACCTCGAGAAGACCTAGAGCCGCAATCCGAAATGGCCTTTCCTTGTGTCGATAAGGGCCTTCGAAGTAGAGTCCAAATGATCCCAAGAAGTGTCAAAAGCCTGGAACACATTGGGCGAGCAGGAGCGAATGAAAGAAGAGGTGTGACATCCCCTAGTTTCATCCACGACGGAGCAGCAATGTAAAGATCGGAGCTGACTGGGAAAGATCTATCCCTCAATCACACTTGAATGGAGTGGATTCGACGAATCGAAACACTATCCACCAACCAGTCTGAAATCATGGCGCATCCCTGTCTGCATCAACCCAAGTGGTAGAGGAAGCTTCTTTGAAACGGTCAGACACCGACTCCATCACTCCAGAAATGAGCGCTGCCAACATCAGACCTTGCAACCGTGGTTAAGCCAGAGGGAGGGAGACTCTGAGGAGTCATCCCCCTCCCCCCATCGGCGGCCGCCGGAGAGGAACTAGAGAGAAGGCAGAGCCGTAACCCTAGAGAGAGATAACTCTTTATCATGTTGATTAGTAACATTGATATAATTTATCATGTTGAACCTAACTCTAATGGAAATAGATAAATATGAGTATTCATGTTTAACTTTCTTATATGATGGAATGATGGTGGAATAACTTCCTTAATATGATCATAACCTTAATATGTTAATTGGTGGTTATCATATCCGCATGGTTGATACATTCTTATGCTAAACATGTGCATTATGAATATGATGAGGGTTAATCATATCTATATTCCTTGCATGTTGATGTAATAAAGGAATGTTCTTAATGTGAATATAACCCTACTATGATTGTTTATGAATATATCCTAGATCATTAATGCAATATTGTGTTGATCCAGTGTATTATATGTAAGTGATGTTGTTGATCCTTGTTATAAGGCATGCAAAGATAATGATGATATTGCAGGGAATAATATGATGGTCTTAATGACCTTTGGGCATGGTTGAGCCCTGAATGAGGTGCAATCCTCTTGTGTTGATCAGGATTGATACCCTGTGATATTGTGAAAAGGATTTATATCTTGTGATAGTATGATGACTAGTGTGATCCGATGAATGTCAAGTGAATAGTACCATGTGATGATGAGATGAGAAATTATGTTTCAAACATTTTATATCTTTTCAAAGTTGTGATATTTATATGCTTGCTAGAAGTGAATTAGGGTTTGCATGTCCACTTGTTTGATGCAGCCTTAATTCATCCAATTGGCATAACTAATCAAGTGAAACTCTAATCATGTAGTTCCTTGTGCCGTAGAACCATCTTTAGTGTCAGAACTTGCTGGATGGTGAAATGAATATTCCTAAGGGAAACTCGGAGCGCATACTATTGAGTATATGGGGGTGGCAGGTTAAGTATATATCCCTGTCATCCACAATGTAGATTGTGGAGGTTGGCTATGGTCATGCCTCATACATATGAATACCCTAGATGCTAGTGTCGTGACATGTACTAAGGTGGGCCAGTTACAAGACTATATGTCACTGTGGTGGCAGCTTTGACTGATATGTCACTGCCTTTTTACTCGTACTGACCAAGGGAAAGAGATCTTAGGATACCGACACTCCTAGATCTTGTACAAAACCAATTATCCCTTCTTAGGGGTCGGTTGGACTTTGAATGGAATGATTCAAATTCCCCAGGGCGTAATAAAAGATGTAATACAACCGTGTAGCATATTTGTTTAGGGTTATACACAATGTTTCACATTGGATGATAACCCTTGTTTGTTATCTTTACATAAAGATGATGCTTAGTGCAATTAAGAGATAGTAGATATACTTATGTTGTGGATATGCTTAAGATTGTAGATGCATACATACAGTAGCCATGCTTATGTTGATAACTATACTGCTACTACTAATTATAATCATGATGATAGATATCTCATGTTGTTAGTTATGTTTAGCATGCTAGCCATGCCTTTGTTACTAGAGATGGATATACTACTGATCATGCGTATGCAGATAGTTGTGCTTATGTTGTTATCTCTTCTTATGATGTTAATATGTTCGACCTATCAAACATGCTAATGTTGTTAGCTATTCTTATGTGGCTAGACTTATTCATAATGATAGAGATTCTATGTTACTAGACTTTCTCATGATGCTTGATATGCATATGCTACTGAATTACTTATATTGTCAACAAGATAAAGGGTGATAGTCTGGCTAATGATGATAATTATTATCTACTCCTTTTTGTATTCTATCAATCATCACTGCTATTGAGCCAATTTTTTATATCTGATTAAACTACTTAACTATTTAATTACTTAAAAATGTTGTAATCAATAAATGTTGTTGGAGGTTATATCTCTTGCTGGGACATGGGTCTTATCCTTGTGGTTCGCCAAATTTTTTAGGTATTCAGAAGTGAAGAAAACAAAAATGTGGCAGCAAAGAGGAGCTATAGTAATGAATCTTTGAGAAAGTTTATTAGATGTCTAGTGTGTCCTAAAGTCATCCTTGTACTCTTAGGTCTGGTAATGAAAAGTTTGTATATGGTGTTTCAAACAAATCAAAATATTGTTAACATGCTAATGTTTGTTGTGTGGCATATACAAATATTGTTCTTCTGTGTATATATGTTGTGTCTAAGGAAATATAACAATTTGTATCAAGTTATTAGCATAGTATGGATATAAGAAAGATGTTGGTCTCTTATACAAATGTTATGTGCGGGTGCTAACTTTGAAATTGGTTTTAATTTACCCATATTTTTGGGTATGTGATTAATTAGTGATCGATTGTGCTTTATGTTTTGAGTAATCTCGTTTAGTTTAACGGGTTCTCACAAGTCGGTATCAGAGCTTTAGGTTCACTGAGTCTACACGGACACTAGGACTTAAGACTAGGATGATGTCTAAGTTAGGAACGTGATTAAAAAAAACATGGTGCATACTGCCTAATCTCAGTACTTGGATGCCCTGGCCAGGTATTCAATTATTGAAGTAACAGTAAGTATGGAACTCTTAGATTGTTATCTTTTTGATTACTCTGATCAGGTAGTCATTTTGAGACAATCTAAAGGGCATAACGAATAAGAAATCATGGTGTGAATATCTCAATCCTACCTTAAAGAAGATGAAAATTGCATCATTATCTATCAAAACTTGAATGTTTGGTAAATATAAGAGAAAGATACAACACCATGAAATCTAAATTTGAATACAAATAAGGAAAAGAGGAGTTCTTGAAGATGTGATTCAAGAAGGTAATAAAGTAAAAGACATACAAATCTATTCTTAGAAAGTGAATCAAGGTATGAAATCCACATAAGATAGAGAGAACTCCTATAACAAGTACAAAATGAGAAGATGAATGGGAACAATGACAAAGAAATAAGGTAACCCGAGTTAATCTCAGACCAACCTATGTGTGTAAGAAAGTGTTAATGAAAAATCAACATGGCATGTGAAAGAAATTAAGGGAGATGATCCCGATTTAATGAAGAAAATGTGGAATATGATATTTTACCTATCGATAAATGGTTGAAAAACATAATAAAATAAGAGAACATACCAAGTGTGATAAATAGTAGTCAAGGAAGGACTAATGAGATATGTTAATCAGGATGATTCCTATGCTAATGGCAAGGAACCTAAAATGAAAAAGGTAAAATGATACATAAGAAACTGTAACCTACATAATGAAAATAGAATTGGTTACATTTTTGCTAACGACCCTTGAAAAATACTACTATGGTATGGGAAGTGTGTTTCAATTTGTGTCTTTCCTTTCTAGGGCACAACTTTCAAGTGGATCATCGCCACTTGGTATGTGTGGATTCATTGTAAACATGAGGGTGGATAACTTATTATAGCAAAAGGTTTTTTGGACTATGGTTCCAAGATCATGAAGTTTGTGATGATTTTTCTTTTGAGCCTTCCAATAATTAGGAAGGCTCGTCTTATATGTCTTGATATTTGTTATGTTGGTAAAAGTAGATGATATAAGGATGTGAGTTCCCTATAGCACATGAGGTGGATATCAAGGTTATGAATCCTAGTATCCAAGATGTATTAATAATATGAGAAATATGTGAAGGTTGATGATGTTTATTGAATGAACATTCCAAGTATTCCTCTCCCATAGAGAGAGAGAGAAGTTGATGATGATCCTATAAATTTTGTTTGTAAGGAAAGACAAAAGTGATTCTATAATGTTGTGCATGGTTCAATGATAGCTGGGCAAGACCACTATCAAGGTTAGATGGCTGTTGGTCAATAGATATGTGATACTGTGTTCCTTTAAGATAAACCTATGATGAAATGTCAATGCATAAGAGTTATATTGGATGACGTAATTCACATGACCATGATGAGTTTAGAGTTATGTCCTTTAGACTAACCAATGTACACATAGAATTTACGAATAGGAGGTACAGAGTGTTCAAGTCATGTCATACAAGTTATGGTATGGACACATGCCATGATTGGTAAAAAGCTAGCAAGTATATTCTTTTGAGTAATGTGTTGATATAATAGATATAATTTTAGGATGATAGCTAGAATTTAAAGTTGAACATTACTACTAGAGTTGTACAGATGACACTACAAGTTTCTACATTTCATATTGAGAATGTCTTCTTAGGTGGGGTTTTTTGTGCTGACCCAAGATGAGATATGTATGAATGATGTGACATCACTATGATATGCAAGTAACCATGTGTAGGTAACAGGATGAGGTGCAAAATAAGTACCCATCTTTGTTTACCTTGGATTTTGGGGGCAAAATCCCAGTTAGGGGTTTATAGTTGTAAGACCCCTAAACTTGCTTAATGAGTTGAATAAGATTAATTACCATAATTGAATGCATAAAACCCTAATATAACCTTTTTATATACTTTGAAATCATAAGACAAGCTTTAGTTTCAAATTTGGTCCAATTTGGACACTGGTTGAGCAAGTTATGCAATTTTATGCACATTTTGGACTTTCATGCAATTTACCCAATTGAGAGGTTTTCTTTGCAATTTATCACTTGCATTATGTTACTTAGATATTTTTTCATCATTCTTGAGTTTTACATGGGGAACTTATTTAAACCTTGGTTTGAAGGTATTTTCTCCAAGGGTATTTTAGGGTTTACCCTTCATGGATGAGCTACCTTTAGTAGCTATCAACTAATGAATTATTTGATTGGCTGGGAAATTCTACAAATGAAAGCTAAATAGGTATATAAAGATGGTGGGGGATCTTCTTGTGTGTGCATGTATATTCTTAATAAATTAAGGCCATGGACACTTGGATAGATACTAGAACTTCAACTTTTTCTTTTTCTTTATCTTAAAGTTTCATATACTTATCCCCAATCATGAAAACGAACCATTTTCTCTCCACCAATTCCCTCCTTCTCCCAACCTCGTTATCCCTCTGTTCTTTTGCAAATTTTCCTATCCAAGGAAGAAGAAAGTGGGGACCTTCTTGGAAAAAGGAGCTAGGGTTGCAATTAACTTCCTTTAAGGGTTTAAAAAGCTTCCTTCTAGTGATCTTGACCTAAAAGAGTAAGAATCCCCTTCTTTCCTCCATTTATTTATTTGTTATCCTTTCTCCTACCTTTCTCCAGGTCGGAACCTTGCTGTTCCATGGAAGAAATTTCTCTAAAGCTCTAAAACCCTACCTTTCTTGCTCCTTATGCTTAGGGTTTGCTCATTTAATGAAGAAAGGTGCTAGATGGACGAGTTCACAACTTATGATTGGATTTTCTACCCTACCTTCTCATGTTTTCTTATGTGTGGGAGTTTATCTTATCATTATAGGCTATAACTTGCTCCATGTTTATTGCTTACCATAATCTTACTAGCTCATGTTCTTGCTTGAAAATAATGATTCATGCACTAAAAAGCTATGCTTGACTTAGATTTCAATTTTTATAATGTTCCCTATTCTGATTTCAGTTCTAGATGAACCTGTGATCATGTTTACGTTATTCCTACGGTATAATATGACTTGTATCAGGTTAGTTTGACAACCTATGGTCCTAAGAACCTATCAACCAATGGTTAATTTTAGGGTTTAAGCTGATTTCTTCTATAAACCCATGATCCGATGATGGTACCATTGCAACAACTCTATGGTGTTGTCTTCATGACAAATGATGGTCAAGATCAAAGGTGTCAAATAATGGTGACAACCTATGGTCACCCCCTTATGTCAGGTTTTGTATGAATTAGAAGTTTAATGATCAACCATTAAGTGCCCTACTGATGTTATCAATCAATGATGACATTATCTTAATATTTGATGCTAATTAATGAATATAGTGTTGATCTAACAACCTATGGTGATTCAATGGTCACTAATTATGGTGGATTAGGTATCTACAACCTATTTTGAGTTAAGAATTGTAGTTGTAGCATCAATTAAGCCTTAGACCAATGGTTTCTTGGGTCACTTGATGCAATGGTCGGACATATACTGTAATTGATTGTTTTAACATATGAACTTGACCCAATGGTCAAGATCTACTATTTATACCTCCAATAAAGTGGAATGATGGCTAATGTAATATGTTGGTCCTAATAATGTGATTTAGATGGTTTCCTTTATATGATCAACCAAAGGAGCTTACTTGTTGACAATGGATGGCTTGTTTTAAATGAACAGTTGATTGTGGGTTTTACTCTACTCTCAATGGAACTTTTTGTGTTGTTAATCATGGGACGTCTAGGGTTAAATGGTGATATTTTCTAGAGAACAAATCAAGGACTTCATAGGTGGTTTATCTAAGGTGTTTACTAATGTAAACAACTGATGGTCTTACCTCTTAAACATCCAATGGTTCTGGGTGACATTGTGGTATGGTGATATGGGTTGAATGATGATGGAACAAATGGAGGGTTACCCTTAACAAGGTAGTCTTACCTATTCACTCAAATGAATAGAATGGATGATAACCATATTGTGTGTATATGTAACCCTAATGAAGTATAGCTTGTTATACCCAGCTTTAATATAACCGAATGATGGTAATTGGGTATGAATAGTCCTTGAATGACTAATTCAATCATGGGGTACTCTCTTATTGTTGTTGAAACCCTAGTATGATATAGCCTGATGGTTACATCTTTATTAATGTGTGGGTTCATACTTGAGAATAGTATGGAATGTTATGGTAATGCTTCACCTTATGCATCCATGATCCAATGGGGATGTCGTGAGTCAGGGTTTGGGTATAAGTGCTGATTAGTAACATTGATATAATTTATCATGTTAAACCTAACTCTAATGCAAATAAATAAAGATGGATATTCATGTTTAACATTCTTATATGATGGAATGATGGTGAAATAGCCTCCTTAATATGGTCATAACCTTAATATGTTAATTGGTGGTTATCATAGCCGCATGGTTGATACTTTCTTATTATAAACATGTGCATTATGAATATGATGAGGGTTAATCATATCTAGACTCCTTTAATGTTGATGTAAGAAGGAATGTTCTTAATGTTTATATAACCCTGCTATGATTGTTTATGAATATCTCCTAGATCATTAATGCAATATTGTGTTGATCCACTGTATTATATGTAAGTGATGTTTTTGAGCCTTGTTATAAGGCATGCAAAGATAATGATGATCTTGTAGGAAATAATATGATGGTCTTAATGACCTTTGGGCATGGTTGAGCCCTGAATGAAGTGTAATCCTCTTGTGTTGATAAGGGTTGATACCATGTGATATTGTAAAAAGGATTTATATCTTGTGATAGTATGATGACTAGTGTGGTCTCATGAATGGCAAGTGAATAGTACCATGTGATGATGAGATGAGAAATTATGTTTCACACATGTTATATCTTTTCAAAGTTGTGATATTTATATGCTTTCTAGAAGTGAATTAGAGTTTGTATGTCCACTTGTTTGATGCAACCTTAAATCACCGAATTGGCATAACTAATCAAGTGCAATTGTAATCATGTAGTACCCTATGTTGTAGAACCATCTTCAGTGTCAGAACTTGTTGGATGGTGAAATGAGTATTCCTAAGGGAAACTCTAAGCGCATTATGTTGAGTATGTGAAGGTGGCAGGTTGAGGATATATCCTTGTTATCCAGAATGCAGATTGTGGAGGTTGGCTATGGTCATGCCTCATACATCTGATGTGATTGAGAACGGATGCGGTCGTGTCTCAGTGATTATAACATGATGTGATTAGAGGACAACTGCGGTTGTACTTCAGTTATTGGGTTTGAATACCCTAGATGCTAGCATCGAGATCTGTACCCAGGTGGGCTAGTTACATGAATATATGTCATTGTGGTGGCAGCTTTGACTGATATGTCACTGCCTTTTTACTCGTACTGATCGAGGGTGAGAGATCTTAGGATAGTGACACTCCTAGATCTTGTATAGAATCGAATAGCCCTTTGTAGGGGTCGGTTGGACTTTAAATGGTATGATTCAAATTCCCCAGGGCTAATAAAAGATGTAATATAGTCATGTAGCATATTTGTTTAGGGTTATACACAATGTTTCACATTGGATGATAACCCTTGTTTGTTATCTTTACATAAAGATGATGCTTAGTGCAATTAAGAGATAGTAGATATACTTATGTTGTGGATATGCTTAAGATTGTAGATGCATACATACAGTAGCCATGCTTATGTTGATAACTATATTGCTACTACTTATTATAATCATGATGCTAGATATCTCATGTTGTTAGTTATGTTTAGCATTCTAGCCATGCCTTTGTTACTAGAGATGCATATACTGCTAATCATGCTTATGAAGATAGTTGCACTTATGTTGTTAGCTCTTCATATGATGTTAATATGTTTGACCTATTAGACATGCTAATGTTGTTAGCTATGTTTATGTGGATAGACTTATTCATAATGATAGAGATTCTATGTTACTAGACTTGCTTATGATGCTAGATATGCATATGCTACTGAATTGCTTATACTTTCAACAAGATAAAGGGTGATAGTCTGGATAATGATGATAATGATTGTCTGCTCCTTTATGTATTCTATTAATCATCCCTGTTATTGAGCCTATTTATTATATCTGATTAAACTACTTAACTGTTTAATTACTTAAAAATGGTGTAATCAATAAATGTTGTTGGAGGTTACATCTCTTGCTGGAACATGGGTCTCACCCTTGTGGTTTGCCACATTTTTTTAGGTAATCAGAAGTGACAAAAACAAACATGTGGCAGAAAAGAGGAGCTATAGTAATGAATCTTTGATAAAGTTGATTAGATGTCTAGTGTGTCCTAGAGTCGTCTCTCTACTCTCAGGTTCGGGCAAGAAAAGTTTGTATATGGTCTTTCAAATGAATCAAAATTTTGTTAGCATGTTAATGTTTGTTGTGTGGTATATACACATATTGTTCTCCTGTGTATATAAGTTGTGGCTAAAGGGATAGAACAATTTGTATCAAATTCATGGCATAGTATGGATATAAGAAAGATGTTGGGCTCTTATGAAAATGTTTCTGAGTAGGTGCTGATGTTGAAATTGGTTTTAATTTGCCCATATTTTTGGGTATGTGATTAATTAGTGACTAATTATGTTTTATGTTTTCAGTAATATCGTTTAGAGTAACGGGTTCTCACAAGTTGGTATCATAGCTTTAGGTTCACTGAGTCTACAGGGAGACTAGGACTTAAGACTAGGATGATGTTTAAGTTAGGAGTGTGACACAAAAAAAACATGGTGGATACTGTCGAATCTCAGTACTTGGATGCCCTGGCCAGGTATTCAATTATTGAAGAAACAGTAAGTATGGAACTCTTATATTGCTATCTTTCTAATTACTCTAATCGAGTAGTCATTTTGAGACAATCTAAAGAGCATAATGAATAAGAAATCATGATGTGGATATCTCAATCCTACCTTAAAGAATATGAGAATTACATCATTATCTATCAAAACTTGAATGTTTGGTAAATATAAGAGAAAGATACAATGCCATGAAATCTAAATCTAAATACAAATAAGGAAAAGAGGAGTTCTTGAAGATGTGATTTAAGAAGATAATAAAGTAAAAGACAGACAAGTCTATGCTTATAAAGTGAATCAAGGTATGAAATCCACATAAGATAGAGAGAACTCCTATAACAAGTACAAAATGAGAAGAAGAATGGGAACAATGACAAAGAAATAAGGTGGAACCTGAGTTAATCTCAGACCAACATGTGTGTAAGAAATTGTTAATGAAAAATCAGCATGGCATGTGAAAGAAATTAAGGGAGATGATCCTGATTTAATGAAAACATGTGGAATATGATGATTTACCTGTCGATAAGTGGTTGAAAAACATAATAAAATAGGAGAACATACCAAGTTTGATAAATAGTCATCAAGAAAGGACTAATGAGATATTTTAATCATGATGATTCGTATGCTAATGGCAAGGAACCTGAAATGAAAAAGGTAAAATGATACATAAGAAATTGTAAGCTGCATAATGAAAATAGAATTGGTTACCTTTTTGCTAGTGACCCTTGAAAAATACTACTATGGTATGGGAAGTGTGTTTCACTTTGTGTCTTTCCTTTCTAGTGCACAACTTTCAAGTGGATCATTGACACTTGGTATGTGTGGATTCATTATAAACATGAGGGTGGATAGCTTATTATAGCATAAGGTTGTTTGGACTATGGTTCCATGATCATAAACTTTGTGATGATTTTGCTTTTGAGGCTTCCAATAATTAGGAAGACTCCTCTTATATGTCTTGATATTTTTTATGTTGGTAGAAGTAGATGATATAAGGATGTGAGTTCCTTATAGCACATGAGGTGGATACCAAGGTAATGAATTCTAGTATCCAATATGTATCAATAATATGAGAAATATGTGAAGGTTGGAGATGTTTATTAAATAAACATTCCAAGTATTCTTCTCCTATAGATAGAGAGAGAGTTGACGATGATCCTATAAATGTTGTTTGGAAGGAAAAACAAAAGTGATTTTGTAATGTTGTGTATGGTTCAATGATAGGTGGGCAAGACCACTATCAAGAATAGATGGTTGTTGGTCAATAGATATTTGATAATGTGTTCCTTTAAGAAACCTATGATCAAATATCAATGTATAAGAGTTATATTGGATGACATAATTCACACGACCATGATGAGTTTAGAGTTATGTCCTTTAGACTAACAAATATACAAATAGAATTTATGAATAGGAGGAATAAAGTGTTCCAGTCATGTCATACAAGTTATACCAAGCTTTGAATGATGACATGTCAAAGTATTTCAAATATGGTCAAAAATATGATCAATATTTCTTCAAAAGCCTTAGGGTTGTCGAAGCAGTAATAGCTATGAGACAAGTTGAACAAGAGTGAGATGGGGTTGATTAAATTTCTTTATGGGATCATGATATGTCTTCTAAGTAGGTTGTGTAAATCCTAGTCAGGTGAAGATAGTGTTGTTGTTTCACCCCTAATAAGGTTTAATAGGAATGATGTTTCCTTGTATGGAATGACAGGTGCCAACATCAGCATTTCTTTTGATGCTGAAAATGAACTGAAAAGAGTTCTAGTGTCACTATAAAAAAAGTATGGATACATTGCCTTGTTTTTATGCTTCAAGGAATGGTATGGGACACATGTCCTGATTGGTAAAAAGATAGCAAGTATGAATTTTGAGTAATGTGTTGATACAATAGATATAATTTTAGGATGATAGCTAGAATTTAAAGTTGAACATTACTACTAGAGTTGTACAAATGACACAACAAGTTTCTACATTCCATATTGAGATTGTCTTCTTAGGTGGGGGTTTTTGTGCTGACCCAAGATGGGATATGTATGAATTATGTGACATCACCATGATATGTAAGTAACCATGTGAAGGTAATAGGATGATGTGCAAAGGAAGTACCCATCTTTGTTTACCTTGGATTTTGGGGGCAAAATCCTTGTTAGGGGTTTATAGTTGTAAGGCTCCTAAACTTGCTAAATGAGTTGAATAAGCTTAATTTCCATAATATAATGCTTATAACCCTAACATAACCTTGTGATATGATTTTAAATCATAATATAAGCTCAAGTTTCAATTTTGGTCCAATTTGGACACTAGTTGAGCAAGTTATGCACATTTTGGACTTTTCTGCAATTTACCCAATTGAGAGGATTTCTTTGCAATTTATCACTTGAATTATGTTCCTTGGATATTCTATCATCATTCTTTAGCTTGTTGAGACATGGGACACCTATTTAAACCTTGGTTTGAAGGTGTTTTCTCGAAGGGTATTTTAGGGTTTACCCCTTCATGGATGAGCTACCTTTAATAGCTATCAACTAATGAATTATTTGATTGGCTGGGAAATTCGACAAAGGAAAGATAAATAGATCTATAAATATGGTGGGGGAGCTGCTTGTGTGTGTGCTTGTATATTCTTACTAAATTAAGGCCATGGACACTTGGATAGATACTAAAACTTCAACTTTTTCTTTTTCTTTATCTTAAAGTTTCATATACTTATCCCCAAGCACCAAAACGAGCAATGTTATCTCCACCACTTACCTCCTTCTCCCAGCCTCGTTCTCCCTCTGTGCTTCTAACAAATTTTCTTGTCCAAGGAAGAAGAAAGTGGGGACCTTCTTGGAAAAAGGATCTAGGGTTGCAATTGACTTCCTTTTAGGGTTAAAAAAACTTCCTTCTAGTGATCTTGACCTAAAAGAGTAAGAATACCCTTCTTTCCTCCATTTATTCCTTTATTATCCTTTGTTCTACCTTTCTCTAGGTCATAACCTTTCTCTTCCATGGTAGAAATTTCTCTAAATCTCTAAAACCCTACCTTTCTTGCTCCTTATGCTTAATTAGGGTTTGTTAATTTGATGAAGAAAGGTGCTAGATGGACGAGTTCACAGCTTATGATGGTCAATTTTAGGGTTTGAGATGATTTATTCTATAAATCCATGACCCGATGATGGTACCATTGCAACAACCCTATGGTGTTGTCTTCATGACAACTGATGGTCGAGATCAAACGTGTCAGATGATGGTGACAACCTATGGTCACCCTCTTAGGTCAGGTTTTGGATGAATTAGAAGTTTAATGATCAACCGTTAAGTACCCTACTGATGTTATCAATCGATGATGACATTATCTTAATATTTGATGTTGATTAATGAATATAGTGTTGATATAACAACCTATGGTGATTTAATGGTCAATAATGATGGTGGATCAGGTCTCTACAACCTATGTTGAGTTAAGCATTGTAGTTGTAGCATCAATTAAGCCTTAGACCAATGGTTTCTTGGTTAATTTGATGCAATGGTTGTACCTAAACTGTAATTGATGGTTCTAACATATGAACTAGACCCAATGGTCAAGATGTACTATTTATTCCTCCAATAAAGTGGAATGATGGCTAATGTAATATGTTTGTCCTAATAATGTGATTTAGATTATTTCCTTTATATGATCAAATTAAGGAGCAATGGATGGCTTGTTTTAAATGAAAAATCGATTGTGGGTTTTACCCTACTCTCGATGGAACTTTTTGTGTTGTTAATCAAGGGATGTCTAGGGTTAAATGGTGACTCTTTCTAGAGCACAAATCAAGGACTTCATAGGTGGTTTATCCAAGGTGTTTACTTATGCAGACAACCAATGGTCTTACCTTTTAAACATCCAATGGTTCTGGGTGACATTGTGGTATGGTGATATGGGTTGAATGATGATGGAACAAATGGAGGGTTACCCTTAACAAGGTAGTCTTACCTATTCACTCATATGAATAGAAGGGATGATAACCATATTGTGTGGATATGTAACCCTAATGAGGTATAGCTTGTTATACCTTGCTTTAATATAACTAAATGATGGTAATTGGGTATGAATAGTCTTGAATGACTAATGCAATCATGGGGTACTCTCTTATTGTTGTTGAAA
This sequence comes from Alisma plantago-aquatica, assembly GCA_963693085.1. Taxonomy (NCBI): domain Eukaryota; kingdom Viridiplantae; phylum Streptophyta; class Magnoliopsida; order Alismatales; family Alismataceae; genus Alisma; species Alisma plantago-aquatica. Next base: position 940,726,281 of record OY856412.1, on the reverse strand, counting down.
CCCTAGTATACTATAACCCAATGGTTACATCTTGATTTATGTGTGGGTTCATACTTGAGATGGTTGAACAAACTTTATGAATGTCAAGACCAAGACATAGTGAATGCCACGAGTCTAGTGACAAGTACAAATGCCCTTATTCAATTCTTGAGGGATGATGGTTGAAAAAACTTTATGAATTTTGTGAACTCATTTTGTATTAAGCATAAAGTAGAAATTCCAGACTTGGCTTCACGTTACTTAAGTCATCCACGTGTTCGACATCAGTCTGATGAGATCACTATAGAGAATCACTTCCAAGTTGATATATATATATATATATATATATATATATATATATATTGATGTGATTGACTCTTAGTTGAAAGAGCTTAACTATAGATTTAATGAGAAGATGGTGGTGATTCTTCGTCTTACATCATCATTGGATCCAAGAGATGATTATAAATCTTTCAATGCTAGTGACATATTTACTCTTGTTGATAATTACTACCCTCAAGATTTTAGTAGGGAGGATAAAGATGCTCTGATATTTGAAATGAAACATTATGAAATTGGTGTGATTACTGATCCTGACATGCAAAATCTGAATACACTTTCTGATTTATGTCAGGAATTAGATAGAACAAGAAAGGCAAAAAGTTACAAGTAGATTTCCAAAGTTATTCAATCAGTGTTGACACTTCCGGTCTCAACTGCTACTAGAGAAAGGGCATTTTCGGATATGAAGCTTGTGAAAATAAGATTGTAGAACAAGATGGAGGATGGCTTCTCTACCGATTACATGATTATCTATATAGAGAAAGAAATAGTGACAACATTCATAAATGATGACATAATTTATGAATTCTATGCGTTAAAGAATCACAAAGCGCATCTCAAATAAGTTTTTTAACCACATTTGTATTTCTTGACTTTATTAATATATCATATTTATTTATATTATTCAAATTATCCCCTGCAACATCAAATTCCTGGCTCCTCCTATGTGTATATATTGTCAGTTGAGAGTTATCCTATAGTTCCTTAGGACCCTCCCATAATGTTGCATCACCTTTTTACGATGTAGGCTTTCATCTAGTTCAAATATAATCTACAAAATCTCATATATTTAATAGAGTATTCTACAAAATAGAATTGTAAATAGCTTCAAAAACATAATTGCAAATGGTAATATCTCACACAGAGTTCTTTCCATACAATGACTTTCTTGCTTTTAGGAACTATATGCAAAGATTCTGCATTTACACTACAATCTCCACGAGTAAGAACCCAATGATATGAAAGAAACGAGTTGCAGTTCTTTCCAAATGGATTTCCTACATGATCAAAATCCACGACCAATTTGGTCCATTGCCTCTTTGTTGTAGTAACTTGTTCATCATAGCGATGCCCCTATTTTTTTAGTTTTTTTATGCTGCTCATCAAGTGACACATGGTCTTCACGGGGTATATCCTCAACCTAAAAATTGACAAAAAATGCATATATGATATAACTTATAAATGGACATATAGCTAGATATATTACAAAACTTACATCATGATGCAGCGCCACACCCTCATGGAGATCACCATCACAATCATCATACTCATGGTTAGCCATCTAAAAAAGTGTCATATAAAAACTATCAAACATTTAACATTTAATATTTAACATTTAATGAAATTAATATAACATTGTAAAGTTCACATCGATCTAATATAAAAAAAAACATTAAAAAGTTAAAAACATGCCTCTAATATTGCAATCTTTTATCAATTAACATTCCTTTGGTGTGATCTCCACACACATATAAGTCATCGTTAGCTTCAATATTTGGTGTTGGCAAGCCAACTGAGAATGGATTGGAGTCATCATACTTATCATAGTACTCTTCTTCATTTATAACATCTTCAATGAACAATCTTTTACCATGAAGAACAACTGACCATTTTTTATTTACACGATCATTGATATAAAATACTTGTTTCGCCTGTGATGCCAATATGAATGGTTCAACCTTCTCACCAATCTTTTCAAAATTCACTAATGTGAAACCTAATTCATCCACTATAACTCCTTTGGTGTTATCAAGCCAATTACACTTAAAGAGAGGAATTTTAAAATTTACGTAGTCAAACTCCCATATGTCTTCAATGACACAATAATTTGACATTTTAGCTTCACGTGGACTCTTATCCTTTGCACTAGAAAAAAAATGAAGATGCTTGAAGGGTGACCCTACTATTTTGGACGAAGCTCTTATCATCTTAATGCCTTATGTAATACGAGAACCCATTTACATCAAACCCTTCATAAGATATAACATTCATATTTTGTTTAAAGGTGAGGCATTTGATATTTTCAACAATATTATTTGGTGTTTGAGATAGTTGATGTAAGACTTTATCTTCAAACCACTTAATAAATGTATTGTTATGCTCTCTAGCAAGCCACACTGAATTGGCTCGAGGATATTGTTTCTTGATAAATTGGTATGTTCTGTGATATAAACACATACTTCGTCGATGTTGTGTAAAATGTACAAGTGATCTTATTCGCACAACTCACTACTGATTACTTTCATTTGTGATCCTAAAGTCCTATTTCCAGAATAGTCCTCAATATTCTTGTCATTTATAGGAGCTTCATTACCACTCAAAAAGTCATTAGAAAAATCCATAACCTACCTCACCACATAACCCTAAATAATACTCCCTTTAGGTTGATAATGATTTCAAACATCACCTTTAAAAATTCTCATGTATCGTTCAAAAGGATACATCCAATGCAAGAAAATTGGTCCCAACATTTTCACCTCCCTAATCAAATGGAAAAAAAGATGTACCATGATATCAAAGAATGAAGGAGGAAAATACATCTCAAGCTGACATAGGGTAACAACCACTTCTCTTTGCAACTTATTGAGATTCTCAAGATCAATAAATTTTCTGCATAGAATATTGAAGAACAAACAAAGTCTGGTGGTTGTAAACCTTACATGCTTCGGCAATATAGATCAAATTGCCACAGACAATATAGATCAAATTGCCTCACCATATTTGTGACAATCATGAGATTTAAGACCTACCAACTTCATATCTTTCATTGATACCAATCTACGGATATTGGAAAAGTAACCCTATGGTACCTTAACATTAAGAAAGCATTTACAAAAAGCTTTCTTCTCCTTTCTAGACAATGTGTAAAAAGCATGAGGTAAATATGTTCTCTGATCACTACTAACTACTTATGTGAATTCTTTCCTTATTCTCAGTTCACGTAGGCCCATTATGGATTTGATGCCATCTTTAGACTTACCTGGTATATTCAACAGACAACCAGTGATTATATCACAAACATTTTTCTCAACATGCATGACATCGATACAATGCCCAACTACTAAAAAACTCCAATAAGGAAGATCCCAGAATATTTACTTCTTCTTGAACAAAGATTTGTCACTTTGTGTGGGGATGGTACAATTTGATGTCTTACCAAATTCATTGACAAATGCTTTTACTCTTTCATAAACAACCTCTCCTGGTATAGGTTTAGGGGCATTCCATTCCTCATTCGATCCATTGAATGCTTTGCACAACCTTTGATACATATGGAATTTGGAAGAAACCTTTGATGACTAAGATATATAGTCTTGCCACCATGTTTTAGTTGTATAGAATCAATGTTCTCTTCACATATAGGGCATGCTTTGGATCCTTTTACACTGTATCTAGACAAATTCCCATATCTTAGAAAGTTATTAATAGTACAAAACAACATAGCATGCAAACGAAATGTCTCTCTACGTGAAGCATCATATGTCACCACATCTTCACCCTAGAGTTTCCTTAAGTCATCAATAAGAGGTTGAAGATAAGCATCAATATCATTTCTAGGTTGTCTAGGGCCCGATATCAACAATGATAGCATATTGTACTTATTTTTCATACACAACTAGGGGGAAGATTGTATATAAAAATCATAACAGTCCAAGTGCTATGTTGGATGCTCTATGTTTCGTATGGATTCATCCCATTGGTACAAATCCCAAGTCTTAGAATCCTGACTTCTTCACCAAATTTAGGCTACAATAAATCAATCTTCTTCCATTGTGGGGGAATCAGACACATGTCGTAGCATGCCCCCTTAAATTCTCTGCATCTATTAGATTGGGAAAAAGAATTGAAATTGTGGTATTATAGGTAGATACCACATCACCTTGGTAGGAGAGCCAGTTTTGGACTTCCTTGAAATCGTCATTTTATACCTTGACATCCCACATTTTAGACAATCTTTCAAATCGACATAGTCCTTTTGAAATAATACACAATGATTTGGGCATGCATATATCCTCTTAGCCTTCATTCCCATTGGGCATAATATTATTGTTAACTCGTATGTTGATATTGGAAGCTCGTTTCCTTCAGGAAGACTTTCTTTCAATAAAGACAACAAATGACGTGAAGCTTTTGTCGCTCCATCTATTGTTAGCCTTCAGATAATACAATCTCAACACAACACTCAGCTTCATAAACTTAGTACAACCTATGTATAACGGTCTCTCAACATCATGCACAATGTTCCTAAATAAGGAAGGTGGATTGGTTTTCTCTACCCCACAACTATCTAGCATCACATCAACAATGTCTATCAAAATCGGTTCGTCCACATCTATGCCATTGGCGACAATTTCTTCTTCAATTCAAGCACTGCTATCGACATCTACTGATCTCAGGTTTGAAATCTCTCCATGCCAGTACCATTATGTATAGCCTTGTGCAATCCCATTGCACATGACATGACTTTTGATTTTGTCACCAGTGTTGACTTTCAAGTTGTTACTGCAATGCCTACATGGACAATATAACCTATCTCCAAGTTGTTTCCTATGTTCCTCTACAAATCTAATCAATTGATCAAGACCAACAATAAACTTTGAGGTGCAGCGATTTAGAATGGACATCCATGATCAATCCATTCTATAATCAAAGAGAAAACAAGTACTAGGGTTTAGGATTTATAGATTAAGTTAAGGATTTGCAACTAGATTAGGGTTTATTGTTTTAGTTTTAGGGATAAGGGTTTAAAGATTAGGATTTAGGGTTAAAAGGTTAGGGTCTAGGGTTAAACGATTAGGGTTTAGGGTTCAATAATGAATGTGTGCACCACCTATCCCATTCTTGAACACCTGATCTCATTAGTAAGTGTATAATGTATGTATTCAGATTTCAAAAAAATTTCAGTAGCATTTCCCCACAGTTCTCCAAGTACAAACATATGTACTTAGAGAACAAACAGGGAAGTGCAGATGAAACATCTTGAAAACTGAATATACATTATATACTTACATCCTAAGTGACATTAAGTGTTCAAGAACAGCCCCAAACTGAGGACTATATAAGATTTACTCCTAATAAGTAAACCTCAGACGACTTTCTAGGCCAATGCCAGAAATGTATATATGTTGTCATTCCTATACCTATGATCATATTTTCATCATTCATATCCTAAGTTTTATGGAACATCATTTAATTCAATTCATTCTTTCAGTTGGATTAGTTAATCAAGAGAGAAAGCAAACACTAATATTAATTAAAAGAACTAGATTAGGCACCTAGATTTGAGATTCTTGACTAGATCTTTGAAAAGTGTCCCTCAATGAGGTCCTAAGATTAAAAACAATGTGTGAGTTGAATGACAATAGCAAAATCTTGTAATCTTAGTCATACCCTAGTCTAGGTACCATATTGTATAACATTGATTTCAACATCTCAAATATGCATGCATGTTCATCATCAAGATAATCATTATACATAAATTATTCATGACCTAGGGTGAAACATTCTCTCAAGATCAGGGATTTTTAATAGTGATATAAAGGGATAAATCATAAGATTTGAGCAATATTAATAACTTAGGCATCAAAATTAGTCATTTTCAGTCATTTTTCTAATAGGAAAGTCATTAATAGGGTACAATAGTTATTAGTAGGGTACAATGAGATCAAGCAATTAACACCTAGTCACCTCTCTTACCTAGAAGTAGGGGAAGCAGAGGCAGAGAAGCTGCAATGGCGGCCCAAGATCTGGCGACGGCGACATGGTGATACCTCTGATGATGGCGAGCAACAACAACAGTAGCGACAATGGCGTCAAGCACAATGGAGGCAGCGACGACAAGTTTCAAAAGCTCCAACAGTGATGGCGGTGGTGTGGCAAGCTCCAATAGCAGCGGCGGTGGCATGACGACACCAGCAACAATGGCAGTGGCGTGGTGAATAGAGACAGAACTGGAATAACCAGAGAGATAGGTCGGGCAAAGAAGGAAACAAAGAATGCGGGAAGGGAAAGCAATTTCGTGGGTCTTAAGTGGGACATAGTTGTCAGTTATAAAAAAATCGACAACTCAGGATTTAGTCTTCGGTTTCTAGAGACCAAACCAATGACTAACTCCTAAACAAAAAAAAGACACTAGCAAAGTGAAATAGTCGTCATTTACTTATGCAAAAACTGACGACTAGGTACAAATCTAAACAAAAAAATTCTCTCAGGTTAGGATTATTATCTTTAGTTATTTTGGGAGAACCAATGACTAACTCCTAAATCAAATAAAAAATAGACCTCAGATTAGGGCATAATCTTTGATTTAAGATGACATTGACAATAAAGTTGTGAGGTAGTGATCGGTGACCACCAGAAAAACTGACGTCTATATACATATCCAAACAAAAAAATTCATCTAGTGTTAGGACCATAGTCGTGGTTATCCAATAAAACCAACGACAACAAAGCAAATTGGGGGGAAAATATTTTCACGGGGACAAGTTGTATAAACACATTGTCATCAGTTTCTTCTACAAAACTGACATGATTGACCCATCCCCTCAAAAATAAAATTTGTCTCGCCAAGGGGGATTAGTTGTCTATTATTTGTTAGAGACGATGACTAATGAGGAGATATCCATGGGGACTTGATGCGAAACATGTGTCATCGGTTATTACAAAAACTGACGTCAGACTGAAAATTTTGGAGGCAAATTTTTTCCCTAAAAAATGTATTTTGTGGGTAATTTTAGACGTCAGTTTCTATAAAAAGAAACTGACGTTAAAGTAAAAGTGGTACTCATATCTTTTCTAAATTGATAGGATTTCACATGATGACGGTTGGTTTAGTTAACCGATGTCGTTATCCTTTGGCGTCAATGTTTTTTGGGTAACCGGTGCCATGAAAAGTGACGTTATATGTCATTTTTGTACTAGTGATTCTTGAAGGATACTTACAAATGGATTGATAAATGCTGTAATTTCTATATTTGATTTCTCAATCCACATAATATAAGGATGTGTATAGGTATATAGTTGGGGAGCAAATGAAAACAATGACAATAGAGGTATTATATCTATCTTTTCATTTCTTTATTGATATTTCAAATTTCCATGCTTGTATGAAAATCACATATTATTTTAATCCATATTTTGCAAAATGTTATTTACTTTGATTTTTTAGTAAAAAACTACAAATTGTGCTTTGAAAGTGGTTTTTAGTCTAGAATATACATGTTTAGACAACTATTTCAATTGAACATCTAGATTTTTTTAGAGTTATTTCATATCTTTGGACAAGAATTACCATTTCTTGGGTTCATTTTATGTAATCTCGGCCAGTGGGCATCCTTGGGAATTTTTTAGCAACTACTGTTGGTCAAGTTTTCACTCCAAAAACTCATCTGATTGCACTCTGACATGTTTAGATAAAAGGACTATTGGATGAGAATATCCCTCTCAATGATAATTTCTTAATCAATATTCTACTCTCCTGGCACCCCCTTGGTCTTCTCACTAGCTAGACACTTCCATGCCACTACATGCTTGTTGCTATGAACCTCTATCTTTGTGTCTTACAACTACTTTTCTTGACTTGTTAAACATATTTGTATGATAATCTCTTGATCAACTTGCTTCTGTTGTGATATTACTTGAAACACCTTTACATTTATGACTATTTTTTATGTTTGGGGCAACCTTGAGATTTAAATGGTAATCATATTTTGTTTTTATAAATGACTAGTTGTGAGTAATATCAACCTTCTTTACTGATTTGCACATTACTTTGTATGGATATATCTCTTAATGTTCTCTATGTATACTACTAGCATGTATTAAATTATTTGTATTTTCTATGACATAGGTCCTTCTATTAGTTTTTAAGATCTGGTATCCAACAAGTTCTATTCTTGTATCTTACTCTGTTTTCCCTCAAACCTTGTTCTTTGAAAACAATATATATTATATTGAGTTACTCTATTACCTAATAATGATGATACTTCCTAGAATTTCATATTGGGTTGTTCAACTGCATGTCTTGATTTGCTTTATCTATATTTCTTAGATAAGCCATATTTATTTTTTCTCTTCTACCCCTCATTTTTCGATTTGAGAAAGGGGGATACGACATGATTCTGTAAATGCATGCACACAAGAATTACCTACCTTGTGTTATTATGAAAGATAATCTAACAAGAGATACAACATAAATTGAGGTGAGAACATGAGTTGATTTCTTTGGAATCCCTAATTTCCCAAAGCTATAATTTTACTTGAAAGCTTTCAATACATTTATGGAATGATTTTTGTCATCTTCAAAAAGGGGGTGGATATTGAATTTGAGGCTATATAGCCTATTCCCGTTTACAGATGAAGGATAAACCATTTCAGTTATTTGTGTCTAATACTTGTACTTGAGTGATTGTAAAATGATTTGCACACTCCAGTTGATCAAACTCGCAACCCTTGATTGGATAATATCAAGTCATATAAGCATAAATTTGCATGGGAAGAATAGATAGAATTTTCTATAGAAATATTCTATAAATAATTTATATTGATTTTATGACTAATTAGAATTAATTCTAGATGCATTTTATAATTTTTGGAAACCCCAAAACATCAAGTGACATCATCAACCAAGTTTGCCCTATGAAGTACAACCAACAACCTTTGCTTGGAATTTTTAAAGATACCATTGGCCAAAGTTTTATTGATACAAATATTGGATAAACATAAAAGATGGAAGAAGACAAAGAATGCCACCGATCGAGTTCCAACAACAATCTCATCCGACCACAATGTGGTACTACTTTTTGTAAATTGAATAATAGTCATTAGAGGGGGTTAAAAAGTAAGAATAGATTTGTTGGGGACCCCCAAAATGTCTAGATTTCATTCTAATTGAGTTTATTGTCTAGTATGAATCCTCAACCACTAATAGGACCTATTTGGGAGCATTCTGCATGTCCCTAGAGGCACCTAGTATTAGTTGAGAGATTGTATCTCTAAGGGCATGTTTGGTTGGCAAGATCTAGTTGAATTTTGCTGATCCTGCTTTTACTTAATCCATGTATCAATAATTACATGTATTTAGAGCTCTAACAAAAACGTATATGTATGTTTGGTTTGATGAGTTTGAGGAGGGATGAAATGGTGGACGGTTCCATGATACCACTAGTGATATTATTTGCTAAAATTAGTCATGTTGCTCGTATTCTCCCACACCGCCGCACAAGGATTTATGAACGGTGACGTTGAACACATCTCTGGGCTCAATGTTATTGCATGTGTTGCTTTAATATCTATGTTTCCATGAGATGACACCATTGTCTTCTACCTCATCCTCTTTACTTATGGTTTACGCTGCCATCTTCCACAACTTATGTTCATGAGTTGACCTAGTCTCTTGGTGGATGTTGTATTCATCCTTGACAACGACGTCTATAGGGGAACTAGTTCCAATGACGAGGTCTGGAGATGCGGTTAGCTTGACTACTCTGGTGAGCAAGAACAACCACCCCTACTACAAAACTATACCCTGAGGGGGATTCTAGATTGAGCCTTTTATTGATGTGATAGTACCTTGAGTTTTCCAATGATGACAAAATGAAATGCCTTTTATTGATGTGATAGTACCTTGAGTTTGCCGATGTTGACAAAATGAAATTTCCTTTTGTAGATCATCACAAATATAGTGAGGGTCCTCTCTGGGAGGTTTAGCAAGGGATTCAAGATATGGAGAGTCTAGGGTTGTAGATAGTATGGTGCAAATAGGGGTGTATAGTAATGGCAAACATATCTTTTGTCACTTCTATTTCAAGTGGAATGGGTACGAGTAAAATGTTTGTGTTCAGGAAATAAGAGTGGGGCTGAATTTGATCATACGGGCGCATCAAGCTGGATTGTGGCGTCCATTGAATTTGAGATGGAAATTGTTGTCCATCAATTACCGTGTGTATGAAATTCTAGGTTCCTTGAATTTTACGGCTACTACAAACCAAGCATAACATTTTTGTTGCTGGGTTTATAAATCCAATACAATCCATTTGTATACTGGAACCAAATATCCCCTAAGAGACCCTATCTACATTAATGAGCTTAATCACTCGCTTACATCTATTAGAGTGAATATGATATTTGTAAGATAGACAATCCTACCTTGTATATATTTTTGAGTCTCTTACTTTTGTACCTCCTAATTTCTATTTTTCTTGCTAGAAGATTGATTCTCTCTCTTGGCTAAGAGAAGAATAAGGGCACATGACACTTGGAAAAGGAAAGCATACCTTGGAAAGACAATGGTTTATTGGAAAAGAGGAGTTGGAGGGTAGGCGCCCCAATACAAGTGAATGATGCTGTGGTGGTTGAATCTATTCCTTGGCTAAGAAGGGTGTAAACGAAAAAAGACCCGCGATAGAGGTAGGTAAGTTCCTTATTAGATTCATTTCTCCTTGTCATGGTAAAAGTAATCCAATTGATCTATAATATGAAAAGGGAGACATATTGGTGTAACTCTTGTGAGATGAATACAAGGTGATGCCCCATATTTGAAACCCTAGGAATCGATCTTTCTAGGTAGTGCAGCTATGCCAATTGAGACAAAATCAATCTAAATCTTGCCTTCTCTTTGTGGGTGTTCCAATATCTCTCTCCCTTACTTTTTATAATTGCATTATACATTTTGTGAGATAGATTTAACATATATAATTTTTTTTAAGTATTTATAGCTAAATCCACTCCCTCTTGAACCAATAGATCCAATAATACATATATATAAATACCTTGGGGGAGGTCATTGAGATCATCCCACCAATTACTTATTGTCGGTGCTTTTCTGTAGTAGAAGATGCACATAACAAGAGTAATTGGTGTAAGTCTCTCATGGAAGATAACATGTCAATGAATTTTCCTTGAGGCAAAGTAGTGGTTGACATATGACATAAAATTGGTAGTGCAACGATAATGACAAAAATCTGTTTGGTTAACAAAGGACATGTTACAACTCCAATTTTTGGGTTCATTAGGTGAGAAATGTAATTTCTCATATTAAATATATTCGAACATATAATGATATAATTTGTTTTGAATAAATGGATTTTGTTCACAATAGCCTTGATGGTTGTTTTGTGGGCTTTATTGGCTATTGGGCCCAATAACAAGGAAAGGATAAAAGAAACTCCATTAATTGAGTAAATAAGAAAATGGAGAAAAGAAAGGTGTAGAAACCTCTAGAAGGCAATGGAATATAATCCAAAGTGGGATTTCGGGCCTCTTGGGTTCCTTGGGTTCCAAGGAGTCCAAAGTTGTAAAGATAATGCAACAAGAAAAGAAATGGTCAATTAAATATTTTGTTATTAAGAAAGAAATTAAAAACAATGATAAAATGTGGAAAATAAGTGGAAAGAGGTATAATCAAGTTATCCTTGGTGGATTTTCATACCCAAAGAATTCCTAATGTTAAAAGAAATGACAATGTGGAAAATAAAAGAGAGATAAAGAGAAATCCTCAAAAAGAGATATTTTGATAAGAAATAAATAAGATAATGAGAAATAATGGATAAAAGATAAGTAAAAGGCTAAGGTGTATCCCCAAGAAGGTATTTCGAGCCATTAAGGTTCCTTGAGGTTCAAGGAACTCAGAGTAATAATTTAATAAGCAAATGAAAGAGAAAATAGGTGAGAAATATACTTAATTGAGTAATATCTTGCACCTAAAGAAAAGGCACGTTTTCTTTTAGATAATGAGCCCAAATTTGGCATAGAGGTAGATAAAGTCATTATAAAGTTTCCCTCAAAATTTGGGATAAAATGGAGACGTGGATTAAGAGTTATGATTTTTCCAAATTATCCTACAATGGTAAGGATTTTCCTTAAAAAAATAGAAATCAAGCTTTTTCTTTTGTTCAGGCACGAGTGATGAGGATCGTTGGATCCTGATCCAACGAAGGCCGCTTGTCTTGTAGTTCTAGCCGAACTAGGAACAATAGGTTGGCGGCAGTGGATCTTTCCACTTAATTTACTCATGAATCTTCACATCTGGAGATTACGAAAGTACATGGTTGAGTTCGGGAGAGGATTCTGCACAACCTATACCAAGGTTCTTTGCACTTTGGATGCTTCTGGAGCAAATGCCCAAATTTCCTATAAGGACAGGTGACAGTGGGGGTTAGGAAACCCTAAAATCGATCCAAGGATATATATATATAGCCTCCTCTCAACTCCTCATGGTTACACGATTTCAACCGTCCTTTTTCCCTCTTCTCTCGTGTCCCAAATCCATGGTTTAGCCTTGCTCTGGTGAGCTTCAGGCTGCGACACTACCACGGGAAGCACTGCTGGTTTGAGACAGGATGAAGAGCAGACGCCCTTCGATCATAATCCATCATGGACCCCATGCGCGGATCGACGACCATGGTCATCCGCAACTTGCAACCAACTGTTAGTGGGCACTGGTGTTATGAGCCATGTGATCGGGTGCGGTCAAAGAAGACCAGTGATCTGACGGTTGTTAATTTTCCAGAAAACTCAGGTAACTCGCCTCTCTGGGCAATATTCAAGAAAAATATTGAAACTTGTATAAATCGCTAAAAATAGATCCTTTGGCCAAAAAATATAAATAAGTAGTGCTTTTTGATCAGAAAAATGCAAGGAATACAATGAAAATGTAATTGAACTCTAATTCTTCTTGCAATTCAAAAATTATGTAAAGATGCTATCCTTAAATGTTTAATTAATGAAAAACCCTAATCTTTGATGGTTAATGAATTGGGAAGGGTTAAATGGATGTTTAAAGTTGATATTAACATGTTGATTGTAAAAAGGTATATTGAAAACAAAAAGGATGAACTTTGCATGTAATTAGTTTAATTTAGAGTTTCATATGCATGAATATGCTTAAAGGGACCTTGAAACCCTAATATTGGTAAATGCGACTCTTAATGGCTTTAATTATTCAAAATCGTGAATGAAGCTAAGATTTGATGATTCTAAGATATTTTGAGTATAAAGGTTTCTAATTGTGGATAAATACCTTTAATGTAGAAATTAGGGTTTTCTAACGAATAAAGGTAGAATTAATGACAAATAGAATTCATATGTGAATGAGACCATAATGAACTATGAATTGATGATAAATAAGCATAATGATCTTGTCATGGAATAAAAGGGATAAAATGGTAGCTTTAATGTAAAGGAAGGTTAATGGACTTAATTGATGATTAATTGTGTTGTTTTTGAAATTAAGGTTATATGTTGTTAAAAGGTAACCTTCATAACCCTAATTGCAAAGTAAACCCTAATTAGGGTTTAAAAGAGTAAAATGAAGTAAAAACCCTAATTTCAAAGTAAACCCTAAAAAGAGGTAGAAATACTAAAAAGGAAGAGAAATCTTAAGTAGCAAGATGGTTTGATTAGATTTTGATAAAAAGGAATTGGATGTAATTTCAGGACTCTTGTACTTGCTTGATTGGATGTCATGATTGATTGGACTATTCTATCTTAATTCAGCCTAACCAGTATGTGGTTAATTATGATTAATCACATTAGTTTCTCAAAGGTTTTTCGAATGATTAATTGCATTGATTTAAACTAAATAGTTTGGATGTTCATACTGCAATTATAAAGTCACTATGGTTATCACAATTATAAATGCATGTGTATTCTCGCACCTACATGCCACCCTGATGGAAGATGCCATAAAGGTCAGGCCCAAGAGGGTAGACCAATGGGCACCATGAGAGGTGACCCCAGACACCAAGCTCAGGAATGAGAAGGTGGTCTATGTTGCATGACTATGGGGCACCATGAGAGGTGACCCCCAAGCACCAAGCTCGGGATTGAGAAGGTGGCCTTAAGTCAATGGCAAAAGAGGAACCCTAGAGGGGTATTCCAGGGTTAGGGAAAAAGCGGTGGAGAATGACACATTGAAAATGTAAATTGGTTTGCTAATTACCCTAATTGTGATAATTAAATCGTTAGCCATATTTGTGAAATTTTGATTGTTCCCACATACCAGCATATTCCTATATGCTGACCGACGTTTTGTTTGTCGGTGTTTTAGGTACAATAATTGAAAGAACAAGCAGTAAAGTGACACATTGTGGAAATAAGAAATAAAGTACAAGGAGGATTAGATAGAATGAATCCAGGTCGTGGATAGAGTAGTTTACCAAAGTTTTAAAAAGGTATGCAAAGTTTTATTTTATACCAGTTTTTAGTTTAGTTGGTAAAATTTGATAATTGTTATTGATTATTTGTCGAACCTTTGATCCTATTAATTGGGATAATGGCTCTGACCTCTTGGTCTCCCTTAATTGGGGGTTACCGGGAGGCGGGGTCGTTACAGGACATGCTAATGCTTTCTCAAAAAGATTAAATTCGTGGTCGGTGCAACACATCAGAGTTCTAATTAGAGGAGCTAACTTGAAGGGGAAGTGTCATATCCACATAGGGGGAAATAGAGGGCCATGTACTCCCCAAATTGAATTTCCTAACAGAATTATGTAAATGTATAGGCATGTTACATAATTATTTATATATGTAATCCATACGCTTCAATGACATGATGCTGGTTTAGTTACTCCCGAAATGAGTGTCTAACTTTAGATTGATTATTTGATACAAGCTACTTATATAATATAATTCGTCTCACTTTGATAATGTATCACTAGTTCAATGACTCCCAGACCGTTTGCTTGACTTGAGGTGTCAAGATTGTTAACTGTTACTTTATTTTCCTACAAATTTATTAGTTATCCAGAAAAAATAATATTAGAACACAATAAACAACTATAGGTTGTTTTTGTCCTCTATCAAGTCTTAGGCTCAAAAGCAAATTTCATAGAATCATATATTACTATAACCCAACCTCTTATGACTAGAAAGTCAATGGATGAAGGACCCAAGCATCCATCTGTAGCATGGTAGTATCAAAGCCCAAATGAGGAAGCATAAAACTTAGCATACAAGAATATATTACAAAAAAAGCACCAACATAATCTCAAATTTGAAAATATATATTAATAACAACATTCTTTGTTACAAGATTCCAATTACAAATTAAGAGTACATTAATATAAGTCTTCTCATGTACACTAGTTAGGATCTTACAATAAGTACACCTAAACATAACTCACCGAGACATCAACTCCCTAGCCATCTTTCAACTTAGAATATACGTGAAACAAGCGGGTCAACACAGAAGGTGTTGACTATAGGAAAAAAAGAGACATATACATGGTTTGCATGATTGAAAAGATTTGTAGAACTAAATAAATAAGAATAAGCAAGTTACGTACTTAGCAAAATGAGAAGCTATTTTTAGGTTTATTTTACTAAAACTTTACCAAAGATATCATGCATCATAAGACCTTTGATCAACTTTCTAATGGTAAGGGTATGCGAGGGTGCTCAAGGAACAATGCCATTAGTTAACCCTATTTATTGACATGACCCTCCGTATCTTGACAACTCAAGCATGACGTCTAATTTTGTGTCCTTACCCCAAGAGTACATGCATGCACAAAAAGTTTATATAATACAATTATATTTTATGTGTTCAAGTTATAAAATCAATGAGACAAAGCATTGCATACAATACTACAAAGACTACACAGAAGTATTTGAGAAAGTAAACAATCATACATACATATCAAGTTTGAAAGCAAGAAATCCATCATCATATGATTCTTAAAGCTCGTACCTGATTCAAAGATTCTTAACCTAACTTATCTTGGACCATATAACCATAATTAAACTTGATTCAGAACATGGTTACATGTATGTACTAGATTTTGATCATTAACCGTAACTAGTTCCATTTTATGATTGGTACACTAGATGATCTTTTATTGATCTAGAGGCCATGATGAAGGTGTGTTTCAAGTTTCATGACATTTTTATATTCTATCTACTTTATTTGATTATCTCAAGGTTTATATCTCTTACTTGCATTTTATGGAAAAATGACTCACAACAGAGCAACAAAGGTCAAGGATCATCAAGAAACGAGAACCAAGCATAAAAGATGGTTTTAGGTCAGCGAGATAAGAACAACATATTCAAATATAGGTGGGTGTCCCCCACAGTCTTGGCATCATAACCCAATATTCACAACAACAAATCCTCTATTACCCGACATTTATTCCCAGCATTTCTAGAGTTGAGTGCCGTAATTTTTCCCCAGTCAACAACACGCGCACCCAGTCATGCGGGACTCCGGCTTCCATCTCCCCCATTACGTGTGAGTCTCACTCTCATCTATTTTCATACAATTTAAAAAACCAGCGAATCCCACAGAATTTGAGACCCTCTTTCCTTCTCTCCTCCCATGCGATTCGGTTTCAGACTCACACTAGACCTCGCGATCTTCGTCCACCTTCTATTCTATTGACAACTTCATCACTGGAGACCGAGCAACAACTTGTGGCCCTCAACCATGTTGCCCTAAAATCACCCCCTCCCCTGAAAGCCCCCTCTTCCGGTCGGGGTTTGCTAAAGACTTATGGTCCTTTCATGAATACGTTGATGATCCTTTTCTTGGTGGCCGACACTCCTGATCTTGTAATTGGAGATGCTACTGATCTCCTACTCGGTGGTCGGTGATCCTGATCCTATAGTTGGCGGCAATGCTAATTCCCATTCTGTGACATGTGCTTCTCTCCATTGTCGGTGTTCTTGTCTTCTCGGGGATGGCGGCTCCTGATTCGTCTTCGTTGATAGTGAAAAGCTCCTTGTGTTCGCTCACACAGGGAATCCGGCTGGGTGAGTTCTATAATTGTTTTTAATGTGACTTTGTACCTTCCTCTTTTGCTTCATACGTAAGAAGCCAACTAGCTAACTATAACCTATGTTTCTTCTACCATTCTTTATTCTTCCCTTCTCTATCCCTATTTTCAGAGACCCTCTCCTATTATTACTAACTTGTTCACATCGACAACCTGCTCCTATCCACTTGATTCCTTGCTCCAGACACTGCAACACGCAACCTTTGTTGGACACACCGCCTCATTGGTTTTTAACCTCTATTTGGGTTGTTTTGTTGTCAGCACATCGTCGATGATATTGACATTATTAATGCCTAGGACACATGTTTATGCTACCGTATTGCTCCCTTCTGTTGCTAATGCCGTCAATTCTTCCAAACGACACCTTCTCCTTTGTGGTCTCCTACTGCCACTGCTTCTAAATCTATTATAAATCTATCTCCCTATAGTTATTTCTGCCTACTGCTCATTTACTTCTAAGTTACAACA
This sequence comes from Alisma plantago-aquatica, assembly GCA_963693085.1. NCBI lineage: Eukaryota > Viridiplantae > Streptophyta > Magnoliopsida > Alismatales > Alismataceae > Alisma > Alisma plantago-aquatica. The sequence goes on along the minus strand of OY856412.1, from coordinate 940,708,720 downwards.
TCATCTTATACTTCAGTTATCGAGGCTCATGCAAGTGTGTGACTGGTTGGCTGCATCACACATCATAGAAGTGCTACCTACCAAAGATGAATCTTTTATGATCAAGAAAGCTGAGTAGAAAATGTGGTCATAATCCTATTCTTGGGTGCTAGCATTGATAGCTATCAACTTTCTATATTTAGGAACCTAATCTTCTTAAAGACAGTTGAGGAATTGTGGAACCAACTTAACAATTCAATGCCAAAAAAGGTCAATGCATTCCATATTTGCATGTGTTTTTTCCCCATAGCTCCCTGTAGTTTTCCATAATCCTGGATACCCCCTCACTTATCAGTAATTCCAAAACACTCCCTGTCCGTTAAGTTTAGTTACCTCCCACTACCCATTAACCAGTTTGTAAATGCGCTTCCTTTTTCTATTTTCCTATTCAAGTCTCTATATATTTAAAGTTAAAATAATTTTCTAGATACCTACACATATATAAATATCATATTATATCATGTATGTACGCAATACTATAAAATTTGGATTTATACATGAGTTGTTTGTTTTAATAATGGGTCGGTATAGATGACCAACGGTCGAGGTTTGTGAGTTGGACCTGAACCTGATATGAATTAGTTTAGGTCATACTATCCAGAATAAGAACTATGATGCTCGGTCTTAATGGATTAATCATGCATTGATCCAATCCAAACTCAGTTGACCAAATCACACTTGATTACAAACAATCAATCTAGGAAGCACGGACAATTCACGAAGGCTGCCATGTCCGTGTCCAATTCACGGAGGCTGCCGCGTCCGTGTCCAATGCAAGTCCAACATGGACAAACTTTAGACACGCCTCTGGTGTGTCTACTTTGATTTTTTTATTGAAGTGTTGGACATAGCTTGGACACTCCATGGACACCTCTAGGACACACCACTCCGACCCACTTAAGCCTAGGCGTATTAAAAAACCCAAGCCTTCTCTAAATCTTTGCCTTCTATCCTCCACTACTCACCCTACTACTACCATTAGTTAATTAAGCTTCAGATGCTACATGCAAGTTATTGACACCCTTCTTATCATCTCCATTAGCTGTTGCAACATCCGGGGACTACCACATCATCCATGAGGAGGAAAACAATTGGATTCACCTCTTCTTGATAGGACATGTTGTTAATCATTACTTCCATTGGAACTATTGTCCCCAAAATTCTACTGCTCTTAATTTTTATAATTCATATTACAACAATATCATATAATCAAGCATTGTAATGTTTGTTGTGAACTAATCCATATTGTTACTTGTAAATATAATGTTATATGTTGATTTCTTGTTGTATTTCATGGTGATTTCCCATGCGGATAATCTATCTAGACCATTTTGTGTTAATACACATAGCATATTACACATTATATGTCATAATATGTTATACAAATATATATATACATATACTTGTCGTGTCCTTTGCCGTGTCTGTGTCCTATATTTTTGGAAATTGGCGTGTCCCGTGTCCGTATCCGTGTCTAAATCCGTGTCTGTGTCCATGCTTTCTAGCAATCAATTTATTTTATTTGCAAAAAAAAAACAATAACAAATATCAGTAGATCGCCAACGTGACTTTGATATGGCCCGACCCAAAGTTGACCAAACCCACTCCCTACCAGTCGATTGAAACAAAATATGACCTATGGCCTAATACTACCCGATCATGAGCACGTGTGGATGTTAGCTACCCAAACATATACTAGTGTTGTTGATCATACATAAATATTTTATTATAGATATAGACAAAATACAACTAAAATATCAGATCAAAACCCTACTTGACCTAGATCAGAACTGACCTAAAATAGACCTAACCAGCCTTGAGTAAACTCCAACAAAATTTGGCCCAACAGGTGCTGGCGATGTAAACATTCACCTAAAAAGCACAATAAACTGGCAAGTTGGGGTAACAATGTTCTTAGGCATCTGTTCGAGTTTTAGAGGGTAGTGTCAGACAAAACTTTGTTCGGTTCAACTGGCGGCGAGTCAAGCCAAGTTTGGATCAAGTGAGATCTAGGTCAAGTCATGTTGTGTTGGCTTCAACATCCACGAACATTATAACTCCTATATATATAAGGGAGTGGGCGGGCCCGGTCAGTTGTGTTTGGATCATATCAATGTGAATTCAACTCAATTCAAACCAAATATTTGTATTTTTTATTCGGATCACGCTAGTTATAACTTGAATTTATTTGGGTTGATTCAGAACAAGTTTCACAAATACTCGACCCAATATCATGATCAATGACCAGGAGGTAAAACAAATAGCCTATATAAACTCAAATTTTATAATATTACGTACATGAATGATACCATACCATACTTGTATATGTTTCCGTAGCTAGAAAATTTAAATACACAAACATGTGGATAGGAAAAATAGAAAAGGGAAGCAGGTGCACGTAATAGGTTGACGGAAGGCAACCCAAGTTAACAAAGAGGGGTCTTTCTGGAATTGCATATAAAATAGGGGGTTATCTGGAATTATGGCAAACTAGAGGGGGTTATAGGGAAAAAATCTATTTATCAATTATCCAACTCATAAATACACTAAAATTGAATGAACCTTCTTCTGTTGCATCCAAATATGATACTTTCAAGGGAATACGAGGAGAGCTCGACACCTATATAACTTATGCTGATCTGGACTGATTACAAAAGCAACATATATGAATTTAACTTCAATTTCTTAAATCATTGTCTTCTATTATCAGTTTGTAGGGCAATAGTTCCTTGCCATTGATTCTTTACCTGATCTAGATGACATTTACACACGCTAGTCAAAATTGTACGAGTCCCCATAGTTGAACATGCTACTTAATTTATGCAAAGTGCTAGAGAAGGTATGAAAAAATCGAGTATTTAATCAAAAGGACTAATATAAAGCTCGATGTTGAGCCTACTTTTTGCATGGTAACACTTGGTTTTACATATTTAGATAGACTCCTCTAGGCAACTGTGTATCTACTCTCAATTCTTCTTTCATAAACACAAATTGGATTTTTCATTCTGGTACCGTATGACTAGAATCTAATTTGACCAGTACCACTGCTCATCCTCATGCTCAATTGGTTGATGACTTGAAGTTTTTAGGTATTATAGGGGATGTCTAGAATGTTCCTTGACCAAAAACACCTTGAAAGATGAATCACTTGGACATTGAACAAGAATTAGGTAGTTAGACCCAACACTTGAGTAAGTGGGTGAGACAAGATTTGAAATGTGCATGGCTTTAAAATGCAAAGGATATGTTTTGAAATAGAATTTGCATATTTCTTAAGTGCAAATGTTATGTTGGTGAAATATAATTTACATATTGCTTATGTACAAATGTGATGTTTTGAAATAGAATATACCTTGCATGTTTTCACCTGCTTTGCACACAAAATGAAGTAACAAATTTAAATAAGTGCTTTTGGCATTTTTGTGACAATTTAAAGATAAACTAATTCCATCAAGAGATACAACGTCCATTCATATCTCTAATTTGGTGTCTTCTATTCATCGTCAATTTTATGTTGTTTTACGATTCAAATTTACCATTCTAAAAAGTGAAAATGCCCCAATCCAAATGAATGTAGTAGAGAGATAATCATCACTTGGTGAATGTCAACATAAAAGTTCTTGCATAGTACACCAAGTGTCCACTCTTAATGACTTTCTTTATACACATTAGGTTTCTTGATTTCCTTATTAAAATAGCTTACCGATTTTAGGTCTTTAAGAGCTACTTGTTCTTTTCCTACTTGGAGTTTATGGATTAGAGTGGTTTTTGTTGTCAAAGGTGCTATGTAGGGGAAGGTAGGAACCATTAATGACATATGACACACCACTCAAGTGATGTTACCAAGACCGCTTGTTTTGGGAAAGTTGGTTGGGCTGCACCCAAGAGTGTTAATACAAGTCCACACTTTGTGTGATGAATTATATGTCCATGTTCTTCACTCTTGATAACAGTCTCATTTCAAAGTCTATTGTCTTCCTAGGTGACGATGATATAGTCTCAACCTTGGTGATTCTTGCAAGTTAATGCTCTGTTTAACATCTTGTGTACTTAACAATGTCGGTTGAAGCTTCAGTCCGGTCCCTACCAACCTGAACTAAGGCTTTCACTTTTTTTTAATGGAGGTACAAATCCTAAGCCCACAAACTAGCCCCTCAACATTTTGGATGTCATCTTGAGAGAGCTTGTCCATGGTGCAATCACCAGTTTGTTACTCAAGGGTGGAATTTAATTGGGAACACTTACATGCCCAACAAAAAGAGGGAGCTAGTAAAAGTGGTTAGTGCAGACACTATTCCTCCCTTTTTCATTTGTATTTCCTGAGAAATATGTTTGTGATACATGTCAAGCTGCTGGTGATTTATCTTACAATAAATATTAATTATGGATTTTTCTTAACAACATGAGACGTTACCTAAAAAAATTGAATGCTTGAATTTGATATTTCAATTCAAACATGAACTATTAGCTTTCTACTCTATTTAGATGAAAATCAAATTTCTCTATTGCAAGACTCTCTTGTTTGCATGTTATTTTGTTATCCAAGACAAGGGAAATTTGGATGTCCTAATCCTAACATCGATCAAGTAGACATTGGATATGTTGTAGAGTTTGTTGTACTAGCATCTAATGGCCTATGGGATTACATGAATATGTTTTTTTAAATTGAGGTCCATCTTATTCATCTTGCCCCTCAATAAAGCAAAGTGATGTCATCCACATTACATAGGATCACCCTCGATCACCCATCAAGATTCCCCCAGAGAAAAAACCATACTCAAACATCCTATTTTCCATCTCTCTGTACCATACATGACCTAATAGAGCCCTAGATAACTACACATCAGATCCAACCTCCACAATTCTTACCCCTCAAACCAGTAAAAGGCCCCACTAAGCAATCATCATCATCAACCTCGCCTGCATATCCATCCTCATCAAGTTTGCTAACCATCACCTTCATAGATGAGTGGCTCGAGAGCTCATCATCACTTCATGACCACGAGCCTGTGTAGTCACCGCCCCACTGAGGCCTCAAGAAGTCACTAAAGGAAGGATGTTGCAGAGGTCGACAAGCATCGGTTGAGTCTTGCACCCATCTTGCAACGATATCAACCTTGCACAACCTAGCACCTCGCCAGAGACGGTGGCTTCATTCACTTGCAGAACAGGATCCTTGAACCGTTAAACAGTCTCCGTCAGATTGCAAATCTCGCAATTTCCATGCCAAGTGACTAGGAACCTTGCATCGAAAGCAAGTTATCGGGGAAGAATAATGATGCCTCTAATGTCCATATTGAAGGCAATGAAAGCACTGATCCCATGGAAGAGGGGGGTTCACCTCCACACCGACCTTCATGCCTCACAATTGCGCACCAGGTGTCCTAGAGCCTGACACTGAAAACAAATTGTTGAGGTAGAGCATAGATGCCGCCAGTATCCTCTCCAAAGGCACTGGAAACAAGCATCTTTTGGGACTTGAGGACCCCTATGGAGAACAACAGGGGGCAGAGCTACCCACGAACTAGATGGCACCACCTAGCCTCTGGTTAGACCATCATCATTCTTGCGTCTAGTACCCGACCAGTCTTGGAAACCATTGACGTTAGAGGGACACAAATATCACCAACCTAGAAGAATCCCCCCTTGCAGACGATGTTAACCACAACACATCCTCAGACCCCAAAAAGATCTTGAACAAGATTTGTCAGACACACATCAAGAACATGACCCTCACACATACCCTCAAACACCTTGTGAGCATCACTCTCCCCCAACAGACGATCCCCGACCAAGACCAAGATCCCCCCTCCAGGAGGATTTGGAGGAGTACCCACACTAGATCTCCCCCCTCCTAGCCATCACCAACTCTATTCCCAACAACACCAGTGTTCGCATCCTTCAGGCCATCACCACTCCCCCATCTCACCATCACCTAAAAAAGACGCTTCAAAAGTGTGATTAGATTACATGAATAGCTACTTACACTTCTATACTTATGATTGGTGATTAGTGTTTGATTTGAGATTGCTTGGTCAATTATTTGTATTTAGCTATGTGGTCGTAGATTTTGTTAGAAATGAAGTCCGTCAACATGGTGATATTGATGCCCAAATGATTAGTATACATTTTTTAATTAGCTCATTTTCAAGAGAAAAACTAATGATATTGTCTATTTACTTCATTTCATGGAGAAATATTTGTGTAAAGTAAATGAATGATATGCTTTGTTCTCTATGTGATTGCTAGAAAACTCATCTATTTCTTTGGACACTTGGGAACTATTATGAAGCTATCATCCACATCAGGCTTGGGCTAGAGGGGTATGGAAACCTTGTGCTAAGGTGAATGCTAAATATATAACAAATCTAAAGGTCATACTCTCATTGAATTTGTTCATTCATTCATAGGTATTTGTTGATCATTCAAGGTAGTTGATAAGTTACAACTTGTTTTGAAAATCAGTTAGACTAGAAAGTTTTTAGGTAATAGCTCATTAAAGTGTATATTTACTCCTTTCACTTTCTACTTGGATTCTATATTATTTTCTTAATTCTGGCTCAGCTGTTGTTTTAGGAATGCTTCCACTCTCACAAGAACTTCGTTGAGGAATTGAGGTATGGAATGACATCCTATCACATTATCCAACATAAAATATCCACCCACCATGTCTTTTTCATGACATTGCTACTTTTCACTCTCAATCTTCCCAGACTCCTTTGTCCATTGTCATTTTCCTTGTTGTTTTTGTCCTTGAGAAATTTTATAACTTCTTCAGTAGTACATGAGCCCCTTGAAATCTTTGGGCATTTGATCAACAATCTATTTTGATTCCTCATCCTCTCCCTTGTAACAACCATTCTTCTTATGCCTACACCATACTTGTCAAGGTGGCTAGTCGGTCACCTTTCGTGATTGAGTGACCAGTCAAGTAGTCGTCAATCAGTCGACTAGTTGATTGCCTAGTCGTAGGTATAATATATACATATTATTAGTTAAGTACATATAATTATATGCAACACATTATATAAATCCACTAATGTAAGCATATATCCAAGCATATAACAATCTATATTTGTTAAATAATGTCATAAAACACCACAAACTATTTGCTATGAAGGCGATTTAATGTATTCAAGTTTAAGAAGCATAATTGGAAATAGAAGAGTGACATACCATTGTTAAATTCTGATTTTTAGTACTTGCCAAATTATTGTAACTATAAATAGAGGTATATATAAACTAGTTCAGTGTGAATGAAATTGATATTCAAATCAAATGATGCTAAAAAAAACAAAAATAGTCAAACATGAAAAAAATGAAAAAAAACTAAAAGTCCATATGTGACTAAGCAGCCACCCAGTTGGGTATTGGGCCGACCAGTTGGGCTAGTCGCCTGACCAGTCAACCAGTCAGCCTGGGCCGAAAGCAAGCCGCAACCCAATTTAGGCGGTTGTCTAGTCGATACCCCTCCTAGAGACCAGTCGACGAGTCGACCGCCTCAACAAGCATGGCTTACACATGTCAGCACCAATGTTCGATGTTGTTCACTTTCCTCATAATTATGAACCTCGATGGCATGCATGTCTCACTTTGACGTAAAAATAATCCATGCATGAATAACAATGAGGTTACTAATGGGACTTTTTGGATATATATAGTTGTGGTTCCTCTTCTTGGGTTCCTCATTCTCTCCCATTTTGCAACTATTGTTCTTATTCTTACCCATGTCATCACAAATGTGTGATGCTGCTGACTTTCATCGTAATTATGAGTCGCAATAGCATGCATGTCTCAGTTTGATGTACAACTAAGTGATGAATGGATAAGAGCGAGGATACTAATGGGACTATTTTCATATATATATATAGTTGAATTTTGCTACTCAGATCACTTGTTCTCTCCTTTGTTGCAACCATTCTTATGTTTCCACAAGAGAATAACTATAGATTGGGATGGCAGTCCGTCTAAAATTAACTTTGTTCTTCTAGGTGTTAGTTCTCTGGAAACTCATACATTTGTTTTGGTGAATAAAATGGGTTTTTGTTTTCACTTTCTTTCAAAATCAGACATGTTTCGACGATTAGGCATTTTTATCTTCTCTATATATTTCTAATAAGTCAGAAGAGGGAGATGGAGTATAGAGAGAATAACAAGGACATAGAATGGGAATGATGGGTAAAAGAAACATGTATTGAAGTAATAAGAAAAATAAATTTAGATGATGAAGAAGAGAAATGACATAATGAGTAGCAAGGACAAAGAAGAAAAAGTAAAATTTAATTAGTTTTCTGTTCTCATTGTTTCTAAAATATATTTTGTCATTATCTGAATTCTCAATATTTATTGTTTTTGAATGAGATAGGACAAGAACCTTCATTCTATCTTGACCTATCACTGGGGTGAGTAGTTCATTTAGGCTCCAGCACTTATGGTCATAGAATGATATGTGTTCCTCTGGATCTCTAGAAATAATGGTCACTGGAATATGGACAACAACCAATTTGCCATCTGTATCTCCAACAACCGCTGTCAGCCTCACCTGACTGTCCAAGTTTAGGAGGTTCTTTCATTTTATATGAGTATAAGGCTTCTCCTATATTTTTGTAGGAGTATATGCATGTTGGAGTGTCATCATCTTTACGTGCCTGAAAAACTAAGGTATTTTATGAATTGTGTATATATCATACATAAATTTCTTGAACCTTATCCTAACATCTATAAATTTCTTGAACTTTCATATATTGTCTTGTGTTTTAAAAGATTACAAAGACCCTTAGCTGTTTTTCGGTCAAATTTAACTAAACCACATTCAATTGCCATAAGTAACATACTAGAATGTTCATCAATTAAAACCAATTATCTGATGGATGACTACTGTATTGATGATTATGAAAAATATGGAAAATCCCCTAGAATCCAAATATTATAGGAATGATTCTGAGGCACTGATGCTAAAGATGGAAAATTACATACAGGAGACTCTAATGTGGGTATAGATGTTTTAGGGGATTTATTACATGTGTACGATAATTATGTTAATTGATTTTTGGGTCAAAATTTTTCTTAGCAATAGTCTGTTCTTGGATTGACTCTTTTGTCATGATCTAATCTGATCCTTTTATCATTGTTTCTCTATACTATTCAATTCAAGATCAGGGAAAGACAAATTCTACCTATAGGCAGTGGCACATTGCTAGCTCTCACGAAGTGTTCTGGAAAATATTGAACTTTAAGGATATGAATGTTACCATTGAGAACTATACACCCTCTTCTGTATTTCTTTATCAGTGTTTTTTGATGTTATGCTGGATCAATTTGCTAATTTATTTAAATAGGCAATAAGGAAGTTGGATGTGGTGCTTTTTTGTTCACAGAGAGGACCCTATCTCGAGGCCACGTGTAGCATTTGGACATTTGAAGAAAAGAATTGTGGTTTCCTGTCCCCTATTCCACATTCAAATGTGCTGTAAGATCTTGTTGGTTCCTATAAATTCTTGCCTGGTTAGTCCCTTAAATCATCATGAATCTAAAGATCATCACTAATCTAAAGGTTTAACACTCTATGGTGTTCTATCACTATCACCTTAAATTTGAGTGTATCTTCAGTTGTGTTTCTAGTCATTACTGTAAAGTTGCATTTATTACTTGATCCTCCTACATGTTTTGTACAATGTAAGAGATCTTGTTGTTTAAGCATTTACAATAGGGAGAGGGAGGATAACATAGACATAGAAGGGGATAGGTGGGTAAAATAAACATGGACTGAAGTAATGAGAAAGAAAATACTCGGTGTGTAGAATAAACATGGACTGAAGTAACAAGAAAGAAAATAAGAGGATGAACAAAGAAATGACATACCGGGTATCAAGGTGAAATAATTAAATGCAATAATATTGTCAGTGGTGTATTCCCATTGCTGCTAAAATAAATTTCATTAGTACATGCATTCTTATTGCTGCTAACTATTTCTAGATGTGTCAGGACAAAAATCTTCATTCCATCTTGACTTGTCATTAGGGTGAGTAGTCTTTCCAGGCTCCAGCACATGGTCATGGCTTGAACCAAATTTTGGATTCCTAGATATTAAGCAGTAATGGTCATTGGAAGGCGGACAATGACATTTCTTCCACCTATAGGGTTGTTCCATACTTAGCTCACCTCTTTACTCTTCATATGGTCTATATTGCGCCTTAAATTCTTTTCTTTTTCCAATATGTGCACATTGCTTCCAAGGAATTCCTACCCTTTGGTGGATTAGTTAAAGTGTTTGAAAACCCCTTTTATGTTAAGAGCTCACTTCTTATGTAGTAACTTGCATAATTGTGTTATGGCGATATCATCATTTGACTCATGGGATCATATCCAGATGGACTATCAGACCCATTTACATTTGGATGGGTTCTTGATACAAAAATTGAGTAAAATAATGGTATGTTATCATAATGAATAAATTACAAACCAAATGGCCTCATTTCAATTGATTAAGGCACTCGATTCCCTGTAAATAACTATTGTTTCCCATATTTGGAGAAGCATATATAACATCGTTGCATCTTTTGTGCAAGTTGCTTCCCTACATTAGCTGATCTTGGGCACTCGTGTCAAGGAAGAATTGCACATATACCCCTTCATTTTTTAGATGACCCTTAATTTCTATGTATAGATCAACAAGCCTTCAAGGTTTTGTTTAGATTCATTGGTAAGAATTTGACTCTGATATTCTTTGTTTTTTGTCTCTATGACATGTATGTTAGTATCTTGTTTCAAAGATATCTGAAGAAAGGTTATCATGTCAATTTTCCGCTAGAAAGCATTTGAGGCAAAACATTTTCCTGAAACCATCCATATACTTGATCATATAAATGAGATATCTTATTACAAAATGTTTCAGGTATAGAAAAGGATTAGGAGCCGTATCACATCAGGTTAATTTTAATAAAATTTCATTTGAGATACTTATTTAAACCAATTTTAGTCCCATTATCCCATGTGCCCATTTTCTCTTTTTATTGCCTCATTTGCCCAACCTTCCCGTCTCATTTCCTCTACCAAACCTCCCTTATTGATCATATATACAACATGGTAAAGGAGGATGCAAGGCAGGGCAGCGAAAGTGGGGGCGAAGTTGGAAGGAGGAATGTAACATCCCTGACCTGGGGTATGAGTTAACCCTAGGTGTTTTGCCTAATTATGTAATTAAGATACTGGTGATTATCTTTTTCCATGTAATTAAGTTCCTGAGGAACATACTTTTCCTTTTCTGTCCCTTTTAAACAATGTTGAATTGATTGTTTTGTAATACAGGGACCTATGTGAAATTTACCCAGTTAGAAGGGATAACTTGCAATTTGCACATGTTGAGATGTTCCTATGATGTTGAGACATCATAAGAATGATTATGGTAAAGTTTGAGGGATTTCCCAAGCTTGAGCACCAAGGTGCAGCTGTGGAAGCAATCCCTGTGCTTGAAACCCTAAATTGGAGTAAAGTGCAATTTACCCAATTTGAGGGGTGCAACTTGTAAAATACACCATCTAAAATATCTTGTAAGACTCTTGTCATCATTTAGAGAAGAAATGATGAAGAAGTCACTTCAATTGAATAATCATATAATGAAAAACACCTTTGTGATTGAATAATCAAAGTGTAAGTACTATAGCGCTTTTATGTGTGTGCTTTAGTAATAAGTTGATCTTCTTGCCTTCATTTCTTGACCTTAGAAGAAGGTTTCCTTAGAAATAAGAGGTAGGGGCGATCAAAGAAGAAAGGGAGGACTTAGATGAGAAAATGAGGAAAACCTATGTACTTATGTTGAAATTCCACCCAAGTATATAAGCCCTTTTCCTCACTTAGCAAAGGAATGTTTCTTTCGTTTCCTTCACTGTTCCCCCTTGCTCAACCGACTAAGGAGAGCTCTGGAGCTCAGGAGGACGACTAGGGGAGTGCAAGGTAGGTTTGGATCCTTCCTTTTTCTTAAATTCTTGGATGAAACTCGAATTCAAGGTCAAATTCATGGCTAGCTCACTTAGCTCTATCTTTCTAGCCATCTCTTCTCAACTTTTCTTGGAGGATTCACCTTGGCCGACCTATGGAGCTTCTAGGACGCCATTAAAGGCTTGGAGCTCGAAAGCTTGGAGCTCAAGGAGCAAGCTTTAGGTGGGTTTTATAACTCTAAACATATGCTTTGTTATATACATCTTTTCTATGCTTTTAGTTGCTAGTTCTTCTTCTTCCCTATCTTCCCTTGCTTCCTTGCAAGAAAATCCGTGAGGAACTGTTTCTGTACTTGAGGAAGAAGATGAGGGCGTTATTTCCTATGCTTATCCACGGTTTTCCACTTTACCATACGACCTCAACCATGTGCCCATACGGTTTGCAAAACCGTTTGATGGGCAAACGGTTTCAAGGTCGTAATAAGGCATACGGTCTCAAGACCGTATGGCTGCGTTGACCAAGCATGGACCGTATGAGAATCCTGTTCATAATTATGTAGGTTAATCACCCACAAAATTTGAGAGGTTAACTCCAAAGGAATCGTGAGATACAGGTAAAACGATTAACAAATTCAATTGAATTTAGTTCTGATTTTCAATCTGCTTAATTTGCCCTTTTTGGGCAAACGGTCTCAAGACCATATAAGATGGTTGACTAAGCGTTGACCGTATGATATTACTGTTCATAATGATGTTAATTAATGACTCACCAAATTTGATGGACTAATTCCAAACGAGTTAAGAGTTGAAGGTTGATTACTAGGGCAAACCCTAATTGAAATCAGTGCTGAAATCACAATGAGCTAATTTGAGATTTTGGGTTGATTAGCCCAAACGGTCTCAAGACCGTTTGGGGAATCATCCAAACGGTCTCAAGACCATTTGGGGATCACCCAAAACCGTATGGAGGTCTGGGGTCAACTATAGTTGACCAATTGAAGGTACAAAGATACCAAATTACATTGCAATTAAGTATTGATGTAATGATCAACTCAATAAATCAAACCTTGATGAATTTTCACTAGAGTCCAAAGGATGGATGGGCAAACGGTCTCAAGACCGTTTGGAACTCATCCAAATGGTCTCAAGACCGTTCGGTGACAACCCAAGACCGTTTGGAGGTCTAGGGTTAAGGTAATTTGATCAATTGAGGGCCCAATTACAATGGGTTATTGAAATAATCAAATTCCTGATTTGTGACTTAATTAAGGTTCAACCCCTATCAAATCAATCTAGATTTTGATGAATTCTTGGGAAAACGGTCTCAAGACCGTTTGGAGTATATCCAAACGATCCCAAGACCGTTTGGGCCAAGTTTGAGCCCAATTGGAGGTCAATTGATGGGTTCAACTTCGATTTGATTCACATTGGTGAGTGTTGATGGTTGAACGTTTATAGACCTTAATTGAACCAACTCCAACCCTAATTGGATATCAATTGAGGGTCAATTGAGTGACCAAGTGGTTAAGGCTAACCCTAATTGTCTCAATTGATAAGTGGTTAGCAAGCTTGAGACCAATTGATGGCTTCAACATAGTAAACCCTAATTCAAGGGTGATGACATGTAATGTGAATAGTAAACCCTAATTCAAGGGTGATGACATGTAATGTGAATAGTAAACCCTAATTCAAGGGTGATTACATGTAATGTGAATAGTAAACCCTAATTCAAGGGTGATGACATGTGAATAGTAAACCCTAATTCAAGGGCGATGACATGCAATATGAGTAGCAAACTCTAATTGATGAGAATCAGAGAACTTAACCCTTATGACAAGAGTGAAAAGTATATTCTTGTTTTGAACTACCTTTATCAGTTGAATTAACCATGCAGGTTCTGATATGAAGGTGATCATATCCAGGTATGGATGATGATATTATATTCATTGAAAGCATGTTGTTAGCTTTATGAATAGTAAAATATCTTGATGCCATGTCAGTGACATCCTATGTTTTAATGGGCTGAAAGAGCCATGAATACCATCAAGGTCATGCTTTAGAGATGACTTGTGATGAGTATACTGAGAAATGATGATTGATGTGAGTTAGGTTTGTTACATTTAGTATTCTACTTTCATAGCTGTTGTGCTACTGTTATTGTTTGAAGAACAATGAATGATATTAAAAGAATACTGAATGTACCTAACTAATCAAGTGTAATGTAGAAGCCCTGATCATAGATCCATCATTGTCAGAGATCAAATGATGGTGAAACAGGTTTTCCCAAGGGAACTCCTGGATCACATACTATTGAGTATGTGGCGTATATGGATGTGTAGAACCTTACATCCTAGTGTAGGAATTTGATGTAGATGTATAATCCGTCAATCCTTCACTACAAAACTCATACCGTATCAGTGGATGGTAAACATGAAACCTCCTGATGACAAGGAAAGCAAAGATATCCGTATCAGTGGAAGATAAACATGAAATCTTCTGATGACGAAGAGAGTACAGAACGCCACTGTAACTCTAAAATAGCGAAGGACCAGATTACCCTGGTGAGCTATAATAGTAGAGACATAAGATGTCCTACAAGTGATCCTCTTACTGACTGAGGAAGGTGAAGGTCATGAGAATCTGGCTCTTTCGATGACCTAGTATGATACTAAGGCACTTAACAGTGATTGGTTGGGGTATGAGTGGTAAACCTCATCTCCACAGGGAATAATAATAAGACTGTTTGAAAAACATAATCTACAAGCGTAGTATACCTGTTGAAGGTAACTATGAGATAATTGATTGATGTTACACTATATAGTGCATATGTTCTTCATGCTTGATAAATGTTGAACTCTTGTTTACAACTGCATCTGCTATTGAATATTTTGTAAGCTTTTACTGCTTAAGTTATTCTTTGATGTTATAATAAAGCTTCTGGCAGAGAGTTATAACTCTCGATGTGACAATTATGTGCAATTGTCTCACCCCGTAGACTTCAACTTTTTAGGTGGACGTCAAGGACGGAGGAACAGGTCTACAGGTGACCAGTATCAGCAGCAGCAGCACCAGGAGCAGCAGTAAATCTCAGGTGGAGATTTAGCCTACCATGTGGTGTAGTTAGAGTCAGTCCTATGTGTCCTCTGTACTCTCAGGTCTTAGAGTCTTTTGGTTATGAGTTCTTGAGATTTTGTATCTTGTTGTATATAATTACTCAAGAAGTAATTATCATGAGATGTAAACAGTTTATCTCCTTTTATGAATGAAGCTTTATGGATTCAAGCTCTTGTCTCGAAAAGTTTTAATTTCCCATGATTTTTGTCTTCCGCTGTTAATCGATTTGCTTCCGCTAAGTTTAAATCGTGTTTATATAGTGGTTTGGAGATCAGAGCCCACAATTAGTGGTATCAGAGCTCTAGGTCCGTTGAGTCTACAGAGGCATAGGACTTAGGATGTCGAGTCTATCCTTAGTATCTCTTCCTTATCTAATAGAATCTTCTGCTCCTCAGGAGAAGAAGATACATAAGGATGGCAGAGCCACATGATCAGTACGTGGCATAGAGTAGTGCTAGTGCACCTCGAGGCGGTGCAAGGGTTCTAGAAATAGAACACCCTGCACCTGAGCCACCTCAGTTTGACCCAGCTGATATGGGTAACCCAGCAGTTCAGACGATGTTTGGGCAGTTTATGACTGCCATGACACACATCACCGACAGGATGCCCATGCCTGCACCTAGGGCACCTGCCCAGCCCGAAGGACAAGGTATCGGTAAGACGTTCGAGCGACTTCGTCGTGTCAGAGCTACCAAATACTTTGGGACTGCTGACCCCGCAGATGCTGATCTGTGGTTAACAGAGTTGGAGAAGGCTTTCAGGATTCTTATTATCCCGGAGGCTGAGAAGGTTAGACATGCTGTCTATCTTCTCAAGGGCAGTGCTGGTCACTGGTGGAACATGGAAGAGCAGAAGAGACCTGGAATAGAGTTCTCGTGGGAAGAGTTTCATCGGGAATTTATCAATAGTTATTTTCCAAAGACCTTCCTAAATGAGAAGATCTCTTAGTTTGAGAGATTGAGGCAGGGCATGATGAACATTAGCGAGTATGAAGTAAGTTCATGGAATTGCTGCGGTTCTGTCCGCACATGGCTGCCACAGATGAGGAAAGAATCAGGAGATTCAAGAAGGGTTTGAATGCTGATATGTCAACCCTTGTGTCTGCCTTAGAAAACCGAGAGAGATTCTCTACCTTCGTTGAGTCAGTCCGAAGGATAGAGAGATCTGTGGTTGAGAAGAGACAAACCCAGAAAAGATATCCACAGTTCCAGGGTTCTTCATCTAGGGATTTCAAGAAACCTAGATTCTCTGCACCTAACCCTCCACCACCCAGATCGAGTTCTCAAACTCAATGGTCACCAAGCAGAGGTAGAGGACGGAGTCAACCGCTTCAAGGGACTCACACTTCTGCATCGATGTCAGTTAATGGACCACCCCGACCACAACAACAGGAGACGAGATGCTACAACTGTGGTAAGGTGGGACACTTGATGAAGGATTGCCGTTCTAGGCCTGTCAGTGTGACACAGCCTCTGAGACAGAATCAACAAGGATCTCAGAGAATGCAATCTCAAGGAGCAGCTCGAGGACGTGGACAAGCGTCTCAAGCTGGATCATCAGCACCACCTCAACACCAGGCGACAACGAGGTTCTATGCTATGAACCCACCAGATGCAGTGGTCAATCCACGGGTAGTGGCAGGTCAGATGGAACTTTTATATCCTGATATGTCTACATCCTGTGTTGTATCTGTTCTGATTGACCCGGGTGCTACGCACTCTTTCATCACTCATAGAGTGATTCATAACTGCAATGTGACTATTAGTCATAGGGCAGATAGTTTGTTGTTGGAGACTCCGTTGAGTGGGTCTGCCGTTTTGCAGGAGGTATGCTCTCCTTGCATCCTCTTCTTTTTTGACCATCGCATTCAAGTGGATCTTATACCGCTTGATATGCAAGGATTTGATATAATCCTCGGGATGGATACCTTAGAAAGGTATAGAGTTGTCTTGGATTGTGAGTCCAAGTTGGCTGTGTTTGCTGATGAAAGCAACACATGGATCTTTCAAGGTGAAAGAAAGATTCTGCCCACCTGTCTTGTGTCAGCTATGGTTGCTGATAAGCTGTTGAGGCAAGGATGTTATGCATTCTTGGCCCATGTGGTAGATGTTACCAAGGAAAGTTCCAATCCTGCTGAAGTTCCCATAGTCAGGGAATTCGAGGATGTGTTTCCTGAAGAACTTCCTGGTATACCACCACCTCGGGAGATTGATTTTGAAATCAATCTGATTCCAGGTACAAAACCCATAGCCCAGACTCCGTATAGGATGGTGCCTGCCGAGATGGCAGAACTCAAGAAACAGCTTCAAGAGTTACTTGAGAAGGGTTTTATCCGACCGAGCACTTCACCTTGGGGTGCTCCGGTCTTGTTTGTTAAAAAGAAAGATGGGTCAATGCGGTTGTGCATTGACTATAGACAACTCAATAAAGTAACAATAAAGAACAAGTACCCTCTGCCGAGGATTGATGATCTCTTTGACCAGTTGCGTGGTGCAACAGTCTTTTCAAAGATAGACTTGAGGTCTGGATATCATCAACTTTGTATTAAGGATAGTGACATACCCAAGTCTGCCTTTAGGACAAGGTATGGTCACTATGAGTTCACGGTTATGTCGTTTGGACTAACCAATGCACCAGCTGCATTTATGGAACTCATGAATAGAGTTTTTCAACCTTTCCTTGATCAGTGTGTTGTCGTCTTCATAGATGACATCCTGATCTATAGTAAGAATGCTCAGCAGCATGAGCAGCATCTTCGCCAAGCTTTGACCTTGCTAAGAGAACACAAGCTGTATGCTAAGTTTAGCAAGTGTGAGTTCTGGCTGCCGGAGGTATCTTTTCTAGGACATGTGATATCTGCCTCGGGAATTCGTGTTGACCCTACAAAGGTAGAATCTGTTCTACAGTGGGAACAACCGAAGACACCGACGGAGATTCGAAGTTTCTTGGGGTTAGCTGGCTATTATCGAAGGTTCATTAAGAACTTTAGTTCTATAGCCTTACCCTTGACCAAGTTAACGTGGAAAGATATTCCTTTTTCTTGGAGTGATAAGTGTCAACAGTCTTTCCAGTTGTTGAAGGAGAGGTTGATAAGTGCACCTGTGCTTGTGCTACCTGAGCAAGGAAAAGGATATGTAGTCTTCTGTGATGCCTCCAAGAATGGACTTGGATGTGTGTTGATGCAAGATAAACAAGGGGTTTCTTTTGCTTCTCGACAGCTTAAGAAACATGAGGAGAATTATCCGACACATGATCTGGAGTTAGCTGATGTGGTTCATGCCTTGAAGATCTGGAGGCATTATCTCTACGGAGAGACATTCCAGATTTTCACAGACCACAAGAACCTTAAGTATATCTTCTCTCAGCATGAGCTTAACATGAGGCAACGTCGTTGGATGGAGTTAATCAAGGATTACGACTGTACAATTGATTACCATCCAGGCAAGGCCAATGTTGTTGCAGATGCCTTGAGTAGGAAATCAGCAACATCAACCATGGAAAGAGCACAACTAAACTCTTTAGTATGCTCTAAGAGAGATATGCTTATCTCTTTAAGGCAAGACAATGTACAGTTGAAGGTGTCATTGTTAGCCGGGTTGATGGCTGAGATGCATATTAAACCTACCCTAAGAGAGCAGATTAAGGAAGCACAGCAAGATGATGCTGCAGTTCAGCAGATTAGGTCAGAGTATGGAAATGAGAAGCGAGATGGTTTCCATGACTCGGATGATCATGTAGCATGCTATCATGGGAGGATGATAGTGCCAGATGTGGATAACTTGAGGAAGTTAGTCCTGGAAGAAGCTCATTCTTCGATATATGCTATGCATCCAGGGAGCACCAAGATGTATCGTAATTTAAAGGAACTATATTGGTGGCCTGGAATGAAGAAGGATGTTGCAGAGTTTGTTCTGAGGTGTCCTGTGTGTCAGCAAGTTAAAGCTGAACACCAGATTCCTGCAGGAACAATGCAACCTTTACCCATACCACAGTGGAAGTGGGATCATGTTACCATGGACTTTGTTGTTGGCCTACCTAGGACAAACAAAGGACATGATTCCATTTGGGTAGTTGTAGATAGGTTGACAAAGACAGCGCATTTCTTACCCGTCAAAACAACCTATTCTTCTGAAAGGTTATCACAGTTGTATGTACAAGAGATAGTGCGTTTGCACGGAGTTCCTGTCACAATAGTTTCTGACAGAGGTCCTCAGTTTACAAGTCGTTTTTGGGAACAGTTACACAGAGCCTTAGGCACCAAGCTAAGGTTTAGTACGGCCTTTCATCCACAGACTGATGGACAGTCGGAAAGGACCATACAGACCTTAGAAGACCTGTTGAGAGCATGTGTTCTCCAGTTTACCGGAAGTTGGGATCTACACCTAAGCTTGATAGAGTTTGCCTATAACAATAGCTATCAACATAGTATTGATATGGCACCTTATGAAGCCTTATATGGTAGATGTTGTAGATCACCTTTGTGCTGGTATGAGACTGGTGAGCATCAGTTGTTAGGTCCTGATCTTGTGCAGCAGACCACATAGAAGATTAAGGTAATACAACAACAGATTAAGACTGCACAGGATAGGCAGAAATCTTATGCTGACAAGCGTCGTAGACCCTTAGAGTTCCAGGTTGGAGACAGAGTGTATCTCAAGGTCTCGCCTTAGAAAGGAGCCCTTCATTTTGGAAGGAAAGGGAAGTTAGCTCCTAGATTTATGGGGCCTTATCCAATCATTGAACAGATTGGAAAAGTAGCCTATAAACTAGAACTGCCACCAGAGTTACAGAGGTTACATCCTGTGTTTCACATTTCTATGCTAAAGAAATGTCACCCTGATACTGAGTCAATTCTACAACCTATGGAGGTAGAATTGAATGATGATATATCTTATGAGGAAGGACCAGTGTCAATCCTTGATAACAGAATTAAAAAGTTAAAGAAGAAAGATATAAGCCTTGTGAAAGTCCTCTAGAACCACCGTGGTGTTGAAGAAGCTACTTGGGAACTAGAGGATGAGATGAGAAGGAAGTATCCTGCCCTTTTCTCTTAATATGTTTTATTGATTTCGGGGACGAAATCCTTGTAAGGGGTGGATAATTTGTAACATCCCTGACTTGGGGTATGAGTTAACCCTAGGTGTTTTGCCTAATTATGTAATTAAGATACTGGTGATTATCTTTTTGCATGTAATTAAGTTCCTGAGGAACATACTTTTCCTTTTCTGTCCCTTTTAAACAATGTTGAATTGATTGTTTTGTAATACAAGGACCTATGTGCAATTTACCCAGTTAGAAGGGTTAACTTGCAATTTGCACATGTTGAGATGTTCCTCTGATGTTGAGACATCATAAGAATGATTATGGTAAAGTTTGAGGGATTTCCCAATCTTGAGCACCAAGGTGCAGCTGTGGAAGCAATCCTTGTGCTTGAAACCCTAAATTGGAGTAAAGTGCAATTTACCCAATTTGAGGGGTGCAACTTGTAAAATACACCATCTAAAATATCTTTTAAGACTCTTGTCATCATTTAGAGAAGAAATGATGAAGAAGTCACTTCAATTGAATAATCATATAATGAAAAACACCTTTGTGATTGAATAATCAAAGTGTAAGTACTATAGCCCTTTTATGTGTGTGCTTTAGTAATAAGTTGATCTTATTGCCTTCATTTCTTGACCTTAGAAGAAGGTTGTCCTTATAAATAAGATGTAGGGGCGAGCAAAGAAGAAAGGGAGGACTTAGATGAGAAAATGAGGAAAACCTATGTACTTATGTTGAAATTCCACCCAAGTATATAAGCCCTTTTCCCCACTTAGCAAAGGAATGTTTCTTTCGTTTCCTTCACTGTTCCCCCTTTCTCAACCGACTAAGGAGAGCTCTAGAGCTCAGGAGGATGACCAGGGGAGTTCAAGGTAGGTTTGGATCCTTCCTTTTTCTTAAATTCTTGGATGAAACTCGAATTCAAGGTCAAATTCATGGCTAGCTCACTTAGCTCTATCTTTCTAGCCATCTCATCTCAACTTTTCCAGGGAGGATTCACCTTGGACGACCTATGGAGATTCTAGGACGCCATTAAAGGCTTGGAGCTCGAAATCTTGGAGCTCAAGGAGCAAGCTTTAGGCGGGTTTTATAACTCTAAACCTATGCTTTGTTATATACATCTTTTCTATGCTTTTAGTTGCTAGTTCTTCTTCTTCCCTATCTTCCCTTGCTTTCTTGCAAGAAAATCCGTGAGGAACTGTTGATGTTCTTGAGGAAGAAGATGAGGGCGTTATTTTCTATGCTTATCCACGGTTTTCCACTTTACCATACGACCTCAACCATGTGCCCATACAGTTTGCAAAACCGTTTGATGGGCAAACAGTTTCAAGGTCGTATGAAGGCATACGGTCTCAAGACCGTATGGCTGCGTTGACCAAGCGTGGACCATATGAGAATACTGTTCATAATTATGTAGGTTAATCACCCACAAAATTTTAGAGGTTAACTCCAAAGGAATCGTGAGATATAGGTAAAACAATTAGCAAATTCAATTGAATTTAGTTCTGATTTTCAATCTGCTTAATTTGCCCTTTTTGGGCAAACGGTCTCAAGACCGTATAAGATGGTTGACTAAGCATTGACCGTATGATATTACTGTTCATAATGATGTTAATTAATGACTCACCAAATTTGATGGACTAATTCCAAACGAGTTAAGAGTTGAAGGTTGATTACTAGGGCAAACCCTAATTGAAATCAGTGCTGAAATCACAATGAGCTAATTTGAGATTTTGGGTTGATTAGCCCAAACGGTCTCAAGACCGTTTGGGGAATCATCCAAACGGTCTCAAGACTGTTTGGGGATCACCCAAGACCGTATGGAGGTCTGGGGTCAAGTATAGTTGACCAATTGAAGGTACAAAGATACCAAATTACATTGCAATTAAGTATTGATGTAATGATCAACTCAATAAATCAAACCTTGATGAATTTTCACTAGAGTCCAAAGGATGGATGGGCAAACGGTCTCAAGACCGTTTGGAACTCATCCAAACGGTATCAAGACCGTTTGGTGACAACCCAAGACCGTTTGGAGGTCTAGGGTTAAGGTAATTTGATCAATTGAGGGCCCAATTACAATGGGTTATTGAAATAATCAAATTGCTGATTTGTGACTTAATTAAGGTTCAACCCCTATCAAATCAATCTAGATTTTGATGAATTCTTGGGAAAACGGTCTCAAGACCGTTTGGAGTATATCCAAACGATCCCAAGACCGTTTGGTCCAAGTTTGAGCCCAATTGGAGGTCAATTGATGGGTTCAACTTCGATTTGATTCACATTGTTGAGTGTTGATGGTTGAACATTTATAGACCTTAATTGAACCAACTCCAACCCTAATTGGATATCAATTGAGGGTCAATTGAGTGACCAAGTGGTTAAGGCTAACCCTAATTGTCTCAATTGGTAAGTGGTTAGCAAGCTTGAGACCAATTGATGGCTTCAACATAGTAAACCCTAATTCAAGGGTGATGACTTGTAATGTGAATAGTAAACCCTAATTCAAGGGTGATGACATGTAATGTGAATAGTAAACCCTAATTCAAGGGTGATGACATGTGAATAGTAAACCCTAATTCAAGGGTGATGACATGCAATATGAGTAGCAAACTCTAATTGATGAGAATCATAGAACTTAGCCCTTATGACAAGAGTGAAAAGTATATTCTTGTTTTGAACTACCTTTATCAGTTGAATTAACCATGCAGGTTCTGATATGAAGGTGATCATATCCAGGTATGGATGATGATATTATATTCATTGAAAGCATGTTTTTAGCTTTATGAATAGTAAAATATCTTGATGCCTTGTCAGTGGCATCCTATGTTTTAATGGGCTGAAAGAGCCATGAATACCATCAAGGTCATGCTTTAGAGATGACTTGTGATGAGTATACTGAGAAATGATGATTGATGTGAGTTAGGTTTGTTACATTTAGTATTCTACTTTCATAGCTGTTGTGCTACTGTTATTGTTTGAATAACAATGTATGATGTTAAAAGAATACTGAATGTACCTAACTAATCAAGTGTAATGTAGAAGCCCTGATCATAGATCCATCATTGTCAGAGATCAAATGATGGTGAAACAGGTTTTCCCAAGGGAACTCCTGGATCACATACTGTTGAGTATGTGGGGTATATGGATGTGTAGAACCTTACATCCTAGTGTAGGAATTTGATGTAGATGTATAATCCGTCAATCCTTCACTACAAAACTCATACCGTATCAGTGGATGGTAAACATGAAACCTCCTGATGACAAGGAAAGCAAAGATATCCGTATCAGTGGAAGATAAACATGAAATCTCCTGATGACGAAGAGAGTACAGAATGCCACTGTAACTCTAAAATAGCGAAGGACCAGATTACCCTGGTGAGCTATAATAGTAGAGACACAAGATGTCCTACAAGTGATCCTCTTACTGACTGAGGAAGGTGAAGGTCATGAGAATCCAGCTCTTTCGATGACCTAGTATGATACTAAGGCACTTAACAATGATTGGTTGGGGTATGAGTGGTAAACCTCATCTCCACAGGGCATAATAATAAGACTGTTTGAAAAACATAATCTACAAGCGTAGTATACCTGTTGAAGGTAACTATGAGCTAATTGATTGATGTTACACTGTATAGTGCATATGTTCTTCATGCTTGATAAATGTTGAACTCTTGTTTACAACTGCATCTTCTATTGAATATTTTGTAAGCTTTTACTGCTTAAGTTATTCTTTGATGTTATAATAAATCTTCTGGCGGAGAGTTATAACTCTCGCTGGGACAATTATGTACAATTGTCTCACCCCGTAGACTTCAACTTTTTAGGTGGACGTCGAGGACGGAGGAACAGGTCTACAGGTGACCAGTACCAGCAGCAGTAGCACCAGGAGCAGCAGTAAATCTCAGGTGGAGATTTAGCCTGCCATGTGGTGTAGTTAGAGTCAGTCCTATGTGTCCTCTGTACTCTCAGGTCTTGGAGTCTTTTGGTTATGAGTTCTTGAGATTTTGTATCTTATTGTATATAATTACTCAAGAAGTAATTATCATGAGATGTAAACAGTTTATCTCCTTTTATGAATGAAGCTTTATGGATTCAAGCTCTTGTCTCGAAAAGTTTTAATTTCCCGTGATTTTTGTCTTCCGCTGTTAATCGATTCGCTTCCGCTAAGTTTAAATCGTGTTTATATCGTGGTTTGGAGATCAGAGCCCACAAGGAAGGGGATAGAAAAAGGGAGGTAAGACATATTAAAGGAGTGAGTGGTGAGAAGGTGGTGTTTTTAATGAAGGTGATGTGTCATGAGTCTGCTACCTGGGGTTGTGTATCTTTGCTCCTATGAGAGATGTTTCATAGGTCACAAGATTGAAGGTGAAAAATAAAAAAAAGATGAGTCTGCCTTGAGGAGATCATAGTTGATTGATTCCATGATCTGATTGTTTATTTGTGATAATCGATTTAGTACTTGATATTGATTTAAATATACTGAGAAGATATATGTAATGTACAGGTACATAAAGTTGTAGCCTACTTGTTTCAGTAGAACTATTTATATTTATTGATATGGTATTCCATAATCAATTTTCTTTCTAGTTTCTTTAGCAATATTTCTCGTGTATCTATCCTTGATTTATGCTTGCAACCATGAGTGCACTTATCAATGCCTTATGTAAATGCCTTTTTGAATCTTCATGTGCATATCCTCAAAATAATTTGTCAGTACCTCATCAATTTTATTGTGATATGCAGCCATGTCCTCATATTGACATGTCATTCTTATCAGTGGAAAAGACAAGGAGCTCCACAGACTTGGCGCTGCCTATTTGTACATCAACATGAAGTCCCAAGCAGGGTCATGACGCATTCCACGTTGCACATCACTGGCGCCGCGTTGAACAAGATTTTCTACGCTCACATACTACAGGTCTGCAGAGCAATACATCGACCGCGCTAGGATCCACTGCAACAGAAGCCCATCATGAAGTTGGTTGAAGTTGATAGTGGTGGATGTCATTGCTTCATGTTGGGGCAATAGGTGTTGGAACATGTGTCCTGGTAGACCTCGAGTTATAGAACTGCATGTAACTGAATGAAAGATATCAGATTGATTTGTTCAGAATAACAAATTAAGTGTTGATCCTAGCATGTCTGGAGAAGGATACTCTACGATCGAAATGATTCCCTCAGAGTTGCAAGTGTTTTACAGCTGAAGTTGGTCGTGCTAGTAGAAGGGGTAGCTGGAGAACCTTCATCTTCCACACTGCAACTGTATATGTAAGCTTTGTCAGCTGAAGATGGCGTGTTGTCATGGAGAAAGGAACAACTTGGTCACTATTCTACATCACTGTTTCAAATTTCAAGAAGAATAAAAAGTGTTGGTGTTGAATCCATTTTTCGATAAATATGGAGTGTGTACTCACAGAGCACTCAAAAGATGGATTATATTGTTCAAATTGACTTCTTCTAAAGCTGGACCTGTGACCACTAGCCCACTCCTATCTTGGAGGCTTGTATTTTTCCTTTGAAACAAATTTATTTTAATTTTGATAGCGAGGATGAAATGCAATTCTGAAATTTTATAAATGTCATGTCAAGAAAACTACAATTATGTAATGAAAGATTTAGAAATTGGGTTTGAAAATGCTACAGTGTCAGATCTTTTGTGATTGTGCATTATCTGTGTGAAATGTAAATTATACTTGTTATTTCAATTCTAAGCAACCAATGTACTAAAATTTATGACCATAACCACTTTCCCGGCATGCTGAAATGCCGAATCAGGGACATAAAAATGTACTAAAATTTATGACCATAACCACTTTCCCGGCATGTTGAAATGCCGAATCAGGGACATGAAATGAAAATGAGTATTAATTTCTCGGCACCCTTGTGTTGTCGGTTATGTTACTAGTCGGCATTTTGCATATGTCGTATACTTTTCCCAGCACGATCTTCAACGACATGTATCCGACATTTTAAAAAATGCCGAACTAGCACATAAACGACAGTTTTTTTTTTACTTTATCCAGCATCTTTTTAAGCCGGGAAAAGGGGTATTTGTTGTAGTGATTCGGTTCAACACTCTGACATACATTCAATCATCAACATAGTTCACATATGCCATCCAGATTCAACATGTGACTTAGGTAGGACATGCACATCCAAGTTATCACACGAGATACATTATTTTCTTAATTTGAGAAAGTATAAAAAGATAAAATGATCCACATAAGCATTAAGACATAAGAATCACAATTCAAGTCGCATAGATCACATTAGCCAAGGTAATATTACAAGCACTGCCATATCCAAACATGGGGCGAAACTTAGAGGTTAGGATCTCTAATCATCATAGTGTTACAAATTTCTAAGATAGAAAGGATTTTGGTGTAGAATTGGGGTCAAAGACCACATTTGATCAAAGTATAACATGTATGGTTATATATACCTATATGAGTCACATTCATGCATTGGTGCAACATATACCATAAATGTGTTTAAGAATGATCAAGAATAGATTTTTGTGTCATTGAGTGTCAAATATTGAAATATCTATGCATGGAATACATTACAGAGCAAGATGATCATATTGATGAGGTTCACTTTCTCATGTAAGACGATGACATATTAAGGAATCATACATAGTTTAAATTTACAAATTAATATCACACATAACAAAATTGATTAATGATGTGACCAAATTAAAATATCACATCACTCTAATTCTGAAATTGATATCAAATTGAGTAAGAAGACCACTCGAAGAGAGATAAATAGTATACTGGATGAGAGAGAAAATTTAGGTCGTTACACCAAACTTAATAGTTTTTTAGTTGTTTGTCAAGTCATGTTACATGTCATTTTGAATGGAAATTAACGAGCTCTAAGTACAACATAAGATATTGTAATATTTTGTTATTTGGTTTAGATTAAGATAATTTTGACACCTAATATTCAAATCTCGGCTCCGCCTTTGAGAAGGAGCATTGCATGTGCCAATGAGGTAGCTGACCTCGTCACGAACAAAAGATGTCCAATCAACGACAAAGAGCATGGACACATGCGTGTGTTTGAACCCAACGGAGAGAGTGGTGTTGGGTTTAGGGATTGCGAGAAGAAAAAATTAAGGAAAAGATTTTGTATTAGCTGGGTGCGATCTACTTTCTTACCTTTGTTCCCAAACGAGGGACTACCCAAATTCAGAGATGATTAGTATTGTGTGCCGTTTGTTATAATTTTTGTTACATAGTGTTTATTTGTTATGCCAGGATTTTTCTCGTTTCGTCTTAGGGCTCGTCTGGTTGCAAACAGTTGCAACACACTGTATGATTTTAAAAACCGAAAATGCAAAACAGGAATTGTAACCACGCCTTCAACCGTTTGGTTGCTGGTAACTTCAACTCAACTTCTTTAATCTATTACGTTTGGTTGGAATCTGTTTAAGTATGCAGTTACGTGAAAACTTGTTATTAATGACCTACTAGTAGAGACACGCCAGTGCAACAGCCCAGTGCTGCACAGGTGTGAAAACCAACCGCGCAGAAAAAGGGGGCGGTTCATTTTCCTGCTTTTGCTGCATAATTGTACATAGCCGTGTGGTTGTCTTTCCTACTGTGTGTTGCAACCGCGAGAAACCAAACAGTTGGAGTTGAAAATCGTGATGACTTGGAACTGCAAGCGCTGGAACGCAGCCCAACCAAACTGGGCCTTAAAGAGAGTATTCTACATTACATTGCGCACTTCAGTTTCACATATCATCGTCGCTTTGGACACCTTAATCTTAACACTCGTTGCCTTTCTATCACCATGCTCGTGTCGTTGGAACCGACCAACCAGGCCTTCAACCACCACGTGACCAGTTTTTAGCCCCTTATCAGACAGCATTAGGTAATCGTCGTTGCTTAACAATAAGCAAGCAACGATAGTACCCATCCAAACAGCTGTGGTTATCTCGAGAAGATGAGTGCCTTGTTCATTTCCCCGGTTTACACATTTTATTATCAGTTAATGGTCATGCTACAATAATAGTTAGCATGTTATGAACGCTAAAAAATAATGTATCGTTGTCTATAAACTGATTAGTAATAAAAGGTATTTATCACTTTGATGGTGATTTCACTAGAACTGTAGTTTTTAAAGTATAGTCCCCGAATGCTACTTGCTTCAGCCTAGTTGAAGTACATTTTGTGATCAACAATGTTATTATTTTCTTTGTATTGGTCGAGCTATAATTCTGTTATCCTAGAGCTCGCAAATGTATGCTAATTTTCTCGACTAATGATTGCATTGTCCGCGAAACCGTATGTTTCATAAAAAAGAATTCCCAGCACCAGCTGTTACAAGATTGAATGATTTATTGATTAGGTACACAGGGACAATCTACGTGAACCAACTGCCGAAGAGTAGCAACCCAGTTGGTTGGATCATGCCTTCCATCCTACCAAAATGCGTGAATCCTATTGTCCGCAGCCAAGTTTTTCCACGTTGGTGCTATAAGTACAGTTGTATATGGTTTGTCCTTTCCTGCATCGTATGCTCTCTTTCGTCCTTCGCTCGTTCTCCTCTCTATGACTTACCCTTTGATACAACAATCTGCATATGTTTTGTCTGTGTCATGCCTGCCGTGTCGTCCATCAATTACGATGCCTATTACGAAGCCGTCAGAACCTCCATATATAACGGAAGACCTATTGGAGAACCGATGAATGGAACAACAACGCCCACTTTTGTCAATGGCGCTACCTCTACCTTTGCACAAGCATTCTTGAAGGGAGATTCCACAAACTATTTGGATATATTCCGTCGTCAATCAGCAATCTCTCTTCTTCGGTAAAAGTATACATGCAACTCAACGATTCAAGTGGAAGCATCCCGTCCTCAACTGCAAATTCAACTCTCTCTCGGTCGAGTTCCACCATCCCTGGGCATATCACTTCATCAACTGTCCGGTGAGATTCCCCTACTCTGTGCAACTTTTCATATCTTCATCGGTTAAGGGAACAACGGCCTACCAGATCAACTTGCACAAATTCTTTGGGAAATTGAAAATTTCAGGAACCTTAAATATTTCTCAATTAGCATAACTTTTTTCTGGAGCTCCGCCAAACAGCATAGGAAACCTTTCAATGGTAGCATATATCTCTGTTTCCGCTTATGGCCTGTCCGGGAGAATTACTTAATCTCTGGCAATCTCATAGGGTTGAACGAGCTTTACTTAGACTGGACATAATTCATTGGTACCATTCCTGATAATCTCCAAAACTCGAGTCAGCTGGTGAAGCGGGATTGATCGCATAACAGACTTCGTGGTGGCATTCCTGCAGGGAGAGTTCATGGATCTTTCATCTTTGTCTGGTTACTTGAACATTTCTAATAACTTTGTGGTGGGTTTATATATTTCCCGTGGAGTCTACTTTCTTGACAAACCTACAGGCGCTTGACGTATCCAAAAACTAGATTTCTGGAACCATCACTATTGGTCTACTTTCTTGCTTCCTTCTGCACTATCTTAATATGAGCTGCAATTTTTCGATCTATTGCTCAATGAGTTTGAAGGTCAAGTGCCAGAAAAGGGTATTTTATATAATGCTAGTCTCATATCAGTTGCTGGAAACAAAACATTATGCAAGGAATACCTGAATTGCACTTACAAATCACAATCTTGCAAAGCAACAGCCGGAATTATGCGCTAGCAATTAGTCTACTAGCTTCTGCATTTATAGTGTGTATCTATCTTCTGCATGTATATCTTAGGGCAATGGCGAAATTTCGGTGTTATATATTCATGGAAACAAACGGGTTGCCAAAGAAGAATATTTTTCTGAGGGAATATTTCCTCGAGGGAAGGTTGCCTTATTCTCTGTCCACTTCTCAACAAGGTTACCATATTAAGGACTACAAAACTAGCAGAATTTCTGGACAGATTCCTTGCGAAATTGAAAATCTCTGGATCAATCGACAATGACCTTTTCTCTAGAACTCTGTTAAGCAGTATATTCAAAGATAGCATCAATTCTCTGTTCCAAGACTGTCAGGAAAGATACCTTAGTCCGTTGTCAAATTCATTGGGTCGAGCAAACTTTTTTAAACCAAAATAAATTCATTGGCAACATATTGTGGATAGTCACGGAAACACTGTCAGCTGGTAGAGCTGGATTTATCCTATATATAACAGACTTCGTGGAGCTATACATCAACAGGTTATGGGTCCTTGATATTTGTCTGGCTACTTGCGCATCTCTGAAAACATTTTGGTTGGTTTCATTGCTAATGGAAATCCCCAGATTAACTGACTTACAGACCCTTGTCATATGAAAAAAAAAAAAGAAATTCCGAACTTAATTTGTCCATCTACTTTCTTGCATCCTTCTGCACACCTAGATATGAGCACCGGTTTCCCATACCCCTTGGGCAGAGTAAGATGACTTCAGCTATTAAACCGTTCTCACAACCATTTGAATCATTCAATTCCATACGTGTTTGAGAGCTTCAATTTTTACAGTTTCTTGATCTACGTTCAATGACTTTGAAGGTCAATTGCCAGAAAAGGGAGGTTGTAGTAATATTGGTCTCATATTAGTCGCTGGAAACAAAGAGTTGCGCCAAGGAATACCTGAATTACAGTATCATATCCATGTTCTTTCTCTTCAAGTTCCTCGCCAGAAAGAAACCCAGGACTGTTGATATGAAAATGCATGCCTTCCTCGAAACCTCTCTACATACAACCGCAAAATGGTTCTCTTTAGTACATCAATTGGCGTTGGGAATTTTACTTTTGAATACAAGGCAGTCTTGGACATTAAGATCTTCCATTGTGGTAAGCAAGAAGCTTCCACTAGCTTCAAGGATGAATGCAGCATCTAGAATGTGCAACTAATGGCATTATATGTATTGAACACATTATATCTTAGTCATGTAATCGCAAGGCAGATTAGAAGTCTGTAATGAAAATTTAATATTTGCATCTCAGTTTTCTGTAATCGCCTGATTTGGGCTGGTGACGTACTGTTTTTGTACCATAATATAAATAAATGATTGACAAATCTCTTTCACACAGTTCAAGTTTCGATGATCCGTCATATACTGCCCACAAAGAGACAAACTTTAGAGATATTCGTACGAGTAAATATAATCTCCTACTCAACCCATAAATACAAAGAACATGTATCGGTGAAACCCGGCCTGTGTAGCGCAGATGGTAGGTCTTTTCTGGGAGACCCGGGTTCCCGTTGCGTATTTACCACCATTGCAGTCATCTGGGCTCTGACATCCTCATTGAGATAAGGGGGAGACTAATGTCTCTTCTAACTCAAAAAAAAAAAAAACCTGTTTCGGTGAGGGTTGTCAATGGACCACTCGTGCAAAAACCAAGCTCAACCAGAGATCCACATACAGTTACTCTTATCAATTAGATACATACAGCCCTCAAGAACAAAGCGATTCTACTCTCAATAATCGACAGCCTGCAACTATATTATGCTACAGCTTAGACTCCTCTAATTCGAGGTTG
Source organism: Alisma plantago-aquatica (assembly GCA_963693085.1). Lineage (NCBI taxonomy): Eukaryota > Viridiplantae > Streptophyta > Magnoliopsida > Alismatales > Alismataceae > Alisma > Alisma plantago-aquatica. Next base: position 940,677,082 of record OY856412.1, on the reverse strand, counting down.
GTTGCCTACTGCACTCAGGCGGCATTCAGGAGGCAGTAGACTGGTTATAGACAGCGTGGTGGATCTAGACCTCCACAGCTTCATGGAGATCGTGGTCCATACTGCCAGGTGCTTCCTTGACATCAGCGTGTACAACGTTCAAGCGTCATAAAGCATATTCCTTGGCTCCCTCACCGCTCGATCAGAAACAGTAGCTCCTTGACGCTAATCATGTGCAACTAAGATCCGACTCCGTCTGCAGAACAACCGATATAACACCCATATTTCTGTAGTATATGAACACAACTATAAATTATAACATAGGGCCGGGAGTCAATGGTAATTAAAAACATGTTCGAAAACAGAATACAAATCAGGTTAAGTTACTCCCTCGTGTGATAGGAAAACAGAATACAAATCAGGTAAAGTTGTTCCCTTGTATCGTAGGAAAACAGAATACAAATCAGTTTAAGTTGTTCCCTTGTATGGTAGGTATTTATGTCCTCTAGCCTATAACAAAATCTAAACAGTTTTCATGATTTGATTAAAAGCATTAATGCACAAAATAAATAGACTGTTCAAAGAACTTAAAATGTTTACTTATACAATAATCACACATTCACACTATGATGGAGCACACACTACTACAGAACACGTCTTTGGCGTCGGTTGTTTAACCCCCTTTGGCGACGGTTTTCAAGCGACGCCTATGTGGGCGCCGCTATAGGTCGAACTCTTCGGCGTCGGTTTTCTAACCGACGCCTATATGATCTCTAGGCGTCGGTTATATATAGTTTGCCGACGTCTATCGAGTTCGCGCCACAAAAAAGGCACCACCTAGGACACTTTCGGCGTCGGTTCACAACTGAACACCCGACGCCATACTCCCAGACGACACGGCCGTGCTTCGCTGCACGACCGTATTTAGTACTATAGGCGTCGGTGTTATACAAATACGCGACGCCTTTTCCACCACGGCCGTGCTTTCCTGCACGGTCGGGTTATTTGTCACATTCGGCGTCGGTGTTTATCCAATAACCGACGATGTATTCCTGCGGCGTCGGTGTTCTATAAATAACCGACGCTTATACTTTTTTTTCTTATCAGTTTGCAGGCCTGCTGTGGCTGGTCAGCAGGATGAGAACCTGCAGTTCAGTTTCCTGAACTGCAGGTTTACGACATCCATTGATATCAGCCTACAAACAGGCCACAAACCTGCAAAATCAACAAATATTTTTTCACACAAGTAGATACATTCAAACATCAATTCAATTCTCACATTCACATATGTAGAAACATTCAAATACATGTATAAACATTCAGAAATATTCATTTATAAAATATCATTCAGGATCGCTATCAGCATCCCAATTATATCTTACAGTCGCCACTGCTTGTATGGCTTTTACCCATTCTTCTCTTACTTCATTTATTGCTTCCATCGTATATGGAGCATGTACATTTTTAAGCGTTTACCTGTAGTGTGGTCAGTTTTAAACACCTGCAAAGAGAATGATGTATATATATAAGTAATAATATAAAAATAAGATTGATATATTTCATACTAACTAATGAGACTATATATAATACCTCATGTATGGTATTAATCTCCAATGCGGCATGTCAGATAATCATCTTCATAAATCGCATCACATAGTATGCGCATGCCCATCCGTTGTCTTGTGTAGCGCACTATAAATTGAAACATACAAAATATTAAAAAATATAACTAAGCACAGTTCACATAAATAATATATACATTGGAGTCGGGAACTTACTTTTACGTTCTCCCAAATTATTGGCTGGTTCTTTTTCCTTGGGACATTTCCTCCAGCATTTTTGAATGCATCTAAACCCCTACATGTTAATGTAACACAGTAAATTACATAATTAAATAGTAATGTAATAACATATGTTAACGGATATAAAAATGAAATATTTCTCACCAGAATAATGGCATTCTCAATATGTGTCTAATTTTAGTGTTCAATGTACTTCCCCCAGGATCTAGATAATAAACAGTGAACGTCCCGGGGACAATAACTAGTAACTCCCAATGTCTAGCGCTATAGGTAAAAAAGTTAAAAATTAATAACTCAAAATGCACAATAAAAATGGAATTTTCTTAAGTCCAAATTATAAATAAAGTAAACTTACTTGACATTGAATGGAGCTATTATTATCGTCTTATTTTGCTGATCGAAAATTATAAAAGCATTTATACAATATTGTTGAACACTATCAGGGTTTTAGCTACCATACTAATCAATGATGGAATCAAAAATCCCACATGATCAAATGCAAATTGTTTGCATTGATCTTCGACTAAGTAGCTGCAAAACATGTATTACGTATGCATTAATATATAAGAAACTAGATCATCGGATCTTACACAAGGTATATGGATGTATAAACAAGATCTCACCTTATCCATGTCTCTATCATTGATGTATTCAGCCAATCATTCATAAACAACTCAATAATATCTTGTATAAATAAAGAGCTATCGTATGATTAACCTGTATAATCTGCTTCTAAAGAAATAACTATAGGGCAATATATATTATGTGCCTATAGCCAACATGCCATTCCCCTACAAGCAGGACCTAACGGGTATTTTAGGTCAGTTGGAACCCAACTTGGTAATGCAGGAAGTGGAGGTGGAGGCCTAGGTGCTCCGGGTGTCTTCTTTTTAACCTGTATATATAATTTCAGATCAGTTGACCTCATATATACACATTAACAATCTAAAGTAATGTAAATTTATCTTACAATTTCAGTAGTGTAGACGACATCTGCTTTGGGCCACAATATCACCCCGCCTTCTGCCTCACCAAGTGTATCAATATCTGGGTGGGCATATGGCAATGCAGCTTCCCTCCAATCGGGTAATACACACATCGGGCTCACACGAACGTAGCCCTGCGGCATTGGAGTCCCATGAAATGTTGCCCCAGGAAGGGACGGGTAAGCCCGCGCCTCTGCAACAACATAGTCTTGCATTCTTAAGCGGCATGGCTTCAATGCCTACAAATTTACGTAAAGAATGTTATACATATATACATATCATCTTGAAAACATATCATCTTGAAAAGACTAGCTACAATGTCATAAACAATACTTACAAGAGACGTGCTAGGCGATGGGTCCCCAGGATTACTCGCAGTCTGTGCATCAGGAGAAGAGTGGGTCGCCATAGGCTGATTGGAAGCCTGAGATGCCTGCCACCACACTATTTCTTCCTTGACCTTCTCAGCAACTATATCATTGACCTTCTTAGCAACTATATGCTCGACTCTCTTATTCTCCTATACATGGATAAAAGAAACATTAGCTTCTTATTATTGAATTCCCTTTTGCAGTAACATTCTAAAAAAAGAATAGATTACCTCTTCTTGTGAAAGTCCCGCTCTGGGTTTGCGCTGGGATGGCCCAAAGAATGATTTGATGCCCACACCAGTGCTTGCACCCCTAACACGTCCAGGATGCTCTGGGTTACCCAGAGCAACTGTCAATTCATCCCTTGTGCCCTGAGGGATGAATGTGCCTTGTTTCCTCTGCTCGTGCAGCTCCCGCTAATCACCATCAACACACATGATTAGTTAACACCACAAATAATCAATATTCAAACGATTGCTCTAAGAGTTGTATTTTACCATTTTCGCAGCCGCCTCAGCAGTTACTGGCTTCTTTATTTCACCCTTCTTGTTTTGCCTCCCAGCTATCCAGATATCATGGCGAGGCATGGGTGTGGCAGACTCCTGAGTAGCAGTAGATTCCTGAGTAGCCACAGACTCCGCCTGTAGTCTTTGGTGAACACTTGCATAGCCCTTTGGACCCATAGTGTGGTCATGCACATTCAGTGCACGCCTTGCTTTTTGCGCGTCACTGAGGGCCTAGTTAGTATGCACATTAATGATTTGGTTAGTAGCACTAAATGTTAATCTTGAATAGGTGAATACAACGTATATTAATTAAATTGGGAGTGACACATAATACCTTGAATTCTTCATATTTTCTTGAAACAACAAAATTGTCCCAATCTTCTTTGTCCAAGAAGTTCCACTGCTCAGGGGATGACTTCTTCTTCTTATCACCATCTTTTATGTATTCTCTGTTCAGATTTGTCCTATAGTTCCTAAGCATCTTTCCAGCGTGTTGCATCATGCTTTTACGATGCAACTTCTCATCCAATGCAAACAAATTCTATAAAATAGAATTCTTATTAACTAGTATCCAAAAATAGAATTGCAAATAATATAATTTGTAATCTATAAAATAAAATTGCAAATAATAATAACTCACGCATAAATCCTTCCATATCAAGTCTTTCTTCTCCTGAGGAACTTTATGCCAATTATCATACTTAACACCACAATGGCTTCGAGTGACACACCCAAGATAGTTTACAAAATTATTACGGTTCACTCCAATTACATTTCCTCCATTATCAAACTCAACAACCAATTTGGATCCACCGCCACTCAGCGCTATTAACTTCTTCATCAGAGTGATGCCCCTTTTCTTGTTAAGTGTTTGCTGTTGCGCATGAAGTTGCTCCAGTGCTTCAGTGGGTACATGTGCATCATCAACCTAAAATTTGACAAAAATAAACACACTTAATTAGCACAATATAGAAATATGGGATATATGACATAACTAGAAGATAATGAATTTTATAGAAATACAGGATATGATTTTTAGAACTTACATTGGTATCCTCGCCATGCTCGTCATGGATAACATTCTCATCATGGATTTCATGCTCATCATCGACATCATGCTCATCATGGTCAGCCATCTGAAAATGTCATTAAAACGGCAAATATTTAGCATTTGTATTAACTAGAAAAAGGCAAACATTTAGCATTTGTATTAACTAGAAAAAGGCAAACATTTAGCATTTGTATTAACTAGAAAAAGACAAACATTTAGCCAACAAACTTGTGATATTTTATCAATAAAATTGTGATCTTTTATCAATAAAAAAATATAAACATACATGTCTAGGCCAACAAACACATGTGATGTCATTCTTATATATAATAAATGTGTACCACCTATCCCATCCTTGAACACCTAATCTCACTAGTAAGTGTATAATGTGTATTGGGTTTTCAAGAAAATTTCGGCAGCATTTCCCCACTGTTCTCTAAGTACATATGTACTTAGAGAACAAACGGGGAAATGCTACTGAAATTTTCTCGAAAACCCAATACACATTATACACTTACATCCTAAGTGAGATTAGGTGTTCAAGAACAGTCCCAAACTGGGGACTATCCAAGATTTACTCCTAATGAGTAAATCTTAGACGAGTTTCTAGGCCAACAAACACATGTGATGTCATTCTTATATATAATAAATGTGTACCACCTATCCCATCCTTGAACACCTAATATCACTAGTAAGTGTATAATGTGTATTGGGTTTTCAAGAAAATTTCGGCAGCATTTCCCCGCTGTTCTCTAAGTACATATGTACTTAGAGAACAAATGGGGAAATGCTGCCGAAATTTTCTCAAAAACCCAATACACATTATACACTTACATCCTAAGTGAGATTAGGTGTTCAAGAACAGTCCCAAACCGGGGACTATCCAAGATTTACTCCTAATGAGTAAATCTTGGATGGGTTTCTAGGCCAACAAACACATGTGATGTCATTCTTATATATAATAAATGTGTACCACCTATCCCATCCTTGAACACCTAATCTCACTAGAAAGTGTATAATGTGTATTGGGTTTTCAAGAAAATTTCGGCAGCATTTCTCCATTGTTCTCTAAGTACATATGTACTTAGAGAACAAACGGGGAAATGCTACTGAAATTTTCTCGAAAACCCAATACACATTATACACTTACATCCTAAGTGAGATTAGGTGTTCAAGAACAGTCCCAAACCGGGGACTATCCAAGATTTACTCCTAATGAGTAAATTTTAGACGGGTTTCTAGGCCAACAAACACAATAATAGATATGTAAATCATATCATTAAGAGCATGGTTTCATGTTAGGTCATCATGGTGTTAAAATAGCATAAGAGTATTAGATTTAGAGTGTACAAGACATAATAGAGACAACTGATTTTTTTGGGTGATATCAATTCATAGGATTTATAGATTCAAATTTAACAAGTGTACAAGTTGCATCATTTTAAATTTTAATACTCTAAAGGTGGCTATGTCATAGCACATAAAAGATGGCATTACAAGGAAAGTAAGCAAACTAGATCAATTAACACTCATCTCAAGGGAACATTAGTTACTGAAGGGACCAGGAAAGAGTGCTTTTAATCACTAGGATCATACAAGTAGCAATGTTGAGTAAGTCTATGTGATTAAAGATCAAGCAGTGTAATAAAACAGGGTTTACCTCTGTTTGGGCGACACGGAGGGTAGGCGAGTAGGCAGGCAAGCAGGCAGGTGAGCAGGCGATGGGCAGGGAGACGGCGGGCAGAAGTAGATGATCGATTAATTCCTGAAACAATACATAAATAAATACAAATCAGTACATAAATAAACACAAATCAGTAAATAATTTAATTTAAAAAAAAATACACAGCAGCATTGTGTCTTGGCACAGCCCAAGCATCGCCCAGGCATCCCAGAGGCCTAACTAGGTTGGGCGTCTGAGTTTGGGACCCTAGGTGAACGCCTGGCCGCCTAGGCGCGCCTGGGTGCCACCTGGGTAGGTCGGCAGGTACCTGGGAAAGCAAGCAGGGCGAGGTGAGGTCGACAGGTCGACGGCGAGGTGAGGTCGAGAAAAGGATCGCCGGCGCAGGGTAGGCACGGCGAGCTCCAGGACCGCCGACGTAGGGCAGGCAGGTAGTCGCAGGACGTAGAAGGAGCAGGCGGCGCACAAGCAGAAGGAGCAGGGAGACGGCGGCACAGAAGGAGCAGGCGGCGCACAAGTAGACCAGAGACAGCGGCGCAGAAGGAGCAGGGAGCGGCGGCGGAGCGACGGCGGCACAGAAGCAGCAACAGCGGCGGGTGGGGGTTGCAGTCGGGCGGCAGCAGCACCGGGGAGAAATTCTAGCAATGAAACAGAAGAAAGGGGACAGTGGCCGATCGAGAGTCTATTAAGTTGGTAAAAGGCGTCGGTTATAAATTACAACCGACCCCTAACGTGTTCGGCGTCGATTCTACTTAAATAAGCGACGTCCAATTAGACAAATTTTTCCCTAAATAGTATGGTGGGAACCATTATCGGCGTCGGTTATCAACGGATAACCGACACCTAAGATGGAACTTTTCGCGCAATTTTTCATCTTATATAGGCGGCGGTTTTTTGGTAAAACACCGACGCTGTATGTGCCAAATTTTTTTCGCTCGAAAATTGGATTTTGCGGGCGATTTTAGGCGTCAGTTGTTTGTTATGCAGCCGACGCTGAATACAAAGCGGTACCCGTGTCTGGCTGGTCTTCGAATATAGACGTCAGATTTACTAAATAGCTTACGTGTAATGTTATAGGCGGCGGTTTTTTTAAATAACTGACGCCGAGAAAAGTGACATTGAATGTTGTTTTTGTAGTAGTGAAATTAAACATAGAGTGTTGCAATTTGAACAAATCAAGTAAGAATATTTTTAATTTTGTAATCATTTAAGTAGAACTTTGTTTGTACATTAAATTTTTATACATAATGTATTAAAGTTTTGACCTACAAATTAACTCATGACTAAAGAAACAATCTTACATTTAGTTATAAGAATTTATGTTGGATCTTAGATGGGTGATTGGATGCTCTAGAGAGGGGGGTGAATAGAGTTGAATGCACTTAAAAAATAATAATTAGACATTCAAGATATATCACAAGATAAAGTTGCTAAATAAGAAATTTGAGTGCAACTAAAACATGCATAGAAAGGGAGAGAGAGATTGAACATACACCAATTGACAAGCTATATAGAGTGGTTCCACACTTCAAATCATAAGTGAGTCATTCCACTACCTAGAGAGGTCAACCTCTAGGATTTATTAACCATTGCACTCTTATATTCCTTCATAAGTCTTACAATAAGCACCAAGAATATTCCACCTTATCAAGAACTTATCCACTTTGTCAAGAGTCTTCAACCTTCTCCAAGGTCTTACCCACTCTAGCAAAAGTCTTCCGCCTTCAAGGACTTTTCTACTCTTCTTGGATCGCTAGCCTTTCCCTTCACCATCACTTGGAGAAGCTTCCACCAAGGACTTACCCACTTGAGCAAGGAGTCTTCTGCCTTCACTAAGGTCTTACCCACTCTTTCACCAAGTCTTCATCCTTGATCTTCACCAAGGGACTCCTTCCCTTGTTCTTCTTCACCTCTCTTAGCCAAGAGAGAACCTTAATCTTCATGGTTGAAATGAGAGATAGGGAGGTGGTGGAAGTGAGAGCCTCACAAGGTATACATGTAGTACTAGCTCTCTTATATATTTTCTACTCACTCTAATGAATGTAGCAAGTGATTAAGCTTACAGAGATAGAAGACTGTAGGATACACTCAACTATAGAATAGGAACCTCACATAGAGTTTTGCATTGAATGATCAACCTTAGAATGAAGCTCAAGGGATCCTATTTATAGCTGGATATGCCTATTAGCCCTTGGGAACACTTAAGAATGAAAACTAGCCATTTTTTGGCTTGCAACATATATATTTTTGCTTGTTGTAACTCCACAATGGCTAGAAACACTTTTCTGTACTTTTCCATACAGTGCATTCGGTCGAGTTTCTATAAAGATAACTCGACCGATCCCACTAAAAGATAAGACCAAATTAGGCCAACGGTCGAGTTTGTCCTGGGTAACTCGACCAGTTCATTTAAATCAGTTTTACTCAGAGGGATCGGTCAAGTTTTATGAAATGTAAACTCGACCGTTCAAAAGTCATTTTCAAGATCCAATCAGGATCAGTCGAGTTTACAACTTGACCGATGAACAACCTGATGTGAATTTTGGAAAATGGCTTTTGAGTGCTTAAACATTCTATCTAAGTGCTCCTGATTTTTTCTAAGTTTAATTATAAGTCATATAATCATTACAAGTGATTTACAACATTATTCTAATGGATTTACATCACATTCCAAAAATGTGCACTTGTATTGACTTTGACTTGTCTTTTTCTCCAATTTGATTTGCACAAGTTAGGGCATTTGGAGTGTGTCTATGCATAATCTGAAATCACTCAAGTAGAGATATTAGAGGCAATTAATTGGAATGATTTAGTCATCATCAAAACAAGGGTTTAGTCAATTTAGACCTTGAGTCAACAATTTCTACATATTGTGTTCAGAAACTTTTTTTCCTTGTTGTATTAGAAATACATAATCTATAAGTTGAGAGCCTAAATGTATCTTATATTTCAAACATTTTTTACTATCAAACATGCGCTTGATAATTTCAAAATTGTTTTCTAGGCATTTTCTAGAGGAAGTGTCGTATTAACACTTTAACTATGAAAGTAAATAATTTTTTAAAATACTACATAAGAATGACGACATTTATTGATGCGTCTTTGAAAAAATAAATTATTGAAACCAACAACTCTTCAAATTTCTTTTCTAGGTAAACTTACATCTTAAAAGACCTTGATGTACTTTGGTATTGACTGATAATAAGAAGTTTGACATTCAACAATTATTACTTAAAAGGCAAAAAATGATACTCACACCCTACTAAGATATAGAAGGTACTTCTCATGCCTACTTGAGTTTTTTTCCTTCTAATTTTGACCTATTTTGTTAGCTTATATGTTTTTCAAACTTTATTATCAAAATTTAGGGTATGTTCACATTATCAACAAACATAAAATGGTTATTCTCAAATGTAATTGACTTCCATGAAGTTACTATAGCTGTTCAAATATTGGGATTTTACACAAAATTACTTTAAAATTCTTAGTAACAACATTTTAATTGTTCACTATTATCTATATGATTGTCTTAATTTTTTGGTCAAAGAACTATTTTCTTAGAATTTGTTATCAACCACAAAGGATTTCGTTCATATTTTTGCTAAATATTTGAAACTCATATGGGATGAAGATCTCCAACTTCTCACTAGAATGAGAGCTCCAACTTCTCTCTAGAAAGTACACTCAACACCTAGTACATTTCTCACATCGCCACTACTCCCTCAGGTGATGGATATTTCCTCCTATACTCTCACTGGATTTTCTCTTTACTACTTTGGTCTTTACATCCCAGTGTTACCTGGATAGAAGTTCTCAGATCAACGAGACACACACAGGGTTGAAACACCAAAGGGAATTTATACTTGCATATGTGAGTACAAATATCACATACCTTCCTTTAGGAGCATACACACCTCAAGGTTTGGTATCAATGATACAACACAACTACTACACACTCATTATTCCTTGATGTTCGATAGATTCAATTGAACACCTAAAGGGAAAAAACACAAATTTTATGGTGGACGCTCTTCAAGAAGACAACCAACCAACTTCACATCATACACTACTCACGATAAGGACTGGGGGACTTTTATTATATCAACGTTCACATGTTGTCCATCATCCCCATATAGATACTAAAATTAGAATACTTATATATCACAACATTAGGAAGAAATATAACATGCCCATGGATATATATAATAGACTCAAAATTTTTTTTGAGAACCCATAACCTAATATACATGGATACCAAGTTCAGGATACATGTTGATGAACCATCTTCTACCTACATCACTCTTCTTAGAGCATGAAAATACCTGACCTACAACTTAAACCCAGGCTAGATCACTTTTACTCTGGGTATTCAACAATGTCGGGTCTTTTTTATGTGGACTCATTGTGCAAGTTACGATTTGTGTGGGGGTGGAATACTACCATCCATGAGCCGATATTTCTCTAGGGTTGGATCATACAACTTTGATACATTGGAGATTACAACATATACATGTAGGTTTTGGATGATGCATCCCACCCTTTCCTCTTTTCCTCGTGTTCATTGAGGAGATAGATCAATCACTTTAGATTGGCTCATACCTTTGCTAAAGATGTATCCATTATCCCCAATAGAATGGATATGAGAGGCATAACTACCAAGAAAAACAATATATACATGTATATGATACACCGGAGCCCCAAACATAGAAAATAGAGATGGTAGAACATCTTCAATACACTCAAATACATCAAAATAATATATGCATGAATCAAACACAACAATTATGTCTACGCTTACAACAAATCACTAGGAACAACAAGAAAACATGTATACATCAAACACCCTTTTGATTCCACTATTGATTGATAAAGAATCTTGATATTTGAATATATCACATATACTATGAAACACACAGAATGGCCTAATATTAATAGAAAAATTATAAATTGTGGTTTTTGAGATGTCATCACTGTAAATGGATAGGGCACAAACACTGCAACTATCAATACCCCAAAATATTATATGCTTTCTATGATACTGGATATTTGTTTTGAAAATGTTGCCCTTCTCGACTACCCCCACTGGCGCCTCATACCCTGCACACTTTCCCACTCCACCTTGAATCACACACTCGTCACGTTTTGTCTCTTCATACACCATGATTGGGATTGAACACCCTTTAAACAATCATTAGAACCATATAAAAGGCCCTTTTCTTCTTTTGATTTCCGTAAAATCCAAGCATAAGGCACCCCAACCCCATTTTTGAATAATCTATTGTTCATCCTTTTCCACCCTGCACATGTGACACCACCTTATGCACTGACCAATCCCTAGAAACATCCCATGCAAGCACATCATGTATCTCCTCCACTAAACCACCATCCATCCACCCTAGCTTCATCCTTTCTAATACCTCATATAATCCACATCCCTCTCCTTCTCCTTGAGATCCTATCATGGATCAAAACTTGGATCACTAAGAGCCAACGACTGTCACAAACCTTCCACTAAACTCCATGACATTGCTCAAAATTTTCACTAATCACAGTCTTTTGTCTACTATCAAAAACAACCTAGACAACAAATGTGTTCTTAAAATGGATGTTACACAATCCATTGTTCTCGTACTACCTGTTAGCACCATCTTGAAACCTAAGATCTTCTCCAACAATCAGTTGATACACGTCCTACCTAATGACCATCTTAATGGACTGACCATCACCATACCTTGTGAAGAAAACTTTGGCCAAGTATGTATCACAAAATGTTCCATTGACCATGGAGAAAAAGTTGCATATAAGGGTGGTTCCAATTGGGTTTCATCCAAGACCTTCCACTACATCTTTGGTATGTAGAGGTATTTAAAAAGATTTCCTCCTTTTTTGGTGCTATCTTACAATTCATCATTCCTGAGACCTTGTATCCCACAAACTACATCAAGGAATTCCGTGTGTTCTTGGTCACTAATGAGATTATTATACTTCTTGGTTCACTCAAGATTTTGTGGAGAGATCATATACACTATTGAGTTATAACGACAAAACCTACATTGTTCCACCTCCATCTTCCCTGACCTAGCTGACCACCCTACTTCATGTCTTGACCCAAAAGAAGTCAAGAAACCACCCCGACTAGAACATCACAATAAAGTCCATGTATGGATTAGGAAGGAAAACTCTTCAAACCACCAAAAATAGGTTTTTTTAAAAACAAAAAGACCTCACCAACAACAACTACCACCATTATCATCATAAGAGTTCACTTTTATGCCACCACCTTTACCTACAAAATACTAGAACAACAACATCGTATTTCAAACTAATGAACCTAGCTAGAACACTGATAACACCCATTGCATTGAGATGGCCATAGCATCCAAATTTTCACAACAAAGAAAATAGGTCCATGATATGGCATAAATTCTGAAGTCAAAATCATTTAGGAACTCAACAAACCTCATAATAGCCTACAATCTCTAGACAATAGCAAGCAGTCATACAACATAAATTTACTCTATATAGCATGAAAACATTAGAAGTAAAAAAGAGGAACTTCTTTGCGGCAAATGAATTGGGTATGTTATCAAAAACTAACGATATGACATAGAATGTATCCACACATATCTTGAAAGTATTCATAATATAGTTTAAATTGAAGAATGCAATCAATTTTACTTCCTTTGTTATAATATTTGGTATCAACTTTGACACACATATAGATGCACAAATATCACTCATAGAACCAAAAAGGGACATTGGATGGGTCAACTGTCATCCCACTATACTAGCTCAAGAGCACCTTGAAGCTGTCTCCTTATAAAATTACTACATTGTTTTAGTTTTAGCTTACACTATTATTTTTATTATTATCGCTACATTGAAAGTTTGTGGTGCTTTGAGTGTTTCCTGACAACAACATATTATGACTTTCATCAGAGGAAATAAAACCAACCTCATCACCTTACAAGAAACAAAGACTAACCTCACCACCTTTCACCTACATACTATCATAAAGAACAAATCACAAAATGGATACAAATCCCATCTACAAGGCTAAGAAGAGGGTTGAAAGTTTTTTTATCTAAAAACTCTCAGATACTCTAGAAACAATATAGGCATATATAGTATCATGATTACATTCACAAGTATAGATGATGAGAAAGCATATACCTTCATAGGGTTATATGGTGAGCCGGGTTATAACAACAATGGGAGTTGCATAACCTAGCAACTACACACTCACTTAACTCATGGATCGTACATGAAAATTTTAACCTCACTAGAAACAGACAAGAGAGACTTCATTCAATACCAACTTCAAGATAATGACTGTGATTTGATAAATTCATCCAGGAACAACTCCTCATCAACCTATCAACCACGAACTCCAACTTCAGATGGTACCATGGCATCCTTTGGGCTAGATTAGACCAATTCTCATGCTCACAAACACTTGATTCTATAGATCTCCTATCATTTATCCTATCACACCATAGACAGATATCTAATCACTATTCAATCACCCCAACACAAAGATGATCTCATGGGGACCAAACCCTTTCTATATCAAGAAATTTGGGCCACACATCCCACATTTAAAGACATATCCAAGATACATGGCAACACATGTAAAGAGTGAGACCTGAGTGGGGATCCTCTCAAATGGTATAATACAAAGATCCATGTAATAATAAAGCAGTGGAAAGAAAACAATTATAAAGTTACATGATACTTCATATACAATTTTTCCTCATCATAATAGGTAATACTACAAAGAAAATGGGGACAACTATTAGTATACGAGCCCTGATGCAGAGGGAAACCTGGACATTTCAAGATATCCTCATGTCCACATCTTGCGAGTGATCTTCCTAAGTCAATACATCTAGAACTTTTGACCTGGGTTGTTTTGGGAATGACACCATACAAAAGGAAATAGAAGTATGCTCTATAACATTTCTGAGTGTGTGCATCATAAAAATTCATCTAGGCATTTTAAATTAGAAGAGTTCAATGAAGGGGGTTCCTTGTTCAATATAGGGATATCAACAAATAGGTAAGTTTCATAAAATTAAATAAAAGTATTAATCATCAAAAGTATGAGGCATTTAAACATTAGAGCAATAAAGAATATAAAGAGTTTTTCCATTTCACAATCCAAAATATACTTACATGTCTATAAATTAGACTATAACTAAATACGGTAGGGACAAGACCCAACTAAGCCATTGGCCTAAGTAAAATGGGTGAAAAAATGCACCCTGGGCAGAAAGATGTACCCATGAATGTATAATATGTGGAAAGACACACCCAGGATAGAAAGAGGTGCCATAATGGTTATATATAAGCATCTACATTAGTTTTCTTAGTCTAATATCAAATGAAATAATAGAAAGCAAGACATTAATTCATAAATTATATCCAATAAGTACCATGACGGGGGGTTTACATACCCAATAAATAGAGTATTATGATATTTTAGAATGAATTGCAACAAAAGGGACACAAGATTTCAATTAATAAGTAAAGATATGATGAGGTGGCCTCATTATGAGAAAATTTATATCAAAGTCAAAAAATGCCTAAATGTAAATGGAGATTGCACATGACTGGTCTTCAAGTCTAACGATAAACCCAATAAAAACACTTGGTCCCAAAGTTTGAATATTCATTCTAGGAACACATTATTTATGTTAGTCAAACCAAAGTGAACATGTGTATACATTCATAATATAGATTTTTATTGTGTTCTTATCCTTGTATCAATCACTTAATGACATATTAGGCTTTTTAATCTTATTAAGTGGACATATGATCCATCAGACATCAATTTTAAGCGTAATACCCATGTTAGTCACATAGGTCAAAGTATGCATGAGTTATACATATATATGTGTAGTAGTATGCATTGTTCTGATTTATGTCTCACAAAGTCATTCTTTCACTATATATTATATAGTTTAATTTGGCCAACCATGATATGGTTATGCATTACAAGAGATATCGTTGTATCATTATACTCTTATTAGGATATCTAGGGTTTAGTTCATACATGACAAACATTAGGATGATGTATCAACTAAGATTAGATTATGTATCACACCCACATAATTACCTATCATGTTATCTTTAATATATAATATTATTTATATTGTATATGTTTAAATGTTTCCCCAAAATTAGATGCTAAGTCATATTATTTACAAATATTAACATTCTACTCTATGTATAAATATAATAAATTTTAGGATAATCGATCAATGAGTCTGGTTATAATTGTCTAGGATGTTGTAGTGATATGGTCTTAGATGTGATGAGAACTTGTTGCAGAAACATTACTGACAAGCGTGTAAACCCAAAGAAGAAACACTAGATTTCTTATAGAAAACTCCCCTCAAGACGAGAAGAGAAAAATCATGGGGCAATACCGACCAACAAGCACTATGTAATCAAGATTACAACTTACACTATGTGGATTTAATTACCCCTAAATCCATATAGCCCTCCCCACATGAGAAAAAAGATTAGGAAGAAGAGAATCACACCCAATGTGTACAAAACCTCCCTCTTAGATTGATCTCCTAACGACACCACTATCGTTGTTGGGGATTGCTTGATGCCACTGTGACCGCTGACTGGATCAAATCGTTGCTGCTATTGCAACATTGTGTCTATAACTACCAACTACTACTTTACTTCAAGGCAAAGTCTTTGTTCCTCTCTTATAAAATAAGAAATCTCCTCCAGTGGTTCTTGTTCTCTAGCTCTTCTATCATAGAAGGAACTAACAAGCAACTGGAGGGATCACACACCAATGCCTAGGATGTCTCAAGGATTCCCTCAAGGCCTCTATTTATAGGCCTCCATGACATGTGGTTGCAACTAGGATTACTACTCCAATTCCTAATCCAATTCCATGTTGCACATAGGAAACAACCTTTTTTCCCTCTTGGTATTAACTCCTATCAGGATTGGAGATACAAACTAACTCCTACCAAGTCCAAATCCAACTAGGTCATGGGCCAAATCCCTTTTCTTTTCCCAAAAATCTCCTCCTCTGGTCCTTGAGGGAGATGTTGTCTTTAGCATTCATCTGGAGTAGATTTTAGACCCTACCCCATGTGTGATGGATTCATTCTCCTCAAGCATGCCAGCATCTTGTCACTTTCATCCATCTTCTTGAAGTCCCATCCCAATTTCAATATGTTCCCAAGCAACTGAGAAAAAGTATCCTAGCAACACCACTTCTCTCTCCATTCCCAGACCTATAACTTTTTTGGCTCCCTATAATCAATTAGTTGAGCCATCCTAGATGAAAACCTTATTTCCAACCTTCTGCACCAAGGCTCAAAAACACTTTGATGATGCTCCCCTAGTCTTTGACTATAGACCTTGACAACTAGTCTAGCTTTGTATATGATGTCATTGTTGTTCTCATATCTCTTCATCCTACACTTGTTCTTTAGTGATATCTGGTCCTTGGGAACAACCACAAGCTCATAGGTATCATTCTTTTACAAAGAAGACATCTCCTCTTGCATTGTCTGATAGCAATATACTATATCTCTATGAGTTTGTGCCTAATGATAAGTCTTTGGCTCCCCCTAATCCATAAGGAGAATATACTGAGATGTAAGATATCTAGATGAAGGATGATAAACTTTCTTAGACCTCCTCAACTTATGCTTTGAGGACTTTTTCTGGTGATGATTTTTCTTCCCCTACCTAGATATCTCTGACTGTGAGTCTAAACCACTCAACTGTGCATCTTGAACCAGAACATTTGATGTATTGTCACCTTGCTACTCTAGGTGATCATGTTGCACTTCTTTGTCATGTGAAGACTACACCTGTGAGGAAGATGAAACATCCTCATACTCATCATCAGAAGAACTGTCACCTAATCCTACAACCTCTACATCATCACTCTCAAGCTCTATCACTATATGACTTTCATAAAAATTTGCATCTTTGTGTCTGTTCATGTTCTTTTCCACAGGGTCGTATAACCTTGTAGCCAAACTACTCATCTCCATAGCCAATGAAGAACATGGCATCACTTTATCATCCAACTTTTACCTCTTTTCCTTTGGGGCATGTGCATAAGACTTGCACCCAAATACTCACAAATGAGACGAAGAAGCATCATTATCTCTCCATACCTTCTCAGGTAAATCAAACCCCAAAGGAACTGATGGAGATTGATTAATTGGATAGTAGACAATACTCACTACCTTGCCCCAAAATTGTCTTTGGCTACTTTGCAGTCTTCAACATCCATCTAACTTTCTCCACTATGGTATGATTCATCCTCTCAGTTGTACCATTGTGTTGTGGCATTCTAGGCTCTGTCCTTTCATGCTGTATCCCGTATTGCACATAGTAATCTTGGAACTCTCTAGGGGTGTACTGTCGCCAATTGTTCGTGTAAAGACACTTCAACTTTTTCTCTGTCTTTCGCTCCACCATGGCATGAAATTTATGAAAACACTAAAAAACATGATCCTTAGTCTTAAGTAAGTAGACCCACACCTTCCTATATGCATCATCAATGAACGTGACAAAATTCCTATAGCCACCAGTGAAGCTACCTCAAATGAACCGCATACATCCAAATGAACCAATTGTAGAAGTTATGAATTCACCTTTGATCTTGTCTTGAAAGAAATTTGTCAATGCTTTCCTATCTAACATGTGTCACATGAACTAAGACTAGTGTCCTTGCCACAAGGAATCAATCTCTTCATGGATAGAAGCTTCAAGTCATTCTCACTCATGTAGACTAGCTATTTGTGCCATAGATCTGTTCCATGATCATCAACTACATGTATATTTCTATCTTTGAGAACTTAGAGCTTGGTCTTATACAATGTGTGACATGGTTTGCCTTGTAAAATAACAAAGCCTCCTTGGCGATCTTACATTTGCCACCACCACAATCCAGATGAAAATCTTCTCTATTGAAGAATGAACCAAATATCAAACTCAGTTGCATATCTGGAATGTAACGAACATCCTTCAATGTGAGTGTGCAACCAACACTTGTTTGAACACAAATATCTCCAATCCTAATAATTCTAGAGAAACTAGAATTTCCCATGTTCACTCTATCAAAGTATCCTTTCCTATATGATGTAAAGAACTCCTTACTTAGTGAAGAATGATAAGAAGTTGCAATATCCACCACCCACTCAGAATCATTATCCTCAACATGTAAACACTGATATGGACTGTTAAAACCACATCATCATCGCCCCTATCTTCAAGCATTTCTCATGTAGTATTCTTGTCATCACCCTTCTTGTCTTTGGCTTCAAACCCGTGTATCCTTTTCCAAACCTTGCAATCGTTCTTAAAATCAATTGGCTTGCCACAATGGAAGCACCTTATACTCTTTGACCTGGATCTACCATAATACTTATCGCGGTCCTAGGACTCACCACAACTTTGAGATCTACCACTATTTCTCACTCTATCGACACCCCAACTCTCTTCTAGTGCCGCCTGAGTCTTGTCATTGAGTCTCTTCATTCAGTATATTACTCTTCACATGGTCTTGTATCAATTTACCTTCCTTTGCAGAATTGCTAACTATCACTATGAGCGTCTCCCAAAGTCAGGTAATGATCTGAGAAGAAGTAGAGCATGGAGTCCATCATCAAGAATAGTTTTCATGGACCCTGGTGGATTTATAAGGCTCTGGAATTCATTCATATGCTCAGTAATGCTTGTACCATCCTGGTACTTGAGGTTCACCAACTTTTTGATCAAGAACACTTTATTTGTGGAAGTATTTCATTCATATAATTTTTTTAGCTTTTCCCACAGATCTTTGGCATTGGTCTCTTCTAAGATGTGGTAGAACATGGAAATATTGAGCTACTTTTGCACTACTCTGATGATCTTCCTATTTAATTTCTTCCAATTCGCATCGGACTTATTCTCTGGCTTTTGTCCCTCTATCGGATTGTACATATCTTTGCTACATAGAATATATTGAGTTTCTAAATCTACCAATTTATGCTTGTCAACTCTATCATCGTCGCATCTTCATCTTTCCTCATCTAGACTAATATCTACAACATGTGCTTTGATACCACTTATTTGGGATGTTGTACCGATCCAGTCCCATATGTGATGAGAACTTATTGTAGAATTGTTATTGACAAGCGTGTAAACCTAAATAAGAAACACCTGATTTCTCATGGAAAACTCTCCTCAAGACGAAGAGAAAAACCATGGGGCAGTACTAGCCAACAAGCATTATGTAATCAAGATTACAACTCACATCACACAAATTTAATTACCCCTAAATTGGGTAGCTGCCCCACAAGAACAAATGTGAGGAAGAAGAGAATCACACCCAATGTGTATAAAACATCCCTCTTAACTTGATCTCCTCATGACACCACTGTCATTACTGGGGACCACTTGATGCTACTGCAACCTTTGACTAGTTTGGACCATTGTCGCTATGGAAACATTGTGTCTGTAACCACCAACCACTACTTTACTTTAAGACAAAGTCTCTAGCCCTCTCTTATCAACCAAGAGAGATTATCTATCCGTGCACCCAATGTGCTTATGACTGTCAACTGCTACTTCACTTCAAGGCAAAGTCACTGACCCTCTCTTATCAACCAAGAGAGATCCTCTAGTTATTCTTGTTCTCTGATGCTTATACCACAAAAGGCACTACAAAAAAACACGAGGGATCACACTCCAACAGGTGGGATGTCTCAATGGCCTTCCCTAGAGGCTCTATTTATAGGCCACCGTGACATGTGGTTGCAACTAGGAATCCTACTGCAATTCCTAATCCAATTCCATGTCACACTTAGGGATCCACCTTTTCTCCTTCTTGGAGTTGACTCCTATTAGGATTGGTGACACAAATCAACTCCTACTCAAATTAAAATCTAACTAGGACATGGACCAGATCCCTTTTCTTTTCCCAACAATAATGATCACTTGTTATTATTACTCTATCTACCTAGGTTTTTATCTATGTTCTAATTATCACATTGATTTCATCTTGAACCAATTACTTTCTAGGTTCAAAGATTGGGGAAGGTAGTGCTACGATCATGCATATTTTACATACTTTAGTAAATAGATGTAAACAATAACATTAGGGATAAATGCTCAATTCTATTAGATAATGATATGACCCATTAATACACATTATATATAAGTATATATGCTTCAACTTATTCTTAATCCTAATGGTTTTAATGTCAAAGTCATTAAGAACATCAAAGAAATCTAACCTATAGTTTTTTAGATTCTCAATTGATCAATATGTACATCTAATGTTATGATCACATCATTCTTCATTTTGGTTTGTTGTAGTCAACATCTAGACTGGAGAGATCCTCTAAGACCTGGTGACTCAAGGAGGTGCGCTAAGGTGGTGGTCAAGGCTCTCCAAACTCTATTGTAGAATTCACTAGAGATGTTCACTCAAAAGTATTTTACTCAGAGAGAAAAAGTAGGCAATTGATGGTTGCATTATATTGGACTACTAACTGAAGGAAACTATGGTATTTGCACCAATTTCTAAGTCTAGCATGTGGGTTTGCTATTGATATGCATAGGCCAGCAATGTACGGGAGTGGCCTCTTGTCATAGGTGTCTAGCAACATAGAACAATGGACATACTCCTTGATTCCTGACAACATTACAGTAAAGCATGTGTGTAATGAGTTACTTGCGATGGGTTTTCCAATTGGTGGGTCTTTGAAGTTGTCAATGCATTTAGGCCTTTTCAGATTTTCAAGAAGATGAGAGAAGACATCAGTGTAGATGGGATGGAACAAGGATTAGTAGTTGCTGACAATATTCTGGAGTTGTAGGTTGTCTTGTTTATATGTTGGATGGAGCATTGATAGGTATGAGGGCCAATTGGTGATTAGAATGAGTGAGAGTAGGGGAGATCTGAGCGTGGTGTTGTTGTTGGAGAAGTTTTGAAGTTTCTTACGAGCTATGTAAGCTGGCCATGGTTTTTCTTGCCAATCTATGGTTGTAGAAGGAGTAGCTATGGAGGTTGGATTCCTCTTTGGTGATAGTGGCTAAACATGTAGTTAAGAGAGAGTTGGGCATCGTTACACCAGGTTAACATGACATCCATTGTGGTGTATGCAACTAGTAGCGACAGTTCTCCTCAGCCAAGCAGTCTGACTGTGTGAGGGAAGTTGACTATGGATAGGGTTTCAATGGAGAATGTCAGGGAGAGGGAAGGGTATATGAAAGAAATATAAAGTCAAATAGAAGGAGAAGAATACAAGAAAGGCGAAGACCAGTAGAGGAGGTAGGGAAGGAAACACCCCATCTTTGGTTTTAGGCACTCAGAGCACGTGCAGGGAAGAAGAAGAAGAAGAAGAAGAAGAAGAAATGGCAGGTTCAGTGTTAGGGAGGTACAGTTACACAAAGGAAATTAAAGATACTCAATGGCAAATAAACATAATCAATAGCATATAATGAAGTGTATTAAAAAAAGAGTTTTAAGAGAATTAAATGAGGGGTCAAAAGAAGTCTAATTGACTTCAAATTTGACCTATAGACTAATTAAAGTATGGGGAACCATTTTAGCATCAATTTCTGTAACGACCCCGCCTCTCGATAACCCCTAATTAAGGGAGACCAAAAGATCAGATCCGTTATCCCAATTCCCGAATCAAAGGTTCGGCAAATAATCAATATTAATTATCAAATTCTACCAGACTATATTGAAAAGCTGTAATAAAATAAAATTTCTACATACCTTTTGAAAACTTGGATCTCTAAACTTCTATCCACATATGAATTCTACTCTAACTAATCCTCCTTGTATTCTAATTCATGTATTTCACAATATGACGATTTACTGTTTGTCCTTTTGGCTTTGTACCTAAAATGCCGACAAATAAAACGTCAGTTAGCATAAAGCTGGTATGTGGGAGAAACAATAATCATGCAATTATCCAAAACAACGTATTGCAGTCAATTACATTTTAACAAGCAAATTTACGTTTTAAATATAACTATGTGATCCATGCGTACCCTATCCTCAATGTTGTCCCTGTAGTGGACCTAGATGCTACCTTCCTTATGGTAGATCCCCGTTAAAACCCTCATGATCCCACCTAATAGGTGAATTAGTTTCTAGGGTTGAGTCACATGGCACTACCCGTAGGTAGTCCACTCCTTAACTCATGGTATTCTAAGAGTCTCATGGCACTACATGTAGGTAGCCCAATTTCTAACTCATGATAGCCTAGACCTTGCTCTAGTTTATCCTTTTTAGCCTTTGCAAAGCCATAGAGGAGGACCCAGATCTAAGCCAGTTATATATGTATTTATAGTGATAATCATAGTCACTATATAGTTGCATGTAATAAAAAGCATCCAATAGTTATTTTCAAGCAATCGATAAAATCGTTCAGGAATCGCCGTGAAACGAAAGTGATTATTCACAAGCGTAACCACATACCTGTCAGGCAGATTTGAGACAGAATCAACCAAGAAGGGAAATCTAATCAAGCAAGTACAAGAATCCTAAAATCACATCCAATTCCTTTTTATCAAAATCTATTCAAGCCATCTTTCTACTTAAGGTTTCTATTCCTTGTTAGGATTTCTACCTCTTTTAGGGTTTACTTTGCAATTAGGGTTTTACTTCATTTTACTCTTTTAAACCCTAATTTCTCATCTATCCTTCACGAAAGTTATTAAGGTTATCTCTTTTAACAACATATAACCTTAATTTCAGAAACAACACAATTAATCATCAATTAAGTCCATTAAGCCTCTTTTACATTAAAGCTACCATTTTTATCCTTTTAATCCATGACAAGATCATTATGCTCATTTATCATCAATTCATAATTCATTATGGTTTAATTCACATATGAATTCTAATTGTCATTAATTCTACCTTTATTCATTAGAAAACCCTACTTTCTACATTAAAAGTATTTATCCACAATTAGAAACCTTTATACTTAAAATAGCTTGGAATCATCAAATCTTAGCTTTATTCACAATTTTGAATAATTAAAGCCATTAAGAGTCTCATTTACTATTATTAGGGTTTCAAGGCCCATTATGTAACATCCCTGACCTGGGTTATGCTTTAACCCTAGGTGTTTTGCTTAATAAAGTTGATTAGATGCTTTATCTTATCTCTTGAAAAATAATTAAGGCTCAAGAGGAACTTATATTTCAATTTTAGTCCTTTTTGAACAATGTTGAATATAATGTTTTACTTGTTTTAGGACTAAAGTGCAATTTACCCAAGTTGATGGGTTAATTTGCAAATGTTACATGATAATATGTTCCTCATGTGTTGAAGAATCATGAGAATGAAGATGATGCATATGTATAGCTAGTGAAATCATGGGTATCAAGAAAGAGTTGATTAAACAATGTTTGTGCATTAAAACCTAGTTTTGGCATAATATGTAATTTACCCAAAACCTAGGGTTCAATATGTAAGTTACCACTTCAAAATGGGCCCTAATGTTTCTTGGGATCATGTGGAGAAAATAAAATGAGAGGGGTGTCTCATTTGTACCTCTTTAAAGGAGAGATAATCTTGATATTAAAATAATCAAGATTTAAGCATAATTGAAACCCTAATTCAATTTAATGCAAAAATAATTATATTATTTGGATTGCCTTTGAACCAAAACTATAATGGTTGAGTTTGTATATGTGTAGACTTCCTTGTGCCTTGCAAAGGCAAAGTAAATATCTACGTGAGTGGATAACCCACTCACATTAAGAAAAGAAAAAGAAATATCCACTAACTTATGGATATTAATATTATAAGGGTTAATGTGCTTAATTTATTTTCCTTTAATTCATGGATAATGGAGAGGAATTCGGAGGTGAGAAAGATATATTTGCATGCAAGGAATTGAGGGGGAAGAGGTGGCACTAATTTTGGAAATAAACTATTTTTATAAGGCATTTTCTCTCTCATTGATTTTCTTATAAAAATACCTTTTACAACTCAAATCAAAGGATTTTTCGAATCCACTTCTTCTATTTGCTTGAAAAACGACCAAGGGAGCTTAGGAAAAACAGGAGGATGACCCCCAACCTGTTTATAAGCTTCTTGATCCTCTTTCACCTTGAATTCATGGTGGAAATCGAAAATCAATGCTTGATTTCTTCTTTTCTTCACTCAATCTTCAACTCTAGCCAATCTTCTCACTCCAAAGCTTGAGGACGAGCCTTGGGAGAGTTGCAAAATATTCATCCACCATTTGTGATTTGAAGCTACAAGATTTGAAGCCCAATTGAAGGCGGGTTATATAACTTGAACCCTTAATCATTGTTATTGAAATCAATTTCTCAATTCATTTGATTCAATTGTTCTCCTTGCACTTCCTTTGATTAATTGATGGAATTACCATGGAAATGGCAGTATATTTTGAAGGGTTGAAGCTTGATGATTATGAAATCATCATAAGCACACATCTCAACATAATATATTTGCAAACGGTTTCAAGTACTTTGGTCCAAATGGTTTCACCAAACCGTTTGGAGACCAAACGGTTTACAAACTGTTTGGAGGTTGAGTCCCAAACCGTTTGGGATAGTTGACCGAATGGATGGGTTGACCATTTTAGGTCAGGAACCTAGATTATGTTGGATGATGATCCAATGGATCCAATTTATTGATTCAATGCATGGATAATCCTCCAATTAGAAACCCTAATCGACTTGTTGAAAGAAAACTCAATTGATCCAAACGATTTCAAGCTGACTTGGACCAAACGGTCTTGAGACCGTTTGAGTCCAAACGGTCTTGAAACCATTTAGGATCAAACGGTCTCAGGACCGTTTGGAGACCCAAGGTTTATTGTAGTTGATGAGGAAGATCCAATGGAGTTGATTGATTGAACATTCAATAGCTCAATTGATGGCCAATTTGACAAAGCAATACCTAATTCAATTGGTTGAAGGATACCTCAATTGATCCTAGCAGTTTTGAGGTTGGTTTGGCCAAACGGTCTTGAGACTGTTTGAGTACAAATGGTCTTGAAACTATTTGGGGTCAAACGGTCTCAGGACCGTTTGGAATCAAATGGTTTCAAAACCATTTGGTGTTGAAACCCCAAAACCGAATGGAGGACCAATGTGATTAACTCGATTGGAAACTTAAGGTGATGACTAATCCATTGCTCCAATGGTTGATAAGTATGATTATCAATGATAAGTACAAAGGTTAAATCCCTAAAGTACTTAAATAATCAGTATCTTTAGGATGGTTAGCCCTAAAAGCTTATGAAAGCAATGACACAGTACACTATATCAATCATAGTTGTATGTACTTGATTGAAGGGTTAATGTAACCTAATCAAGTTAAGAGGTTGATAAAGAGGAATTCATATATGAGTGTTAATCATCTAGAGTATGTAATTAGTGTATGATCCTTAGTGAAGAGATTATGAAACCCTAATCTAGGGTAATGTTGTAACTCGAATTAAGGGTAATAATATGAGAAACCCTAATTATGGGTAATGGAATATGAAACCCTAATTGGGATGAATAGTAAACCATAATTATGGGTAATGGAATATGAAACCCTAATTGGGATTAATAGTAAACCCTAATTATGGGTAATGGAATATGAAACCCTAATTGTGGGTTATTGAATGTAAACCCTAATCTAGGGAGATACTAAGTGGAACCCTAATTTAGGGTAATGTGATGTGAGACCCTATTTCAGGGTGATGATATGTAAAGTGCATGAAATCCTAATCTTGGGCAATATGGTGATAAACCATAAACCTAATCTGGGTAATGGGATGAGTATTCCCAATTGACATGAAATAAGAAACCCTAACCCTAGTGTGGGAATAAGGGTGATACCCTTGAATAATGATGATACATTTGTTTTGCATGGTGCTGATATGTAATTGATGTAACTGCTATCATCTATTCTAACCATGCATGTATCATGAGGTGATGAGCATAGTCAGGTATGAACTATGATGTGGTATTTATTTGAAATTGTTTATTGGGCCTTATGCTCCATAATATGTCGTGTTACCTAGTAAGAGTTAATAAGAGAGTTAATGGGCCTTAAGTGTTATGAGAGATGCTTGTGTAGAAATTATCAGGTTTACCTTGGTCAGATGACCTAAAGGTGATAATTACCTGAAAAAGTGGTAATAGTGCTCAGTGATGAGCTAAGGGTATTGAATACCCAGATCCATATGATTATTGTATTAAGATTGTGGAAGGATGAGATTTCCCAGTATTAACATAAGGAACTGAGATCCCAATATCTTATAAAGATTGAGAAGTAGTTGATGGAAGTAGTCCATGTTTCTTTGTGGCATCTATCATAATAAGTTATGTTTGAAAACTTGGCTGATGCTAAAAGAATATGATAATGTACTTAATTAATCAAATGATATCATAGAATGTAGTTGCCCTGACCACAGATCCATCAACGTCAGAATTAGCTGAATGGTGAAACAAGTTTTACTCAGAACACATATTTTTGAATATGTGGGGGTAATTGGGCAAATATATCCTTATGCCCCATAGGAATGGCTACGGGCTATGTCCTATGTTCAGGATTGGTTTCGGACCATACCTCGATAAGAGTATGGATACCAGCCATGACTCCTCAATATAAAACCAGACATTGTCTACGGGCCATAACCCTGAAGAGAGTATATGCTACGAGCTATAACTCTATAGTGAAGATGCCAATATACCTTGGCAAGCTAATCGTAGTTTGACACATGATGTCTCTGCTAAGAGTAGTCTCGTACTGACCAAGACAAATGAGGTCATGGAATCTGACTCTCCCATTGACCTTGTGTGGTACTGATGCTTTACGTAATCGGGGTTGGTTGGAGTATGAGCGGTATATCTCATCTCCTCAGTGCATAAGCTTGATTGTAAAATGTAATCAGTCGTATAGCATAATTAATTAAGTTTGATATGAGAATCATTGGTTGATGTCACTCTGATTATCATATCCTATATGGATAGATATTAGATATGATTTTCAATTCCTTATTAAATAAATTACATGTTGTTTAATCAGGTTATAACTGAATTGTTTTGACTAAGATTATTGCTCTAATCTGTTAAATATTGATTTATCTGCTGTTGAACATAAAAGTCTTCCTTGCTCAATTTACTTCTATTTAACTGCAATAATAATGTTTCGGCAGAGAGTTATATCTCTCGCTGGGGCAATTTTATAATTGTCTCACCCCCGTGGAATCCAACATTTTTAGGTGGATGCAGACGAGGTAGAGACAGAAACCCCATAAAAAGGGAAGAACAACAACAACAACAGTAGGGATAGCAGTGAATCCTCAGGTGGAGATACTGGCTGTCAAGTCTTGTATATGTGTAAATAGAGTCCTATGTGTCGTCTCTGTACTCTCAGGTCCTAGGAATCAGTGATAGTGTTTTTATAATCGATCTGAGATTTTGGCATGATGACTCAAAGATTTTGTTACTTGGGCTTTTTATAAAGCAAATGATGTATATATATATTCCTCGAAAAGAAATGGTACAGAGAATGTACTATGTGAACCAGGATGTGAATGTAATAATATAGTTCTCATTGAAAGAGTTTTCTAGGGAATGGATCTCTTTGCAAATGGTTTTCATTTTTAGTGATTTGTAGTAATCCGTTGTTAGTGATCACTTCCGCATTAGTTAATATTGTTTGTATAAGTTGGATGTCACAAGTTTAGTGGTATCAGAGCTCTAGGTTCGCTGAGTCTACAGAGACATAGGATTAAGGTCGTTGAGTATGTTCTAGTGTCTTCTGCTCATATAGGAGAAGAAGAACTTGAAGATGTCTGGATTACATGATGAACATGCTGCTGAGAGCAGTGTAGCTGCACCAGGAGCAGGTGCAAGGGACCAGAATAGGGAAGAGTCAATACCTGAACAACCCAGTTCAACCAAAAAGATATGGGGAACCCATCATTCCAAGCTATGTTTGGGCAGTTTATGGCAGCCATGACTCATATGACAGATAGGATGCCACTACCTGCACCTAGGGTACCAACCCACAATGAAGGACACGGAGCCGACAAGACTTTTGAACGAATTCGCCGGGTTGGAGCCATAGATTATGTTGGTACAGCTGATCCAGCTGATGCAGACTTATGGCTGACTGAGATGGAGAAAGCCTTTAGGATCCTTAATATCCCTGAGGATGAGAAGGTGAGGCATGTTGTATACCTCCTTAAGGGGAGTGCTGGTCACTGGTGGACCATAGAAGAGGGCAAGAGGCCAGGTGTTGAGATCGGATGGGAAGAGTTCCGACGAGAATTCGTCAGTATATACTTTCCCAAGACTTTTTTGGATGAGAAAATTACTCAGTTTGAGTGGATTAGGCAGGGACAAATGAACATTAGCAAGTATGAGGCTAAGTTCATGGAACTTTTGCGGTTTTGTCTGCATATGACATCTACTGATGAGGAGAGGATACAACATTTTGAGAAGGGGTTGAACGTTGAATTGACCACTCCGGTGTCTGCTTTAGAGAACCGGGAGAGGTTTTCCACCTTCGTGGAGTTCGTAAGATAGATAGAGAGGTCTATGATTGAGAAGCGTTAGACCAAGAGTAAGAAAGAGTACACACGGTTTCAAGGACAAAGGTCTGAGGGTTTCAAGAAACCAAGGTTTTCCCTACCGGCAGCACCACAGATGTTCAATACCCAAACGCAGTGGACGTCAAGTAGAGGTAGAGGGCGTAGTTTTCCTCTGAGTAGAGCCCCTAGCATAGCATAAACATCAGTAACTGGACCCTCTAGACCACATCAAGAGAATAGAACTTGTCATCGATGTGGACTAGTAGGACATCTGGCAAGGGATTTCCCAATGGGGAATGTAGTGATGAATCAACCCCTGAGACAGAGTCAGCAAGGCTCTCAGAGAAAGCCATTTTCTAGTGGTACCCGAGGACGTGGACATGCGTCCTAGGTAGGATATTCTACATCCAATAATAGAGCACAGTACCAACAGTAGGCAACGTCAAGATTCTATGCAATGAATCAGCTCGAGGCAGTGGTTAATCCACGAGTTGTGACAGGTCAGATGGAACTATTTTATTCTAATATATCTTCATCCTGCTTCGTATTTGTTTTAATTGATCTGGGTGCTACACATTCTTTTATCACTAGAAGAGTGATCTTTTACTGCAATATGACTGTAAGTCATAGAGCAGATAGTTTGTTATTAGAAACCCCTTTGTTGGGATTCGCAGTGTTGTGGGATGTGTGTTCTTCCTGCATTCTTTCTTCTTCTGAACATCGCATTCAGGTGGATCTTATACCACTTGATATGCACGAGTTTGATATAATCCTTGGAATGGACACCTTATAGAAGTATAAGGTTGTCTTGGATTGTGATTCCAAGAAAGTTGTGTTCATAGATGACAGTGACACATGGATCTTTCAGGGAGATAGAAAAATTCTTCCAACTTGCTTAGTGTCAGCTATGGTAGATGAGAAGTTGATGAGACAAGAATGTTTTGCATTCTTGGCTCATGTAGTAGACACCACAATGGAGAGTTCTAAACTTTTTGAAGTTCCGGTTGTTAGGGAATTTGAAGATGTATTTCCTAAGGAACTTCCAAGAGTTCCACCACCCCAAGAGATTGATTTTGAGATTAATCTAATCCCAGGCACACAACCAATAGCACAAACACCATATAGAATGGCACCTACTGAAATGGCAGAACTCAAGAAACAACTGCAGGAGTTGCTTGAGAAGGATTTTATCCGACCGAGTACTTCACCATGGGGTGCTCGGATTCTTTTTGTTAAGAAGAAAGATGGGTCTATGCAGTTATGCATCGACTATAGGCAGTTAAATAAAGTAACTATAAATAACAAGTATCCTCTACCAAGGATTGATGACTTGTTTGATCAGTTGCGTGGTGCAACTATCTTTTCTAAAATAGATTTGAGGTCGGGATATCATCAGTTGTGTATCAAGGAGAGTGACATACCTAAGTCTACCTTTAGGACAAGGTATGGTCACTATGAGTTCATAGTTATGTCATTTGGACTAACTAATGCACCAGTTGCATTCATGGAACTCATGAATAGAATCTTCCAACCTTTTCTTGATCAATGCGTAGTAGTCTTCATAGATGATATCTTGATATACAGTAGAGATGCTCAACAGCATGAGCAGCACCTCCGTTAGGCTTTGACCTTGCTAAGAGAGCATAAGTTGTATGCTAAGTTTAGCAAATGTGAATTCTGGTTACCATAAGTTTCTTTTCTTGGACACGTAATATCTACCTCAAGTATTCGTGTTGATCCTAAGAAGGTAGAACCATTCCTACAATGGGAACAACCAAAGACACCAACGGAGATACACAGTTTCCTAGGGTTGGCAGGCTATTATAGGAGGTTTATTAAGAACTTTAGTTCTATAGCTTTACCCCTAACCAAGTCGATCAGGAAGGAGATTCCTTTTGTCTGGAATGACAAGTGTCAACATTCCTTCCAGTTTCTAAAAGAAAGGTTAACAAGTGCACCTATGCTAGTGTTACATGAGCAGGGAAAGGGGTACGTAGTTTTCTGTGACGCATCTAAGAACGGTCTAGGATGTGTGTTAATGCAGGATAAACAAGTGATTTCTTTTGCTTCTCGACAGCTTAAGAAACACGAGGAGAATTATCCGACACACGATCTAGAGCTAGCTGTTGTGGTCCATGCCTTGAATATCTAGAGACATTATCTCAATGGAGAAACATTCCAGATTTTCACAAACCATAAGAATCTAAAGTATATCTTCTCTCAACATGAGTTGAATATGAGACAACACCGCTGGATGGAGTTAATCAAGGACTACGATTGTACAATTGATTACTGTCCAGGGAAGGCCAATGTAGTAGCTGATGCACTAAGTAGGAAATCAGCAACACCGGCCCTAGATAAAGCTTAGTTGAACTCCTTAGTTTGTTCTAAGAGAGATATGCTTATCTCCTTAAGGCAAGACAATGTACAACTTAAAGTGTCATTATTAGCCGGGTTGTTAGCTGAGATGCAAGTGAAACCTACTCTGAGACAGCAGATTAAGGAAGCACAACAAGTTGATACTGTGATTCAACAGATCAGGTCAGAGTATGGTAGTGAGAAACGAGATGGCTTCCATGATTCAGATGATCAGGTAGTCTGTTACCATGGTAGGATGGTAGTACTTGATGTCGATAAATTAAGAAAGTTAGCTCTGGAAGAAGCTCATTCTTCAATGTATGCTATGCATCCAGGGAGCACCAAGATGTAACATAATTTAAAAGATATGTATTGGTGGCCCAGATTGAAGAAAGATGTTGTTGAGTTTGTTATGCGATGTCCGGTGTGTCAGCAAGTTAAAGTTGAACATCAAAATCCTGCAGGAACAATGCAACCTCTGCCTATACCACAGTGGAAATGGGATCATGTAACCATGGACTTTGTGGTTGGTTTGCCTAGAACAGCCAAAAGTCATGATTCCATTTGGATGATAGTTGATAGGTTGACAAAGACAACACATTTCTTACCTGTAAAAACAACCTATACTGCGGAGAAGCTTGCATAGATATACATAGATGAGATAGTGTGGCTGCATGGAGTTCCAGCCACTATTATTTCTGATAGAGGTCCCCAGTTCACGAGTCATTTTTGGGAGAGACTCCATAAGGCTTTGGATACACAATTAAGGTTTAGTACAACCTTTCACCCACAGACAGACAGACAATCTGAAAGAACCAAACAAACCTTGGAGGACTTGCTTAGGGCATGTGTCCTTCAGTTTGTAGGGAGTTGGGATCTACACCTGATGTTACGACCCCATTTGAGCTTAACTGGTAAACTAGGGTTTACCTAGACAATTGCAAAGATTAATTGGAATAATCATTCTTGAAATCTAATTAATGACGACAACCCAATTGGAATGTTTTAACTATGATAAGAAGTCTAAGTGTTCGTTTGTCTTGAGAATTAGGGTTTGAGAAGCATAAACCCTAATCGGCCCAAAATAGGGTTTTGATGATACATGAATACAGAATTTGATAAGTAGAATGTCTCACTAAATGATTTTTAGTATTTTATGTGTAACTCTGATTTACTTCAAATTTGGATATGATTTGGATAAATAAAATGTGAACAACATTGGAAAATATCAGAATTTTTGAAGAATGTTCTGACCTGTTTATCGGTCGAGTTGCAAACTCGACCGATCATATTTCCAGATTTATATAGCAGTGTGGTAATTGAATTTTATCTTTTTATTGGTATATTCAATTGATCTCAAATTTTAACTGTGCTTGAAAAACACAGTTTTAGACACTCTGTTAAATTGGTATAATTTTTGGATGACTTTTGATCTCTACAGTGAGGGTGTCGGTCGAGTTCTGTGCAGGGCAAACTCGACCGAATCTGCTGCAGACTGCAATATAGCAATGCACTGTTTGATTTTTAATTATTTATTGGTAACTATAAATGATGTAAAAGTTTTACTGGAGGTCTGAAACTTCATTAGGTATAACATATAAAATTTCCAGAATTTTTGGATCTTCTGTTAGCTATACAGTAGGCGAATTACAGAAACTATTGTGAAACTGAATATTCAGCCAATTTAAAGCAGCTCAAATTGACTTATATGATCGACCACACACACACAACTCTCATTCTTCGTCATCCATCCCAGAGAAACGAAAATCTAGAGAGAGAGGGAGAGTTAGGGCTTGAGTGGAGAAAGAGGAGGAATTGCTGACCTAGGGTTTTGCGGTCCGAGGAATGGTGAAATCAAGTAAGTTTGGATCTTTTGCATAGACTTTTATGGTGAATCTTCTCTCTCATGTCAAGATTCCTTCCATGCTCTGATTTGATCCAAGATGATGTCGAAATTCCCTCTTTTCTCACCCTTTCTTCATAATCCCTCATTTTCAAGGTTTCCTAGTTGAATGGAAGAAGAATTGGGAGATTTGCTAGGGATTAGATATGAGTTCGAGATCCCCTGAGTTGAGCTGCAGTTTTGAGGTGTTTTCACACCTTAGGGTGAGTGGGTTCTTCCTTTAAACAGTATAATGCACGAAATTTGATTATAGCATCCAAATCCCTAATTGCTTGGTATGTGATTCTAAACCCTGAAATGTCCGTTTAATTTAAGTTGTTGCAAATTGATATGATATGGATTCTTTCTCTGTTTGAATGACTCTTTGATGGTAGATCCACATCAGAAACATATACAACACATCCTAGAAAGAATGCTTTTCAGATTTATACCATATGATGTAATTAGGGTTTAACCTAATTGAGATATCTCTAGAGTTTCAACCTTATTGAAAAGGACTAGTAATCTTATAAGTGGTTAGGATGTACCTCATGGATTACCTTATTTGAATTTTATCCTTGGTGCATGATATCTCAGTGAATAGCATGGAAACCTAAATTTAGTTCAATTTCCATGGTTTCATACATATATCGATTGTATATGATTTGTTGAAAACAATCTTTATTTAGTGAATGCTTATATCTTATGAAATCCTTATGAGAGCCATGTGACAAGTGAATGAGGTAAATGATAAGGTGAATGAGGCAAATGAAACCCTAAGAGTAGGGTATTGGCATGTGATGAATGAATAAGGCAAATGAAACCCTAAGGATAGGGTGTTCAATGAATCATGTTATGGTGACATGAAAGATCTCGATATGAGATGTGGTGATACTTAACTTTTGAATTGTATGTTTCTAGTGCATTTAACTTTATATGCTTGTTCTCTCTGAGTTGATATCTACATACTGCAGGGCTTCTTATATTTCAATAAATATCTCGTAAATTGCAGGTGATGAGATATGACATGCCCTAGAAAGGGA
The DNA here is from genome assembly GCA_963693085.1 of Alisma plantago-aquatica. Lineage (NCBI taxonomy): Eukaryota > Viridiplantae > Streptophyta > Magnoliopsida > Alismatales > Alismataceae > Alisma > Alisma plantago-aquatica. Next base: position 940,642,852 of record OY856412.1, on the reverse strand, counting down.
TGTTACTGAGACATGGTATATGTTGAATACATGAGCTATGATGTTTTATATGATATGATATGGCAGGCCGTGTGAGCCTTGTGAGAAATGTTAAATGAGTTATGATTTCTGTCTAAAATGTACCCATAATGTTAATGTTAGACTTAGGTGCCCTGAACACCGTAGAACCCCTTTGAGAGGTCTGTGCCTTAGGGGTGAAACGACCTACCTAGCGTGTGTCTAGATGGTCGGTGACTCGTGTTCAACAATAATCCGTGCGTGTGTCACGGTGGCACGAGGACAGAGAGGCAGTGTTCAACAATAATCCGTGCGTGTGTCACGGTGGCACTGGAGTAAATAGGGGTTATTCAACAATAATCCGTGCGTGTGTCACGGTGGTAACCCAGACTCTCCGCCTGTGTACTCAGGTAGGAGTCCAGTTTACACTCTTTTGAGAGTGCAGTGAGGCTGTGTGAGCCTGAGGTTCCTGACGCAGACCAGGACACCAGTCAAACTTAGCATTTCCCGGGTGTGTCGCTAAGTCTTGTACGGTGTGGCCGTAGTGCACTGCGAGTCTCTATGCAGAGTACACTGCATAGAGCAGGGCATAAGCTAAAATATGATCATATAGGTTCACAGAGTTCCTTATAAATGAAAGAGTTAAGGAAGACTAGATCATAGTCTTCTAGTAGTTATTCTTTGGATGCAATATTTACATTCTTGTTATTTCAATTATATTGTTTTAGAACTGCTCAGTGTAGTATTTATTGTGGTTAAATTTCATAACGTTTACTCATAGTTATATCTATAATCACATTAGTGCCTCAGACTGTTTCTTTGAAGTACTCATTCACTGAGCCAGTAGGCTCACCCCTCTACTCAAACATTTTAGGGTTAACCGCGTGGACTTGAAGATGGTCAGAGCATCAGTGTAGATCTGCTACAAGAGTTAAGTACAAGATTAGTTGAGTCAGTCGGTCCTTGTTACTCTAGGTCCTCAGTAAGAGATAAGAGAGAGAGTTTTAATTACGATGTGTAATATTATTCCTCTTTTGAAATTGTATGCTATTAGTAGTTCTTATGTGCATAAGGTGTGAAAGACATCATGAATGTTTATACATGTATCTTTACTATTAAAGTCTGATTAGTAAAAGAAATGTTAAGATTCCCTTGTTAAAATGATTTATGTGGTTCAATGCAAAGAAACAAGAGTTTTAACAGAAAAGTAAAGAAAAAGGAAAAAATAAAAGTTAAGGGTGTTCTTTGTATTACATATAAGTCCTATCTTATGCCCTAATCTCATGATTTGAGGAAATTGTGAGATCGGGGTGTAACACCTGAGCTTGATAGAATTTGCTTATAATAATAGCTATCAACACAATATTGAGATGGAACCATATGAAGCATTATATGGTAGACGTTGCATATCTCCTTTATGTTGGTATGAAATAGGTGAGTACCAACTTTGAGGTTCTGAGCTAGTACAACAAACAACTGAGAAGATTAAAGTAATACAACAACAGTTGGAAGCTGCTCAAGATAGACAGAAATCTTACGCTGATAAGCGTCGTAGACCCTTAGAATTCCAAGTTGGAGACATAGTGTACCTCAAGGTCTCACCTTGGAAAGGTATCCTTAGATTTGGAAAGAAAGGGAAGTTAGCTCCTAGATTTATGGGGCCTTATCCAATCATTGAGAGGATGAGAAAGGTAGCCTATAAGCTAGAGTTACCACCTGAGTTGCATAGATTGCACCCAGTGTTCCACATTTCCATGCTAAGGAAATGTCATCCTGACACATAATTATTTCTGCAACCTATGGAGGTAGAACGAAATGATGATATATCATATGTTGAAGGACCTGTGTTGATTCTTGATAGAAGAATCAAGAAGATGAAAAAGAAATACATATGTCTTGTGAAAGTTCTCTAGCATCATCATGACATTGAAGAAGCTACGTGGGAGCTAGTGGAAGAGATGAGGAGGAAGTACCCTTCTCTTTTCTCTTGATGTTTGAGTTGATGATTTCGGGGACGAAATCCTTGTAAGGGGGGATAACTTGCAACATCCCTGACCTGGGTTATGCTTTAACCCTAGGTGTTTTGCATAATAAAGTTGATTAGATGCTTGATCTTATCTTTTGAAAAGTAATTAAGGCTCAAGAGGAACTTATATTTCAATTTTAGTCCTTTTTGAACAATGTTGAAAATAATGTTTTACTTGTTTTAGGACTAAAGTGCAATTTACCCAAGTTGAGGGGTTAATTTGCAAATGTTACATGATAATATGTTCCTCATGTGTTGAAGAAACATGAGAATGAAGATGATGTATAGGTATGGCTAGTGAAAGCCTGGGTATCAAGAAAGAGCCGATTAAACAATGTTTGTGCATTAAAACCTAGTTTTGGCATTATATGTAATTTACCCAAAACCTAGGGTTCAATATGTAAATTACCACTTCAAAATGGTCCCTAATGTTTCTTGGGATCATGTGGAGCAAAGAAAATAAGAGGGGCGTCTCATTTGTACCTCTTTAAAAGAGAGAGAATCTTGATATTAAAATAATCAAGATTTAAGCATAATTGAAACCCTAATTCAATTTAATGCAAAAATAATTATATTAATTGGATTGCCTTTGAACCAAAACTATAATGGTTGAGTTTATATATGTGTGGACGTCCTTGTTCCTTTCAAATGCAAAGGAAATATCTATGTGAGTGGAGAACCCACTCACATTAAGAAAAGAAAAAGAAATATCCACTAACTTATGGATTTTAATATTATAAGGGTTATGGTGCTTAATTTCTTTTCCTTTAATTCATGGATAATGGAGAGGAATTCGTAGGTGAGAAAGATATCTTTGCATTCAAGGAATTGAGGGGGAAGAGGTGGCACTAATTTTGGAATTAAAATATTTTTTATAAGGCATTTTCTCTCTCATTGATTTTCTTATAAAAGCACCTTTTACAACTCAAATCAAAGGCTTTTTCGAATCCACTTCTTCTCTTTGCTTGCAAAATGACCAAGGGATCTTAGGAGCAATAGGAGGATGACCCCGAACCTGTTGGTAAGCTTCTTGATCCTCTTTCACCTTGAATTCATGGTGGAAATCGAAAATCAATGCTTGATTTCTTCTTTCCTTCACTCAATCTTCAACTCTAGCCAATCTTCTCACTCCAAAGCTTGAGGACGAGCCTTGGGAGAGTTGCAAAAGCTTCATACACCATTATTTATGTGAATCTCCAAGCTTTGAAGCCCAATTGAAGGCGGGTTATATAACTTAAACCCTTAATCATTGTTATTGAACTCAATTTCTCAATTCATTTGATTCAATTGTTCTCCTTGCACTTCCTTTGATTAATTGATGGAATTACCATGGAAATGGGAGTATATTTCAAAGGGTTGAAGCTTGATTATGATGACATCATCATAAGAACACATCTCAACATAATATATTTGCAAATGTTTTCATGGACTTTGGTCCAAACGGTTTCACCAAACCGTTTGGAGACCAAACGGTTTACAAACCATTTGGAGGTTGAGTCCCATATCATTTGGGATAGTTGACCGAATGGATGGGTTGAACGTTTGAGGTCAGGACCCTAGATTATGTTGGATGATGATCCAACGGATCCAATTGATTGATTCAATGCATGGATAATCCTCCAATTAGAAACCCTAATCGACTTGTTGAAACCGTTTGGGATCAAACAGTCTCAGGACCGTTTGGAGACCCAAGGTTGATTGTAGTTATGAGGAAGATCCAATGGTGTTGATTGATTGAACATTCAATAGCTCAATTGATGGCCAATTTTACAAAGCAATCCCTAATTCAATTGGTTGAAGGATACCTCAATTGATCCTTGCGGTTTTGAAGATGGTTTGGGAAAATGGTCTTGAGACCGTTTGAGTCCAAACGGTCTTGAAACTGTTTGGGGTCAAACGGTCTCAGGACCATTTGGAATCAAATGGTTTCAAAACCGTTTGGTGTTGAAACCCCAAAATCGAATGGAGGACCAATGTGATTAAATCGATTGGAAACTTAAGGTGATGATTAATCCATTGCTCCAATGGTTGATAAGTATGATTATCAATTATAAGTACAAAGGTTAAATCCCTAAAGTATTTAAATAATCAGTATCTTTAGGATGGTTAACCCTAAAATCTTATTAAAGCAATGGCATGATACACTATATCAATAATAGTTGTATGTACTTGATTGAAGGGTTAATGTAACCTAATCAAGTTAAGAGGTTGATAAAGAGGACTTCATATATGAGTGTTAATCATCTAGAGTATGTAATTAGTGTATGATCCTTAGTGAAGAGATTATGAAACCCTAATCTAGGGTAATGTTGTAACTTGAATTAAGGGTAATAATATGAGAAACCCTAATTATGGGTAATGGAATATGAAACCCTAATTGGGATGAATAGTAAACCCTAATTATGGGTAATAGAATATGAAACCCTAATTGGGATTAATAGTAAACCCTAATTATGGGTAATGGAATATGAAACCCTAATTGGGATGAATAGTAAACCCTAATTGTGGGTTATTGAATGTAAACCCTAATCTAGGGAGATACTAAGTGGAACCCTAATTTAGGGTAATGTGATGTGAGACCCTATTTCAGGGTGATGATATGCAAAGTGCATGAAACCCTAATCTTGGGCAATATGGTGATAAACCATAAACCTAAGCTGGGTAATGGGATGAGTATTCCCAATTGACATGAAATAAGAAACCCTAACCCTAGTGTGGGAATAAGGGTGATACCCTTGAATAATGATGATACATTTGTTTTGCATGGTGCTGATATGTAATTGATGTAACTGCTATCATCTATTCTAACCATGCATGTATCATGAGGTGATGAGCATAGTCAGGTATGAACTGTGATGTGGTATTTATTTGAAATTGTTTATTGGGCCTTATGCGCAATAATATGCCTTGTTACCTAGTAAGAGTTAACAAGAGAGTTAATGGGCCTTAAGTGCTATGAGAGATGCTTGTGCAACAATTATCATGTTTACCTTGGTCAGCTGAACTAAGGTGATAGTTACCTGAAAAGTGGTAACAATGCTCAGTGATGAGCTAAGGGTATTGAATACCCAGATCCATATGATTATTGTATTAAGATTGTGGAAGGATGTGAATTACCAATATTAACATAAGGAATTGATATCCCAATATCTTATAAAGATTGAGAAGTAGTTGATGGAAGTAGCCCATGTTTATTTGTGGCATCTGTCATAATAAGTTATGTTTGAAAACTTAGCTGATGCTAAAAGAATATGATAATGTACTTAATTAATCAAATGATACCATAAAATGTAGTTTCCCTGACCACAGATACATCAACGTTAGAATTAGTTGAATGGTGAAATGAGTTTTACTCAGAACGCATATTTTTGAATATGTGGGGATAATTGGGCAAATATATCCTTATGCCCCATAGGAATGTCTACGGGCTATGTCCTATGTATGAGTTTGGTTTCAGACCATACCTTGATAAGAGTATGGCTACGGGCCATGACTCGTCAATATAATACCAGGCATTTGGCTATGGGCCATAACCCTGAAGAGAGTATATGCTACGGGCTATAACTCTATAGCGAAGATGCCAATATACCCTGGCATGCTAATTGTAGTTTGACACATGATGTCTCTGCTAAGAGTAGTCTCGTACTGACCGAGACAGATGAGGTCATGGAATTCGGCTCTCCCATTGACCTTGTGTGGTACCGATGCTTTATGTAATCGGGGTTGGCTGGAGTATGAGCGGTATATCTCATCTCCTCAGGGCATAAGCTTGATTGTAAAACATAATCAACCGTATAGCATAATTAATTAAGATTGATACGAGAATCATTGGTTGATGTCACTCTGATTATCATATCCTATATGGATAGATATTAGATATGATTTTCAATTCCTTATTAAATAAATGACATGTTGTTTAATCAGGTTATAACTAAATTGTTTTGACTAAGATTATTGCTCTAATCTGTTAAATTTTGATTTATCTACTGTTGAACATAAAAGTCTTCCTTGCTCAGTTTACTTCTATTTAACTGCAATAATAATGTTTCGGCGGAGAGTTATATCTCTCGCTGGGGCAATTTTATAATTGCCTCACCCCCATGGAATCCAACATTTTTAGGTGGACGCAGATGAGGTAAAGATAGAAACCCCATAAAAAGGGAAGAACAGCAACACCAGCAGCAACAGGGACAACAGTGAATCCTCAGGTGGAGATACTGGCTGTCAAGTCTTGTATACTCTCAGGTCCTAGGAATCAGTGATAGTGTTTTTATAATCGATATGATATTTTGGCATGATGACTCGAAGATTTTGTTACTTGAGCTTTTGATAAAGCAAATGATGTATATATATATTCCTCGAGAAGAAATGGTATAGAGAATGTACTATGTGAACTAGGATGTGAATGTAATAATATAGTTCTCGTTGAAAGAGTTTTCTGGGGAATGGATCTCTTTGCAAATGGTTTTAATTTTTAGTGATTTTCAGTAATCCACTATTAGTGATCGCTTTCGCATTAGTTAATCTTGTTTTTATAAGTTGGATGTCACACATTAAAACATATTTATGCTCATGAAACTCTAAATTAAACTAATTACATGCAAGGTTCATCCTTTTTATTTTGAATGTTCCTTTTTACATTTAAAAGATTAATATCAACTTTAATCATCCATTAAACCCTACTAAACACATTAATCATCTCAAAATAGGGTTTCTTAATCTTTAATTCATTAAAGTTGATAACGTATACTACTTTTCGTATTGAAATTAGAAAAAGGCTTCAATTATATTTTTATTGCATTCCTCATGTTCTTCTTAGCAAAATTAATATATTATGTGTATCCATCCGAGCTACGGTTAATTAGATATGAATTTTGTAAACTTAACTTACTTTGGGCCAATCGGAAGCTGCCACGTCGCTTTCTCCATGCAACGTTGTAAGCTGCTTGGAAAACATTTCGAATTGACTTCTTTACCCTCAGTTAAGTGGGTCGGCTCTACCCTAAAAAAAAAGTGGGTCCTCTCTTCATCCCATGGAGGGCAAAACCGTCCAATGACCCAAAGGGTCGTCTTCCTCTGCTCGCACCCTAGCAGTGCCGGGATTTGCAGTAGGTTGCGAGCATGCTCTCCTCCTCCAGGGCCCCGAAGGCCACCAGGGAGGGTGCCCTTGCCTCCGCCATTCTTCTCTGGGCAAGGCCCTCAGGTCGTGGTCGTGGCAGTTGGGCACATGAGAATAGGTCTGCGATCAGCGACCTGCTTGCAGGCGTAAGGCCGGAAGCCAAGGTGGATGTCCCTCAGATCACGTACCCTCATCACCGCCAAACCCTGCAGGAGGGTCTCGTCCCCCTCTCGAACTCCCTCATTGGCTCAACACCGCCTCTGGGATTGTGCCTCCCCTTCCGGTCATGGGCAGAAAGGGATGGAAGGTTTGGAAGAGAGACGCCTGACACCTGTGAACTCATGGGTGCGAGGCACCGGTCCGAGCCATTATATAGCCTAGGATAAAGGGATTTAGCGTACACAAGAGTCTATTTATCAATGAGGAAACAAGTCCTACTATCCACAAAGATTTAATCTCCTTTCTTGGTGTGTAATATATCCTTTATCAAATATTTTCCTTAAACACATTCCTTGATTAACAAGGAACCCTTTCACCCTCTATATCTCTCTCGTGTCTTACATAATGGTCAAATCCAAAGAGTCATTGATCATATGTCCTCATAATAGAAAGTACCCCTTTTGATAATACCAAAATTCATTCATTATGCATCATATTATCCTCTTATTTCCTATTGTTGGATTTTCTCTTTCCTTTTCTCCATTAGGGCTCCTTGGACCCCAAGAAACTCTAATATTTCGAAATTCTTTTTAAGGATACTCATTGTCCTTCTAGATGCATATATTTCTATTATTTTTCCATTATCTTATTTATTTCTGATTAAAATATCTATTTTTGAGGATTTCTCTTTATCTTTCTTTTTATTTTCCGCATTGACACTCCTTTTAACATTAGGAATCCTTGGGATACGAAAATCCACCAAGGATAACTCAATTATACCTCTTTCCACTTATTTTCCACATTTTATCATTGTTTTCAATTTCTTTCTTAATAAAGAAATACTTAATTGATCTTTTCTTTTCTTGTTGCTTTATCTTTGCCACTTTTGACTCCTTGGAACCCAAGGAACCCAAGAGGCATGAAATCCACCTTTGGATTATATTATTTTTCCTTCTAGAGGTTTCTACATTTTTCCGTTTTCTTATTTATTCAAATAATGGAGTTTCTTTTGTCTTTTCCTTGTTATTGGGCCCAATAGCTAATAAAGCCACAAAACAACCATCAAGGCTATTGTAAATGAAATCCATTTATTCAAAACAAATTATATCATTATTTGTTCAAATATCTTTAATATGAGAAATCACATTTCTCACCAAATGAACCCAAAAGTTGGGGTTGTAACAATTTCTCTTTTTGAAAACATTTTACATTTGATTGCATTATTTGTATATTAAACATTTAATTAATGCATTTTTAATTCATAGGATGCATTATTTCACATTTATTGAATTTCATCCATTAATTAGACTTTAGATGATTCTAGTTCGCCAAAGTAGGGTGAATAATAAATATATGATGAATCTATATAGATAACTCCCTAGTCTAAGAATTAATAAGTTAATTTCCTTTTTAACATTATATATAATAGTGATATGTTGAAATATTATATTTTATGGCTCTAATGACTCTTAGTTTATCTAATTCAAGGAAACAAATGGATTTAATGATGTCCGAAATACAAATGGGACCAAGGAGATCAAAAGGTTGGGCAAAGTACCTATGTTTTGGTATGTTACAACAAAACTTCAATGACAACTCTCTAAGTCACCACATTCTAAAATATCTCAAAATACCAGGTATCGATTACACACATGAAATAAGGAAACTTCTGGGAGTATAGCTTCTAAACTTCATGAGATCCAAGGCCACATATTTACTGATGAATGTAACCCCTTGACTGATGAAACCTATATGTTCAACATTGAATTTGAATGTATCAACTCTATTAATAATACCATGTGGAAACATCATGCTAAAACCCCATGAATTAAAGAAGGGTTCAAGAACATAAAATTATTTCACAAAATATGTAACTATCAGTAGAAAAATACCCCGCATGAGAGGGGCCTCATTGGTCCTCGCATGCTCTGTGAGATGCATCCAGGGCATCAAAATTATTCGTAGTCTATACATCGATGATACTCAAACTTTAACCAAACTTTTCATCTTCAAATACTTTGACTCTTTCATCATCAAATTCTTTGACTCTTTCTTCTTATCATTATTCAACCGTGGTAGACAACACTAAAACCACTTCCTCATTGACTAAACATCCTATGCCCACATTAGATCAAATATGTCACTACGCTGATAGACATTTACACAAAAATCTGAGATCAAACTGGCTATGGAAACTAAGGTGTAGACAAAGCACAACGAATTGATGGTTTTTTAAAGGAATTTATCATCAAGTACTCCTTCAACAAAATTCTCATACATATAAGATCACAATGATGTCTCATTGGAAATTGGACCAATGAACCAGACACATGATAGAAAAAACACAAACCATCCCTTATAAGTTTCTACATACTCATCACTTGATCAATAAATTGTACAAAATTGTAGAAAAAGATTTAAGGAGACTATTGGAACCTACCCAGATGGACATCATAGGACTACAACAATGTGCATTCCTATTAGGTAGAAGCATAAAAGGTGCATACATCATGGTCAATAAAACTATACACACCCACGAGAGCAAGAAAATCCTTTTACTCACTCTTATACTCAATTTTGTGAAAGCTATTAACAATATCAATTGGAACTTCATATACAACTATAGGCATACAACTTCTCGACCAGATGGAATACCCAATCAGATCATATACTAATTGATGTCACTTCTCCACACATATTAATGATACGACCTTAGGATACTTCACTAGTCCAAATGACCTCAAACAAGGTGATTTTCTCTCTCCTTATATGTTTGTCACTATGACTACTATCATACTCACTAGGATGATTAATATTTCCACCCAACAAAATATCTTAAAGACCCCTATACAAAATATAGAACACATCATTCAATATGCAGAAAATACAATCATTTTTCTTAGACATAAAGACTCAGAGATCATCAATATTATATGCATTCTTGGCATTTTCTCACACTTGTCTCATCTTAGATTATTTTACAAAAACATCCATCATTGGTACTTGTATTAAAAGTGGTATACTTGTGAAGTACAAACATTTTCTCCAATGCCAAAATAAGGTATTTCTTATTAAATATATAGGACAACCCTTGTCACCAGACCCTCTACCAACATAATAATGGAACAAAATTGTTATTACCACGGAAAGAAAGCTCAAACTATGAAAAATAGACCCCCTTAACCTTGTTGGTCATCTAACACTACTCAACTCAACACTCACCCCTCATTGCATACTAACTTAGATGTATACATCTTTATACTAAGGTTCTCTACAATATTGACAACATTAGAAGGAGATTCCTATGGGGGATACATAGGGTCGAGAGAAAGCAGATTTTATTATACGAGAACACATTTGTAAATTGAAAAAAGTCATATGGGGGTCATGAACATAAAACTACATGCACTATGACTTATACACAAATTCACGACCAACTTATTTAATAAAAACCATGTTGTACGCATTGAGCATGTCTATAAAAAATACTACCAACATAGTAACCCATGGAAAAACATATCTCAGAAAAAACTTTCTTCTCTATGGAAACACATCACAAATTCTCTATACATCATAAATGACAACATCAAGGTTCCTCCATATTGCATAAAAACATATGTTCAGGTGTGATCCATGCTATAGATGATGTAAGGATCATCAATATGTAAATCGATAAGGAAATCTTCAACCTGCTACTACATATGTCCACTAAACAAGCATTAATCCTCCTCAACCTAATAGTTGAAACCTATTGAACAGAGTTTTGAACGAGTTTTTCTCTAGAGAAGAAATAGAAGACATAACCGCATAATAGAATACCACATAAAAAGCATATAGAATTGAAATTAGGGAATACATGCCTAAATCCTTGTCCATGTTCTTTAGTAATTATGGGATTGAAAACAACTTTGACTAGATAATGTAAATCAAAGGTCCCACCAAATATATCATTCGGATATGGTTAATAGGACACAACACAATCCTTACTGAAGAAAATTGGTGAAATAGAGAATTCCAAGGACCTACCATTTGTATCTTATGCAGAGAGGATGTTGAGAACATTGAACATATCTTTTTCAACTACACATACACTAGGAGAATATGAAAAAAACCTAGAACTCTCCAATAAAATAGACAATAGTGGAAGGGACACCATCAATTTGATTTATAAAGTCAAGCCTAAATCCACCCAAATCACAAAGATGAATATTTTAACAACAACGGTCCTGTGGTCCATGTGGATGGAATGAAATTACAGAATCTTTCACAACAAAGAGATCAAATTTTATTTTATTAACTAATATATCACAAACACAGATAACTATATATTTCGATCCAACAATTGATGTAGGATTAAGAAGTAATCTTTTAGGGAGGCTAAAACCACACATATGCAACAATATTGAGACGTGGATCTTTTATAAGGGAACTGCTCCATGGAGCACATTCCAGATGAACACCAAGACGTTGTATGAAGATGACACATCTCATATACAGGGGTGACTGGAACACTCTATTAGATGATTGAGGCTTGTTATGGGGTGCCTCCCCCAAGTAGTACTTTGCATTTATAGAATCACTAGTTAGTAATTGTGTTTTTATCTTACCTCTAGTAACCAACATAAACACTACTTTTTCTACCCCTCTATGTATCTAATTTTGTAGATGCGATTTCAGACTCTTAGTTAATATATCAAACTTTACAAAAAAGAACATGAAGTCAAACTAATGTGTCTAACTATGAATTTTATAATACAAACTATGATGTGATTTTAGACTCTTTGCTAATATATCAAATGAATGGTGAGTTAGATAGTTCATTGTTGAACTGATTGGGGAAACCCTTAAATTGTTTATTTCAATTGCTTTCCTTTTTCTAATCACATCGGCATTCAATATTCAATTAATGCACAACATGACATCAACATCAGTCCTTAATTCAATTGTATTGATCATTGAACTGAGCGGTTCACAACTTGCACATGTCAATTGAGACCTTGAACTGGTTGGTTCACGGGGTGAACCAGTCGGTTCATGCCCTAGTTCAGGTATTGTTCAGCCAATGTTGTTTCCAATTGACCTGACACTTGAATCGATTGGTTTGACACTTGAGTCGGTCAATTCACAATCCAGTCAGCCAATTTTCAACCATTGTTGTTTAAATTGAATTCCTAAGCACTTCAATAATCAAGTTAAACATCATTCATGAATAAACTCTTATTCCAGGTGCATCCTATGCCTGTGACCCTATAGGTCCCAAGTTATGTTGGCAATGAATGTCCACAACCAAATTATGAAATCACAAGCAATAATCAGTATCTAGAAACACATAATTTCTATCCAAGTAGTTGAAAAGTTGGATAACAAATTCAACCTACAATCCATGATCAATGTTACTATGATTGTATAGTTTCTTAGTCTTTGATATCCATATTGAACTCAAGCATGAAATTTTCATCCTCTCAATGTTCAATCCATGTTCCTTGAACTAGAGCAAACTATCTAAGATGTATGTGAGTTCACATATCTTATATTGAGTCACATGAATATGACCATACATTTCTCAATCTCGCTTATCAAGTGGCTTGGATATCAAACTCCTATAGGAGGGACAAATTCCACTTGTGTTACTCACACTCAATCCCCATGTGTCATAATGCATTTGAGCATCACCTTAGTGGCAATCCTTATTCAAGGTCACTTTGGATGATGTAAAAATATATCGAACGACATGTAATGAGTGTAGTAACTTCAGGTCTAAGAACCACAACCACCATTATCATTATAAGAGCTAGTTCTGACTACCATTCTATGGTATCTATGTATCTCTCTGAAGGTGGGTCTATCTAATACACTATTCACTAACATGTACCTATGTGTTTGACTTAATACCACATATCTTGACTAGTGGGAGTCTGTCATCAGTCAACACACACTCTAGTCTTATGTATTATTGTTGTCTATTTTGCTTCCATAGTAATATCTGACTAAGGACATAACAAGGATGCATGTACAATTAAGAAGACATATGTCATCGAGTGACATCATACTTTAGACATCTACTATGTTTGTGTCATCATCTCATAATTGAGACAAACATAATAGATAGAATTACCTTTATCATTATCAAATAAGGTATCCAATGCCTCATTGCAGTGATAGTATGGTTGGCTCTCTAGGCATACATACCAATAGACTCCCACTTTAGAGTCAATCACCCACAAATCTTATTCCAAGTGATTTTAACCTGTCCATTATGTTTCTACCATGCAAGAGATTTTATAGAGGGTTAGCAACATTTGCATCTAGTCAATATTTTGCAAGTTTTCACATCTCCTCATTGTTCAACCTATAGTATGAGATGGAAGTGCCATAGTATGCTATCTGATATTACCATACTATTCAGTTCCAGTGTTCTCACAAGATTTCTACAGTCTCATCATTGGTAGGAACCTCCATCCATATGAACTTCTTAATCCATATAGTATCCTATGTTGTTCACATTACACCAAGATACTCGACTTATATTGTAGAATTAAACAACTATCTACTGCTCAAAACTTTTCTAGCTTAGAGTTCTATTTTAAGGTAAAACACAAATTTGGATTGTGATCTTCTTTGTCATTTTGGAAGCTTGCATTGGTATATCCCATTACACCCAACTCTTCCTTATTATCATAACTAAAGAATTGTTCCTTTTAGTGCTTCTCAAGAACTTAAGGCCATTCTTTATAGCAATCTAGTGACTTTCATTGGGATCTGACTAATATCCACTCATCATGTCTAATACATACGAGATAACAAAATGAATACATATGAGATAATGGGATGAGTAGTACATAACATTCATGATAGATCCAATTATTAATGCATATGGCATCTTGCTCATCTTTTTCCCATTCTTTATAATAATTGGGACACTGGACTCTTGAGAGACTGATCCCATGTCACATGGACAAATTTTCTCTCATTTAGTTCTGTGTGATGAACTCCTTCAACATCTTGTCAATGTATGTGGTCTTACTTAGGTCAAGAAACTTTCTATATTTATCTCTATAGATCTTGATTCCTATCATATAGGATGCTTCTCGTAAACCCTTTATAGAAAAGGTACTTTCCAAGCTAGGTTTTAATAAGTATAATGATGTTATTCCCCATCATTATGGGGAATGTAAATATGCTCCCACTAAATTCTTTTAATCACATATTACATCTTCATTTTTACTAAAGTCAATAATCTTTGACTATATTCTCAAATCAAAGATTCCAGCTCTGAGATGCTTGCTTTAATCCATAGATTGACCTTTGTATCTTACAGACTTTATTTGCATTAATGGATTTATAAAACCTTTAGGCTATCACACACACACATCCTCACAATTATTCCCATTAAGGAATGTGATTTTAACATCCATATACCAAATCTTGTACTCATAATAAGGTGTAATGGAAAGCATTATCCTAATGGATTTAACTAGGGAAAGCAATGAAAATATTTCATCATGTTCAACACCTTGAACTTGTTAAAAAAACTTTGAAACCAATCTACCCTTATAGTTATGTACACTACCGTCCATGTTGGTCTTCTTTTTGAAGGACCAATTACACCCTATATGTTTTACTCCTTTAGGTGGATCCAATAAGGTCTTACCTTGTTGGTGTACATGGAGTCCATCTTTGATCCCATGTCCTCAAGCCATTTCTCATATTCTGGTGACTCAATAGCTTCTAGATAGGTTGTTGGCTCATCATCTTATGGCCAACTCACCACTTTTTTGAGTTATACGATATCATAATCTTTCAAACTTAAGGCATTTTATACTAGATCTATGAGGTTTTGTGTTACATAAGGAACTTGAGATTCCACAACAAATTGTGATTCTACTTGTTCCCATCGTACTTCCTAAGGTTCATTGTCTTCTTGTTGGTCTCTAACTTTTTGAGTTCTACTTTTCTCCCACTGATTCCTTTGGAGTTTAATTTCTTTTATAAATACATCCATCTTGTCAACAAACATTTTTGTTGTCAGATTGGAAAAAAGTAGTTTTCAACAAAATAACATTTATGTGATTTATGAATAATTTTTCTAAGAAACTATTTTCTTATGTAAACTTTCATTCATAATATTTATAAAAGACATATTGGGATACCTCTCATGCCATATTCATATGGTGTCTTTTGAACCAATTTAGACGACACATTGTTTTAGTGTAAAACATGTGTCCAAAGGGAAATTGGAAAATTAGCTAGATTTATTGATAATTATGCCATGACTAACTGGGTGTCATACCTATTTTTTGATACATCATATGTTTCAGGTGGAGTTCATTGTGAAACACTATCACAGTCTCTCTAGAAAGTCCTTAAACTATTGGTTTAAAAAATTTCAATATCGATTATATTGAAGCATCTTAATACTTTTACCAAGTTGGTTATGTACTTCATTCATGATCTCCTTGAACACTTCCAGAGATTCATACTTGTATTTCATTAAATACAAATTACCATATCTACTGAGATCATCAGTAAATATAATGAGGTACTAGTAACTACCTCTAGCATCTATTCTAAAAGGTCTAGATATATCAATATGTACGAGCCCTAATAGAATACTTATTCTCCCACTACATTTAGTGAAAAAGTGTTATTGTCATATTTCCCAATAAATATGATTTTCATGTCTCTATTGGTTCATAAACTAAAAGAGTCTAGGTAACCGTCATTATGGATTCTATATATTCATTTCTCATTTGTGTGCTCTAGATGACAATGCCATAGGTTCATTGTCTGATTCATCAAGTCATTCACTATATGTGCATACACATTTGTCTCCACGACTATCGAGTATAGAGTATGAGACATTAGGTCCACTTCCATAAAGGGTCTTATCTTTGAAAGAAAAGCATCAAGTGTATTCATAATATTCTTGTCCATATAAGATACATGATGTTTTTCATTAATGGTCGGTACATAATAGCAATTCACTAATTCTATTACATGCTTATGAATCATAGATTCCAACTATAGTGGAAGCCACCCTTACTCCATATAGTTCTAGCTTACTTCTTCTCAGGTCCTGAAGAGGATATCTATATCTCTTTCTTCTTCCTAATCTCCTCTATATAAAGAGGACAATTCTTTTTCCAGTGTCCAGTGGTGATAGTGTCGTCACTTCCCTTCCTTACTCACTCCTCCCTTAGCTTTCAATGTAGAATGCTTCTGGATAGTTTTATAACTCTTCTTAAATTTAACTTTGTCATTGGAATTCCCTCTACTTATTATCATCATAGATTTTGGATTTTCCTTCTTCATCAGCACTTCAGCTGTCCTCAACATGCCAAGTAATTCTGACACCAACTTGTGAAAATTATTTACGTTGTAGTTCATGAAAAAATGGTTGTATAATTCTGTAAGTGACTGTAGAATCATGTCTGTGGCCAACACTTGATCCAATGAAAATCCCAATTTTGCAAGGTTCTCCATATACCCAATCAACTTGAGTGTATGGGGACCTCCTGGATCTCCTTCAATCATGTTGCACTTGAATAATGCCTTAGAGATATCATATATGTCTTGTCTTGCATGGTCTTGGTACATATTCTTAAGATGTGTTACCATCTCAATAACATCCATGTTCTCATGTTGTCTCTACAACTCATAGTTCATTGAGCACAACCAGAGGAACTTGATATTCATGACATCTTCAGAGTGCTTCCAATAAGCATCCCTATCAGCCTTAGGTGTAGTGGGAGTGGGTTCATCTGGATCTGGTGTTCATAGGACATAGTTTTTTCTCTCTTATGTGAGATTGATTCTCAAAGTCTAGAACCATTCATGGAAGTTATTTCCGTTCAACTTGTCCTTCTTAAGGACCTATCGCAAAGAAAATGTGTTTGTGTTTTCCATTATATTCCATAAAAGAAAATGTGTAACTTTTATCAAAACACTTTTGATTTGAATTGATAAGTTTGAGAATATTAATAAGGCTTTTAACTAATATGCTTCCACTATTTTGTTCAAATTGATAGACCTCACATATCAATTCATAAGATTGCAATGTAAAACCTTCTAGTGAGCCAAGACCCAAAACAATTGAATTATTACCTGGCCAACGACAGTGTCCATAACCAATTATTGAGGTAGGCAACTTTTGCCAATTACATCTCAAGCAATTCTTGGAAACATGGTATGCACGACTCTTTGCCATAGTCCATCTGCATGCTTTTAGGTACTTAATCTCATCAAGTTCACCTAGTTATGTCTGACCCAAAAGCCAACATGATAGTAATGAACCCTACTTGACAGGCCCACATGACTGGTGTCAAACTTCCATGAGATGGACAACACACCATGCTTGGCATGCCCACACATAGTCGATCAAGCTTTTCTTGTGTGTTGCTTGTGGAAAACATCTAAGACTTAATATTTATTTAGGGATTTTATATAAGTACATATACATATCAAATCACCACATACTTATGTATCATGTACAAGCTATAACCACAAATGAAAAACATGCAATCAGAATATATATGAGAAATGGTTATGGATAGACTAATGCAATTCCTTGGAGGCACAAGAAATCACTACAACCTAAGGTCCAAATCATATGTACAACCTATTATTGTAGAAAGTTGTGCTCGAACCAGTCAGGGTCAATTTATTTTACTCTTGAGCTGATCAGTTGGCCTCCTGGTCGGTCACTTGGTCTCCTAAAATGGTCGCCTAGTCTTTGGTTCAAGTGATGTCTGGACTCCTCCAGTCAATTGGTTCAACCTATCGTCTATCCCTCCTCATTTATCCATCCAATCGTCTCATCGACTGAATCAGTCAGTTCTTCTGGTGCAAAATGCCTTCTCATGATGAAACATAAATTGCAACTATCCTATTCTATATTAGATTATAGAAGGTAAAATATCGAGTTACGGTCTAGGGAAATATAGGAAGAGGAGCATTAATTTACATTTAGAAATGAAGGGAGAGGCTCAATATTCAAACTGAGTAACAACATGAAATAAACCGAACAACCATGCACACAATTCACAAGGTCTTGGCCATAACGACACATACATCCACCATCAAAACACTTTTAGGGTGTCCTGTTGTATATATATAACATATATATGTATATATATATTTGTGGTATCATATGTGGTATTTATTTATATGTGCACATTAATCATTTTAATATTCACATCATATGCAATTAAATAAATCCAATCATATCAATATAATGATCTGATACACCATAAATTGACTTGGCTCTGATACCACTGTCGGAAATCAAATTGACAAATAAGGTACCAGAAACAAAAAATTTAATGCTTTATTCCCTAATCAGTAGGATTGCGTCAACAATGATGTATCTAGGAAAGAGGATAGTAAGAGATATGCCTGGTCCTGGAGCAAGTCTAGCAACAACTCTTGTTGTAGCATGCTTCTTTCTTCAAGTTGCATACAAACAACTATTGATGGTTGTCTCCTGGTGTTTCACCCACATATGGCAGTTGACGATGTCCTCCTAGAGAGTGGAAAAGGCCTCCTCACCTCTACGTAGTCCATGCAGACCATCGAGAACTCCATGTTGTGCTACCAAAGCCAATAGGAAGGAGTTGTCCCTTCAAACGTCAACCTGCTAGGGTTGATTCACTCTCCCATGTTGTCTCTCCCTTGATGTCCCTCCCTTTTATGGGTAGGACTTTCTCAGGCTCTCTGGTTACCACAACTAGAGGGGACAACAATTATCAAAGTTTATTGTTGTGTCTATGAAAGCCTAGACTTCCCCCTTTATATAGGATGGCCAAGGTTAGAGTTTCCAATTCATCTTAGAGTTGAAGAGACAAAATTTCATGAATTTTCTAGAAGCTATGAATGGTCAACTAGTCAGTTCAGTTGCTTTCCTTTTTCTAGTCACATTGGCATTCAATATTTTCTAATGCACAACATTACGTCACCATCAATCCTTTATCTAGTCATATTGATCATTGAACTAGGATTTCACATCTTGAACTAATCATTTGAGACCTTGAACCAGTTGGTTCACTAGGTGAATCAATGGGTTCATGCCCTGTTTTAGGTATTGTTCGGACAATGTTGTTTCCAATTGACCTGACACTTGAATCGATTAGCTCAACACTTGAATCGGTCGGTTCATAGTCCGCTCAGCCAATTTTCAACCATTTTTTTAAATTGAACACCTAAACAGTTCAGTAATCAATTTAAACATCATTCATGAATAAACTCCTACTCTAGGTGCATCCTATGCATGTGACCCTATAGGTCCCCAGTTATGTTGGCAGTGAATGTCCACAACCAATTTATGACATCACAAGCAATAAATGATATCTAGCAACACATCATTACTACCCAAGTAATTGGAAAGTCGGAGAACAACTTTAACCTACAATCTGTGATTAGTGTTACTGTGATTGTATAGTTTCTTTGTCTCTGATGTCTGGATTGAACTCAAGGCATGGGATTGTGATATCTAAATGTTCAATCCATGTTCCTTGAACTAGAGCAAACTGTGAGATGCATGTGAGTTCACATATCTTATATTGAGTGACATGAGTATGTCCATACATTTCTTAGTCTCTCTTATCAAGTGTCATGGATATCAATCTCCTATAGGAGGGACAAATCCCATCTATGTCACTGACACTAAATCCCCATGTGTCACAATGCATCTGAGTATCACCTTAATGGAAACCCTCATTCAAGGTCACGTTGTATGATGTCAAAATACATTGAATGACATGTAATGAGTGTAGTGACTTCAAGTTTAAGAACCACAACCACCATTATCACTATGAGAGATGATTCTGACAACCATTCCATGGTATCCATGTATCTCTCTCAAGGTGGGTCTATCTGATACACTATTCTCTAACCTATGTGTTTGATTTGATATTACATATCATGACTGATGATACTTTATCATCAGTCAACTCAAACTCTACTCTTATGTATTACTATTTTCTATTTTTCTTCCATAGTAATATATAACCAAGGACATACCAAGAACACATATACTTTTATCATACATATGATCTCAATGTTTAGGTTCTCAACCTAAAGACATATGCCATCAAGTAGCATCATTCTTTAGAAATCTACTATGTACGTGTCATCATCTCATGACTGAGACAAACATGATAGATAGAATTACCTTCATCATTATCAAATCATGTATCTAATGCCTCATTGCAATCATCATATGATTAGCACTCTGGGCATACATACCAACATCTCTTTGGTGTGGTATTCTGATCATCTCCTCCTCTCCACCATGGTTTATTGATGACGTCACTACATCATCCTATTCTAATTGCACAATTAAAATTTACATAGAGAATCTATAGAGAGAGGCATCACATGTGAGGCATACACATATTATATAACTTTTGGTCAAAATAAAAAAAGGGATATTATATGTTTTGAATTATACCACAATGACCTAATTTCCATATCAACGTCCATCAAACAAAATGATTTTCAATATGTCACATACATTTATGTAATATAGATGATTAACATGGATACTATGTTGTTCATGATTTGTCAACAACTTTTTTTTGGTGCAAAACCCACACCAAAGTTAATAGCATACCACGTCAGCTCTTATACTACTATGTGGTTTTAGGGAAGGTTGTGTAGTCGAATAAAACAAATTTTCTTCCCATTTTACACTAGCTTTGGATTGTGCCATCTATTAAATGTTGATGAACCAAAAGAAATGGAAAGCATAATGATTATACCATTATGCACAATAGTTTTCCAACAACTAGACATGTATTTTTCGGTGAAGAACTCAAACTTTTAGATCCAAACCCAAACTGACCACCAAGTTTTTACACGGTTGTCTTCCTTGTAACACATTCTTGTGTCTTTTAGAACAAATTCTCTAATCCTCTATACAAGTGCCTCGATCTCTACTTACTCCACATGAATGAGGGATAACATGTCCCACAACCTTGGTCACTAAGTTGAACTGGAACATGAGTTATCGACGTGGTAGTCTTCAAATAAATCCCTTTCTTCTCCTATCACGATCATTAGTCCTTAGGGATACTTTCTCTCTGACAAAAGATAAAACTTGTGGCCGATTTGTCTCATAAGTTGTCTCAAGTATGTGCAACTCTAGTGGGATAAACACTCTTTGTATAGGATAGTCATGGGCTTGCAATTTCCTAATTCCAATACCTTCCTAGTAGCAATCTCAAAAGAAGTCTCAAAACTAAAAAGTCAGACTACCATTCTAAAAGGGAATCTAGGATTCTCAGTCCTCCGGCTGGTCTATCGGGACTAAGATGAGTTGCGAATTTATTGAAAGGCCCGAGTTGGTCGAGTCAACTATCAAGATCCGAATTGGTTTCCCAATTTGATTTCAAATTAAATATGGATAATTTCCATGTTGGATTCCAATTTCCTGACTCACTAAGGGAGTTGGCTGACTGTTCAATTTCACAAATTAAGGTAAGTCAATTGATTGACATTCAATCAATCCATTGACTCAGACAATCAATTCAGCCAACTAGACATTCTATTTTCCTGACTAGGTACGAAAGTAGCTTGTTTATGATTTAGAACCGTTGTAATCATATACTTATTTTGGACTTATGTATCCTTATGTGTGTGCCCCGGTAGGTTCCTTATTACATTGGTAGTAATGTCCAATATGTCACAAGAAAACATTAGTGTCTATCAACACATTATTGCAACCCAAGTAATTGATATGAGTAGGAGAATAAATTCTACCTTTAAAGTGATAAATGCTACCATGACCATATAGTCCCTTTGTCACAAAGATATCCATATTGAAATTGAGGCATGTAATTGTCATCCTCTTATTATGAAATCTATGTTCTTTGAACTAGAGTATACTATTCGAGCTATTTTGATCTCAATATGATATATTGAGTCACATGAGCATGGTCTTGCATTTCCATAGTCTTTCTTGTCAAGTGGTTTGGATATCACTCCAAAATAGGGAAAAAAATCCATATATATCACTCAGAGTAATCCCATTTTGTCATACGACACCCAGTCCTACCATTTTGGCAACCCTTATTCAGAGTCACATTGGGATAGTATCAGAAATACACAAAACAAATTGTGATTACTTTAGTGATTTTAGGTCTAAGAATCATATTCATCACTATCACATTGATATATGACTCCGTCATTCATTACATGGCTTCTATGTATCATTCTCAATGTGGGTATGTCTTGTACAAATTGTTGTCTAACAAGTAGGCATGTATTTGAGTTTACATCCAATGTTATGACTAAAGAGACATAATCATCACTCACCATAAGTTCTAGTCTTGTGTACTATTGTTGTTCTATGATATCCACTATAATAATTGACTAGAGACATACAAGAATGAGTACTCTAGGTATATATATGATATCATGTTCAAATCCTCAATTCAAATCATATGTCATTGACTCAGGACATTCTTAGGACATTATTTGGTTTATTCATTATCTCATACCGAAACAATCATAATAAGTGGAATTGCCTTTTGTTAATAATCAAATCATATACAAATTACTGGAATTATGATCATCACATGATTCCTTTCAGGGCCGACAACCCATAATGTTAAGGGTGATCTTACTGTTACGTATCTTCAGCCTAGAACACTGAGTATCTTCAACCTAGAATACTGAGTATCTTCAACCCAAATTACACTTCAATTTTTAACTTAGATGGCAGCTAGAACACTGAGTTATTAAGTATCTTCAGCCTAGTTCCACTGTGAGCAACATCTCTAGGCTACTAGAGACACCAAGTGGGCATGAAGTCTCATAGATTACGGAATGTATTTAGATAGCACAACTTATGACAAGTAATAGGTGCACTAGTGTCCTCATACACACATGGAATAACAAGTAGAGTGATAAGCTACCAAGGAAGATCATATGTTTCTTGTGTTTATTTGTAGAGGATGATCATGACATATGTCAAAGGTGTCAAAGAATCAATCTTAGCATATTTACTAGATGCAATGAGAAAAATGAAGATGTTATGCATGCTTTAAAGGACTACAAGCATTCAAAAAGAGTTCAGCATAATATAACTCATGTGGATCATACACCATCTATGATGTACCCAATTATTTGAACTGGGAGGCACATATCCTAAAGAGAGATACAAGCCATCACATTAGATATATCTCGTTGGATGTTGGTAGATATGGAATTATAGGAACAAGTTTCTTTTTGAGAAAACATCTTTCATAATGGAACTTAAAGCTTTCTATGTTATGAAACAAGTTAACCTTATCCAGATAGTAATGAAAAAGGCCCGATGCTAGGGAGAGGCTCCCCAACCCTACAAACAATAACATTCTATTTTGGTTTCCCCTCTGAGAAGCTTGGTGAATGTTAATGTTAATGTTGCATTGATTAGAATCTAAGAGGCCATAGGGTAACAATAGACAGGAATTTTGAAATATGTAGTAGAGTTAGGACATGAACCTTGAATGAAGCTGAACTACAAGCTATCCTCTTGGCTTAAATTTGAGAAAACAAAGGATGTGAGGATGTTGGTGATGAAGACTAACTTCTTTGAAGTGTAAAAGATCATCTTTAGCACTATTGATAAATGCCCTAACTTTGCCTACTACAAAGCTAGGTTCTAAGGATTTTAAATAAATAGTCAGAAGTATAGATTTGTCATGTGGATAGGGTTACCAATGTACTAGTTGGTAGTCTAGAGGATCACTGTCTCAAAACCTCTATGGGGAATGTTGTCTATGGCCACCATCCCACCTAATTTAGTACATTTATATACTGTTGATTCTAGTTGCAGTGACAATAGTATTTTCTTTTGTATTCACATAAGTAATTTGGTTGTACATATCTTTCTTTGGGTCATAGGAGTAGAAAGAGATGAACAAGAATACATATTGACTTACCCAATTAGAAAAAAGAAACACACAAAGATGGGCAAAGATTTTATAGAAAATCAATCACACTTCCTTTTTCAAAAAAATATATGTTCTAAAATCAATTTAAACAACATACACCATTAGATAATACAACCAATAAAAAGGTGTATTTTCTGGTAGTATGCCCTGAGAGGAAGGGATATGCCGATTGCAATGGAACATTTTGTATTTGATTTTATAATTAATAAAGGCAATTCTAATTATTATGTTTACTTCAATATGAGATAATGAATAAATATAATAATAATTTCCTAAGAATGCATGGCTCAATGACATGCAAATTTAGGTTGAGGACCTAAACATCAGATCATGTATATGGTACTACTATCCATTCTTGTCTAGGCCCCTAGTCATATATTATTGTGAAAATTAGGACAACAATAATACATTAAGAATTGTAAGTGTGTTGACTGATGACTACATCTCATTAATCATGATATTGGATATCAAGTCAAACACATTAATAATGTTTATGAACAAGTGTACTAGATAGACCCAACTTGAGTATGATACATGGAAGCCATAATGGAAGTCAAAATCATATATCTATTTGATGGTGGTGATTATGTTCCTTAGAATTGAAGTCACTACAATTATCACAAGTTGTTTCTTGTACTTTAACACTACTCAACGTGACGTTGAATAAGGGTCATCGTAAAGGTAGTTCTTGGGTTCACTACGATACATGTGGACTATACAAGTTATTTGGATGGAGGCCTCCCTGATATTGGAGTTATATCTTCACCACTTGATGGATGACAATATGAAATGCATGGCCATTCTCACATGAGTCACATGTGATGTTGTTCTAATCTGCATCTCAAATAGTATACTCTAGATCAAGGAACAAATATTGAACATTAAGAGTATGAAATTTCCATGCCTCAAGTTCAATCTACTTGTTAGAGACAAAGTAATTATATGATCATTGTAACACTGGTAACAATACTAGGTTGAAGTTGTTATCCAACTTCTTCAATTACTTGGGTAGCAATGAAGTATCGTTGAATACCAATCATTGTTTATGAAATCATTATATGATTACATATATCACTAGCATCATAACTTGCAACCTATAGGGTCACACACATAGGATTTGTAGGGAAGAGGATTAAAATAATGGACAGATGATTAATCATTTACAAAAAGATTTAGAAATCAATTGAACATTAATGTACTGACTGGAAGCCCTATAGACTGTCTGAAAAGTCAACTTGCCTCAGTGGAAAGATTGATCGAATGACTAGAAGGACCAATTGATTTACCAGGTCGATATCTGCCCAATTGGTCAACTAGATAGCCCCTTAACCTGACTGGACAAGATCATTCAGTCAGTTGATTGGCTAGTCCAGTCGCTCAAATGGATTGAATGAGTGAATCGACCCATTAGATCCTGAACAGTCTAACCAATTCAATATCTAATTGGTTGTCTTGGCTGGGCCACTGAAAAGAAGCCTAACCCAGTCCCAACCCAGTCACCAAATGGACTGGGACAG
Organism: Alisma plantago-aquatica; assembly: GCA_963693085.1. Classification (NCBI taxonomy): domain Eukaryota; kingdom Viridiplantae; phylum Streptophyta; class Magnoliopsida; order Alismatales; family Alismataceae; genus Alisma; species Alisma plantago-aquatica. Next base: position 940,617,097 of record OY856412.1, on the reverse strand, counting down.
TTACCTGAATGGTTATCCACAAGTGAGCTATTGAAAATCAATTGTTGCCTTTTTGTTTCTCATGGTTTATTAGAAATCTTGCTTCCCTACCTATCCTATATAAAGGGGACATGATGTCTAGGTTTTTGGTTACAAAATAGTACAAACATGCTATCAACAAGAAAGTTGCTCCTTCCTATCGAATCTTAAAGTGTGGAATGAAGTTCCTATTCATCCATGCCAATGATATAAAGATGTAGACTCCTTTTGGAATATGTTGGAATAAAGTAATCAACGTCTTCTTCCATTCATATTCTTTGTATGCAACATCTCAAGATGTACTTTGCGACAAGGTATATCACACAAGCCGCTTTCCCCATATATTGTTATTAATAGTATCTACTTGTGGAATCTGGATTATTATTAAATTTTATTTGCTTCTACTGGGCTGACCGCCTCTATGAATCCCTACATTATTCATTTGTAAATCAAGACCACAGTGTAAATAATTAATCAAACTACTATAAAGGATCTTAATGCAGGTAGGATGACACGTTTGAATACTTTGAGAGTGGAGCGGTGAGCTCAAGGGTGATTCCTAATGAAGCAAAAGGGGCAAGGAAGGAACATCATAAGGGGCAAATTCTCTCATTGGATGCAATCCTAATGATGTAGTCATGACTAGGGAAAATGCAGATGGAAGAAGACCTACTATAGGGAGACACAACAAGGGAGTCATGTCTTTAGTATTGGTGGTAGTAGAATCAAATGGGCGGACCTTTTCAAGCCAGTTTTGACATCATGACAAAAAATTCTATAAAACATGAAGGTTAAATTAGTGGAAGGGAACCTAATCTACTCAAAGGCAATAGGTGAGAGGAACCTTGTGAAGTTGTTCTTAATCCTCATTGGTCGATGTTGATTTCTTTCCTTGATCAATTGTGAAAGGTAAAAGGCTCCAACGGTATCCGTTCCAAGAGGATGAGATTCTTTATAATACAATTTTTTTATAAGGATAATCTGACAACTTCCTTGGATAGAGTTTCATGGTTTATGGTGGGGAAACCCTTGATCTTGAAGAAATGGGAAAAGAGGGATCAGATGGAGAAGCTCAAACTTGTACAGATCCCCATTTGGATCCTAATTTATGGTCTACCCTTGGAGTTATGGGATTAAGAAATGGTTTGTCAGATAGGTTCTGTGTTGGGGAAGGTAATTAGGGTTGATAGTTTAACCCTAAGTTTTAGGCAATTGGAGTTTGTAAGGATGGAGATCTAATTCATGCAAATTTCAAATTCCTCAAAGAGCTTCAAATAGAAAGTGAGGATGGTAGTGTATATGTGTTGATGTTTGAGTATGAATGGGATCCAGTTAGATGTCTCAATTATGGGAGCTTTGGGCTCAAATTGGGTCTGTATGTTCATATTAAGGAGATATTCAATTTAAGTTCCTTTGGTGCCTCGGGTATACTAGTTGACAAAAATGCAATTAGAGTCAGGGTTCCAAGCTCTCATGATGAACCTATACCAGATTGTGTGCAAGAAATTTCTTCTGACATTGTTCCAGAGAGTGTAGATGGCTTGAAGGTTCTATAGGAATCTATTGTGCATACTTAACATTTGATGGTGCTTTGGTATTTCCTACGCTAAATGGTCATTCTAACCATGATCTCGAATGTACTCTTGGTTCTAGTCTTAATGGTGAAGGATGGAATATGAAGATGAAATCTAAGTCCCCTCCCAAGTGTTTCACTAAGAATGTCAACACAATTTCAAGAGACATGTCATTATCTCCAAACATGTTTTCCTTACTAGACAATATTGAGGATGGAGAGATTATGAACCCTTATGGTGGTGTTGTTCTAGTTGACATCATCCCAAATGGATAGAGCTTTTATATTCATTTCCTAGAATGTGAGAGGGGCCAAAAATAAAATTCCTCAAGTTTAGGATGAGATTAGAAGAATCAAGATGACATGTATGTTGTTTTAGAATACATGGTTGAAGCTGATGATGTGGATAGAGTGTTAATTCTATATGGACAGATGTTTTCTATATATATATATATATATCGAATTTTGAGTTCTATTCTATACCCGCATAACTTTGACGTGGTCTGATTCTTCTATTAGTATAAATAAGTGTTCGCTAGTGAACAAATCATTCATTATTTGGTTGATGATGGCAGTTATTGCTTTGATCTGTCTGTTGTATATAGGGCAAATAGAGACAGACATATATGTTATGTGGCAGTATATGGAGATGTTGACTAATACAATGTGTCGTCCCTGGTGTCTCTTAGAGGATTTTAATGTTGTTCGTATGGCTAGTGAGAAATTTGGTAAACACCCTCCCTTGATGCAAAGTATGGTACACTGATCAGGATTAGAAATGTCAAACTCCTTCAGAAGACCACAGACCCACAACAGTTCACTAGTATGAGACATAAATCTTGAGCAACCACATTATGTTTCTTACTACTCTAGGTAACAAGATTACCTCCCACAAAGGTACAATAATCATATGTATATTTATGATCTATCATGCTGCCTGCATAATCAAAATTAGAATATCCTATGATATTACAATGCCCATGTCTTTCGTAGAGTAAGTCTTTTCGCAGAGACGTTTTTAGATATTTTAGAATATGACACACAACATCTCAATGGCATTGTATGGGTTTATACAAATATATACTCAATAATACAACAGTAGAAGATATACCAACCCTTGTAATTGTCAGATATATAAGTTTATCAATTAATCTATAATATTGTTGGTTATCTGGTATGGAGGAGAGGAGTCATCATCTCGATTGGTATTAGGATCTGAGGGAGTACTAGTAGGTTTTGCCACAACCATTCCCATTTTTAGAAAAAGATCCTGAACATATTCCCTCTGTGATAAACATATACCTAAGAGCAGAAAACTTCAATACCTAGAAAATATTTCAATTTTCCTAGCTCTTTAGTGATAAAGTGTTTTTCCATGTATTCCTTAGTAGCATGGATGCCTTCTTGATAACTCCTAGATAAGATGATATCATCAACTTAGACAATCAAAATTACAAGACCAGAGGAATTTTTCTTAATAAAAATTGAGTGATCAGAATGAGAACAGTGAAAGATAGATTTCTGGAGAATATGACTCAATTTATCAAACCTAGCTCAGGGACTCTGCTTCATTCCATATATAGATTTGCATAACCAGCATAGGTTAGAACACTCCTCCTGAGCAACAAATACAGGTGGTCTAGCTCCTCGTGCATGTCACCATATAAGAAGGAATTTGTGACATCCAATTGATATAGTGGCCAATCGCAGTTCACAACCATAGAGATAAGGACACAAATAAAATTTAGATGTGCAACAAAAGAGAAAGTCTCAAAATAATAAACTTCATATGTTTGTGTATTACCTTTGGCGATAAGAGGAGCCTTTAATCTTTCAATTTTGCCATTCAGCTGATCCTTTATGGTAAAGATCCAACAACATTTTACTAGGAAGCAATCGATAGGAGCATCAACCAAGTCCCATGTATGTCGATCAGTAAGGGCATGTATTTTAGTGTTCATAGCCTGGCACCACACAGGATGTTGTAAAGCCTGAGCAACATTCTTCATAATAGATACAACTGATAAAGCAGAGGTAAAATTGGCAAAGCTAGTGCCCATATTAGTAGTCGAACAATAATTTCTAATAGGGCAAAGTGGAAGACCTAGTCCCTTTATACAGACCAATAGGAACATCTAAATAAAAAAACACCTGAAGTTTAGGGGAAACTGCTTACGAGGATGTAGGAATCAGTGAAGGAGGAGCCATTGAGGGAGTTGTAGCTTTCGATCTTTGTTGATACACTTTCATAGGAGGAGATGGTGCAACATCAGTAAGGCAAGTCAGTTTCAAAAGACACATGCAATGGTATATTAACCAACATATCATATGATAGAGTAGATCTTACTATAGAGTAGAATGATGTATGCTCAAAGATGGCGACATCGACACTGGAAAACCATTTCTTTGTAGAGGGATCATAGAATTTGTACCCTCTTTGAGTTTGAGAGTATCCCAATAAAACACATTTTGCAGACAGTGGGTCAAGCTTAGTTAAACTAGGATGTAGGTTCTTGACAAAGCAAGTGCTTCCAAAAATCCAAGGAGGCACAATAAAAAGGGAGGCATCAAGGTATAAAATTTGATAAGGCACCTGATTCCCAAGAATAGAGGAGGGCATGCTATTGATGATATAATAAGAAATAGAGATAGCTTTAGGCCAGAAAGTTGTGGGTACATTATAGTGAAAAAGAAGGGTGCGAACAACTTCTAGAAGGTGACAATTCTTACACTCAACAACCCAATTTTATTGGGGGGTGTACAAATAGGAAGTTTGATGAAGAATATTCAACTTGCAAAAAAACTAGCTGATAGAGAATTGTAAAAATGCTAAGGTATTATCGACTTGAAAAACCTTAACTATTGTGTCAAACTGAGTATGGATTTCAGCAAAGAAGGTGGTTATAGTATCTAGCATGTGAGTTGGATCTTTCAACAAAAACAACCATGTAGTTCTAGAAAAGTCATCAATAGATCTCATAAATTACCAAAATCCAAATGTGTGTGGAACATAACATGGGACCCAAACATCAGCATGCACAATATCAAAAGGTTTTTTTGAACCAATACATGGTGTATAAAAAAACTAACACGAGTTTGTCTGTCCAATTGGAAAATTTCACAATGAAAAATAGAATCTAAAATAATAGGAATCTGGCCCACTCGATAATGCCATTATAAGCCTATCACAGACACACTCATCAAAGTAGTAGTCTTCAGTGTATCCAAGTAGTACAATCCGTCTGATCCCTTATGGCCCACACCAATCCTCATCCTTGTTCATAGATCTTAAAAAGCACAATCGTCTAGGTCTAAAGTAATAGAGCACTAAAGGCTCTTCACAGTTTGACTGCCAAATAAGAGATTCAATAGAAATTTGAGAACATAAAGAGCTGACTACATTAAGAGATTGCCAGAAGTGCATATATTTCCTATACCAGAACAAGAGTTTGAGAACCATCAACATGAGTAACAATTGGAATGGTAGAAGTTTTATGGAGTTCACAAAAAGTGAAAAATTTCTAGAAATATATGAGGTGGCTCCAGAACCAATCACCCATTATTTTTACCATAAGATGCAAATGAGGCAAGGAGAGAAGAACCTCCATCAACAAAGACATCAATAGTGGAGGAAGTGAGACAAGACTAAAGTAGCTTTTTGAGCTCAGAGAGAATCCAATCCGTAGATGGTTGGGATGATGATGATGGTGTAGAATTAGGTTGATTTGTAGTGACCTGATTGACCCATGCATGCTTACTATGCTTAATCCAACAATGATATTCAGTATGGTTTGTGTGTTTACATAAATGACAATATTGTTGTTCAGAAGAGGATAGGTCTTGAACAGATGATGAAGAATCATGACCAGGACTAGCATTAGAGAGACCACGACCATGGCCTTAGCCTCAGTCATGACCACAGGAGGAGTCTCTTGTGCAGATAGTTAGAGAAGTAACATTAGAGTGGTTGTGTGATAAAGGGGAGACATAGGGGAGCTGTTGGACTAATTTCAGGACATCAAATAGTGTAGGCAATGGATCACTTAAAAAGATCTAATCTACCACTCCAGATAATGAGTCTTGCAAGGCCGCAAGAAAGTTGAAGTTTATTACGCTGACGTTGTATCTCAGTGATATCAGCAGAGGGGGTGATATACTTCAAAATTGTCTGAGAGAGCACGACATTGATTGTAGTAATCCTCCAAAAATTCAATAGTAGAATACTCCTTTTTGGCTAAGTGTTCGAAAATTTCAAATACTTTCTTTGGGTTTAACTGATAAGAGTAAACATGTGAGAGATGGTCTCACATGGCTTTGGTAGTCCGGAGACAAAGAAGTGATTGGTTGATCTTGGGCTCAACAATATTGACCATCCAGGTCATGACGACAAAGTCCTCCTTAGTTCACAGATTGTATACTTCTTTAGTTTTATCATCAACATTATCAGTAGGTACATCCAGAGCATAAGAAGTGAGATGCGATTAAAAAACATGAGCTTTTACATAGAGATCGAAGGTCACAAAGTAAGTGTGATAGTTGAAGCCATCCACTTCATAGTAGTGACGCATAGCGTCCAAAGTGGCTCAACAAATTCCATCATAAAGAAATGTAGGATGACAAATGGGGTTGATGGCGGAAATGGAGGAGGGAGCGTGGGGTGTCGACGGTCACAGGAGGAGAGGGAGAAGGGGTCGGTGGCGGCAAGGGTGGGAGAGACAAGGAGGGGGGTGGAGGGTGGCAGTGGGCAGCAGGGGGGACAGGTGGCAGTGGGCAACACAGGGGGGTTGTGGAGGTGGGCAACAGGGGACGGGGCGACATGTAGAAGAGGGGGTGAGGGGAGAAGAGAAGGGTGGCAACTAGGGTGAGAAAAGAATGGGAAGAATTAGGGTTGGACACAGAGTTAAGGTGGATCGTATCCGTATGATACCATATAAAATAAATAAGTCTTTATTTGATGAGTTTCAAATAAACAAAATGTGCTATCTTTGAGAAAGTAAGAAATAGAACTTAGAAATATGAGATAATAGAAAAGATAAAGTCAAGATAAGTCTAAAGTGCATAACAAAACACACATCACAACATAGCATAACAAATAACACAATATCTAACTAAAGGGAAAATAATAGAAATAAGGAATATATGCCAACAATTTACATGAAGTAATTATGATTTGTTAATGTTGTTATATGGCAAATATTCTCTTATTATTCACATCCTTTTTAGTAAATGACTCATCTATTGACTTGCTTATCATAATTTTGAAATTCATATTCTTTTTGATATCCACTTGGATAATACTTTTCATCTTCTACAGGTGGCCTTTTTTATATTTGATGTTCTTTTTCTCATACATTGCTCGATCCCTAAATAATATGCTCATACAAGCTTTATGCTAATGATTTTTATTTTTGTCTTATCGTCTGAGGTATGCTTTCAACCCCAGGTGTAGGACATGGAGGACATGACATGCAGACGTGGACCCGACTTAAGGAGCTAATTCTTTATGGGAGATTGATTTGAGATAGTTTATATATCCCTCTACTTAGATCCTAATAATGTTGTACTTTCATACCCCCTAGTGGGAGAATATAATGTAACTTGGATAAATTAAATATAGCCATGATTTATTATTTTGCTGCTACACTTTGGTCTTTTTGTATATCATCATTTGAGAAATGAAAATTTTACATCTACAGGAGCATGCTTGTTAGTGTTTAGATAGATATTTTTTCCCCTCAAATTAATTAGAGAGTGTTTCCCCTCTTGGGGTCCCACTCCTTACAGAGTCCCTATAATGATACACTCACATACACACTCACATACACCGAGGAGTGTCAGTGGAACTTGAAATCCCAAGGTCTTATATAGTGGGCTAAGTGGATGAAATCCATAAGCAATATCTTGGTCAACATAATCCAAACTTTGGAATGATAATAAAAGATGATTAGACAACTTAGTAGAGTTAACATAAATAATATTGTCTATTGCACTGCATGAACTCATTATTCAGTCACTTATATGGTAAATATATAGAATAAACATACCTCACATGTGTTTAATGATTCATTTGGAAAATGTCTCACTCTTGTTGATTATACATTTCTAGTGTCTCAACAAACTCCTCAGGGCTACCCTAATAATGAGTCACCACAACAACAAAGTCCACGTCAACCAATAAGAGCAAGAAATTCACCTACAGGTGGGGGTTGTTTTCTTTGTAGTCTTTTAGTAGTAGACCCGTCTTTGTACCCTTACATTGCACGCAACATGTTTTGTGTGCACTTTCTGTATGACTCAGATTTTGTAGAGTACTACATGTTGTAAATGCAAACAATGTGGAACTACTCTTTTGTATAATACAAGCTAATGCCTTGTGGGTTCACATTAGGTACCCTTGTACATGATAGATTAACATATGCTTGGATACTCGATGATATAGTTCTCTTTAAAGTATTGATTTTTTTCAAAGAAAAAAAGATTAATACTGATTCTTGCATAACTGTCAATGATTTGAGTTTTATGTCTGTTCAAATTTTTGTCATGGTCGCATGGTGTATTGCACGACTTTAATCTTAGTTCATCATTATTCATGATTCAGGAATTGGGTACGTTGTACATATACAAAAACATGCTAAAGATCAATGGTTAGTCATGATATGTTTCACGAGCATGTTCCAAACTGTTCACAAATAATACATAATTTAATTGTAGCATGTCCTGAATACATGAATACTAAAAGTATTGCGCAATGCAGTCCTTTTTCTTACGACGGTACATTCTAATCAAATGTAAGATAATATTTCACATTTAAGTTGATTTTTTTTTAATTTCAATTTTGTAATATTTTTTTCACCATAAATTGACTTGGAGATGAATCAGAATATTGTGATATATGTATATCTTTATACCTATGTAAAAAACATCTCTATGTACATATATGTACATCTATACTACTATCTATACTACTACAAAAAGAGGGAGTTTTTCTCCCAAATTACAAACCTGCCATTTTAAACACTCTAACCAATCAGATTTCAACAATTCAAAATGCTGCCTTTTCCAGGATTCTCTCTCTTCTCATAATTTTTCTCAGGAGTTTGGCACTTTTAATCGTAATGTCTCTTGCCTCTCAATTAGTTATTCTATCCCACAATGACAACACCTCCAAGAAACCTTTTCTTAAGCAACCGGCGACCTATGACCTCCCTCAACCGCCAACCCACTACACATGGAAGCAACTGCCTTACTGAGTTATCTACCCGATGAATGTGGCAGATGCAATCTCCCCAACTGGTTAATTCCTTATATCTCCGTCACCGCTCTGTTATAGTGCCTAATTGGGACTTTTCCGGTCCGGTTTGAGTGCACAGTCTCGACAAAACTTTCGTCCCAGCACGTATAGAAGCAAGGGAAAAGAAGTTTGTACTTGCGATTGCCCTAGCAGAGAACAATGATGAGGGCGATAACATGGTTAGGCGTCAACTCAATGAACAGGTAGATAGCAGCAAGAGGCACCAGAGTTACCATGATTTTCATATTGTAAGTTTCTAGAATTGTCAGAAATTTAGATTTAAAGAATTTTTTTACCACTCATTCTAAAGGGAAGTCAAGCATGTAGTAAAGTTTTTCCCGATTTAATTATTTATTTGTCAATTCAATTCTCAACTTGTAACAACAATATCCCAGTAAATGCTGCTCCTTTCCCTTGTTATACGTCCTCAATCTCTCTGTAATCTGTCTTTCTGCCTCTCTTCGACTCTCATTTAATACACTGATGTGTGATTCAACTTTCTTTTCAGCCGAAGAGGTCTATGTTTCATATCTTCTTCATTATAAATCTTACATTAATTCTGGATTACTCTGCCTATCCCATTAACTGCAGTCCCAATTGCTCAACCACACACCCATTCTCATTTTTGGCGAACCAGTGACCTCTTTGCTCCAGCAACCTCCTTCTGATTCCTCTTTATTAAGATTAATTCAAATTACGACGCCCAATTCATTCCCGATCGCTCTTTCATGCATAAACTGTCCTTCTCTTCCTTCTTATCAACTCTCTTGAACGGTTGAATAGAATATGAAGGTACTGAACATAACAGAGAGCTGAAAATAAAGAATACACATTGTCTTTTTCAACATTTCCTCTTGCCCAGACGACAAGTAGGAGAGGCAACTCAAAAACTAAGCAATCAAGCATATGCTCTTAGGATCTGATGTAGAAGCACTAATAGATGTCACAAACTTTTTCATTGCCACCGATAGATATAGCAGTTCTGCAAATTTATTGTTATGGCCGTTGATGTCTTTGGTGCCTCTCTTTTATATTTCTTTGCGAAGTCATCAACAAAATATTTGTTTCTTTAACATTCTAATCATTCCACCATCTTTAAGCTACTGAGGGGAGTGATTAGATGGTAATGTATGTCCATAGAGCAAATCATGTGATGATTGACATGGCATAAACCTTAAAAAGATTTGATTAATGCTTATAAAAATAAGCTTCTAATTCATCTATTTCACTCGCTTATGAGATAATGAGGAAACAAAGTGAAAGTCTATAGAATGACAATACTCAATGATGTATGTCTTCAAGTATTAGACTTGGAAGAAATGAGATCATACGAATGCTAAGAGTATGTACATTCTTATTATGTTCCTAGTCGGTTGTTATTGTGGAAGGTAGATAGACACCAGTAACACATAAGACTAGAGTGTGGGTTGGTTGATGACAAAACCTCATTTGTCAGGATATGACAATATCAAACCAAGCACACATATACGTGTTAGGGAATAGTATATTGGACATACCCACCTCGAGAGTGACACATGGTTTTGGTGGTCATAGTCATCTCACATAGTGAAAGTGGTGATTGTGATTCTTAGACCTGAAATCACTACACTAATCACATGTCATTGGGTACGCCTTGACATCATCAAACACATTCTTGAAACATGATTTGTTATAACAGTGATGATTGGGTGACTTTGACACATGAAGATAGACTGTGAATGATACATATGAGATTTGTCCCTCCTACTGGAATATGATATCCTGACCACTTGATAAGTGAGACTGAGAAACACATGCACATGCACATGCACATGTGAACCAATATATGATATTGAGGGCACATTATCTCAGGCAGTCTGCTCTTGGTTCAAGGAACAAGGATTGAACATTGAGAGGATGATCATCCATCCTCGAGTTCATCCTAGATATCAGAGACAAAGGAATTATATGATCACTACAACACCTTACACTAATTGTATGTTGAAGTTGTTCTTCAACTTTCCATTCACTTGGGTAGCACGAATGTGAGACTAGGCACCACTCTCTTCTGATGAAGTTATAAGCCAATTATGGACATTCATACCAACGTGATATGAGACCTATAGGGTCACACACATAGGAACTCATCTAGAAGAGGAGTTTGATCTTGAATGACAATTGGATTGATTACTAAAGTGTTTATGTATTCAATTCACACAACATATCAACTTATTGGCTGAACTGGTCTACCAAACGACCATCTCACTGAGTGAGACGGCCATTGGGCAGCTAGATGGGCATCTCAAGTGTTGAGATGACCATTTGGGTTGTCAAGCTAATCAGAGTTCTAATTGACTAAGTTCTTATAATATACTAAATCTTGAGTTTATTTGCAATTTAACCCATTTTCAAGATTTTATCTCCTTCATATTCTTTTTGTCCCTTTTCCTAAATTTTCCTATCTTTTCTATCCTCTTTGTCCTCAATGTTGAAATTGAGCTATACTTGATGGCTTGAACTATATTTACCCACATTCATTTCAATGAATGGGTTTTTGCTCATATATCTCAAATAGTGTGTTAATTAGAGTCTAATAATGCAAAATGACCATTAATGAGAGATAATTAGTAGATTTTATTAATTTAGAGTTTTATGGCTTTGTGGGACAAGAAATGAGAAATAATAAATTTTATGTCTAAATTTATTAAGAAAGATACTAAATATATTTATTAGACACTTAGCATACAACCAAATACAAAATGCATGAGAAATTAATGTAAAGTTAAATTCCTCACACTTTAATTAGCAAACCCATGAATTATTGGTATTTCTCTACCCTCTTAATTAATTGATTAAATATGCAACTCTAATATATATAAATGCCTATTTTATGGAAAAAGAAAACCCCCTTAACTCCTATTTAGTCTGCCTTTAATTTGTTTAACCATTGAATATTAATTACTTTCTCAATTGAATTGGTATTTAAAATCCTAATTACCATAGGATTTAATAGAGGTATTTGACTAAGTAATTAAGAATTTTCCTAAATACTTTTCCCCCTCAACATAACACAACAATGTTACTTTATCCCCCCATCTCTAATGTGACATTGAGTTATTCCTCTCTGAAATGGGTGACGCCCGTCGCCTCCTCCTTCTCTCCTCACGTCCACCTCCTATATCTTTTGTTCCCTCCTTCCTTTACCCATCAACAGCCGAAGCCCTAGCCGCCAATGCTTCCCTACCCTGCGCCCATCCGACAGCCATCTACACGATGCCTCATTCTCTTCTCCTCCAACAACGACTCCTGGACCACTCACAACCAGCCGCAATGACCTACCTTGCTAATCTGATCTTCCATAGTCTATGGAAGTGCCCATGGAGCCATAGTGATGCATATTGAAGTTCTAATCTCCCCACCCTCAATGACACCATCTAAACTCCAATTAGACTCCTTCTATCCCTCATCACCAACACCCTCACCATCACATGCATGCAATCCACCAGATGATGCACCACATGCAAACCCCACCATCGAAGTTCAGATATTCCATGATGCTCATCCGCCACACTCTCCAGATCCACTCCCCTCCTCATATATTCCGAGCCTAATGCCATCAGCTATTACAGAAATGCTGAACAAGCCCCAACCTTCTCCCCGACCTATGATCTACATCCATCAATAAACCGTTGATCGCTGCCACTTGCATTACCTTCTCCTTTAGACCACCACACCACGACAGTTGAATCACCTTTTCACCACTCCACAAGCCTCAAGAAACTACCGTCCACCATAAACCCATCGCCAGCAAGCCACAACTAGTCCCTTTCTCCTTGTTGTGATTGTGTCCTGTACAAGTTCACCTCTCGACCACCACCATCACCATCATCTGTTGAGCCGCCATCTGACCTGTGGAAGATCTATAAACACGACAAAGCTTTATGATCACCACTATGGTCTCATCATCTATGACTTCCTCTTGGTCGTACTTCAGATCTGACACCCACAACACCACTTCTAGAAGAACCCTGATGCTATCACACACTAACAGAAGGGTGTCGTAGCCACCAAGTGCAATGTCATCGACCTTGACAGTAACGCGGTCGTTTGCAACCATCAGATCTGCAACACCACAATGTCTACAAACACCTCCATTCAACCTGATGATAGTGACTCATTACAACCTGCTCCTTCCTGGGTCACATGATCATAGAGAACGTGATGATGTGTTTGGGTCCCCATCTCATTGTGAATCAACCAGACATTCAACCTCCATGGTAATCCTAGACATGTAAGTCTTCATTTCACATTCAATAGTTTTGTTTTAAAAAATAGATTATAAAGATGGGATAAGTATGGAGTAAGGATAGTCTAGTTATTTAAAACCATAACATGAACTAGTCAATTAGTTTACCTATCAACTTTGTTGTATAAAAATTTAAATATTAGATTGCATGAAATCAACCCTGTAATGATATGTTAAAGTGAAGGCTTGATATTAAATAGAAGATATTGTATAAGTCCTAGGTAGATTGATATCCAAAATGATTAATGAATCTCCCTAATTGATTATTGTATAATTTACCAAGATCTAAGAATCATTAGTGAGTTTATCCTTGTTTTAATGTATTATATACATTAGAAACCATATATACATACATATATATATATATATATATATATATATATATATATAGGTTCATTAAATGATAATTACAAATACATATGGACCTAGGCAACAATCTCATCTAAATTGATCCAAGGGAAGCTGAAATTTGTATAAGAATGCTTCTATCTATATTGTCTTCTTATGAACTAAATGGTGAAAAAGATAATAATGTGTAAAAGAATATATTTTTATAAACATATATCTAGAAGACATGTTAGTTAGATCATAGCATGTGTACATTAGTGAACTTAATAGATATTCATGTGGAATATACTTACACCAATATACATGTTAAGCATGATGTTAGGAATAATATGGATTCACATTATAGAGAAGAAAATGACATCATTAAACCTAAATTGGAAGAATATATATATATATATATATATATATATATATATATATATATATATATATATATGTATATGAGTTACATGGACTTATGTGACTAAAGATGAGTAATTAGAACTAAGAGTGATGTATAAAGCATCACATATTATATCAACAAAGATTAAAATCATAAACCCTAACATGACATTAGATAATCGGGAATTGGGTAAGAATGATATGAACATATAATATGAATGAATATGTTCACTTTGACTTGGTTAACATACATAATGTGTTTCTAGGATGAAAAGTTGACTTTGTGGACCATTCAAGTTAACCTTTATGTGTGAAAAGAGGTATGTGCAACCCTATTTTTGTATGTGCATTCTAAACCCTAAGTTGGGTATTTTGATATCCAACTCTAGTATTTCTAATGAGGCATTATCTTAGCCTTTATTCTCTTTATTGCCTTCTTGTGACACCTTTACTTCAATTATTTTAGGGTCTTGGACCCCACTTGCAATGTTTTCAATTTATTAAATCTTCCATATAAATTCTTCTAGCATGATGATGAAGATGACTAATTAACTAATGTAGTGTACATGTACAAACCACCCATAGTTTGGGCATGATCCCTAGGGAATGTGACCACTCTCCCCACTTTTATATATATTGTAGGTGTTTGGGAATGTGACCACTCTCCCCACTTTTATATATATTGTAGGTGTTTGGGAATGTGACCACTCTCCCTAACCTATTTGTTTTGGTTGAGGTTAGGTAGGTGCCTCAACCCTATATTAGCTTAATGTAGTCATATTAAATCATGCATGCACCGTTATTATTATTTGACTTGACAAAATTATTATATATTTACTCACCTCATACTTTTGACCCTCTTCGCATAGTAGTTCTTTATCATGCAATACATTACTTTATGTTTGTCCTTATTCCTTTATTTGGCACATACTTTTATCTTTGCTTGCTGGGTGATCCCAGCCACCCAGGTTTAGAATCAAAGTGTGCAACAAGAGCATGGTGAACCATCCTAAGACTAGGAGAAAGGAGTTCATCCTTCCATCATGGAATATAAATTATTTCTTTTATTGGAGACATAATGATGTAGTTGAGTTTCCCTCTACTTAGATCCTTTATTTGTATAAAGCATATACACCCTTATTGGGAAAATTTTAATGTACTCTTTATTAAATTGATATAGTCAAAGATTTAACTTCCACTGCTATTCATTGGATTTTGTTTACCATTTTAGTAGAGAGGTGATTGATTTCACTTCTTTACAGTTCTTCCTTGAACCGACCGATTCAATGTGATTGAACCAATCGACTCATCTCAAACTCAAGAAACAGGCATCTCGCCTGGGTGAGATGACTCAGTTGGGTTGAAATATGGTCCACGATGTTTCCTGAATAATTTCAATTGTACTTTACTTGAGGTGCAAGCAAATTAATATGTAATATTAATTGGAATAGAAATTACCATATTCATGTGCGATTGGGAAACTATCAAACGACCATTTGGCAGTGTGAGACGACCGTCTCGCACCCCAGACAACTATTTGGGTGTGCCAAAAAACCGTTTGGCATCTCACAGATTGTGAGAGATCGAGTTTTTCTAATCCCTTCCACTCCCATGAAATCCCATACAAATTGGGAACCCTGGCCCAAACCCCACCTATAAAAGGAGGGGTACTGGGGGCTTCCCAAGACACAAAACACACAACTGAGAACTAGTTCGTCTGACAATTATTGTCCTATTTGATTGTGGTAACTGAGAGAGCCCAAACAAGTCCTACCCAACAGGGATGGATTAGCTATTGGAGAGAAACAATTGATGATCGTTGTTGGTAGGAGAGTAGGTTGGTGACTAGTACACCAACAGGAGGGACAAATCCTTCATGTCCATTCTTGGTGAACGACAAGAGTTCTAATTGGTTCGTCTGGACTACTATAGAGGTAGGAGACCTTTGACTGCTACTCAGAGAGCAAGATCAACCTACAGTCCGTGATGAGACCACGGGAGTCAATGCAGAGGTTGAACAGACAATTGTTCATGGTGAAGACCACGAGCTACACATCCACCATATAAGAGCAACTAATCAACAGTTGCAAAAAAGTGAGTTTTGTCACTGGACTTGCTCTAGGACCAGGTATAACTTGCTAAAACCATCCTTCTTATTTCATAGTGGTTGACATGATCTTACTATTATGGAAATACATATAGATAAAATTTTTGTTTCTGCTTCTATACTCTGTGCCCATATTTCCCAACGCTGGTATCGAAACCACGTTAATTCACCATGTTTTAGGATAATCGATATGATGTGATTTTTGGTTTTATTGTATATTTATTGCATACAACATGAATATTTAAACTGCTCTCATGTGCATATTCGATCAAAGACATCATATAATCTCAAAGTAATATATGTATATATATATATATGAAATTTACATGTGTCACCCTAAAAGTAGTTTTATGGTGGATGTGTAGTGTGGTTATGGCCTAAACCCTACATCTATGTATGGTTGGATGGTTTAGTTGTTCTTGTTTATTTTGGTTTGCGTACCGAGCCTTTACCTCCATCCTCCCAATGTAAAGTGATTCTTTCCTACATTTACTCACCTCGAATGTAACTTGAGGTTTCTCTTACTATGTTATAAAGTAGCAATAGGATAGTTTTCCTTTTCTTCCAATGACAAGGAAGATGATCATTGTCGGATGAGACGACCAGTTTGTGGGATGAACCAACTGTATGGAGGACAGAACCATGGAGCCAGACAACCACCTGGAGGGTCCAACCGACCGTTTGGAATGAGTCCATACATCAGTTTAACAAGAGGCCATTCATGATGACCAATTGACCGACCAAGAGGTGAGATGACCAGTTCAATGGTTGAACCGATCTACTCAGATTGGTAAGCACAAATCTACATCAACCACAGGTTCATACATGTGATGTGATGATAGACCTAGGTGGTAGTAATTTATTGTGGCTCAAAGGAGTTACAAGTAGACATGTCCATAATCACCACTTTAAGTTTTATATTTCATATTTACATTGTGGGATATTTCATGTATATGATACGTACTATATATATGGTGATTAGATACAGTATATATATATATATATATATATATATATATATATATAATCCCTCAAGCAAACATATTAAGTCTAAAAGATGATTTCCAATAGCAATATACATGAAAATCTTGATCGACCAAGCCTATATTTACACAAATCATGGTGTGTCGTCTATCTCGTGTAAATGTGATGGTAGATATGTAGATTTTCACAAAGTATGGTGCATATATATCATATTGGCTATTGGGTTAGGCTTAACTGGTATATTAGAGAGCCCAAGCCCAGAAGTATGCAAATGATCATGATAAGGAGTTGCACATATCATATATCCAAGAGTTGCATGTGATTCAATCGACATGATGGCCTACCTAAATAATCAAGTTGTGGGCGATCAGTAAAATCTGACTCATGATTTTACAAAATATGGATCTGGGCTCATTAGAAAAATTGTTCGTTGGAATTTTCTGAATTGATACTTTAGGGATATCAATTTGAAAAAAATAATGATAATAATTAATTAAAGACCTAATGATTATCGCCCAAATTTTAATCAAATCAAATCAAATCAAATCAAAATATTTTTTTGAAAAAATTACAAATCCTTTTGTAGAGAACCAAATGGCAAAAACAAGCAATCACTTTTCTATGTGATTAGTCCTTGAGAAACACAAACTTACTGGGAACAACTTCCGTGACCGGTTCAGGACGTTGAGAATCATTATCACACATGAGCGCAAGCTCTATGTCCCAAAAATGCCACAACTAGAGGAACCACCTCAAAATGCACAAAGGGTTGACGTGGATGCTTACAGGAAGCATACTAAAGATGCTGTGGATGTCAATTGTATGATACTATGATCCATTAACTATGATTTGCAGAAGCAGCATGAGAACATGAATGTAACAGAGATGGTCACACATCTCACAAAGATGTTCCAAGATTAGGCAATACGGGAGAGATATGATGTCTCTAAGGTGTTGTTCAAATGTACCATGGCAGAAGGTGACCCAGTAGGTCCTTATGTGCTCAAATTGATTGGGTATGTGGAGAACCTAGCTAGACTAGGATTCCCTTTGGGTCAAGAGTTGGCCAATTATGTGATTATGTAGTCCCTACCAGAGTCATACAGTCAATTTGTCATAACTACAACATGAATGACTTTGACAAATCATTGACAGATTTATTGGGCATGTTGAGAACAATTGAGACATAAATGAAGAAAGACAAGCCCAAGTGTGTGATGGTGATCAACAAGACAAAGGGAAAGTCTAAAGGCAAAGACAAAGCTAAGAAGAGTTTTAAAGCTCGCCAGAAGTCCAAGTCTTCATATCTCAAGGCAAAAGGTTGAGTAAAGAAAAGAGGCAATTGTCACCATTATCACCAGCCTGGACATTGGAAGAGAAATTGCCCACTATGGTTAGAGAAGAAGAAGAAGAAGGAAGGCAATGAGGCCTCCACTTCAGGTATAAACAATATAAGATAAATTTGATTACTTCTTTATTTTAGTATATGCTACCAAATAGAGATCTAACATATTGATGTGCAGGATCTGACAAGAAGTAAAGACCTTCATGGAAGGATAAAGATGGACAAGGTGGAGCAAGTGTTGCGGAAGCCATAGTCTACATTCAAATTTATATAAGCTCAATGGTCATGTAATAGAGTTACTAGAACTGTTATTTCATTATTCCATTAGAATAAAAACATTTTCTTTATGCATCTTCTATGGACAAAGATGAATATCAATAAAGAGTTGTTAATGCTTCTATTTCAAAATATATGATCTTGTATGACATTAGACCAAAAACATCTTATGATATTTATGCAAAATAATCCAAATATGATGTCTACAATGTTTATACCAAAGGATTATAATTGATAACTCAAGACTATCATTAGCAATAGTCACCATGGACGTACAATAAGAAATTCATATCTAGAATACATATTGATGTTAATCTAAATTCCCTTGGTTATTGAACCTAAAGAAATATGCAAGTCTTACTTACTCATAATATGACATAATATCCTTCACTATATGTAGTGTGAGGATAAGTCTTGCATCATACCACATACATATGATGCATGAAGATTTTATGGAATGAATGCTATAGATAATTACTTATACTTCATATTCATTTACTATAATATGGTGATATGTACTGTAACATCCCTGACCTGGGTTATGAACTAACCCTAGGTGTTTAGCTTAAATAAGTGATTAAATGCTTGTGGATATCTTATGAAATGTAATTAATGCTTTTGAGGAACTTATATTTCCAGTTCAGTCCTTTTTGCATATTGTTGAAACATTGTTTTGTTAATTTTGGACTAAAGTGCAAATTACCCAAGTTGAGGGGTTAACTTGCAAATTGCACATGTTGAGATGTTCCTCTGATGTTAAGACATCATAAGAATGAATATGATATGGTGGAATGGATTCTCCAAGCTTGAACACCAAGATATAGCTTGTAGAGCAATCCTTATGCTTTAAAACCTAATTTTGGTGTAAAGTGCAATTTACCCAAAACCTAGGGTCCAACATGTAAAATATATCCTCTAGAGTATCTCTTATGTTTATTGACATCAAGTAGAGCAAATAAAATGAGGAGGGAACCTCATTTGAATGATTAAGAAGGAAAGATAATCTTGATATTATAATAATCAAGATTTAAACAAATGACCTTGTATATATACAACTTGTTATAATGTTTTCCTTTTAACCTTGGATAAGGGAGGAGTTTTGCATGTGATTAGGAGAAAGGGACGTGGCCAAGGATTATGCAAGCCTTGGTGGATATGTTTAAGAAATAAAAGAAATAACAATCTTTTTCTTTGCCTTGGAAATATCCAAATATATATAAGCATCCTTAACAACAAAGCAAGGGATTGTTTCCCTTAGTTCTCTTTCTCATCTCCTTGCCTTGGACGACCAAAGGACAGCTCTGGAGTAGAAGGAAGACGAACAATCTGGTTTGGTAAGTATGGACCATCATCTACCTCGAATTCATGGTGGGAACCCTAATACAAGGTTGGTTTATTGGTGTTTTTCACACAATTCTTCTTTCTAGCCATCTTCTCCATCCAAAACTTGAAGAACGGACCTTGGGAAACCACTAGAGCTTCATCCACCATTAAAGCTACGAAGCTTGGAGCTATAGATCAGATCTAAAGGCGGGTTTTATAACTCTAACCCTTAAGCTTTGCTTTTGCATCCTTCTTTCTTAGAAACGTTGCTTATTCTTCTTCTTTAGACACCTTTGTGTGTTCTTGCAAGTATTTCTGTGAATTACAACCCCTGTTCTTGAGGTATAAGATAATGACGTTAATACCAATTTTTATCCAAAAAAGGAACTTTAGAAAACGATCTCCAACTTTTGCAAACGGTTTCCCAAACCGTTTAGGAGCAAACGGTTTCAAACCGTTTGAATGCAAACATTTTCAACCAAGAACGCATGGAAGCAAACGGTCCAAGACTGTTTGGATGCGTTGACTAGGCGTTGACCATTTGGAGGTCATAGAAACGATCCCAAGACCGTTTGGGGGTCACCCAAGACCGTTTGGAGGTCTAGGGTTGACTATGGTCAAGTAGTTGTAAATCTAAAGGTAACAAGTTGAAGTGTAATGGATTAGTGACCTAATAATCAATTCAATGAATCAAACCTTCATGGGTTGAGTTAATTTTTGATGTTGACTTGAGAAAATGGTCTCAAGACCATTTGGAGGTCATCCAAACGATCCCAAGACCGTTTGGGGTCAGGTCATGACCAAGTTGAATAATGGTTCAAAGGTTTCAAATCAATTAGACACATGTTGATGTGTGTTGAAGGGTAATCGATTCCAAACCCTAATCCAATTGATCCAAGCCCTAATTGATGATCAATTGAGGGTCAATTGAGTGTCAAATCAGTTGAGGGTTGACTTAATTGACTCAATTGATGATTGGCTAACAAGTGCATGAATGATTGAAGGGTTCAACATTGGAAACCCTAACTCAATTGAAGTGGTTGAGACACTTTTTGGTCCATGCGGTTTTGAGGTGGTTTGGACCAAACGGTCTCAACACCATTTGGGACCAAATGATCCCAAACCGTTTGGTGCTCATGCGGTTTCAAGAACGATTGTGTCCATGCGGTTTCAAAGTCAAACTTGGCCAAACGGTCTTGAGTGTGCACTTTACCAAACGGTTTCAAAAGTCAACAAGACCAAACAGTCAACGACACCAAACGGTTTCAAGGTCTGACCAAGACCGTTTGAGGGTTTAGTATGTAAGACCGTTTGAGGTCTAAAAAGGTCAAGATCGTTTGACGCCTTAGTGGTCAAGATGGTTTAGTGGTTGATTAACCTAAACCTTATAAAAACCTAAAGTGATTAAGGGACTTAGTAATTAGTTGATTAATGTATGCCTTAATCAGTGGTGATCACAACAATGGTACCTTGATGAGATAGAGTGACCAATACCTTTGATCAAGTGAGCCTTAATGACCACAATAATAATGACACAACCCATGATGTCAGTGTTGAATTGACTTAGCCTAATCATAGGTGATGTAAGCATCATCTGATAGAAAGAGGAGAGAGAAGGCTCCCTATATAAATGAGAATGAAGTAATAAATCTCCAATATGTTCGACTATGTCTAATTAGGGTATGATCCTTCATAGTGAGATCATGGAAACCCTAATTATGATGGTTAACGAATCTTAACCTAATTGAAGGACATCAATGGAAGTAAGCCCTATGCAATATGAATAGTAAACCCTAATCTAGGGTAATCTGATGATATGAACAGTAAACCCTAATTCTGGGTTATGCTTTTAAGCATGAAACTCTATGATTGAAGTATTAAATGAGGAATCATTATTCCTAATTTAGCTATAGGGGTTGATTAACCCTAATGGGATTAAAAAGGGAAAACCTAACCCTAGTAGGGGCATAGTGGTACAACCCTTGAATTGAAAGGTTATCTTTGTTTTATAATGTGCTAATATAGAGATATTGTGCTTATTATCAATTATGTTAGTCATGTAGGTCTTTATCAAGAAGTGATCATAGCCAGGTAAGGGTTATGATGTCATATTTATTGAAAGCACTTTATAAGTTTTGAAAGTAATGACATGCTATGTTGCCTAGTATGAGGTGACATATGAGATTCATAGGCTATATGAGCCATGAGAAATATCTGTATTGTCATCAAGTCATCAAAATGTTACTTGGTAACAAATGTCTTGATGATTTAAGGGTTTGAACACCCGTATTCCTGAATCATAATGATGAGATGATTAGAGATTGATATCCCAATGATAACTGGATGTGAAATGAACTTGATACAATTAGTACTCTTTCTTTATAGAAATTGTCTTATTGATTTATGTTTGAAAACATGCCTGATGCTAAAAGAATGCTATAATGTACTTAAATAATCAAGTATAATGATATCATGTAGAGCCCTGACCATAGATCCATCATTGTTAGAAGTTAAATGATGGTGAAACAGGTTTTCCTAAGGGAACTCCTGGAGAGAATACTTTTGAGTATGTGGGGGTTATGGACGCGAATATCCTTACGTCCTAATGTAGGAATTGATGTGAGATGTATATTTAATCTCTCAATCCTCCATTATATGTTTATGCTGGGATGATGTATCACTAATCTCCCGATGATGTTGTTAATGCCGCATCGATGAGAGATAAACAAGAAATCCCTCGATGGCGAAGAGAGTACAACATGCCACTGTAACTCTAATAGTGAAGTTGCCAGAATACCCTGGAAAGCTATTATAACAGAGACACAAGATGTCCTGCATGATGATCCTCACACTGACTAAGGAAGATGAGGTCATAGGATCCGGCTCTTCTGATGACCTATGTATGGTACCGATTGCGATTTCGTAATGGTCGGTTGGAGTATGAGAGGTGTAACTCATCTCCTCAGGGAATAAGTATGTTTGTAAAATGTAATCAGCTGTGTAGCATATTTGCTTAGGTTGAACTACGAGAAACAATGATTGATGATGCATTGTTTATTTAGTCCTAATTGGACCAGTAACATACATGTTCTTCATATTCCTTACTGAGTGTATAACTTGCTATTCAGTTATGTGATAATTGAAATGATTGCATAGAGAATACTTCTCTACTTAGCTTATTTAATGATTGCCTACTGTTAAATAATTATAAATCTTCTACTCAGTGTTATTCATTTATTTGCAATAACAATGCTTCTGGTGGAGAGTTATAACTCTCACTGGGACAATTATTCAATTGTCTCACCCCCGTGGGATTCGAATTTTTAGGTAGACGCCGAGGATGTAGGAACCCATCAGTGGGTGAGCAATAACAACAACAACAATAATAATATCAGGGACAACAATGATCCTCAAGTGGAGGCACTGTCTGTTGAGTCTTGTATATAGAGAGTCCTATGTGTCGTCTCTGTACTCTCAGGTCTTAGGAGTCAGTAGATGTTTATTATAGATATGAGATTTTGGCATAATGCCTCGAGATTTCGTATCTTGCCTTGTACAGTTAACAGGGCAGTTGATGTTGTAACCCTCGAGATGTGATTATTATAGAGATGTAATGATGGATTGGTTTGTAAATAACTTAACTTGTTTATTTATAAAAGAGTTTTACTGTTCGAGGATCTCTTTACAAAAAGTTTTAATTTTTAGTGATTTTCAGTATTTCTGCTGCTAATTAATCGCTTCCGCATTCGTTGATCTCGTTTCCCCGAGAAGTGTCATCACAATTTAGTGGTATCAGAGCTCTAGGTTCGCTGAGTCTACAGAGACATAGGACTTAGGATGTTGAGTCTGTTCTAGTGCCTTCCAGTATATCTGATAGTGTCTTCTGCTCATTAGGAGGAGAAGATAAAACTAAAGATGTCTGGACCACATGAGGAATACGTTGTAGAAAGTAGTGTCCCTGCACCTAGAGAAGGTGCAAGAAACCCAGAAAGAGAAGAACCTGTGCCTGAACCACCCTAGTTCGATCCAACTGACATGGGGAACCCAACCGTCCAAGCCATGTTTGGGCAGTTTATGACTGCCATGACACATATGACTGATAGGATGCCTATACTTATACCTAGGGCACCTACCCATCCTGAAGGATAAGGAGCCGACAAGATGTTTGAATGACTTCACCGAGTTGGAGCCACAGAGTATGCTAGAACAGCTGACCCAACAGATGTTGACTTGTGGTTAACTGAACTAGAGAAGGCCTTTAGAATCCTGAACATCCCAGAAGATGAGAAGGTTAGACATGTTGTGTATCTTCTCAAGGGAAGTGCTGGTCATTGGTGGACCATGGAAGAACAGAAAAGGCCAGGTGTGGAGATTGCATGGGAAGTTTTCTGACGGGAATTTATCAATAGATATTTCCCTAAGACATTTCTGGATGAGAAGATCTCTCAGTTTGAGAGGTTAAGGCAAGGACCTATGAACATTAGCAAATATGAGGCTAAGTTCATGGAGTTGTTGCAGTTTTGTCTACATATGGCAGCTACAGATGAAGAAAGGATTAGGCGTTTTGAGAAAGGATTAAACGCTGAATTGACCACCCCTGTGTCTGCACTGGAGAACAGGGAAAGGTTTTCTACCTTTGTAGAATCTGTCAGAAGGGTAGAAAGGTCTATGGCAGAGAAGAGACAGACCAAGAATAAGAGGATGTATCCCCAGTTCCAAGGATCTTCATCTAAAGATTTCAAGAAACCTAGGTTTTCTGTGCCTACACCACCACCTAAATTCAGTACCCAGACACAGTGGACGTCAAATAGGGGTAGAGGAAGAATCCTACCACTAGAAGGAGCTCACAGTTCAACATCTATGTCAGTCACAGGACCACCCAGACCACAACAACTGAATAGAAGCTGTTACATATGTGGAAATATGGGACATCTGATGAAAGATTGTAGAGTCAGAGAAGTGAGTGTAACTCAACCTCAAAGGCAGAATCAGCAAGTATCCCAAAGGAGATAGTTTCCAGGAGGAGCTAGAGGATGTGGACAAGCGTCCCAAGCTGGATCATCGACACCTAGTCAATGGGCACCGAATCAACCACAAGAGACGACAAGATTTTATGTGATAAATCCACCTGATGTAGTGATCAACCCTCGGGTTGTGGCAGGTCAGATGGAATTGTTATATTCTGATATGTCTACATCTTGCGTTGTATCTGTTTTAATTGATCCGGGTGCTATGCACTCCTTTATCACTCGAAGAGTGATTCTTGACTGCAACTTGACTATAAGTCATAGAGTAGATAATTTGTTGTTAGAAACTCCGTTGATGGGGTCTGCTGTGTTGCAGGAGGTATGTTCTCCCTGCATCCTTTTCTTTTCTAAACATCACATTCAAGTGGATCTTATACCACTGGAGATGCATGGATTTTATATAATCCTTGGAATGGATACCTTAGAAAAGTATAAGGTTATCTTGGATTGTGAGTCCAAGCAAGCTGTGTTCACAGATGATAGTGACACATGGGTCTTTCAAGCAGAAAGAAAGATTCTACCCACCTGTCTTGTGTCAGCTATGGTTGCTGAGAAGATGGTGAGGCAAGGATGTTATGCATTCTTGGCCCATGTGGTAGATACTACCATGGAGAGTCTTAACCCTACTGAAGTTCCGGTAGTCAGGGAGTTTGTAGATGTATTTCCTGAAGAACTTCCAGGTGTGCCACCACCTCGAGAGATTGATTTTGAGATCAATTTAATCCCAGACACGCAACCTATAGCACAAACACCATATAGGATGGCGCCTGCTGAGATGGCAGAACTTAAGAAATAGCTGCAAGAGTTGCTCGAGAAGGGTTTCATCCGACCGAGTACTTCACCATGGGGTGCTCCGGTCCTCTTTGTTAAAAAGAAAGATGGGTCAATGCGGTTGTGCATTGATTACAGACAGTTAAATAAAGTAACAATAAAGAATAAGTATCATCTACCGAGGATTGATGATCTCTTTGACCAGTTGCGTGGTGCAACCGTCTTCTCAAAAATAGATTTGAGGTCGGGATATCACCAACTGCGTATTAAGGATGGTGACATACCTAAGTCTACTTTTAGGACAAGGTATGGTCACTATGAGTTCACAGTTATGTCATTTGGACTAACTAATGCACCAGCTGCATTTATGGAACTCATGAATAGAATCTTCCAACCTTTTCTCGATCAGTGTGTTTTTTTCTTTATAGATGACATCCTGATCTATAGTAAGGATGCTCGGCAACATGAGCAGCATCTTCGTCAGGCTCTAACTTTGCTAAGAGAGCATAAGTTATATGCTAAGTTTAGTAAGTGTGAGTTTTGGTTACCAGAAGTATCTTTTCTTGGGCACGTAATATCTGCTTTAGGTATAAGTGTTGACCCTAAAAAGGTAGAATCTGTTCTACTTTGGGAGCAGCCGAAGACACCGACAGAGATCTATAGTTTCTTAGGGTTGGCAGGCTATTACCAAAGGTTCATTAAGAACTTCAGTTCTATAGCTTTACCCTTGACTAAGTTGACTAGGAAGGATGTTCCTTTTGTTTGGAGTGATAAGTGTCAACAATCGTTTCAGTTGTTGAAGGAAAGGTTAACAAGTGCACCTGTGCTTGTGTTACCTGAGCAAGGAAAAGGATATATAGTTTTCTGTGATGCCTCTAAGAATGGACTAGGATGTGTGTTGATGTAGGATAAATAAGTGATTTCTTTTGCTTCTCGACAGCTTAAGAAACACGAGGAGAATTATCCAACACACGATCTAGAACTTGCTGTTGTATTTCATGCCTTGAAGATCTGGAGACATTATCTTTATGGAGAGACATTCTAGATTTTCACAGACCATAAGAACCTTAAGTATATCTTTTCTAAGCATGATCTTAACATGAAGCAACGCCGCTGGATGGAGTTAATCAAGGACTATGATTGTACGATTGATTACCATCCAGGGAAGGCCAATGTAGTTGTTGATGCTTTAAGTAGGAAATCAGCAACACCAGCTTTAGATAGAGCACAACTGAATTCTTTGTTATGCTCTAGAAGGGATATGCTTATCTCCTTAAGGCAAGACAATGTACAGTTAAAAGTATCATTGTTAGCCGGGTTGTTAGCTGAGATGTAGATAAAACCTACTCTAAGACAGCAGATCAAGGAAGCACAACAAGTTGATGTTGCAGTTCAACTAATTAGATCGGAGTATGGTTGTGAGAAATGAGATGGTTTCCATGACTCAGATGATCAAGTAGCCTATTATCATGGTAGGATGATAGTACCGGATGTGGATAACTTGAGGAAGTTAGTCCTAGAAGAAGCTCATTCTTCAATGTATGCTATGCATCCAGGAAGCACCAAGATGTATCGAAACTTAAAAGATATGTATTGGTGGCTTGGTTTGAAGAAGGACGTTGCTAATTTTGTTATGCGGTGTCTTGTGTGTCAGCAAGTTAAAGCTGAACACCAAAAGCCTACAGGAACAATGCAACCTTTACCCATACCACAATGGAAGTGGGATCATGTAACCATGGATTTTGTGGTTGGATTACCTAGAACAGCCAAAGGACATGATTCCATCTGGGTAATAGTTGATAGGTTGACAAAGACAACACATTTCTTACCTGTCAAAACAACCTATTCTACTGAGAAGCTGGCACAGTTATATGTGGAGGAGATAGTGCAGTTGCATGGAGTCCCAGTTACCATTGTTTCTGAAAGAGGTCCCCAATTTACGAGTCATTTTTGGGAGTGACTTCATAAAGCCTTAGGCACACAGTTAAGGTTTAGTACAACCTTTCATCCACAGACTGATGGACAGTCAGAAAGGACTATACAAACTTTAGAGGACTTGCTCAGAGCATGTGTTCTTCAGTTTACAGGGAGTTGGGATCTACACCTAAGCTTGATAGAGTTTGCCTACAACAATAGCTATCAACATAGCATTGACATGGCACCTTATGAGGCTTTGTAAGGTAGACTTTGTAGATCACCCATATGTTGGTATGAAACTGGTGAATATCAACGTTTAGGTCCTAATCTTATGCAACAGACTACTGAGAAGATTAAAGTGATACAACAATAGATAAAAACTACACATGATAGGTAGAAGTCTTACGCTGATAAGTGTCGTAGACCTTTAGAGTTCCAGGTTGGAGATAGAGTGTACCTCAAGGTATCACCTTGGAAAGGAGTTCTGAGATTTGGAAGGAAAGGAAAGTTAGCTTCTAGGTTTATGAGGCCTTATCCAATCATTGAACGGATTGGGAAAGTATCTTATAAGCTAAAGTTACCACCAGAGTTACAAAAGTTACACCATGTGTTCCACATTTCCATGCTTAGGAAATGTCATCCTGATACAGAATAGTTCTGCAACCTATGGAAGTAGAACTGAACGATGATGTATCTTATGAAGAAGGACCTGTGTCAATCCTTGACAAAAGAATTAAAAAGCTGAAAAAGAAAGATATAAGTCTTGTGAAAGTCCTCTGGAA
Source organism: Alisma plantago-aquatica (assembly GCA_963693085.1). Lineage (NCBI taxonomy): Eukaryota > Viridiplantae > Streptophyta > Magnoliopsida > Alismatales > Alismataceae > Alisma > Alisma plantago-aquatica. The sequence continues at coordinate 940,588,669 of OY856412.1, read as the reverse complement.
TCACCGTGGTATTGAAGAAGCCACGTGGGAACTAGAGGAAGAGATGAGAAGGAAATACCATGCTCTTTTCTCTTAATATGTTTTGTTGATTTCGGGGACGAAATCCTTGTAAGGGGTGGATAATTTGTAACATCCATGACCTGGGTTATGAACTAACCCTAGGTGCTTTGCTTAAATAAGTGATTAAATGCTTTTGGATATCTTATGAAATGTAATTAATGCTTTTGAGGAACTTATATTTCCAGTTCAGTCCTTTTTGCATATTGTTGAAACATTGTTTTGTTAATTTTAGACTAAAGTGCAAATTACCCAAGTTGAGGGGTTAACTTGCAAATTGCACATGTTGAGATGTTCCTCTGATGTTAAGACATCATAAGAATGAATATGATATGGTGGAATGGATTCTCCAAGCTTGAACACCAAGATATAGCTTGTAGAGCAATCCTTATGCTTTAAAACCTAATTTTGGTGTAAAGTGCAATTTACCCAAAACCTAGGGTCCAACATGTAAAATATATCCTCTAGAGTATCTCTTATGTTTCTTGACATCAAGTAGAGCAAAGAAAATGAGGAGTTCGCCTCATTTGAATGATTAAGAAGGAAAGATAATCTTGATATTATAATAATCAAGATTTAAACAAATGACCTTGTATATATACAACTTGTTATAATGTTTTCATTTTAACCTTGGATAAGGGAGGAGTTTTGCATGTGATTAGGATAAAGGGACGTGTCCAAGGATGATGCAAGCCTTGGTGGATATGTTTAATAAATAAAAGAAATAACAATCTTTTTCTTTGCCTTGGAAATATCCAAATATATACAAGCATCCTTAACAACAAAGCAAGGGATCGTTTCCCTTAGTTCTCTTTCTCATCTTCTTGCCTTGGCCGACCAAAGGAAATCTCTGGAGCAGAAGGAAGACGATCAAGCTGGTTTGGTAAGTATGGACCATCATCTACCTCGAATTCATGGTGGGAACCCTAATACAAGGTTGGTTTATTGGTGTTTTTCACACAATACTTCTTTCTAGCCATCTTCTCCATCCAAAACTTGAAGAACGGACCTTGGGCAACCACTGGAGCTTCATCCACCATTAAAGATACGAATCTTGGAGCTCTAGATCAGATCTAAAGGTGGGTTTTATAACTCTAACCCTTAAGCTTTGCTTTTGCATCCTTCTTTCTTAGAAACATTGCTTATTCTTCTTCTTTAGACACCTTTGTGTGTTCTTGCAAGTATTTCCGTGAAGAACAGCCCCTGTTCTTGAGGTAGAAGATAATGATGTTAATACCAATGTTTATCCAAAAAAGCAACTTTATCAAACGATCTCCAACTTTTGCAAATGGTTTACCAAACCGTTTGGGAGCAAACAGTTTCAAACCATTTGAATGCAAACATTTTCAACCAAGAACGCATGGAAGCAAATGGTCCAAGACCGTTTGGATGCGTTGACTAGGCGTTGACTGTTTGGAGATCATCCAAACAATCCCAAGACCGTTTAGGGGTCACCCAAGACCGTTTGGAGGTCTAGGGTTGACTATGGTCAAGTAGTTGTAAATCTAAAGGTAACAAGTTGAAGTGTAATGGATTAGTGACCTAATGATCAATTCAATGAATCAAACCTTCATGGGTTGAGTTAGTTTTTGATGTTGACTTGAGCAAATGGTCTCAAGACCGTTTTGAGGTCATCCAAACGATCCCAAGACCATTTGGGGTCAGGTCATGACCAAGTTGAATAATGGTTCAATGGTTTCAAATCAATTAGACACATGTTGATGTGTGTTGAAGGGTAATCGATTCCAAACCCTAATCCAATTGATCCAAGCCCTAATTGATGATCAATTGAGGGTCAATTGAGTGTCAAATCAGTTGAGGGTTGACCTAATTGGCTCAATTGATGAGTGGCTAACAAGTGCATGAACGATTGAAGGGTTCAACATTGGAAACCCTAACTCAACTGAAGTGGTTGAGACACTTTTTGGTCCATTCGATTTTGAGGTGGTTTGGATCAAACGGTCTCAAGACCGTTTGGGACCAAATGATCCCAAACCGTTTGGTGCTCATGTGGTTTCAAGAATGATTGTGTCCATGCAGTTTCAAAGTCAAACTTGGCCAAACGGTCTTAATGACCAAATGGTCTTGAGTGTGCACTTTACCAAACGGTTTCAAAAGTCAACAAGACCAAACGGTCAACAACACCAAACGGTTTCAAGGTCTGACCAAGACCGTTTGAGGGTTTAGTATGTAAGACCATTTGAGGTCTAAAAAGGTCAAGATCGTTTGATGCCTTAGTGGTCAAGATGGTTTAGTGGTTGATTAACCTAAACCTTATAAACACCTAAAGTGATTAAGGGACCTAGTAATTTGTTGATTAATGTATGCCTTAATCAGTGGTGATCACAACAATGGTACCTTGATGAGATAGAGTGACCAATACCTTTGATCAAGTGAGCCTTAATATCCACAATAATAATGACACAACCCATGATGTTAGTGTTGAAATTACTTAGCCTAATCATAGGTGATGTAAACATCATCTGATAGAAAGAGGAGAGAGAAGGCTCCCTATATAAATGAGAATGAAGTTATAAATCTCCAATATGTTTGACTATGTCTAATTAGGGTATGATCCTTCATAGTGAGATCATGGAAACCCTAATTATGATGGTTAATGAATCTTAACCTAATTGAAGGACATCAATGGAAGTAAGCCCTATGCAATATGAATAGTAAACCCTAATCTAGGGTAATCTGATGATATGAACAGTAAACCCTAATTCTAGGTTATGCTTTTAAGCATGAAACTCTATGATTGAAGTATGAAATGAGGAATCATTATTCCTAATTTAGCTATAGGGGTTGATTAACCCTAATGGGATTAAAAAGGGAAAAACTAACCCTAGTAGGGGCATAGTGGTACAACCCTTGAATTGAAAGGTTATCTTTGTTTTATAATGTGCTGATATAGAGATAATGTGCTTATTATCAATTGTGTTAGTCATGCAGGTCTTTATCAAGAAGTGATCATAGCCAGGTAAGGGTTATGGTGTCATATTTATTGAAAGCACTTTATAAATTTTTAAAGTAATGACATGCTATGTTTCCTAGTATGAGGTGACATATGAGATTCATAGGCTGTATGAGCCATGAGAAATATATGTATTGTCATCAAGTCATCAAAATGTTACTTGGTAACAAATGTCTTGATGATCTAAGGGTTTGAACACCCATATTCTTGAATCATAATGATGAGATGATTAGAGATTGATATTCCAATGATAACTGGATGTGAAATGAACTTGATACAATTAGTACTCTTTCTTTATAGCAATTGTCTTATTGGTTTATGTTTGAAAACATGCCTGATGCTAAAAGAATGCTATAATGTACTTAAATAATCAAGTATAATGATATCATGTAGAGCCCTGACCATAGATCCATCATTGTCAGAAGTTAAATGATTGTGAAACAAGTTTTCCTAAGGGAACTCCTGGAGAGAATACTTTTGAGTATGTGGGGGTTATGGACGCGAATATCCTTACGTCCTAATGTAGGAATTGATGTGAGATGTATATTTAATCTCTCAATCCTCCATTATATGTTTTTGCTGGGATGATGTATCACTAATCTCCCGATGATGTTGTTAATGCCACATCTATGAGAGATAAACAAGAAATCCCTCGATGGCGAAGAGAGTACATCATGCCACTATAACTCTAATAGCGAAGTTTCCAGAATACCCTGGAAAGCTATTATAGCAGAGACACAAGATGTCATGCTTGATGATCCTCACACTGACTGAGGAAGATGAGGTCATAGGATCCGGCTCTTCTGATGACCTATGTATGGTACCGATTGCGATTTCGTAATGGTCGGTTGGAGTATGAGAGGTGTAACTCATCTCCTCAGGGCATAAGTATGCTTGTAAAATGTAATCAGCTGTGTAGCATATTTGCTTAGGTTGAACTATGAGAAACAATGATTGATGATGCATTGTTTATTTAGTCCTAATTGGACCAGTAACATACATGTTTTTCATATTCCTTACTGAGTGTATAACTTGCTATTCAAATATGTGATAATTGAAATGATTGCATAGAGAATACTGCTCTACTTAGCTTATTTAATGAATTGCCTGCTGTTAAATAATTATAATTCTTCTACTCAATGTTATTCATTTATTTGAAATAACAATGCTTCTGGCGGAGAGTTATAACTCTCGCTGGGAAAATTATTCAATTGTCTCACCCTCATGGGATTCGACTTTTTAGGTAGACGCCGAGGACGAAGGAACCCATCAGTGGGTGAGCAACAACAACAGCAACAACAGCAATATCAGGGAAATCAGTGATCCTCAGGTGGAGGCACTGTCTGTCGAGTCTTGTATATAGAGAGTCCTATGTGTTGTCTCTATACTCTCAGGTCCTAGGAGTCAGTAGATGTTTAATATAGATCTAAGATTTTAGCATAATGCCTCAAGATTTTGTATCTTGCCTTGTACAGTTAACAGGGCAGTTGATGTTGTAACCCTCGAGATGTGATTATTACAGAGATGTAATGATGTATCCATTTGTAAATAACTTAACTTGTTTCTTTATAAAATATTTTTACCGATCGAGGATCTCTTTACAAAAAGTTTTAATTTTTAGTGATTTTCAGGATTTTCGCTGCTAATTAATCGCTTCCGCATTCGTTGATCTTGTTTCCCCGAGAAGTGTCATCACATGTACTCAGTAAAATGGAAATCTCTTGGAAGTGTTCAAAGAGATTATAAATGTAGTATAACTTTGATAGAAGTATTAAAGAACTTTCATGAGATAAAATGTTGGAAAACTTTACATCAACACCTTGAGTACCTTAAAGATTATGATAATGTATCACAAATCAAATCCATCTGAACATGATGATGTGTTAGAATTAAATAATTATATCATGATAAATCATGACATAATTATCAATAGTCTTCTTGTATCCTCATGAATATATATATATCCATCACTAAATAAGTACCGTATGAGTGGTTTATGAGACATCATATATGATATGATTTGGGAATGTCCCAATACGTCACATAAATTGAAACCTACATTGAGAAAGTAGTTTCTTGAAAATGTTTATCCACAAACCATAATTGTTGACTGATACTATTAATCCCAATCCAAAAAAAAATGTTTTGTTGATAGGATAATTGAGTTCCTAAAGACTTAGTGGGAGTAAAAGTAAAACTTGAAATGTTCTAGGTCAACAAAGAGGTACACTGAGAACCATGAGAACTACAAGTTGTCGTGGAATCTCAGGTTCATCATGTAACATAGAACAAAATATTTCTAGTAGAACACATCTGAGACTGGAAGATTGTGAATCCAACAATTCAGATGGGTTGGTCATACAAGATGACCCAACTAGTCCACTAGAAGCTACTTTTGAGTAAGATAGAATCCATGTAAGCTAACAAGGTAGGATCTTGAAAAAGGATCCACCTAAAGTGGTAATACCTAACAGATGCAATGGGGCAGTGCGGCAAAGACCTACATGGATAACATAAATAGGATAAATTGGTTGAAAATATTTTTCAAATCAGTTCAAGTTGTTGGACATGATAGAAATTCCTTTACCAATTGTCAAGCTTATTTTTGTAGTTAAAATAGACTAAGAGATTTGACATATGAAGATTAAAACCATATTCCTTAAGGGAATACATCAAAGGATGAGTATGTAACACAACCTGAGAGATTTTATAACTTCAAGAATGCAAATAAAGTCCATAAAATACAATGTTCAATCTGGGATTGAAATAAGCAACTGAGGAATGTGATCTTATGAATTGATAAGACTACCAAAGAGTTTGACTTGAATCAAGAAAAAAGATGAAATCTGTGTTTAAAAAAGATTTAGTGGGAGCATATATGAATATTCCACATATGATGAGGAATAACATCTCAATATTGTGAATATTGAGAACTGGCATGAAAAACCCTTCAGCAATGAAGGTATAGGTGAAACATCTTATGAGGTAAGGATCAAGACCTATAGAGATAGTTCTTGAATGTTTCACAATGGAAGTTTGAACATGTTCAATAGCAATGTGTTGAAAGAGTTCAACACGAATGGATTCAATAAGACATAATCTAGATTAGTCTCTCATGAACCATATGTTCCAATTCTTGTGAAGAATGGAAATAACATGATTGAGATTTCCATAGGCTGGTACAACAATGGATCTATCAAGAATGCTATAAATGTACTTATCCCATATAATCTTGTATGTTTTGGACATGACAAGATGATATTTAAATCCAATAAGGATTATTGGAGTGTCATTATCCACTAGTACTTGTAAAGTGTTTAAGGATAGATTGCTAGTCAATAAGGATAGTAATAAAAGGAAGAGTTGGATGTAAAGAGTTACATCGATGCAAGCTTCCATAATGACCAAGTGATCAAAATAAAACATGTTTGATTTTAAAAAACTGAAAAGGATGTTATTAGTTGGAAGGGTTCCAAAATAATAACCATTAATTCTATTCTACTATAGAGGTGAGTATACTTGTTTTGTGAACACAGAGTGATACTATATGGATCTAAAAGGTTCATATGATGAACTTATAGATGTTCCGACCATTGATGACTCAGTAAAGATAATGTAACAACAATGGAGCTACTTGTTAGGCAAGGAATATCAGATACCATATTACGGAAGTTTCATCTCAGAGCGAAGAGATAAGAAACATGCAATATACCAACTATAAGCAAAATGTTGCTAACCTGCTGGATTAGCACTAGCACAACAGAAGCATGTTGGACATGTTTAGATCATTAAGGATGAGATCCATGGGTGATTGGCTCTAAGTGCAAGTGGGAGTCTATTAGTAAGGTATGCCCATACAACAAATCATGAAATGATTGACATGGCATAAACCTTTAAAGGATTTGATTTATACTTATAAATGCAAGCTTCCAATTCGTCTATTTTATTCAGTTATGAGATAATGAGGAAATAGAGTGAATATATATAGAATGAAAATACTCAATGATGTATGTCTTCAAGTATTAGACTTGGAAGAAATAAGATCATACAAATGCTAAGAGTATGTACATTCTTATTATGTCCCTAGTCGATTGTTCCTATGAAAGATAGATAGACACCAGTAACACATAAGACTAGAGTGTGGGTTGGTTGATGACAAAATCTCATTTGTCATGATATGGCAATATCAAACCAAGCACACAGATACATGATAGGGAATAGTATAATGGATAGACCCACCTCGAGAGTGGCACATGGTTTTGGTGGTCATAGTCATCTCTCATAGTGGATGTGGTGATTGTGATTCTTAGACCTGAAATCACTACCCTCGTCACATGTCTTTGGGTATGCTTTAACATCATAAAACACAATCCTAAAATATGGGTTGTTATAACGGTGATGATTGGGTGACTTTGACACATGGGGATTGACTATGAGTGATAGATATGGTATTTGTCCCTCCAACTGGAGTATGATATCCTGGCCACTTGATAAGCAAGACTGAGAAATGCATGTGCATCCACATGTGAATCAATATATGACATTGAGGTCACATTATCTCAGACAGTCTGCTCTTGGTTCAAGGAGCATGGATTGAATGTTGAGAGGATGACCATCCATGCCTTGAGTTCATCCTGGATATCAGAGACAAAGGAATTATACGATCACTGCAACAACTTACACAAATTGTAGGTTGAAGTTGTTCTCCAACTTTCCATTCACTTGGGTAGCATTGATGTGCGACTAGGCACCATTCTCTGCTTGTGATGTCATAAGCCATTTATGGACATTCACTTCCAACATGCCATGGGACCTATAGGGTCACACACATAGGAATGATAATTGGATTGATTACTAAAGTGTTTAGGTATTCAATTCACACAACATATCAATTGATTGGATGAAATGGTATGCTAAATGACCGTCTCACCGAGTGAGATGGTTGTTTGGGTATCCAGACAGGCGTCTCAAGTGTGAGATGTCCGTTTGGGTTGTCGGGTTAATCATAGTTCGAATTGGCTAAGTTCTACTCTTGAACTAACCAGTTCAATGTGATTGAACTGACTGAATCATCTCAGACTCACCAAACAATCATCTGGGTGAGTGATATGGGTGTCTCGCTTGGGTGAGGCAGCTCGTTGATCCGGATGAAGGTAAAAGATGTTTCTTGAATAGTTTCAATTGTACTTTACTTGGTGTACAAGAAAATTAATACGTAATATTAATTGGAATCGAAATTACCAAATTCATGTGCGATCAGGAAATTGCCAAACGGCCGTTTGGCAGTGCGAGATGACTGTTTTGCACCACAAATGACAATTTGGGTGTTCCAAATGACTGTTTGGTGTCTTGTAGGTTGCGAAAGTTCAAGTTCTTCTGATCCCTTCCACTTCCACTTAATCTCGTACAAATTGGGAACCCTATCCCAAACCCTATCTATAAAAGGAGGGGTACTAGGGGCTTCCCAAGACACAACATAGACAATTGAGAACCAATTCCTCTGGAAGTGTTGTCCTCTCTGGTTGTGGCAACTGAGAGAGCCCAAGAAAGTCTTATCAGACATGAAGGGATAGCTACAAGAGAGAAACAACTGATGATCGTTGTTGGTGGGAGAGTAGGTTTGTGACTAGTACACCAACGGGAGGGATAACTCCTTCATATTTGTTCTTTGTGAATGCCATGAGTTCTAGTTGGTCCCTGTGGACTACTCTAGCGACATAAGTCCTTTGGCTACTACTCGGAGAGCAAAGTCAACCTGTAGTCCATGGCCAAAACACCTGAGTCACTGTAGAAGTTGCAAAAATAGTTGTTCATAGTGAAGACCAGGAGCTACACAACCACCGTCCAAGAGAAACTAGTCAGTACTTGTAAAGAAGTGAGTTTTGTCACTAGACTTTCTCCGGGACTAGGGATAACTTGATAAAACCATCTTTCCTATTTCCTAGTAGTTGATGCAATCTTATTGTTATGGGAATACATAGGATATACTTTGTGCCTGTATTTCCCAATAGTGGCATCACAACCACATCAATTTACTATGTTTTAGGATAATCAATATGATCAGTTTTTTGGTTTTATCATTTATTTATTGCATATGATGCAATTTTTAAACTTCTCTCATATGTGTATTCGATCAAAGACCACATAATCCCAAACTAATATATACATACATATATATATACACATATATATATATATGTATGTATATATATATATGTGTGAAATTTACACACGTCATCCTAAAATAAGTTTTGATGGTGGATTTGTAGCGTGGTTATGGCCTAAACCCTACATCTGTGTGTGGTTGTATGGTTTGGTTGTTCTTATTTATCTTAGTCTATGTACCGAGCCTCTACCTCTATCCTCCCAATGTAAAGTAATTCTTTCCTACCTTTACTCCACTCGAATGTAACTCAAGGTTTATCTTACCACATAATAAAGTAGCAATAGGATAGTTTTCCTTTTCTTGAAACGACGAGGTAGATGATCATCTCCGGATGAGATGGCCAGTTTGTGAGACAAGCCAACTGTCTAGAGGACCATGGAGGATAGAACAATGGAGTCAGACGACCACTTGGAGGGTCTAGTCGTCCGTTTCGAACAAGTCTAAACATTGGTTGGATAGGAGGCCGTTCGTGATGACCAACTGACCGGCCAAGAGGCAAGATGACCAGTTCAAGGGTTGAACTGATGTACCAAGATTGGCAAGCACAGATCTACATCAACTATAGGTTTATACATGTGATGTGATGATAGACCTAGGTGGTAGTAATTCCTTGTGGCTCCAAGGAATTACAAGTAGAAATGGCCATAACCACCACCTTTTGTTTTATAATGCATGCTTATGTTGTGGGATATAGCATGTATATGATACATACTATATATGTGGTTATTGGATACAATATATGTATATATATGGTATATATAAAATACCTCAATCAAACATATTAATTATAAGATGCTTTCCAATAGAAATGCACATGAAAAGCTTGATCAACCAAGAGTAGATTTGCAAAAAGCATGGTGCACCGTCTATCTCATGGAAGTGTGATGGTACATATGTAGATTTGCATGATGCATGGTGTGTATCTATCATATTGGCTATTGGGTCAGGCCTAACTAGTGACTTGGAGAGCCCAAGCCCAGAAGCATGCAGATAATCATGGAAATGAGTTGTGCATATCATCTATCCAAGAGTTGCATGTGATGCAATTGACATGATGACCTACCTAAATAATTAAGTTGTGGGCAATCAACAAAAGTCGACTCATGATTTGACGAAATATGGATCTTGGCTCAATAGAAAAAAGTGTTCGCTGTAATTTTCCAAATTGATACTTGAGGGTTATCAATTTGGACAAAATAATGTGAATAATAATTAATTCAAGACCTGATGATTATCGCACAAATTTTAATCAAATCAAATCAAAATGAGTTTTTGACAAAATTAAAAATTCTTTTACAGAACCAAATGGCAACAACAAACAATCACTTTTCTCAGCAATCAGTCCTCGCAAGGAAAAACTTACTAGGAACAACTTCCATGACTAGTTTAGGATGTTGAGAATCATTCTCACACATGAGCACAAGTTCTATGTCCTTGAAACACCACAACCAGAGGAACCACCTCAAAATGTGGTAAGGGATGATAGGGATGCTTATAGGAATCATACTGAAGACATTGTGGATGTAAAATGTCTGATGCTATGCTCCATGAACTATGATTTGTAGAAGCAACATGAGAACATAAATGTAATAGATATGGTCACACATCTCACAAACATGTTCCAAGATCAGACATGATAGGAGAGATGTGGTGTCTCCAAGGCACTGTTCAAATGTACCATGGCAGAAAGTGACCCAGTAGGTCCTCATGTGATCAAACTAATTGGGTATGTAGGGAACCTATCTAGATTAGCATTCCCTTTGGGTAAAGATTTGTCCACTAACATGATTATGCAGTCCCTGCCAGAGTCATACAATCAGTTTGTCATGAACTACAACATGAATGAATTTGACAAACTGTTGATTGAGTTATTGGGCATGTTGAGAACACCTGAGACACAAATGAAGAAATATAATCCCAAGTCTATGATGGTGATTAACAAGACAAAGGGTAAGTCTAAAGGCAAAAGCAAAGCTAAGAAGAGTTCTAAAGCTAGCTAGTAGCCCAAGTCTTCAAATCTCAAGAAAAAAGGTGGAGTAAAGAAAAGAGGCGATTGTCACCATTGTCACTAGCCTGAACATTGGAAAAGAAATTTCCCACACTGGTTAAAGGAATTAAAGAATAAGAAGGAAGGCAATGAGGCCTCCACTTCAGGTATAAACATTATAAGATAAATTTGATTACTTCTTTATTTTAGTTTATGATACCGAACAGAGATCTGACAGACTGATTTGCAGGATCTGACAAGAAGTAAAGACTTTCTTGGAAGGATAAAGATGGAAAAGATAGAGCAAGTGTTGTGGAATTCATATTCTACATTTAAATTTATCTTATCCCAATGGGCATGTAATAGAGTTACTAGAACCGCTATTTCATTATGCCATTAGAATAGAAACATTTTCTTTATGCATCTTATATGAACAAGGATGATTATCAATAAAGAGTTGTTAATGCTTATATTTCAAAATATATGATCTTGCATGGAATTATCCTGAAAATATTTTATGATATTTAAGCAAAATGATCCAAAGATGAATGTTTACAATGTTTATACCAAAGGATTATAATTGATAACTCAAGACTATCATTAGCAATAGTCACCATGGACGTACAATAAGAAATGCAAATCTAGAATACATATTGATGTTAATCTAGATTCCCTTGGTTATTTAATCTAAGGAAATATTCAAGTCTTACTTACACACAATATGACATAACACCCCTCACTAGATTTAGTGGGAGGATAAGTCTTCCATCATACCACAAACATATGATGCATGCATATCTTTGTAAGGACCTTGTCCTGAGGTTTGGGGTAACCCCCATTTTATTTGGATTAATCTTATTCTTAGAACCTTTCTCTAATCTTTTTAGATGTAATTAGGGCTTGTGGAGAGTTTAATTTTTTAGTTTGATCTTGTCTGGATGATGTTTGTGCTTTCTGTGCTAGTTTTGGTACAAATTGTAATTTACCCAGTGTAGGGGGTTGATGTGCAATTCGTCACCTCTAGAGTGTTCCCTATCTTTCTTGACATCATCTTGAGGAGAGAGAAATAGGAGGGCACCTTGTTTGAGCCTTGGTTAAGGAGTATCACCCTAGGTCATGATTAGGGTTGACATAAGTGTTGAGTGCCTTGACCATGTGAGTCGGTTGTGTTGTCTCGACCTTGGGTCATGGCCAAGGTAGGTTTTGGAGGGTGTCACAGTCAAGACACCTACTCTATGTGTTTAGGTCACAACATAGGTAGTCTAGTGTGATCTTGGGTCTAGATGGTTGACCTAGCTTGGGTTGTCTCGACCTAGGGTTTGTTTGGGTGCTTTGTCTTGACCAACAGGAGATGGTGATAGGTGGTGTCGCGACCATGGATAGTGAAACCTAGGAGGGTCATGACTGCAACCATGTGGGAGTCCATGGTGGTCAAGACAATACCTATATTTTATCACCATGTCTTGCATGTCATTCTTAAGTGGTTGCATGTGGTTTCATGTTGGCCTTTTGAGTGGACAAGTGCCCCGTAGGTCCCTTAGTATGTTGACACCTCACCCCTTGCCTTCTCTCTCATCTTTCATATATATAACCCCTCAACTTCCCTTTTTTGCAACCCTTTTTTGTCCATTCATATTCTTCCTCCATATTTGGTGGTTTTTGGAGCTTGGAGGAGCGAGTAGGTTCGTCCTTAGGGCTTTGGTGATCAATCTCCTCTTTCATTTGGTGGTGGTGGTGATCCGAGCTCATCTTCCATCCTTGGTAAGTGTTTGTCTTCTAGGTTGATCTCCTACCTTCATCTTTCTCTCTTTTCTCAGCCCTAGACCATGGTTCTTCCATGGTGGTCGTTTTGGGAGAGAAACACATCATCACAAGGGTAATAGACCATGTCTTGACAATGTAGACCCAAGTGTGAAGAGGGTTTCTCCTCTCTTTCTTCCTTTCTCTTTTGGTTCGGCCAAGAGCTTCTTTTCTTCTTTCCTTGGACTAACTTTGACGTTGGTGTCTTCTCCTTCTTGAGGTGTTCTTGTGGCTGAGTGTGGAGCTTTTGGTGAAGCTTCTTCAACCTTTGGATTGTGTGCTTCGAGATCTTGATCTTGGAGTTTGAAACTCTTGGTGGTGGTCATCTTAAGGTGGGTTATATAACACTAAACCTACTCTATTATTGCACTTCTTTATACATTTTTTTACTGACTTCTCTCTCTTAAATGCTTCTTCTCCATGCTATACATAATGGTAAACCCTTGAGTTTGTTTGTAGAAAGCAATCTGAAACTCTAATATTTTTGTACCAGATTAAGTAGATAATGTGTTATGAAGGTTTTTCTCTATGTCTTTCTCTTTATCTTGCTCTCATGCATGCTATTTGTGAACCTATAGGTTGAGGGGATGTTAAGTTCGATTTTGGTTATCTTTAGCATGGTTTCTCTTCCTTAATAAGGTTCTTCCTTGGTAGTTTCTTCACCTATGGCTTGGAGTCTTGGTGACCGTTTGTGTGTGGACTTTTCTTCATGATACCTATAGTTTCACCCTTGGTTTTAGATCTATTTTGGTGACATCAATGTCAACTCTTGGTGTGGTCACGACACTTTCCTCTTGATGGTCGTGACTAAGATAGCCTTTGGTTGAGATACCCCTTTGTGGTTGAGTTTGACCTAGTGGTGATAGGTTGAGACACTTGGTGTGTGGTGGCTTAGTTACCCTTGGTGTTGGGGCTTTGTTCCTACCTTGCTTGGCTTGAGACATTCTCTAGTGTGTTGGATCGTGATCATGAGGGTCTTAGGTTGCAACATACGTTCATGGTCTAGACAGTTTGGTCAAGATGGAACCCTAACCCTAGTGTCGCGGGAACAACATGATCTAAGGGGTTGGTCATGACATGTTGTGGTCAAGACACTTGAGTGTTGTAGTCATGACATGGACCATGGTGGGTGGTTGCGACCTATGTAGTTAAGTGGTTGATATAGGGTGATGGTAGGTGGGTGTGAAGCACACATGAACACCTAATGATATTCATGTATGAACAATACATATCCCTGTATAATGTTGTTAAAATGTTATCTAATCTACTCTAATGATGTCTTCTAATCTTTATATACTCAAAAATGAGGTAGGGTGATAATTCTAGGGTGGTTGGTGGACCCTAATATTGTGGACCCTAAATCGACTAAGAGGAGACCCTAACCCAAATAACGAACAATGATCTTGCTTGTTTTTCTATCATGAAAGGATTATGATGTTATGTGGTTATCTCCCTTTTGTTTATCAATTTCTCACCATGCAGGTGTTATAAGCTTGATAATCATGGCTAGTGTAGGCTATGGTGATAATTATATGACACATGTTGAATATGCCTTTGTGAGGCATGTTGAGGCACTTGTGATACATGAATAATATGAATGGGTCGTATGACCTGATAGTGACTTGTTGCATAATATGAGATGACTTTTCTCAATGATGAGATGAGGGATTGGTATCCCATGATGTGTGGCCTTGTTGATGATGTGTGAATGGAAATAATACATGCATCTTGTGGTGATGATGTGACATACCCTATGCATTTTATATCTTCTAGAGTTGTGTTATGCCCTTATTTTTATAGAACTTATTCTGACTTTGTACATTATAAACTTGATTGATGCAAAAACTTAATTGGCATAACTAAGAGACGACCATGGGTGAGATGATCTCCATGTGATATATGGAACAACCGTGTGTGAGCCGGTTTCCTTGTTAGATATGGATGTCCATGTGTGAGCCACTCCTTCTTTTTGGGACGACCATTTGTGATTTGATTCCCTATGATGTACGAACAACCATGCGTGAGCCAATCCATATGTTGACTAAATGTCATTGGTACAAGATGACTAATATGTCACTGTATTGTAACGACCGCCACCAAACCGATAGCCAAATAATTACTAAAAAAATGAGGAATAATTATAGAAGTGGATTAACAAAAATCACTAAAAATTATCCATTTCTAGGAAAACTCTTTAAGGAAGAACCAAAACCTGATATTCACATTGATCATATATTGTACATACACTATACCATTTTTTCTCGAGGACAACATATAACAATTGCTTCCTCAAAACTTATACTTAAAGCAACATCAAACCTCAAGGTATACAAGCCAAAATCTCATATTGTTCATAAAACCAACACGTACTAAATCCAAGGACCTGAGAGTATAGAGACGACACATAGGACTTCTATCTGCAAGACACGACAGACAGTACACTCAACCTGAGATTTCACTATTGTCCCCGCTACTGTTGTTCTCCTTCTGTAGTACAGTCTCAACCCCCCTCGTGCACGTCCACCTAAAAAAATGTGGATCCCACGGGGTGAGACAATTGTCCCAGTGAGAGATATAACTCTCTGCCCACAATGTTATTATCATATGGAAATAGTATTAAACTGAGCAGAAGATAAGAAGTTTAGAACATTCTCATCTTTTAAAGAATTGCAACTATCTATGATAGAGCAGTAAATCATCTATTCACTTTTTAAGGAATATGAAGAACATGTATTTTATTTACCCATCATAATATTATCAACATCTCAATCTTATCCTGTGATACTCATTATCATGGCATGTCATCCATTAATCATTATCATTTCTATCTGTTGACCTTAGCCAATCTGTTAGCCAGATATTGATTTGTACCAATCATGTGAGTATACATCATAATATTCTATCCAGGCATTGGACTATGCCAATCCTGTGCAACTATTCTAGGCATTGGACTATGCCAATCCTGTGCAACTATTCTAGGTATTGGACTATGCCAATCCTGTGCAACTATTCTAGGTATTGAACTATGTCAATCATGTGCAACTATTCTAGGCATTGGGTTATTACCAATCCTGTGCAATTATTCCAGGTATTGGGTTATTACCAATCATGTGCAATTATTCCAGGTATTGGGTTATTACCAATCATGTGCAATTATTCCAGGTATTGGGTTATGACCAATCCTGTGACATTATTCTAAGTATTGGGTTATTACCAATCCTATGCAATTATTCTAGGTATTGGGTTATTACCAATCCTGTGCAATTATTCCAGGTATTGGGTTATTACCAATCATGTGCAATTATTCCAGGTATTGGGTTATGACCAATCCTGTGACATTATTCCAGATATTGGGTTATTACCAATCTTGTGCAATTGTTCCAGGTATTGGGCTATGACCTGTGACATTATTCTAGGTATTGGTTTATTACCAATCCTATGCAATTATTCCAAGTATTGGGTTATGACCAATCATGTGACATTATTCCAGGTATTGGGTTATGACCAATCCTGTACAATTATTCTAGGTATTGGGTTATGACCAATCCTATGACATTATTCCAGGCATTGGGTTATTACCAATCCTGTGCAATTATTCCAGGAATTGGACTATGCCAATCATGTGCATCTATTCCAGGTATTGGACTATGCCAATCCTGTGCATCTATTCCAGGTATTGGACTATGCCAATCTTGTGTATCTATTCCAGGCATTGGACTATGCCAATCCTGTGCATTTATTCCAGGCATTGGACTATGCCAATCTTGTGCATCTCATCACTGAATACCACATCACCTTTACTATGAATTACCTTGACCAAGTCATCATATTTATTCACATCCTTTATATAATACAAATATTCCTCTTATCTCCTGTAAGCAAATTCAAAACACTATAGCCCTTATTTGTCTATAAGCATAAAGCATGTATGATTAAGATTTAATTATTATTATTGTATCCATTTATTATTATTGTTATGTTACTAAGTTTCCATTTCCTAATTTATTTCAACATTATCATTTCATACATGAGGCTTTTATAAACATCTTTTTACCTCTCACTAGGAAAAAACTATTCTCATGGCTCACAAGGCCCGTTAAACATCTTGTGACCTCTCACTAGGAAACAACTATTCACATGGCTCACAAGGCCATTAAACATTTTGTCACCTCCCACTAGGCAACAACTATTCACATGGCTCATAAGGCCATTAAACATCTTGTCACATCTCACTAGGAAACAACTATTAGGGTTAGGGTTTTCCTTTATAGTCGAATAGGGTTTCAAGCTCATATTATCAATCCAAACCCTAATTCATTGCTCCACACATCTAGAAGTATACATTAATATCATAAGTATTCAATCATACTTATTTATTCTCATCATTTGTCATTAAATGATTATCAACACAAAGTATGAGTTTCTCTCTTATCCTTACTAGGATATTGATTACTTCATACTTTGTTAAGTTGTCTCAACCTTTCCTTCAAGGTACATTAGCCTACTTAATCAATATTCATTAAACTCCATACCTCTTAATGTAGGACTTGATATAAGACACTTCATGTGTTACTTCATCAAGTACATTGCATCTAAGGTGCTTTCCTTCATATGGGTTTTGAGGTGCTTCCACCATATCAGGTATGAGGTGTGTGTTTGCTACCCATATCACTTTAGAGGTGTATGTGTGCTTACCATATCGGGTATGAGGTGTATGTGTGCTTACCATATCAGGTTTGAGGTGTATGCTTGCTTCCATATCAGTTTAGAGGTGTATGTGTGCTTCACACCATATCGGGCAGAGAGGTGTGTGTGTGCTTCACACCATATCGGGCAAAGAGGTGCATGTGTGCTTCACACCATATCAGGCAATGAGGTGTGTGCGTGCTTCACACCATATCACTTTAGAGGTGTATGTGTGCTTCACACCATATCAGACTGAGAGGTGTGTGTATGCTTCACACCATATCAGGCAAATAGGTGTGTGTGTGCTTCACACCATATCGGGCAAAGAGGTGTGTGCTTGACCTCATATCATTTTTGAGGTGTATGCTTGACATCATATCGTCCAAGAGGTGTATACTACCTTACCATATCGTGCATGAAAGTATAAACTCATTTCCATATCATTTTAGTGGAGTAGGTGCATCACCATATCGGGTTAGAGGTGCTTGCTTGTGTGTTTGAACTCGATATCACTTTATAAGGTGATACCATCATCTTCAAGGTTTAAACCTTCATTCTACTTGTTCTAGTACAAGGATAACATGTCTACAAAACTACTAGAACTCATAATTGCATCAACCATTTCAGAATATTTTGGAATTTAAAGTAGTTCATTTAAGCATAACAATTTAGGTGATGAATAATAACATGGTTGAGTTCAAGTTATATAACCCACCTTGTGAACAGATTCAAAGATCCAAGCTCCAAATCTTCACATCCTAAGGTTGAATAAGAACTTCTCCAAGGTCCAGGGCTCGTTCAAAACTCCTCCATAGACAAGAAATCACCATAGTTAAGCACTTGGTGAAGAAGGAAAGAAAGAAAGATCATAACCCTATATCCCTGCTTCAATCCAAGGTTGAAGATGATCATGGCCTTACCTTAGGGTTAAGATTTGAGCTCCTTCTTTATATTTGGAACCTTTTCACGATACCTCAATAATCTTGCACTATATGCCATCAATTGTGGCCAAAAACACTCCACTTGGCCGATATCGAATTGCTATGGCCGATATCAACATGCTATGGCCGAAATTACTTGCTATGGCCGATACCCAAGGATTATGCACGATACCACATCACCTATGCATGATACCAAGACTACATGCACTATATATAAGAGCAAGGAGGTGGTAGGATTCAAAAAAGTTCACTTAGGGGTGAAAGGAAGGGTATATATACTTGTGGTTCATGAAAAAGTGTGTATATGAGGTGTCATCAATTTACTACTAGTAGGTGCCACGTGTCCATGCATGGTTGACACATGTACTTGCATGCACTCCATATTTATCTTGACATGCAAAATAAAAACTTGAGGATAATGCAAGGTATAAGGGTCGCCCCCCTTTGGTTATCTTTTTAGGACAAGCCACTTCCACTCACATTATTATATTCACAAATTCAATGCAACCTTTTCCAAAGGAAAGTTGCAAGTCGATAACCATTGATTTATTGAGGTGCTTAGCTCGTTTTTGAAGATTCAAAGAGTTAAAAACACGATGGGGGTCTCCTCTTTGGCTCCTTGGCCGATAGGGACTCCCATTTAATCACTACAACCCGATACACTAAATACAAGCTCAAATTAGGGTTTCCATTCAACCCCTTTCTTGGTCTTTTCATCACCAAGAATACCATCACTCATAATTGATTCAAAAATGGTGTATAATTCATTATCTCTCCTCTAAATGATACATATAGGAAGTAGGGACACTCTAGAGGTGGTAATTTTCATATCAACCCTACATTTTGGGTAAATTACAAATTGTACCAAAATTGGTGCACAAGGTACTAACATTATTCAAACAAGTTCAAACTTGGCTTTTAGGCTTTCCACAAGCCACCAATTAGCATCATTATATCTATTATGATGCTAAAACACTTAAGGCATGTTCAACATGTGACATTTTGCAATATAACCCCTCATCTTGGGTAAATTGCACTTTGGTCCAAAATAAAGGAACATTGCTCAAACAACATTCAATCAGGACCAAACTTGAAACATAAGTGTGTCACATGATAGAAAAACTCCTTACAGGATTATATTGAATTTCTAAGCAAATTACTTAGCCAAAACAAATAGGGTTACCTCATAACCCAGGCCAGGGTCATTACAAGTTATAAACCCCTAACAAGGATTTCATCCCCGAAATCCCAGGTAAAGGAAGATAAATATTATTCATTCATCATATCATCAAGTCTCCACATAACATCTTAATGTCATGGAGATACCATAGAACTTTGATCAACACAAAGGTCTTCCACACAGGGTTATCATAGAATCTGTCACACATGACACATACTCCACTTTCTTTTTCATTATTGACTGTAGAGTCAACTTTGTGTCAGGTAACACTTTTCTTAGTCAGAGAAACATCATACATACACTATTTAAATAAGGTGTCAAACCTCACTGATTTTTCACCTTTCTCAACTTACAACTTTATGTGACAAGATTCTTGAATTTTGGGGAGTCTTCCATACTCCTCATTCAGTTTAGCATTTCACTTCCAAAGAAAGACAAGAGTTACGTTCTGTCACCCACTTGGGACTACAAGTCTTATCATACATCTATTGTACCATCTAATCTACTGACACAACACTAAACTTTCTTACTACTTGTACCAACTATCTCATTAGTTATACATTCTCTCATCATAAGGGGAGGTTACTTATCAATTAAGAACTTATCTTAGAGGTATCTCTAGATGTTATGTATAAGTTGCCTTAACATATCTAGATAGGGGTATTCTAAGGAATTATTTTTAGCTTGATAAGCTTTTCCCACAATGATTCTACAATTGTTCCTTCAATTAGTACATCCTTATCGATGTTATGTTTATGTAGAGCATAAACCCCTAACATATGATGTCCATACTATTTTATGTAACTAGACTGATTTCACAGTTGGCCATTCTAGGTAACCAACATAAAGTATCTGATCAGGAGTTATGTTCTCACTTTCCCATACCACCCGATACTTTTTAGATACCAGAATTCCTTACCTTGGCATATGTCACATGTGTCTAAAACACATCACATCCTCATCATTTCCATCTCTCTATTGTTATTACCAAATCCACACATATAAAAGGATCTTTCTTTCATCTTTGGGACATTATTTATTACACATATCTTTATCTTGGAACCAAAGTCCAAGATGAACTGATACTTTTCTAAGTATCCATCAATGGATTATTTCTAATCCATGCACATCAAGTGTCATAGTACTCACTTGATTGCCATGTCCCTAAAAGGAGAGAATACAAAGAAACAATTTCCTCTTATCACCCCATCATCACCCAGGGTTGTTTATCAAAGAGAAGAGATTATCATCTCCTCTGATTATTGCATGAACTTTCAACTGTTCATGAGCCATTTACTCTTGTTTCATCCTAGTTTCCTTGCCATCAACATAGGAATTATAAGGTTGATTACATGTCATCACTCCTTTATTTGTTATTGTTTAACATGTTCATGAACATTTTGTGATTTTATTACATTTCCCATTTCCACATCATGGGAAAATATTTTTACTATCTACACATGCTTTATCAGACATGAATCATCTCCCTTGTTCTCATTCTTTTATCATGAGGATTATACTTTTTACTTCCTCATACACACAAATTGATCTGAGATCATCTTAGATTCCATTTTATTGCACTTAGGATGTGATAAAAATATCCATGCCATATTTCTAGTTTTGTTATGCTCACTAGATTGTCTCAAAATGATTACTTGATCAAGGTAATCAGAAAGATAACAATCTAAGAGTTCCGTACACACCTTATCTTCAATAGTTGAATACCTGGCCATGGTATACAAGTACCAAGATTAGGTAGTATGCACTTTGTTTACTATCATATTCCTTACTTTTCATATCATCACAAACACATGATTTAACATTCCTGGATTTTCTCCGGGCATGACTTCTATATCTCATCCTCTTTCACACAGATAAGAGCAATTATAGAACATTTAAAAGAATACTGAACATAATATAAATTCTAGTTCTCATCATTTCTTCCCTATGTCCCCATAGGACAATCAATAAGGGAAAAAAAATCCTTCTTATGATTATCAGATAACATCAAGATAAGGCATATCAAAATGAAAAAGCTCTATCTGACTATTACCCCTCGCGGTCATATACCGCTCTAGGTTGACTCAACACATAGAGTCTAGTTATTTCATGTTGTTGCTCTTTCCTTTTTACACTATTGGGTTGTAACTTTCATAAGCCCTGTCGAGTCTACCTCATATGTTGAGTCATTTCCTCCCTTATTTTCAAAGAAAAGAGTTTAGTATGCTCAACATGTCTATACCTATAACATGTCTTGCCCTCGTACCATGGTCTTATCGGTCTTATTACCGATGTAAAAACTAAGCCATGGGTTCTTACAGGTGGAAAGTTAAGACTTTTGCCTTTACTTAGCGACTACTGCCCTGGTGCACTAGGCATTTATTGCAATGATGGCATAAAAACTTTGGCCTTTTAGAACAACTAGGCAAATGTCTCTAAATTTATAGAGACCATACCTTAATTCTCAGCTTATTGCCCCTTCTTGGGCATTACCATCATAGATGTACTATCTATCTATACTTATGGCAGAGTCTATTTTCTTGCCATATGTTAATCATTCCCACATTTTCCATTGTTCCAACATGACTATGTCATTCAGGAACCCTTTCAGAACCCAAAGTTTTTGCATTAAGGACTGGTAACCTAGGTTGTAATGTTAGTATCCAGTCTACTATATGTATCGATGTTGTCCTAACCATCCCAACAAGAGCATAAACATAGGATTCTTTATCCTGATCGTATCATGATGGGAATTCTCAGGAACTCATTCTTCTCTTGCCTGATCCCTTACACCCTTTCTTGGTGCAACAACATTGCTCTCAGCAACGTGTTCCTCATGTTCTCCAGTCATTTTTAAACTTCACCCTTTCTTCTACATAAACAGAAGTCACTATAGGGCATACAGAGAACACTAACACAAACTCAACACCTTAGTCCTATGTCTCTGTAGACTCAGCGAACCTTAAGCTTTGATACCAAAACTTATAATGACCATCATCAAACTGACAAACAAATCATTACTAATTAAGCAGAATAAACATAATAAGCAGATTAACAAAAAATCACTAAATTTAAAACCATTTTGCAAGGAGATCCTTTTCCAGAAAACTCTTACTGAAAGATCCAAAACTCATACATATCATGATTACATTGTACAACATCTTATCTTGAGGAAAACATATAATAGTTGCTCTATCAAAACACATACTAGAGCAACATAAAACCTCAAGGGATTCAAGACAAAATCTCAGATCATTCATGAAACCAGTACGAACCAACTCTAAGGACATGAGAGTACATATATGAAACATATGACTTCTTTCTATAAGACATGACAGACAGTACACTCAACCTGAGATGTCACTGCTACCTCAGTTGTTGTTCCTCATCTGCAGAAAGATCTTTGCCACCTCGTGCATGTCCACCTAAAAAAAATTGGATCCCACAGGGTGAGACAATTGTCCCAGCGAGAGATATAACTCTCCACCGACCATATTATTATCATAGATTAAGAATTTATAAATTGAGTAGAGGTTCTTTTTATATTAACATGCATGATAATTCACCATAGGATTAGAATGAAGTAATCTCCTTTCTAAAGGAGAACATTGCATCTACCCATGTTAGAGTTATCAACCATCTAGATGATTTGCAAGGAATTTAAAGAAACATAAATATCATATATCAACTAAGATGTATAACTGAAGTGCACATCAATCAATGTTTTCCATATTCGATCATTAAGCAGATATGCTACATGACTGATTACATTTTTCAATCACACTTATACCCTGAGGAGATGAGGTATACCACTCATACTCCAACCGACCACGGCTACGTAAAGTATCGGTACCATACAAGGTCAATGGAAGAGCCGACTGCCATGACCTCTTCCATCTTGGTCAGTGCGAGACCACAAGTAGGACATCTCGTGTCACTGCGAAATAGCTTTCCAGGGTATACTGGCAACTTCACTATAGAGCTACAACATCAACTGCACTCTCTTCGGGGAGATCTCAATTATCCATCCATGACCTTCATCATCATCGGGAGATTCGTGATACATCCATCCCGACATATATAATGGAGGATTGAGAGATTTCATGTTTATCTCACATCAATCCCACATTAGGGCATAAGGATATTCGTGCCCATCACCCCCACATATTAAAAAATATTCCCTAAGGGTTATGCCGCGGAGCAACCCATTTCACCATTCAGCAAATTCTAATGCTGATGGATCTATGGTCAGGGCACTACATGATAAGATTCCACTTGATTAATTAAGTGCATTACCGTATCTTTTAGCATCAGTCAAGTTTCAAACAAGAATTATTATAACAGATGCTATAAAGAAAGATATAATACATCTATCAAGTAATTTTCAAATCTTTAAAACACATATAACATTTAGGATCTCAATCCCTTATCTCATTACTGGGACTTCTCATCCCTTAACATTATCATCCTGATTACTAGATCTGGGTATTCAAACCCTTAGTTCATCACTGAACACTATTACCACTTATCAGGTAACTAATACCTCTAGGTCCTCAGACCATGGTATACATGATACTTGCTGCCCAAGCATATCACATGGCTCACAAGGCCATTGCACATCTGGTCACCTCTCACTAGGCAACAACTTATTCACATGACTCACAAGGTCGTTGCACATCTTGTCACCTCTCACTAGGCAACAACTTATTCACATGGCTCACAAGGTCATTACACATCTTGTCACCTCTCACTAGGAAACAACTTATTCACATGGCTCACAAGGCCATTAATCATTATACTTGTTATACAAGTACTTAACATGCCTCACAAGCCTAATGTAATAAGAGAAATGCAACCTTCCCATCATTAGGGTCAGGGTTTCCCTTTATATCCAAATAGGGTTTCATGTTCATATTATTAATCCAAACCCTAATTCGTTGCTCCACACATCTAGGAGCATACATTGATATCATAAGTATTCAATCATACTTATTTATTCTCATAATTTATCATTAAATGATTATCAACACAAAGTATGAGTTTTTCTCTCATCCTGACTATAATATTGATTACATCATACTTTATTAATTAACTTTGCTTAACCCTTTCTCAAGGTATGTTAGCCTACACTTATCAAAGTGCATTACATCTCAATGTAACAATTGACATGACACACTTCATGAGTTACTCATCCAAGTATATTGTATTTAGGGTGCATCAAGGTGCATCAACCTTGAGGTTCTAGATGTGGTATTTATCATTCCTTGATGTATCACTTCCCTCATTTCTTTTAACTTACTTAAGTTCATCAACTTATCTTGTATTAGGGTATATCTCTTCCTAATAATTTATGCACTAACATATCAAATTTATCATGTAGTGTATTGGCCATAAGTCACACATTTGAATTACCCAACTATCATCAAGTGATATAGACTCATCTCAAGTTAAGGTATTGTTGATATACCATTATCAACCACTTTAGGTGTTCTACCTATCAAGGCATTAACCAAACCACGTCATTACTTGGGGTTACACTCATCACTCCTAAGAGTGTTTTACCCTCACCTTTAAAAGGTGCATTAGATTGAATCATGTATGTCAAGTTGAACACATGTTTTGGGTTAGGTGTATATTGAGCTAGACATCATCATACCCCTCATACCCTTACCCATCAAGGTATCATCCTTACCAATCATATGGTGTATCATCTTCACCATACATGAGTGTAACGTCCTCACTTTACTTGAAGATATTGGCCACACCATACTTTAGCGTATTGGCCATCACATGTTCTAGGGTATTAACCACCTTACCACTTTTTTCATCTAGTGTATTGGGTTACCCACCATATCATTTTAGAGATATGTGCTCAACACCCTATCGTCCAAGAGGTGTATGCTTAACCCAACGTCGGTTTAGAGGTGTATGCTTGATACCCATATCACTTTAGAAGTGTATGTATGCTTACCATATCGGGTAGAGAGGTGTGTGTGTGCTTCACACCATATCGGACAGAGAGGTGTGTGTGTCCTTCACACCATATTGGGCAGAGAGGTGTGTGTGTGCTTCACACCATATCAGGAAGAGAGGTGTGTGTGTGCTTCACACCATATCGGGCGGAGAGATGTGTGTGCTTCACACCATATCGGGCATAGAGGTGTGTGTGCTTCACACCATATCGGGCAGAGAGGTGTGTGTGTGCTTCACACCATATCAGGCAGAGAGGTGTGTGTGTGCTTCACACCATATCGAGCAGAGAGGTGTGTTGTGTGCTCCACACCATATCAGGAAGAGAGGTGTGTGTGTGCTTCACACCATATCAGGCAGAGAGGTGTGTGTGTGCTTCACACCATATCGAGCAGAGAGGTGTGTGCTTGCTCACCATATCATTTTAGAGGTGTATGCTTGACCTCATATTGTGCAAGAGGTGTATACTACACCACCATATCGTGCAAGAAAGTATTAAATCATATCCATATCGTTTTAGTGAAGTAGTTTCATCACCATATCGGGTTAGAGGTGATTGCTTGTGTGCTTGAACCCGATATCACTTTATAAGGTGATGCCATCTTCTTCAAGCTCTAAATCTTCATTCTAACAGTTATAGTTCATGGTAACACTTTTGATAAGTCATCTTCAACCTTAGGAACATGGAGCTTTGGATCTTGGAGCTTTGAAGTTGTTCTTAAGGCGGGGATCATTCACAACTCCTTCATATACAATAAATCACCAAGGATAAGCAATTGGTGAAGAAGAAAAGAATGGAAGATCATAACCCTAAAATCATGCTTCAATCCAAGGTTGAACATGATCATGGCCTCACCTTAGGGTTAAGTATTGAGCTCCCTCTTTATCCTTAGCACCTTTCACGATACCTGACTACCCTTACACGATATGCCATCACTTGTGGCTGATATACCCTTCACTTGTGGCCAAAAACACCCCACTATGGCCGATATCACCTTGCTAGGCTGATATCACCTTGCTAGGCCGATATCAACTTGCTAAGGCCAATACCCAAGGCCTATCCACGATACCACATCACCTATGCACGACACAAAGGATCCATGCATGATATATAACATCAAGCAGGTGGTATCATTGTAAACATTTCACTAAGGGGTGAAAGAAGGGTATATATACTTGTTGTTCATGAAGAAGTGTGAAAATGAGGTGTCATCAATTTGAGATACTAGGTGTCATGTGTCCATGCATGGTTGACACATGTACTTGCATGCACTCCATCTTTATATTGTCATGCAAAATAAAAACTTGAGGATAATGCAAGGGATAAGGGTCGGCCCCCTTTGGTTATCTTCTAGGACAAGCCACTTCTACTCACATTATTATATTCACAAATTCAATGCAACCTTTTCCAAAGGAAAGTTGCAAGCCGATAACCATTGATTTATTGAGTTGCTTAGCTCGTTTTTGAAGACTCAAAGAGTTAAAAACACTATATGGGGGTATCCTCTTTGGCTCCTTGGCCGATAGGGACTCCCATTTAATCACTACAACCTGATACACTTAATACAAGCTCAAATTAGGGTTTCCATTCAACCCCTTTCTTGGTCTTTTCATCACCAAGAATACCATCACTCATAATTGATTCAAACATGGTGTCTCATTAATTCTCTCTCCTCTATATGATACATAGAGGAAGTAGGGACACTCTAGAGGTGGTAATTTGCATATCAACCGTACATTTTGGGTAAATTACAAATTGTACCAAAATTGGTGCACAAGGTACTAAAGTTATTCAAACAAGTTCAAACTTAGATTTTAGGCTTTCCAAAAGCCACCACTTAGCATCATTCTCTCTATTATGATGCTAAAACACTTAAGGCATGTTAAACATGTGACATTTTGCAATATAACCCCTCATCTTGGGTAAAATGCACTTTGGTCCAAAATTAAGGAGCATTGCGTAAACAACATTCAATCAGGACCAAACTTGAAACATAAGTGTGTCACATGATAAAAAAACTCCTTAGAGGATTATATTAAATTTCTAAGCAACTTACTTTGCCAAAACAAATAGGGTTACCTCATAACCCAGGTCAAGGTCATTACACTATATCAACATCTCAAGCTTATCCTGTGATACTCATTATCATGGTATGTCATTCATGAATCATTCTAATTCCTATCTGTTGACCTTAGCCAATCTATTAGCCAAATATTGAATTGTACCAGTCATGTGAGTATACATCATCATATTCTGTCTAGGCATTGGACTATGTCAATCCTATGCAATTATTCCAGACATTGGACTATGCCAATCCTATGCAACTATTCTAGGTATTGGACTATGTCAATCTTGTGTAACTATTCCAGGTATTGAACTATGTCAATCATGTGCAATTATTCCAGGCATTGGGTTATTACTAATCCTGTGTAATTATTCCAGGTATTGGGTTATTACCAATCTTGTGCAATTATTCCAGGTATTGGGTTATTACCAATCCTGTGAAATTATTCCAAGTATTGGGTTATGACGAATCATGTGACATTATTCCAGGTATTGGGTTATTACCAATCATGTGCAATTATTCTAGGTATTGGGTTATTACCAATCCTATGCAATTATTCCAGGTATTGGGTTATTACCAATCCTGTGTAATTATTCCATGTATTGGGTTATCACCAATCCCGTGACATTATTCCAGGTATTGGGTTACTACCAATCATATGCAATTATTCCAGGTATCAGGTTATGACCAATCTTGTGACATTATTCCAGGTATTGGGTTATTACCAATCCTGTGCAATTATTCCAGGTATTGGGTTATGACCAATCTTATGCAATTATTCTAGGTATTGGGTTATGACCAATCTTGTGACATTATTCCAAGCATTGGGTTATTACCAATCCTGTGCAATTATTCTAGGTATTGGACTATGTCAATCATGTGCATCTATTCAAGGTATTAGACTATGCCAATCATGTGTATATATTCCAGGTATTGGACTATGATAATCCTGTGTATCTATTCCAGGTATTGGACTATGCCAATCATGTGCATTTATTCCAGGCATTGGACTATGCCAATCATGTACATCTCATCACTGAATACCACATCACCTTTACTAGGCATTACCTTAGCCAAGTCATCATACTTATTCACATCCTTTATATAATACAAGTATTCCTCTTATCTCCTTTAAGCATATTCAAAACACTATAGCCCTTATTTGGCTATAAGCATAAAGCATGCATGATTAAGATTTCATTATTATTATTGTATCCATTTATTATTATTGTTATGTTACTAAGTTTCCATTTCGTAGTTTATTTGAACATTATCATTTCTTACATGAGGCATTTATAAGCATCTTGTTACCTCTCACTAGGCAACAACTATTCTCATGGCTCACAAGGCCCATTAAACATCTTGTCACCTCTCACTAGGCAACAACTAATCACATGGCCCACAAGGCCCATTAAACATCTTGTCACTTCTCACTCGGAAACAACTATTCACATGGCTCAGAAGGCCATTAAACATCTTGTCACCTCTCACTAGGCAACAACTACTCACATGGCTCACAAGGCCATTAAAAATCTTGTCACCTCTCACTAGGAAACAACTATTAGGGTTAGGGTTTTCCTCTATAGATGAATAGGGTTTCGAGCTCATATTATCAATCCAAACCCTAATTCATTTCTCCACACATCTAGGAGCATACATTAATATCATAAGTATTCAATCATACTTATTTATTCTCATCATTTGTCATTAAATGATTATCAACACAAAGTATGAGTTTCTCTCTTATCCTTACTAGGATATTGATTACTTCATACTTTATTAAGTTGGATCAACCTTTCCTTCAAGGTACATTAGCCTACTTAATCAATATTCATTGAACTCCATACCTCTTAGTGTATTACTTGATATAAGACACTTCATGTGTTACTTCATCAAGTATATTGCATCTAAGATGCTTTCCTTCATATGGGTTTTGAGGTGCTTCCACCATATTAGGTATGAGGTGTTTTCTTGCTACCCATATCACTTTAGAGGTGTATGTGTGCTTACCATATCGGGTATGAGGTGTATGTGTGCTTACCATATCAGGTTTGAGGTGTATTCTTGCTTCCATATCAGTTTAGAGGTGTATGTGTGCTTCACACCATATCGGGCAGAGAGGTGTGTGTGCTTCACACCATATCGGGCAAAGAGGTGCATGTGTGCTTCACACCATATTGGGCAAAGAGGTGTGTGTGTTTGCTTCACACCATATCACTTTAGAGGTGTATGTGTGCTTCACACCATATCGGGCAGAGAGGTATGTGCATGCTTCACACCATATCGGGCAAAGAGGTGTGTGTGTGCTTCACACCATATCGAGCAAAGAGGTGTGTGCTTGACCTCATATCGTTTTTTAGGTGTATGCTTGACCTCATATCGTCCAAGAGGTGTATACTACCTTAACATATCGTGCAAGAAAGTATAAACTCATATCCATATCATTTTAGTGGAGTAGGTGCATCACCATATCGGGTTAGAGGTGCTTGCTTTGTGTTTGAACCCGATATCACTTTATAAGATGATACCATCATCTTAAAGCTCTAAACCTTCATTATACTTGTTCTAGTACAAGGATAAAAGGTCTAAGAAACTACTATAACTCATAATTTCATCAAAAATTTCAGAATATTTAGGAATTTAAAGTAGTTCATTTAAGCATAGCAATTTAGGTGATGAATAATAACATGGTTGAGTTCAAGTTATATAACCCGCCTTGTGAATAGCTTCAAAGCTCCAAGCTCCAAATCTTCACGTCCTAAGGGTGAAGAAGAACTTCTCCAAGGTCTAGGGCTCATTCACAACTCCTCCATAGACAAGAAATCACCATAGTTAAGCACTTGGTGAAGAAGGAAAGAAAGAAAGATCATAACCCTATATCCCTGCTTCAATCCAAGGTTGAAGATGATCATGGCCTTACCTTAGGGTTAATATTTGAGCTCCTTATTTCTACTTAGAACCTTTTCACGATACCTCACTACTCGTGCACGATATGACATCACTTGTGGCCGATATACCCCTCACTTGTAGCCAAAAACACTCCACTTGGCCACTATCGACTTGCTATGGCCAATATCAACATGCTATGGCCGATATTACTTGCTATGGCCAATTCCCAAGGCCAATGCACGATACCACATCACCTATGCACGATAATAAGACTCCATGCACGATATATAAGAGCAAGGAGGTGGTAGGATTCGAAAAAGTTCACTTAGGGGTGAAAGGAAGGGTATGTATACTTGAGGTTCATGAAAAAGTGTGTATATGAGGTGTCATCAATTTACTACTAGTAGGTGACACATGGCCATGCAGGATTGACATATGTACTTGCATGCACTCCATATTTATCTTTCCATGCAAAAAAACTTGAGGATAATGCAAGGGATAAGGGTCGTCCCCCTTTGGTTATCTTCTAGGACAAGGCACTTCCACTCACATTGTTATATTCTCAATTCAATGCAACCTTTCCCAAGGAAAGTTGCAAGTTGATATCCATTGCTTTATTGAGGTGCTTAACTCGTTTTTGAAAAGTTCAAGAGTTAACAACAAGATATGAGGGTATCCGCTTTGGCTCCTTGGCCGATAGGGACTCCCATTTAACACTATAACCCGATACACCTAATACAAGCTCAAATTAATTCCATTCAAACCCCTTTCTTGGTCTTTTCATCACCAAGAATACCATCACTCATAATTGATTCAAAAATGGTTCCTCATTATTTCTATCTCCTCTAAATGATACTAGAAGGGAGTAGTGACACTCTAGAGGTGGTAATTTGCAAACCAACCCTATATTTTGGGTAAATTACAACTTGCACCAAAATCGGTACACAAGTCACCAACATTATTCAAACAGGTTCAAACTTGGAATTTATGCTTTCCACAAGACACAAACTTACATAATTCTTTCTATAATGATGCTAAAACACTTAGGGAACATTCAACCTGTGACAAATTGCAATATCACCCCTCATCTTGGGTAAATTACATTTTGGTCCAAAACATGAGAACACTGCTCAAACATTATTCAAACATGACCAAATTTAAAACATAAGTTTGTTACCTTATAGAAAAACACTTTCGTGGATTATATTCAAGTTCTAAACAACTTACTTAGCCAAAACAAATAGGGTTAACTCATAACCCAGGTCAGGGTCATTTCATGTAGTGTCACTCTCATGCAGCCGAGAGGTGTTAGAAAGGTCATGGAATCTAGATTTTCCATTGACCATAAGGTCTTAGTAGTTGTACTTTCAATATGATGAGGCTTTGCTTGATTTTTCATAGTTCGGTTGGTAGAGAATATAAATGTTCTTCATATTCCTTTTTTGGCGATAAGATGTTTCATAATCCAATTGTAGTTTCTTATATGGTTAGAAATGATTACCTTCTTATCATAGTTATAACCTTATTGTTGTTCCTATTTGCCTTATTTGTGTTAATAATAGTGTTGGTGGAGAGTTATATCTTCGGATGAGATTTGAAATCTCAGCCTATGGGTTTCCACATCTTTTAGGTGGATGTGCACAAGGAGGTAGAGATCATGTAGCAGAGGTAGAGAACTAGCCAGAGCAGTAGCTGAGAAGGTTGGGGATGCTGCTTGTGGTCTTTTTGTGGTTAGAGTCCTAGAGTCATCCCTGTACACTTAGGTCTTGGGAGGAGTTAGATATGTTCCCTAATGGTGTTGTCAATATGAGTTTTTGGTTCATGTTCCTTGTTGTATATAGTTGGATGTTGTACATGTTTATGTCAAAGAGCATATATCACATATAACAGGTAGCCTCTCATTGACATGTTGTAAATAACGATGCTTCATGATATAATTTTAGATGGAAAGTTTTTGGACCTTTATGTAATACGTTTCTTGATGTTGGTTCTTATTGCAATCAGTTTTAATTTTTAGTGTTTTATAGTAAATCCTCTCACTGATTGTTAATTCTATGTTTGGTTTTGAGAAGTATTGCTTTGTGTGACAAAGGGTGTCACATTTGGTGGTATCAGAGCTTTAGGTTTGCTAAGTCTATAGGGACCTACGATTATGGTTTGTGTCTATCTTGTATCCTTCAATCTGTTTTAT
This sequence comes from Alisma plantago-aquatica, assembly GCA_963693085.1. Classification (NCBI taxonomy): domain Eukaryota; kingdom Viridiplantae; phylum Streptophyta; class Magnoliopsida; order Alismatales; family Alismataceae; genus Alisma; species Alisma plantago-aquatica. Next base: position 940,555,762 of record OY856412.1, on the reverse strand, counting down.
AGTGACTTCTGCTTATGCAGAAGAAGAAGAAAAGCTTAAACATGTCTAGAGAATATGAAGAACACAATGTTTAGAGTAGTGTAGATGCACCAGGTGGGGGTGTAAGGAACCATGCACAAGAAGATCGGGTGCCCAAGGATCCCTAATTTGACCAAACCATGTTTGAGAATCCTACCTTTCAGTCCCTTTTTTAGCAGTTCATGGCTACTGTGACACATATAGCAGACAAGGTGCTCACACCTCAGCCTAGGGCACCAATTTCCAATGTGAAATCCTCTATTTCTAGGAAGACTTTTGAGCGGCTTAGATGTGTTGGGGCAGTAGAATATGCTGGGATGGAAAATATAGTAGATGCAAGCCTCTGGTTGACTGAGCTTGAGAAAGCCTTCAAGGGTGTTAACATCCTAGAGGGAGATGAGGTGAAGCATGCAATGTACCTTCTGAAAGGGAATGTTGGCCATTGGTGGGCCATAGAGGATGAGAAGAGGCTTGAAGTTGTGTTGGTTGGGAGGAAATCCGACAAGAATTTTTCAGCCAATACTTTTCTCAAACCTATCCTGACGAGAAGATAAATGACTTTGAGAAGGTCCGACAGGGGTCTATGTCAATCAATGAGTATGAAGCAAGGTTTATGGAGTTGTTGAGGTTTTTTCCTCACATGGTCATTACAGATGAAGAGAGAATCTGGTGTTTTGAGAAAGGATTGAATGTTGAGTTGTCGATGTCAGTGGCTGCCTTGTAGAATAGAGAGCATTTTGCTACATTTGTGGAGTTAGTTTGGAGTATAGAGAGGTTTGTGGTTGAGAAGAGAGAGAAAATTGCCAAGAAGAGGCCTACTGAGTACCAAGGATAGTCGTTGGGCGGCTTTAAGGAACCTAGGTTGATAGCACCACCAACACAACAAAGGTCTAATACACTGACGCAATAGTCACCTAGTAAGGGGAGGAGCCATAGTTTTCCACCTATAGGAGCCCAAAGTGCTACATAAGTATTAGTGACAGCCCCCCTAGGCCTTGGTATGAGAGCAAGACGTGCTATGAGTGTAGAAGGATCGAACATACTAGACTTTTTTTTACCTATGAAAGATGATGAGGTAACCCAGTAGTTGAGGTAGAGCCAACAAGGCTCACAGAGACAATAGTTTAGTAGTGGTGAAGGATGAGGATGTGGATTGGTGTCGCAGGATGGTTCCTCTAGATAGGGGACAACTAGCCTTTACACCTTGAGTCAACCAGGAGAGGTCAACCCTTGAATCGAGATAGGTTAGAGGAAGTTGTTTCATTCTAATATGTCTGCATCTATTTTATATTTGTCTTGAGTTGACCTTAGTAAGAGCTTAAGGTTGAGACCCAGAGGTAGTACCCGTCTCTTTTCACTTTGGATTTCGGGGGCGAAATCCTTGTTAGGGGTTTAAGGCTTGTAAGGACCTTGAACAGAGTTTTGGGTTAACCCTATTTGATTTGGATTAATCTTGTTCTTAGAACCTTGTTTTAATATTTTTAAATGTAATTAGGTCTTGTGGAGAGCTTAAGTTTCAAGTTTGAGCTTGTCTGGATGATGTTTGTGCTTTCTGTGCTAGTTTTAGTACAAACTACAATTTACCCAGTGTAGGGAATCGATGTGCAATTTGTCACCTCTAGAGTGTTCCCTCTCTTTCTTTACACTATCTAGAGGAGAGAGAAAGAGGAGGGCACCTTTTTTAAACCTTGTTTAAGGAGTATCACCCTAGGTGGTGGTTAGGGTTGACATGAGTGTTGAGTGCCTTGATCATGTGAGTTGGTTGTGTTGTCTCAACCTTAGATCGTGACCAAAGTAGGTTTTGGGGGGGAGGGTGTCGAGGTCGAGAAACTGCCTCTAGGTGTTTGGGTCATGAACGCATTAGTCTAGGGTGGTCTTGGGTTGAGATGGTTGACCTAGCATGGGTTGTCTCGACCTAGGGTTTGTGGGGGTGCTTTGTCTCGACCAAGAAGAGATGGTGCTAGGTGGTGTTGTGACCATGGATAGTGAAACCTAGGAGGGTCTGACTGCAACCATGTGGGAGTCCATGGTGGTCGATACACTACATAGAGTGTATTACCATGTCTTGCATGTCATTCTTAAGTGGTTGCATGTGGTTTCATGTTGGCCTTTTGAGTGGACAAGTGTCCCTTGGGTCCCTTAGTATGTTGACACCTCACCCATTGCCTTCTCTCTCATATTTCATCTATATAACCCCTCAACTTCCTTTGTTTGCAACCCTTTTTTGGCCATCCATCTTCTTCCTCCTTGTTTGCTGGTACTTGGATCTTGGAGGAGCAAGGAGGTTCGTCCTTGGGGCTTTGGTGATCAATATCCTCTTGCATATGGTGGTGGTGATCCAAGCTCATCTCCCATCCTTGGTAAGTGTTTATCTTCTAGGTTGATCTCCTACCTTCATCTTCCTCTATTTTCTCACCCCTAGACCATGGTTCTTCCATGGTGAACGTTTTGGGAGAGAAACACCTCATCACAAGGGTCATAGACCATATCTTGACAAGGTAGACCCAAGTGTGAAGAGGGTTTCTCCTCTCTTTCTTCCTTTCTCTTTTGGTTCGGCCAAGAGCTTCTTTGCTTCTTTCCTTGGGCTAGCTTTAACCTTGGTGTCTTATCCTTCTTGAGGTTCTCTTGTGGCCTAGTGTGGAGCTTTTTGTGAAGCTTCTTTAACCTTTGGATCGTGTGCTAGGAGATCTTGATCTGGTAGTTTGAAACTCTTAGTGGTGGTCATCTTAAGGCAGGTTATATAACACTAGTCCTACTCTATTATTGCACTTCTTTATAAGTTTTGTTACTGACTTGTCTCTCTTAAATGCTTCTTCTCCATGTAGTACATAATGGTAAACCCTAGAGTTTGTTTGGTAGAAAGCAATATGAAACTCTAATATTTTTTGTACTCGATTTAGTAGATAATGTGTTATAAAGGTTGTTCTGTGTCTCTTTCTCTTTATCTTGCTCTTATGCATGGTGTTTGTGCACCTAGAGGTTGGGGGGGATGTTAGGTTCAAATTTGGTTATCTTGAGAATCATTTCTCTTCCTTGATAAGGTTCTTCCTTTGTAGTTTCTTAACCTATGTCTTGGGGTCTTGGTGACCATTTGTGTGTGGCCTTTTCTTCATGATACCTATAGTTTCACCCTTGGTTTTAGATTTTTTTGGTGACCTAGATGTCAACTCTAGGTGTGGTCATGACACTTTCCTCTTGATTGTCGTGACCTAGATAGCCCTTGGCCGAGATATCTCTTTGTTGTTGAGTTTGACTTAGTGGTGATAGGTTGATACACTTGGTGTGTGGTGGCTTAGTTACCCTTAGTGTTGGGGCTTTGTTCCTACCTTTCTTGGGTTTAGACATCCTCTAGTGTGTTGGGTCATGGTCATTAGGATCTTAGTTCACAACATACATTGATGGTCTAGACAGTTTGGTTGAGATGGAACCCTAACCCTAGTGTTGCGGGCATGACATGATCTAAGGGGTTGGTCGCGACATGTTGTGGTCGAGACACTTGAGTGTCATGGTCGTGACATGGACCATGGTGGTAGGTCATGACCTATGTGGTTAATTAGTCAATATAGGGTGATGGTAGGTGGTTGTGAATCACATATGAACACATAATGATATTTATGTATGAATAATACATATCCTTTAAAATGCTATTGGAATGATATCTAATCTACTCTAATGATGTCTTCTAATCTTTATATACTCCAAGATGAGGGAGGGTGATAATTCTAGGGTGGTTGGTGGACCCTAATCTTGTAAAACCCTAAATCAGCTAAGAGGATACCCTAACCCTAATAATGAACAATGATCTTGCTCTTTTTTTTCTATCATGAAAGGATTATGATGTTATGTGGTTATCTCCCTCTTGTTTATCAATTTTTGACCATGTAGGTGTTATGAGCTTGCCAATAATAGCTAGTGTAGGCTATGGTGATTATGATATGACACAGGTTGAATATGCCCTTGTAAGGCATGTTGAGGCACTTGTGATACATGAATAATATGAATGGGTCCTATGACCTGTCAATGACTTGTTGCATAATATGAGATGACTTCTCTCAATGCTGAGATGAGGGATTGGTATCCCATAACGTGTGGCCTTGTTGATGATGGTGTGAATGGCAATAATATAGGTGTCTTGTGGTGATAGTGTGATAAGATCACACCCTATGCGTTTTTATCTTTTGGAGTTGTGTTATTTCCTAATTTTTATAGCACTTGATCTGACTTTGTACATTATAAACTTGATTGATGTTAAAACTTAATTGGTATAACTAAGAGATGGCCATTCGTGAGCTAATATTGATGTGATATATGGAACGTCCATGCATGAGATGATTTCCTTGTTAGATATGGATGGCCATGCGTGAGCCACTCCTTCTTTTTGGGACGGCCATGCATGATTTGATTCCCTTATGATGTATGAACGACCACACGTGAGCCGATCCATCTGTTGACTATATGTCATTTGTACAAGCTAACTAATATGTCATTGTAGTGTCACTCTCGTGCTAGTCGGGAGGTTTTAGAAAGGTCATGTAATCCGACTCTTCCATTAACCATAAGGTCCTAGTATTTGCACTTTCATATTGATTAGGCTTTGCTTGATTTTGCATAGTTCGATTGGTAGAGAATATACATGTTCTTCATATTCCTTTTTCGGTGACAAGATGTTTCAGAATCCAATTGTAATTGCTTATACGGTTAGAAATGAATACTTGCTTATCATAGTTGTAACCTAACTATTGTTCTTATTTTCCTTATATGTGTTAATAATAGTGTTGGTGGAGAGTTATATCTCCCGCTGAGATTTGGAATCTCATCTTGTGGGTTTCCACATCTTTTAGGTGGATGTGCACAAGGAGGTAAAGATCATGTAGCAGAGGCAGAGCACTAGCCAGAGCAGTAGTTGAGAAGATTGGGGATGTTGCTTGTGGTCTTTTTATGGTAAGAGTCCTAGATTTGTCCTTGTACACTCAGGTCTTGGGAGGAGTAACATATGTTCCCCAATGGTGTTGTTGATTTGAGTATTTGGTTCATGCGCCTTGTTGTATATTGCTGGATGTTGTACATGTTTGTGTCAAAGAACATATATCACATATAACATGTAGCCTCTTATGGAGATGTTGAAAATAATTGTGATGACCGCTATCAAACTGACAACCAAATCGTCACAATAATTATGCAGAATAACCATTAGCAGCGGATTAACGAAAATCACTGAAAATTAAAAACATTTTGCAAAGAGATCCATTTCCAGGAAACTCTTAAGGAAAGAACCAAAGCAATATATACATCATGGTTCACATTGTACATACATTGTACCATCTCATCTCGAGGATATCATATACCAGTTGAATTGCCTAAACACATACATAAGCAACATAAAACCTCAAGGCATACAAGCTAAAATCTTAGATTGTTTATAAAACCATTACGTACTAACTCCCAAGGACCTGAGAGTACAGAGATGACACATAGGACTTCTATCTACAAGACATGACAGACATCACACTCAACCTGAGCTGTTACTGATGTCCCTGTTGTTGTTTCTCCCTCTGCAGTACAATCTCTACCACCTCGTCCGCGTCCACCTAAAAATGTTGGGACCAACAGGGTGAGACAAAAGTCCCATCGAGAGATATAACTCTCCACCAATAACATTATTATCACAAGTAAACAATATAAAACTGAGAAGAGGATTTTTTATATTAATAATCAATATTAATTACTATTTATAAGCAGAATAGAGAAATATCATCTTTTAAAGCAATGCATCTATCTATGATAGAGCAATAAATCATCTATTCACTTTATAAGGAATACGAAGAACACATATAACATATATCCATTTAAGATGTATAAAAGTAGTGTAACATCAACCAATGTTTTCGTATTCAATCCTTAATCAAATACGCTACATGGCTGATTAAATTTATACAATCACACTTATGCCCTGAGGAGATGAGGTATACCTCTCATGCTCCAACCGCACACGGCTACGTAAAACATCAGTACCATACAAGGTCAAAGGAAGAGCCAGCTTCCAAGACCTTACATGTCTCGGTCATAACAAGACCACAGACAGTGAGATCACATATCAAACTATAATTAGCTTGCTAGGGTATAGTGGCATCTTCGCTATAGAGTTACAACCGCAACATGCACTCTCTTTAGGGAGATCACACAACAATCCCTGGTATATTAATATATAGTCATGGCATATAGCCATACTCTTATGATAATGAGGGAGATCACACAATAATCCCTATTTGGATGTAAGGATATTTTTGCCCATTACCCCCACATATTCAAAAATATGCTCTCTGAGTTAAATTCATTTCACCATTCAGCAAATTCTAGCACTAAACGGATCTATGGCCAAGGAAACTACATGATAAGGTTCCACTTGATTAATTATGTGCATTACAATATCTTTTAGCATCAACCAAATTACAAGAATGAATTATAATAGATGCCACAAAGAAAGGTATAATACATTTATCAAGTACTTTCATAATCTTTGGAACATATTGAATGCATAACACTCGAGATCTCAATCCCTCATCACATTATTTAGGATTATCATCCCTTAACATTATCATCATCATGATTTCTAGATCTAGGTATTCAAACCCTTTGTTTATCACTGAACATTGTCACCTCTTATCAGGTAACTATTACCTCTAGGTCCTTAGACCCATGTATAAATTATACTTGTTGCACAAGTATTTCACATGGCTCACAAGGCCCATTTAATCTATATCATATGAAACATCATAGCTCATACCTGGCTATGCTCATCATCTCATAATACATGCATGGTTAGTATTTCATGATAAAAAAGATATACGTACATATCATCACCATGCAATACAAGAGAAATACAACCTTCCCATTATTAGGGTTAGGGTTTCCTTTTTTTGTCGATTAGGGTTTCAAGTTCATATTATGAAGAATCAAAACCCTAATTCATAACTCCACACATATTAGGAGCATACATTGATATCATAAGTATTCAATCATACTTGTTTATTCTCATCATGTATCATTAAATGATTATCACCCAAAGTATGAGTTTCTCTCTCATCCTCACTAGGATATTGATTGCATCATACTTTATTAAATTGTCTCAACCCTTTTCTCAAGGTACATTGGCCTACACTTATCAAAATGCATTAAACTCTTTACATCTTAATGTATCATTTGACATAACACACTTCATGCGTTACTCAATCAAGTATATTGGATTTGAGGTGCTTACTTCCATATTAGTTTTGAGGTACTTCCACCATATCGGGCTAGAGGTGTGTGCTTACCACCATATCATCCAAGAGGTGTGTACTTACCATCATATCATCCAAGAGGTGTGTGCTTACCACCATATCGTCCAATAGGTGTGTGCTTACCACCATATCATCCAAGAGGTGTGTGCTCATCACCATATCATCCAAGAGGCATGTTCTTATCACCATATCATCCAAGAGGTGTGTGATTATCACCATATCGTCCAAGAGGTGTGTGCTTATCACCATATCGTCCAAGAGGTGTGTGCTTATCACCAAATCATCCAAGAGGTGTGTTCTTATCACCATATCGTCCAAGAGGTGTGTGTGTCACTTATATAGATTTACTCAAGTGTAGGGTTTTGCATATCGGGTTAGACCCTTATTCTCATACCTTTTCAAACCTTCAAAGTATCAACCTACCATGTGTTGAGTGACAACCTAGACAACTGGTTAGTCATTTTTCAACCAACCCAAATGTACAAAATGAAAGGGGTGTGGGATTCCAAGGTATAACGGATTTCACATCACCATATTGGGTTTCATTACCATATCGGGTTAGAGGTGCTTCAACCCAATATCAGTTTGTGCCATGATGAATTCATCATCATCAAGCTCTAGACTTTCATCCCTTATTGTTCTAGTTCATGGACAACAATCCTATGCAACTATTAGAACGCATAGAATCATCCATCATTCAAGAAAAATCGAAATTAAAAATAGATCAACAAGTATAGCAAGATTGAAGGTGAATAATAACATGATTGGGTTCAAGTTATATAACCCACCTCAAGAACAACTTCAAAGCTCCAAGCTCCAAATCTTCACGTTCCCAAGGTTGAAGATGAACTAATCAAAGATCCAAGACTTGTTCAAAACTCCTCTATATGCAAAGAATCACCATATATAAGAACTTGGTGAAGAAGAAAAGAAAGGAAGAATCACAACATGAGATTCATGCTTCAACCAAGGTTGAAGATGACCATGGCTTCACCTTAAGCTTAAGGCTCGACCTCCTCCTTTCTCCTCAACTACTATGCATGATATCTAAGAGAAATAGAGTTGTAGGATTCGAAAAGTTTCACTAGTAGGTGAAAGGAGTGGTATATATAAATTGAGGATCATGAGAGAGAGTGTATAAGAGGTGTCATCACCTTGTACTACTAGGTGACACATGTCCATGCATGGGTTGACACGTGTCCATGCATGCACGCATATTTATATTGACATGAAAAACTCTTGGGGATAATCTAGGGATAATATTTAGGCCATTAGTTATCTTGTTGAACAAGATATTTCAACCCCACATCACTTTATTAACAAACCAATAAAACTTTTCCAAGGAAAGTTGTAAACCAATATCCATCACCTTCTTGAGGTGCTTAACTAGTCATGGCCTTTTCCAAGAGTTGACAAAATGATATGGGACCTCCTCTATGGCTTCTTGACTGATGGCACTCCCATATAAGCTCTACAACTCAATACACTCATTTTAGGGTTTCAACTATACAACTCTTCTTGGTATTTTCACCACCAAGAATACCATCACTCAAATATGATTCAAACATGGTGCCTCTTTCTTTCTCTCTCCTCTAGATGATGCCAAGAGAGATTAGGGACACTGATTTCCTATTTTGGGGTTCTTGATTATTCAAGATCCAATCAAATTCCATTTAACGGTCATTCAAATTTCATGTATTCTTCTATTCTCTGAGAGAATCCCGATAACAAAAGGTTTCCAAAAAGAGTTGGTAATTTGCATATCGACCCTACATTTTGGGTAAATTGCAATTTGCACCAAAATTGGTATACAAGGCACAAGCATTATTCAAACAAGCTCCAACTTGGAACTTAGGCTTTCCACAAGCCACCCCTTAGCATAATTCTCTCTGTTATGATGCTAAAGCATTTGAGGCACGTTCAACATGTGACATTTTGTAATATAACCCTTCATCTTGAATAAATTACAATTTACACCTAAACTATCATATAATGCACAAACCGTTTGCAAATAAACTCAAACTTGAAAATTAAACTCTCCTTGAGTCTTAATTACTTTTCACAAGATTAAAAAAAGTTTATAAATAACTTACTTAAGCAAAACTTCTAGGGTTATGTCACAACCCAGGTGAAGTATGTTACAATTATCAACCCCTAACATGGATTTCATCCCCAAAATCTCAAGAGAAAAGAGAAGGGTACTTTCTCTAGCTCCCATGTGGCTTCTTCAATGCCAAAGTGATGCTAGAGAACTTTCACAAGAACTATATCTTTCTTTTTCAACTTATTGATTCTTCTATCAAGAATCATCATTGGACCTTCCACACAGGATATATCTTCATTCACTTCTACCTCTACAAGTTGCAACACCAACTCTATATCAGGATGACACTTTCTCAGCATAGATATATGACACACTAGATGTAGTGTATGTAGCTCAGGTGGCAACTCCAACCTATAGGCTACCTTTCCAATCCGTGTTGTCATTGGGTAAGGTCCCATAAATCTAGGAGCTAACTTACCCTTTTCCCAAATCTGAGAACACCTTTCCAAGAAGAGACCTTGAGATACACCCTATCTCCAACTTGGAATTCTAAAGGTCTAAGAGGTTTATCGGCATATGACTTCTATCTATCCTGTGCAACCTTCAACTATTGTTGTATTACTTTAATCTTTTAAGTTGTCTATTGCACTAATTCAAGACCCAGAAGTTGGTATTCTCCTATCTTATACCAGCATAATGGAGATCTACAATGTCTACCATATAATGCTTCATATGGTGCCATATCCATACTTTTCTGATAACTATTATTGTAGGAAAACTCTATTAAGCTCAAGTGTATGTCCCAACTTCCTACAAACTAAAGAACACATGCCCTAAGAAAGTCCTCCAAAGTCTGTATAGTCCTTTCAAATTGTCCATCTGTCTGAGGGTGAAAAGCTGTGCTAAACTTTAACTGCGTACCCAAGGCTTTATGTAGTCATTCCAAAAAATGACTTGTAAACTGGAGACCTCTATCAGACACAATTGTGGCTGGAACTCCATGTAATTGCACTATTTCATCTATGTAGATCTGTGCAAGTTTTTCAACAATATAGGTTGTTTTCACATGAAGAAAATGTGGTGACTTAGTCAACCTATCAACTATCACCCAAATGGAATCATGAATTTTGGCTGTTCTGGGTAGACCAACCACAAAGTCTATTGTCACGTGATTCCATTTCCACTGCGGTATAGGTAAGGGTTGCAATGTTCCTATAGGCTTCTGGTGTTTTGCTTTAACCTATTGATACACTAGACACTGCATAACAAACTCAACTAAATCCTTCTTCAAACCAAGCCACCAATACATATCTTTTAAGTTATGATACATTTTAGTACTCCCTGGATGCATTGCATGCATGGATGAATGAGCTTCCTCCATAACTATATTTCTTAAGTCATTGGCATCATGTATTACCATCCTACCAAGGTAACAGACTACCTCATCCTCTGAATCATGGAAACTGTCCCGTTTCTCACTACCATACTCTGACCTGATATGCTGAATCATAGTATCAGCATGTTGTGCCTCTTTAATCTGTTGTCTCATAGTAGGTTTCACATGCATCTTGGCCAGCAATCCTACTAACAAAGATACTTTTTATTGTACATTTATTTGTTTCAAAAAGACAAACATGTCCCATTTAAAGCATTAAAGAATTCAACTATGATTTATCTATGGGTGGAGATGAATCCATCCAGCGGCGTAGTCTCATGTTCAACTCCTGTTGTGAGAAGACGTGCTTTAAGTTTTTATGGTCTATGAAAATCTGACACATTTCTCCATAAAGATAATGCCTCCAAATCTTCAACGTGTGGACCATTGCAACCTACTCTAGATCATGTATCGGATAATTCTCCTCATATTTCTTAAGCTATCGGGAAGCAAAAGAAACTACATGATCACTCTGCATCAGCACACACCCTAGACCATTCTTAGAGGCATCATATAAAATAATGTATCCCTTTCCCTGCTCAGGTAAAACCAACACAAGTGCAATAGTCAACCTTTCTTTCAACAACTCGAAAGAACGCTGACACTTATCATTCCAGACAAAAGGAACCTCCTTCCTAGTCAACCTAGTTAGGGGTAATGCTACAAAACTGAAGTATTTAATAAACCTTCTGTAGTAACCTGTCAGGCCTAAGAAACTATGAATCTTAGTTGGCGTCTTGGGTTGTTCTCACTCTAAAATAGACTCCACTTTCTGTGGATCAACACGAATTCTTGAAGTTGATATGATATGTCCTAGGAAAGACACTTCTGACAAACAGAACTCACACTTGCTAAACATAGCATATACCTTGTGTTGTCTCAACAAAGTCAAGGCTTGATGAAGTTGTTGTTCATGTTGTTGAACATCTCTATTATATATCAGGATGTCATCTATGAAGACCACTATGAACTGATCAAGGAATGGCTAGAAGATTCTATTCATCAACTCCATGAATGCAACTGGTGAATTAGTTAGTCCAAACAACATAACTACAAACTCATAATGGTCGTACCTTGTCCTAAAGGATGACTTCAGTGTGTCATCCTCCTTGATACGAAACTGATAATATCTTGACCTTAGATCTATCTTAGAGAACACTGTTGCACTACACGACTAGTCAAATAGATCATCTATCCTTGTCAGAGGATATTTGTTCTTTATAGTCACCTTGTTAATCTGTCTATAGTCTATGCTTAACCTCATAGACCCATCCTTCTTTTTAACAAAAAGAACTGGAGCACCCCATGGCAAAGTACTGAGTCGAATGAAACCTTTCTCATGCAACTCCTATAACTATTTATTGAGTTCTTCCATCTCAGCAGGTGCCATCCTATAAGGTGTTTGGACTATGGGATGTGTACCTAGAATTAGATTAATCTCAAAATCAATCTCTCAAGGTGGAGGAATATATGGAAATTCTTCAGGAAACACATCTTTGAATTCCTTGACAACAGGAACTTCAGGAACACTAGGACTTTCTACTTTGGTATCTACCACATGTGCCAAGAATGCTTCACATCCTTGTCGCATCAGTCTCTCAGCTATCATTGATGATACTAGACAGGTTGGAAGAATCTTTCTGTCCCCTTGAAAGACCCATGCCTCATTATTGTCTGCAAACATAGCTTGCTTGGAACCACAATTTTAAGACAACCTTATACTTTTATAGTGTATCCATCCCAAGAATTACATCAAAATTGTGCATCTCAAGTGGTATAAGATCCACCTGAATGATGTGTTCTGAAAAAGAAAGAACACATGGAGAACATACCTCTCACAACACTATAGATCTTACTAACGGAGTTTCTAATAACAAATTATCTGCTCTACGACTGACAGTCATATAGCAGTCATGTATCCCTTCTCGACTGATAAAGGATGTAGCACCCAGATCAATCAAAATAGATACGAAGCATGATGAAGACATATCATAATAAAACAATTCCATCTGACCAGTCACGACTAGTGGATTGACTACTGACTCTGGCTGATTCATTGCATAGAATCTCGTTGTTGCATGTTGCTGACTCCATGCTCTGTTGTTTGGTACATATGAACCTACTTGGGATGCATGTCCACGTCCTCATATGCCACTACTAAATTGTTGCCTCTGAGATCCTTGTTGACTCTGCCTTGGTGGTTGGGTTTCCTCCATGTCTCTAACTGGACAATCCCTTATCATATAACCTGTCTACCCACACTTGAAGTAGTTTCTGTCCTGCTGTGGTCTAAATGGTCATGTTATTGACATTGATGATGTACTATGGGATCCACTTGACAGAAAACTACAACCTCTACCCTTGCTTGACGTCCAATACGTCTGTGCATTGAACCTCTGTGGAGGTAATGGTACATGAAACCTTGGTTTCTTGAAACTTCCAGACCTCTGTCCCTAGAGCTGGGCAGGTCCTTTCCTACTGTTAGCCTCACATTTCTACTGTGTAGGTCCTTTCCTACTGTTAGCCTCACATTTCTTAGTCACAAACCTCTCTATCTGCCTAACTGACTCCACAAAGGTAGAAAACCTCTCTCTATTCTCTAAAGCATCTATAGATGTGGATAACTCAGCATTCATACCCTTCTCAAAATGTTGAATTCTCTCCTACTCTGTAGTAGCCATGTGTGGAAAAAACTGTAGAAGCTCCATGAACTTAGCTTCATACTCACTAATCTTCATTGGTCCTTGCTTAATACACTAAAACTGTGAGATTTTCTCATCCAGATAAGTCCTAGGAAAGTATCTACTGACAAACTCATGTCGGAACTCCTCCCATATGACCTCAACACCCAGTGTTTTCTCTTCTTCAATGGCCCACCAATGGCCAGTGCTTCCTTTTAAAATATGCACATCATGCCTAACTTTATCAGTTTCTGGGATGCTAAGGATTCTAAAGGCTTTTTGCAGCTCAGTGAGCCATAAATCTACATCTGCTGGTTCAGCTGTACCATCATATTCGGTGGCTCCTACCTAGCGTAACCGGTCAAAGGTTTTACCAAACCCATGTCCCTCATTGGGAACTAGTACCCTAGGTGCTGGTGCTGGCATCCGACCTTCCATATGTGTTATTGTTGTCATGAACTGTCCAAAAAGAGCATGAAAGGTTGGGTTTTCTAGCATGGCTTAATCAAGATGGGGATTTTAGGCATTGATTCCTCTCTTGCTTGATCCTTTGCACCTCCTCCTGGTGCAGCATCACTGCTCTCAGCAGCATGTTCTTCATGTGCTCTAGCCATCTTTCAGCTTTACTTCTTCTCCTATATGAGCAAAAGTCACTATAAGATAAACTGGAGGACACTAGAACAGACTCAACAACCTTAATAATATGTCTCTGTAGACTCAGTAAACCTTAGGCTTTGATACCAAAACTTGTGACAACTACTATCAAACTGACATCCAAATCATCACAGTAATTATGCAGAATAACCATTAGCAGTGGATTAATGAAAATCACTAAAAGTTAAAACCATTTTGTAAAGAGATCCATTTTTAGGAAACTCTTATGGAAAGAACCAAAACAATATATACATCATGGTTCACATTGTACATACATTGCACCATCTCATCTTGAGAATATCATATACCAGTTGCATCCCAAACATATACATACGCAACACAAAACCTTGAGGCATACAAGCCAAAATCTCATATTATTTATAAAACCATTACATACTAACTCCCAAGGACTTGAGAGTACAGAGACGACACATAGACACGATAGACGACACACTCAACCTGAGCTATTACTATTGTCCCTATTCTTGTGTTCCTCCATCTGTAGTACGGTCTCTACCTCCTCATCCACACCCACCTAAAAATGTTGGGACCAACAGGGTGAGATAAAAGTCCCAGTGAGAGATATAACTCTCCACCAACAACATTATTATCACAGGTAAATAGTATAAAACCGAGCAGAGGATCTTTTATATTAATAATTAAGATAAATCACTATTTATAAGAAAAACACAGAAATATCATCTTTTAAAGCATTGCATCTATCTATGATAGAGCAATAAATCATCTATTCACTTTATAAGGAATATAGAGAACACATATAACATCTATCCATTTAAGATGTACAAAAGTAGTGTAACATCAAACAATGTTTCTGTATTCAATCCTTAATCAAATACACTACACAGCTGATTACATATTTACAATCACACTTATGCCCTGAGGAGATGAGGTATACCACTCATGCTCCAACCGACCAAGACTATGTAAAGCATCAGTACCATACAAGATCAAAGGAAGAGCCGACTTCCAAGACCTCACCTGTCTCGGTTAGTATGAGACCACTGGCAGTGACATCACGTGTCAAACTGCAATTAGCTTGCTAGGGTATAGTGACATCTTTGCTATAGAGTTACAACCGCAACATGCACTCTCTTCAGGGAGATTACACAACAATCCCCAGTATATTAATATTGAGTCATGGCATATATCCATACTCTTATGATGATGAGGGATATCACACAACAATCCCTATTTGGACGTAAGGATATCTTCACCCATTACCCCCACATATTCAAAAATATGCTCTCCGAGTTAAACTCGTTTCACTATTCAACAAGTTCTGACACTGAATGGATCTATGGCCAAGGCAACTACATGATAAGGTTCCACTTGATTAATTAGGTGCATTACAATATCTTTTAGCATCAACCAAGTTACAAGCTTGAATTATAATAGATGCTACAAAGAAATGTGTAATGCATTTATTAAGTACTTTCATAATCTTTGGAACATATTGAATGCATAACACTCGGGATCTCAGTCCCTTATTACATTACTCAAGATTCTCATCCCTTCACATTATCATCATCATGATTGCTAGATCTGGGTATTCAAACCCTTAATTTATCACTGAACATTATCACCTCTTATCAGGTAACTATTACCTCTAGGTCCTCAGACCTAGGTATACATTATGCTTGTTGCATAAGTATTTCACATGGCTCACAAGGCCCATTTAATCTGTATCATATGAAACATCATAGCTCATTCCTGGCTATGCTCATCATCTCATGATACCTACATGGTTAGTATTTCATGATAAAAACAATATCAAGTACATATCATTACCATGCAATACAAGAGAAATACTACCTTCCCGTTATTAGGGTTAGGGTTTCCCTTTTTAGCCGATTAGGGTTTTAGGTTCATATTATCAAGAATCAAAACCCTAATTCATAGCTCCACACATATTAGGAGCATACATTGATATCATAAGTATTTAATCATACTTGTTTATTCTCATCATTTATCATTGAATGATTATCACACAATGTATGAGTTTCTCTTTCATCCTCACTAGGATATTGATTACATCATACTTTATTAAGTTGGCTCGACCCTTTTCTCAAGGTACATTGGCCTACACTTATCAAAATGCATTAAAATCTTTACATCTTAATGTATAATTTGACATAACACACTTCATGTGTTACTCAATCAAGTATATCAGATTTGAGGTGCTTACTCCATATTGGTTTTGAGGTACTTCCACCATATCGGGCTAGAGGTGTGTGCTTACCACCATATCGTCCAAGAGGTGTGTGCTTACTACCATATCATCCAAGAGGTGTGTGCTTAACACCATATCGTCCAAGAGGTGCTTCCTTACCACCATATCATCCAAGAGGTGTGTGCTTATCACCATATCGTCCAAGAGGTGTGTACTTACCACCATATCACCCAAGATGTGTGTGCTTATCACCATATTGTCCAAGAGGTGTGTGATTATCACCATATTGTCCAAGAGGTGTGTGCTTATCACCATATCGTCCAAGTGGTGTGTGTTTATCACCATATCGTCTAAGAGGGGTGTGTGTGTCACTTATATCGGTTTACTCAAGTGTAGGGTTTTGCATATCGGGTTAGACCCTTATGCTCATACCTTTTCAAACCTTCAAAGTATCAACCTACCATGTGTTGAGTGATAGCCTAGACAACTGGTTAGTCCTTTTTCAACCAACCCAAATGTACAAAATGATAGGGGTGTAGGATTTCAAGGTATAACAGATTTCATATCACCATATTGGGTTTCATTACCATATCAAATTAGAGGTGCTTCAACCCGATATCGGTTTGCGCCATGATGATGTCATCATCATCAAGCTCTAGAATTTCATTCCTTACTTTTCTAGTTCATGGACAACAGTCTTATGCAACTATTAGAACTCATACAATCTTCAATCATTTAAGAAAAATTGAAATTGAAAGTAGATCAATAAGTATAGCAAGATTGAAGGTGAATAATAACATGATTGGGTTCAAGTTATATAACCCACCTCAAGAACAAATTCAAAGATCCAAGCTCCAAATCTTCACGTTCTCAAGGTTAAAGATGAACTTATCAAAGATCCAAGACTTGTTCACAACTCCTCTATATGCAAAGAATCACCATAGATAAGAACTTGGTGAAGAAGAAAACAAAGGAAGAATCACAACCCGAGATTCATACTTCAACTAAGGTTGAAGATGACCATGGCTTCACCTTAAGCTTAAGGCTCAAGCTCCTCCTTTCTTGTCAACTACTATGCATGATATCTAAGATAAATAGAGTTGTAGGATTTGAAAAGTTTCACTAGTAGGTGAAAGCAGTGGTATATATAATTGAGGCTCATGAGAGAGAGTGTATAAGAGGTGTCATCACCTTATACTACTAGGTGACACATGTCCATGCATGGGTTGACACGTGTCCATGCATGCACATATCTATCTTTACATGAAAAAATCTTGGGGATAATCTAGGGTTAATATTTCGGCCATTAGTTATCTTGTTGAACAAGATATTTCAACCCAACATCACTTTATTCACAAACCGATACAACTTTTCCAAGGAAAGTTGTAAACCGATATCCATCACCTTCTTGAGGTGCTTAACTCATCATGGCCTTTTCCAAGAGTTTAAAAAATGATATGGGACCTCCTCTATGGCTTCTTGACCGATAGGCACTCCCATATAAGCTCTACAACTCAATTTAGGGTTTCAACTATAGAACTCTTCTTGGTCTTTTCATCACCAAGAATACCATCACTCAAATATGATTCAAACATGGCAGATATTTATTTATCTCTCCTCTAGATGATGATAAAAGATATTAGGGACACTATATAGGTGGTAATTTTCATATCAACCCTACATTTTGGGTAAATTGCAATATGCACCAAAATTGGTACACAAGGCACAAGCATTGTTCAAACAAGCTCCAACTTGGAACTTGGGCTTTCCACAAGCCACCCCTTAGCATCATTCTCTCTCTTATGATGCTAAAGCATTTGAGAACGTTCAAAATGTGACATTTTGCAATATAACCCTTCATCTTGGGTAAATTGCAATTTACACCCATACTATCATATAATGCAAAAGCAGTTTGCAAATAAACTCAAACTTGAAAATTAAACTCTCCTTGAGTCTTAATTAATTTTGAAAAGATTAAAAAAAAATTTATAAATAAATTACTTAAGCAAAACTTCTAGGGTTATGGCATAACCCATGTCAGGGATGTTACAATAATGATACTTCATGATATATATTTTTGATGGCAAGTTTTTTGACCTTTATGTAATAAGTTTCTTGATGTTGGTTCTTGTTGCAATCAGTTTTAATTTTTAGTGTTTTACAGTAAATTCACTCACTGAGTGTTAATTCTGTGTTTGGTTTTGAAAAGTCTCGCTTTGTGTGATATAGGGTGTCACAATCTTATGGAATGAATGCTATAGATAATTACTTATATTTCATATTCATTTACTGGTAATATGATGATATGTACTCAGTAAAATGGAAATCTCTTGATGTGTTCAAAGAGATTATAGATGAATTATAAATTTGATAAAATTATTAAATAACTTTAATGAGATCAAATGTTGGAATACTTTATATCAAACCCTTAAGTACCTTAAAGAACTGTGATAATGCATCACAAGTCAAATCCATCTGGACATGATGACAAGTTAGAATGAAAGAATTATACCATGATAAATCAAGGTATAATTATCAATCAATCTAGTCTTCTTGTATCCTCATGAATACACACACACACACAGATATATATATATATATATATATATATACATCACTAAATAAAGTACTATTTGAGTGGTTTATGAGACATCATATATGATATGATTTGGGAACTTTCCAATATGCCACATGGATTGAAACCTACATTGAGAATAAAGTCTCTTGAAAAGATTTATCCACAAACCATAATTGTTGACTTATATTATTAATCCCCAATCCAATAACAAATTTTTTTATTGATAGGATATCAGAGTTTCTAAAGAATCAATGGGAGTAAAAGTGAAACTCAAAATGTTCAAGGTCAACAAAGAGGTACAATGAGAACAATGAGAATCACAAATTGTTGTGGAATCTCAGGTTCATCATGTAACATAGAACAAAATATTTCTAGTAGAACACATATGATATTGGAGGATTTTGAATCCAACAATTCAGATGGGTTGGTCACATAGGATGAGCCAACTAGTCAACTAGAAGGTACTTTTGAGTAAGATGGAATCCATGTAAGCTAATAAGGTAGGACCTTGAAAAGGCTCCACCTAAAGGGGTAATACCTAATGGGTGCAATGGGGTCTTGTAGAAAAGACCTACATGGATAACATAGAAAGGATGAATTGGTTGAAAGGAATTTTCAAATCAATTCAGGTTGAAAGGAATTTTCAAATCAATTCAAGTTGTTAGACATGATAGAAATTCCTCTACCAATTGTCAAGCTTGTTTTTGTAGTTAAAATAGGCTAAGAGATGTGGCATATGAAGATTAAAACCAGATTACTTAAGGGAATACATCAAAGGATGTGTACATAATACAACCTGGAAGGTTTTATAACTTCAAGAATGCAAATAAATTCTATAAACTACAAAGTTCAATCTGGGATTGAAACAATTAACTCAGGAATGGGATCTTTTGAATTGATAAGACAGCCAAAGAGTTTGACTTGAATCAAGACAAAAGATCAAATCTATGTTTATAAAAGATTTAGAGGGAGCATATATGAATAGTACACATAAGATGAGGAATAACTTCTCAATATTGTGAATATTGAGAACTGGCATGAAAAACCCTTCAGCAATGAAGGTATAGGTGAAACATCTTATGAGATAAGGATTAAGACCTATAGATATAGTTTTTGAATGTTTCACAATGGAAGTTTGAACATGTACAATAGGAATGTGTTCAAAGAGTTCAATATGAATTCTTTTTAGTAAGACATAATATGGATTAGTCTCTCATGAAAAATATGTTCTAATTCTTGTGAAGAATGGAAATAACATGATTGTGATTCCATAGGCTGGTACAACAATGGATCTATCACGAATGCTATAAATGTACTTATCCCATATAATCTTGTATGTATTGGACATGACAAGATGATATTTAAATCTAGTCAAGGGTATTGGAGTGTCAATAAAATATCCACTAATACTTGTGATGTGTTTAAGGATAGATTGCTAGTCAATAAGGATAGCAATAAAAGGAAGAGTTGGATGTAAAGAGTTACATCGACGCAAGCATCCACAATGACCAAGTGATTAAAATAAAATATGTTTGATTTTAAAAAAGTGAAAAGGATGTTATTAGTTGGAAGGGTTTTGAAATAATAGCCATTAATTATATTCTACAATAGAGATCGAATATACTTGTTTCGTGAACACAGAGTGATACTATATGGATCTAAAAGGTTCATATGATGAACTTATAGATGTTCCCACCATTGATGACTCGGTAAAGATACTATAACAACAATGTAGATACTTGTTAGGAAAGGAATATCAGATACCATATTACAGTTGTTTCCTCTCATAGTGAAGAGATAAGATACATGAAATATACCAACTATTAGCAAAATGTTGCTAACCCTCTAGATTAGCACTAGCACAACATAAGCATGTTGAACATGTTTAGATCACTAACGATGAGATCCGCAGGTGATTGGCTCTAAGTGCTAGTGGGAGTCTGTTGGTAAGGTATGCCCATATAGAAAATCATGCGATGATTGACATGGCATAAACCTTGAAAGGATTTGATTAATACATATAAAGGCAAGCTTCCAATTCATTTGTTTCAATTATAAGTCAATGAAGAAAAAGAGTGAATGTCTATAGAATGACAATACTCAATGAAATATGTCTTAAAGTATTAGACTTGGAAGAAATGAGATCATACAAATGCTAAGAGTATGTACATTCTTATTATGTCACTAGTCAGTTGTTACTATGGAAGGTGGATAGACACCAGTAACGCATAAGACTAGAGTGTGGGTTGGTTGATGACAAAATTTCATTTGTCATGATATGGCAATATCAAATTGAGCACACAGATACATGTTAGGGAACAGTGTATCAGACAGACCTGCCTTGAGAGTGACACATGGTTTTGGTGGTCATAGTCATATCTCATAGTGAAGGTGGTGATTGTGATTCTTAGTCCTAAAATCACTACACTCATCACATGTCGTTGGGTACGCTTTGACATCATCAAACACAGTCCTGAAATATGGTTTGTTATAATGGTGATGATTCGGTGACTTTGATACATGGGGATAGACTGTGAGTGATAGATATGGGATTTTTCCCTCCTACTGGAGTATGATATCCTGGCCACTTGATAAGTGATACTGAGAAAATCATGCACAAGCACATGTAAATCAATATATGATATTGAGGTCACATTATCTCAGACAGTCTGCTCTTAGTTCAAGGAACATGGATTGAATGTTGAGAGGATGACCATCCATGCCTTGAGTTCATCCTTGACATCATAGACAAAGGAATTGTATGATCACTGTACTGCTTACACAGATTATAGGTTGAAGTTGTTCTCCAACTTTCCATTCACTTGGGTAGCACTAATGTGTGACTAGGCACCGCTCTCTACTTGTGATGTCATAATTCAGTTATGGACATTGACTACCAACTTGGCATGGGACCTATAGGGTCACACACATAGGAACTCATCTAGAAGAGGAAATATTGAATGACAATTTGATTGATTATCTAAAGTATTTATTTATTCAATTCACACAACATATCAATTGATTGGCTGAACTGGTTTGCCAAACAACCATCTCACAGAGTGAGATGGCAATTTGGGTATCCAGATGGGCATTTCAAGTGTTGAGATGACTGTTTAGGTTGTCAGGCTAATCAGAGTTTGAATTAGCTAAGTTCTACCCTTGAACCGACCGGTTCAATGTGATTGTACTAACCGACTCATCTCAGACTCACCTGACGACCGTCTGGGTGAGTGATATGGGCGTCTAGTCTGGGTGAGATGGCTCAGTTGGGCTGAATGAAGGTTTGGGATGTTTCCTAAATAGTTTTGATTATACTTTACTTGGGAAACAAGCAAATTAATATGTAATATTAATTGGAATCAAAATTACCAAATTTGCGTGTGATTGGAAAACTATCAAATGATCATCTGATAGTACGAGAAAACAATCTCACACCCCAGATGACCATATGAGTGTGCCAGATGACCATTTGGTGTCTCGCAGTTTGCGAAAGTTCAAGTTCTTTCGGTCCCTTCCACTCCCACACAATCTCGTACAGATCGGGAACCCTGGCCCAAACCCTGCCTATAAAAGGAGGGGTATTGGGGGCTACCCAAGACACCATAGAAAACTAAGAACTAATTCCTTTGACAACTGTTATTCTCTCTGGTTGTGGTAACCAAGAGATCCCAAGAAAGTCCTACCTGACAGGGAGGGATAACTATGTGAGAGAAACAACTGGTGATCGTTGTTGGTGAGAGAGCAGGTTTGTGACTAGTACACCAACAGTAGGGATGATTCCTTCCTATCTATTCTCAGTGAATGACATGATTTCTAGTTGGTCTGCGAGGACTACTATAGAGGTAGAAGTCTTTTGGTTGCTACTCATACAGCAAAGTCAGCCTGCAACCCATGGCGAGACCAGTAGAGTCATTGTAGAAGTTGTGAAGATAGCTGTTCGTTGTGAAGACCAGGAGTTGCACAACCACCGTCCAATGGCAACTAGTCAGCAGTTGCAAAGAAGCAAGTTTTTTTGCTGGACGTGCTCCAGGACTAGGTACAACTCGTTAAAATCATCTTTCCTATTTCATAGTAGTTGACGCGATCTTACTTTTATGGGAATACAAATAGATACATTTTTTATTTCTGTTGATATACTATGTGCCCGTATTTCCAAACAATAATTTCATTACTAAATAAAACTGGAAGAATAAACATTAATGACAAACTTTTCATATTTATACCAACATAGTTGATTCTAAATATATATTTCTAAGTTATTATATGGTATATTTTTTATGTTGTGGCATTTTTTTGGTAAGTTTGTGCATAGGATTGGCTCAAATTTTAAACAAGTCGGAGGACATTCTCACTCATTATGCTCCCCCTCACACAGGAAGCATCATAACACCTTACAGATGTCAAATTTATGGGATCAAGATTGCAAGAACCTCAATTAGTTATGCTATTCTCATATTTTCTATTACATAGAACACTTCAATTTCTCCAAGAAGTTTTAATTTTTGGTATGTTTATTATTTCCACATGTCTTAGAGGTTACTAACTCTTTTAAAATTAGATAATACAAATTTAGTGTCTTAAATTGCAAGTGTGTGGCCGTCACTATTAAATTCTATAACATATTAATATTAACATAATTTAATTTGTTTTCACATTTCATATAATCTTTTACCACATGCATGAGAGAAGATAAAATATTTTTATATTATAATTCTTTTTTTATTGGCGGAGGAACCCAACCCCCTAGACGGAGGCCCAGATAGCAAGGATGGTAAACACGGGAGACCTGTGTGCCCACACACTGGTATCTCAATAAGTCACATCAGAGGTCGGATGACGTTGTAGGAAATTCATTTCCGAGTAGTGCTTCCAACGAGAGTCGAACCCGTGACCTGGGATGGTATATTATAGTTCTTTGTTCCTCACTATTCTTTAATCTCACAATATGCTATATATGCGGGCAAATATACCCTCTAAAACCAACCATATGTTCATCTTCTAATATGAGACTATTCAAGTAAACTTTCTAATTAGATATTAAAATAATAACTACAATGGACTTTTTTATGAATCCCCAAATGATATATTTAATTTTATGGGTGTAAGAAACATTAAATCAAACAAAGCTCTCCATTTTGTATGAATAAGTAATTTTTACTTTATGTCTTTCATATGTTACAGATAAAATGATTTTGAATATCTAAATTCTTATAATAGGAATATCAATAATTATTAGTACCTTTTTGTATTGTAGCATCTCATATAATTTAATATGTTTAAAAAAGAAAAAAAAATAATAAAGTATTTACATTCCATGTTCATGCTATTCTATATTTAAATAACATTCTACACAGTTATATGTTATAAAGTTAACCTCGAAGGCTCTTACACAATGTTGTCACCATAAAACAAGCCATGGCCTTTGAAAATCACTTGTACTATCTCGATCATTTATGTTTCTTTAAATGAAATGAGCTCCTCTTAAATCTTTCCCATCCATGATTTCTAGGAAAAAAAAATTATTCAATATTTTCTTCCATTGCAACAGTTCATGTCATTTGATTTCTCTCAGATGTGAGAAAAAATTAAGAAAGATATGAACGTTTCTTATTTGTTCTTAAAATAAATTTTAATTGTATTTTGTTTCTTTACTTGAAAGGTTCTGATATATTATGTTCATAAGATAATTGAGTGTTCATCGTTACATGATTCTATCAATGTACTAAAGAAAAAGAGAATTTTCGCCGAACAGAAGACCTTATATTTTGAAGTCATCAATAAAAAAAGACAATTGTTTGAGAATAAACACACAAAGTTTACATTTTTGTCTCTTAGTATTCCCATTTGACATGGTGTTATTTGTTTTCTATGAATATAACTCTTATAATGTTGTAATAGTGTGTGATAATCAAGTTTTTGATCAAGTTCAAATTTGCACTGCGAATAAAATATGACCATTCTTTATGTTGTTATGACATATATTAATAAATCCATATAAATCTACAATATAAATTAGAATTGTTGTGGAAGAAATGCACAAAGTTGTCATCTTGTATCTATTAGCAAACCCATGACCTAGGGTGTTATATTTTTTTGTGAAGACAACTCTTATAATATTGAAATAGTGTGTATGACAATCAATATTTGGATCCAAGTTAAAATTTGCTCCACAAATAGAATATGACCATTCTTTATGTCATTATGACATGTCTTAATCTATCAAATCGTATAAATATACAACATGAACACATTGATTTTAGTTTTCTAAACTTAATTGAAACACATGAACTCAAAGAATGAGCTCATTCAATTGTATGTCTATTTTATATAAATCTTTTTCATTTGTAGTAGGTTCCACACCCTTATATTGTAAGGAAACCAACGCTTCTCATACCATTCTTTTGTATATGTTTTAAACTTTTATAAACTAATTGTAATATATTTTCTGCAAAAAGAAATATATAGATTATGGCTTCTCATTATTTTAAAATACATTGGAGTATATTCACCATTTGGATTTATAGATTGTACTATATGTCAATAATTAGAATTGCATAATTCCAAAAGATTCTCAAAGATTTTCTTGATAAATCTTTCTCTAAAGTATGAAACCAAATTTAAAGATTTAAAACATATTGTTTATGTCTAGATAAGAAAATACATTAATTTATGACATCATGCAATCACACATAGAAAATACAATACTTCGACACCATTTGTATTTGCATTGATGAGTTTGTATACCAAGGAACTCATTCATTATATGTATCATCTAGATACACATCTATATACTATTAGGTTTCACATAAGATATGTGTAATGGTTTACATTTTTGAGCTTTGCATTTTTATAATCAAAATTTATATTCAACTGGTGTATGTCAATTGAGATCTTATATGAGTTAATACACGTGACAACCCAAAATAAGAACAAGTAATGTCAATGATTAGGTTGTGATGGTAGCAACTATAAGAAAATATGTAGGTATGTTTCAAATTGGAGCTTGCATCATAGACAAGTCAAGTTCTATAACAATTACTTTGATGTATCTTACTTTTAATGTTCATAATTGTCTTGTTAAGATTCCCAATTTAGCTTCAAAATAAATTCATTCTATTCATTTCAGCTATTTTATTTTGGAGAAGTCAATATCAAGATATGAAAAATTGTAGCTCTACCTAGGTGTAATTTCCTCTTAGACTTTAAAAAAGTATGATATTTAAAATTATATTAGATTTTACATAGTTAAATAGTGTACAAAAGGAAAATTAATACGAAGTTATTGTTCTATGTATTGTTTTGCATAGAAGTACTATATTGAAAATATTATAAAATTTTACACGCATTAATTTCATTTAACTAAATCTAACTAATTTAAGTTTACACGTGCATGACATGTGTGCGTTTACTAGTGTATGTAAAAGTAAATGTACACATATATCTATACATCCTCGTCCACCTATTAGAGATACATTATGTTTGCATTCTTTTTATTATTTTAAGGAGATCATGTGAAGTGTTTCTCATTTGAAGTGCTAGCTTGTCCACTATTTTCCGACAGTGTTGGCTTCCTCAACCGCAGTTCTCGATCCGTTCGCAGGCCTCCCTTGCTTACCTCCCTCCCAAGTTTCTCGACAAGGGGGCCGAGCTCATAGTGTGGTTGCAGCGAGGCGACTCACCAGGTCTTCCACTAGATTAGACCCGGAGGTATCTTTGGAGAATGTAGCACATCTTTTTGACCATGTCGAAGCCTCATCCCTCTGACAAGACACCATATCTCTAGTGTGTGATGCCAAAGACTCTCCTCCTCAAGTCGAGGCATCGTTGAAACCGATCTAGACCGTCAATGTGGAGTCTTCCCCCTTGGTAGACCAGGTGGTTCAGTTGACTGTGGGTTCTCTTGACTCTGACCCCCCTCTTCAGGATGCACATGTGGTAGATACACCCCCTCGGTTCTATTTTCTTGATACTAGTGATCAAAAGGACAAAGGTGAGGTTCCATATGCGATCCCTAAGAATTCTCTTTCACAGTAGGTTCTTCTGGAGCTCAGTTCGATCAGCCTCGGACCTACCCCTCCTCCTCCAATAGCTTTGGCTTCTGGTCTTGCCCCTGCACAAGATCTCCAAGCCCTCAACAAGTTAGTTGTATTAGAGATAGGACCCCATCAAAAAAACAATACCAATGTATAGGAGTCGTCGTCGAGAAGAAGCACGGTCTAGACTAAGAGGAGCCAATGTCCCTCCCCCTTCTTTATTTCAAAGGAAACCTACTATCGATGCTTGCAGTGGGGGCATTGGCAAGTCCAATGCCATTCCCAGAGACGGTGCTACTTATGTCGATGCCCTAGTCATCTAGCTAGTGGTTCTCAGATGTAAACTTTCCGAGACAAGCATAGGAGAAGGGTGAGTCCCTCACTACTGCCGTGACCTTATTAGCCAAATATTTCTGTTCAACTAATCGATGAGAATGAAGTCAGACTCAAGGCTGCATCACTTCTGAATATGGCAGTGATAGTAAGTTGGTCATTTGAGGGCCTATGGGAGGATTCTTTATGCCTCCTCACCAGTGGATCTCCTTCAGCAAAGGCGATAGAACATCATTTAGATTGTCAGGCCTTGGTGTTCCTTAATTTTGAAGATGATGTCTCCAAGATGCTTGAAAAAATGCCACTCCATCTGTGTGGTGAGGAGCTTACCGTCATGAGAGCTTCCCTTTTTTTATTTTGGAAAAGAAAAACTTGGTTTGGTTTTGGTTGGACAACACCCCTTTTGTGTTTCAGGATGAGGGGTCTTTGATGCAGATTATGAGATGTTTTGGCATTGTTAAACCCATTTCTTGTTGGAGAAGAGCAACGATGGGTGAAATGGGACAGTTGGTGCTCATGGAGGCCTATGAAGAGGACATATGAATGATGATTGGAGTCACATATAAAGATCTTCACTTCTCTTTGAAGCTTGTGATGGTTGCTTATCTCGTGGATAGGAGGAAGGGCCCCATTCTTTCTCATTTTGGGCTCTCTTTGTAGGTTCTATTGGAGTTCCTAAGCCCCCCATGTAAGGACCCTGACCTCTGTTTTGGGCTTACCCTATTTGTTTTGCCTAAACCTTATGTTTAGATGTTTGCTAATCACCTGAGTTGTGGTTAGGGCTTGTTTGTGCTTTGTTGAGAGGTTGAGGTGCAACTTGCAAATTACCCAAGTTTTAGGGTTGGTGTGCAAGTTTGTCACCTTGAGAGATGTCTTTCTCTCTCCTTGCATCCTCTAGAGTTGAGAGGATGGGTTGGACGCCTTGCTTCAGTTGCTTTGGGCCTCGTTTGAGCTTGTTGAAGCTTAGGCTTGTTGTTGGGCTTTCTTGGGCCTTGTTTGAGCTTGGTGCCACCTCCTTGCTTGGTGTTTGGGGAAAGGGTGTATCATCCAAGAGTGTGTCAGGCAGTGGTGTATCGGCCATGTCACCATGTTGGGTGATACACACCCTTCTTGACCTAGCTTCGTTTGTGTCACCCTTTGTAAAGACCCTGACCTGGGTTATGAGGTAACCTTATTTTTTTTGGCTAAGTAAGTTGCTTAGAACTTTATTATAATCCTATATAGTGTTTTTCTATTAGGTAACAAACTTATGTTTCAAATTTGGTCCTGTTTGAATAATGTTTGAGCAATGTTCTCATGTTTTGGACCAAAATGCAATTTACCCAATATGAGGGGTTATATTGCAATTTTTCACATGTTGAATGTTCCCTAAGTGTTTTAGAATCATTATAGAAAGAATGATTCAAGGTGGTGGCTTGTGCAAAGCCTAAATTACAAGTTTGAAATTGTTTGAATAATGTTAGGGACTTGTGTACTAATTTTGGTGCAAGTTGTAATTTACCCAAAATATAGGGTTGATATACAAAACACCACCTATAGAGTGTCCCTAATCCCTCCTAGTATCATTTAGAGGAGATAGAAAGAATTAGGAACCATTTTTGAATCAATTATGAGTGATGGTATTCTTGGTGATGAAAAGACCAAGAAAGGGGTTTGAATGGAAACCATAATTTGAGCTTGTATTAGGTGTATCGAGTTATAGTGTTAAATTGGAGTCCCTATCAGACAAGGAGCCAAAGAGGATACACACATATCTTTTTGTTAACTCTTTGACTTTTCAAAAACTAGTTAAGCACCTCAATAAAGAAATGGATATCGGCTTGCAACTTTCCTTGGGAAAGGTTGCATTGAATTGAGAATATAACAATGTGAGTGGAAGTGGCTTGTCCTAGAAGATAACCAAAGGGGGCCGACCCTTATCCCTTGCATTATCCTCAAGTTTTTATTTTGCATGGAAAGATAAATATGGAGTACATGCAAGTACATGTGTCAATCCATGTATGGCCATGTGGCACCTACTAGTAGTAAATTGATGACACATCATATACACACCTTTTCATGAACTTCAAGTATATATACCCTTCCTTTCACCCCTAAGTGAACTTTTTCGAATCCTACCTCCTCCTTGATCTTATATATCGTGAATGGAGTCTTTGTATCGTGCATGGGTGAAGTGGTATCATTCATAGGCCTTGGTATCGGCCATAGCAAGAGATATCAGCCATAGCAAGTGATATTGGCCATAACAAGTTGATATCGACCATAGTGGAGTTATATTGGCCACAAGTGAAGGGGATATCGGCCACAAGTGAGGGGATATCGTGCATGAGTAGTGAGGTATTGTGCAAAGGTGCTAAGGAGAAATAAGGAGCTCAAATCTTAACCCTAAGGTAAGGCCATGATCACCTTCAACCTTGGATTGAAGCATGGATCTAGGGTTATGATCTTTCTTTCTTTCCTTCTTCACCAAGTTCTGAACTATGATGATTTCTTGTCTATGGAGGAGTTTTGAACGAGCCTTGGACCTTGTAGAAGTTCTAATTCAACCTTAGGACGTGAAGCTTTGGACCATGGAGCTTTGAAGCTGTTCACAAGGTGGGTTATATAACTTGAACTCAACCATGTTATTATTCATCACCTAAATTGCTATACTTAATGAAATACTTTTAATTCCGAAATTTTATGAAATGGTTGATGACACTATGAGTTGTAGTAGTTTCTTAGACCTATTTCCATGAACTATAATAGTTAGAACAAAGGTCTAGAACTTGAAGAAGATAGTATCACCTTATAAAGTAATATCGGGTTCAAGCACACAAGCATGCACCTCTAACCCGATATGGTGATGCACCTACTTCACTAAAATGATATGGATATGATTTTATACTTTCTTGCACGATATGGTGGTGTAGTATACACCTCTTGCACGATATGAGGTCAAGAAAACACCTCAAAAACGATATTGGGTGAAGCACACACCTCTTTGCCCGATATGGTGTGAAGCACACACACACCTCTTTGCCAGATATGGTGTGAAGCACACACACACCTCTTTATCCGATATGGTGTGAAGCACACACACACCTCAAAAGTGATATGGAAGCATACATACACCTCAAGGGTGATATGGAAGCACAAATACACCTCAAACCCCTCTCACTTAGTTGTTGAGAGGTGATCCAACACTCTTGATCTTTTAGGGTTTAGTGGTTGTATTGAGGTTGAAGATGAACAACCTGATAGGTTGTGTAACCCGATATCCCTTGATGCCCGATATTGTTTTGTGGGAGGTGAAACTCAATATCCCTCTCCTAGGGTTGAGCTTGGATGATATGTTAGATGGGTGTCTTGTTGACCCCTTTGACTATTATGAGTCTTTACCCTAGATGTTGCCTTGCCCGACAGAGTTAGATGGTTGATATGTCTGATGGTCATTATCTGGAGAGTTAGGTGACATTGCGTTGGCTTTTTCCTTTGAGCGATATCGACCTATCACATGGATAGCCCATTATGAGTGTTATGCACCTTGTTGTCCCTTGCATGATATCGACGTCCCTGCTTGTATGTGTGCGTGGAAGATATCATCCTACCTTGCATCATCCTCCCATGTATCGACCTGCTATGAGCAGTGTGCCAGTGTGTTAGCCCGTTATCGGCCTTAGGGTTTTATCGGGATGTGTTGGTTGGATGTTGCCCGATAGGGCGTTAGCCCGTTATGAGTGATAACCCAGGAAGGGTGTTAGCTGTTAACCATTATGTTGTTCTTGGTCATTGCCCGATGTTGATGTTATAAAAGTGCTGGGAATTATCGGCCTGACCTTGAGTGTTAACCCGATATGGGTGTCAACCCGAGATACATGTTGACCGATATCCATGTCAACCCCTTTATGCCTATAGTGAGGAATGTTATGGGTGGTGATAGCTTTGGTGAGGGTTGTTCCTTACCCGATATATCTATAGTGAGGAGTGTACTTTGTTTTCAGTTGGTAACCCTAATGCTTGATTGAAAAGTTATATATGATAATGTCATGCATAGATATGCTCATCCAATAGCATAATTATATCTCTCTTGATATATGCAATAACTTTAAGATGTTCCTTGTATGAGTGCAATTGTACCTCTATGCTTATGCTAACCATGCATGTACCATTTGTATGATGAGGCCATGGTGATGGCATGACAATGATATGATGTGGAACATCAAGAGTTACGATGAACCCAGTGACAAATGATGGGTGTTACCCATGGAATGGAAATGTGTGCCTTGATGATGGGATTGAGTCCTTGTGATGTTGATCCTTGAGATGGATCTTGATGATTGGCAAGAGGCCAAGTGGTAACATGTAATGTTGATCCTTGTGATGGATCAGGATGATGTTGATTGCTTTAAGAATAAGAATAACAATGTAACACATGATAATGAGATCTATGTTGTTTAATTTTGTTTACATGTTACAT
The DNA here is from genome assembly GCA_963693085.1 of Alisma plantago-aquatica. NCBI lineage: Eukaryota > Viridiplantae > Streptophyta > Magnoliopsida > Alismatales > Alismataceae > Alisma > Alisma plantago-aquatica. Next base: position 940,524,056 of record OY856412.1, on the reverse strand, counting down.
AACTTGGTTGAATCTTGCAATCCACTTAAAATATGTTAATTAATTACAGATGAATCTTTCATGTAATTTGCCTTGGACATAGATCCATCATCGTCAGGAGCTAGTGATGGTTAAATGGGTTCTCCTAAGGGTTAACCCAGAGCGCATATTGTTGAATATGCGGGGTTTCTCCTAACCAAAAGTAGGAGGTATAGAGTACAACTTCAGTTGTAGACTCAGATGGGTATAAGAGCATGGTGAATAGACCCATGGCTCAGTATGATAGAGAATGAATGCGTTCATGGCTCAGGAGCACAATGAATAGGCCTGTGGCTCAAGGTATGCTAGCACCGAAACCTGTACCGAGGTGGGCTAGAGGAAAGGGTAGCCTGCAGGAGCTGACCCTGTCACTGAGGTCACTTAAGCAAGAGATTGCGGTCTTGCTTTGGATATCATGCACTAACCACGAAGAGGATGAGGTCTTGGAGTCCGGCTCTTCCATTGACCTTGTATGGCACCGGCTTTGGGTTTTGCAACCAAAGGTTGGATTTGAGCGGTACATCTCACTTCCTCATGGCTTAATAAATTGTAATACAGTTGTATAAAATATTTGCTTAGGGCAAACACGGAACATTAGTTGAGGCCTTGTTTGTATAGTTGCCCTAGTTATATCTTGCAGCTAATTACATGTTCCTCAGATGTTATGATAAGATCCTATAAGACTTGTCCTATCAATCATGTTCCATATACTATCTGTTTATATGCCTCTTTGATATCCTGGTAAGATGTTATAGAGTTAGATCTGCTCAGTATGTTGCATATATGATCTGCTTATATCAGTTAACTATTTTATTTGTTCTAGCTCTCCTGAGGTTTTATAGTTCGGAGGGGAGTTATGTTTTTTGCTGGGACTGTGTGTCTCACCCCATTAGTTTAAAACCTTTTTAGGTGGACGTGCTAGACGTGGTGGTGATTGTTGTGTTGCAGCTAAGCAGCAAGAAGAACAGTAGAAGGCAAGAGATGGATATGTTGCTTTTGTGGTTGTTTTGTAGTAGAGTCCTAGAGTGTTCATCCCTGTACTCTCAGGTCCTTGGAGGTATTTTGATGAGGTTTCACGATGTATAGTTGTTATGGATTTCTTATCCTATTGTTGACCTGGCTAGGTCTGTTATGTACATAAATAGGTGGTGAACTCTTTTTCTTATGGGATAGTTGGATCGTATGAGTTGTGGACATGTATCAAGTTTATGTGTATTTATATAACATGTTTCTTTACAGGATTTGGATCTGGTTGTAATAGTTCCTTTCTTATCTGCCTTCCGCAATCAGTTTTAATTAACCCATGTTTTTGGTAATTTTTCGCGTGGTGTTTTGATATCTTTATGATGGCGGGATGTCACAAGTAAGTTGGTATCAAAGCTCTAGGTTTGCTAAGTCTACAGGGATCTAGGACTAGGTTTGTGTCTGTTCTTGTGATTTTTCTAGATTTTCTTATAATGGCTTCTGCCCTTAGTAGAAGATAAAGCTAAAAGATGTCTAGAAATCACAAAGAGCATGCTGCCGAGAGAAGTGCTGCTACATCAGTTGATGGAGCAAGTGTGCATGCCCATGAAGATCAGGTGCCTGAGGTCCCCCAAATTGACCCAGCCATTCTTGAGAATCCTACCTACCAGCACCTCATGGGACAGGTAATGGCAACTATGAATCTCATGGTAAAGAGATTACATGTGCCTCCGCCAAGAGAACCGGTTCCCCATGGTGAATCTTCAGGCATTGGGAAGACCTTTGAGCAGCTTCGCCGAGTCAGAGCTTCGGATTATGCTGGAAAGGCTGATCCAGCAGATGCAGATCTATGGCTGATAGGTCTTGAGAAGGCCTTCTAAATCTTCAATATTCCCGAGGCAGACAAAGTCAAGCACGATGTCTACCTTCTGAAAGGTCGTGTTGGCCACTGGTGGGCCTTCGAAGTGGAGAAGCGACCCAGTGAGGTGATCTGTTGGGACGTCTTCCGGGGAGAGTTCATGAGTCGATACTTCCTGAAGACATACCTGGATGAAGACATATCTATGAACATCACTGATAACCTCCCATTTTGTGATGTTATCTTACTAGTTTTTTCTTAGTTTTCCATACTCTTTCTTAGATAAATTAGATAGAATAATTGATTTTCTGCTTTATTGTGAATATACCAATAGACTGATATTTCTTCTTTTCATCTTATAGAAAAACCCAAAAAAATTGCAAAAGTTCCACCACAAACAGTCTCAAGACCGAACAAGCTTCAAACAGTCTCAGGATCGAGCAAGCCTCAACTGGTCTCAAGACCAAGCAAGCTTCAAACAGTATCAAGACTGAGCAAGCCTCAAATGGTCTTAAGATCAAGCAAGCCTCAAACAGTCTCTAGACCGAACATGCCTCAAACAGTCTCACAGTCTCAAGACTGAGCAAGCTTCAAATGGTCTCAAGACAGAGCAAACCTCAAACGGTCTCTAGACCGAACAAATCTCATCGGTCCCAAGGTCGAGTGTAGATCCAAACAGTCTCCAAAATGCGAGGATCCAAACGGTCCCAAGACCGAGAGGATCCAAATGGTCCCCAAACTGTGAGGATCCAAACGGTCCCAAGATTGAGAAGATCCAAACGGTCTCCAAACTGTTAAAAATCCAAACAGTCCCAAGACCGTTCAAGACTCCCTAGAAGCCTATAAATAGGACCAAAGGGGGTCCTCATTGGAATGAACTCTTAGATGCCCAAAGGCTACCTCATCTATTCCAGAGTTGTTTCAACCTTCATCCATCGCCCCAAGGCTGCCGGTCTAAGATCAACACTCCACCCTCAAGCTACTTTCTCTCTCATCGACATAGAAGGTGGGAAGATGAGGATCCATCACCAAGGCAACCACATGGTGTGAAGATAGTTGATCTCTACTCAAAGGGGTCAACCTTCCTCCCTCCTACATGGAGATGATGTTTTCTTTCTCTCTTCATGCCTCCTTTTTTGTTCTTGACATGAGTGAGTAGTTCCATACACTAGGGTGTGGGGAGTAGCCCCACTACCTATGTTTTCATTTCATGCATTGTAATTCATGAGTTTGCAATAGAGAAATACTATCTTTTGAGTTCAACATCAATCGTTTAATGAATGCTAGTTACTTGATCACCAACTTGTGTTATCTATTATCTACTAGTGCGAATTGTCTACGTTTGTGCTTTATATTTGAATATCGATTGCATGTTGGTTCCTGATGTATGTAGTCACCATATATCAAGGAGTGGAGTAAACTCACCTCCATCGTTGTACTTTCATACTATGAAATGGAATCCATTGACGTATGAAAGTACAACCTTGACGGGTCGAGGAACACACTTTGTGAGGGGAGTGATGCAAAGTAAGTGACCATTCGTTTGGGGATGGCTGGCATTGCAATACTCCCACGTTTCTCATAGTTAGTTATCCAAAAGGAAGCTAAGTCTACAAGGATACTAATTGTTTAGAATCTTTTCTTTGTAAGTCATGTTATTATGATGTATGTTTTGATCCATGTGTAGCGGTGGTGAAACTCGATCACATCCTAGTGGTTTCCAAAATATTGTCTACAACCTTAAGTTTACTTTCCTACCATTTACATTACCTTGCACTTTAGTTTAATCATCCAATCAACTCTTTGATCTAGATATCAACTCTTAAGTAGACAAATAGAATTATAACATTTTCCATCTTGTTAAATCCTTAACAAGGTCATTGTCTCGTGGATTCGACCCTCAACTGTACTACGATAAGACTTCCATGTACCTTAGCATACATGGGTGGAGATCTTATTATAGCACACACATAGTTATACCTATACTATCTCTAGGATTTTTAGTGGTGCATGCAACCCCACGCAAGTGGAGGCTCCATCAAAAATTGGCATCGTTGTCGGGGACAACAGAATGTTTTAATTCCATTTGTCAACTTGCTAGTTGATTAGGATTTTACACTTTACCTTGATAATTACTTCATATATCTTTTTGATCTCATCGTTTCTCCACATCATCTAAAGTATGATTTTTATTTTACTCAGGTAGAAAACGTGTATGTAACCTTCGTATAACATCGGATTCTCCCCTGAACCAGAGTACGACTCTGAGGTAGAATGAAGCTTCCACCGACGCATCAAACTCAACCACCAACAAGCCAGACAGATGGTTGAAGAACAATGCCAGGCCGCATTAGTGCTGGAAAGAGTCAACACATCCATAGCAGCTCAGAGAGCACAACTCATCGCTGATACACATGCTCAAATTCAAGTTGAAGTTTATGCTGAAGAGCAAGCCCATATCTATGCTGAAAATGAAGCAGCCACATCAGCTACTCAAATTTTGATAAGGAACAAGCAACTTTGAGATTACGCTATTCCTAAGAACTCTGAAGATAATCACCCAGTCCAGCCACCTCTCATCAATGCTCCTAACTTTGAGATTCGAACACAATGGATCCAAATCATGTAAGGCATCTCATTCTCTGGGAATGCTGGAGAGGATTGCATGGATCATTTGAATGATTCAAGACACTCTGTCGATTGGTACCATAGGCCAGAGCTACTAATGATGCAATCATGCTTTGACTTTTCAACTTCACTCTATCTTGAAGGGCATTGAGTTGGTATAACTCATTAGATGGTGAGCCAATCACCACCTAGGCTCCCTTGGAAGAAAAGTTTTTAGAAAAGTTCTTTCCTCTCTCATTGACCTACCAGATTAGGGGACAGATCAACCAGTTCTCCCAACTTCCTGGAGAATCACTAGCAGAATCCTGGGAAAGATTTAAGGAATTACTGAGGAAATGTCCACATCATGGAATCTCACAACATCAGCTCATAGAAACATTCTATAGAGGAGTAAGTGATGACATTAAGAAGTTTTTGGATTCCTCATTTGGGGGGAATTTCATGCGAAAGAATTATGAAGATGCCTGGAAGATTGTCACACTCGGAGATGAGTACCAATCTAATTGGGGAAGGCCATCTACCAGAGGAGTTCTAAAGGTTTGTAAAGATCGAGAATCTGTAGAGTTGAAAGCCATCGTCGAAGCTCTAAAAACCATAGCTCATAAGCAACAAGTTCTTGAAACATCATTTGGGGAATACAATAGAAAGAAGAGCTCCCAGGTTCAACAAGTCAAAGCAGCCACTGGGACTTGTGAAGCTTGTCATGCATCTAATCACCCCACATTATCATGTGGTCTCCTATACAATGTAATCATGGATCTACAACCACCATAATTACAATATGAACCAATTATTGAACATCACGAGGATCAGCTACCAGAGCAAGTGAATTCTATCCACTCCATACCAGGCCAAGTATACTATAATCCAGATCAACCAAGAAACCACCTCAGTTTTTAGTATGGGAATCCTGCGGGAACTACCAACCCGCAACACCAAACATAAGATGGGTCTTCCAATAGACTACCACTTGGATTACAAAGCAATTATAATCGAAACCAAGGAAACTATAGGGGTGGGCCTCAAAGACTTGTCTACCCAAGAAATGTTTCTACATACTACCCTCTGTTGCATCCACAATTGCAACAAACTCAGCTACAACAACCACAACAACCTCAATTACCAGCACCTCAACAGTAACAACCACAAGGGCAGCAGCAAGTTACACAATATCAACAAAAGAATGCTCCGCCTCTGCCAACATATGAGTTATCCATGTTTAGGCAAATGTTGCAATCTCAGTAGACTATGCTTGCCAACCAGTAAGCCCAAAAAAAGGCTTTGGAAACTCAATTGGCACAAATCGCAGCCTAGCTGAAACCCCCAATGGGTACTTTTGTTGGTCAGCCAAAAATAAACCCGAGACACGATCAACACAGACTAGAACAACTGAATGCAGTCACCACAAGGTCTGGTCATGTTCTTTCTGAAGTCACCAATGTTATTCGAGAAGATGAAGATATAACTGAAGTCAACCCAATTGCAAGCACAAATCAAGAAACTAAAAAATCTACAGAGGTTGGGAAGGAAAAGGAAAAAGAGGAAGTTACCAAGGAACCAGGAGTCTCTCCATATAAGCCTAGGATACCCTACCCAGGTAGATTGAGAGAAACTAAACTGGAAACTAGATTCTAGAAATTCAAGTAAGCTATGAAGAATCTATATGTCGATATTCCATTCCTCGATGCTCTTTCTAAAATCCCAGCTTGGTCCAAATATATGAAGACTTTACTATCAAAGAAATATATGACTAAAGAACATGAGACTGTCAAATTAGCTCAGACTGCATCTGACATCATTCTTAATAAAATGTTGAAGAAGCAGAAGGACCCTGGCTCATTTGGCATCCAATGTTGTATTGGAAATACCTCTTGCAAGAAAGGATTAGCCAATTTGGGGGCCATCATATCCATTATGCCCTTTTCCATGTGTAAAAGATTGGGTTTTACTGATTTGATACCCACAACAATGAAATTTCAACTGGCTAATTCTACCATCACTACACCTTTGGGAATTATTGAAGATATCCCAGTAAGAGTAGGGAAAGACTCGTATGTTCCCTGTGACTTTGTTATCATGGACATAAAAGAAGATATGAGGTATCCAATAATATTCGGCAGACCCTTCCTTGCTACAGCCAGAGCACTAATCGATGTTGAAGCTGGCACAATTACCTTAAGATTGGGAAAGGAAGCCATTCAATTCAGAGTCTTTGACAGCTTAAAAGGTCCTAACATCCACAAAGAAGTTTTTCTTCTCGAAGCAATTGATAAAATGTCTCAGTTAAAGCAAGAAACTTCCGAACCATTTGATGATTTGGAAAATGTCTTAACAAATCCAGAAGCTGAATTCTCAACCGAAGAACTAGTCCAGCAATGTATGCAATACCTTGAACAAGCCGAAGAAACCCCCGAAGCTACCTTTGAGGAGTTGAAATCTGTCACCGTTTTGGAAACTGCATAAGCACCCAAGACACTTGAAATGAAAGCTCTACCATTTGGGCTCAAACATGTCTTCCTTGATGAAGAAAAACTATGTTCAGTCATTATTAGTTCCACTTTAGTAGATGACCAAGAAGAAAGACTACTTATTGAGCTAAGAAAGTACAAGAAAGTCATTGGATACAAGATGACTGACCTAATGGGAATAAATCCAGCTCTGTGCATGCACAAATTACCCATGGTAGAAGATTTGGGAACACCAGAGGAAACTAAACCCAAATATTAAAGAATTGGTTCGCCTCGAGGTTCTTAAACTCCTAAAATCTGGTATCATTTATTCAATTTCCGATTCTCAATGGGTTAGTCCGGTCCAAGTGGTCCCTAAAAAGAGGGGAACCACTTCATTTTAAATGATAAAAACAAACTGGTACCCACAAGGACTGTCACTGGATGGAGGATGTGTATCGATTATAGGAAACTGAACAAGGCAACAAGAAAAGATAACTTTTCTTTATCTTTCCTTGATGAAGTCCTTGAATGTCTGGCCCACCAAAAATTCTTTTGCTATCTTGACGGTTATTCAGGGTTTTATCAAATTTTGATACACCGTGAAGATCAAGAAAAGACGACTTTTACTTGCCCTTTCGGAACTTACGCCTTTAGAAGGATGCCTTTTGTACTATGTAATGCACCTGCAACATTTCAAAGGTGTATGTATGCCATATTCGTAGGATTAAATGAGTCCATCAGGGAAGTTTTCATGGATGACTTTTCAGTTTATGGGGACTCTTTTGACAACTGTCTGCTTAACCTCGGTAGAGTGGTACAAAGATGTGAGGAAACAAATCTGATCCTTAATTGGGGAAAATGTCATTTCATGGTGACAGAAGGAGTTGTTCTCGGGCATCGAGTGAGTGGAAGAGGGATTGAAGTGGACAAAACAAAGATAGATGTCATTTCAAAACTGACACCACCAAAAGACATCAGGGGAGTATGAGCCTTTTTGGGCCATGCCAGATTTTATCGAAGATTCATCAAAGAATTTTCAAAAATAGCAAAGCCCATGTCTCACTTATTGACTAAAGATGAAGATTCCAATTTTGATGAAGAATGCTTACGCAGCTTCATGACTCTAAAGAATGCCCTGATCTCGGCACCTATACTAAGAGCCCTTGACTGGTCACAACCCTTCGAGATAATGTGTGACGCCAGTGACTATGCTACAGGGGCAGTACTAGGGTAGAGAATAGATAAGAAACCCTATGTGATATACTATGCATGAAAAATGCTTGATGAAGCCCAAAAGAACTATACAACTATAGAAAAAGAGTTCTTGGCAGTCATCTACTCTTTTGAAAAATTTCATTCTTATCTGATCGGATGAAAAGTCATAGTATACACAGATCACTCCATAATAAAATATCTGATTCAAAAACAAGATGCAAAACCCAAACTTATTCGCTGGGTGTTGATGCTTCAAGAATTCTATTTGGAAATAAAAGATAAAAGTGGGGTAGAAAATGTTGTTTCCGACCACTTAAGTCGCACTAAGCCTCAAAATGATGACAATATACCTATCCGAGACTCTCTACCCAATGATCAACTCATGAAAGTCGCCACCAGATTTCCTTGATACACTGATATATTAAACTATCTGGCTACAACAATTGTCCACCCTGTTGCTTCCTACCACGACAGAAAGAAATTTCTTCATGATGTCAAGCAATACTTTTGGGATGAACCATACCTTTTCTGCTTATGTGCAGATGGATTATTCCGCTGTTGTCTCCCTGAAGAAGAAATTATCCCAGTCCTAGAACCCTGTCATTCTGGCCCCACTGGGGGGCACACGAGTTTGAAGAAGACTGCTCTTAAAGTCCTACAGTCAGGATTCTTCTGGCCAACAATAGCAAAGGATGCCCATGAATTTGTGCAATCTTGCAATAAATGTCAACTGTCTGGAGGGATATCGAAACGAAACAAAATGCCACTAACTCTGTGGCAGGAGATCGAACTTTTTGACGTATGGGGAGTGGACTATATGGGTCCATTTCCCCCATCATATGGATTATCCTATATTTTGGTTGTTGTGGACTACGTATCCAAATGGGTAGAAGCTATACCCACTGCATCTTGTGACTCTAAGCTGGTTATTAAGCTATTCAAGGATATCATCTTTTCTAGATTTGGAGTACCTAGAACAGTCATATCCGATGGAGGGTCACATCTCTTGGAAAGAAGCTTTGAAGCTCTTCTGTGAATATATGGAAAAAAAACATAAGGTTGCAATGCCTTATCATTCGCAGACTAGCGGCCAAGTTGAAGTCTCAAATAGACAACTGAAATCTATCTTAGAGAAAAATGTCAATAGAAACTGCACAGATTGGTCCACCAAACTTCTTGATGCTCTCTGGGCATATCGTACTGCTTACAAAACCCCAATAGGAACAATGCTGCTTCATTTGGTGTATGGAAAGTCGTGCCATCTCCCATTTGAATTAGAACACAAAGCATGGTGGGCTATCAAACAATTGAATTTTGATTTCAAAAGTATCGGTGAATACAAACAACTCCAATTATAAGAGGTAGAGGAACTAAGAATGACTGCCATCAGAGTGCCAAGATCTACAAAGAAAAAACTAAGATGTGGCATGATGGCCACCTTAAAAGGAAAGATATCATTGTCAGAGACCAGGTCCTCCTTTTCAACTCCAAACTCAAAATGTTTCCCGGGAAACTCCACACAAAATGGTCAGTGCCCTTCACTATCATGCATATCTATCCAACTGGAGCTGTCATCATCTTTGATGACAATGGAGGAGAAAGGACTGTTAATGTCCATAGACTGAAGAAATACTATACTCCAGCTGATAAAACTCTAAGACAAACTATCAACATTCAGGACCCCACAACATTAAACTGAACGAGTTAGAATTTCATCGAGCAAGTGAAGTAAAACCAAAGCGCTACTTGGGAGGCAACCCAAGAACCGAGTATCACCTTTCTTTTTCATTTTTCTTAGCTTTTGATAATTTTCTAGTTCTCATTGTTCAGAAAATATAAAAATTTATATAAGCATCCAAAACAAATATAAAAATATAAAAATCATTAAACAAAATAGTTTTGTCCTGACCTCTTGATCCTCACGGTCTTGAAAATGTTTGGACCCAAATGGTATTAAAACTATTTGGTCCTCACGGTCTTGAAAACGTTTGGTCCTCACAGTCTCGAAACTGTTTGGACCCAAATGGTCTTGAAACCATTTGGTCCTCATGGTCTCGAAACCGTTTGGATCCAAACGGTCTTGAAACCATTTGTTCTTAACGGTCTCAAAACCGTTCGGACCCAAACAGTCCCGAGATTGTTTGACATAAGGATAATTTGTACAACCGCTCCTCCTTTTTCTATAAATACTACTTGACCCCCTCCTTTTTCATTCCTTTGACTCTCGAACCTTATCTCACGCAAATCCTATTCCATTCTTTCTGACTTCCTGCTCCCATGTGACCACCGTCTCTGTCCACGCTAGCGGCCCTGACGCTGCTTCCTCACTCTCACCTCCGTTCTCTCTTCCGATGCCGCTGCCACTGTCCCCGTTCTCTTACTAGAAATCTGCTCTGTCCTCCTCTCCTTCACTTTCTCCACTGCAACCATCACCTCAACCATCAAGGTAGATCGATATGGTAAAATCATCGCTATCATCTTCGCCGCTGCTACCTCCACCGTCATCGTCGCTTGCTGTCACTACTTTACCATCACTGCTGACGTCATTTTCACCATCGTTAATCTGCTTGTCGCCACCTCCGCCTCATAGTTTCGTCCTCCAAATGGTTTCAACTCAAAACGGTCGTGAAATTGTTTGGACCCTAATGGTTGCAAAATAGTTTGAAACCATTTGGACCCGAACGGTCCTAAAACCATTTGGACCCGAACGGTCCTGAAACCGTGTGGACCCAAATGATCTTAAAACTATTTGAACCAGAACGGTCCTGAAACCGTGTGGACCCAAATGATCCTAAAACCATTTGGACCCGTATGGTCCCGAAACCGTTTGGACCCGCACGATCCTAAAACCGTTTGGACTTGAACGGTCCTAAAATCGTTTGCACCCAAATGGTCCTGAAACTGTGTTGACCCAAATGGTCCTGAAACCATTTGGACCCAAACGGTCTTGAAAATCACGGTTTCACTCTTAACAGTTTCATTTTTTTAACAGTTTTTGTTTCAAAACATGAAGCTTACACAATGCTGAAATCCTTTCAAATTCCATTTTTTATCTTTTCTAACATAAATAATTTCTTGTTCAAATTTCATAATGGCATCACCTATGAAAGAAGTTATTGACTCCCACATCTGGACCAGGGAGCAATTGATGGAGCGTCGGAATAAGCTCCAACGCATCCTTGACATGTGTGAAAAAATAGGCAAAGCTCCAGTTGACTTACCCAAGGTCATCCATGACCTTGAGCGAGTCAACAAATGTTTAGCAAAAACTCTGGATGAAGAAATTGAAGATCCTTCCTCAACCGATGAAGGCTCAGACTACGCACCAAATTCTGAGGAGGAATCCCCACCTACAAAGTCAAAGGGTAAAAGGAAGGCCTAAGAGGCCACTAAAGAACGACCCACCAAAAGACAGGTACGGAAGCAAGTCTGAACCTCAATTGTAAGAGAACAAATCTTGGCAGAACATGCCACTCCTACCTCCGCCACCACGACAATCGCAGCACCAGCTGACCTCTACATTCAACAATTGCAAGCTGGCGACAAAATCTTACGACCAACCAAGTACATCTGCTCCAACGTACTGAAGAAAATGGGGATCTATGACAGAGTTCTCACCCTGCTTGATAATACAAATCTTTCCACACTCTGCTTCATCGCATAGAATTCCTATGTTGAGCCCATACCATAATTCTTCACTTACCTCACCAAAGAACCCGTGGACGCAATAGACAAACCAAAGAACGGAGGCGACCACAAATGTAACATCCCTGACCTGGGTTATGCCTTAACCCTAGGTGTTTTGTTTGAGAAAGATAATTATATGCTTGATTTTATCTTTTAAAAAGTAATTAAGGTTCAAGAGGAACTTATGTTTCAATTTTAGTCCTTTTCGAATAATGTTGAAACATCATTTTGCTTATTTTGGACTAAAGTGCAAATTACCCAAGTTGAGGGGTTAAATTGCAAATGTTACATGAAAAGATGTTCCTCATGTGTTGAAGCATCATGAGAATGAAGATGATGTAGAGGTATCCCTTGGGAAAGCCTGAGTAACAAGAAAGAGTTGATTAAGCAATGTTTATGCATTAAAACCTAGTTTTGGTGCAATGTGCAATTTACCCAAAATCCAGGGTTCAATATGCAAATTACCACTTCAAAATAGTCCCTAATGTTTCTTGTCATCATTTAGAGCAAATAAAATGAGAGGGGCGTCTCATTTGTATCATTTTGGAGGAGAGAGAATCTTGACATTAAAATAATCAAGATTTAAGCATAATTGGAACTTTACTTCAATTATATGCAAAAATAAATATATTAATTGAAGTGCCCTTCAACCAAAATTGAAATGGTTTAAATACATATATGTGGACGACCATGTGCCTTGAAAAGCCACGAAAATATCTAAGGGAAGTGGATAACTCACTCACATTATTATAAGAAAAAGAAATATCCACTCACTTATGGATATTATTATAATATGATTTAAGGTGCTTAATTTTCTTTTCTTTAAATCATGGATAATTGATAGGAATAAGAGGCAAAAGAGATATCCTCATAACCAAGGAAGGGAAGGGGGAAAGTGGAAAGGAAATGGAGGAGTTATCCCCTACTTTCTCTCTCTTAAATGATTTTTTAATAAAATGCATATATGCTCCTTTATCCATAGCTTGGAAAGGGAATTTCGTATCCACCTTCACTTCTTGCTTGCAAAAACGACCAAGGGAGCTTGGAGAAACACGAGGACGACCCCCAACCTATTGGTAAGCTTCTTGACCTTCTTTCACCTTGATTCCATGGTGGAAATCACAAATCAATGCATGATTTCTTCTTATCTTCACTCGATCTTCAATTCTAGCCATTCCTTTTCACTCAAACCTTGAGGACGAGCTTGGGATAGTTGAAGGTTTTGCTTTCACCATTAAAGATGTGGAGCTTGGAGCTTTAAAGTTCAATTGGAGGCAGGTTTTATAACTTGAACCCTTAATATTGTTATTGCATTCAATTCCTTATCAGTTGTTGATCATTTCTTTATTCTCAAAAAATTATTTGGTTGATTGATGCAATCACCATGAAAATCACAGCAAGATTCGTGGGTTTAGAACTTGATGATTATGACATCATCATAAGCACACATCTCCCCAAATATCTTTTGTAAACAGTTTTAACAATTTGGTCCAAACGGTTTCACCAAACCGTTTGGAGACCAAACAGTTTGCAAACCGTTTAGAGTATTGAATCCCAAACTATTTAGGATGGTTGACCATTTGGATGGGTTGACCGTTTGAGGTCAGGACCCTAGTACTTTTTAGATGAGGATCTAATGGTTTCAATTGATTCAATCACTACATGGACAATCATCCAATTAAAAACCCTAATCGGGTTGAGTGCTGATTTTACAATTAATTGATCTAATTCTTTGGGTTGATTAACCCAAACGGTCTCAAGACCATTTGGATATCACCCAAACGGTCTCAAGACCATTTGGAGGTCAACCAAGACCGTTTGTAGGTCTAGGGTTGAGTATGGTTAAGTATTTGAAGGTCTAAAGATAGCAAATGGTAATGCAATCAATAGTTCAATTGTTGATCAATCTAATGATCCAAACCCTAATTTGATTTCACAATTTTAAGTGATGGGATGGGAAAACGGTCTCAAGACTGTTTGGAGGTCATCCAAACGACCTCAAGACCGTTTGATGTCAGGTCATGTCATGGTTTGATGATGATACAATGATTTCAATTGGACTAGTTCCACAATGTCAACCATTGATGGTTCCTCGATTTCGAAACCCTAATTGAAGGTCTAATTGAAGGGTGATTCAAGGGTTCAATTGAATAATAAATCAGTGGTTCAATTGATAGATGGTCCAATGATTGAAACCTTGAATTGATCAAGTGATGAAAGATCTTTTTGGACCATTCAGTTTTGAGAAAGTTTGGACCAAACGGTCTTAAGACCGTTTGGGACCAAACAGTCTCAAACCGTTTGGAGACCCAAGTGGTTTCAAGTATAATTGTCCATACGGTTTCTTTCTTGATTTGCTTAAACGGTTTCAAACCGTTTGTAGCATAAATGGTCAAGAACGTTTGGGTGTTTTTATGTGATTAATTCAATTGGTAACCTAGGGTGATGAAAGATAAAATAACCCTATGGTTGTTACTGATCTATCTCAAAGATAATCACTAGGGTTGTACCTTTAGGAAACTAAGTGATTGATAATCCTTAGATGAGTTAATCCTTGAAGCTTAAGTAAGCAATAACTCAGTACACTATGATAATCATAGATGTATGTACTTGTTTGAAGGGTTGATGTAAACCTAATCAAGTTGAAAGGATGATAGAAAGGAATTCTTACATGAGTATTAATCATGTGGTGATTAGGTTATGATCCTTAGTAAAGATATCATGAAACCCTAATTGAGGGTGATTCCATGAGAAACCCTAATTGAGGGTGATTCCATGAGAAACCCTAATTGAGGGTGATTCCATGAGAAACCCTAATTGAGGGTGATGCCATGAGAAACCCTAGATGCGATGAATAGTAAACCCAATTTATGGGGAATGTGATGTGAAAGCCTAATGAAGGATGATGATATATGCAATCCTAACCCTAATGAAGTATGATAGTATGTGAAACCCTAAACCCTAATAAAGGGTGATGGTATGGGAAACCTAATCCTAATAATGGAATAGTGATTGATTATAAGTAACTTTATAACAAGCAAAGCCTTAACCTGAGATGAGTCCCTATCATGGAAGATAGTTGGACAATCCTTATGTGTGTTCTATGATCTATGCACTTCATAGTAAAGGTGATATGTTAGTATATGGAAGTATTAAGATGAGAAATACCTTAATATAATATAAATTGATAAACTCAAGTAAGTTTAAAGTGTAGAGGGAAGTGATATATCAAGACATCATAAATATCACATCTAGCTCTTTAAGAATGATATCCCTTGATGCATCTCAAATCCAACATACTTGGATGAGTAACATATAAAGAGTGTTGTCCTAATCATTACATAAAGATGTATTGTGTTTTATGAACCATGAGATTGGTTGTTGCATAGTAAAAGGTGACAAGATGTTAAATGTGCTTTATGAGCCATGAGATTGGTTGTTACCTAGTGAGAGGTAACAAGATATTTTAATAGGCCTTGTGAACCACATGAGTAAGTTGATACCTAGTGGGAGGTATCAAGATAATTATAAAAGTCCACTGTAAGAGATGATAATGTTCTTAATAAACCAAGAAAAGGGAAACTTAATAACATAATAATTATAATAAAAGAATACAATAATAATGATGGAACCTTGATTATACAAGTGTGGAGAAGAGAGGGATACTTGTATTACATAAAGAATGTGATTGAGCATAATGGCATGGACAAAGTTTAAATGTTAGTAGAAGAATGAGGTACCCAGTGTTGTGTAAACAGACTTGGGACATAATGTCACATGATTGGCATAGTCCAATACCTGGAATAATGTCACAAGATTGACATAGTTCAATACCTGGAATAATGTCACAGGATTGACATAAGTTCAATACCTGGAATAATGTCACAGGATTGACATAAGTTCAATACCTGGAATAATGACACATGATTGACATAGTTCAATACCTGGAATAGTTGGACAGGATTGACATAGTTCAATACCTGGAATAATAACACAGGATTGGTTAAATCTCAATGCCTAGAATAATAACACAGGATTGGTTAAATCCCAATGCCTGGAATAATAACACAGGATTGGTTAAATTCCAATACCTGGTATAGTATCATAGGATTGGTAACAACCCAATACTTGGAATAACTGCACATGATTGGAAGCAACCCAATACCTGGAATAACTACACAGGATTGGTAATAACCTAATACCTGAAATAATTTCACAGGTTTGGCATAGTCCAATACCTAGAATAATTGCACAGGGTTGAAATAGTTCAATACCTGGAATAGTTGCATAGAATTGGCATAGTTCAATACCTGGAATGGTTACACAGGATTGGCATAGTCCAATACCTGGAATAATTGCACATGGTTGACATAGTTCAATACCTGGAATAGTTGCACATGATTGGCATAGTTCAATACCTGGAATAGTTGCACGGGATTGGCATAGTCCAATACCTGGAATAGTTGCACAGGATTGGCATAGTCCAATACCTAGAATAGTTGCACAGGATTGCCTTAGTCTAATTCCTGGAATGGCTGCATAGGTTTGGCATAATCTAATACTTGGAATGGATACACAGGAACAATATAAGTCCAATGCTTGTACTAGTTGCACAGGATTGGTATAATCCAATTCCTGGAATATTTATACAGGATTGGTGTGGACCAATGCCTAAACAAGACATGATGATGTACACTCTCATGTCTAGTATAAACAAATATCAGTTTAGCAGATTGGCTAAGGCCATCAGATAGAAACAAGAAAGAGTCATGGGTGACATATCAGAGTAATGAGTATCATGAGAAAAGCATGAGATGTTGAGCTAATACAATAGATAAATAATATACATGTTCTTTCTATTTTCTTATAAAGAGAATAGATGATTTAATGCTCTATCACATATAGTTGCAATAGTTATAGATGAGAATGATATAAACTGCTTTTCCTCTGTTCAGATTTATATTATAAACTGCAATAATGATGTTTCTGGCGGAGAGTTATATCTCTCGTTGGGGCAATTTTCAATTGTCTCTCCCCCGTGGGATCCAACATTTTTAGGTGGACAAGCACAGAGGAGGTTGAGAATATCTTGCAGAGGAAGAACTTCAGTAGCAGCAGGTACAGTAGCAACAACTCAAGTGGAGTGTGTTGTCTGTCGTGTTTGTAGATAGAAGTCCTATGTTTCGTCTTTGTACTCTCAGGTCCTCAGAGTTAATAGTTAGTGCTTTTAATGAATCATTTTGAGATTTTGTCTTAATGCCTCGAGGTTCTTATATTGTCTGTGTTTAACTTTTAATAAGGCATTTGATGTTGTAAACCTCGAGAAGAGATAGCACAAGATATGTACTTATGAACCAGGATGTAAATGTAATACATTGGTTCTTGTAGAAAGAGTTTTCCTATGATTGGATCTCTTTGAAAAAGGTTTTAATTTTTAGTGATTTTCAGTAATCCGCTGCAAATGATCACTTTCACTTAATTAATCTTGTTTTTGTGAGTTGGATGCCACAATTTAGTGGTATTAGAGCTCTAGGTTCGCTGAGTCTACAGAGACATAGGACTAAGGTATCGAGTCTATTCTAAGTGTACCTCAGTGTATCTTATAGTGCCTTCTTCTTATGCAGAAGAAGATATATATCTCCAAGATGTCTGGAGAACACAAGGAATTTGTTGCTGAGAGCAATGTTGCTGCACCAGTAGAAGGTGTCAGGGATCAGGCAAGAGAAGAAACAGTGCCTGAGAATCCCCATGTTGATGAAGTCATGATGAGAAATCCAGCTTTTTCTACACTTATTGGGCAATTCATGACTACAGTGAGGCATATGACAGACCGGATGCCAGCACCGACACCTAGGGCACCAGTTTCCAATGAGGGATATGGGTCTGGTAAGACCTTTGAACGACTACGTTGTGTAGGAACCATAGAATATGCTGGAACATCTGACCCAACAGATGCTGATCTCTGGCTCACTGAGTTAGAAAAAGCCTTTAAGATTCTTAGTATCCCAGAGGCTGACAAAATTAAACATGCGGTGTACCTTTTGAAGGGTAGTGTTGGACACTAGTGGGCTATAGAAGAAATAAAAAGGAATGATGAAGAGGTTGAATGGGAGGAATTTCATCGAGAATTCATCAATAAGTATTTTCCAAAGACATACTTAGATGAAAAGATCTCACAGTTTGAGAAGATTCGATAGGGAGCCATGTCAATAAATGAATATGAGGTTAAGTTTATGGAACGTTTGCATTTTTGTCCTCAAATGGCAGCTACTGAGGAGGAGAAGATCCGACATTTTGAGAAAGGATTAAATGTTGAGATGTTCATCCCAACATCTGCCCTAGAAAGTAGAGAGAGGTTTGCCACATTTGTGGAGTCTATACGGAGGATAGAAAGATCTACAATAAAGAAACATGAGACAAACCTTAAAAGGAAGTCTACACAGTCACAGAGACCAATGATTAGTGGTACTAAACAACCAAAATCTTCACCAGTTCAACCTCAATCTAGTGCACCTATGCATGGGTCATCAAGTTGGGGTCGAGCTTGTCACAAATGTGGACAGCTAGGACATTTTAGACAACAATGTCCAAGGAGAAATAGTGAGATGACCCAATAGTCAAGGCATAATCTGCAAAACCCACAAGGACCTCAGTCCAGTGGAGCAGATGGTAGAGGCCGAAGACAAGTGTCACAATTTGGTCCATCTACTTCTGGTAGTAGAGGACAAAGGCAATAACAAATAACAACTAAGTCCATGTTTTGGGCCAGATAAGATGCTAGTTTACTTGTAAAAGGTAGACTTGTCAAGATAGAAATTTCTATTTTGAGTTACCTTCTATTTCCTACTATAATAAAGGTAGTTGTTGTTTAGTTTATCTGTATAATCCTTTAAGGATATGAGGAAGAGATAAGAAGGATGAAAACTTATGTTCAGTTTAATATTCTCTTATATGTTTGAAAATTTCTCTTTTCATGCAGAAAGGGAAAAGATGTAAAAGAAACACTCAGAGAAAATATGAGATACTAAGTAGTGAAATTTAAAGAGATGTTAAGAATATGAAACATAATATATAAAAAATACATACTACCTAATTTCAGTTCTTGAATACCCTGGCCAGGTATTCATTTATTGAAGGCAAGGTAAGTATGACATACCTAGATTGTTATCTTTCTGATTACTCTGATCAAGTAATCATTCTGAAACAATCCAAAGAAGCCTAATCAAGAAGGAGATGTGGCATGGATATTTCTACCACATTCTAATTGGTATACGAAGGAATTTGATTTAATTATAAATCAACTTATAAATAAAAGAAGAATATGATTCTTTGTTTTCTTTCCTTTTAGGGACATGGAAATCAAGTGGGTCTTAGGACACTTGATGTGCGCAATTAAAAATGTTTATTTGATGGATACTTAGAAAAAGTATCGATTTGTCTTGGACTTGGGTTACAAGAAAAAGATGTGTGTAACAAGTAATGAACCAGGATAAAACAAAGATGAATAATGTGATGTGTTTCCAGCACATGTAATGGATACCAAGGTAAGTGATTTGGGTATCAGATAAAGTATGTTAACCACCTAGAGTGGTTAACTGTGAAATTAGATCAGTTATATAATATAGCATGGACATCATATGTTAGGGGTTTATGCCTTACATAAACATGACGTTGTGATGTTATGAGACTTGATGAGATGATATATGAATAATATCTGTCTCCCTTTATCTGGGATTTTAGGGACGAAATCCTTGTTAGGGGTTTATGATTTGTAACATCCCTGACTTGGGTTATGCCTTAACCCTAGGTGTTTTGTTTGAGAAAGATAATTATATGCTTTATTTTATCTTTTAAAAAGGTATTAAGGTTCAAGAGGAACTTATGTTTCAATTTTAGTCATTTTCGAATAATGTTGAAACATTGTTTTGCTTATTTTGGACTAAAGTGCAAATTACCCAAGTTGAGGGGTTAAATTGCAAATGTTACATGATAAGATGTTCCTAATGTGTTGAAGAATCATGAGAATGAAGATGATGCATATGTATGGCTTGGGAAAGCCTGAGTAACAAGAAAGAGTTGATTAAGCAATGTTTATGCATTAAAACCTAGTTTTGGTGCAATGTGCAGTTTACCCAAAACCTAGGGTTCAATATGAAAATTACCACTTCATAATAGTCCTTAATGTTTCTTGTCATCATGTAGAGAAAATAAAATGAGAATGGAGTCTCATTTGTATCATTTTGGAGGAGAGAGAATCTTGATATTAAAATAATCAAGATTTAAGCATAATTAGAACTTTACTTCAATTATATGCAAAAATAAATATATTAATTGAAGTGACCTTCAACCAAAATTTAAATGGTTGAAATCCATGTATGTGAACGACCATGTTCCTTGAAAAGGCACGAAAATATCTAAGGGAAGTGGATAACTCACTCACATTATTATAAGAAAAAGAAATATCCACTCACTTATGGATATTATTATAATATGATTTAAGGTGCTTAATTTGCTTTTCTTTAAATCATGGATAATTGAGAGGAATAAGAGGCAAAAGATATAGCCTCGTAACCAAGGAAGGGAAGGGGGAAAGTGGCAAGGAAATGGAGGAGTTATCCCCTACTTTCTCTCTCTTAAATGAATTTTTAATAAAATGCATATATGCTCCTTTATCCATAGCTTGGAAAGGGAATTTCGTATCCACCTTCACTTCTTGCTTGCAAAAAAGACCAAGGGAGCTTGGTGCAATAGGAGGACGACCCCCAACCTATTGGTGAGCTTCTTGACCTTCTTTCACCTTGATTCCATGGTGGAAATCACAAATCAATGCATGATTTCTTCTTATCTTCACTCGATCTTCAATTCTAGCCATTCCTTTTCACTCAAACCTTGAGGAAGAGCTTGGGATAGTTGAAGGTTTTTCTTTCACCATTAAAGACGTGGAGCTTGGATATTTAAATATCAATTGGAGGTGGGTTTTATAACTTGAACCCTTAATATTGTTATTTCATTCAATTCATTATCAATTGTTGATCCTTTCTTTATTCTTGAAAAATTATTTAGTTGATTGATGCAATCACCATGAAAATCACAACAAGATTCATGGGTTTAGAGCTTGATGATGATGACATCATCATAAGCACACACCTCCCCAAATATCTTTTGTAAACGGTTTTAACAATTTGGTCCAAACAGTTTCACCAAACGGTTTGGAGACCAAACGGTTTGCAAACCGTTTAGAGTCTTGAATCCCAAACCATTTAGGATGGTTGACCGTTTGGATGGGTTGACCATTTGAGATCAGGACCCTAGTACTTGTTAGATGAGTATCTAATGATTTTAATTGATTGAATCACTACATGGACAATCATCCAATTAAAAACCCTAATCGGGTTGAGTGCTGATTTTGTAATTAATTGATCTAATTCTTTGGGTTGATTAACCCAAACGGTCTCAAGACCGTTTTGAGATCACCCAAATGGTCTCAAGACCGTTTGGAGGTCAGCCAAGACCGTTTGGAGGTCTAGGGTTGAGTCTGGTTAAGTATTTGAAGGTCCAAAGATAGCAAATGGTAATGCAATCAATAGTTCAATTGTTGATCAATCTAATGATTAAAACCCTAATTGGATTTCACAATTTTAAGTGATGGGAATCACTAGGGTTGTACCTTTAGGAAACTAAGTGATTGATAATCCTTATATGAGTTAATCCTTGAAGCTTAAGTAAGCAATAACTCAGTACACTATGTCAATCATAGATGTATGTACTTGTTTGAAGGGTTGATGTAAACCTAATCAAGTTGAAAGGATGATAGAAAGGAATTCTTACATGAGTATTAATCATGTGGTGATTAGGTTATGATCCTTAGTAAAGATATCATGAAACCCTAATTGAGGGTGATTCCATGAGAAACCCTAATTGAGGGTGATTCCATGAGAAACCCTAATTGAGGGTGATTCCATGAGAAACCCTAATCGAGGGTGATTCCATGAAAAACCCTAATTTAGGGTGATTCCATGAGAAACCCTAATTGAGGGTGATGCCATGAGAAACCCTAGATGGGATGAATAGTAAACCCTATTTATGGGGAATGTGATGTGAAAGCCTAATGAAGGATGATGCTATATGCAATCCTAACCCTAATGAATTATGATAGTATGTGAAACCCTAAACCCTAATAAACGGTGATGGTATGGGAAACCTAATCCTAATAATGGAATAGTGATTGATTATAGGTAACTTTATAACAAGCAAAGCCTTAACCTGAGATGAGTCCCTATCATGGAAGATAGTTGGACAATCCTTATGTGTGTTCTATGATCTATGCACTTCATAGTAAAGGTGATAGGTTAGTATATGGAAGTATTAAGATGAGAAATACCTTAATACATTATAAATCGATAAACTCAAGTAAGTTTAAAGTGCTGAGGGAAGTGATATATTAAGACATCATAAATATCACATCCAACTCTTTAAGAATGATATCCCTTGATGCATCTCAAATCCAACATTCTTGGATGAGTAACATATAAAGAGTGTTGTCCTAATCATTACATGAAGATGTATTGTGTTTTATGAACCATGAGATTGGTTGTTGCATAGTGAAAGGTGACAAGATGTTAAATGTGCTTTATGAGCCATGAGATTGGTTGTTACCTAGTGAGAGGTAACAAGATATTTTAATAGGCCTTATGAACCACATGAGTAAGTTAATACCTAGAGGGAGGTACCAAGATAATTATAAAAGTCCACTGTAAGAGATGATAAGGTTCTTAATAAACCAAGAAAAAGGAAACTTAATAACATAATAATTATAATTTAAGAATACAATAATAATGATGGAACCTTGATTATACAGGTGTGGAGAAGAGAGGGATACTTGTATTATATAAAGAATGTGATTGAGCATAATTGCATGGCAAAAATTTAAATGTCAGTAGAAGAATGAGGTACCCAGTGTTGTGTAAACAGACTTGGGACATAATGTCACAGGATTGGCATAGACCAATACTTGGAATAATGTCACATGATTGACATAGTTCAATACCTGGAATAATGTCACAGGATTGACATAAGTTCAATACCTGGAATAATGTCACATGATTGACATAAGTTCAATACCTGGAATAATGTCATAGGATTGACATAGTTCAATACCTAGAATAGTTGCATAGGATTGACATAGTTCAATACCTGGAATAATAACACAGGATTGGTTAATTCCCAATGCCTGGAATAATAACACGGGATTGGTTAAATCCCAATGCCTGGAATAATAACACAGGATTGGTTAAATCGCAATACCTGGAATAATATCATAGGATTGGTAACAACCCAATACCTTGAATAACTGCACAGGATTGGCCGCAACCTAATACCTGGAATAACTGCACAGGATTGGTAATAACCCAATACCTAGAATAATTGCATAGGTTTGACATAGTCCAATACCTAGAATAATTGCATAGGGTTGACATAGTTCAATACCTGGAATAGTTGCACAGGATTGGCATAATTCAATACATGGAATGGTTACACAAGATTGGCATAGTCCAATACATGGAATAATTGCATAGGGTTGACATAGTTCAATACCTGGAATAGTTGCACAGGATTGGCATAGTTCAATACCTAGAATAGTTCCACAGGATTGGCATAGTCCAATACCTGGAATAGTTGCACATGATTGGCATAGTCCAATACCTGGAATAGTTGCACATGATTGGCTTGGTCTAATTCCTGGAATGGATGCATAGGTTTAGAATAATCTAATACTTGGAATGGATACACATGAACAATATAAGTCCAATGCTTGTACTAGTTGCACATGATTGGTATAATCCAATGTCTGGAATATTTATACAAGATTGGTATGGAACAATGCCTAAACAAGACATGATGATGTACACTCTCATGTCCAGTATAAACAAATATCAATTTAGCAGATTGGCTAAGGCCATCAGATAGAAACAAGAAAGAGTCATGGGTGACATATTAGAGTAATGAGTATCATGAGAAAAGTATGATATGTTGAGCTAATACAATAGATAAATAATATACATGTTCTTTCCATTTTCTTATAAAGAGAATAGATAATTTACTGCTCTATCACAGATAGTTGCAATATTTAAAGATGAGAATGATATAAACTGCTTATCCTCTATTCAGATTTATATTATAAACTACAATAATGATGTTTCTGGTGGAGAGTTATATCTCTCGCTGGGGCAATTTTCAATTGTCTCACCCCCGTGGGATCCAACATTTTTAGGTGGACGAGCACGAAGGAGGTTGAGAATATCTTGCAGAGGAAGAACTTCAGCAGCAGTAGGTACAGTAGCAACAACTCAGGTGGAGTGTGTTGTCTGTCGTGTTTGTAGATAGAAGTCCTATGTGTCATCTCTGTACTCTCAGGTCCTCGGAGTTAATATTTAGTGCTTTTAATGAATCATTTTGAGATTTTGGCTTAATGCCTCGAGGTTCTTATGTTGTATGTGTTTAACTTTTAATAAGGTAGTTGATGTTGTAAACCTCGAGAAGAGATAGTACAAGATATGTACTTCTGAACCAGGATGTAAATGGAATACATTGGTTCTTGTAGAAAGAGTTTTACTATGATTGGATCTCTTTGAAAAAGGTTTTAATTTTTAGTGATGTTTAGTCATCCGCTGCAAATGATCGCTTCCACTTAATTAATCTTATTTTTGTGAGTTGGATGCCACAACAAACTAGTAACCTTGCTTTTTGGTAGAAAGGTCATTCTGACTGAGAACTTGTTGAATGAAATCTTCATCGAAAACCAAGATCAACTAAAAAAGGCTAAGGCGGCAAGTCTAGACCACCCCCAGTTCAACAAGCATACCTTCTGGAGATCGTTGATGGGAATTCCCAGTTATGAACCAAAGACTTGCAAAGCCTCCAACATTCATTCCGGCCTGGTGCGAACTCTGCACAAAATAATAACAAGTGCTCTATTCCCTAAGACAGAGAGCGGGAATGTTATTATTTCAGACCTCTTCACACTGTGGTCCATCCTAAAGGGGTAGCTGGTCAACATTGGACGACATTTGATACACAAACACACATCTTATGCCCTCAGAAAGGAAATCTGCATGGGTGGTCCTGTAACTTCAACTCTGAAATATCTTAAGATGGATGGACCACTTCCAAAATGTAATTTGATCAAGGGTGACACTCTAACAAATGAGTAGGTCCTAAATAACACCTATATTATAAAGGAGAAGGATGCCAAACTCCATTACATCTTCATCCCAATTGTCAAAGCATCTAGGACGTTGCTACCGCTTCTAGAGCTGGCTGATTATGATAAAGACAAGCTTCTCTTCACTGAAGAGGATCTTGCTAGCCTTCTCACCTTAGTAAAATAAAAGGAGAAATAAGAAAAAGCAGGGCAGACAGAGCATAGCGTCACTGCCCCAGTGACAAGGCCAAAGAAAATACCCATAACACGGCCGACCAAACTGCGCGCACAAAAGCAACAATAGTCTGGGACGCCTACATCCAAGATGAACCCTGAGGCAGAGCACCCCCGCAATGAAGAAAACAGCTTCAATCCCACATCATACCCCTTCATCATAGATCTGGATGTTAGGATCACCTCTACAACCACCCCCACCACACTCCCATCTTCCACCATTCCGCCATCCACCACTCTTCCACCAGTTTCCATAATAATTCCAACCACAACCCCTTTCTCTACAACCACAACTCCACCCGCGTCTTCCGCCTCACTCATTTTCTCCTCAGGCATCCCACTCTTCACCTCAATGCCCAATCTCACCTTTACTTCCACCACTTTCCCCTCAGCATTCTCGGTTCTACCTTTTCCACCCGGAATGTCGCCACCCTTCTCATCCGCCACCACCCCGATACTGCTGGTGACTCCCTCTACAATCACCACGCCATTCACGGGCCCATCAATAGTTTCTTTTTTGCAAGGCACCTCACCATTTCACCTAGACCCCAGTCATCCCACCCATCCACCTCTGGGGTCCCTTTTTCACAGGTCAGAGAGGAATTCGGACGGCAATTTGACGCTATTCGAAACCTCCTCACCGACCCTTCTAACATCTTACAATCAATTTTTTCTTGTGTGCAGGGACTTGCTACACAGGTATCCAAGCTTGAAGAGCGGACTCGCGCCTTACCAAGCATACTCACAAGCATTCAACAATGGCAGGAAACAGTGGCCCGGCAACTCGACCGCGTCGACGACTACATACAAAACTTTCTAGAGTTGGTACTTGGGATGAAAGGCCAGCAAGAAGCGTTGGCCCAGCAAGTCGACAGGGTCTCTAAGCAAACTCAGCCCCTGCCTGAGACCCTTCATGAGCTTCAGCGACAACAAACTACACTGAGCACGCGCTTGGATGGCATTGATAGAAGCCTCACACAATTCATCTGTCGCCAAGAGGAGCACTCAAACGATGAACTCAATCATCTACGAGCACAAATGACCGATCTATTAGCACGAATCCTCTCTACCAAAGCAAGATATACCAATCTTAAAGAAAGCCATGTTGCAATGCTCGAAACTTACGAGCATGTGCAAGTGGCACTCAAAGAATTACAAGCCATCCATCGACAATGTAAGAAAGAAGCACAAAAGAAGCTAAAGGAAAAAGCAGCGGATGATGATGATGACAATGAAGATGATGATAAGGATTCTGACTCCTCAGCTAATTCCAATTCAGACAACTCCTCCTCAGATGACCAACTCGATGACCCAGGCAATGCTGGGGAGGACACCAGCCGAGGGGCAGATAATACAAAGAGGGGAGATGGTGGAGACCAC
The DNA here is from genome assembly GCA_963693085.1 of Alisma plantago-aquatica. NCBI lineage: Eukaryota > Viridiplantae > Streptophyta > Magnoliopsida > Alismatales > Alismataceae > Alisma > Alisma plantago-aquatica. The sequence goes on along the minus strand of OY856412.1, from coordinate 940,497,421 downwards.
AAGGAGAGTAAAACCAAAGACCACCACTCCCTCGATAATAATGAAAATGTCACAATGTCATATGGGGATCAAGTTTTTAATTTCTCAGCATTGGGATCCCTGGGGGACACTACAAAAGATGTAGCTTTTGCTGAGTTTCAACAATGTATTATGGAAACCAGCACTAGCCCTATCACAACAGCCATCACTCTTCAACATTCTATCCTGGAACAAGATGCACCCCTCCCCCCAGAGCATGAGGATTCTGAGGAAAGAGTGAGTCTTGACACTGAAGATAGACTCGACTCTGATTCTGACAAAGATGAAGATCTACCACAATATGTAGACAACAACGAGCAGACTTCACTTCCTCCACCACAAGACCTTCCCCCGCCGCCACCTCTACCTATCAAGATGCACAACTTGCAAAGGGTGACCATCTCTACTTTAGATGTTTAGGACATCTTCATCCTAAACACTACTGTAGATGATGCCAAGGACGGGGGGGAGGGACATCATCTATAATAATACAAAGATGAAGCACAAGTTGACACGAGAAGATTTCTATATTCTCCTATGACCACAATCGACGGTGAAGATGGCTATCTTCTATGTCCTCCTTGCTAACACTATAGAAGAATTCGGGAGCCCGAAGAAATTGCAGCCAGTCTTCAATGATTCACTCGCTCTTACTGTAAGCTTATTGAACATGGACTTACAGGCAAAGTCCATCGAGCGGCTGCAAATGGGTATCACGAGGAAGGCATGCTACATCACAGTGCCTTTTAAAGTTTCCGGCCACTGGCTACTAATGATTGTCGACACCGAGGCCCACGATGCCAAGGTGTACAATTTCTGCACCAGTGAGCTCAAGGTCGGACGGATAAACTTTACTGGTTCAGAAGCTGGAGAAGTGAGATGAATTCCTTTCCGACTTCTCAAAATAATATGGGTTTCCTGCCCCTCTCTTCAACATGGTTGGAACCAACCTTGGTTCCAAATCATCAACCCAATAGTCCAAGCGCTAGAAGGTTCAGGGGACTGCGCTCTATGTACAATAAGATTTATTGAAGCGCTCAACAGACATATCCCCTTTACCGAGCTAGCCACAGACGATATGCACTCCTTATGGGGATGTTACGCCATGGAGCTCATATGTGACAGACGGTTCTTCAAGGACCCGAAAATGGTGCCAGACGACGTACCTCGCTACTTATTCTCTGCTATCCAACGTCCGTAAAAGCAACCTTTTAGACAAACCCTAAAGGAGTTGGAGAAACAACAACAACAGACCGCCAAGGTCCCAGAACAATGCCAATGGGACCCTTATACTTTCGATATGGCGGATGACAAGGGGGACATTGATTTGTTAATAGGGACCACCATCAATATATCATCCAAAGATATGGTGCCCCTATTTGCTATACAACCAACGTTCCCAAACTTTGACCTTGCTGCATGCAAGAGTCTTTCAGACAATGAACTCAGACTCATCATATCTTGGCTTTATGTAGAGAATGATGAGCTTGTTTTCCTTGACGGGAACATTCTCGTAATGGTAGATTCACTCCATGAAACTGTACAAATAAAAGGTTCATTATCTGTGAGCGTAATGACTGCCTACCAATTTCTTCTAGCACGGGACCTACCTACGGTTTACATGGTGTCTGCATACATGAAGGATGATTTACTCGAGTCAAAGAACTTTGGCACCACAAAAGCCCTTATCTCATATCTTCAACATACGAATCCAAAGTTCATCCTATTTCCATTCCTTCACTCTGATCATTGGATGTTGCTGGCAACAAACTTACACAATGGCACTACAGTGATCTACAATAGTTCTGATAGCTAGTTTGATCCAATCCTAAGAGAGTATGTTGTTACAGCAAATACGCCCACGGAAGAAGTGGCGAAGGATTGTGCTGAATGACTAAACAATCTTCTCGGAAAGCTCACAAAGGCGTACAACAAAGAACATTTCCATCACCCAGCCTTCTGCCATCAATGTCCCCAGCAAATCAGAGAATCAAACGACTGTGGTTTCGACATCCTTTACTGGATGTATACCCTTGGTAAACATGTGGAGGACATGAAGGATGTGGATTATCACGCTTTACGTGGAAAGTTTGCAGCAAATCTCCTCCGTTCCTATGGAGCCAACAAAGGATTAACAGAACCTTGACACCCTTGCCCATGTACTTCTCAACCTATCACCTTGACACTCTGCAGATAGAGTGAGTGATAAGTTAGGGGGGGGTACACTGGGCAAGGGTGAGGTATTATATTCAAACCTTCTACTCTCCACTCTTTCATTTACCTTTATTCTTTCATACAAATTTTTCTTTTTCTGACAATTAGTTTTTCTGATAATTTCTTTGATAGAATAACTGTTGTACATAAGAAAACATTCATTTTAGAAAAGGGACACCCCTAGCTAAATTAGAGACAAAGTAGCCCTCAAAAGAAATTACATAAGTAGCATTTAGGCATGTAATGGCAAATTAATAAATCACTTTCATACTTGATTTTCATACTTTTGCTTCAATTTTACGTCAGACTCTCCACAGGTTAACATCGTGGCCAAAATAAGCCAAACACTCTCAAGGACGAGAGATAACCAGGTGAAATCCAAATCAAGGAACCTCGCAAGTGGACCACCAAGTACATAAATCGAAACAAGTGCATGTCGAGAAACTCTAAGGAACAATTTTCTTCTTTTCAAAAAGAGGCTTGGCAGCCCAAATAAAGTCCCTAAAATACCCAAATCCTAAGTCGGTGAGCATATGAATAAAAGGTAGAGTGTTGAATAAAAACATGAGAGTTGTGCCATGTATAAGGACCTATATGAATAGCCAATAAAGGTCTTTCCCAACTGGTACATTCAGTTTCCCTCACAAAGATAGATGTGACGCGCCTGGTAGTGAAACCCTAAGGTCTCCAAATATATGAAAGCTGATAAAGGTCTCTCCCGGCTGGTACATTCAGTTTCCCTCACGAAGGAAGATGTGTCGCGCCCGGTAGAGAGATCCTAAAAGTTTAGATAAACCCTCCCCCCTTCTAAGGGGGAGTTACACAACAAGCCTTCAGCCAACCCTTGTACCCATCTTAGCTTCCGATAGGATTTTCAAAGAAGTATAAAACTACTTAGAGTCAAAGACATGCATAGAATACGATCAAGGAAAAGGTGGTCCCAATGTGAGTTACGCGATACAGAAGAAACCTGAGCTCCACACAACTCCCGATTCCTGAAAGAGTTGGTGGGTGTAGAAACCCTGATAAGACTCTGGGAGATCTCTAGTTTAGAACTAAAGCAAAAGTATGGAAATATTTACAAAAAAAAACCTCGCCACTACGTGCCTTAGCTCTATTCAGCTTGAGGACAAGCTAGACTCTAAGTTAGGGGGGTGATAACCTCCCATTTTGTGATGTTATCTTACTAGTTTTTTCTTAGTTTTCCATACTCTTTCTTAGATAAATTAGACAGAATAATTAATTTTCCACTTTATTGTGAATATACCAATAGACTGATATTTCTTCTTTTCTTCTTTACAGAAAAACCCAAAAAAATTGCAAAAGTTTCACCTCAAATGGTCTCAAGACCGAACAAGCTTCAAACGGTCTCAAGACCAAGCAAGCCTCAAACGGTCTCAAGACCGAGCAAGCTTCAAAAGGTCTCAAGACCAAGAAAGCCTCAAACAGTCTCAAGACTGAGCAAGGCTCAAATGATCTCAAGACCGAACAAGCTTCAAATGGTCTCAAGACCGAGCAAGCCTCAAACAGTCTCAAGACCAAGCAAGCTTCAAATGGTCTCAAGACCGAGCAAACCTCGAACGGTCTCCAGACCGAACAAATCTCATCAGTCCCAAGGTCGAGTGTAGATCCAAACAGTCTACAAACCACGATGATCCAAATGGTCCCAAGACCGAGAGGATCCAAACGGTCCCCAAACCATGAGGATCCAAACGGTCCCAAGACCGAGAAGATCCAAATGGTATCCAAACCGTTAAAAATCCAAACGGTCCAAAGACCATTCAAGACTCCTTGTAAGCCTATAAATAGGACCAAAGGGGGTCCTCATTGGAACCCCAAGGCTACCTCATCACTCTTAGATGCCCAAAGGCTGCCTCGTCTGTTCCAGAGTTGTTTCAACCTTCATCCATTGCCCCAAGACTGCCGGTCTAAGATCCACACTCCACCCTCAAGCTACTTTCTCTCTCATAGACATAGAAGGTGGGAAGATGAGGATCCATCACCAAGGCAACCACGTGGTGTGAAGATAGTTTCTCTCTACTCCAAGGGGTCAACCTTCCTCCCTCCTACATGGAGATGATGTTTTCTTTCTCTCTTCCCACTTCCTTCTTTGTTCTTGACATGAGTGAGTAGTTCCATACACTAGGGTGTGGGGAGTAGCCCCGCTACCCATGTTTTCATTTCATGCATTGTAATTCATGAGTTTATAATAGAGAAATACTATCTTTTCAGTTCAACATCAATCATTTAATGAATGCTAGTTGCTTGATCACCAAATTGTGTTATCTATTATCTACTAGTGCGAATTGTCTATGTTTGTGCTTTAGATTCAAATATCGATTGCATGTTGGTTCCTAATGTATGTAGTCACTGTATATCAGCTTCGGTATCTAGCAGCATTTCTCAAGGAGTGGAGTAAACTCACCTCATCGTTGTACTTTCATACTATAAAATGGAATCCATTGACGTATGAAAGTACAACCTTGACGGGTCGAGGAACACACTTTGTGAGGGGAGTGATGCAAAGTAAGTGACCATTTGTTTGGGTATGGATGGCATTGCAATACTCCCACGTTTCTCATAGTTAGTTATCCGAAAGGAAGCTAAGTCTACAAGGATACTAACTGTTTAGAATCTTTTCTTTGCAAGTCATGTTATTATGATGTATGTTTTGATCCATGTGTAGCGGTGGTGAAACTCGATCACATCCTAGTGGTTTCCAAAATATTGTCTACAACCTTAAGTTTACTTTCCTTCCATTTACATTACCTTGCACTTTAGTTTAATCATCCAATCAACTCTTTGATCTAGATATCAACTCTTAAGTAGATAAATAGAATTATAACGTTTTCCATCTTGTTAAATCCTTAACAAGGTTGTTGTCTCATGGATTCGACCCTCAATTGTACTACAATAAGACTTCCACATAGCTTAGCGTACGAGGGTGGAGATCTTATTATAGCACACACAAGGTTAAACTTAGAGACTTACTATCTCTAGGATTTTTAGTGGTGCACGCAACTCTACGCGAGTGGAGGCTCCATCAATCACCGAGTATGAAGCCAAGTTTACGGAGATGTTGAGGTTTTATCCTCACATGACAGAAACAGATGATGAGAGGATTAGATGGTTTGAGTGCCGAGCTGTCAACACCTGCTACTGCTTTAGAGAACCGGGAGCAGTTTGCCACATTTGTGGAGTCTGTCTGAAGGATTGAATGGTCAGTCAAGGAGAAGAGAGATGCCATGTCCAAGAAAAGGCCTGCTCAGTTTCAGATAAGAGGTTTGACAACCACAAGAAGCCGAGGTTTTCTGCACCTTCTGTGATGCAAGGTTCTAGTGCACCATCTTAGTGGTCACTAAGTAAAGGAATAAGGTGTGGTTATTCACCATCCATAGCCTATAGTACAACTTCAGTAGCAGTGACAGAGCCATCTATGCCACAGTTAGAGGATAGGTCATGCTATCTTTGTGGGTAGACAAGGCATATGAATTCAAATTGCCCAAGGAGAGATGTCAAAGTGATGCAACAACTAAGACAGAGTCAACAAGGTTCAGATAGATATGCGTTTAGTGGTGCTAGAGGGCGAGGACCAGACCAAGCGTCACAAGTTGGATCGTCTGCTTAAGGAAGCAGAGGGCATGGATGACATCAAGCAATGACTCGATACTATGCTATGAGTCAGCCTGAGGCGATAGTCAACCCGCGAGTGGTAGCAGGTCAGATGGAGTTATTTCATTTTGATTTGTCTTCTTCTTGCTTTGTATCTATTTTGGTTGACCTGGGAGCTACACACTCTTTTATCACTTGTAGTATGCTTGATAGCTGTCTTTTACCTGTTAGTTGTAAGAAAGATAGCTTGTTGTTAGAAACCCCTCTTGATGGTTCCTCAATGCTTCGAGAGGTGTGTCCATCTTGTGTTCTATCTTTTTCGGGACACAACTTACAAGTGGATCTCATACCACTTGATATGCATGGATTCAATGTAATCCTTGGAATAGATACCTTAGAGAGGTATAAAGTTGTGTTGAAGTGTAGTTCCAAGCAAACAGTGTTCGTTGATGATGGCGAGAAGTGGATCTTCCAGGGAGATAGGAAGATTCTTCCGACATGTTTGGTATCATCTTTGCTGGCAGAGAAGTTGTTGCAGCAAGGTTGTAGAGCGTTCTTGGCTGATGTTGTGGATACCGAGGCTAGAGGTACGAGTCTTCAGGACGTGGTAGTTATCAAAGAGTTTGAGGATGTGTTTCTCGATGAGTTTCCCAGTGTTCCCCCACCTCGAGAGATTGACTTTGAGATCAATCTAGTGCCAGGGACACAACCAGTTGCTCAGACCCCGTATAAGATGGCTCCAGCTGAGATGGTTGAGCTAAAGAAGAAATTATAGGAGTTGTTGGATAAAGGTTTCATCAGACCGAGCACATTGCCGTGGGGTACTCTAGTTCTATTTGTGAAAAAGAAGGATGGATCGATACGTCTGTGCATAGATTACTGACAGTTGAACAAAGTTATGATCAAGAACAAGTATCCTTTGCCAAGGATAGATGATCTGTTTGATCAGTTGTATGGTGCTACAGTGTTCTCAAAGATCGATCTACGGTCTGGATATCATCATTTGAGGATCAAGGATGATGACATACCGAAGATAGATTTTAGGATGAGGTATGGTCACTTTGAGTTTGTGGTTATGCCGTTTGGGCTAACCAATGCACCTGTTGCTTTCATGGATCTAATGAACATGATGTTCCATCCGTTTCTAGATCAGTTTTTTTGGTCTTCATAGATGACATCTTGATCTATAGTCGGGACAATCAACAACATGAGCAGCATCTTCGACAAGTGTTGATTCTCCTTCATCAACACCAGTTGTATGCCAAGTTTAGTAAGTGCAAGTTTTGATTGGAGGAAGTGACTTTCTTAGGTCATGTGATATTGGCGGAAGGAGTCAGAGTGGATCCTAAGAAGGTGGCATCAGTTGCCAAATGGGAGCAACCGAAGACTCCGGCCGAAGTTCGTAGTTGTCTAGGTTTAGCATGATACTACCGGAGATTTACAAAGAACTTTAGTGTGATCGCATTGTTGTTGACGAAGTTGATCAGGAAAGATGTACCTTTTGTTTGGGATGATCGTTGTCAGCAAACTTTTTAGAGCTTGAAGGAGAAGTTGACTAGTGCTCCAGTGTTGGTGCTGCCAGAGCTTAGGAAAGGCTATGTTGTTTTCTGCGATGCTTCCAAGAAAGGATTAGGTTGTGTGATGATGTAAGAAGATGATGTGGTTTCTTTTGCTTCGCGACAGCTTAAGAAGCATGAGGAGAGTTATCTGAAACATGATTTGGAGCTGGCAGTAGTGGTCCATGCGTTAAAGGTTCAGAGACACTATCTTTATGGGGAGGTGTGTCAGATCTTTACAGATCATAAGAACCTGAAGTATATCTTCTTGCAAAGTGAGATGAACATGCGACAGTGTCGTTGGATGGAGCTGATCAGTGATTATTATTGCACCATTGAGTATCATCCTGGTAAGGCGAACATGGTAGCTGATGCGCTTAGTAGGAAGTCTTCTTCTCTTCTTACAAAGAAGGCACAGTTGAGTTCTCTGATATGCCATAGGCGGGATATGTTCGTCTCTTTGCGGAAGATGAATGTATAGTTGGAAGTATCCTTGTTGGCAGGACTGTTGGAACAGATGCAAGTGAAGCCTACATTGAGGCAGCAGATCAAAGAAGCACAATAGGAAGATGCTACAGTTCAGTTGATCAGGATAGAATTTGGCAGTGAGAAGTGTGATGGCTTCCATGAGTCCGAGGATGGACTAGTTTGTTATCATAACAGGATGATGGTTCCCGATGTTGATGATCTGAGGAAGTTAGTGCTCAAGGAAGCACACACATTGATGTATGTTATGCATCTAGGTGTCACCCAGATGTATCATAATTTATAGGACCTATATTGGTGTCCTGACTTGAAGAGAGATGTGGCCGAGTTTGTGGCTAAGTGTGTGATATGCCAACAAGTTAAGGCTGAGCATCAGAAGCTGGCAGGTACGTTGCAACCCATGCTGGTACCACAGTCAAAATGGGATCATGTAACCATGGATTTCATAGTTGGTCTGTCGAGGACAACTAGAAATCATGATTCCATTTGGGTGATAGTGGACAGATTGACGAAGTCTGCCCATTTCATACCTATAAAGACAACGTACACAACATAGAAGCTCGCACATGTATATGTTGATGAGATAGTGTGTTTGCATGGTGTGCCCACAATGATAATCTCTGACCGAGGTCCTCAGTTCACGAGTCATTTTTGGGAACAGTTGCATAGAGTATTGGGAACACAGTTGAGGTTCAGTACCGCTTTCCACCCATAGACAGATGGACAGTCTGAAAGGACTATTCACACTTTGGAGGATCTTCTCTGAGCTTGTGTTTTGCAGTTCCTAGGCAGTTGGGACGTGTATCTCAGTTTGATAGAGATCGCCTACAACAATAGTTACCAACGAAGTATCGACATGGCACCTTATTAAGCTTTATATGGCAGGAAGTGCATATCTCCTTTATGTTGGTATGAGTCTGGCAAGTATCAGCTTTTGGATCTTGAGTTAGTGCAACAGACGACAGAAAAGATAAAGGTGATACAACAACAGTTGAAAGCGGCACATGATAGATAGAAGTCATATGCAGATAACCGTCGATGACCTCTAGAGTTCTAGGTGGGAGACAGGGTGTATCTCAAGGTTTCTCATTGGAAAAGTGTGTTGAGGTTTGGTCAGAAAGGCAAGTTGGCTCCCAGGTATATGGGTCCATATCCGGTGATAGCACATGTTGGCAAAGTGGCTTACAAGTTAGAGATACCGCCAGAGTTGCACGGGTTGCATCCAGTGTTCCATGTCAGTATGCTGAAGAAAAGTCATCCAGGCACAGAGATAGTGATACACCCGATTAAGGTTGAGCTTGATGAAGATGTACATATGAGGAAGGTCTAGTGTTGATCTTTTACAGAAGAGTGAAGAAGCTAAAGAGGAAGGACCTGGTTCTTGTGAAGGTTCTTTGGCATCATCGTGGCGATGAGGAAGCCACGTGAGAGCTTGAGGAAGAGATGAGGAGGAAGTATCCCTTGCTTTTCTCTTCTGATTTTGGGGCAAAACCCTTTTGTAGGGTTTTATGGCTTGTAAGGACCCTGACCTCCGTTTTGGGCTTACCCTGTTTGTTTTGCCTAAACCTTGTGTTTAGATGTTTGCTAATCACTTGAGTTGTGCTTAGGGCTTGTTCGTGCTTTGTTGAGAGGTTGAGGTGCAACTTGCAAATTACCCAAGTTTTAGGGTTGGTGTGCAAGTTTGTCACCTTGAGATATGCCTTTCTCTCTCCTTGCGAGGATGGGTTGGGCGCCTTGCTTGAGTTGCTTTGGGCCTTATTTGAGCTTGTTGAAGCTTAGGCTTGTTGTTGGGATTTCTTGGGCCTTATTTGATCTTGGTGACATCTCCTTGCTTGGTGTATCAGGCAAGGGTGTATCGGCCAAGAGTGTGTTGGGAAGTGGTGTATCGGCCATGGCACCATGTTGGGCGATACACACCCTTCTTGACCTAGCTTTGTTTGTGTCACCCTTTGTAATGACCCTGACCTGGGTTATGAGGTAACCCTATTTGTTTTGGCGAAGTAAGTTTCTTAGAACTTTAATATAATCCTCTAAAGTGTTTTTCTATCAGGTGACAAACTTATGTTTCAAAATTGGTCATATTTGAATAATGTTTGAGCAATGTTCTCATGTTTTGGACCAAAATGCAATTTACCCAAGATGAGGGGTTATATTGCAATTTGTCACATGTTGAATGTTCCCTAAGTGTTTTAGCATCATTATAGAAAGAATGATGCAAGGTGGTGGCTTGTGGAAAGCCTAAATTCCAAGTTTGAACTTGTTTGAATAATGTTGGGGACTTGTGTACTAATTTTGGTGCAAGTTGTAATTTACCCAAAATATAGGGTTGATATGCAAATTACCACCTCTAGAGTGTCCATACTCCCTCCTATTATCATTTAGAGTATAGAGAAATAATTAGGCACCATGTTTGAATCAATTATGAGTGATGGTATTTTTCGTAATGAAAAGACCAAGAAAGGGGTTTGAATGGAAACCCTAATTTGAGCTTGTATTAGGTGTATCGGGTTATAGTGTTTAATAGGAGTCCCTATCGGACAAGGAGCCAAAGAGGAGACCCCCATATCGTGTTGTTAACTCTTTGAATTTTAAAAAACGATTTAAGCACCTCAATAAAGCAATGGATATCGGCTTGCAACTTTCCTTGGGAAAGGTTGCATTGAATTGAGAATATAATAATGTGGGTGGAAGTGGCTTGTCCTAGAATATAATCAAAGGGGGCGACCCTTATCCCTTGCATTATCCTCAAGTTTTTATTTTTCATTTCAAGATAAAGATGGAGTGCATGCAAGTACATGTGTCAATCCATGCATGGCCTTGTGTCACCTACTAGTAGTAAATTGATGACACCTCATATACACACGTTTTCATGAACCTCAAGTATATATACCCTTCCTTTCACCCCTAAGTGAACTTTTTCGAATCCTACCACCTCCTTGCTCTTAGATATCGTGCATGGAGTCTTGGTATCGTGCATGGGTGAAGTGGTATCATTCATAGGGCCTTGGTATCGACCATAGCAAGTGATATCGACCATAGCAAGTGATATTGGCCATAGCAAGTTGATATTGGCCATAGTGGAGTTATATTGGCCACAAGTGAAGGGGATATCGACCACAAGTGAGGGCATATCGTGCATGAGTAGTGAGGTATCGTGCAAAGGTGATAAGGAGAAAGAAGGATCTCAAATCTTAACCCTAAGGTAAGGCCATGATAATCTTCAACCTTGGATTGAAGCATGGATCTAGGGTTATGATCTTTCTTTCTTTCCTTCTTCACCAAGTGCTTAACTATGGTGATTTCTTGTCTATGGAGGAGTTGTGAATGAGCCCTGGACCTTGAAAAAGTTCTTCTTCAACCTTAGGACGTGAAGGTTTGGAGCATGGACCTTTGAAGCTGTTCACAAGGCGGGTTATATAACTTGAACTCAACCATGTTATTATTCATCACCTAAATTGCTATACTTAATGAACTACTTTTAATTCCGAAATTTTCTGAAATAGTTGATGACATTATGAGTTCTAGTAGTTTCTTATACCTGTTTCCATGAACTATAATAGTTAGAACGAAGGTCTAGAGCTTGAAGAAGGTAGTATTACCTTATAAAGTGATATCGGGTTCAAGCACACAAGCAGGCACCTCTAACCCGATATGGTGATGCACCTACTTCAATAAAATTATATGGATATGATTTTATACTTTCTTGCACGATATGGTGGTGTAGTATACACCTCTTGCATGATATGAGGTCAAGCAAACACCTCAAAAATGATATTGGGTGAAGCACACACCTCTTTGCCCGATATGGTGTGAAGCACACACACCTCTTTGCCCGATATGGTGTGAAGCACACACACACCTCAAAAGTGATATGGCATCATACATACACCTCAAGGGTGATATGGAATCACACATACACCTCAAACCCGATATGGAAGCATACATACACCTCAAGGGTGATATGGTAAGCACGCACACACCTCAAACCCGATATGGTAAACACACATACACCTCAAGGTCGATATGGTAAGCACACATACACCTCTAGGTGATATGGGTAGCAAGTATACACCTTTAAACTAATATTGGGTTAAGCATACACCTTTTGGACGATATGGTGTTGAGCACATATCTCTAAAAAGATATGGTGGGTAACCCAATACACTAGATGAAAAGAGTGGCAAGGTGGTTAGTACCCTAGTACACGTGATGACTAATACACTAAAGTAGGGTGTGGTCAATATCTTCAAGTGATGTGAGGATGTTACACCCATGAAAGGTGAAGTTGATACAACATTATGAATGGTAAGGTTGATACCTAAATGGGTAAGGGTATGAGGGATATAATGATGCCTAGATTGATATACACCTAACCCAATACATGTGTTCAACTTGGCATACATGATTCAACCCTATACACCTTGTAATGGTGAGGGCAAGACAATCTTAGGAGTGATGAGTGTAACACCAAGTAATGGTGTGGCTAATACCTTGATAGTTGAAATAGCTAAGGTGGTTGATAATGGACAAACTTATATCAACAATGCCTTAACCCGAGATGAGTCCATATCATTGATGATGGTTGGATAATTCAAATGTGTGACTTATGACCAATACACTACATGATAAATGTGATGAGTTAGTGTGTAAAGTATTAGGATGGGAAATGCCCTAGTACAAGATAAATTGATGAACTTAAGTAAGTTAACAGTGAGAGGTGACAATATGTTTAATGGCCTTGTGAGCCATGTGAATAGTTGTGGCCTAGTGAGAGGTGACAAGATGTTTAATGGGCCTTGTGAGCCATGTGGTTAGTTGTTGCCTAGTGAGAGGTGACAAGATATTTAATGGGCCTTGTGAGCCATGAGAATGGTTGTTGCCTAGTGAGAGGTAACAAGATGTTTATAAAAGTTTCATGTAAGAAATGATAATGTTCAAGATAAACTAGGAAATGGAAACTTAGTAACATAATAATAATAATAATAATAATAATAATAATAATAATAAATGGATACAATAATAATAATGAAATTTTGATCATACATGATTTATTCTTATAGACAAATAAGGGCTATAGTGTTTTGAATATGCTTAAAGGAGATAAGAGGAATACTTGTATGATATGAATGATGTGAATAAGTGTGATGCCTTGGCCAAGGTAATGCCTAGAAAAGGTGATGTGGTATTCAGTGATGAGATGCACATGATTGGCATAGTCCAATGCCTAGATTAGATGCACATGATTGGCATAGTCAAATTCCTGGCTGTTAATCACATGATTGGTAATAACCCAATACATGATGTTAATCACAGGATTGGTAATAACCCAATGCCTGGATGTTAATCACATGATTGGTAATAACCCAATTCCTAGATGTTAATCATAGGATTGGTAATAACCCAATACCTAACTGTTAATCATAGGATTGGTAATAACCCAATGCCTGGCTATTAATCACAAGATTGGTAAAAACCTAATGCCTGGCTATTAATCACAGGATTGGTAATAACCCAAAGCCTAGTTGTTAATCACAGTATTGGTAATAACCCAATGTCTGGTTGTTAATCACATGATTGGTAATAACCCAATGACTGGTTGTTAATCAAATGATTGGTAATAACCCAATGCCTGGATGTTAATCATAGGATTGGTAATAACCTAATGCCTGGTTGTTAATCACAGGATTTGATAATAACCTAATACCTAGCTATTAATCACAAGATTGGTAATAACCCAATGTCTGGTTGTTAATCATAGGATTGGTAATAAACTAATACCTGGATGTTAATCATAGGATTGGTAATAACCCAATGCATGGTTGTTAATCGCAGGATTGGTAATAACCCAATGCCTGGTTGTTAATCACATGATTGGTAATAACCCAATGCCAATTTGTTAATCACATGATTGGTAATAACCCAATGCCTGGTTGTTAATCACAGGATTGGTAATAACCCAATGCCTAGCTATTAATCACAGGATTGGTAATAACCCAATGCCTGGGTGTTAATCACAGGATTGGTAATAACCCAATACCTGGCTGTTAATCATAGGATTGGTAATAACCCAATGGTTGGCTATTAATCACAGGATTGGTAATAACCCAATGCCTGGTTGTTAATCACAGGATTAGTAATAACCCAATACCTGGCTATTAATCACATGATTGGTAATAACCCAATGCCTGACTATTAATTATAGGATTGGTAATAACCCAATGCCTGGCTGTTAATCACATGATTGATAATAACCCAATGTATGGTTGTTAATCGCAGGATTGGTAATAACCCAATGCCTGGTTGTTAATCACATGATTGGTAATAACCCAATGTCTGGTTGTTAATCACAGGATTGGTAATAACCCAATACATGGTTGTAATATCACAGGGTTGGTACAATCCAATACATGGTCGTACTCTTGCAAGATTGGTATAAAGCTGGAACATGTTGATATTATCACATGATAATCTTGAGATGTTGGTATGATATGATGGGTAAATGATACACATGTTCTTCATATTCCTTATAAAGTGAATAGATGATTTACTGCTCTATCATAGATAGTTGTAATGTTTTAAAAGACGAGAATGTTCTAAATTGCTTATCCTCTGTTCAGTTTAATACTATTTAATTGTGATAATAACATTGTTGGCGGAGAGTTATATCTCTCACTGGGACAATTGTCTCACCCCGTGGGATCCACATTTTTTTAGGTGGACGTGCACGAGGGGGTGGAGACCGTATTGTAGAGGGAGAACAACAGCAGCAGGGACATCAGTAACAACTCAGGCTAAGTGTATTGTCTGTTGTGTCTTGTAGATAGAAGTCCTATGTGTTATCTCTGTACTCTCAGGTGCTTGGATTTAGTACGTGTTGGTTTTATGAACAATCTAAGATTTATCTTGTATGCCTTGAGGTTTGTTGTTGCTTTATGTATACATTTTGAGAAAGCAATTGTTATACGTTATCCTCAAGAAGAGATGGTACAATGTATGTACAATATATGATCAATGTGAATACCATGTTTTGGTTCTTCCTTAAAGAGTTTTCCTGGAAATGGATCTCTTTGCAAAAATGGTTTTAATTTTTAGTGTTTTTTTTGTTAATCTGTTTCTTATGATTATTCTGCATATTTAGTAATGATTTGGATATCGGTTTGGTGACGGTCATTACAAGTTTGGTATCAGAGCTTAAGGTTCTCTGAGTCTACATAGACATAGGACTAAGGTATTGAGTCTGTTCTAGTATCCTCCAGTATATCCTATAGTGACCTCTACTTATGTAGAAGAAAGGGTGATGTTTAAAAATGACTGGAGAACACGAGGAACACGTTGCTAAGAGCAATGTTGTTGCACCATGAGACGGTGCAAGGGATCAAGCAAGAAAAGAACGAGTGCCTGAGAATTCCCATCTTGACCTAATCAGGATAGAGAATCCTACTTCTTATGCTCTTGTTGGGCAGGTTAGGACAACAATGATGCATATAGTAGACTGGATACTAGCATTATAACCTAGGTTACCAACCCTCAATGCAGAAATTTTGGGTTCTGAAAATGTTCCTGAATGACATAGTCATGCTGGAATAGTGGAAAATGTGGGAAGAATTAACATATGGCAAGAAAATAGACTCTACCATAAGTACAGATAGATAGAACATCTATGATGGCAATGCCAAGGAGAGGCAATAAGCTGAGAATGAAGGAAAGGTCTTTATAATTCTAGAGACATTTGCCTAGTTGTTCTATAAATCCAACATTTTTGGTACTACCAGTGCAATAAATGCCTAGTGCACCAGGGTAGTAGTCACTAAGTAAAGGAAAAAGTCCTAACTTTCCCCTTGTAAGAACTCCTGACTTAGCTGCTATATCGGTAATTAGACCGATAAGACTATGGTACGAGGATAAGACATGTTATAGATATAGACATGTTGAGCATACTAAACCCTTTTGTTCAAAAAGAAGGGAGGAAATGACCCAACAACCGAGGTAGACTCGGCAGGGCTTACAAAAGTGACAACCCAAAAGTGTAAAAAGGCAAAATAAACAACATGAAACATCTAGACTCTATGTTTGAGTCAACTTGAAGTGGTAGATGACTGTGAGGGGTTACAGTCAGATAGAGCTTTTTCATTCTTATATGTCTTCTTTTGATTTTATCTGATAATCCTAAGAAGGTAGTTTTTGTTGATATGCCTTTAATTAGTCCTATGAGGACATGCGGAAGAGATAAGAAGGATGAGAACCTATATTCAGATTAATATTCTCTTATATGTTTTGAAATTTCTCTCTTCATGTAGAAAGGGAAGAGATGTAAAAGAAAAACCCCGAGAAAATTTGGGATACTAAATAGTAAAAATTTAAAAAGATGAAACATAAAATAAAACAAATGCATACTACCTAATTTCAGTTCTTGAATACCCTGGCCATGTATTCATCTATTGAAGGAACGGTAAGTATGGAACTCTTAGATTGCTATGTTTCTTATTACTCTGATCAAGTAGTCATTTTGAGACAATCTAAAGAGCATAATGAAGTAAAAGATGTGGCATGGATATTTATACCACATCCTAAATGATATATGGAGAAATCTGAGTTAATCATAGATTAACTTATAAACAAAAGAAGATGTTTAGTATAATCTATACCTTGGTCTGAGGACCTAGAGGTAACAGTTACCTGATGAGAGGTAACAATGTTCAGTGATGAACTAAGGGTTTGAATAACCAGATCTAGTAATCATGATGATGATAATACTAAGAGGTGGTGGCATGTAATCATCTCTATAATTCCTATGCTGAAGGTAAGGAATCTAAGAGGAAATAAGATTGAATGATACATGAATAATTAAAAGTTCATGTAATACTCGAAGAAGGTGATAATCTCTTTTCTTTAAATAAACAACCTTGAATAATGGTGGGGTGATAAAAAGGACTATGATTCCTTGTGCTCTTTCCCTTTCGGGACATGACAATCAAGTAAGTCTTATGACACTTGATGTGCATGGATTAGAAGAAATCTATAGATGGATACTTTGAAAAGTATCAGCTAGTCTTAGATCTTAGTTCCAAGATAAAGTATGTGTGATAAGTAATGTTATGAGATGAAAGAAAGGTCCTATTATATGTTTGGTTATCTAGAAAGGGTAACTTTGAAATTTTTCTAGTTACATACTGTAGTATGGATAGCATATGTTAGGGGTTTATGCCCCGCATAAACATGATATCAACAAAGATGTATGAGTTGAAGGAACAATTGTAGAATTGTTTTGGGAAAAGTTGATCAAGCTAAAGATAACTTCTTAGAATATCTCTATCTAGATTGTTAAGGCAGATTATATGTAACATCTAGAGATACCTCTGAGATAGTTCTTCTTTAATAAGTAGCCTCTCCTTATGACAAGAAAATAAACAACTAAAGGGATAATTAATACAAGTCATAAGAAACTTTTGTGTTGTGTCAGCAGATTTGAGTGGCACAATAGATGCATGATAATACTTGTAGCCCCAAGTGGGTGACAGAATGTAACTCTAGTCTTTCCTTGAAAGAGAAATGACAAACTAAGTGAGGGGTATAGAAAACTCCCAAGATCAAGGATCTTATTACATAAAGATGTAAGTTGAAAAGGTGACAAATCAATGAGGTTTGACACCTGAGTTAAATAAGGTATGTATAATGATTCTCCGACTAAGAAAAATGTTATCTGACATGGAGTTGACTCTATAGTCAATAATGAAAAGGATAGTGGAGTATGTGTCATGTATGACAGATTCTATGATAACCATGTGTGAAAGAACTTTGTGTTGATCAAAGTTCTATGGAATATC
Organism: Alisma plantago-aquatica; assembly: GCA_963693085.1. Lineage (NCBI taxonomy): Eukaryota > Viridiplantae > Streptophyta > Magnoliopsida > Alismatales > Alismataceae > Alisma > Alisma plantago-aquatica. The sequence goes on along the minus strand of OY856412.1, from coordinate 940,479,711 downwards.
CATGACACTAAGATTTTATGTGGAGATTTGATGATATGATTAATGAATAATACATGTCTCCCTTTACCTGGGATTTCAGGGACGAAATCCTTGTTAGGGGTTTATAACTTGTAATGACCCTGACCTAGGTTATGAGGTAACCCTACTTTTTTTGGCTAAGTAAGTTTCTTATAACTTTAATATAATCCTCTAAAGTATTTTTCTATCAGGTAACAAACTTATGTTTCAAATTTGGTCTTGTTTGAATAATGTTTGAGCAATGTTCTCATGTTTTGGACCAAAATGCAATTTACCCAATATGAGGGGTTATATTACAATTTGTCACATGTTGAATGTTCCCTAAGTGTTTTAGCATCATTATAGAAATAATGATGCAAGGTGGTGGCTTGTAGAAAACCTAAATTCTAAGTTTGAACTTGTTTTAATAATGCTGGGGACTTGCGTCTAATTTTGGTACAATTTGTAATTTACCCAAAATATAGGGTTGATATGCAAATTACCAACTCTAGAGTGTCCGTACTTCCTCCCAGTATCATTTATAGGAGAGATAAATAATGAGGCACCATGATTGAATCAATTATGAGTGATGGTATTCTTGGTGATGAAAAGACCAAGAAAGGGGTTTGGATGGAAACCCTAATTTGAGCTTGTATTAGGTGTATCAGGTTATAGTGTTAAATGGGAGTCCCTATCAGCCAAGGATCCAAAGAGGAGACCCCCATATCATGTTTTTAACTCTTTGAATTTTCAAAAACGAGTTAAGAACCTCAATAAAGCAATGGATATCGGCTTGCAACTTTCCTTGGGAAAGGTTGCATTGAATTGAGAATATAATAATGTGAGTGGAAGTGGCTTGTCCTAGAAGATAACCAAAGGGGGCCGACCCTTATCCCTTGCATTATCCTCAAGTTTTTATTTTGCATGGAAATATAAATATTGAGTGCATGCAATTACATGTGTCAATCCATGCATGGCCATGTGGCACCTACTAGTAGTAATTTGATGACACCTCATATACACACTTTTCATGAACCTCAAGTATATATACCCTTCCTTTCACCCCTAAGTGAACTTTTTCGAATCCTACCACCTCCTTGATCTTCGATATCGTGGATGGAGTCTTGGTATCGTGCATGGGTGAATTGGTATCATTCATAGGGCCTTGGTATCGACCATAGCAAGTGATATCAGTCATAGCAAGTGATATTGGCCATAGCAAGTTGATATCGTCCATAGTGGAGTTATATTGGCCACAAGTGAAGGGGATATCGGCCACAACTGAGGGGATATCGTGAATGAGTAGTGAGGTATCGTGCAAAGTTGCTAAGGAGAAAGAAGGAGCTCAAATATTAACCCTAAGGTAAGGCCATGATCATCTTCAACCTTGGATTGAAGCATGGATCTAGGGTTATGATCTTTCTTTCTTTCCTTCTTCACCAAGTGCTTAACTATGGTGATTTCTTGTCTATGGAGGAGTTGTGAACGAGCCCTGGACCTTTGATAAGTTCTTATTCAACCTTAGGATGTGAATCTTTGGAGCATGGAGCTTTGAATCTGTTCACAAGGCGGGTTATACAACTTGAACTCAACCATGTTATTATTCATCACCTATATTGCTATACTTAATGAACTACTTTTAATTCCAAAATTTTCTAAAATAGTTGATGACATTATGAGTTCTAGTAGTTTCTTAGACTTTTTGCCATGAACTATAATAGTTAGAACGAAGGTCTAGAGCTTGAAGAAGATAGTATCACCTTATAAAGTGATATCGGGTTCAAGCACACAAGCAGGCACCCCTAACTCGATATGGTGATGCAACTACTTCACTAAAATGATATGGATATGATTTTATACTTTCTTGCACGATATGGTGGTGTAGTATATACCTCTTTCAAGATATGAGGTCAAGCAAACACCTCAAAAATGATATTGGGTGAAGAACACACCTCTTTTCCTAATATGGTGTGAAGCTCACACACACACACCTCTTTTCCTGATATGGTGTGAAGCACACACACACCTCTTTGCCCGATATGGTGTGAAGCACACACACACCTCAAAAGTGATATGGAAGCATACATACACCTCAAGGGTTATATGGAAGCACACATACACCTCAAACCCGATATGGAAGCATACATACACCTCAAGGGTGATATGGAAGCACACATACACCTCAAACCCGATATGAAAGTATAGATACACCTCAAGGGTGATATGGTAAGCACACATACACCTCAAACCCAATATGGTAAGCACACATACACCTCAAGGTCGATATGGTAAGCAAATATACACCTCTAGGTGATATGGGTATCAAGTATACACCTTTAAACTGATATTGGGTTAAGCATACACCTTTTGGACGATATGGTGTTGAGCCCATATCTCTAAAAAGATATGGTGGGTAACCCAATACACTAGATGACAAGAGTGTCAAGGTGGTTAGTACCCTAGTACATGTGATGGCCAATACACTAAAGTAGGGTGTGTCCAATATCTTCAAGTGAGGTGAGGATGTTACACCCATGAAGGGTGAAGTTGATAAATATTATGAATGGTAAGGTTGATAACTTAATGGGTAAGGGTATGAGGGATATAATTATGCCTAGATTGATATATACCTAACCCAATACATGTGTTCAACTTGACATACATGATTCAACCCTATACACCTTGTAAAGGTGAGGGCAAGACACTCTTAGGAGTGATGAGTGTAACACTAAGTAATGGTGTGGCTAATACCTTGATAGGTGAAACACCTAAGGTGGTTGATAATGGACAAACTTATATCAACAATGCCTTAACCCGAGATGAGTCCATATCATTGATGATGGTTGGATAATTCAAATGTGTGACTTATGACCAATACACTACATGATAAATGTGATGAGTTAGTGCATAAAGTATTAGGATGGGAAATGCCCTAATACAAGATAAATTGATGAACTTAAGTAAGTTAATAGTGAGAGGTGACAAGATGTTTAATGGCCTTGTGATCCATGTGAATAGTTGTTGCATAGTGAGAGGTGACAAGATGTTTAATGGGCCTTGTGAGCCATGTGGTTAGTTGTTGCCTAGTGAGAGGTGACAAGATGTTTAATGGGCCTTGTGATCCATGAGAATGGTTGTTTCCTAGTGAGAGGTATCAAGATGTTTATAAAAGTTTCATGTAAGAAATGATAATGTTCAAGATAAACTAGGAAATGGAAACTTTTTTTTGGTCAGTTAGGAATTGGAAACTTAGTAACATAATAATAATAATAAATGGATACAATAATAATAATGAAATCTTGATCATGTATGCTTTATGATTATATCCAAATAAGGGCTATAGTGTTTTGAATATGCTTAAAGGAGATAGGAGTAATACTTGTATTATATGAATGATGTGAATAAGTATGATGGCTTGGCCAAGGTAATTCCTAGTAAGGCGATGTGGTATTCAATGATGAAATGCACAGGATTGGCATAGTCCAATTCCTGGAATAGATGCAAAGATTTGGCATAGTCCAATGCCTGGCTGTTAATCACATGATTGGTAATAACCCAATACCTAGTTGTTAATCTTAGGATTGGTAATAACCCAATGTCTGGATGTTAATCACGTCATTGGTAATAACCAATGCCTGGTTGTTAATCATAGGATTGGTAATAACCCAATACATGGTTGTTAATCACAGGATTGGTAATAACCCAATGTCTGGCTGTAAATCACAGGATTGGTAATAACCCAATTCCTGGATTTTAGTTACAGGATTGGTAATAACCCAATGTCTGGTTGTTAATCACAAGATTGGTAATAACCCAATGCATGGCTGTTAATCACATGATTGGTAATAACCCAATGCCTGATTGTTAATCACATGATTGGTAATAACCGAATGTCTGGCTGTTAATCATAGGATTGGTAATAACCTAATACCTGGTTGTTAATCACAGGATTGGTAATAACCCAATGCCTGGCTGTTAATCATAGGATTGGTAATAACCCAATACCTGGTTGTTAATCACAGGACTGGTAATAACCCAATGCCTGGTTGTTAATCATAGGATTGGTAATAACCCAATGCCTGGCTATTTATCACAGGATTGGTAATAACCCAATGCATGGTTGTTAAACACAGGATTGGTAATAACCCAATGCATGGTTGTTAAACACAGGATTGGTAATAACCCAATGCCTGGCTATTAATCATAGGGTTGGTAATAACCCAATGCTTGGATGTTAATCACATGATTGGTAATAACCCAATACCTGGTTGTTAATCACATGATTGGTAATAACTCAATGCATGGCTGTTAATCACAGGATTGGTGATAACCCAATGCCTGGTTATTAATCACATGATTGGTAATAACCCAATGCCTGGCTGTTAATTACAAGATTGGTAATAACCCAATGCTTGGCTGTTAATCACCAAATTGGTAATAACCCAATACCTGGATGTTAATCACATGATTGGTAATAACCCAATGCATGGTTGTTAATCACATGATTGGTAATAACCCAATACCTGGCTGTTAATCACAGGATTGGTAATAACCAATGCCTGGCTGTTAATCACATGATTGATAATAACCCAATGTCTGGCTGTTAATTGTAGGATTGGTAATAACCCAATGCCTGGTTGTTAATCAAATGATTGGTAATAACCCAATGTCTGGCTGTTAATCACAGGATTGGTAATAACCCAATACATGGTTGTAATATCACAGGGTTGATACAATCCAATACATGGTCGTACTCTTGCAAGATTGGTATAAAGTTGGAACATGTTGATATTATCATAGGATAAGCTTGAGATGTTGGTATGATATGATGGGTAAATGATACACATGTTCTTCATATTACTTATAAAGTGAATAGATGATTTACTGCTCTATCATAAATAGTTGCAATGTTTTAAAAGATGTGAATGTTCTAAACTACTTATCCTCTGCTCAGTTTAATACTATATAATTGTGATAATAACATTGTTGGTGGAGAGTTATATCTCTCACTGGGACAATTGTCTCACCCCGTGAGATCCATATTTTTTTAGGTGGACATACACGAGGGGGTGGAGACTGTATTGCAGAGGGAGAACAACATCAGCAGGGACAACAGTAACAACTCAGACTGAGTGTACTGTCTATCGTGTCTTGTAGATAGAAGTATTATGTGTCATCTCTGTACTATCACGTGCTTGGATTTAGTATGTGTTGGTTTTATGAACAATCTGAGATTTTTTCTTGTATGCCTCGAGGTTTGTTGTTTCTTTATGTATACGTTTTGAGAAAGCAACTGTTATACATTATCCACGAGAAGAGATGGTACAGTGTATGTACAATATATGATCAATGTGAATATCAGGTTTTGATTCTTCCTTAAAGAGTTTTCCTGGAAATGGATCTCTTTGCAAAAATGGTTTTAATTTTTAGTGATTTTTTTGTTAATCTTTTCTTATGATTATTCTGCATATTTAGTAATGATTTGGCTGTCGGTTTGGTGGCAGTCATTATAGCCTTGCTGACACTTGGTGATCTTTGCTAGCAAGGTGGCATAGCTTGGACAAGTGGTGGTTTGGGCGAGCACATGTAGAGCAGCCCTCTAGTGGACACCCACTTGACCCCCTTGTATATATACCCCATCCTTTGCTAGTTTGTAACCCCTTTAGTCTCCTTAGTTGCTTCCCTTCTTCCTTTGGTGGCCGATAACCCCCCCCCCCTTGGCGGAGCTTGGTGGCCGATATCCTTTGGTGGAGCTTGGAGGGCGACATCCTTGGCAGCCATAGCTCTAGTCATCTTCTTCCTCTAGTGGTGGATGAAACCCTAGAGTGTCCTTGCTCCTTCTTCTCTTGTGGTGAGTATCTTTCTCTCTCTTTCCTTGGCACCTTCTCCTTCTTGGTTGTCTTTCGGCCATAGTGGTTATGAGTTGTTCTTCTCTTCTTGAGGTGGCCGAAGGTGGTTCCTTGGAGCGTGGAGCTTAGAGCTTGGAGCTTTCGAGCTTGAGGAGTGTTCTTGAGGTGGGTTACATAACTCCTAACCCTAACTATACTACTTCCTTACCATGTTGCTTTGTTATATGCTATCTTGATCGGCCATGTTATCTTGCTAGATATGTTTCTTGCTTTAATGGTCATGTTGTTACCCTAGATGAACCATGGATCTTATTGGCCGAACCTTGGATTAGGGTTACTTGGGAAAAACCCCTCTCTTAGTTGTTGAGAGGTGATCCTAGTGTAACATATCGAATTCTAAAATTTTGTCTTTTGACCCACTTTACCATCTTTTTCTTTCATTTTCATCCTTATTGGCCTTTCTATTTAATTAGTGGAATTTATAGTGGTTTAGTGAACATTTATTTACTAATTATACCAATATAAGGGTCTATGCACAAATACCTCTGTGAAATCTTATTTAAGGATCTAAAATGTAAAATCACCACTTTAGTAGAACAATGGTATATTAATTTGTGCTAGAAGTGCAAGGTCCTAAAACTTAATTAATGTATTAAACAAGCTTAATTACCATATTTAAGTTCTATAAACCTTGGGTAAAGAGAGGCATTCTCTCCCCCTCTCCCACACCCGTGACAGAGGTCGAACGTCTAGGAGGGTGGTAAACCAAGGCGGCAACTGGGATTCGAACTCGGGTCCCTTCGTGAGGGGACACTGTGCTTGACCACTTGAGCCACTCCATGTCGGAAAGTGCTATAAACCTTAATATAACTTTTTTATATGATTTGAAAACATAAAATGATCATAATTTTCAAATTTGGTTCTATTTGGATGTTGTTTGTGCAAGTTATGCAATTTTAGGTACATTCTGGACTTTTATGCAATTTACCCGATTGGGAGGTTTTCTTTGCAAATTATCAACTGAGTTCTAATCCTTAGATACTCTCTTACCATTAACGAGATTTCAAACCATTGGAGAACCTAGTTTCACCTTGGTTTGATGGTATTTCTTTCCAAGGGCATTATAGGGATTACCCTCTTTATAAAGGTGCTTATCTTTAAAAGCTATCAACCAATGAGGTTATTTCTTTCTTGAAAACCGGTGGGGATGGCCTAGAAGGATCTGTGGGCTCTTAGGACCGAATTTTGATATCCAATAAGAGTCCATGAGCTGTCCTCTTGTATGGCCATCAAGCCCTAGGCTAAAGACACATGGAAAGTCCCTTAAGACACCTCATGTTTCACCTCTTTCTTTATATAGCCATGTATACCCCTTCCCAACTCACAATTCGAAACTCTTGCTTTCCTTTTCTTTCCTATAGCTTAGATAATAGTTCCTTCTATATTTTTCCACGAATTTGTTGTCCCAAGGTAATAGAGGGAGCCTACCTTGGTGAAGAAGGCTCATAGGGCTTCCAAATTGCTCTATTAGGGTTTCTAAAGCTCCTCCTTGGTAATTTCGACCAAAACTAGTAAGTTTCCTCCCTTCCTTCCCTATTTTCATACTGTTAGTCTTACTTACACCTTCTTCTAGGTCGTAACCATGACCATACATGGTAAAATTCCACCTAAAACCCTAAAACATATCATCTCTATGCTCTTTTGCTAGGATTTGCACCTCTAAAGTGGAGAAGGTGATCTTTGCTCAAGAAAGGAGCAACCAGACCTTATAATCTCGGGATCATTTCTATTTGGACCTTCTTACATTCCTAGAGGCAAGTTTTGTTTAACCCCCTTCTCATATATTGCTTAGTGCATGCTTAAAACCCATGCTTCTATGTTGAAAATTGATGATTTCCATCTCTTTTTACCATGTTCTTCTAAGGTTTTGGTTTCTTGCTATTTTATCTTCTCTAGAAGCTCTAGTTTGGTTACCTATGCAACTTCAAACCTAATCTTGGGTCAAATGGTGTTTCCTCCCTCTCCCTCTCTCTTCAAATATCTCGATCGGTTTGATGATGTTGCAATTTCTAATTGGTTAGTATTGAAAAATTCATATCTTCTAAACCGCTTATCCAAATTTGACAAATAAATTTTGGAATTGGAAAATTAATCTCTATCTAATAAAAGTATTTTCAAGGTCTAATTTCGTGGTTTTATGAAGGGTGATTTTTTTTAAATGAATTTAATGCATAAAATCCATAAAAATTACATCTTAATCATCATAACTCCAAAATTAACATAAAATATGTTTTCTTAATCAGGAGAACTTAATAAGTTTATTGATGATGTTTTAAGAGTCTAAATATGAGTTTTTCTAAAAGTTCAAAAATTAGGGTTTCTATACATTAATGTGCACTATGTACTCTAATACATGTTAATACATTAAAAATAGGCAAAGTGGAATTTGGACTCAATTAAAGTGGTGAAAGTTAGTAATTGATATCAGTAAGAGAGGTATGTGCATTTACACCTTAATTTGGTAATAATTTTTCCTTAACCTATTTTTCTATAATGAGGCTTTATTAAACCCAGATTTCATATACCCTTGAATCTTTTGCTATACTTGCCTCATAAATCAGTTTTGAAACATTATTCTTGAGTCTTGGTACCCCACTGCCATGCTTATTGATTCATATGATTATTCTTTCCATGACTATTTTTTTAGCATGTGGATTTATGTTCTATTAAATTTAAAGTAGCGGTACTTATGTACAACTACCCACAGAGGGCATGTAAATAATCACCCTGGGAAATGTCTTATTCTCCCCATAATATTGTAGGTGACTGGGAATGTCTTATTCTCCCCTCACCTAAGGTTAGAGGTCAGATAGGTGCCTCAACCCTACTTAGTTAGGTAGACATAAGTATCTTACATGCAAATCCTTTTTATTATATTTGTTAATGGCAAGCTTCTTTGATATATAGCCTCATACTCTTGTTATATTCATCATATGATAAACCCTAGCCTATTTTTATTTGCTTTACTTATCTTGATATCCTAGACTAGTTTTGTGACATATACTTTTCTTCCCTTTCCCTTTTTGTTGGGTGCCTTCCCAACCACCCAGGTGTTGAGAAAGGTGATGGATAAGACAAGGAAGATCTTAGCTTTTGGCTTGGACTCGGTTGATGGAGATGTTGCTTGGAGATAAGATTGTAGTTGTATAGACTTCCCTCTATCTAGATCCTGATTGTGTGTCTTGATGTAAACCCTAATGGGAGAATTTGATGTATTTTTGTAAAGCTTTTATGAAATTGAACATAGTCAGTTATTTTTTTATTCCACTGCTTTCTAATGGTCATTTGTATACCAATGTTTAATAAATTTGGAAAATTTATGCTCATTCCGTCATACCTCTGAGAGTGTTTGGAATGGATGCCGATTCTTCAAATTTTTAGTAAAGGGATGATTTCAATATTTTACAACATGGTATCAGAGCCCATGGTAGTCGAAATCTAACTATTTTAGTTTTGTCTCCCTAATTAGAATCCCTTCCTTACATAGTTCCTTTTGGTGACATGGTTTCCCTAGAGTTGGTCGATAAATGATGAAAGGTTTATTTAGGACCCTATAGTTCCACATTAGTATAATGATGAATAAAACTCTAAATTACTCATAACTAAAATATGCATAACTTAATGTTGTTTAGGTTTGCCTTTAGGCAACTATTAGGGCATGAAGTTGAAGCGAAGGTGTCTAGAAAGGATCAAGTTCTGGGGGCTGGAAATATTTTCCTCCGCACCACTTGCTTGGTTTACGAGGACTCCCTGATCTATATGATACCAGCCTGGCCTAAGCTGAAATTGATTTTCCGAAATAGTTTGCTTTTAGGCAATAGTGACCTTAGACATCTATGTTGTATATCTTTGGGAACCCTAAGTTTTGGGTGTATGATGACTTGTTTGAGGATGGATACCAAGATAGTCTCCTTATGTCCCTTGGGGCCACATGCTTGGATAGTTTATCCCTAGAACCTGGACTTTGAAGTTTAGGGTTAAGTGAGCTATCAAAGTGCACAATGGAAGTGTGATGGATCTTGTACATGGTTTAGTTAGACTCATCCTTTAACCCTAGTGTATTTTGGCTTGATAGGTCAAACTATTTAAGGGGTGGAGTATACTTAGTTTATTATGTTGGGTGGTTAGATTTCAAGGACAAAATCCTTTTAGGGGTATGGAGCCCTATGACATCTTAAAATCTATCTACACTATCTTTAGAAACCCTAACCCCATACTTAGGAGGTTGTTGTGCTTGAAACCTTAGTGGGGTCCAAACAAGTTATAGTTATAGCCTTACGTTCTTTATATATTAATGAACATATAATGATCATCTGAGGAATAATTTATATGTTCAAACCATAATGAATACCTAATGCACATAATATGAATAACTCACATATTAATCCTAATGGATATGCATGGTGTTGCCCATGTAATAAACCAATAAACTCTAATGAAATGACAAGTAAGATGATTATAACCTAATCTTGGACTTAATACATGCTAAGTAACATATAGTGATTATATTAACCTAAACCCTAAGTTGTAATCATCTAACCTTAACATATACATCCTTAATGCCTTTCATGATACATTAATGACATTAGGTGTCATAATCAGTTAACATACTTTGATACACATAAATGACATATATAATCATCTAATCACATATTAATCAAGTCGTCAATATGAAATGCATGGTATGTTACCTTGTTATCTAATACACACACGATTAGTCACTTAATGTGAATCAATTCGTAATACGTCTCACCTCGATAATTAAAATACATGGAATGACTTCAATATGAATATGAAGTGATTTGATTCACATAAATGTCCAAATCAATAATATAAACAAATATGAGAAAATGATTAATGATGACATTAATGTGAGAAATAAAGATAATGTGTTAATGAGATAACATTTAACATAAATATATGTAATTGATGTGACATAATTTGGGTTGAATGAAGACCTAAAGACAAATTGAATATTTCATGCGAAATAATGAAGTCGAAGATCAAAATATTAAGGATAATGATCAAGTATATTGAGGGAATTGAGTAACCCATAATTTTGCTAAAATTCTTAGTAAGATAAATGAGAAATATATATGTATATATATGATGTTTCATGGATGATAATGAAATATAACTTCCTTGGTAAAAAAGTGATTATGACATGCCATAATTAAAATAATGATGATAATGTGATATCATAATGAATATAATGTTAATGAGCCAAACATATAAATAATGTTAAATATCCTAAAAATAATATCTAAATAATGGAACCTAGGTGATCCTTGAGAACCTAACCTATGTCGAGATGCTTGTGGAGTGTATGTTGATGAGCTGTTTGGCGGAAGTCAAGGTTGGAGAAATAACCTGAAGCTTTATGATGAGATGTTGCACACTCACCCTTTCCTTGTTTCTTGTGATTTTGGGGATGAAATCCTCTTTAAGGGGTGGAGTGTTGTAACATATTGAATTCTAAAATTTTGCCTTTTGACCCACTTTACCATCTTTTCCTTTCATTTCCATCCTTATTGGCCTTTCTATTTAATAAGTGGAATTTATAGTGGTTTAGTGAACATTTATTTACTAATTATACCAATGGAAGGGTTTATGCACAAATACCTCTATGAAATCTTATTTAAGGATCTAAAATGTAAAATCACCACTTTAGTAGAACAATGGTATATTAATTTGTGCTAGAAGTGCAAGGCCCTAAACCTTAATTAATGTATTAAACAAGCTTAATTACCATAATTAAGTGCTATAAACCTTAATATAAATTTTTGATATGATTTGAAAACATAAAATGATCCTAAGTTTCAAATTTGGTTCGATTTGGATGTTGTTTGTGCAAGTTATGCAATTTTAGGTACATTATGGACTTTTATGCAATTTACCCAATTAGGAGGATTTCTTTGCAAATTATCAACTGAATTTCAATACTTATATATTCCCTTACCATTAACGAGATTTCAAACCATTGGAGAACCTATTTTTACCTTGGTTTGATGGTATTTCTTTCCAAGGGCATTATAGGGATTACCCTCTTTATAAAGGTGCTTATCATTAAAAGTTATCAACCAATGAGGTTATTTCTTTCTTGAAAAATGGTGGGGATGGCCTAGAAGGATCTTTGGGCTCTTAGGACAAAATTTTTATATCTAAGAAGAGTCCATGAGCTGTCCTCTTGCATGGCCATCAAGCCCCAGGCTAAAGACACATGGAAAGTCCCTTAAGACACCTCATGCTTCACCTCTTTCTTTATATAGCCATGTATACCCCTTTCCAACTCACAATTCAAAAACTCTTGCTTTCCTTTTCTTTCCTCTAGCTTAGATAATAGTTCCTTCTGTATTTGGCCACGAAGTTTCTGTCCCAAGGTAATAGAGGGAGCCTACCTTGGTGAAGAAGGCTCATAGGGCTTCCAAATTGCGGGCTTCCAAATTGCTCTGTTAGGGTTTCTAAAGCTCCTCCTTGGTAATTTCGACCAAAAATAGTAAGTTTACTCCCTTCCTTCCCTATTTTCATACTGTTAGTATTACTTACACCTTATTCTAGGTTGGAACCATGACCATACATGGTAAAACTCCACCTAAAATCCTAAAACATCTCATCTCCATGCTCTTTTGCTAGGGTTTGCACCTCTAAAGTGGAGAAGGTGATCTTTGCTCAAGAAAGGAGCAACCAGACCTTATAATCTCGGGATCATTTCTATTTGTACCTTCTTACATTACTAGAGGTAAGTTTTGGTTAACCCCCTTCTCATATATTGCTTAGTGCATGCTTAAAACCCATGCTTCTATGTTGAAAATCGATGATTTCCATCTCTTTTTACCATGTTCTTCTAAGGTTTTGGTTTCTTGTTGTTTTATCTTCTCTAGAAGCTCTAGTTTGGTTACCTATGCAACTTAAAACCTGATCTTGGGTCAAATGGTGTTTTTTCACTCTCCCTCTCTCTTCAAATATCTCGATCAGTTTGATGATGTGGCAATTTCTTATTGGTTAGTATTGAAAAATTCATATCTTCTAAACCGCTTATCCAAATTTGCAAAATAAATATGTTTTGGAATTGGAAAATTAATCTCTATCTAATAAAAATATTTTCAAGGTCTTATTTCGTGGTTTTACGAAGGGTGATTTTTGTAAAATGAATTTAATGCATAAAATCCATAAAAATTACATCTTAATCATCATAACTCCAAAATTAACATAAAAATATGTTTTCTTGATCAGGAGAACTTAATAAGTTTATTGATGATGTTTTAGGAGTCTAAATCTGAGTTTTTATAAAAAGGTCAAAAATTAGGGTTTCCATACATTAATGTGCACTATGTATTCTAATACATGTTAATACATTGAAAATAGACAAATTGGAACTTGGACTCAATTAAAGTGGTGAAAGTTAGTAATTTATATCAGTAAGATAGGTATGCGCATTTACACCTTAAGTTGGGAATAATTGTGCCTTAACCTATTTTTCTATAATGAGGCTTTATTAAACCCAAATTTCATATACCCTTGAATCTTTTGCTATACTTGCCTCATAAATCAGATTCGAAATATTATTCTTGAGTCTTGGTGCCCCACTACCATGCTTACTGATTCATATGATTATTCTTGCCATGACTACTTTTTCTAGCATGTGGATTTATGTTCTATTAAATTTAAAGTAGCGGTACTTATGTACAACCACCCATAGAGGGGCATGTAAATAATTGCCCTGGGAAATATCTTATTCTCCCCATAATATTGTAGGTGACTGGGAATGTCTTATTCTCCCATCGCCTAAGGTTAGAGGTCTGGTAGGTGCGTCAACCCTACTTAGTTAGGTAGACATAACTATCTTACATGCAAATTCTTTTTATTATATTTGTTAATGGCAAGCTTCTTTGATATATAGCCTCATACTCTTGTTATCTTCATCATATGATAAACCCTAGCCTATTTTTATTTGCTTTACTTATCTTGATATCCTAGACTAGTTTTGTGACACATACTTTTCTTGTAAGGACCCTGACCTCCGTTTAGGGCTTATCCTGTTTGCTTTTCTTAACCCTGATACTTAGTTGCTTGCTAATCACCTTTGGTGGTGATTAGGATTTGTTGGTGCTTTGTTGAGAGCTGGAGGTGCTACTTGCAATTAACCCAAGTCTAGGGTTTGTGGGAAAGTTTGCCACATTGAGAGGTGTTCCTCCCTCTCCTTGCTTCCTCTAGTGTTGAGAGGAAGGTTTGGGCTTGTTGCTTGAGTTCCTTTGGGCTTGGTTGAGCTTGTTGGGCTTTGTGGTGCCTTGTCTTTGCTTCCTTGGACCTTGTGTTGGGCAAGAGTGCCCTGTGTCAGCCTAGGTGTGTCGGCCTGTGCTTGTGTCGGCCTGTGGTGTGTCGCCCAGGATGTGTGTCGGCCATGGTGTGGGTGTGTCGGGCATAGTGTGGAGGTGTGTCACCTAGGGACCCTTTGACTCTCTTTGACCTCGTTTGTGTCACCACTAGTGGACACTTGGTGTTTGATGCTTGCATGTGGAAATGGCCTTGGACATGTGTTTAGAGCATGTTAGAGTGGTGGCTTTGCTCATGGACAAGTGTCCCTAGGTGGGCGACACCTTGCCTTGTCTTTCCTTAGTTTCTCCTCCACCCTCTTCTATATATGTGTTTCATTTCCCTTGCTAAGGATCCCTTTAGTTCCTTAGTCTCCTTCTCCTTTGGTGCATGACATCCCCCTTTCCTTTGCAAGCTTGGTGGTCGATCCTTGCCTTGGAGTCTCCTTCTTCCTCTAGTGGTGGCCAAACCCTAGAGTGCCTTGCTCTTCTTCTTGTGGTGGTGCTTGGATCTTGGAGGTAGGAGCTTGAAGCTTGCTTAAGGCGGGTTACATAACTCCTAACCCTAACTACACTACCTTCTTTTATTCTTCTTATGATCATATCGGCTATGTATGTTGCTAGTTTCTTATTTAGATGTCCTTGTTTGCCGAACCTATGTTCTAGGGTTTCTTGTCGAGCAATACCCCTCTCCCTCCTTGGTCTAGAGAAGTGAGCTTGAACTCTAGTATCATGGGAAATACCCCTCTCTCATTTAAGTTGAGAGGTGAGCTTGTGTTCTAATTGCTTGAGTAACACCCTTCTCTCACCATGGATCTGAGAGGTGAGCTTTGTGGTGGTTATGGACCTTTGGTTAGGTTTGATCCTTGTGTTGCCTGATTGGTGATAAGAAGTGTGCAAGACCCCTCTCTCTTGGTTGTTGAGAGGTGAGAATCTTCTTGATCCATTAGGGTTTTGGTGCCCTTGTGCTTGAGGTGGGTGATGACCTTATGGAGTGGCATCTTGCCCGATATTGCTTGGGGCTGGTGTTGCCCGATACCCCTCTTGACCTAGAGCCTTAGACGTTATGTTGTTGTAGCTGTGTTGGACGATACACTCTCGATCTTGACCTTTGTGTGTCGGGCGTCACTCTATGCTGAAAGCCATGCCCGATACATATGGTGCACGTTACACCTGATGCACGACACGCTCATAGGCTCAGCTGCCCAACAAGCTTTGTGGCTGTTGTCCCTGTGTTGCACGACATGCCGTTGCACGATATACCCTTTGGCCAAGCTGCACGCCCTGGTTGCCCATTAGCCATTACACCTTTGGATGATATGGGGCTCAGTGGTTAGCTGCGTGTTGGGCGTCATGGCATCTTGGTGATGCACGGCACATGATGGACGTTGCACGATACCCTGGTGCACGTTACACCTTGCACGACACGCCCTTTGGGCTCAGTTGCACGATAGACCTTGTTGCACGTTACACTTGTGGGTGCACGACACACCGTTGCTCGACACCTGAGGTGCGCTACGCCTAGGGTTTCCCGATACACCCTGAGGTGATAGTCGTTTTTCCTTGCTGGTTTGGCTTGGCTGATAAGAGGCTAGAGTGTTGGGCGATAGGGGAGAGTACCATGCCCGATACTACCTTTGGTGAGGGTAGTGGGTGTTTCTAGTGAGGGTCTTGTTCCTTATATGGAAACCGATATGCTAGATCTTGTTTCATGCTATCACGTTTGGTTATGATGGTGACCCTTGATATGCTCAATAATAGTGAGGTGTTTGGTATAATAGATCACACCTATGTATCTTGATGTGACATTTCATATGGTTATGATCACCTTGAATTATAGATAGAATGCTGAAAAAATGGTAAGCATGAAAGATGCTTGCATGATGATATGATCTATGTCTGTGGTCACAGGTTGAGACATAAATGATAACGTATATAATCATCAATGTTGCCCTATGTTGATAATATGAATCTTCTGTTAATCCATGATGATTGTGTATACTAACCATGCAGGTGACTCATACAGTTGCATAGCCAGGAATAAAGGCTGTGAGATATATATAGGTATTTGAGTAACACTGCTTGATGGTTACTCTTGATGATGAGATAATATATGTGTTTTGGTCCGAGGACTTGAGTTTGGGCTAAAGTGCCTAAGTTGATGAGAATGCCTTATGGGGCAGTGGTTTGTTGTGATGAGGGATTGAGATCCCATGAAAATGTGATGATCCTTGAGGTGGATCTAGATGATTGGCAAGAGGCCAAGTAGTAACATGTAATGTTGATCCTTGTGATGGATCAGGATGATGTTGATGACAGTAAAAGCATGATAGTGACTTTTATGTTGTTTATTCTTGTTATAAGTTTGCATGTTATACAACTTGGCTGAATCTTGCAATATACTTAAAATATATTAACTAATCACAGTGGAACATATCATGTAGTTTGCCCTGGCCATAGATCCATCATCGTCAGGAGCTGGTGATGGTGAAATGGGTTCTCCTGAGGGTTAACTCAGAGTGCATATTGTTGAGTATGTGAGGTTTCTCCTAGCCTAAAGTGAGGAGGTAAGAGTGCAACTTCAGTTGTAGACTCCAGGGTGCGGATTTAGGCCCGTAGCCCAAATATGATAAGTGCATGGTGAACAGGCCCATGGCTCAGGATGTGTGATAAGAAGAGCATGAATGTATTCATGGCTTAGAGCATGGTGAACAGGCCCGTGGCTCAGTTTCACTAGCACCGATACCTGTACCAAGGTGGGCTAGGCAGAGGGTAGCCTGACCCTGTGGCTGAGGCCACTTAAGCATGAGACTGCGGTCCTGCTTGTGTTGTACTCGTGCACTGACCACGAGGTGGGAGGTCGTGGAGTCCGGCTCTTCCATTGACCTTGTATGGCACCAGCTTGGGTTTCGCAACTGAAGGTTGGATTTGAGCGGTACGACTCACTTCTTCAGGGCATAATAATATGTAATTCAGCCGAATAGTCTTTACTGCATAAGGCAAAACACGGAATATTGGTTGAGGCCTTGCTTGTGTAGTTAATCTGGTTATACTTGCAGTTACTTATACGTTCCTTACGTTATGTGGTAAGATCTTATAAATCTTATCTTGCTAATCATGTTCCATAAAGAAATACTTGGGTATATGCCTTTCGTACATCTTGATAAGCTTGATGGTATGAATAGCTTTGCTATATAAACGGCTCTTGTTACATCTTCTATCAGTTATCTACTGCTTTTTCTTTAATCCTTCTTTGGTTTTGTAGTTTCGGTGAGGAGTTATGTTTCTCATTGGGACTGTATGTCTCACCCCGCTGGCTTATACCCTTTTTAGGTGTTCGAGCTAGACGTGGTGGTGGTCGCAGAGTTACGGCCGAGCAGCAAGAAGAGAAGGCAAGAGATGGATATGTTGTTGTTTTGGTCATTTTGTAGTAGAGTCTTAGAGTCATCACTGTACTCTCAGGTCCTTGGAGGCGTTTTGACGTTGTTTCACAATGTATAGCTGTTGATGTTTTGCATATCTTGTTGCTGGCCAGATGTGGGCCATTATGTATGTAATAACATGTGATAAACTCATGTGATGACAGGACAACTGATCTCCTAAGCTGTGGACACATGTCAAGATTTTGTAAATGTTTATATAACATGTTTCCCTGCCAGATGAGAACCTAAATGTAATAGTTTCTCAGTTTATCAGCTTCCTGTAATCGATTTTAATTAACCCGTGTTTGTTTTTGGTAATTTGTGGTTTATGGTGTTTTCTTCACATTTTCACGTAACACCTCGCTGTCTGTGTGATAGCGGGATGTGTTGCCACAAGTTTGGTATTAGATCTCTAGGTTCACTGAGTCTACAGGGATTTAGGACTAGGTTGTGTCTATTCTTATGAGTCTTCCAGATTTTCTTATAACCGTCTTCTTCCCTCAGTGGAAGAAAAGCCAAGATGTCTGGAAACCATGAAGAACACGTTGTCGAGAACAGCGATGCTGCATCAGTTGATGGAGCTTTAGGACATGCACATGAAGATCGGGTGCCTGAGGTCCCCCAACCTGACCCAGCCATTCTTGAATACCCTACCTACCAACAACTTATGGGGCAGATGATGGCTACGATGAATCTCATGGTAGAAAGACTTCCAGTGCCTCCACCGAGAGCACAGGCTCCCCATGGTGAAACATCGGGTATTTGGAAGACCTTTGAGCGGCTTCGCCGAGTTGGAGCTTCAGATTATGCTGGGACGGCTGATCCAGCGGATGCAGATCTATGGCTGACAAGTCTTGAGAAGGCTTTCCAGATCCTCGACATCCCCGAAGCAGACAAAGTAAAGCACACTGTCTACCTTCTGAAGGGTAGTGTTGGTCACTGTGGACCATCGAGGAGGAGAAGCGACCTGGTGAGGTGATCAGTTGGGAGGTTTTTCGGCACAAGTTCGTCAATAGATACTTTCCGAAGACGTATCTGGATGAGAAGATCAGTCAGTTTGAGATCCTACGCCAAGGAACGATGAACATCACTGAGTACGAAGCCAAGTTCATGGACCTGTTGAGGTTTTGTCCTCACATGGCAGCGACAGATGACGAGCGAATCAGACATTTTGAGAAAAGTCTGAGTGCTCAACTGACAACACCTGCTTCTGCGTTGGAGAACTAAGAGCGGTTTGCTATGTTTGTGGAATCTGTCTGGAGGATTGAACGGTCAGTAAGGGAGAAAAGAGAATCCATGTCTAATAAGAGGCCTGCTCAGTTCCAGGGATAGAGGTTTGGTGGCTTCAAGAAGTCAAGGTTTTCAGCACCTTCCGTGATGAGAGGTTCCAGTGCACCATCGCAGTGGTCTCTGAGTAAAGGAAGAGGTTATGTTTATTCACCATGAAAGGCACATAGTACAGCTTCTGTGGCGGTGACAGGGCCATCTAGGCCACGGTTTGAAGATAGGTCATGCTATCATTGTGGTCAGATCGGGCATCAGAGGTCAAACTGCCAGAGTAGAGATGTTGAAGTGACACAGCAGCCGAGGCAGAATCAATAGGGGTCAGAAAGACAACAACCCAGTAGTAGTAGAGGGTGAGGACGCCGTCAAGCATCGCAAGCGGGATCGTCTGCTCAAGGAAGCAGAGGACGTGGACAGTAAGCAACGACTCGATTCTATGCTATGAGTCAGCCGGAGGATATAGTCAACCCACGAGTGGTGACATGTCAGATGGAGTTATTTCATTCAGATATGTCTTCTTCTTGCTTTCTATCTGTTCTGGTTGATCCGGGTGCTACACACTCTTTTATCACCTATAGTATGCTTGAAAAATGTCATTTACCTGTTAGCTGTAAGAGAGATAGCTTGTTGTTAGAAACCCCTCTTGATGGTTCCTCGATGCTTCGAGAGGAGTGTCCATCTTGTGTCTTATCTTTTTCGGGACACCGTATACTAGTGGATCTTATACCACTTGATATGCATGGTTTTGATGTTATCCTTGGGATGAATACCTTAGAGAAGTATAAGGTTGTTTTAGACTGTGGTTCCAAGCAGGCTGTGTTTGATGTTGATGGAGAGAAATGGATCTTCCAAGGAGATAGGAAGATTCTTCCGACATGTCTGGTATCAGCTATGGTGGCAGGGAAGTTGCTATGACAAGGATGTAAGGCGTTCTTAGCTCACGTTGTGGATACCGTTGTATATACCAAGGTGAAGGGTCCTATCCTTGAGGAGGTGTCGGTTGTCCGAGAGTTTGCGGATATGTTTCCTGATGAGTTCCCCAGTGTTCCTCCACCCCGAGAGATTGATTTCGAGATCAATCTGGTTCCAGGAACACAACCAGTTGCACAGACACTATATAGGATGGCTCCAGTAGAGATGGTAGAGCTTAAGAAGTAGTTGCAAGAGTTGTTGGAGAAAGGTTTAATCTGACCAAGTACATCACCTTGGGGTGCTCCAGTGTTGTTTGTTAAGAAGAAGGACAGATCGATGCGATTATGTATAGATTACCGACAGTTGAACAAGGTCACGATCAAGAACAAGTACCCGTTACCGAGGATAGATGATCTGTTCGATCAGTTGCGTGGTGCTATAGTGTTTTCAAAGATCGATCTACAATCTGGATATCATCAGTTGAGGATTAAGACGGATGACATACCAAAGTCAGCTTTTAGGATGAGGTATGGTCACTTCGAGTTTGTGGTTATGCCGTTTGGGCTAACCAATGCACCTACTGCTTTCATGGATATGATAAACTGAGTGTTCCGTCCGTTCCTAGATCAGTTTATTGTAGTCTTTATAGATGACATCTTGATCTATAGTCGGGACAAGCAAAAGCATGAGTGACATCTTCGGCTAGCGTTGACTCTTCTTCGCCAACATCAGTTGTATGCCAAGTTCAGTAAGTGTGAGTTCTGGTTGGAAGAAGTAACTTTCTTGGGTCATGTGATATCTATAGAAGGAGTCAAAGTGGACCCAAAGAAGGTGGAGTCTGTTGCAGAATGGGAACAGCCGAAGACGCTGACAGAAGTGTGTAGTTTCCTTGGTTTGGCAGGATACTACCGGAGGTTTATCAAGGACTTTAGTGTGTTGCCGATGAAAAATTTGACTAGAAAGGATGTACCTTTTGTCTGGGATGATCGTTTTCAGAAAGCTTTCCAAAGTTTGAAGGAAAAGCTGACTAGTGCTCCAGTACTAGTGCTGCTAGAGCCTGGAAAGGGCTATGTTGTTTTCTGCGATGCTTCCAAGAAAGGTTTAGGTTGTGTGCTGATGCAGGAAGATCACGTGGTTTCTTTTGCTTCACGATACTTAAGAAACACGAGGAGAACTATCCGACTCATGATTTGGAGTTGGCAACAGTGGTTCATGCGTTAAAGATTTGGAGACACTATCTTTACAGGGAAGTGTGTCAGATCTTTACGGATCATAAGAATCTGAAGTACATCTTTTCGTAGAACGAGCTGAACATGCGACAACATCGATGGATGGAGCTAATCAATGATTACGACTGCACCATCGACTATCATCTTGGTAAGGCGAATGTGGTAGCTGATGCGCTTAGCCAAAAGTCTTCTTCTTTACCTTTAAAGAAGGCACAGTTGAGTTCCCTGGTATGCCATAGAAGGGATATGCTTGTTTCCTTGCGGCAGATGAATGTGCAGATGGAAGTTTCCTTGTTAGCTAGACTTTTGGCACATATGCAAGTCAAGCCTACGTTGATACAACAGATCAAAGATGCACAACAAACAGATGATACAGTACAGTTGATCAGATCAGAGTTCGGCAACGAAAAGCGTGATGGGTTCTATGAGTCCGAGGATGGACTAGTTTGCTATCAAAATAGAATGGTGGTCCCCGATGCTGATGATCTGAGGAAATTAGTGCTCGAGGAAGGACACACATCGATGTATGCTATGCATCCAGGAGTCACCAAGATGTATCATAATCTGAAAGACTTGTATTGGTGGCCCGGTTTGAAGAAAGATGTAGCTGAGTTTGTGGTTAGGTGTGTGGTATGTCAGCAAGTCAAGGCTGAGCATCAGAAGCCGACAGGTACATTGCAACCCCTGCTGATACCGCAGTGGAAATGGGATCATATAACCATGGATTTCGTAGTTGGTCTACCCAGGACAACTAGGAATCATGATTCCATTTGGGTGATAGTGGACAGATTGACGAAGTCTGCCCATTTCATACCAGTAAAGACAACATATACATCCAAGAAGCTCGCTCGAGTATATGTGGATGAGATAGTACGCTTGCATGGTGTGCCAGTGATGATAGTTTCTGACAGAGGTCCTCAGTTCACGAGTCATTTCTGGGAACAATTGCATAAGGCGTTGGGAACACAGTTGAGGTTCAGTACCGCCTTCCACCCATAGATAGATGGACAGTCTGAGAGGACTATTCAGTTTCTGGAGGATCTCCTTCGAGCTTGTGTTTTGTAGTTCCTAGGCAATTGGGACATACATCTCAGTTTGATAGAGTTTGCTTACAACAATAGTTATCAGCGGAGCATTGACATGGTTCCTTATGAGGCCTTAAATGGAAGGAAGTACAAATCTCCTTTGTGTTGGTATGAGTCTGGTGAATATCAACTTTTGGGTCCTGAGTTAGTACAGCAGACAACAGAAAAGATCAAAGTGATACTGCAATAGTTGAAAGCAGCATAGGATAGGAAGAAGTCTTATGCAGACAATCGCCGACGACCTTTGGAGTTCCAAGTAGGAGACAAAGTGTATCTTAAAGTCTCGCTGTGGAAAGGTGTGCTAAGGTTTGGCCGGAAGGGTAAGCTAGCACCTAGATATATGGGGCCATACCCAGTCATAGCATGTATTGGCAAGGTAGCTTACGAGTTAGAGCTGCCGCCAGAGTTGCACAAGTTACATCCAGTGTTCCATGTTAGTATGCTGAAGAAAAGTCATCCGGATGCAGGAATAGTGATACATCCAGTCGAAGTTGAGCTTGATGAAGATGTGACCTACAAGGAAGGTCCTGTGGCGATCCTTGGCAAGAGAGTTAAGATGCTGAAGAGGAAGGACCTGGTTCTTGTAAAGGTTCTTTGGCATCATCGTGGCGTTGAGGAAGCCACGTGGGAGCTTGAGGAAGAGATGAGGAGGAAGTATCCCTCGCTTTTCTCTTCGGATTTTGGGGATGAAATCCCTTTGTAGGGGGTTAGCTTGTAAGGACCCTGACCTCCGTTTAGGGCTTATCCTATTTTCTTTGCTTAACCCTAATGCTTAGTTGCTTGCTAATCACCTTTGGTGGTGATTAGGGTTTGTTGGTGCTTTGTTGAGAGATCGAGGTGCTACT
The DNA here is from genome assembly GCA_963693085.1 of Alisma plantago-aquatica. Lineage (NCBI taxonomy): Eukaryota > Viridiplantae > Streptophyta > Magnoliopsida > Alismatales > Alismataceae > Alisma > Alisma plantago-aquatica. The sequence goes on along the minus strand of OY856412.1, from coordinate 940,456,716 downwards.
TGCAATTAACCCAAGTCTAGGGTTTGTGGGCAAGTTTGCCACCTTGAGAGGTGTTCCTCCCTCTCCTTACTTCCTCTAGTGTTGAGAGGAAGGTTTGGGCTCGTTGCTTGAGTTCCTTTGGGCTTGGTTGAGCTTGTTGGGCTTTGTGGTGCCTTGTCTTTGCTTCTTTGGACCTTGTGTCGGGCAAGAGTGCCATGTGTCGGCCTAGGTGTGTTGGCTTGTGCTTGTGTCGGTCTGTGGTGTGTCGCCCAAGATGTGTGTCGACCATGGTGTGGGTGTGTCGGCCATAGTGTGGAGGTGTGTCGCCTAGGGACCCTTTGACTCTCTTTGACCTCGTTTGTGTCACCACTAGTGGACACTTGGTGTTTGATACTTGCATGTGGCAATGTCCTTGGACATGTGTTTAGAGCATGTTAGAGTGGTGGCTTTGCTCATGGACAAGTGTCCCTAGGTGGGCGACACCTTGCCTTGTCTTTCCTTGGTTTCTCCTCCACCCTCTTCTATATATGTGTTTCCTTTCCCTTGCTAAGGATCCCTTTAGTTCCTTAGTCTCCTTCTCATTTGGTGCACGACATCCCCCTTTCCTTTGCAAGCTTGGTGGTCGATCCTTGCCTTGGAGTCTCCTTCTTCCTCTAGTGGTGGTCGAACCCTAGAGTGCCTTGCTCTTCTTCTTGTGGTGGTGCTTGGATCTTGGAGCTAGGAGCTTGGAGCTTGCTTAATGTGGGTTACATAACTCCTAACCCTAACTACACTACCTTCTTTTATGCTTCTTATGATCATATCAGCTATGTATGTTGCTAGTTTCTTGCTTAGATGTCCTTGTTGGCCAAACCTATGTTCTAGGGTTTCTTGTTGAGCAATACCCCTCTCCCTCCTTGGTCTAGAGAAGTGAGCTTGAACTCTAGTATCATGGGCAATACCCCTCTCTCGTTTAAGTTGAGAGGTGAGCTTGTGTTCTAGTTGCTTGAGTAACACCCTTCTCTCACCATGGATCCGAGAGGTGAGCTTTGTGGTGGTTATGGACCTTTGGTTAGGTTTGATCCTTGTGTTTCCTGATTGGTGATAAGAAGTGTGCAAGACCCCTCTCTCTTAGTTGTTGAGAGGTGAGCATCTTCTTGATCCATTAGGGTTTTGGTGCCCTTGTGCTTGAGGTGGGTGATGACCTTGTGGAGTGGCATCTTGCCTGATATGGCTTGGGGCTAGTGTTGCCCGATACCCCTCTTGACCTACAGCCTTGGACATTATGTTGTTGTAGTTGTGTTGGGCGATACACTCTGGATCTTGACCTTTGTGTGTCGGGCGTCACTCTATGCTGAAAGCCCTGCCCGATACATATGGTGCACGTTACACCTGATGCACGGCACGCTCATAGGCTCAGCTACCCAACAAGCTTTGTGGTCGTTGTCCCTGTGTTGCACGACATGCCGTTGCATGATATACCCTTTGGTCGAGCTACACACCCTGGTTGCTCGTTAGCCGTTATACCTTTGGACGATATGGGGCTTAGTGGTTAGCTGCGTGTTGGGCGTCATGGCATCTTGGTGATGCATGACACATGATGGACGTTGCACGATACCCTGGTGCACATTACACCTTGCACGACACGCCCTTTGGGCTCGATTGCATGATAGACCTTGTTGCACGTTACACTTGTGGGTGCACGATGCACTGTTGCACGACACATGAGGTGCGTGACGCCTAGGGTTGCCCGATACACCCTGAGGTGATAGCCGTTTTTCCTTGCTGGTTTGGCTTGGCCGATAAGAGGCTAGAGTGTTGGGTGATAGGGGAGAGTACCCTGCCCGATACTACCTTTGGTGAGGGTAGTGGGTGTTTCTAGTGAGGGTCTTGTTCCTTATATGGAAACCGATATGCTAGATCTTGTTTCATGCTGTCACGTTTGGTTATGATGGTGACCCTTGATATGCTCAATAATAGTGAGGTGTTTGGTATAATAGATCACACCTATGTATCTTGACGTGACATTTCATATGGTTATGATCACCTTGAATTATAGATAGAATGCTGAATAAATGGTAAGCATGAAAGATGCTTGCATGATGATATGACCTATGTCTGTGGTCACAGGTTGAAACATAAATGATAACGTATATAATCATCAATGTTGCCCTATGTTGATAATATGAATCTTTTGTTAATCCATGATGATTGTGTATACTAACCATGCAAGTGACTCATACAGTTGCATAGCTAGGAATAAGGGCTGTGAGATATATATAGGTATTTGAGTAACACTACTTGATGGTTACTCTTGATGATGAGATGATATATGTGTTTTGGTCCGAGGACCTGAGTTTGGGCTAAAGTGCCTAAGTTTATGAGAATGCCTTATGGGGCAGTGGTTTGTTGTGATGAGGGATTGAGATCCCATGGCAATGTGATGATCCTTGAGGTGGATCTAGATGATTGGCTAGAGGCCAAGTAGTAACATGTAATGTTGATCCTTGTGATGGATCAGGATGATGTTGATGATAGTAAAAGCATGATAGTGAGTTTTATGTTGTTTATTCTTATTATAAGTTTGCATGTTATACAACTTGGCTGAATCTTGCAATCCACTTAAAATATATTAACTAATCATAGTGGAACATATCATGTAGTTTGCCCTGGCCATAGATCCATCATCGTTAGGAGCTGGTGATGGTGAAACGGGTTCTCCTGCGGGTTAACCCGGAGTGCATATTGTTGAGTATGCGAGGTTTCTCCTAGCCTAAAGTGAGGAGGTAAGAGTGCAACTTCGGTTGTAGACTCCAAGGTGTAGATTCAGTCCTGTAGCCCAAATATGATAAGAGCATGGTGAATAGGCCCATGGATCAGGATGTGTGATAAGAAGAGCATGAATGTGTTAATGGCTCATAGCACGGTGAACATTCCCGTGGCTCAGTTTCACTAGTGCCAATACCTGTACCGAGGTGGGCTAGGCAGAGGGTAGCCTGACCCTGTGGCTGAGGCCACTTAAGCATGAGACTGCGGTCCTGCTTGTGTTGTACTTGTGCACTGACCACGAGGTGGGAGGTCGTGGAGTCTGGCTCTTCCATTGACCTTGTATGGCATTGGCTTGGGTTTCGCAACTGAAGGTTGGATTTGAGCGGTACGGCTCACTTCCTCAGGGCATAATAATATGTAATTCATCCGAATAGTCTTTACTGCATAAGGCAAAACATGGAATATTGGTTGAGGCCTTGCTTGTGTAGTTAATCTGGTTATACTTGCAATTACTTATACGTTCCTCATGTTATGTGGTAAGATCTTATAAATCTTATCTTGCTAATCATGTTCCATAAAGAAATAGTTGGGTGTATGCCTTCCGTACATCTTGGTAAGCTTGATGGTATGAATAGCTTTGCTATATAAACGACTCTTGTTACATCTTCTATCAGTTATCTGCTGCTTTTGCTTTAATCCTTCTTTGGTTTTGTAGTTTCAGTGGGGAGTTATGTTTCTCGCTGGGACTGTGTGTCTCACCCCGCTGGTTTATACCCTTTTTAGGTGTTCGAGCTAGACGTGGTGGTGGTCGCGGAGTTGCGGCCGAGCAGCAAGAAGAGCAGTAGAAGGCAAGAGATGGACATGTTGTTGTTTTGGTCATTTTGTTGTAGAGTCTTAGAGTCATCCCTGTACTCTCAGGTCCTTGGAGGCATTTTGACATTGTTTCACGATGTATAGTTGTTGATGTTTTGCATATCCTGCTGCTGTCCGGATGTGGGCTGTTATGTATGTAATAACATGTGATGAACTCATGTGATGAAAGGACAACTGATCTCCTAAGCTGTGGACACGTGTCAAGATTTTGTAAATGTTTATATAACCTATTTCCCTATAGGATGAGGACCTAAATGTAATAGTTTCTCAGTTTATCGGCTTCCTGCAATCAGTTTTAGTTAACCCGTGTTTGTTTTTGGTAATTTGTGGTTTATGGTCTTTTCCGCACGTTTTCACGTAACACCTCGCTGTCTGTGTGATAGCGGGATGTGTTGCCACATTTCTTACCTTTCCCTTTTTGTTGGGTGCCTTCCCAACCACCCAGGTGTTGAGAAAGGTGATGGATAAGACAAGGAAGATCTTATCTTTTGGCTTGGACTCAGTTGATGGAGATGTTGCTTGGAGACAAGATTGTAGTAGTCTAGACTTCCCTCTATCTAGATCTAGATTGTGTGTCTTGATGTATACCCTAATGGGAGAATTTGATGTATTTTTGTAAAGCTTTTATGAAATTGAACATATTCAGTTATTTTTTATTCCACTGCTTTCTAATGGTCATTTGTATACCAATGTTTAATAAATTTGGAAAATTTATGCCCATTCCATCATACCTCTAAAAGTGTTTGGAATGGATGTCAATTCTTCAAATTTTTAGTAAAGGGGAGATTTCACTCTTTTACACCTAGGGTCTCCTAATTTAATGGTGTGTTGTGGTGTGTTCTTGGGGAAAAAACCCCTTTCTCTCTTTGGTCTTGAGAGGTGAGCTTAAGCTCTAGTTGTGTGGGCAAAACCCCTCTCTCCCTTAGTTGTTGAGAGGTGAGTCTACACTCTAGTTGCTTGAGCAACACCCCTCTCTCTTACCATGGATTTGAAAGAGTGAGCCTTTTGTTGGGTGTTGACCTAGTTGTTGGTTGGTTGGCCAATATGGTGATGATCTACCTTGCTTCCCGATATGTGATAGAGGTTGTGCAAGACCCCTCTCACTTAGTTGTTGAGAGGTGATCCAACACTCTTGATCTTTTAGGGTTTAGTGGTTGTCTTGAGGTTGAAGATGAACAACCCAATAGGCTGTGTAACCCAATATCCCTTGGTGCCCGATATTGTTTTGTGGGAGGTGAAACCCGATATCCCTCTCCTAGGGTTGAGCTTGGACGATATGTTAGATGGGTGTCTTGTTGACCCCTTTGACCGTTATGAGTCTTTATCCTAGATGTTTCCTTTCTCGATAGACTTGGATGGCCGATATATCTGATGGCCATTATTGGGATTGTAAGGTGATGTTGCATTGGCTTTGTCCTTTGAGCGATATTGACCTATCACATGGATAGCCTGTTATGAGTGTTATGCACCTTGTTGTCCCTTACATGATATCGACGTCCCTACTTGTATGTGTGTGTGGACGATATCATCCTACCTTGTATCATCCTTTCATGTATCGACCTGCTATGAGTAGTTTGCTAGTGCGTTAGCCCATTATCGACCTTAGGGCGTTATCAGGTTGTGTTGGTTGGATGTTTCCCGATAGGGCGTTAGCCCATTATGAGTGATAACCCGGGAAGGGTGTTAGCTGTTAACTGTTATGTTGTTCTTGGGCGTTGCCCGATGCTGATGTTATAAGAGTGTTGTGCGTTATCAACCTGACCTTGAGTGTTAACCCGATATGGGTGTCAACCCGAGATACATGTTGACCGCTATCCATGTCAACCCCTTTATGCAGTGTTAACCAAGACAGTGATGAACATTACACCTTTGGTAAGGGTTGATACGCCTATAGTGAGGAACGTTATGGGCGGTGATACCTTTGGTGAGGGTTGTCCCTTACCCGATATATCTATAGTGAGGATTGTACTTTGTGTTCAGTTGGTAATCCTAATGCTTGATTTAAAAGTTATATATGATAATGTCATGCATAGATATGCTCATCCAATAACATAATTATATCTCTCTTGATATATGCAATAAGTTTAAGATGTTCCTTGTATGAGTACAGTTGTACCTCTATGCTTATGCTAACCATGCAGGTACCATTTGTATGATGACGCCATGGTGATGGCATGACAATGATATAATGTGGAACATCAAGAGTTATGATGAACCCAGTGACATATGATGGGTGTTACCCATGGAATGGCAATGTGTGCCTTGATGATGGGATTGAGTCCCTGTGATGTTGATCCTTGAGATGGATCTTGATGATTGGCAAGAGGCCAAGTGGTAACATGTAATGTTGATCCTTGTTATGGATCAAGATGATGTTAATGGCTTTAAGAATAATAATAACAATGTAACACATGATAATGAGATCTATGTTGTTTACTTTTGTTTACATGTTACATAACTTGGTTGAATCTTGTAATCCACTTAAAATATGTTAATTAATTATAGGTGAATCTTTCATGTAGTTTGCCCTGGCCATAGATCCATCATCGTCAGGAGCTGGTGATGGTGAAACTAGTTCTCCTACGGGTTAACTCGGAGCGCATATTGTTGAATATGCGGGGTTTCTCCTAGACGAAAGTAGGAGGTATAGAGTACAACTTCGGTTGTAGACTCAGGTGGGTATAAGAGCATGGTGAACAGGCCCTTGGCTCCGATGATAGATCATGAATGCGTTCATAGCTCAGGAGCATGATGAATAGGCTCGTGGCTCAAGGTATGCTAGCATCAAGACCTGTACCAAGGTGGGCTAGAGGAAAGGGTAGCCTGCGGGAGCTGACCCTGTGACTGAGGTCACTTAAGCAAGAGATTGCGGTCTTGCTTTGGATATCGTACACTAACCACGAAGAGGATGAGGTCGTAGAGTCTGGCTCTTCCATTGACCTTGTACGACAACGACTTTGGATTTCACAACCGAAGGTTGGATTTGAGCAGTACAACTCACTTCCTCAGGGCATAATAAATTGTAATACAGCCGTATAGTATATTTGCTTAGGGAAAACACTGAACATTGGCTGAGGCCTTGTTTGTATAGTTGCCCTGGTTATATCTTGCAGCTAATTACATGTTCCTCAAATGTTATGATAAGATCCTATAAGACTTGTCTTGTCAATCATTTTCCATATATTATCTATTTATATGCCTCTTAGATATCCTGGTAAGATGTTATAGAGTTAGTTCTGCTCAGTATGTTGCATATATGATCTGCTTATATAAGTTACATGTTTTATCTATTCTATCTCTCCCGAGGTTTTATAGTTTGACGAAGAGTCATGTTTCTCACTCACCCCATTGGTTTAAAACCTTTTTAGGTGGATGTGCTAGACGTGGTGGTGATCGTGGTGTTGCAGCTGAGCAGCAAGAAGAACAGTAGAAGGCAAGAGATGGATATGCTGCTTTTATAGTTGTTTTATAGTAGAGTTCTAGAGTCTTCATCCCTGTACTCTCATGTCCTTAGAGGTGTTTTGATGAGGCCTCACGATGTATAGTTGTTATGGCTTTTTTATCCTATTGTTGACCTGGCTAGGTCTGTTATGTACATAAACAGGTGGTGAACTCTTATGCTTATGGGACAACTAGATCCTCTGAGCTGTGGACATGTATCAAGTTTATGTTAAGAAAGGAACTATTTATATAACATGTTTCTTTGCAGGATGTAGATCTAGTTGTAATAGTTCCTTTCTTATCTGCTTTCCGCAATCGGTTTTAATTAACCCGTGTTTTTGGTAATACGGTGTTTATGACAGTTCCACACATTTTCGTGTGGTGTTTCACTATCTTTGTGATGGCGGAATGTCACACCCCATCTCCACAATCTTTCCCTCTTGACGTGTCTATCCCTCCTCCTGAGGGGGTGACCCCCTCTATGAGTGTGCATGAGGATGTAGACAGAACCTCTTCTCTACCGAGCAATAACAATAGACAGGTTGTTGATCAAGAGGGTAGACGACATTTTCTAGTGCATCATAGACTAGGGGATTTCATCGGGTCCAAGGCGTTCTCCTCCCGTCCCCCAATACTTTATCATAGACGAAGATCCACTAGTGCGGAGTCGCGAAGATCTTGGCAAGATGGAGTGAGTGGAGATCTTACATGAGTAGAGGTAGGTCGAGGAATGAAGATATATTCTCAGATGTAGACGAGCTTAATAGGCTCGTGGAAAATGTTGTTGAATTTGAGGAGTTCTATGATAGACGGTTGGATGGTGGCAGATGTCACAAGGCAAAGAGAAACAACTTTTGAAGTTGGTTTGTGTTCCTGCCCGCTAGTGTGATTTGGCAGATAGTGTTTGAGGTGGATGGTGTTTGGTTTATTCTTGAGGGCTTGTGGCCTGATTTCCTGAGGGTCTTAGGCAAGATGTAGATCTTACTCCTTGAGGTATTCATGCTTGTCGATGGAGTTTTCTTTTTCGACGGTGACGGTTCGCTTAGGAATGAATGTGTTGTGTTTCTGACAGACACATTTAGGCCGTTGAGATGGTGTTTTGTTATTTTTTGTCTGTTGACCAGAGGTTTTATGTTGGTATGATGTTGTAGTTCCTTTTTTGGCCTCTTGATGGGAGCGGGATGAATATGATTGAACCCATTAATAATTTTGAGAAAAAAAAGAACCAACTCGATATGTGCAATTTTGATCCGTTGTTGATGTGAGGGCATTGTTGGTATATATAATCTAATTTTTTTGTTTGATTATGTCCCACCATAACTTTTGTAACTGTCATGTAAATGGAATCAGACGTAGAACTAGAGTGAGTTTTCAAGCAACACTTCCATTACATTTGGAACAAGCCATCCTCAGTTATAAGGTTGCATGTTTCAATATCCGGCATAAGAGGTAGGGGGGAGCAACTGCAGGTGGTGGATCTTATCGCTTTAGAAATAAGAGGCTACTTTGGTTGCTGCACCAGGTGTAACTGTTGATAGACGCTACTGACTTTAATTTAATCGGGTTTATACAAAGTTTCTGGATTCAGGAGTAACCTCCTCCCAGAAAATCCTCTGGGCATTAGTAGCCATGGTGATGACGTTGCACGCCACCTCCGCGCTTGTTGGCTCTGTTTCGTTCTGCCTGCCACGAGGCCACGAGGAGTCCACTGGGACCTGTGTCCTGCTCGTGGACGGGGATTGACACGACCATCCGTGTCCGCAGGATCGCAGGTGTCGCTGTCACCGTTGACGCCAGAACCTTCTAGGTGAGCCCCGCCCGCGCCGCCGCCGGGTTTTGGCTTGTCTGGGTGCCTGCCGTAAAATAAGGTCGAGGAGGTAGGAGCAGCATGTATATTCGTCGGAGGATAAACCCTCCTTACTTATTCTGATCGGAAGAATACAAGGGGCCGGACCGGGGGGAGGGGAATGACTACTGAGTGAAGTTAACAGAGTATAAGATGGTAATAGTACTGTTACAGATAGCCATGCCGCTTTCCGTACCGATGCTGCAGCTGCGACCGGTGCAAACCCGCCTTCCCCCGACCCTCAACTGCCGATGTCGCCGCCTTCTACTCGGAGAACCACCTCCTGCAGCCCTCGTAACCGTCCTCCACCGCAGCCGTCAAACCCAGCTACTACCCCTGCTTCCGCCTGCCCATCTCCCTGTTCTGCAGAAACCTCCAGGCCCTGCTCGAGTATACTGCGTCGGACGAGGGAACAAGAGCGGTGGTGGCGGTGACAGGGTCAGGGCCAAGGTGAAGACCAAAGAGGTCGCTGTTGGTGTTGTGTGTGCCGAGGAAGCCAAGGAGAGGAGGGTTGCCAGGGCTAATGGTCGCAGGACGAGGAGGCTTCCTGGGTTTGGTGCCGGGAGAAGGGGCAGAGGGAAAGGGATGTTCGCGTCCGCCGCCATGCCAACCCAGGTCGAGAACGTCATCCAGGCGCACGTCAGTAACTTTAATGACGCTTTCTTTCCCGCAGCTCCTCTTTATTACTCGGTCTTCTCTTTTGGTTTCGATCTACCATCAAGTAATGTTCTTGTTATTCATGGTATCTGGCACATTTCCGGGTGCCTCTTCTCTTGTGAGTGATCACAAGTTTAAAACAACACCTCAAGCAGAAACACTAATGATGGCGATGATCAAGTACCTGAGTTATATCTACCCACCAACCTGTTTGCAACTGCAATCGATGATCTTGGTGGTTGGTATAAGGACGTGTAGGATCAGTGGGCTTTATTCCGTTTGCATGCAAATCCTCAGTTGAGGGTAAAACATAATGAATCAAGTATAGAAGTAAGATCGAGTTTGGGCCCCCGCTGGGTAGAAATTGCTTCCTGAGTGAGATCAAGCAGCGCATTGAAATCCACTCTGTTGTTGTTTTATGTGTATCCAACTAGCTGAATAGCTTCTACAGAGTTTTAACTATGTTTTAAGGTCTAATTTCCAGGAATCAGTATCGAATCCGACATGGGACAACTTCACCAACAACCTTAGCGGGACATGGGAAGGTGTCGGCGGCATGTTCTCGCCACTGACGGCAGAGATGGAGCCTATTGGGATAGGGGACAGGAACCAACATCTCTATGACTGCATCACTCTTTCTCACATACACAAAGTCCAGGCCGAAGGGATGACTCCCCAGGTCTACAGGAAGACCAGTTGGTTGCCACTTGACAACTTTGGTGAGGTTTGGCACAGCAACCGCGCGTGTAATTCTCAGCAGCAGCAACAGCAGTACAACGGTGCGTACATGCACAAGAAGCTGGCCAGTTGTGGAGGATCTGACATCGGGGGGTTCGAGATACTGGACGAAGACTTCATCGTCATGGCTCCCGGCCTAGTATTCTTCGAGGTATATCACTACTTAAATGGGTCCCCATCTCATCTCTTGTTTAGGGGATGTTTGGTTTGCAGGATTAAGGTGGAATATGGAGGATGCTTTGTTTAAGTAGTTCATTTGTAAGAAACTTCCTATGGTGGCCTCCACTATATAATATGGAAATCTGAATCCAATATTGACAAGATCCTGAAATTTCCTAGAGTTAGTCTCTGTTTCCAATTCTTGCGAACTAATAAATATAAAAGGTTGCTTTTAGATTTCAAACACAATCATATCTATCAAACTTCAGGAAACTGGATAGCTGGAATGTAAATTTCCTTACTATCTAGAAGCGTATGTGTACTGTAACAGGTAGCATTTAGCCAGCCAATTTCTTCCTTTCTTGTTATTACACTATTATGCAGAGCTGCATATTCATAACCAGTATCTTTCTCCCTTATCTTCAAGTATCTGTTATGCACATCATCAGCCCCTTATTTTATTATCTATACTGCTTTCATTTTTTTCTTTTGCAACCTTCTTGACAAATTAAGAGGGCTGATATTTGCTCCATGCAGGTCATACTTGGGCACACTGCCTAAATTGGTCACAAGCAGGACTAATGTCTTTTTTGTCTTTTATTTTCTCTCCTTTTTCATAAGAGGGGTCGGGTTTGAGTGATGCTGCGGATTGAATTTAATCATCACTACCTTTGTGTCCGGGTGTATGATGGCCATTGTGTATCAACTATTTCTTCTATGGATTAGTTAAATTTCCTTGTCTTGGTGTTTCATGCAGTCAGTGTTCTTATCAAACAATAGTTTGAATGATCCTCAGCTAGGCTTTCTGAATGAATTATTTCCAGTGAACCAACTACATGTTCATGGGATTCATGGTTACTTTTTGCAGGATGGATCTTATTCCCGAGGACCTACAGAAATCCCTATTGGCTGCTACGAAGAGTGTAATTACTTCCTCTGTCCGACCTTCAAGTTCGAGCAGGTTAGACACAGCCTGCACTCTTATGTAGATTGCAATTATATTACAAGATCTCCCTGCTATTCTTCACAATATTCATTTACTTGCATATAAACCCTGCGGTGGGTCTTGAATTTTTATTGTGTTAGGGAAACAAAATTCTAGTCAACACTTGGTTTCTATCTTCTGCTCCAGTTCATTTTTAGACAAACTTGGCAAAGTGATGCCTAACAAAGACTTTACAGTTGGAGATCTTTTATCTTGGTGGTCTAGGTTAAGCTTGCAGATTAGAGCATGATTAAGGAATCCATATAATGATCTTCACCGCATTCAACCATCATGATCCAAGCCCCAAGCCCAAAAATGTTGGGAATGCCTACATAAATCCGTCTTTGCCAATTTTAGATTCCCGTGTTAAACAGCATATTGTATCCCTAGAGGTAAAATGGGGACAGTTATTCTTATTTCAAACATGGAGCAGTAATAGTTTTCGCCAGCTAGAATCGCCACAGTGGGGTTTTCTTGTGATGAAATATCCCTAGATGGAAGCCACACTCTGTGGTCCTATAAAGGATATGTGGCGATTGCTAATTAGGTGTTTGGCAGGGCATCAGCACCCTATTGCTGCATTCTGTACCTGCACTATCTGGGGCTGACACATGGTCGGTCACAACTTCTTTCCCAAATGGTGCATTAAAACTGATACTTGAGCGGAATCAGGATATACATGTTTGGCATCATGTGAAATTAAAGATGTCAATTTCTTCTCAACTAGAACAGAAAGCATGTCAACTTTTTGCTGAAAAAAATAGATGAAGAAGGAGGCGGTACTCTGGAACGAAGATGTAGGATCTATTGAACTCATAATTCATTAGATCCTTTCTATGAATGTCAAGTAAGAACCGTATTCTGCAAATAAAGGAAAAGAAAAAAGAATATAGAAAAGAAAGAATTTCATCTTAGTCCTTCAATACTCTGCCTCAAGCTGGAGTGTAGATGTCAATCATGTCCAACTTGCCGACAAGTCCACAGAAACACTTCTTCGAAAGAGGCTTTGTAAAGATGTCATCCACCTAGTCCTCTAATACAAATAAATGGAGTACCGATAACTTCCTTTTGGATGGCCTCGCTCACAGTGACAATCAATCTCAATATGTTTGGTACACTCATATAATACATGATTGCTAGATATGAATACCGCAGCCTTATTGTCATAATACATAGGCACACAAACAAAGATCTGAATATAAAGTTTTTGAGGCATAGAGTGTACCCATATCAACACACAAGTTGTGTGCACCATGGCCATGTATTTGGCCTCATCACTTGATCGAACCACTGTCGTTTGTTTCTTCTTTCTCCAGGAAATAAGGTTTACTCCAACAAACATACAATATCCCGAAGTGGACTTCCTATCAGTAGTGCTGCTGGCATACTCAGAATCAGAAAATCACAATGCGTATGACGTTGATACAAAAAACTTTTTCCGGAAGAGAACTTTAAGTAGCTTAGAATATGACACACTTCATCCCAATGACACTTCTTGGGCTTATTTAAGTAACGGCTCACCAACCCAACAGAAAATGAGATATCAACTTGAGTCATAGTAAGATAGATGAGCTTGTCCAAAAGTTTCATGGGTCTATAAATATTTGGGAAAGGGTGAGTCGGATCATCAGCCCGAGGTACATTGGGATCTAGAGGAATTTTAGTAGGTCAAGCATGCTTGTCTCCTTAGAAGATCCAAATATACTTCCTTTAGGATAGACAAACACCAAAAGGAAGTATGTGCTCAATCTTTTTTACAAACATAGAATGGTCAACATGTGAAATATGAAAGTTGAACTTTATTCGTATCTAGATTAGCTTCTCAAACCAAGCTTGTGGGCTATGTTTAAAACTATATATAGCTTTCCTCATCTTGCAAACCTTGCCAATTTCCCTCTAAACAATAGACCCATGAGGTTGCGCCATATACACATCTTGTAAGGATCCATAGAGAAAGACATTCTTTACGTCAAGCTGAAACAGAGTCTAGTCTAGATTGACGGTAACAAAAATGAGTATACATACTAAATTAAGCCTAGCCACATGAGAAAGTCTCCGAATAGTCAATACCATAAGTGTGTGTAGCCCTTAGTAATTAGACGGGCTTTAGATGCTCAATAGTACCATCAAGTTGAGATTTCATAGAAAATGCCCAACAAAAACTTCCTTGATTACACTCAACATGAGGTTGTCAAGATCGCAAGTGTGTCCCATAAAGCGACCATTTCTTTGTGCATCTCCTAGAACCGTGCTAGGAGAGCGATGGGTTCAGTTGTGGTTCTAAGGACAGAAATAGTAGATAAAGTAGTGATTAAGCACGAAAGAGAAGCGCATACTTTTCTAGTAGAGAAAAGTAAGAAATATAATGATACGTAGAGGGACAAATACGAGGAGTCTTCCCCATTGCAATAGGAAGATCCAAATCAGTGATAGGCAAAGAGGAAGAGACAACTTGCTCGGTTGCAGAATATTTAACACTCAAATCTAGAGCAACAGAAGGCCTCATGCTCTCCACTAGTGGTTGTTGAACCCATCATCATTGATAAAATTGGAGAAGCTTCTTAGGAGTATGAGCAAGATGAGTTCTCATAGGGATTATAGGTGTAGGGAGAGGAACGATAGTGGGTGTACCAAACCTAAACATAGGTGAGTCCTTTGAAAGAACATTCAACATGACACATCTAGAATCAAAGTAGGAAGAACCCTAAAAAATGACATCAACATGAAGCATCCATTAGCGTCCAACGAGATATTAACAAAAGTAGTCTTCTAGGTCCTCAAGTCCTTAAGAAAAACACACTTCACTACACATGGAGAAAGTTTATCCTATCTAGGACTCAAGCCCTAATGAAACACGTAAGCCCAATGATGCAGTATCATAGATGATGTGCATAAGGAACACTTGTTTTATACAAAATCCTCCATAACACTTCTCAGGGTACTCGATCATAAGCCTTTTCCAAATCAGCAAACACCATATGGAGATCTCTTTTGTTTTTTTTTGTACTTCTCCATAAGCCTCCTTATATGAGAAATAGCATTTGTTGTTGATCTTTCTAGCATAAAATCAACTTAGTTGTATGATATGTGTGTTATCGATCTTACTCTTTGCTCAATAATCCTCTCCCAAAGTTCCATAGTTTGACTCATCAACTTGATACCTCTGTAGTTTGTGCATCTTGAAACATCTCCTTTGTTCTTGTAGATCGGGACTATAGTACTATTTCTTCATTTATTCTGCGTCTTCTTTGTCTTCATTATCTTGTTAAAGAAATTTGGTAACCACATAGCTCCTTCATCTCCCATACTCTTCCATACATTAATGGGAACACCGGACCGTATGACCTTTTCATTTTCATCGTTTTTCAAAAGCATTCTTGATCTCAGATAGTGAAATGCGTCGTGTGTAAGTGATATCTCTTTCATTCCGGTCACCCGTTTACATTATTTGAAGTATCTTTTTCAAATCTTGGTCTGTCTGAGAATAAAAAATCCTAGTCGTGTAGCTGTGAAGAAGGATATATAAAGGCTATATTCTTATGTAGTTTTATAAGTATTAACTTTTTATTTGCTTGGCCGATAGTTGTGAGCTAGCAGAGATCTAAATCTTTCTCTTAGCTCTGGAATGCAAAATTCGCATGATGATAAAATACCGGCCTTGTTTGGTCTGTTTCCTGTAGCACCTCCATAAATCATTGTTATTAAAATGTTGTTTAATAACGTGGTACATAAAATGTTTTTTTTTTTAAAATTCTACTTTAACAAAGATACACCATGATTGATCATCGAAGCCTCAATTCCCACCATATTGGGGTCCTTAAAACTTTATTTTAGATAGAAACTTATGGTATAACAGGTGAAGAATAATAATTGCAAACTCGCCTCAATGGTTCTCAATAGTAAAAAGGTACAACTTTGGATGATATTTTGTAGATCCATTCATGTATGTAATTGTATTCGTTTTGTTTTCCAGTATAGTGGGGCAGTTCATGTGTGTTGAGGATTTGTAAGGTGTCATCGGGGCTGGGAAATGTTTTATTTCATGGGAATCATTATTCCATAGAACAACATTCATATCCGCCTGAAATGAATCTTACGAAAACGGATTTTCTTTATTGTTATAGGCCAAATGTATTGTAGGTCTTCAATCTAATTCGTGTTCCATTAACCTATCATCACAAATTCATTTGTCCATCTTTCCCTTTCATTGCTTAACATATAAGATTATATTGTTAGAAGCTTAAAGATTTTTAAAAATTAATGATACTTAATCATTGATCAATTTGTAGATCTCTTATCATGTATAATTGTAAACTCTTACTATGTTCTGTAGATTGCGTGCAAATGTAGCTGGTCCCAAGTCCGAGTAAATGAGTAGGGTGGGTAGTAGGTTGATAGTCAGCCATAAACTTTTGTCGCTCTTTTTATGACACAGATCCTTATAAATTTCCAACATTGTTGGGATTTCGGCTTAGATGATGATGATCATGTATAATTGTAGCTTGCCAAGATTTTTGTTCATTGAAAGAACGGTCGGAACCTTATCATATATCCGTGTAGCTCAAGCTTATATACTTGCTAATTGCATCAGTTCATGATTCGTAGATTGACACAGAAGGGACTATGTTTATGTATACTCAATCATTGTATTTCACTGGGATAAAATACTGTTGGCAATTTTTGCATCTTATCAGTATTAGCATCAATAAAGCTATTTCCTATGTATACAATCTAAGTTGTTTCAGGTACCGGTGTAATTGTACTAAGAGAGTGCTCTTAATTTACGTTGTTTGTCTTTGGACCAAGATGTGTGATTAAAACTGACGATCCTCCACATTTCAGTGTATAGTCAATAATCATAAGAGACTTCGAATAGTGCATACCATTGCTTTCAATGATGGGGGTGCAAATATTGAGATAGTAGGAATTGCTGTTTACAAGGAGCAATGCCAACAATCAACCAGCCAGCAGGAGATTTGGTAACTCTTCACTTCATCTAAGATGCTTGCTGTTTCTCTGCCTCGTATATATATGTGTCACTTTAAAGAGGGGGGGATATAGAAATTACCTTTTACTCACTCAATATGCCCAAACAGTTGAATACTGAACTGTTTAGAATATGGATAGCATTCTTTTTTTTCTGGAACTTCACAGAAATAAATAAAAAATGGAAGCATAATTTGTCATCACTTTACGAGAAAATGTCCTAAAGCTTACGGTCGTGCTGGACTTTCTTAATTAGAACTGAAGGAAAATGCTATATAATCAGGTTCTGAAGTTTATATAAATTTAGAACTGAATCTGACAAAGAACTTTTACTGTTTCAGAATACTATTTACATAACTTAAAACAAATGGTTCTTATGTTTGTGTGAATAATGTACTGGTTCCAGTATTTAGTTCTTAAGTTCCTATTAAATAAGCAAGAACAAAAAATCAGTTAAGAGAGGAATTAATTATCAGCTTGTATACTCTGGTCTTTAATGGATAGCAAGAGTTGCAATGTGATGGCATATGTCAAGTGCCACGAGATACTCCCAACCATGAAACTGTAACATGAAACTTAGATACAATTCTTTGGAAGAATATCCAATGCTAAGTTCTAATGTAGACAATTATATCATAGTGATTTATATCTATTCTGTTTGTGTCCTTTTCTATTAAATAAATAATGAAGTGACAGGTGTTCTAGTTTTCCGTTTTGTCTCCTTTAATGAACTCCTATAAAATGTTGATGGCAAGGCGACTTTTGTTCATAAAACATGTGATTTTTTGATATATCTGTCTCACTTTTTTCTTTTCCTTTTGCTTTTAAAAATCTTACATAAAACACATACATGAATACTAAATGCCCGGAGGTTTTTCAGTTTTCTTAGCTTCACAGGTCAAGGAATGTTGAATATAAAGCGATGTCAACTGATATTCTCATATAAATACCGTACTCCTAAGACCTGCCCTAGAGAAAAACCAGCCGGTGTCCTGCTGAACTTTTAATTTATTTTCCAATTATGGAGTTATTTTTATATGTAGATCAGATTAGATTTCAAGTAATTTGGGATTGAGGTGCTTAAATTATCATTTTCACTTTCAACGTATAAGATCTTAGTTATCTAATGGAAGTAAATATAAACGTAGATTAGATTAGATTTCAGTAACTTTGGACTGGGATGATTGAGCTATCTTTTTTACAATGTCTACAAGATCTTATTTCCCAACATTGAAGTAGCTTATATATGTTGAAACAGCAATCTCCAATCCGCGTTAAAGTGTTTCTCTCATCAAAGGAGAGTTCACCCATCAGAACTATCAGGGTCTTGGAAGGTGCTTGAAGTTGCGGCTGCACCAGTAGGCGCAGTGGAAGGCGGTTTGCCTTATGTCTATCAACGTACAGAGACCCTAAAAAAGAGGAGCTTGCCAGAGAACCGAGAGGAGTTTCCTGACTTGCAGGGTGTGTCTGTACTTTGGCTTCCTGGTGGTGTAACGGCATATGTGGATGTTGACAATGATGGCACCCTCTGCATTGGAGCCGGGTGGTACACTGATGAAGGGATCAACCTTGTCATGGAAAGAGACTACGGAATTGACGGGAGGCTTAAGGAGGTTAGGTGGAAGTCTGAGGTGAAAAGATGGTGCGATACATCTATGTGATGCTCATAAAAAAGGAATCACATTACACAGGAACATGGGAGAGACAGAGATGAGGAAAAGCTCAATGAAGTAGGTAAGACGAGAGGCAAAGATGTGCATCATGGTTGGTCCATGTACAGTTAGCATGTACAGATAGCGGTTCCTTTATCGTTTGCCGTCCTTTATTATTTTTCCTGTTGGTATCCACTGTAACCCCTACGCATTATGACTATATATATGGACTTGCCCCATAAAGGCAATACGATTATGAAAGTTTCATTTCTAGGCTAACATCTCATGCATTTGTCTCAATTTTTGTTTTGTTTCATTTGTTGGGATACGGAAGGTTCTGGCCCATGTTCTATTGGAATTTGGATTTAATAAGAGTCGGTTTTGTGTTGTCAATTTTAATAGGAGTTGAATCCAAAAGGAAATAAGATGTCTTTTTGTGTGTGAGATTAATTAATGTTTGGAATTGGATAGGGAATTGGAATAAGATTCTTAATTGCAACCACTTGTCATGAAGGCCTATAAGTAGAGGTCTTGGGGGAGGCTATTGTGATTATCCCACTTGTTGGTGTGTGATCCCACCTGCTGTTGGTTGTTGGTGCCTTCTGTGTAGAAAAGTCAGAAATAATAACAACTGGTGGTTCTCTTTTGGTCAACGACTTTGCCTTGAAGCGAAGTAGTGGCTGACAGTCGGTGGAACATTAGATGCATCGCAGTGCAACTCTCTTGTAGATGAAATAGGGTTATGCAAAGTAGCAGTTGGCGGTCAACAGTACAACAGTAGTGCATCGACAACAGAGGCGGGCCCGAGCAGCAGAGGATGCACATCAGTTGGTGATACTTTGTTAGTGTTGTGACATCGACATCGATGACACTATCTGATCAACAAAGTAGTGACACTTTGTTGGTGCCGTGACATCGACATCGACGAAACTCTATCTGATCAACGGAGGAGGCGCATCAGCTGGCGAGACATAGTTGGTGCATCGACCATGACGACGGATCAGAGTAGAGGAAGACGTACACGGTTGGTGGCACACAGTTGGTGACGTGGCAATGACTACGATTTGTACGGTAAGCGGACACATATTGACTCTTCCAAGCGGAGAGTGTTCTGGCGGCACGTCAGAGTTCTAATTGGAGATGTCAGTTAGAATGAGTACCTCAGATAGAAACGAGATAGACGACCTCGTCAGGGGAAGAGGTGCCCAGTCAATGGTCATAGAGGTAACAAGCAATCCCCAGTAGTTGCAGTGGTATCTTGAGGAGAAAAAGTAAAAAGGAAGGGTTTGTACACATTGAGTGTAATTCTGTTCTTTCTTATCTTTATATTCGGACTGGGGAAGCGTCTAGATTTAGGGGTGATTAAATCTTAACAGTGTGAGTTGTAATATAGGTTACATAGTGTTTGTTGGTTGGTATTGTCCCGTAGTTTTTCTGTCTTGGGAAAGTTTTCCACGTTACATATTGTGTCTTCAATCTTGTAGAACATCGTCACTTGTCCACCACCAATTCCTAACAAGTGGTACCAGAGTAAAGTTTGAAAGATGTAGTGGGCTTAGTGAGATGGTATATGAAGTCAGGAAGGGCAACATCGACAAGAAGCGATCACAAGAATAATCACATGTTTGAGATGAGAGATTCAATCTGGAAGGGCAATGAGGTACATCATGATGACTCCCAGTTAGAGAAGGTTGCTCCAAATACTTCTTCTAGACAATGCTCGCATGAGGAAGAATGATAATATGATGGACATGTAGCTCATGCATGTAGAATAGAGGATCAAAATCTTGGTGTGGAGTTACATCGACAGGGGGAGCGTCAAAAAAATGTTTCTGAGGCTTACTGCAGAAGATCAGAAACATGACTTTCATCTAGAGTGGCTCAACTGAACGGTCGGGAGGGGGGGAGCCAACAAAGTTTTATGTATGGGTATGGAGAGTGAAGAGACACTGTCATGATGCTTTGTCTTAGCTGTTTGGGAACAAATTGAAGTCATGGTGGTACTTCAAGAAGAGGGATGGAAACGAGAAGATGTTGCAATGTTTGAGGAGATTGGATCTATCACATGTGATGGTAGGGTCCAGAAGCTATTCCAGATGATCGCTGAAAGACAAAATCTCCCTTATGGGTCAGAGGGGGAGATTGTTGGGATACAAAAGTAGTTGACCCATGTCCTATTGAGATTTGGACTTAATAAGAGTTGGTTTTGTGTTGTCAATCATAATAGGAGTTGAATCCAAAAAGGAAACAAGATCTCTCTATGTGTGGGATTAATTAATGTTTGGAATTTGATTGAGAATTGGAATAAGATTCCTAGTTGCAACTATATGCCTGTTGGTGTGTGATCCCACCGATTGTTGGTTGTTAGTTGTTGGTGCCTTCTGTGGTAGAAGAGTTAGAAAACAATAACAACTGGTGGTGCTCTCTTGTGGTAAGACAGGGTTAGCAACTTTGTCTGAAGTGAAGTAGCGGCTAACAGTCAGTGAAACATTGGGTGCACTGACATTGCAACTCTCTTGTAGATGAGAGAGGGCCAACGACTTCGTCTTGAGACAAAGTAGTGGTTGACGGTCAGTAGTATAACGGTAGTGCATCGGCAACAGAGGTGGGTCCAAGCAGTGGAGGATGCACATCACACTACAACAAACATTCACATTAGTGGCCTTTTAGAAATGCCACTGAAAAAAAATAAATGCCACTAAACATGTTTAGTGGCATTTTTTGACATTAAAAAAATGCCTCTACTACCAATGGTACTAGAAAGATAGTTGTGTAATTTGTAAACGTCACTAAACATTTGGATTTTGTGGCTTCCAATAAATGCCCCTAAAATATCATTTGGCATTTATAAAAATGTCACTATCCATCAATTAGCTTTTATACAAATGCCACTTATTTGTAATATGTTGTTGTATGAAAATGTTCTTATTGAGTTTAATGGTGTATAAAAAAGTCACTAATGACATACTAGTTCTGTATTACTACATTTTCATGGCTTTTAGTCTTTCCATTTTCAATTCATTATCAAATTTTATAAATGAATGTCAGTTGTAGACAAACTCACTTTTCCGAAAGTATGAATATTGTTGATTTATAATCAAATGAGAATTACATGGGGAGGATATTTTACCTTGCTCCTTTATATTGAATAACACAAATGATATACTTTCATACAACATTTTTCTATTTTATACAATAACTTCTACATCATTGGATCTGTCTCTTCCCTAATATGACTATCTACTTTTTAGCATGCCAACTTCAGAGCTCCTTCAAGAAATAGCTTTACGTTATGGTGGAATTCTTAAACCACTTCCCAGAATCATTGGATAATAGGTGATGCATTGCTATAGCCGGAGTATTATGTATTTGCTCTCAAATCTTCCACTACAGTAACCCATAAGACAAATAAGAAATTAATATAACTACACAACTACAGAGTGCGGATATCAAACAACAAATACTTACAATCAATATCCAGAAGTCCACTAATAAGCAATTGCAGTTCCTTGTTGTTAAATAT
The DNA here is from genome assembly GCA_963693085.1 of Alisma plantago-aquatica. Classification (NCBI taxonomy): domain Eukaryota; kingdom Viridiplantae; phylum Streptophyta; class Magnoliopsida; order Alismatales; family Alismataceae; genus Alisma; species Alisma plantago-aquatica. The sequence goes on along the minus strand of OY856412.1, from coordinate 940,435,129 downwards.
AGAAATTAAATCCTTGGGTACAGGTCATTTAAGCCCTCTATAAATGCATTGATTTGTCGTCGAATAGCAGTTGTAAGGCATTGTTCAGCCACTAGATCACCATATTCTGGCTTGTTTGCATCGGTTACTCTAATATTGCGACCACCGGGAATCAATTCATAGTCGTTCATCTAAGATAATAAAAAAGTAAGTAAAATATAGAGAAGCTGAATACAGAAGTAGATAATACAATCAAGTATTGATAAGAAAACATGATTCAAAATAATGAATGTAAATATCCTATACCATAGGAGTTTCCTTCAATACAGCTAGCTCCAACATCGTATAAATCCCTTCGAGCATCAAACTTCAAGTCTGAACCAATAGAGATCCACCTAAAGAATCATCCAAGTGTTGTATAACTACATATTTAAGTGTGCATGTGCATGTACGCATGTCTTTGTGCATGAAAACTTGTCAAAAGTATCACATGATAAGTGAGATTGCAATATGCTTGAAGACTGGAATCAAGAGAAAATTTTCTCATAAAGTTACAAACCCTTTTCCACCTGGCTGGGGTTTTGAATCTAATATTCAACAAGCTGAGGGAAGAAGGATTGTAGTGAGCTGGAATAAATATGTGTGGGATTCCCAATGCATCTATGATTTAGACCAAGTGATGGTTTTCAATTGTATAAAGATGGGTGTAGTCCATTGTGCTATTGCAACAGTGTATGACCTTGATAGCGAGATATAAAGAAACACCATTTGGGGAACAATCACAAGCATGACTCAACACAATGTTCCTCAAATCGTCTTGGGAAAATTAATACCTTGCACAATTGTGAGTAGGTTAAACGCGGTGGTGCATGTTTCAAATTTGGTTGAGTTAAGCATGATAGGAGGCATCTCGACTTGGAACAACAATAGAACCCCTAGGTTTAGAACCACCAGTAATCTGGACCATTACCTTACGAACGTGTGCTGGCTAAATGCCTTCAGTGAAGCCAATATGGGATTAGGAGGCCATATGAATAGTGATTATAGTTGGATGAATGTCAAGTTGTCGGCTACTAAAGCTAACAAACCTTTCTGATTCCTTAATTTTTTGTTAAATCGGCCTAGCTATGAGAAGACTATAAAGGAAGCTTGGGAAGTGATGGTGTATGGGAACCCAATCTTATTTGTTGCTAAAAAGACTAAAGCAAACTAAGATTTCCTTAAAGGCTTGGTCCAGGGATCTCTATGACCTCCCTACTCAACTAAAGAATGTGACTACTAATTTTAGTGTAGTAGCAAAAAAAACCTCCCAACAAATACACTTTCAACGTTGAAGAAGGATGTGTTTCCATCAAAAGTTCTTTTCAATATTCTTTGATGTAATATACTAAAAACTAAGTTATAAACATACATAATCAAATGCACGCAAACTAAACAGAACACACTACTTAGATGATTGCAGTGTGATAAGTATCTTTTTTTTAAACTTACATTGAACTTACTCTTATTCACAGTAAAAAATCTACAAAACACACACACAACTTGATCACTCTCTTCAATTAACATATGAGATGATCACATCAGAGAAACTTCAATTCACAACATTCTCAAAATTGAAACCTTAACAGAAAAGTAAGGGTTCTAGCCAAAATTATTTATGGAGGTGGGATGGATCCAAAGAAGGCATTGATTGTTTTTATTCCTGATCAATCCTTAGCAAATGAGCTTGAAAGCAACATGATGTACCTGAAGTTTCTACTCATGTTAGAAAATGTAGATATAAGCTCTAGCTAAGTCACATACTTGCAATGGAGAGCCATATTTTCATCAAACTAAGGTAAAAGTGGTAGGTATGTGGCTTATCCCTTCATATGAAGCATTCTTGAGTAAATCTCATAGTCCAGAAAACTATGGATATAAACACAAAATGTTGTTACGGAGGATAACTCTTTAATATAGCTAGTTTTGGATGTCATCATGATTAGTAGAAGAAAGACTTACATGAAATTTCAAAACATATGGTGACATATTGTTGCAAATTGTGTTAGCTCTGTTGGATCAAGGGCTCTAAAGGGGGTGGGGGTGAGTAGAGCTTCACAAATCTCACAAGAAGGATTAGACCACCAAATTATATAAAGTGTAAAAGCTTAAAAAAATAATTTGATGTCTTAATCTAACATGCATAACAAGGATGAGAGACAAGGAAGAGAAAGCACTTGGACAGGTGGTTTAGAGTGGTTCCATGTCCTAAACTTAGGAGCAATGTCAGTCCACTACCTAGAGTGGGTTAGTCTCTAGGATTTGCAATATTGGTACTCTTATATTCCACAATAAGATTACAAGACACAACAACCACACACCCAAGGGATTAGTACCTCAAGAAAAGATCTTTAACCTATATAAGGAGCTTACCCACTTGAACCATGGAGTCTTCAGCCATCAACATGGACTTACCCACTCCTTCCTTCAAGTCTTCTGCCTTCAAGGGATTACCTATCTTCCTTGAGCGTCGCCTTGACTATCTCCTTCACTTGGAGATCTTGAGCACCTATCTCCTTCACTTGGAGATCTGGAGCACCTTGCTTTCTTCAACCTTAAAGAACAACACCTCCTTCTCCTTCACTTGGAGAAGATCTTCAACCTTTTCTTTGATAGGAAAGAGGGTAGGAAGATGGTGGAGGAGATCTTTACATCAATGCATGGGGCAACTCTCTTACAAAAGAACTTATTTCACTCATACTCACGAATTTGACTTGAAGGTAGAGAGATAAAGGGGCTCAAAGGGTTAGAACACTCTCAACTATGCTAGGACCAAGTTTGCAATGAATGAGCAGCCTTTGAATGAACTCCAAGAAGTCCTATTTATAGTTGAGGGTGCCCCTTTAAGTTGTGGGACACTTAGATACGAAAATAGTCATTTATTTCTCAAAGCAACGACTCTATTTTCGCTCAAAACACACATCAATGGTCACATCACTTTTTCTGCAAAATTATGTACAGTGTAATCGGTCGAGTTTCAATAAAGTTAACTCGATCGATCAAGTAAAAGACAAAACCGATATTCAAACTGTCGGTCGAGTTTGTTCGGAGGAAACTTGACCGATCAATGAAGATCGTTTTGGTCAGGCACTCGATTGATCGAGTTATGTGAAAACACAACTCGACTGATGCTATCTTCAGAAAATTGATCAAGATGGATCAGCCGAGTTTGTCCTGGGGAAAACTCGGCCGATTGACAACCTGATGTCAATCTTTTGAAAATGCATATAAACTTATTTAACTTTGGTGTTTTATGTCCCAATCATTTTTTTCATCTAAGTTACAAGTCAATTCATCATTACAAGTGATTACAAAAATGTTCTTAAGGTCATTTACATAGATTTCCACAAATACACACTTGTAGCTCTTTGACTTGAACTTGATCCATTCTAGGGCTTTTGATTTAGGATCCTTTTCATGTACCTAATACCTGTAATCAATCCTTAATACACATATTAGATACATATGAATGGAATAATTAAGTCATTATCAAAACATGGACAATGTATAACCTCTAGGTCAACATTCTCCCCCCTTTTGACAATGACAAATCATTCTTCAAACATATTGAAAAAGGATGTAGAAGTTATACATTTGCCTTGTGAATTAGGGGGATTCATGATACGAACAATGTGAATTTTCTCCCCCCTCAATCTATGCTTCCTATAACCTGCATGTTTAGTCTATCTACACATAGCGATAACAATGTACATGTAGTATGTAGTCCTTTACAAGTTCACACGATGAACAATGAATGAACAAGAAAAGGATCTCACAAGCAAAAAGTAGTAGTATAACAAGGAATAACAATATGATTGAGTTTCAATACTTGAAATATCTCTCCCCCTTTTGAAATTATCAAAAAAATAGGGGGGTAGAAGAGCATAAACTCAGGTCTTCTCCAAAAGACAAACAACCACATATGCAGAAAGAATAAGCAATCACATAGCATATATCACATAGAGACAGAAGATAACATGCAATCTAAGTTGTAATTAAAATATGGCATAAGATGGCACCAACACATACAATAGATCAGAGTAAAAGGCCAGAGAGCACATCAGATATATAACAAATCAGAGATATGTCCACATGAGAGCAACTACAAGCATAAGGCGATGAAAACAAAGATAAAATAGTACAACTCAGATATATGTGCCAAGATGTTTCTTATACAAAATAGTCTAGAAAGATGTATATGATAAGCATGCTAGACTACAAACTAAGAAACAACATAAAAATCTAAGCTATCTATATCCACAATATCATCATCTCTAGGTGTGTAGTCCTCGTCTCTGTCAAAAGGTGGAGCAGCAGTGCCATCATCACCGGAGTCAACACCAACACCATCACCATCGTCTGAAGTGTCCTCGCCATCACTGTCGTCATCAACATCATCAGCCTCAGCATCATCAGCCTGGTCCGACATCTCCTCTTCAGTAGGAGGTCCAAAAGAGCGATCGGGCCAACAAGCATTCTGCTTAGCCCAAGACATACCAAGAGCGTGAAGCTCATTGGCATGTGGGAAGGACGGAGTAGAGTCTCCAAGGCTGGCGAGCAGAGTGGCCATGGGGCCAGCAGGCAACGGTAGGTAGACGGGAGTGAAGCTACCAACATCAAAAGGTGGCGGAGGTAGAGGAGCAGCAACAGAAGGCTCAGGAGTGGGGTAGTAATGATTATATGCATAGGAAGCATAATCACTACCGGGGTAGGGCTGGTAGGTGGGATAGGGTGAGCACATGATAGGTTCATGGTAGACATGATGGAACACAAATCCTAATGCAGATGGTTTTGAACCTTTTGGTTAAAAGCTTGTTGGTGCATCATGTAGCCCAAAAGAGTTTCATTTGATACACGGAACGAAGCACAACTAGGTCTAGGAGGAGGCTGCGGTGGTGGAGCTCAGGTGGAGGAGGTTGGGGCTGCAGAAGTTGAGACAGAGGGAGAAGCACCTGGGGTGGAGGAAAACACAGGCACTGCCTTTTGAAGTGTGGTCTCACTGATGCAAACACCCTTTCTGGTGACCAGGTAGTAGAAGTAAGAAAAGAGGGATTTTTCAGTGGCTAACTTAAAATAGCCACAAATCAAAGCCGGGTAGGGAGGGTGGGTGCCTTTTGTGTTCTTACTAGTGTCGAAGCAGGTCATATGGTGTAGAATATTTCTGGCCCACTTGACACTGATGCAATACATAATGACAGCAATGTTCTCTGCAATGTCCGTTTGGTTTTTCTTTGGATGGACATTACAGTTGATCACTAAAGCCAATATGAACTTCCTAAGGTCAAGGGAGGAGGAAGGCAGGGTGGACTTCTTCTTGTAAGGCACGTCAAGTTTCTTCAAATAACGATGAATGTCTGATAAGGTCAATTCATGTTGATTGTAGAAATCTGTCAGTCGAAATACTATCCGTAATCCTTTTTCCAGGTGTCATTTGCCTCGTCTCTGGAAAGAAAGACAGTTAAAGTGTCCTCAGAGATTTGGAAATGGCGACCCACGATCATCGATGTGAGGATCACTTGAGTATTTGGCGGGGGGATAAGTGAGTCATAGTTCCAACGCAAATTTGCGTAGAACTCGTGAACTGCCTTAGTGCTCGACATAGAGTTGTTAAAGCAATTACGTTCGACGGCTAGGGCAGATAGATGGTGGACGGCTAGCAACCTAGCTACTTGATCAATAATCGCTTGACGTCTAGGAGAAGGCTCAATTAAGACGCAAAAAGGAAAAGGGCTTCGAGGAAGAAGTTCATTGTACCGATTTACAACCTCTATTGATATAAAAGATGTATCATCAAAGGGAAACAAGCGATTAGAGGATGAAGAAGTAGGTGCATTGCTTGGAGCAGGTCATTTTCCTTCTTTGGGAGGCCATGGAGGCGAAATAGAGGAAGAAAATGTGCAAAAAAGCAAAACAAACCGTAAAAGTCGAACAAAAACCACCAAGGATCGCCTGGGAAGGTCTAGGTTAAGATACCTAGGTCGGGAAACGGTTGGGAATGGGAGGTTTAGGGCTAGGGTTGAGAGCTTAGGGCTTGAGGATAATGAATCGGTCGACTATTTTCTAGTTGAGAGGGAAAATAGTCGGTCGATCGTAACTTAAAGTTGGCTCAGCCTGCGAATCGGTCGAGTCTCGAGAGTGTGAAACTCGACCGAATGGTTATCTGAAGAACAACTCTCGGCTCCTGATCGGTCGAGTTTGTCCTGGGGGAAACTCGACCGAAGGTCAACCTGACCTAAAACAGTCATTCTTAATTTCTAGCCATATACATGCCAATTAAATTTATTTTTCAATTCTATTATGTATAATTAACATACTTAGGCACATGTAGCTCATCGTTGGGTACTATTTTGCGATAAAACATGAAATTTGATAAAAACCCAAAAACAAGAAAAAATTAAGGATGTTAACAAGCAAGTTAGGCACATTTTAAGCATATATAGGTAGACAAGGTGAGGAATGACATGAGAAAACATATAGGATAGAGACAACTAGCTAGATCACATAGCAACATCATCCAAAGAAACAATAAGCAGTTTAGATCGAATAAAATTAAATTGCTCTCTAGCTAGAGGTTTAGTGAAAATGTAGAGGTTTAGTGAAAATGTCCGCCAACTGATTTTTCGTGTCCACATGTTTGATATAAATATCTTTCTTGGCAATGTGATCACAGAGAAAGTGATGGCAAACCTCTATATGTTTAGCTCTACTATGCAATATAGGATTATAAGAGAGATTGATTGCACTAGTATTATCACAATAGACAGGAGAAGTATCAAAATATATGTTAAAGTCTTGGAGCATTTGCTTCATCTATAGGACCTGGGCACAACAACTCCCAGTTATAATGTATTCAGCCTCGGTAGTTGATAATGTCACGGTGCTCTGTTTCTTGGAAAACCAAGACACCAAGCATGGTCCTAGAAGGAAGCAAGTGCCACTTGTTCATGTTCTATCAACCAAACAACCCACGTAATCCGCACCACTATATGCCACAAGAGTAAAGTCCCTTGACTTAGGATATCATAGTCCAAATTTTTGAGTTTTGGCTAAGTACCTCAAAATCCTCTTAACGTCAATAAGATGCAATTTCCTAGGGCTAGATTGAAAGCGAGCACACAAGCCAACACTAAACATAATATCAAGTCTAGATGTAGTTCAATAAACTTCCAATCATACCTCTATAGATCTTCTCATCTACCTTCTCACCTTCTTCATCTCTATCAAGTTTGGCGGTATTGGACATGGGAGTATCCATCGACTTCATGTTCTCCATCCCAAAGCGTTCGAGTAGTTCATGTGTGTACTTGTCTTGGTTGATGAAGTTTCCTTCTTTTGTTTGCTTGATTTGAAAGCCGAGGAAGAAATTCAACTCACCCATCATGCTCATCTCGAACTCACTATGCATAAGATAACTAAACTCCTTGCAAAGATCAAGATCAGTTCCGCCAAAAATGATACCATCAACATAAATTTGAATAATAAGAAAATTGTTAAAAGTGTGTTTTAGAAACAAGGTAGAATCAACTTTGCCCATGACATACCCATTATCTAATAAAAAGTTCTTTAATTTCTCATACCAAGCTCTAGGTGCTTGTTTGAGTCCATAGAGAGCTTTTTGCAACAAATAAAAATGATTGGGTAGCTTGTCATTTTCAAAGCCCGGAGGTTGAGTAACAAATACTTCCTCCTCGATTGTACCATTCAAAAATGCACTTTTAACATCCATTTGATATAATAAGAAATTTTTATAACTAGCAAATGCAAGTAGTATTCTAATAGATTCAAGTCTAGCAACAAGAGCATAACTTTCATCAAAGTCAATACCTTCCTGTTGGTTGTAACCTTGTGCTACTAACCTTGTTTTGTTCCTTACCACTTTTCCTTGCTCATCTAGATTGTTGCGGTAGACCCACTTGGTGCCAATGATATTTCTATCACTTGGTCTTGGCACTAGAGTCCACACACGATTCTTCTCGAATTGCTCTAGCTCTTCTTGCATGGCTAGGATCCGCTCATCATCACCAAGGGCTTCTTTGATGTTCTTTGGCTCTAGTTGTGAGATGAAGGCATTGTCTGCTTGTTTTTTGTTGTATGCAGCTCGTGTCTTCACTCTCTCGAATGGATTGTCAATGATTAGCTCCTTGGGATGGTTCTTTGCAAAGCGGGGAGTAGGATCCTTCTTTTCTTCTTCAATTTCTATCACTTGCTTACCTTTGTTGTCAATGTTGAGGTCTTTCAAGATAGGAATTAAGTTATCTGCAACATCATTATCAACAACATGCTTCCCAACAACTGAGTTAATTTCAATAAACTTAACATTACTAGATTCTTCAATTTTAGGCAATTCAATGTTGAAGACTCTATAAGCCCTACTTGTAGTGTTATAGCCTAGGAAGAAAGCCTTATAAGATTTCAGATCAAACTTGTCAAGAGAATCCTTCGTGTTTAAAACAAAACAAGGACATCCGAAAATATGAAAGAAATCAATGGATGGCTTTCTACCACGCCATAGCTCATAGGGGGTTTTCTTCAAAGAAGGATATGTGAAAACTCAGTTCTGTACAAAACAGGCAGTACTAACGACTTCAGACCAAAAATTCTTAGGAATGCCATATTCAAGAAGCATTGTCCTCGCCATCTCTTGAAGCAACATGTTCTTCCTCTCTACTACCCTATTTTTTTTAGGCATACGAGGAGAAGAGAAATTGTGTGAGTAACCAGATTTTTCACAAAAATGTTCAAAAAGATCAATTTCAAATTCTCCCCCATGGTAACTGCGGATAGAAACAATTCGGCAAGAAGCTTCATTTTCAACCCGTTTGCAAAAGCTCAAGAAAACATCAAGAGTATCATTTTTTAAAACGAGAAAGAAGGTCCAAGTACATCGAGAGAAATCATCAATAATAATAAGACAATACTTGGAACCATGAAGCGTTTGCATTCTCATTTGTCCAAATAGATCAATATGAAGAAGCTCAAGATCTCTTTTAGTACTCATGACTCCTTTGGATTTGAAGGAGGATTTGGTTTGTTTGCCTTGTGTACAAGGTTGGCATTCCTCATCCTTTCCAAGATTCAATTTGGGAAGTTCTCGAACCAAATCCTTTTTGCTCAACTTCTTCATTTGATGCATATTCACATGATCCAAACGGTGATGCCAAAGAGAAATATCATTTTTATCCACTACCAAGCATCTATCAAGTACAATCTTAAGAGCATCGAGAACAATAACATAAAGATTACCATTTCTAGTTCCCTTATATATGATATTGTAAGAGAGGGAATCTAGAAGCAAACATTCTAAGGATGTAAACAACACAAGATATCCATTATCACATAGTTGACTTACACTAATCAAATTGTGATGTAGGCCATCAACAAGAAAAACATTCTTAATACATAGCTCATTGCCTACATCACCCTCACCAATGACCTTACCCTTCTTGTTGTCCCCGAAGGTTGCCGATCCTCCTTTCTTTTTCATAAACTTGTTGAAATGGATGATTTCTCCAGTCATGTGCTTAGAGCAACCATGATCAACAATACATCTCTTTTTAACCTGCAAGAAGGAAGGATGTCGAAACCCAACTCAAACTTTGGGATTCAGGGTTAGCTTAGGGACCAATTTCATCTTTGGGTTGGTCTCCTTGGGCTTGTAAGGACAATAAGTATAATAATGGTCATCACATTTGCAATGGATACATACCATAGGGTTCTTAGAGTCGGAAGTCTCTCCATGGAAGATAGGAGGTTCTACACTCTTCTTCTTACCCTTGTTCTTGCTCTTTCTCTTACCTTTGGGAGCAGTCCCATCATATCCCAAACCACTAGTACCAATTTGTTTGGTAGAGTATTCTAAGACATCATTGAGCGATTTCTTTCCCGAAAGAAACTTTTGCAAGGAAGATCTTAGCTTGGCATTATCATCACTAAGGTTAATGATAGTAGTAGAAAAACTATAAAGATCATCTCTAGCATGCAATAGGTCAGCCTCTAAACAGAGGGCTTTAGTATGAAAGGAATCTTATTCTAAAGCTATGCTAGCAACTTCATTACTTTGAAAATAGGTCTAGAAGATAAATCATTAACTTGAGCAAGTAAATTGGCATTTTTAGATTTAAACAACAAAATTTCCTTTTGATAAACATGAATCTCTTGCTTCCTAGCATCATCAATGAGAGTTAGTTCTACATTTTCAGTTTTAAGAAAATCTAACTCGTCTTGGCACTTTTGGTTTTCTTCCTTAAGATCTGCAATAGTCTTAAGATAAACCCCATTCTCAACCTCTACTCCATTATGTAGAAGCTCAAGGTCAAGAAATTGCCCTTGCAAAGAATCTATTCTATCAAGGAGCAGTTTTTCATTGTTATCAAGAATCTCAATTTTAGCATAAAGATCATCTACTATCTTGCCTAATCTTTTCCTTTTAGATTTGCATTTAGAAAAAGATGACCAAAAATCATTAAGAATATCAATAAGAGTTTCCTTAGATAACTCATGCAAATTGACTTCACTTACCTCACCTACATCTTCTCTTATAGAGGCCATGAGAGCAAGGTGACATTCTCCATCTTCAGAGCTTGAAGAGCTTGAGGAGGACTCCTCCCAAGCTGCATGAGTTGCATCTTTGGATCTTCTTTCTTTCTTTTATTTCCTCTTGTACTTGCCTTCTCTATTGTACTCCTTGTCTTTCTTGTGGCTGCTCTTGTGATGAATCTTCTTGGCCTTTGAACAGTCACTCTTAAAATGGCCTTTTTGGCCACACTCATAGCATCTCAGAGTTGATGAAGAAGGCTTTCCCTTATAGTGATTTCCCTTGGAGTAGTTTACTTCATGCTCATTTGGGCCTTCATCTTCACTTGAGGAAGGGGCAGGAGACTTTAGAGCTAGTTGTTGATGCCGCATCATCTCTTCTATTTGTGCTTTGAAGGTTGTGTCCTTTATATTCTTGGACTCCTTCTCTTCTCTTTTTTCTTCCTCTTCTTGCTTATCAAGCCTAGGTTCATGGTCTTGAAGGTTACCAACCAACTCCTCGGTTGACAACTCACTTAGCTTGTACACCTCTTCAATGGATGTAACCTTGGGATCCCATCTCTTCAGAAGAGATCTCAATATCTTGGAGTTGATAGTGCCTTTGTCCATCACACTCCCAAGGGCTGCCAATCCATTGATGATCACATTGAGCCTAGTGTACATATCAACCACTCTCTCATTCTTACCCATCTTGAAGTTCTCAAGTAGCCCACCAAGCATATAGATCTTGGCTTCCTTTACATGCTCCGTACCTTCATAGGTGACACATAGCTTGTTCCAAATTTCATGTGTGGTGTCCCAAGAACATATCTGGTTGAACTCGAATGGAGTGAGGGATGCGTATATGATGCTCACTGCTCTTTCATTGAGTTGAGCTTGCTTCATTTGTGATTCAGTCCAAGTGGAGATTTTCCCCTTTGGGTTTTCATACTTGAGGTGCACCACCTTCCACATCTCATAGCTCACACCTTGAAGGTGGAACTGTATTCTTCTTTTCCAATATAGGAAGTTGGTGTTGTTGAAGACTAGAGGTCGCATGGAGAAGTTCCCTTCTAGGTTGAGGGATCCAAGTACCAAATCACCCATCTTCTCCTACTTGTTGAAGTACCTTGGAGAAGACCTGGTCTGATACCACTTGTTGGATTAAGGGCTCTAGAGAGTGGGGTGAATAGAGTTTCACAAATCTCACAAGAAGGATTAGATCATCGAATTATATAAAGTGTAAAAGCTTAAACAAGAACCAATTGGATGTCTTAATCTAACATGCATAGCAAGGATGAGAGACAAGGAAGATCAAGCACTTGGATAGGTGGTTTAGAGTGGTTCCATGTCTTAAACTTAGGAGCAATGTCAGTCCACTACCTAGAGTGGGTTAGTCTCTAGGATTTGCAATCTTGGTACTCTTATATTCCACAATAATATTACAAGACAAAACAACCACACATCCAAGGGCTTAGTACCTCAAGCAAAGATCTTCAACCTATAGAAGGAGCTTACCCACTTGAACCATGGAGTCTTCAGCCATCAACATGGACTTACCCACTCCTTCTTTCAAGTCTTCTGCCTTCAAGGGATTACCTATCTTCCTTGAGCGTCGCCTTGACTATCTCCTTCACTTGGAGATCTTGAGCACCTATCTCCTTCACTTGGAGATCTGGAGCACCTTGCTTTCTTCAACCTTGAAGAACAACACCTCCTTCTCCTTCACTTAGAGAAGATCTTCAACTTTTTCTTTGATAGGAAAGAGGGTAGGAAGATGGTGGAGGAGAGCTTTACATCAATACATGGGGCATCTCTCTTACAAAGGAACATATCTCACTCATACTCGCGAATTTGACTTGAAGGTAGAGAGAGAAAGGGGCTCAAAGGGTTAGAACACTCTCAACTATGCTAGGACCAATTTTGCAATGAATGAGCAGCCTTGGAATGAACTCCAAGAGGTCCTATTTATAGTTGAGGGTGCCCCTTTAAGTTATGGGATACTTAGATACGAAAATAGCCATTTTTTGCTCAAAGCAACGACTCTATTTTCGCTCAAAACACACACCAACAGTCACATCACTTTTTCTGCAAAATTTTGTATAGTGCAATCGGTCAAGTTTCAATAAAGTTAACTCGACCGATCAAGTAAAAGACAAAATGAATATTCAAACTATCGGTCGAGTTTGTTCTGAGGAAACTCGATAGATCAATGAAGATCGTTTTGGTCAGGCACTCGATCGGTTGAGTTCTGTGAAAACATAACTCGACCGATGCTATCTTTAGAAAATTGATCAAGATGGATCGACCGAGCTTGTCCTGGGGAAAACTCGACCGATTGAAAACCTGATGTCAATCCTTTGAAAATGCATCTAAAGTGATTTAACTTTGGTATTTTATATCCCAATCATTTTTATCATCTAAGTTACAAGTCAATTCATCATTACAAATGACTACAAAAATGTTCTAAGGTCATTTACATAGATTTCCACAAATACACACTTGTAGTTCTTTGACTTGAACTTGAGCCATTCTAGGGATTTTGATTTAGGAGCTTTTTCATGTACCTAATACATGGAATCAATCTTTAATACACATATTAGATACATATGAATGGAATGGTTAAGTCATGATCAAAACATGGACATTGTATAACTTCTAGGTCAACAAGCTCTTATGTTTATAATGATATATCTGGAACATAGTATGCATGTGGAGATACAAATGCAACAAAAGAGAAACAATGATAAGATAATTTCATATTATATTCCTCTTCCTTAAAATTACAATTACATTGAACTTCATTTTCAACAATAATTAGTTAAAAGCACCAACAGATAGTTCCTTGGAAATATATTATTGAGATATTCTATCATATTACAATTACATGACACCAACGCCTTAGTTCCTTGGAAATATATTATTGAGATATTCTATCAGATGCTAATATTGAATTAAAGAAAATGGTCATTCTTTTTTCCTGCACTTTGTATCAAACATTTTAAATTATCTAATACGAAATACTTTGTCCCTAACTTTCTTCCTATAAAATCTATAAAAGCATTTATACTGGTGAATTGGTACAATCTGGTTGTTTCTTGCAGTTCAAAATATCTGGCATTTGACTGGTCTGACCTGAAATGAGAGATGAAAAAGAATCATGCAAAAATCACTCAACAACATCGAACATGTACAAAAGACAAAACATAGATAGGTGGAGATGAGAACTGAGATGGCCTAGTTGCATGCATTGAAATGGGATAGATGAACAAAGAATATAACCACAATCCCATCAGTTCATTTGTAAGGAAATGCCAATACTAAAATTCATTTGTAGAGAATTATTCCATGATTCACTTTGCACAGACTTTCGTATGTCATACCCAATTGAGTTAATCAAAATTTGAACCATTACATCTATAAATAAATATCACAAGAAATTCAATTAGTAAACATGTTCAGGAGTTACATTCAGATTAAGATCAATGTGAAAAAAGAGTCACTATTTCATAGATTGGACATATAAAACCCCAAGAAAATATAAAAAGGAAGGGGAACATTTGAATCATCTAATAATCCATAATTTTGATAGAAAACTATACTCATTCAAGTCTAGAGAATATTGAAGCATTTGTGTAGACACTAAGGCTTAACCCAAGAAAACACAATGTGGTATCCAGACACCCTAATATATTTGAACATACATGTTGTGGACTCCTAGTTTGGGCTCCTCACAACTATCTCAATTTAGTATTCCCCATCCTGCCTTATAAATGAAACTTCAACAAGTATAATAAAATTGCATCAACCAAATATATGTCATCAGTAATACATTAAACTTGAATACACCATCACTCTCGCCTACTTAGCCCGTGACCTGGTTAGGAAATGATATGTTGCCTCTACTAAAACATGACAACCTACATATAACCATTTTTGGTTGGAAGTAATACAAATTATCTTTATAAGAGATTATACCCACAACATATTACAATGATCACATATTATAGTTTAGGGATTGATGGTCACGACTGAATGCAAAAAAAATTGAAGACTAGATATGAAGCTCAGTCATCCATTGTGAAGGGATAATTAAACGAGTATGAGAAAAAGCAATATGTGTCTTTATTAACCTTAGAGGACTTTGATGGTTGCACTATATTTTTTATTGGCTCATTGTCCTTAGATGCAACAATTGGAGTGTGTTGAAATCATACATACTACTACTAGGATAGTAACATGTTGATACCTTTTGTAGATCATACATCCTACTACTCCTACTCATCCACATTAATACAAAAGAATAACTAGAAACATCAAACATGAGAGAAATAAGATTTAACACAAAAAATGAAGATTTCAGCAAGCACAATGATAATAAGCACCATTAACAATTAGTAGTGATATAATATTAATATTCCTCTGATTTTCATATTGACTCACATGATTCTACTGTAGCACATCACCTTACTTTGCAAGTCTTTGAGGGCATTGCCACCTCTTGTGGAATTTGTCAAATCCATCATGAACTCATTGGACTTGACTGGATCATCCCATAGGTCGCATAGATTGAGCAACTTCTCTTTTAACTCCAGGGCAATCTTTGCCAACACCTATGTTTGGAAAATGGCACCCTCAAATTTCTTCTTCTTAAAGGGAATTAAATTTTTGTTGGCATCCAATCTAGAATTGGAGGCCACATGGCTTTCTAGAGTGTCTAATTTAGAATTTCCCTATAATAGATTTTGTAACTTAATGCTAAAAATAGATCCATAATTTGGTTCTTCAATGCAAGAATAGGAGACTAACATGTAGCATACTAAGTAAAATAGACAAATCATGAGCAATATATAACTCTAAACATTGATACCGCCATTATATGTATGCATTAGTAAATAAAAGAGATCATGACTATGAGATGCTAATATACCTTCTACGAATCTAAAATGGTCATCTCCCATGTAGTTGAACCCTTGATGATATCCTAACTTATTTGAGATTTTTGTTTGTTGATTTCTTATTATCAATGAAAGAATTCCTAGGCTTCCAAGGTACCCAATGGTTACCTTTAATTCTTTAAACTATAGGCATTATGTTCTAGTTCATTTGATGATCATTTATACCAAACGAAGTAACATATGTACTTCCTCATAGACCTCCAATCAGTATTTTAAGAACTCATGTGGTAGAGTGGCATTTCTTGTGTTTTATAGAACTCAGAGCACCCATATGAGTGAATCTGAGACTAAAAAAGAACCATGGTTATTCTAATAGATAACCATCTTTTCCCCAAGTTTAGATCAAATGCCAAGACGTAAATAAAGTTTTGAACAATTATATATACCAGACACACTACCATCTATAATTTTCTTGCAAACATTTCCAAGTCTTCATAGCTAGAAAAATCAACTTCTTCTGTTCAGTGTTTTTCTGGAGTCAGGGTCATGTTTGACCAGTTATAAACACCGTAAACCAACAAAAGAGTAAAAACACTTGAGGGTCTTATTGGGTCAAGTTTTCAAGCAATGAATGTGAGCAAGGAAATACTAGAGGAAAATCTCAAGGGAAAAAAATCATCATCTTGGGAATTGGGGGTTGTAGATTGCATGGGCTTAGATAGTTTGAAAGTTGTAAGAGAATTTAATCTTACTAATAATTGTTCCTCCTCATAAATTGGAGTTGACTGCAATTTTTACCTTCATGATGGAGAATTTTCAAGAAATTCGCATCATGGACTTCTTTCTTTCAAGTTTAAGCAAACAAGTTTTACCTTCATGTCAGAGAATTTTCAAGAAAGTAGCATCATGGACTTCTTTCTTTCATGTTTAAGCAAAATAAATTGGCAGAACAATGTCTTTTTTAAACATCTTAGGATAAATACTATATCTTACATTAGTTTAAAATGATTCATTTATACAAGATACATGGAACAAGAAATAAATAAGTTTGTCAATCATACTTTTCTTGTGATCCAAGATGAAGATTTTCAGCATTTCTTAGTTCATCTTCACCATTCATCGGATGCCTTCTATTAGGTTTAAGCCTATAGTTAGCTGGAATTAACCTCACCAAAGCCTAGAGTAAGTCTGAAGCTATTCAACCACTAGAATTATGAATTGATAATTGCTAAAATCTCTGCTTACATAAGGATAAATAGTTCTTACCTACAGGGCCCAAGACTCAATGATTTAGACCAACAATAGTATCAAAAGAGGTTCACACTGTATGAGTAACATGGCTACTCCTTGTACTCTGATAAGAGAACTACACTCTCATGGAATAATAAATAATATAAATCAATAAGAAGTAAGGAGAATTCATGATCAGTATGTAAATGGGAATAAAAATTGTTGGTAAATGGGAAACTTACAGTCAATACGACTGCATAATACACATTATGGATTCAATTGAGGCTATTCCAGCCACTTGAAAACCTAAGTCCACCAGCATCAATTTTCATGGCCTTGGCATACTCCATTATGTCTTGCTGTAAGTATGGAGTTCATACTAATAAATATGGGTCCAAATACCCAATTTCTTGAAATCCAAAACAATAGAATAACAATGAAAAGTAGCTACTTAGCTAGATTATACTCTTTTCTTTTCTTCCCGACACCAGCTCCACCAAATAGCCCAATCTTTCCACCTCTTTTATAGAGTGCAAGTAGATCCACAACCTATTACCAATATAAGAGAGATGAAAAGTGTCTTACATCTAAACTTTTGTGCTACCATATACAAGATGACCTATATCTATAAAGAAACTTAAATCAAGAAGCATAATGTGTATAGAGAACATACTTATAAATAAACCATGAGGTCACTAAATTCACATACAGTCCATTCAGTCATTGCTCATATCTAAATCTCACAAACAAGAAGTTCAAACATTGCTCATATCCACTAACAACCCAGAAGTCAGGGAACCACAGTAAAAACTGAAGCAACTGAAGCTTCTAATAGAGAAGCATAGAATGCCCTGCAAGTTTCAAACTGATGCATCTAACAGAGAAATAACACACTTTCACTACAGATATAGGTTTTGAGAACCTAACCCGAAAACTCAAATATTGCTCATATGTAAATCTCACAAACAAAAAGCTCAAACATTACTCATATCTAAAAATTGAAAACCATTCATATTGCATGTATTGTCCACAATACTAAGATTCTCCATAACAAAATTAAAAGTAGGTAAAAAAAATAGGATTGTCATTTGTCAACATTTTCTACGACAATGGACCCGAAACAACATTATTTGGATCATCTTGTACTAATAAAAAATTGTATTAAAGAAAAACAACTATGTCATCTCTTTAGATAGTATCTCAGAATGCAATTATCTTTATACTTCATGTTCTACAGCAAATGGAAATGACTTCAGATACTACTTTTAGTTTCAATTATGTAATATTATAAGCAAGACTTTATGCTCATTGTGACAATATATGTGTTTTTGGTCATGCTATGAGGTTGTCAACAACATCATCAATAGATTGATATTGCTCATAAGGTCTCACTAGAAGATCATTGTCCAACAAAGCAACCTCTACAAAAACACCAACAAATGATGAGCCTAATATTGCACCTCCGACACTTTTCATGGAGTCAACCTCAAATACTCGACTGAATGCAATTCTAGCATCTAGATCTGTGAAGCTCAGCAAATACACATCCTAGAAACAAAATATAGTTTACATAAAAAATGTATATAAATGTAAAATGTAGTGCTATTTACACAAATACAAACATACTTGTCCCTTCTTAAATGATGAATGTCTTATTTGAAGTGGAGTTTTCCTTGATAAGTTAGTCTGCACAATTATTTTATTTTTGACATAAGACCAAAAAAGTCAACATAAAAAATAAATAATATTACACATCTTGTATAAAATGTATTCATACTTGGCTAGTGCCAACATGTTGTGCTTGATTGTTTCCTTCTCTAGTTAAGGCAAGTAACTCCTCTAACTTATGGTTGAATTCATCCTTTTATTCTTGAAGTTTTGCAACAAATTTCAACAGTTGCCCTTCAAGTTTATCCTGAAAATGCTTCCTTTACGCTTCTTTGGCTTCTCGGGATTTACAGTTCTTGCCCCAGATATCAAAAAGTGATGGTGCAAGCCCATAACCACAAATATATTCTGGTCTCTCTTCTCCTATAACATGCCTATAAATTTCATCTGAAGTAACATCAGGTTATTTTCTTCACAGCTCTTCTCATATCTCAGAAATTTTTTCCTACATATAAAAAATCATAGGAGATGAATTTTATACGAAACATATACCTCTTTCCAATTAGTATATGTAACATAACACTATGTAACATAACACTATGTAACATAACACTATGTAACATAACACTATAGGATATGATGTGCTGTACCAAAACTTTGGCGGATTCAACATCAACTATGCTCCCATCTTTTTTACGATGAGTTTTCTCAAAAAACATTATGACATCCACTTCTCCACCTGTTTCCTTCTCCATCTTTATCAAACAAACAAGGTTATTGTAAACATAAAATAAAAAGATGTCATCAATTTGTCCAAATGGATCACAAAAATTACTAATCTCACATCATATTTTAGACATGCAAATGACTTGGTTCCTTTTGTGTGGCTAACCTTTTGAAATTTTCTGCTTGTCTTATTATTTATACACTTTCTTTGTGAAAAATATTGCAGTATTGTGCATATTAATTATCTATGAGGTAAATTAAGTATCAATGAATAGAAAAACAAATATTACCTTTCCTTTATTACTCCTCCAATAATCCATAAGAAATTTCCAATGAAACTTGTCCATGTGGGGAACAACTTGTTCAAGATGTTGTTCACACAGACTATCTTCTAGGAAGTAAAGTCTCCGTAACTCCCACTTGTGGTCCCTCCATTTATTTCCTAGTCTCTTCATTGTCCACTCCTTTAGATCTGAATCCATTGTGAATTTACTCTACCCACATAAAGGATATCAATTAGAAGCTTCATTTAACCATTCAAAAATAAAATTTAATAATGTACCTTCACAAAGTTCCATATAGAATCTTTTTTATTTGCTGGAAATTGTCTCCAGTCCTTGTAGTTTAGTGGAAAAAGATTGAGATCTCTTGCAATAGTTGTCAGAAAACTTGATAAGTGACATTGGTTTTCACAAACTGGTTGCCCAAATTGATTTTTCTCAATGGGAATTAGATCGTCAGATTTTCTTTTCTAGACTTTCAAACATTTTGTTTGGCCACGTGGTCAATGTTTTTGACCTAAGCATTCAATCATAAGAGATAAAAAATATATGAAAAATTATATATCATTAATGCAACACTATAAATGAATGATGTGAATAAAATGATTACCTAGCCCATCAGAAGGTGTTGTTGTAACATTCAATGACTCAACATGGTGATTAGAGATGTCATTTCGCTCCATGTTATCTGAAAATTCATTGCTATTTTGGTTATTGCATCTCTATTTTCTACACTTTTTGACTGAATAGACATAGAAGCATTGGCATTAGGCACATGTGATAGTTGTGAATGTTTTGATCTTATAACTTTATCACCACTTTATTTGTTGTGCTGATTTTGAAATCTTGTTTCCATCTCCTTTTCATTTGTGCATGTTTGAGAGGATTTGAAACCACAAACCATAATAGAGTGTTGGGGAGACATGGCTGATTGGGTATTTTTTGCAGAGCTAGCAGCAGTTTTATTAAATTTTTTTGCTCTATCATTTTGAATTTCAACTGGAAGGGAAGCTATTTTTTTTGGAGAGATTTGAGGATGACAGGTTCAAAGATTCCCAAAAACCATGTCGAGTAATGCTAGGTAAATGAGTCACCGTACATGAGCCATTGTTATTATTTTTATCATTCCTTGTGGCTGTCTTGTCATGGCAGCTGTCACTGTACTGTTCTCTCATCATGAGTATATCAAATCACATATATTAGGAGAGATTTAAAAAAATATTGAACAACATATTAAAAATTATGTAACCAATATCTAAAAACTAAGCATATATATTTAATCAAATATATGTATTTATAAAAAGCACAAATACTGAAGACATAAACATTACATCATTATAAATAACAACAAAGACAAGGATAAATTTGATTAAGAAGAATGTCAGACCTGCAAAATGTATACACCTATCCAGAGCACAATGTGAGACATAAAATTAAAGAGATACATCGAGCCAAAAATGGCTTGTACAAGTGAAATAATAACGACAAACTAAAAGAAATATTTGTTTCTATTTTGTGATCTCCTCAACCAAAACTGACGTCATCACCACTTTCAGATACACTTTCATGATCCTGTTGAATTTGGAATTGGTCTTTTTCAATTGTTGAACTATCAATATTTATTGCTTCCATATCCAATCTAACTATATCACAATTAGTATCTTCATCCTCTGATGTCATTGACGACCCATCTCTAGTTTCACCTTGCACATTAGCTTCGACATTCTCAATACAAGATTGTTCTTCCATGTTAGAACATATCTCGTGGGGTAATCTTTATAGCAAAATGCTAACCTTTTCTAATGAGATCTTCTACATAAGATACTTGTCCAACTTGAGATTCCATTACAAACAGTTCTCCTATAGTTTGAAGTCGTCTCAAATTAACAAGGGTCAGTCCATGTTCATCATACTTGATTCCCCTCTTTGAGTATATGTCCACCCAATCACACTTAAATAATGTCACCTTAAAGTGTTCATAATAATTGAGTACAATAACATCCTTCAAAACACCATAGTAGTAACATCCCTAGTAATTGGGTTGCAGTCAGTCATTTTTGAATAACAACCAATCTTAGCTACCAAAAAGACTCCACTATTCTGTGTTGTTTGGTTCACATATTTTTCCTTGGTATGATATATGTGACCATTGACAACATAGCCCTTGTACTTAATGGCCACTTGATGTGGACCTTGAGAAAGAAACTTGATTTTATCATCAACCATCTCTGTTCTTGTGAGCTTCTCAATCTAAAAAAACAAAAGCTTGTAAGAGTTTATTCATGAAGCATTACAAATTAAATTATCTCGTATAAACTTACATGTTCTTTGAACCATCCATCAAATGAGTTAGTTACTATGTATTCTCTAAACCTCCTTTAAGGACTTCTGAGAATATGTTTGCCTAATGGTATCATAGTACTTCCTGAAAATAAAATATTTAGAACATAATTGTCACTAACTTACTTAATGTAGGGTTCAATTGCTTCACAATTGAACCGTACATGCTTGTGGGCTTGTTGCATTGTATGTTTGTCCAAGACACATGTTATCATTTTACCAACACCACGACCTATTGTCGAGAAAATAGACCAATTATCATTGTCAGGTGTTGGCTCATTTTCCAAATCTGCTTTGTTTTTAATGCGTCGAAGTGCACAGTGCATCACTAAGATAATTATCCTAGAATTTAATCATTTTTCTACTTTCCGATTAATGTTAGTATAGAAGGGTCGATCCCAAAGGACAATGTTTTCAAGGTTGTTAACTCTAATCCTAATGGTTTTGAAGAACTCTTTATTTCTTTTTGGTATTTTTATTTTTAGAACAGAAAGTAAAGATCGGATTTGGAGTATGCGTGATTATCACTAAAGCGAAAAGAAAATATAAGAACTAGATTGCACTAAACAAGAAATAAAATTGCCCTGTCACAAGGAAAATTGAGACGATTGTTAGCACAAGTACTGTTATGAATGAAATACTAGAATGTAAAGAGAGTGGATCAAACACAAGAATAAATCAAGAGATGGAGAATCGAGGCTTTAAGGATTGTCACCACCTTATCCTAGGCAAGAATAGACTAAACCCTTAAAATGATGATTACGATGAAGGCATGTGAATGAATAAAAATCCACAAAAGATGGACATCCCATTGGTCCTGGTGCTCATGTTTCTTAGTCTATCATCCCAAGAGAGGAAGATCCACGATCGTTTCAAAACCCCTACGCGATTGATTCTATTATTCTAAATTCGGATTTCCATGGTCATATCCATCTGGATTAACATATGATCAAACCAATTAATTACTTTGATAGCTCAACGGTTATTAGATCCAAAAGCCATCTAGAAGTCATTCTAAAGGTTTAATCGATTTAAGCCATGACGAAGAGGATATATAACGTCCCAGGATTTGAGGCCTTGGATAAGTTGATCTTAAAAGAAATGATTGGCCTACCCATATCACCAAGGTGCACCTCCTTTTCCGGGAGCCCATCACTAAGAACTCCATAGTTAAGCATGCTCAGCTTGGAGATGTACTGAGATGGGTGACCTGTCAGGAAGTTGATCTTGGCATGCACGTGAGTGAGGACAAAGCGTGCAGTTAAGGCTAGTGGTGTTCTGTGGGGACAGTCGTCATTCTTGAAACTCTACTAGAGCCTTGGGCAGTGGGCCCATGCGTTGCAATTGGTATCAGAGCATAGGTTCCTCACTTAATCTTTAATAATTATTAAATTTTATAAATTCCGTAGAACCCAAGGGAGTTATTAGAGGATTATCCGAAAGACAGAGGTGTCTAGAAAAGGATCACGACCGGGGGCTGGAAATATTTTCCTCCGCACCGCTAGTCGGAATACGAGGACTCCCGAATCCGTGTGACTGCCTGGAAAAAGTCTTAGGGTATGAATCTAAATAAGATACCTTTAGGACTCTCTCATCTTGTTCATCCCTCCTCAACTCAAATTCTATTAAGGACATTAAGGATTAGGGTTTTCTCTCTTTTCCTCACCCTCTTGAGATATGGGTAAGGTTGATAAGGATTAATGAATCCTCCACTAAATTAATAAAAAGCATGTAAATAAGATGTCATGGACATAAGCTTAATAGAGGAAGCGTAAAGGAATAGATACATGCTTAGGTCGTATGACACGAGTTGTCATTGCCCTCAGGAGAGACCTGAGGATAGATCTCCTTGGCAGGAGGATGAGTAGAGAGAGTTAGTCTTGGAGGTAGAGACCTCCATTAAAAGTAGAGACCTAGCACATCCTTTGAGGATGATGGTAACCATAACCCTAAGTGAAGGTTAGAGGGAGAGATGACATGATGAGTTAGTTTTCTTAGTAGACCAGATGTTTGGATAGACATGCCTTGGATGTCATATGAGCCATGAGAGGTTAGATAGCCTAGTATCTTTGGCAACCCAACCCTGGAGAGGGTCATGCATGTTTGAGCGAAGGATAGCTCCTTCATGGAGGAGGTTAGAGAAAAACCTATAGAAACCTTATGGGCTGTTGCAAGTAGGATATAGCTTGCACCCAGAGTATGTCAGTAGTGCTGACTGTAGGATGAAACCCTGGACAAGGGATCAGGATGGATGTCTTATGGGATAAGCATAAGGGGCTATGGATAATCATGAGCAAACATAAGTTGAGCATAGGCTTCACCCGCATAGAGGTATGCCTGTGAGCTCGATCCTTCATGGAGAGAGGACCTCTAATGGTGAGGATGGTGATAAGGTTAGCTATAGAGAGAGAGAGTAGGACCCTAGCAAGAAGGTTGGAAGCCTAACACCCCGAGTATGAGGAATAGTGGGGAGTCGAGGATGATGTGACATAAGTGGATGATAGCGGTTGCCTTATGCATGATCCCTGGAGGCTGATGATATCTTAGTTTCCTTTAGAGGAACCAAACCCTAGAAGAAGGATGATGCTTCTGGTACCTATGTACCTATGGTATAAGTGATTACTTGTTGAGATGAGACAAAGAGGAGGTTTAAGTAACCAATTGTGAGGCCTTATACCTAGTTGGTTGTCCTTGAGGAGGACTTAACTCTGAGATGTTGCTTATATAAAAGGATCATGGAAGTACATGACATACCTTGGACATGTTTGATTCATGGTTAAGAGATTGAGCGTGCAGTTGGATACCCACAGTTGAACTTAGGGTTCCTAGGCCTAAGAGGGGAAGCAGTGTATCTGATGCTAATGGTGAGATTTGAGTTTCGAGCATGGTACCCCTCATGTGTAGAGGTAAAGGAAACCCCTTAAGTTTAAGGCATGTTTGATGAACCCCTCACAACTAAGTGGATGACATGGGAAGGTATGATCGTGATCTAGTGTTGAGGAAAGAAAACAAGTATGACCTAGCATGGTTTCGTAGGTGTCTGCTTGTGCTTTAGTAGCTTGATAGGGCTAATCGTGCTCATGTAGATGTATACCCTAAACATAAGGACGTTTGTGACCTTTGTTATCAAGGTGTAGTTTCCTCCCATCCTGGGAGAGGGACCCTTTGGTAGGGTGTATACCTGTTTTGTGGGTTTTGAGGAAACCGGAAGAGGTCTCTTAGGATCTTGAGAAGCTAAGTGAAAAGTACATGGTATGAGAATGAACCTGTAGACCCATAGATATCCATCTCTAAGTGCATGTGGATGTGTTACCATGGAGGTAACCAGTATGGGGCCTGACCAAGGAAGGCAGGTCACCATGACCCCTATGCAAGGATGAAAGTCATCCCATGAATGATGATGAAGGCTTGGGTAAGGTTCTAAGTTGGACATGTACTATAAAAGAATCCTAATTCTATCCTAGGGTCAGGTAGGGATAAGACCGATGGAAGTAGGAGTTGCCTAATTCCCTAGTTGCACATGACAAGAGGGTCGGGAGGTAACAATTATCATTGTCTGAGGGCCATGGGTTAGGGGATTGATCACCTTCATGAACTCAAGGGACCCAAAGGGCAGATGAGTAGGGCACTCTCTGGATGCATAAGGGAAAAGGGATAGCCCCAAAAGTGTCAGCACCCTATAGACCTAGAGGAGAAGACCAAGGATTGGGTGGTAACCAAAGTGGATTCGAGATCAGTTTTCCATGAAGTAACTTTGATATCAAGATGGTTGTGGTGTAGAAACATATGTGACACGTTTCAAATTAGATTTGAAAGTGTACTGGAAAGGTGGGTTATACCATCTCTACTCTTGGAACAGGAAGAACTTTGTATTTGGACTGCAGCCAAATGCTTATTTCCTCTTATTATGGGAGTGAGAGATAGGACAGTACACATGCCATACACCAAAGATAAAGATGATGTGAGATGAAACGTTGCTATGGGGTATGAGGACAGAGATGATAACATACCTTGGTGGAGTGAACGATATGTGGATGGTTTACAAACATTAAGAGAAAATGAGGCAGTCATCTTAGGAGGATGTTTTTATCATGAGCTATGGGGTATACAAGTTGAGTTCGATAACTAAGTGAATGAGCTTCGAATTTCTTGATGAAGATAGACTTAGAGTTTGAGATGAGATGATAAGTGGAATACATGGAGGTGTATGTCTTCAACTCTACCTAACACCTAAGGATGTGAAGTGGTAATGGATGCTCTAGTTGAGATATATCTACCTAGTTTAGCTAGAGGCTAGAAGAAGTTGAGGTTGTTCGTCTAACCCTAAGATTGGAAAGAAGATGTGTTTTTGCTAACACTCAGATGTAACAAGATATGGTTGTTTGGTTAGCCAGTTTAGTCCTTGATGTAGTGAAAGGATTGTGATAGAATCTCAGATGCACTTCTTTGGATAGGAAGGCAATAAAACCTCGATGAGAGTGGTTTAGGGCTTCCGAGGAATCGATCTTGAGGAATCATGACATATAGGAGATCATGGTTTTAAGATCACCATACATCGTGATACTACAAAGATAGTAAGTGACAGTAGCACTTTGGGTGCTTAAGATGAAATTGCATGCAGTATGTTGCCATGCATCATAGTAGGTGAAGGATGAATACCAGTAACCTAGTGCTTTGACGTAGAGGATAAAGAATCCCTGAGAGGGAAGGGGAATTCACCACTTTGGATGTTGTGGTAAGTCTCCCCTAGACAAGGAAGGTCAATATACAATATGGGTTATGGTAGATCACCTTACCTAGATGACATGAGAAAGAAAGAATGTTTTCAAGGGACGAATTCAGTTGGACTACTTAAGAGAGAGAGAGAGAGAGATGGTTCAACTACACCATGATGCGAGTTCAAAAGTTCTTGAGTATGACCTAAAGGTTCACTTCCATAAGGTGGAAGTAGGAACATGAAGAACTCGATGTTAGTATAGTTTATCACCCCTTACTAATGGTTAGTATGATCCAGACTAGAGGGTATGCTGAGAGCATGTGTGCTCATTCAGGGTGATACATAGAGACAATTCTTGTCCTTTATAAGATGTGATGATAACCACCATAGCCTTTATTGGGATGAAAGAAGTTCTAGAAGGAGGTTTTGTCGGTCACCACTTCATTAAGATGATGTTGGTGAAGGAGGCCTCGTGAAGGCCAGAAAAGAACCACAGTGTGTGCAGATGAAGTCACTTTGATCATGCAATGGATGAGAGAGAGAGTCCATTGGTGACATGAGTCACGAGCTGATGCAAAGAAGACTGACATGCAGTTCACTGTGGGAGAATATGTGATGTGAAAATCCAACCCCTCTAAGCTACAGTTGAGAAAGTCGATTCCCCGATATATGGGTCCATTTGAGATGGATTGGTAGAGATGGTTGTGTTTAGCCTTGCCCCTTAAGATAACATGATGTGTAAGGTGTTCCATGAGTCCGATCTAGAGCACTATGTGAGGTACCCAAGCCATGTACTGAGCCCTGAACCTATTCAGCTTTTGAGAGGCTGAAATATCCTGAGTCACCTATGAGGGTATGATATACCAAGGTAAGGAAGAACTCAGATGGAAGAATATGAGATGATGAAGGTTCTTGGGAAGCACCATGGAAAGGGTGAAGACACATGGGAGCCCTGATGGAGGTATGAAAGGCTTATCCTGAACTGTTTGTTTGCTTGATGGAATTTTGAGGACAAAATTCTTATAAGAGGGGAAGGATGTTACAACCCCAGTTTTGGGTTCATTTGATGAGAAATGTAATATCTCATACTGGAGATATTTGGACAAATAATGATGTAATTTCGTTTACAATAGCCTTGTTGATTGTGTTGTGGGCTTTATTGGCTATTGGGCCCAATAACAAGGAAATTCAATTAATTAATGCATAATTGAGAATTTGAGAAAAGAAAAATGTGGAAACCTCTAGAAGGAAAATACAAAGAGGGATTTCGTGCCTCTTGGGTTCCAAGGAGTCCAAAGTTGCATAAAGAGTGCAATAAGAAAAGAAAAGATCAATTAAGTATTTCTTTATTAAGAAGAAAATTGAAAATATTGATGAAATGTGGAAAATAAGTGGAAAGAGGTATAATTGAGTAATCCTTGGTAGAATTTCGTATCCCAAGGATTCCTAATGTTGAAAGGAATGCTAATGAGGAAAATAGAAGAGAGATAAAGAGAAATCCTCAAAAGGAGATATTTCGATAAGAAATAAATAGGATAATGAGAAAATAATAGATAAAAGATAAGTGAGAGGCTAAATAATATTCCCAAGATGGGATTCTAAGCCATTAGGGTTCCTTGATGTTCAAGGAATTCAAAATAATAATTTATTAGCAAGAGAAAGAGAAAATATGTGAGAAACATATATAATTAGGTGATATCTTGCACATAAATAAAAGTAACGTTTTCTTTTATATAATGATCCCAATTTTGGTATAGAGGTATATTAAGTCATTATGGGCTTTCAATCAAAATTTGGGATCGATTGGATAAACAGTTTGGGAGTTATGAATTTTTCAAGTTTCCTAAAGTGAATAGGATATCTTTTTATCTAATTAATCAGGAATTCTTGGCGCATGGCTTATAGCCGTTGGATTGGGATCCAACATTGGCTGCTACTCACACTCTTCTTTTAGAAAGGGATCAGGGAAGCAAATATCTAAGAATGATTTTTTCGATGGTCTTTGCATGAAATTTCTTGGAAGGTGTCCCATTGGAGTCGGGAGAGGATTTCAGACTCAGAGATCCCAAGTTTGCTGGGACTTTGGGGCACATAGCAGTCTCGCCCAATTTACTCACCATGAGCAAGCCAGCCATGTAAAGAAGTATATATAGGGGGGGATTGGGGACCCTCCAAGGGATTGTGCATCTGCTCTAGATGTTTCGGCGGAAAGCTAGCATCAAAACTAGATCCCAATTTTGTCTCGCGGTCCCTGCCATTCTCCTCTCCTCTTCCTCTATTCGGCCGGCGAGCTACCAGGCCACCCCTCTTGTACAAACCAACTCCAGAGGAATTGGTAGATCCTATAGGTTTGGGTGAATCTGGAGGAGGCAATGGAGGACTCGCGTGGAAGTTTTGGGCGCTAGAGAGGAGAGTCAACTCGACGGTTGATCGGCCAAGTTGCTGCTCACGTGGGTTGCTGCGAGCGGGAGGTAGAAGATGAGGGCAAATGTACTATTTTGCCCTAACTAGTGTGCTAAGGCGCGGGGGGGCTTAGTGTCTTTCTTCTGTCCTGGCCGGTCCAAATAAACAAAAAAAAGCAGTGGATGATGTGGCAGCAGCCCATTGGTTAGTCAATCCTTATCTTGTTTAATTTCTAGAAATTAATTGGTAGCTCCAATGAAAACATGCAAAATATGAAAATTGATCAGGAGAACGCGTAGAATTCAATAAAAGTACTTTTAAAACCTTATTTTGTTCATATTTGCAAAAATGTTCTAAGTTAAGGAAAAGTGCTTTGAAATTATGTTGGAAACCCTAATTGTAATTAATGGCTAGGTTCATGATGCTTAATTGGCGAAATTAAATAATAGTAACCTGATGAATAGTTAATGATGAACTTGAACCTAATATAGATGATTTATTACATGATTTAGGGTTTTACACGAATTATGAATGATTAAGCACTTAGAAACCCTAATTTAGGGTAAAAGAGGATAATATCATATTTAATTCGAAAAATATGATAATATGTTGTTAAATGATGGTTCTAAGATATTTGGAATATAAAACGTTCCTAATCATGGATAGATACCCTTAACATGATAATTAGGGTTTTCTAATGGATAAAGTTGGAATTAATGATAAATGGAATTCATAGGTGAATTAGATCATAATGAACTATGAGTTGTTAATCCGGAAGGAACCTAAGATGATAAAAAGGCTCTAATGT
Source organism: Alisma plantago-aquatica (assembly GCA_963693085.1). NCBI lineage: Eukaryota > Viridiplantae > Streptophyta > Magnoliopsida > Alismatales > Alismataceae > Alisma > Alisma plantago-aquatica. The sequence continues at coordinate 940,405,588 of OY856412.1, read as the reverse complement.
GAATATGTGAGTAATTAGGGTTTTACACTTAGAGCTGGTGTTCTAGGGTATGAATGAGGAAAGTTGTAAAAAGAACCCTAATAACACCCAATTCGGATTAGAAACCCTAGAAAGTGAATCCAAGTCAATTAAATAGATATATTCTTGGTAAAGTGTAGTAAATAGGTTACACATTCTTTTCAAGAATTTTGTGATTGTTGAACTGCTTCTTGGATTACTTGCTTGCTTGGAATTGTTATTAGCTTGTTGAATCTACAAATCAGGTATGTGGTTAATTATGAATAACCATCTTAGTTTCCCGAGGATTTTCTGGATGGTTAATCGTATTGAATGCAAATTATCAGTTTGGATGTTCATATTTGCAAATCATAAAGTCACTATGATTATCACATTAATAATAGAAGTATGTATTCTCACACCTACATGATGGATGATGCCAAAGGTCATGCCCAGATGGGTAGACCAATGGGCACCATGAGTGGTGACCCCAGGCACCAAGCTCGGGAATGAGAAGGTGGCCTATGATATTGAATGACTAGAGGGCACCATGAGTGGTGACCCCAGGCACCAAGCTCGGGATTGAGAAGGTGGCCTTAAGTCATTGGAAAAAGAAACCCTAAGGTGGGTATGCCAGGGTTAGGGAAAAAGCGGTGGAGAATGTCATACTGAAAAGTGTAAATTGGCTTGTTAATTAACTTGATTGTGATAATTAGAGTGTTATCCATATGTGCAAACTTTTGGTTGTCCCCACATACCAGTATATATCGATATACTGACCGACGTTTTGTTTATCAGCGTTTTAGGTACAAGTTTGAAAAGAACCAACATTAAAGTAGCATATGTGAAACTAATTAAGAATTAAATTTCAAAGGAGGATTAGTTAGAGTAGACTCCTGATGCGGATAGATGTAGATATCCTAGTTTGAAAAAGGTATGCAAAGTTTTATTTTATACTAGTTTTCAATTTAGTTGGTAATTTTTTTTAATTGTTATTGATTATTTATCGAACCTTTGATCCTATTAATTGGGATAACGGCACCGACCTTTTGGTCTCCCTTAATTGGGGGTTACCGGGAGGCGGGGTCATTACAATTGGTATCAGAGCCAAAACCCCTCAAGTAGGTGGGGCCCACATGGGCATGGCATGCCAGTCTTGAGTCGTGCGGTCCAGGCATGTAGGAAAGGGTTGCCATGGTTGACGTAGCCACCCTTACGCTGATATTCCGTGATCGGGAGCTGGGTGTCCATGGGCCGTTGTGGGTCTGCACTGAAATGGGGTCAGATTATGAGGCCATATAGTTGAGCCTTGATGAGGACGTAAAGAGTCTAAGTGGGGGATATTGTAACATCCCAGGATTTGAGGCCTTGGATAAGTTGATCTTAAAAGGAATGATTGGCCTACCCATATCACCAAGGTTGACCTCCTTTTTCGGGAGCCCATCACTAAGAACTCCATAGTTAAGCGTGCTCAGCTTGGAGTAGTACTGGGATGGGTGACCTATCAGGAAGTTGATCCTGACATGCGCGTCAGTGAGGACAAAGCGCGCAGTTAAGGCTAGTGGTGGTCTGTGGGGACAATCGTCATTCCTAAAACTCTACTAGATCCTTGGGCAGTGGGCCCAGGCGTTACAGGATATTTTCCTTGCCTTAATAGAGAACTACTCACTCTAATTTGTGGAAAAAAGGGAGATGGAGGAAAGAAGTGTTCTAACCATAGTCTAGACTTATCAAAGGATTAGTTCTTTATGCTAGAGACAATGAAATGGCCGACACTTAATCCCTTATTCCAGTTCACAAAAGAAGAAGAAGAAGAATAAGTAACTAGATTTATATGAGCAAAGTAAAGGAATAATTAAAGAACACTTAGCTTGCAAATAACCAATCTTTATTGATGAATCGAACACAAGAACATAAGAACACAAGAATAATCGCTCAGAAATCCCCAGCACAAAAGATGATACAAACGACGATGTGAAAGATGAAGAAACCCCTCATTTTATAGGAGAAGGATGGGGTAGGCTTCTCTCAAAAGAGGGGGGAAAGGGGGGGGGACCGACAGTTTGAATTTTTTAGATCTAGTCAATAGACTCTTGATTGTCTGTAATTATCTTGACCATGTAACTCTCTTTAATGCAGATTCTCGCAGCAGCGATTTTGAGTAAATTTCCGCTATCCATAGAATTTAAAGTACACCCGAAAATATGATTTTCCTGTAGATCTTTGAATTTCCTTTCTAAATTATATTTGAACATTAAATTACGCCTTAGGATGTGAGAGTTATGCCGATTTTGATGCATGATATATATTTAAATCAGCACTGCGGGAAAACTGAAATGTATCCTATCTTCATCTCTTCTTATCTTCAATAATTCTTGAAAATTGAGAAAAATCTCATAAGAATTCATAAAATGAGTATTGAGAGAATGAAAGTACAATTTATTTCTGAATTCAAATAAAATTACCAAAAAATGCTTGATTAATTATCCTAAATGATGCACAAATAAATGATGAATATGCATGCATTCATCAACATATCCCAAACTCGAATCTTTGCTTGTCCTCAAGTAAATTAAATTACAAATAAAATCCAATTTATACTCCCAATATGTCATTCCTCACCCATGTAACATCACTATAATCCTTTCATCCAATTTTTGGCCAAGTGATCTGATGTAGCCCTATTTTAGGGCTCCATCTTGTGCCATTTTGTACTTTAATCACATCTAAACAAGTTAGATTGCAAGTTAATTCCCCCAATATGTGTTTTATTATAAAAGGCTCTTATGGATGTTCTTTGTACTATTTTTAGGTACTTGGACCATGCCTTGGATGGATGAGAGAGAAGGAAGAAGTTCTTGGGCTCCTCCACTCATGGAGGGGTCCAAAGAAGGCCTCAAAAGCTCCCTCAACCTACCCCCAATGGCCAAGAGTCGTCATCAAGCAAAGAAATCCATAGATGATGAAAGATGAAGTTCAATTGCCTACTGCAAACCCCAAAACGGCCGTGAGCATACCCCCTCAGTCGTGTCTTTTATGGTGAAGAATCAACAGAATCAACATGGACTTGCACCCAACTTACCATGGTCGTTGCCATCATCACGGTTGTGGCCCATTGAAGATACCACGGTTGTGGCAACCAATACGGTCGTGGCCAGCAGAGGAGGAGAAAGTCGTGGACCCCCACAATGGCTGTGAGAATTTCACGCAAGAACCCCAGAATCAACAGGGAGTTGCACTTGAACACCCACGACCATGGCCATCCGCCACGGTTGTGGCCTTTGAAGATCGAATCGCTTGTGCTGCTGCCCCACGATCAAGGTCCCCTCCTCCAAAATGGTCGTGTTACTCACCACGGCCGTGGTACTACTCACCTAACATGACCATGACACTCCGCCACGGTTGTGGTCACCTTCTACTTAGCCTCTTCACCACCCTTTCCACACCATGCCCGTGTCCACTCCACACGACTGTCCCTTACCACCCCCACCACGGCTGTGGTGACCAACCAACCATATCCATTTTTATACTATTTTTCCTATTCTACCCCCACTTACCCTAGAGCTTCCCCACCACCTATATAAACATAGGTGGCAGCTGGGGCATGAGGGTTAGCTTCTCCCAGCCTCCATTACTCCTCTCCACCCACTCCTTGATCATTTAGTGCATTTCCCTTGCATTTATGCTCTCCACCCACCATTTCCATCTCCATTTCACCATAGAAACCTAGTTTTCTAGGTTTTCCTCCACAATCCCCCATATCTTCATGACCATTTGCACCTTTGGAGGAGAGAGGACGTCCCCAACAGTAAGGAGGTGAAGAAGAAGGCTACTTCCACGAGATCCATGGAGTTTCTTCTCCTTCTTCTCCATTCTTTTGTCATTTCTTTGATTATGTGTAGTTAAGCCCCTAGTGGTGGGTTGTTTGGGGATAAAATGTGACTTTGATACCATGTTGGGGGAATTTTGGCTTGTAATGAACTTATTTTTATCTATGATGATTTCTCCATGCTTTTGTCTCTTATCCCATTATCATGCTTGTGATTTATGCTTTTTTCTATTAATTGCTTGTTTGATAGTGCTTGATGATACCATGATTCTAAGAGAATTGGGATGCATGTGGAAATATTTGGTATGACTCCTAGGTCCCAATATGGGATCCCTAGCTAGTCCCCTTTGTTCCTACATGCCTACCCCCTCTCCTACTACTTAGTATGAGACCTAAGTTACTAGTATAAGTGGGATTGATGTGATTGCCTATGGTTTTCTAAAGGCTAGAATGGCTAGTGGCATGAGGTCAAATACCCTCATCTCTACTCCCATCTCTACCCTTGGCCCTCAATTGCTCAATACCACTTATCCTAGAAACCTAGATTTGGCTAATCCTATTAGAATTACACCTAACCCTAGTCTTCCACTAGTAGTATAGGGTACATTCTAATAGCATTTGCCTTATTATTTGGTTTGGTAATCTAGATGAAATACGATAACCATGCTTGTCCAATAACCTCCCCCAACTAATATTGAAGTAACATCCCTAAATGGCCCACCTACCTTAATCAACTTGTTTACAACCCAACTTGCTCTGCTTGCTTGCCTATGCTAGTATAGTTTAGTTGTTCCTTCTTAACCTAGTCGATTGCTCAATTTTGATAGTTAGGGTTAACTTAGATCTTTTATTTCTTTAGTGGTTAACTTAGTTTCTAAATCGCTTCTTGCTAGTCTAGTGTAGTGTAACTTACCTTTTCTCTTGCTTAGTTAGTTGGTTAACCTAGATTGTTAAACTTGCTTGTTTAGGATAACTTAGGTTCAATTCTGCCTTTCTTGCTTGTTCACTTAGATTAATCACAAAACAAACCCCTTTAAACCCTTCAACCCTAGACTCCGCATTAGGAACATAGCCAACTCTAGCCTAGATCTAGTACCCCTCTATCCCTAAGGATTGACCCCTACACTTGCCCTTCACCTATGCTACAATAGTACCATGTGCGCTTGCGGGTGTCCTATTTGGTACTGTGATTGACTTGGTTAGGGTGATTACAAATTTCAAAAGTTCCTCACGTGTGTTGGAGTCCCATGGAGTGCATCTAGCCACCTCTAGTTGGCTAGTGTGTACGCCTCTGGCTCGACGCACCAAGCTTTCTGGCATCCTTGCCGAGGATAGAGGCACTCGACTTAGCTAGTTAGTGTATCTTAGCCTTTCCTTTTGCCTTCATCATTGTTATTACTTATTCTTTGTTCACTTTTACATATTGCCATTCTAACTTGGTTTCCTGTTGCTTGTTTGTGTATTGTGCAGGTGACAGTTGTGCATGCACCACACACGTTCCACTTGCACCAACTTAGTGGTGTATGACCCCAAGATAGGTAGAAAGAGACACCAAAGTTGCCGCAACCAACACCTAGAAGCCGAGATGGCAGGAAACAACCCTCCACCTCCACCATAGCCCAACCTCCCACTCCACGAGTACTTCACCCCGGGGAACTACAATTCACCCATTGGCACCCTAGTTGACCAAATGTCGGGTCAACAGTTCTCCATTCTACCCACACTCCTTGGACTCCTCCCCACTTACTATGGAAAGGAGAATGAGAATCCCTATCATCACATCGATGCATTCCTTGAGACATACTCCACTTTCCATACCCTCTCCGCTACCGACGACTTCATCTGGAGAACCCTCTTCCCATTCTCCCTAAAAGAAAAAGCTAAAGAGTGGTACATTTTAAAACTAGAGTTGGTAACTAGGAGTGAAGTCAAGAATGAATTCCTCAAAAAGTTCTTCCCGATTGCTAAGCTAACCTACATGAGAAGATGCAACACCTCCTTTGCCCAGAAAGAGAATGAGCCCTTCCACGAGGTGTGGGAGAGGTTCCAAAAACTTCTCTGCGATTGCCCCCACTATGAAGTGCCACTGTGGCTTCAAGCCTTCTACACTGGGCTTGAAGAGTTGAGCCAAAACAATATTGACTCATCTTACGGGGGCACTTTCATGGCAAATCCACTCGAGGAGTTGTAGCCTTTGTTCGAGCATCTTGCTAAAAATTCATGCCATCGGGTTGCTACAAAAGGGGGGCATGGCAGTCAGAACTACATCTCTCCACCTTCCTTTGTAGCTCCAATCCGCAATATTGTCGACCCTGACATGATGAAGATGATGGAGGATATGATGAAGATGATGTAGAACCAAGTTGGTGGTTCTCTTAGGCAACCCACCATGGCGGTCAATTCTGTTGATGAAGAAGTGCATGCCTTGCACTTTTTTAGCGGCCCCATGTCCAACACTTATACTCCCGAGTGAAGGAACCATCTAAATTTCTCTTGGAAGCAACAAAATGAGGATGGGCAAGGACAAGGACAGCCGAGGCCACGCTATAGTTCAAAGTTTGAAGAGGAGGTGCTAGGAAGATTAAGAAGTTTGGATGAGGTGAAGAAGGATGTGTCCTCACACAGGAAGTCCATCAACTGCCTTGAGCAAAGACTGGATCAAATTTTTCTCTCTCTTGTTAGGAGGGAAGAAGGAAGACTTCCATCTCAACTGATGCCCAACCCAAACAATGATGGTACTTTCCTAGAAAACACTCAAAGTTCTTATGATCCACCATCATACCAAGCACCTCTGAATCCCTATGCTCCACCACCTCCTCAGGCACCTATTAACTACCAATATGCTCCACATCCACCTCATTCATATCAACAACCACCCCTGCAATACCACCCCCATCCACAACAACAACAGCCACCACAACAACCACAACTATAATTCATCTTGTAAAACCCAAATTCACCTCACCAAAGGCCACCACCACCCCAACAACCACAACCACCTCCACAAGCCTCTTCTTCTACTACCCATGAGCATGTGAAGGTGGTGACTATTCTGAGGAGTGGTCAGACTTTGGGGCACCCCCATGATACTTTTGTTGTTGACAGAGGTGATATTGAGTCTAGATGAGTTGATACTGAGATACAACCTGAGGATACTGTGACGAGAGCCAGAGTTGATACGGTGATATCGAGTGTTGATACTATGATTCTTGTGATTCCTATTAATGATATTGTTGATCTGAACCATGTGGGGTCCCAACTTCCTCTGTTTCCTAAATCTCTTAAGGAGCCTTCTATTGAGAAGAGAAGAAAGAAGCATACTGAAGACATCCTTGAAACCTTTAAATAAGTGAAAATAAATATTCCTTTGCTTGATATGGTCAAGCAAATCCCTTCCTATGCTAAGTTCCTGAAAGATTCATGAACCTTTAAGAGAAGGACCATGGGGAGGACCCCAAGGAAAGTCAAGCTTACCGATCAACTGAGCTCAATCTTATAGAACACCATGCCAAGGAAGAGTAAGGATCCAGGTGCTCCCATCATTTTATGCTACATTGGGGCACATCTCATAGGCCAAGCCCTTCTAGACTTGGGTTGTAGCGTCAACCTAATACTGTATGATGTGTTTGTCGAGCTCCAAATGGGGCAATTGATTCCGGCTCATTGTACTTTGTAGTTGGTCAATCGATCAGTAAAGACACCTAGAGGGTGTGTTGATGATGTTCTTATGAGGCTTGATGATGAGACTTATGCTTTCTTCCCTGCCAACTTCATCGTCTTGGATATGGAGAAAGACAAAAGGAGGGTGCCTATCATCTTGGGAAGACCCTTCCTAGACACATCTGATGTAGTAATTCATGTGAGGACTGATACTATGTATGTGACATTCATGCACATGATGATCCAGTTGAACATCTTTAAATATTCAGCCACAGCCGAGGTAATAGGGGCCATTGAAGAAGATTGCTATCTCATTGAGTGCCTAGATGAAATTGTGGAGGAATGCCTACCTATGTGGATTCAAACTGCCACTCAAGGTAGGGGCCTAGAGCCAATAGTTGAGTTCCCAGATGATGATGATGATGAAGTTGATGAAGAGAATGAGATAGCCTTAGTGGCTGCAAGTGAAGACCTTCCTTCTAGTTCTGAACCATTAAAGAACTCCCTTGAAGAACCTCCCGCTCTTGAGTTGAAGTTGCTTCCAGAAGGATTGAAGTATACTTTTCTAGGTGCAAATGACACCCTCCCGGTGATCATTTCCTCCATTCTCTCACCAGAATAAGAGGAGGCATTGATGAAAGTCTTGAAGAAGAACATCCAAGCCATAGGATGGTCTATAGCTGACTTGAGGGGTATTGATCCCTCCATCTGTTTTCACATGATCTATCTAGAGGATGATGTAAGGAAGAGTCGCTAATGCAAAGGCGGCTGAATCTAAAGCTAAAAGAGGTTGTGACCCAAGTGGTTGTGAAACAGCTTGATGCTGGAATTATCTATCCTATTTCTGATAGTACATGGGTGAGACCCATCCAGGTTGTTCCTAAGAAGGGTGGGATCACTGTAGCAGAAAATTTGGATGGTGTGCTTATGCCAGTAAGATAACAATCAAAGTGGAGAATATGTGTTGACTACCAGAAGCTCAATGAAAAGACCAAGAAGGACCACTACCCTCTCCCATTTCTTGACCAGATTCTAGAGAGGCTAGCGGGACAAAGCTTCTATTCTTTCCTTGATGGGCACTCTAGATACTTCCAAATTGTCGTACATCCTGTAGATCAAGAGAAGACAACATTCACTTGCCTGAGTGGTACATTTTCCTACCGGAGAATGCCATTTGGATTGTGTAATTCCCCTTCTACATTTCAGAGATATGTGACCTCAATTTTTGTGGATATGCTTGATTCATCATTGGAAGTGTTCATGGATGATTTCTCAGTCTTTGGTAAAACTTTTTATGAATGCTTGCTTCACTTGGCTACTATCCTTGAGAGATGCGTAAAGGTTCACCTAGGGCTATCTTGGGAGAAGAGCCATTTCATGGTGCTCAAAGACATTTTTCTGGGCCACCAACTTTCAAAGGATAGAACTGAAGTTGATAGGGCCAATGTGGGCCTCATTTCTACTTGTAATATTCCTTCCACCGTAAGACATGTCCGGTCATTCTTGGGACATGCAGGTTTCTACCACTGATTCATAAAAGACTTTAGCAAGATCTCGAGACCTCTATGCCACTTGCTTGAGAAAGATGTTGAATTTCATTTCGATTACAAGTGCGTTGAAGCCTTCAACCACTTGGAGGAGAAACTAGTTTCTGCTCCTATCATGCAACCCCCAGAATTCTCTTTGCCATTCAATATTATGACCGATGCATCTGACATGGCAGTGGGGGCTGTGTTGGGCCAAAGAGTTGGTCGGATTCCACATGCTATCTACTATGCAAGCAAAACTCTAGATGAAGCCCTAAGAAACTACACAACCACTGAGAAGGAGTTTCTTGTAGTCATCTTCGCTCTTGACAAGTTCCGATCATAACTTTTGCAAAACAAAGTAGTGATATACATGGACCACGCTGCACTAAATTACCTCATGGCAAAGAAAGTTTCAAAGCCAAGGCTGATCAGATGGATTCTATTGCTTCAAGAGTTCGACGTGGAGATTTTAGACAAGAAGGGAGTGGAAAATGGTGTTGCCGACCATCTCTCCCAAATTGATGAGCCCTTTGATGATACAAATCGAATTGAGGAAACAATGCCACATGAACAACTCTTCCTACTCTCATCTACTCAAAATCCATGGTATAAACACATAGCCAATTTCTTAGCTAGTGGAAGGATACCTAGCACATGGACAGGGGGGAAAGAAAAAGGTTATTTGCCATGGTCAAGAACTATGCTTGGGATGACCCTCACCTCTTCAAATATTACCCCGATCATCTCATTAGAAGATGTGTTACGGAAATAGAACAATAAGAAATCCTATTCATGTGCCATTCCAGAATATGTGGAGGTCATTTTAGAGGAAAACACATGACTGCAAAGGTTCTTTAATGTGGGTTTTATTGGCCATCCTTATTCAAAGATTCCCATGAATTTTGCAAGAGTTTCTTGAAGTGCCAAAAGTGGGCACTATCTCCAAGAGGGACATGATGCCTCTATCACCCATTCTTGTGGTGGAGGTGTTTGATGTATGGGGAATTGACTTCATGGGTCCTTTTCTTCCCTCCTTTTGGTATGTCTACATTTTGGTCGCCGTAGACTACATGTCAAAGTGGATCGAGGCTATTGCAACCCAGACGAATGATCACAAGGTGGCGTGTGACTTCATAAAATCGAACATTTTTAGCCGTTTTGGCATTCCAAGGGCCATGATTAGCGGCGGCGAAAGTCATTTCATTCACCACACTTTTGAAGGGTTGCTCAAGAAGCATGGAGTAATCCATCAAGTAGCCACTCCTTACCACCCTCAAACTAGTGGCCAATTTGAGTTGGCCAATTGGGAGATAAAGCTCATTCTAGAGAAAATGGTGAGATCGGATCGCAAGGATTGGTCACTCCGCCTCAATGAAGCTTTATGGGCATATCAGACTGCATACAAAGCCCTGATTGGCACTACACCATTCAAGTTCGTCTATGGAAAAAGATGTCATTTTCCGGTTGAAATGCAAAACAAGGCACTATATATGGGCTTTGAAAACTATGGATCTTGATAGAGAAAATGCAGGAATGAAAAGGAAGTTTCAAATGAATGAGTTGGAGGAAATGCGCCATGAGGTGTATGACATGTCTAAGAACTATAAGGAGAGGACTAAGTTTCTTGATGATAAGATGATCAAAAAGAAGGAATTTGAGCCTGACAAGTGGGTATGGATGTACAATTCAAGGATGAAGTTCTTTCCCAAAAAACTCTGGTCTAAATGGGAAGGAACTTATCTTATCAAGAAAGTGTATCCATCTGTGGATATTGTGATATGTGAGAAAGAAGGAGCAAAAGAGTTTGCCATCAATGGACAAAGATTGAAGCCAGTTGTGGAAGTAGGCCCAGACAAGGCCAACCAAATTTTTAACATTGTGATGCTTGTAGAAGAACAATCTCATGAAGAGATGTGTTTAGAAGCGGATGAGAAAGATATATACTATAAGGATGCCTTGAGAATCCCAAGGAAGTGAAAGAAGTCAAGAATCAATAAGCTCGACTGAAGGCATAAAATTTAGCACTAGTGGGAGGCAACTCACGTGGTTTGAGATTCTCAAACCTTACTTTTTGATACTTTTGTTTTATTTTCTACAAAATACACACACACTTGTGTTTAATAGTTTTTCTTTGAGTTTTTATGACATGGCAGGTGTTAGCACTAGAGAGAGAGGGATCAAATTTGAGTCATGGCCATTAAGACAAATTTGTGGCAGAATACCAAGCAAAAATGAAGTTCTTGATTTTGAGTTGAGAGAGTTGAAGGATTTCCCCCAACACAACCATGGGGCTTGACCACAGTCGCGACATAAGTGACTGACCACGGTCATGGCCCGCATCCATGGTTGTGGGTTTTATTTCAACAAAGTTGCAAATATGTCAGGGTTTTTGGACGAATGGCCACGGTCGTGGCCACCCGCCACAGCCGTGTTGAAGATGCATGGCCACGGCCATGGCACCTGACCATGACTGTGGTAAGGTCAGATTGGAATGTTTTTCATCGACAACACGACCGTGGCACCCCGCCACGATCGTGCTACCAAACCCTGGCCACGACCGTGGCCCGACCCGGTTTAGGAAAAAAATATAGCTTTTATACACATCAACCCGACCCCTTCTTCATTTCTTCCCCTTCTCCACCGAGTGCACGACCGTGGCGGAACACAACAACTTCGAGCTCCACTGTTCTCCACCTCCAACACCTCAAAACTCCCCCAATCAACCTCCAATCGATACCCAATCATTCCCCAGCCTTCTCCCTTCCATTTCCGCCACCTTTCCTCTCTCAATCGGCCCTCCATCTCCACCACCTTCATCTCCAATCCACCCAACAACCTCCCTTCCCTAAACCTCCACTTAAACCCTCCATTTTTCACCCAAATCTACAGAAAACCCCACATCCACCATATAAACATCCTTCTCCTTCCATTCTACACCTAAATCCATACCCATATCACCCCCTATACCAAAATCCAAATTTCACCCTCCATTCCCACACCCAACCATGAAGAAAATTGGGAAGGAAATCACCAAGGGGGGCAACATCATCACCGAAGGAAAGCAAAATTCCAAAAATGCCTCCTCAGATGTTTCTATGCCCTCACATACCGTATCCCCAACCACCTGCGCATACCAATCCCTCCTTTGCTCACAATCAATCGCTCACAATCGGTGAGTGCATCCCACTCCCATTCATCTGATAGCCACCACATCACCGATGCCACATATGAGGGAGTTGAAGAAGAAGAAGAGGCGTTTGAGGAAAATCTGGACGATTTGATTGATGAAGTTGATCTGGTGATTGTAAAGAAAGGGAAAAAATCAAAAGTAGCACCATCATCATCAAAGCGCCCTCCAAAGCCTACTCCAACACGCCACTCGACATCTCACACGATGGTGGAGCATAGTGAGCGGCCGCAATCTATGCAGCAATTGCATCCTAATGAAGAATAGTTTGCGCAGTAGTACAACCTCAATACGAGTTTGGGGTCCCAATCTTATAGAATGGAGGAAGATGAAGATGACAATGATGAGGAAGAGGTAGAGCCGATGCCTGAGGAAGAGGATGTTCTGGCACATTTGGAGACAGACAGATTGAAGGCCTTAGGAAAGGCCCCTGTAGGAGTGTCCTATGGCAGAGGACACAGGCAAAGAAAGATTTCTCTCACATACTCGGAGTGCATGACGAGGAGATTCGTCCCCACTAGATATGGTTGTGAGAAGGTCATTGACGATCTCGAAATCAAAGTGGAGGTGGAAGGAAGTTTGAAGGAAATAGGGTTGTGGAACGTTCTTTTCACACCCCAAATAACTTACCCCACTTTGATGCAGGAGTTATGTGCCACCCTTGAGAAGACAAAGGTGAGAGGTAGTGAAGCTATCAAGTTTTCCATGATGGGAAAGATGCACACCCTCATAGCAACTGAGTTGAACTGTGTTTTTGCTACAAATCCTAAAGAGGCCAAGAAGATGGATGACAGTCTGCTAGAAAAAGAGGTAAATCTTAATTATGCACATTTCTGGAAGACTTTGACAGGAAGTAGTGATTACAACGTAGGGAGGTCCAAAACTACTGCTATAAGAAACCCCCTATCCATTATGTGCAAAATGTCTTAGCAAATACCATTGTGGGACGATATGATAACCAAGGCTCCATTTCTCAAAAAGATATGTTTTCTTGATGGCAATGAACCACAAATATTATATATACCTTGGAGTGACACAAATTGATCACATGAGGTCCATACCCTTCAAGAGTAAAACACATTTTGTTATGGGAGGGTTTGTAACCTCAATTGCACTCGCTTTGGGATATGATCTTTCTGGGTTTGAAGACGCATATGAGGCAGAGTTTATTGACCTAAACTATCTTATGCGCTCTCACACTATCAAGAAGAAGGACAAAAGGATGATATGTCACACAAGTAGTGTGCCCGACATTGAGCTTGAGCTGCCATACCACGCGGTGTCACTTCTATCCGTGTTGAGGATCTTCTATAGACTGAGGGAAAGATTGTTATAATGGAAATAAGACAACCCAAGAGAAACATACACTAGGGGAGCCACTACCGCACATGAAGAGATAGCTGAATCAAATGTGCAAGGGTAGGAATAAGAAAGTGAAGGACACAGGCAGCCCCGAAGGATAAGAAGGAGGGATGGAGGAACATCCCAGCTACAACAACCCTCAACAAATGCCTACGACATGTCCACCATCCAAGAACAACTTGAGGGTGTTCAGAAGACATAGAGAGACATGCAGCTGATCCAGCAATACATGTGGCAAGACCAACAACAAATGCACCATCAGGTCAACCACTTATATCACTACCATCATGCCCAAGCAGTAAGAAACCCCGAATGGGGTGGAGATTTTTGGGGTGGCATAGCTAGATATCCAGAGACATACCATCCACCCCAGGATGACTATTGGGGACATTACTACTAGCATCCTCTTGCAAGCTCAACTCCTCCTTCAGATCCTCGTCACTCGTCCGACTAGTAGCCACAATAGCCATGACACTCTCCCTATCTACCCTAAGCTATAGTTTCATGCTGAGGAAAGCATGATTCTATAGTTTGGGGTGGGTAGGGCTGTATGCACCACCATATCTCTCTTTTAGTGATTTTGTTCTACCATTGCCATCTATTTTAGTTTTCCTTTTCCTGCTCTTTTTATTGCATTTTTTCATAGCATGTAGTTAATTTCATGCAATTTTTGCCTAATTTTCAAAAAATTTGCTCCTTTTTGCTATGCATTGCATTTCATGTAGATTTTTGGTAATTTGTGCATGTTTTAGCTAGGATTTGCCTATTTTACTGCTTTAAGTTCAATAATGTAGGTTTAAGATGTGATTGAAGGCAAATTGGCACCATTTTGGCCAATTTTTCCCAAGCTTGAATGTTATTGCCCAAGAAGCATGTTTTGACTTAATCTTTACCGTTTGAAATAAAATTCTTAATCCTTTGACAAATGCATGATGTTTCTTAGAATTTATTTCTATGTGGTCATGTTTCTTGACTTTTTACATGTGTACCACTTCTCTCAAGATTGTGAAAGTTTCGATTGTTTTGTGAATTAAGCAAGCGACAAATGCTTAAAGCCTATGGATACACTTAATAGAAATGTGAATGTCATGTTGTTCTATCATGTGGTGTGATATTATTTGATGAAGTGTTGGACTAGCTTTCATGCAGGGAATCTTATGTTGAAGATTACACTAATTACCCCTCTTTGATCTGACTATTCTTCCACCATCTTCATACCTCTCCGCCTCATAAAAAGATGCTCTAGTGCACATAATCAACCTTGGCCACCTCTAAAAGTTTAGGGTGGCCATATATTTATCTCCTCACTTCACTCTATCCACCATATGCCCTATCTACACCAAGGGCAAAGAAAAGAAAATAAAATAAAAATAAAGCAAAAAGAAAATAAAAGGATTCTCCTATTTAAAGGCATTCAAATAAAGAAAAGATGAGTGCTCTATGTAATAACACTCCAAAAACCTTTCCACAACCCTTTCTTCTAGTTTCATACCCATTGAGCTAGAAAACATTAAATCTAGCTCACTTTACCCTTTTCCACATCCGCATGGGTCATTTATTGTGGTTCAGGCATAAGATTGAATGCATGAAAGTGAAACAATACTCCTAGTCATCTTTGATTAACACCAACATGAAACGGTTTACCTAGAATGATATGAAGGACATATGGACAACCTGTGTATTCTATGCTTTATAGTTGAAGTTTGTATGCTCAATGCTCATTTCATGATTGGTACGTGAAAGAGGAGAGGAGAGAGGTGGACTACATGCACTTTGTCACTCCTAATACCATATAATCAATAATTTTCTGTCGCTATTCATTTGTCATTCTTGTTGGTTGAAGGAAAACTGAAAAGAGAGATTGAGTTAGAGCATACTTGAGGACAAGTATGTTTTAAGTTTAGAGTGGTGATGTAGCCCTATTTTAGGGTTCCATCTTGTGCCATTTTGTACTTTAATCACATCTAAACAAGTTAGATTGCAACTTAATTCCCTCAATATGTGTTTTACTATCAAATGCGCTTATGGATGTTCTTTGCACTATTTTCAGGTACTTGATCCATACCTTGGATGGATAAGAGAGAAGGAAGGAGTTCTAGGGCTCCTCCACTCATGGAGGGGTCCAAAGAAGGCCCCAAAAGCTCCCTCAACCTAACCCAATGGCCAAGAGTCATCATCAAGCAAAGAAATCCATGGATGATGAAAGATGAATTTCAATTGCCTACTACAAACCCCAAAACGGCCGTGGGCATACCCCCATGGTCGTGTATTTTATGGTGAAGAATTGACAGAATCAACAGGCACTTGCACCTAACTTGGTCGTGGCTATCAACATGGATGTGGCCCAATGAAGATACCACGGTCATGGCCACTACATGATTGTGGCCAACAGAGGAGAAGATGGTCGTGGCCCCTCACAACGGTCGTGGGATTTTCACACAAGAACCCTAGAATCAATAGGGACTTTCACTTGAACGCCCGCGGTCGTGGCCAACCACCACGACCATGGCCTTTGAAGATCAACTCGCCTGTGCTGCTATCCCATGATCAAGGTCCCCTTCTCCAAAACGGTCGTCTTACTCACCACGGTCGTGGTGATACTCACCCAACACGACTGTGGTACTCCTCCACAACCGTGGCCACCTTCTACTTAGCCTCTTCACCACCCTTTCCACACCATGCCCATGTCCACTCCACACGATTGTTCCATACCACCCCCACCACGGTCGTGGCGACCAACCAACCCTACCTATTTTTACACTATTTTTCCTATTCTACCACCACTGACCCTAGTGCTTCCCCACCACCTATATATACATAGGTGGCAGCTGGGGCTCGATGGTTAGCTTCTCCCAACCTCCATTACTCCTCTCCACCCACTCCTTGAGCATTTAGTGCATTTCCCTTGCATTTATGCTCTCTACTCACCATTTCAATCTCCATTTCACCTTCGAAACCTAGTTTTCTAGGTTTTCCTACATAATCCCCCATATCTTCATGACCATCTGCACCTTTCGAGGAGAGAGGACGTCCCCAGTAGCAAGGAGGTGAAGAAGAAGACTACTTCCATGAGCTCCATGGAGTTTCTTCTCCTTCTTCTCCATTCTTTCGCCATTTCTTTGATTATGTGTAGCTAAGCCCCTAGTGGTGGGCTGTTTGAGGATAAAATGTGACTTTGATACCATGTTGGGGGAATTTTTGGCTTGTAATGAACTTATTTTTATCTATGATGATTGCTCCATGCTTTTGTCTCTTATCCCATTGCCATGATTGTGATTTATGCTTTTTGCTATTAATTGCTTTTTTGATAATGCTTGATGATACCATGCTTCTAGGAGAATTGGGATGCATGTGGAAATCTTTGGTATAACTCCTAGGTCCCAATAGGGGATCCCTAGCTAGTTCCCTTTGTTCCTACAAGCCTACCCCCTCTCCTACTACTTGGTATGAGATCTAAGTTACTAGTATAAGTGGGATTTATGTGATTGCCTAGGGTTTTCTAAAGGTTAGAATGGATAGTGACATGAGGTCAAATACCCTCATCTCTACTCCCATCTCTACCCTCAGCCCTCAATTGCTCAATACCACTTATCCTAGAAACCTATATTTGGCTAATCCTATTAGAATATCACCTAACCCTAGTCTTCCACTAGTAGTATATGGTACATTCTAATAGTTCGCCTTATTGTTTGGTTTGGTAATCTAGATGAAATATGAGAACCATGCTTGTCCAATAACCTCCCCCAACTAATATTGAAGTTACATCCCCAAACAGCCCACCTACCTTAATCATCTTGTTTAAAACCCAACTTGCTCTGCTTGCTTGCCTATGTAGTATAGTTTAGTTGTTCTTACTTAACCTAGTTGATTGCTCAATTTTGATAGTTATGATTAACTTATTAGTACAGTAATGGTCTATAGCATCAGGTTTTTTAAGCCTATAGCGTCACTTTTCAGCCGATGCCTAAGTGGTCGTCCCTAGAGAAATTACTCTATAGGTTCAGTTTTTTTTAACCAAAGAAAACCGACCTTATATAGTAAAAACCGACCCAAGAGGCTGTCAAAAACTAACCCCAAACAACAAAAGAAAATGTACCTGAACCCTATAAGGTCGATTTTCTAAATAACTGACCCTAGAGATCCTCTATAAGGACGGTTATATTATGAAAACTGACTCGATAGAGTCTACTGAGCTTACTGATAACCAGATCCTATAAGGTCGGTTTTTCTTAATAACCGACCCTAGAGATGCTCTGTAAGGACGGTTATATGAAGAAAACTGACTCAATAGAGTCTACATATTGAGCTTGCTGATAACCAGATCCTATAAGGTCAGTTTTTCTTAATAACTGACCCTAAAGATGCTCTGGAAGGACGTTTATATGAAGAAAACAAACTCAATAGAGTATGCAACCATGTTGGGATATGGTAGAATGTCCATGTCGCGTAGCACGGCGGTGTTGGGATATGGTAGCACGGATGTGCTATGCGGCATGACTGTGCTACCATAACCCAACATAGCCGTGCTACGCGGCACGACCGTTCTATCATATCCCAACATGGCCGTGCTACGCGACACGACCGTTCTACCATATCCTAACACGGTCGTGCTATGCGGCACGACCGTTCTACACCGCAACACAGTCGTGATACACGACACGGCTGAGATACCTATAAGGTCGGTTTTTTAAGATAACTGACCCTATAGGGTACATTTTTTTTTAAATTCTGTAGAAACAGAACAGAAGAACAAGAAGAACCAGGATATGGGAGAGGGGAGCATTAATGCTCAATCGTCACCATTCCAAACCACACATTCATAACAAAAATGATTCATATATTCAGTTGAGTTACACATAATCACATCATAATTTAAAAAATAATTGCAAGTCTGAGATGATATTAAATGTCAGATATAAAAGTAAATATGAAAGAGTCCCAAAACCACATACAAAAATGGAGCTGACATATTCAATCTAATGCTATATTGACTTCATTTAGAAAAGCATCTGACCACTCTTCTCAGAATTCACTTAAGTCCTCAGGTGTGTAAGGTTGAGTTGTAAAGATTTGTAATAGAAAATGCACATGCTAACATTTTATAAAATGACTACAACTCACTTGTAAATTTATGATGTTATTCTTTATTACCTGATATATAGTCTGAATGTCATGTGATGCTTGTTTGACAATAGCTTGCATATATTTCATTACATAGTAGCCACAAGCCCAGCCATTATTTTTTATAGGACACTAAAAATAACGAATTATACTTAATGTTAGTAAACTACTATAAACAGAGTTGAGATAGGACTATAAGAGTTGACATATAAGAGTTGAAAATCAATACATATAAGACTAAGCAGTTGTCAACGTAGCTACCTTGACATTTTTCAAAGTCAATGTCTTTAATTTTGTGGGTATTTTTCCTCCAACTTCATGAAAATCCTTTAAATATCAATTAAACGATAGTTGGTAAAATAAAAATTCTAAATAGAAATATCATGTTGAAGTATTGACTAAATTTATGCTTACTCCATAGCTCGCAATTTTTGTTTGTGACCCCTTGTTGTTTTTCCCATTGGGTCAAGATAATAAAGAGTCATAAATTTTGGGAAAACCACCACTAATTCCCAATGTCTAGATCTGAGTAAGAATAAAACAAACATTAAAATAAATAAATTTATTCATTATTAAAATTATATTGAATAATAATACTTACTGGATGTTAAAAGGAATTAGGATAATTTCCTTTCCCACACTAGCAAAATATTTGAATGTAGTAGAGAAGTACTCATTCACATCCTCAGTATGTGTCTCCACTTGACTAGTGACTAGAGGAACTAACAATCCAACATTTCTTATATCAAAGTTTATGGTCTCGGTATATAAATGGCTGTAAAATATTTGTAATTATTTTCATATATAGAAATAAGCTAAAAATGTGTATTAGAATTTTCTATATTGATAGATCCTTACCATATCCATACTTCTAATATCGAGGTATTCAGCCAATCATACCGGAACAACTCTATAATATCATCAAGAAAAACATAACTGTCAAAGTCCCCCCCCAGTTGCATCTTCTGTTAAATTGACCACCATTTGTAATCTAGAGCTTTGGTTGGCTAAGTATCGACACAAACATTTACATTTACTTCCCAACTCATCGAATGTGGATTCTGGAATAAAAGATGGCTTGGGCATAGGAGGACGACTAGTAGAATTTTTACTTTTTGGTTTACAAACATGTTAATTAAATTACATACTTATATTACGCGAGTTCATATATGCAGTCAAATATGAAAAACATGGTAGAATTCAAGTATACCTTGTCATTGATAACTAAGTGTCTATGCCAACCCACCATAGCACCCTCTGCTTCTTCAACTATACTATATTCAGGATTAAGTATGGGTAGTGGTTTGTCCCCTATTCCATCATACACAAGATGGATGGACACACGACACATGTCATCAGTAATTTGTTGGTAATACAATGTACCACCAAGGTTGTATACCTTTCCTGCTACCACAACATTATATTCCGGAACCTCCACTGCAAGTTTGCAGTTCATATCAACCTAGAATTGAAATAATATAAGTTATATATGAAGCGGTAAACCAGATACCTACTACAACTATATATATAATCATATATATATATATATATATATATATATATATATATATATATATATATATATCATACTAATAACACAACATATAGAACAAAAACTTACTGTAGATTGTTGTGGTGGGTCATTGGGAGTGCTCCCATGACCTTATACAGTTGGAGCATGGGCTTGTACCTCGTCATCTGAGAGACGCACAATTTGAGTAGGTTGAGAAGGTTGAGTAGGATGAAATGAAGACATTATTTCTTTTACTTTCTGTGCTACTAATGCTTCAACTTCCTCTTGTGTAAGACCTCATGCATGACCTCTTTTAGATTGCGAAGGGCCAAAATAAGACTTCAATCCTATGCCATCTCCTAATCCCCTAACACGGCCAAGATGCTCCCCCGTACCAAGAGCAACTGATAGTTCATCCATGCGGCCAGTTGGGATGAACTTTCCTTCCTTCCTTTTCTCATGGATATCAATCTATTCATAGTTAATAAAAATATTAAATCACAATATCAATTAGATATAAATAAATCTAAGTTTGTGGGAGTTACTCTTTACTTAGTTGGGATAAACCTACCATCTTTTGTGCCACCTCCTTAGTTGCAGGGTTTCCAATTTCACTTGCTCGATTCTTTCTAGCATCAATCCACTACAAGTGTCAGGGTGGACGCTCAGCTTGAGTTGTACTAGACTCTTCTCTAGAAGAGAGTTGCTTCTCTTGTAGTTGGCGGAAGAAGGCATAACCACTGGGTCCCAAGCGATGGTCATGCACATTTTTGGCCCGTCTTTCCTTTTGGGCCTCGTGAATAGCCTGATCATTTAAAATGAGGTATTGTAATTTAGACTTGGAAAACATATATAAAAAGATTCACCTCCTTAATTGTATAAAATTAAAGATTTATACAATACATCACAATCTTTATTACTTGAAACTCTTCTGATTTCCTAGCTACAACAAATATTTTGCACACCTCAGCATCTATAAAAACATATATATCTGTTGCTTTCTTCTTTTGTTTATGATTATCTATAAATTCTTATTTGAGATATGTTTTAAAAGCCCTCCATCGTACACCACAATGTTGTAGCACTTTTTTCTTGTGATCTTTTTCATTTAGATAAAAAATACTGTATAGTTACAAAAGAAGCAATAATGTTGTCTTAAAAAGGATAAGTCTTTCCAAGCAAACTAAATTAGAATCAATAAATAAAAAACATATTAAAATAATATTACTTCCACTCTCAGAAATATCTTTCCATAGGAGGTCTTTTAAGGCATTAGAAACATCATGCCAATTTTCTATATCTATTGCCACCTTACTCCGCGCGGTCGCCCCTATGTAATTCTTGAAAGAACTAGCATGTTCCCCAATAGATGCTCCTGTGACATCAAACTGGACCGCCAATTTCTCCCCTTTGGTCCTGAGCTCCTACAGCCTACGTATCAGTGTGGGACCTCTACTTTTCTTAGCATCACCACTACCATCCTCATAGTGCTCATGCTCAGAATGTTCATCTTCACTTGCCATTTTAGAACCTACAAGTATACATGATAAAAGAAACATAAGTGATAATAAAAGCAAAAGTGGTTGAATGATATATGATGTATATTTAAAAGATTATGCGGTTGAATGTTAATAAAATAAATAATTCAAAGAATACATGCCTCTAGTATTGGTTGAGTTGTTAGTCAAGTAAAATTCCTTCAACATGGTCTTGACGTTTATAGTATTCATCAGTGTTATCTTCAACATTTACACTTGGCAAACCAACTGAGAATGGGCTGGAATCATCATACTTTTTGTAGTATTCTTCTTCATTTATAGGATCTACAATAAACTATCTTTTTCCATGAAGAATGACAGACCAATTTTTATTTGCCAGGTCATCAATATAGAATACCTATTTTGCTTGGTCTGCCATGATGAATGGCTCATCTTTCTCACCAATCTTTTCCAAATCCACCAATTTGAAACCCAACTCATCCACTAAAACTCCTTTGTTGTTGTCAACCCAATTACACCTAAAGATAGGAACTCTGGAATTTGTGTAGTCCAATTCCCATATATCCTCAATGACTCCATAATATGGCATCTCAGCTTCACGTGGTCTTTTATCTTTGGCACTAGCAAAATACAATGAACAAGCTTGAACAATGACCCCACTATTTTGGACTACACTACTTTCATCTTGATGCTTTGTTTAGTATGAAAATCCATTTATGTCATAACCTTCATATGACATGACATCCATTTTTGGCTTAAAGGCGATCCATTTTATGTTCTCAGCAATTTTATTCGGTGATTCAGACAGTTGATTAAAGACTTTCTCTTCAAACCACCTAATAAATGTTCGATTGTGCTCTCTTACAAGCCACATTGAACTGGATCACAGATGATTTCTTTTGATAAGATCATTGTGTTCTATGATGTAGCTACTAACTTCATCGATGTTATGTAAAATATACAAATATGCTTGTTCCCACAACTCACGACTGATTCCTTTCACTCATCCTCCCATAGTTCCTTTGCCACAATAAGATTCAGTGTGATGGGAATTTTTTAGATAGCTAGAAGTTTCATTGTAATTCAAAAAATCATTACAAAAGTCCATCACCTCCCTAGCCACATAACCCTCAATAATACTCCCTTCAGGATGATAACGATTCCGAACATCACCTTTAAAAACACTCATGTAGCGTTCAAATGGATACATCCAATGTAAGAAAATTGGACCCAACATCTTCACCTCCCTTGTAAGATGTACTACAAGATGAACCATGATATCAAAAAATGAAGGAGGAAAATACATTTCAAGCTGACACATGGTAACAATTACATCTTTCTGTAATTTTTTGAGAGTATTAGGATGTATCACTTTGTTGCATATTTCATTGAAGAAGAAACAAAGTCTTGTGATTGCAAACCTTACATGCTTTGGAAATATAGATCGAATAGACATAGGTAAAATTTGTTGCATTAAGGTGTGACAATCGTGAGATTTGAGACCTATCAACTTCAGATCCTTCTTTGATACCAATCTACGAATATTAGAAGAGTATCTTTGTGGAACCTTAATATTATACAAGCACTCACAGAAAGTCTTTTTCTCCTGCATTGACAAAGTGTAACAAGCTGGTGGTAAATATGTGTGGTGACCCCTGATCTCCAATGATAATTATTTTCTTATACCCATTGATTCTAAATCTTTTCTAGATTTGATGACGTCTTTAGTCTTTCCTAGTATGTTCAATAGCATACCAATGATGCTATCACAAATATTTTTTTTCAACATGCATGACGTCAATGCAGTGTCTAATTGCCAAAGATCTCCAATAAGGAAGATACCAAAATATTGACCTCTTCTTATATAGAGATTTGTCACATGCGAGAGTATGACTACTTAAACTCTTTCCAAATTCATTAACAATATGTTTTACCCTATAATATATAACATTTGCTGGTATAGGTTTAGGAGCACTTCATTCCTCAGTTGACCCATTAAAGATTTTATGTTGCCTTCGATAAGGATGCACTGGTGGGAGAAATCTCTAATGACCAAGATATACGATTTTACCACCATGTTTTAGTCAGATTGAATCAGCATTTTCCTCACAAACAGGACATGCTTTGTATCCTTTTATGCTATATCCAGACAAATTTCCATAAGCTGGAAAGTCATTAATCGTGCAAAACAACATAGCATGCAAACTAAAGACCTCTTTACGTGAAGCATCATATGTCATAACATCTTCTTCCCATAGTTTCATTAGGTCATCAATTAGAGGTTGAAGGTAAATATAAATATCATTTCTAGGTTTCTTGGGCCCTGATATCAATATTGACAAAATGACATACTTATTTTTCATACACAACCAAGGAGGAAGATTATATATAACAATCATAACAGGCCACATGCTATGTTGGCTGCTTAATGTACCATAGGGATTCATTCCATCTATACAGAGTCCAAGTCTTAAGTTTCTTGGTTCTTTACCAATTTGAGGGTATAATAAATCAATTTGCTTCCATTGTGGTGAATCAAATGCATGTCGTAGGATGCTATCATCATTGGCCTTTAACTCCCCATGCCAAGACAAATTTTGTGCATCTTTTGTATTAGCAAATAAGTGTTGAAATTGTGGTATTATTGGTAGATACCACATCACCTTGGCAGGAGAGCCATTTTTAGCCTTAGCTGAATTTGTGGTCTTATACCTTGACGCACCACATTTTTGACAATTTATCAAATTACTATAGTCCATCTGAAATAACACACAATCATTTGGACATGCATGAATCTTCTTAGCCTCCATTCCCATTGGGCACATTATTTTCTTTGCTTGATATGTTGAAATTGAAAGATCGTTGCCTTATGGAAGAATTTCCTTTAATAAAGACAACAGTGAAGTGAAACTCTTATCACTCCACCAGTTTTGAGCTTTAAGAGTATATAATCACATCACAACATGCAACCTCATGAACTTAGTACAACCCTTATATAATGGGTTTTCAACATCATGGACAATGTTTGCAAATAAAGAAGGTGGATCAATGACATTGTCCCGACAACTACGTAGCATCTCATCAACCATATCATCCTCAATCGAGTCATCCTGAATCGGTTCATCATTGGCATTATCATCATTATCTATATCTTCTATGCCACAACTATTAGTATCGACATTTTCTGATCCATAATTTAATTTCTCTCCATGCCAATACCATTCATTATAACCTTGTATGATCCCATTGCATATGGCATGATTCTTAATTTGCTCAGCAGTATCAACTTTCAAATTGTTACCATAATTTCTACATGGACAATATAGCCTATCTGTAGGTAGTTTCATATGTTCCTCAGCAAATCTGATAAATTCATCAAGACCTTTAGCAAACTCTGGAATGCAACGGTTCTTGATAGACATCCAACTTTGATCCATTTTCTACATCACATTAAAATTATTTATAAAACTAAGCATTTAATATTGATACTATAAGCTGTAAGTTTTTATTGATAGGAAGTTAATTACTTTTAGACTAAAGTGCACCACCTATCCCATTTTTGAATATTTAATCTCACTAGTAACTGTATAATGTATGTTTAGTCTTGAAGAAAATTTCAGCAATATTTCCCCTAAGTTCTCCAAGTACACCGATGTAAATGGCAAATAACCACTCACATATGTACCCAGAGAACAAATGAGGAAATCCTACTGAAATTTTCTTCAAAAATAAACATACATTATACAGTTACATCCTAATTGAGATTAAATATCCAAAAATAGTCCCAGACTGGGGACTATCCAAAATTTATTCCTAATGAGTAAATTTTGAACGAGTTTCTAAGTTGATACATACATAAATGTATTATTGTCATATTTATATATTAAGTTAAACATCATGCATCGATGATCTCATCTATAAACCCTAAAGTGTCAATATGAGACTACACAATGTCTACCCTCATATTTCTAGAATGTATATAATGATTACATATGTGATTGATAACAAAATGTAGATATGAAAGAATACATATTTTTATTATTGGTTGATTTACTAGTCAAATAAAATGGCACATTGGGAGAGTGAGAATAGTATACCTCACTTGAAGGCTAAAGAAGAAATATATGCAAGTCAACAACAAGTCAATAGCACCTGCAACAACACAAATGTACATTTTAGTTTTGTTATAATGTATTAATTAGGGGTCAATATACATTAATTTTAGAAGATCAGGAAGAATTAACAAATGCAAGATTGACAAATCTTGAAGTTTCAGCAACTCAGCCACCACGGCACCATGGTCGTGCTTCCCAGTACGGCTGTGCTACCTAGTCAATTGGATGACAGTAAGAAGAAAACGGAAAACCGACCTTTCCTCCATTCATTCATGTCGTTTACCACCTTGACCTTGTGCTACTACCTCCCTTTTCTCCTCCTCCACCCTCCTCCATCCCACTCCTCTCCCTGTCTCTTATCCACCACCGGGCGCAGGGCCGAGAAATAGCAGAGGCAAAGTAAACGGATCATCATCTCCACCACATCCATCATAGTCCTCCTCATCATCGCGGCCGTGGCGTTCATCGTCGTGGTGCAACTCAACAAGTACAAGTAAGACGAGCAAAAAATTGAGCGGGAGCGGGACGCTTACCTTGCATTCGGGTGGCGGAGGAAGCGAGGCCTTCTCTTCTCTTCAGACCTCCGCGTTCGGGTGTGTTCAGACCTTCTCTACTCTCCCTTACGGTAGTGGCAGCTTGCTTCATGCGCGTTCAGACCTTCACTACTCTCTCTTACGACAGCGGCAGTGTGCTTCACATGATGGATGAATGAAAGCAGAAGAAGTAGGGTTCCAGTAAGTTAGTAAGCAGACACCTACATTACCTCTAGCGTCAGTTTACACTGATAACCGACGCTATAGGGTCCTCTATAGTGTTGGTTATCATTGTAAACTGACGCTATAGGTAAAGCAGTGCCCACGTTTTCTAGGGTCCTCTATAGAGTCAGATAATCTAAAAAACCGACCCTATAGAGTGGTGCTACAAGGTCGGTTATTTTAAAAAAACTAACCCAACAGGTCCAAAGCAGTGCCTGCGTTTTTTGTTGACCCTATAGCGTTATTTTGTTTTGGAAAAACCGACCCTATAGATCAAGGCCCGAAGCCAAAATCGCACAAATTTTCACCGCGTGAAACCTGTAAGGTCGGTTTTTATGATAAAACTGATGCAATAGTCTATTAGGTCGGTTATTCTAGTAAAAATGACGCTAAGGGCAACGACGTTATTGGCCAAAAATTAATAGTTAGATATTTTCTTGCTTTAGTGATTAACTTAGTTACTAAATTGCTTCTTGCTAGTCTAGTGTAGTGTAACTTACCTTTGCTCTTTCTTAGTTAGTTGGTTAACCTAGATTGTTAAACTTGCTTGTTTAGGATAACTTAGGTTCAATTCTGCCTTTCTTACTTTCACTTAGATTAATCACAAAACAAACCCCTTTAAACCCTTCAACCCTAGACTCTACATTAGGAACATAGCCAACGCTAGCCTAGCTCTAGTTCCCCCTCTATCCCTGAGGATCGACCCCTATACTTGCCCTTCACCTATGCTACAATAGTACCTTGTGCGCTTGCAGGTGACCTATTTGGTACTGTGATTGACTTGGTTAGGGTGATTACAAAATTCGAAAGTTCCTCACATGTGTTCGAGTCTCGTGGAGTGCATCTATCCACCTCTAGTTAGCTAGTGTGTATGCCTCTGGCTAGACGCAACATGACCCAATCTCCTAGAACCACATAGCATAAAGTTCTATATTCCCTATCAAACAATTATCACATCTTGCTTCTAAAATGAGATTTTTTTAAAAAATAGGCTTTATCTTACTTTCACTTTGACACTCTCAATTTTTTTTGTAAGTTTTTGCACAAGAACAAGATAAAATTGGGGGGGGGTGATAAAATAGAGAAAGAAGTGATGTAAAAATATTGATCCCTCATCTATTCGACTCGGGATATGAATTTGTGGAGTTGTGGCTACATTGGTCACAATTTTTTTTCATGTGCGATTTTGGCATCTTTTGATGGTATGCCCCCTTATGGGGTATGGAGTTTTTATTTTGGGAAGCATGCCACTCCGGACTTGATTTTTGTCTGGTGGTGATTATTTGCTTCTCTTTTTTTAGAAAAAAAATAGAGGGAAGGAAGAGGTGTTCTTGTGCTTATAACTTCAATATTTTTTTAATATATTTTTATCAGAGAGTGTCATTGCTCTAGTTAGAGTATTCCTATAAATCACATCATACACATTTTATAATAAGATAATCCATTGCTTAAATATTGGGAAAATTTATGCTTGGTTCTGATTGATTCCTTATGACTTGCCAACTTTTCCAAGGAGTGATGTTATTTAGGGGTCCTAGGTGAGATGGTAGTTTCAGACATGGCAATTTGTAATAGATTTTGCAAAAAAAAAAATTCAAGGGGGTAAAATGATAAACATCTATTCAAACTAGCCGAATAGGTAATGGACTTTTTATAAAAAAAAGAACTAAAGCATGGCCGATTAGATAATGGCCATAAAAGAAGAAAATATAGAAGCAACTATATGCAAAACAAAGGAAAACAAGATGTTGAAAGGAAAAGATAAGAGGGGAGAGTAGAAACATACCACCCATCTCCTCCCCAGACTTAGATTTTTGCTCGTCCTGAGCAAAACCCAAACCTGAGATGGAGGGAAGAAAATTTATGGATTCACCAAGAGGCCCTGGTAGCTAAAAATATGTCCATCTGAATGGAATGTCGATGATGGCTGGGGCTTTGAAAAAGGATCTTCATGGTACACCCAATGGATGGGTGGAAGTGGAAGCTTAAAGAGGTTTTATGAATGATGTTTCTTGTCACCTCACAGTCCTTTGAGTAGGATCCACATATCTTCCTTCAGTAGTAAAAGTAGTGTTGGAGATGAATGTGGACTGGAGGAGATTGGCAGGTTCTAGTTGGGTAACAAATCTAGTGTCTTATTTGGAAGATAGGATAGTGGATCTAGATCGAGGATCTTTTTGTCACCTAGATCTACATGTAGTGGAGAGGGTGCCAGTATTGGAATAACTGGTTTGTTAGCTAAGTAAACAATCACATGGGGATGTATGTCTTCCTGGTGGATTATGCAACAAGGTGCATCTGAATCCTTTTCCCCATAAATGGAAGCCATTGGATTTGGTGTGGACAACTCACAAATGGCATAATTATCATCATAATTATCAAAATGATCAAGCCAGGTTGTTCCATCTCTATTGGGGAATTGTCCATCTCTTCTTCATAAAAGATCCCATCAACATGGATATATATGGAGTCATCGATATCCTTTACTATGTTGGAGGGGAGATCTGATTCCTTTATAGGACATGTGCCCAACTCAATGGGCTCAGAAGGGATCGTCTCAGAATATAACGGTGGAATGTAAGGTTCTTGCGGTGGTGGAATCACCTCATCAGGTTCAATAAGATATTAGAAAAAGAGGTGGTTGAGTGAGGGCATAGTGCCTTGATGAGGAATCCTTTCAAAATAATCCATCAGTGCATCTTGGGGAGGTGATGGTACATTGGTCACAATAGGCTCAACCAAGATGGGATGATTATTATAAACATCCAAATATGGGCCTACAATCGAGAAAGGTGGTGGAGCCTTAGGTTGTTGGGACATTCTTTGAGCCCACCAGTCTTTAAACTTTTTGTGAAAAGATTCTTGATTCATGAATTTGTCCACATAGGCCTCCATTCACTCATTTTGTGACTTATACGGATAGTCAGGGCCCCATACAACTATGACCCTAGCTAAAAAATGTTCTTCATTTGCGACATCCTCAATTTCTTTAAAACACCTATCCATATCTTGATCAAGGTTGTGTGGAATATCAGCTACTTCACATTGGACTTCTTCTAAGGGTAGCGGTTCATTATACAAAAAGGGTTCAAATGAAGAATATTGGTCATTAACGTCAACTAGATTAACATCCACAATGGAAGTGATTGGTCGAGCTTTAGGTACTGGAGTTGGTTCTACTTGATTGAAGATAATATAATCATCGTCGTCATCATTGGTTAAAATCATCCTTAGCCTCTCTGGTTCCAGATAAAAAAATGGTGGCATGAAATTGTCTTTCAGTGAGCATCCCATACACATTTAATATGACTGCTAATATCGAGTGCAGAAAAAAGGATTGCCGAAATTGGCAGAAAGAGGAGTAGCACTTCCAGAATGTTACTCGGAAATTCATTGTCCCCGGAAAGAAAGCCAAATTGTTAATGCGTCAAAGTTCACTACAATCACTAAGATAATTATCCTAGAGTTTAATCCTTTTTCTACTTTCCGATTAAGGTTAGTATAGAAGGGTCGATCCCAATGGACAACATTTTCAAGGTTGTTAACTCTAATCCCAATGGTTTTGAAGAACTCTTTATTTCTTTTTGGTATTTTTTATTTAGAATAGAAAGTAAAGATCGGATTTGGGGTATGGGTGATTATCACTAAAGTGGAATGGAAATATAAGAACTAGATTGCACTGAACAAGAAATAAAATTGCCCTGTCACAAGGAAAATTGAGATGATTGTTAGTACAAGTACTATTATGAATGAAAGACAAGAATGTAAAGAGAGTGGATCAAACACAAGAATAAATCAAGAGATGGAGAACCGAGGCTTTAGGAGTTTTTACCACCTTAGCCTAGGCAAGAATAGACTAAATCCTTAAAAACGACGATTACGATGAAGGCATGCAAATTAATAAAAATCCAAAAAAATGGACTCCACATGAGCCCATTGGTCCCGGTTCTCATATTTCTTATTCCATCATCCTAAGAGAGGAAGATCCACATTCGTTTCAAAACCCCTATGCGATTGATTCTATTATTCTAAATCCAGATTTCCATGGTCATATCCATCTAGATTAACATGTGATCAAACCAATTAATTACTTTGATACATTAACGGTTATTAGAACTAAAAGCCATTAAGAAGTTGTTCTAAAGGTTTAATCTATTTAAGCCATGGCTAAGGGGCTATTCCCCTTGCCTTGATAGAGAACTACTCACTCATGCTCACAAGAATAATTGCTCAAAAATCCCCAGTACAAAAGATGATACAAAAGATGATGTGAAAGATGGAGAACCCCCCTCCTTTTATAGGAGAAGGATGGGGTAGGCTTCTCTCAAAAGAGAGGGAAAAGGGGGGGGGCATCAGTTTGATTTTTTAGATCTAGTCAATAGACTCTTGATTGTCTTTAATTATCTTGACCATGTAACTCTCTTTAATGTAGATTCTCGCAGCATATATTTTGAGAGAATTACCACTATCCAAAGAATTTAAAGTACACCCAAAAATATGATTTTCCTATAGAATTTTGAATTTCCTTTTCAAATAATATTTGAACATTAAATTCTTCCTAGGGATGTGAGAGTTATGCCAATTTTGGTGTAGGATATATATTTAAATCAGCACTACCGAAAAACTAAAATACATCCTACCTTCATCTCTTTTTATCTTCAATAATTCCTAAAAATTGAGAGAAATCTCATAATAATTCATAAAATGAATATTGAGATAATGAAAGTACAATTGATTTCTGAATTAAAATAAAATTACCAAAAAACTCTTGATTAATTATCCTAAATGATCCACAAATAAATGATGAATATGCATTCATCATCATCATCATTTCTATTTGGCCGATTTAATTTTGTTTCAACTCCATCCAAGTATCTTGAATAAAAATTTAGGCACTCTTTTGCAATATATCCTTATGCTATTGATCCTTCTGGATATCTTTTATTATGAACATATCTTTTTAGAGTCATCAGAGATACCTGATAACAAAGTTGAAGAAAATATTATCACAAATTACCAATAGGTATAATCACAACTGTAACATCCCTGACCTGGGTTATAAGTTAACCCTAGATGTTTTTACTTAAATCATGTAATTAAGATACTTGTGATTAACTTCTGGCATGTAATTAAGCTCCTGAGGAACATACAATTTCATTTCTGTCCTTTTAAAACAATGAATGTAGTATTGTTTTGTTATGCAGGGACCTATGTGCAAATTACCAAATTAGAAGGGTTAGCTTGCAATATTAACATGATATTATGTTCCTTTGATGATGAGACATCATATGAATGAATATGATGAGGTATGATGGATTCTCCAAGCTTGGGCACCAACAAGCAGCTTGTGGAGTGATCCTTGTGCTTAAAAATCCTGATTTTGGTGTAAAGTGCAATTTACCCAAAATATGGAGTGCAACCTGTAAAATATACCTTCTAGTATATCTTTTATGACTCTTTACATCATTTAGAGAAGAAATGATGAGAGGGGCGCTTCAATTAAATAAATTGGATAAGAAGGATGACCTTTGTAGTGAAAACACCTAGTAAGAGTAAGGAGACCCTTCATATATGTACCTTAGTATGCATGTTGGTTTTCTCTACCCTTAGATCTTGAGTTTTGATGAGCTTTGCATAAGATTATCATTCTTGGACGTGCCTTAGAAAGAAGAAGGGACTCATATGAGAAATCTATGTTTTAGAGGTCCTTATGGTGGAAAACAACCTAAGGTATATAAGCCTAGTTCCTTGTAAAACAACCAAACGTATTCCCTTCACTTCCTCACTTCTCATCTTTCTCAACTGACCAAGGCAAAGCTCTGGAGCTCAGGGAAACGACCAACCTGTTCTAAGGTAAGAGAGCACCATCTTCTAGCTTGGATTCATGGAGAAAATCCTTGTATAAGGTTGGTTTCATGGTTAATTCACTTAGGTTTCTTGTTCTAGCCGATCATCTCCATCTTTTCCTTGAAGAATCACCTTTGGCCAACCTGTGGAGCTCAAGACGCCATTAAAGGCTTGAAGCTTGGAAGCCCTAGAAATTTTAGCCGAAAATTTCTAGCAACAAATAACCTGAAAACCAGCGAGTGTGGAGCTCTAGGAACAACGTTTGAGGCGGGTTTTATAACTCTAAACCTTGCTTTGTTATGCATACTTTGATTCTTGCAAATAATATTTAGTTTTTCTTCTTCCCCATCTTTCTTTGCACTCTTGCAAGCATTTTTGTGAAGAACAGACCTTGGTTTCAAGGTTGAAGACGAAGGGCGTTAATACCTATGTTGGTCCTTATCCAACTTTATTAAACGAACTTGGACCAATAGGTCTAAACGGTTTGCAACCGTTTGAAATCAAAAAGGGGTTCAACTCGTTTGATCTCAAATGATCTTGCAAGATCGTTTAGTTTTAAATGGTCTTCAAGACCGTTTGATAGGGTTGACCAAGGGAAGACCATTTAAGGAACTTTTGTAAACATATTGAATTTAATTCCTACAAAGAATCATAACCCAATTCCAATCCAATCACAAGTTGAAGGCACTTCAACTCCTTAAACCCTAATCGGGTTGAATTGAGTTTTTCAATGATAGATTTTGGTGAATTTTGGGTTGAAGGACCCAAACGGTCTCAAGACCATTTGGGGGTTCACTCAAACGGTCTTAAGACCGTTTGGTGACAACCCAAGACCGTTTGGAGGTCTAGGGTTAAGGAAATTTGATGGTTTGAGGGTCCAATTTCAATAGGTTGATGAATTGATAAAAATGCTGATTTTGGACCTAGTTAGGGTTCAATCCTTATCAAATTGATTTAGTTTTTGATAAAACTTTGGGCAAACGGTCTCAATACCGTTTGGAGGATATCCAAACGATCCCAAGACCGTTTGAGCCAAGTTTGGGCCCAATTGAAGCTCAATTGATGGGTTCACACTCGTTTAAGCTCAAGTGGGTTCACACTCGTTTAAGCTCAAGTGGGTTCACACTCGTTTAAGCTCAAGTGGGTTCACACTCATTTAAGCTCAAGTGGGTTCACACTCATTTAATCTCAAGTGGGTTGACACTCATTTAAGCTCAAGTGGGTTCACACTCGTTTAAGCTCAAATGGGTTCACACTCGTTTAAGCTCAAATGGGTTCACTCTCGTTTAAAGCTTAAATGGGTTCAATTAAAGGATACCTTGTTTTATTCAAACCCTAATGACATGACAGTGGTGATTTGGTTTATGTTAATCAATGAGGACTTAACTCAACCCTATCTAGAGTGATATAATCACCATCTATTAGTAAGGAGAGAGAGAAAGTACCATTTATGGTTAAAACTCAAATAAAGTACCTTCAATGTATATGAATATGCAGGATTAGGGTATGATCCACTTATGAGAGATCATGAAAACCCTAACTAAGATAATTGATGAGTCTTAACCTAATTTGAAAGCATCAATGATGATGTTTCTCATTCATGATGATGCTATGATCTCATTTCACTATGATGTGAATAGTAAACCCTAGTTCTAGGGTAATCCTGAGTAATGTGAATAGTAAACCCTAGTTCATGGTAATATGTTGAAATGAACAATAAACTCTAAACTCATGATTTTCCTTTAAGCATGAATTGTATGATCAAAATATGAGATGAGGAATCATTATTCCTAATCATAATGAAAGGGTTGAATAACCCTAAATGATATAAACAAGGGAATCTTACCCTTTGTAAGGACATAAAAGTATAACCTTGAATTGAAAGGTTAATTCTTTCTTATTGACAGCTAATCTGACTATGAATTGTTGATTATTATCAATTGATTTAATCATGCATGTTCTTATAAGAGAATAATCATATCCAGGTAAGGATCATGACATCATATCCATTGAAAGTATGTCAATAGCTTATGAACCGAAATAACTATGTTGCCTAGATGCAAGTGGCATCATATGAAACTGATATGCCTTAAGGGCCATGAATGACATCAAGGTCAAGCTAATAGATGACTTGATGCTGACATGTCACTTGATAGCAAGTGTTATGATGATATAAGGGTGTAAGTAACCATATTCCTGAATCATAGTGATAAGATGATTAAGAATTGATATCCATCTGATAGCTGATATGAGTAATACCTGTTACATTTAGTATTCTTCTGTTATAGCCATGTTTAGTACTTGAATGTTTGGAAACATGTATGATGATAAAAGAATACTAAAATGTACCTAATAACCAAGTATAATCATATCATGTAGAGCCCTGATCATAGATCCATCATTGTCAGAGTTTAAATGATGGTGAAACATGTTTTCCTAAGGGAACTCCTGGATCACATACTTTAGAGTATGTGGGGGAATATGGATGTGTATATCCTTACATCCTAGTGTAGGAGTTGATGTGGATATATCTTAATCCATCAACCCATCACTATATGTTTATACCGGGATGATGTAACACTATTCTCCCAAAGGAATCTTTTATACCGCATCGATGAGAGATAAACATGAAATCTTTCGATAGCGAAGAGAGTGCAGAATGCCACTGTGACTCTAATAGTGAAGTACCCGAATACCCTGGTGAGCTATAATAGTAGAGACACTAGATGTCTTGCATGTTTATCCTCATTCTGACTGAGGTAGTTGAAGGTCATGAGAATCCAACTCTTTCGATGACCTAGTATGATACCCATGTGACTTACTAGTGATCGGTTGGAGCATGAGCGGTATACCTCATCTCCGCAGGGCATAATGATGTTTGTAAAACATAATCAACCATGTAGTATAACTGCTTAGGTTGAACTACGAAGAATATTGATTGTTATTACATTGCTTGCATTTAATATCCTGTTCAAGTATTAGTATACATGTTCTTCATATTCCTTAATAAAGGTGAGTAATTGTTATCAAGCCTGCTGTGAGTAATCTAAGTTACCTGCTCATGATATTCCTTTGATAGCTTTTAACAAAGTTTCTGGCGGAGAGTTATAACTCTCGCTGGGACAATTATTTGAAATTGTCTCACCCCGTAGATTTCTACCTTTAGGTGGACGTCAAGGTCGAAGGAATCGATCTGCAGGTGGACAGCAACAGCAGCAGCAAAACCAGGAGCAGCAGTGATTTCAGGTGTAAGCACTGTGCTGTCTAGTCTTGTAGTTAGAATAGTCTTATGTCGTCTTTGTACACTCAGGTCCTAGGAGTTTGTTGATCTGAGAATTTTGAAGTCTTGAGATTTTGTATCATGATGTATATAATCACTCGAGAAGTGATTTATCAGAGATGTAAACAGTTCATCTTACTTTTATAAAAGGAGTTTCAGGTTTTTGAGATCTTGTTTTCGAAAAGTTTTAATTTCTCGTGATTTTTCATATTCCGCTATTAATCGAATCGCTTGCGCTATGTTTATTTTGTGTTTTGGAGATCAGAGCCCACAATTAGTGGTATCAGAGCTCTAGGTTCGCTGAGTCTACAGAGACATAGGACTTAGAATGTCGAGTCTATCCTTAGTACTTCTTTCTTATCTAATAGAGTCTTCTGCTCCTCAGGAGAAGAAGATAATTAAGGATGTCTGGACCACAGGAGGAGTACGAGGTAGAAAGTAGTGTTGTTGCACCTTGAGAAGGTGCAAGGAACCTAGAAATAGAGAAACCTGTACCTGAGCCACCTATGGAGCCACCTCAGTTTGACCCAGCTGACATGGGAAACCCAACTGTTCAAACTATGTTCGGGCAGTTTATGACTGCCATGACACACATCACAGACAGGATGCCCATGCCTGCACCTAGGGCACCTGTCCAGTCTGAGGGTCAAGGTATCGGTAAGACGTTCGAGCGACTTCGTCGGGTCGGAGCAACCGAATACTTTGGTACAACCGACCCTGCTGATGCTGATCTGTGGTTAACTGAGTTGGAGAAAGCTTTCAGAATCCTTAACATCCCCGAAGGTGAGAAGGTTAGTGTTATGACCCACATTTCGTTTTACCAGTAAGTACCTTGGTTAGTGCATAATTGAACTAGTTATGTTGAGATGAGTACTTGCTTTTGTTAATAGTGTTTTGAGCTTTGATCTAGTGTTAATGTATCATTAGCTTGTTTTCTTGTCCTGAGGTTGAGGACAAGTTTGTGCTTAATCCGTTGCCGAAGAAATCATGTGAAACCAACCTACGAGTTAAAAGATATAAGCTTTTTAGTGTGCAGGGACCTATGTGTAATTTCAGAAAGTTTCTGGGCAATTTGCATCTGGCCCTCTGGGCGCCCTTCCTTATCCTTTCCTTCAGTTTTTCCTTTTTAACTCTATTAACCGACTTTGGAATGAACGATAGTTCATTTCCTTCGGTTGCTGCCTGGGAAAAACAGAGAAGGGGAAAGGGAGAGAGCAAGCTAGAGGAGAAGCTAGGCAACCAAGCTCCTTCCTTCTCCGTTCTTCTTCGATTTCTTCATCTTCTCCAGCCAAACCAACCGGCTGCATCATCTTCTTCTTCCTCACCTTCTTCTTCCTCCTGCATCCATGAAGAAGACGACCATGGAAATGGTCTAGGGAGCAAACAGTGCTTTCCCCTCCGTCCTTTTTTCTTGCCAAGTGCTTGCTAGGTCATTCCGAAGCTTTAGGAGTGATTCGGGTAAGAATCGTCCACCGAATCGACCCCAATCTTCTCTTTTATTTCTGCAATTTCCGCCCCTGCGCAGGTTGCACGGCGTGCAAATCCGTTTTGCACGGCGTGCAACATCACAAAAAGCTTATATCGGGAAATTCCGTTTCTGCACAGGTGCACGGCGTGCAAAGTCAGTTTGCACGGCGTGCAAAGTTACAGGAAGCGGAACGAGTTTCTGCCCAGGTGCACGGCGTGCAAAGTCAGTTTGCACGGCGTGCAAAGGTGCAGAAAAGTAGAACAGAAGTGCACGGAAGGTGCACGGCGTACACGTTGCTGTAAAGGGCAGAATTAGGCGTGTTTGTAGACGTTTTTTGGTGTATACGAACACACCGAAGTGGGTGAGTAGCAGTTCACTTAGAAATCATTATTTAACTCATTTTAAATGCTTATTTGCTTCAGTACCAGTTGATATGACTCTTAAACAGTGTAACATGTACTTTTTAGTATGATAAGTTCATTGTAACTTGAAATGCGTGATGTAAGTGATGAAAAAGAAGAAATTCTATGTCTTACAGTTGCTATATGATATTTCTGTTTAATTGTTTATCTGTTAGTTTATTAATAGACCTAAGTGCCCTAACACCGTAGAACCCCTAAAGGAAGGTCTGTTGCTTAGGGGTGAAACTCGTGTCCAACATCAACCGGTTGAGTAATTCTGGTGGCACGAGGATAGAAAGAGAGGCAGTGTCTAACAACAATCGTGCGTGTGTCACGATGGCACTGGGAAAGAAACAAAAAGAAAACTTGGTTATCTAACATCATTCGTGCGTGTGTCACGAAGGTAACCCTGTGACTCTCCGCCGGTGTACTCCGGTTAAAGGAGGAGTCGGGAGCACATGTGGTTGTGCATTGAGGCCGTAGAGCCTATGTTCTGGCCGGAGAGCCAGGGGTCCTGTAGTAGAGCAGGGCTGGCGTCAGACTTAGCATTTCCCGGGTGTGTCGCTAAGTCTTGTACGGTGGGACCGTAGCATGAACTTGCTGCGGATCTTTATATGCAGAGTACACTGCATATATTTAGGGCATAATAATAAAATGAATAAATAATCGAGTAGGTTCACAGTAAATTTATATAACTGTTTATTTACCTGAAATACCTGTTAATGCTTAGAAGTGTGATTATTGTCTGTATATTTGCTATGCTAATAGAACTGCCCTGCTTGAACTGTATATTTGTTTATTTCAGCTTATAAACCTGACGAGTTGTTTAATGATAGCTAAGTGAAATGTTATTCACTGAGCGAGTAGGCTCATACCTCTACTCAAACATTTTCAGGTCAGCATCAGCATTAGGAATCAGAAGGATCGTTTCATCCTAATGCCTAGTCTATAGAAGGTTTGTAGTTAGTCTAGTTATAGGTCTCTTAGTCCTTTCCCCTCGATCCTCGGGACATGGTGTGGGTGAGAGAGTGTGTATGTGTAATGTGTATAAAGATGTAAATTAACTGTTATGTTTACTTTATGTGGAATAATGTAATTTGTTGTAGACTTTGTTTATATCTCCTGTAAGTTTAAATAGAAATGCTTATGCAGTTTATTTTGTTTAGTTTACAGCCTAAATCAGGTTATCTTTTTAATGTCTTTAAGATGTCTTAAAAAGTAATGGATGGTTTGGCTTGTGCGTAAATTTCTTTGTCGCACCTTAATCTCGTGATTAGTGGTTAGTGTGAGATCGGGGTCTGACAGTTAGACATGCTGTCTATCTTCTCAAAGGTAGTGCTGGTCACTGGTGGACCATGGAAGAGCACAAGAGGCCTGGAATAGAGATCTCATGGGAAGACTTTCGTCGGGAATTTGTCCACATATATTTTCCTAAGACCTTCCTGGACGAGAAGATCTCTCAGTTTAAGAGACTGAGGCAAGGTATGATGAACATTAGCGAGTATGAGGCTAAGTTCATGGAGTTGTTGCGATTCTGTCTGCATATGGCTACCACAGAGGAAGAAAGGATTAGGAGGTTTGAGAAGGGTTTGAATGCCGACATGACTACCCCCGTGTCTGCTCTAGAAAACCGGGAGAGATTCTCTACCTTCGTTGAGTTAGTCTGAAGGATAGAGAGATCCGTAGTCGAGAAAAGGCAAACCCAAAAGAGATATCCAAAGTTCCAGGGATCTTCATCTAGAGACTTTAAGAAGCCTAGATTCTCTGCACCTACACCTCCACCACCCAGATCTAGTTCTCAGACTCAGTGGTCCCCAAGTAGAGGTAGAGGACGAGGTTTACCGCCACAAGCGACTAGCAGTTCAGCATCAATGTCAGTCACAGGACCACCAAGACCACAACAACTGGAAAGAAGCTGTTATAACTGTGGGAACGTGGGACATCTGATGAAGGACTGTAGGTCTAGGCCTGTCAGTGTGACACAGCCTCAGAGGCAGAATCAATAGGGATCACAGAGAAGGAAATCTCAAGGAGCAGCTAGAGGACGTGGGCAAGCGTCTCAGGCTGGATCGTCAGCACCAACTCAACACCAGGCGATAGCGAGGGTCTATGCTATGAACCCACCAGAAGCAGTGGTCAATCCACGGGTTCTGGAAGGTCAGATGGAACTTTTATATTCTGATATGTCTAAATCCTGTGTTGTATCTGTTTTGATTGACCCGGGTGCTACGCACTCTTTTATCACTCGAAGAGTGATTCGTAACTGCAATATGACAGTTAGTCATAGGGCAGATAGCTTGTTGCTCGAGACTCCGTTGAGAGGTTCTGCTGTTTTGCAAGAGGTATGCTCTCCCTGCACCCTCTTCTTTTCCGATTATCGCATTCAAGTGGATCTTATACCACTTGATATGCAAGGATTTGACATAATCCTTGGGATGGATAC
Organism: Alisma plantago-aquatica; assembly: GCA_963693085.1. Lineage (NCBI taxonomy): Eukaryota > Viridiplantae > Streptophyta > Magnoliopsida > Alismatales > Alismataceae > Alisma > Alisma plantago-aquatica. Next base: position 940,365,582 of record OY856412.1, on the reverse strand, counting down.
CTTGGAAAGGTATAGAGTTGTCTTGGATTGTGAATCCAAACAGGTTGTGTTTGCTGATGAGAGCAACACATGGATCTTTCAAGGAGAGAGAAAGATTCTACCCACCTATCTTGTGTCTGCTATGGTTGCTGATAAGCTGATGAGGCAAGGATGTTATGCATTCTTGGCCCATGTGATAGATACCACCATGAAAAGTCCTAACCTTGCTGAAGTTCCTATAGTCAGGGAATTTGAAGATGTATTTCCTGAAGAACTTCCAGGTATGCCACCGCCTCGGGAAATTGATTTTGAAATCAATTTGATCCCAGATACCCAACCCATAGCACAAACACCGTATAGGATGGCGCCTGCTGAGATGGCAGAACTCAAGAAACAGATTCAAGAGTTGCTTGAGAAAGGTTTTATCCGACCGAGTACTTCACCTTGGGGTGCTCCGGTCTTGTTTGTTAAAAAGAAAGATGGATCAATGCGGTTGTGCATTGATTACAGACAACTCAATACAGTAACAATAAAGAACAAGTATCCTCTGCCGAGGATTGATGATCTCTTTGACCAGTTTCGTGGTGCAATCGTCTTCTCGAAGATAGACTTGAGGTCTGGATATCATCAACTTTGTATTAAGGACAGTAACATACCCAAGTCTGCTTTTAGGACAAGGTATGGTCACTATGAGTTCACAGTTATGTCATTCAGACTAACTAATGCACCAACTGCATTTATGGAGCTTATGAATAGAATCTTCCGACCTTTCCTCGATCAGTGTGTTGTTGTCTTTATAGATGACATTCTGATCTATAGTAGAGATGCTCAACAACATGAACAACATCTTCGTCAGGCTCTAACTTTGCTAAGACAACATGAGTTATACGCTAAGTTTAGCAAGTGTGAGTTTTGGTTGTCGGAGGTATCTTTTCTTGGACATGTGGTATCTGCCTCGGGAATTCGTGTTGACCCTAAAAAGGTAGAGTCTGTTCTACAGTGGGAACAACCGAAGACACAGACGGAGATTCGTAGTTTCTTAGGGTTGGCTGGCTATTATCGAAGGTTCATTAAGAACTTCAGTTCTATAGCCCTACCCTTGACGAAGTTGACCCGGAAAGATGTTTCTTTTACTTGGAGTGACAAGTGTCAGCAGTCCTTTCAGTTGTTGAAGGAGAGGTTGACAAGTGAACCTGTACTTATGTTACCTGAGCAAGGCAAAGGATACATAGTTTTCTGTGATGCCTCCAAGAATGGACTCGGATGTGTGCTGATGCAGGATAAGCATGTGATTTCTTTTGCTTCTCGACAGCTTAAGAAACATGAGGAGAATTATCCAACACACGATTTAGAGTTAGCTACTGTGGTTTATGCCTTGAAAATCTGGAGACACTATCTATATGGAGAAACATTCCAGGTTTTCACTGATCATAAGAGTCTTAAGTATATCTTCTCTCAGCATGACCTTAACATGAGGCAACGTCACTGGATAGAGTTAATCAAGGATTATGATTGTACGATAGATTACCATCCAGGGAAGGCCAATGTAGTTGTAGATGCCTTGAGTAGGAAATCAACAACATCATCCTCTGATAGGGCACAATTAAACTCATTAGTATGCCCTAGGAGAGATATGCTTATCTCCTTAAGGCAAGACAATGTACAGATGAAGGTGTCATGGATTGCCGGGTTGTTGGCTGAGATGCATATCAAACCCACCCTAAGAAAGCAGATTAAGGAGGCACAACAAGTTGATGTTGTAGTTCAGCAGATCAGATCTGAGTATGGTGATGAGAAGCGAGAGGGTTTTCATGAATCAGATGATCAAGTGGCATGCTATCATGGGAGGATGATAGTGCCAGATGTGGATAACCTGAGGAAGTTAGTCCTGGAGGAATCTCATTCTTCTATGTATGCTATGCATCTAGGGAGCAACAAGATGTATCAAAACTTGAAAGATATGTATTGGTGGCCTGCGATGAAGAAGGATGTAGTTGAGTTTGTTCTGAGGTGTCCGGTCTGTCAGCAAGTTAAAGCTGAACACCAGAAGCCTGCAGGAACAATGCAACCTTTACCCATACCACAGTGGAAGTGGGATCATGTAACCATGGACTTTGTTGTTGGCTTATCTAGGACAAACAAAGGACATGATTCCATTTGGGTAATTGTTGATAGGTTGACTAAGACAGCACATTTCTTACCTGTCAAAACAACCTATTCTGTTGAAAGGTTATCCCAATTATATGTTCAAGAGATAGTGCGTTTGCACGGAGTTCCTGTCACCATAACTTCTGACAGAGGTCCTCAGTTCACAAGTCGTTTTTGGGAACAGCTACATAGGGCACTAGGCAACCAGTTAAGGTTTAGTACAACCTTTCATCCACAGACTGATGGATAGTCGGAAAGGACTATACAAACCTTGGAAGACTTGTTGAGAGCATGTGTTCTCCAGTTCACAGGAAGTTGGGATCTGCACCTAAGCTTGATAGAGTTTGCCTATAACAATAGCTATCAACATAGTATTGATATGGCACCTTATGAAGCCTTGTATGGTAGACGTTGTAGATCACCCTTATGCTGGTATGAGACTAGTGAGAATCAGTTGTTAGGTCCTGATCTTGTGCAGCAGACCATAGAAAAGATTAAGGTAATCCAACAGTAGCTTAAGACTGCACAGGATAGACAAAAGTCTTACGCTGACAGACGTCGTAGACCTTTAGAGTTCTAGGTTGGAGACAGAGTGTACCTCAAGGTCTCACCTTGGAAAGGAGTCCTTCGTTTTGGAAGGAAAGGAAAGTTAGCTCCTAGATTTATGGGGCCTTATCCAATCATTGAACAAGTTGGAAAGGTAGCCTATAAACTAGAATTGCCACCAGAATTGCAGAAGTTACACCCTGTGTTTCACATTTCTGTGTTAAGGAAATGTCACCCTGATACCGAGTCAGTTCTACAACCTATGGAAGTAGAAGTGAATGAAGATATAACTTATGAGGAGGGACCAGTGTCAATCCTTGATAATAGAATTAAAAAGTTAAAGAAGAAAGATATAAGTCTTGTGAAAGTCCTCTGGAATCATCGTGGTGTTGAAGAAGCCACTTGGGAGCTGGAGGAAGAGATGAGGAGGAAATACCCTGCTCTTTTCTCCTAATATGCTAAATCGATTTCGGGGACGAAATCCTTTTGAGGGGTGGATAATTTGTAACATCCCTGACCTGGGTTATAAGTTAACCCTAGGTGTTTTTACTTAAATCATGTAATTAAGATACTTGTGATTAACTTCTGGCATGTAATTAAGTTCCTGAGGAACATACAATTTCATTTCTATCCTTTTAAAACAATGAATGTAGTATTGTTTTGTTATGCAGGGACCTATGTGCAAATTACCCAATTAGAAGGGTTAACTTGCAATATTAACATGATATGATGTTCCTTTGATGATGAGACATCATATGAATGAATATGATGAGGTATGATGGATTCTCCAAGCTTGGGCACCAAGAAGCAGCTTGTGGAGTGATCCTTGTGCTTAAAAATCCTGATTTTGGTGTAAAGTGCAATTTACCCAAAATATGGAGTGTAACCTGTAAAATATACCTTCTAGTATATCTTTTATGACTCTTCACATCATTTAGAGAAAAAATGATGAGAGGGGCGCTTCAATTAAATAAATTGGATAAGAAGGATGACCTTTGTAGTGAAAACACCTAGTAAGAGTAAGGAGACCCTTCATATATGTACCTTAGTATGCATGTTGGTTTTCTCTACCCTTAGATCTTTAGTTTTGATGAGCTTTGCATAATATTATCATGCTTGGACGTGCCTTAGAAAGAAGAAGGGACTTAGATGAGAAATCTATGTTTTAGAGGTCCTTATGGTGGAAAACAACCTAAGGTATATAAGCCTAGTTCCTTGTAAAACAACCAAACGTATTCCCTTCACTTCCTCACTTCTCATCTTTCTCAACCGACCAAGGCAAAGCTCTGGAGCTCAGGGAAACAACCAAACTGTTCTAAGGTAAGAGAGCACCATCTTCTAGCTTGGATTCATGGAGGAAATCCTTGTATAAGGTTGGTTTCATGGTTAATTCACTTAGGTTTCTTGTTCTAGCCGATCATCTCCATCTTTTCCTTGAAGAATCACCTTTGGCCAACCTGTGGATCTCAAGACGCCATTAAAGGCTTGAAGCTTGGATCTCTAGGAACAACGTTTGAGGCGGGTTTTATAACTCTAAACCTTGCTTTGTTATGCATACTTTGATTCTTGCAAATAATAGTTAGTTTTTCTTCTTCCCCATCTTTCTTTGCACTCTTGCAAGCTTTTTCGTAAAGAACAGACCTTGGTTTCAAGGTTGAAGACGAAGGGCGTTAATACCTATGTTGGTCCTTATCCAACTTTATTAAATGATCTTGGACCAATAGGTCTAAACGGTTTGCAACCGTTTGAAATCAAAAAGGGGTTCAACCCGTTTGATCTCAAACGATCTTGCAAGATCGTTTAGTTTTAAACGGTCTTCAAGACCGTTTGATAGGGTTGACCAAGGGAAGACCGTTTAAGGAACTTTTGTAAACATATTGAATTTAATTCCTACAAAGAATCATAACCCAATTCCAAACCAATCACAAGTTGAAGGCACTTCAACTCCTTAAACCCTAATCGGGTTGAATTGAGGTTTTCAATGATAGATTTTGGTGAATTTTGGGTTGAAGGACCCAAACGGTCTCAAGACCGTTTGGGGGTTCACTCAAACGGTCTTAAGACCGTTTGGTGACAGCCCAAGACCGTTTGGAGGTCTAGGGTTAAGGAAATTTGATGGTTTGAGGGTCCAATTTCAATAGGTTGATGAATTGATAAAAATGTTGGTTTTGGACCTAGTTAGGGTTCAATCCTTATCAAATTGATTTAGTTTTTGATAAAACTTTGGGCAAACGGTCTCAAGACCGTTTGGAGGATATCCAAACAATCCCAAGACCGTTTGGGCCAAGTTTGGGCCCAATTGAAGCTCAATTGATGGGTTCACACTCGTTTAAGCTCAAGTGGGTTCACACTCGTTTAAGCTCAAGTGGGTTCACACTCATTTAAGCTCAAGTGGGTTCACACTCGTTTAAGCTCAAGTGGGTTCACACTCGTTTAAGCTCAAATGGGTTCACACTCGTTTAAGCTCAAATGGGTTCACTCTCGTTTAAAGCTTAAATGGGTTCAATTAAAGGATACCTTGTTTTATTCAAACCCTAATGACATGACAGTGGTGATTTGGTTTATGTTAATAAATGAGGACTTAACCCAACCCTATCTAGAGTGATATAATCACCATCTATTAGTAAGGAGAGATAAAGTACCATTTATGGTTAAAACTCAAATAAAGTACCTTCAATGTATATGAATATGCAGGATTAGGGTATGATCCACTTATGAGAGATCATGAAAACCCTAATTAAGATAATTGATGAGTCTTAACCTAATTTGAAAGCATCAATGATGATGTTTCTCATTCATGATGATGCTATGATCTCATTTCACTATGATGTGAATAGTAAACCCTAGTTCTAGGGTAATCATGAGTAATGTGAATAGTAAACCCTAGTTCATGGTAATATGTTGAAATGACAATAAACTCTAAACTCATGATTTTCCTTTAAGCATGAATTGTATGATCAAAATATGATATGAGGAATCATTATTCCTAATCATAATGAAAGGGTTGAATAACCCTAAATGATATAAACAAGGGAATCTTACCCTTTGTAAGGACATAAAAGTATAACCTTGAATTGAAAGGTTAATTCTATCTTATTGACTGCTAATCTGACTATGAATTGTTGATTATTATCAATCGATTTAATCATGCAGGTTCTTATAAGAGAATAATCATATCCAGGTAAGGATCATGACATCATATCCATTGAAAGTATGTCAATAGCTTATGAACCGAAATAACTATGTTGCCTAGATGCAAGTGGCATCATATGAAACTGATATGCCTTAAGGGCCATGAATGACATCAAGGTCATGCTAATAGATGACTTGATGCTGACATGTCACTTGATAGAAAGTGTTATGATGATATAAGGGTGTAAGTAACCATATTCCTGAATCATAGTGATAAGATGATTAAGAATTGATATCCATCTGATAACTGATATGAGTAATACATGTTACATTTAGTATTCTTCTTTTATAGCCATGTTTAGTACTTGAATGTTTGGAAACATGTATGATGCTAAAAGAATACTGAAATGTACCTAATAACCAAGTATAATCATATCATTTAGAGCTCTGATCATAGATCCATCATTGTCAGAGTTTAAATGATGGTGAAACCGGTTTTCCTAAGGGAACTCCTAGATCACATACTTTAGAGTATGTGGGGGAATATGGATGTGTATATCCTTACATCCTAGTGTAGGAGTTGATGTGGATATATCTTAATCCATCAACCCATCACTATATGTTTATACCAGGATGATGTAACACTATTCTCCCAAAGGAATCTTTTATACCGCATCGATGAGAGATAAACATGAAATCTTTCGATAGCGAAGAGAGTGCAGAATGCCACTGTGACTCTAATAGTGAAGTACCAAATTACCCTGGTGAGCTATAATAGCAGAGACACTAGATGTCCTGCATGTTTATCCTCATTCTGACTGAGGTAGTTGAAGGTCATGAGAATCCGGCTCTTTCGATGACCTAGTATGATACTGATGCGACTTACTAGTGATCGGTTGGAGCATGAGCGGTATACCTCATCTCCGCAGGGCATAATGATGTTTGTAAAACATAATCAACCGCGTAGCATAACTGCTTAGGTTGAACTACGAAGAATATTGATTGTTATTACATTGCTTGCATTTAATATCCTATTCAAGTATTAGTATACATGTTCTTCATATTCCTTAATAAAGGTGAGTAATTGTTATCAAGCCTGCTGTGAGTAATCTAAGTTACCTGCTCATGATATTCCTTTGATAGCTTTTAACAAAGTTTCTGGCGGAGAGTTATAACTCTCGTTGGGACAATTATTTGAAATTGTCTCACCCCGTAGATTTCTACCTTTAGGTGGACGTCAAGGTCGAAGGAGTCGATCTACAGGTGGATAGAAGCAACAGCAAAACCAGGAGCAACAGTGATTTTAGGTGTAAACACTGTGCTGTCTAGTCTTGTAGTTAGAATAGTCTTATGTCGACTCTGTACACTCAGGTCCTAGGAGTTTGTTGATCTAAGAATTTTGAAGTCTTGAGATTTTGTATCATGATGTATATAATCACTCGAGAAGTGATTTATCAGAGATGTAAACAGTTCATCTTACTTTTATAAAAGGAGTTTCAGGTTTTTGAGATCTCATTTTCGAAAAGTTTTAATTTCTCGTGATTTTTCGTATTCCGCTGTTAATCGAATCACTTCCGCTATGTTTATTTTGTGTTTTGGAGATCAGAGCCCACAACAACGGTGTATGAAAATATACCTTTCAATTGGATACATCCAATGATACTGAATAGGGTCAGCTATCTTAGCTTCATAAGAGAGATAAATTGATAAAATCATCATAATGTCAAAAAAACATGGAGGGAATATCTTCTCCATCTCACAAAGTGTCACAGCTATTACATATTCAAATGCAGCAAAATAATTTGGATCTATTACTTTAGTGCACAACCTTTGAAAATAGTGACAAAGATTAATAATACATGACTTATCATTCTTACTGGGCAAAGATAGAGTGACAACCAAAGACAGAAGTTGTTGCATCAACACATGATAATCGTGACTTTTCATTGGTAGCATCTTCTGATCCTTCGGCCGTGCACATCTAGATATATTAGACGCATACCCATATGGAACTTTGACAGATTTTAGGAGGTTCCAAAATAATATTTTTTCATCTTTTCTCATTATATAGCAAGCTGGAGGTAGGAAGGTATATTTACCAACTTCTTTTGGATGAAGCAGGAATCTAATTTGCATATCCTACAAATCCTTCCTTGCATTTAAGTTTTCCTTGCTTTTGTCCTTCAAACTTAGCAATGTTCCAACAATACTCTCACATATATTCTTCTCAATGTGCATGTTGGTTCCTTACAATGTTAGACTTCCAGTATGGTAGCTCAAAAAATATGCTTTTCCTATCCCAATTGTGTGTTGAATCTTTACCTCTTGACCTTTTCTTTCCAATTATAGTTCTTTCATCCTCCATTTGTGATAAGATTTGAACTCTAGAAGGTGGTTTAGGTAGACTTCTAAATTCTTGCTCACCATTAAATGCTTTTGCTTCTTTTCAAAATTTGTGACTGCTTGGCAAAAACCTACGATGTTCTTTGTAGCAAACTTTACAGCTATGTGGAAACCAATGTGAGATAGTATTTTTATTACAATAAGGACATGCTTTGTAGCCTTTAGTACTCCAACCAGAGAGATGGGCATATCCTGGAAAATCACTAATAGTCCATAGTAAAGTAGCATACATCAGAAAGAATTTCGTGGTTCCAACGTCATATGCATGTACACCAATAACCCATAGTTGTTTCAACTCATCAATCAATAGACACAAGTACACATCTATATTTTCTGGTGAAGTTGGTCTAAGAATGAGTAGGGACAACATAAAATATAGTTGCTTCATGCACAATCAAGTAGGTAAATTATATGAAACAATCACAACATGCCATGTACTGTAAGAATTACTCATTGTCCCAAAAGGATTAAATCTGTCAGTTGCAAGTCCCAATTGAATATTTCTAGCATCTGCCAAAGTCTAGATGCATAACATCAAATGTTTTCCATGCAGGTGAATCTATCAGGTGTCTTAACTTGTCATCTTTTTCATATTCTTCTGCATGCCACCTCATTAAGGAAGAGGTTTTTGATGACATGAACAAACACATTAGGCGTGGTATAAGTGGAAAGTGTCTGAGCACCTTGACATGTATTCTCTTAGTTTGTTTTGCATGCTCATCATCATCATCTAGGCTTGTATTGTTTTCCATCTTGATACTCTACATGTATTGTAGATGTCTTTATCACCAGAATCCTTCCAAAACAACATGCAACCATTTGGACAAACATGAATCTTCACATAATCTAAGCCCAACTCCTTAATTGTCTTTCTTAGCTCATAAAAGGAATTAGGTAACTATTCTCCTTCTGGTAGTATCTTATTAAAGAACGTAAGAAACATAGATGATGCTTTCTTACTCAAGCCATTAAGACAAACCGGGTGATAGAATTATAGGATGCAAGCAAGTTCGCTAAATTTCTTACACCCTGGATATAATTATGTCTCAGAATCCTTTAACAAGATATAAAATTTGTCAGCATTGAAATGTTGATCACTAGCCGACTCTACTCATTCCATATTTCCATCTTCACTGAAACTCGGAAAAGCATCATGCAACATATCTTGTAAATTTTTAGCATTTAGGCAATCACCCTGATTAGTAGGAGCATCCATTTGAACATCGGCATCTTCACTATGAAAAGCCCAAGAAATATAGCTTGGTAAGAAGCCATGCCACAATAGATGAATCAATGCAGTCTTTCTGGTGACCTGGTATACATTAGCACACTTTCTACAATGGCATACAATCTTGTCTCCAATCGTTAAATGTTCAAAAGAAAAATAAAATTTTTTTGATACTCCACATAAGTATTTACTACTCATTCGGTCATCCTCATCTATCCAAGACTTATCGATTCTATAAAAATAGTAAAACATATAACATATTTAAGTAAGTATGCCATATAAAAAAAGACTACAATATGAGAAAATACTAGTGAAATCATGCAAATGAAGTTCACATGAGCCTATCTGCCTAGGCGGGCGCCCAGACATTTTTGAAATACATTTTATAAAGATAAAAGAACATACTTATAATAAGGATAAAATAACATTTATAATGAAATTTATCACTAATTTGTAACATAATAGGATATGTATATTGGTATTATTTCAAAACCTACTACAATGTCAAATGTTGCTAAAATTTCTGACATTTGGTAACAATTTTGTTCAAAACCCAACTAGGTTGGAGATTCTACTTTTGGCCTTCTTGGTAAGACCATTTTAAAAAATTGTGCTATATCAAACTTCCATAATGTTTTGAACTCAATAAACCTTTTCTAAAAACCTTAAATAGCACTAAAATGCTTCCCAAATTCTTATCCTTTGGTAAAAATAATTTGGAATACCCAATTAGGATGGAAATTATACTTCTAGAATTCTTAGTAAAAGATTCTAAATACCCTAGATACATCAAGCCTTTGTAAGACATTGATTTCAAGAAACCCCTTCTTCAAAGACCAAGACAACGTAAGAACAATGCAATTTTTTTTGCCATTTAGTGATAATCATTTGAAACTCCAATCAGGTTGGAGATTGTAGTCTTGACCAGTTGGATAAACTTTGTTAAAAATGTAATTTTCATCAAGTATTTATAATTTATTGATCTCAGTAATCCCCTTTTGAAACCCAAGATAGAATCAAGATGCTACACAACTTTTATCCCGTGGTAAAACATATTTTTTAAAAAACTTCATCTTGATGAAGCCTTCATAAGGTTTGGATCTCGATGGACCATATTTTTAAACCCAAGTATGTGTCACAATGTTGCCAAATTTTTATACCATCTGATAATAATCCTTTTTGAAAACACAATTTGATTGGAAGTTCTTATCTTGACTTTTTTATGAAACCTCTTTTGAACCCAAGTTGCATAAATGCACGTGGTATTTGAACTCAGTGAACTGATATTTTCAATAACAAAATAGTGCCAAAATGTTGCCAACTTATTTTTGACAACTTGATCAAACTTTCTCAAAAGAAATTTACCCGCATCAAGCCTAATTATGCTCGATCCTGTTAAACCTTTTTCTTAAACCTAGTTATAGATGGTTGAATTCTGTTGAATTCCATAATCCTTATGTAGATAAATTTTCCATGGAAGATTCAAAACTACAAAATTCTTAGAACTACCAAGATAAGCTTGCAGGATCCTCAATATTGTTAGGCAACAAATACCTAGAATCCCAACAATACGTTGGCACAATTAATATCAGATTGTAATAAAAAAATCCATATATAAAGCTATAATAATTAATAATCACTGACTTAATACAAATGATAAGATAGGAAACACATCTTCACTAGCTCTCACAATAACAAATGTAAAAGACAACTATTTTCCTCCCTACATAATCCATGATGAAGAATATTTGAGGATCTTGATTTTGGCCTATCATCACACCCATTTGAGGCCCATGGAGAATGAGGAAATATCTACACTTACATCTACCATCTATGAGGATGAATGGTAGTACAGTGGACTTAGTTTCTCTATAGGGAACCTCAATCGTTGATTAAGTCATCAACAGATAAAAACTCAACAAATTAAACCACATAGATATTGAGCCATGACAAGATGGATCCACACTGCTATATCCATGCAAGGATTCATGGCAAATGTTATAACTCTCATAGGGAAATCCATAAAGGAAATTATCTTAATTTTCTAGGGTAGAATATCCCATCATAACCAAGTCAAATCAAGACCACTTGATGAATCCTTCTCATCTCTACTTGCCCCTTTATGCATAAGAGGAAAGTTTCTATATTACCCATCACACCCCACAAAACAAACCTGAGAATGAGTCTTGAATGATAGTATGAAAACCCTTGCCACACAATGGGATTTTTATGTACCCTGTCTTGGTTCATTCATTTCCCTATCATTGCATTTTTTATTTATTGTGGAATTGTGCACTCTATTTCAAATCCCCCTTTCAAAGGGACATATTTATGTTCAACATCTTGTTTAGGCTTGTAAAATCTGACACTTACTTATAATGTGTAACATGTACTTTCACCAGCAGACATGTGACTCAAGGCCACTCCTCTAAAGAAGCCCTAATATGCTCCATTCCTAGAAACTTATAGAATCATCTAATTACATAACATATGGAGCTAATCCTCAAAGCATGCCACATGAAGATAGTCAGTCAGTCATCCAATATGCATATCTTGTGTTCCAGATCAAAGAAAACCAAGGCTATCGTGTCTATTACAAGCCTCACTTTGAATAGTTCATCTAGCAACATTATCTCCAAGCTATATGATCCGCAATCACCATATCTACACCAACTGCTTGTACTATAAGATAGTTGAAGAACAATTTCTAGAGACCAAAAGTATTTTAGAATGTGAAGAATATGATAAAGTTTTGTCTATGGGTCCACCATAGAACCATGTTTCTTTCAATGGGTGTTATTCAGGTATGCTATCTGGTCCACCTAGATTTTCTATTTTGGATGCCTAGCATAAACCCTCGTGGGTCTTTATAGTATATCCCCCCACCGCGTGCATGCCAAGCATGCATCACTTGTTTATGACTGTGCCTACACCTCTAGTAGCCCAAACAATCATAGGAGGATTCAAAATTCTAATTTTGGTAGCTGACCTAGTCAATGGCCATGTGGGTGATGTTGAACCCTCAAATAAGAAGCAGAAGGCCTACAACAACCCACAATAAACATCATCTCATGCCTATCTCCATACATGCCTTGTAGCTCATACCAAAATGATTATCCCAATGCTAGAGTACTGAGGACAAAACCACCAAGGTGTTGATGCAAGTTCTAATTCAAACCAAGAATTATTATAAATTATGTTGGAATCACAAGAAATGGAACTGAAAGAGACACATGATCTAGAGATATTATTAAATAAGTTTGGTGACTTTGCCTAATTCTCGTAGGTGCACCTTTCCAAGAAATTTGGCGTCCCCATGTTCTGTAAATACAAAGGGTGTAGAGATCTCAATCTCCACACTTATTCATACTATATACACATCGCCAAATTGAAGAATGTTAACAAGATATTAATTTGTATGTTTCAAAAGTCCCTCCAGTCACCTAGGCTTCTAGTATTCAGTTACCTCGAATTGTAGTAGGTAACATCAATGTGATATTATCTAGATATTTACAATCCTATACTTGATGAAGATTTTTCCACCATTGCTATATTTTAGTGTTATATTGAAATCTACCAAACACTCTATTCTATGGATAGGAACAAAGCATCTGGATCTGATGGAGTTGACCGTGAGTTCATGTTTTGTTACTAGAGAATGTTCATCGATACTGTCACTGATGCTTTATAAGGTTATCATTTACCTTCACATATCTGTGATGTAACAACAATACTGCCGATTGTGGTGGATCATTAACATTATCTTTCTCTCACATTGCATTGCATATACACTGGTGCTGCCGATTGTGGTGGAGAGTATAGAGACGGAAGTACCTTGATTGCAGCTGGCAAGTCGCTGACGCTCCTCTCCCGACTGCTGGTGCTCCTTTCCAAGCTACGTACCTTCCTCTACGCAGTCGTCGGTTTGCACAGTCGCCAGCACCAGAAGGTTTAGGGCCGATCGTCCCAGGGGGCGTAGAATCAGGGTCTCCTCTGGTCGTCCACATGCAGAATTAGGGACTGAGATCATGGAGGGGGGGGTACCAAAATTAGAATAGCGTGAAGCCAATTGCAAGCGCAAGCGGACTGCCCGCTACTAAATTGGCATTTTTTAATTGTCCAAAATAATATATATAAATGCCTTTAAAATTTACTATTTTGATAAACTGAATAGTAGGGGGATTAGAGGCATTTTATATAAAAATGCATGTAAATTAAATAAATAGTGGCCTTTTTTATTAAAGCCACTAGAATAAATGCCACTAATGAGCATTTTTGTTGTAGTGTCAGTTGGTGGTACTTTGTTGGTGCTGCGACATCGACATCGACGACACTCTGTCTGATCAGCGGAGGACCCACATCAGCCGACGGCACAGAGGTGGTGCATCAACCACGACGGTGGATCCGAGCAGCGGAAGATGCACACGGTTGGTGGCACATACTTGGTGACGTGGCAATGACTACAATATGTCCAATCAGTGTGTGACGTGCATCGAGTCTGTCAGGCGGAGAGTGTTCTAGCAGAATGTCGGAATTCTAGTTGGAAACACCAACTAGAATGAGTACCTCAAAAGAAAACAAGATAGGCGCCATCGTCATGAGAAGAGGTGACCGGGTCAACAGTTGTAGCGGCAACAAGCTATCCCCAGTAGTTGTAGTGGTGTCGTGAGAAGAAAAAAAAAAGAGAAGGTTTGTACACATTGGTGTAATTCTGTTATTCCTTATCTTTGTTCCCAGATGGAAAAGCTTATTAGATTTAGAGGTGATTAAATTTAGACAGTGTGAGTTGTAATATATATAGTACTTGTTGACCGGTATTGTTCCATATTTTTTTCTCTTCTTGTCTTGGGGAGAAGGTTCCACGTTAAATCTCACGACTTCAATCTACAGAGCATCGTCATTTGGCCACCACCAATTCCTAACATAATTTTGGTTTTGCAAGCCTATTTTTTGGAGTGGTTGTAGAGACGCTGGCAGACCTGGTGGGCTGTTAAAAGGGCCACATATACTAAGACGCCTAATGATTGAAACATCGCTTGGACTTGTCAAAGAAAACCTCTTGAATATCCAGAACCAACAAGGATACTGCCCTCTTGATATGCCAAACCAAGAGAACGTGGTTGTAGTGCCGGAGCCATCTTAACTGTAAAAAGGACTATATATACTAGGGCCCTTATGTTCGATGGAAAGCTAGGCCTTTATGATTGATAGAAAGCTTGAACTTTGTCAAGAGAAAACCCTTGCATTGTCCGGTACAAGAGGATGTAGTCCTCTTAAGATTGTCACAACTAAGAAAATGTTGTTCTATGTATATGTTAGAGGAATGGCCGCATTAAAGGAGATCGTCAGTCAAAGGTCAAAGATGCACGCAGTCTTTCACGTGCATAACACAGTAAAAGTACTTGCATGTATGAATTAGGTATACGAAATTCAATTGTACATGTAACGTAACATATTATTAGTGATGTCTTGGGAAGTATAGAAAAATAAGTGATGTCTTGGGAAGCATAGGAAAACAATGTAACCACAATGTGTATGTGGAGAATTTCACATGTTGTGGGAAAAGCTCAGTGGGTCGAAACTTGACATGAAAAACTACTAATTAAGAAGTTATATGTGGCTTGTCTTAAATTTTAGCTCAAAGAATACAAAAACTATCGAAAGATACAAATGTTACAAATTTAACATGTTGCCACATCAAAAGACTTCCTAGGAAAACATCCCCTTGCGGAGAATCTTGGACTAGAAAAACATCTGAAGTGGTGGACAACTCGGAAGATAGAATAGGAGTGGCCGTGTAGCCCTCCTTCCTCTCTTCTTCCTTGCTTCTTCTTCTTGTTCAAAAGAACAACAACAACAAGAGAAAAACATGCATCTGATCTATGCATACTTGTGACTTGTTAATTGCCGGGCTCATTTAGGCTATGTTTGGTACGTGGTGAAAATATTAATGACGACGGGGATGGAGAAAGTGATGGAAAAAGAGACATTAATGGCGATGGGAAAATTATTAAGATCTGTTGTTTGGTTGTGCATAGTGATAAAGATAGATAAAATTTAAAAAATATTATCTGTTATATGGCTATAGAGACAAGAAAGAGAATATTTTATTAAAAATATCATACACAATTAAAAATCATATTTATTAGAATATTTTTTTGCATGTGTCTAAATAAATAATGGACTCTCGAAAGAAATTTCTTTCACTACTATCATTCACCATTTTTTATGGGACAAAAGCAAATCAAATTTCACCATGGATTCACCATGATTTCCCACCCATGACAACCAAACAATATTTTTTGCTTCACCATGTTATCCTTTCCATAAATCACCATGTAACAAATGCATCCATATGTTCTATTGGGCAACGCATTTGGTAGCGTCCCATACAAATATGCAGACGCGGTCAGTTTTAAAAGAATTTGGGCAGCCCAAACGTAGCATGGCCTAACAGCAGTGAAGTTGGACCTTGAGAATCCGAAGGGAAAATTGGTCTTGTTGTATAGCTCCAACGGCCAACATGGCAACAACTGTCAGAACCACCGTCATTTTGAAGCAATGGAGCAATGGAGAGCGATCGACTGCTGAACGGGCAATTAATGACGCTTGGCGGTTATGGAGAGCGATCCACTGCTGAACGGGCAATTAATTACCGTGGGCAGTTGTGCCTTCCGTGAGGCGGTGAGGGGTAATTAACCCAATCCATATCATGTCCAAGTCCTAGTGAGGCTCGCCCAGATGAGATGGAAGTCCAAAGATTCAATCTTCCCTCCAGTCCAAATGGAGTGGCTCTCCTCGTGACATTTCATTTGAACTTCAATATGGCAAGTTCCTTAAATTAGTAACGGACCGTTTGGGTTCCAGCATTATGAATACCGCCAATTTATGCCTAAATTGTATCGTGCGAAATCCCGCTCCCTCCGAGCGGCTCTTGCTGCAACTCAAGCTACAGAGTTGATGAGCCCGAGCACGTCTGTTGAGACCCAGCCTGACGGAAACATAGTGATCTGAAAGCTTGTTGATTTTGACGAGCTTTCAAAATGCCATTTTTGGCTATTATATCTGAAGAATATAGTATTCAGAATCACTGCTGAGTAGATATAATACAGCGGCAGCAGTATCAGACTGCTGCATTTTAAATTTTCTTTCCCAAACTAAACTTTTTTTTTTTTTAAAAGAATTGCCTTCGTAGCTTGTGAGAAAGATTGTTATTTGTGTGGACTTTTTTTTTTACTTTTAACTAGTCTTTACTAATAACTTCACATTATCCGTGGTATCCTAGATAAATATATTTGTCCATGATTAATAATAAGAATTTTTATTCAAGTCCGTGACATTCTGATTGTAACTGAAAATAACATACCTCATCCTATGTAAAATTAATTCTTATAAGATACTTATTTCTTTTCCTACTCACAAGTTAAGATATACGATGCGTCAATCATAGATGAAACGATATTTTTTCAATTTAGAATGTCAATGGTGCCACCCTATAATAGTGAATATAAAATATGAGGCATATTTCTTCTTGTCAAGATCACATGCTAAATCTATATCTATAAAATTTGTAAGAACTGGTGGTGTACCGTCAAAGTATAATCAATCATTGGATGTATCCTTCAAACGTCTCAATAACTATTTTAAAATATTCTAATGCTACTTTCCAAGTAAGAAAGATATCTTTTAGTTATATCAACTGCATGTGTACTGTCTAGGCAACTGCACACCATAACATACATAAGACTTTTTACTGCTAGAAGAGTAGGATATGTAAGTCATCTTTTGCATTTTCTATTCAATAAAATGAGATTGTTTCCTACCCTGTCTAAATGACTGGCAAAGGAAGTATCAAATGGCTTCACTCACTTCATGTTGAATATGTTAAATATTCTCTCAACATATTTCTTCTGAGACAATCAAAATTTCTTTGCTCTATTTTTGTGCCTGATGTCTATGTCAAGAATCCATTAGGCAAGTGCAAAGTCTTTTATGTTAAAAAACTTACCTTTGTACAGTATACCCTTGGAGGGGCGCTATTGGCGTCTGGAGAAGGGCCTACATTTTTGTTCAATGACAATGTAGACTAATGGAAATAGGTGATGTTTGGTTCACAATATTGGTGATGGGATAGGACTTGAAATCCATTACTAATCCCAATCCTATGTTTGTTTACATAAAAAGCATTTAAGGATACTAATCCATGGATAACAAGAGTCCCATCTCAATAGGATTTTTGAGTTCCAGACCCCCCTAGGTATTCAGCAGTATAACTATTTGCACGCTCCCGACCCCGACCCCCGAAACTTTTCTTGCAGCCGACTCCCGACACCTCTTCTGACGGCACGTCTCTTCCCCGATGTGCCCAACACTGCACGAGCATATCTTACTCGCTGAGCTCTTGACATCTGATTGAGTCTTCCTTGGAGCATGTAGTAATTGCACGCCGTTGCAGGGTCGCCATGGACGCGTTACACAGACGGCAAGGAAAGGCGCCATATTTTATCAATTGCTTATTTGTGATCGACAATATTGTGCGATCCTCGTCAATGTTTGTCATCTTATCATGCTGCTAATCTTTCGCAATCTGAACCAATCTTGGTATTTGATTAAGACGCTCTTCGCATCATGTGAATGTTAGCAGTTGGAACCTGCTGCTGGTAGAAAAAAATTGACTTGAGCTTTTATATTGCTGATTCAAACGTGATTGACTAACAACCCAACATGTATTTTTTTAATCCTATTCTCAATAGTTACTTAACTAATAGATGACGATCTAACACATGCTATATAATTTCTGTTTATGATATACTATTCTAGATTGAACAAGTAGCAGGCTAAAAACAGTTGACGCAACTGCTAACAAAAAAATAATCAATCAGTTTGTGTTCTTTCAGCAAGCATTCTCATGTGTAAATGCCCAATTCGTATAAGTTTGATTATAAAGTCGACTTATGATTATTAAGTTGACTTTTTGTTAATATCCACGGATCTAGATAATTCTGAAAACATAACACATGATCGAATGAACAATTAGAATGATTAAGTAGCATTGCCACTAATCCTATCCTACACGCAACCAAACATAAGATAGGATTACCGAACCTCCCATCCTCTATATATACTTTCCAATCCCATCCACTTGCATATCCTACTCTAATCCTTTACAGCGATACATGGAAGTCCCATCAATCAATGAGAATAGGAGGAAGACGAGATACCAAGTCTATGAAAATCCATCATAGATCAACATTTTCTTAAGCTCATGGATCGATCAACATGGCCATTGTTCTAAGATGGTGTGTAGATATAAAAGCTCGAACCTACCATAAAAATCAAGGAATTATGTTAAGAACATTAATAACTTAGCATAGGAAAACTAAATAGAAGGTGATTGTAAAGCAAAATATGTGAAATTTAAATGCAAAATTAGGCCAAAAAAAGAGAATAAAAATAGGATGAATATGCACTCATCAAATCAAGACAAACTTAATTTCTCATCCTTGAGTAACACAAATCTAAAACATGTATTAAATGAATTCTTTCAACTCATGTGATTGCGTAAATTCACATCATGTTAAATTTCCTACCAACTGGTATGGAAAAGATGCCCAACTTCCTGAGATCATAGAACAAATATAAGTATTTGTCATTCTCAATTTCACTTATTAAAATCATTTACTCACCACTCTCCCAAATACCAAGCACATCTAAGAGTTGCATGGGAGCTTAATGAATCATGCAAAACAACAATAAGCATATAATTTAACATAGGGATGCATGAAAAAGATGTCAAAATGAGACATTCATTGTGTCCCTAAGTGAAAAGAAAAGGGGATGTGGAAGGAGATGAAAATCTATCCTTATTTGACTTGAGATTGCATTCTTTTCCTTACACAATCTTTGCTTGTGCACATTGACATCTTCTCTCTATTTTTGGTGATACACCCCAACTTACATAGAGAGGGGTAAGGAATAAGAAGACAAAGTAAGGAGGAGCATATGGCACCCCAATTTAAGGTTTGTAATTGTTTTGTTCTTTATTTTCTTCTTGTTGGATGGAAGGGTAAGAAGATGGAGAAAGAAGTATAGAAGAGGTTCAAATCATCATACAACTTGACTCAAAATTTAGTGCATATGGCTGTTCTTCTAGTTTCATTATGCTCAAACATTGACAAGATAGGAAAAGAAATGATGATTCCATGAACCCATTTCACTAGTTTTTAGGTTCCTCAAATGCTTGCATCTTTTCTAGGGGAACACTAGGTTAGAGATATAAGCAACATAGGGTAACTTTTTAACCATTATTTTGTTCAAAAACTAGTCATTGTGAGTGTCATTTTGAATAAGGGGACTCAAATGATGAAGATATGCAAATATGAAAATAGAATATGAATCTAAGATGTTTAGATATTTTCTAAGAACAAAAAATTTGAAAAAAATTCTAACGTGTCATAAACATAAATATATGAAATCTAAAGTAAAATTAGATAGGTGTGGATGAAAATTGGAGCATCTACACCCATACTTCACCCTGAACTTAGATATTTTCTCATCCTAGATAAAACACAAAATTTGAGATGGAGGGGAAGAACTCAGCTAGTGGGATCAGACATTGTGGTTGCTAACCATGCAAAGTGCATCTATTTATAGAAAAATTGTTAGAACTTATGATATTTTCATGAGATGCACCACCTAACAGTGCAAAGATGAGACAGATATAAAAAAATACATATGATTAAATAAAATAATGCTTATTTCCTTCTAAGAAGTGCCTTTGTTTATCACCAATGACATGGCGACCATCATAAAATAGTGTTTGAGGTGTTGAACATTGACATTGACATTGAATTCTCCTATTTTCTCGCTCCATATAGTGTTCTCTCTATGTGGAAACTTTGATCAATGATAAGAGGTCCTCTATCATTATCTCTTGAGATTTCATGGGAATAGTCAAAGATGATAATTGTGCAGTAGCACTTGATCTCCAACTAGCATATCTTTCTGTAGGGCTTTGGGTAGTAGGCCCAGTGGAAATACAAATATTTGTTTGATAGAACACAATCTAATGAATCTATCTTAGTCATATAACATTGCTATATTAAATAAATAGAAGGGATATCCAATATACATTGGTGCACACTAGTTGTTCAAGAACTAGATACGTCTTATTTTAGTGTAGATCTTGCACTTCTAGATCTAGATCCAAAGTGGTTGTTGTTGTTGTCATCTTTTCATCATAGCAATGCCTAGGATTCTTATTATTGAAGCATATTGTTCCCAAGCCTTTGTCTAAGGACCTCAACCTCTACATCATCTAAGAAAACTAGGGAACTCTTGTTGCACCACCTTTGTCTCCAAGAGGAAGCAAAACTTAGAGTTGTTGACGTGCTAGCGTTGCTCTCTTTCCTTCTCCTATTGTAAGTTGTTGTCCTGAGTTGAGTTTTTCTCTCTTCATAAGGAAGAACTCTTATACAACTTGTCCCATAATGTCTCTCAAGTGTTCCTAAACCCATGGATGTACAACCCTTTATATAAGAGTCATGGTCTTAGAATTTCCAAAATCCAATCACGTTCTCAATCGCTACTAAAAAACATACTCAAATAAGGAAAACTTAGATAGTAATACCAATCACTCAACTCTCTTTTTGATTCTCTCGAATAGGACCAATTTGGACTTTGAGTCAATTGGCTCGCTGGACTATTAATCCTGGACCTATTCAAGTTTTCCAATTCGATTCCAAATCAAAAAATGCAAATTTATTTTTTCCCTTGACTAGTTATAGTTGCCCAACTCACTTTCATGTTACCTGACTCGTCACTTCCCCAAAGTGATGATCGATTGATTGGATAATAATCAATCATTTAACTAAACAAAACCATTTAGTCAACTAAATGGACCTTACAATCCCTAACTAGGCCTTCCAGTCACCCTACTCGATTGAAAATCAACATGTACACAATTTCAAACTATTCTTATCATATATTTGATCGCGAACTTCAATTTAATTATGCATCCTTATGTGTCTGATCTTGTAAATTCCACATTATTTTAGTATTCATGTTCATAACTTAACAAGAAAAGATTTGTAGCTAGAAATACATCATTTCTAAGCAACTAGTTGGAATAAATTGAGAACAATTTGAACTGTAAAGTGACCAATGTTATCATGAACATATAATCTCTTTGTTCCAAATATCTAGATTGAAATTGAGACATGAATTTTTCATCCTCTTGACATTCAATCTATGTTGCTTGAACTAGAGCAGAATATTGAGCTTGTGTGAGCCCAATATCATATATTAACTCACATGAGCATGTTCATGTATTTTATAGTCTCACTTGTCAAGTGTTCAAAATTTCTATCCAATAGAAGGACAATTACATGTACATTATACATACTAATCCACAAATCTCACAGTGCACCCAATCACCACCTATATGAAAACCCTGTTGACTCAAGGTCAATGTTGACTCTAAGTCTAAATTGCCAAATCCTAGTTTTGATGATGACTAACCATTCCAATTATTTGTCTCTAATGCTTCTACTTGAGTGATTTCAGGTAGGCATAGACACACTTCAAATGTCTTAACTTACGCATCCTAATTTGGAGAAAAGACAAATCAAAATCAATGCAAGTGCACTTTTGTGGAATATGATGTAAATCCATTAGAATCATGTTATAAGTCACTTGTAATGACTGTATGACTTGTAATTAAGCCTATAAAAATCAAGAGCACTTAAATCGAATATTTAAGCATTTAAGTGAAATTTTCCAAAATTTATTACAGGCTATTTTTGGTCGAGTTATAAACTCGACCGATCCCTTGATGGATTTTGAGAATGTCATGGTTTGATCGAGTTTACCTCACATAGAACTCGGACGATCCCTAAAATGGGAAAAACTGATTTAAGTGATTGGTTGAGTTTCGTCTAGGATAAACTTGATCAATTCTTCAAATCTTCTTTGTCGAATAGTGCAATTGGTTGAGTTTCCCAAATGTAAACTCGATCGATCGCATTGTACAGAGAAGTGCAGAAAAGTGTTTCTAACCATGGGAGTGTTGAAATACTAAAAAAAAATTATCCATTGCAACACCCCAAATGGATAGAGTTCATCCTTAAGTGTTCCCAAAGGCTAGTAGGCATCCCCAACTATAATTAGGACCCCTTGGGCTTCATCCCATGGTTGTACTAGCACTATGAAGGTCCCTATTCTATAGTTGAGTGCATCCTATAACCTCCTCTCTCTCTCTAAGATTAATCACTTGCTACATCCATTAAAGTGAGTAGGAGATTTGTAAGAGAGCTAGTCCTACATGTATATATAGTGAGGCTCTCACTTCTACCACCTTTGAATCTCTCATTCAACCATGAAGATGAAGGTTATCTCTCTTGGCTAAGAGAGGTCAAGAAAATCAAGGAAAGACATCCCTTGGTGAAAGCTTCTCCTTGGCGAAGATGAAGTCAAAGGTGGAAGATACAAGAAGAGTGGGAAATTCCTCAAAGGTTAAAGACTTGTGAAAGAGTGAGTGAGTCCTTGGTGAAGGTCAAAGACTCATTGCAAAGTGGGTAAGTCCTTATTGAGGTAGAAGACTTTTGGTTGGATAGGTAAAGTCCTTTGGTAGGTTGTTGGCTCCCTTTCCCTCAAAGAGAAAAAAGTAAGGTCATATGTTGTAACTCTTATAAGTGAATATAAGAAGTAGACATGGTTAAGAAATCCTAAAGGTTGACCTCTCCAGGTAGTGGACTGACAATCTCCTAGTTTAGATATTAGAACCACTCTACATAACTTGTGTTCTTGTGCTTGTTTTAATCTCTCTCATACTTGCTATGTATGTTTAGTTTCACTTAAATTCCTATTTAGCAACTTTATCTTGTAATATATCTTGAAGGTCTAATGAATGTTGTTTAAGTGCCTTTTCGCTATATTCACCCCCCTCTAGAGAAAATCGCCCATCCAAGATCCAACAGGTGGTATCAGAGTGGGTCTTCTCCAAGCATACCTCTACAAGTAGGAGAAGATGGATGACTATCAAGGTGAGAGATACCTCATCAACATTCCAATATTTGACGAGAGCATTTTCCACTATTGGAAAAGAAGGCTATAATTCTACATCCAACGATCAAGTCTTGAGCTATGACAAATGGTGGAACGTCCATACAAGCTACCAGAGACAAGGATATAAGACTGGAATGATGCTACTTTGAAGAAAGAAACCTTTGATGCAAGAGCCATCAACATCCTCTATGCCTCGATGTCCCCCATCAAGTTCAACCAGATTTCCTCTTGTGAGACGGCCTATGAAGTATGGAGAAAGCTATGCATCACTTATGAAGGGACAAACCAAGTGAAGGAAAACAAAGTCTACACGCTCAAAGGGCTTCTTGAAAACTTCAAGATGGAAAAGATGGAAAGGGTGGCAGATATGTATTCAAGGCTCAACAACATTGTAAATGGTCTTTCCGTTCTAGGTCATCCTATGGCTAGAGGATAGATCAAATCAAAGATCCTTATAACTCTTCCTAAGAGATGGGAACCCAAGGCAACTTCCATTGAAGAAGTAAAGTCTCTTAGTGATATCCCCATTGAAGAGCTCATAGGAAATCTACAAGCCCATGAAGTCAAACTTGACAACTAAGATGAAGAAGTAAGATAAGAAGAGAAGGAGCTCAAGAGAAGGCTGAAATCAAGGCTCAAATTGAAGCTATTATTTGTCAAGCCTCTCCATCCTCTCATGTTGAAGATGACATGTACTCCAAGGGTATACTGTACAAAGGTAAGTCTTCCTTCTCCATCCGGTGCTTCAAATGTGGAAAGAAGGGCCACTTCAAGGAAGATTGTCCAGAAGGCAAAAAGACCCATCATCACAAGAGAAGAGAAGAGAAGTACAAGATGAAGGAGAAATGGAACAAAAGCTCATATGACTCCTCCAACTCAAGCTCAAGTTACTCCTTCAACTCAAGCTCAAGTGAAGAATCAAGTGAAAGATCTAGCTCAAGATCTAGTGATGAAGGAGAATGTCATTTTACTCTTATATATTCAACAAATGAAGACTCAAATGAGGTAAATCTAAACTCTTTATATAGAGAATATTTAATTGCTATTATTCATGCTACTTGTGCCTCTCTTAAGTCTTCTAAAAAGAAAAAGAAAAGACTTGTTAGAATTGTTGATAATTTACATGTTGAAATAGATGATCTTAAACATGCTAATATTTTCTTGGTAGATGATAACAATGCCTATCTTAGTCAAGTTGACTCTTTTAAACTTGAAAATGCTAGTTTCCTTGATAAGATTATATTTGTAGAAGCTCAACCTTTTATGTCTAGTTTTAATGTAGAGCATACTAATATTGTGAATTCTCTAATGATTGATATTGATGTTCTTAAAACTAAAAATGAGGACAAGGATTTGGCTTTGCAAGGTTTAAAATATGAAAATAGGATCTATCATTCTAAGATTACTTTGTTTGAATAAAAATGCTTCCTTGCTTGCTAAAATCAATGTCCTTGAATCTTGTTCTAGTTCTACTAGTAGAGAGAATAATGTTGCTACTCTTCATATTGATAGAGATTCTTATTTGACCAAAGATCTTTGCCTAGAAAATGATATTGTGCATGATAGAGATAATATAAATAATTTATCTTCTACTATTGCTTCTCTTATGCATGATAATCATTGTTTGAGATCTTCTATGCAAAGATTCGTATATCATAAAAAAAAATATTAATCAAATATTAGACCATACTACCCAACAAATGGGTAGAGATAGTATTGGTCTTGGTTCGTGCTAAAGAAACAACAAATACAAAGGACCTTCAATATTGAATGAAGAATCCTCTAGTTCTTAGTATAGGAGATTATGTAACCATTGCAATGAAATAAGTCATTATTCTACTTATTGTCCTTTTAGGAAAGCATCTAAGAGCAATAGGACTTGGGTTGTTAAGCTAACCCCTTTGGACCCAAAATATGATTGGGGACTATTTCTTCTTTCATCTTGTAGGTTACCTGCTAATGGATTGACTTGAGCTATGAATTTGCAAATTCATTTTTCAATCCACATAAAAGAAGAAAGGTAAGTTGTGTATGGGGTACAAACAAGTGGAAAAGAAATGGTAAGAGCAGAGGTAATGTTATTCTTCCTCATATCCAATCCTAACTTTTTTCTGTCAAGTTTGTGTGCACTATGCATGGTATTTTGTGATTCTCTTCACACTCTTACTCAAAAATTATTTCTAATGCTTTCATAGTGTATTACTAACTTGCTTACACATGTTTGGATATGGCTTATATTTTTAGCATGCCTCTTTATATATTTTTATGACATATATGTGCTTCTTGACGTAACTATTTTGGTTGAGCTTGTCCTGTTAGAAACTTGATCGACATGCACCAATAGGTGTTGCCAACATCTATTGTCAGTCGAATTGACAAAATATATAATTCGACCGACAACACTGTGCATAGAATTCACAAATAGCTTTTTGGATGATAATTTCCCTCTCATCTAGACTTTCTCAACCGATAATATTATTCTTTGGCACTCCCTTTGGTACCTTTATATATGCATATTGCAATGTTGTAAATTACATATCTTGCATACAACTCTTTCTTTCTAATTGCTATTTTTGGTATCACACAAGTGGCATCCCTATATCTTGCAATTACTTGTCTTGAGTTGTTATGTAGGTTTTGATGATGATCTCTTTGGATCTCTTGGTTGTATATTAAATTGCTTCCGTTGTGCTATAACTTGCTACATTTATCTAGTTGTATATCTTGTCTTGATACAACCTTAAGGCTCTTAGTGGTAATCATCTTTTGTTAATTATACATATTTTTTGGTGAGCTATATCCTTTCATGCTTCTAAAATTGCTTATCTTTTTGTTGGGATATATCTCTACATCTACTCATAGCTTGATCTATAACATGTGCATATTTTTCTATGATCTATATCCTTTTAGTAGTCCTAACTCGTGATACCATCTACTAGTAGTTCCTTTAGATGCAGTTCTAGCCTTGTTCATCTATTAATCAAATGGTATTCTAGTATATGATATGTTTGTATCTTGTTTCATACTCAAATTTTCTTTGAATTTCATATACACTATCTTGTATGTAGATATTGGAGCATCTTAAGAATTTATGTAGTTTTTTTTCAATGTTTTGCTGCAATGTTAGATTTTGGTGCAAAACCAATGTTCTTATGCAGAAACATCCTTCTAAGAAAGACTCATGGCTTTAGTCATGATCCCTGGCATTTTTTGGGCAAATTTCATCATCTTGAGGGTTAGACAAGACCCTAGTGTTATTCTTCTACTCTCCATTCTAACTTTTGATATCTCCTTTTTCTAACATGTTTTGTCTTAGCTTTTGAAATCCCTACTTTTTAAAATGACAAAGGGGGAGAAGGCATGTCTTATGTTAGACATGGAAAAGGCATGTGTGAGGATAAAGTATGTCTTATGTTAAATGGAGAAGACATATAAGCAGAGCATATATGAGTAGAAGACATAGTTTCTATAAATGTTAAGAAAGTTAACCTTATAGGAGAAATACCATCAATTGAGGGAGAGTATGAGAACTCCATGAGAATCAATTGAGGGGGATCATATGAACTCAATTCCATTTAAAACCCCTAAATTTCTCCAAAGATATGATTTTACTTAAAAGCTTTTGATACATTTATAGAATGGTTTGTCATTTTCAAAAAGAGGGAGAATGTTGACTCAAGGTCAATGTTGACTCTAAGTCTAAATTGACTAAACTCTAGTTTTGATGATGACTAACCATTCCACTTATCTGTGTCTAATTCTTCTACTTGAGTGATTTTAGATTAGGTATAAACACACTCCAAATGCCCTAACTTGTGCATCCTAACTTGGAGAAAAGACAAGTCAAAATCAACGCAAGTGCACTTTTGTGGAATATGATGTAGATCCATTAGAATAATATTGTAAATCACCTATAATGATTGTATGACTTGTAATTAATCTTAGAAAAAATTAAGAGAACTTAAATCGAACATTTAAGCACTTTAATGATATTTTCCAAAATTCATTATAGGTTATTTGTCGGCCGAAATACAAAATCAACCAATCCCTTAGTGGATTTTGAGAATGTTATGGTTCGGTTGAGTTTATCTAACACAAAACTCGACCTATCCCTGCATTGGGAAAAACTAATTTAAGTGATCGGTCGAGTTTCATCCAAGATAAACTCGACTGATTCTTCAAATCTACTTTGTCGAATAGTGCAATTGGTTGAGTTTCCTAAAAGTAAACTCGACTGATCACACTGTATGAAAAAGTACAGAAAAATATTTCTAACTGTTGGAGTGTTGTAAAACTTGAAAAATATCCATTGCAACACCACAAATGGATAGAATTCATTCTTAAGTATTCTCAAAGGCTAGTAGGCATCCCCAACTATAAATAGGACCCCTTGGCTTCATCCCATGGTTAGATAAGAACTATGAAGATCCCTATTCTATAGTTGAGTGCATCCTACAACCTTCTCTCTCTCTCTAAGATTAATCACTTGCTACATCCATTAGAGTGAGTAGCATATTTGTAAGAGAGCTAGTCCTACATGTATATCTTATGAGGCTCTCACTTCCACAACCTCCCGATCTCGCATTCAACCATGAAGATGAAGGTTCTCTCTCTTGGCTAAGAGAGGTGAAGAAGAGCAAGGGAAGGCGTCCCTTGGTGAAAGCTTCTCCTTAGCAAGGGTGAAGGCAAAAGTGGAAGATCTAAGAAGAGTGGATAATTCCTCAAAGGTTGAAGACTTGTGAAAGAGTGGGTAAGTCCTTAGTGAAGGCCGAAGACTCATTGCAAAGTGAGTAAGTCCTTGGTGAGGTAGAAGACTCTTGGTTGGATAGGTAAGTACTTTGGTAGGTTAAGACTCTTGGTTGGATAGGTAAGTCCTTTTATAGGTTGTTGGCCCCCTTCCCCTCAAAGGGAAAGTCGAGTATCCTTGTCCCAAAAAAGGAAGATCATATGTTTTAACTTTTATAAGTGAATATAAGGAGTAGACATGGTTAAGAAATCCTAGAGATTTACCTCTCTATGTAGTGGACTGACAATCTCCTAGTTTGGAGATTGGAACCACTCTACATAACTTATGTTCTTATGCTTGTTTTGATCTCTCTCATCCCTGCTATGTATGTTTAGTTTCACTCAAATTCCTATTTATCAACCTTATCTTGTGATATATCTTGAAGGTCTAATAGATTTTGTTTAAGTGACATTTATATCTATTCACCCCCCTCTAGAACAAATTGCCCAACCTAGATCCAAAAAACCCTTATTCAGATACACATTGGGCTAGTGTTAAAGTGTGAAGAACAACATGTGATTATTGTAATGATTTATGGTCTAAGGATCATAGTCTCCACTAGAGACTGATATATGACTGTGACTATAATTCCATAGCTTCCACGTGTCAATTCCAAAGTGGGTCTGTCCAATAAAACTTGTTCTCTAACATGTACCCATGAATTTGAGTTGATATCTAACATCATGAATAAATAGACATATTCACCACTCATCATACACACTAGTCTTATGTATTATTGTTGCATAGTAATAACTGACTAGGGACATAACAAGAATGGATACTCTTAAGTATACACATGATCGCATGTTTAGGTTCGCAACCTAAACCATATGTCTCAAGTGTAAACATTCTTAGGACATTATTATATTGAATCATTATCTCAATACAGAAACAAACATAATAAGTGGATTTGACTTTATGAATAATAAAGTTGTATGTAATGTATCTCTTTATAATTATCATGCGATGTCTCTCAGGGAATATCACCAATAATCTCCCACTTGTACTAAATCCAATAAATCATGAATCAAATTTCAAGTGATCTAACACGACCATCACAATTCTACTATGAAAGTGATTTTGCCTAGAGATTAACAAGATTGCTTTCAGTTAGTACTCTGTAAGTATTTACATCTCCTATATGTATGATCTCTCATATGAGATGATATTTCCGTAGTATGTTCTTGGAATGTTGATACGAGCTAGGTTCCTTAGAATATGCAATGGATCCATTATTGTCAAAATAAAGCTCTGCTGTGTCCTCAATGGTTGAAACCACCCCAAGTTCACTAATGAACTTCTTCATCCATACCCTTCCTTTTTTGCATTAGATACAACAATATACTCAACTTCCATTGTAAAATCATCCATTATTTCTTGCTTGAAACTCTTCTAACTTACATATCTACCATTTAGGAAAAACACAAATCCTTATTTCAATTGGTAACTTTCCTTCTCAACTATGAAGCTTGCATTAGTGTAATCCATTACAACTAACTCTTCTTCAGCTCTATATATCAAGCATATATCCTTAGTTCTTCTCTAGTACTTTGGGATATTCTTCACATCTATCAAATATCCATCATGTGGATCTGACTGGTATCTACTTGTCATACTCAAAGTTTATGAGACATCTGGGTGTGTACATAACATTGCATACGTAATAGATCCAATTATTGATACACATGCAATCTTAATCAAGCGTGCCCTCTATTAATTTAGAGAGACTTACTACATGACACATGGGTAAGTTGCCTATCTTAGAATCATGCATATTGAACCTTTTTAATACATTGTTAGTGTATGTACTCTATCTTAGGACAAGAAGCCATCTAGATCTATATCTACAGATCTTGATTTCTAAAATATAGGTTGCTTAAACTAAGTCCTTCATTGAGAAGGTATTGCACAACAAATTATTAACCAATTGTACAGTGGGCATGTCATTTTACATCAATAATATGGCATCCACATATAATATGAGAAATACCATTATGTTCCCACTAACCTTCTTGTATGCACAAGATTCATTTTCATTTTTGATAAAGCCAAACTCGTTGATTGTCTCATGAAAATGAAGATTCCTTCTATATGCTTGATTCAATATATAGATTATTTTTTGTAGCTTGCATACATTATTGGATTCATTTAGAGTGATAAAACCTTCAGGTTGTGTCATGTGCACATCATATAGAAGATTCATGTTAAGGGAAGTTATTTCAGAATCCATTTTCTAAACCTCATAGTCATGATAACACGCAATACCAAGAATGATCCTATTGGATTAACCATGATAAGTGGTGAAAAAATTTCCTTATAGTCAACACCTTGAACTTGTCAAAAAGTTTTTGCAAGAAGTCATCCTTAATAGGTTTTCACATTACCATCTATGCCAATCTTCTTCTTGAAGATCATTTTCACCCTATGGGTTTTACCCCTTTAGGCACATACACCAAAATCCATACTTTGTCAGTGTACATGGAGTCCATCTCAACTTTCATAGCACAAGCTATGTACTAGATTTTGATCCTTCTATGTCCTCATTGTAGGTTTTTGGATCATAACCTATGACCATCAAATCATTTGATTGATTCATGAAAAATCCAAACCTTTTTGGCTCTAGATTTTTCCTACTAGACCTTTGAGGTTCTTATACTACATGAGAAATTGAGATTTCACAACAATTAGTGATTCTATTTCTTCCTCATCTACCTACATAGGCTCAATGTTATCTTGTTGGCCTTGAAATTCTTTGAGATCTATTTTCCTCTCACTAGTACCTTTGAAAATAAATTCCTTCTCAAGGAATATAATAGTTCTAGAAACAAACAATTGTCATATGGAATATAGAAGTAATAACCCTTAGTTTCCTTTGGATATCAAATAAAGAAACATTTATTCAATTTGGGTCTAAGATTTTCACATAACTATTTCTTGTAAGCCCCACATCCCTAATTTGTTCATAAAATAAATATTGGGCTCTTCCCATTTGATACTCATATAGTGTCTTTGGAACATATTTGAAAGTAATTCAGTTAATTGCAAACATGGTAGTTTTAACAACATGTCCCCATTAGGAAGTCAAAATATTAGGTAAAGCCATAATTGATCATACCATGTTCAAGATGGTGTGATTCTTTCTTGTTGACACACCATTATATTGTGGTGTTCTAGGTGGAGTCAACTATGAACAATACCATAGTCTCTCAAAGGACCCTCCAATTCTTGGCTTAATTTTTTTACCATGATCAGAGTTTAGTGCTATATTAACTTGCCAAGTTGGTCATGCACTTCATTCATGGACTCCTTTAACTTTTCAAGAGATTCTGATTTGTGTTTCATAAGATATATATATATCCATATATACAAAGTCATCAATATATGTGACGAAGTACTAATATCCTCCTCTAGAACTTGTGCTAAAAGGTCCACACACATTAGTATATGTATGAGTTCTAATTAGTCATATCCCCTCTAACTATTACTAATGAAGGGTACTTTTGTCATCTTGCCAATAAAAAATATTCACATGTCTTTGTTGATTCAAAATCAAAAGAGTCAGATAACCATGTTTATGGAGTCTAGAAATGTATCCCTAATTAATGGCACTCTAGCAGAAAATCATAAAGGTAATTTTTGTTTGAGTCCTCAAGTTTTAACTTCTTAGTATTTATTTTATATACACTTGTCTCAAATTCCAATACATAGAGATCATAAGACATCGGGGCATTGTCACAAAATATTGTTTTCTTGAGTTACAAATTTAATATTTCTTTGTTATATATTTAAAACCATTCTTTTCAAAAAAAGATATACAAATAATGTTTACATTTATGACAAGTACACAATAATAGTTCACTAACTCTATTACGAGCCCAATGGACAGAGATAAACAATAGGTGGCTATATGTAAGACCCCTGACCTGAGTTTTGGGGCAACCCTATTTGTTTTTCCTAATTAAGTTTCTTATAAAATTTCTCTAATCTTTTGATATGTAATGAGGGCTTGTGTAAAGTTTAAGTTTCAAGTTTGGACTTGTTTGGATGTTGTTTGTGCTTTATGTGCTAGTTTTGGTGCAGATTGCAATTTATCCAAAGTAGGGGATTGTTGTGCAATTTATTACCTCTAGGATGTTCCTCCTCTTTCTTGACATCATCCATAGGAGAGAGAAAGAAGTGGGTTCCTTGTTTGGATCTTGGGTGAGTGGTGGCATCCTTAGTGGTGATTAGGGTTTCTATAGGTGGTGTGTGTTTTGACCTAAGTGTGTGGTGTGGTGTGTTGTGTAGGGCTAGTGGGTTCGTGCCCTTGGTGGGTGGTCAAGAGACCAAGACCCAACCTAGAGGGTATCACCAAATCTTTCATGTTAATCTAGAGTGGTTTCATGTTGGCCTCTTTGCATGGACAAGTGTCCCCTAGGCGCTTAAGGTGTTGATACCTCTCCCTTGATCTTTCTCTCATCCCTCAAAGTATATAGATTCTTTTCCCTTTCACTCAACTGAACCTTTTAGACATTCTTGTTCTCCATTTTCCTTTTATATGTCCTTGGAGCCTTGAGGAGCAAGAATAAGTCTCCTTGGAGCCTTGATCAGATTCTTAGCTTGTGGTGATTCTTTGTTTATCTCCCACCTTGGTGAGTTGTGCTTTCTTTGGTGACATTTTCCTTATGTTCTCTTATCCATCTTCTTCTTCTCTCGGACATGTATCATGCCTTGGTATGAAGGTTGTTATTAAGGAAAGAACCCTCATCTCTAGGGTCATAGATCATGTAAGTATGAAGTTACCTCTTTCTTTTCTTTCTTCTTCATTCTTGGATCGGCTAGGGTTTATCTTTTTTTTCTTCCTTTTCTTGGGCTATCTTGACCTAGGCATCTTCTTGTCATGGAGGTGTTGTTGTGACTGAGTTTGGGACCTTTGGTGGATCTTCTTTTTCCTTGGGAACGCATTCTTGGAGCTTTGATCTTGGAGCTTGAATCCTTGGTGGTGATCTTCTTAATGTTATTATTTCACTCCTTGCTTATGCATGTATCTGTTTTCCTTCTCTAAACCATCCACCTAACATGCTAATAGAATATGATGATCTTAGGAACTATTTTGTTGAGGGAAATCTTGCTTGGTTTGCAAGAAATCCAAAATCCTAACTTAGCTTGCTGTTTTGGGGGTGTGTTGAGTGTGATCTTTTACCCTTGAATTTGGTTCTTTCTTGAAGTTCATGCGGAGTGAATTTAGGTTACCATCTTGTGAAGTTTCCTCCTTGATGATGGTGATATTCCATGAATTTTGTTGCTATTTTAGATCTTGTTCTTCCCTGTCTTGACCTTGGTTATGTTTGATGATGATCTTGGCCATGATGGTTAGTGGCTGATACCCTAGCTATAGTTTGGTTGTAACCCATGATGGTTAGTGGTCGATATCCTAGCTATAGCTTTGTTGTAACCCATGCGGCTAGTACCCTAGCCATAGTTTGGTTGTAACCCATGATGGTTAGTGGCTGACACCCTATGTTGATGTTAGGCTGATACATCATGGGTGATGATAGGTCATCACACCATGTTGGTGTTAGGCCAACACACTATTTTGATGTTAGGCTGATACATCATGTTGATGATAGGTCAACACACCATGTTGGTGTTAGGCTGACACACTATGTTGACGTTAGGCTGATACATGATGTTGATAATAGGCTGACACACCATGTTGATGATAGGCCGACATACCCTAAGTTGATGATAGGTTGATATATTATGTTGATGCTAGAACCAATACACCATGATGATAGACCAAGACACCATGTGATGGTTGGTCGAGACATGATGATGGTGGTGGTTGAAGGGTATGCTTGGATACCCAATGATGTACTTGTATGAGAAATGAATAGGTTATGTAAAGTGTTGTTTGAAATAATATCTAATCAACCACAATAATGTCCTATTAGACTCCAAGATGATGGGAGGTGGTGAATCTAGGATTGATGGTTGAATCTAACTTGGTAGGCCTTAATTGTCTAAGAGTAGGCCCTAATCCTAATAATGTGTGAGACTTGTGTGTTCCTCTCTCATGGAATTGTTACGATGTTATGTGGTTATCTCTCTTGTTTATGAACTTCTAACCATGCAGGTGTTATGAGCTTGATAATCATGGCTAGTGTATGCTATGATGATTAAACATGATACATGTTGAACGAGCCTTCAAGAGGCATGCTGAGGCACTTGTGATACATGAATGATGAGTTGATGAATTGATATCCCATAGCATGTGACTTGGGTATTGGTGATATGGATAATGGCAGTGATATATGTATCATGTGGTGATAGTGTGACAGGTTCACACCCGATACATTTATATCTTTTGGAATGTGCTATGCCATTATCTTTCAAGATTTTGTTATGACTTTGTACGTTGTAATATGATTGATGCTAAATGACACTTAATTAACTTAACTAATCCAATGGAACTTAACTCATGTAGTTTTTCCCTGTGCCATAGATACATCTAAGTGTCAACACTTGCTGGATAGTGAAATGGGATCTCCCTTGTGGAGGCTTGGAGTCATTTATTGTTGAGTATATGCATTCACAAGATTGGTTGCGGGCCATATCCTGACAGGAGTACGACTACGGGTCGTAGCTCAGTGAATTGATTCTTATGAGGTTTCATAGGATTGGCTACAGGAAATACCCTGGTAGGAGTGCGCCTGTGGGTTGTATCTTAGTTTTACTAGTGTTGTGACCTATACCAAGCAGGCTAGGATTTTCATAACTTGACTATATGTCACTGGTTGCAGTTGACTGATATATCTCTTCGGTGTACTCGTGTACTAACCATGAGGTTTGGTGAGGTTGTGGATTCTGGCTCTTTCATTGACCTTGTATGGAACCAATTTCGACTTAGCAGTGGTCGGTTGGATTTGGGTGGTACGACTCAAATCCTCATGACATAATAAAAATACATAATAAGCCGTGTAGTGTAGTTGCTTAGGAGCAAATATGAAAACATTGAATGAGGCCTTGCTTTCTTTTGTACAATATAGATGGTAGTGAATAGAAATGTTCTTCATATTCCTTTTATGATGATAACATGTTTCACAATCCAATTGCATTTGCCTATACTATTTAATAATAATTATCTTCTTTAGACATGTCATGTAACTGAATCTGCTTATCGTAATTGTAGCTTTACTTTTATCCTTTAATTAACTTATCTGTGCTAATAATAGCATTGGTGGAGAGTTATATCTTCTGTTGATATATGGATGTCACCCTATGGGTTCCCCACATCTTTTAGGTGGATGTGCATGAGGAGGCAAAGATTGTGCAGTTGAGGTAGAGCAACAGTAAGAAGGACAGTAGTTGATAAGGTTGGGAGTGCTTCTAGTCCTCTGGTGTAGAATCCTAGAGTCATCACTGTACACTCATGTCTTTGGGGTGTTTTCGATGTGTTTTGTAGTTATGTTACTATCATGAGGTTTTTGGCATTTGTTCCTTTTTCTGTATAGTTTGGAAGATGTACATGTAAATGCATATGGAACAAATATCTCATGTAACATGTTGATGATAGGATCTATGATGTTAGCACCTTACGATATGCATTATGTGATTCAGGTGTCCTATGAGGACTCATATGTAAATGTTTTTGCAGCATTAGTGCTTAATGAAAATGGTTTTAATTTTTAATATTTTCTAATAATCTGCTTGTTTAGTTTTGTTTCCGCATTTAGTTTGGAGTTAACTCATTGGTTTGTGGGGCGGGGCATCACACTATATCTGTGGCAAAAACTCTTGCTCCATTAGCTACTAATAGATCCACCTCTCTCGTGAGTAAAGGGTTTATTTCTTCCAAAATCCTACATATTCAAACATATATGAGATCCACATCTGATATCCAATATTGAAGATGAAGTAGATAAATTTATCTGTATAACATATATACCTAAAGTGGAAATCTCTATCCCCTCCTTATTTAGTTCCTCAAGGTGAATATGGAAATTTCTTTTCTAATGTCCATACTAGTGACAATTTCCTTCCTTAACTACTTTAGCTTTAAGTGCAGAAGACTTAGGCTTTTGTCTAGATTTATAATATTCTTAGCTTTGCCTTTTCCCATTAGCTTTTCCTTTATTCTTTTGACCATCAACATGACCTTTGGTTCTTTTTCTTCATCTGAGTCTCATTAGTTCTTAACGTTCCAAGAAACTTTACTTATGGATTTTTTTTCATGTTCTAGTTCATGACAACCTAATTGTATGCTTTTGATACATTAGTGGTCAACTCTTGGTCTAAGGGGAATTCTAGTGTTTTGAGGATTTCTAAAAACTCAATCAACTTGAGTACATGTGGCCCTATTGGATCTCCTTCAATCATGGTGCACTTAAAGAAGGCCTTTGAGACATCATACCTGTCTTTGCTTGCTTGTTTGTCAAACATATTCCTGATATGTGTGGACAATATCTCTAGAACTCCCATCTTCTCATGCTGCTTCTCAAAATCATCATTCATGCGTGAGACAATTGACATCAATAACGTCATATGTATGCTTACAATAAACTTTCCTTTCTACACTAGGAGCATTTGGAGTTGGTTCCTCTAATTTTTTGTTCGAGGACATATATCTTATGCTCAAGGGTGAGAATAGTTCTCAATGTCTTATACCGGTCATGGAAGTTATTCCCATTCAATTTTTCTTTCTCAAGGACATATCACAATGAGAAGCTATTATTTGTGTTTTCATTATATATAAAGAAAATATTTGGAATTTTATTTGATGATATTAATTTGTCCTTCAATTAACAACTCTTCAACTACTTAGATCATATTAATATCCCTTACTATTAATTTAAAAATTATGGAGAGAAATCTTCTAGTGATCCAAGATCATTAGCACATTAAGATATCAATCAACTTTGATTGACTTCTCACAAATTAAATATTTAGGTAGGTAACAATTACCAATGGCTTCCAACACATATATCGGATAGATGGTTGCACAACTCCTTGTTGATAATTTATCTTATGAAGTATATGCCATCTTTATGCCTTTAAGTGATTAATACTATTAAGATCACCTAGTGAATTCCAACTCAAAGACCAATATAATAAGCTATGTACCCTGCTTTGACAGACACACATACTTATTATCACACTTTCTCAAGATAGACATTGCATTGTTCTTAGCATGCCCTCACATAGCAGATCATGATTTTCATGTGTATTGCAATATGGAAGGCATCTTAAAAGTTGAGGGATTGGATATAATAATCATGTATCCAACCACCATTACATATATATTATTGTATGTATCATACACTACAAAAATCACCTCAAGAGATAAAACATGATATGACAACTAGTAAAACATCTTGAGCAAATAAAAGTTCTAGGAAAACAATCAAGACATTCACATCTAGTGTAACCCTAAATTTGCCTCTATAAATTTTTCTAGTCAGCTGAGTGGCAAGATACTCACCTGGTTTTATTCTCTTTTTAGATAGTCCTTCATTTTCTGATTGAGTCATTGCTTCAACTTCATCATGAATCCTCCAAGGAACTTCTTTTTTGGTGTGGGCTTCTGATCATTTCCTCCTATCTATTATTATCCACCAATGATGTCAATAAATCTTCCCATTCTAGTTGTAAGAATTGAAATCTACTTAGAGAATGGAGAGAGAGAAGCATGGCATGGAAGCCATACATATGACATGTTATTTTGGATCACCATATAAAACATGAATGTTTAAGGTCACAATCATGCACAACAATGACCTAATTTTCATATCCACACCCACCAAACACAATTATTTCAAAGGCTTCATATTAATTTATGAAATATAGATATATCATATTATATATGATAGTTCTTGATTAACATGGATATAATTACAAAATATTCATCCAACTATTCACTGTGGTTCAAAATTCAATCTGATAATGTCAGTCTAATACCACGGTAGGGTTTTAGGGAGAGGGAGCACAACAAAAATATAAATATGTTTTCCCATAGAACCCAAGACAATATATTTGTTGTAGCTATATATTGTCTATATATTGGAGACATGCGATGGATATCACATATACCTTATCACAAACTAGTTTTCCAACAACAAGACATGTCTTATATTGACGTAGAACTTGCCCTTAAGATCCAAAGTTGTTGTTGCATTGTTGTCTCCTTGTCATTGTAGAAACACCATAACAAGCTTCTTGTTCTCAAGCCTCCGCCCATGGGCTTGGCACATTGTCCACACAGATGGGGGAACTCTTATTATACCACCTTGGTATCCATAAAGAAGCAAAACTCAAAGTTTTTGACATGCTAGCATCACACACTCTCCTTCTCCTATTGTGGGTTGTTGTCCTCGAGTGTCTCTCTCTCTAAGAGGGAGAACTCTTAAACAATGTGTCACAAAATGTCTCTCAAGTGTGTCTCACCCCATGGACGTACAACCCTATCTAGAGAACATGCCATACTAGAATTTGCAAAATCATATCTCGTTCCTAATTGCAACTCAAAAATAGACTCAAATAAGGAAAACTCAGGCACTAATCTCAATTTCCCAACTCACTTTCCAAGACGTCTGCCAAGAACCAATTAGAGTGTGAGTTGAATGACTTGCTTATAGAGTCACCTGACTTGTCAGCCCTTATAAGGAGTGCGACCCGAGAGGGATCCACTCCTTACTTAATTTAAGGAAATAAGGCATACAACCCTAGACATTCACAGTAAAATAATAATAGTACTCAAATAGAGGGGTGCATAATATTTTCTCAAACATATTGGTAAAGAAAATAATATTATGGAAGATGAAAAGTAAATCTAACCATTTTAAATTTTTTTCCAACTTCAACAAAGGGGCATCCAACAAGATAATAATTCTAATATAACATTATTAGTTGCAATGGGAAACCTCTCCATCTCAAAAATATTCTTGAAGCTAATCCTAGCCACAACTCCTACTTCCTGGTCCTCAAGATGTTCAACCTTTCAGTGAGTTTAAAGCAACACCCAAAAGAGAATATAGAGAAAACAAACAAAGAAAATGACATCAACATAAAATTTGAGTATGTGTAGACTAATAACAACTGGAAATCATTTAAGGCAATGAAATATCAATTAAAGGAAAGTCCAAAATGAGTAGTTTTAAAACGTTAATGGGTTAAATGGACAAACCACCACTAAGAGTTGATCATGGTTCTTTCCAAGTAAGGGGATATCTACAAACGAGCAAAACATTCATGTTTTTACATGTG
This sequence comes from Alisma plantago-aquatica, assembly GCA_963693085.1. Taxonomy (NCBI): domain Eukaryota; kingdom Viridiplantae; phylum Streptophyta; class Magnoliopsida; order Alismatales; family Alismataceae; genus Alisma; species Alisma plantago-aquatica. The sequence continues at coordinate 940,326,055 of OY856412.1, read as the reverse complement.
ACAATACTGCAACAATATAAATACGTTGGTAGGAAATAACAAATCTATCATAAAAATGGGATGAGCAAGGATATGTACACATCTGCTCTAAAATATGGGGTGAGGAAGAACATATATACATCTTCTCTGAGCAGGACATGATACACATTTTCTCCAATAATTTCACTTGTAGGAAACAACATTATCAAGTGTGGGAGTTGCATATCCACACAAAATTACACACATGTTACATTATACAAGTAGTCACCACATGATGCATAACAGAAGAATAAGCAAGTTTAATTTAAAATATGAGGGATGAGAACAACGATTTTATATTATGTGGGGTCAAAGGACCCATAAAAGAAGATCCAATAAATTCAGTGATGAACTAGAATCTAGTAACAAAAGGTCCTTACAAATAAGGGCAATTCAAGTTAGTAGCTTCATTAAGAAATTATTCAAGTTCCAAAAATACCAAGAGATAATCATAGGTCAATTGTTAAATATTGAGTAGTAGAAGGAAAATACCTTAACCAGGATGTTTGACTCCGGAAAAACTACTAATATTTGAAGACAAGAGTTCTGTCAAACCTATCCAAAATATTTATACACATATTAGGGTTCAACTATGTCTTATATTATGAAACCCTACAGATAAAACCATAGAAAATCCTAGATTAACACTTGATATTAGTCTATTAAAGATGATCATATGTTCCTCATATAAGAACTAAATCATCATTAATATATTATATCAAATATGTTTAGTATAATTTTTCTTATATTTTGATAATAGAGTAATAGAGATACAACCCATAAAAACTACAAATTTAAACATCTGAATCATATGACAAAACCATATATTTGTATAGATTAAAATATCACAATACAAAAACATATTTTTTGGAGCTACTAGTAAAAAGTTATGAATTTACAAATTTGTGGCATTTACTGATTTAATTGGGAAAGATAATGTGCAAATGATGATATTAGCATTGTGTTACTTTTCCTAAACTATGGAGCGTGCCATGGAAATATTGTCTTATCCGATCAACCATGCGACAAATAAAAGTAAAACAACACAAATAAGGAATACCCATATGAGACAACCTTAGAAAGAATCGATGGGACAGAGATGTAAAACACACGGGGGAGTTCTCTTCCTTTGTGAATTGCACCATGGCTATTTCCATGCTTGTGGTAGATCCATAGAGAAATTAGGGAAATCCAAATTGGGTGAGAATTTGCAATTTTCATGAGACATGGACGAATGATAGAGGTCGAGATAGCCCACTAAGAGAGCAATTGGACTTCAAAAATGAAGAGAGTCGGTGACATGTTTTGAAACATACAACTAGAAGGAAGTTTCCATGGAGATAAGGAGGGAACATGTAATGAAATCAATTGAGGGTTTTGATTGTGCAAGGTGTGGCACAACCCAGAGTAGAGTAATTTATTTATAGGATTCAATGTTAGGGTTTGTACACATAGGACCTTCGAAAAGGTTTGGGAGTGAATTAGGGAAATCAAATGTAGTAGAGTAGGATTATATATAAGGCTAGTTGGATCCATAATCGAATTCAAACCTAATGCAAGTTGTTTCATGAAATTTTGTTGAGAGAAGAGGGAGGACGGGTCAAATTACTAGACAACTAGGCTGACGACACTATACACAGACCAACTCCATCTCCTACCTAAGGTAGGAGATGAGATGTTGGATGTGCATTTCAAATCCGGAAATCAAGATCATGGTCACGTGCCCAAAAGGGGAAGGTCTGCATGACATATTAAATTACCCAATCTTTGAGCAAATATTGCATTTTTTCTTTCCTTTTTCAATAAAGGGTGCATTTATTATACAATTGACCCCAATTTGGTAGATTATCTAATTGAGGGGTGGAGAATTTGATTTTGCCATTATTTTTAAGTTTTGACACTCCTACATGTGTCAGAACTTAACATGATATCTAATCAAACATTTAATATATATTTATTGGTTACTTTATCATTGAATGCTCAAATTTAGTTTATAACTCTTCCTTCCCCATTCCTATACATATGAAAGATCTAGGAAAATTATTTGAACTTAAACAAATTAATGTGGAAAATTGCATGATTAGACCCAACTAGGATATCATTCTAATTTCTTGTATTAAAGTATCAAATAACATGTTTGTTGATTAAAAATTTACAATTATATATTCTTAACATCCTATTACAATACAAGATAAGTAAAATGGTACAAGAATAAAATTTCATAAAGTGAATAGGAAAATTATATTTATACCTAGGATTGAGTATTTTACAACACTCTACCCCTTAAATAGAATTTTGTCCCCAAAATCCAAGAAACCCAAACCAAGTGTTTGCTAATCAATGTAGTACTTATTAAGGTCACTTGTATCATACTGTATTTTTTCCACCTGTCATCCATGATGGTTCTACTAGAAAAGTTTACTTATTGATCCTATGAAGTATTTGTCATTAATCAAGAGTTATCTAATGTGTTTATGTCCAAGCACCCTTAACTGAGATTACACCATTAAATACTAAATGGTACGAGACTCCAACCCTTAAAGGGATCATTCCACTAACTCTTTATGCAAGAGGTAAGTCAACTACGTCCAAAACTTTTTACCCATCAAAGTGATGTACTAGGTCTAGGTATTAGGGTTCACCTAATCGGACATAGGTTCTTCCTTCAAGAGTTTTCTTTATCTAAATTCATATTGTAGATGTGGTATCCTACAAAAATTTACTATGACACTAACAAGAACAACCATTAATAACATCCAAAAATATCCTATAGACCTAGGGGTGCACAACTCCACCCTTAAAAATAGTTCATCCTCCATTGTACATCCATCACATGGTCACAAAATGTGGGTTAACTTATTCATACATAGCTAGTATTTCTCCTCATACATTGCTCCTAATTTGGGGTTTAGATTTTTCTACTACTAAACTAATGTTTACACTTCTAGGGATTATACCTATATCCTTTCTTAGGTGGTGACTTGGCCCGATAAAGCTTTGATGGATTTTGTAAAACTTTGTTTTCATATCTATAATAGTATAATGGAAGCCATTTTTTTGTGAAGAAAACTTTTTACCCATCAAATTAAAACATAATTATATATGAAAACAAAGTTTTACACTCATACCATAACATGTTCAAACTAACATTAATTGGCATAGTATGGGGTTCATAAGCATACTGCCATCATTCACCCCATCACCACCTTTGACAACTCCAACATGCATGGCATAGCCACATCCAGTGTGTGTCTAGACTTGGGGCTATTGCACATGATGATTGTGATTCTCTCTTTATGGTGGTTGTTGCATGGGCAGTTGAGTATAGGCAAGATTTTCATGAATATGGGGACACCAATGTCTTATGTGTCCAATTTGACTGTAGTGGTGACAAGTTGGTTGTGTATCCACTCTTCTAGATACAAGGTTCTCTAATTGGAATTTACCAAGCAAGTGATGTTGTTGACATCAATGACACTTCTCACACTCATGTTCATATTTAGGGTGTTTCATTTTATTGTTACTGTCCTTGTGTGTTGGGACATAGAAACCAAAATAGGAATCTATGGGTAGGGCTTTGTCAACAATCTGTAGGAATGTAAGAAGGAGTTGTGGAACTAGAACACATCCCACATGGCAGTTTTTTCCCTTCCAAGAATAAAGTAGCCCTACAATCCTCACTCAAATAGGGGCATAATGATCAAGCAAGAGGAAATTTTGCACATGAAAAAAGACATACAACGAACCTTGCTTCAAGCTATAGAGCTCCGCTTCTTTCTTCCGAAGAGAGGCAGTGCAGATGTACTTCTCATGAAAGAGTGCCAAAAATTGTTTCCAAGAACAGGTGGAAGTATCATGAGATCATGGTATTCCATTACACCAGATTCGTGTTGGTCCATCCAACACATTAGAGGCAAACTAGACTGCCTCGTGAGGAGGGCATGTCATATCCTCAAAAGTTAGCCCCAAGGATTGAACCAAGTCATCTTCATTATCAACCATTTCTGACTCACCCTATATCTGGAAGTAGGGTGACTACATCTTCACAAAGTCACTCAAAAAGTAATCCTTCATCTTGTCAAAAACAAGAGGGGAAATCAACTTTCCCACCATCATTATGGTGAGAAACTATCGTAGTAAGGCTAAATCCTATTCAGGTGTGATGCCAATTGGAGTAATAGAGGTGGGATTGAAAACATCATGAGCTACAGGCGGAACCTGAGAGCTTGGGTTGTTCAACAGAGGGGGATCCTCTGAGGACATTCCTAAATGAAGGTTCCTTGATGTGCTTTACCTATTTGAAAGGTTAGACTCAGGGATAGAACTGATGATGTCAAATAGGTTGGTCATCCGAAAATGTAGGTACAATTTATAAGGGAAAGATACTAAAGAAAAATCCTAAGATAGTTAGTTTACCGACTATAAATAATCTTTGATAACATCTTGTATGGAGCCTCCTTAATTCAAGAAAATAAAGCACACAACCCCATACAAATTATAGGCACATAATAAAGGTACTCAAGTATAGGGGTGCATAATAGTTTCTCAAATAGTTTGGTAAAAAAATGTAATATCGTAGTAATAGAAAAGTAAATCTAGCTATCACAAAAATTTGTGCAAGTTCGACAAAGGGGCCTTAAGGGGCATATAACAAGATAAGAAATATAATTTACCGGGATGAGCTAAAATGGACAACAAGTCCTTCTCAAAAGTTTTCCTGAAGATAGTCTTGGGCACCAACTCCTACTTCGTGATACCCAGGCTATTCAGCCTTTAGGTGGATTGAGATTAACACCCAAAATAAGAATCAAAACAAAGAAAAGGATGTTAGGTTAAAAATTAAGTATGTGTAGATTAAAAACAATTATGCATCATGTAAGGAAATGAAAGATCAATTAAGAGGAATTCCAAAATGGACAATTTCAAAAGATTTAACATTTGAAATTGATGAACCACCACTAAGAGTTCATAATGAATATTTCCAAATGAGTGGAGAAAAACAAAAAAGAGAAACATTCATGTGTTTTACATGTGACAATACTAGATCAATATATATGTGCTGGAAATAACTAACACATGTAGCACAAAAGATGGGATGAGCAGAGACATATGCACATCTACTTTACCAGCTAAGGGTTTTGATTGTGTGAAGTTTGGAAGAACCGAGAGTAGAGTAATATATTTATAGGACCTCGTTTTAGGGTTTGTATACACATGATATTTGAGAAGTTATGGGTGAGAATTAAGAAAACCGTGTATGTAAAACAATATGATTAGATATAAGGCTAGTTGGAGTCCTAAATTGGATTTGGAACCTAATTCAACTCATTTCTTGAAATTTCATAGACAGGAGAGGGAGGACAAGTCATATTACCAAGAAACCAGTCTAGAAACACTCTACATGGATAAGCCTCGTCTCCAACCGAAGGTAGGATGCAAGTTGTTGGTCGTGCTATTTGGATCCAATGAACCAGATGTGGCCACATGCCTAAAAGGGGAAGGTATAACATATATTGGATGAATGGAACTTTGGTCTTTGAGGCAAATAATGCATGTTAAATTAAAACCAAATATGAAAGGTTTTATAATTGAGGGTTGAGGAATATGATTTTGCCATTATTATTAAGTTTTAGCATTCCTAGATCTATCAAAATGTAACTTAACGTCTAAGAAAACTTTTATATATTTATTGATTCATTTATCATTAAATGCTCAAAATTTGCTTATAACTCTTCCTTCCCCACACTCATCCATACGAAAGATCCAGGAAAATAATATGAACTTAAACCTATTGTTAGAAAATTACATGATTAGACCGAACTTAGGATATTATCTTAATTTCTAGTATTGAAGTCTCAAATAATTGATTTATTCATTAAAACTTTATAGTTATAGTTTTCTTAACATCTTAACACAAGCTAGGCCAACAAAAATGGTATAAGACTAAAAGATCATAAAGTGAGGAGGACAATTAAATGTATACCTAGTATTGAGTATGTTATTGTCTTGGTCTAATTTAATTTTCCAATTTGATCCAATTCTAAAAAGATAACTTTCTTTCCTTTCACTGGCCTGTTCCAGTCTTCCAACTCACTTTTTGAGTCACCCAATTTGTTTCTTCCCCAAAGTGATGATCAATTGATCCAATTGAAAATCAAGTGTTTCATTGAATCAAACCATCTGTGGCCGGATTGGGCATTCTAATCACATAAATAGGTTGAAAATAAGCTTGTATATGATTCAGAACAATTCTGATCATATGTTTGATTGAGAACTTAAATTCCCTTATGCATCCTTATGTGTGTGACCCTGTAGGCTCCACATTATGATCATAGTGATGTTATTAACCTCAAAAGAAAACATTGATGCCTAGAAAGACATCATTGGTACCCAGGTAATTGGAATAAGTTGAAACCAACTTAAACACGTAAAGTGGTCAATATTACTGTGATCTTATAATCCCTTTGTCATAGATATCTAAATTTAGATTGAGGCATGATGTTTCCATCCTCTTAATATTCAAACTATATTCCTTGAACTAGAACAACCTATTGATATTGTGTGAGTTAAATATCATATATTGACTCACATGAACATTTTCGTGCATTTCATAATCTCACTTATCAAGTGGTCATGATATCACTCCAATGGAGGGACAAATTCCATACATCATTCATAATAATCCACAAGAGTCACAGTGCTCCCAATCACCACCTATATGGAAATTTTTATCTAGAGTTGCATTGGGGTAGTGTTAAAGTACAAAGAACAACATGTGTAGCATTCTAAAATTTTCATATATAATTTAGAATCCTTAATAGAGTTTTTTTATAATAAAATCTAAGATTTTTACCTAGTGTAAATATCCCAAATAATAAATATTTTGTTTGAATAACAAAAATAATAACACAAAAATGGAATATCTTTTCACTTTTCTATTATGCATTAATTAGATTCCTTTTATCTCAAAACATAAGAAGAAATGAAATTACTTTCTTTCTTTTCTCTCTCCTCTAGATAAATTCTCCAAAATATATCAAATGTAATAAGAAAAACCACTAACTAGGTAATCACCTTTAACCAAGAATATTTTCCCCAACTAACCAATTATAGAAAATATATAAATTGATTTATCATTTTAAATACATATAAATCAATGATAACTCAATGGGTATTGGAAAGATGTCCCTACATCAGGATATCTGGGCATGATGAATCTCTCCGTAAACTACAACCTCAACTAGAGAAAGTGGCACATCCACAGACAACCACACAAGACAACCCACAACATTCTCAACAAAATGACTATGAGTATGAGGAAAAGCATTTTAAGACACCAATTTTTACAGACAGATGAGAGACGCAAGGACCAAAATGTGGATAGGGATGGTTTTGAGAAACCAAGAAGAACTGTCAGCCCATAAAGCAAAAGACTAACTAGAATCCAAAGCACACCTAGGATGAGGTAGAATCACAACTCTAAAAATAGATTGCATACTCTCAAGAATATGGATTTTTAACACAACCATGGTGGGTGGTAGGTCTGACCCCCACCACCAAATGATTGATATGCCTACCATTATGTCTTGGAATGTCCACAACTTATAATAGTGGTAGAAGCAGGACTGGTTTGAGCTAAGTTAAGGAGAGCTAACGTTGATATTTCTCTTCTTACAAAAGTCAAGATTATAAGAGGTAAAATACGGAAAGTGTAACATCCCTGACCTGGGTTATGTTCTAACCCCAGGAGTTTTGCTTAACAAAGTTGATTATATGCTTGTACTTATCCTGTGAAAAGTAATTAGGGCTCATGAGGAACTTATGTTTCAATTTTGGTCCTGTTTGAACAATGTTAAAGCAATGATTGCTTGTTTTGGACTAAAGTGCAAATTACCCAAGTTGAGGGGTTAACTTGCAAATTGCATATGATAAGATGTTACTCTGATGTTGAGACATCATAAGGATGAATATGATGTAGTAGTATGGTTTCCACAAGCCTGGACACCAAGATAGAGCTTGTTGGACAATGTTGTGCATTAAAACCTAGTTTTGGTGTAATGTGCAATTTACCCAAAACCAAAGGTTCAATATGCAAATTACCACTTCAACAAGGTCCCTAATGTTTCTTGGCATCATGTAGAGCAAATAAAATGAGAGGGGTGCTTCATTTGAATTAATTTGGAGGAGAGAGAATCTTGATATTAAAATAATCAAGATTAATGCCTAATTGAAAACCCTAATTCGATTTAGGGCAAAAAAATGAATAAAAATAATTGAAGGGCTTTTAACCAAAATGTTTTGGGTTGATTTTGAATAAGGATGGAAGTTCCTTTTCCAAGATAAGGAACGAAAATATCCTAAGTAGGTGAAATTCCACTCACCATTATTATAAGGAAAAGAAAACCCACTCACATATGGATATTAATATAATAAGCATTAAGGTGCTTAATTTGATTTTCTTTAAATCATGGATAATGGAGAGGAATAAGAGGCAATGAAGATAGCCTCGTCCTTAAGGATTTTGAGGAGAATTTGAGGGGGAAGAGGCGGCACCAATTTTGGAATTAAATGCATTTTAATAATGCATTTTCTCTTTCATTGAATTTTTTTATAAAAAGGCCTTTTCCTAGCCAAATGAAAGGCTATTTCGACCCCACTTCTTCTCTTAGCTTGGAAACCGACCAAGGAAGCTAGGGAGGACCAGGAGGACGAACCCCAACCTGTGGGTAAGATATTGACCTTCGTTCTCCTTGATTTCATGGTGGAAATCGAAAATAAATTATGGATTCCTTCTTATTTCGATCTCCTCTTCAACCCTAGCCAACTTTTGCAATCAAAAGCTTGAGGACGAGCCTAGGGGGAGTTGCAAGAGCTTCATACACCATTAATGGCGTGAGCTTGGAGCTTTGGAGCTCAATTGGAGGCGGGTTTTATAACTCAAACCCTTAAACATTGCTATTGCATCAATTCTCTATGCTTTGTTGATTGATTTCTTCAATTTGATGCACTCTTGTTTCTTGCTGCAATTTCCATCAAGAATGGTTGCTTTTCTTGGTTGTTCGAAGGAAGGGGATGATGACATCATCCTAGATGCTTATCCAAAGAAAATTACCAAGCAAAACCGTTTTGATAGCTACTCTAAATCGTTTTAATTTGATTGGTTATGCGGTTTCAGCAAACCGTTTAAGGGCAAACGGTTTGAAACCGTTTGGGAGCAAATGGTTTCAAGACCGTTTGGGAGAAAACGGTTTCAAGACCGTTTGAGATGGTTGACCAAGCGTTGACCGTTTGGGAATGTTGTTCCTAATTATGTAGGCTGATAACCCTCCAAATTTGAGGGATTAACTCCAAAGGAATCGAGAGTTGAAGGCCAATCAATTAGGCAATCGGATTGAATTATGTGCTGATTTTCAACCTGATTAACTTGACCTGATTGAGCAAACGGTTTCAAGACCGTTTGACATGGTTGACCAAGCGTTGACCGTTTGGTATTCCTGTTCATAATTATGTTTATTAATAACCCTCCAAATTTGAGGGATTAACTCCAAAGGAATCGTGAGTTGAAGCCTAATCAATTAGGGAAACCTAATTGGATTAAGTGCTGATTTTCAATCTGATTTAATTGAACTTTTTGGGAAAACGGTCTCAAGACCATTCGAGTGCGTTGACCAAGCGTTGACCGTTTGGTATTACTGTTCCTAATGATGTGATCTAATGACTCACCGAATTTGAGGGATTAACTCCAAAGGAATCATCAGTTGAAGGTTATTCAACTAGGCAAACCCTAATTGAAAACAATGCTGAAATTCCAATGAGTTAAGTTGAGATTTTGGGTTGATTAGACCAAACGGTTTCAAGACCGTTTGGGGATCACCCCAAGACCGTTTGGAGGTCTGGGGTCAAGTATAGTTGACCAATTGAAGGTCCAAAGGTACTAATCATATTGCAATGTAGTGCTGATCTGTTGATCAACTCGATAGACCAATCCATGATGATTTTTCACTAGAATCCAAAGGTTGGATGAGCCAAACGGTCTCAAGACCGTTTGGAGCTCATCCAAACGGTCTCAAGACCGTTTGGTGGTCACCCAAGACCGTTTGGAGGTCTAGGGTTGAGTATGGTTAGGTGTTTGAAGGTCTAAAGGTACCAAGCTGTTATACAATGCAATGCTAAATTGGTGATCAATCCAATGATCCAAACCTTAATTGGATGGCTTGGATTTGAGTGATATGATGGGCAAACGGTCTCAAGACCGTTTGGAGGTCATCCAAACGACCTCAAGACCGTTTGGGGTCAGGTCATACCCAATTTGGATAATGGTTCAATAGTTTCAAAGTAACCAATCTTGCATTGATGAGTGTTGTTGGATCTTCAATTCCAAACCATAATTCAATTGAATCAAGCCCTAATTGATGACCAATTGAGGGTCAATTGAGGGTCAAATTAGTTGAAGGTTGACCTATTAAACTCAATTGAAGTATGAGCATAGGTCCAATTGATGATTGGTTCCATGAATTCAATGGTTGAAGGTCCAATGCAATCAATTGAAACACAATTAGTAGCATGATTGATGATCAACTTCAAAGCACTAATTGGTGTTTATAAACCCTAATCCCATTGAGATTAGACCATAATTGAAGTCCCAATTGAGGGGTGAGCCATGATTCAAATGATGATTGAGTTGATGATCCAATTGGTTGAAGTTCCATCGATTAGAATTGAGTGTGGTTCAATTTGGTTAATTCAATTGGATACCTCATGTTATTGAAGGTCTAATTGATCAAACCTTTTTGAAAACCTAATTTGATTAGGTGGGAGATACCTTTAATGGTACTAGTCATTAATGCATAATAAATGCATGGACCCACTACATGATGTAAACCCTAATTGAGGCTGATTCAATGTATAACCTTAATAAGAGGTTGTCTACATGTGAAATCACTAATTAGGATGTTAGTAAACCCTAGTTGAGGGTGTATCCTTGTGAAACCCTAGTGGAGGGTGTATCATTGTGAACCCTGGTTGAGGGTGTAACCTTGTGAAACCCTAGTGGAGGGTGTATCATTGTGAACCCTGGTTGAGGGTGTATCCTTGTGAAACCCTAGTTGAGGGTGTATCATTGCGATTGTTTATAGGAAACTTTATAATAAAGTTATGCCTTAAACTAAGATAAGTCCATATCATGTGAGATAGCTGGACAATTCTAATGTGTGGCCTATGCATTATATGCTAAGGGTGAGTATTCTGTGATGGAATGTATTAAGAGGGGAAATACCTTAATACAAGATAAAGTTGGTTAACTCAAGAGGGTCTGAATTAATGAGAAATGGGAAACCCTAACCCTGGTAAGGGAATAGTAGTGTTACCCTTGAATAATGATGTTATATATTGTTTTGCATGGTGCTGATATGAAATTGATGTATTATCATCTGTACTAACCATGCAGGTATGATGTGATGATGAACATAGCCAGGTATGAGCTATGACATTTTATGTATTGACATTGTTTATTGGGCCTTATGTGCCATGCTATACCTTATTGCCTAGTATGAGGTAATAAGAGAAGTAATGGGCCTTAAGTGCCATGAGAAGATGTTTATGTAATAAGCATCATATTTACCTTGGTCAGGTGACCTGAAGGTGATAATTACCTGAAAAAGTGGTAATAATGCTCAATGATGAGCTAAGGGTTTGAATACCCAATACCATATGATTATGGCATTGAGTTGCAAAGGAATGAAAATTCCCAGTAATGAAATGAGGGACTGAGATCCCCATGTCTTATAAAGACTGAGAAGTGATTAATGGAAATAGTACATGTTTTCTTTATAGCATTTGTCTTATTAAGTTATGTTTGAAAACTTGGCTGATGCTAAAAGAAGATGATAATGTACTTAATTAATCAAGTGATACCATATAATGTAGTTGCCCTGATCACAGATCCATCAGCGTCAGAATTAGCTGAATGGTGAAACGAGTTTACTCGGAACGCATATTTTTGAATATGTGGGGGTAATTGGGCAATTATATCCTTATGCCCCATAGGCATTGCTACGGGCTATGTCCTATGAACGGGATTGGTTACGGACCATACCCCAATAAGAGCATGGCTACGGGCCATGACTCCACAAAATAATACCGGGCATTGGCTACGGGCCATATCCTGAAGAGAGTATATGCTATGGGCTATAACTCTAATAGCGATGTTGCCAGTATACCCTGGAAAGCTATCTAGTAGAGACACAAGATGTCCTGCATGTTATCTCGTACTGACCGAGATAGTTGAGGTCATGGGAATCCAGCTCTTCCATTGACCTATGTGTGGTACCGATGCTTTACGTAACCGTGGTCGGTTGGAGTATGAGCGGTATACCTCATCTCCTCAGGGCATAAGTATGATTGTAAAACGTAATCAGCCGTGTAGCATATTTGCTTAGGGTTGAATTGCGAGAATAAATGGTTGATGATACATGGTCTATTATATCATAGTTGGATAAATGATATACATGTTCTTCATATTCCTTCTTAAATGAATGACTTGCTGTTTAATCAAGTTATAATTGAAATGATTGCATAGAGAATACTGCTCTGCATATCTTATTCAATGATTTACTTGTTGTTGAGTAAATATAATTCTACTGCTCAGTGTTATTCTATTATCGGCAATAACAATATTTCTGGCAGAGAGTTATATCTCTCGCTGGGACAATTTTTATAATTGTCTCACCCCCGTGGGATTAAATTTTTATGTAACCGCCGACGAAAAGGCAAGGAACCTATTACAGAGGAAGAGCAGCAGCAGCAGTAGCAGGGACAGCAGTAAATCCCAGGAGGGGATATGAGATGTCAAGTTGTATATAGAAAGTCCTATGAGTCGTCTCTGTACTCTCGGGTCCTAGGAGTAATGTTTTGATGGATCGATCTGAGATTTTGGCTTTAAGCCTCGAGGGTTTTATACTACCTGTGTACAGTTAAGATAGAGTAGTTGATGTTTGTATTCCTCGAGAAGTAATAGTACATGAGATGTATATATGAACCAGGATGTAAGGTTTTACTTTGGTTCTGAATGAAAGAGTTTTCCTATGAATGGATCTCTTGATAAATGGTTTTAATTTTTAGTTATTTTCAGTAATCCGCTGCTAACGATCGCTTCTGCATGTTTTATTATTGTTAATGACACTTGTTATCTTAAATGATGGCGGGTGTCGTCACAGAAAGAGACAAAGAGAACATGCCCAATGCTAGTTGGGTAGAAAACTCCATGAGCTGCAACATAGTTTGGATTCTGATCATTTGGGAAAACTATACTTTCTCCATCACCTCCATATTTTAGTCACGACAGCTGATCCACTTTGGGTTGGTGATAGGTGATAAGATATCTGAATTGGACATTGTATATGCTAGCAAAAATGATGCTAAAAGGACTAGCATGTGGGGAGATATTCGATACATCAAATCTCAGATAAAGGCCCTATGGATAGTACTACGTGATATTAATGCAGTGTGGGCAACAATAAAGAGGAAAGGTCATTTTGTTCCATCGACTACATCGATGGAGGTTTAAGACAAGGGGACCCCATATATCCATTTTTCTTTGTGATCGCGATGCAAGGCCTAAAATCTATTCTTAATAAATCTATTAAATATGGTACCATAACTTCTCCTTAAATTAGGGAGTAACGAGATATTGCATATTATTTTTTTTAATTATCTCTTACTATTTTTTGATGCAACCAATAAAGATGTTGAAGGTATCAAGAACAACATGGATCTATTTATTTCTTTGTTTGGGCTCAAATAAACCCAACCAAGAGCCAATTTTTCCTTAGCAAAACAACTCCCACACACATCAATACTTCCCTTGGGATCAAGGAAACAAATTTCCTAGCGAGATATCTTCGGATGCCAATGTTTGTCGATCGCCTCACCAAAACCCTACTCACTCCTCTCCTAGACAAGAACAAGACAAAGCTAGACTCATGGAAGACAAGGCCATTGTCTATGGAAAGGTAGATTGGAACATGTGATATCCATACTTTCTACATATCATCTATTTTGGATAGGTATCTTCCCCTACCAAAGGACACAATGGAGGAGATTGAGAAATTATGTAGATCCTTTCTTTGGGGAGACAGAGATGGAGCTAAATGCATTCACACAATTCCATGGGATATGATTTGTAGACCAAAGCATGAAGTAGGTCTAAGGATAGGGATCCCAAAAGAAGTTTGGAGCAAGGCTGGTATGCCACAACTTTTATGGGATATTTCTAACGAAAAAGACAATTTGTGGATCAAGTAGGTCCACATCAGGTACACCAAATATAGTTCAATTTAGGTATGTTCTCCCAAACAACACCAGATCTAGATGTGTTGATCCCTTCTCAAATATAGGGATGATTTCTTACCCCTGTTCAGAGTCATTGTAGGGTATTGAAACTCCATATCATTGTGGAATGATCCATGGATAATATGGGTTCTTTCTCCAGCAACTCATAGACACCCATTTGTAATGCATATAGAGTTGGATTCATAAAATAAACTCAATGCCATAGTTGGGGAAGAGGGATGGACTTTACCAACTATACATGGCATTAAACCCCTGAAAGAAGTTTTCTCATAGATTCAAATAAGTAGAGCACTAATACATGTTACTTCTTGGGTCTCTAACAATTCAATTTAAAAGAAGCATGGGACCTTTGTCATGTGACTCATCCTATTGTCACTTGGGCTCACTGACTATGGAAAATCAAGGACACTCAATGGTTTTGTATCCATGACTGGAAAACTTGCAGAGGAAACTTATTACAAAATACTTTATCCAGAAAAGAGGCTTCAATTTAGCATCAAGATGTTGCTTATGCACTCAGGAAACTAAAATAAAAAACTAGATTTGTTGGAGTTGTAGCTTTGCCAAAGAAATTTAGGCCAGATCACACAATTGCATTCGATTGATCCCGGATTGCTAAGATGATATCTTGGAAATATTAGAGAAAAAAGTTGTTTGATGATCGCCATTGTTCTTTACCATATTTTATTCCCTAAGAACCAAGTCATTTTTGAAAACCTTAGAACTTCTAGTAACATAGCATGGCTTAGAACTGTGAATGATTTTGATAGCTTGTAGCATAGATAGGTTCACCTTTCTTTGGAGCTTGCTTCGTCCACTTGTAAATATTGCTAGTTTTGTTTTAGTATAGTTGAGAAGCATGCTTAATGATAAAAAATAAACCACAGATAACCCTTATATAGATACAATGTTAAATAGTTAGTCAAGATACAAATCTAACTGGCTAGTAACATTACAGACCCTCTAATTAAAACATGGCCAAAATTTGAAGACATGATCACTTAGTTTGACCCCTCAAACTAATTAATGGCCAAAATTTGAAGACATGATCACTTAGTTTGACCCCTCAAACTAATTAAAAAGGGTTTATAAATAGTTGGACAATACTTAATCAACATTTAGTTAATACATCAATTCAACCTAAAGTCTTGTATTCCTATCCCCATCATGTAATTCTTTTATTTCTCTTGTCTTCATGCTGATCCAACTGTTGTGTCTTATTCTGCGAGGTCCCATGCTTTGTCAGTCATCTTTTTCCCTACAAATCCCATGATGAATGAATCAGTTTGTAGTCTGATTTTTCCCAATCTCTCCCTCTCTCATAATACCACTATTTCTTGATATTTGTGCCCCATTGAATATGTATCTCTCTCTTCTAAACCTAACAAGCTATCACTCACCTTCTCTCTTGCTCAGTTTCAAAAAATGCTCAACTCAAGATTCTCTTCCCTGTGCCACCACAAATCACAACACCACCAAAGTGACTACCCTACCTATTTAAAGGACCACAAACCATCATGAAAACTCACACCCTTACTTTTCCTCCACCAGTTGCATATCTAGTGCCCACAAACTCCCCAACTTACTTACTTTTATTCTTACTAGGGACCACCACCTTGCCTCTGTCTTCTCCACTGCCCTCAAAACAATTGTATCTTTAGTAAGCATCCAACACCCTCCGACTTTCTTTTTCCACCACCCATTTTCCTTGCATTTGCATCGAATATCATACCCTATAGTTGGGTTCCTACCGCTCATTAACATTCATTGGTAGGACATCTCAATGGCCCTTCATCCAAGGGAACCATGGCTCTGACTATGCTTGACCATAATGAAGGTTTTTTTGAACTTAATATGTAAGTTAATGACCTTTCTTAATGGTTTGAAATTCTAAATAAAGTCTGTCGTTTCTCACTATCTTCCGATAAAACCCAAGACACAGTGGCCTTTTCCCTTCATGTGTGTCAATGTGACTTCACCAGACTCCTACACTTTGTCTCATGAACCTCCAACAATAGACATTGCTTGAAGATGGATCTCCCATCTGTCCCAGAACCTGAGCTTGGGCTCATTAGGTCTGTAGAGGTATGAGGAACATAGTTGTGATCTTCACTTTCCCTAAGGACCCACATATCTTGAGTTCAGCTGGATCTTTGAGCTTCAATCCTGATGCTCTTAAGAGAAGCATAGGGGAAGAAGCAAGGGAATGAAATTGTAAAGAGTGGGACCCGACAGTGGGCCCACTCAATGGTATAAAAATGAGCCATAAACTATTTAAGTAGTGGAAAACATAACTAGTTTCAAAGTTACAAAATGATTCCATGTACATAACTTTCTCATCCTAAGAGTGGTACATAAATTGAAGAGGTTACATTTATATACATACAATCCCATATGCAAAGGGTAATAGGGCTATCTCAAGTTGTCCCTAAGTTCACCAATGAGCTCACAAACATTTGAGTCTCTGCCATATAAAGCACCTGCACCTGGGTGGAGGGAACACCCAAAAAAATAGGAAATAAGTTATGTGTTAGAAAAAGTTGAGCATGCACATTAAAATATTAACTAGGCATTAATTGATTCAAAAGTAAGTAAGATGTTCCCATAAAGAAGGGGGACAATTAAACTAGGTAAGTTTCTATGAGAAGTAACAAGAGAAGGAATTCTGAAAAGAATAAGGCAGTATAATTAAACCATGAAAATCACAACTCTTGCCATATTCAACCATCCAATCACATAAATATTTGCATGCTTATATACTTGACTAAAGTAACTATAGTAGGGTCATGACACCACTGGGTCATCAAACTAAGTAAAATGGGTGGAAAAGCACACCCTAGGCAGAAAACCATGCCTCTGTATATATAAGGGTAGAAAAGCATACCCCAGGTAGAAAAGCATACCATAATTGTTACGCATAAGCATCTACGATAGAAACACTAGTCGAGTTATCTGACATGTAAAAATAGAGTGGCAAGATACACCTTTCACGAACATATGTGGCATGATTTAAGAACAATAGCAGGTGTGTCATCAACTCAATTCAACATGTTAACAGTAATTTCAAAAGAATAACCATAAGTCCAATTGAGAGTATATGATTAGTCCAACAAATGGAACAAGAGAAAGTATTGCAAAAGCTGTCTCATTATGGGAAAATTTAGTCATATAATGCCCAATTATAAATAGAGAGGAGTACATACCTTATGCGTCCAAAAGTCAACTCTAATAAGACACTTAGTCCACTGTGCCACCTCTTCCTCCTAGAAGTTTATTATCTTATGCCAGTAGAATTAAATCAAACATGTGTATTCATTCTCAAATTATCTATCTAAATATAGTTCTTTCCCTAATGTTGATCAATTAATGTTGTATTAGGGTTGTTAATCTTTTTAAATGAACATGTGATCCATTTAAAATCCACTTTATTTAGTATATTCCTCCTTAGGTATATAAGTCAAAGCATGCCTAGGTATATTATATGTGTGATTAGGAGTATTGATTTTTCCCATTTAGGTCTTGTAATGTAATTCTCTCTCCTTTAACATCATATAGCTCAATTTGCTTAACTAGCTAAAGGATACATGTTGCATTAGATACTATTGGATCATGATACCCTTATTAGAATGATCTAGGATTCAACTATATATGGAAAATATTGGGACGATGTACTGAATAGATTAGCTTATTAATATACTCATGTTTTGCATGCAGTACACATTAAACTTTACCTAATCTTTTTTATGATAATAAATATTACTAATATGATTATCCTAAATCCAAACCACATGTTAACTTTAATAATGGTACAAATAGGAATTCATATATACTAACATGATGTACCAATGTGATGAATTACTTCTAAACCAACATAATAACCCATTACATGTTAGATGTTTTAATATTGCCATCTATTTCATAAACACTCTAGTATTTTGAATTTGAGATATCAAGGTACTAAACAAAACCTATATAACTAATCAAACATGTTTTATTACTATTTATGGTATCTATCTTTATCATACATACTACTCAAGTTTTACTTATCATTTGTGATCTCATTTCCTTTTATCTAATGACAGAATCTATCTTAAACTGAAACTAAAGAAGTAGAGGACTTACTTATAAAACTGGTCGGAGCTACTGAATCACTATGGTGGCTAGAAAGAATCTCTTGGAAATTGAAGCACAAGTCTCCATGATTGGCTGTGGAGTTTAGCAATAGGTAAGAGGAGACACTAGGGCTGATCCCAGTCCTAAGGAACCTAGTTTTGTTTGGCTTTAGTTACAGTCATGATCATGATAGGTTTTGGACCACCTTCCAAATGTAGGTCATTGAGGAGGCATGGCTCAACTGTGTTTCATCGTTGTAGGTCTGCAATGGCCTAAACAGGTGTGGCACCATAGTGTGGCTGGATAGCTGGTGTAGGATGTCAGAATTATCAGTGACAATGGTAAGATGGCATTTTGGTGATTGGAGGCCAAGATATGAGTGGTGGTGCATGTATGGGCCACCGTGAAGCCTTCTAGGAAGAGCCAGAAGTTAATGGTAGATACAAGTGTCTTCTCTACTGATCTCAACTAGAGTTGACCAATGTCATGTTATTTGTTTGTTGGAAACTAAAGCAAGCTGGTGGCACTACTCACAAAGATGTTGGTGGTAGTTGCATGGTTGAGGTGAAAGAGGAAAGTGGAAATTGAAGAGGGTCTATGGGAAATATTCAATTCTTAGGTGCACATTTGAGAGGCTAGGACGATGGCATTTTTGTGTTGCAAGCGGCCGCAGACCAGGGCAATAGATTCCTATGATCTCAAGCAGTTGGAGTCAATGAGTTCCCACAGGTAGGTCATTGGGGCACTAGGTATTGCAGTGCTTCCATTGTCCATTGAGACTAGTTCTGGAGGCTAGCTCTTTACATATGATTAAGAAGTGCAAGGAGGGAAGGAGTGAGAGACAAGAAGGATGCATGTAGTGAACGACAATGCCATCACTTCTGTCAGGTCATTGGTAGCAATGGTGTTTGCACCACAGTGGGTCAGAAGTGCCACACTAGGAGAAGTGATTAGTCGAGCAACGTCTTAAGGTTTGTACCCTACTTGGAAAAGGGTAAGGATCATGGCCTACAATAGTTACTATAGGTAGTGGCCATGGATTGCAACCTAGATGTCTAGAGCCAGTTTAGAGAAGAGGTGCATCGACTAGGGTTTGGGGAATCTAGGGTAGAAGGAAAGGGTAGAAATAGGAAAAGGGGAAAGGAAGGAAGTAGAAGGAGAAGGATATGAAGGAAGAAGAGAAGGTGGAAGAAGGACAACGGTGAGACAACTTTGTGTCGTGAGTGCTAAATTAGAGTCAAACATCATAGGTCAATTGCAACATCATAGGTCCTATTGATTCACTCTATTTCATATCATAGCTATAGGACTATTCTAGAGTATTGAATTAGAGTCAAACAACTATTATATAGTGTTCTTGTAAGATCCTCTCCACTTGTGAATTAATTAGTTAGCTTATTTTCAAACTTTATATGGAGGAATAATTATTATTACCAAAATTTATTTGATTTCAGTTAATCCTAGTATATTCTAAATTAGGGGGAAAGGAACATAATTGACAATGATTTTAGGAAAGGGAGGGCTAACTTATGATCCAAGATTTGAGTATGTTATAACACACCACTCCTTAAAGAGGATTTCATCCCCAAAATCCACACAATCATGTCCTAAAGCACCATTAAGACTAATATCAAGCAACATGGCTCTCCCACCTAGAGACTTAGCTAACATATGGGTACAATTCTTGTATTGATTTATTTTAGATTATCCAATTAATGTTCCATGTTTCCATCTTAGATAGGTTTCATTACCCGAATTAGGGAGTAATCATTTGTATATGAATTTTAGTTGAGGAAATTACCCAAGCATGACAAGTTATATATAATATTAAGTTCATATAGTCCTTAAGTTAAATTGCACTCCTGATGAATAAGTATACATGAAACTGCCCCTTAAAAGGGTTAGTCTACCATCTACTAAGTGTGAGAGTATAATAGGGATAGGTCATTCATATCCAAACTTATTCATCATACTTACTACTTCTCACTTAGTTCTAGATTACATGTTAGACCTGACTAGTCATAGGGCCTTTTTTAAAGATCTTCTACACTAATGAGTCTATCTATTACTACAAATTCCTTGTGGTGGTGACTTGGTTCCAAAACCATCTATGAAATATGATTTTTTTGTATATATAACTTAATAATGAAAATAAGTTTGATGAAAAAAACCGCGATGGTAATCCAACATGGCACTTAAATCAATCCAAGAACCAAGTCGACCACTTCCTACCAGTAACAACACTTCATCTTTGCAAAATAGGATTCTCTACCCACATCATCAAGGTATACAAAAACCATATCCAAATTCTAGATGAGGACGGGATACATATTTTTTCTAGGCTGCAATTAACTTCTAGTAGGTCCTACTAGGCATGACCTCCATTATTTTCATTCCCTTAGTTGTGACTTAGGCCATCACATCCCAGAACATCATTAATTTATAAGATTGGGTAACCATAATAAGAACAGAGTAGGTTCAACTACTCCTCATCTCGCACATCAGGTAAACTAATTACAAAATGGTGATGAGGGAGTGGTCAAATCTTTTAAGGATCAAACCTAGATGCACCTACCTTACATAACCCCAATGTAGGGGTACATCCCAAGTCTCATGAAAAATAGTATCCACTATAATTTCTAAACATGGCTTGTGCCTCCATACAACCTCTGAGAAATAAAAAAATAACATGTCACAAAGTTTTATGATGTGATCCATCTATGTGATCATTCCTTTATAGGATAAGGGAGATAAGAAGTATTCATACCTTATAGGTATGTGAGAGATAAATCCCAAGAATAGTTACTTGAAACCAATATCCTCCTTCAACAAACTCTTATTTATCAGATATTATATGTTTAGCTAGGATAATATCCCACCCTTGGATGGCGAGTCACATGAAAACTATGTTGAAATAACTCCATGTTGCAAGCAAGACAAGCCTAACCCAAAAGGATATAGTTCAATTCATCATATTCTATCATACAAGATCTCAAAATCTAAATCTCATGTCAGTACTCTAGGTTGGTATCCATGCTTTCTCACTCCACATAATGTGTGTATCATAGGCATGCAAGAAAACAACAAAAGCAAAAGTTTTCATGACTTGTACTAGGGTTACATACAATTATGTGAGTTTGAGTCAACCTACTCCATTTAGTAAATGGATTAACTTTCCATAAGGAGATGGGTAAATTCTAATGTTCAGGATAGTCAATCATTAAGTGTAGAAGGTTGTACCTTTGTAGAGAGGGTAGGGTTGATGAGGGTTTTCCCAAAACTAAGTCAATGGCATAGACAAGTTGGAATTAATATCACCAAAATGTATGGGAGTTAAAACCCTATTTGGTAATTTGAGACTCAAGTTTAAGTATGACAACAACCTTTAAAGGGTCACCTACCTACTAAGGAACAATCTAGGATAACTTGAAATAGTCAAGTTAACGACTGCTTAGGCTCTGATACCATTATGTAAAGAGTGGGGCCTGATAGTGGGCCCACTCAATGCTATAAACATGAGCCATGAAATATTTAAGCAGCCAAAAACATAACTATTTACAAAATGATTCCATGTACTTAACTTTCTCATCCTAAGAGTGATACGTAAATTGAAGAGGTTACATCTAAATACACACAAGCCCATACGCAAAGGGTAACACGGCTACTTCAAGTTGTCCTTAGGTTCACTAATGAGCTGACAATCATCCTGAGTCTCTACAATATAAAGCACCAACACCTGGGTGGAGAGAATACCTAGCAAAAAATAGGAAACAAGATATATGTCCGCAAAAGCTGAGTATGCAAATTAAAAGATTAATTAGGCATTAATTTATTCAAAAGTACATAAGATGTTCCCATTAAGAAGGGGGCCAATTAAACTAGGTAAGTTTCAATAAGAAGTAATAAGAGAAGGATTTCTAAAAGAATGTGGCAGTATAATTAAACCATTAAAATCACAACTGTTGCCATAATCAACCATCTAACCACATAAATATTTGCATGTTGATATATATTATTAAAGTAAATATAGTAGGGCCATGAGACCACTGGGTCACTGGCCTAAGTAAAATGGGTAGAAAAACACATCCTAGTCGGAAAAGAATGCCTCTGTATATATAAGCGTAGAAAAGCATACAATAATGGTTACACATTAGTGTCTATAATAGTTAAACTAGTTGAATTATCTAACATGGATAAATAGAGTGGCAAGATACACCTTTGACAAACATATGTGGCATGATTTAAGCACAATAGAAGATGGGGTAATCAACCCAATTCAACATGTTAATAGTAATTTCAAAAGAATAACAATAAGTCCAATTGAGAGTATATGATTTGTCCAAAAAAATGGAACAAGAACAAGTACTGCAGAAGTTGTCTCATTATGGGAAAATTTAGTATATAATGCCCAGTTATAAATAGAGAGGAGTACATACCTTATGCGTCTAAAAGTTAACTCTAATAAGACACTTGGTCCACTGTGTCACCTCTTCCTCCTAGAAGTATATTTATCTTATGTCAATAGAAATAAATCAAACATGTGTATTCATTTGCAAATTATCTATTTGTATATAGTCCTTGCCCTAATGTCGATCACTTAATGTCATATTAGGGTGGTTAATCTTTTTAAATGAACATGATTTGATCCATTTGACATCCACTTTTTTATTAGATCCCTCCTTAGGTACATAAGTCAAAGCATGCCTAGGTATATTATATGCGTGATTGGGAGTATTCATTCTTCCCATTTAGGTCTTGTAATGTCATTCTCTCTCCTTTAACATCATATAGCTCAATTTTCTTAACTAGGTAAATGATACATGTTGCATGAGATACTAATGGATCATGATATCATTATTATAATAATCTAGGGTTCAATTCATATATGGGAAATATTGGGATGAAGTACTAAATGGATTAGCTTATTAATATACTCATGTTTCACATGCAATTCACATTGAACTTTACCTAATCTTTAATATGATAATAGATATTACTAATATAATTCCAAGCATGGGATGAGGAATCTAGGGTAGGAGGAAAGGGTAGAAATAGGAAAAGAGGAAAGGAAGGAAGTAGAAGGAGAAGGAGATGAAGGAAGAAGAGAAGGTGGAAGAAGGACAGCGGTGAGACAACTTCGTGTCGTGAGTGCTGAAGTCACAAAGCATGGCTTGGAGAGGGAGAACATGAGCGTTACAGGACAACTTTATGAAATATTAACTGTGGTCAATTGAATAACCAATTACTACTTATGTTTAATTGTATTTTCTCTGGTAGCGAATTTTGGGGAGCCGTAACTGTCAAATTGACACGAATATTTCCAAATAGACTAATTAAGATGCATACAATTCAATTTTAATACTAGTTTCCTATTATTTTACATTTCTTTTCACAATTTTAGTATTAAGTGCTCGCTTACACACCTCTTATTAGTCAATTGCAACACCATATGTCCTATTGATTCATTCTATTTCATATTATAACTATATGACTATTCTAGAGTGTTGAATTAGAGTCAAACAACTATTAATTGGTGTTCTTATAAGATCCTCTTCACTTGTGAAATTAATTAGTTAACTTATCTTCCAATAGTATATGAAGAAATAATTATTATTACCAAAAATTATTTGATTATAGTTAATCCTAGCATATTCTTAATCAGGGGAAAGGAACATAATTGACAACCATTTTAGGAAAGGGAGGTCTAACTTATGATCTAAGATTTGGGTATGATATAAAAATACCTTGTCTACCCATGCTGGCTCAATCCATTAGTTATTCATGAATTGGTATTTCCATAACTTCACATGTCGCTTTGTTTTCTTGAGATGCACACATTCATGTTGACCAAAATGACGTATAAACCCACACTGATTTGATTACATGTGATGTACGACTTGGTTTACTCACTTTTTTTTCATTTATTTAAATTGATTAGAATTTCTTTTAGATATATTTCACACTATAGTTTAATGGATTATGGTCGGTAAATATTGAAACATTCATATAAATTTCAAATGTCCTCAGAATAATATGAAAATGTATTTGTTTGAAAAAAAATTATACTAAATATCAAATTAGCATGTTTTACACATTCAAGCTCATCAATAATTCAAGGATAAAGAATTAGGGTTAATGCCTATGAACTGATGTACATTATTAGTGAATGTTATAGGTGCTTAGATCCCAAACACAATACGGAAAGGTTGACTTAGGTGTATTTCTCAGGTAAATAAGCCAAGCTGTTGTGCACTCATACTTTGGTTGATTTTCTTATTTATTTGTATATGTTAAGAACATGATTACATATCATGAAAAACTAAGCTATTTTAATTGATGCTTCATATTATTCATGGAGTTGTCGATTTCTATATCATAAAGTTTATATCATCACATTCATTAAGATTATGTTTATGATCATGCCAAAAAATAGTTAAAGTGGTCTTGTTCATCATTAAAAGGGAGAAAATCCCATCATGCTTAAGAGGGAGAAGCCCCAATATGTTTCGAGAGGGAGAAATCCCATCATGTTCAAGATCTAAGGTTATGTTAATGTTAACGCTAAGGTAAAGATTAAGGTTCATGTTAAGTAATAAAAATGTTTAAGTTTTATATGATCTTGTACCTATGGACCTCAAGAGGTCATTATTGGCTTCCATGCAATCATGCACTCTCCTAGAATTGTGTGCCTTTAAATGGGAAATTACCTAGAGATGCATATATCTCTTATTCAATTGTTTTTGCTAAGAAAATACTTCAAAAATACTTAATTTAGAGATGATGTCAAGTTTTCTTTATGTTAAGTATACATACTTTACTTGATTCTATAATGCTCTAGTATAGTTTACCGATGTGATTATTTTTCTTTGCATGGCTGGGGATGCAATGTCCCAAGGTTTTGGAGCAAAATAAGGAATATAGAAGGACACTTCAAGGACTAGAAGACCTAAAGTTCAACCTGGTGGGGTGCCATCTGCTTAGATGGTCCAATTATTTAGCATTTTCTCAATTATTCCTTAGTTTATGTTGCCCATGATTGCCTTAGTTGGATCGTAGAATTGAAGAAAATAAGTTATAGTTCTGTTATCCAATCAACTATATATGAATCATATCAAGTTAATGCATGGTGATTACTTTTTATCTGTAAATATAATTGCACTCATCACACCCTTACAAATCCAAGTATCCCATGTTATAAACAACTTGGGGAATGCTTCCACTATCATGTGTAAACTTAGAGAGGCATCACAACATGTGATTACCATTGTTTCTTTAGGTTTAAGGATCATACACGCCACTGTCACATTGAGATATGACTCTGACTGTCATGACATGGCTACCATGTGTCAATCTCAAAGTGGGTCTATCTGGTACAACTTGTTCTCTAACAAGTAGCCATGTACTCGAGTTGATATCCAATATCATGACTAAAAGACATACTCATCATTAGGCATACACACTAGTCTTATGTGTTGTCATTATCCTATAATATCCACAACAATAACTTAATAGGGCATAAGAATGACGAATACTCCTAACTATACTTATGGTTTCATGTTCATATCCTAAACCCAAGTCATATGACATCGTGTCAAAACATTCTTAGGACATTATTATATTTATTCATTTTCTCAATATTGAAACACACATGACAAGTGGAATTACATGTATCAACAATGATATCATATATAATGTTATCCCTATTACAATCATCACATAATGTCTCTTAGTGCATACAACCAACACTTTCCTCTTAAGTGTCCATCATACCACATCTTGTTGTTTTCCTTGTTAATGTGAGCATTCTCATACACTGTTTGTCATAGATATTTTATCTCCTACAGTTAAAGTTGTTGATTTTCTTTTTCTTCTCAGATATCAATGTTGAGTTATTTGATGGCCCACGAAGCTTGTGTTCAAGTTCTATTGGTTTGTGACAAGATGTTCCATTAATCAAACTAAAATATGTGGTTCCTAGAGGAGTCTTCTAAATAATTTTGTTGGCCCAAAGTATTTCATTCAACTTATGAGCCCAATGTTATCTTGTTTTGGAACCTTTCCTCTCTAGAATGGATTTGATCTAGTAATCAGAGACATCCACTTCACCATGCACTTAGTGGTATGAAGTGGTTACATGATAAGAGATGTGTACTTGTGGAGGAACACTTTGAAGCTACATTCGATGAAGTGAGATTCACCATAAAAAATGATAGTGCAGGGCACTCCAAAGCATGGAATGATGATATATATAAATACTTTAGTAATTTACTTGAAGTACTTGAAGACTATGGGGTTGTGTTCTTCCCAATTGAAAACATAATCAATATAAAACAAGGATGTTGGAGAGTCCATAAAAGGAGGGGAATGGACCCATGCATTTTACACACCAAACTATGATGATCTCCACTTCATATTAGAGTTGAAGTGGCTTGTCATCCTGCTTGAGATGTTTTTGATTCTCTGGCACTAATCTCATGACTTAATGTAGTTGTAGGCATCCTTTAAGATTGAAGTTATGAAAAATCCACATTGAAGAACCTTAGTAGTTGTTTGTTTGGACTCATGTGACCCCCAATTGGAACATAATGACATTGTTTCAAAATGAGAGGAGCGTCCTCCTAAGAAATGCAATTGTGGTAAATTCCATCTAATCACATCCAAAAAAGTTAATCTCATCACAATACTAATGATGAACGTCAGATATAAACTTATTCTTTTCACTTGTAATGCAATCTAGATGAAGGACTTCCACATCTAGGTAGTTCACTAAATTAGCATATCATAGGGTGAATGGGTGAATATTGTTACCTTAGTATGTGGTCATTAGGAAAAGAGTCATTAGTAGAGACTTGGTCACTATCTTGAATTTTTAATCAGCTATGATGGTAAACAAGATTCTCTTATGTCCTTATTGTACTTTATATATAAATCAACTTGTGCAACAATAGAATCTAGCTGATAAATATAGTTTTTGCATCCTTCTTTGACATTATGGAGTTGATTGCGGCATGGTTTATGTAGACAATCACTTGTGAGCCTATTAAACAAGAGGAAAATGATAGAAGGCATAAAAATATCAAGGATCTCCTTTTTAGTGGTTGCATAATTATTTTGCGCATAATCCAACATTTTACTTGTATAGTAAATGACATGATGCTTCTTATGGATGCTGCCCCAAAACTACATACATGATCTCTATAGGAAGAGACCAATTTGTAGCATGAAGGATGGGAGTAGAAATGTGATCTTCCTTCAGTGTGGTGAAGCTCTAGATACAGTTAGAGTTGATAATGAAAAACACATCCTTTTGGATTAGGTTGAAAATAGGTTTAGTGATCTAAATGAAGTGGAGAGTGAACATCCTATAGAATTCTATGTGTACTAGAAAATGCCTAGACTTCCATGATAGTAGTTGGAGGAGCTAATTTGTCTCACTTCTATTTTTCCTTTGCAATCTTGACATGTTTCGAGCTTACACAATGTCCTAGAATAGTACCTTCTTCACCATGAAGTGGAATTTTTACCAATTAAGTACCATATGTTCTTCTTTACAATATTCTAGGACTAGGTAAATATTATGCAATCATGCATCAAAATGTCCTTGTAGATTTCTATTTTCATATTGGCAAGTCCGGTGAAGATGGTGGACATGGTGGCATGCCCATGGCATAGTGAGAAGGGCATCTAGGAAACACCATTTGTGTCAAAAGGATATGTTAATGTCATCTTTTATTGATCACTAGGGTGGATGGTGATCTATTACAATCTAGAGTATATATCCAAGTAATGGAAGAACTCCTTCTGTGAAAGTCTCTCCAAGTCTTGATTAAGAAATGGGAGTAGGAAGTGGTCCTTTTGACTATTATTGAGCTTCTAATATTTGATGCACATGTGCCACCTAGTCATGGTGTGAGTTGGGATAAGATCATTATTCTTGTT
This sequence comes from Alisma plantago-aquatica, assembly GCA_963693085.1. NCBI lineage: Eukaryota > Viridiplantae > Streptophyta > Magnoliopsida > Alismatales > Alismataceae > Alisma > Alisma plantago-aquatica. Next base: position 940,297,636 of record OY856412.1, on the reverse strand, counting down.
CAAAACAACTATAGAGTTCCTCCCTTCTTCTAAACTACTTGCACGTGACTCATCAAAGGTGAAATAGAGATGGGATATATGATCCTAGACAATATTATCTTTATCACTTTCTTATAGAAAAAATCCTTGAGGATTAGGCTCAAGGGAGGGCTTATAGTTGTCAATCATCTTAATTCAATGCATATAGAGAGATATTTGTTAACTCCAGTTAGATCACTCATCTTTTTAGCCTAATTCTTTCTATCTCTTCATCAATTCACTCAACAACCTATCCTCTTGCTCAAAATTGGTCTGCCTTGATAATGTCTAGGCATATCTTTTGTTCATCAAGGAAGACATACTTTGCTGACAAGGAGTTGCTCAAGTGGTCAAGCATGGTGTCTCCCAATAAGGAGACTAGGGTTCGAATCCCAATTTTCACATTGGTTTATCACCCTCCTGGATGTTCGACCTCCATCACAAGCATGCAAGATGGAGAGGGAGAGTACCTCTCTTAACCCAAAGGAAGACATACTTTATCCCCTTCACGTAGCGGCTTTATTTTTGGGGCATTGAGATCCTTGTATTCTTCTTCAATGATGTTTATTGATTTATGCTCTCCAAACTCTGCTCCATGGTCTTTCTCTTTGTTGTCTTAGTGAAAGATAATTTTTTGTACTTGTTTGTCGTTCGACTCTAGAGCATTAGGGTCGATGAGTGATGTTTCAAGAGGTTTTTTAGATGTAAGTGTATTCTACTACACTTGTTCCACTATGGCAATACAGTCCATGAGGCAACTTTATTACTTGGAAGGACCCTTGAGTCTCTCAAAAACCTTGAAGTCAATTGTGTTTGTATTGAGCCTGAATGTTAAGGTTTTAGCTTTAACATCAATGAGGTATCGGGTTTTTGCAACAAATGGGTGACCAAATTTTAGGGGGTATCACAGGTCCTCCTTGATTTCCATGATGACTGAGTAGCATGGGACATAATATTTAGCCCCCACTCTCACAAGGACGCCATCTAAAATTGCCATATGGGTGGAATAGGAGAGTGAATTAGTTATATCACGATCCTAGTGTATGTCGGTAAAGTCAAGCCTTCTGCATAAGTTGTAGGGCATAGTATAAATGCTTGTCCCAAGGTCAATTAGACTTTTTCAAAACATAAAGTCCCTTAAGAAGAAAAAAATGTTGAAGGGTCATGGATATTTGAGTTTCCTAGGCATTTTATTATGGACAATGTCTGATGCTATATTTCCTAGTTTAACAGTATCACACTCCTTTGTTGTGTACTTGTTAGAGAGGAGTGTGTTAATGAATATGGACTGGGAGGGGATTTCTACTAAAGAGTCAAGGAAGCAGATATCCACATGTAACTTCTTCATACTTCCCTGAACTTTGGGAATCAGTCTGGGTGTGCTTGTGCTAGTCGGCCTTAATAGGGGCATGGCATGTAGATAGGCACCATAGGGTCACCAATGTGGTTATACTTGTTGCATCAACCTTTGGTGTAGCTTCTGGGCCTTATTTTAATTAAATATTCTACTCCTCTTTATAATTTAAATAACAGGTTCAATAGGTACATTCATTGGAATGTCTTCAGGATAATTTCCATCCTCAAAAAATTAGCTTGTTGATAGTACAAACCTAGAACACATGTTTTGGTAGTACAAGCCTAAAACACATGGATACCAGCCAAGTCATTGTATATTTTGGTAGTAAAAAACTAGAACACATGGTTACATCCTTCAAATACTCCTCATTCTTTATATTGTTTTCAGGATGATTAGTGAAATAGCCTACATGAGTGAAAACATATGCAATGATCTGTGCCATTTTAGCCCCAATAGTATTTTTTATGCTTCTTGAACTGCTAATAGCTTTGCAACAACATTGAGGCAACATTGATCACTGAAGAAAAACATGTGTAGTTGGTTGCCTACCCTAGGGAATATGTCCCTAGATGTTGTAGTTATTACTTTGATTGTTGCTTTTGTGGAACTATCCATAATTGAAGTTGTTTTGACATAAGTTTGTGTTTTACTAGAACCCTAAATGATCTCAAATTTGATTTTGATTTGGTTCTTTCTTGAGTGGATGAACATTCTCTGCTTTGTCTGGCTTCCCATATTGGAAGTTTGGATGATTTCTTCTCCTATTGGGGTTTTTGTACCCCTATCCTAGAATGGAGTTAAAAACATTGATTTCTTCAATGATGGTGATTTTGTTGAACTAAGGTTGGTGCATGGTCATCATGGATTGGTAGAGGTGTTTGCACTCCAAACTAGTGTCTTTGCACTGTAGACCTAGAAGACCTCTTGGGTAGCCTTATCTTGAAAAGAATATGAACCTCTCTTCCCTTACCTCTGGATGGATGAATCAAGGATGTCTTGTTTAAGAATAAGAACCTTTAAATATTTAGCAATAACCTTCAACTTAGACTTGTCTTATACCATAGAAACCTTGAAGCTCCTTTATTGCATGATGTACCCCAATTAGCACAGTTCTCTACTCACCTTCTTACAACTTTCCATGCATAGTCAAATATCTTCCTCATGAAATTTCATTTTGAAGCAACATCAACAAACTACTTGATATCATAATACACTCCCCTATAGAAGTTTCTGATAAGTTTTATATATGGAATTTCGTGATGAGGCCATTTGTGCAATAGCTCTTTGTATTGATCCCAGGCTTTAAAGAGAGTTTCACTTGGGAGTTGTTCAAATTGGGTGATATTCCTCATTTGGTAAGTAAGTGACAGTGGAAAGAACTTCTATAGGATCTTGTTGTGAATTTCATCCCAAGTAATGATGTTGTTGTCCTTTGGGGAGTTGTACAACACCCTATCTTTTCTTATGAGGCAATAGTAGAATATATGTATCTTAATGGCCTTGATGATTAGGCTAGCTTGATTGATTAGTACGCATAGATCTATTTTCTATAAATGGTCATGCACGTCAAGCCAGCTCTTCTAGTAAAACTATTATTTTTAATCATTGTCACCCATTGCATCTTGATTTCATAGTTAGGTGACACAACGGATGGTTGAAAGGCTGGGTGGAGAACATCTACTAATTAGGATAGAGAACTCTTGTATCTCTCTTTATCTTTTTTCATCTTTATGAGTTCATTACTCTTCCTATAAACAACCTTGGCATGTGCCAAGAGTATATCCCTCTGCGTTGCGAGTGTTTCTTCTACTATATGAATTATCTCCTCATTGTCCTTCTTACCTTAGGCATTTGTGAAGAACCTATTCTAGGATCGTTCAATCTTAGGGCCAAAGTCTAATCTAGAATCAATACTAGAGGAGCATCACATGCACTAGATATTTCACCTTAGAAGGGTAGACAACCATAACTGATATGTCCGAAGGAGAATTTTATTCAAGAACATTTTAAATACTGTCAATTGTAAAATAATAAATTTTAATTGATCCAAGTTACTCAAAAATTGTATTGTCCCTGAGAGTGATGCCAAAATTTTATGCAATATATAGTGTGCTTGAAAATTCTAAAGAGATGAAATCCCTATATTTTACCTTAACCAAGTGTGGAAAATCCCACCTGTAAGAGAATGAGTCTTATAAAAATATATTTTAGGATCAAACTCAAAGGGAATTGTCTTTAGAAAAAGTCTAATTAAAGTACCCGTTCAAAAAAAGTAGTACTTATCATAAAAGTTGAATATGGTTTTTTATGCTATGCTTGCAGTACTAAGGGATGAACATAAGTCTATTTATATAAGGTTTGAAATACTAGGTTATATCAGATTCACAACTTCTAGATACGTTCTTCCTCATTACATTGTAAATGTTCATAAACATAGGATAAATCCAATACTTTCAGAATGAGAATTATTCATAGAAAATCATTCTTCTAAGATAGTGGCTACATTATCGAGAGTTCATGTGTCCATCACCTCAAGAAACACCTATATGAATCTCTCATCATGGGTTTAATATGAAATAAATTATATCCTAGAACTTAGGTTCAAAGTTCTCCACATTCAAGATCTAATAAACATGCAAATATGTCATCCAAACACATAAAAATAGAACTGAACATTTATTTTAAAACATATCAAAGTTCATACAAACATGGATGCAATATTAAAGAACAAAAATGGGTAGATGCCTACTCCCCGAACCCTAGCAGAGGGACTACTTTCTCTACATAGTGGCAACAAGTTTAACATGTTAAGAAAGAGAGAAGGCCAATGTTAAAATAGAAGTTGGAGATGCAAACATGGTGTGCACTTGAACTATCTTTGATATTAAGTATAAAATGGTTGAGGGAGAAGCAATGTGCACCCTTTTACGTTTGTCAAATGTGAACTTGTTTGTCATTGCACTCCTTCTTTATGAGTTGGACTTATCTCAGTGAGGTTAAAGCAAGTGGATCAAAGGATGGAATCTATGGTCAACAAAGATCAGATCTTGCCATCTTAGCTTCTTTTAAGGTCTGGGTCTTAGAGTCTTGGTAGTGATGGATCTGTAGGTCAATGCAGTCAATCAATTGATGAAATGACTGGTGAAAATTGAAGGTGAATGCTGAGGATTTGGTGTGCCAACCTAGAGGCATAGTGGATATGATGATTTTCCATGGCAACATGGATTGATATTTATAGATGACTGGATTTTGGGTTTGGAACTTGTCGTGTCTCCTACAATAATGGCATTTAAGACCATGAATGTTGGGGAAACAATGGAAGGAAGAAGATAGGGTGCAACATCATTCAAAATCCCCATCGAGCTTCATCATTATCGATTGGTAGAGACCTCACCAATCTATGGAGCCATCAGTTGTAGGCACACATAGTCCTCATCAGTTGACAAGTGCATAGAGTTTTCATCAGTTGGTGGGGTCATCAATCAGTGGTACATTGGTCACTTTTTGATGACACCTTGATATAATGGGCTAATTTTAGTTAACTTTTTGAGAACATGGTAATATGATGTTGGAACCCTAATGCAAGGGTAAAGATGAGGATTTAAATTCTAAAATATGAATGATGTCATGAAATAACCTAAGCTTCTAAATCCTTGTTTCAATCTTTTATGAAGGGGTGTTTCACCTTAGATGTTTTAAAAACCTCCTAATAGTGGGTTGGATATGATTTTGGAGCTCTATTTTTGGATTTGATGCACGTATAGTGGTAACCTACATATGGATGAATGCCTTTTAGTTTTTCCTTAAAGTAAGAGGATGGCTCCATTTTGAGGACAAAATTTCTTTTAAGATGTATATGATGTGACAAAGTGGTTTTTGGCTTAATTTCGAGGATGAAATATCTTTTAAGGTGTGTAGGATGTGATGGAGTGGACTTTTGGAATCCTTAAATGTCCAATAACATATTGTAAATCATATGGTTGAATTATATTGAGAGTTCCAAACTTTCGACAAAGTAGGTGTGTTGATGTGAGGTTTACATCATGATTAAGATATCTCTTTTTAATGCCTTTTTGAGGAATTTAATTGAATGGTCTAATATCTGATTTTCGTCACCAAATTGGAGTATAATGTACCTTAAGAGGTAAGGAATCTATGGTTAAAATTTGGTGGCATTTGGATGTTCCTAGAGGAAGCTATGGAGGTTTGAAATTTGGAAATGATGTGCTTTATTGAGGATTTATTAGACCTAAGTTTAATAGATTGAGCCTAGATTAGGCTATGTCACGCCCTTGTACCTTTGAATGGGCTGTGTGGACACTTTGTAGCCTTAGATCATAGATCCAATGGCCGTAGCCTTTGAAAAGGAGAAGCCACAAATTTTCTTAAGTGCACTATGGCCTTTAGCCCTTAGATTATGATCTGAGGGATCTCAGCCTGTCTCCTACCTTGCGGTTAGAACAAGGTAGTGGGGCATCTATTCCCATGACCATATCGACCACCACTCACCCAGATCATGGAATGAGGGAAGTTGGAATATGAGTAGTTGTTCTCTTCAGATCGCAAGCTATCCAACAAGCCTCTTTTTGTAGTGTGAGAGTGAAGAATGAGCGAGAGCAAACACCCACTCCGTCCTCCCTTCTCCATTACGATGCACAGACTAGAAGAGGGGAAAGATGAGGGGGAAAAGGGGGTTGGAATTGAGATCTTATTATAGGAGAATCAAAGTAGAGGCTACATGAGAAGGAGGAAGGCATTTGTAGTGGACTTCATGGTCTCTTTCATGGTCAAACGACCCTAGTTGGCCAGATCTTGAAGATGAAGCTCGGAGGCTGGTGTTCAATGTTCCTCCTTGAGAATCAAGGGCATGCACAAGCTAGGGGAGGTCTTGCGGAGCTTTTGGAAGGCTCATACCCCTTCTAAGAGGAGCATAGGCAAGTTGTCTCTTTGCTCCACCGCAGCCAAGCCTGGCGGTAGAGCCTAGAGAGAACGAGCTCCAGCCAACGCCAAAGCTATTGGAGGAGTCGAGATGGTGAAGGAAGGTTCCTAGAACCTTTCATTGTTGGTTACAGTTTGCAAGTAGGTCCTGGAGATAGTGGATCGCTCGCCGGAGCCAAGCCATGTGGAGGCGTCCCATGAAATAGAGTCCCCCTAGACTCATGCATCCGCATTTTGTGAGACAAGAGAGGAGGCCGACCCGATTCATGCCTCAAACCAGGCAGGTCTAGGCACAATAAACCAGCTAATTCAGAGAGAACCAACTCACAGCAGACCACAACAGCCAGAGGAGGTGCGCCCTCCTCAGGGCCACGTGTTGCCACCGTATTGGCCCAAAAAGGTAGGAAATCCAATTAATACCAGATCTTGCATAAATCGTAGAAATTAGCTCGTTTATCCAAAAATTACATATAATATACCAAAATTCTCAAAAAATTGAGTAGAACACATTAGAATGATAATATCAGGCTTTTGATGCATTAATAATAGTGGTATCATGTAAGATGTGTAATTCTTCTCTAATAGATAATAAATATCCAACGATGGCCTAAAATTATGAGAATGTTCATGTAACTCATAAATGGTATTTATAATCCATATAGGGTTAGATATGATGATGTTGATGTAAAAAACTATGTAATTTGCTTAATATGACTAATTAGGGCTAATAAGGTTAAATAAAATGCAATAAATATATACATGCTCAATAAATGATGAAATTTACAAGTGTAAGTTCATATCAATAATGTGAGGCTAATATGTAACTCAGATATCAGTTAGATGCATGGAATTCATGCTATATGAAGATGACCCTTAATACATGTGATGAAACCCTAATTTGAGTAATGCATGTAACCTATGGTTAATATGTATAAATAATAATATAGAACCTGATATTCATATTATGTATCCTAATCTAGAATATAACATCAGTAACATAAATTCCACATAAGGATGAAGATAAGATAAGTAATAATGTACATATCATCATGATGTAAGTGAAACCCTATAATGGACCTAACTAGGGTTGAGATGATGGGAATCTGATGATAGTATATGATCTTGTCTTAATCAGGTTTAACCAAGGATATAGTTAATATCAGGAATATGCGGTGATTAGATTATCTCTGTTGAAGGTACGCCATTACCTCTTACTTGGCTTATTATATAATATGCTTGTATTATATGTGTAGTAAAATACTTGGCATATAATATTGGATGAAATGATTGTTCTTGCATGATATGTTGCTTGATTTTCCATACTTATGGTTATAAACACATGAAACATAATATATCTGTTCCATTATATGAAAGCACAAATTCTCTTTGGTAGCATAGTGCTGGAAAGTGATCATTCTCTTTGGTAGGAGATCACATTGTACAATGATCTAACTCTTTGGTAGTAGATCATAAGGCCTTACATATCATACTCTTTGTTAGCTAAGATGATGCATTATTCCCTCAGGTGGCAAATGCATGGATATATAATGGAAAATAAGCTTAAAATATGTGTTCTCTTTTGTTAATGAATATCTTTGTGCAAGTATACTCTTTTCTTATTTTTTTGTTAATGCTTCAAATTATTAGTTTTATCTTATTTCCAAGATATGTTGAGAGGTATATAAAAGACACGTAGGCATACTCAGTACAATATTCTTGAATATTGTGCTGACATGTACCACATGTAATCTTTTGTTTAGGTTGTGGTTATGCTCTTGAAGAACCAGGATAGTTGAGAGTTGTGTGGCGAGCTGATGTACATGTGGACCTGTTGTCTTAAGATCATGTAGTTTAGTAGTAGTACATGTATATGTTAGAGTCTTTACCCTTGCATTAGGGTTACAACATCATATTACCATGTTCTAAAGAAGTTAACTAAAATTATCCCATTATATCAAGGTGTCATCAACATTTTGTTTATCTAATTGTCAGAACATGTTCAACATTAACATATGCCTTTTAGGTGGGTGTTAACTATAGTTAACCCACTTTATCCATCTAGATCATATCAAGGTGTCATCTTTGTTATGTTTTGCTAACTAACAAACTATATCTTTCATCTTTATTAAGCACTAAGATTAACACCTCTTGACAAGTATCATTAAATATGATCTTATTTCTTTGATCATAATAAATTGCAACATTTACTAGTGATTTCATCACAAGATTAGCCAGCAATTTCACATTATCATCATTATTCATGTATATGGTTGATAATTTATGCATTAATATCTATTAAACCATCTCTTGGTTTCCATCATATCATGTATATATATCACATCTCAAGATTAGATCATGTCCTTGCATATAAAATATCATGGTTGTGCTAAACAAACTTATGTGAGTTGTTCTTTAAACATATATTAAAAATTCATCTAGTCCAACTGAGGTCTTAACCCTTATCATGAGGGTAATTCCATGCTCAGTCTCTCTGAGCCAACTCAACTCAAAGAGTATCTCATAAACAAAAATTTATCTTCCCTTCTTAGTCTAGGGTTCTTGGATTACCTCATTGGCACTAGTGATAGCCTTACAAGCTCTAGCCAGATATGCACAAACCAAAGCATGCTATGACATTCTCTTCGCAGATCTTACCCGTGAAACATGCTTACCCAAAACTATTTTATATACACCACTAGATTCCTATGTGGGAAACCACCAACCCGAGCATGAGGCATCACAGAAACTAACGTAGCTACCTCCTCCAGGGTCTTAGGCTCTCTCCCTCACCCAGATGGTAGGCACTCATATTGATGTTCACATATGGACATATATAACCAACCTGTCTCTATCTCTAGGGTTTGGTCCTCCCAAGGACATCTAGGGTTCAACAAATTGTAGGAATCATGCATAAAGAAACTAATCTCAATCACTCAGGAATATTCTAGTTTAGGACATATCATATCACATATTTCTCATCATCTCATATATTGGAGTTTAGGTTCTCTGACCTTTCTCCCAATGAGTCTCATTCTCTCTGGAGTTAACCCTAAAATCAGTCCTAACACTGGAGGTCCTCCTTTGTAAAAGAGCTTGAGGCTCATGCTGACTCGCAACCTTATCTTAACTCATCTTATCTTAACTTAGAAAAACACACATACTTGCATAATCAAAACTTATCTCAAATCCTCAAAACCAAACTTGAGTCCTCAAATACAAACATATATCATCATAAACCATCTTATATCATCTATATGAAACTTACATCATATCATCAAAAATTATTTCATCTATTCCATATATCATATATTCCAACAAGGCTCTAGACATCTAATCTAGAACTACTCTCTCTTCTAGACTGATGTCATTCACTTTCACTTAGGTTGCATGACCACCTCCTACTCGTACATGTGTGGGGACACATTTTTGTAATACATATATATAATAAAATATTATATAGTTTTTCTCCAGTAAAACAAGCGTCAGAGAAAACTATCAAGGTTCAATCCCATTGGAATCAAAAACCAAATCTAGAAAATGAGTGTCCCACACATAGTAGAGAGTACAATGCCATGAAAACTAGTGAAAAGGGTGAGAACATTGTGTAGAATAGTGTAGCTACTTTAGACAATGAGCGCCATATGTCCAGGGTTTCTCTTCTCGTGATGTACGTCATTTCTAAATAATGCAACGTCCCATACTTCTGCACTATAAGGAAAGAATGACATCCAAGGACTTGCTATACAACAAGCACCAGTCTAGACCTAGTTCTCAGACATCTAGGTGCTAACGTAGAGGCTAGGTCAGATCTAGTCTCTAAAAGATGACTAATCTAACCCTAAAGATTATTAAGTTCAAAGTTCTTTAGTTTTGAGTTGCATAATGTGCAAATGTCAGGTTTTGCTATTGTTCATGCTCTGATACCACCTGTGTCGTCCCCAGATTTTCTAAAACTTAATCTAATGTGTGACGTCCAAATTGAAACCCTCACCTCAGCGAGAATCCCAATTTAAACACCCCACACTAGGCTAAGAAGAAGAAAATCAAGGGAGTCTGAAGGAAACAATCAGTAGCACATGCACACAAACAATAATAAAACCACAACACGTGTTCACCATTCAACATATAATTACAACATGAATTGTTACATCATTTGATATTACATATTGAATAATTTAAATCCTAAAATATGAATGATGTCATGAAATAACCTAAGCTTTTAAACCCTTGTTTCAATCTTTTATGAAGGGGTGTTTCCCCTTAGATATTTCAAAAACCTCCTAATAGTGGGTTGGATATGATTTTGGAGCTCTATTTTTGGATGTGATTCACGTAGAGTGGTAACCTACATATGGATGAAGACCTTTCATTTTTTCCTTAAAGTAAGTGGATGGCTCCATTTTGAGGACACAATTTCTTTTAAGATGTATATGATGTGACAAAGTGGTTTTTGGCTTAATTTCGAGGACGAAACATCTTTTAAGGTGTGTAGGATGTGATGGAGTAGAATTTTGGAATACTTAAATGTCCAATAACATATTGGAAATAATATGGTTGAATTATATTGAGAGTTCCAAACTTTCGACAAAGTAGGTGTGTTGATGTGAGGTTGACATCATGATTAAGATATCTCTTTTAATGCCTTTTTGAGGAATTTAATGGAATGGTCTAATAGCTGAATTTCATCTCCAATTTGGAGTAGAATGTACCTTGAGAGGTAAGGAAGCTATGGTTAAAATTTGGTAGCATTTGGATGTTCCTAGAGGAAGCTATGGAGGTTTGAAATTTGGAAATGATGTGCTTTATTGAGGATTTATTAGACCTAAGTTTAATAGCTTGAGCCTAGATTAGGCTACGTCACACCCTTGGACCTTTGAATGGGCCACGTGGACACTTTGTAGCCTTAGATCAGAGATCCAGTGGTCGTAGCCTTTGAAAAGGAGAAGCCACAGATTTGCTTAAGTGCACTCTGGCCTTTAGCCCTTGGATTATGATCTGAGGGATCTCAGCCTGTTTCCTACCTTGCGGTTAGAACAAGGTAGTGGGGAAGCTAACCCCGCGACCATCTCGGCCACCACTCACCCAGATCATGAGATGAGGGAAGTTGGAATTCGAGTAGTTGTTCTCTTCAGATCGCAAGCTATCCAACAAGCCTCTTTTTGCAGTGTGAGAGTGAAGAATGAGCGAGAGCAGACACCCACTTCATCCTCCCTTCTCCATTATGATGCACAGACCATAAGAGGGGGAAGATGAGGGGAAAAAAGGGGTTGGAATTGAGATATTATTAGAGGAGAAGCAAAGTAGAGGCTATAGGAGAAGGAGGAAGGCATTTGTAGTGGACTTCAAGGTCTCTTTCATGGTCAAATGACCCTAGTTGGTCGGAGCTTGAAGATGAAGCTCGGAGGATGGTGTCCAGTGCTCCTCGCTGAGAATCAGGGGCACACACAAGCTCGGGGAGGTCTTGCGAAGCTTTTGTAAGGCTCATACCCCTTCAAAGAGGAGAAGAGGCAAGTTGCCTCTTTGCTCCACCGCAGCCAAGCCTGGCGGCGGCTCCTACAGAAAATGAGTTCCAGCCAACGCCAAAGCTCTTGGAGGAGCCGAGATGGTGAATGAATGTTCCTAGAACCTTTCTGTGTTGGTTACAATTTGCAAGTAGGTCTTGGAGATAGTGGATTGCTCATCGGAGCCGAGATGTGCGGCGGCGACCCCATGAAATAGAGTCCTTGTGGACTCGTGCATCCGCGTTTCGTGAGACAAGAGAGGAGGCCGACTCGGTTCATGCCTCAAACCAGGCGGGTCCAGGCACAATAAACCAACTGATTAAGAGAGTCAACTCACAATAGACCACAGCAGCCAGAGGAGGTGCGCCCTCCTCAGGGCCACATGTCTCCACTGGATTGGCCCAAAAAGGTAGGAAATCCAATAAATATCAGATCTTGCATAAATCATAGAAATTAGTTCGTTTATCCAAAAATTACATATAATATACCAAAATTCTCAAAAAAATGAGTACAACACATTAGAATGATAACATCAGGATTTTGATGCATTAATAATAGTGATATCATGTAAGACGTGTAATGCTTCTCTAATGGATAATAAATATCCAACGATGGCCTAAAATTATGAGAATGTTCCTGTAACTCATAAATGGTATTTATAATCCATATAGGGTCATATATGATGATGTTGATGCATAAAACTATGTAATTTTCTTAATATGGTTAATTAGGGCTAATAAGGCTAAATAAAATGCAATAAATATATACAGCTCAGTAAATGATGAAATTTACAAATGTAAGTTCATATCAGTAATGTGAGGCTAATATGTAACTCAGATATCAGTTAGATGCATGGAATTCATGTTATATGAAGATGACCCTTAATACATGTGATGAAACCCTAATTTGAGTAATGCATGTAACCTATGGTTAATATGTATAAATAATAATATAGAACCTGATATTCAGATTATGTATCCTAATCTGGAATATAAGATCAGTAACATAAATCCCACATAAGGATGAAGATAAGACAAGTAATAATGTACATATCATCATGATGTAAGTGAAACAAGTAATAATGTGCATATCATCACGATGTAAGTGAAACCCTATAATGGACCTAACTAGGGTTGAGATGATGGGAATCTGATGATCGTATATGATCTTGTCTTAATTAGGTTTAACCAAGGATATAGTTGATATCAGGAATATGTGGTGATTAGATTATCTCTGTTGAAGGTACGCCATTACCTCTTACTTGGCTTATTATATAATATGCTTGTATTATATGTGTAGTAAAATACTTAGCATATGATATTGGATGAAATGATTTTTCTTGCATGATATGTTGCTTGATTTTCCATACTTATGGTTATGAACACATGAAACATAATATATTTGTTCCATTATATCAAAGCACTAATTCTCTTTGGTAGCATAGTGTTGGAAAGTGATCATTCTCTTTGGTAGAAGATCACATTGTACAATGATCTAACTCTTTGGTAGTAGATCATAAGGCCTTACATCTAATACTCTTTGGTAGCTGAGATGATGCAATATTCCCTTAGGTGGCAAATGCATGGATATATAATGTAAAATAAGCTTAAATTATGTGTTCTCTTTTGTTAATGAATATCTTTGTGCAAGTATACTCTTTTGTTATTTTTTTGTTAATGCTGATCAGTATTAGTTTTATCGTATTGCCAAGATATGTTGAGAGGTATATAAAATACACGTAGGCGTACTCAGTAAAATATTCTTGAATATTGTGCTGACGTGTACCACATGTAATATTTTGTTTAGGTTGTGGTTATGCTCTTGAAGAACCAGGATAGTTGAGAGTTGTGTGGCGAGCTGATGTACAGGTGGACCTATTGTCTTAAGATCCTGTAGTTTATTAGTAGTACATGTATATGTTAGCGTTTGTTGTTCAATATGTAATATCAAATGATGTAATAATTCTTGTTTTAATTATATGTTGAATGGTGAACATGTGTTGTGGTTTCATTATTGTTCGTGTGCATGTGCTACTGATTGTTTCCTTATGACTCCCTTGATTTTCTTCTTCTTAGCCTAGTGTTGGGTGTTTAAATTGGGATTCTTGCTGAGGTGAGGGTTTCAATTTGGACGTCATAGATTAAGTTTTAGAAAATATGGGGACGTCACAGAAATCCAATGAGTCATAAATTTTGTATCAAAAAAGAAGAACATGTTCAACCAATTGGTGATATAAATGAGGTCTAGTTGATCATGCTTTTTACCTTAGGCTACATTGCCTAGTTATAATATTTTGACATTGGCCACTTATTTTTTATCTGGTTAATATATTTTAGTGGTATAAGGAATATTAGACAGACCTTGAATTCCAGATTTACAAACCCAAATGGGAGATGAAGTCAATATCTACAAAAGATCAAATATTAATGAATATTAGTTAGATCTGTGACTAATGTTTATCACACATATTGATCGTGTGTATAATTCTTTGTGACCTAATTTGAACAATTAACATAGTAAATACATTTAAAAAACCCCAAAATGAATTGTGTGTCAATAGAAGATCTCTTAAGAAACTTCAATTGACCAAAATACTTTTTGTCTTGTGAATTATCTAGAGTTAGCTTGATATAGGGAATTTTTTGGTAGAATATCCATTGAGAAACTGTCAATGAATTCTCTTCTCTTTTACATGTTGCTATGCTAGCTAGAGTTCTCATTTCAACTTTCATATGTGAAACCATTGTCCAAGGAAAAATCCTAGTTTAGTTAAAAAATCATGGGAGAACTTTAATAACCCACTTTTTCTCTCTCAGGCATAAGTCTACATTGATTGAAAGTCATTCAAGAATCTTCATTTGACTGAATGGTTTATTTGAATGACTTAATAACTACCCCTGATGAAGAGCCACTTTGTGACCCCACTCAAGTAGTGTAAAACCCCACTAAACCTCAGTTAGATACACACTAGAGGGAGCATTTAAATCACACATTGGTCCAGTCTATGTACTTGGACCATTTGTTCCTGAGGCACACAACTTGGGTTTTGAACTTGGGTCCCTTCATTGGGGAGGATGTGTCTTTACCACCATACCTCACTAGCTTAATTGAATGAATTCCTAAGCTATAAAATATAAGTATTGATGAATTTTTTTTAATATTCTTTCAAATAAATGACTTCCCATGCTATTACATATATGCATTTTTTTTAAAACAATATTTTGAAACTTTAACTAACTTAAAAGTGGGTCACATTTCTTTGTGTTCAATCATTCACTTTGGAGTTGGTTTAATGTTATTTTGGTTGTTAGAACTCTATCTAATCCCTAGTTAGGATATGGAATTTGTTCATATCGTTTCCAAAAGCAATTTAGCAAGATCTACTATATATATGTCATTTGGGATGTTCCTAATGCACCAAATGCACTACAACCATAGACATAAGTTACTTGACAAAATAGCCCTAAACACTTCCTTGACTTTGATCCCTTTCTAAATCTATTGTATATGAATAGTTTTTAGAGATTTAGCCCTTATTGTATGCTTTTGAATCTCTCATTCTCTCTCTCTACCAATATCTTTCACCAATTTTTGAATGAATTTTCTCTTATCAAATAAAGGTTTTAGGGTAAGTGGTCCTTGGTTATAGGGATGGTGGTCCTTAGGTAAGGTTGTGGCCTTCACCCAAAAAAAGGCTATTGCTAAAAATGGACTTGGTGTGATATTTCAAGGTGGTTAATATAATATTCTAATGTTAAGAATCCCAATTGGAAGGCTTGCTCAGTAGTGGATCTGCGATATCATAAGATGGAACTATTTTTTAATCGTTGTGTATTATTGTGTTTTCTTATTTTTATCCTAATCTTATTTTAAATTCTTGATTTTAATTGTTTTCTAGTAAGTATAATATCTCATTAAAGTAACTCCTGGATTTATATTGTACAAGTTCTATTTGATAAAGGACTAATCCAAGATAAACTCTACCATTAGTAGGAGAGATGGCCAAAACCTTGCTTGGGAAGAAATACCTAGATGGAAGCTATTTTATATGTCTACTGCCTTTGGAAGACATCAAATACCAATACTGCACAGAGAATTTAATTCTAGATACAAGACACAATCTTTGAGGTGTGGAATATGGTGGTAAATCCATAAGATATTACTCAGTGTAAATGACAACTTGGGATTAAGAAACCCTTAAGAAGTTCTCTTTCATTGGCAAATCCATAAGATTCTATATTCCACTCTCTCTCTCTCTCTCCTTCCATGTGTAACGACATCAAATACCAATACTGGATGAAGAATTCAATTCTAGATACAAGAAACAATCTTTGAAGTGTGGACTATGGTGGTAAATCCATAACATATTACTCAATGTAAATTGACAACTTGGGATGAAGAAACCCTCAAGAAGGCCTCTGTAATTGGTGAATCCATAAGATTCTATATTCCACTCTCTCTCCTTCCACATTAACACAAATTTTCTCATGAGTGTCTGCCTATGGCATGTTGACGAAAATTTGGTGAATCACAAAGAGATTCTTTAAGTCAATGATTCTATGATCAACATAGTTAAACACCAATTAAGGATATTTACTTTGACAAATATGTGGATAAATTTTGAGATTAACTTTGTTATTTAAACTCATGAATGTCTTATGATCTATTGGGAAACATCTTAGGGAGAAGGAGAAAGTGGCCACTATCCTTCAATCTCTTGCCTACTTGTTTGAGAAGTTCATCCCCATTTATAGAGTCCTTAAATGTCTAATCTCTTCTTGTCAAATACCTCATATGCAACCTTCAAACGAATGTGGCAAAGATTAATGTAAGAGAAGAATAGTATTAGGAGGAGATAATCATAAGAAAATATACATAATCTTTATGGTCCAGAGTCCTACTCAAGCAATAGACACTGCATGTTATCCAAAGGAAATTCTTCAACGGATGGTGATCTACAACATGTTTATATGATTGTAAATAAAAGGCAAACTTCAAAAATGAATGTTAATATATGAAGAAGTCACATAAGTTGAATTGTAGTAAGAGGAGTTATGGCATGTAAAATATTGATCCATGTTAGACAAGAAATTTTAATTACCTGACTAATTACTTTTATACTTGTTTACTTCTTGATTAGATGCCTAATATGTTTTATATTAAGATATCATGTTTGTATGTGGGCATGCTAATTAGTGTTGGGATTAATAAATAAAAAACCTATGTTTATCTAAATTACGATTTTAGGATAAGTTTTATAACTTTCAAAGTTAATTTATAGAATATAAAATAAGTAAATCACAAACAAAAAATTTATATTATTTAGGGTGATTTAGAATTTTATTGGACATTTTCTATGGTTGTGAGGCCCTTAGTGTTTATTTTGAGGTGGTAGGTGGTCACTATGAAAGAAGGTTCAAATTTTGGCTAAGGAAGAGCCGAATGTGGGATTGACTTGCCCTTAGGTTAGTTAACATGTTGGCTGCTGGTGATCAGGGTTTATTTCTAGTGATGGTTTAACTTATGCCAAGTCATGTCCATAGGTTGAATAAACTTGCAGCATGGTTGAACTAGCCTTTAGTGTTGTCACTAGAATTTGGATTTCATTAATGGTGACTGATGGGAGCCACCTTGATTGTGCCAAATTTTTGAAAGTTGGCTGACCTTTATAGGTGAGACCAATCCCTTGAAAACTTGATTAACCTTCAGATTATGGATACAAAAATTAAAAAGGAGTAAAGTTTAAATCTTAAAAACACATGTATGAATTAAATCCCCTTAAATATGACCCTTAGCATCTAATAACATTGTCTAACTTTAGAAGAGAAAAAGTGTGGGGGAAGACAAGTGATCTACAATTTCCAAATGAGATCTACATTGATAAATCATGGATGGAGGTTTCCTACTAAATTTGATGCTATTTGGAGGATTACATCTAGCTATAAGTATATAATATATTATGTAACTTGTCCTTATCAGAATAGATTGCCATCTCCTCCTTTAACCCCAATCCTTCTTCTTTTTCCTCTCTCTTCCATAGATGATCATGTTTACACTAAATAGCTTCAAGTCTTGGTGATGGTTACAAGAAATCTTTGAATTCACTTATTGTTTGGTGGGTGAGCAATTTAGTCTCATTTTTTAGATTTACACCTTTTAAGCTCAAGTACATTGAAACAAGGATTCATTGTACTTGTTGACATATATTAAAGTGAAATTTAAGGAAACTAAGTTGATTGAATTTCTACTTCTCGAGATTCTTAAAGGAATAATTATCCATGTTTTAAGCATGATATATGAGTAAGACCTCATTAAGGACCATATTTGAACATTACCACTAATGAATACATATTTCTCAAAACAACATAGTTGGCTTTTTGGATGGAAATGAGTGATTGAAAACCAAAGTGTATTTCACCATCTTCTTAATAAAATTCATATTATTCTTATTATGTTTTTGATATTGAAATTCATTAGGTTGTTTCATAATGGAAATATCATTATTAAGGATTTTGAAGAGGAAAAAGATCAAATTCTTCTTTAGTGTGGGTCTAAAGGAGGATCCTAGGGTTTCTATATAACAAAAATGGCATACTTGATTACTTCATATCTTCTAAAGCAATCAAAAGTCTGTGAGGTTTGTGAAAGGATGAAATTATATAGAGTATTTTTGTTCATATAAACTTGGAAATCATTGTTGGGATTAAAACATGTTTAAGATTTAAGATATAAAAACTATACATGATAAGTAAGGGTTAATTATTATATGAAAGAACCACAAAAATGAATGTAAGTAATTAGATCATGAAAATTTGAATTTATATATGTCACTACTACATTTTTGAGGTGGTGTAATATTGGTTAATTTCATATAAATGTGAGCCCTAAGTAAGAATCACACACTGATTAGAAATGAGGATAGACACTTGTTATATTTAAAAGTGGCATGAATCCCTTATCTAATTGTGTACCACTAGGGCATTTGTGATAAGTATTTACGAATTAGTAATGGTCAAGGCTAAATGAAGAAGATGTAAGGTATAGTAAGATGGTTGTGTTGAGGTATGTCTTAACCCTGTATAATATACCTCTTATGATGCTTTACTAAACACTAGAATTCAAGGTAGGTCACTTGCAACTTGAACTTGGTCATTGTTATGGCCATGCAAAATGGTTCTCAACTAAGTCATTGAATATAGACTAAAGACCATGGTGTTGACCTAGGATGGATTTCTACTGACCAGAGAGTGACCCCCAACATATTATATCTTGGTATGGATAGGGAATCTCTGATCAATTGAATTTGATGTTGTTCATTTTTTATATTTAGAGTTCCTAGAGAGAGGCTTGAAGTGGTTGGTTGTTGGTGATATTTAGGGATGTTGGTGAGATACATAGTGGTTTTAAGATGCCAATGGCTAGTCATTGATGACTAGAGGGGTCTCCATTGACCAATGAGGTCATGGAACCAAGAGGTCACCATTGAAAAGATGTGGTCACTAGTAATGTTTTAAACTTCATTGATGTATATTAAAGAACTTTAATACAAGGATAACTTATTTGAGGTATCAACCAAATGCTTAAAAACTTTCAAAGGTATTTCTATTGTAGTGTAAGGAGTTGTTCTAATTCAACTAAATCACCATTATGTTGGAAATTCCAGCATTTTCACCTTAAGGATAAGGATAAATAAGACACTACTACCTATTTAAGCAGTAACTTCGTTCTCATTATATCATATGAATTGAAAGTAGTCTTACACAAGCCATGCAATGTTGAAATAAAGTTTGATAAACTAGTAAGAGATCATAGATTAAAGGCATAAGAACTAAAATTTATAGTGTTTATACATCACTTGATATATTCTACATATTTTTCTAATAAAACTCTTTTATTTATATGAAAATGAAAGAAAAGTGAGGTAAACTCAAAGTAAGAAACCCAAGTGATGATTTTCTCTACAATACGAAAGGAATGCCCTAATTAGGATATGATAAAGAAAATGTGTAACACCCTACTTTAGGAAAATCTATGTAAACTCATACTTGAATTAGGTAAAGAGACTTAATATGCATGATTGAACTATATAATGTATAAAGAAAATATATATTTATTTTATAATTTCATCATGCTAGTCATATAATATTTATGTTTGTCTAATAATAAATACATGATGTTGTTATGTCTCTAATACTATTATTATATACAGACTTCAATATAAAATATAGTAACTTGGTCGATATACTAAGGTAAAGGTATCTTACATGAAATGTGAATATTAAGGATGTGATTGTTGTGGTGAAATCATAATTCATGTTAAATTACAATGCTCTTAGCATCATAAAAATTCCCTTAACTCCATATTTAGGATAGTGAAATGTGATCTCTTGTAGAAGAATTGAGGGTTGTGAGATGGCATAAACGACCCTATAACTAAAGATATTCTACAAGTATGTAGTGATATCATCTAAGGGGTGATATCACACTACTTAATTGTAAGGAAGAGGGTCGTAGTACCCACAATAATCCATTTTAATATCTGTCAGATATCCAAATGTAGTAAGTGGGAGCATAGTATTGAACATTTATTCCATGGACTTTGGGTGTTTTAAAGGTTAACATCACTAGTCCTTTGTCTTACAATTTAGGCTCATGGTTGTGTACCCAGATGCAAGGCCACTATAAGAAAATAGGACCACATACTATAGATGAGTCCTAGGTAGTCCTAGTTGTGAAGAAAATACTAGACCTATATGATTGGCTACCTATAGTAGGCCCATGTGTCTAAATTGGTTAGTACAAGCCAAGTTAATAAAGAAACTAATTAACACAACTATGTAGTGATAAGGATTTATTTTACCTTGCTATTATATAATATGTTTCAAGGCATCACCTAAGCACTTGATGTGATTATGTTTTGATTAAAGACAAATTTTTGTTATACATACAATTTCTATTTTAATTTAAGTTTATATATTATGTATGGAAAGTATGGTTGTACTTGAGTAAAGGGAGTTGTTAGTAATCTAGTAAAAGAGTACATGTGTCATTTGTGTTGTCCTATTGTTGAAAGTCAAATTAAGGCATGATTATCACATCTACTTTTTATGTAAAATGGTTTTATTATACCATAAATGCATGTGACATAAAGAATGGGTTTTTTTCACTCTTTAGAGATCTATATGAGTCTCCTTTTAATTTTTTTTGGGTTTAATGATAAGAGGAAAAAATATGTGAAGAGTAAGCCATGATGGATTGGAAATTCAGAGTAGATTAGAGTTTCCATGTGTTGACACCCCATTGTTTCTCACTCAGTAGAAATTCACGTTTAATGCAAAATTCTCAAGCTAATGATGGAGTCCATTCCACATTCCACCCATTTCCCACATTTAACTTTTCCCCAAAATTTTACATAACTTATTCACATATTTAATCCATCCAATTTTTTGGATGGCTATCCTTTCTTAATAAAAAAAAATACAAAAAACCCTTCACAGAAGCATGGGAAGCAAATTGAGTTGCCAGTCCTTTCTAGATGGTGAATCCTATAGATCTAAAAAAATTAATAAGAAGAATATGGTAGTATAATGTTCCTGTCGGTGGTGTTGAAGGCGTCACAGAAGAGAGGCCACATCATCGGTAAGTACTCCAAAGGTATCAAAAGAAAAAGGAAAAAAATGATGGTGATTTGCCATACAAGTTGTATTGTGCTTATGTACCTCTTGTGTAGTGGTATCACCAGCATCCTGTCCTTCTTTAAAGTGACCTAAAAGAACACATTATTGAGGAGAGACTCCAATGAGGTCAACACATGTGTGTTTCCCATCTGTCCAATCAAATCATAAGATGCCAATAGGACATTGAAAGTGGATACAATCAGGTCGTGTGCCAGGAAAGGCCACAAAGCCTCTTTTAGGACCTCTAACCCAGCATGAGAGGCAAGGTCAAAAAGAGCATCATGAAATAAGTCATGTCGAAACTTATATCCAGGTTTTTTGTGACAATGAATGGCATGACCACCGAAGACATCAAGGTATGTAGTGTTACAAAGTGGGAAACGTTCATCACCTGGGTACATGGGAATCATAAGTCGATAACAAAGGATAGCTCAATAATCAATAGGTGACATGGAAAAATCAAGCCCATCAATAGGAATGACAAGTAGGAAGTCTTGTACATGGCTGGCTCGGAGAGAAGTGAGGGTACTAGTTGTTGTTGAGAAAGGCCACTTGTAGTTAATTGTTAGACAACAAATTTTTAGTAAGTGTATGCCAAAATAGTCTGGGTCTTTGGAGTGGAAGAAGGCATACATGATACCTGGGACCAGCAAAAGGTTGCAAGATCTTATAGATGGGGTGTCATGAGTGGTAATAAAAGAGGTTCATATAGGCATAGATCCAACCTCTCACAGATGTGGTCTTGAAGTTCTTGGGTGTATACCTGAGGGGAAACATAAGCAAGCTTGCTGACATCATGTGAAGATTTGATGCTAAACCCTCTGAGGTGCATTCGAAGCATGGCCAAGTGACATTGTAAATCACTAAAGCCTAGACCATCATTAACCACACTACATGCTAAACATTGGCAAAGTCCATGATTAAAATCATCCAAAGTAGAACTGATAGATGTTGGGGTGTCATTCAAAGAGAAAACAACAGCTTGGGCATCTCAACACATGATCGGAGAAGAAGCTCACATTATGGATACTGAAGAAAAGCCAAGCGATTTATCAAGGAAAGAGTTTTAGTCACACATTCTTTGAGAATATCCAAGGAAAAACCTAAATTTATGGAAACATAACGTCCTAAAATCTTCACCCCATGCATAGGATGAGATATGTTAGTAGGGAACATACCAAACTTTGGGGCTTGTCTTGGATCATATGAAGGCTAAAAGATTTTTTGTATTCTTAATATTGATATGAAGACCAAAGTCTAGGAATCATAATGAGGGTTCCAACATCAAGATATAAAAAAGAAGGATTTTATGGCATTCATGCTTTAGTTGCAAAATAAAAGATGGAGAGTCAACAAAAAAAGAAGTGGCCACCAAGGGTTTGGACCCCAGTCATGGAGAGAAGAGGCTCGCTCTGTTCCATGTAGAGAGGAGTTTTTGGGCTATAATATAATTCAACCCAACATGTAATTTCTAGGCAATGAATACAAACCTCCTTAAATACGTATGTCAACCATATTGAAATCATTACTGACGTCAACAAGGGCCATAATAAGAGTAGTAAAATGATGTTGGTCATAAACAAGGTGAGTGACACTGTGTAGAAAGGCTTTCGCATCCCCAATAATTACAACATTGAAATGATGATCCTTAAGATAATTGACAACATCAGGAAAAACACCCTTCATTGAAACCTTGTAAACAAGGCATCGCCAAATCATTCCAACTGCGATAGGTTGAATGTTGTTGTCTAGATTGAGAAGCAGGGTCAAAGGGGCACTGCCGATATAGGGAGCTAGGGAGGAAGGACAACAAATGACAATCTAAAGGTTGATCACAATTGACACAACATTCAAAAAGTCATCATTGATGTCCGGTGCTTCACCACACATAGTGTCAAGAAGGTGTTGTGCATGGATACTTTTACGTGTGCGAGTTGCCCCTTTCTGGAAGGATAAGATTCTCTCTTCAACCATAGAATAGGAAGAAATAAAGGTAGAGCGAGAAATATATGACATGGAATGCATCATAAGAGGGGGCTTTGGGGGTGTTTTGCTTCAAGCTCCAAACGAGTAGCGTGGATAGAGGGGGAAATGCTGCTAGAAGAGAAAAATTGGATGGAAACTGGAGATTGTCCATCCTTGATCTTTATTTAGGCATGGGAAACTCTAGATTTGACAGATTGTGTATGCAAAAAAAGACAATGGTGGGTCAAGATTAGAGCAAGGAGTTGTTGGATACCATCATGTCTTGATTTCTATGTTTCTATGGCCTTAAGTATCATAAGGTTGTTGGAGAGAAGTGTGCTTTTGTGTTGAGAATTCTTGGGTAGACTCAGGAGAAAAATAGTAGAAAATGCACATAGGGAGCAAATAAAGATGAAACCAAGTATCAGTGGAGCAATGACAAGAAGTCACTTGTTGTAATATAGAACACATAGTGTTGGTGAACAATAGACGACAAAAAAGTGGTGTGTTCTTTACCATTGGGACACTCACACAAAAGATAGAATCAATAAGATTTGTTTTGAGCTAGAGATAGTTCATAGGAGGTCGTGGTGGTTCAATACACTCATGGGCCATCAAGGTACAAGGAATAGGAGTCAAAATGCCAAGCTCTATGGGGACATGTTAGCCAAAAGTCACATTGACCGAATCTTGACCATGATGTCATAGTAAAACTTCTATGATTGGATCATGACCATATATAATCCACCTAGTTACACCAATTTTCACCCAATTCTGGGATTTCTACAAAGAAACCTTCTTTGCAGATTAAAACTACAATTTTTCCTCAATTCTACTTAAAAAAACTCTTTTTTTAAATTACCCAGGTGAATTATATAAACAAAAATATTGCTTTTTTCTAAGGATATTCAATTGTTTTTCATGATTAATCTGAGAGATACCTCCAGATTATATTTCTCTATAATTTTCTTTGATTTTCTCTAGACCATTCTTGACATTATGAACCAACTTACAATCAACTGGGACACCCGGGGGATCTGAGTCATATGCCATTTGCCACACAACATATCACTTTTATATGCACACCCCACCAATGTGGTGTATTGTGGTGACCCTACTGCTTCAAGAAAAGAAACTATCCTATTGCTATTAAACTATTACATTATAAATAGAAACCTCGAGTTACATTTGAGGGAAGCAAAGGTAGGAATGAATTAAGTTTGCATTTAGGACGACGCGTGTAAATTGCATATAATTTATATCATATATATAAATATATAGTTTGCGATTATGTGATCATTGATCGGATATGCATATGAGACAGTTTAAATATTCCCATCATATGAAATAAATAAATGATTAAACAAAAAATCTGATCATATTGATTATCCTAAAAGATAGTAAATTGATGTGCCTCTGATACCGTTCTTGGGAAATACGGGCACAGAGTATAGCTGTGGAAACAAAAAAAATATCTATTCTTATTCCCATACCAGCAAGATCATGCCAACTACTATGAAATAGGAAGGATGGTTTAGCGAGTTATACCTAGTCCTGGGGAAAGTCCAGCGACAGCAACTTGCTTCTATGCAACTGTGAACTAGTTATCCTTGGACGGTGATGTGCAGCTCCTGGTCTTCACCGCGAACAATGAACACGAATAGCTTGTATAGCGCTCATGTGGTCTCGCCACAGACTATAGGCTGACTTTTCTCTCTGAGCAGCAGCCAAAGGAATCCTGCCTATAGAGTAGTCCACACGGACCAACTAGAACTCATGTCGTTCAACTAGAATAGACATGAAGGAATTTTCCCTCCTGTTGGTGTACTAGTCACCAACTTACTCTCCCAAAACAATGAGTCTCAACTGTTCTCTCTTGTCTCTATCCCTCCTTTGTTGGGTAGGACTTGCTTGGGCTCTCTTGGTTACCACAAATAGAGAGGACAACAATTGTCTTAGGAACTAATTCTTAGTTGTTTGTGTTGTACTCTAGGAAGCCCCCCAATACCCTTCCTTTTATAGGTGGTTTTAGGGTCAGGGTTCCCAGTCTGTACATGATTGTGCAAGAGTGGAAGGGACGAGAAGATCTTGAATTTTCGTAACATGAAAAATCTAAATTGGTCTTATGGCATACCCAAATGGTCATTTGGAGCATGAGGCAGTCATCCCACACTATGAGATGATTGTCCCGCACTATGAGATGTCCTTCTAGCAATTTCCTAATTGCACACAAATTTGGCTATTTCCATTCCAATTAATATTACATATTAATTTCTTGCACCGCAAGTAATGTGTAATTGACACTATTCTGGAAACATTTGGAATGTTTTTTCGACCCAACCGAGTCATCTCACCCATGTAAGACACCCGTCTCACTCACCCAGACAGTCATATGGTAAGTCTAAGATGATCCAGTTGGTTCAATCACATTGAATCGGTCAGTTCAAGGGTAGAACTTAAGCAATTCGAACTCTAATTACCCTGACAACCCGAATGGTCATCTTAGCATTTGATATGCCCGTCTGGTTGCCCAAAGGGTAGACCTATAGTTGGATATCTAGAATCCACAAATTTGATCCGCATTCAAGTTTGAAATTTAACAAAAATCCGACATCTGCATAATCTGAATTGGATTTAGGATATCAAATTTCATATCCAAAAATTATGGATAGTATTTCAGATATGGCTATATCCGCTCAGAAAAAAATTGAAATCTAACAAATAAATACATATATTATCAAGTATATATTATCTATATATAAAAACATAAAAATATAGATATTTTATCATATATATTCATAGTGATATCAATGTTTTTATATATAATGTATTAATAATAATACATTTATGCTTGTTGATTCGGATTGGATATTTATCCGAATTTGAATATTATTTTTCGGATCGGATGTGGACATTATCACATGATATCTGTCAGATATCAGATCGGATATCGGATCGGATTTTTTTTTAGATTCAGATATCGGATATAGTAGTATTTTCTCTGTATTGGATCCATTTACAGGTCTACCAAATGCCCATCTTACTCAGTGAGATGGTCATTTGGCAGGCCAGTCAACCAATCAATTTATTCGTTGCTTGAATCAAATACTTAAACACTTTATTAATCAATTCAATCATCATTCAAGATAAACTCCTCTTCTAGATGAGTTCCTATATGTGAGACCCTATAGGTCTCAAATCACATTGGTCGTGAATGTCCATAACTAACTTATGACATCACAAGCAGAGAGTAGTGCCTAGTCACACATCAGTGCTACCCAAGTGAATGGAAAGTTGGAGAACAACTTCAACCTAAAATCTGTGTAAGGTGTTGTAGTGATTATATAATTCATTTGTCACTGATTTCCAGAGTGAACTCGAGGCATGGATTGTCATCCTCTCAATGTTCAACTCATGTTTCTTGAACCAAGAGCAGACTGACTGAGATAATGTGACCTCAATATCATATATTGATTCACATGTGCATGGTCATGTGTTTCTCAGTCTCGCTTATCAAGGGACCAGGATATCATACTCCAGTAGGAGGGGAAAATCCCATATCTATCACTCACAGTCTATCCTCATGTGTCAAAGTCACCCAATCATCATGTTATAACAACCCATGTTTTAGGACTGTGTTTGATGATGCCAAAGCATACCCAATGACATGTGATGAGTGTAATGATTTCAGGTCTAAGAATCACAATCACCACCTTCACTATGAGATTTGACTATGACCACCAATGATGATTTCCATGTGTCACTCCCAAGGTGGGTCTATTCGATACATTGTTCACTAATATTTATCTATGTGCTTGGTTTGATATTGTCATATCATGACTAATGAGATTATGTCATAAACTAACCCACCCTCTAGTCCTATGTGTTATTGGTATATATCTACCTTCTATAGTAATAGCCGACTAGGGACATACAAGAATTTACACACTCTTAACATTTGTATGATCTCATCCTCCAAGGCTAATACTTGAAGACATACATCATTGAGTATTGTCATTCTTTAGAAATTCATAATGTTTCCTCATTATCTCATAATCGAGTGAAACATATTGGATTGGAAGCTTGCCTTTATTAGTATTAATCAAATCCTTTATGGTATATGTCATGTAAATCATCACATGATTGGCTCTATTGGCATACCTTACCAACATTGACATCATGCTATGTTGTTATTTGGACATATTCTTTCTCGTTATTGTAAGGACCCTAACCCACATTTTGGGATAACCCTATTTGTTTTGCTCGAGTATGTTGCTTAGATTCTTTCTCTAATCATCTAAGATGTAATTAGGGCATGTTAAAAAATCTTGAGTTCTTGTTTGAGCTTGATGCTTGTGCTTGTAGAGAGGTTTGGTGCTAATTGCAATTTACACAGGATAGGGGTTGATGTGCAATTTTGTCACCTCTAGAGTATTTTTTTTCTCTCTCTCTTGGAATCATCTAGAGGAAAGATAAATAGAAGGGCATCTTGTTTGAGTCTTGGATGAGTGGTAATATCCTTGGTGATGTTTTAGACACATGTTTGAGGTGTGATTTGCTTTTAGAAGTGTTGCCTCAGGATTGAGAGCCTTGGAGAGGCATTGTATTGATTTGTGGATGTCTTGAGGGACATCCTATCAGTTTTGTGGTGTCTAGAAGTGAACCATATCAGTTTGTGGTACCTAGGGTTTACCCTTATTAGTTTGTGAAAAGAGGTAGAGATAAGTATCGACCATGACCTAGGAAGGTGACCTAGTGGGCAAGACATAGATCTTATCACCTTGTTGCATGGTGTTACATGTGGCTCTTTCTTGTAGAAAAGTGACACCTAGGGTTCTAAGGTGGTGACACCTTCCCCTTAATATCTCTCTCATCCCTCATGTATATATACCTCTTTCTCTCCATGCAAGAGAATCCTTTTGGCTGTTCTTATTTCCTCTCCTTGGTGGACAACCTTGAAAAAAAGGAGTCTCTCCCTTGGAGCTTGTTGGATGAGTCCCATGCTTGTGGTAATCTCTTCATCCTCTACAGTCTAGCCTCTCTTTTATTTGCAGCCACACAACTTGGCTCTGACCGTAGAATCTGAGCATCCAACGACCCCTCTTTACTCCCTTTTCTTTTATTAATCTTTGATTTTCAATATTTTCCAGTAAATACCCTAATCTTGGAAAATTCATTATAAATAGTAGGAGTGTCAAAAAATACGAACCAATACTCCTTTTTGATCAAAAAAATATGAGGATCGTGATTATGATATCAATTAACCCTAAATCAGACTCGTATAAATACTCATACTCAATTGTGATTCTATCTTGTTTATTTTTTTTTAGAAAATACTCCAGCCTGAGTATATCATCAAATTCACGTGATTACCTTATTTTTGTGCCTAGATAATTATGGGATGTTCATTTCCAATTTCTATGACTCAATTATCAGCAAAGTCGAATTATTACTCTTTTTCCCTAGTTGACTTATCAAAAATGATTATAAGTATCCATCATGATCTAAAGACCACCAATTTGATCTAGAAGTCCTACTCTAACATGACACTATCAATTATTGACTCAAATCCATACCCCATGACTCATGCTCTACTCTCATGACTCTAACTAAGAAAAGGGCCTTTTTGTACTCCTTTAGAACTATATGGTGATTTTTCCAATATAGCTAATTAGTACCAAATCTCTTATAATTTCAAGAATACAAAGGTACCAGTGAGGAGCATCTCTGGACTCCCCACTTCTAAGTATAAGGTATGCCCATACCTCTTACTTGGCTCTACTAATTAATATGGTTGTATTATGAATGTAGAAGACTTGGCATGTGGTATTGTTTTCAATAAATATCTATGTATGGTCAATTGCAATGATGTTTCATCTATAAGACTTTTACAAAACCTGAACATAAATTATTTTGTCCATTATATGAAAAGCACTTCAACTCTTTTGTAGTAAAGTGATGGAAATAAGGTACTTCAACTCTTTGGTAGTAAAGTTCTTAAAACTGATCCAACTCTTTGGTAGTAGATCACATTGTGAAATGATCCAACTCTTTGGTAGTAGATCATAAAGGACTTACTGCATTCAATTCTCAGGTAGTAAATGCATGGATGATATAATGGGAAATATGCCTAAAATATGTGTTCTTTTGATAATAAACATTCTTGTTCAAGTATGCTTTTGTCATATTGTTTATTACTGCCAAGTTTAGTTTTACGTTATTGCCAAGATATGATAAGAGGTATATTTAAAGACATGTAGGCATACTCAATACAATATATTCATATATTGTGGTAATGTGTACCATTTCAAATGCTTTATAGGTACCTTTTTGCTTATGATGATGATGATGCAACTCAATATACTGGTTCAAAAAACATCAGATCTTTCATGGGGATGCTAAAGTTAAATGAGACTCTTAGTTTAAGTTCTTTTCTTCTGCAAGAAGTTCTCTCATGTATTAAGTTTTTATTCTATAGAACTCCTACACCTTCGGGCCCCTATGTAATTAATATTTAGTTTATCTAAGGAAGCTTTGTTATTTGGTGCATGTATATAATTGTGTGTTTGATCCACCCAGGGAGGGGCAACTTTAACTCTTTTGTACACCTTATCTTTGGCTCCTAAGGTGTAGATTGGGGTTAGGTTGTTAACCTATGATAGATGGTATCATAGTATGCACATAGGTCATATGTGTATCAAATACATAGTAACCTTATTTAGACCTATGGTAACCCATATTTAACTTTATGTTGCTGAGGTTTCTAGAAGGATACTTGTGGAACACTCTGTCATAAAATCCTCAATCCATTTTCACAGTGGTTAGGGTTCCCCGCTGCAAGTAATGTTCTTGGCTAATGCAACTATAGTTAAAGTGGGCACCCATACCTTAGAGAAATATATCTTCTCATCTTTTCTCAATTAAGGACTACCCCAACCACCTATTTAGTGAATGATACACACTAGGCTTCTCATCCACTTTCTCTCTCTTGACCATGATCAATGAAGTACTCTCTATTATGTGGGTAGATTAGGAGAATTAGGAACAACTAAAAGACATGAAGAATTGGAAAATATATCTTTATGATTGATAAAACTTTGTTGTTTGCAATTTGTTCTACCTCAATTCATCAACTAAATCATCTTTTGATTTACAAACTTGTAGATGCCTCCAAAAACTAGATCCAAGAGAAAGAGAACTAAGGATGACTCTGGTGAGGAATCTAACTCAAACCCTAATAAGTCCATGGCTACAGATGAATGGGAGGAACAAAAGAAGGTGATGTTGGAATGCATGCATGCCCTAGACCTAAAGGAAACCAATAATATTGCCTCATCATCTAGGACCAATCCTAAAAATACCATTAGTGACTTCCTCAAACTCAAACCCAAAGCCTTTCATGGAGAAGACTTAGGTGAAGTCCTAGATAAAGCTGATGCATGGATCCTATTTGTTGAAAATGCCTTTAGAGCCCTTAAATATTCTGAGGAAGAGAAGGTCACTTTTGAAACCTACCAACTTAGGGGGTCCACGAAGTTGTGGTGGGAAAATTATTACCATACACGAGAACTCCCATATGCCCCTATAAGTTGGGAGGAGTTTAAGGTGATTTTCACTACTCGGTTCATGCCCATATCTTCTAGAAAGGAGAAGAGGAAGTAGTTCAATAACCTCACCCAAGGAACCTTATCTGTTGCTGACTATGTCAAGGCCTTCAGACTCCTAGAGCATCATGCTCATCACCTTGATGAAGATGAAAAGATTGAACACTTCATTGTTGGACTTAGCCAAGAACTGAAAGTTTACCTTTGCATCTCCACCTACACTACCTTTGAAGCTGCCATCAATAGTTCCCTTAACCAAGAAAGAACCTTAGGGAATAATAAGGCACCAAGTTTGGGATACTTAGGCTTGACCGATGCATCCATCACCAAGGATAATGAAAAGGGGAAGGATAAGAAGAAGCCTCATAGCCATAGCATGGGAAGAGGAGGAGGAAATCACCATAGAGGTCAATCATACTGAGGAGGTCCAAACAAGAGAGATTGAGGCTAAGGTGGGCCACACTGAGGACCACCACCTAATATTGTCATATGCAAGAACTGTGGAGGTATGCACATTGGAAAATGTAAGTTTGAGAGGCCAATCTATTTCTATTGCAAGAAGGAAGGACATATGAAGTTCAATTGCCCAAGTCTGGTTCAAGGGGCACCTCAGAACCACCCTACCCGATTACCTCAGCCTGGAGCTCCACCTATCCAACTAGCTACCCCTATAGCTCAGGCTTAGCCAGAACATTGTCAAGGTTGAGTTTTTGCAATTGATGAAGAGGAAGCTAAGGCTAATGACAACCACCTGATTGAAGGTAATAATGTTAATAGTTTCTTTATATATATGAAAACCCCTATAAATCATGATCTCATATAAAAACCATAATGAAGGGGAGCAACTACCTGAAACCTTGCTGCCCTGGCCCCGACCATCCCCGCAAAGGTGAATCCGACCCCAGTCGCACGCGAGGTGTAACGACCCCGCCACCCAGTAACCCCCAATTAAGGGAGACCAAGAGGTCAGAGTCGTTGTCCCAATTTCCAGATCAAAGGTTCAACAAATAATCAATAATAATTATCAAATTCTACTAAATAAACTGAAAGGCTATAGTAAGAATTAAACGTTTCATACCTTTTTCAAAAACTTGGATATCTACTTCTATCCACATGGAGTCTATTATAACTGATCCTCCTTTGAACTTTACTTCATATTTAATTCCACGTATGCCACTTTACTGTTTGTTCTTTTCACTTGTACCTAAAATGCAGACAAACAAAACATCGGTCAACATAAAGCTAGTATGTGGGGAAAACAATAATCATGCAATTAATTGTAACAACATATTGCAGTCAACTATGATTTAACAAACAACTTTATGTTTTAAATATAACTATGCAATCCATACATATCCTATCCTCTGTGTTGTACCTACAGTGGACCTGGATGCTACCTTCCTTATGATATATCCCCATTAAACCCTTCATGATCCTACCTAACAGGTGAATCAGTTTCTAGGGTTGAGTCACATGGCACTACCCGTAGGTAGCCCACTCCTTAACTCATGGCGTGCTATAGAGTCTTATGGCACTACACATGGGTAGCCCACTTTCTAACTCCTGATAGCCTAGACCTTACTCTAGGTTACCCTTTTTAGCATTTGCAAAGCCACAGAGGAGGACCCAAATCTAAGTCAGTTATATATACATATTTATAGTGATAATCACAGTCACTTTATAGTTGCATGAAATAAAAGTCATCCAAGCAGTTATTTTCAAGCAACCGATAAAATGTTCAAGAATCTCCGTGAAACTAAAGTGATTATCCATAAGTGTAACCACCTGTCAGGGTGACTTGAGATAGAATAATCCAATCAAGAAATCCAAATAGGCAAGAAAACACGTTATGAGATCCAGAGACAATCAGGGGGCACCACGTTTCCTCTATCATGCAACGTTGCTTTGCAGCTTGAAAACATAGTTGATTGACTCTTTTACCCTCGATAAGTGGATTGGTGTCTCAGCCCACAGAAGGACATTTTTGTCCAAAGGCGCCTGCGCTTCTTCTTCCTCACGCTAACCTAGTGCTGCTTCTCTGGTTGCGTGAGGCACAACTTCTTCACCCCTTCCCCAACCCTATCGGTCTCCAAGAAAGGACCTCCTCCCTCTGTGGATCCTCCACGCTACTGGTGGTGCCCTCCGCTCGCAGCCAGGGTGGCTGGCCCATGCTGGCTGGGCCTGCAAGCTGCGACTAGCCTGGCAGCCATGCTGCAGGTGCTGTGCGGTGGTGGTTGGCAGGGAAAGGTGGCCGACCACCCTAGGTACTTGTGGTAACATCATGCCTCCCCGGAGATCCTGCTACAGCCGCTAGTTGCCCCCGAGGAAGCCCTATGCTTCTTGGTTATGGTTTGCGTGCAAAGAAGAAGGAGAAAGGAGAGATCTGTGTGGGATTCCATCTTGAACTCTAACCAAAGACTTTGCCCCTTATAAAGGGGTGGGTATCCGTGCCCCAGTATGCTTGCCCATGAAGCAAACAAGTCCAAATCTAAAAAGGAACCACATTCCTTCATCGTGAAGAAATCTTCTCTATCTTCCTTATCTTCTTAGATATCTATATTCTTTGGACAATTAGGAATTTGAAATATTACCGCTTTTCTTCTCTTGTCACTTGGTTTTTAATTCATTGGCACAAATTTATAATTTCTTTTAGCAAAAGATATCTCTTTTTGATAATGTCAAAAAGTCATTAATGATGTATCACATTATCCTATTATTTTATTTTATTTCCCTTTTCTTTTTCTCCATTGGGGATCCTTGGACCCCAAGAAACTCTAATATTTCTAAATTCCTTTTTAAGGATACATATTATCCTTCTAGATGCATCTATATTCATTATTTCACATTAACTTGTTTATTTCTTATTGAAATATCTCTTTTTGAGGATTTCTCTTTATCTTTCTTTTTATTTTCCTCATTGGCATTCCATTTAACATTAGGAATCCTTTGAATATGAAAATCCATCAAAGATATCTCAATAATACCTCTTTCTACTTATTTTCCACATTTTATCATTGTTTTCAATTTCTTTCTTAATAAAGAACTACTTAATTGATCTTTTCTTTTCTGGTTGCATTATCTTTGCAACTTTGGACTCCTCGGAACCCAAGGAACCCAAGAGGTACAAAATCCACCTTTGGATTATATACTTTTGCCTTCTAGAGGTTTCTACATCTTTCTTTTCTCCATTTCTTATTAATAAAGGAGTTCCTTTTGTCTTTTCCTTATTATTGGGCTCAATAGACAATAAAGCCCAGCAAACAACCAACAAGGCTATTGTAAACGAAACTCATTTATTCAAA
Organism: Alisma plantago-aquatica; assembly: GCA_963693085.1. Taxonomy (NCBI): domain Eukaryota; kingdom Viridiplantae; phylum Streptophyta; class Magnoliopsida; order Alismatales; family Alismataceae; genus Alisma; species Alisma plantago-aquatica. The sequence continues at coordinate 940,263,274 of OY856412.1, read as the reverse complement.
ACAAATTATATCATTATTTGTTCCAATATCTTTAATATGAGAAATTACATTTTCCACCAAATGAACCCAAAAGTTGGGGTTGTAACATCCTTCCCCTCTTATAGGAATTTTGTCCTCAAAATTCCATCAAGCAAACAAACAATTCAGGATAAGACTTTTCCATGTCCTTCATTGGCCCCTATGTGGCTTTTCCCTATCCATGGCGCTTCCAAAGAACCCTTATCATCTCATATTCCTTTCTTTGAGTTCTTTCACCTTGGCATCTATAAATCTCACAGGTGACTCAGGTCATATCAGCCTCCCTTGGGCTCACTAGGTTCATTGCTCTGCACATGGTACAGGTACCTCATATAGCGCTCTGAATTGCACACATGGAACTCATCACACATTACTTTATCCTGAGGGGTAAGGTCAAACTTAACCTTCTCCACCAAACCATGTCAAAAGAACCCATGTATCGGGGACTCATCTCTCTTAGTTGTAACTTAGAGGGGTCAGATTTTCATGTCACATATTCCCCCACAGTGAATTGCATGTCAGTCTACTTTGCATCAGCTTATGACTCTTGTCGTCCTTGGGCTCCTTTCAACCATCATACGATCAAAGCGACTTCATCTGCACTCACTGTGGTCCTTTTTAGGCCTTCGTGAGGTCCCTCCACCAACATCATGGTGACCGACACAACCTACAGAGCTCCATTACATCCTGACACTGGCTATGGTGGTTATCATCACATCTTACAGAAGACAAGAATTGTCTCTAGATATCATCCTGAATGAGCACACATGCTCTCATCAAACCCTCTAGTCTAGATCATAATAACCATTAGTTAGGGGTGATAAGCAGTACTAACATTGAGTTCTTCATGTACCTACTTCCACCTTATGGACGTGAACCTTTAGGTCATACACAAGAACTTTGGAACTCGCATCATAGTGTAGTTGAACCATCTCTCTCATATGTAGTTCAACCAAATCTATCCCTTGACAATAATCTTTCTTTCTCATGTCATATAGGTAAGGCGATCTACCATAACCCATATTGCATCTCGACCTTTCTTGGTCTAGGAGAGACTTACAACATCCATAGTGATGAACTCCCATTCCCTCTCAGGGACTCTTTATCCTCTATGTCAATACACTGATTTATTGGTGTTTGTCCTTCACCTCCCGGCTTGCATGGCAACATACCACATGCAACTTCATCTTAGGCATCCAAAGTACTACTGTCACTTATTATCTTGGTAGTACCACAGTATATGGTGATCTTAAATCATGATATCCTATATTGTCATGATTCCTTAAGATCGATTCCTCAAAAACCCTAAACCACTCCCATCAAGGTTTTATCACCTTCTTTTCCAAAGAAGTGCATCTAAGGTTCTACAACCATCCTTTCATTTCATCACAGCCTAGGTTGGCTAACCAAACAACTAATAACTTGTTCAACAGATCTCGTTACATCTGAGTGTTAGCCAAACATATCTCTTTTTCTGACTGAGGGTTAACCAAACAACCTCTTCTAGCTCCATATAAACTAGGCAGCTGTATCTCATCCAGAGCATCCATTACCACTTCACATCCTTAGGTGTTAGGTAAAGTGGAAGACATACACCTCCATGTATTCCACTTATTAACTCATCTCAACTCTAAGTCTATCTTCATCAAGAAAACTCTGAGCTTATTCTCTTGGTTATCAACCTCAACCCTGTATCACTTGCAAATTTCCATATAGCTCATGTTAAAAACATCCTCATAAGATGACTACATTATCCCTCTTAATGTTTGTAAACCATCCATGTATTGTTCACTCTACCAGGGTATGTTATCATCTTTGTCCTCATACCTCATGGCAACGTTCCAACTCACATCACCTTTTATCCTTGGTGTATGGCATGCATATTGTCCTATCTCTCACTCCCATAACAAGAGGAAATAAGCATTTGGCTGCAGTCTAAATACAGAGTTCTTCTTGTTCCAAGAGTAGAGATGGTACATCCCACCTTGCCAGTACACCTTTAAATCTAAGTTGAAACGTTCCACATATGTCTCTACATTACAAACATCTCTATATCAAAGTTACTTCCATGGGAAACTGGTTTCGAACCTACTTAGGTACACACACAATACTTGGTCATCTCCTCTAGGTCTGTAGGGTGTCGGCACTTTTGGGGTCATCCCTCTTCCCTTATGCATCCAGAGAGTGCCCTACTCATCTGCCCTTTGGGTCCCATGAGTTCATGAAGGTGATCAATCTTCTAACCCATGGCCCTCATACAATGATAGTTGTTACCTCCCGACCCTATGGTCATGTGCAAGTAGGGAATTAGGCAACTCCCACTTCCATCAATCTTATCCCTACCTGACCCTAGGATAGACTTAGGATTCTATTATAGTACATGTCCATCTTAGAACCTTACCCAAGCCTTCATCATCTCTCTCTCTCTCTCTGCATTCATGATCTGACTTTCATCCTTTCATAGGGGTCATGGCAACCTACTTACCTTGGTCAGGCCCTATACCGGTTACCTCCATGATAACACATCCACATGCATGCAGAGATGGTTATCTATGGGTCTACAGGTTCATTCTCATACCATGTACTTTTCACTTAGCTTCTCACGATCCTATGACACCTCTTTAGGTTTCCCCAAAACCCACAAAACTGGTATACACCCTACCAAAGGGTCCCTCTCCTAGTATGGGAGGAAACTACAACTCTTAACAACAAGGTCACAAACATCCTTAGGGTTTATATTCACATGAGCATGCTTAACCCAACATCTACTAAGGCATAAGAAGACCACCTACTAAACCATGCTAGGTCATACTTGTTCTCTTTCCTCAACACTAGATCAAGATCATACCTTCCCATGTCATCAACTTAGCTATGAGGGGTTCATCAAACATAGCTTAAACTTAAGGGGTTTCCTTTTCCTCTAAACATGAGGAGTACCATGCTCGAATCTATAGAAACTCAAATCTCATCATGGTCATTGGGTACACCACTTCCCCTCTTAGGCCTAGGAACCCTAGGTTCACTCCTCTGATGTCCAACTGTCTTCTCAACCTCTTAACCATGAACCAAACATGTACAAGGTATGACATGCACTTCCTGTCATCCTTCTACTCGAGCAACACTTTAGAGTTGAGTCCTCCTCAAGGACAATCAACAAGGTACAAGGCCTCACAACCTGTTACTAAACCTCTCCCGGTCTAAGGAACTCTTGGTCTCGTCTCAGTAGGTAAACACCTATACCATAGGCACATAGGTACCAGAAGCCTCATCCTCTCTCTAGGGTTTGGTTCCTCCAATGGCAACCAATATATCATCAGCCCCCAGGGATCAATTATGAGGCAACTACTATCATCCACTTAGGTCGCATCATCCTCAACTCCCCACTTTTCCTCATATCTCTGAGCCTAGGCTTCCAACCTTCTTGCTTGGGTCTTGCTCTCTCTCTCTAGAGCTAGCTCCACAACCAACCTTATACTAAAAGTCCTCTCTCCATGAAGGTGGATCAAGCTCTCAAGCATACCCCTACCTGGGTGATACCTATGTTCAAGCTTATGTTTGCTCAAGGTTATCCATAACCCTTTATGCTTCTCTCATAAGCTATCCCTCATACTTTCCTGGCCATGGTTTTAGCCTTATGTACTACTGACGTACTCTGGGTGCCTACTATGCCATGCTCATATAAGCTCATGGGGTTTCCATAGGTTTTTCTCTAATCTCATCAATGAAGGAGTTATCCTTCACTCTAACATGCGTGACCCTTCCCAGGGTTGGGTCGCCAAAGGTACTCAATCATCCAACCTCTCATGGCTCATATGGGCATCCAAAGGCATGTCCACCCCCACACTAGGTCTACCATGACATCTAACTCATCATGTCAACTCCCTCTCTCTCTAACCTTCACTTAGGGTTAGGGTTAGCGTCATTCTCAGAGGAGGTGTCGGGTCTCTACTTATAATGGAGGTCTCTACCTCCAAGACTAACTTACTCCACTCATCCTCCTGAAAAGGAGGCCTAGCCTTAGGTCTCTCCTGAGGGCATGACAACTCATGTCATATGACCTAAGCATGTATCTATTCTTTAGTTTGCGCTTAACTATTAAGATTATGTCCATGACATCTTATTTACATGCTTTTTATTAATTTGGTGGAGGATTCCTTAAACCTTATCAACCTTACCCATACCTCAAGAGGGTGAGGAAAAGAGAGAAAACCCTAATATTTAAGGTTCTTAACAACATTTGAGTTGAGAAGGGATGAACAAGATGAGAGAGTCCTAAAGGTATCTTATTTCGTGTCAAATCCTAAGACATTGGCCAGCCAGTCACACTAATCTGAGAGTCCTCGTATTCTGACTAGCGGTGCGAAGGAAAATCTTGCCAGCCCCCATACGTGATCCTTTTCTAGACACTTCTGTCTTTCGGAAATTCCTCTAATAACTCCCTTGGGTTCTACAGAGTTTGTAAAATTTAATAATTATTAAAGATTAAATGAGGAACCTACGCTCTGATACCAAATGTAATGACACCGCCTCCCAGTAACCCCCAATTAAGGGAGACTAAGAGGTCAGAGTCATTGTCCCAATTTCCAGATCAAAGGTTTGACAAATAATTAATAATAATTATCAAATTCTACTAAACTAAATTGAAAGGCTGTAGTAAGAATTAAACTTTTCATACCTTTTTCAAAAACTTGGATATCTACTTCTATCCACATGGAGTCTATTCTAACGAATCCTCCTTTGAAATTTACTTCATATTTAATTCCACATATGCCACTTTACTGTTTGTTCTTTTCACTTGTACCTAAAATGCCGACAAACAAACATCAGTCAGCATAAAGCTGGTATGTGGGGAAAACAATAATCATGCAATTAACTGTAATAACATATTACAGTCAACTATGATTTAATAAACAACTTTACATTTTAAATATATCTGTGTGATCCATGCATATCCTATCCTCTGCGTTGTACCTATAATGGACCTGGATGCTACCTTCCTTATGGTAGATCCCCATTAAACCCTTCATGATCCTACGTAACAGGTGAATCAGTTTCTAGGGTTGAGTCACATGGCACTACCCATAGGTAGCCCACTCCTTCACTCATGGCGTGCTATAGAGTCTCATGGCACTACACGTGGGTAGCCCAATTTCTAACTCATGATAGCCTAGACCTTGCTCTAGGTTACCCTTTTTAGCATTTGCAAAGCCACAGAGGAGGACCCGGATCTAAGCCAGTTATATATAAATATTTATAGTGATAATCATAGTCACTTTATAGTTGCATGAAATAAAAGTCATCCAAGAAGTTATTTTCAGGCAACCGATAAAACGTTCAGGAATTGCCGTGAAACTAAAGCGATTATCCATAAGCGTAACCACATACCTGTCAGGCTGATTTGAGATAGAATAATCCAATCAAGAAATCCAAATAGGCAAGCAAGCACATTATGAGATCTAGAGCCAATCAGGGGGGCACGTTTCCTCTATCATGCAATGTTGCTTTGCAGCTTGAAAACATAGTTGATTGATTCTTTTACCCTCGATAAGTGGATTGGTGTCTCAGCCCGTGGAAGGGCATTTCCATCCAAAGGCACATGCGCTTCTTCTTCCTCATGCTAACCTAGCACTATTGCACTGGTTGCGTGAGGCACAACTTCTTCACCCCTTCCTCGACCCCGTCGGTCGCCAAGAAAGGTCCTCCTCCCTCCGTGGATCCTCCACGCTACTGGTGGTGCCCTCCTCTCGCAGCCAGGGTGGCTGGCCCATGCTGGTTGGGCCTGCAAGCTGCGACCGGCCTGGCAGTCGTTCTGCAGGTGCTGTGCGGCAGTGGTTGGCAGGGAAAGGTGGCCGACCAGCCTAGATACTTGTGGTAACATCATGCCTCCCCGGAGATCCTACTACAGCCGCTAGTTGCCCCCGAGGAAGCCCTATGCTTCTTGGTTAAGGTTTGCGTGCAAAGAAGAAGGAGAAAGGAGAGAGTTGCATGGGATTCCATCTTGAATTCGAACCAAAGACTTTGCCCCTTATATAGGGGTGGGTATCCACACCCTAGTATGCTTGCCCGTGAAGCACACAAGTCCAAATCTAAAAAGGAACCACATTCCTTCATAGTGAAGAAATCTTCTCTCTCTTCCTTATCTTCTTAGCTATCTATATTCTTTGGACAATTAGGAATTCGAAATATTACCTCTTTTCTTCTCTTATCACTTGGTTTTTAATTCATTGGCACAAATTTATAATTTCTTTTAGCAAAGGTATCTCTTTTTGATAATGTCAAAAAGTCATTAATGATATATCACATTATCCTCTTGTTTTATTTTACTTCCCTTTTCTTTTTCTCCATTGGGGCTCCTTGGACTCCAAGAAACTCTAATATTGAAATTACTTTTTAAGGATACTTATTATCCTTCTAGATGCATCTATATTCATTATTTAACATTATCTTATTTATTTCTTATTGAAATATCTCTTTTTGATGATTTCTCTTTCTTTTTCTTTTTATTTTCCTCATTGGCATTCCATTTGACATTAGGAATTCTTTGAATACGAAAATCCATCAAAGATATCTCAACTATACCTCTTTCCACTTATTTTCCACATTTTATCATTGTTTTCAATTTCTTTCTTAATAAAGAAATACTTAATTGATCTTTTCTTTTCTGGTTGCATTATCTTTGCAACTTTGGACTCCTCGGAACCCAAGGAACCCAAGAGGCATGCAATCCACCTTTGTATTATATATGTTTGCCTTCTAGAGGTTTCTACATCTTTCTTTTCTCCATTTCTTATTAATAATGGAGTTCCTTTTGTCTTTTCCTTGTTATTGGGCCCAATAGCCAATAAAGCCCCCCAAACAACCAACATGGCTATTGTAAACGAAACTCATTTATTCAAAACAAATTTTATCATTATTTGTTCCAATATCTTTAATATGAGAAATTACATTTTCCACCAAATGAACCCAAAAGTTGGGGTTGTAGCACAAGGAGCCCCCTATTGCCGTCTCAAGCTTGCCGGAGTTGACGATAGAGCAAGCTTGACTTGCAGATACCAAGGGAGAGTAGGACCCACCGAATCTATGTGGACCAGTAAGGCTATGCCACCTCAGTCTAGCCTCTCTTTTATTTACGGCCACGCAACTTGGTTTTGACCATTGGATCTAAGCATCCAACGACCCATCTTTACTCCCTTTTCTTTTATTAATATTTGATTTTCAATATTTGCTAGTAAATACCCTATTCTTGGAAAATTCACTATAAATAGTAGGAGTGTTAGAAAAATACGAACTAGTACTCATTTTTTATCAAATTTGAGGATCATGATTATGATATCAGTTAACCCTAAATCAAACTCGTATAAATACTCATACTCAATTGTGATTCTATCTTGTTTAATTATTTAGAAAAAAACTCGAGCTTGAATAAATATCCAAATTCATGTGATTACCTTATTTTTGTGCCTAGATAATTATGGAACGTTCATTTCCAATTTATGTGACTCAGTTGTCAAAAATTTTGAATTATTAATCTTTTTCCCTATTTGTCTTATCAAAAATGATTATAACTATCCATCATGATATAAGGACACCAATTTGATCTCGAAGTCCTACTCTGACATGACACTATCAATTATGGACTCAAATCTATACTCCTTGACTTATGCTCTACTCTCATGACTCTAACTAAGAAAAGGGCCTTTTTATACTCTTTTAGAACTATATGGTGATTTTGCCAATATAGATAATTAGGACCAAATCTCTTATAATTTTAGGAATACAAAGATACCAGTGAGGAGCATCTCTGGACTCCCCACTTCTGAGTAGAAGGTATGCCCATACCTCTTACTTGGACCTACTAATTAATATGGTTGTATTATGAATGTATAAGACTTGGCATATGGTATTAGTTGAAATATATATCTATGTATGGTTAATTGCAATGATGTTTCCTCTATATGTATTTTAAAAAACCTGAACATAAATTATATTGTCCATTATATCAAAATCACTTCAACTCTTTGGTAGTAAAGTGTTGGAAATAAGGTACTTCAACTCTTTGGTAGTAAAGTACTTAAAAGTGATCCAACTCTTTGGTAGTAGATCACATTGTGAAATGATCCAACTCTTTGGTAGTAGATCATAAAGGCCTTACTACATTCATCTCTTCGTTAGTAAATGCATGGATGATATAAAGGAAAATATGCCTAAAATATGTGTTCTTTTGATAATAAACATTCTTGTTCAAGTATGCTTTTGTCATATTGTTTTAACTGCCAAGTTTAGTTTTACTTTATTGCCAAGATATGATAAGAGGTATATTTAAATACACGCAGGTGTACTCAATACTATATATTGATATATTGTGCTGACGTGTACCATTTTCAAATGCTTTATAGGTACCTTTTTGCTTATGATGATGATGATGCAACTCAATATGCTAGCTCAAAAAACATCAGATCTTTCATGGAGATGCTAAAGTTAAATGGGACTCTTAGTTTAAGTTCTTTTCTTCTACAAGTAGTTCTCTCATTTATTAAGTTTTTCTTCTATAGCACTCCTATGCCTTTGGTCCCCTATGTAATTAACATTTGGTTTATTTAAGGAATCTTTGTTATTTGGTGCATGTATATAATTGTATGTTTGATCCACTCAGGGACAGGCAACATTAACCCTTTTGTACACCTTATTTTTGGTGCCTAAGGTGTAGATTGGGGTTAGGTTGTTAACATGTGACAATTATCCTTAGATTCCTTTCTCTCTTTCTTCCTTCTTCTCAACTATGGACCTTGATTATTTCTTTTCCCTCTCATGATCTCTTAACCATGGTTCCATCTTCTTCCTTGGATGTGTTGTGGTGATCAAGCTAGTTAGATCTTCTTCTACCTTGAGCTCGTGAAGCTTGGAGCTTGGTGGTGATCCTTGAGATGGGTTATATAACTCTAAGCCCTCTTTGTATAATCACATTTTACTTGCTACCTTGTTCTTCACTCTTGGCTCATTATTTCTTGCATGCTAGTAACTCTTTTGGGTAGTTTAACATTCTATTTTGGAAAATAAACCTTGCTTAGTTGATGACTTTGTGTTACACCTTTCTACCTTACTTGTAACATCATCCTAAGGTAGGAGATGATGAGGCCAATATGCTTATGTAGGCCTATATGTATGTGGAGGCCGACATGTATCTCATATGTTAGGCATTGGGTGGACGTCACGACCTTTGATTCCATTGATCGTTACCCCTTGTGACGGGTTGTCACGGCCTTGGCAAGGCCTAGGTCGGAACATGAGAGTGTGTGGCCATCATGACTTGAAAAGACCTAATTTGAAATGTAATGTGGTTGCTAATCGATATGCATTGTATGGTGTTGGTCATCATGCCTTGATTAGGGTAACCCATCATGACCTAGAAGTGCCCTAAACCTAGACGTGTTGCAAGCTGAGACGCATTGCTAATGGGTGCTTTCGTTAGGTGTTGCTACCTGACATGCATTGCTATTGTGTTAGCCTATCACGACTATGGAAGCATCTCAAGGAGTTGGAGGCTAACTGTGACACTCTGTCAGGGTAGAGACTGATACACCTCTAGGACAATGTTACCCAATACCTCTTGAACCATGAAGCCTAACCTAACCCTAACCCTAACACTTTGGCATTGCCCGTCACAACCTAAGCGTCGTTGTGCCCGATACATTTTGCTAACGATCATCACACCCTCCATAGGTGTAAACTGATATATCCTTGTGTGGTTGCCCGATACACCTCCAAGAAGGGTTTCCCGTTACATAATCAAAGAGCTAAATCGATGTAGCCCTTGTGTGGATAATTCAAAACCTCAAGTGTAGCTAAAACGTCAACCCTTATGAGTGGTGAACCTGGCATGATTGGACCATATGCCTTAAACTGATACACCTCATGATGGTCCAAACTGATATACCAAAGGAGAGTCTAAACTGATACCTTGGATTGATAAGGTGAGACTGAGATCACATAATAAGGATTGAAGGGTATGCTTGGTTACACAATGATGCACACATATGAGAAAGATATTATATAGAAGGGTGTTTTTTGGATAATGTATTAGTAATGCTAATTTCTTCTCCTAAAGTTAATATACCATGGAATGATGTTACTATGAGCGGTCCATCCTCAACTAAAGAGCTTATTCCTAAAACTCTTCAACAATGCGAGGAGTAATGGATGTGGGGATTAATGGTGGCATATCCATATAATAATGTTAATCATAGAAGAGTATGACCCATGTGCTGATCATAATGAAAGCTTATAATCCATGACAAGTGTCTACTATATTTCCTTTTCATATAATCTTAACTTATGGAATAAGGTTAATGATACTACAATGTGTATACACACAAGGGTGGTGATAAATCTTATTGAAATGCATGGTGACAACCTTGGTGTAGAAATTGTATAACAAGTTGAATGCCTTTATATGTGCCTTGTGGATAGCTTGAAGTGATGCCCTCTATTTATGTAACTTATGATTCGATTCTCCTTGATATAGGTGATTAATGATTTGTAAGAAGTGATAATATGTGGGTCATCAAATGCTAAAACATCTCACTAGTGAAATGGTCAATATGTTATTATAATGCATTTTGAAACCACACTTAACTTGATGAAGATGATATGTACATGCATTAATAAAATGAATGATAACTGGTAATGATGGTACAATAAGTTATTCCTCGCAAACTAACATTGTTCAAACCTAATCGAGTTAGAAAGATGGGTTTTGGTATGTTTAGGGTTTGGTGGTGTAACCATGAACTGTAACCCTAATTGGCTTTATGTGAAGAGCATTGACCCCAAATTGAAGGGTAGGTCATATTATTGGATAAGTATGTATGGAAAACATGTTAATGCTCTCCCCCTTAGAATGCATAACTATAACCTAATAGATTAATTGGGTGATATAACTTGTGAAGAACTAAGAAGATGGTTACACTAATTAATTCTTAGTCTTATACACTCTAATTTATGGGAGGTAGAGCATGATAGAAATGTGAGGTAGAATGATGCTTGGGGACCTTATGTGAGCTCAGCATGAAGCCTAATCTTAGATTAAAGATCTTATGATGCTTTGCCTTCTTTAACTAAAGGTGTTTAATATGTTTAACATGTTCTCTCTCTGAATATAATGGCTAATTATTGCTATGGCAAGTACATGTGATGTGGAATAAGTGATGCGGCAAGAGTAATGCCTATATACCAATGAGGCATGATGAGATAATCTTGAATCACTAGTGTGATGTAATGGGTCTTAGGACCTGGTAAGGGCTTGGTGCCTGATTGAGGTGATGCCCTCTGGCACTAAAATGAGAGGTTTATATCCCATAATAAAATGTTGATGATGATAGCCTTGTGGCTGACAGTGATACAGTAGCCTTGTAGCTGGCAGTGATATAGTCGAATTGTGGCTGGAAGTGATATAGTATCCTTGTAGCAGGCAGTCATACAATGTTTTGAGATGATGGGAAACAATTTTTAGTTTAAATAGTGAGATATGATGTTGTAATACTATGCCCCTTTTCTTTTAAAGGATTTGTTGTGGTTTGTATGTTGTAACTTGATTGATGCTAAAAGATATTTAAAATGGCCTAACTAATCAAGTGGAACCTAATCTAGTAGCTTGACTCATATATTTTTTAATATGCAGTGTGCAAGTCTAGTATTCCCTTGCATCCTTAATATTAAGTTGTGTGAAACATCCATGTGTGAGTCGATCTTGATGTTATAAGGATGGTCATGCATTAGCTAGTCCTCCTTTTTAAGAATGACCATGTGTGATCATGTTCTCCTAGTGTCGTTACCTGTACCAAAGTGGGCTAGATATTATATGTGTGGCCATGCATGAGCCAACCCCATTGATGTAACTATATGTCACTTTAGTAGTTGACTGATATGTCTCTATAGTGTTGTCTTGTACTGACCACGAGATGTGGGAAGGTCATGTATTCTGACTCTTCCATTGACCTTGTATGGCACCGATTTTGACTTAGCAGTGGTCGGTTGGATTTGGGTGGCCATAATGAATACATAATTGGCCATGTAGTTTGCATGTATAGGATCAAACACAGAAACATTGGGTGAATCCTTGACTTTCTCTTATATTGTTTAGTTTGTAACAGTCATACATGTTCTTCATATTCCTTTCAAATTATTAATTGTTCTAGTGTTCATTAACAAGTTCATGTTACTTCTCTAGATACTTCATCGATGAAATATATGATATTTGGTTAATTACTCATTCAATTTTCTCAGTATGATAATTTATCTACTTAGTTGTCTATGATAATAATAAAGTTGGCAGAGACTTATATCTCTCACTGGGACTGTGTGTCTGATCCCGTTGGTTAACTAACTTTTTAGGTGGATGTACACACCGAGTTAAAGATCATGCAGTTGAAGATAATACGAGAAGAAAAATACATCTGGAAAACATAGTATATGGATAGTGTCTAGTAATAGAGTCCTATGTGTCATCCCTATTTAGGTCCTTGGGGGTGTTCTAAATGTGTTTGTAGACATGATGCTCGATATGTGGTTTCTGGCTTGAGTGCCTCTAGTAGTATGCATATACTTGTGAAACAATCACCTTATGTAAAAGTTTGATGGGAATATGTTGATGTAGTACCTTGAATATATGTTATGAAATGCAAGTGTTTGTTCTCGTGTAATGATTCTCACTTCATGGTGCTTATCACAAATCAATTTTAATTTCCAGTGATTTTTAGTAATCTAATGTTTATGATTGATCTTGGTTTATGTTTTGAGTAATCTTGCTTTGTGTGACAAAGGGTGTCACATTTGGTGGTATCAGATCTCTAAATTCGTTGAGTCTACATGGACACTAGGACTAGGATTAGGTTGGTGTCTAATATAAGAACATGATATAAAATATGGTGCATACTACCTAATTTCAATACTTTAGTGCCCTGGCTATGTATTCAAATATTGAAGAAAAGGTAAGTATGGAACCCTTAGATTGATTTCTCTTTTATTACCCTAATCAAGTAATCATTTTGGGAACAATCTAAAGAGCATAACAATCGGAAACTATAATGCCAATAGGTCCATCATACTATGAAAAGAGACAAGAACTGCACCATAATTCACTAGAACTTGAATGTTTGGTGACTAAAAGAGAAAATATAGCTCCATGAAACCTAAATCTAAGTGTAAGCATGATAAGAAAAGTTCTTGAAGTTGTAATTTCAAGAGATGTATGAAGAAAAATACAAATGAACTTATGCTAATAAAGTAAGTCAAGGTGTAAAATGCACATAAGATGGAGGAAATTCCTAAAATAAGGATGAAGAAAACAAATGAGAATGAACAATGAATGAATAAGATGGAACCTGAGTTAATCTCAGACCCACCCGTCAATATGCACAAGTGTAAGGTGTAATCCTCATGAGACATGAAAGAAAACAAGGGAGATGATCCTTGTTCAATAAAGAATATGTAAAGAATAATGATGCTTTTCATGAAGAAAAGATGAGAAATGAGGTAACACAGGGAAATATTCATAAAACATGAAGAACAATAATCAAAGAAAGAGTAACAACATGTAATCCTCTCAATGTTTCATATGCCAATGGCAAGGAAACCAAGATGAGATAGGTTAAGATGATACATAAACAGTTGGAAACTCGTAAGATAATCAAAGGAAGTAATAATCCCTTCACCTTGATAAGCAAACCCTGATAATGATGTAGTAATTAGAGGAATATGTTCCCTCATGTCCTGTTCTTTCAAGGATGTGGTAGTCAAGTGGGTCTTATGTCACTTTATGTGCATGGTTTAGAAGTGATCTTAAGATGGATACTCTGGTAAGTATCAATTGGTATTGGGTTTTCCCCCAAGACAGGGATATTTGTGATAGAAGGAAGATCCTTTGGACATGTTTTGGTGTTAGTAAAGCAATAGAAGATGGATGTGATAGGGATGTGATGAATTTTTGATACATGTGATGGACATCAAGGTAAGGAACCCTAGTATCCACATAGTGCCAGTTGTATGGTAGGATGAAAACATGCCACCTTGATAAGATGTATAAGGTGTTTTACTACCTAGAAAGGTTAACTTTGGATCAATCTAGATGCAAGGACCTAACCTTTAATATGGATGTCACATGTTAGGAGTTTATGCTCCACATAAATGTTTCATTGACAAGGATGCATATGTTTATGAGGCAGTTGTAAGATCTGAAGGTATGATGGACAAGTAGTATCCATCTTCTTTCGCTTGGGATTTTGGGGGAAAAATCCTCATTAGGGGTTTATGGCCTGTAAGGACCCTCACCCACATTTTGGGATAACCCTATTTGTTTTTCTTAAGTATTTTCCTTAGCTTCTTGCTCTAATCATCTGAGATGTAATTAGGACATGTTGAAATCTTGAGTTCTTGTTTGATCTTGATGCTTGTACTTGTGGAGAGGTTTGGTGCAAATTGCAATTTACCCAGGATAGGGGTTGATGTGCAAGTTTTCCACCTCTAGAGTGTTTCTTCTCTCTCTTGGCATCATCTAGAGGAAAGAGAAAGAAAAGGGCATCTTGTTTGAGCCTTGGATGAGTGGTGATATCCTTGATGATGTTTTAGACACATGTTTGAGGTGTGCTTTGCTTTTAGAAGTGTTGTCTCGGGCTTGAGAGCCTTGGAGAGGTCTTGTATTGGTTTGTGGATGTCTTAAGGGACATCCTATCGGTTTTGTGGTTAGGTGCCTTGTGGATAGCTTGAAGTGATACCCTCTATTTATGTAACTTACGATTTGATTCTCCTTGATATAGGCGATTAGTGATTTATAAGAAGTGATAATATGTGGGTCATCAAATGTGGAAATGTCTCACTAGTGCAATGGTCAATATGTTATTATAATACATTTTGAAAGCCACACTTAACTTGACAAAGATGATACACACATGCATTAATAAAAAGGGTGAAAACTGAAATGACCGTCATCAAACCGACAAACAAATCGTTACTAATTAAGCGGAATAACATAATAAGTGGATTAAAAAAAATCAATAAAATTTAAAACTATTTTGCAAGGAGATCCTTTTCCAGAAAACTCTTACTGAAAGATCCAAAACTCATACATATCATGATTACATTGTACAACATCTCATCTTGAGGACAACATATAACAGTTTCTCTATCAAAACACATATTGGAGAAACATAAAACCTCGAGGCATTCAAGACAAAATCTCAGATCATTCATGAAACCAGTACAAACCAACTCCAAGGACCTAAGAGTACAGAGACGACACATAGGACTTCTATCTACAAGACATGACAGACAGTACACTCAACTTGAGTTGTCACTGCTGCCTCAGCTATTGTTCCTCCTATGTAGAAAGATCTTTGCCACCTCGTGCACGTCCACCTAAAAAATGTGGATCCCATGGGGTGAGACAATTGTCCCAGCGAGAGATATAACTCTCCGCTGACCATATTATTATCATAGATTAAGTATTTGTAAAATGAGCAGAGATTCTTTTTATATTAACAGGCAGGATAATTCACTGTATGAACAGAATGAAGTAATCTCCTTTCTTAAGGAGAATATTACATCTACCCATGGTAGAGTTATAAATCATCTATCTTCTTTGCAAGGAATGTAAAGAAACATAAATATCATCTATCAACTAAGATGTATAACTAAATTGTGCATCAAACAATATTTCTCGTATTCGATCCTTAAGAAGATATGCTACACGGCTGAACATATTTTAACAATCACGCTTATGCCCTGAGGAGATGAAGCATACCCCGTTCATCTCCAACTGACCACAAACTTCTCACAACTCGGTACCATACAAGGTCAATGGGAGAGCCAGTTTCCATGACCTCACTTGTCTCAGGCAGTACGAGACTACTTAACCTTAGTAGGGCATCTTGTGTCGACTGTAAATAGCTGTGCCAGGGTACGTAGGCATCCTCTCTTAGAGATACATCGTCAACTACACTCTCTTAGGGGAAACATCTACTAACAACCGTCCTCAGTTATGAAATTAGTGAGTCATGGCGACACAAACACCATACTCTGAGCCACATGCCAGTTCACCGTGCTCAACATAGAGTCTATGACCGAAGTTGCACTCGAGCCAGGATATGACATATAGCCAAATCCCCATTCATTTTGAGATCGTAAGGGGATCGACTCACACATGGCCATCCGTACTTACGCCCCCACATACTCAAAAGTATGCATTCCGGGTTATGCCGCGGGGAACCCATTTCACCATTCAACAAATCCTGACGCTGATGGATCTATGGTCAAGGTAATGTTTTATAGTTCCTAATTATGTATTACACGTATTACAACATTCTTTTAGCATCAAACAAGTTATCATTAATAATCACAACAATTGCTACAAAGAAACGTGTAATACATCTCTCATGTACTTTTCAGATCTTTAAACACATGATACTTGGGATCTCAGTCCCTCATCACATTACTGGGAATTCTCATCCCTTCAAATCATTATCATGATTACTGGATCTGGGTATTCAAACCCTTGGATCATCACACAACATTGTTATCTCTATAACAGATAAACATTACCTCTAGGTCCTCAGACCCATATATTCATTTTACTTGTAGTACAAGTATTCCATATGGCTCACAAGGCCATTACACATCTTATCACCTCTCACTAGGAAACAACTTATTCATATGGCTCACAAGGCCATTACACATCTTGTCACCTCTCACTAGACAACAACTTATTCATATGGCTCACAAGGCCATTAATCATTACACTTGTTATACAAGTACTTAACATGCCTCACAAGCCTTATGTAATAAGATAAATGAAACCTTACCATCATTAGGGTTAGGGTTTCCCTTTATAGTCGAATAGGGTTTCATGCTCATATTATTAATCCAAACCCTTAATCATTTCTCCACACATCTAGGAACATACATTGATATCATAAGTATTCAAACATACTTATTTATTCTCATCATTTATCATGAAATGATAATCAACACAAAGTATGAATTTCTCTCTCATCCTCACTATGATATTGATTACATCATACTTTATTAACTTGGCACCCTTTCTCAAGGCATGTTAGCCAACATTTATCAAAGGACATTACATCTCAATGTAACAATTGACATGACACGCTTCATGTGTTACTCATTCATGTATATTGGATTTCAGGTGCATCAAGGTATATCAACCTTGAGGTGCTGGATGTGATATTTATCATGTCTTGGTATATCACTTCCCTCATCACTTTTAACTTACTTAAGTTCATCAATTTATCTTGTATTAGGGCATTTCCCATCCTAATACTTTATGCACTAACTCATCACATTTATCATGTAGTGTTTTGGTCATACGTCACACATTTGAATTATCCAACCATTATCAATGATATGGGCTGATCTCAGGTTAAGGCATTGTTGATATACGTTTGTCCATTATTAACCACTCTAGGTGTTTCACCTATCAAGGTATTAGCCACACCATTACTTGGTGTTACACTCATTACTCCTAAGAGTGTCTTACCCTCACCTTTACAAGGTGTATAGGGTTGAATCATGTATGTCAAGTTGAACACATGTATTGGCTTAGGTGTATATCGATCTAGGCATCATCATATCCCTCATACCCTTATCCATTAAGGTATCAACCTTTCCATTCATATGGTGTATCAGCTTCACCCTTCATGGGTGTAACATCCTCACCTCACTTGAAGATATAGGCCACACCCTACTTTAGTGTATTGGCCATCACATGTACTAGGGTACTAACCACCTTGCCACTCTTGTCATCTAGTGTATTGGGTTACCCCCATCTCATTTTAGAGATTTGTGCTCAACACCATATCATCCAAAAGGTGTATTCTTAAGCCAATATCAATTTAGAGGTGTATGCTTGCTACCCATATCACTTTAGAGGTGTATGTATGCTTACCATATCGGGTAAGAGGTGTGTGTATGCTTCACACCATATTGGGCAGAGAGGTGTGTGTGTGCTTCACACCATATTAGGCAGAGAGGTCTGTGTGTGCTTCACACCATATCGGGCAGAGAGGTGTGTGCGCTTTACACCATATCGGGCAAAGAGGTGTGTGTGTGTGCTTCACACCATATCGGGCAGAGAGGTGTGTGTGCTTCACATAATATCGGGCAGAGAGGTGTGTGTGTGCTTCACACCATATCGGGCAGAGGTGTGTGTGCTTCACACTATATCGTATAGAGAGGTGTGTATGCTTCACACTATATCGGGCAGAGAGGTGTGTGTGCTTCACACCATATCGGGCAAAGAGGTGTGTGTTTAACCCAATATCATTTTTGAGGTGTATGCTTGACCTCCTATCATGCAAGAGGTGTATACTACACCACCATATCGTGTAAGAAGGTATAGAATCATATCCATACCATTTTAGTGGAGTAGGTACATCACCATACCGGGTTATAGGTGCTTGCTTGTGTGCTTGAACCCGATATCACTTTATAAGGTGATACCATCATCTTCAAGCTCTAGACCTTCATTCTAACATTTATAGTTCATGGAAACAGGTCTAAGTAACTATTAGAACTCATAATTTCATAAACTATTTCAGAAAATTTCGGAATTAAAAGTAGTTCATTAAGTATAGCAATTCAGGTGATGAATAATAAAATGATAGTGTTACAACCCCAAATTTTGGGTTCCTTTGGTGAGAAATGTAATTTCTCATATTAAAGATATTTGGACAAATTATGATATAATTTGTTGTGAATAAATGGATTTCTTTTAAAATAGCCTTGTTGTTTGATTTGTGGGCTTTATTGGCTATTGGGCTCAATAACAAGGAAATTCAATTAAGTAATGAATAATTAAGAAATCGAGAAAAGAAAGATGTGGAAACCTCTAGAAGGCAAGGAACTTAATCCAAAGGTGGATTTCGTTCCACGTGGGTTCCTTGAGTTCCAAGGAGTCCAAAGTTGCAAAGGAAAGGCAATAAGAAAAGAAAATGGTAATTAAGTATTTCTTTATTAAGAAAGAAATTGAAAACAATGGTAAAATGTGGAAAATAAGTAAAAGAGGTACAATTGAGTTATACTTAGTGGAATTTCGTATTCCAAGGATTCCTTATGTTAAAAGGAATTCCAATAGGAAAATAGAGGAGAGATAAAGAGAAATCCTTAAAAAAAGAGAATTAAAAAGGAAAAGAAATTGATTAATAAAAAGGGAATATTAGAAATTGACTTTCAAAAGAAGATAAAGGCAAAAAGGTTTTCCCCAATATGGGAATCCGTGCCTTTGGGATTCCTTGAGGTCCAAGGGACCCAAGATAACAAGATAATGGAAAAAGAAAGAGGAAATATCAATTAATTTGGTTTTATTAATGAATAACTTGCATATAAAGGAAGCACCCTTTTCCTTAGGAGTTTGGGTTCCAAATTTGGTACTCGAGTAGATGATGCCAAGATAAAGTTTCCTATAAAATTTGACCAAAAAATAATTAACGAGGAGAGAGATATGATTTTCCCAAGTTTCATTGTTAAACACCCTTTATAACTCCTTTTTAAGAAAATAGATTTGGGGGAGCAATGCCAGCCGTGGATTCCCAACGTGGTCCAGGGGGATCACGAATCCAAGGGCGGCTGCTCACTGCCTACCCCAATTCACAGAAGGAAACAAATAGGAACAGGAATCCGACTTTCTCCCACTCAGTGCCTTAAACTGATGAACTGATGAGTCCATCGTCTTCGGGGGACTGGTTCGAAGAATCTGAACCCTATTTGAGGGTGCTTTGGTTGACGATGGGGAGAGTCCCCAATCCAACAGAACTACTCCGTCGACCCTATATATAGGGGAGTGGTCGTGCGAGCACTGGTTCATCATATATCTACCCTAGCATCTCTAGAGAGCACCGCAGAACCTGTGGATGAATCCAATTTGTCAAACAACCCCGACTTTCTCCTCTGCAACCTGTTGATCTCACCGGAAAAACCAGCGGCTGGTGGGCAGTGTAGGAATGGAGCCGCCGCCAATTGGAGACCTCGTCAAGTTCGTCGGAGGAAGGAGGAGCTTCTCGGACCATCACCAAGCTAGAAGGCGACAAGGACCTCAGAGTCAACCAAGCAGTTGACTATCGGATCAGAGGAAGGAGCGTCGTGAGGTTGAAGAAGGGACCCCACGATTTTACTGGTGTGCCACTTGTCTCCTATGGTCGAGGTAAGGGTAGTTTGGACCTTTGCATATTAAATCAAAGTTAGGTCCACACATCTGGAGCCATCGGATCCTGCGTGGTACAGTGGACCAAGGATCCAGCGGCCTACTTTATTTTCTAAAGATAATAGATAATTCAGAAAAGTGATTTACCTTATAAAAATCGTATCTTGAGCTAGGGAATTCAAAAGAGAAAAGTTAATACATGAAAGATGATCATAAAAATATGAGGAATATGTTCAAATTGGTTTGAAGGCCTAAATCTATCTCTTTTTGCAAAAATGCATATTTTGATTAGAAAAGGTTTTAAATTTGTGGTTAGAAACCCTAAATGATGACCAAAGATATGTTTAATCTTGTAATTAGGTTAATTCGAGTATGATTAACTTATTTGCTTATTTAGATGGTTATTAACCTATTTTGATGATAGAATTACAAGTTTAGGGTTTGTAACTCAATATGTTGATTAAAATGTTTAGAAACCCTAAATTAGAGAAAAAGAAAAGAAAAGATATAGCAAACTAGAAATTAGGGTTTATATGGCCCAAACTTGATCTCTAGGGCCTTAATGGAAAATAGGACAAGATAATTAGGGTTTGATGTATAATTTGATAAAAGTAAAGTAAAAGTAATAAAAAGGAAATGAAAACCCTAATTATGATCAAAACCCTAAAAAGGGCAAGTAACCTAGGAAACAATTAGAATTAATGAGTCATGATGGCATGATTAATAATATAGAAATTGAATGCCTTTTTCAGGAACACAATTGTGTGTGCTTGCTTGATTTCTGATTGATTGAGTTTTTCCTACATTCAAGTCTGCATAATAGGTATGTGGTTAATTATGGATAACCGCGTTAGTTTCCCGAGGATTTTCCGGATGGTTAATCGCATTGAATGCAAATTATATGTTGAATGTTCATATTTGCAAATCATAAAGTCACTATGATTATCATATTAAAAATAGAAATATGTATTCTCGCACCTACATGCCACCCTGATGGATGATACCAAAGGTCAGGCCCAGATGGGTAGACCAATGGACACCTTGAGTGGTGACCCCAGGCACCAAGCTCGAGAATGAGAAGGTGGCCTATGATATTGCATGACTAGTGGGCACCATGAGTGGTGACCCCCAGGAAGCAAGCTCGGGATTGAGAAGGTGGCCTTAAGTCATTGGCAAAGGGCACCCTAAGGTGGGTATGCCAGGGTTAGGGCAAAAGCGGTGGAGAATGTCATACTGAAAAGTGTAAATTGGCTTGTTAATTAGTTTGATTGTGATTATTAAATTGTTAGCCATATTTGCAAGATTTTAGTTGTTCCCACATACCAGTATATTTTGATATACTGACCGACGTTTTGTTTGTCGGCGTTTTAGGAACAACAATTGGAAGAACAAACAGTAAAGTGACACATTGCGGAAAAAGAAATAAAGTGCAAGGAGGATTAGATAGAATAATTCAAGACCAGGATAGATAGATTTCCAAGGTTTTCAAAGGTAAGTAAAGTTTTAATTTTATACCAAATTCCAGTTAGTTAGTAGAATTTCATAATTGTTATTGATTATTTGTCGAACCTTTGATCCTATTAATTGGATAACGGCACCGACCTTTCGGTCTCCCTTAATTGGAGGTTACCGGGAGGCAGGGTCGTTACAATTGGAATCAGAGCATAGGTTCCTCATCTAATCATTAATAATTATTAACTTTTACAAAATTCCATAGAACCAAGGGAGTTATTAGAGGAGTGTCCAAAAGATTGAGGTGTCTAGAAAAGGATCACTTCCGGGGGCTGGCAATATTTTCCTCCGCACCGCTAGTCGGAATACGAGGACTCCCGGATTGTGTGACTGCCTGGCCGATGTCTTAGGATATGACTCAAAATAAGATACCTTTAGGACCCTCTCATCTTGTTCATCCCTTCTCAACCCAAATTCTGTTAAGGACCTTAAGGATTAGGGTTTTCCCTCTCCTCCTCACCCTCTTGAGGTATGGGTAAGGTTAATAAGGTCTAAGGAATCCTCCACCAAATTAATGAAAAGCATGTAAATAAGATGTCATGGACATAAGCTTAATAGATTAAGCGCAAACTAAAGAATAGATACATGCTTAGGTCGTATGACACGAGTTGTCATTGCCCTCAGGAGAGACCTGAGGATAGACCTCCTTGTCAGGAGGGTGAGTAGAGAGAGTTAGTCTTGGAGGTAGAAACCTCCATTGAAGGTAGAGACCTAGTACATCCTTTGAAGATGATGTTAACCCTAACCCTAAGTGAAGGTTAGAGAGAGATGACATGATGAGGTTATATGGACATGCCTTTGGATTGCCATACGAACCATGAGAGGTTGGATGACCTAGCACCCTTGGCAACCCAACCCTGGGAAGGGTCGTGCATGTGAGAGCAAAGGATAGCTCCTTCATGGATGAAATTAGAGGAGAACCTATAGAATCCTTATGGGCTGTTACAAGTAGGATATAGCTTGTACCCATAGTACATCAGCAGTATGAGCAGTAAGTCTAAACCGAGGCCAGAAGGACAGGATGGATGGCTTATGGATAATCTTAAGCCAAACATGAGTTGAGCATAGGCTTGTGAGCATTAGCCTTCAGGGAGAGAGGACCTCTAGTAGTATGGATGGATGTGGAGTTAGCACTAGAGAGAGAAAGCAAGAACCCAGCAAGGAGGTTGGAAGCCTAAAACCCTGAGATATGAGGGATAGTGGGGAGTTGAGGATGATGCGACCTAAGTGAATGATAGTGGTTTCCTTTTGCGTGACCCCTGGAGGCTGATGATATCTTAGTTATCTTTAGAGGAAACAAACCCTGGAGAGAGGATGATGCTTCTGGTACCTATGGTATAAGTAACTACCTGCTGGATGAGATAAAGAGTGCCTTAAACCCTAAGGAGGTTTAAGTAACCTGTTGTGAAGTTTTATACCTAGTTGAATGTTCTTGAGGAGGACTCAACTCCGAAGTGTTGCTTGAGTAGAAGGATCATGGAAGTACAAGACATACCTTGGACATGCTTGATTCGTGGTAAAGAGGTTGCACATGCAGTTGGACACCCAAAGGTGAACCTAGGGTTTCTAGGCCTAAGAGGGGAAGTAGTGTACCCGATGCTCATGATAAGATTCGAGTCTCTCTAGCTTCGAGCATGTGTAGAGGGAAAAGAAACCCCTTAAGTTAAAGGTATGTGTGATGAACCCCTCACGACTAAGTTGGTCTAATGTTGAAGAAAGAGAGCAAGTATGACCTAGCATGGTTTAATAGGTGGTCTACTGGTGCCTTAGTAGCTGCTGGGTTAGGCATGCTCATGTGAATGTAAACCCTAAGGATGGTTGTGACCTTGTTGTCAAGAGTTGTAGTTTCCTCCCATCCTAGGAGAAGGACCCTTTTGTAGGGTGTATATCAGTTTTGTTGTTTTTGAGATAATCTAAAGAGGTTTCATGGTAAGAGAATGAACTTGTAGACCCATAGTTAACCATCTCTAAGTGCATGTGGATGTGTTACTGTGGAGGTAACCGGTATGAGGCCTGACCAAGGTAGGTTGGTCGCCATGACCCTTATGAAGGGATGAAAGACAGCCCATGAATGCAGAGGGAGATGATGAAGGCTTGGGTGAGGCTCTAAGTTGGACATGTACTATAATAGAGTCCTAAGTTTGTCCTAGGGTCAGGTAGGGATAAGATCAATGGAAGAAGGAGTTGCCTAATTCCCTAGTTGCACATGACCATAGGGTTGGGAGGTAACAACTATCATCGCCTAAGGGCCATGGGTTAGGAGATTGATCACCTTCATGAACTTATGGGACCCAAAGGGCGGATGAGTAGGGCACTCTCTATATGCATAAGGGAAGAGGGATGACCCCAAAGTGCTGGCACCCTATAGACCTAGAGGAGATGACCAAGGATTGTGCTTGGACCAAGTAAGTTCAAGACCAGTTTTCCATAGAAGTAACTTTGTCATAGAGATGCTTGTGAAGTAGGGACATATGTGGCACGTTTCAACTTGGATTTGAAAGTGTACTGGAAAGGTGGGCTATACCATGTCTACTCTTGGAATAGGAAGAACTCTGTGTTTGGACTGCAGCCAAATGTGTATTTCCTCTTATTATGGGAGTGAGAGATAGGACGGTACACATGCCTTACACCAAGGATAAAAGATGATGGAAGTTGGAACGTTGCTACAAGGTATGAGGATAGAAATGATAACATACCTTGGTAGAGTGAATGATACATGGATGGTTTACAAACACTAAGAGTATTAAGGAAATCATCTTGTGAGGATGTTTTATCATGAGCTATGTGGAATTTGCAAGTTATGCAAAGTTGAGTTGAATCACCATGAGGATGAGCTCAGAGTTTCTTGATGAAGACCAACTTAGAGTTTCAGATGAGATGATAAGTGGAATACATAAAGGTGTATGTCATCAACATTACCTAATACATAAGGAGTGGTAATGAATACTCCGGTTGAGATATAGCTGCCTAGTTTAGCTGGAAGCTAGAAGAAGTTGAGGTTGTTTGGCTAACCCTAGGTTTGGAAAGAAGATGTGTTTTGGCTAACCCTCAGATGAAATAAGATATGTTGAACAAGTTAATGGTTGTTTGGGTAGCCAGTTTAGTCCTTGATGTGGTAAAAGGATGGTGATAGAACCTCAGATACACTTCTTTGGATAGGAAGGTAATAAAACCCTTTTGAGAGTGGTTTAGGGTTTCCGAGGTATCAAGCTTGAGGAATCATAACAATACAGGAGGTCATGATATACCTTGGTACTACAAAGATAGTAAGCGATGGTAGCATTCTGGATGCTTAAAACAAAGTTGCATGTAGCATGTGGCCATGTAAGCCAGGAGGTGAAGGACGAACACCATTAACCCAGCGCATGGATATAAAGTATAAAGAGTTCTCGAGAGGGAATGGGAGTTCATCATTATGGATGTTGTGAGTCTCTCCTAGACCAAGAAGGTCAAGATACAATATGGGTTATGGTAGGTCGCCTTACCTAGATGACATGAGAAAGGAAGAGTTCTGTCAAGGGACAGATCTAGTTGAACTACATATGAAAAGAGATGGTTCAACTACACCATGATGTGAATTCAAAAGTTCTTGATCTGACCTAAAGGTTCACTTCCATGAGGTGGAAGTAGATACATGAAGAGCTCGGTGTTGGTACAGTTTATCACCCCATGCTAATGGACAGTATGATCTGGACTAGAGGGTCTGATGAGAGCATGTGTGCTCATTTAGGGTGATACATAGAGACAGTTCTTAAGATGTGATGTTAACCACCATAGCCTTTATCGGGATGCAAGAAGTTCTATAGGGAGGTTGTGTCGGTCACCACTTCATTATGATGATGTTGGTGAAGGAGGCCTCGCGAAGGCCAAAAAAGAACCACAAGTGTGTGCAGATGAAGTCACTTTGATCGTGCAATGGCTGAGAGAGAGCCCAGTGGTGACATGAGTCACGAGCTGATGCAAAGCAGACTGATATGCAGTTCACTATGGGAGAATATGTGATGTGAAAATCCGACCCCTCTAAGCTACAGCTGAGAAAGTTGAGTCCCCGATATATGGGTCCATTTGAGATGGATTGGTGGAGATGGTTGTGTTTAACCTTACCCCTCAGGATAAAATGATGTGTTGCATGGGTCCGATCTAGAGCACTATGTGAGGTATCCAAGCCAGGTGTTGTGCCCTGAACCTATTCAGCTTTGGAAAGGCTGAAAAGTCCTGAATCACCTATGAGGGTACGATATACCAAGGTAAGACAGAACTCAGATGGAAGAAAATGAGATAATGAAGGTTCTTGGGAAACACCATGGAAAGGGTAAAGCCACATGGGAGCCCTGATGGACATAAGAAGACATATCCTGTCTGTTTGCTTGTTTGATGGAATTTTGAGGGCAAAATTCTCATAAGAGGGGAAGGATGTTACAACCCCAAATTTTGGGTTCCTTTGGTGAGAAATGTAATTTCTCATATTAAAGATATTTGGACAAATAATGATATAATTTGTTGTGAATAAATGGATTTCGTTTAAAATAGCCTTGTTGTTTGATTTGTGGGCTTTATTGGCTATTGGGCTCAATAACAAGGAAATTCAATTAATTAATGAATAATTAAGAATTTGAGAAAAGAAAGATGTGGAAACCTCTAGAAGGCAAGGAACTTAATCCAAAGGTGGATTTCATTCCACATGGGTTCCTTGGGTTCCAAGGAGTCCAAAGTTGCAAAGGAAAGGCAATAAGAAAAGAAAATGGTAATTAAGTATTTCTTTATTAAGAAAGAAATTGAAAACAAACCCGGCCAATGTGGCTTAGGTGGTTCGGTCCGGCTTGTCCTCCCTGGGGGACCCGGGTTCGAATCCCCCTGAGCGCACTGTAATTACCAACTCCTTGGGTCATCCGGGCTCTGGCACCTGTTTGAGGAGGAGGGGGAGCGGGGTCTCCCTAAGCCTAAAAAAATTTTGAAAACAATGGTAAAATGTGGAAAATAAGTAAAAGAGGTACAATTGAGTTATCCTTAGTGGAATTTCGTATTCCAAGGATTCCTTATGTTAAAAGGAATTCCAATAGGAAAATAGAGGAGAGATAAAGAGAAATCCTTAAAAAAAGAGAATTAAAAAGGAAAAAAATTGATTAACAAAAAGGGAATATTAGAAATTGACTTTCAAAAGAAGATAAAGGCAAACAAGTTTTCCCCAATATGGGAATCCGTGCCTTTGGGATTCCTTGAGGTCCAAGGGACCCAAGATAACAAGATAATGGAAAAAGAAAGAGGAAATATCAATTAATTTGGTTTTATTAATGAATAACTTGCATATAAAGGAAGCACCCTTTTCCTTAGGAGTTTGGATTCCAAATTTGGTACTCGAGTAGATGATGCCAAGATAAAGTTTCCTATAAAATTTGACCGAAAAATAATTAACGAGGAGAGAGATATGATTTTCCCAAGTTTCATTGTTAAACACCCTTTATAACTCCTTTTTAAGAAAATAGATTTGGGGGAGCAATGCCAGCCGTGGATGCCCAGCGTGGTCCATGGGGATCACGAATCCAACGGCGGCTGCTCACCGCCTACCCCAATTCACAGAAGGAAACAGATAGGAAGAGGAATCCGACTTTCTCCCACTCAGTGCCTTAAACCGATGAACTGATGAGTCCATCGTTTTCGGGGGACTGATTCGAAGAATCTGAACCCTATTTGAGGGTGCTTTGGTTGCCGATGGGGAGAGTCCCCAATCCAACAGAATGCCTCCGTCGACCCTATATATAGGGGAGTGGTCATGCGAGCACTGGTTCATCATCTATCTACCCTAGCATCTCTAGAGAGCGCCGCGGAACCTGTGGATGAATCCAATTTGTTAAGCAACCCCGACTTTCTCCTCTGCAACCTGTTGATCTCACCGGAAAAACCAGCGGTTGGTGGGCAGTGTAGGAACAGAGACGCCGCCAATTGGAGACCTCGTCAGGTTCATCGGAGGAAGGAGGAGCTTCTCATACCATCACCAAGCTAGCAGGCGGCAAGGACCTCAGAGTCAACCAAGCAATTGACTATCGGATCAGAAGAAGGAGCGTTGTGAGGTTGAAGAAGGGACCCCACGGTTTTACTGGTGTGCCCCTCATCTCCTGTGGTCGAGGTAAGGGTAGTTTGGACCTTCGCATATTAAATCAAAGTTAGGCGCACACATCTGGAGCCATCGGATCCTGCGTGGTCCAGTGGACCAAGGATCCAACGGCCTACTTTATTTTCTAAAGATAATAGATAATTCAGAAAAGTGATTTACCTTATAAAAATTGTATCTTGAGCTAGGGAACTCAAAAGAGAAAAGTTAATACATGAAAGATGATCAGAAAAATATGAGGAATATTTAAAAATGGCTTGAAGGCCTAAGTCTATCTATTTTTGCAAAAGTGAATATTTTGATTAGAAAAGGTTTTAAATTTGTGGTTAGAAACCCTAAATGATGACCAAAGATATGTTTAATCTTGTAATTAGGTTAATTCGAGTATGATTAACTTATTTGCTGATTTAGATGGTTATTAACCTATTTTGATGATAGAATTACAAGTTTAGGGTTTGTAACTCAATATGTTGATTAAAATGTTTAGAAACCCTAAATTAGAGAAAAAGAAAAGAAAAGATATAGCAAACTAAAAATTAGGGTTTATATGGCCCAAACCTAATCTCTAGGGTCTTAATGGAAAATAGGACAAGATAATTAGGGTTTGATGTATAATTTGATAAAAGTAAAGTAAAAGTACTAAAAAGGAAATGAAAACCCTAATTATGATCAAAACCCTAAAAAGGGCAAGTAACCTAGGAAACAATTAGAATTAATGAGTCATGATGGCATGATTAATAATATAGAAATTGAATGCCTTTTTCAGGAACAAAATTGTGTGTGCTTGCTTGATTTCTGATTGATTGAGTTTTTCCTGCATTCAAGTCTGCATAATATGTATGTGGTTAATTATGGATAACCGCCTTAGTTTCCTGAGGATTTTCCGGATGGTTAATCGCATTGAATGCAAATTATCTGTTGAATGTTCATATTTGCAAATCATAAAGTCACTATGATTATCATATTAAAAATAGAAATATGTATTCTCGCACCTACATGCCACCCTGATGGATGATACCAAAGGTCAGGCCCAGATGGGTAGACCAATGGACACCTTGAGTGGTGACCCCAGACACCAAGCTCGAGAATGAGAAGGTGGCCTATGATATTGCATGACTAGTGGGAACCATGAGTGGTGACCCCCAGGCACCAAGCTCGGGATTGAGAAGGTGGCCTTAAGTAATTGGCAAAGGGCACCCTAAGGTGGGTATGCCAGGGTTAGTGCAAAAGCGGTGGAGAATGACATACTGAAAAGTGTAAATTGGCTTGTTAATTAGTTTGATTGTGATTATTAAATTGTTAGCCATATTTGCATATTTTGGTTGTTCCCACATACCAGTATATTTCGATATATTGACCGACGTTTTGTTTGCCAGTGTTTTAGGAACAAAAATTGAAAGAACAAACAGTAAAGTGACACATTGCGGAAAAAGAAATAAAGTGCAAGGAGGATTAGATAGAATAATTCAAGACCAGGATAGATAGATTCCAAGGTTTTCAAAGGTAAGTAAAGTTTTAATTTTATACCAAATTCTAGTTAGTTAGTAGAATTTCATAATTGTTATTGATTATTTGTCGAACCTTTGATCCTTGATGGAGTTTGTTTTATGCAACACCACTAAAAATCCTAGAGATGATGAGTCTCTAAGTTTAGCCTTGCTAGTACTATGGTAAGAACTCCACCCACATGTGCTAAGACATGTGGAAGTCTTATCGTAGTATAGTTAAGGGTCGAATCCTCGGGACAACGGTCTTGACGAAGTCAAGATGGAAAACGTTTAGCCTTTACTTAACAACTTAAAGATTGATATTTAGATCGAAAGTTTGATTTGGTTGTTTTAAACTAAGTACAAAGAAAGTAAAGCAAGAAAGTAAATAAAGCAAGTAAATCTTAAGAGTTAACAAATGATGATGAATCACTGGGGTTAAGCAGGTATTTACCACCGCTACACATGGATTGTATATGTACTAAGCAAGACTTATAAGCTAGATGCATGGATGTTTCCACAAGACCGATGCCTTATAAGACAAGAGTGATGCGTTGCATCCAAGGGTGTTCCACAAGACCGATGCCCACATAAGACAAGAGCGATGCATTGCACCCTTCGATGTTCCACAAGACCAATGCCCATATAAGAAAAGGGCAATGCATCTCATCCTCCAAGGGTTAAGTAACTCTCATGCGGTACATCACTACGCGTCACTGAAGGATGTAGTCTCCGAAGAGAGAATCTTACTCAACCGCAAGAAACGTGCATCTAAAACTAACAAGCGAGCGATAATTACCAAATCGAATAGCGTCCTTGTAGGCCTAGTCTCCTATTCGGATAACCTAGCTACGAGAAGTGCGGGAATGATGCAACGCCAGCCATTCCCGAACAAATGGTCACATGCTTTACATCATTCCCCTCGCAAAGTGTGTTCCTCGACTTACCAAAGGTCTCTTCCATACAGATGGGAGTGTGCCAAATGATAGTGAGTTTACTCCACTCTTTGAGATACACTTCTAGACACCGAAACGGATGCGTGGTGGATACACACACCAGAAACCAACACTAAATCGGTATTCAAGCCTCGATAGCGGTCGTAGACAAACCACAACGAAAGACAATAAATGCATACAAGAACGTGGCCATCATTCAAGCATGTGTGAAACGATTTAGTATTAAAACGAAATGATAACATCTTTTTTACAGTACAAAATACAAAACATGGGCAGCGGGGCTAGTCCCCGCGCCCCAGTGGATGGAACTACTCGCTCCTCATAGAGGGAGCAACAAAGAAGGAGGCAAGAAGAGATAGAAAGAACATCATCTCCACTGAGGAGAGAAGGTTGAACCCTTGGTGGAGAGAGCAACGATCTCCACCCCTTGTAGCTTGCTTGATGACGGATCTTCTCCTCTCACCTTCCTTGTTGATGAGAGAGAAAGTAGCTTGCAATGGACGTGAGTCTCAGACCGGCAGCCTCGAGTGGATGGAGTTGTTCTGGTAGTGGAGAGACAGCCTCTGGACGTCTGGACTCCCCCCTTCATGGACGGCCCTGAGGTCTTATTTATAGGCTTTGAGTGAGATCCAAACGGTTTGGAGACCGTTTGGGCTCAAACGGTCTTGGGACCGTTTGGCGTCAAACGGTCTTGGGATCGTTTGGCGTCAAACGGTCTTGGGACCGTTTGGCGTCAAACGGTCTTGAGATCGATTGGCGTCAGATGGTCTTGAGATCGTTTGGCGTCAAACGGTCTTGGGACCGTTTGGCGTCAAACGGTCTTGAGACCGTTTGAGCTCCATGCGGTCTCGGGACCGTTTGAACTCCATGCGGTCTTGGGACCGTTTGGCTTCATGCGGTCTCGGGACCGTTTGAACTCCATGCGGTCTTGGGACCGTTTGGCTTCATGCGGTCTCGGGACCGTTTGAACTCCATGCGGTCTTGGGACCGTTTGGCTTCATGCGGTCTCGGGACCGTTTGGCTTCATGCGGTCTCGGGACCGTTTGAACTCCATGCGGTCTTGGGACCGTTTGGCTTCATGCGGTCTCGGGACCGTTTGAACTCCATGCGGTCTTGAGACCGTTTGGCTTCATGTGGTCTCGGGACCGTTTGAACTCCATGCGGTCTTAGGACCGTTTGGCTTCATGCGGTCTCGGGACCGTTTGAACTCCATGCGGTCTTGGGACCGTTTGGCTTCATGCGGTCTCGGGACCGTTTGGCTTCATGCGGTCTCGGGACCGTTTGAACTCCATGCGGTCTTGGGACCGTTTGGCTTCATGCGGTCTTGGGACCGTTTGGATCCACTCGACCCTTGGGCTGGTTTATTCTTTTGTTATTTTTTTGTGCTTTTTCTGCAATTATAAAAGGAAAAGTTAGTTTGATGATGTATTTACAAAAAAGGGGTAAAATTAGGTTTAAGTACAATATAAATGTAGAAAGAGTATGGAAAACTAAAGAAAAAGACTAAGATAAACTACTAAAATAGGAGGTTATCACCCCCCCTAACTTAGAGTCTAGCTTGTCCTCAAGTTAGATAGAGCTGAGACATGAAATGGCGCGGCGATCTTAATTAAATTTTCCATACTCTTGCTCCAATTCTTGACCTGAGTTCCCCAGGGGTCGTATCGAGGCTTATTGCATGCCTTGATCCTTTTGGATTTCGAGAGTTTCTTGGGTTTCAGGTTTTTCCGTATCTCAAAGTTCGCCTTGGGACCACATTTATTTTGTGCATACTGTTGACTCTAATCAACTTTATACCTCTCTGGAAACCTATTGGAAGCTAGAGAGGGTATGAGGGTTGGCTAAAGGCTTTGAAGTGTAACTCCCCTTCGAGTGGGGGAGGGGCTATCTATGCTTTTTAGGATCTCACTACCGGACACGACACATCTGCCTTTATGAGGGCAGCTGAATGTACCGGCCGGGCAAGTCCTTTATTAGCCTTTTCATATACTTGGAACTTTTAGGGTTTCACTACCGGACGCGACGCATCTGCCTTTGTGAGGGCAGCGGAATGTGCCGGCCGGGTGAGCCCTTTATCAGTTCTTTATATAGGTCCTTATTCGTGGCACAACTCTCATGATTTTATTCGTCTCTCTGGCTTTTATTCAAAAACTCACAGGCTTGGGTTTTGGGATGAGGATTTATTTTGGGTGGCCAAGCCTCTTTTATTTTGAAGAGAGGAAAGTTGTTCTTAAAGTTTTTCAGCATGCACTTATTTGGTTTGTGGTCCACTTGCAGAGCTTTTTGACTTGGAAGTTGCCTGATTTCCCTCTCATCCTTGAGATCTCGGCTTATTTCTGCCCTGATTTTGACCTATGGAGAGTCAGATAAAGAATTGGAGCAAAAATATAGGATCCATAGTGAATGGGGGTCGATAAATCGCCATTTGATGTCTAAGTGCTAAATACTTGTAGAGACTAACATGATTCTAGAGTTAGTTGAGGTGATTAAAAGGAATTTGTAAAAAGAATCTTGAAAGAATAAAAAGAATTTGTAGAACAAAAGAAATGTATGGAAAGTGTTTAGAGAAAAAGAAGGGAGTATAGAAGTGGATACCTAGCCCTTGTCTAATGTATCCCCCCCCTAACTTATCACACACTCTGTCCCCAGAGTGGCAAAGTGAGAGGTTGAGAAAACATTAGAACAAGGGCTACAGGTTAAGGTAGATTGTCGGTTGCCCCTGGAGAACGCAGTAGTGTAGATGCGAACTGCCCACGTAAGGCGTGGTAATCCACGTCCCTCATTTCCTCCACTGGTCTTTGGAGAACGATTATAGTGTACATCCAGTAGAGGACGTGGAAGCCGCAGTCGTTGGATTGTCGTATTTGCTGGGGGCATTTATGGCAGAAGGCGGGGCGGCTGAAGTGCTCAGTGCTGTATGCCCTAGTGTGCTGACTCAGAAGTTCGATTAATTTCATAGCACACTCCTTTGCCATTTCTTCTGTCGGCGTCTTGGGCGTTACGACGTATTGTCGTTGTCGGGCATTGAACTGGATGTCGGAACTGTTGTATATTGTAGTTGTTCCGGTGTGGAGATTGGTTGCCAGAAGAAGTCAGTGCTCTTGATGTAGGATCGGTAGCATGATGAACTTCGGCGTTGTATGTTGAAGATATGCAATCAATGCTTCTATTGTGCCGAAGTTTTTCAGTTTGAGCAGATCGTCTTTCATGTACGGGGACGCCATATATGTATCGGGATTGTGTTGGCCAATCTGAGATTGGTAAGCGGCCATGAGGCTGCAAGAAAGTTGCCCCTTATCTTGTAAAGTCTCTCGCAAAGAATCAGCCATTACGATAATGTCTTGAGACATGAATACGATGCCGTCTTTTTCTGCGGAGAGTTTTGCCATGATTATGCGTATTTCAAGGTCGTTTAGACCCTTGCAAGAATTGCGATCGAAATCAGGAAAAGTTGGTGTAGTTGTGTACGTGGGGTCTTTCTTGCTGGTGTCTTCTTTGGGCAACTTGTTTTGTTTTGACTCTTCCAGAACTTGGCGGAAAGGTCGCCGCTGTCGACGTTGCACAGCTGAGTAAAGATACAGTGGAACATCATCTGGTGACATAGTCGGATCGTTGAAAAATCTTCTGTCACAGATGAGTTCCATGGCGTAGCGTCCTCTTAGCCAATGGAAGTCTTCAGCTGCCAAGTATGTGAATGGGATTTCCTGGTTAAGCGCTTGAATATGTCTGATGGTATAGAAGGCGCTGTCCCCGGATCCCGTGGTGGCTTGAACTGGAGGGTTAATGATTCTAAACCATGGTTGGCTCCAGTCTTGGCGAAGAGAAGGGCGTACAGCCCAGATTACTTTAAGCAGCCGGAAGGGTATACACCGAGCTTCACCTACTGCGTCTCCGATAAAGTTAATTATGCCGGATGGTAGCTCGGCGGTATTGAAGTTGTAGACTTTGGCGTCCCTTGCCGCGGTGTCCACTATCATAAAGAGCCAGTGTCCCGAGACTTGGAAAGGCAGCGTGATATAGCGTGCCCGACGTGCTAATCCGACACGTAGCCGCTCAATCGACCTCACCTGCAGGCTTTTGTGTAAAAGGCCAAGAGACAGTGCAGGTGAGGCGTGGAAGGCTGGTTGTATCCGTTTTTTACTTTTATATATTTCTATACAGTTGGCGAGGAGGACACGAAAAATTGACAGTGGCATCGTAGACCGGGGTCGGAGGATGCAACGGAAATCTTCGCGTGTCAACGTACGCCTGGTTTTTGTATTAATGTAAATTGTATCGTCCCCCGCTTTTGCATCGTCTACTATAGTGTTCAGGATGAAAATGTCCTGAGCATCTAAAGTAGAGATGGCTGTCCTGTCAAGATCATGCATTTTTTGTGGAAGAGGGGGGGCGGGGGGAGGTTTTGTGGTGGAGGGGAGGCGTGGTGTTCGAAGGCTTCTTCATGGCCTTTGATATTGTCATCCTGGTCAGAGGCGGAGTCAAGATCTTCGTCTGTATCTAGACTCACTCGGTCCGCGTCGTCCAGGTGAGGGGGAGAAGGTGTTGAATAGGGAAGAGGAGTTTTCGGCGAGGTAGCGCTGGCTCCTTTTATGCACTGTTGGAGCTCAGCGAATGCTGCATCTTTGGCGGCTTCTCCCATTGACCCCATAGCGGAGTAATCAAAGAATTGGTCCCCATAAGAAATGTTGACGTTATCGTGCTGTGGGGACTTGGGGTGATAGTCACTTTCCTGGTGACCTTTATCGGACCCTTTATGGGAGGGTCCTGCAGCATTCCCTGGATCTTCGCCATCATCGTGCGTGTCTCCTGGAGGTGTGTCTTTATTGGAGTCAGCAGATGAATCGGAGTCTTCTTCTTCTTCATCATCATTGTCGTTGTCAGCCGCAGCTTCGTCTGTTTTCTTCTTATTAGACGGCTTTTTACACCGCCGGTGAGTGGCATGTAGCTCATCGAAAGCCACCTGCAGATGCTCGTGTTTTTCGAGCAATGCGTCGTGGGCTTCTTTGAGATCTGTATATCTGTCCTCGGCGGAGAGGAGGCGTGCAGTCAGATCTGTGACTTGGGCACGTAGTTGTTGTATTTCATTGATGGTAGCCTCCTCTTGATGATGGTGGAGCTGCGTAATTGTTTCGTCGATGGTAGCCAGGCGCGAGCTTAGCTTGTCTTGGTTTTGCTCAAGCTTGCGGAGATTCTCTTGCAGAGGGTGAGTCTGGGTCGAGATCTCATCGACTTTTCTCATCGTAGCTTCTTGCTGATGTGTTGCCTCAAGGATCAGGTCCGGCAGGTTGTTGGTGTGGCTGTTGATATGTTCAACTTGCCTAGCCACTTCATCCTGTCGTTGCTGAATACCTTGTAGGACGACAGGAAGAGCTTGATGCTGATTGTCGATCCTGGTTACCTGTTTAGTTAAATCCTGTACACAAGAAAAAAAAGAATGTAATAAGTTAGAAGGATCGGTGAGGAGGTGTCGGACAGCGTCAAATTGACGGCCGAATTCCTCACCGATGTTAGTAAAGGGGGCCCCAGAGGCGGAAGGGTGATGTGGCTGGGGCCTATGTGGGATGGTGGTAGTGTCTTGCGGAAAAGACACTGATGAAGGCCCGAACTGCGTAGTGACTGTTGATGAGGTCACCAGCGGTGTCGGGGTGGTGGCGGATGTGAAGAGTGGTGGAGTTGATGATGAAGGGGTGGGGATTGTGGATGGTAATGGAGAGATGGTGAAGTCGGGCATGGAGGTGAAGAAAGGTAGGCCCGATGTTGGGGTGGGTGAAAAAGTGGATGTGAATGCTGATGTGGATGCGGAGGCGAAGGTGGTGAAATCAGGCATGGAGGTGGGGAAGGGGAAGCCCGATGTTAGGGAGGGTGGAAAGGTGGATGTGAATGCTGGCGTGGAGGTGGAGGGGAAGGCGGTGGTGGGAGCAGTGGAGAGCTGCTCGTTTAGACTCTGGATGAAAGAGTCAAGGGAGGATGTTGTGAGAATTTCATCGTTGAAATGCTCATCCTCCGGGTTGGGGCGGGATGTTGGCGTCTCCGACAGCTGCTTGGCCTGTAACAACCTTCTAGAGAGCCGTTTGACAGGGATTTTTGTAAGTCGTGCTGTCGGGGCTGTAATACTCATCTCGGTTGGACCCGCAGTTTTTTCTTTCTCGGCGGGTTTGATTGAAGTTAGCAACTTAGTAAGCTCGTCGTCAGAAAACAGGAGTTGTGTCATGTCATAGTGTGCTAGCTCTGGTAGCGGAAGGAGGGTTCTTGAAGATTTAACCATCGGGCAGAATACGTAGTGTATTTTCCCATCCTTTTCTTTGATTATGAACGAGTTTTTCAGAGATTTCTCGTTCGTAAGGATGTCGCCCTTGATTAGCGTGCATTGGGGTAGTAGCCTGTCCATCTTAAAGAATTTTATTATGGAAGTGACATGGCCCCCCAAGCAGATCTCTTTCCCTATTAGGGCAGCAGAAAATTTCTGGACCATCAATCGTCCAATGTTTACTGGCTTGTCGTTGAGGATAGACCAGAGGACAAAGAGGTCAGATATTGTGACGTTTCCTCCTTCCGATCTTGGAAAAAGCGCGCCAGATAGGATTTTGTGCAAAGTGCGCACAAATCCGGAATGTATGTTGGACGCTTTACAGGTTTTTGCGTCGTAGGTGGGAAGTCCGGTTAAGCTTTTCCAGAATGTATGGCGGTTGAATTCTGGGTGATCGGTTCCCACTAGCTTGGCCTTTTGTAGCTGCTCCGTGTCGTCGATGAACATAGAATTCAGCATATTTTCTGTCAAGACGACATCGCTACCAAAGATCTGGGTGACAATTCTTCTGTCACCCCCATCCCGTGACCTATCAGCGATGTCAACGGGCTCCTTTCTCAGAAAGGAGAAGAATTCCGCCGTAGGTTCAAAGTATGACACTTCAGGTAATGAGCACAACCTGGCGAGGTTGGCTTTCTGTAGTACGCTGAAGATGCGATCTTGAATTCCCATTTTGACTAGTATGCTGGAGCAAACATACTTAGTCGGTTTGAGGGTTTTGTCAATGGAGATGGAAGGTTGTATGTATAGGTTTTGTGGTGGTGGAATTGGAGCAGTAATGGGAATGAAGGTGGTAGGGATAGTAGCTGCAGGGGTGATGGTGGAAGCAGCGTATGTGGATGGTTTGGCGAAGGGTTGGTCCATGGCGGATGAAGGGTGGACCTGTTTTCTTGCCCTTTTTGGAGGCTGCCCAGATGCAGCCTTTGCAGCCTTGCGTTTCCCCTCTGTCTCTTGGGCAGAGGAGTCCTCATCGGGGTTCGGTATGTAATCCGAACCTTCATCGTCGTCCGAAGAGATATGCTCAATCTCTTCTTCAGGAGCCTCACCCAGGCATTGGGTAAGGCGGGTTATTTCGCATAGGACGTCGATGATCTTGATTTTTGGAGGGACAACTCCAGTGGTGTTGTAGGTGTCCCTGATTTGCACGAGCTTTTCTCGCTCCTCCATCATCTGCTCCCTTGTCAGAGCAGGGGCAGATCCGGAAGTCTTGTTTGATGCCATTTCTGAAAAAGATACAAGTTTCTTAGTTAGAAAAGAGGATTGGAACAATTTAGATTAAGAAACAATTTAGAAGTTTCTTAGTTTCAGGACCGTTTGATTCCAAACGGTTTGAGGACCGTTTGGTCCCAAACGGTTTGAGGGCCGTTTGGTCCCAAACGGTTTCAAGACCGTTTGGTTCCAAACGGTTTGAGGGCCGTTTGGTCCCAAACGGTTTGAGGGCCGTTTGGTCCCAAACGGTTTCAGGACTGTTTGGTCCCAAACGGTTTCAAGACCGTTTGGTCCCAAACGGTTTCAAGACCGTTTGGTCTCAAACGGTTTCAAGACCGTTTGGTCTCAAACGGTTTCAAGACCGTTTGGTCCCAAACGGTTTCAGGACCGTTTGGTCCCAAACGGTTTCAAGACCGTTTGGTTCCAAACGGTTTCAAGACCGTTTGGTCTCAAACGGTTTCAAGACCGTTTGGTCCCAAACGGTTTCGGGATCGTTTGGAAAACCGTTTGGAAAACAAAGAGTCGCAGGTTGCCGGCGCAGGGGAAGGCGAAATGGCATGAAGGTGAGCGCGCCAGCGACCTCGACGATGACGAAGACGATAGGAAAAACGGTGACGGCGGTGGAAGCGGTGGAAGAATCGGAGTTTCTTTCGACAGCGACGGTGGTAGCGGAGAAAAAGACGTTGCGCGATGGTCGAGGAGACGGCGACTGGTTTAGTGGTGGTGGCGACACAATGGCGCGGTGACGAAGGCGACAGAGGAGTCGGAGAACTTCGTTCGATGACGGCTGTGATGGCGGTGTAGGAAACGTCGGTGTGAGCGGCATGTTTGGAGTCGCCGGACTACCTTGCGGAAGAAGGCCGAACGAACGGGTGAGCGGCTAGGGCGAATGCAACAGTAGCAGGAAGAAGACTCTTCGCACGAATGCTCTGGAGAATTCGAAGATTCGAAGAGAGAAAGATGGAGTAAGGATGGTATATATATATAGTTATTGGTTGGTGGTCTTTCGTATTCCAAACGGTTTTGAAGACCGCTTGGTCCCAAACGGTCTCAAGACCGTTTGGTCCCAAACGGTTTCGAGACCGTTTGGTCCCAAACGGTTTGAGGACCGTTTGGTCCCAAACGGTTTGAGGACCGTTTGGAGGTAACAAAAGGGGTTATATATTTTTATGTTTTTGAGTATATATATATTTGTATATTTTTTTGTATTTTGGTTTATGGATTTTTATGTTGTTTGTTTTATATATTGTTTTTGTAGTTTTTATTATGTAGATTTTTTTTTTTGTATTTTTAGATTTAGTAATAAAAGAACTTAAAGAAAGCAAAACAAAATTAAGAGAGAATAAAACTAGAAAATAGAGAAATTGATGTTCAGGTCTTGGGTTGCCTCCCAAGAAGCGCCTTGGTTTTACGTCGCTGGCTCGACAAGATTATTGCTCCGGCTATGCTGACTGTTCAGGGTTATGACGGGGGTTTGCCTCTGGTTGCCCAGCAAAAGTGCCGGCTTGAGGTTTCAATTGAGCGGCAATCTGTGCCAGTTGAGCTTCTACGGATTTTTGCTGAGCTTGTTGATTTGTAAGCATGGTTTGTTGCGATTGAAGCATTTGTCTAATCAAGGATATCTCATCAGATGATTGGGGAGGAGCACCCCTTTGTTGATACTGAGTAACTTGCTGTCCTGGTTGTTGTGCAGTTAACTGTGGCTGCAGGGGCTGCTGCAACTGGGGTTGCTGTGGCTGCTGCAGCTGGGGTTGTTGCAACTGAGGGTGCAGTCCCGAATGGGTGTATTGGTAAGACGGATTCCTGGGATAGGTAGGTCTTTGAAAACCTTGTCTGTAATTCCCTTGACTGAAGTTATTCTGGAGTCCCGGTGGTTGTCTGTTGAAAGATCCACCTTGTGCCTGCTGCTGTGGGTTGGCAGTCCCTGCAGGATTCCCGTATTGGAAACCAGGATGGTTCCTTGGTTTATCTGGGTTGTAATACATTTGGCCAGGTATTGAATGTATGGAGTTGACTTGCTCTGGCATTTGGTCTTCGGGATGCTCGATGATGGGTTCATATTGCGGCATAGGTGGTTGTAAATCCATCATGACATTGTACAACAATCCACATGATAATGTGGGATGATCGGATGCATGACAGGCTTCACAAGTTCCAGTAGCTGCCTTAACTTGTTGAACCTGGGAGCTTTTCTTCTTATCATATTCCCCGAAAGAAGTTTCGAGGGCTTGTTGCTTGCTAGCAATAGTCTTCAAAGCCTCAGCAATGGCTTTGAGTTCCATAGATTCTTCCGCTTTGTAAACCTTGAGAACGCCTTTGGGTTGGTTAGATGACCTTCCCCAATTGGATTGGTTCTCGGCCCCCAACGTAACTATATTCTAGGCGTCTTCGTAGTTCTTTCTCATAAAGTTTCCTCCAGATGAGGAATCTAGGAATTGCTTGATATCATCACTTACTCCTCTGTAGAATGTTTCTATTAGTTGATTTTGAGAAATGCCATGGTAAGGACACTTTCTCAGGAGTTCTTTGAATCTTTCCCAAGCTTCAGAAAGTGTTTCTCCAGGCAATTGGGAAAAGTGATTAATCTGTCCCCTGATCTCATAGGTTAGGGAAGGTGGGAAGAATTTCTCAAGAAACTTCTCTTCTAAGGGAGTCCAGGTAGTGATGATAGGGTGTCTATCCAAAGCGTTGTACCAGCTTAGTGCTCTTCCAGATAGGGTGAAGTGGAAAAGGTGTAACATGATTGCTTCCATTGCAATGCCTGCTTGGGGTACAAGTCGGCAGAGTGACTTGAACCTCTTAAGGTGATCCATGCAATCATCTCCGTGTGCTCCGGAGAAAGAGATGCCTTGCATGATCTGGATCCATTGCGTCCGAATTTCAAAGTGTGGTATGTTGATAATCGGTGGTCGGACAGGATGATCATCTTCATAATTCTTTGGGACTGCATAGTCCCGAAGTTGCTTGTTTCTTAATGCAAGTTGAGCAGCAGCCTGCTCTGCTTGGATGCGGGCTTGTTCCTCAGCTCGGATCTCAGCTTGCACCTGAGCACGAGTGTCAGCAATGAGTTGTGCTCGTTGTGCTGCTATGGCGGCGTTGACTCTTTCTGCAATAAGGCGTTGCTCTTCGGCCATCTGTCTGGCTCTTTGGCGGTTAAGTCTATTCCTTCGGTGAAAACTTCTTTCTACCTCAGAATCGTATTCTGGTTCAGGGGAGAATCCGATGCTATGCGGGGGTTGCATACACGTTTTCTACCTGAGTAGAAGGAAAATCTCAAGTTAGGAAAAATGGAAGGAAATGAAAAAGATCAAGAAATATTGGATTGGTTATTAAGAAAAAGTGTAAAATCCTAACCAACCAAGAAATTGGTAAGTAAAAACTAAAAAGTTCCGTTGTCCCCGGCAACGGCGCCAATTTTTGATGGAGTTTGTTTTATGCAACACCACTAAAAATCCTAGAGATGATGAGTCTCTAAGTTTAGCCTTGCTAGTACTATGGTAAGAACTCCACCCACATGTGCTAAGACATGTGGAAGTCTATCGTAGTATAGTTAAGGGTCGAATCCTCGGGACAACAGTCTTGACGAAGTCAAGATGGAAAACGTTTAGCCTTTACTTAACAACTTAAAGATTGATATTTAGATCGAAAGTTTGATTTGGTTGTTTTAAACTAAGTACAAAGAAAGTAAAGCAAGAAAGTAAATAAAGCAAGTAAATCTTAAGAGTTAACAAATGATGATGAATCACTGGGGTTAAGCAGGTATTTACCACCGCTACACATGGATTGTATATGTACTAAGCAAGACTTATAAGCTAGATGCATGGATGTTTCCACAAGACCGATGCCTTATAAGACAAGAGCGATGCGTTGCATCCAAGGGTGTTCCACAAGACCGATGCCCACATAAGACAAGAGCGATGCATTGCACCCTTCGATGTTCCACAAGACCAATGCCCATATAAGAAAAGGGCAATGCATCTCATCCTCCAAGGGTTAAGTAACTCTCATGCGGTACATCACTACGCGTCACTGAAGGATGTAGTCTCCGAAGAGAGAATCTTACTCAACCGCAAGAAACGTGCATCTAAAACTAACAAGCGAGCGATAATTACCAAATCGAATAGCGTCCTTGTAGGCCTAGTCTCCTATTCGGATAACCTAGCTACGAGAAGTGCGGGAATGATGCAACGCCAGCCATTCCCGAACAAATGGTCACATGCTTTACATCATTCCCCTCGCAAAGTGTGTTCCTCGACTTACCAAAGGTCTCTTCCATACAGATGGGAGTGTGCCAAATGATAGTGAGTTTACTCCACTCTTTGAGATACACTTCTAGACACCGAAACGGATGCGTGGTGGATACACACACCAGAAACCAACACTAAATCGGTATTCAAGCCTCGATAGCGGTCGTAGACAAACCACAACGAAAGACAATAAATGCATACAAGAACGTGGCCATCATTCAAGCATGTGTGAAACGATTTAGTATTAAAACGA
Organism: Alisma plantago-aquatica; assembly: GCA_963693085.1. Taxonomy (NCBI): domain Eukaryota; kingdom Viridiplantae; phylum Streptophyta; class Magnoliopsida; order Alismatales; family Alismataceae; genus Alisma; species Alisma plantago-aquatica. Next base: position 940,220,970 of record OY856412.1, on the reverse strand, counting down.
AATGATAACATCTTTTTTACAGTACAAAATACAAAACATGGGCAGCGGGGCTAGTCCCCGCGCCCCAGTGGATGGAACTACTCGCTCCTCATAGAGGGAGCAACAAAGAAGGAGGCAAGAAGAGATAGAAAGAACATCATCTCCACTGAGGAGAGAAGGTTGAACCCTTGGTGGAGAGAGCAACGATCTCCACCCCTTGTAGCTTGCTTGATGACGGATCTTCTCCTCTCACCTTCCTTGTTGATGAGAGAGAAAGTAGCTTGCAATGGACGTGAGTCTCAGACCGGCAGCCTCGAGTGGATGGAGTTGTTCTGGTAGTGGAGAGACAGCCTCTGGACGTCTGGACTCCCCCCTTCATGGACGGCCCTGAGGTCTTATTTATAGGCTTTGAGTGAGATCCAAACGGTTTGGAGACCGTTTGGGCTCAAACGGTCTTGGGACCGTTTGGCGTCAAACGGTCTTGAGATCGTTTGGCGTCAAACGGTCTTGGGACCGTTTGGCGTCAAACGGTCTTGAGATTGTTTGGCGTCAGACGGTCTTGAGATCGTTTGGCGTCAAACGGTCTTGGGACCGTTTGGCGTCAAACGGTCTTGAGACCGTTTGAGCTCCATGCGGTCTTGGGACCGTTTGGCTTCATGCGGTCTTGGGACCGTTTGGCTTCATGCGGTCTCGGGACCGTTTGAACTCCATGCGGTCTTGGGACCGTTTGGCTTCATGCGGTCTCGGGACCGTTTGAACTCCATGCGGTCTTGGGACCGTTTGGCTTCATGCGGTCTCGGGACCGTTTGAACTCCATGCGGTCTTGGGACCGTTTGGCTTCATGCGGTCTCGGGACCGTTTGAACTCCATGCGGTCTTGGGACCGTTTGGCTTCATGCGGTCTCGGGACCGTTTGGCTTCATGCGGTCTCGGGACCGTTTGAACTCCATGCGGTCTTGGGACCGTTTGGCTTCATGCGGTCTCGGGACCGTTTGAACTCCATGCGGTCTTGAGACCGTTTGGCTTCATGCGGTCTCGGGACCGTTTGAACTCCATGCGGTCTTGGGACCGTTTGGCTTCATGCGGTCTCGGGACCGTTTGAACTCCATGCGGTCTTGGGACCGTTTGGCTTCATGCGGTCTCGGGACCGTTTGGCTTCATGCGGTCTTGGGACCGTTTGAACTCCATGCGGTCTTGGGACCGTTTGGCTTCATGCGGTCTTGGGACCATTTGGATCCACTCGACCCTTGGGCTGGTTTATTCTTTTGTTATTGTTTGTGCTTTTTCTGCAATTATAAAAGGAAAAGTTAGTTTGATGATGTATTTACAAAAAAGGGGTAAAATTAGGTTTAAGTACAATATAAATGTAGAAAGAGTATGGAAAACTAAAGAAAAAGACTAAGATAAACTACTAAAATAGGAGGTTATCAATCATGTTAATTGGATAACGGCACTGACCTTTCAGTCTCCCTTAATTGGGGGTTTCCGGGAGGCAGGGTCATTACAGATAGAGTTCAAGTTATATAACCCGCCTCAAGAAAAACTTCAAATATCCAAGATCCAAAGCTCCATGTTCCTAAGGTTGAATATTACTTATCAAAAGTCCAAGGCTCGTTCACAACTCCTTCATATACAAGGAATCACCGTGGATAAGCAATTGGTGAAGAAGAAAAGAAAGGAAGATCATAACCCTAAAACATGCTTCAATCCAAGGTTGAAGATGATCATGGCCTCAGCTTAGGGTTAATTATGAGCTACTTCTTGCTCCTTAGAACCTTTACACGATACCCCACCACTAATGCATGATATTCCACCACCCTTTGCCGATATCCCCTCTCACGTGTGATCAAAACACTCCACTATGGCCGATATCACCTCACTAGGCCGATATCACCCTACTTGGCCGATATGAACTTGATATGGATGATACCCAAGGCCCTATGAACGATACCAATTCACTCCTACATGATAAAAAGACCCTATGCATGATACTTTAGGGAATTAGGGTGGTAAGATTCGAAAATTTTCACTAAAGGGGTGAAATAAGGGGTATATATTTGTTGTTCATGAAGAAGTGTGAAAATGAGGTGTCATCAATTTGAGCTACTAGGTGCCACATGTCCATGCATGGGTGCACGTGTACATGCATGCATTAACATTTATCTTGACATGTAAAACTCTTGAGGATAATCTAGGGATGAATTTTCGTCCATTACTTATCCCTTTGAATAAAATATATCAACAAAATCACCACTTTATTCACAACCCGATACAACTTTTCTAAGGAAGTTGTAAACGGATACACTTCACCTACATGAGGTGCTTTGCACGTCATGGGATTTTCCAAGAGTCCACAAAATGATATGAGACTCCTCCTTTGGCTCCTTGGCCGATAGGCACTCATATATAAGCTTTTCAACTTGATACAACTCAAGGTTTCATATTCAACCCTTTTCTTGGTCATTTCATCACCAAGATTACCATCACTCATAATTGATTCAAACATGGTGTATACTTATTTATCTCTCCTATTAATGATACATAGAGGAAGTAGGAACATTCTAGAGGTGTTAATTTGCATATCAACCCTATATTTTGGGTAAATTACAATTTGTACCAAATTTGGTGCACAAGGTACTAACATTATTCAAACATGTTCAAACTAGGAATGTAGGCTTTCCACAAGCCACCACTTAGCATCATTATCTCTCTTATGATGATAAAACATATAGGTCACGTTCAAAATGTGACATATTGCAATATAACCCCTCAACTTGGGTAAATTGCACTTTGGTCCAATATAAAGGAACACTGCTCAAACAACATTCAATCATAACCAAACTTGGAACATAATTGTGTCACATGATAACAAAACACATTAGAGGATTATATTAAAGTTCTAAGCAAATTACTTATCCAAAACAAATAGGGTTACCTCATAACCTAGGTCATGGTCATTACAAAAATTGGTACTGATGGTATGGTAAGTGATTCCTCTCAAACTAACGTTGTTCAAACCTAATCGAATTATAAAGATGGGTTTTGGTGTGTTTAGGGTTTGGTGGTGTAACCACGAAGTGTAACCCTAATCGGCTTTATGTGAAGAGCATTGACCCCAACTTGAAGGGTAGGTCATATTATTGGATAAGTACGTGTGGAAAACATGTTAATGTTATCCCTCTTAGAATGCATAAATATAACCTGATAGATTAATAGGGTGATATAACTTGTGAAGAACTAAGAAGATGGTTATATTAATTAATTCTCAGTTTTATACACTCCAATTTATGGGAGGTAGAGCATGGCATAGATGTGAGTTACAATGATGCTTAGGGACCTTATGTGATCTAAGCATGAGGCCTAATCTTAGATTAAAGATCTTATTGTGACATCCCGCTGTCACACAGACAACGAAATGCCACATGAAAACGTGTGAAACTGTCATAAACATCATATTACCAAAAACACAGGTTAATTAAATCTGATTGTGGAAAGAAGATAAGAAGGGAACTATTACAACCAGATCCACACCCTACAAAGAAACACATTATATAAATGTGCATAAACTTGATACACATCCACATCTCATAGGATCTAGCTATCCCATAAGCACAACAGTTCACTGATAAATGTATATTTATCCCTTTATTTATATCTTTTAGATATCTTTGTAGGATTGTTTTGTTAAATATCTTCTTCATTTTGTTATTAATTGTATTAGCTTGATATTTTTTATTTATTTAGAGTTTGAAATATATTTGCTTGTTTTTTTTGTAGGAAAATAGCTCATGTGTAAATTCTCCTAGAAGATATTTTGCACAAATTCTCGCAGTGTCTGACTTCAGTATATACCTTTCACCAAAATTGGTATAACTCCCACATCCCAAAGACAGAATTTAATGCGCAAGTATGCATTGGAAAGAGAATTCAATTATCTATAGGAAAAACATATTTTTGAATCGCTTTCGAATTTATGACTAGCCCAAAAATACGCTCGAAATCGATATTGCGGGAAATTACTACAAAAGGAATGCAAAGCAATCAATTGTTTCCTCTATTGACTAGATCTAGAAAGTTAGCAGCCTCCGAAGGCCATTTCTTTTGCCCTAAACCTAATGTATACCCCCCTCCTTCTCCTATAAAAGGAGGGGCACTTCCTCCCCCTTGGGCATCTCGGTTTTTCTCTTGTATTAGCACTCTGAAGCATTTCTTGTATTCTTCTTCTAGATCTGAAATAAAGTGGCCTCACATCTTTGTTACATGTTATTTTCAATTCCGTTATTCCATTGTGTTTAGATCTAGTACTTTCTTTTCTACTCCTCCCCTCTCTTGAGAAATTGAGCAAGGTAAGAAGAGACAGCCATCTTCATTGTCTCTAATCGAGGATCAGTAGTCGTAAGACTCGAAGATGGCTAGATCGCTTCCTTCCTTCGTCTCTCTTTGCTCCTTCTCCATGAGTGAGTAGTTCTTTATTGAGGCAAGGGGAATAACCCCTTAGCCATGGCTTTATCAACTTTTCCTTAAAAACAATTCTAGATGGCTTTTGGGTTTGATAACTAATTGATCTATCAAAGTAATTAATTGATTTGATCAAAAGTTAATCTAGATGGATATGACCGTGGAAGTTCAAATTTAGAACAACAAACCCAATCACATAGGAGTTTTGAAACAACCGTGGATCTTCTTCTTTAGGATGATGAACTAAGAAGCATGAGCACCAGGACCAATGGGCTCATGTGGAGTTCATCTTTAGTGGATTTTTATTAATTCACTTGCCTTCATCAAATCCGTCATTTTTAAAGGATTAGTTTATGTTTGCCTAGGCTAAGGTGGTGAAAACCCCTAAAGCCTTGATTCTTATCTCTTGATCTAATCACCGCTTTCTTTTGCTTTCTTTAATCTATAGTCTTTTCATTCATAATAGTTTTTCTTGTGCTAACAACAACCTTAATTTTCCTTGTGAAAGGGCAAATTTACATTCTTGTTAAGTGCATTTCCATTCTTGCATTTCTTTACTTAGTGTTAATCACCAACCTCCAAAACTCGACTTTTACTTTCTGTTCCAAATCTGAAAAATACCAAAAATAAATAATAAGTTCTTCAAACAATTGGGATAAAAAGAAACAATCTTAAAAAGTTGTCATGTGGGATCGACCCTTTCTATACTAGCCTTAATCGGAAAGTTGAAAAAGGATTAAATTCTAGGATAATTATCTTAGTGATTGTAAGTGCTAAACGACACATTAACAATTTGGTGTCATTGCTGGGGACACGGATTTGTTTCTTCAAACCCCAAAAAAAATTTTGAAAAACTTTTTTTCCTTTTTTTATGCCTTCCGAGTAACATTCCAGAAGTGTTATTCCTCCTTCTTCCGAGTTTCCATTCCAGCAGTCCATTTTTTCTACACACGATTAACTGCTTCATTTGTGCATGCGATGCTCACCGAACGCCAATTCTGCGACGTGATTTTTTAATCTGGAACCAGAGAGGATAAGGATGTTTTTAATAGATGATGATGACGATGATTATATCATATTCAATCAAGTAGAACCAACTCTAGTACCTAAAGCTCCACCAATCACTTCCATTGTGGATGTTAATCTAGTTGATTCTAATCGCCAATCTACTTCATTGGAACCCTTTCTCTATAATGAACCGCCACCCTTAGAAGAAGTCCAATGTGATATAGATGAGATTCCACACAACCTTGATCAGGAGATGGATAGGTGTTTTAAAGAAATTCAAGATGCCGCAAATGAAGAACTTTGTTTAGCTAGGGCCGCAGCTGCATGGGGCCCTGACTATCCATAACAGTCAGAAAATGAGTGGATGGAGGCCTATGTTGATAAATTCATGAATCAAGAATCTTTTAACAAAAATAAAGACCAGTGGGCTCAAAGAACGTCCCAACAACCTAAGACTCCACCACCCTTCTCAGTTGTAGGCCCATATTTGGATGTTTGCAATAATCATCCCATCTTGGTTGAGCCTATTGCGACCAATGTACCATCACCTCTCCAACATGCACTGATAGATTCTTTTGAAAGGCTTCCTCATTAACAACACTATGACCCTCTTTTCCACATCTGGTTGAACCTGATGATGTGATTCTACCACCGCAAGAACCTTACATTACACCATTATATTGTGAGGTGATCCCTTCTGAGCCCATTGAGTTGGGCACATATCCTCTAAAGGAATCAAATCTCCCCTTAAGCATAGTAAAGGATCCAATTGATTCCATAGACATCCATGTTGATGAGATCTTTTATGAAGAAGAGATGGAGAACTCCCCAATAGAGATGGAACAACCTAGATTGATCATTTTTGATAATTATGATGACAACTATGCCATTTGTGAGTTTTCCACAGCAAATCCACTGGCTTCCATTTATGGGGTAAAGGATCTGGACGCACCTTGTTGCATAATCCACCAAGACGACATACATCCCCATATGATTGTTTACTCGGATAACAAACCAGTTCTTCTTATATAGGCACCCTCTTCACCACATGTAGATCTAGTCGTCAAAAAGATACTCGAGCCAGATTCTCCATCCGATCTTCCACATCTGACACTACATTTGTTACCCAATTGGCACCTGCCAATCTCCCCCAATCCACATTCATCTCCAACACTGCTTTCACTGTTGAAGGAAGATATGTGGATCCTACTCGGAGGACTACGAGGTGATACACAACATCATTCAAAAAACCTCTTTAGGCTTCCGCGACTACCCATCCATTGGGTGTACCATTGAAGCTCCTCTATTCAAAACCACAGCCATCATAGACATTCCCTTCAGATGGACTTATTTTGAGCTACCAGGACCTCCTGGTGAACCCAACAAATTTCTTCCCTCCATCTCGGGTTTGGGTTTTGCTCAGAATGAGAGAAAATCTAAGTCTGGGGTGGAGGTGGGTGGTATGATTCTATTCCACCCCCTTATCTTTTTATTCTTGCATTATTTCCACTTTTTTTTCGGTTTTGCATATAGTTGCTTTGTTCATGGTTATTATCTAGTCGGCCATATTTTTATTTCTTTTGTTGCAAAATGGTCTTTATCTAGTTGGCCAATATGAATAGATGGTTATCATGGTACCCCTTTGAATTTAGTAAATTGTTTGCAAAGACTATTACAAATTGCCATGTATGAAACCACCATGTCACCTAGGACCCCTAATAACATCACTCCTCAGAATAGTTGGCAAGTCAAAAGAATCGATCAGAACCAAGCATAATTTTCCCTATATTTAAGAAATGGATTATCTTGTTCTAAAATTTGTATGATGTGATTTATAGGAATACTCTAACTAGAGCAATGACACTCTCTGACAAAAATATAAAAAAAATTGAAAGTTCTAAGCACAAGAACATCACTTCCTTCTATTTTTTTTTCTAAAAAAGAGAAGCAAAGAATCACCACCAGACAAAAATCAAGTTCGGGGTGGTATGCTTCCCAAAATGAAAACTCCATACCCCACAAAGGGGCGTACCATCAAAAGATACCAAAAGTGCACATGAAAAAAATTGTGACCAATGTAGCCACAACTCCATAAATTCATATCCTGAGTCGAATAGAGGAGGGATCAATATATTTTCGTCACTTCTTTATTTGTTTTCACACCCCCAAATTCATCCTATTCTTGTGCAATAACTAAAAAAAAGAGTAATAAAAATTGGGAGTGTCAAAACAAAAGTAAGACGATGCCTATTTTTCTACAAATTCTTATTTTAGAAGCTAGATTTGACAATTGTTTTGATAGGGATAATAGAATTTTATGCTATGTGGTTCTAGGAGATTAGGTCACTTGGCCAAAATTTGGAGGTGAGGACTGTAGTGATGTTATTAAGTTGAGGATGGCATATTGGGAGTATAAATTGGACTTTAGGATGATGAACTAAGAAGCATGAGCACCAGGACCAATTGGCTCATGTGGAGTCCATCTTTAGTGGATTTTTATTAATTCACTTGCCTTCAACAAATCTGTCATTTTTAAAGGATTAGTTTGTTTTTTCCTAGGCTAAGGTGGTGAAAACCCCTAAAGCCTCGATTATCATCTCTTGATCTAATCACTGCTTGCTTTTGCTTTCTTTAATCTATAGTCTTTTCATTCATAATAGTTTTTCTTGTACTAACAACAATCTTAATTTTCCTTGTGACAGGGCAAATTTACATTCTTGTTAAGTGTATTTCCATTCTTGCATTTCTTTCCTTAGTGTTAATCACCAACCCCCAAAACTCGACTTTTACTTTCTATTCCAAATCTGAAAAATACCAAAAACAAATAATAAGTTCTTCAAACAATTGGGATAAAAAGAAACAATCTTAAAAAGTTGTCCTGTGGGATCGACCCTTTCTATACTAGCCTTAATCAGAAAGTTGAAAAAGGATTAAACTTTAGGATAATTATCTTAGTGATTGTAAGTGCTAAATGACACATTAACAATTTGGCGCCGTTGCCGGGAACAACAGATTTGTTTCTTCGAACCCCAAAAAAAATTTTGAATTTTTTTTTCCTTTTTTTATGCCTTCCGAGTAACATTCCAGAAGTTCTATTCCGCCTTCTACTGAGTTTCTATTCCGACAGTCCGTTTTTTCTTCATACGATTAACTGCTTCATTTGTGCATGCGACGCTTGCCAAACGCCGCCATAGTACGATTTTTTAATATGGAACCAGAGAGGCTAAGGATGATTTTAATAGATGATGATGACGATGATTATATCATCTTCAATCAAGTAGAACCAACTCCGGTACCTAAATCTCCACCAATCACTTTGAGTGTGGATGTTAATCTAGTTGATTCTAATGGCCAATCTACTTCATTGTAACCCTTTCTCTATAATGAACGACCACCCTTAGAAGAAGTCCAATGTGATATAGCTGAGATTCCACACAACCTTGATTAGGAGATGGATAGGTGTTTTAAAGAAATTTAGGATGCCACAAATGAAGAACTTTGTTTAGCTAGGGCCGCAGCTGTATGGGGCCCTGACTATCCATATAATTTAGAAAATGAGTGGATGGAGGCCTATGTTGATAAATTCATGAATCAAGAATCTTTTAACAAAAAGGTTAAAGACTGGTGGGCTCAAAGAACATCCCAATAACCTAAGACTCCATCACCCTTCTCGGTTGTAGGCCCATATTTGGATGTTTGCAATAATCATCCCATCTTGGTTGAGCCTATTGTGACCAATGTACCATCACCTCCCCAACATGCACTGGTAGATTCTTTTGAAAGGCTTCCTCATCAAGAGCACTATGACCTCACTCAACCACCTCTTTTTCCACATCTGGTTAAACCTGATGAGGTGATTCTACCACCGCAAGAACCTTACATTACACCGTTATATTGTGAGGTGATCTCTTATGAGCCCATTGAGTTGGGCACATGTCCTATAAAGGAATTAGATCTCCCCTTCAGCATAGTAAAGGATACAATTGATTCCATAGACATTCATGTTGATGAGATCTTTTATGAAGAAGAGATGGAGAACTCCCCAATAGTGATGGAACAACCTAGATTGATCATTTTTTATAATTATGATGACAATTATGCCATTTGTGAGTCTTCCACAGCAAATCCACTGGCTTCCATTTATGGGGTAAAGGATCTGGATGCACCTTGTTGCATAATCCACCAAGAAGACATACATCTCCATATGATTGTTTACTCGGCTAACAAACCAGTTCTTCTTATACAAGCACCCTCTTCACCACATGTAGATCTAGGCAGAAAAAAGATACTCGAGATGGATTCTCCGTCCAATCTTCCACATCTAACACTACATTTGTTACCCAACTGGCACCTGCCAATCTCCCCCAATCTACATCCATCTCCAACACTACTTTCACTATTGAAGGAAGATATGTGGATCCTACTCGAAGGACTACGAGGTGATACACTACATCATTCAGAAAACCTCTTTAGGCTTCCGTGACTACCCATCCATTGGGTGTACCATGAAGCTCCTCTATTCAAAACCCCAACCATCATCGACATTCCCTTCAGATGGACATATTTTGAGCTACCAGGACCTCCTAGTGAACCCAACAAATTTCTTCCCTCCATTTCGTATTTGGGTTTTACTCAGGATGAGCAAAAATCTAAGTCCGGGGTGGAGGTGGGTGGTATGATTCTATTCCACCCCCTTATCCTTTTATTCTTGCATTATTTGCACTTTTTTTGTTTTGCATATAGTTGCTTTGTTCATGGTTATTATCTAGTCGGCCATATTTTTATTTCTTTTATTGCAAAATGGCCTTTATCTATTCGGCCAATATGAATAAATGGTTATCATGGTACCCCTTTGAATTTAGTAAACTGATTGCAAAGACTATTACAAATTGCCATGTCAGAAACCACCATGTCACCTAGGACCCCTAATAACATCACTCATCAGAATAGTTGGTAAATCAAAAGAATCGATCAGAACCAAGCATAATTTTACCTATATTTAAGCAATGGATTATCTTGTTATAAAATTTGTATGATGTGATTTATAGCAATACTCTAACTAGAGCAATGACACTCTCTGACAAAAGTATATAAAAAAAAATTGAAAGTTATAAGAACAAGAACATCTCTTCCTTCCTTCTATTTTTTTTTCTAAAAAAGAGAAGCAAAGAATCACCACCAGACAAAAATCAAGTCTGGGGTGGCATGCTTCCCAAAATGAAAACTCCATACCACACAAAGGGGCGTACCATTAAAAGATGCCAAAAGTGCACATGAAAAAAATTGTGACCAATGTAGCCACAACTCCATAAATTCATATCCTGATTTGAATAGAGGAGGGATCAATATATTTTTGTCACTTCTTTCTTTATTTTCACACCCCCAAATTCATCCTGTTCTTGTGCAATAAATAAAAAAAGAGTAATAAAAATTGGGAGTGTCAAAATGAAAGTAAGACGATGCCTATTTTTCTACAAATTCTTATTTTAGAAGCTAGATTTGACAATTGTTTTGATACGGAATATAGAAATTTATGCTATGTGGTTCTAGGAGATTAGGTCACTTGGCCAAAATTTAGAGGTGAGGACTGTAGTGATGTTATTAAGTTGAGGATGGCATATTGGGAGTATAAATTGGACTTTATTTGTGATTTTATTTGCTTGAGGACAAGCAAAGATTCAAGTCTGGGGTATTTTGATAAATGTATATTTATCCATTTATTTACATCTTTTAGATATTTTTAGGATTGTTTTGTTAATTATCTTCTTCATTTTGTTATTAATTATATTAGTTTGATATTTTCTATTTATTTAGAGTTTGAAATATATTTGTTTGTTTTTTTTGTAGGAAAATAGCTCAGGAGTAAATTCTCCTAGAAGATATTTTTGCACAAATTCCCGCAGTGTCTGACTTCAGTATATATCTTTCACCAAAATTGGTATAACTCCCACATCCCAAGGCAGAATTTAATGTGCAAGTATGTGTTGGAAAGAGAATTCAATTAGCTACAGAAAAAACATATTTTCGGATCGCTTCAGAATTTATGACTGGCCGAAAAACACGCTGGAAATCTCTGTTGCTGGAAATTACTACAAAAGGAATGCAAAGCAATCAATTGTTTCCTCTATTGACTAGATCTAGAAAGTTAGCAGCTATTGGCGGCCATTTCTTTTTCCCTAAACCTAATGTATACCCCCCTCCTTCTCCTATAAAGGGAGGGACACTTCCTCCTCCTTGGGCATCTTAGTTTTTCTCTTGTATTAGCACTCTGAAGTATTTCTTGTATTCTTCTTCTATATCTGAAATAATGTGTCCTCGCATCTTTTTTACATGTTATTTTCGATTATGTTATTATGTTGTGTTTAGATCTAGTACTTTGTTTTCTCCTCCTCCCCTCTCTTGAGCAATCGAGCAAGGTAGGAAGAGACAACCATCTTCATTGTCTCTAATCGAGGATCAGTAGTCGTAAGACTTGAAGATGGCTAGATCACTTCCTTCCTCCATCTCTCTTTGCTCCTTCTCCATGAGTGAATAGTTCTTTATCGAGGCAAGGGGAATAACTCCTTAGCCATGGCTTTATCGACTTTTCCTTAAAAATGATTCTAGATGGCTTTTGGGTTTGATAACTAATTGATCTATCAAAGTAATTAATTGATTTGATCAAAAGTTAATCTGGATGGATATGACCGTAGAAGTTCAGATTTAGAACAACAAACCCAATCACATAGGAGTTTTGAAACGACTGTGGATCTTCTTCTTTTAGGATGATGAACTAAGAAGCATGAGCACCAGGACCAATGGGCTCATGTGGAGTCCATCTTTAGTGGATTTTGATTAATTCAATTACCTTTATCGAATCTGTCATTTTTAAAGGATTAGTTTGTTTTTTCCTAGGCTAAGGTGGTGAAAACCCCTAAAGACTTAATTCTCATCTCTTGTCTAATCACTGCTTGCTTTTGCTTTCTTTAATCTATAGTCTGTTCATTCATAATAATTTTTCTTGTGCTAACAACAATCTTAATTTTCCTTGTGACAGGGCAAATTTACATTCTTGTTAAGTGCATTTCCATTCTTGCATTTATTTCCTTAGTGTTAATCACCAACCCCCAAAACTCGACTTTTACTTTTTGTTCTAAATCTAAAAAATACCAAAAACAAATAATAAGTTCTTCAAACAATTGGGATAAAAAGAAACAATCTTAAAAAGTTATCCTGTGGGATCAAACCTTTCTATACTAGCCTTAATCGAAAAGTTGAAAAAGGATTAAACTCTAGGATAATTATCTTAGTGATTGTAAGTGCTAAACGACACATTAACAATTTGGCGACGTTTCCAGGAACAACAGATTTGTTTCTTCGAACCCCAAAAAAATTTTTGAAAAACTTTTTTCCTTTTTTTATGCCTTCCGAGTAAGATTCCAGAAGTGCTATTCCTCCTTCTGTCGAGTTTCCATTCCGGCAGTCCATTTTTTCTACACACGATTAACTGCTTCATTTGTGCATGCGACGCTCGCCGAATGCCAATTTATAGCGCGATTTTTTAATCTGGAACCAGAGAGGCTAAGGATGATTTTAATAGATGATGATGATGATGATGATTATATCACCTTCAATCAAGTAGAACCAACTCCAGTACCTAAAGCTCCACCAATCACTTCCATTGTGGATGTTAATCTAGTTGATTCTAATCATCAATCTATTTCATTGGAACCCTTTCTCTATAATGAACCGCCACCCTTAGAAGAAGTCCAATGTGATATAGTTGAGATTCCACACAACCTTGATCAGGAGATGGATAGGTGTTTTAAAGAAATTCAGGATGCCGCAAATAAAGAAATTTGTTTAGCTAGGGCCGCAACTGTATGGGGCCCTGACTATCCATATAAGTCAGAAAATGAGTGGATGGAGGCCTATGTTGATAAATTCATGAATCAAGAATCTTTTAACAAAAAGGTTTAAGACTGGTGGGCTCAAAGAACGTCCCAACAACCTAAGACTCCACCACCCTTCTCGGTTGTAGGCCCATATATAGATGTTTGCAATAATTATCCCATCTTGGTTGAGCCTATTGTGACCAATGTACCATCACCTCCCCAACATGCACTGATAGATTCTTTTGAAAGGCTTCCTCATCAAGAGCACTATGACCTCACTCAACCACCTCTTTTTCCACATCTGGTTGAACCTGATGAGGTGATTCTACCACCGCAAGAACCTTACATTACACTGTTATATTGTGAGGTGATCCCTTCTGGGCCCATTGAGTTGGGCACATGTCCTATAAAGGAATCAGATCTCCCCTTCAGCATAGTAAAGGATCCAATTGATTCCATAGACATCCATGTTGATGAGATCTTTTATGAAGAAGAGATGGAGAACTCCCTAATAGAGATGGAACAACCTAGATTGATCATTTTTGATAATTATGACAACAATTATGCCATTTGTGAGTCTTCCATAGCAATCACTGGCTTCCATTTATGGGGTAAAGGATCTGGACGTACCTTGTTGCATAATCCACCAAGAAGACATACATCCCCATATGATTGTTTACTCGGCTAACAAACCAGTTCTTCTTATACAGGCACCCTCTTCACCACATGTAGATCCAGGCAGAAAAAAGATACTCGAGCCAGATTCTCCGTCCGATCATCCACATCCGATACTACATTTGTTACCCAACTGGCACCTTCCAATCTCCCCCAATCCACATTCATCTCCAACACTGCTTTCACCGTTGAAGGAAGATATGTGGATCCTACTCGAAGGACTACGAGGTGACACACAACATCATTCAGAAAACCTCTTTAGGCTTCCGTGACTACCCATCCATTGGGTGTATGACGCAAATTTACTGTGCGCAGAAATGCAAGTGAACGCGTCGAAGTAATATAGGCCTTTCTGAGGCCCGAGTCGAACTCAGGGATACGTGAAATTGTCAGAGACTCCTACTAACTACTCGCGATCAGCTAAGCCGATTAAAAAGTTGAGAGTTGTTGTTAAAATTAAAAGAAAATAAAAATGAAACAAAACAAAGCAATCGATTAAATGTTTGGTTTAATCAATTCAAAAGGAGATCTTTAGGATTGCGGTTTCACCGTGGGTTTTCATTGTATTAAATTCTATATAGTCACCCAATTTTATCTCTCAATCCGGGTAGTGGCCTGAAATCAGAATTGCCCACTGTCGTGGTACAATTCACTACCTATGTCTAGGTCGGTTCCACCGTCGTAGTAACCTATACCCTAAACTAGGTGCATTAAAAATGACCTCTCGGTATCCACCATTAATCTTACACCACCTTGTTCAAGGGATTGTTAACTAATGTAAATTCCATCTCTTTTCAACCATTAATTCTTCTTTCAAAGCAATTAAGGGCATTAGATTATTATTATGGTGATCAATCATAACAATATATTGGAGAAAATGAAATTATACCACAGATTTAAGAGATAAGATATGAATTACTATTATAAAATCGTCATACAATGAATTCCCGGGCTACTCCCGGTCCTAAAGACAAAGGGGATTAGCCCCGCATGTTCATCTCAGAATACAACGTGGAGAAGAAAAAGGGCAACATGGAGAAAAACGTGATTGAGTGGTAAAACCCATGAACGGAGAAGATCCAATCGATCCTTGGCATAGAATATGCGTTCTCCCACCTTTTGGTGGTGGAATTCGTCTGCTTCAGCGTCTGGATCAGCTGGGGCGTGCTCTCGTGCTCCATTCTTCCCTCCTTGCTCTCCGAGATGTGTGCAGCGGCTAATGACATCCTCCTTTTCTCTTGGACGCCGTCATTAGGTATATTTCCCGAATTAGGTTGCCAATTAATCACAGCCATCCGATTAAGATTAATCTGAAATGAACTCATATCTGACGGTGTCAATACCATCGACGCGGGTCGATGGTATTGACCTAGCATGATAGCGGCAGTCCTTCTTTTCTTTCGTCTTTGCGCCTGATGTCATCTCGATACCATCGACGCGGGTCGATGGTATCGACGAACCTGTAGCGACGATTTTGTCTTTTTGTGTTGCTGTAGCTCCACCAGTCGATAGTATCAACATTTTGGTCGATAGTATCAACTCACTTATTGCCAGCAACCTGATGGTATCTCGATACCATCAACATCCCTGTCGATAGTATTGACTTTCTTCTGGTCCTTGCGGCTGGCAACCTGTGGTCCGATCGATGGTATCGACCACCGTCGATGGTATCGACGGTAGTAGATACTTTTTTTTCCTGAAATTAACACACGAAACCACATAAGTTCACACAAAATATATTCTTTTGATAATTAATGAACTCATGTCTTTTGATGAATTATGCAACATTAACCATGAAAATGACTAATAAATGCATAAAACACATATCAAACAAGTCTATAAATGCGACTCAAAATCATCGCATCAAACTCCCCTAAGCTTGAACAGTGCTCGCCCTCAAGCAACTAAATCTTAGAATAGAATTTCCAGAGTCAACTAAAGAACAAAGCATCACAACAAACATCCCATATGACTCCCACTGGACATTCACATACCGGCCCTCGCTAACCACAAAATGATAATTACCCTAAAGGCGACAGTAATCATCCATAAAAGATATTGACCTCAAAACTGATGAACACTATCACATAAGGCAGTTAACATAATAAAATTTGCTGGTCCAGACATAGTGCATCTTGTGATCTCCTATACTACGTTGCTCGCCCTAACTACCATCTACATGGAAGCAGTTCTCCTGATATTCATTAGTGAGGAGAAATTCACGGTGGCCTACCAATTCGAGCAATGGGTGGATGAAACAGGTGGCTCATGGAAGAAGTGGAAGTATTATACGATTTCAACATGCATAAAACAAAAATGCCCTAAATGATGCAAATGCACATGAAAAATGCCCTAATGCCTAAGATCGGGTGGAATAATGCATGCACTAACAATCCATCTCAAAATGAGATGGATATCTAATTAAGCTACACCATGTACTCACTCATCTTAAAATG
Organism: Alisma plantago-aquatica; assembly: GCA_963693085.1. Lineage (NCBI taxonomy): Eukaryota > Viridiplantae > Streptophyta > Magnoliopsida > Alismatales > Alismataceae > Alisma > Alisma plantago-aquatica. The sequence goes on along the minus strand of OY856412.1, from coordinate 940,204,521 downwards.
TAGGTGAGATTATGTTCCTTTCTCCTTCTTATTCTAGTTGCTTCAAAATAACTTTTCTCTCTTTTTTTCAATTTCAGATTTTTTTTCAGATTTTTCTTTTTTTTCTTTCTTTTCAAACCCTTATATCCATAATTGTTAATGAATACTTATTGGGCTTATTTTTTTCTGCATAACTCGAATATTTACACTATTTGGAAGGTATGAAATAATTTAATTCACCATTAAAGAATAAATGAGGTACATGATATACTTTATGCATAAAAGTTATGAATGCAACTACATGACATTCACCTAAGGGTAATGTGCATGTATACCTATTCTATATTTTTTTTATGAAAACATATGAAGGTAGTTGCAATGCAAGTCCTATCTACATGACATGCAATCAAAAAGGTTAAAATCGTACTTTACTTCCAAGTCTTGGTGGATTGTGAAAAGCAATGAGGTGGACAGATCACAAGACTAATTGACTGAACCTTTGAAAAATATTATGTGTCCCTCCTTAGTGACTTGTGTAGTAGTTAAGAAGTTTTTCTCTCTTACTTCAAATTAAAGTCTCATTATCATTTGGTCAGTTTAGGCTCAAACAACCAATTCCGTCCACTTTCATGAATCATTAGGAATGTACAGTTGTGATTTTCTGTTTTAAAGTTGACAAAACCAATCATTTTCTAAGTTAGGTAATCAGGGTTAAACAACACTCAAGCTTGCGAACACTCAAAAATTTTTAGTTTCCCTTAATTCCCATGCACATGCAACTGAGATGACTCTAGATTAACAAATCCATGATTACACTAGATAGAATGTGGATCCTACAGACAAACTAAAATTGCAGGAAACAAATGACAGGAAACAAAAGCAATAAAACTAAAAACAGAGAAAATAAAAGATAGAGTTGTTCCAACACCCCCCCCAAGCTTGAATTCGACTATGGCCTCATAGTTAAAAATAATCTTAAAGGTTGGAACAGAGATACCACTTTTACTCTTCAGGTGGAGGCGGGTACTGCAGAGCCGTAGGGTCCCAAGACGGATACTCCCCCTGGAAGCTTGGATCAAACTGGGCCCTAGGTGGAGGTTGTGGATAGCCTCCAAAGTAATTTTGGCTCCAATAGTGGTCATAAAAGGGCTCCTGTTGCATCTCCATCCGTTGCAACCGATCATGAATTTGTTGTTGGTTGTCGAGGAAAAGACGCTCGTTCTCGAACATTGCCCGTTGATTGTCCAGTAACCTAGTTGTAGTGTCTTGAATACCGGTGTACATCGCCATGTGATGCTGCTGCATCTGCTGTATATCTTGCAGCATAGCATACATGCCCTGCATCGAGTAGGCATCCTCGCTTGGCTGCGAGGGCGGTGGTGGTGGTGGTGGCTGCGATGATGAAGATGCACCCAGATGCATGCGAGGATGCTTCCGTGGTGCCACTCGAGCCTGAAGAGGTGTGAAGGCCTCCTCTTCCTCTTCGACCTCATCGTCATTGCCGTCGTCGTCGTTGCCACCGTCTTCATCGGAGTCAGCGATGGCTATGATAGGCCATCGGAAGTGTTGCGCCCCTTCGATGTTGAAGACCGGATCGGGAAGCGAGCATTCCTGGTAAGCATGGTTGACGTGGCAGTGCGCATATGCCAAACCATCGCGAAGAAGAATGAGGTTGGAGCGGTGCAGATGTTGCAAGTTCACCTTGCTCCTAGTGGAGAGAGGGGTCAATGTAGAGAAATTCAGCCTGAGGTAGGAAGCCAACTTGGTGATAAGCCCGCCAAAGTGAATCGGTGCTTTCCGTGTACTCCTTTTCACCGCCAAAACCCACTGCAAAAAGAAAGCGCCCCAGTTGCATTCTTGGCGTTTCAGGAGTTTATACAAGAAGAATAAGTCCGTCTCCTGAAACTTGCTAAGGGCCAGATCATCCCGAGCAAACAACGTAGAACTCAGCATCCGATGAAGTATCCGGACAAAGGGGTGCTCGAAATCAGCTACCGCAGCATTATGGTAGCTCACTGACTTGCCCGACGGCACTGTCACTAGCTCGGTGAAGATTGCATCGTAGTCGGTGCGGTTGTCCGGTCGCCGGTAGTCAGATCGCGAGTGATTCCAGTTGAAAATCTCATTGAACTGCCGGAGTGTAATGGTGTAGTCATTGTTGTACAGCCGGAAAGACACCCGACCCTTGATCCACTCGCGGTCGGTGGCTATGACGTCGTTGGGCATGACACAGATGTCCAGTGACGCCATGAACTCAGCCACCAACTCCTTATAAGTAGGCCACTCGCCGAAGAATGGCTGGCCATCTGCATGGTATTCCAGTTCGTCAGGCCTTCTGCTCATGTGATGCGCCTGCCCCTTCAAGACGTAGGCAAGGTTCGCGTCGAATCCCAGGTTTCGGATAGTTTCCCGTTCAACATAACGGGTCGGCTCGATCTTCCTCTTTAAAATATCCTCGTATATCTTCTTGACCTCTGTGGATGGATGGATCATCCGCGGGCGTGAGATTGACGTGATCGGAGGTGGCACGAACTCCGGGATGTCCATCGGGTTCACGCGTGAAGACGATGCACCAGCTACATGCACCATGATTGTGACAGAAAGAGGAATAGAAAGGGAGCTCGGTGAAGATCGGAGAATTGAATCTCGCTCGATGAAGAACTTGCTCGGTGTTGCTCGTCGTCAGGCTTGGATAGCTCTGGAACACGCTCGACACAAGTCAAGGAGAATTGCACTGGAGTTCTGATGTCAAGTGATGCAAATACTCCTCATATATAGCTGTGGCCGGCCCTACTGTATGCCCGTCGATACCATCGACGCGAGTCGATGGTATCGACACGGGTAGCATGATCCGTACCTCCACGAGTATCGACGGTTGTCGATGGCTAGATCCGCGTGGCCCAGATTGCTGACGCGTCGATACTATCGACGCGGGTCGATGGTATCGACACGTCCCCCAGATCGACTTCCTTGTTGCTGCAATCGCCATTGATCTTTCCTCGCGGATCGTTGATGTGACACGTCGATACTATCAACGCGGGTCGATAGTATCGACTCTCTGATTAGGGCAAACCCTCGTGAGGCCCGACCGCCACCTTCTTTGCATGAATGTGTCGATACCATCCACACACCCATCGATGGTATCGACTTTCCTAAGATGATTTGTTCTGAAAATCTCCAGAGATCTTGATAGTATCGACAGCCATGTCGATACCATCAACCTCTGCTTGCGATCTGCCTGTTGGTATGTCGATACCATCGACGAGGCCGTCGATGGTATCGATGCAGTGCGATTCCTACAGTCGCCAACCTGTACCATGGTCGATACCATCGACACAAGGGTCGATGGTATCGACTCTGCCTCAGCCCTGCACATGTAGCAACCGATCACGGTATCTTTTTTACACTAAAAACTAAGTGCAAACAAATCAAACTACAAATGTAAAGGAACTAAACTAAAGTACCAATGGTTGGGTTGCTTCCCAACAAGCGCCCTTATTTAACGTCTTAGGCTAGACGACTTGAAGCACATCATGCATCCGAAAGTAAAATGAGTTTGACCTCATTCACCTTCCTCGTATAATCTTCACCAAAATATAACTTCAACCTCTGTCCATTCACCAAAAATGTAGTCTCACCATCGCGCACCATGATTGCGCCATGTGGTTTGACCTCTTCCACCATAAATGGTCCACTCCACTGGGATTTTAGCTTCCCGGGATGCAACTTCAGCCTTGAATTGAACAAAAGCACACGATCTCCCTTCTTGAAGGTGCGCATCTGAATGTGGCGATCGTGGATCAACTTAGTGCGCTCCTTGTATATCCGAGAGTTCTCATATGCAGTCATTCGCAGCTCATCCAATTCATTTAATTCAAGTAAGCTCTTTTTCCCTACTTCATCATAACTCAAGTTGAGCTTTCTCAGCGCCCAATGTGCTTTGTGCTCTAACTCCACTGGTAAGTGACAAGCCTGGCCGTACGCCAACCTAAAAGGTGTGGTGCCCATAGGTGTCTTGTATGCCGTCCTATATGCCCACAATGCATCCGGTAGTAAGGCACTCCAGTTCTTCCTCGTGGAAGCCACCGTACGCTCCAAGATCTTCTTAATTTCGTGATTGGAGACCTCCACTTGTCCTTGAGTTTGTGGGTGATACGGGGTACCTATGTTATGTTTGACCCCGTATTTCTTCATTAGTGCCGAGAACTTTTGATTCCTAAAGTGCGTACCCCCATCACTAATGATCATTCGGGGCACTCCAAACCTGTAGAAGATATTTTCCTTAATGAACCTGCACACTACAGTAGAATCATTAGTCCTTGTGGGTATTGCTTCTACCCACTTCGACACATAATAAACATCTAAAAGGATATATAAATTCGAATTAGAGGACACAAAGGGTCCCATGAAATATATACCCCATAGATCAAATACCTCAACCTCTTGGAAAACATTTAGGGGCATCTTTTGTCTCTTTAAAATGTTACCCGCCCTTTGGCAGGAATCACATTGTCTCACAAACTCATAGGTGTCTCTAAACAAGGTAGGCCAATATAGGCCACTTTCCAACACTTTGGCAGCCATACAAGAGCTTGCATGGTGTCCACCCGTAGGTAGAGTGTGGCAGTGACGAAGAACACTCCCGTATTCCACCTCAGGTACACACCTGCGTAGGACACCATCCCTGCATTGCTTCAAAAGAATGGGGTCATCCCAAAAATAGTATCGTAGAGAATGGAAAAATTTCTTCTTCTCTTGATATGTCCAATCTTCCGGGATGATCCTGCAAGCAAGATAATTCACTATATATGAAAACCACAGATCTTTAGAATTAAATTTCAAAAGTTGTTCATCTGGAAATGTCTCGGTTATGGCTATGTGTAAATCTTTTTCATCCACCCTCTCTAACCTAGACAAATGATCCGCTACAACATTTTCAATCCCTGCCTTGTCTTTGATTTCGATATCAAATTCCTGTAGGAGCAAGATCCACCTAATCAATCTAGGTTTGTCATCTTTTTTCTCCATCAAATATTTAATAGCAGCGTGGTCAGTCCAAACAACTACTTTCGATCCAACTAAATATTGCCGAAATTTTTCAAAAGTGAAAACGGCAGCAAGCAATTCTTTTTCAGTAGTTGTATAATTTAGTTGGGTGTCATTCAAAGTCTTAGAGGCATAGAAAATCACGGCGGGTTTATTGTCCACCCGCTGTCCCAACACCGCTCCTACAGCGAAATCAGATGCATCACACATGAGTTCAAACGGCCTAGTCCAAACCGGTGTTTGAACAACCGGTGTAGAAATCAATTTCTCCTTTAGCACGTTGAACCCGTATAAGCATTTTTCATTGAAATAAAAAACAACATCCTTTTTTAGAAGCTCAGATAGAGGTTTAGCGATTTTTGAAAAATCTTTTATGAACCGACGATAAAATCCAGCGTGTCCTAAGAAACTTCTTACCCCTTTTACCAAATTTGGTGGGGGTAATTTAGAAATTACTTCAATTTTTACCGGATCTACCTCCAAACCTTTGCTAGACACTTTATGTCCTAGCACTATCCCTTCACTCACCATCATATGACATTTCTCCCAGTTGAGGACCAAATGTGTGTCCTCACATCTTTGCAACACCTTATCCATATTATAAAGGCATTCATCAAAAGAAGCACCATAAACCGAAAAATCATCCATAAAGATCTCTAGACAGCGTTCTACCATATCAGAAAAAATGGCGAGCATACAACGCTGAAAGGTCGCCGGTGCATTGCATAATCCAAAGGGCATGCGGCAATACGTGAAAGTTCCATAGGGACAAGTGTAGGTAGACTTCTCTTGGTCCTTAGGATCAATCGAAAATTGATTGTACCTCGAATACCCGTCCAGAAAACAAAAGTGTGATCGGCCGGCTAAACGCTCTAGAATTTGATCTCTAAACGGAAGAGGAAAGTGATCCTTTAGCGTAGCGGCATTCAAACATTGGTAATAAATACAAACTCGCCACCCGGTTACCAAGCGGGTGGTGACAGGTTCATTTAAAAGATTGTGAGTAACAGTTATTCCCCCCTTTTTAGGGACTACCTGCGTGGGACTCACCCATGTCGAGTCTGAAATTGCGTAGATGATATATGCGGAAAGAAGCTTAATTAACTCCTTCTTCACAACCTCCATCATGCTCGGATTCAGTCAACGTTGCGGTTGGATCACCGGCTTGGCTCCCTCCTCGAGCCGAATCTTATGCTGACACAAAGTAGGGGAAATCCCCTTTATATCTACAACAGACCACCCAAATGCTCCCCGGTAGTTCTTCAGCACTATCAACAACTGGTCCTCCTCTTCCGCACTCAAATAAGGAGAAATAATCACCGGTAACTTGTCTTCCTCAGCTAGAAAGGCATACTTGAGGTGCGGTGGCAGTGGCTTTAACTCCAACTCCGGCGGGCTGATTAAAGATGATTGAACCGGTGGAGGAAGTTCACCTAAATCTTCATAATACCTCGCATAGAAGCATGGCAACATCTAAAGCATCTTGGCACACTCCTTGAGTGATTTTCTTCTCATCCAATCATGAGTGATATTGACTAAACAAGCCTCCAATGGTAATTCCAGATATGCATCAAAAACTGAATTTTCTATAGCATCATCCTCCGTAGAGGGGGGAATGTCCTCATCCTCATCATTCGGGAACCCTACAGCTTTGCAAAGGGATACCACTTTGGTCTTCTCCATGATGTCTACAGCCAAAGTCCCCTTGTCCACCTTGGTCGTTACATGAGCCATATCTAGAAATGGCTTCCCTAGACAAAGTGAGATATTGTTATCAAAATGTTTTACCATGTGGCATTGCTCCTTGGATTTAGGTGAAGTGACGCTGGAAGGCATGACCATCTCAAATTGGTCATCGGCTATACCTAAGGTCAAACGATCTCTCCCCATCTAAAGTATCATGTCGGCTGTAGCTTGGAATGGTCGTCCGAATAGTAGCTCATTGCCTTGTTCATCTTGCATTTCCATGACGACAAAATCTTCTGGAAATACAAATCAATCCACTTTGACTAGGACGTCTTCACAAATCCCATATGGCTTTACCACTGAATTGTCTGCCAATTGGATAGTCATGTTGCTTGGTTGTGACTCTTTTAATCCTAGCTTTTTGAATGTAGAAAGGGGCATCAAATTAATGCTCGCCCCCGAGTCACATAGTGCTTCACCAAATTTGACTTTCCCGATGTAACAAGAGATGTTAAAGTAGCCTGGATCTTGCCTCTTTGGTGGCAATGTGCCCATGATAAAGGCACTCACTTGCTCCTTAAGCATAACAACCTTAGTGTCCGGGATTTTTCTCTTCTTGGTGATGATGTCTTTCAGAAATTTCCCATAAGAAGCGATTTTCTCAATAGCTTCCAATAGAGGGATATTGACTGAAAGCTTTCTGAAACTGTCTAAAAACTTTTTGAATTGGGCATCTACCTTCCTTGCCTTAGCGCTGTTCGGATAAGGGACCGGGACAGCCTGTGCCCTTTGATGCGGTGGCACATAGGGTGTCTTTTTCTGAGGCTCCTCCTCCTCTGTAATAGGATCTTCAGTAGCATCCACTGTTGTGTCATCAACTGGTTCAGTGACCGGTATGTGCAGCTCCTCAATGGCCTCACCTTCAATTTCCTCTTGGGGTTTGCTTGTTTCATCGGCCCTAGGATTTAACAATTTCTTGCCACTTCTTAGCAAGATGGCCTTCGCCTGCTGGTTTCCTCCTGGAACATTAGTATTACCCGGGAAACCTGGATGTGCCGGCTTCTTCAAACTGGCTATCTATGCTGCCATTTGTGCCATGGATGTCTCTATTGTCCTCATTTGAGCCCCGTGGCTCTGTAGTGTCTGCCCAAATTGGTTCATAAACTCCCCTTGTTGCTTTATTTGTTGGCCGAAGGTAGTCATGAGTTCTTGATTTTGCTTTATCACTTGATTGAGCAGCTTTGTGCTCTTATCCTCCGCTACTGGTTGGGGTTTAGCGTCCGGATCCTGCAAGAAGTTATTTGGATCCTTCTAGGAAAACTTCTTGTCTTTCCTCCATGAATAGTCGTTATTCCTGTAGCCTTGCTGCTACCTCATGAATTTAACTTGAGCCTCATCCTCGAACTCAGTATCCTCCTTTGCAAGCAGTTTCTTTGCGAGAAGATCCATCTTCTCATTCAGCTCCTTTATTGCTTTAGATTCATCTTCTACTCGAACCTGCTCCATGGTGCCTCTTTCGCCCCATGATTGTTTCTTGGCCGTGTTCTTTAAAATTTCCCAACATCTAGTGTCCGTGTTATTCAAGAAGAATCCAGAACTGGCTGAATCAAGGTTGCTTCTATCATGCTCGGAGAGAGCAAAATAGAAGATCTTGACTTGTGTCTCCCTATCAAGCCCGTGATGCAGGCATCGCCTGAGCATGATCTGAAACCTTTCCCAGGTCTCAGAATAGGTCTCTCCTGCTTGTTGGGTGAAGTTATGGATCTTTCTGATCATGTCATTTGTCTTCTCGGGTGGAAAGAACCTCTCAAAGAAAACATCCACCATGTGGTCCCAAGACTCCACGTATTCATCATCCAAGTTGTGTAGCCATTCGCGCGCATTTCCCGCTAGAGAACTCGGGAAGAGTTTCAAGTAGAGCACATCTTGTGGAAATCTGTCGATTTTTATCATATCACAATTCTCCACAAATTGACTTATGTGTGCGACGGGGTCTTCATTTTTGAGCCCATGGAAAGCATTCGACTTCACCAAGTTGATTAAACCCGGATCAATCTTGTTTGTCGGAATATTCACCGCTTGCTTCTTGATCGGCCCCTTGGAAGCGGATGAGGAAGAAGCCTTGATCTTCTCCCATATTGTCTGTGGCTCGTCCATCTCTTCTTGTTCATGTTCAGAAACTATATCCTCCAGCTGATCTTGATTATACTCGTCCTCATCTTCTGATCCCGGTAGCGGAACCTCTGGTGTGTGCCTCATGTAGTCTGTACTACGCGTCTGCACCATGCACAGTATCTGCAAATACAAAAATTAAATTTAGTACAGTGCTTGACGATTGCAAATATTTAGAAGATAGATTATGAATTTTTGTGTGGCCTAGAGTGGCCGCTTGTAGCACTCGTAGTGCCGAAAATTCGCTGTATCCCCGGCAACGGTGCCAAAAACTTGACGCAAATTTACCGTGCGCAAAAACGCAAGTGAACGCGTCGAAGTAATATAGGCCTTTGTGAGGCCCGAGTCGAACTTAGGGATACGTGAAATTGTCGGAGACTCCTACTAACTACTCGCAATCAGCTAAGCCAATTAAAAAGTTGAGAGTTGTTGTTAAAATTAAAAGAAAATAAAAATGAAACAAAATAAAGCAATCGATTAAATGTTTGGTTTAATCAATTCAAAAGGAGATCTTTAGGATTGCGGTTTCACCATGGGTTTTCATTGTATTAAATTCTATATAGTCACCCAATTTTATCTCTCAATCCGGGTAGTGGCCTGAAATCAAAATTGCCCACTGTCGTGGTACAATTCACTACCTATGTCTAGGTCGGTTCCACCGTCGTAGTAACCTATACCCTAAACTAGGTGCATTAAAAACGACCTCTCAGTATCCACCATCAATCTTACACCACCTTGTTCAAAGGATTTGTTAACTAATGTAAATTCCATCTCTTTTCAACCATTAATTCTTCTTTCAAAGCAATTAAGGGCATTAGATTATTATTATGGTGATCAAGCATAACAATATATTGGAGAAAATGAAATTATACCACAGATTTAAGAGATAAGATATGAATTACTATTATAAAATCGTCATACAATGAATTCCCGGGCTACTCCTGGTCCTAAAGACAAAGGGGATTAGCCCCGCATGTTCATCTCAGAATACAACGTGGAGAAGAAAAAGGGCAACATGGAGAAAAACGTGATTGAGTGGTAAAACCCCTGAACAGAGAAGATCCAATCGATCCTTGGTGTAGAATACGCATTCTCCCACCTTTCGGTGGTGGAATTCATATTCTTCTGCGTCCGGATCGGCTGGGGTGTGCTCTCGTGCTTCGTTCTTCCCTCCTTGCTCTCCGGGATGTGTGCATCGGCTAATGATGTCCTCCTTTTCTCTTGGGCTCCGTCATTAGGTATATTTCCCAAATTAGGTTGCCAATTAATCATAGCTGTCCGATTAATATTAATCTGAAGCGAACTCATATCTGACGGTGTCGATACCATCGACGCGGGTCGATGGTATCGACCTAGCGTGATAGCGGCAGTCCTTCTTTTCTTTCGTCTTTGCGCCTGATGTCATCTTGATACCATCGACGCGGGTCGATGGTATCGACGAACCTATAGTGACGGTTTTGTCTTTTTGTGTCATTGTAGCTCCACCAGTCGATAGTATCGACATTTTGGTCGATAGTATCGACTCACTTCTCGCCAGCAACCTGATGGTATCTCGATACCATCGACATCCCTGTCGATAGTATCGACTTTCTTCTGGTCCTTGCGGCTGGCAACCTGTGGTCCGGTCGATGGTATCGATCACCGTCGATGGTATCGATGGTAGTAGATACTTGTTTTTCCTGAAATTAACACACGAAACCAAATAAGTTCACACAAAATACATTCTTTTGATAATTAATACTCAAAATGCTTAATAAAGGTAATTTGACATAAAGAAGTAGCATAGACCAAAGTGAATGAATTATGCAACATTAACCATGAAAATGACTAATAAATGCATAAAACACATATCAAACAAGTCTATCAATGCGACTCAAAATCATCGCATCAGTGTACCATGAAGCTCCTCTATTCAAAACCCAGCCATCATCGACATTCCCTTCAGATGGACTTATTTTGAGCTACCAGGACCTCCTGGTGAACCCAACAAATTTCTTCCCTCCATCTCGGGTTTGGGTTTTTCTCAAGATGAGCAGAAATCTAAGTCCGGGGTGGAGGTGGGTGGTATGATTCTATTCCACCCCCTTATCTTTTTATTCTTGCATTATTTCCACTTTTTTTTACATATAGTTGCTTTGTTCATGGTCATTATCTAGTCGGCCATATTTTTATTTCTTTTGTTGCAAAATGGCCTTTATCTAGTCGGCCAATATGAATAGATGGTTATCATGGTACCCCTTTGAATTTAGTAAACTATTTGCAAAGACTATTACAAATTGCCATGTCTGAACCCACCATGTCACCTAGGACCCCTAATAACATCACTCCTCAGAATAGTTGGCAAGTCAAAAGAATTCATTAGAACCAAGCATAATTTTCCCTATATTTAAGCAATGGATTATCTTGTTATAAAATTTGTATGATGTGATTTATAGGAATACTCTAACTAGAGAAATGACACTCTCTGATAAAAATATAAAAAAAAATTGAAAGTTATAAGCACAAGAACATCTCTTCCTTCCTTCTATTTTTTTTCTAAAAAAGAGAAGCAAAGAATCACCACTAGACAAAAATCAAGTCCGGGGTGGCATGCTTCCCAAAATGAAAACTCCATACCCCAGAAAGGGGTGTACCATCAAAAGATGCCAAAAATGCACATGAAAACAATTGTGACCAATGTAGCCACAACTCCATAAATTCATATCCCGAGTCGAATAGAGGAGGGATCAATATATTTTTGTCACTTCTTTCTTTGTTTTCACACCCCCAAATTCATCCTATTCTTGTGTAATAACCAAAAAAAAGGGTAATAAAAATTGAGAGTGTCAAAACGAAAGTAAGACGATGCCTATTTTTCTACAAATTCTTATTTTAGAAGCTAGATTTGACAATTGTTTTGAAACAGAATATAGAATTTTATGCTATGTGGTTCTAGGCGATTAGGTCACTTGGCCGAAATTCAGAGGTGAGGACTGTAGTGATGTTATTAAGTTGTGGATGGCATATTGGGAGTATAAATTGGCCAATATTTCATGTTTTTCCCTAAGAAATATATACTATACGGCTGAATTACAATTTATTATGCCCTGAGGAAGTGAGTCGTACCACTCAAATCCAACCTTCGACTGTGAAGCCCAAACCCGGTGCCATACAAGGTCAACGGAAGAGCCGAACTCCATGACCTCCCCTCCTCATGGTCAGTGCATGAGAACCAAAGCAGGACCGCAGTCTCTTGCTTAAGTGGCCTCAGGCACATAGGGTCAGGCTACCCTCTGCCTAGCCCACCTTGGTATAGGTATCGGCACTAGAAAACCAAGCCACATGCCTGTTCACCGTGCTCGATCATCACAGATCCATGGGCCTGTTCACCATGCTCCATCACATATCCTGAGCCATGGGCCTGTTCACCATGCTCTAACCACACTGAGCCACGGGTCTGAAACCGTGCTCTAAACATGCACTACTACTTAGGGCATAGGCGCACCCCGCATATTCAAAAATATGTGTTCCATTTTAACCCTTAAGAGAACATGTTTCACCATCACCAAACTCCTAACGATGATGGATCTATGGCCAAGGAAAACAACATGAAAGGTTCATCTGTAATTAATATACATATTTTAAGCAGATTGCAAGATTCAACCAAGTTATGTAACATGCAACTATATCAAGAATGAATAAACATAGAACTCATTAACTTGTGTTACATTGTCACTAAGGCCTTCAATGCCATCGAAATCATCCTGATCCATCATAAGGATCCAACATCACATGTTACCACTTGGCCTTTTGCCAATCATCAAGGTCTATCTCAAGGATCAACATCACAGGGACTCAATCCCATCATCAAGGCACACATTGACATTCCATGGTTAACACCCATCACAATTTACTGGGTTCATCATAACCCTTGATGTTCAATCAAGCATTAGGGTTACCAACCGAACACAAAGCACAACCTTCACTATAGGTGTATCGGGTAAGGGGTAACCTTCACCAAAGGCATCTCGGGTAAGGGATAGCCCTCACCAAAGGCACAACGTATCTCACCAAAGGGTGTGACGCCCAACACTATATCGGTTAAGCATGCAACTCCTCACCACCTATTGTATCGGTCAGCATCTATCTATTTCTACAACCATATCGGCCAACCACTATCACATAGGTATCGGGAAACATCAAACAAGAAGGTATCGGTCTAACATCCACTTCATATCGCCCAAGCCACTAAGGCACCATGCTGAGCAGCACCACAAGAACCATCTATGCCATCCAAACAGCATACCCCTGTCGCCCATGAAGCACCATGTCAGGCAACACACCATAATGCCCAAGAGGATCACCTCACAAGGGGTAAAACGACCCAGGGATACAACCCTATCAACGTCGTCACAACATAAGCCTCCATATCGGGCAAGGCATCACCCAACAAGGTGTCGAGCAGCACCATCCAAGGGACCAACACAACGGTTAATAGCTAACACCCTTCATGGGTTACCACTCATAACGGGCTAATGACTCACGTGGTTAACACAACATCCCGATAACACTCTAAGGGAAATGAGGGTCACATCTCCATAACGGCTACTCAACATGTTGATAATGCCCAATGACAATGACTAACACTATGTCACCTCATCAAGCTGATAACGACCCTAAGGCATATTGGCCAGCCCATCATGTCGGGCAGCACAACCTCTCACCCAAGAGTTCAACACAAATCCAACTATCCTGACCAAAGGGTCATAGCCAATAACATCCCCAAACTGATATCGCCCAAGGCACTAAGCCAAGCAGATATCACCCAAGAACAACCCTAGAAGAGGGATATCGAGCAAGGGTCCAAAGGCCATGATAGGTTAGTCATCTTCAACCTCAAAGCAGTCGCCTAGAAACCCTAATAGATCAAGAGATTTGACCCACCTCTCAACAACCACGTGAGAGAGGGGTTTTACACAACTTCCATCACACATTGGGCAGCAAGGTGGGTCATCACCATATCGGCCAACCCTCCAACCTCAACTAGGACAACACCAACCAAAGTCTCACCTCTCAAGTCCATGGTGAGAAAGGGGTATTTCCCAACCAATTAGAGCATAGACTCACCTCTCAACGACCAAGGAAGAGAGGGGTTTTGCCTACAACATTAGAGCTCAAGATTACCTCTCAAAACCAAATGGAGAGAAAGGGATTTTGCCCCAAGAACACACCACACACACCATGGATTTAGGAGAACTCTAGGCTCACCTCTCAACAACTAAGAGAGAGGGGTTTCGCCCAACGAACCCTAATCCATGGTTTGGCCAACACGGTCCAAGAACACATTTAAACAACATAACCATGTCATCATATCCCACAACGTCAAGGGTACAAACTAGAGCCAAGATATTACTAACAAGATAAGCATGGCCGATCAAGATAGCATATAACAAAGCAACATAAAAAGAAGGTAATATAGCTAGGGTAGGAGTTATGTAACCCACCTCAAGCACAAAATCCAAGCTCCAAGCTCCAAGCTCCAACATCCAAGGCACCACCTTCGGCCACCATAAGAGAAGGAAAGGAGCAAGGGACACTCTAGGGTTTCGGCCACCACAAGAGGAAGAAGAAGACTAGAGCTATGTCGCCCTCCAAGCTTCACCAAGGAGATGGTATCTGCCAAGACACCAACTGTATCGGCCACCACTCCCTCTTCTCTTCTCCTAGCTCGGCCACCAAAGGAAAGGGAGAAACTAAGGGAACCAAAGAGACCTAGAAAGCAAGGGAGGTCGTTTATATACTAAGGGGTGAAGGGAGAGAGCAAGGCAAGGTGGCACCCACCCCTGGCACACTTGTCTAAGGGTTATACCACATGCTAGCACCCCAAACCACTTGTCCACGACTTGCCACCCACTTAGCAAAGGAATGACCTCTTGCTCAAAGATGGTGACACAAATGAGGGTAGGTCAAGAGGAGTGTGTATCACCCAACATGGTGCCATGGCTGATACACCACTTGGCTGATACAACCATGGCCAATACACAGCTTGTCCGTTACAAGCAAGCACACCTGGCCAATACACCAAGGTCCAGCTCGATACAAGCTCCAAGAAGACTCAACACAACTCAAACAAGGCCCAACAAAGCCCAAAGCTACTCAAGCAAAGAGCCCAACCCATCCTCTCAACTCTATAGGATGCAAGGAGAGAGAAAGACATCTCTCAAGGTGATAATCTTGCATACTAACCCTAGAACTTGGGTAAATTGCAAGTTGCACCTCAACCTCTCAACAAGGCACAAACAAACCCTAATCATGACTTAGGTGATTTGCAAGCATCTAAACACAAGGTTTTGGGAAAGCAAACAGGCCCAAGACAGAGGTCAGGGTCCTTACAAGCCATAAACCCCAACAAAAGGATTTTGTCCTCGAAATCTGGAGAGAAAAGCGAAGGATAATTCCTCCTCATCTCTTGCTTGAGCTCCCACGTGGCTTCCTCAATGCCGCGATGATGCCAAAGAACCTTCATAAGAACTAGATCCTTCCTCTTTAGCTTCTTTACTCTTCTGTCAAGGATCAACACTCGACCTTCCTCGTAGGTCACATCTTCATCAAGCTCAATCTCAACTGGTTGTATTACTGTCTCTGTGCCTAGATGACTTTTCTTCAGCATACTGACATGGAACATTGGATGCAACCTGTGCAACTCTGGAGGTAGCTCTAACTTGTAAGCCACTTTTCCAACACGTGCTATCACCGGATTTGGCCCCATATACCTGGGAGCCAACTTGCCTTTCCAGCCAAACCTTAGCACGCCTTTCCATGGTGAGACATTGAGATACACCTTGTCTCCCACCTGGAATTCTAGAGGTTGTCGGCGATTATCTGCATACAACTTCTGTATGTCTTGTTCCGCTTTCAACTATTGTTGTATCACCCTATTCTTCTCTATTGTCTACTGCACTAACTTAGGACCCAAAATATGATACTCTCCCGACTCATACCAACACAAAGGAGATCTGCACTTCCTCCCATATAAAGCCTCATAAGATGCCATGTCGATACTTTGTTGGTAACTGTTGTTGTAGGAAAACTCTATCAAACTAAGATGCACGTCCCAACTTCCTAGGAACTGTAAGACACAAGCTCAGAGAAGATCCTCCAAAGTTTAAATAGTCCTTTCAGACTGTCCATCTATCTGTGGGTCAGTACTGAACCTCAACTGCATTCCCAATGCTCTGTGCAACTGTTTCCAAAAATGACTCATGAACTGAGGACCTCTGTCAGAGACTATAGTTGTGGGCACACCATGAAAACACACTATCTCATTCACATATACCTGAGCAAGCTTCTCTATTGTGTATGTCTTTACCGGAATGAAATGATCAAACATTGTCAATCTGTCCACTATCACCCAGATGGAATCATGATTTCTAGCTATTCTCAGAAGACCAACTATGAAATCCATGGTTACATGATCCCATTTCCACTGCGGTATTGGCATGGGTTGCAACATACCTACCGGCTTCTGATGCTCAGCCTTAACCTGCTGGCATACTGCACACCTAGCCACAAACTCGACCACATCTCTCGTCAAGCCAGGCCACCAATAGAGATCCTTCATTTTGTGATATATCTTGGTGACACATGGATGCATAGCATACATCAATGTGTGTGCTTCTATAAGAACTAACTTCCTCATATCATCAACATCGGGGACCATCATCCTATTATGATAACAAACTAGCCCATCCTCAGACTCATGGAAACCATCACGCTTCTCACTGCCAAACTCTGATCTGGTCAACTAAACTGCAGCATCTTCTTGCTATGCTTCTTTGATCTGCTGTCTTAGCATAGGCTTCACTTGCATCTGTGCCATCAGTCATGCCAACAAAGATACTTCTAACTATACATTTATCTGCCACAAAGAGATGAACATATCCCGCCTATGGAATATCAAAGAAATCAACTGTGCCTTCTTTGTAGGAAGAGAAGAAGACGACCTGCTAAGCACATCAACTACCATGTTCGCCTTACCAGGATGATACTCAATGGTGCAATCATAATCATTGATCATCTCCATCCAGTGATGTTGTCACATGTTCAGCTCACTCTATGAGAAGATATAGTTTAGGTTCTTATGGTCCATAAAGATCTGACGCACCTCCCCATAAAGATAGTGTCTCCAAATCTTTAACGCATGGACTACCACTGCCATATCCAAATCATGTGTTAGATAACTCTCCTCATGTTTCTTAAGATATCGTGAAGCAAAAGAAACACATGATCCTCCTACATTAGCACACAACCTAAGCCTTTCTTGGAAGCATCACAGAAAACAACATAGCCTTTCCCAGGCTCTGGCAACACTAATACTGGAGCACTAGACAGCTTCTCCTTCAAGCTCTGAAAAGTGTGCTAACAACGATCATCCCAAACAAAAGGTACATCCTTCCTGGTCAACTTCGTCAATGGCAACGCGATCACAGTTAAGTCCTTTATGAAATTCTGGTAGTATCCTGCCAAACCCAGAAAACTACGAACTTTAGTCGACATCTTTGGTTGCTCCCGCTCTGCAACGGACTCCACCTTCTTAGGATCCACTCTGATTCCCTCCACCGATATCACATGACCCAAGAAAGTCACTTCCTTCAGCCAGAATTCACACTTACTGAACTTGGCATACAACTGATGCTGGTGAAGGAGAGTCAACGCTTGTCGAAGGTGTTGTTCATGATGTTGACTGTCCTAACTATAGATCAAGATGTCATCTATGAAGACCACAATAAACTGATCTACAAATGGACTGAACACCCTATTCATCAGATCCATGAAAGCAGCAGGTGCATTGGTTAGCCCAAACGACATAACCACAAACTCAAAGTGACCATACCTCATCCTGAAAGCTAACTTTGGTGTGTCCTCATCCTTGATCCTCAACTAATGATATCCATATCGTAGATCGATCTTTGAAAACACTGTAGCACCACTCAACTGATCAAACAGATCGTCTATTCTCGGCAAAGGATACTTGCTCTTGATCGTAACTTTGTTCAACTGTCGGTAATCTATGCACAGACCCATCGATCCATCCTTCTTCTTTACAAATAGGACTGGAGCACCCCACGACGATGTGCTCGATCTGATGAAACCTTTATCCAGTAGCTCCTACAACTGCTTCCTCAGTTCTACCATCTCAGCTGGAGCCATCCTGTATGGTCTCTGAACAACTGGCTGTGTCCCTGGCACTAGATTGATCTCAAAGTCAATCTCTCGAGGGGAGGAACACGAGGAAATGCATTGGGAAACACATCGGCAAATTCTTTAACAACAGGCACATCCTCAAAGCTGGAACCTTCCGCTTTGGTATCCACAACATGAGCTAAGAATGTCTTACATCCTTGCCGCAACAATTTTTCTGCCACCATTGCTGACACCAAACACGTCGAAAGAATCTTCCTATCTCCCTAGAAGATTCACTTCTCACCATCATCAATGAACATCGCTTTCTTGGAACCATAGTCCAGTACAACCTTTTATCTCTCTAAGGTATCCATCCCAAGGATTACATCGAATCCATGCATATCAAGTGGTACGAGATCCACTTGTATGTTGTGTCCCAAAAAGGATAGAACACAAGATGGACACACTTCTCGAAGCATCAAGGAACCATCAAGAGGGGTTTATAAAAACAAGCTATCTTTCTTATAACTAATAGGTAAAAGACAGCTATCAAGCATACTACGAGCGATAAAAGAGTGCATAGCACTCGGGTCAACCAGAACAGATACAAAGAAAGAAGAAGACAAATCAGAATGAAATAACTCCATCTGACCTGCAACTACTCACGGGTTGACTATCACCTTCGGCTGACTCATATCATAGAATCGAGTCATTGCTTGTTGTTTTCCACGTCCTCTTCTTCCTTGAGTAGATGATCCTACTTGCGACGCTTGACCGCACCCTCACCATCTGTTACCACTGGACTGTTGTCTATCTGACCCTTGTTGACTCTGTCTTGGTTGTTGTATTACATTGACGTCTCTCCTTCGGCAATTCCTCCTGATATGCCTGACCTATCCACAGAGAAAGCACGATGGGTCTCTCAGCTGCGGCCTAGACGGCCCTATCAATTCCACTGAAGCTATGTTGTATGCCTTTGATGGTGAAAAATCATGCCCTTTTCCCTTACTCGGGGACCATTGTGACGGTGCACTAGAACCTTGTATCACAGAAGGTGTAGAAAACCTCAGCTTCTTGAAGCCATCAAACCTATGCCTCTAGAACTGAGCAGGATTTTTCTTGGACATAGCCTCTCTCTTCTCTGTGACTGACTGTTCAATCCTTTGGACAGACTCCACAAACGTGGCAAACCGCTCTCAGTTTTCTAAAGCAGCCACAAGTGTTGTCAGCTCGGCACTCAAACCTTTCTCAAACTGTCTGATCCTCTCATCATCTGTTGCCACCATGTGAGGAAAAAACCTCAGCAGCTCCATAAACTTGGCTTGATACTCAGTGATGCTCAGAGAACCTTGGCACAGATGCTCGAACTGACTGATCTTTTCATCTAGATAGGTCTTCGGGAAGTATCGACTCACAAACTCCCATCGGAAGACGTCCCAACAGATCACCTCACTGAGTTGCTTCTCCTCCTCGATGGCCTACCAGTGGCCAGCACTACCCTTCAGAAGGTAGACAGTGTGCTTGACTTTGTCTGCTTCAGGGATGTCGAGAATCCAGAAGGCCTTCTCAAGACCTGTCAACCACAGATCTGCATCTGCTGGATCAGTCGTACCAGCATAATCTGAAGCTCTGACTCGGTGAATCCACTCAAAAGTCTTCCCAATACCTGAAGATTCACCATGGGGAGCATGTTCTCTTGGTAGAGGCACTGGCAATCTTTCCACCATGAGATTCATTGTAGCCATTACATGTCCCATAAGGTGCTGGTAGACATGATTTTTTAGAATGGTCGGGTCAATTTGGGGGACCTCAGGCACCCGATCTTCATGTTCCTGCACACTCTCTCCATCAACTGATGCAGCATCACTGCTCTCAACAGCATGTTCTTCGTGATTTCCAAACATCTTCTAGCTTTATCTTCTGATGGGGGCAGAAGGTTATTATGAGAAAATCTAGAGAAAATCACAAGAATAGACACAAACCTAGTCCTAGATCCCTATAGACTCAGCGAACCTAGAGCTATGATACCAACCTAATATGTGACATCCCGCTATCACATAGACAACAAAATGCCACGTGAAAATTTTTGAAACTTTCATAGACATCGTATTACCAAAAACATGAGTTAATTAAAACTGATTGCGGAAAGCAGATAAGAAGGGAACTATTACAACCATATCTACACCCTGCAAAGAAATACATTATATAAATGAGCATAAACTTGATACATGTCCACGTCTCATAGGATCTAGTTGTCCCATAAGCACAAGAGTTCACCACATGTTTATATATACAGAACATGCCACATCAGGCCAACAGCAGGATAAGAAATCCATATCAACTATACATCATGAAACCTCATCAAAACACCTCCTAGGACCTGTGAGTACAAGGATGACTCTAGGACTCTACTACAAAACACCCAAAACAACAACATAACCATCTCTTACCTTCTACTGATCTTCTTGCTACTCAGCTGCAACACCACGACCACCACCACATTTCGCTTGATCATCTAAAAAGGTTTTAAACCAACAGGGTGAGACACACAGTCCCAGCGAGAAACATAACCCCCTCCAAAACTATAAAACCTTAAAAGGGAGCTATAACAGATAAAATAGGTAACTAATACAAGCATATTGTATATGAGGAGCATACTGAGAAGAATTAACTTGTTATAACATCTTACTGAGGTATCCGGGAGGTATATAGCCAGATTTTTCTTATGGAACATGATTGACAAGTTAAGTTATATAAGAACTTATCATAAGATATGAGGAACACAAAATTAACTTCAAGATATAACTAGGGAAACTATACAAGCAAGGCCTCAACCAATATTTCATGTTTTGCCCTAAGCAATATATACTATATGGCTGGATTAAAATTTATTATGCCCTGAGGAAGTGGGTCGTACCTCTGAAATCCAACCTTCGGTTGTGAAGCCCAAAACTGATGCTATACAAGGTCAATGGAAGAGTCAGACTCCATGACCTCACCTCCTCGTGGTAAGTGCACGAGAACCAAAGAAGGATCGCAATCTCTTGCTTAAGTGGCCTCATCCACATAGGGTCAAGCTACCCTCTGCCTAGCCCACTTTGGTATAGGTATCGGTGCTAGAAAATTGAGCCACATGCCTATTAACCGTGCTCCATCATCACTGAGCCATGGGCCTATTCACCATGCTCCATCATATATCCTGAGCCATGGGCCTATTCACCATGCTCTAACCACACTGAGCGACGGTCCTAAAACCGTGCTCTAAACATGCACTACTACTTAGGGCATAGGCGCACCCCACATATTCAACAATATGCATTCCAGGTTAACCCTTAGGAGAACCTATTTCACCATCACCAAACTCTTGACGATGATGGATCTATGGCTAGGGCAAACTACATGAAAGGTTCATCTGTAATTAATTAACATATCTTAAGCAGATTGCAAGATTCAACCAAGTTATGTAACATGCAACTATATCAAGAATGAATAAACATAGAACTCATTAACTTGTGTTACATGTCACTAAGGCCTTCAATACCATCGACATCATCCTGATACATCATAAGGATCCAACGTCACATGTTACCACTTGGCCTTTTGCCAATCATCAAGGTCCATCTCAAGGATCAACATCACATGGACTCAATCCCATCATCAAGGCACACATTTCCATTCCATGGGTAACACCCATCACAATTTACTGGGTTCATCATAACCCTTGATGTTCAATCAAGCATTAGGGTTACCAACCAAACACAAAGCACAATCCTCACTACAGGTGTATCGGGTAAGGGGTAACCTTCACCAAAGGCATCTCGAGTAAGGGATAGCCCTCACCAAAGGCACAACATCTCTCACCAAAGGGTGTGACACCCAGCACTATATCGGTTAAGTTGTAACTCATCACCACCTGTTGTATCGGCCATCATCTATCTAGGGCTACAACCATATCGGCCAACCACTATCACCTAGGTATCAAGCAACATCAAATATGAAGGTATTGGGATAACATCCACTTCATATTGCCCAAGCCACTTAGGCACCATGTCGGGTAGCACCACAAGAACCACCTATGTCGTCCAAACAGCACACCCATGTTGCCCATGAAGCATCGTGTTGGGCAACACACCATAACGCCCAAGCAGATCACCTCACAAGGGGTAAAACAACCAAGGGATACAACCCTATCAACGTCGTCACAATATAAGCCTCCATATCAGGAAAGGCATCACCCGGCAAGGTGTCAGGCAGCACCATCCAAGGGACCAACACAACAGTTAACATCTGACACCCTTCTCAGGTTACCACTCATAACAGGCTAACGACTCACGTTGTTAACACCACATCCCGATAACGCTCTAAGGGAAACGAGGTTCACATCTCCATAACGGCTACCTCTCAACAGGTCGATAACACCCAACAACAACAGCTAACACTGCATCACCTCATCAAGTTGATAACGACCCTAAGGCATATCGGCCAGCCCATCATGTCGGGTAGCATAACCTCTCACCCAAGAGTTCAACACAAACCCAACCATCCCGACCAAAGGGTCATAGCCGATAACATCCCCAAACTGATATCGCCCAAGGATCTAAGCCAAGTTGATATCGCCCAAGCACAACCCTAGAAGAGGGATATCAGGCAAGGGTCTAAAGGTCATGACAGGTTGGTCATCTTCAACCTCAAAGATGTTGCCTAGAAACCCTAATAGATCAAGAGAGTTTACTCACCTCTCAAAAACCAAGTGAGAGAGGGGTTTTGCACAACTTCCATCACACATCGGGCAGCAAGGTAGGTCATCACCATATTGTCCAACCCTCTAACCACAACTAGGAAAACACCAACCAAAGGCTCACCTCTCAAGTCCATGGTGAGAGAGGGGTATTGCCCAAGCAATTAGAGCATAGACTCACATCTCAATGACTAAGGAAGAGAGGGGTTTTGCCTACACCACTAGAGCTCAAGCTCACCTCTCAAAACCAAAGGGAGAGAAAGGGATTTTGCCCCAAGAACACACCACACACCATGGATTTAGGAGAACCCTAGGCTCACCTCTCAACAACTAAGAGAGAGGGGTTTTCGCCCAAAGAACCCTAATCCATGGTTCGGCCAACAAGGTCGAAGAACACATCTAAACAACATAACCATGTCATCATATCCAACAACGTGAAGGGTACATACTAGATCTAAGATATTACTAACAAGATAAGCATGGCCAATCAAGATAGCATATAACAAAGCAACATAAAAAGAAGGTAATGTAGCTAGTGTAGGAGTTATGTAACCCGCCTCAAGCACAAATTCTAAGTTCCAAGCTCCAAGATCCAAGGCACCACCTTCGGCCACCATGAGAGAAGAAAAGGAGCAAGGGACACTCTAGGGTTTTGGTCACCACTAGAGGAAGAAGAAGACTAGAGCTATGTCCCCCTCCAAGCTTCACCAAGGAGAGGGTATCGGCGAAGACACCAACTGTATCGACCACCACTCCCTCTTCTCTTCTCCTCAGTCAACCACCAAAGGAAAGGGAGCAACTAAGGGAACAAAGAGACCTAGAAAGCAAGGTGGGGTCGTTTATATACTAAGGGGTGAAGGGAGAGAGCAAGGCAAGGTGGCACCCGCCCCTAACACACTGTCCAAGGGTTATGCCACATGCTAGCACCCCAAACCACTTGTCCACGACTTGCCACACACTTAGCAAAGGAATGACCACTTGCAAAAAGATGGTGACACAAACGAGGCTAGGTCAAGAGGAGTGTGTATCGCCCAACATGGTGACATGGCTGATACACCACTTGGTCGATACAACCCAGTCCGATACACAGCTTGCTCGATACAAGCAAGTACTCCTGGCCGATACACCAAGGTCCAGCCCAATACAAGCTCCAACAAGACTCAACCCAACTCAAACAAGGCCCAAGAAAGCCCAAAGCTACTCAAGCAAAGAGCCCAACCCATCCTCTCAACTCTAGAGGATGTAAGGAGAGAGAAAGACATCTCTCAAGGTGACAATCTTGCACACCAACCCTAGAACTTGGGTAAATTGCAAGTTGCACCTCAACCTCTCAACAAGGTACAAGAAAACCCTAATAACAACTCAGGTGATTAGCAAACATCTAAACACAAGGTTTAGGCAAAGCAGACAGGGTAAGCCCATGACGTAGGTCAGGGTCCTTACAAGACAAAAACCTCTACAAAAGGATTTTGTCCCCAAAATCCGAAGATAAAAGCGAAGGATACTTCCTCCTCATATATTCAAACTAAGATGCACGTCCCAACTTCCTAGGAACTATAAGACACAAGCTCGGAGAAGATCCTCCAAAGTTTGAATAGTCGTTTCAGACTGTCCATCTATCTGTGGGTGAAAAGTGGTACTGAACCTCAACTGCGTTCCCAACGCTCTGTGCAACTGTTCCCAAAAATGACTTGTGAACTGAGGACCTCTGTTAGAGACTATAGTTGCGGGCACACCGTGCAAACACACTATCTCATCCACATATACCTAAGCAAGCTTCTCTGTTGTATACGTTAGCTTTATTGGAATGAAATGAGCAGGCTTTGTCAATCTGTCCACTATCACCCATATGGAATCATGATTTCTAGTTGTTCTCGAAAGACCAACTATGAAATCCATGGTTACATGATCCCATTTCCACTGTGGTATTGGAATGGGTTGCAACATTCCTGCCAGCTTTTGTTACTCATCCTTAACCTACTGGCATACCGCACACCTAGCCACAAAATCGGCCACATCTCTATTCAAGCTAGGACACCAATAGAGATCCTTCAGATTGTGATACATCTTGGTGACACTTGGATGCATAGCATACATCGATGTGTGCACTTCTTCGAGCACTAACTTCCTCAGATCATCAACATCGGGGACCATCATCCCGTTATAATAACAAACTAGCCCATCCTTGGACTCATGGAAACCATCACGCTTCTCGTTGCTGAACTCTGATCTGATCAACTGAACTGTATCATCTGCTTGTTGTGCTTCTTTGATCTGCTATCTTAGCGTAGGCTTCACTTGCATCTGTGCCATCAGTCCTACCAACTAAGATACTTCTAACTGCACATTCATCGGCCATAAAGAGATGAACATATCCTACCTATGGCATATCAAAGAACACAATTGTGCCTTCTTCGTAGGAAGAGAAAAAGACTTCCTGCTAAGCACATCAGCTAGCACGTTCTCCTTACCAAGATGATACTCAATGGTGAAATCGTAATCATTGATCAGCTCCATCCAGTGATGTTGTTGCATGTTCATCTCACTCTATGAGAAGATATACTTTATGTTCTTATGGTCTGCAAAGATCTGACACACCTCCCCATAAAGATAGTGTCTCTAAATCTTTAACGCATGGACTACCGCTTCCAGCTCCAAATCATGTGTCAGATAACTCTCCTCATATTTCTTAAGTTGTCATTAAGCAAAAGAAACCACATGATCCTCCTGCATTAGCACAACCTAAGCCTTTCTTGGAAGCATCACAGAAAACAACATAGCCTTTTCTAGGCTCTGACAACACCAATACTGGAGCACTAGTCAACTTCTCCTTCAAGCTCTGAAAAGTGTGCTCCAAACAAAAGGTACATCCTTCCTGGTCAACTTCGTCAACGACAACGCTATCACACTAAAGTCCTTTATAAACTTCTGGTAGTATCTTGCCAAACCCAAAAAACTGTGAACTTTAGTCAGCGCCTTCGGTTGCTCCCACTCTGTAATAGACTCCACCTTCTTAGGATCCACTCTAACTCCTTCCGCCAATATCACATGACCCAAGAAAGTCACTTCCTTCAGCCAGAACTCACACTTACTAAACTTGGCATACAACTGATGCTGGAGAAGGAGAGTCAACGCTTGTCGAAGGTGTTGTTCATGTTGTTGACTGTCCTGACTATAGATCACGATGTCATCTATGAAGACCACAACAAACTGATCTAGAAATAGACTGAACACCATGTTCATCAGATCCATGAAAGCAGCAGGTGCATTGGTTAGCCCAAACGGCATAACCACAAACTCAAAGTGACCATACCTTGTCCTGAAAGCTGACTTTGGTATGTCCTCATCCTCGATCCTCAATTGATGATATCTAGACCATAGATCGATCTTTGATAAAATTGTAGCACCATGCAACTGATCAAACATATCATCTATTCTCGGCAAAGGATACTTGTTCTTGATCGTAACTTTGTTCAACTACCGGTAATCTATGCACTAACGCATCGATCCATCCTTCTTCTTTACGAATAGGACTGGAGCACCCCATGAAGATGTGCTCAGTCTGATGAAACCTTTATCCATCAGCTCCTGTAACTACTTCTTCAGTTCTTCCATCTCAACTGGAGCCATCCTGTATGGTGTCTGAACAACTGGATGTGTCCCTGGCACTATATTGATCTCAAAGTCAATCTCTTGAGGTGGAGGAACACCAAGAAACACATCGACGAATTCTTTGACAATAGGCACATCCTCAAAGTTGGAACATTCCGCTTTGGTATCCAAAACATGAGCTAAGAATGCCTTACATCCTTGCCGCAACAACTTTTCCACCACCATTGTTGACACCAAACACGTCGGAAGAATCTTCTTATCTCCTAGGAAGATCCACTTCTCACCATCATCAACGAACACCACTTGCTTGGAACTACAGTCCAACACAACCTTATATCTCTCTAAGGTATCCATCCCAAGGATTACATCGAATCCATGCATATCAAGTGGTATGAGATCCACTTGTATGTTGTGTCTCGAAAAGGATAGAACACAAGATGGACACACTTCTCAAAGCATCGAGGAACCATCAAGAGGGTTTCTAACAACAAGCTATCTTTCTTACAACTAACAGGTAAAAGAAAGCTATCAAGCATACTATGAGCGATAAAAGAGTGTGTAGCACCCGGGTCAACTAGAACAGATACAAAGCAAGAAGAAGACAAATCAGAATGAAATAACTCCATCTGACTTGCAACTACTCATAGGTTGACTATCGCCTCTGGTTGACTCATAGCATAGAATTGAGTCATTGCTTGCTATCGTCCACGTCCTCTACTTCCTTGAGCAGATGATCCTACTTGTGACGCTTGACCATTCCCTCGTCCTCTGTTACCACTAGACTACTGTCTATTTGACCCTTGTTGACTCTGTCTTGGTTGTTGCATTACATCGACGTCTCTCCTTAGGCAATTCCACCTGATATGCCTGACCTGTCCATAGAGAAAGCACAACGGGTCTCTTAGCTGTGTCCTAGACGGCCCTATCACTGCCACTGAAGATGTGTTGTACGCTTTTGATGGCAAAAAACCATGCCCTTTTCCCTTACTCGTGGACCACTATGACGGTGCACTAGAACCTTGTATCACAGAAGGTGCAAAAAACTTCGACTTCTTGAAGCCATCAAACCTCTGCCTCTGGAACTGAGCATGATTTTTCTTAGACATAGCCTCTCTCTTCTTTGTGACTAACCGTTCAATCCTTCGGACAGACTCCACAAATGTGGCAAACCGGTCTCGGTTTTCTAAAGCAGTCGCAAGTGTTGTCAGCTCGACACACAAACCTTTCGCAAACCGTCTGATCCTCTCATCATCTGTTGTCTCCATGTGAGGACAAAACCTCAATAGCTCCATAAACTTGGCTTCATACTCGGTGATGCTCAGATAACCTTGGTGCATATGCTCGAACTGACTAATCTTTTTGTCCAGATAGGTCTTTGGGAAGTATCGACTCACAAACTCCCATTAGAAGATGTCCCAAAAGATCACCTCATTATATCGCTTATCCTCCTAGATGGCCCACTAGTGGCCAGCACTACCCTTCAGAAGGTAGATAGAGTGCTTGATTTTGTCTGCTTTGGGGATGTCGAGAATCCGGAAGGCCTTTTCAAGACATGTCAGCCACATATGAGCATCTGCTGGATCAGCCGTACCAGCATAATCTGAAGCTCTGACTCAATGATTCCGCTCAAAGGTCTTCCCAATACCCAAAGATTCACCATGGGGAGCATGTGCTCTTAGTGGAGGCACTGACAATCTTTCCACCATGATATTCATTATAGCCATTACCTCTCCCATAAGGTGCTGGTAGACATGATTTTCGAGAATGGTCAGGTCGATTTGGGGGACCTCAGGCACCCGATCTTCATGTGCCTGCACATTAGCTCCATCAACTGATGCAGCATCACTACTCTCGGCAGTATGATCTTCGTGATTTCCAAACATCTTCTAGCTTTATCTTCTGCTGGGGGCAGAAGGTTATTATGAGAAAATCTGGAGAAAATCACAAGAACAGACACAAACCTAGTCCTAGATCCTTGTAGACTCAGCAAACCTAGAGCTCTTATACCAACCTAATATGTGACATCCCGCTATCACACAAACAACAAAATTCCACACAAAAACGTGCAGAACCATCATAAACATCATATTACCAAAAACACGAGTTAATTAAAACCGATTGCGGAAAGTAGATAAGAAGGGAACTATTACAACCAGATCCACACCATGCAAAGAAACACATTATATAAATGTGCATAAACTTGATACATGTCCACATCTCATAGGATCTAGCTGTCCCATAAGAACAAGAGTTCACCACCTGTTTATATATACAGAACAGGCCACATAAGGCCAACAATAGGATAATAAAGCTGTTACAACCCCAACTTTTGGGTTCATTTGGTGAGAAATGTAATTTCTCATATTAAAGATATTGGAACAATTAATGATACAATTTGTTTTGAATAAATGAGTTTCGTTTACAATAGCCTTGATGATTGTTTTGTGAGCTTTATTGGCTATTGGGCCCAATAACAAGGAAAATACAAAAAGAAACTCCATTATAAATAAGAAATGGAGAAAAGAAAGATGTGGAAACCTCTAGAAGGCAAAAGAATTTAATCCAAAGGTGGATTTCATGCCTCTTGGTTCCTTGGGTTCCAAGGAGTCCAAAGTTGCAAAGAGAATGCAATAAGAAAAGAAAAGATCAATTAAATATTTCTTTATTAAGAAAGAAATTGAAAATAATGATAAAATGTGGGAAATAAGTAAAAAGAGGTATAATTGAGTTACCCTTGGTGGATTTTCGTATCCAAAGGATTCCTAATGTTAAATGGAATGCCAAGGAGGAAAATAAAAATAAAGATAAAGAGAAATCCTCAAAAAGAGATATTGTAATAAAGAAATAAACAAGATAATGAGAAATAATGAATATAGATGCATCTAGAAGGATAATAAGTATCCTTAAAAAGGAATTTCGAAATATTAGAGTTTCTTGGGATCCAAGGAGCCCCAATGGAGAAAAAGAAAGAGAAAAGGAAAATAAAACAAAATAAGAGAATAATGTGATACATCATTAATGACTTTTTGATAATATCAAAAAGAGATGTTATTTGCTTTAAGAAAACATGATTTCGTGCCAATGGATTAAAGGGAAAGTACTAAGTGAATAAAAGAAGTGATTTTCAAAATTCTAATATCTAAGGAATAAATATTATCAAAAAGATAATTAGGAGAGAGAGGAACTTGCTTCTTAATGAAGGAATTGAATTCCTATTGGAAAAGGGCTTGGTTGCTTCGTGGGCAAGCATTCTAGAGGTTGCTATCAACTCCTATAAAAGGAACGAGCCCAATAACCTCGAGTTGCCTTGTCTCCCACTCATCTCCAACCATGCACCCGCCCAAAAACCCTAACTGAGAGGAACAGTGAGAACGTGAAGCCACGAGGTGGCAAGAGGGAGTTGCAATGGTAGCTTGTGGCTCTGTGGTACCAGGAAGAAGCTTTTCCATCATGGTCGTGCACTAGCTCAGGCGCAGCAGGGGCCGCACGGCTGCAACACCGACCATGGGTTGCAGATCTGCACATCCCAAACCAATCATGCTGGTTGCGAGCGGGGCGGCGCCCCAAGTGCGGCAGGATGTGGCAGAGGTAGGGTGACAAGTTCCAGTGGGTTTCATGCCTAGAAGAGATGGGAAACGACCCGCGATCAGCTGTTTTCGACGGCCATCTAGGGTTCTCAAGGAGGAAGATAATTGGGGCCGTTGGACCGCTTTACCCTTCTGGGTATTGAAGAATTGATCCAATTAGCAAGGGCAGATCAGACTTTTCGAAATGTTTTCTAAACGGCGAGCTATGTTGCATGGAGAGGCGACGTGGCATCCTCCGGTTGGTCCAAAAAGGTAATCCTTGCGAAATTCATATCTAAATATTGGTAACTCCGATAGTATAAAATAATATATGTATTTTTCTCAGAAAAATGAGACGAATTCATTAAAAATGGTTTTATAGGCTAATTCCTCTTGCTATTTGAAACGTAGTGTAAGTTATCAACTTTAATGAATTAAAGATTAAGAAACCCTATTTGGAGATTATTAATGTATTTAGTAGGGTTTAATGGATAATTAAAGTTGATATTAACCTGTTAATTGTAAAAATGTTTATTGGGAACAAAAAGGATGAACTTTGCACATAATTGGTTTAATTTAGAAATTCATGTGCATAAATATGCTTTAATGGGCCTTGAAACCCTAATATTAGTAAATGTGACTCATAATGGTTTTAATTATTCAAAATCATGAATAAATTTGAGAAATGACAATTCCAAGCTATTTCAAGTATAAAAGTTCCTAATTGTGGATAAATACCCTTAATGCCCTAATTAGGGTTTTCTGATGGATAAAGGTAGAATTAATAACAAATAGAGTTCATATGTGAATTGGACCACAATAAACTATGAATTGATGATAAATAAGCATAATGATCTTGTCATGGATTAAAAAGATAAAAATGGTAGCTTTAATGTAAAAGAGGCTTAATAGACTTAATTGATGGTTAATTATGTTTTTTCTGATATCAGGGTTATGCGTTGTTAAAAGATAACCTTAGTATCTTTCATGATGAATAAATGAGATAATTAGGGTTTGTGAGTAATTGTATAAAATTAGGGTTTAAAATAGTAAGAGATGAAGGGAAACCCTAATTGCAATGGAAACCCTAAAAGTGGACTAGAAACCCTAGGAAGTGAGCTAGGTTTAACAGATCTTGATGGCATGATCAATAATAGGAAATTGTATGCATATTTCAGGATCTCATTGCATGCTTGCTTGCCTATTTGGAATTCTTGATTGATTGGATTATTCTGTCTCAAATCAGCCTGACAGTTATGTGGTTACGCTTATGGTTAATCACTTTAGTTTCACGGTGATTCCCGAATGTTTTTATCGGTTACCGGAAAATAACTGCTTGGATGACTTTTATTCCATGCAACTATAAAGTGACTATGTCTATCACCATAAGTATGCATACATGACTGGCTCAGATCCTGGTCCTCCTCTATGGCTTTGCAAATGCTAAAAAGGGTAACCTATAGTAAGGTCTAGGCTATCATGAGTTAGAAATTGGGCTACCCACGTGTAGTGCCATGCGACTCTTTAGCACACCATGAGTTAGGGATTGGGCTACCTATGGGTAGTTCCATGTGACTCAACCCTAGATATTGATCTACCTGTTAGGTAGGATCATGTAGGGTATAATGGGGAACTACCATGAGGAAGGTAGCATCCAGGTTCACTGCAGGGAAAACGCACAGGCTAGGCTATGTATGGATTGAGCAGTTATGTTTAAAATGTAAAGTTGTTTGTTAAATCATAATTGACTGTAATGTGTTGTTACAATTAATTACATGATTATTGTTTCCCCCACATACCAACATAATTCATTTATGTTGACCGACGTTTTATTTGTCGGCATTTTAGGTACAAGTGAAAAGAACAAACACTAAAGTGGCATATGTGGAATTAAATGAGAATTAAAGTGCAAAGGAGGATTAGTTAGAATAGACTCTAAATGTGGATAGAAGTAGATGTCCAAGTTTTTTAAAAAGGTATGCGAAGTTAATATTTATTACAGCCTTTCAGTTTAGTTTAGTAGAATTTGATAATTATTATAGATTATTTGTTGAACCTTTGATCCGGAAATTGGGATAACGGCTCTGACCTCTTGGTCTCCCTTAATTGGGGGTTACTGGGAGGCGGGGTCGTTACATTTGGTATCAGAGCATAGGTTCCTCACTTAATTTTTAATAATTATTAAATTTTACAAACTCTGTAGAACCTAAGGGAGTTATTAGAGGAATTTCTAAAAGATAGAGGTGTATAGAAAAGGATCACGTCTGGGGGCTGGCAAGATTTTTCTCCGCACCGCTAGTCAGAATACGAGGACTCCCGGATTAGTGTGACTGTCTGGCCAATGTCTCAGGATTTGACTCGAAATAAGATATCTTTAGGACTCTCTCATCTTGTTCATACCTTCTCAACTCAAATGTTGTTAACGATTATAAGGATTAGGGTTTTCTCTCTTTTCCTCACCCTCTTGAGGTATGGGTAAGGTTGATAAGGTTTAAGGAATCCTCCACCAAATTAATAAAAAGCATGTAAATAAGATGTCATGGACATGAGCTTAATAGATTAAGCATAAAAGAATAGATACATGCTTAGGTTGTATGACATAAGTTGTCATGCCCTCAGGAGAGACCTGAGGCTAGACCTTCTTGTCAAGAGGATAAGTAAAGAGAGTTAGTCTTGGAGGTAGAGACCTCCATTATAAGTGGAGACCTGGAACATCCTCTGAGAATGATGTTAACCCTAACCCTAAGTGAAGGTTAGAGAGAGAGATGGCATGATGAGTTAGATGTCATGGTAGACCAAGTGTGTGGGTGGACATGCCTTTGGATGCCATATGATCCATGAGAGGTTGGATGACCTAGTGCCTTTGGTGACCCAACCCTGGGAAGGGTCGTGCATGTTAGAGTGAAGGATAGCTCCTTCATTGATGAGGTTAGAGAAGAACCTATGGAAACCCCATGAGCTTATATGAGCATGGCATAGTAGGCACCCAGAATACGTCAGTAGTGTGAGAAGTAGGTCGAAACCTTGGCTAAGGGAGTATGTTGGATAGTTTATGAGATAAGCATAAGGAGATATGGATAACCTTGAGCAAACATAAGCGTGAACATAGGCTTCACCATGTAGAGTTATGCTTGTGAGCTTGATCCATCTTCATGGAGAGAGGACCTTTAGTATAAGGTTGGTTGTGGAATTAGCTCTAGAGAGAGAGAGAGAAGGACCCAAGCAAGAAGGTTGGAAGCCTAGACTCTGAGATATGAGGAAAAGTGGGGAGTTGAGGATGATGCGACCTAAGTGGATGATAGTGGTTGTCTCATGCTGACGATATCTTGGTTGCCATTAGTGGAACCAAACCCTAGAGATAGGATGAAACTACTGGTACCTCTGTACCTATGGTATAGATGAGAAGAAGAGTTCCTTAAACCATGAAGAGGTTTAGTAACATGTTTTAAGGCTTGTTCCTTGTTGATTGTCCTTGAGGAGGACTCAACTCTGAAGTGTTTCTTGAGTAGAAGGATGACAGGAAGTGCATGTCATGCCTTATACATGTTGATTCATGGTTAAGAGGTTGAGCATGCACTTTTACACCCAAAAGTGAACCTAGGGTTCCTAGGCCTAAGAGGGGAAGTGGTGTACCTAATGCTCATGATGAGATTTGAGTTTCTATAGATGCGAGCATGGTACTTCTCATGGATAGAGGAAAGGGAAACCCCTTAAGTTTAAGGTATGTTTGATGAACCCCTCACAGCTAAGTTGATGACATGGGAAGGTATGATCTTGATCCAGTGTTGAGGAAAGAGAACAAGTATGACCTAGCATGGTTTAGCAGGTGGTCTGCTTGTGTCTTAGTAGCTACTGGGTTAAGCATGATCATGTGGATGTAAACCCTAAGGATGTTGGTGACCTTGTTGTCAAGAGTTGTAGTTTCCTCCCATCCTGGGAGAGGGACCCTTTGGTAGGGTGTATACTAGTTTTGTGGGTTTTGAGGAAACCTAAAGAGGTCTCATAGGATCTTGAGAAGCTAAGTGAAAAGTACATGGTATGAGAATGAACTTGTAGACCCATATATAACCATCTCTAAGTGCATGTGGATGTGTTACCATGGAGGTAACCGGTATGGGGCCTGACCAAGGTAGGCAGGTTGCAATGACCCCTATGAAAGGATGAAAGTCAACCCATGAATGCAGAGAGAGAGATGATGAATGCTTGGGTAAGGTTCTGAGTTGGACATGTACTATAATATAATCCTAAGTCTATCCTAGGGTCAGGTAGGGATAAGATCGATGGAAGTACGAGTTGCCTAATTCCCTAGTTGCACATGACCATGGGGTCGGAAGGTAACAACTATCATTGTTTGAGGGCCATGGGTTAGGAGATCGATCACCTTCATGAACTCATGGGACCCAAAGGGTAGAGTAGGGCACTCTCTGGATTCATAAGGGAAGAGGGATGACCCCTAAAGTGTCGGCACCCTAAAGACCTAGAGGAGATGACCAAGGAATGTGTGTGGACCCAAGTAGGTTCGAAACCAGTTTTCCATGGAGGTAACCTTGATATCAAGATGATTGTGATATAGAGGCATAAGTTGCACGTTTCAAGTTAGATTTAAAGGTGTACTGGCAAGGTGGGATGTACCATCTCTACTCTTGGAACAGGAAGAACTCTATATTTGGACTGCAGCCAAATGCTTATTTCCTCTTGTTATGGGAGTGAGAGATAGGACAATATGCATGCCATACACCAAGGATAAAAGATGATGTGAGTTGGAACGTTGCTATGAGGTATGAGGACAAAGATGATAACATGCCCTTGTGGAGTGAATGATACATGGATGGTTTACAAACATTAAGAGAAATAAGGTAGTCATCTTATGAGGATGTTTTTATCATGAGCTATAAGTTATACAAGGTTGAGTTCAAAAAACTAAGAGAATAAGCTCAGAGTTTTCTTGATGGAGATAGACTTAGAGTTGAGATGAGATAATAAGTAGAATACATGGAGGTGTATGTCTTGAACAATACCTAACGCATAAGGATATGAGGTGGTAATGGATGCTCTTCTTGAGAGGCAACTATCTAATATAGCTAGAGGCTAGATGAGGTTGTTAGGTTAGCCTTAAGTTAAAAAAAAGATATGTTTGGCTAACACTCAGATGTAACAAGATCTATTGAACAAGTTAGTAGTTGTTTGGTTAGCCAGCCTAGGCTGTGATGCAATGAAAGGATGGTTGTAGAACCTCAGATGCACTTCTTTGGAAAAGAAGGTGATAAAACCCTGATAAGAGGGGTTTAGGGTTTCTGAGGAATCGATCTGAGCCACAGGCCTATTCATCGTGCTCCATCATCACTGAGCCATGGGCCTGTTCACCATGCTCCATCACATATCCTGAGCCATGGGCCTATTCACCATGATCTAACCACACTGAGCCACGGGCCTGAAACCATGCTCTAAACATGCACTACTACTTAGGGCGTAGGCACACCCTACATATTCAACAATATGCGTTCCAGGTTAACCCTTACAAGAACCTATTTCACCATCACCAAACACCTAACGATGATGGATCTATGGCCAGGGCAAATTACATGAAAGGTTCATCTGTAATTAATTAACATATTTTAAGAAGATTGCAAGATTCTACCAAATTATGTAACATGCAACTATATCAAGAATGAATAAACATAGAACTCATTAACTTTTGACAAACTATGTCAAGAATGAATAAACATAGAACTCATTAACTTGTGTTACATTTTCACTAAGGCCTTCAATTCCATCGACATCATCCCGATCCATCATAAGGATCCAACGTCACATGCTACCACTTGGCCTTTTTCCAATCATCAAGGTACATCTCAAGGATCAACATCACAGGGACTCAATCCCATCATCAAGGCACACATTTCCATTCCATGGGTAACACCCATCACAATTTACTAGGTTCATCATAACCCTTGAAGATCAATCAAGCATTAGGGTTACCAATCGAACACAAAGCACAACCCTCACTATAGGTGTAACATGTAAGGGGTAACCTTCACCAAAGGTATCTCAGGTAAGGTATAGCCCTCACCAAAGGCACAACGTCTCTCACCAAAGGGTGTGACGCCCAACACTATATCGGTTAAGCATGCAACTCATCACCACCTACTGTATCATCCAACATCTATCTAGGGCTACAACCATATCGGTCAACCACTATCACCTAGGTATCAGGTAGCATCAAACAAGAAGGTATCGGGCTAACGTCCACTTCATATTTCCCAAGCCACTAAGGAACCATGTCGGGCAGCACCACAAAAACCACCTATGTCATCCAAATAGCGCACCCCTATTGCCCATGAAGCACTGTGCTGAGCAACACACCATAATGCCCAAGAGGATCACCTCACAATGGGTAAAACGACCAAGGGATACAACCCTATCAACGTCATCACAACATAAGCCTCCATATCAGGCAAGGCATCACCCAGCAAGGTATCGGGAAGCACCATCCAAGGGACCAACACAATGGTTAACAACTAACATCCTTCCTGGGTTACCACTCATAACGGGCTAACGACTCACGTGGTTAACACCACATCCCGATAATGCTCTAAGGGAAACGAGGGTCACATATCCATAAT
The DNA here is from genome assembly GCA_963693085.1 of Alisma plantago-aquatica. Classification (NCBI taxonomy): domain Eukaryota; kingdom Viridiplantae; phylum Streptophyta; class Magnoliopsida; order Alismatales; family Alismataceae; genus Alisma; species Alisma plantago-aquatica. The sequence goes on along the minus strand of OY856412.1, from coordinate 940,167,937 downwards.
GGCTACCTCTCAACAAATCGATAATGCCCAACGACAACGGCTAATGTTGCATCACCTCATCAAGCCAATAACGACCCTAAGGCATATCAGCCAACCCATCATGTCGGGCAGCACAACCTCTCACCCAAGAGTTCAAGATAAACCCAACCATCTCAGCCAAAGGGTCATAGTCAATAACATCCCCAAACTGATATCACCCAAGGCACTAAGCCAAGTCAATATTGCCCAAGCACAACCCTAGAAGAGGGATATCGGGTAAGGGTCCTAAGGTCATTATGGGTTGGTCATCTTCAACCTCAAAGATGCCGCCTAGAAACCCTAATAGATCAAGAGAGTTGACTCACCTCTCAACAACCAAGTGAGAGAGGGGTTTTTCACAACATCCATCACACATCGGGCAGCAAGGTGGGTCATCACCATATTAGACAACCCTCCAACCTCAACTAGGACAACACCAACCAAAGGCTCACCTCTCAAGTCCATGGTGAGAGAGGGGTATTGCCCAAGCAATTAGAGCATAGACTCAACTCTCAATGACTAAGGAAGAGAGGGGGTTTGCCTACACCACTAGAGCTCAAGCTCACCTCTCAAAACTAAAGGGAGAGAAAGGGATTTTTCCCCAAGAACACACCACACGCACCATGGATTTAGGATAACCTGATGCGATGATTTTGAGTCGCATTTATAGACCTATTTCATATGTGTTTTGTGCTCTAATTACTCATTTTCATGGATAATATTGCATAATTCACTTAATTTGGTCTTTGCCATCATATTATATCAAATCCCCTTTGTTTTACTATTGTGAGCATCATTTATCATCTTATTATAAATTGTGTGGATTTACTTGGTCTTGTTGTGAGATTTCAGGAAAAACAAGTATCTGCTTCCGTCGATACCATCGACGGAAGTCGATACCATCAACCAAGCCACAGGTTGTCATCCGAGAAGAGCAATACAGAGTCGATACCATCGACACCTAAGTCGATGGCATCGAGATCACTTCAGGTTGCTGGCGAGGATGCTGTCGATACCATCGATGAAAGTCGACGCCATCGACACATGGAGAGCTACAACGTCGCTAAACGACAACAACCGACGCTAAAGAGAGTCGATACCATCGACCCAAGTCGATGGTATCGAGATGACCACAGGCGCTCAGACTAAAAGAAAGGAAAGCTGCCGCTAATCCGCTGGGTCGATACCATCGACCCGCATCGATGGTATCGACGCCGGCAGATATGCGTTGGATCTATTTTGATCTCGATCGGACGGCTGTTGTTATTTGACGACCTAATTAGGGACTTATACCTAATGACGGCCGCCCACACGAGAAGATCGGAAGTTTGGATTGCATGAGTGCCGAGGAAGGAGAGAAAGGAGAACGGAGGCCAGAAGCTCATCCCGGGTGATTCGGACGCTGCCGAAGATGATTTCCACCACCGACAGGCGGGGAAGCTCGTGTTTTATGCCAAGGATCCACCGGTTCTTCTCCGTTCAGGGGTTTTCTCACTTGTTTCACGTTTTTCTTATGAATTCCCCTATTTCTACCATGTATTCGTGCGAGATGAACATGAGAGGCTAAAACCCTCCATCTTTAGGACCGGGAGTAGCCCGGGAATGCATTGTATGACAATTTTATATTGATAATTCATATTTTCTCTCTCAAATCCATGGTATAGATTCGTTTTCTCCATATATATTGTTATGCTTGATCACCATAATAATAACTTAATGCCCTTAATCACTTTGACAGAAGGATTAACGGTTGAAAAGAGACGAATTCTACATTAATCAATAAAACCCTTGACAAAGGAGTTGTAAAATTAATGGTGGGAACTGAGGGACCGTTTATAATGCACTTAGTTTAGGGGAATGATTACTACGACGGTGGAATCAACCTAAACCTAAGTAGTGAATTATACCACGACAGTGGGTAATTCTGTATTCAGGCCACTACCCGGATAGAGAGAGAAGTGTGAGGAATTATATGAAACCTAATACAATGTTGACCCGCGGTGAAACCGCCATCCTAAAGATATCCCTTTGAATTGATTAAATTAACCTTTAATCGAGTGTTTTCTTTGTTTGATTTTTTATTTTCTTTTAAATTTCAACAACAAAACCCTACTTTGTTAGTCGGTCTAGCTGATTGCGATTAGTTAGTAGAAGTCTCCAATAATTCACGTATCCCTGAGTTCGACTCGGGCCTCACAAGGCCTATATTACTCGACGCGTATACTTGCGTTTAAGCGCGTAGTAAAATACACGTCATAACCCTAGTCTCACCTCTCAATAACTAAGAGAGAGGGGTTTTCACCCAAAGAACCCTAATCCATTGTTTGACCAACAAGGTCTAAGAACACATCTAAACAACATAACTATGTCATCATATCCCACAACGTCAAGGGTACAAACTAGAGCCAAGATATTACTAACAAGATAAGCATGGCCGATCAAGATAGCATATAACAAAGCAACATAAAAAGAAGGTAATATAGCTAGGGTAGGAGTTATGTAACCCGCCTCAACCACAAACTCCAAGCTCCAAGCTCCAAGGCACCACCTTTGGCCACCACGAGAGAAGGAAAGGAGCAAGGGACACTCTAAGGTTTCGACCACCACTAGAGGAAGAAGAAGACTAGAGCTATGTCGCCCTCCAAGCTTCACTAAGGGGAGGGTATCGGCCAAGACACCAACTATATCGGCCACCACTCCCTCTTCTCTTCTCCTAGCTCGGCCACCAAAGGAAAGGGAGCAACTAAGGGAACCAAAGAGACCTAGCAAGAAGGGGGGTCGTTTATGTACTAAGGGGTGAAGGGAGAGAGCAAGGCAAGGTGGCACCTGCCCCTAGCACACTTGTCCAAGGGTTATGCCACATGCTAGCACCCCAAACCACTTGTCCATGACATGCCACCCACTTAGCAAAGGAATGACCACTTGCCCAAAGATGGTGACACAAACTAGGCTAGGTCAAGAGGAGTGTGTATCACCCAACATGGTGCCATGGTCGATACAACCCTGACCAATACACAGCTTTCCCGATACAAGCAAGCACTCCTGGCCGATACACCAAGGTCCAGCCCGATACAAGCTCCAACAAGACTCAACACAACTCAAACAAGGCCCAACAAATCCCAAAGCTACTCAAACAAAGAGCCCAACCCATCCTCTCAACTCTAGAGGATGCAAGGAGAGAGAAAGACATCTCTCAAGGCAACAATCTTGCACACCAACCCTAGAACTTGGGTAAATTGCAAGTTGCACCTCAACCTCTCAACTAGGCACAAACAAACCCTAATCACGACTTAGGTTATTAGCAAACATCTAAACACAAGGTTTATGAAAAGTAAATAGGGTAAGCCCAAGATAGAGGTCAGGGTCCTTACACCTATGATGCTTTGATTACTTTAACTAAAGGTGTTTAGTATGTTTAACATATTATGTCTTTGAATATAATGGCTAATTGTTGCTATGGAAAGTAGATGTGATGTGGCATAAGTTATTTGGCATGAGTAATGCCTATATACCAATGAGGCATGATGAGATAAGCTTGAATCACCAATGTGATGTGATGGATCTTAGGACCTGGTAAGGGCTTAGTGCCTGATTGAGGTGATGCCCTTTGGCACTGAAATGAGGGGTTGATATCCCATTATAAAATGTTGTTGATGATGATAGCCTTGTGACTGATAGTGATATAATAGCCTTGTGGCTGGCAGTGATATGATCGTCTTGTGGTTGGCAGTGATACAGTAGCCTTGTGGTAGGCAGTGATGTAGTGTTTTGAGATGATGGGAATCAATTTATAGTTTAAATAGTGAAATTTGTTGTTGTAATATTATGCCCCTTTTCTTTTAAAGGATTTTTTGTGGTTTGTATGTTGTAACTTGATTGATGCTAAAAGATATTTTAAATGGCCTAACTAATCAAGTAGAACCTAATATAGTAGCTTGCCCAGTGCCATAGATCCAGTCCAGTGTTAGTTTTATTGCTGGATGGTGAAATGAGTTTAACTCAGAAGACATATTTTTGAATATGTGGGGTGCAAGTCGAGTATTCCCTTGCATCCTTAATATCATGTTGTGAAAAATGGCCATGTGTGAGCTGATCTCGATGTTATAAGGATGGCCATGTGTGAGCCAGTCCTCCTTTTTAAGAACGACCATGCGTGAGCCTGTTCTCCTTACGCCGTTACCTGTACCAAGATTAGCTAGATATTATATGGGTGTCCATGCGTGAGCCAACCCCTTTGATGTGAATATATGTCACTTTAGAAGTTGACTGATATGTCTCTGTAGTGTTCTCATGTATTGACCACAAGATGTGGGAAGTTCGTGGATTCCAGCTCTTCCATTGACCTTGTATGGCACCGATTTCGACTTACTAGTTGTCAGTTGGATTTGGGTGGTATGACTCCAATCCTCAGGGTATAATGAATACGTAAATAGTCATGTAGTGTGCATGTATAGGATCAAACATAGAAACATTGGGTGAATCCTTGACTTGCTCTTGTATTGTTTAGTTTGTAACAATCATACATGTTCTTCATATTCCTTTCAAATTATTAATTATTCTATTGTTCATTTGCAAGTGCATGTTACTGCTCTAGATACTTCATCCATGAAATATATGATATTTGGTTAATTAATTTTTCAATATGCTAAGTACGATAATTTATCTACTTAGTTATCTGTGATAATAATAAAGTTTGCAGAGAGTTATATCTCTCGTTGGGACTGTGTGTCTCACCCTGTTGGTTAACTAATTTTTAAGGTGGATGTGCACACCAAGTTAAAGATCATGCGGTTGAAGATAATACGAGAAGAAAACTACATCTGGTAAACATGGTATATGGATAGTGTCTAGTAATAGTGTCCTATAATCTTTGGTGTTATTCTCGATGTGTTTGTAGACACGATGCTTGATTAGTGGTTTCTAGCTTGAGTTCCTCTGGTAGTATGTATATACTTGTGAAACAATCACCTTATGTAACAGGTTGATGGGAATATGTTGATGTAGCACCTTGAATATATGTTATGAAATGCAAGTGTTGGTTCTCGTGTAACAATTCTAAATTCATGGTGCTTGTCGCAAATTGATTTTAATTTCCAGTGATTTTCAATAATCCACTATTTATGGTTGATCATGGTTTAAGTTTTGAGTAATCTCGCTTTTTGTGATAAGGGTGTCACAGTTATGTGTCTCTTCCTAGTACTTCTTCATACTCAACTAATAGTCTCCCCCCTTCCTTACCATCATGAAAATGTATCCAACAATAGAATACACCCTTCACCATGTCATTGTTACCTTCAAAATCTTTTCCATTAACTACTCCCAACACATGTCATCCTCCTACACAACCATTAACATTATGGGACCAAAATACAACATACTTATTCTCTTCCATTATTCATGCATATTTGCTTTAATGTTTTTGGTAAATCTTACTCCTATTAATTTTCAATATGGGTTTTTTTTTTGTCGTAACAAGTGTGCTCCTCATTCTTTTATTGGGACAAATGACCAAAAGTTCTATCTCTATAGAGATATGTACAAAATGAGCTTATCTACAAAAGGATAAAAAAGAATAGATGAAGAATTAGGTAGACAAAGCATCTACATCATATGTACATATTGACCAAATAGTATCACCATCCTCTTATAATTTGAGAAAACTCTATTACACCTCTCCACCCATATGTGAAATATCAGGGCTACTAAGCATATGTCTTTATCCTACAAACTAGTAGGTTAATCATTTACTTTGGCTTCAAATGATACATTTGAGAAAAATTGCTCCAAAGAAAATCAGCAATGGCACAATCAAAGAAGATATGAGGGCATAGTTCATAGTGATTGTTGCAAAGGGCACATCTAGAGACTAGATGAAACCCATGGCCTCTTAAAAACTCATCAATAGGAGTTTTCCTAAGGAAGCATTTCCACTATAAAACATAATCTTCTTTGGGATATATTTGGCCCAGATCCATCTACCCCAAGGCCTCATAACACTTCTCTCCCTACACACAGACCAACAATCTTTAGTCTTGGGATCAATTTTACCATCAAACTAAGAGAATCCTCTAGACTGAATGGGCCATCTAAGTTAGAAAGAAACTCCACTAGCTCCTAGGACCCCAACATAGGAAAAAAACTACATCTCATATCACTAATGGAACATTAAAGGTTATAGTTGATTCCTTCTCCAAATATAAACATCAATTGATTCTCAAATACAAAGAGCAAAGTTTTACCCCTGGAACTGAGGGTCCATTCCAGAGAAACTTTGAGCCATCACCAATCTTAAAATCAACCACATTTTGAAGTAAATCTCTATACTCAGGAGATTTTCCACATTTATGATCCAGAATGTTTGCTACTCACAAACCAAAGAGAACCTTCAACAATATATCTATTGTGTATCCACTTCACCCACAAGATATTTTTACATCTCTCAATATCCCAAATATTCTTCAGACTTCCATCTATGATCCATTCCTTGGTAGACCTGATACCCAATTCACATTGATGCCTTAGTTTGCAAATAGAATCCCATGACATTGTGTGCATTCTCTTACAATCTTCAGAATCACCCCAAACAAAGTGAAAAGATTTCTTTCCAATTTATTGATCATTGAAACAGGTAGAGGAAACATAGAAAACCCAGAAGATATGATACATATAAGGAGTGGAAATAGTGATTTCAAACCTTCCTGCAAAGAGAGAAGGTTATGCTTATATGTATTTATAATCTGTTAACTTGGTCAACAATGGGGACATGAAACTCTTTGGTTAATTTTCTAGTTAACAAAGGGATCCCAAGATATCTTACTGGAAGGTTCTAAACTAGAATGGAGACTATATCTGAAACAAAGTTTGAAATAGTGACAATTCTAGTAAACAACTAATTCATTGAACTATTTCATTTCAAACCAAAGATTTTCCAAAAGGATCCAACACTTATTTTATATGTTGAGGATTATCTTCACTAACATTAGCAAATAATAGTAATTCATTCATGAAGATGATATGAGTGACCCTAAGACCATTTCTAGCAATCATGGGAACCAACTTCCTAGTGATGACGTAGTTATTGATGATAGATGTAAATCCCTACATAGATAGTACAAAAAGATAAGGAGACAAAGGGTTTCCTTGTCTGACACCATTTGTACTAGAGAACAAACTAGAAGGTGAGCCATTGATGAGGACTTGAAAAGAATCTAAGGGGAAACATCCCTTAACCCAATTAATCTAACAGATAGGGAAGACCATACTACTCAAGATCATGAGAATAAAATCTTATTCACTATATCATATGCTTTGGAAAGATTAGATTTCACACACATAGGTTCATGGACACCCTTATTAAGAAAAGATCTCAACATCTCAGTTGCCAACAAAATAGCATCACCTACTCTCCTCCCTTGAATGAAAGCTATGTGGTTTAAGTCAACGATCTTATTTAGAATGGGCTTCAAACTATTGGAGACCATCTTTGTACTCACCTTGTACACCACATTACATATAAAATAGGCCTAAACTTATTGGTGGATCTGACACTTAGGAATAAGCATAGTGAAGGTCATATTGCACTCATTCAATAACTTTGTATTATCAAATAAACTCAAAACCTCCATGATGACATCATTACCAACAACATTCCAACACATTTCATAGAAAAAACCATTAAACGTGTTGGGTCCAGAGGCCTTGTCATCGTCAAGAGCCACAACAGTTTTCTCAACCTCGTCCTTAGTCACCCATTTTCTAAGGGAATTAAAATCTTCCATAAAAATTTGAGGAAGGCACCATTCATCTTTCCAAGAGTCAGACAAATCACTTGTCAAATTAAATAAGTATTCATAGTATCCCACAATATATTTCTCAATCACTCCACAATCATTATATCTTCCCCCTCAATATCAATGGTGTAGATATTATTGTTCAATCTACTTGTCTTCGGAGAGGTGTAGAAAAAAAATGTCCACTTGTCTCTATATTTAAGCCATTACCATTTTATCTAAGAATAAGTTTTATTTGTTAACATCTCTACTCCATATACTCATACTTCTAATCAGGTAGAAGATAACTTCATGTAGTTTCTTCCCAAGGCCGAATTCACTACCAAGGTGGACAAGTTGGGCATGATTGATATCTATGCTCCAACTTGAGGGGGAATGTTGATATATATTCCTTATTTTTGTTATTGTCCCTTTAGTTAGATGTTGTGTTATGCGTTATTCTATGTTGTGTGTTTTGTTATGTGCTTCAGACTTGTCTTGTCTTTAGCTTTCCTTTTATCACATATTGCCTAGTTTTGTTTCTTACATTCTCTTTTATCCTATAAAAGAGAGAGCATTGTATTTGTTTTAAACACATCAAATAAAGACTTTTCTATTATATATAAAACTATTCTAATTTTATTTATGTAGGGATGAGGCCCATAAAAATCTCAAACTTAAGTCAGGTGGAAAGGCACGCCTTGGGCGGAAAGGCACACAAAATATATAAATACGAGTGGAAATGCAGACTCAGGGTTGAAAGGCACACTCAAATATTATGGTAGTACATATGTACCTACTATTATAAATAAACTTAGTATATTTTCACTCACACCAAAAATATAAAGACAAGAATAAGTCTAATCAATCTGAAATAACAGAATGAGAACACCCAAAAGTTATAAGGTGGGATCAGAGGACCCATAAACAAATATCCAATCCTATCCACAAATAAGGGGCAACTAAGATCATAAAATCCATAGCAAGGAGGTTCATGTATCAAATACTCAAATCAGAGTCCAATAAGAATATGCAAGAAAAGATTCATGCGTCAACCTACAAGAGGAGAAAGAGAAAAGTGTATAGGGTATTGTGTTCCAAATGACCAAGAGAGATGAAACATAGGTCTTTTCTCAATATAGAAGTAAGGGAATGAAATATACTTCACATAAAGTCTGCATATGTCAAAGGTGAAAACCCTAACTCCATCTCAGTCCACAAGCAACCTATTAAAGGTATATATGAGATTAGGGTAGGTTAGCATTAATTGTATAAATCCTAAAAATCAACTTTTTATTATTGTTGAATTAGGATATGAAATCCATACAGTCTGATAGACTATATTTTTTAGAGCTTATAACATATATTAGTTTATTATTTTGGCTTATAGTTATTAGATATGAATTTTAGAAAATTTATCCAATTAGATAAATCCATAAAATTTATGTATTTGTTGTATTTGATTTATGTGATGAAAGTAGCACCATAGGATAGAAAATAATATAATAATTTTGAAACATATTTTATTATATTTTTACGATGTATAAATAATTTAATATGAATTTTCTAGTTCTGAACCAATCAAGAACATAGAAAAAAAACTATGTATAATACATGAGCTATTTAGAAGCCAGAGCGGCTCAATTGAAGTTAGCCACCTATCCTGAGCCTATAGCCCACCAAGGAACACATCTCAGGTGCAAAACAAAGGGTTCTTGATGGGTTTGACCCTTCAAGGTGAGATCTAACACGAATCGGATGAAGAGTTATATGGAAAAAACATCTAATCTGGTTCAAATAATGTGAAACTTGACACTCAAGCTAATTGGGACCCAAAAAATCCAATTTTGATATTATATTTGGGCTTTGAGATTTTTTGTGAGTTTTAGTACAATTATATTTTTAGGCTTATTACCATTATATTATTATAACACTACATCATGGCCATCATTATTTATTATTTAGAGTCCTATTTTCTTTAGAATGTTGCCAAAAAGTTATATTATATTATTATCCACAAATTTCGTATTGAACTTATTTAACATATCCAATCCATTAATCCAATATTTATTTAGAAAATGGTACATTATTCATATTTATGGACATGGAAACACCATTACTGTTCTAATTTTTGTATTAAGCAAATTATACTTCTTATTGAACATGTTTAGCCATTATGTTCTACTTGTTAGCAAAGGAAATATATTTGACATATTCAATGGATTTACTTACAATTTAACACATAATTAAGTAATTATGTTAACATGAGTGTATTATGATATGTGGTGTTGGTTATAAAACCTTTTGCCATATAATTTATGATATGCATTAATAATTTAAATTAAGGTATAACTCTGTCCTGGTTTGGTTAAATATATGGAACCAAGATCTCAAACCTTCTAATCATGGAATTGGGTATGATTTTAGGTTTTGTCTTGTTACAACACTCCACCCCTTAAAGAGGATTTCACCCCCATAATTCAAGCATTCAAAACCTAGAGTAAAAAGTTATTGTTGGTGGTTACACTAACGGGTTTCAATCATAAGAATGATCTTTTACTCAACTAGATATATTCTGCAAGTATATGAGAGTAGTTGTAGTCGAGGTCGAACACAAGGAGCATTGGTTAGTTAGGTGCAAGAGTTATGATTTTCAATAATATAGATCGTTGTATACAAGATGATTGGATTAGAATAACAAAATTATAGATTTAAAACAAAATAGTAAATTATCACTTAAGAAAGGTTAAGATTTAGATTTGGAAGGATCTTAGACCTAGGATTTCACCAACATATCATAGCATAAAATAGGAGCACGAAATTTAAACATACTAAGCACTTGTTTTAAAGGAGAGTTGTATGTTGCACTTCACCTCTCGGTGCAAGTACAATGATCCTAGCTCAATACAACATTTGCATGTATGAATTTCATTTTGGATCACAATCATACTCCTCAACTCTATAATTTCCACTCTCATGGTAAAGAAGGAGTTGCCAAGAGAGTACCTCCTTACTCTCCTACCTATCTTCTCAGATCAAGCAAGAAAGCATAAAACATACACATAAAGTGGCCAGCCATACATGCAAGAAGCAAGAAACTGGTGCTCACAAGGTGGAAAAACAAGCAACTTAGCATTTAGTACGAAATTATCATGTTCCTTACATGCTATGACATGGAAGCTACTCTCCCATGCCCAAGAAAAAGAGTCTACTCGTCCATAATGATGTACAGTAGAAAAGATGCAGAAATTTTAGAGTTTGACATGGTTTAGAGAAGGAAAAACAAAGAGAACCAAAAGTGTAACCCAAGAAGAGTAGAATTCTGGCTTGGGGATAAAATTCCACTCCTACAGCTGCTCCAAACCAGACAAACTTCCCTCTCAAGAAGCTTTCTGGAGTGAAGAAGCTCTACTACACCTCCGGAGAAGAAAATGGAGAAGAAGAGAAGATGAATGGGGGTTCTTTGGTAAGAAACCACCTTATTCCACCCAAAATTGCCCTCCCTTGTTCTAGACCTGCTCTGAGATGAAAGACCTTTGAATTATGACAAGTGATAACCACTCCATAAGTTAGTTTTGTCTTTAAAAATGAGGGACGTCATTTTTCAGTTCTGCTAAAACTGACAGTGACACGACGTGTCTTTTATAAGACATGACGTGTCTTATGCAATAACTGAAGCTTGGGTTGAGTTCTGTAAAGCTACACAGGTGTTTTTAATAAGACACGAGATGTCTTTATTAAAGCACGGAATTTTGCTGCAAATCTGAAGTTCTGCATTCAATTTCTGGATTGAGACATAAGGTGTCTTTAATAAGATACGTCATGTCTTTTTAAGGCATGATGTGTCAATGGCTATTCTGGACTGTTGTGTATTCTGCTCATAACTTTTGGCGTGTAGGTCAGTTTTACATGCAGTAAAAAGTGGTATTTGCGTAGTTTCGAACCCCAGAATATGTAGATACTTGAGGAGTGATCCGATAAGTGATAATATGATATATTCATCATCATTTCATTGCAAAATGTAGCACCTACAATCCAAACCATGAGACAAGTAAGAATAGATAAAAATATAGAATCTAGCATGAATGAGAGTGATAATTGAGTCAAAAAAACATGGATATGCAACCAAACATGATGCAAAAGATGATATGATTTGTGAACATTAGTTACCAATGATCAAGATGTAACTATGACAGTCTAAGAATCTTATCCTCATTATATTCTTTCACAAGAAGCTAAACTAAAGAGTTAAGTCAAAACCTAGGGTTTTGTCAACATTATCACACTTATTAGAGATACATACTTTGTGATGTTAGTTTCATCATTAATGTATTCATATGCATCTTATTTTAATGATTAAGCATTTGGGTACTTCAAGGGTATATTATGAATATATATCTTTTTTTCGTATTATGGTTATCTATTAAGTTGAGTGCATTTGCAAACCACCAAAGTGAATCAATTATTGTGTATGTCTTGACCAAGCCATTACTTATAGTGTTTTCTTACATGTTAAAGTTCTATTAGGGCTTCATCATATATTCGAGCATTATGTTATATCTAACTAATTGAATGAATTATTCAAAATTTTGATGCACACATTAATCATATGCATTAGGATTGTTTTATACTTAATTTATTTGCAATTCAATTTATTGTGACCAAACGGGGATCAAGGTCACACCTATGACATTTTTAAAGTGTTTAACCTAGGTTTATCAGTATTATAGCAAGTTAGGGAAAAGTGGAAACAAAATTAATCTTGTAATACTTTTCAAACCTAAAATACCACCTTGCATTATTTTGTTGGTGTATATGTCCAAAGAGTCAATCATGTGATAATTGTAATGGCATAACTTGTAAATAATTTGATTATCAATCAAAGGCAAGCTTCCAATTTATTCTACTTATTCAGTTATGACACAATGATATAACATAATAAATGTCTCGAGAATGGTACTACTCAATGATGTATGTCTTCAAGTACGTGACTTGGAAGAATGAAATCATACGGATGCTATTAGTATATACATTTTCATTATGTCCCTTGTCGATTGTTGTTGTTATGGAAGGTAAATAGACAACAATAACACATAAGAACGGAGTGTGAGTTGGTTGATGATAGAGTCTCATTAGTCATGATATGGTGATATCAAACCAAACACACATATACTTGTTAGGGAATAGTGTAGGGGATAGACCCACCATGAGACTAACACATGGAAGTCATCATAATGGAAGTCATAGTCATCTCTCACAATGATGGTGATGGTTTTGGTTCTTAGAACAGAAATCACTGCACTCCTCACATGTTGTTCGGTATGCTTTGACATCATCAAACATAATCTTAAAATATGGGTTGTTATAAAGGTGATGACTGGGTGATTGTGACACATGGGGATTGACTATGAGTGATATAGATGGGATTTGTCCCTCTTAAGGGAGTATGATATCCTAGGCCTCTTATTTAGTGAGATTGAGAAAAGAATGCATGCACATGTGAGTCAATATATGATATTGAGCTTACATATATCTCAGAAAGTCTGTTCTGGTTCAAGGAACAAGATTAAATAATAATGAGGGTGATTGCTCCATGCCTCTAGTTCAATATGGATATCAATGACAAAGGAACTATACAAACAATGTAACACCATATACAGATTGTAGGTTGAAGTTATTCTCCAACTTTCCATTTACTTGGGTAGCAATGATGTGTGACTAGGCACCACTCATTGCTTGTGATGTCATAAAGTGTTATGGAGATTCACTGTTAATGTAATATGGGACCTATAGGGTTTAACACATAGAAACTCATCTAGAAGAGGAGTTGAATCTTGAATGACGATTGAATTAATTGCTAAAATGTTTAGGTAATTGATTCATGCAACAAACAGCCTGAGAGCACTGCCAAATAGCCATCTCAAGTGTTGAGATAGGTGTCTGGAGAGTGCCAAACAGTCGTCTCAAGTGTTGAGACAAGGGTTTGGATGTCAATTTGATTCAAGTTGAAATTGACTTTGGATGAACCATTTGGCTTGATTCAGCTCACCATACAACAGTCCAGGTGAGCAAGACGGTCGTCTCACATGAGCAAGGTGCTCAGCTTAGTCAAGGGAAGATTCTAGATATTTTCTATTTTGTTTCAATTGCACATAACATGTTGTGCAAGAAAATTAATATGGGATATTAATTGGAAACGAATTGCCAATTTTGTGTACAATTGGGAAACAGTCAAACGCCTGAGTGGGCTATGTAAAACGATCACCTGGCATGCCATACAACCGTCTAATTTGTCAGACGACCGTTTAGGCTGTCGCATGTTGCAAGATTTTTTGAATTTTTGTGAAAATTCAAGATCTTCTGATCCCTTCCACTACCGCATAGACTAGGAACCTAGGCTCAAACCCTACCTATAAATAAAGGGGTACTAGGGGCTTCCCAGAACACAACATAGACAACTGAGAATCAATTGCTCTGACAAACATTTTCCCCTATGGTTGTGGTAACCAAGAGAGCCCAGGCAACTCTTACCCGACTAGGGAGGGATAGCCAAGGGAGAGAAACAACTGATATCATTGTTGTGGAAGAGAAGGTTGGCGAATAATACGCCAATGGGAGGAACAACTCCTTCATGTCTATTCTAGTATGACGACATGACTTCTAGTTGGTCCGTGTGGACTACTCTAGAGGATGGAGTCCTTTAGTTGTTACTAGGAGGGCAACATCAACTCACAGTCCTTGGCGAAATCATAGAAGTCGTTGCAGCAGTTGTCCAAGTATGTTGTCCTAGGAGGACCAGTTAGACGAGTCCCAAAGCAATTAGGAGTTTCACAAACACTGTCCAATGCATAGTGCATATCTACATCGATGAGGATTATCGCTAGACTTGCTCCAAGACTATGCATATCTTTGTAAAACCATCCTTCTCATTGCATAGTTATTGATGTAATCAACTGATTTATGGGAAATATGTTAGTAAAATTTTTGTTTCTACTGCCTACCAGATGTCGTACTTTCCCACAGTGGTATCAGAGCCACGCCAATTAATTATGTTTTGGGATAGTCGATATGATTAGATTATTGGTTTTACTGAGTTTATTTATTGCATGTGATGTGAATATTTAAATTGATTGACGTGCACATCCAATTAATCACCACATAATAACCAAAATGAATATATATGCAATTTACACATGTCATCCTATAAGCATGTTTTGATGGTGGATGTGTAGCACAGTTATGGACAATAACCCCTATTATCTATGTGGGGTTGTGTGGTTGGTTTATCCTATTTGTCTTGGTCTTTGAACTGAGCCTCTATCTTATCTTCCCAATGTAAAAGTATTATTCTCTTCTACCTTTGATCCCTTTGAATGTAGCTCGAGGTTTCTCTATAATTATGTAAAAGTAGGGTAGTTTACTTTCATGTTATGACGAAGAAGAAGGACGTCCCGACGATGAGCCGACTGGCTGAAGGATTATGGAGGACCTGATGGATGAGCTGAACCAATTGACTGGTGGACCCAACCAATCAACTAGAGGAGTCAGTAGATGGTGGACCGATAGATTCAGACAACTGGTGAGATGACCAAACAACTCGCTAGGAGGCAAGCTGATCGGTTCATGGGTTGAACCGATCAACCAGGATTGGCAAGCACAGATCTTCATCAACAACATGTTTCTACATGTGATGTGGACCTAGATGTGGTAATTACTTGTGTCTCTAAGGAATTATATTAGTCTGGCCATAAGCATCACTTTTTATTTATTGCATGTTTTCACTGTGGGTTATAGAATGTATAAGATACGTACTATATATATGTGATGATTGTTAATGTATATATATTATAAAAACTCCCTCAATAAATTATTAAGTCTTAGATGTTTTCCATTAGCAGCACACATGAAAAGCTTGATCAACCAAGTGTGGTCACCCCAAGGGTGGTATGACATTTATCTCATAGAAGTGTGATGGTAATCATATCAGCATGCCAAGCATGGTGCATTATTATCATGTTGGCTATTGGGTCAAGGTTAATGGGTAATTCTTAGAGAGTCTAAGCCTAGGAGAATGCAGATGATTGTGGCAAGGAGTTTCACATATCATCTATCTAAGAGTTACATATGATGCAATTGACAAATGTTGCCTACCTTAATAATTGGTCATGAGCGCCAGTGTTGGTTGGGTATTGACTGGATTATTTTGGATGTTGGACCACTAGAATATTATATGCTACAATCTTCCAAATTTATATTGAGGGCTATCAATTTAAATAAAATAGTGGGAGTGATAATTAATTAAAGACCTAATTAACATCAAATTTTCAAATCAAAATAGTTTTTAACAAATGCAAATTTTCTCTTGTAGAATCAAATGGAAAATACTTGATCATCACAATTAGACAAATTAAATGAGATTTATTTCCATAACTTGTTTAGGAACTTGAGAAGTGTTAGCATGTTCCTAAAATGCCAGAGCCAGTATCCACTCCAAATTCACCTAATAAAGATATGGATGCTTCTTTGAAGCATGCCAACGATGTTGTGAACATCAAGAACCTTATGTTGGGTTGTATGAACTATGAGTTGCATAAACATCATTATAAGCATGAAAGGTACAATGTTTGTAAGGTGCTATTTGGGTGAAAACTGACAGAGGGATATCCAGTAGGGCCTCATGTGCTCAATATGATTGGGTATATGAATCATCTTGAAAGACTGGGATTTCCTTTAGATCAAGAGTTGGCCACATATATGATTTTACAATCGTTGCATGAATCATATAGCCAGTAATAGAGTGTTATCACTTGAGTAACATGGCTAGACCACTGTCAGAGTTGTTTGACATTTTGATAACTGTTGAATCACAAATGAAGATGGACAAATCTGAGATGATGATCGACAGAGTTGAGTCCAAGGACAAAGGAAAAGCCAAGAAGTGTTATGTGGCTAACACAAAGTCCAAGTCTTCTGCACTCAAAATAAGGAAAAGGATAAGGGAGCCTAGGAAGATGAATAAAGGGATTGAGATCTCTGATTTTGGTAATTACATTATCAAGATTAACTTCATTACTTCTTCATCATAGGTACTTGATACCGGATGTGGATCACACATTTGTTGAAATGTGAAGGATCTGAAAGAAGTAGACCTTTAGAGAAAGGTGAGGTCGAACTACATGTTGCAAATGGTGCAAGAGTTGCAGCCAGTGCAGTTGGAAACTATGAGTTAACTCTACCAAGTGGGCTTGTAATAGAGTTAGAGAACTGCTATTATGTACCTTCAATTCATAGGAACATCGTATATGTATAATGTTTGGACAATAAAGGATTTAAATTTCTATAAAGAATGGAAGATGTTCTATTAGTAAAGATGGGATCTTTTATGGAAGTGCCCTAATGTCTTGTGGTCTATACTTGATAGATCTAGAGACAGGAGTGTATAACGTAAATACTAAAAGACAAAAACTCAACAACTCAAAGAAAACATAGCTTTGGCATTGTTGTCTAGGGCACATTATTGAGAATTTCATATCTAGACTCCGCAAAGATGGTTATCATGACTCTTTTGATATTGAATAAATAGAGATATGTGAATCTTGTTTGTTGGGCAAGATGACCAAGATGCCCCTCACTGGAAATAGTGAGAGGGCTAATGACCTATTAGGAATCATACATATTGATGTGTGTGGCCCTTTTAGAATAAACTCTAGAGGTCGGTATAAGTACTTCATTACCTTTACTGATGATTTTAGTAGGTATGGCTATGTTTAACTGATGAAACATAAGTCAGAAGCTCTTGAAAGGTTCATAGAGTTTATGAATGAAGTACAAAACCAACTTTGCAAAAGTATTAAGGAACTTTGTTCTGATCGAGGTGGAGAATACTTGAACCAATCATTTAAGGACCTTTTGTGAGCCTGTAGTATTGTATCACAATGGACTCCACCCAGAACACCACAACATAATGGTGTATTAGAAAGAAGGAATCGTACATTGCTAGATATGGTGCAATCTATGATGAGTTTTGTTGATATTTCGATAACCTTTTGGGGTTATGCTCTTGATACCATAGCGTATATACTTAACTGTGTACTTTTAAAATTGGTTCAAAAGACATCATATGGCATATGGTATAGTAAATGTCCCAATATGTCTTTTATGAAAATTTGGGGATGTGAAGCTTATGTTAGAAAAATGTTTTCTGAAAAGCTTGGCCCTAAGTCTGATAAATGTTATTTTGTTGGATATCCTAAGGAGACCAAAGGATATTACTTTTATTCACAAATTGACAATAAAGTGTTTGTTGCCAGAGAGGTTGTATTCCTAGTGAGGGAATTTATTTCCAAAGGAATCAGTGGGAGGAAAGTAGAACTCAAAGAGGTTCAAGACCAACATGAGAACATTGAACCGATAGATGTACAAGAGGAACAAGAGACTCACAAAGTGTTGTAGAATCTCAAATTACTCAAGTGACACAGGAACCTCATAGATCAAGTAGGACACACCTTGAACTTGAGATATTTGGATATCTTGTGACTCAGGAAGGCGGTGAATTGGTCATAGATGATGAGCCAATTACCTATCAAGATGCTACTGAGGGACCAGAGTCTGAGAAATGACTTGAGACCATGAGATCCAAGATGGAAACCATGTATACCAAAAAAGTATGGACTTTGGTGGATCCTCCTAAAGGGGTAAAACCCATAGGGTGCAAGTGGGTCTTGAAGAAGAAGACTGACATGGATGGAAAAGTTCAAACCTATAAGGGCAGATTAGTTGCAAAAGGTTTCAAAAAAATTCAAGGTGTTGACTATGACGAAACCTTTTCTCCAGTGGGGATGGTTAAGTTCATCAGGATCATGCTTGCTATTGCATCTTATCATGACTATGATATTTGGCAAATAGATGTTAAAACCGCATTCCTTAAGGGGAATCTAATTGAGGATGTATATATGACACGGTCTGAGGGTTTTATAGATCCAAAAATTTCAAATAAAGTTTGTAAGATGCAAAGGTCAATCTATGGATTGAAGCAAGCATATCAGAGATGGAAACTTCATTTTGATGATACATTCAAAGAGTTTGGCTTTATTAAAAATGAAGATGAACCTTGTGTGTACAAGAAGGTTAGTGGGAGCACGGTTGTATTCCTCATATTGTATGTGGATGACATGCTATTGATGGGGAATGATGTTCCTACTTTACTAAAGAAAAAGACATGACTTGGAAATACATTCTCTATGAAAGACTTGGGAGAAGCAACCTACATCCTCAAGATAAAAATCTATAGAGATAGATCAAGAAGACTTCTTGGACTCAGTTAGAGCACATACATTGATAAGGTGTTGAAGCGATTCAGCATGGAGAACTCAAAGAGAGGAAACCTACCTACATTGCATGGAGTGACCATCTCTAACATTCAATGTCCTCATTCTTGTGAAGAAAGGGAGTGCATGAGTGAGATTCCATATGTGTCAGCAATTTAATCAAACATGTATAGAATGGTGTGCACCCATCCAAATGTTTTGTATGCTTTGAGCATGATGAGAAGATATCAGTCAGATCTAGGTGATGCTCACTGGACAACCATTAAGAACATCGTGAAGTACTTGAGAAGGACTAAGGATCAATTCTTTGTCTATGGTGGAGAGGAAGATTTGGTGGTAAAATGTTACACCGATGCAAGCTTCAAGACTGACAAAGATGATTATAAATTGCAATCGAGATTTGTGTTTTACCTAAAAAATGGAGCTATGAGTTGGAAGAGTTCCAAGCAAGAGACAGTTGTCGATTCTACAATAGAGGCTAAGTATATTGTCGCATCAAATGCAACAAAGGAAGTTGTATGGATCAAGAAGTTCATCTCTAAACTTGGGGTCGTTCTGAACATCAATGACGTAATTGAGTGATATTGTGACAACAATGGAGATATTGCAATAGATAAGGAACCTAGATTGCATCAGTGTTCTAAGAATATACAAAGGCAGTTCCATATCATATGAGAGATCGAACAACAAGGAGATGTAAATATTTGTAGAGTACCAACTGAAAGCAACATTGCTGACCCCTTGACAAAGTCACTTTTGCAGCAGCAACATGACGGTCATGTTAGATCACTCGATATACGATACATGGGTGATTGGCTCTAACTAAAAATGGGAGTCGTTTGGTGGATATGCCCAAAGAGATAATCATGTGATTATTGTAATGACATATTGTAAATGATTTTATTATTAATAAAAGGCAAGCTTCTAATTTATTCTACTTTCCACTTATGAGATAATGATATACATAATAAATGTCTAAAGAATGATACTACTCAATGACGTATGTCTTAAAGTACGTGACTTGGAAGAATGAGATCATATGGATGCTAAGAGTATATACATTCTCATTATGTCCCTAGTCGGTTGTTGTGGAAGGTAAATAGACAGCAATAGCACATAAGATCAGAGTGTGAGTTGGTTGATGATATAGTCTCATTAGTCATGATATGGCGATATCAAACCAAGCACATAGATACTTATTGGGGAACAGTGTATCGGATAGACTGACTATGAGACTGACGCATGAAAGCCATCATAATAGAAGTCATAGTTATCTCTCACAGTGATGGTGGTGGTTGTAGTTCTTAGACCTGAAATCACTACACTCATCACATGTTGTTCAGTACACTTTGACATCATCAAATGCAGTCCCTGAAACATGGGTTTTTATAAAGATGATGATTGGGTGATTGTAACACATGGGGATTGACTATGAGTGATAGATATGGGATTTTTTCCCTCCTCAGGGAATATGATATCCTAGGACTCTTGATTAGCAAGACTGAGAAAAGAATGTATGCACATGTGAGTCAATGTGTAATATTGATCTTACATATATCTCATACAGTATGCTCTGGTTCAAGGAATAAGATTGAATAATAATTAGGGTGACTACTCCATGCCTCTAGTTCAATCTGGATATCAGTGACAATGGAACTATACAAACACTATAACATCATACACAGATTGTAGGTTGAAGTTGTTCTCTAACTTTGTGTTTACTTAGGTAGCAATGATGTGTGACTAGGGACCGCTCATTGCTTGTGATGTCATAAACTGGTATGGACATTCACTGTCAACATAATATGGGGCCTATAGGGTCACACGCATAGGAACTCATCTAGAAGAGGAATTGAATCTTTAATGATGATTCAATTAATTGCTAAAATGTTTAGGTAATTGATTCACGCAACAAATAGCCTGACAAGACTGCCAAACATCCTTCTCAAGTGTTGAGATGGGGGTCTAGAGAGTGCCAGACGGCTGTCTCAAGTGTTGAGATGGGTATCTAGATGTAAAGTTGATTCGAGTTGAAATTGGCTTTGGATGAACCATTCGGCCTGATTTGGCTCACCAGATGACCATTTGGGTGAGCGAGATGGTTGTCTCACATGAGCGAGATGGCTGTCTCACGTGAGCGAGATGGTCGGCTCGGTCGAGGGAAGGTTCTAGATATTTCCTATTTCGTTTCAATTGCACATGACTTGTTGTGCAAGAAATTTAATATGGGATATTAATTAGAAACAAATTGCCAATTTTATGTACAACTAGGAAGCAGCCAAATAGCCTTTTGGGCTATGCCAAATGACCATCTAGGCTATCATAGGTTGTGATATTTCTATAATTGTTGCAAAAATTCAAGATCTTTTGGTCCCTTCCACTCCTACATAGACTAGGAACCTGGACCCAAACCTTTCCTATAAATAGAGGGGTATTGGGGATTTTCATAACACAACATAGACAATTGAGAATCATTTTCTCTAACAAATGATGTCCTCTCTGGTTTTGGTAATCAAGAGAGCTCAGGTAATTCCACCCGACTAGGGAGGGATAGCCAAGGGAGAGAAACAACTGAGATCATTATTGTGGGAGAGCAAGTTGGTGACTAGTACACCAATGGGAGGGACAACTCATTCATGTCCATTCTAGCAAGATGAAAGGAGTTCTAGTTGGCCCCTATGGACTACTCTAGAGGCAGGAGTCATTTGGTTGTTGCTAGGAGGGAAACATCAACTCGCAGTCTATGACGAGATCAGAACAGTCGTTGCAGTAGTTGTCTGAGTCTGCTGTCCTGGGAGGAGCAGTTAGACGAGTCCAGTTCAATTAGGAGCTGCATAGACATCATCTAAGATAGAGTATGCATCTACATCAATGAGGAGTGTCGCTGGACCTGCTCTAGGACTAGGTATATATTCATGAAACCATCCTTCTCATTGCATAGTTATTGATGTGATCTGCTAGTTTATGGGAAATATGTTAGTAAAAAAATTGTTTCCACCACCTACCTGATGTCATATTTTCCTACATATTTATGATCTCCACTGTAGGTAAGTTAAAATTCCATATGCAAAACTTATTTTAATTAGTATTCACATGGTCAACTTAGATGAGTTCATTCCTTATCTTAGTTAGGTGATTGTTATATCCATCCAACATTTATTGGTAAAGCTATAAAGATTTATTTGATGCATCTATCATTATGCTTGAACAACCATTATACTTGAATTACAACCTCAAGTCTATAGGTCACATGACTCCACCCCTTAAAAGTTTTAACCTAGTAAGCTAAACTAGACAAAACTAAAGGTATTAGGATTGCATATACATATTTTGATGGTGAATGTGTTAGGTGTTTATATTGTTCATAGATCATGCATATAACCCCATATTTCACAGTCAGCTAGGGTTGAGTTTCATGTCCTTGTTCACATCTCAAAACTAACTACCATAGTGTACAAAATAGTAGATCAAATAAACCTTTAGATAAAGTCACATATTCCTAGTTACCACTTCATAGTCAAATCTAGGGTTGAGATATCTATTCTAACTAATTTTTGGGTTTTTCTATCAAGAATTAATACATCCTTTCATTGTGACTTAATTTAAGAAAACCTTGATAAAATCAAAAATTTTACATATAATATTTAAAGAAAAATAATTTTATGGAAAAACTTTGTGATGTAAAACTAAAATTGGCACCAAAGTTGATGTGAAACCGAATCATGATTTCCATTTAAGATCTCACTATCACACTACCTTAACATCCTCATAATATAACACCATCCTCAAGTCGAACCTCCTTATTTACAAAGATACATCATAGGGTATGAGCAACCAGAACCTCATCACATTAGGGTTTTCCAATCATGATTGTTATGTGTACCACATATGATTCTAAATCGACCTTTCGGCATCACATGAATAATATAGGTCAAGGGTAAACATCTCACTTAGAGAGTGACAATATAAGGTAACGGTTTTAATTAGGGGGACAAATTTGAAATTCAGAATCCAACTACCATTACTCTAGTACCATATTGTAAGGAGTGGGAACTGAGAGGGGATCCACTCCCTACTTAATTTGAGGGAAAAAAATTATCTATCCAAACTTACTAACAAGCATGCTTGAATAGATGTAAATGTTTCATTTCTCAAATGATGGTATACAGAAAGACCAAAGTGTAAAAACAGAATAATAAATCGTGACTATATTTAATTTATTAGAGTTACATAATATTCTCCCACTAAGGGGCTTACATGAAAGTACAACATCATTGTGATCTAAGTAGAGGGATATCTAAACAATATCAAATCTATCTCCCATTAAGAGTTAGCTCTTTAAGCCAGATCCAGGTCTGCATGTCATGTTCTCCATGTCCTACATCTGGGGTGGGAAGCATACCCCAGAAGATAAGACAAAAATGGAAATTGTCACCATAAAGCTGGTATGAGCATATTAATCAGGGATCGAGAAATGCAATGGAAAAAGAACATCAAATATAAAAAAGATTCCCATAGAAGAGGGAAATACTATCCAAGTAGATGTCAAAAAGAATATAAATCTCAAAATGATGATAAGCAAGTCAATAGATGAGGCATTTATTGAAAAGGATATGATTAACAAAAGAATTTTTTTCCATATAACAATATTAACAAATCATAATCAATGCATGTAAATAATAAGACTACTTTTATTTACGTAGGGGTGAGACCCATAAAAATCTCAAACCTAAGTTGGTGGAAAGGTGTACCCAATATATAAAATATGAGCGAGAAGGCCAACTCGAGATGGAAAGGCACACCCAAAAATTATGGTAGTACAAATGTACATGATACTATAAATAAATGTAGTCTATTTGCACACACACCAAAATATAAAGACAAGAATAATTCTTGTCAATCTAAAATAATAGAATGAGAACACCCAATAGTTATAAGGTGGGGTCAGAGGACTCATAAGCAAATATGCAATCATGTCGACAAATAAGGTCCAACATAAGATCATAGAGTCCACCACAAGGAGATTAGGGTATCAAATACTCAAACCATATTCCAACAAGAATATCCAATAAAATATTCATATCATCAAACTCATATGTGTCAACCTCCAAAAGGAGAGAGAAAAGTGTATAATGCATTGTGTATCAAAGGCAAGAGAGAGATGAAACATAGGTCTTTCACTACTATATAAATGAGATATTGTGTTGCTCATTTTAGGCATAATGCATAGGTTAAAAACTGACAACCAAGTGGTAGATGGTAAAACTCAAGGCGTTCTTCATCGGTTCCACATTATAGTAAAATTGACAATGTAACACACAACAAGTGATGAATTTGTGGTCTCCTTTGACCTTTCCTTCTCGGTTATATGAACATACCCGATTCCTTTAAGCTAATTATGCAACGAAAATGGTTTCCTATGATAGTTCCTCATCAGTTGAGTAATGAGAAATAACTGACGCTGAATAGCTTGACATTGATTCTATCAGTGATTGAATAGTAAAAAAATTATGTATACTATGTCGATTTACTGTACAAGTAACCGATGTAAAATCTATATGTAGTCGGTTATTTATAAATAACTGAAGAGAAATGTCTATGTTTTTTATATAGCAAGTGTGCAGACCTGTTGTCTGGTTGTTAACCTGTCTGCTACTTGCAGTTCTTCAAAACTGAAAGTTTTGAAGAACTACATGCCTCTACAAGCATTATATTTTAAAAATAGGTTGGAAAACCTACAAGAATAAAGATATATATATATATACATATATATATACAAACAAAATATCACAATGCATTGGATACAATAGGCACAAACACGCCAGCAAACCTCAACATTCTATCATTTTTCACTTCAAAAGCACACACATATCGATGAATTCATAGCTCAATTGATTCATTTCTCAGTCACACATTCAATTTCATACATATGCACAAATACACATCATTATCTTCCTCATGTGCTTCACATTCAATTCACACACATATATGCACTTCATAATCAATTCACACACACAAATACATATCAACATTAGTTTCCATCTCAATTTTTAAGTCCACAATATAATAATATAATAAACAAAAACATGACATCAAAGTTTGAACTATAAAATTATCAATAAACCTTCTCATTCATCGTTCAAGTCCATATGTTTGATGAAGTAGTCTTCCCACTGTTCACATAGGCCATTCAGCTACTCCAATGTATTCAGAAATTAGTTTCAAAAACCTACAAAGAGAATGAGACGTAATTATAATTAGATTTGATTATTTGTATTATCAAATGAGTCAACTTCATTAATATGCTCTAAGACTAATAACATGACCTTATGTAAGTATTTGATATGTTGTGTGTGCATGACAATAGAATGCATGAACATCATCACGTAATATGTGTGTGCCCAATCATTGTCTTGTATAGGGCCATGTAATTCTATAGTTACGTTAATAAATGTAATCAAGTAGAGTTGTAATATATATATATATATATATGTGTGTGTGTGTGTGTGTGCAATTGGAATGAGAAGACTACATCAATATTCTTTCAAGTTACTAATTTATTTTTCTTATATACTTTCCCTCTTCCGCTACGGAATGCTTTCACACCCATATAAGTTAAATTAATTGATATGTTGCATTATTAAAATTCCATATGATGCAAACATTACTAAACATGTTGAGCATGAAAAAGCTATACTTATGTGTGAACGCCAATTTCATTGGATTTTCCTCATTTGGTTTTAGTTTTATACCTGAAGGGTCAAAGAAATACACATTCTAAGTCTCTATAACAATCACTAACAACTACTAATGCTTACTTCTGGGTGAATAGAAGGCCAATAAAATAAAATTTGAATTCCACAATGAATTGTATTCAAAGTTAGACATATAAAAAACAAGCCCAAAACTTACACAACATTTAAGGGAGTACTGATCACGGTCTTGGAAGCACCAAAAAACTGCATTGTGGTACTCACATAATATTTAACGTCACTTGAACCTATAAGTACATTGCTAATCAATGAAGACATTAGAAATGCCACATTTGCTATTCTGAACTCAGCATCTGCGTAATACAAAAGACTATATATATATATATATATATATATATATATATATATATATATGTGTGTGTGTGTGTGTGTGTGTGTGTGTGTGTGTGTGTGTTTGTGTGCAATAATCAGTTAATATATAGGAAATAATTAAAAAATATGTATTCTTCACATACAATAGGGTATTCAGACCCATCATGTTCAAAGTTGTATCACTGATCTATTTAGTCATTGATATTGAAATAGCTCAGGAACATCTATCATCATTATAATAATGTCGCGATCTATACCTATATTTCCTCCCGAAGGATAATCACCATTGTATTTGATTGGTCTATATTGTCTAACCATCGTGTTGGCATCTTGCAGCTAAGGCCTAAGGAGTCAAACAACTCTTTTGAAATAAAATGTGGGGGCAGAGGCCTCAGAACCCTAGGGGGGGCTTCTTAGCTGTTGTGGGATGCATGCATGTATTCTCATATTAGCTTTTGATTATTATATAAATTTCAATGTACATTTGTCATACCTCAAGAAATATAATGAATCATTTGGGCCACCCAGTAAATTCACCTTCTACCTCTCCAACTGTGGTGGCATCCGGGTGCTCATATGGGAGAGGTGTGTCTCTCATTGTTGGAATGACGTGTATGATGACCAAACAAACATGAGCAAAGAGGAAGGGGAATACCATGAACCATATCATTGATAGAAGCCTTAACATCTGCCATGACATTGTATAAAGAAACATCAATGGCAAGATGACATTTGTTGGCCATCTACAATTTTATGAAACACAACATTTAAATTGACACACATATATATTGGCTTGAGGGGTTATTTTCTAACAATGTATATATAAATCAACTTAAATTGAATCTTACCCTGGTTGTCCCATGCGGGTCTGAAGGACTACTCTCAATACACTCCATCGGCGTGTGACATTGTACATGTTCTGTGATTGTTGGAGGATCTTACGTAGCCTGATAAGCCTTAAACTCCTTTAAGGCTGCAACTATCAATTTTTGCACATCCTCTGTATTCATTCCCCCTTTCTTAAAAGATTTGCACTTTTGTTGGAACATGCCAAAAAAGATTTTATCTGATACCCAACTCTAGTGGCCCTAACACATCTAGGATGTTATTTCGTCCCTTGAGAAACCTTCAATTCATCATGTGTGTCTTGAGGGATGAACTTTCCCTCCTTTGTTTGGTCACCCAACTCCAACTATTCATCATCAAAACCTACTAATCAATAAAATTTAACAATCTAGTGAAAAAAGAATATGGACATATTGTGAGACGAAGAAATTTACCATTTTTTAAGTCACCTCATGTGTTTCTAGGATGGGGATATCTCTGGCATCAATTTTCCTCACATCTATCCACTCAATATAGCAAGGCAACTGTCCTAGAAGTACAAGAAGACTCAGCAATGGAAGGAGTATAAGTAGAAGGCACTTTCTGTTGCTCTCTCATCTGGCGGTGTTTATGAACCCAACCAGTAGTTGTGCACATTCTTATCATGCCTATCTTTTTTAGCATCATGAATGGCCTCATTAATTCAATAAGAAATATTATTAAGTTACCATAATAAATCATAAAAATATAAATCATTTATTAAAAAATAGTGTTAAATAATCATAATAAATCATAGAAATGTAGTTAATTAAATACCTTGAATGCATCTATTATTCTCCGTTGAACAAACTCCTTCAAATCATCTTTATCAATGTAGTTCCATTTAAGAGTGGGGTCTTGATCCTTCTTGTCTCTAAAGATGTAGTATCTTGTGAGGATTGTCCACCATTCTCTGTGTCTTCTTTTAATGAGCTGCATAAAATATTTGTGATGTAGATTTTTATCAAGCTCATACCGGCCCCAAAAACGTTCGATATGCACTTATATTTAGAAATGTTAAAAGAAAGAATAGAAAAATATTATAAAAATGTAAATACATTTATCACACCTATAACTCCCTCCAGATTAGGTCTTTGTTGTCCATACTCACTTGTCTCCAATTCTCAATAAGGAGATGCACTTTGCTTTGACCAAGGACTCCACAGTAGCTAACAAACTCTTTTGTAATCGGCATGCCCGCTTCATTGAATTTAGTGATGCCCTTCCTCCCTTCCCTATTTGTGATAATTTTCATCCAAGTAATCCTTCTTTTACCTTTTGATTTATCAGTATCGCCAGCTCACTGGTCATGACACTCAGTAGAATCCTCACGCTTAGACTCCTGACGCTCAGGATCACTGTCCTCCTGGTCAAATATCATATATAAAATCAAAAGTAAACATATATATGACAAAAGTTATATCACATATAAAAAGTAAAATCATATATGAAAGAGTCATATCACTTATTAAAAAGTAAAATCACATATTAGAAGTCAAACCACATATGAAAAAGTCAGATCACTTCTTTTGAAAATTCTTTCCTTATACCCATTTCACATAGGTCCATTTTGGATTTAATGCCATCGTTAGTCTTACCAAGGGTATATTCAGTAGGGTACCAATAATGCCATCACAAACATTTTTCTCAATATGCATGGCATCGATACAATGTCGAACTATCAAAGAAATCCAATAAAGAAGATCCTAGAATATCAACCTCTTTTTGAATAAAGACTTTTCACCTGTGTGAGTAGTACATAGTCTATTACTAAAATGATTTACAATGTTGTTTACTCTTGCATCCTCCCCTAACATAGGTTTAGGGCACTCCATTCATTAGTTGAGTCATTGAATGATTTACACAATTTTTGGTAATGATGCACCTTTGGCAGAAACCTTCGATGACCAAGATATGCAATCTTACCACCATGTTTCAGTCAGATAAAATCTATATTTTCCTCACATATAGGACATGCCTTGGTTCCTATGACATTATAGCCAAACAATTCTCATAAGTAGGAAAGTCATTAATAGTGCAAAACAACATAGCATGTAAAGTAACCATCTCTCTACATAAAGCATAATAAGTTATCACACCTTCTCCCATTAGTTTCTGTTAGTATATTTGATTAGTTGGGGTTAATCCCATTGTATTTTCCCTTTTCTCTAATTAGGCCATGTACTCTCTGGATCCTATATATAGGAGACCCAACATTCTTATTTTAATACCAAACACACTCCTATTTTCATGGTATCAGAGCAATACCCTAAATCCCATCCTCCCTACCCCTTCCATTCCATTCCTTTGCTTTCTTGTCTCCTGGCCGATGACTGTCGATCTAAAACTCGTAACTCCTTTTCTTTCCTATTCAATTAGCTTTTGATTTGCCACAATTTGACGGTTGCGTGAAAGAGCATTGCTATGATGGCTGCATGAAAGCTGCCCAACTAGGAGCCGCAACTACAGAAAATTTATCATGTATTAAAGACAATGTTGTCTGTCATCCTTAGAGCCACAACAATCATCATCTACTATCAAAAAGTCCTTTTTTTTGCTCCATCTTATTTCAGCCACAAGGGACTTTATGTGGTGTCGTACTTGGATCAATACTGCTTTGTGTTGATGCCAGTGCCAGTCTCGATTTAGATCTTGTGTATGTGTGCTTCTAGTTACCTACAACAATAACAAAAAAGTAGTAAAAAAGACCATGTGTTGATTTATAAAGCATCAAAAGCAAAAGGGGCAAAGCTTTATTTTTTCTTCATGTCCATTTGGTTCCCCTAATCCACATGGCTGAGTGCTTTTCTTAAAATTAGGGTTTTTTGTTCATATATCCTACCATTCCATCAATCCAGTAGAGCTTTCTATTTTCCTATCAAGATCCATTCCGGTAGTGCTAATCCTCTTTCTACCGAGTTTTCATTCCAGTAGTATTTTTGTTCTATTTTATTTTTTGTATCATGCTACATTTAAGTACCTTTACTTTTATTTGTACCATGCTACAAACTGGTACTTTTATTTCTATTTGTGTCGTGCTAATTCTGGTACTTTTTTTCAGTTTGTAGTGTGCCATTATATGGTACTTTACTCACCTCATCATGGGTGATGTTTCTAAGCCAACAATTGTATACAACGATATGCTACATATATCTTTCATTAAACTTAACGATGACAACTTTCTTTTATGGATAAACATTGTCCAAATATTTCTTGAGTCTCAGGGTAAACTCAAATTTATCACCGATGACTCACCGGTTGTTCCTGACAATGCCTGGGTGACATGCAACAGTCAAGTGCTCTCATGTATGTGGGCATGCATGGAGTCAGAAGTGGCTGTCAAGTACATGTGGCACTGAAATGCCAAGACTATGTGGGAGGAGATGAAGCAGTTCTTCACTCAAGAGGACAATTGTTTGTGTATGTACAACATTATGAGCAAGATCTTCTCTGAACAACAAGGAGAGTATCCCTTTTCTAAGTATTTTGACTCTATGAAGGCATTAGCAAACAAACTCAACTTCTTCTATCTGATAAAGTCTACTGAAGTCACCAAGGAGCGGGAGACTCTCCTCATTAGACGCTTCCTCAACGGACTTCATCCTCTCTTTACTACTATTCATCAGCTACTCCTAATAGGTGCGACCCTTCCATCCATGGACTAGGCATATGTATGCCTGGCCAGTCTGAAATACTTGCTCCTCACATTTCTCCTACTGCTAAATCTGAACCTCCATCAGCAATGGCTGCAGCGGCCAGAGGTCGTGGTCATGGATGAGGCCAACACCCAAAGTGTACTTATTGTGGCAAGTTGGGCCACATTGAAGATGACTACCATTCAAAGCATGGAAATCCAACACATTACGACATAGGATGTGGCAGAGGCTTTTCCCATGTTGCTCAAGCTCCTGACAACATTAGTCAAACATCTGCCCCAACAATTGATCGTGCACCTCCTCAGCCACAAGCATCTTCTCAAGCTTCTCATGTCTCGTTGTCACATGAGGAATATGAACGCCTTCGCTAAGCTTCCCAATATTATAGGGAATCTCCCCTCCACAATAGTATTACCGCTTCTGCATCTTTAGATTGGCAAGTCAGATATCTACCTATAGCCTGTTCTTTTGCCCATCTAGCCACCGCTTCTCAAGGTAACGTTGGGGTGTCAATTCTTGCTTCTAGTTCTAACTAGATTATGGATTCAGGTGCGACTCAATATATGACCGGTATGCCCCATCTTTTAACCACATCTGATTCGTTTATCCCTTGCTCCTCTATCACCATGGTGTATGGGTCGGTTAAATGAGTAACCCAGTGTGGCACTATTCCTATGTCTTCTAAAGTCAAGTTGACTGTTATCCACTTTGTTCCAAACTTTCTATACAATTTGATGTTTGTAGAAAAAACTTTTGATTCTATCAAATGTTTCATAACTTTTGGTCCATCTGGTTTAATATTACAGGATTGAAGGAATTTGATGATGTTTGGGCAGGGTGTATGCTTTGGTGATCTCTACTACTTCTCCACCACCCCTCCATCTGACCACAAGCCCTTCTTGCATCCACACCACTTTATCTACATCTACATCCTAACCATTTACCTTTAGACAAGCTTAAACTATTAGATAGTTCTTTATCTTCATGTTCTTATGTTTAGTGTAATGCTTGTCAGCTAGGAAACCATCATCGTGTGTCATTCTCGGCCCGTATTTGTAAATAATCATCTCGTATGTTTGATTTAGTTCATAGTGATGTTTGTGGTCCATTCAGAACTACTAGTTACAATGGCTATAGATATTTTCTTACATTTGTGGATGATTTTTCTAGAATGACATGGATTTACTTACTTCCTACTCATGATGAAGTCTTTACATTCATTCATGAGTTTCATAAGTTGGTTTTAGTTCAATTTTCAACATCCATTAAGATTCTTCGAACTGACAACGCCCTTGAGTATACCCAAAAGGTTGTCGCCTCCTTTTGTCGTGACGTAGGAATGATTCATCAACACTCATGTGCATACTCTTTTTTTTTTGTCGGTCAAAAAGTGTGTTACTAGGAAACCAAAACTTTGGTACAAAAGTGCCCCTAAGGGAAAACTTTATCCTTAAATCTCCACGCAGAGAGATTAAAGAGGATCGAAAAACATAGAAAACACCAGACTAACAGGAAAACATAACCAAGATAAGCCTCCATCTAACTAGACTGAAACTACAAAATAATAAGGAAAGCCATACAAACATTACAATAAACCCCACCCACAAAGTTGTAAGGATGAATCTCCTCATTACAGATAGAAACAGCATAGAGAGACATATCAAGTCTCTTGCTTAACGCATCCCAGCAGCTGGAAGCACCAACAGATGAACATAAAAGAAAACAAGAGCTGCCACCCCCTGTCTCCTTTCCAGGATCAATCTGAAATCAGCAACCCTGATTCAACACTCCTAAGAAACCAGAAAGACCACTGAGATACAGGAGAGAAAGCAGCAGAATCCATCCACATGTTGACCATCAATAAATGTCCTTGAGTTGGGCCCTACCTTTCCTCCACTGACGTTTGAATCAATCCCTGAAGATGTGAATTCTAAGTAGATGTCCAGCTCCTCTTCATCAATCAACAACCACCAGATAACAGACCATGTGCCTCTCTGCTATACCAAGGAGCCTTGATTCGGAAGACCAAAAGAGTCCAGGATTGACTATAACAAAGTATCTAACACCATGAAGGTGTTACAACACACAGTGCTAGAAGGCCCAACAAGGAGCAGAAACGACCTGCCCCTCCCCTTTGAATCCAACCCCAACCAAGACTCCTGTGATCCACGGATGCGCCTCATCAAACGCCTAACGGGCATTCGAATTCGTAGCTACAGAAGAGCCACGCTAGATCTAGCAACATTAGATCGCCTACAGAAGAAAGCAAGACAGGAGAAGGCCACCGGAGGGGGGAAACCTTCAGTGCTACGAAATCATGTAGGACGGCCACGAATCTCAACCTTCATTGGGGCTGGAACACGTCATCGATCTGGTCAGCGACGGATCCAATCACCGTCAAAAGTACCAGGGAAAAGACAGGGTGGGGTTGGGAACCCTTCATCATCCAAGGGACCCTGGAATCGCTCGGAGGAGAGAGGGGGAAGGTACCTATGAAAGAAAGGAGAGAACCGTTCCAACACCTGCGAGATAGGGCGACGATGAGGAGGCCAAATCTGGTTGAGAACAACTCCCTTCCAACCGTCACGCTTGAACGGAGTGGACTCGACCAGGTCGACACGCCAATTCTTTAGCCCAGATCTGCTCCTCACGCGCTGCACAATCCTTCCCCAATCCGCGCTCCTGAGCCAACACCCTTCGACTGCTCCCTAACGCCAACGAACCACTACACATGCTCCTCACAAATCGGAAACATACCGAGAACTAAAGAGCCAGGGGGAGGAAAGCCTCAAGGGAGACACTCCCTCCCCCCAGCGGCAGCCGCCGCCGAGGTGTTCCTAGTGAGAAGGGAGAGCGATCCTTAGAGAGAGAGAGAGCCGGCCATTTCGCCCATCTGTGAGGAGCATGTGCATACTCTCCACAACAAAACGACATTGTCGAGCATAAAAATCATCATTTACTTGACATTACACGCTCTCTTCTCATTCATGCCAACTCACCTAAGTCTTTCTGGTTTGATGTTGTCCTCACTACTTGCTTTCTTATTAATCACCAACCTTCCTCTGTACTCAAGAAGCACACTCCTTTTTCCATTATTTATGCTCAATCCAAACTTTTCCCCCTACCACCTTGGGTTTTTGGTTGTGTCGCCTTTGTTCATTATTTTGATCCCAAAGCTGACAAACTTCCCTCCCAATCTATATGAATGGTATTTCTCAGTTATCCTTGTTCTCAAAAAGGATACAAGTGTCTTGAACCTAACTCTGGCAGAATCTATATCTCTACAGATGTCACCTTTCAAGAGGATGGATTTTTTTTATCTAGTTCACCCCCATCGATCATACTGATACTATAGTCTCATTGTCTGATCCATTCATCCCACCAATACCACCATCTCCACTGTCCCCAACACCAAACCAGCACATGGAAGATGAGTTATCATCTGCATCTACTTCATCATCATCAGTTCCAGACCAATCCAATCTACTGGTGGCACTACACAAAGGTATATGCTCTTGTACTATCAAGCATCCCATTTCCAATACTTGTTGTCTAGCATGTCTTTCTTCTTATGCATCATCCTTTACTACTACCCTGGACACAACATATGTCCCTAAGTGTCCAACATATTCTCTACGCCATCCTGGTTGGAAAGTTTCCATGATGGAAAAAATGTGGGCTCTCCACAAAAACAAGACATGTGACCTTATGACTCCATCAGTAGGAAAAAATATTGTAGGTTGTCGATGGGTTTTCTCTGTAAAGCATAAGTCAGATGGTTCTGTTGAAAGACTCAAGGTGTGCTTGGTTGCCAAAGAATTCACCCAAACCTTTGGAGTGGACTACTTCAAGACACTTTCTCCAATAACAAGGATTGCATCCGTCTGCATCCTTATCTCCCTTGCATCTCACCTTGACTGGCCTCTTTACCATCTCGACACCAAGAATGCATTTCTTCATGGATATCTCCAACAGGAAGTCTACATGCAGCAAGCGACTGAGTTTGTTGTTGGGGGCGTCTTCTTAAAAAGTATGTCATTTGAGATGATCTCTCTATGGCCTCAAGCAATCTCTAAGGTTCTGGTTCAACAAGTTAAGTGATGTTCTAACTCAGCTTCACTTTCAAAGATCAGCCACAGACCACTCCTTATTCTTCACTAAGTCCTCCAAAGGCCATGTTCTTGTTGCTATCTATGTTGATGACATTGTCATCACCGGCGATGATATGATGGGGATATCCCATCTCAAGAAGTCTTTGCATGCACATTTCCATACAAAAGATTTGGACACACTGTGATACTTCCTCAAAATTGAAGTCCTCCACTCATCCTCGAGGATAAGTCTATCATACCGATGCTATGTCTTGGACCTGCTTCAAGAGGCCAACATGGCAGAAACCAAACCAGTTTCTACCCCCATGGACTATCATACGAAGCATATGCATGAAGGAGAACTCTTTTCTGACCTAGAGAAGTATTGTCATATAGTTGGGAAGTTGATTTACTTAACTATTACTTGACCATATATTACCTATGTTGTTGGAATAGTTATCCAACATATGAGTGCACCACTCCAGGTCCATTGGTCCAGCGTTCAACACATTCTTCGTTATCTAAAGAGTGCTCCAGGATGAGGATTTCTCTACAAATGTTCAAAATCCAAGGTAATCACCATCTCTGGATATGCATATGTAGATTGGACTAGAGATTCTAAAGACCAAAGATCCACTTCTGGCTATTGTGTCATGATTGGCACTCACCCAGTTTCCTGGCAGAGTAAAAAACATGTTGTGATAGCTTGCTCCAGCACCGAGGCAGAATATCGAGCTATGGCTCATGCATGTTGTGATCTATAGTGGGTCTAGTCTATCTTGATTGAATTTGGAATTCCTTTTCAAACTCCAGCTACTCTATATTGTGACAACCAAGTGGCTATACACATAGCTAATAATCTAGTTTTCCATGAGCGCACAAAACATATTGAAGTTGATTGCCATTTGTGTGGGATCTAGTCAAAGCCAAACAAATCATCACTCCTCACATTAGGATAGGTGATCAAGTGCGTACATCCTTACCAAACATCTTCCTCCTACTTTATTCAAGTATATGGGCGTCAAGTTGGGACTTCTCAATGTTTACTCTCCAACTTGAGGGGGCGTCTCAGTATATTTGATTAGTTGGGCTCAAGCCCATTGCATTTTCCCTTTTCTCTAATTAGCCCATGTACTCTCTGGCTCCTAAATATAGGAGACCCAACACTCTTATTTTACTATTAAATACACTCCTATTTTCAATTTCTTTAGGTCATCAATCATAGGTTCAAGTTAAACATCAATATCATTGTCAGGTTGTTTGGGGCCCGATATTAGCAACGACATCATGACGTATTTATTCTTCATACACAGCCACAGAGGAAGATTGTCTACAACATTCATGATGGACCAAGTGCTATGTTGGCTACTTAATGTTCTATATGGAGTCATCCCATCAGTACAAAATATAAGTCTTAAATTCCTAGCTTCTTCGCCAAATTTAGGATACAATAAATCAATCTTCTTCCATTGAGGATTATCAGACGCATTTCTTAGCATACCACCTTTGTTTTTATTTACCTCTACATGCTAAGATAAATTTTGTGCATCTAAGGTATTATCAAACAAGCATTGAAACTATGTTATTATAGGCAGATATCACATCACCTTGGAAGGAGACTTGGTTTGGTCTTACCTTATGTCATCCTTATGTACCTAGACGCCCCATATTTCAGACATTCTTTCATATTAATATAGTCCTTTTGAAATGACACACAGTCATTTGGGCATGCATGTATCTTCTTATCCTCCATTCCCATTGGGCACAACATCTTTTTTATTTCATATGTTGAGATTGGGAGCTTATTATCTTCAGGAAGAATTTCTTTTTGCAAAGACAACAAAGAAGTGAAGCTTTTGTCACCCCATTACTGTTAGCCTTCAGAGTATACAATCTCAACACAGTGCTCAACTTTGTAAACTCAGAATAGCCTGAGTATAACAATTTCCTAACATCATGTAAAACGTTTCTAAATAAGGGAGGTGGATCTATGACATTTACCCCACAACTATCTAGCATCACATCAACCATGTCTATTGGAATTGGTTCATTCTCATCAACATCATCAATCATTTCTTCTTCGACACAACTACCACTACTGACATTAGTTGATCTCGTACTAGGAATCTCTCCATGCTAGTACCATTATGTACAGCCTTGTATAATCACACTGCACATGACATGATCTTTGATCATGTCAATAGTGTCAACTTTTAAGTTGTTACTACAATTCCTACAAGAGAAATAGAACATATCTCTAAGTTGTTTCCTATGTTCCTCTGCAAATCTTATAAACTCATTGTGACCATTAATAAACTATGGAGTTTAGCAATTTGATTTATCCATCCATGATCAATCCATTTCTATGATAAGATGGGAGACGAGTAGCTCACTAGGTTCTAACTAATAAGTTCATTTCAGAAGGAAAAAATATGTTTGAATTGGGATCTAATCATCTAGGAGCATTCACGTTCATGAATGTGAACCACCTATCCCATTCTTGAGCACTTAATCTCACTAGTAAGTGTACAATCTATGTTTGATTTCAATAAATTTTGGCAGCATTTCCTCGTAGTTCTCCAAGTACACTAATGTAGATGGGCAAACAACCATCTACATATGTACCCACAGAACAAAAGGGGAAATACTGTCAAAATTAAATGAAATTGAACACGCATTATACACGTACATTCTAAGTGAGATGAAGTGCTCAAGAACAGTCCCAAGTTGGGGACTATCCAAGGTTTACTCATAATGAGTAGATCTTGGATGGGTTTCTAGGCCAACGACACAGTTTAGAAATTAGGGTTTAGAATATTCTAATCGGGTATCTCATATATGCATTTTAGAATATACAATTCAACGCAATATCATTCAAATTAATCACAATATAATTAAATCTAGGGCAACAACATACTAGGATTTACATATAAATTTCAATCCTAATTAAGTACATATTTACATATATACATTTTCATCATGATCATACAATTCATCACAATCTAATTAAATCTAGGCCAATGACATATTAGGATTTACAAATAGTTTTCAATTCTAATCAAATACATAGTTACATATATGCATTTTCATCACAGTCATACAACTCATCACAATGTGCATACAATTCATCACAACTTCTAAAAATTCATATTTTTTATTAATCTCATCACAATTCACTATGATTTCTATTAATTCCATCACATTAGGGTAGCTAATTATATCCATCTCCCTTCCCCCTCTCCTCCTTTCTCCTCTCCTTGCCATGCCCTAGTATTATTTCTTCTCAAATTTGATAAGAAATCATACTAGTGCAGGGGAAGGAGAGGAGAGGAGGGAGGAAAGGGGGAATGGAAATGGAGACATCGTGGAAAGATAACAATAGGG
Source organism: Alisma plantago-aquatica (assembly GCA_963693085.1). NCBI lineage: Eukaryota > Viridiplantae > Streptophyta > Magnoliopsida > Alismatales > Alismataceae > Alisma > Alisma plantago-aquatica. The sequence continues at coordinate 940,129,743 of OY856412.1, read as the reverse complement.
GAAGCACCAAAGCAAGATCCTATAAGTGCCGAAGGGGGAGGAGGCAGAGCGCCGAAGGAGGAGGTAGAGCATCGGAGGAGGAGGAGGAGGAGGAGGCAGAGACCATGTGTGGCCTGTAGAGGCAGCTCTAATTGGCAGAGGAGGAGCTAGAAGTGACCGAGGTTGATGACGAACCAGCGGTGGGGGATATTGAGCACCAAAAATGTTATTGGAGGCCTTGATAGTGGTTGCGGAAAAAGAAAATCACCAAAGTCCAGAGTGATTTTTGCGTACGGGTAGGGGAAAGAGGGGTTTCTCGTACGGTTTGAGTAAGACATTCCTCGTAGGTTAATTAAAAAACTAACGGCCTACACCCTTTTTTGTCAGCTGAATTCAAAACACCGCCTGCAAAAAGTCAACTTTTTCGTCAAATGACTACAATATACCGATGCCTAACCCCGCATCGCAGATGCAACCTAGCCATACCAACGTTGTCAGTTAGGGTGAAGACAACCAACAAGAAACACCAATTTGTTTGGAAAAATTATCATAGGACACATGGTGTGTACATCTTTCTCATCAATTGTTGTAGATACAAACGACGAGAAACACCAATTGATGGGAAAATTTTCATGAGATACATAGCGCATACACCTCTTTACCCCATCAGATATTTATAAAGGAACCAATGATGTAGGTTTTTGGAGGCAAATAAAATGCCTCATAAAAAATTGTGCAAAATACTATTTTCACATGCAATCTATCACATTGGTTGCTTTGAGAAGCAACCGATGACAAAAATAAAATACAACACGTGTTTTACTTAGTTGGTCAACCATGATAGTTGTATTTAAAGAACCGACGCAATATTGTATACCGTCGGCTTTTCTTTAAAAAAAATAACTGACAAGATATCTTGTTTATGTACTAGTGTTTTCTCAATATAGAAGTAAGGGAATGCAACATACCTCATATTAAGTCTACATATATCCAATGTCAAAATCCTAATTCCATCTCAGTCCACAAGCAACCTATTAAAGGCATATATGAGATTAGGGTTAGGTTAGCATTAATTGTATCAATCCTAAAATTTAATTTATGTTATTATTGAAATTAGGTTATGAAAACCTTATGATCGGATAGATTATATTTTTAGAGCTTAGAACATATTTCAATTTTTATTTGAATTATAGATTATTATATATGAATTTTAGAAAATCTAGCCAATTAGATAAATCCATAAAATTCATGTACTTATTGTATTTGATTTAGGTGATGAAAGTAGTACCATTGGATAGAGAATAATATACTAATTCCAAAACCTATTTTATTTTATTTTCTCGATGTATAAATAATTTAATACGAATTTTTTGGTTCTGCACCAATCAAAAACTCAAAAAAAAAAAGATGTGTGTATGATACATTAACCATTTAAAAGCTAGAGTGGCATTTTGTTAAGAGAGATGGGGCAATACATGTATCAAATATATATCTTGAGTTATTGTACAATGTATTAAACCCTTCCTGGATGATTGGATATCCCTTATCCATTTGAGTTTCATCCCAGGAAGGACTCTACACAATAATGTTATCTTGTTGTAGGAAGTTGTCCACTCAATAGAGAAGATGAAGCATAAACAACAATCCACGGCGATCAAAATCGATATATTAAAGGCATACGATAATCTGAGATGGAACTTCATCTTCAACACCCTTCAAAGAATGGCCCTACCCAATACAATCACTCAAGTTATCATGGAGATCATCACAATAGGGAGGTCGTCCATACTACGGAATAGGGAGCTACTCAAGCCTTTCAAACCATCAAGAAGAGTCAAACAGGGGGGGCCTATCACCATACATGTTTGTACTATGCATGGAGAGGCTCAGTCAGGAGATTCGGAAGGAGGTGGATGAAGGTCGATGGAAACTGGCCCTATTCACAAAGAAGAAGATACCTCTCTCACAGTTGGCCTTTGCAGATTATCTGGTCTTATTCAGAGAAGCGTTGCTTGAACAGGCAAAATGTATTATGAAATGCTTAAATCGATTTGGAATGGCATCTGGCCTTTTTATAGCATGCAAGAAATTATCAATGTTCTTCTCGAAAAACACTACACTAGGGGGAAGGCAAAAATTTTGTAGAAAAATTATATGCCCCAGGCTAACGAGTTGAGTAAGAACCCGGGAATCCCAATTGTGCATAAAAGAAATGTGAAAGCACTATATTTGGATATAACTAATGGTTTCCAGGCTAAAGTCAATTCATGGGCAAACAAGACACTGTTCCTTACAGGTCGAGTCATGTTAGCACGAACTGCCCTGAATCCAACAACAATACATATAATGCAGGCCTCTAAAGTGCCAATTGCAGTGTGTGACAAATTAGATCATATCACTCAAAAATTTGTATGGAGTGGATCCATGGAGAGGAAAACAACTCCCCTAGTGGCCTGGAATAGGCTGCGATCTGACAAACATGAAGGGGGATTAGGGATGAGGACAACTAAAGAATTCAATGACGCATTACTTATGAAAATTGTCAACAAGCTACTAATTCAATCCAATTATGTCCGGAAACCTTTGATGGTGGCTAAATACATATTGAAGTAGTCACATAATAGAGCAGAAATAATAATCTAGAGGGGCATTTGGGGACTGCTAAAAATTAGTAGACATCATACGGGGATATCAGTAGGTAATGGATGGAACTCATCCTTACAAGAAGACCAATGACGCAGGTTGGCTCATAAACTGGGTGTGAATACGGGGCTAATCATACCTGAAGAACTACATGACTTGAAAGTATGTAGCATGGTGACTCCTGATGATCAGTGGGATGTCGGGTTTATCCATTAGTTTTTTTAATGAAGATTTGGTCAAGGAAATCCTATCACACCCTATACCCAAGGCAAACCTAGGGGATGATGAACACTACTGGATGGACCACCCCCATGGAAGATACTCAGTGAAGAAGATGTATAAAGAGCTCATCAAGGACAAAATAATGTGCACATATGGTGACTAGAGTAGGATATGGAAGCAGAACGTCCCATACAGAGTTAAGATGCATGTGTAGATCGTTAACCATAACAAGCTCTTAACAAATGATATGAAGAAAGAAAGGAGAATGGATGGCAGTGGTTATTGTGAGTGATGTGGTATTCATGAGGAATCTTTCCTCGATGCAGTGTGTGACTGCCTAGTGATCCAACCTTTATGGAGCTTGTTGAAACCAAATCTACCAACCAACTTTTGGTAGGGAAATATGGTATAGAGTAGGCAATGGAATTTAAATTTTATTATCATGTTCCCCATAAATTGTAGATCGCGTCAATAAATATAATGCAAGAAGGATGGTTTATGGGCTATACCTGGTCCTGGAGCAAGTCCAGTGACAATCCTCATCGTTGTAGATGTGCAACTCTAAATCCTAGTTGCACTGGGACTCGTCTGACTACTACACCTCCTAGTCTGCACCACGTACTGCAGCCACAACACGTCATCTTCTTAAGTAGCTCCTCTTGTCAAGGAATGTTGGTTGAAGTTGTCCTTGAAGCAACAAACAATGGCTTCTCACCTCTATGGTAGTCCACATAGACCGCCTAGAACTCTTGTCATCCTACTAGACCGGATAGGAAGGAGTTGTCCCTCTCCTTTGGTGTACTAATCACCGACTTGATCTCCCACAATGACAACTCTCAGTTGTTCTTTCTTGTGGTTGTCTCTCCCTTGTCGGGTAGGACTTTCCTGGGTTCTCGTGGTTACCACAACCAGAGAGGACAACCGTTGTCATAGGAACTGATTCACAGTTGTTTGTGTTGTAGTTATTCTTTGGGAAACCCCCAATATCCCTCTATATATAGGAGGGGTTAGGATCAGGGTTCCCAGTCCCAAACCAATATAGGACTAAAGCGGGAGTGGAAAGAATAAGTAGATATTAAATTTTCACAAAAATTCTATAAATTGCACAACCTACAATAGCTAAAATGGTCGTTTGGCTGAGCCCGACGGTTGTCTCACACGCGAGACAGCCATTTTGCAGTTTTCAGTTGTGTACGAATTCGGCAAATCAATTTCCATCAATGTTAGACATTGATTTCCTTATGCAACAAGTATTGCTCAAGAGAAATAGATTGGGAAGAAACTAGAACCTTCCCCGACCAAGAGGGACCATCTCGCCCATGTGAGACAGCCATCTCGGTTCACCCAAACAGTCGGCTGGTGAGCCGAGTCATGCCCATTTTTCCGGGTCAGTTTGTTCCATTGCTAATTTCAATTCACAACCAGGCCTGACACCCAGACGCCCGTCTCAACCCTTGAGATGGTCGTTTGGCACTTCTAGACGGTCGTCTCAACACTTGAGATGGGCGTTTGGTAGTGTTGTCAACATATTTGTTGCTTGAATCAAATGCTTAAACACTTTAGCACTTAATTCAACTGTTATTCAAAATCTGAACTCCTATTCTAGGTCAATACCTATGTGAGTGACCCTATAGGTTCCCATATTACATTGGCAGTGAATGTGTACAACAACTTATGACATCAAAAGAAAAGAGTGGTGTCTAGTCGCACATCATTGCTACCCAAGTAAATGGAAAATTTGGGGAACAACTTCAACATACAATCTGTGTATAGCGTTGCAGTATTTGTATAGTTCATTTGTCACTGATGTCCATATTGAACTAGAGGCATGGATCAGTCACCTTCATTATTATTCAATCTTATTTCTTGAACCAAGAGCAGATTGTCTGAGATATATGTAAGCTCAATATCACATATTGACCCACATGCACATGGTCATGCTTTTCTCAGTCTCACTTATCAAGAGGCCTAGGACATCACACTCCGGTAGGAGAGACAAATCCCATATCTATCACTCATAGTCAATCCCCATGTGTCAAAGCCACCCAATTATCATCATTATAATAAACCATGTTTTAGGATGGTGTTTTATGATTTCAAAGTGTACCCAACATGTGTTGAGTGTAGTGATTTTAGGTCTAAGAACCACAACCACCACCATCATTGTGAGAGCTGACTATGACTTCTATGATGATGTCTTCCATGTGTCAGTCTCACGGTGGGTCTATCCGATACATTGTTCTCTAACATGTATCTATGTGCTTAGTTTGATATTTCCATATCATGACTAATGAGATTAGTCATCAACCAACTCACACTCTGATCTTATGTGTCATTGTTGTCTATCAATCTTCCACAATGACAACTGATTATGGACATAATGGGAATATGTATATTTACTCTTAACATCTATATCATCTCATCCACAAGGATAGTAACTTGAATAAATACACCATTGAGTAATATAATTCTCTAGACATATTCATAATGTTGCATCATTATCTCACAACTGATTTAAATAGAATAAATTAGAAGCTTGCCTTTTATTAATAATCAAATCATTTCTACATGACATGCCATTACAATCATCACATGATTGGCTCTCTAGGCATATATAACCAACACTTTTACACTACAAGCAACACACAAGAATTGGGTCACACTTAACATGTGGCAGATTGGAGGAGATAATGAGTGGTGCTCATATTTCATGGTAGGCAAGAAACATCCAGGTGTTTGAAAACAAGAAAGTTAACCTGTGACAGCTAACCACAGAGATAAGAAGCTATGTCCACAATATTGAAGCATCTACACAGGACAGAGCATTGAAACAGCAGATAACACCAGAAGTAACATGAGTACCCTCCCCTAGAGGAGTGACTAATGTGGTAGTGGATGTAGCTTTACACAACAATTCTAATACTATGAGTGTAAGCTTTGTGGATAAATATGAAGGGTGTAGGTGGATTATAAGAGGTGCCCATAAGTTTGTGGGGTCCGATCCTCTCAAAGGGGAGTTACTAGCGATTCAATTAGGCATACAAGCTATAAATACCTGGAATCTTGGATGATGTGAGGTTGTTACCGACTCCCAATTGGCTATTAACTACAAACAGAACATGGTTGCATGCTCGAGCAAGTACATATCCTTAGTTCAGATAATTCAGCACTCAAAGAGAGATCGAGCCTATGGCACTTAAGAAGATCGAAAGGAAGGCTAATGCACCAGTTGATCTACTGGCGAAGTGGTTTCTAAAAGAAAATGGAGGGGTCTACAAGTCTCAACATGTCTAGCTTTTCTTGAAGACCTCATCCATAAGGATGCTCATCATGTAAATGCTTGATGTTTAATAGTATGTTGGCTAAAAAAAAGAACCTAGAGTGGCCCACTTGAAGTTTTCCAATTGGCTCGAGCCTATAGCCCACCAGGGGAAACAGCTGAGGTGTAAAACAAAAATCAACCAGTGGGCAAAACAATGGTTTTAACCCTTCAAGCAGAGATCAAACACGAACCGAGTAAAGGGTAATATGGAAAAAAGAGTTGCACTCATCTTGTTCCTCAATTTAGCAATGAAACCATTGTGAAAAGTGCATAACTTTATGAAGATCAAAGCCAGGATGAAGACCTATGATCATGGGCCGAATACTCACTCTCAACATCGCCAGTAGGAACCATAAGTCACTCATTCCATCGTGTTGGCCCCATCGACCCCTTTCCATAAGGTCCGAGGAAGCCGAAGATGGCAGTGTGGCCCGCCGTCGAGGCGGGTAGACTGAGGAACATGAAAGTGAAAGAAGAACCATAAATGATGAACCTGAGATCATAAATGACTTCAGAGGAACACTTTACTGGTGAAAAAATAGTTGGCCAAAGGTTTGAGGACTAAAATCATGGATTAGGAAAGTGGTTCATGGTGGAAGCAACCTATGAAGTAGAAAGGGGATACTTGTTATACCTCAAATTGGGGGTACAAAGCGATTGAAACAGCTATGACATACTCCTTACTGAGGTTCCTAAGTCTTGGTGGCGCTTATGGTGACCCTGAGAGAGTTTCCAGTACAAAGCGGGCAAGAAATAGGAAGACGAAGTTGGGGAAGTGAACCCAGAGACAAATAAGGGAAGGCAACAATGGGAAAAACTTTTTGAGGGCTTAGAGAAAGTATATAGAGATTTATAGAGGGTCTGATGATGTTGGAGTGTGTGAAGAATCTGAAAAAGGAAGGGAGCATAGGAAAAATAGGGGAAGGGAAAGAGGCACTTAATGCTAGGAGGATCGGGGCATCAATATCTTAGAAAATTAGGACAAGTCACTGTGGAATCGAACAAGGAAGGTGAAAGAGAAGAAATCACAAGAAAATATCAAGTAGAGAGAAAGAACAATAGAAAGGAAAATTAGGGTAGTTGTCATTTACTTTTTGTGAGAACACAGATGGGTCAGAGGTAGGAGATAGTTCCACCCCATCCGATCATGATCCAATGACTGTCAAGGGTCCACTACTGCAGAAATGGCTTATAAAGTCGGTTTTCAAGGTGTCAGTTGTATACAAAAACCGACACATAAACCCTACTGTGTCAGTTTTTAACAGAAACCGACATCCAACCCATGAAGGTCGACCATACACGGGTACCGCTTTTATTAAGTGTCGGTTAATTAATAAAGAACCGACACCTAAACTCAACCGCCAAACCCAAAATTCCAGCAAAAAATTGGCTCCAATATTTTACATATTGCGTCGGTTCGTAACTAAATAACCGACGACTAAATGGTATTCATGAGATAGGAATAGTTTTCGGTTGTCGTTTAGTCAAAAACCGACGACTATAATATAGTATAGGTGTCGGTTTTTGCAAACGAACCGACACTGTTGGTTTAGTTGTCGGTTTTTTAAATAACCGACACGTATTTTCAACTTAATAGCTCACCCTGCCCGAACGATTCTTCCCATTTCCCTATTTCGTTCCCGATTTCCCTAGCTTCGGCAATTTCTTGCTCCCTGCCACCGCCGCCACTCCCTGCCGTTCGTGCTCCGCCGTCGTGCTCCGTCGCCGCCGCTCCTTCCTCTGTGCTCGCTGCTCGTCGCCGTCGAGCGAGAAGCAGTCGGTTCCCGCCCGCCCGCCGGCCTCCCTCTCCGCCCGCCGGCCTCCCTCTCCACCGTCGCCAGTAGCAGCTAGGTCTCCTAGCCTCGCCGCCCTCTCCGCTGCTCCTCTCTTCGCCGCCGGAAGCTGGTAGGACTTGCTCCGGCCGATGCTCCTCTTCCCTCAAGGTGCCCGCCCTGCCTTCTTCTTCTTCCTCTGCTCGTCTTCCCTCAAGGTGCCGCCCTGCTGCTGGGCATTTTTTTTAATTTATTTACTTCCTATGAGAATTAGTTTTAATTAGGGCTCATACACATATTGATGTCTAACACCTAAATGAATATCTAGTTAGTGTATTTTCCTAGTATCGTGAAAGATTCTCAATCGTGTGTATCAAATGGGATTCTTATATATATTCAGATCTTAATGTTATAAATGGAAGACTCGAATGTTATAAAATCCCATCAAAGTAGGTAGAAACAACTTATATATATTCAGATCTTAATAATTCCATGAAGTGCACATTATCTTACTCAGGAAAAGTATGTGTATAATGTAGGATTAGTTCCATATAATGGTTCTATTTTAGTAAGTACCTAGAAACCCGTCCAAGATTTACTCATTAGGAGCATTTCCTCGTTTGTTCTCTAAGTACATTTGTAGACTTCTTTTCAAGCTATCATGTCTACCACAATAAAGTTGGTTATGACAAGCAATAAACGGTTAACTGATGTTATACAACTTTTTCTGAAAATATATAACATCGTTATATGTACTTACACTTTGTTAATACTAATATTGTGTAGTCTATGTCCACCCATAACAGTCACTATGAACTGGGCCTCTATGTCAATGTTAACGTTCCCTATTGAAGAACAATTGGACATCATCCTAGATGATCGTTCCTTAAACCAATTGGTCATACCCAAACATTGGCGTTTTCTAAAAGGAAGACACTACATGCCTGGTAAAGTGACCATAACTTTTGGCAATTATTCACATGTTATCGAGGTTGAGTATGATTTGGCGGGAAATCTTGTATCAAAATCCGGTTGGCGTGATTGGATTGGAGAGATGCATGTGGTCCATTGCAACAGGCTTTTTCTCCGTCCAGTTGGCCATAATTCCATCAAAGTTTGGATAACCAACAGCAACTGCGAGACCCCCGATCATCTACTGTGGTATGAGCACACGACGTCACATATCAGCTCGGACGAATCTGAATCTGAGGCCCCTGTCAGTTCAGATTCGTCTAAATACAGTGAGGAGCTTCGTGACACAGCTTCATCATCAAAAAGAAGTTATTGATGCGGGACCATGTTGGTGTAGTATTTAGTTGTCTATCTATCTAGACTTGTCTGTATTAATAGTTTTTTTAATTATGCGCATGTTTAGGGGTACACCAACCCCTTTGTTTAGTTATTGTTTAGGGGTACACCCCTGTGTGTGGATGTAAAAAGAGATTAATGAATGGAACTGAAAGTTGCTACATGAATGCTTATAACTGAAGTGTGTGTTCCCATGAATGTTCCCATTTGCATGATTACACTACTATTTTCTCATATTGTTTAGTCTATTTTAATATGACATACTTGCTTATATCTTGCTTAATGATGAACTGTAATGCACACATGTGACATGCTTGGAATGTAAATGATGAACTTTTCCCTAAATTTCCAATCATGCTTTTAAAGACATCAATAATCACTCTAACTTGAAGAACTAGGATTTTAGGTATAAGAATGACAATACATTATTTGTTGGCCTAGAAACCCGTCCAAGATTTACTCATTAGGAGTAAATCTTGGATAGTCCCCGGTTTGGGACTGTTCTTGAACACCTAATCTCGCTTAGGATGTAAGTGTATAATGTGTATTGGGTTTTCAAGAAAATTTTGGCAGCATTTCCCCGTTTGTTCTCTAAGTACATATGTACTTGGAGAACAGCGGGGAAATGTTGCCGAAATTTTCTTGAAAACCCAATACACATTATACACTTACTAGTGAGATTAGGTGTTGAAGAATGGATAGGTGGTACACATTTATTATATATAATAATGACATCACATGTATTTGTTAACCCTAGACCCTAATCTTGTTCTAATATATACTTGTTTTCTCTTTGATCATAGAATGGATAGATCATGGATGTCCATTCGCAATCGCTGCATCCCAAAGTTTATTTCTGGTCTTCACCAGTTCATTAAATTTGCCGAGGAACATAGGAAACAACCTGGAAATAGGTTCTACTGTCCATGTAGACATTGCGGTAACAACTTGAAAGTCAACACTGGTGACGAAATCAAAACTCATGTCATGTGCAATGGGATTATACAAGGCTATACAGAATGGCACTGGCATGGAGAGATTTCAAACCCGAAACCATTGGATGTCGATAGCAGTGCTTGTGTGGAAGAAGAAATTGCCTACGATGACGTAGATGTGAATGAACCAGTTCCAGTAGACATCTTTAATGTGATGCTGGATAGTTGTGGGGTAGAGCACACCGATCCACCTCCCATTTTTAGAAACATTGTGCATGATGCTGAGATGCCGTTATACACAGGTTGTACTAAGTTTACGAAGCTTAACGTTGTGTTGAGATTGTATAAGTTGAAAGCTAACAATAGATGGAGCGACAAAAGCTTCACGTCATTGATGTCTTTGTTGAAAGAAATGCTTCCTGAAGGAAACAAGCTGCCAATCTCAACATACCAGGTAAAGAAATTGTTGTGCCCAATGGGAATGGATGCCAAGAAGATACACGCATGCCCTAATGATTGTGTATTATTTCAAAAGGACTATGCAGATTTAAAAGATTGTCCAAAATGTGGTGCGTCACGGTATAAATTGACGACTTCGGGGGAGTCCAAAACTGGTTCTCCTGCCAAGGTGATGTGGTATCTACCTATAATATCACGGTTTCAACGCTTGTTTGCCAATCCGATAGATGTGAAGAATTTGAGGTGGCATGCAGATGTTAAGAAAAATAATGATGGGATCCTACGACATGCGTCCGATTCCCCACAGTGGAAGAAGATTGATGTATTGTACCCTAAATTTGGTGAAGAAGTCAGGAATCTAAGACTTGGGCTTTGTACAGACGGGATGAATCCGTACGGGACATTGAGCAGCCAACATAGCACTTGGCCAGTCATGCTTGTTATATACAATCTTCCTCCCTGACTGTGTATGAAAAATAAGTATGTAATGTTGTCGTTGTTGATATCGGGCCCTAAACAACCTGGAAATGACATCGATGTTTATCTTGAACCTCTGATTGATGACTTAAAGAAACTCTGGGGTGAAGGTGTGATAACCTATGATGCTTCACGAAGAGAGACATTTCGTTTGCATGCTATGTTGTTTTGCACTATTAATGACTTTCCAGCATATGGGAATTTGTCTGGATATAGTGTCAAAGGAGCTAAAGTGTGTCCTATATGTGAAGAGAACACTGATTCAACAAGACTAAAACATGGCGGTAAGAATGTATATCTCGGTCATCGAAGGTTTCTTCCAAAATTCCATCCGTATCGTAGGAAGCGCAAAGCATTCAATGGATTGAATGAGGAACGCAGTGCACCTAAACCTATACCAGGGGAGGTTGTTTATGAAAGAATAAAAGACTTTGTCAATGAATTTGGTAAGAGATCACAATGTACTACACGGAGTGACAATTCTTCATTCAAGAAGAAGTCAATATTTTGGGATCTTCCTTATTGGAGTTCTTTGACAGTCAGACATTGTATCGATGTAATGCACGTTGAGAAAAATTTCTGTGATAGCATCATTGGTACTCTGTTAAATATACCAGGTAAGACTAAAGATGGGATAAAATCCAGACTGGACCTACGTGAAATGGGAATAAGGTCAGAATTAACAAAAATACGTGAAATGGGTAGTAAAAGAACATACTTACCTCCCGCATGTTACACGTTGTCTAGAAAAGAGAAGAAAGCTTTTTGTGAATGCTTGATAAATGTTAAGGTGCCACATGGTTACTCATCCAACATCCGTAGATTGGTATCAATGAAAGATCTGAAGTTGATAGGACTTAAATCTCATGATTGTCACACTCTAATGCAACAAATATTGCCCGTGGCAATTCGATCTATATTGCCAAAGCATGTAAGGTTTGCAATCACCAGACTTTGTTTCTTTTTCAACAGTCTCTGCAACAAAGTTATTGACCCTGAGACTCTCGATAATTTGCAAAGAGAAGTGGTTGTTACCCTATGTCAGCTTGAGATGTATTTCCCTCCTTCGTTCTTTGATATCATGGTACATCTTGTTGTCCACTTGACTAGGGAAGTGAAAATCTTGGGCCCGGTTTTCTTGCATTGGATGTATCCCTTTGAACGATACATGAGTGTTTTTAAAGATGATGTTCAAAACTGTTATCGGCCTGAAGGGAGTATTATTGAAGGTTATGTGGCGAGAGAGGTTATGGATTTCTGCAATGACTTTCTCAGTGGTAATGACACTCCTGATAATGACAAGAATATTGACAAGCTATTTGGAAAAGGAATTTTGGGATCACGTGTGAAAGTAATCAGCCGTGAGCAGTTGGAACAAGGTCATTTGTATATTTTACACAACATGGACGAAGTGAACGTTTATATCGAGGAACATACCAATTTCATCAAAAGACAATATCCTCGAGCCAATACAATGTGGCTTGCTAGAGAGCATAACAAGACTTTTATTAAGTGGTTTGAAGATAAAGTCTTAGATCAACTATCTCAAACACCAGATGATATTACTGAAACTATCAAATGCCTCGCCTTTAAACCAAAGTTGACTGTTATGTCTTATGAAGGGTATGACATTAATGGATTCACATATTACACAAAGCACCAAGATGATAAGAGTGTCGTCCAAAACAGTGGGGTCACCCTTCAAGCATCGACTATGTTTTTTGCAAGTGCAAAGGATAAGAGTCCACGTGAAGCTAAAATGTCATATTACGGTGTCATTGAAGAGATATGGGAATTTGACTACATAGATTTCAGAATTCCGCTCTTCAAATGTAATTGGGTTGATAACACCAAAGGAGTTATAGTGGGTGAATTGGGTTTCACTTTAGTGAACTTTGAAAAGATTGGTGAGAAGGTTGAACCATTCATATTGGCATCACAGGCGAAACAAGTATTTTATATCGATGATCCTGCAAATGATAAATGGTCGGTTGTTCTTCATGGTAAAAGACAGTTCATTGAAGATCCTATAGATGAAGAAGAGTACTATGATAAATATGATGACTCCAGTCCATTCTCAGTTGGGTTGCCAACTCCAAAAAATATTGAAGCTAATGATGACTTATATGTGCGCGGAGATCACAATGAAGGATTGTTAATTGATAAAAGATCACAATTTTAGAGGCATGCATGTTTATATTTTTTATTGAAGCTAAATGTTTACTTTTTTAATATCAATATCATTTTCTGATTTGATGTTTCATTATCTTCTAGTTAATACAAATGCTAAACATTGTGGGAGGGTGCTAAAGAACTATAGGACCAATCTCACCCGAGATTACATAAGCGATGCTGAGAGTAGGTTCTTGATCTATTCCAATTCTAGACATTGATCAGTATTTCACTAACTCTACACTAATAATTTTTGTTTGTATTCTCTTTGAAAAATAAATATAGGAAGAAGGCTATGCAGGACGGACATGACATAGCTATGCAGGATATGCAGGAAGAAGCCCCAATGAAGAGAAGCAGGATACAGATACAATACATAAAGTGCAGCACACACAAGTGGTTCAGATTCATATAACAACATGACAGACTAACACATATATAGTGCATAACAACAGCAGCGCCGAATTTACATAAAACACTAACTTAGTACATATATAGTGGGACTAAGGTGACGATACCACCTGCTAAAATAGGTTACCGACTACATGTTACGACTGGGAGGTCGTGATTCAGCAACGTATGCATTAGCAGGAGGACAAATAGATCACCATATGAGGACAAACATATGGTGATCTGTTTGTCCTCCTGCTAATGCATATTGTTGCTGAATCACGACCTCCCAGTCGTAACATGTAGTTTTCGGTAACCTGTTTTACCAGGTGGGATCGTCACCTTATAAGTCCCACTATATATGTACTAAGCTAGTGTTGTATGTAAATTCGACGATGTTGTTGTTATGTACTATATATGTGTTAGTCTGTCATGTTGTATGGACATCGATTGTATTGCTCAGGTATTATATAATCTCATTAGATAATATGAAATATATCAATCTTATTTATAGCTCATTAATTATATATATACATCATTCTCTTTACAGGTGTTTAAAGCTGACCCCACTACAGGAACAGACTTACTAGATGTACATGCTCCCTATACGATGGGAGAATTAAATGAAGTAAGAGAAGAATGGGCAACAACCATACAAATAGTGGGGGATTTAAAATATAATTGGGATCCTGATAGTGAATAATGACTAAACAATGATATTTTGTAAATGAATTTCTGAATTATAATATATGTGTGAATGTTTCTACATGTCTGGATGTTTCTACATGTGTCTGAGTGAAAATGAATGAAAGTGTTGGTTGCTATATTAATGTTTCTACATGTGTGAATGTGAATGAATGGAACTACAAATTGCTAGCTACATGAATGTTTCTAAATGTGTGAAAATAAAATGGAACTAAATGTTGCATTGCTAAATGCATGTGTGAATATTTTTGTTGTTAATTTTGCAGGTTTGTGGCATGTTGTCGGCTGATATCAATGGATGTCGTAAAACCTGCAGTTCATAACTGAACTGAACATGTTTCTCATCCTGCGACCAGCCACAGCAGGTCTGCAGGCTGATAGAAAAAAAAATACAATAGGCGTCGGTTATTTGTAATAGAAACCGACGTCTATTTCCTTAACACCACGGTCGTGTTGTCCAGCACGGCCGTGTTGGGAGTTATATGGCCTCGGTTATTAGCTAATAACCGACGCCTATAGTGCCCAAATTGACGCCCTCCTGTGGCGCGAAGATATATGTCGTCGGTTATTTGTAAAAAACTGACACTGATAGTGCCCAAGATGGCGCCCTTTCTGTGGCGCGAAGGGTTTGGGCGTCGGTTGCGTATCTAATAACCGACGCCTATAGTGACATGATGGCACATTTTCAGTGGCGCGCGAAGAGTTTGGGCGTCGGTTTTGGAACTGACGCCTAATGGGTGAGCTTTTAGTGTCGCCCACATAGGTGTCGCTCAGAAACCGACACTAAAGGCTTTAAATAACCGACACTAAAGGTAGGTTCTGTAGTAGTGGTCCAACATAAAACCCAAGGTCTGAGTTTCTCTTAGTGTAACTTTAATAGAATAAATCTAAAAATATGCATGACAATAATATTTAACGGTACTTTAGGGAAACTAGGTATGTAAGTTAATAATTGGCATAATTCATATCATTATGGTATATTCTCTTTCTTAATTCATTTGAGGGTTCAAACAAGGGTCAAATAATACCAAATTTGGCCTCTTGGCTTATTAGGAGACAAAGAATCCAAATTTATATTTATTTCCACTTTGAAGTCATTAACTATATTATTTAATATTATAGAGGAAAGCTCACATTTTCTTTCCTTAACATAGTTTAGGGATCTAATATGTTTAAATAATGTGAAAGTTCACATCTTAAGCTAATTGGGACCCAAAGAATTTGATTTTGTGATTATATTTGACTTTCACGATTTCTTTCAATGAGTTCTAACACAATTAGCCTTTTAGGCTTATTACCATTATATTATTATAACACTACATCATTTCCATCATTATTTATTATTTAGAGTCCTATTATCTTCACAATGTTGCGAATAGAGTTATTATATTATTATCCACAAACTCCATATTTAACTTATTTAACATATTTATTCTATTAATCCAATATTATTTCTAAAATGGTACATTATTCATATTTATGGACATGGAAACACTATTTGTTATTCTAGTTTATGTATTAAGAAAATTATACTTCTTATTAAACATATTTTATCCATTGCGTTCCTACTTGTTAGTAAAAGAAATATATGTGACATATTTAATGGATTTACTTGTAAGCTAACATAGAATTAAGTTATTATGTTAATATGAGTGTATTATGATATGCGGTGTTGATTATAGAAGCTTTTGCCACATAATATGTGATATGCATTAACAATTTACATTAAGGTGTAACTTTGTCCTTGTTTGGTTAGATCTAGGAAACCAGGAACCAGGATCTCAAACCTTCTAATCATGGAATAGGGTAAGATTCTAGGTTTTGGTTCGTTACAGTCTCATCAACCCACAATCAACATCACTAGGTCCCAATTAAGGTACTCAAGAACCAGTAACTTAATATATCACTTCAGTGAAATGAGGGATACTTATGTTAAAATCCAAGTCACCCAAAGTCCTTGACTTGGTGAATGTGCCCTCACATCACATTTCTTAAAATTATCATCTCAATAGGAATGTTGTAAAGTGGAGATACTGATTTCTCCACACTCCAACATGGGTTAGCTCTATAAGTTGAGAGCACGCTACCATGTGAGGATTTCCAGTCTTTGTGTATATTCAATGATATACAACTATGTCAGATCATGTGATGATCCTTGGATGGCTATGAGAAATCCTATTTGTTTCCTTGAATACAAGACATTATAGAAATTTTGTAGTGTCCATGGAATATTAAAATGAATGTGATTATGGATTCAGTTGATATCAGTCCATTTACTCATCTTTCATCATAAATATATCGTATTTGTGGTAATTACAAGGTAGTAAATCACAGGGATATTCACAAGGTAAAACCCCTAATTGACCATCTTGAAAATCATACATTGTCATATATCATATAAATGGATATTTCTCATATAAATGAGGCATTCCCTCTACAAAACTCATAACCATCATTTAGACCAATAATTCCATGTTTATCTAATATTGAAGCATTGTAGAACGTTTCATGGAAAATTTCATTTCAACTTTGAAAACTTTCCCTAAATTGGCAATAGAAGGTGAATCAATAGTGTATAATCCATGTGTAGAATAGCAAATTATTTTTATTTACAACAACATAGAATAAGGATATTGTAATAAAAATGTAAATGGCATGGTACAAGAAACAAACATATGTTTCCATCTGCCTCTCCTCCCAATTTTAAACCTAGGAAACCTCAGTAAAGGACTCTTCTCCTTTCTCACCCTCATCTCTCTTTCTTCCTCTACACCCACAATTACAATGATGAAATTTTTGGTCTTCACCTTTTCCCTGACTCTATCACCACTACCATTGTGTTCTCTTCCCCGACACAGTACGCTCAAGCATGACTTGCGAATCTGTGTAGATCTGGTAGAGAGATAGTTGAAAAGAAGCATGAAAAGAAAGTTTTGGTGGTTGCGGTGAAGGATGGAGAGGAATCATTTTTTTCTTATAGTATCTTTTTCACCCTAGTCCCTCGATGTAATAGTGTCAGTAAATTAAAAAAAAAGTTTCATTATCGAGTTAGACATAGTTATGCTACCCATACATAAACTAATTTGACCCTAGAAATATGATTGACCTCCATTTCCAATAGTTTAATTTGGATCTTAGTGTTTTTTCCTTGAGGGCCTAAAATATTACCTTGTTTATGTAGCTCAACTCACATGTCCATGTATGGTTGTTAACATTATAACCATGCCTATGTATGCTTCCTAGGACTTTGTAGTATCGATGTGAGTGACAAAGTTATCTAACTCTTCTTTTAGGCTTCCTTACCTTCATGCCACATTGGTACCAATGTATTATTGTATGTAGATATGCGTATAACTAGTTGGGTCATATTTTTGTTGATTCAAACATTGCACAATTTTCTTACAAATTAGAACAAGTCCACTGAAATATTTATAGCTTTAGAGATGAGTTTTTCCCAAAAATATCGTTCCATTTTCCTTAAATACTTATAATGCCCACTTTAAACTTATTTTGAAACCATGTGTTTTCACACATGCACCAAGAAACTAATTGCTTATCAATATGTTATTTTTTCTTTTTAATGACACCACTGAACCACTATGTGTCACTTTAACTCTCTTTTTGATACATTCTTTTTTCACCCTACTCCCTGATCCTATTCATTCCAATGAGTGAAGATTTTCAAATGATTTGTAATGAATTAGTCGTTGTTAAGTCAAAATTTTAAACTCATAATCAATTTGTTTCATCTTTAAACTATCAAATTTGAACCTAAATACAATCAACTTTGTTACATATTTTCTCAAGAAATATATTCACTTAGAAGATAAATGGATAGGTTTTTGTCAATATGTAGATCTAAAATTGCTACGAATACCACATTTGAAATGGCTCGACTGTCAATTTTTATGTGTATGTAAAATATGGGTACAGCGATTTGGGAGTTAAGTGATATGGTACGCACTTTTGTGGGATCAGGTCGGTTTGGATTCATAGTTCGGATAGGTTTCAGGTTGACTCAACCGTACTAATTTGTATGGACTGAGTTTAGAGTTTCTTCACGATAGCGTAACCATAGAGGGGTGTTGTAGGAATTCATTTGGGTAGGGGGATTTTTTAAATCTAAGAAAAAGAGAAGGAGGTTTTGAGATATACCATTTCAATATTCAATTGTGTTATATGTAATACTATTGATTGTAATAAAATCAGAATCTAGAATAGTTTTGTCCCTTACATATTGATAGTTGTTTATCACTGTCTTTGTGCTTGTAAAAGACTTAAAGTTTCAATAACTACATATGTGATGAATGTGATATATGTTATATATCTTGTAAGCGTGGAGGAGGGACTAGGGAGGGGCAAAGTTGGGCAAGTCTCCCCCTCTTAACTCCTAAAAATGTTAAATAGTAGTAGTAAATGTCTCATTTTAACTCTTCAAAATTAGTTTAACAAGTATTACAAACTTTGACTAGACAATACTCTAAACAATTGACCATAGTTTCTTATTTTCTTATTATCTTGTAAAATGTGAATATGGAAGAAGATTGGAAAAAAATAAACATTAACTATAGAAAATTGAATTATGTTGAATAAAACTTGTCCTTGTTCAATTTACACAAGATATGCATGAGGAAGTGCATCAGATGCATGTTCTCTCCAATATAATCTTCAATTAACGAACTCAAAGATAAGTCACAATTACTTTGTCAATACACAATCCATAAGATTAAATTGTGTTGACTAGACTTCTCACACGGTTGTTTTTCAATAAAATATGTACAAGGAAGTTCATTAGACACGTTTTTGTCATGATATTTGCATGACACATGACAAAGTGGATAAAAAAAGTATGAAAATATGATATAGTAGATTATCGAGCAAACAAATTTATGTAGTGTGATTTGTGGCAAGCAAATTGAGTCTCAAATAAGATTAAGATTTAAATAAGAAAATTATTAAATAACATGCTTAGAATTTAGATATATTGATAAATATAATGTCATGCAACATTTATCTTGTGATTGTGTCAACCCTTATCATATGACTTATTTTCTTTTCCACGATGATATGAATTCTAAAGTTTATTTTATATCAACCATCATAACATGAACATCTTTGTAGTCCTGCATCCAGACACATACGATGCTTTTTCTATACTAATCTTGTGATTACGGTTACTCGCGGCAAGCCATCATTAGTATTTCAGCGGTCGTTATCCTTTTTTTAATACTGGGCAAGTAAGCTACATCCTTCGACAAGCTTGTCCAACGGAACTAATATTTCTTCTATGTGACAAAATATTTCTTCTTTCTTGCTCTAGAATGCCCAACATGGATGTCATACATTCAATCCATGGACCGTGAAAGGATGGTTGTTTCAGGTATGTTTTACAAGTTGATCAGCCGGTCTTTGTTGTTCCGTGTTAGTTGGCAATTGACGAGCATTGTTGAGGTTTTAATCAATTAACCCAATTTGTGGACCGAGCTTCTGCAAAAGTGCTTCTGTAGTTTTGCATGACTTCTATTTTGTGAATAAAATTCTCGTAATTATTTCTTTAAAAATATAGGATTGAGATAACTACTATGATAAACTAAATGTATTGATGATTGGATGTATTGCCGAGGCAACCGTATGGATGATAAGTGTCTCAATGATTGTCCATATTATAAAAGAAATAGTTGACACTATTAATAAACAAGTAATAGTAGAGCGATTCTATAGGACGAAAACTCAAATAAAATTATAAACCATGTTGAATCAGATTATATTTTCGTTATGAAATATATAGTATACCCAAAAATAATTAGTTAGAATATGGTTTAGATGTTAATTAACAACCATTGGTGGTATGGGATTTTTTTATTTATGTCGAATTTTCTTTGTGACCTCCTTTAGGGGTGTAAAGGTATAGGTATGATGTCGCTCTGACCATACCCATACCCTACCTAGTTGATTTCAACCGATATAGACAAGGGTCTAGACCTGCATAATAATAAAATTAGACCCACACTAACTCATACGTGTAATACCCGCAGTACACAGTGCGGATATGTAGGTAATTGGTTTATGATATCATTATTGTAAGAAAAATTACACTATGTCGTATTTATTTTAATACAACAAGATACTAATATCTATTGGTATTAAGATTACATTATTATAGTAAATAACACAATATTTTATTGGTTGGAGATGAATGAAGTTTATTGTTTACATATTTATTGCAAATTTTGTAGTGTTTGTGACATACGATGTTACTATTTGGTTGTAGATTTAGGTTAGTTTAGCTTAAGTTTATAGCTAGAATGATTTATTCTCATGAGTTAATCCTAACTATAATTTTAATTAGGATACTATATAATCTCAGCTACACGGGTCTAGCGAGTATGGGTCCAAGCACACCTATCAATGGACCCGCTTAAATGTGAGTATAAGGGTACGCAGGTCTAAGGTTATGAAGATACAAAATTCTAGACCTTTTATATGTTTTAAGAAGTACAGAATTGTGTGTATACGATGTATCCGGGCCCATTTACAGTCCTAAGCCCCTTCAAAATCCAGCTAAACCCCTACTTGTAAGGAATGTAGAATTGATTAATACATTTACTTCAATTCAATAATATTGAAATTGTTTAAAATGTCAACCATATGCCATACATATATATATGTAAAAGTTAAAATCTTTCTAAAATTAATTGTTGATAAAAAAATTTACAAAAAAAAACTCAAAACAAGGGAAATTTGGAGGCATGATTCAAGTAGTGGACCAAATATTAATTATTAGAATTACCTGGTACAGTCCTCCAAATGTGCTAGATATGAACAGGTATAGCTGATGTGCATCCTAGAACAAATTACAACTATAGCGTTTGTTTTATATTATGAACTATTCAGGCAAAGATCTCAGTTTGGTGTGGTTTGTTAAACTTACACCCTAATAGCATACCTATATAAGTTAGTTTAATCCGCAAGGGTGTGACTCACTAGTGATCGCACCATGAACGTAGGTAGAAGTCTCAGATTCGAATCCTCAAGGAGACGAATAAATTGAGATTAACTAATGAGTTGCACACTTGATTTACTATATTCCTCCTGTGTCGGACTTCCACGAGTCAATGAGGGGTCGGGAGAAGAAACCAAATGGAACCATCCAGCCGCCTCAAACCGAACCAGAACGTGTTGGGTCCTGTTTGGGTTTTCTCGGTTAAGTGGTTGATCAGTTTTAACTTATCGCTACAGTGTTTTCTGTAAGCCGCGCAGAAATTAATTCAGAGGCTTAGGAATCCTGTTCAGCAATCAATCTACTTTTTCATGCCCAAATCAATGATATACTATATAAAGAATTAGCATTACATTAAAAAAAAATTAGCATTACAAACATGCTTTCTGGCCACTTCTACACACGCTTTTATACAACATGTTTCAGTTTCAAGTTTCACCCTCTGGATTCAGGACGTCGCACTCGAAGTTCGTGTGCTCCAGAAGAGGGCCCATCCTGACCAACTTGGAGATGACAACCTCATCACGAACGGCGCAAACAATCGGGTTATCCCACTGAAGGAGAGCGCCTACCACGTTGGCACGCACTGTCAGTGGGAACACACGCCCCCACCTCTCTTTGCCATATGCGCTCAGCGCTTCTATCACATCCTGATTCTGGTTACTTCGAAGTGCGCCGCCAAGCCTCTTAGCGAGGGTAACCGCATCTTCCAATGCGCAGCAAGCACCCTGGCCAAGGTTGGGGGTCATTGGGTGCCATGCGTCACCTACAACCACCACAGAGCCGGCTGATGCGGATGGAGTAACACCTGGCCACAGCCACCGATCTACCAGAGGTGTCTTGATGACACTAGCATCTGGGGTGCGTTCAATAACATCCAGGATCTCCTTGGACCAGTTTTCAACCAGTTTTCTAGCTTCGTTCTTCAAAGCAGAAGGATTGGTAACTTTAGGACCTGTGATTATTCACATGGAAGAACATTACACTGACGAAGAGGCGCCAAGGGGCTGTACGGCATTCATAAAGTTATCGTGGATCATTCTACATAAGAAGTGTTAATCAGAAGGCAACGGTGTACATATCTGTATTACAGTTTCTGGCAAGATTGCAAATTACAAACCCAACAATCATGTATATACTACAATGAAAAACACTTTTTCAGCAAAATTATAATTTTTTTAACATAAAACAGATTTTTGCAATGAACTACATATGACAGGAACAGGTATATGTGATGTATAAACAGCAATTCAGTATGTTATATTACAGGATTATCATAAGGTTACAATATCCTGCTAAAATACCCTTTTCGCACTTTAATTACCGTAAATCTTTCCGGGGCGTTGATCATGGAAACAGACAGTCTACACACCAAAATTTCATTAAACAACATCAAAACGGACAATCTACAGCGAGTAGCATTTCATCAAATGACACATAAACCTTATTAATGTCAAGTTATATTCTGAACAAAAGGATAAAAGCTGAGATGGCCACATTTTCTTATATAGATGCTGGTCAGCTTCTAACTCATAAAAACATGACCTCCTAGGTCTAAAGACCTTTTGAATAATTATAAGTTTGTTGATCATGGATTGAGTGGTTAACTAAGCTCGAGGAAAAGGGAGGATGAGCTCTGATTTATGCTTGGTGAGTGCTTTTGTTGTTCCTCTCCTAAGGCTGCCGGTTGGTTCGTCTAAGGGCAAGAAGTATTCTTCTCGTAGTATATATAAGTAGGTTTTTCTAAACACCTAAAAATTGATCATAGGTAGGATGTGATCTGCTGATTGAATTACACAATAATAAGCAGGATAAATCCTCAATTTCCAGCTCTAGTCTGATAAGTCAGCTAAGAAAAGGTTATCTGGGTATAATTGCATGATATGACTTTTGCATGTCTGGTAGAAAGATTCTGCTATTTTTGGTCAGATGCCTGGTCTGTGAAGATATAAAATTGTTTTGAAAATATGGAACCGGAATAAAATGTTTCGATCTGCTGCATTGATTGTTGAGTTAGAAGGCGTCACAGGTGATAAAATCCCAAGACCCGTGTTAATATGTCTGGCTGTGATTCAGATCAAAATAGTATGGAACTAAGTGTTGGAATTCTTGTTGGGTTGAGTGCAAGTTTGACTGCATATGTCAGCTAAGCAAGAACACTTCCCCAGATTTCCTATGTCTGTGTTAGGCACATTGAACACCATCACACATAGGACACCTCAGAACACATTGGACAAATCTATCAGTGTCATATCCATGTCTAGGTGTGTCCCACTTATGCATAGAATGAAAAAAGGTAAGAAAAAAAAATCTTAGCTTTTCTTACATATCTTTTTATAACCATTCCCTCCTGATTAATTACTATCAGGTTTAAGAGATACCAGCCAGTGTCAAAATGTAACAGAATAGATCCGTGTGTTTCATAGTTAGAGCCTAGGGCTTGGCCCCGTTAGGGTTTGAGTCAAAATTGTAATAGTCCCCTTCTTTAGATGATACATTAGCTCATTGCTTCATATCTAACTTTCCACATGGTTTCAGAGTAGTGCATCTCTTGATGAAATCTCTAACAAAAAGATGTTCAGTCAACGGGCAGTGGCCTCTTCTTCTTTGTTTGCCATCTGAAGGCCTCTTTACATTTTTCTTCTTGGTTGGTCTCTCTTAATCTAATTGCCTATACTCCATGAAGCTAATATCGGTGCAGGCATTCCACTAGTCCACGATTTCTTCCACCCAATAGAGCAACAATCCAGTCCCTCGCTATCACCTCCTAGCAAAGACGGAATCACCCTTCTTGGTCTCTCCTTGCTGCTCATATTTGTTGCTCTCACTCCGAGCAAGTCTCATTGTGCAACATCTCTCGCCTTCTCTTCTGTGTTCTGTTGTTCGTAGAAAGAGTACAAACCGCGATCTAAACTAGTAAACATGAAAGATTATACCAGAGTTATGCTGAGGCGTATAGGATGCACTGTCCTTAAGAGTATTTCCTCGCTACTTGACGGAGAACGTCAGTGCAGTAGTCTCTGAGAGCGGCTACTCTCCCAGGATCCAACAACGATTGTCGGTGTGAAGTGTTCACACACAATCACGACGACTAGTGAAAGGAACCGACAGTTCTTTCAGTGACAGACAACCGGCGGAGAAGAGAAGAAAGGAAAACAGGAGAGTTTTTTGTCTGTTTCGAACGACGGCAGAGACTTTGTTAAATAACAAAAGAAAGGCGCGTGAAAGGTTGCGTTGCGGTTGCAAACCGGACTGCGGTTTGGAACTGCCCAAACGAATAGGTGCAACATCGTAAAAGATGTGGCACATGTTAAAATTAGTTTAGTGAACCAAAGGGCAAAACCAAGCCGGGGTCGCGCCCACACCAAGGGCTCCGGGAGGCTGGATTTGCACCCTCCTACGCACGGGACGCGACATGCGCCGACACGCTCGGTTAAAGAGTTTCCAGATCGGCCCGGCTGAAACCCAGTTGGACTGCCCCACCATGCGCGTGCGAAGCCCTTATCCATTTGTTTTCCTCAACTATCCTATGGGCAAGAACCCATATATAAGGAGGGAAGTATCAGATTCCCACAATATGGGACTAAAGCATTGCCTTTGCTTTTGAAATACTATAAAACACAACAATCCCTCACTATTTCAAAACAAAACAAAATTAAAATTTGAGTTGACCACTAGAAGAATTTAAACAAATGGCATGCATAAGCTTCAGTAGACCTAAGTTCTTTGAACCAAAGCATAGAGTAGATGTACGTAATATATAGAAGATTGGTGGAACTGTGTTCTTGAACCAATTCCTCCTTTATCTGATTAGAGGTACATTACTCACATGACATTCATAAAATCAATTACCTTTCTTACGGATTGGCGCCTTTAGGCCATGCGCCTACTGGGAAAATTCATGAATGCTCTAGAGATCTGCCCAAATCTCAACAGGAGCGGCCCCACTCCACACTCATATAGTTGGACTTTAATCAAGTATATATTGCAGTATATACACCACGTTAATGGCTATAAAATCCATTAAGAAATCTATTCAACTTAATCATTGCAAATTGTGTTTACATCATAAGAATGAGATACATTTATTACAACAAATTGAGTCATCCAGTGACTTAGTTTTTCCCATTGAACCTTCTTCCCGGGATCACCGTTCATGAAGGTTGGGTATCCATCATTTTGACTTCTGGTATGGGAATTATCCCATTCTCCTCGATGTATTGCTCACTGGTCTTTGACTTAATGGCTTTGTCAGAGGATCGGCCGAGTTTAATTCTGACTTTACATAATCCATTGAGATTATGTTATCATATACAAGCTGCCTCACAATATTATGACGTAAACGAATATGTCTACTCTTCCCATTATAAACTTTTTTTAGCTCTTGCTATGGCAGCTTGATTATCACAGTGAATAAACACTAGTGGAGAAGGTTTCTCCCAAATGGGAAGATCCATTACAGCATGTCTTAGCCATTCGGCTTCAGTTCCAGCTTTTTCAAAGGCAATAAACTCGGATTTCATAGTGGAATGAGCTATACATGTTTTCTTGGAAGATTTCCAAGACACATCACCTCCACCCATAGTGAAGATGTAGCCACTTGTAGATTTCAATTCATCTGAATCAGAAATCCAATTGGCATCATAATATCCTTCTAGCACAGTTGGAGATCCACAAAAAATCAATCCATGATTAATTGTGCCTTTTAGGTATCTTAAAACCCTATGTAGAGCATCTCAATGATCCTTGTTAGGATTTTGATTATATCTACTTAATCTCCCAACTGCATATGCTAGATCCGGACGAGTACAATTCATTAAGTACATCAGGTTTCCTATTACTTGTGCATATTTGACTTGTTGAACACTAGTACTTTTATTTTTCCTAAGATTGCAATTAGAATTAAAAGGTGTACTTACTGGCTTACAATCAAATATTAAAAACCTTTTGAGGAATTTCTCAACATATTGTTCTTGGGATAGCATGAAGCAACCATCAATTTTAAGGAGTTTAATTTCTAAAATTACATCTACTGCACCCATATCTTTCATATCAAAATTAGAAGCCAAGAAGCCTTTTGTACTATTTATTATATCAATATTAGTGCCAAAAATAAGCATGTCATCTACATAAAGACATATAATAACACAACCTTGGTTATCGACTTTTGAATATATAGATTTGTCTCCTTCATTTATATGGAATCCATATGATACAATGACCTTATCAAATTTCTCATGCCATTGTTTAGGTGCTTGTTTCAAGCCACAGAGAGATTTGATTAGTTTGCATACCATATGTTCTTTTCCTGGAACTACATAATCTTTGAGTTGATCCATATAAATTTCTTCATCTAAATCTCCATTCAAAAAAGCAGTTTTAACATCCATTTGGTGTATAATTAATTTCTTAATAGATGTCAAAGCAATTAAAATCCTGATTGAAGAGATTCTAGTTACAAGAGCAAAAGTATCAAAATAGTCAATATCATTTTGTTGTTTATATCCCTTGGCAACCAATTGAGCTTTGTATTTATCTACAGTCCCATCCATTTTCAATTTTCTTTTAAATATCCATTTACATCCTATGGGTTTGATGCCTGGTGGAAGATCCACTAATTCTCATGTGTGATTAGATAATATAGATTCAATCTCGCTATTAATTACTTCCTTCCATAAGGAGGAATCAGTTGAATTAATAGCATCATTGTAAGATTGAGGGTCATTATCCACTATAAAGGAATAGAAATCATCACCAAGATTCTTTTCCTTCCTCATCCTAGTAGATCTTCTAGGTTCTATATCATCAGGATCTAAAACATCATTAGAATTGGATGTATTTGAGATATTTTCATTTGAAGGATTAGATAAATTTTCTAAGGGAGTTTTCATATGAAAGATATGCTAAAAAAATTCAACATTTTTAGATTCAACAATAGTATTAGGTTCTACAACATTGTTGCTACTTCTAAGAACCAAGAATCTATATGCGGCACTATTTTGAGCATAATCTATAAAGACACCATCTAGAGTTCTAGATCCCAATTTTTGTTTCTTAAGCTCAGTTAATAAGACTTTAGCTAAACACCCCCACACTTTGAGATATTTCAAATTAGGAGGATATCCTTTCCATAATTCATAAGGTGTCTTATTTGTCTTCCTACTAGGGATGCGATTTTGAAGGAAACAAGATAACAAAATCGTTTCTCCCCACAAGTTGTTGGCTGCTCCTGAATTGATTAAAATAGAATTCATCATCTCCTTTAGAGTTCTATTTTTACGTTTTGCAATCTCATTTGATTGAGGCGAATATGGAGATGTGTATTCATGTATAATACCATGGTTTACACAAAAATCATTAAAATGGAGAACAATCATATTCACTACCCCTATCTGAGTGAAGACGTTTTATATTCTTATTGAGTTGATTCTCTACTTTTTTATATTTAACAAACATTTCAAAAGCTTCATCCTTTGAATGTAGCAAATATAATTTTGTATATCGTGAGAAATCATCTAGAAAAATAATATAAAAACGTTTCCCACCTCTAGATAGATTTCCTTTTAAATCTCCAAGACCGACGTGTACTAAATCTAGTAATTCGGGATTTTTATGTGAAATTTGAGGACATGGTTTCTTTGTAGAGTTAGTTTCAGCACATACTTGACATTTATTATTTAAATCAACAGCACCATGTATATCTTTTAGCAAACCTAAAGATTTCATGCGTTGTACATATTTAAAATTAATATGTCCAAGTATATTGTGACACATATCAAAAGAGTCAATGATATAAGCAGAAGAAGAAATTTCATTAGCATCAAAGTTTGGTACATTCAAAAGAAAGAGACCATTTGAACAGTACCCCATACCAAGGTAGTCCCCAGACTTCGACAGAATGACCTTGTTTGATTCATAGGACACCTTGACCCCAAACTTAACAAGTTGAGAGACAGAAATCAAATTAATCCTAATGTCTGGAACATACATCACATCTTGGATCAGTAGAATTTTCTCAGAAGTCATCTTGATCATGACATTTCCCTTTCTGGTCACAGAAGAAGCACTGAGTTGCCCATTACAACCTGATGCTCATCCTGTCCTACTTTTGAGTAGGTCACGAAGGCATCTCTGTTGCCACTAATGTGGCGAGAAATCCTTCTTGCAAGTTGCTTTAATTGCATCTTTAAGGTGATATGAAATTTGACATAAGCATATCGTAGGGGTTGATCCCCACACCACCTAGATTTTTCTGGTCGTAAAAGGATTCCTTTATTTTTTTATCCATATTAATGTAATCGGGTTAAATATTTCTTTGACTTCTATTATTTTATTTTGTTTTATGACGTGGAACCCCTCCCGGGCAAGTCCACCATTGGACCCGACCCAGCCAAGGGTAAACCTCAGAACCAGCCGCGTACATCGGAGGTACCGCATCACACTCAGTAAGGTGGGGCCTTGTTGCACCCCGACGGAAACAACCAGAGTTGAACCTGGGTCCCTTCATTGGGAATTACCGAGCCGCAACGCTAGGCTACTCCCTCGCCCCCTTGACTTCTATTGTCGGTTTCTCTTTTCCATATATTAGCCTACCTATCCACTACGTCTACCTTTACCTATGCTTCTCTTCCCCAACCATTCTCTAAAATCCGTTCATGGTTGGCGTGAGGGTGAGATATACAGCACAGAAGAAGGGAGAAGAGATGAATTGAGAAGAGAAGTAGATCGAGAGAAGAGAGGAAGAAAAAAGGAAGACATTTCATCGTCACAGCAATAAATCAAACCTAATATTTGTTGTCTATAGAGCTTCCTCCTCTATGCATAAATGTTTTTGTGCATGTGCAACACATTTTTCATTTACAGATGATTAATTCGACCACATTCTCTAGTTACACACCTCTTTATTTGTGCTCTTTTGACTACCTATTGTAGTGCATCTTTCATGTAGCAACATATCTGCCTCAAGCACGTCAACAACCTGTTGCAGCGCAATTTTCCTATAACAGTGCTCCTATCTCAACTATTGTGTGTCGTTCTGATAGTGGTGTTTATCGTGGAAAACTACTTCGATGAGTAGCGACTGAGATGAATTCTACATGTCTTCCTCAGTATGCTACTCCAAATGCATGTTGAACATGATAAAGGCTCATGATGTTTATTTCTAATTACACCTGCTTGGTGAAACAATTATCTATTTAAGGAGTTAACTTACGTGCTTCTACCTTAGAATTATCTTTGCCAGCGGGAGAAGACCTGCTTGCTAGAGGTTGTGCGTAATCTTCTTCTGAGGGAGTGTCTAACTTCATTTTTTTCATTTGCAAGCTGGACACAGTGTGGATGCGTTCAGGACACTTCTCAAACACATCCAGCCCAGCCCACATAAGACCCAACTAAAAAGATCAGAGAAAATAACATCCACTCACCCACCCCCCAAACTCCTCGACTAAACCCCAACTCCTTACCAAAACTTCATCCCTACTCTAGAGAGGTGACCAACAAAAGCATTCCCCCTACAATTGTTTTTTGTCCCAAAGAGAAAGAACACACCACCTCTTGTAGTAGTTGCTGCAAGTAGATGCAAGCAGCCACCATAAAGAGATGGTGTCGCTACAAGCAGACACTGCAGCAACAACCACTAGGAGTTGAAGCTTCCACAAGCATCGGTCACATGCGGCTAGGGCTGGCAAAACTCGACCCGACCCGACTAAAGCAGGTTCGGGTCTTATTTTTTTTACCCGACCCGAAATGACCCGAACCCGAAAACCCAAAATTATTTATGGGTCAGGTCCGGGTTTGCAATTCTCGACCCGCAAAACCCGATCGACCCGAAATTATGTCTTCATATATGTATATATATATATATATTTCATATTTTAGCCATATAAAAGTTAAACACATTCAAACATAAAAATAATATAGTTTATACAAGTCTTTGCTTGTAAAACACTAATTAACCAACAAATTTTGCAGCAATTTTGGGTCTAACGGGTTTTTCGGGTTTGTATTTTCAGGTTTTCCGGGTTTGCATATAACATGGCATTTTCGGGTCCACCGGGTCCATCGGGTCAAACCCGCAAATAGTAATTTCGGGTTTGGGTCGAGGAAGTATGACCCGAAATTATTTTCGAGTCGGGTTTGGGTCGAGTGTATTTGATCTGACCCGAATTGACCCAAAATAGGACCCGCTCAACCCGGATCTGATTGCCACCCCTACATGCAGCAAGAGTTTCCAACACCAAGAGCATCCACAAGCAGTAACTTCCCCTTCCCTCTTCTTCATCTAGTATTTTTCCTCTTGTTCCTTTTCTCCCTCCTGTTCTTCCTACCTTTTAAGCCCTCCAATGTATCCACTCTTCCACCCGCATGCTCTTCCTACTCCAGCAAAAACTCTGCCCCCCCTTTCCTCCTCTACCAACATACAGTTCTCATGTTTTACTTTTTTCCTCTTCCTTCCATCCTCTATTCATACATGACTACTAAACATTTTATCCTCCTGCTTCACCACCACCAATACACCTCTCCCATCCATTACTAATGCTTCATCATCACCAATACACCTCTCCCATCCATCACTACTGCTACCCCTCCTCTTCCCTATACTCCTCCATTAGTATTGTTACTATGAAATTGTCATTGTTAGATAATTATTTCGAGATTTGTCTGTAATTAATTTCTAATGAGTTCTCTTATAGTCTAATCTATCATTCTTGGATACTAGAATATATCATTTTGTATGCTAAATTCAAAATTGATTAGCATTGTGGGTTTGAATACATATGTGAATATAATGTGGGTATCATGGTGGTCTTTGCTTTTGCTTGTTGATTATAGTTATGGATCTTGTTGTGTTTTACAAAAAAATATATACATATTGGTGTGTCCTATGTTTTTGAAAATTATCGTCTCCTGTGTATGTGTCCTTGTCTGTGTTTGTACCCGCATCCGTGTATGCCTGTGTTGTGCTTCATAGATTTATCTAATAGAAATATTTCATTAGCTTCCATCTTATCTTCTACATGGCATCAAAGCAGAGATCCAAATCCCTAGTCGTCTAAGAGGTAGGAAAGGAGAGAGAGAGAGAGTCCTAGCCGGCGGGCGTCCGCCCCTACTTCTTTGGTGTGTCACTCGCAGGCCCTTCTACGTGTTCTTCATGCATTGTCCGCATAGTAAAGCCCTTCACAAAGTCTCTTCTAGACCACTATTTGTCCATCTTATTGCTGTCGAGCTAGTTACATTATTTGGTTGCACTATCTATCGAATCATCCGTTGTCTTTTCATCTGCAAATCTCGTTATAACCAAAGATGGCTATCACACATCCAGCATGTTGTCTATCGGCTATGCTATGCTGGAGACAAAGTGCAAAGGTCACATGTGGTCGGTGAAGAGGCAAAGGTCGGAGCATGTAGGCATCACAGTGTGTGTTTCTATTCTAGTAATCCTATGCTCTTCATCAACTCTCCTTGTTCCTCTTCCCTTTATTCTCCTTCACCTCCCTCTCTAAGTACGTGCTTTCACTTTGAGTCTATTAAGTTGTCACTTTGTAAACTCGTCGAAAGCAAGTTGTGTTGCTTATGTATACGCAAGATTCCTCATTTCTGGCACCGCTAACTCCTTATCAACTACGAGAGTTACATCTTTTACTAGGGGGGATACTTTGCGGCACCACCTAGTGATAATCATTGAGGAAGTTTGTGTGTACTAGTATTAGAGGTGCCAAAGAATTCAACTACAAGAAGCTAACGTGAAGACTCATAATGTGGAGATATAGTGCTCACAGCAGTTGACAATAGTGAAGTTCTCGTTGCCGCAGATAGACTGAATGCACACCAAAGGTGATGTCTTTGGACTCAGTATTGATTTACCCACTCGGTGATTCTTAATATCTCATCACAAATGCCTATATTTGACAATATAGAAATACTGTGTTATTTTCTGCTTCTACTGTGTTATTCTACTGTGTTATTTTCCTTTGTATTAGTCCCATATTGCCTGCTTGTATGTATGTCTTACTCTCCGTTGCTATATAAGAGAGTACCCTGTAAACCTTTTTACTCACTGAATAAACAACACCTTTCCACTTTATATGGTATCAAGAGTAGGTTATTTTTCCCACCAAGCCCTCCCATGACGTAAGCTCCCCCCCCCCCCGCCGCCGCCGCCCCACCCCCCCTTCTCCACCGCAGCCCGCCTCCACCCCAGGCGCCGCCCTCCTCCTCTCCTTCTCTCTAGCCGCCGCCGACCCCCCCCACAGCGCCGCCGCCCCCCCCTCTAGCGCCGCCACCTACCTCCCGCCACCTCCATCCTCCGTACACCCATCCCGTAGCCACCTCCTCTCCTCCACAACCTACCACCTCCAAGCCCTCTCTCTTCTTCGAGGTCCTTCGCCTCCGGCCGGCGGCCACTGGTTTTTACCACCCCTTTCAACCTACGTTCGGGTGCTCGTCAGATCTACATTCGGACACCTACTGCCTGGTTGAGTTGAGAGTCTTTCCGGATCTTCGTTCTTTCTTCCTGCGCCTCATGGTGGGACGTTGAGTTTCCCTCATGACGGCGTAGGTTTCTCTATGCATATTCTGCCCGGTACGGGTCTTCTGATCTGACACGTCAGATCTCTGCTGCTGCTATCTGCCCTTTGTGGGTTTCTGCTCTACTCTGCTTCTGCGCCGACCCGTCTTTACCATGGCGTTCCCTGAGCCCCCCCCGGTCTCTGTGCGTTACCACAGTGAAGCTTGACGGTGGCTCCAACTACCATCTCTGGTTGGCGTCCTTTGTGCTATATGTCAAAGCACAAGGCCGATATCATCACCTTATGGCTGAACCTCCTGCTGCTCCTACGGCGGAATCAGATGACAAAGTGAGACAGACTTACGCTCAATGGTCCAAGGATGATTCTGGCGTCATGTCTTGGATCCTCAACAGTACTGAACCTCGTATCAGCCAATCTCTTCTCTGCCTTCATGATGCGAAGGCTATGTGGGATCAATTATCCCATGTTTATTCCCATCAGGAGAATCCAAAGCGCGTTTTTGAAATCTTCAAAACCTTGGCGAAAAAGGAGTTCTCGGCTGACATGTCTATTGATGACTTCTACAACCAATGCTCGGCACTGTGGAATGAGTTTGAACTCTACCACCCTTTGACGGCTGACATCAAAGTTGCTCAGAAACAACGCAATGAACTGCAACTGGTGCAATTCCTGGCTGCCCTTCCTGCCTCCTTCTCTGGTGTGGTTGACCAGATCCTCTCCAGCGACCCACTACCGACTCTTCGGGATGTTCTTAAGAGAGTACAGCGTCTGCCATCGATGACTCCCACTCCTGCTGTTGAGCAATCTGCGCTCATTGCTCGCTCTGCTGATTCTGGCCGTGGCCGTGGTGGTCGTCCTCCTCCATCTGGAGGCCGCGGCTCTTCTGGACGTAGTGCTCCTTCCGGCCCTCGTTACTGCAACTGGTGTGGCCGGGACAATCATATTGAAGATCGTTGTTGGATTAAACACGGCAAGCCGGCTTGGGCTAATCAGGCTGCCACAGACGCTGCTGCTGACTCTGCTGCTGACCCACCTACTGCTCCAGCAAATGCCGACTGGTTACGCTCGGAGTTTGAAAAGATGTTCCAGGAACGTCTTACGCAGCTGCCATCCTCATCTACTTCTAGACCTTCTGCACTGCTAGCTTCTCCATCATCTGGTAACAAACAGTGGTGCATTGATTCAGGTGCCTCCACTCATATGGCTGGTGATCTTCACTTATTTTCCAGTCTCAATAAATCTGTTCCTATAACTTCTGTTACTGTTGCAAATGGTTCCAAAATTGTTGTCCATGGCACTGGCACGGTCCCGCTATCACCACAAATGCACCTAAAGTCTGTTTTATATATTCCAAAATTTCCTGTTAATTTATTGTCCGTCAGTAAGATGATTAAACAACTCAAGTGCTCTGTTAAATTTGATCCTTCTGGCTGTGTTTTGAAGGATCTCCGCAGGAAGACGAGGATTGGTTCGGGCCGTGAAGGACCAGACGGGCTATATTACTTGGATGGACCCCCTTCTGCTGCAGCTCTGCTTTCTACTTCAGTGACAGGATTACAGTGGCACTTTCGCCTGGGCCATCCATCGGCTGCCAAACTGAAACACTTATTTCCTGCTTTATCCGAAATAACTTTTTCCTGTGAAACTTGTGTTTTGGGCAAACAAACTCGATCTGTTTTTCCTGCTAAGCACATTATTGCATCTAAAAAATCTTTGATTTGGTACATGCTGATATTTGGGGACCATGCTCTATTTCAAGTTTGTCTGGTGTGAAATATTTTATGACCTTTATTGATGATTATTCTCGCACCACATGGTTATTTTTTCTTAAAGGTCGGGATACAGTGTTAGATACTATTCACACCTTCTTTGCTGAAATTCAAACACAATTTAATCGCCCCATTAAAATTTTTCGAACTGACAATGCTCTGGAATTCATGCAACACTCTGTTACATCTTTTTGTGCTGACCGAGGAACCATACATCAGACTTCTTGCCCTTACACTCCTCAACAAAATGGCGTTGCTGAACGAAAAAACCGCCATCTTCTAGAAGTTGCTCGCACCCTTCTCCTACACTATAAAGTACCCCAACATTTCTGGCCTGAGGCTGTCTCTACAGCATGCTATCTTATCAATCGCATGCCCTCTTCTGTTCTGCAAAATCAGGTCCCATACACTATTTTGTTTCCTGATAAACCCTTATTTTCTCTGCCTCCTCGCATTTTTGGGAGTACTTGTTTTGTCAAAAACCTTCGACCTGGCCTTACTAAGCTTGATGCTCGTTCGGTCAAATGTGTTTTTCTGGGATACTCCCGTACTCAGAAAGGGTACCCCTGCTTTGATCCTATCAAGAAACAGTGGTTAGTGCGGATGTGACATTTTTTTAGCATATGCCTTATTTTTCTACCTCTGGTGAAAAATTGTCGGATGACATTTTGGCCACACCATTACCTTTAGTTGTTGACGAGCCTCCTGCTGATGATGTGCCTCAAGAGCGCCCTTTGCAAGTCTATCGGCGTAGGTCAAAGAACGCTACTTCTGAAGCCCCGGCCGAACCAACTCCTGCGTCTGCGGATGATCCACCTTCACCTGAGGTATTTTCTGACCTGGATATTCCTATCAGTCTACGGAAAGGCATTCGCTCCTGTACTCAGCATCCTATCAGTAATTTCTGTTCATCTGCCAATCTGTGTAGTAGCTTTGCGTGTTTTACTGCTGCTTTTTCTGCTGTGACAATTCCTAAATCCGCTACAGAGGCGCTCTCTCATCCTGCATGGAAACATGCTATGGAGCAAGAAATGCAGGCACTTTGTGATCAACGGACTTGGGATCTGGTTGATCGTCCGTCCTCATGCCAAACTGTTGGATGCCGTTGGATTTTTACTATTAAATATCAACCGGACGGTACCATTGAACGTCTGAAGGCCAGATTAGTTGCAAAAGGATATAGTCAAACATATGGGGTTGATTATTTTGAAACTTTTTCTCCAGTGGCCCGCCTTAATTCTGTTCGAATCTTGATATCTGTTGCTGTAAATAAAGACTGGCCTTTGTATCAACTTGATGTCAAAAATGCTTTTCTCTATGGAGATCTGCAGGAGGAGGTCTACATGGAGCAACCTCCGGGTTTTGTTGCTCAAGGGGAGTCTGCTTCTAAAATATGCAAACTCAGAAAGGCAATCTATGGTCTGAAACAAAGTCCACGGGCATGGTTTGACAAGCTTAGTCAGATCTTGATTACCTTTGGCTTTCGGCGGTCTCAATCTGATCATTCTGTGTTTATTCGTAAAACTGCAGCAGGACTTGTCATTCTTATTGTATATGTTGATGATATTGTCTTATCTGGCAGTGACAGTGCAGGGATACAGGCAACCAAACAATATTTAGCACAACACTTCATCACCAAGGACCTAGGAAAACTACGATATTTTCTAGGTATTGAGGTTGCTAGATCTTCTGCAGGAGTATGCTTGTCACAAAGAAAATATGTTCTTGATCTCTTGCAAGAAACTGGTATGTTGGGTTGCAAGCCAGCCAACACTCCTCTGGATCCCAATATGAATTGGGATGATGATACTTCCCCACCTTATGCTGATCGCCATCAATTTAGAAGACTGGTTGGCAAGCTCATATATCTGACTGTCACTAGGGCTGACTTGGCAGCCGCTGTAGGATTCATTAGCCGGTATCTTGATAAACCCCGGCAATGCCACTGGGATGCTATCTGTCATATCTTACGCTATCTGAAAAGTTCTCCAGGGAAAGGTCTTCTGTATAAAAAACATGGCCACTGCAATTTATCTGGTTTTTCTGATTCTGACTATGCAGGCAGTCGATCTGACAGAAAATCTACATCTGGATACTGTACGTTTGTGGGAGGAAATCTAGTTACTTGGCGAAGCAAAAAGCAGACAGTTGTTGCTCGGTCAAGTGCAGAGGCAGAATATAGAGCTATGGCTCATACTGCATGTGAGCTCTTGTGGGTCCGTAGCCTTCTGATTGAATTTGATATCACTTCTTCTAGCCCTATTCCTATGTTCTGCGACAACAAAGTGTCTATCTTCATTGCGAGCAACCCCACCTTCCATGAAAGAACCAAGCATATCGAGGTTGACTGCCATTTTGTCCGGGAGAAAGTCCTATCTGGCCACATCTGCACTCCTTATCTCAGTACTGAGAAGCAGCTTGCTGACATCTTCACTAAAATTCTGCCTAAAACTCACTTCCAGACTCTGATTGACAAGCTGGGCTTATTCGACATCTACGCTCCAGCTTGAGGGGGAGTATAGAAATACTGTGTTATTTTCTGCTTCTACTGTGTTATTCTACTGTGTTATTTTCCTTTGTATTAGTCCCATATTGCCTGCTTGTATGTATGTCTTACTCTCCGTTGCTATATAAGAGAGTACCCTGTAAACCTTTTTACTCACTGAATAAACAACACCTTTCCACTTTATAAACAAAGCCTTAGAAAAAGATAACATTTTTGCTCATAGAAATCACAGTACAGTTCCTTTTGTTGTAAGGCTCTGCTCCTTATCCCATGCAAAAGGCGGCCTGCCCTCGACTTCAACCTGTTGAGGGGCAACGAGATCCCTCACTAGGGGACATCGTCCCCCCAACCCCAATAATATTGTTGTCGATTTGTTGATGAGTCTCCTTATCATTCTCCACCAACAACCACTCTCTTGTTCTTTGTGGTTGGTGTGAGGGGGAGATATACAGGAGAAAAGAAGATCATTGATCCGTAAATATTGCCTAGTTCCTGCATATGTATATGTGCTTTGTTGACACCTACTATAGCGCATCTTTCCTATAACAGTTAATCTCAAACATGTTGGCCACATGCCATAGCGCAATATTCCTATAGGCTATAGCAATGCTCTGATCCCAGCCATCATGCATCATTCCAGTGTTAGTGCTTCTTGTGGTGAACTACTTGGATAACAATGGATGACCCTATGATTTCCAACATATGCTACTCCAGATGATAAATGTTATCTTCAGCGGGGGGAGAAGACATACTATCTGCTACATGTTATCTTCTTCAAGGGGAGTGTTCCAGGGCTTCAATTATTGTATTGCATATTTTCAAGAGGGAGATTAATTTTTGTTTGGGCTATTGTTGTCACTTATGTATTCAAATTTTTTCTTGAGTTTGTCTAGGAAAGTTGAATTGTGTTTAATGCATCATCTTGAGGGAGAGTGTTGGAATTGTTAGCTATTTGATTTATTATGTAAATGGGCCTAAGTATGTTTGGCCCATTAGAATTTGAGTCCATGCTTGCATACTCCCCTCTCCTATACATAGTAGGGTTTTGTTCTGTAGTGATGAAATTATAGGACATAATGAGGCAAAACAAGTTGGTAGGCAAACTCAATGGACGGTACCAATAGAGTGAGAGGGGTCAAGCAAGTGTGTCAAGTATCTTTGGGTTATGGGGAAGATGGTGCAAACCTCAATTTGCAAAACTAATCTTATAGTAACCAATAATCTTTTATTTGATGTATCTAAAACAAGTACAAGGCACTCTCTTTTATAGGACAAGAGAGTAAGTGAGAAACAAAATTAGTAGACATGGGATAAAAGAAAAGCTAAAGACAAAGATAAGTCTAAAACACAAGCTAAATATAAAGCATAAAGCATAAATATCAATACTCCCCCTCAAGCTGGAGCAAAGATGTCAAACATGCCTAGCTTGTCCACCCGTGTAGTAAAGCGAGTCTTGGGAAGTAGCTTGGTGAAGATGTCGGCAACCTGATCTTCTGTTGGGAGATAAGGATTGCAGATACGACCAAATAGAAGAGGTTCCCAAACAAAGTGGCAATCCATCTCTATATGCTTGGTGCGCTCATGAAAAGTAGGATTGCTAGCAATAAAAATGGAGGCTTTGTTGTCGTGATATATAGGAATAGGATCTTAACCATATATGTCAAATTCCTTGAGGTGTCCTTGCACCCAAATCAGTTCACAAGTCATATGAGCCATGGCTATATACTTTGTTCCAGCACTAGTTCGAGAAACCACAGTCTGCTTCTCACTGCACCATGTAACAAGATTGCCTCCAACAAAAATACAGTAGCCAAAGGTAGATTTTCTGTTACATCTACTACCAGCATAATCATAGTTATAATAACCACTGAGTTTCAGCGTCCATATCATCGATACAGCAATCCTTTCCCTAGAGAATTCTTTAGATATTTAAGTATGTGACACACAACATCCCAATGACATTGGCGAGGTCTATCCAAATACCTATCGACAAGTCCAACAACAGAAGTTCCGTTAGCTCTGGTGACAATGAGATAGATCAACTTACCAACCAATCTTCTATATTGGTGGTTGTCAAGATAAGGAGGCAAAGATTCATCATCCCAGTTTGTATTGGGATCCAGAGGGGTGCTAGCATGTTAGTACCAAGCATGCATGTTTCTTTGAGGAGATCTAGAACATAATTGCGTTGTGAAAGACAGACTAGAAAACTTCAATCCTCAAGAAGTATTTGAGTTTCCCTAGATCTTTCATAACAAAGTTTTGTTCTAGATACCTTCTAGTAGCCTAAATGCCTTATGTACCACTACCAGGCAGAATTATGTCATCCACATTTACAATAAGAATAACAAGTCCATAAGTGATTTTTCTTATGAAAACTGAGTGATCAGAATTTGAGTGTCGAAAGTTAAATTTAAGAAGAATCTAGCTCAATTTGTCAAACCACGCACGTGTGCTTTGTTTTAGGCCATCAAACGCTTTCC
Organism: Alisma plantago-aquatica; assembly: GCA_963693085.1. NCBI lineage: Eukaryota > Viridiplantae > Streptophyta > Magnoliopsida > Alismatales > Alismataceae > Alisma > Alisma plantago-aquatica. The sequence continues at coordinate 940,090,073 of OY856412.1, read as the reverse complement.
TAAGTCTACATACTTTGGAACGCTCCCCCTGAGCAACAAACCCAGTTGCTTGCTCCATATAGACTTCCTCATGTAAGTCACCACTCACCATATAGCAAAAAAATTTAACATCAAGTTAAAAGAGGGGCCAATTATTCACAGCAACAAATATAAGCACCCAACAGAGTTGAGCCTAGCAATAGGAGAAAAGGTTTTAAAATAGTCAACCCCGTAGGTCTGAGTATAGCCTTTAGCAACTAGGCGTGTTTTCAAGCGTTTAATTAAACCATCAGGCTGGTATTTAATGGTGAATATCCATCGACGTCCAATTGTAGAGAAATCTTGAGAACGATCAACGAGATCCCAAGTTTCTCAATCGCAAAAAGCAATAATTTTAGTTTCCATGCCTTGACGCCAAGCAGGATGTTTGAGCGTTTGCATAGCATTCTTTGGAATAGAAACAACAGAGATAGCAGCAGTAAAGCAGACAAAGCTAGCACCAAGTTTAGTAGTAGAGCAGAAATTACTAATCGGATGTTGAGTTACAAGAATGAACACCTTTCCTTTGACTTATGGAAAGGTGTCGGTCAGAAGCTACATGGGAAGTGTCGTGATCTGCCGACAAAGGAGGATTTAGTTGTTGAGGGGCCATGGAAGGAACTGTAACCTTGGTTCTTCTATTGTAAACTTTAAGGTGAGGAGCAAGAACTTCATTGAATTCAGTGAGGGAGTGTGGGATCCAGTAGATCGCTAGATAAAGCGGACCCTTTTTCAGAGTAGTACGGCATGTGTTCAAAAAGGACCACATAAACACTAACAAACCATTGTTGATTGGCAAGATCAAAACATCAATATCCTTTTGTTCTATAATATCCCATAAAAACACAGTTAGAGGAGCGAGGGTCAAGTTTTTAGTTATCTCAGGGCGAAGATTCTTAACAAAGCATGTGATGCCAAAGATGTGAGGGGGTACAAAAAAAGGAGGCACATTTGGATATAGTATAGTATAGGGGACTTGATTTTTCAGGACAGATGAGGGCATGCGCTTAATCAAATAGCACATAATAGAGACTACTTCAGGCCAAAAATGTTTGGGAACATGATAGTGAATAAGAATAGTATGTGCTAGTTCAAGAAGATGGCGATTTTTCCTTTCCGCCACACCATTTTGTTGTGGTGTGTAGGAATAGGAGGATTGATGGATAGCACCGCTAGCAATACCAAACGTGCCAACAGATTTTTGCATGAACTCTAAGGCATTATCAGTTCGAAGAATTTTGACAGTTTTATTGAACTGAGTTTGGATTTCAGTAAAGAAGGTGGTAGTGTCCAAAATGTTACTACAATCTTTTAAAAAAATAGCCAAGTCGCCCAAGAATAATCATCAATAAAAGTCATTAAGTAGAAAAAGCCAGAAAGACTAGTGACAGAGGATGGCCCCCATATATCAACATGAACAATATCAAACAGACTTTTAGAACTAATGACTTTTTTCTTATGAAATACAGCCTGAGTTTGTTTGCCAAATCGACAAGATTCAAAAAGAAAAGTTTTACCAAGTATCTCAAGAAATAAGCATCACAGTTTAACAACTGCTGGATGTCCCAAACGATAGTGCCATTTAGTCCAGTTACTGAGGATGATAGTTGAGTAGCAACAGATTGTGGCACGTCCAGAGAGTACAATCCATCTGGTCCTTCATGGCCCGAACCAATCCTTGTCTTCGTGCAGAGATCTTGAAACACACAACCCTCGGGATCAAAAGTGATGCAGCATTGAAGGCTCTTAACAGTTTTATTAACCAATAAAAAATTGAGAGGGAATCTTGGAATATATCACACTAATCAAAGGGAAAATTAGAGAGAGAAAAATAGGGCCAATGTCGTGCACCCGAGACTAAGTACCATCTTCCACTGTTACTGGTGGAACTCCAGTTGTTTTACATAGAGCATGAAACAAATCAGGACAATCAGAAGTATGAGCAGAAGCACCTGAGTCAATGACCCATTCTTTTTTATCGTAAGTAGCAGACAAAGCAAGTAAAGAAGAAGAACCCCCATCCTGAGTTGTAGGTTGTGAGAGCAGGCGTGCTAGAAGAAGTTTCTCAAACTCCGAGTGGATTCACTCAACCCTGGGTAGGGTAGAACTAGAGGCAACAATAGAGGGGTCTTCAGAAGCATTAGAGGTGTCTTGGTTCGCCCACGCAGGTTCACCATGTTTTGCGGGAGCAGCGGTCTTTAGTGTGATTTGTGCGCCCAAAAAAGTTGTAGAAGCGATTTCCAGTAGGAGGTTGTCTTTGTCGAAATTCAAGTGGAGGACCTCGTCCAGAGGCGTCAGAAGAATGACCACGAGCGCGATTGCATACACATCCACGGCCTCTACCAGAATCAGTGGAGCGGACCGCAAGTACATACTGATCAGGGGAAATTAGAAGGTAGGGATGACATGGACGGGAGGCGTCAAGGTATCAGAAAGCGGGAAGCGGGAGGCGTGCGGACAGCACCCTGTAACCAATTAAGCGGTAGGCGGGCGATTAAGCTGCCGATTTTTGAAAAAGCGGTGTCTAAATTTTATATATTTTTATATAAAATTACATGTATGTGTATATAAACAATATATTTATAAGGAACATCTATACATATCCAATCAGCAAATCAGTAATTAACTAAGTATTCATCAATACTTTACTATTAATCAGTATCTCTAATTACTAAAATCAGCAAGCAGATCAGTAATTGTAAATAACAAACTATGAATTATTGAATTAAAGTAATCACTAAAGTAATACTAACCAGTAGTACCAATCATTAATCACTGAAAGCAGCAAGGAAATCAGTAAAACTAATCATGCATTAGAAGTATAATAGAGCAATATGATATTTACTTAGATGCATTACAGCAGTACCCAATTATTACAGCTTCCACACAAAGTATGCATTCTAAATTAGGACCAGCTATATCATAGAACATTTCATGTATAAAAATTTCATATATTATAGTCAACACTACTTGGACTATGTAATTAATTAATGTTAGATGCTTACATTAAGATTTTTAAACAAAAGCGGGAAAAAGGCGGGCAAAAAGCGGGAAAAAGCGGGTGAGGCGGGAAAAAAGCGGGCGATTATGTTCAAAATGATTAAGCGGGTGCTTAGGAGCTAAATTAGGCGGATGAGGGTCATGGCCGATTAAGCGGCCGCCTGGACCATTTTTTAATTCACTGGGAGGCGTTGAACACACTTGAGAACATCCCGTAGAGTAGGCAAGGGATCATTGGAAAAGATATGGTCTACAACACCAAAGAAGTGAGTGAGTCCAACCAAGAACTAAACTAGTTGAAGTTCATTGCATTCACATTGAACTTCTTTAATATCAAAAGAGAGGGAATGATGGACTTTGTATTCATCCCATAGGGCCGAGCATTGGTTGTAATAATCTTTGACAAGTCGATCAGTCGAATATTCCCTTTTCGCCATATTCTTGAAGATCTCAAAGACCTTCTTTGGGTTATGTTGATGAGAGCACACATGTGAGAGTTAATCCCACAAAACTTTAGCATTCTGAAGGCGAAAGAAAGAACGACTGATCTTCAGTTCGACGCTATTAACCATCCATGTCATCACGCCCAAATCATCTTTGGTGCACTAAGCATAGGCTTGTTTGGCTTTCTCATCAGCCAATGCATCAGGAGGGTAAGAGCAACAGAAGAGATATGAAAGAAACGCCCTTGGACTTTAACATAGAGCTCAAACGAAGCCGACCAAAGATGATAGTTTGATCCATCAACTTTCACGGTGGTAACACAGAGAGATCGGGGAGAATCAATAAATTCCACGAGATACGGGGTGGTGACTTGCACAAAGAAGGAAACGTGGTGTATTAAACACACTATGCATCAGCAGCAGGATACGTATCAGCGGAACAGAGAAACCCACATAGGGGCAGCAGAGAGAAGCAAAGAGGACCTACGCCACAATGTGAGACTTTCTCCAACATGTGGCGTAGACAGATGAAATGTGGCACCTTTAATTCGTCAACGGGTTATTTTGGGAAGATCTTTTGAGAAGAGAAGATGGGGCGAGAGAGAGGACAGATTTTAGAGGAACAATGGGGTGGAGGGGGAGTTGTCGACGGGCTACAGGTGGTGGATGGATGGGGTAGAGGGTGGAGTGAATAGAGAGGGGGAAGTAGGAACAGGGGGTTGGCAACAGTGTGTATGACAGGGGAGGGAGGCCAAGGGCGGCGGCAGCAATGGAGGAGGGTAGCGGCAGAGGGGGTGGGTGGTGGGGAGGCGGTTGGGAAAAGGAAGGAGAGGAGGGGGAGCGACAGCGGACAGGAGATGTGGCGGCGGGCGGAGAAAGGGGAGAAGGGGGGCGGTAGGGGAAAAAGGTAGAGGATGGGGGGTGGCGACTAGGGGAAGGAAGCTATAGAAGAATAAGTGGAATTTCATTAAGTGAATAAAATTGAGTACAATGCCTTCTCTTTTATAGGACAAGAGAATAAAACAATAAACACAACTAAGCAATATGGGATAAATAACACAAGTAAGGTGTAGAAAAGGGCACACGTAAATAGTAAATAGAAGCATATCTCTTTACTCCCCCTCAAGCTGGAGCATAAATGTCGAACATGCCCAGTATAGAGAAACTGGTAATTGCTTATTGAGTGAATAAAACAGTGTACAATACAGTCTCTTATATAACAGAAGAGAATAGAGACTAAAGCAGAGGTGAGCAATATGGGACTAAACTACAGAAGTGAAAAGCATAAGTGAGGCACATGCTATGCACATGACACTCAACAAAACATAACAGAACACAACATATCTCTATACTCCCCCTCAAGCTGGAGCGTAGATGTCAAACATGCCTTGCTTGTCAACTAGAGTCTGAAAATGAGCTTTGGGAAGTATCTTCGTGAAGATGTCCGCAACTTGCTTGTCAGTGCTGAGATATGGAGTGCAAATCCGGTCAGAAAAGGACTGCGTCTCGAACAAAGTGACAATCAGCCTCAATATGTTTCGTCCTCTCATGGAAAGTGGGGTTGCTCGCAATAAAAATTGAGGCCTTATTGTCACAAAACATCGGTATAGGGTTGGAATAGGATATATCAAACTCCTGGAGGAGACTCTGAACCCACAGAAGTTCGCATGCAGTATGAGCCATTTCTAGGTATTCCGCCTCTGCACTGGATCTAGCAATAACAGTCTGCTTTTTGCTTGGCCAAGTGACAAGGTTTCCGCCAAAAAATGTACAGTATCCTAATGTTGACTTACGATCAGAACGACTCCCTGCATAGTCAGAGTCCGAGAAGCCAGATAGGTTGCAGTGGCCATGCTTCTTATACATCAAGCCTTTCCCTGGATAACTTTTAAGATATCACAGAATATGACATATAGCATCCCAATGACATTGACGGGGTTTATCAAGATACCGGCTGATGAATCCGACAGCAGTAGTAAGGTTAGCTCGTGTGACAATCAGACAGATAAGCTTGCCTACCAGCCTTCTGAACTGGTGATGATCAGCATAGGGAGGAGAGTTTGCATCATCCCAGTCCATGTTTGGGTCAAGTGGAGTGTTGGTTGGTTTGCAGTCCAGCATGCCAGTTTCCTGTAAGAGATCAAGTACATATTTTCTCTAAGAGAGACACAGTCCTGCAGATGATCTGGAGACCTCAATGCTTAAGAAATACCTCAGCTTTCCGAGATCTTTAGTGACAAAGTGTTTTTCTAAGTAGGTTTTAGTTTCTTGTATACCCACAGTATCACTGCCAGATAAGATAATATCATCCACATAAACAATAAGAATGACAAGTCCGGCCACTGTTTTGCGGATAAAAGACTGAATGATCAGAATGAGAGCAACGAAAGCAAAGGTGATTAATATCTGACTGAGCTTGTCAAACCACGCTCGCGGGCTTTGTTTGAGACCATAGATAGCCTTTTTCAGCTTACATACTTTGAAGGCAGACTCCCCGTGAGCAACAAACCCAGGTGGTTGCTCCATGTATACTTCTTCCTGTAGATCTCCATAAAGGAATGCATTTTTAACATCTAGCTGAAAGAGAGACCAATCTTTATTAACAGCAACAGAAATCAGAATTCTAACAGAGTTTAATCATGCAACAGGAGAGAATGTCTCAAAATAATCGACATTGTATGTTTGTGTGGCCCTTTGCAACAAGACGGGCTTTCAGGCGTTCAATAGTCCCATCAGGTTGATACTTAATAGTAAAGACCCAGCGACAGCCCACAATAGGGCAAGAAGGAGGACGATCCACAAGTTCCCATGTCTAGCGATCGCATAGTGCCTGCATTTCCTGGTCCATTGCCTTTTTCATGCAGGAATAATAAGAGCCTTTGTAGCATTTTTTGGAATGGTGACAACAGAATTTGCAGAAGTAAAGCAGGCAAAGTTGTTATGCAGGTTGGCAGAAGTGCAGTAATGACTGATAGGATGTTTAGTACAGGAGCGAACACCTTTCCGTAAACTGATAGGTAGGTGCAAGTCAGAAGTTACCTCAGTGTTTGTTTGATCAGCCGCAGACGGAGGAATTGGTTGGGCAGGGGCCATGGAAGGAGTGCTTGTCTTCGGCCGGCGTTTGTACACCTGCAGCGGATGCTCTTCAGGCTTGTTAGAAGAAGACAAGTCTTCAACAATATCTGGTAGAGGTGTCAGTGCCAAGATATCATGAGACAGGCTTGCTCCATCATCAGAAAAGTAGGGCATATGCTCAAAAAAGATCACATCCGCACTGACAAACCACTGTTTGAATATCGGATCAAAGCAACGATAACCTTTTTGAGTTCTCAAATAACCCAAGAAAATGCATTTAGTGGATCGAGGGTCAAGTTTCGTCATTCCTGGGTGTAAATTTTTAACAAAGTAGGTACACCAAGGAATAAGGTGACTGATACCGACGTCGTTTCGACAGCTTGGAAATAGGTATTTACCGGTATACCGACGGAAATACCGACAGATGCAATCCTGGCCGTATCGATGCCAAAATGAACGAATTAATTCATGAAATTTTACAAGTGTAATCTCCACACCTAAATGCATCGTTTTATGCAATAAAATTATATATTGGATGTGGGGTAGGGGGGTCCATCATGTGGGAGATAAGGAACCTGTCCTGTTTCGTTGGGATTTCGATGACAAAACATAGGAATTCAGATATGAAATTTTACAGGTGTAATCTCCACACCTAAATGCATCGTTTTATACAATAAAATTCTATATTGGATGTGGGGTAGGGGGGTCCATCATGTGGGAGGTAAGGAACCTGTCCTGTTTCGTTGGGATTTCGATGAAGGATTTTGATGACAAAACGTAGGAATTCAGATATGAAATTTTACTAGCACAATCCACAAACTTAAATATACACAATTATGCAACAATATACAATTTACAACATATCAATAACATATTTACTTACCAACTCACATCAGTTGTATGTTGAGTGGCGTGCAGGTTGTCCATACTGTAATGAGTTGATACTATTGAGATATTCCGCCCATGACATGTGCATCCTATAAAGTTGGTTATATGTAGTCACATGCTCCTCATAGACAGTATCGTTGACAAATTACATCATCCCAATCTTTGGAAAATGTTGTTCTAAATCTCTAAGATTTTGTGCCTTTCTTGGAGATGTAGGTCGAGGAGCTCGAGTGAGTGGACGTTCACTTCCTTGAGGAATATGTTGAATAGCTACAGGCACAACCATAGGAAGTATTGGGACTGGAGAAACAAGAAGAACTGAATGACCACCACTCCATGTTTGCCCACCATCCTCAAAAAATGCAAGGGAGTTGTACTGATAACTTCCATGTGGGCCTGAGACATTTGTTGTATAGGTATATCCAACATGATGTTCTACTTCTGGTTGTGGCGGTGGTGGTGGTTGATTTTGATATCCAGAATACCCATATTGAGAGTGAGATGGGTATGGTTGCCCAAATAGCATATCGCCAAATCCCAATGTTGAATCATGTTGAGATTGAGAATCAGAACCTGAAATACTCATGTTGCCAAGTGAATCAGCAATATCAGAATAATGATCATTGTTGTAGCCGTAGGAGCTTGTAGCCTGAGGTGGTGCAGCACCACTGTAGTCTTTGCCGGTTCGAGTTTTCCTCCTTTGAAAAGTTTTTTCACGCATGGGATATTCTTTTTCTGCTGGAGGAGGAGGAGGTGCAGCTGTCGTAACATAAGGACGATCATCATATTGAGGATCAACAGTAGGAGGATATTCAGGAGAGCGCTCACTGCCGCCGCCATCATTGCCACCATCATTATCAGATTTTGATTTTGACCCGGATGTACTTTTTGAAGAAGGAGACTCTGTGCTACCCAATGCTTCTTCTACTGCTCTATTGATCTCCATATCAACATTTTCATGCTCAGGCTCAGGCTCAAGTCTTTCAGGTGGAGTTTGGTCAACATTAGTATCAGAATCTCCTTCAAAGTGCTCTTCTATGTATGGATCTGGACGACCATCTAGATTATCAAGAATGGGACGACCTATCTCATTCATCCATTCCTCTAAAGGATCTTCTGAATCATCAACTTCTTCTATGACTCTACGCCTGGATGGGTTGAATGTGTATGCGGTGTCAATGGGATCATGGACGACAGCAAAATCCACTTCTTTGTAGTTAGCATCTCGTATTGCTCTAGCCCTCAACCGCATGTTGTAGTGAACATATACCAGATCTCTTAGCCTGTCTGCCCCCAACATGTTCCTTCTCTTTGAGTGAATTAAATTGAAAGTGCTCCAATTTCTTTCACAACCTCCTGCATATGTTGTTTGAGAAAGAATACGAACAGCCACTTTTCTTAGATGGGGGGCACCCGTTCCATTCCATACCCACCACTCACAAGGATCACCCTGATTACGGTCGGCAACTGCATTTGGATGACCAAAACAACCGAGGCCTTCACGAAACTGTCGCAACTGCAAAAATATTTAAGAACAAACTTCAGAATCAAATGATGAAACATCAAACAAGAATGAAGATGTTCATGACTTCATGTAAGTTATGTAATATATTTAGTTATATACCTCATCCATCACTATGGTGCGCTCTTCAGTAGAGGTAAAGAATTTGTTAGTTATATCTCTCACAGCAGACATTAGAGTCGCATCTAAGCCCAGTTTTCGCGAGTATTGGAACCTCGGGTTCAGATAGTAAGTTGTCACCAATTTCAAATAAGGAAATAAGATTTAGATTTAGTTAACTTATAACAAGTTATAGAGTTAGAAACTTAGAACATAAATCTGAATTTAGAAGAAATAAATTATATACCTGTTTTATGCAATGGATGCAAAAGCATATCTGTCCAACGCTTGTCTACAATTGACAAGTATTGTGAATGGGACCTAGGAGCTGCTTGTTTAATACCTTTCACCATTACTTGCATTGCATCATACAAGTAAGGCATTGTTGCGGCTTTGTCACCATCTACCAGCCTCAACACTTTGACAACAGGTTCCATTATCCGCAGCACCTTTGTAACCTTATCCCAGAAAGCCCGATTGGCAATTAGTTCTTCAATCCTTCTGCCAACCAGGGTGTTGTGCTCCTTCATGGAGGTCCACTCCACACCATTGAAAAGCCTCCTAAGTCCATCTTTTTTTGACTTTAATGAGTTCAAGGCCAAGTAATTCGTTGCAAATCTAGTCACCCCTGGTCTAACTAGATCACCTCCACAGTACTCAGATCGCCTCATAGCATTTAACAAGAAGGAATGGTTGTAGATGAAACCTGTGATCAACCTACCATCAATTGTCACACTTTTGATGTAATCAATTGAGCCCATGTCCTTGAGGATCAGATTTATGCAATGGGCAGCACATGGTGTCCAGTAGACCGGATATTTCTTCATTGTACTTTCACCGGCCTTCTTGAAGTTAGAGCCATTGTCAGTCACTATTTGCACTACATTCCCAACCCCTACCTGCTTGATGTATTTCTTCATTAAATTCTTGATGTAACTGTAATTCCTGACTGCACCAGAAGCATCAACAGAGTCTAGAAAAACAGTAGATCCACAGCAATGTACAAGAAAGTTAATAATTTGCTTTTTATTTCCAGATGTCCACCCATCACACATGAGTGTGACGCCATACTCAGACCACAATTGTTTCTGGCTTTCAATCCATACTTGTAGATCTTTCTTCTCTTTGGGAAGATACTTGTTCATCAACTCATATGCAGTGGGGGCTTTGATACCCCTACCCGACTCCCCTATGACATCCACCATGTGTTGTAGATATGGTTCGGTTGCAACATGTGTGGGTATACCATGAGCAAAGAAGAACTTACCCACTGCCTTGCCCACCTTCTCTTTCGCACCAGTAAACATTGCTTTTAGGGTTTTTTGCCTAGCATCAGGCTTCCTAACCCCTGGCTCATCAAAATGCTTCAATCTTGCACTAGCGGAACGGAAGAGTGTATCAACGGTGCATTTCTTTCTTTTATATTGAGCATGCTGATTTTCATCATCATCATCTAAGTCAACAGTCGGGACACGTGCAGCACCACTGCCTCCACCTGCACCAGATGGTCCATATCTCCTCGTAAGCCGAGCTGCCTCCTCCCTATCCCACTCACTTTTGCGGGAGTCTCTGAGAGCACGCCTATACATATGATGTGTATAAGCAGTATCACACCCTGGAGGATATGCAATATCATCATCTGATTCAGCAGAAGAACCTGTGGCCCTAACATCAAAGAGTGTATCTGTGTAAGCCTTTTCAACCTGCTTCAACTTTTGTTGTTTTTGCCTCTTTGCACCCATCAGTTTCTTGAAGTCATCCCTAACACTTGGAGGGCACCTCTGGCACATTGCCACATTCTTGTCACCACCAGTAATGTGACGCTTGAATCTAGTAATTCCTCCACCACCAAGTGTTTTCTTACAGTAGTTGCAGACAATCTTTGCCCTATTCCCAGACCCAGGTACAGGCTTGCAGTGACTCCATACAAAATCCACATCCTTTGATGCATGACCAGCCGCACCCTCAGCGTCACTTGAAGACGAAGAAGACATCTTCTCAAAACTCAAAAGTCAACACTGAAAAAGACAAAGAAAAACAAGCAAAGCAAATGATATTAGTAACTTAGCATTTAATAAAAAAGTACTAGTAAGAAATGTACATTGTCGTATTAACTATTAAGTCTATTCTCTATTCACAATACTAATATCAAATAAAAATAAGCCATTAAGTGAACAAAATCAGTTTCTTTTATGTAATGTAGAATCAAAATCGATATTTTATAATGTATGATACTTGCTTGTAATTATAGAATCAAACACAAGATTTTTTTAAGATTTTTCTTTTGAAGATAATTATTTTTTAAATATAAATAAAGTCTGAAATTATTTTTAAAATTATAAAACATGATATTTACTAATTAAAAAGACAAGTGATATGCTTTCCACATGCTAGTTTCATCTTATACAACATTAACACACAATTCTAAAGAAAAAAAAAATAATAAACGTTTTTTTTTTATTTTCAGCATTTTTATAAATAAAAAATACGAATTATTTAGATATTTTGGGTATATTTTTGTTTATATATGTCCATGTTAGTCTTTGATAGAACTTCTTCTACTAAACCTAAATTAAATACCTATTATTAATGGTACTAATTGTAATATTGTATTATTACTATTAATTAATGAAATAACATGTTAATGTTAATTATTAGTGAGGTAATTAGTGATAAATCAGTAGATCTATATAATATAATCATAGATCTAGTGATAAATAGCATCAATCATAAGTATTTTGAAGTAGATCTAGGATTTTAGGGGTATTTGGTGAATTTTTTAGGTGAGAATAGAATTATAAGAAGAGAAGAGAGAGGGGAGAGGTTGGAAATGATGGGAAATGCAAGAAATTAAGTAAACATACCTTAATTGGGGCTGATTTGAGCTCCAATCTCGAAAATCGCCCAAACTCCCCAAGGTTCTCCTCTTCAAACAGCAGCAGCGGACTCCGTCTCGCAAAAATCGGTGTATCGGGCGGTATGCCGCCCGTGCTGCCCTGTACCGATGTGTAAGTGGTGCATTTTGCACCGGTACCCTCGATATTTGGCGGTATTAGCGGTATACCCACTGGTATGCCGATATATGCGATCCTAACAGCAGATTTGCACGTATCTGTACCGGTACCCGTCGGTATCGGTATGTCGAGCGGTATACCGCCGATACCGACGAAATCTCATCCCTTGAGGTACACCCAAAAATGCGAGGAGGAACAAAGAAAAGAGGTACATCAGGAAACAAAATGGAGTAAGGTATCGGATTATGTAAAACAGAAGAGGGCATGCGATTTATAAGAAAACATGTCGTAGTGACTGCCTCAAGCCAAAAAACAATGAGGAACTTTATAATGGATAAGAAGGGTGCGAGCAACCTCTAATAAGTGGCAATTTTTTCGTTCAGCAACACCGTTTTCCTGTGGAGTATAAGGACAAGTGGTTTGATGGATGGTGCCATGATCAGAACAAAAAGAAGTGACAGGTCTCTGCATAAATTCCAGGGCATTATCGATACGAAAAAAATTAATGGTTTTATTGAATTGGGTCTATATTTTAGAAAAGAAAATGCGGATATTGTCCAAAATAGTACTCCGATATTTGAGCGAAAATAGCTAGGTAGCACAGGAATAATCATCAATAAATGTCAAAAAATATTTAACACCAGTTTGACTCAGGGACGGAGCATGGGCCCCATATGTCCGCATGAACAATATCAAAAATTTATTTAGAACCAAGTTCTTTCTTAGCAGGAAAGACAGACCTCGTTTGTTTTCCAAAAACACAAGATGCACAAGAGAAATTGTTTTCAGATAATGTAGGAAATAAAAGTTTCAATTTAGCAGCAGACGGATGGCCCAGCCGGAAGTGCCACTGAAGTCTTGTGACTGATGTAGACAAGAGAGCTGAAGCTGCAGGCGGTCCATCCAAGTAGTATAGTCCTTGTGGCCCTTCATGGCCCGAACCAATCCTCGTCCTTGTGTGGAGACCCTTCAAAACACAACCAGAGGGATCAAACTTAATAGAGCACTGAAGTTGTTTAACAGTTTTACTGACAGATAATAAATTAACAGGAAATTGTGGTATGTGTAAAACAGAGTGAAGATTCAGCTTGCGAGATAGAGTAACTGTGCCAATGCCATGAACAGGCGTCTTCGAGCCATTTGCAACTGTGACCGATGGAATATTAGAGGTTTTAGACATAGCAGAAAATAAGTGGATGTTGCCTGCCATATGGACAGACGCACCAGAATCAATGCACCACTTATGGTTACCAGCAGAAGGAGACGTAAGCATTGCAAAAGAACCAGCAGCAGATGTCGAAGGCAGTTGAGTCATGCGCTCCTGGAAGAACTTCTTGAATTCAGAGCGAAGCCATTCAGTGGTCGGAGGAGCAGTTGGTGGATCGAATGCAGCATCAGTAGTAATTTTTGTAGAGGCCTGGTTTGCCCAGGCTGGCTTGCCGTGCTTGATCCAGCACCTATCTTCAGTGTGATTATCACGACCACACCAGTTGCAGCAGCGAGGTCCAGTAGCTTGACCTCGTCCAGGAGCAGTAGAGGAGCCTTGTCCGCCAGAAGGAGGTGGACATCTTCCACGACCACGTCCACAACCGCAACAACGTCCAGAATCAGCAGTGAGCAACTAAAGAAGGATGCTCAATAGCAGGAGTAGAGGATACAGATGGTAGTCGTTGAACTCTCTTGAGGACGTCACGAAGAGTGGGTAGAAGGTCACTAGATAGAATTTGATCAACCACGCCCAAAAAAGAAGCAGGTAGGGCAGCCAGGAATTGAACTAGTTGTAGTTCATTGTGCTGCTTCTGAGCCTCTTTGATGTCAGCAGTCAGTGGATGGCAGATTTCATACTCATTCCAAAGAGCAGAACATCGGTTGTAGAAATCCTCAATAGAAGAATCTGAAGCGAACTCCTTCTTGGCTAGGTTTTTGAAAATTTCAAAAACCCGTTTAGGATTTTGCTGATGTGAGTAAACATGAGACAGCTGGTCCCACATTGCTTTGGCATCGTGAAGGCATGATAGAGACTGACTAATGCACAGCTCGGTGCTATTGAGAAGCCAAGACATAACACCAGAGTCGTCTTTGGACCATTGAGCATAAGCTTGTTTGCTCTTTTCATCAACAGTAGCAGCAGGGGCAACAGGAGGATCAGTAGTAAGATGTGAGTATCGACCTTGAGCCTTAACATAGAGAACAAAGGACGCCGACCACAGATGGTAGTTTGAACCATCGAGCTTGACAGTGGTAACACACAGAGAGCGAGGAGGCTCAACGGACGCCATGATGGGCAAAAGCAGGCAGTAGTGAGGTGGCGGCGCAGCAGCAACAGACAGCAGATAAGGAACCCACTATGGGGCAGTGGCAGCAACAACAGAGATCTGACGCATTAGATCAGAAGGAACCTGTATCGAGCAGATAGGTTGATAAAGAAACCTACGCCGTCATGGGGAAATCAATATCCCAACATGAGGCGCAGACAGAAAAATAATCGAAGAGTTAAGAGACTCTCAACGTGGGATGGCTATGGTTGTCCGGAAGTTTATACGTGCGAAAAAGAAGGTGGGGGACCGAGAAAAGGACGGCAATGAGGAGGGGTGACGATGGTTGTGGTGGAAGGTGGAGGAGAGGTGAGGGGCGAGCGACGGCGGTGGATGGGAAAGGTAGAGAGGGGAGGGCGGGGGCGGGTGGAAATGGGGGGGTGGGCAGTGGCGGCAATGGTGGGCGGCGGTAGGGAGAGGGGTGGGCGGCGGTAGGGAGAGGGGTGGGCGGCGACGGGTGGGAGAGGGGCTGGGTGCAGTTGCTGACGGCCGGGGGGGAGTTGAAGCCTCAGGGCATAGGGGAAGGGTGGGAAAAAGAAAACTGAAGAACCGGACATGCTCTTAATACCATATAGAGAAACTGGGAATTGCCTATTGAGTGAATAAAACAGTGTACAATACAATCTCTTATATAACATAAGAGAATAGAGACTAAAGCAGAGGTGAGCAATATGGGACCAAACTACATAAGTGAAAAGCATAAGTGAGGCACATGTTATGCACATGACAGTCAACAAAACATAACAGAACACAACATCTCTATACCCAGCTTGTCCACTAGAGTTTTGAATCGAGCTTTAGGTAGAATCTTGGTGAAGATGTCTGCCACTTGTTTTTCAGTACTGAGATGTGGGGTATAGATGTGGCCAGAAAGAACAAATTCCCAAACAAAGTGACAGTCTACCTCGATATGCTTTGTATATTCATGAAAGGTAGGGTTTCTCGGAATAAAAATAGAGGCTTTGTTGTCATAGAGCATCGGAATAGGACTAGTATCATATATATCAAATTCTTTGAGAAGGCTTTGAACCCACAGAAGTTCACATGCAGTATGAGCCACAGCTCTATATTCTGCCTCTGCACTTGATCTAGCTACCACTCTGCTTTTTGCTACGCCAAGTAACTAGGTTGCCTCCAACAAAAGTGCAATATTTGGATGTAGATTTTTGATCACATCTACTCCTTGCATAATTAGAGTCTGAGAAACCAAAAAGATTGCAATGGCCATGTTTCTTGTACAATAGACCTTTCCCTGGAGAGCTTTTGAGATATCTCAGAATGTGATAGACAGCATCCCAATGACACTGTCTGGGTTTATCAAGGTACCGGATTACAAACCCTACAACAATGGTAATATCAGCTCTCGTGACAATAAGGTAAATGAGTTTTCCAACCAATCACCTAAATTGGTGGTTATCAACATAAGGTGGAGAAGATTCATCGTCCTAATTAGTGTTTGGATCTAGAGGGGTGTTGGCTGGCTTGCAACCAAGCATGCATGTTTCCTACAAGAGATTTGGAACACATTTGCGTTGGGAGAGAGATATACCCGCCGATGATCTGGATACTTCAATGCCTAAGAAATATCGCAGTTTACCAAGATCCTTGGTGACAAAGTGTTGTTCTAGATACGATTTTATAGCTTGAATGCCTGAGGTGTCACTGCCAGATAATATAATGGCATCTACATAGACAATAAGAATGACCAAACCAACCACCGTTTTTCTGATAAACACAGAGTGGTCTGAATGAGAACAACGAAAGCCAAATTTTATGAGAATCTGACTGAGCTTGTCAAACCAGGCGCAAGGACTTTGTTTTAGGCCATAAATAGCTTTCCTCAATCTGCAGACTCGCGAAGAATACTTCCCCTGAGCAACAAAGCCCGACGGTTGATCCATGTAAACTTCTTCCTGCAAGTCTCCATAAAGAAATGTGTTTTTGACATCCATCTGAAATAAAGGCCAATCTTTGTTCACAGCGACAGAGACGAGGACAAAAATAGAATTGAGTCGAGCTATTAGAGAAAAGGTCTCAAAATAGTCCACACCATAAGTTTGAGTATATCCTTTTGCCACCAGGCATGCTTTCAAACGCTCAATCGTACCATCAGGTTGATATTTAATAGTGAAGATCCATCGACATCCAACCATAGGACATGTAGAAGGACGATCCACAAGATCCCATGTCTTGCGGTCAGAGAGCGCCTGCATTTCAGCTTCCATTGTTTGTCGCCATGCATGGATTTGAAATGCCGTTGTAGCATTTTTCAGAATAGACACAACAGAGATTGCAGCAGTGAAGCAAGCAAACTAGCACCCAGACTAGTAGACGAATAGAAATGACTAATCGGATGTTGAGTACAGGAGCGGACACCTTTCCGTAGGCTAATAGGAAGGTGTAAGTCTGATAGTACTTGAGTTGTGTTTTGATCTTCCGCCGAAGGAGGAGTTGGTTGTTGAGGGGCCATAGAGAGGATGGTCGGCTTTGGTTTTCTCTTGTAGACTTGCAACAGTCGTTCTTCAGGTGCCATCTCAGAGGGTGGATCAATATCCACAATGTCAGGTAACGGAGTGGGTGCCAAAAGTTCACAGGATAAAAAAGCCCCTTTATCATAATAGTATGGTAGATGTTCAAAGAACACTACATTCGCACTAACATACCATCGTCTCATGATAGGATCATAACAGCGATATCCTTTTTGGGTTCTGGAATAACCCAAAAAGATGCATTCTATGGAGCGAGGGTCAAGTTTTGTCATCCCCATACAAAGGTTTTAACAAAGCAAGTGCACCCAAAGATGTGCGGCGGAATAGAAAAAGGTTGTGCATCAGGAAAAAGAATGCTATACGGAATCTGATTCTGTAAAACAAAGGAAGGCATGCGATTGATAAGGTAGCAAGTTGTAGAACAGCGTCAAGGCAAAAACGTTGAGGAACATGATAATGAAGAAGTATGGTGTGACCAACCTCTAGGAGATGTCGATTTTTCCATTCAGCAACCCCATTTTGTTGTGGGGTATAGGGACATGAAGTCTGATGGATCGTCCCACCGAATGAGAAAAAGTGAGTGACAGATTTTTGCATGAATTCAAGAGCATTGTCAGTGCAAAAGATTTTAATGTGTTTATTGAATTGAGTCTGAATTTCAGAAGAAGAAAAAAAGGTGGTGATGGTATCCATAACAGTGTGGTGATCTTTAAATAAAAATAACCATGTAGCTCGAGAAAAGTCATCAACGAATGTCATAAAATATCTAACAGCAGAATGACTTGCAATAGAACAGGGACCCCAGATATCCGCACGAACAATATCAAAAATGCATTTAGAACCAGTTTCTTTCTTTGCAGGAAACACAGACCGAGTTTGTTTGCCATATTGGCAAGATTCACAGGAAAATTTTTTATCAACTAAAGTAGGAAATAACTATTTCAACTTAGAAGCAGACCGGTGGTCAAGACGGTCTTGCCACTAAATCCCAATCACTGATGTCGATGGCATAGCAGTCACTGATGTCGGTCCATCCAGGTAGTAGAGCCCATTTGGTCCCTCATGGCCTGAAGCAATCCTCGTCTTCGTGCGTAGATCCTGAAAAATACAACCCAAAGGGTAAAATGTAATAGAGCACTGAAGGCCCTTCATAATTTTACTAACATAAAGTAGATTAACAGGAAATCTTAGACGTATAAGACAAATTTCAGATGCAAATTTTAAAGTAAATGAATCGTCCTGATGCCATGGACTGTTGTCTGTGAGTCATCAGCTACCGTTACAAGAGGTAGACGGATGGATCTTGCTAGAGCAGAGAATAAATCAGAGTTATCAGACATGGACCGAAGCACCAAAGTCAATACACCATTTATTTTTACCAGTAGATGGAGCAGTAAGCAATGCAGACTAGCCGGCCTCTGAAGTAGATGGTAGATTGAGCATGTGCGCTTAGAAGAGCTTCTCGAACTCGGACCGGATCCAGGCAAAAGAGGGTTGAGCTGAGGTGTGATCAGTAGCAGAAGAATCTTCAATCGAACTAGAGGTGACCTGGTTATTTGATCCAGCACCGATCTTCTTTATGATTGTCACGTCCATAGAAATTGCATAATCGAGGGCCAATGGGCTGACCGCGACCTAGTGTAGTAGAAGAAGTGCGGCCCGAGGTAGGAGGGGGACGTCCACCATGGCCACGGCCACGACCACGGCCACGACCGTGACTATTATCAGCAGAGCGCACAGCAAGAGCAGGGTGTTCAATAGAAGGAACAAAAGTCATTGACGGTAAACGTTGAACACGTTTAAGCACATCTCGAAGAGTAGGCAGAGGATCACTAGAGAGAATTTGGTCAACAACTCCACAAAATGAGGAAGGGAGTCCGGCAAGAAATTGGACAAGTTGTAGTTCATTGCGTTATCTTTGAGTTTCCTTGATACCAGCAGATAAAAGATGATAGATTTCATATTCATTCTAGAGGGCAGAGCACTGGTTGTAATAGTCTTCAACAGACGCATCAGTCAAAAATTCCTTCTTTCCCAGGTTCTTGAAGATCCCAAACACCTTCTTGGGATTTTGTTGATGGGAGTAGATATGGGAAAGTTGATCCCACATGGCCTCATCCTTACTCCATTGTGTGTAGGCTTGTTGGTCTTGTCATCTGCCGATGCATCAGGAGGAGGTTTAGGGTCGGTGGTAATATGCGAGTACCGACCTTGTGCCTTCACAAACAAAATAAAGGAAGTTGATTAGAGGTGGTAATTGGAGCCATCAAGTTTCACCATAGTGGCACATAGAGAACGTGGAGGCTCGGTAGATGTCATGACACACAGATATGTAGCCGAGGTAGAGTAGAAGCAGCAGCAATCATAAGATCGCCAGACAACCCGTTGGCATAGACAGAATAAAGTTGGGATCAATAGATCCGAAGAAACCCGCTACGGGGCAGCAGTTGATCTGACGCATCAGATCGTAGAAACTCACAAATGGGCAGAGTAGATGGAAGAAAAACCTACGCCACCATGGAGAGAATCAGTATTCCGCCATGCATGGAACAAAATTTCGATCGAAATTACAAAATTTCGCTCAAAATTTCATTTTTTTTTTGCAATCGGACATCGAAACCTACGATCGGACATGTGAAATACACAAATGCAGGGAATGGGACGTAATTTTGCAAAAATTTCGACCTTAGGTGTGAAATTTTGACAAAAATGGTGAAATTTCGCAGCAAAAAGCCCAATTTGGGTCGTAATTTCGCGAAATAGTACAGAAACGCAAATTAAATTTCAAGAAATTTGTTCCAAAAGCTGATAATGCTACATCTTGGGTATTTTGGCAATTTTTTTTGAATCTCTTGCTTCTAAAGGCTATCTTTCTTAATTCTAAGGTATGTTTCCCCTATCCCCAGACCATATACATTACCTTCATCAATTTCTACACTCTTCTATAGAGATATGGAGAAATACTCAAAAAATAACAAAGTTCCTTCTTGGATCTATACATAAATGTCCCATGTAACCTAGTTAAATGCTAACACTAGACTTATACAAGTTGTAGTTGGTAAGTTTGGAACTTGTAACTGTAAAATTTAAATTCTAAGTTGTAAATTGAAGCTTTTAACAGACTGTCTAGCAGACTTGGCATTTCTGTTCATTTGTGCACTCACTCATCAAGACATGTATCCCACCCTAACCTCTGAACATATAAATGTATTATATAGTCTAGTGTGTTTATGTCTCAACATTGTGTTTACAAAATTTCATAAGTTAATTCCTTTATTTTGCCATCGAAAATTGCCATCGAAATTCTGTCAAAATTGTTCAGCTTCCTTCACTTCCAAATGTGGAGACCCCCCCACACATATCCAATATGAAATATTATTGCATATTTGAGTAGATCTTGGCGTTTAAATCATCCTGGTAAATTTTCATAATTTATTTCGCTTATTTGGTCGTCGAAATCATTCGAGCCGTAAATATCGAAATTTCATGAGAAATTTTGAAATTTTTCTATTTCTGGGCCATCGGACACGACATCGAAATCGGACATTTAATTATATGCCGCCATGTTGCGCAGGCAAATAGCAATCGGAGACTCTTTTAGAACGTCAACGTGCTATTATTAATATGTGTATGGAGCAAACGTAAGGCTAGGAAGAAGGGAAGAGAGGATTGTGTAGACTAGATGATGAAGATTGGGGTGCTAGGAGGGTTGGGGGTGGTGGCAGCAGGGTGGTGGGAGGGTGGCAGCGATAGGGTAAGGGGGAGTTGGGCGGCGGATAGGAGAGAGGAGGGGGTTGGCGGCAGGCAGGGAAAGAAAGGAAAGGGGTATTCTATCCTATATCTGATGTCTAACTAGTGTTGGCTCTCACCTTTATCTTCTACCAAGTCAGATTTTCTTGAGCATTAGATGTCATTACCGTTTCCAAAAATCATGTTGAAACTTTCAAGGATGATGCTTGGATTCGTGCTATGATTAATAAGATGGTGCTCTTCTTCATAAAAACACCTCCCTCCTGGGAAAGCTATTGCAGGATGTAGATAGATAGTCATAAATTATCAAGCATAGTCATGATGACTCTCGTAATAGACTTAAAGTCTGGTTTGTTGCCAAAGGATTTGCTGGTGTAGACTTCTTTGAGATGTTCTTTGCAATCACTAGGTTGTAATCAATCCATCTTTTTGTTACTACGTACTTTAATTGGCCCTTGTTCCAGTTATATGTAACAAATGTTTTTATTTGCCTTTTGTACGGTGACCTTGAGGAAGTCTACATGGAACAACCTCTTGATATTCAGCACAGAGAGTGTAGGAACAAAGTTTTCTAGTAGAGGAAGGCTAATGGGATGAAACCATCACCATGTGTGTGGTTTGATTGTTTTAGGAATGAGGTGTAAGACCTTGGCTTCATTTGCTATGTCGTTGATCATTCTCTCTTCTACTGACGTTCTCAAAGAGGTCTAATTGTTTGAGTTGTCTATGCTTATGATATTTTGAACATTACGGATGAGTTGATTGGTATCTCTAACTTGAGACTTCAACATCACTTTCATATAACGGATCTGGGCAAAATGTGATAATCTTTGGGAATTAAAGTTCGAAATACTCAAAAGGAATCAATATGTCTCCTATTCATGCATGACCTTCTAAACGAAGCAAGGATGAGAATGCTAAACCTATGTCTACGCCTATGGACTATGTTCATTCCAAACTTGTTCATGGTGATGAATCTTAGGATGATCCTACATAAAATTTGAGAATTGTCCTATAATGGTCCAATCTCTAATAATGGTAGATGTGGATGAGAAGCCGCCTATGGGAGGTTGTCGTAAGATAGCTAGGTGGAGGTCTCCAGGGTTGGGGCACAGGGCAATTAAACTGCCTAGACAGTTTCTAACCTAATATGCTTAGTTTATGTAATGTAAAATGTCAGATGTAACTTATAAATCTTATATATGTTGGCTTTATAAAATGCTTATGTCAATCTATGTCTTTACTTATTGTCCTGTTATTTTATTTTTCTATAAGGACCTACATGTAATTGTTCCACTAATATATATATCAGGATACACACATTGTGTAACTCTATGCTTTCTCAATTTATTGTTTAACATGGTACCAGAGCAGATCTAGATCCGGGTGCCACCTCTCCTTCCCCTCCCTCCCCTTTCTCTCTTCTTGTCGTCGTCACTCGCGCGCCGCAGCGCCCCACAACCCGCCGCCCGCTGCTGTTGCGGCTAGGCTGCCCGGTCGACCGCCGCACCGCCCAGCCGATCGGCTGGCTTAGCCGCCTCCGCGTCGGTCGTTGCTGCCACGTGTTCTCTGTGACGTGATCTTCATCGTAGCCCACATCTTCCGGGTGACTGTGTGAGCCTCTTTCAGCTCCGTCTTCTACCTGCCCGTGTAGGCCCTTAAGCCACCGGGTCTTTTGCTGCGCCTCGGCGTAGCCCGTATGTAACTGGTCCGTGCAGTCTTTCTACTGTGCCTAATGCCGCCTAGCTGAGGAACTAGACGGTCGTCTTCTGCATGTGCCTGCCTGTTCATACAAACCTTCGGTGTCGGTGCTTTGCCTGTCATGGCATCTTCACATGATGATCTGCGTCGTCAGGTTACTACTGTTAAGCTGGATGGGCGCAACTACCAGCATTGGGTCTGTTCTATACAGATTTATGTAAAATCCCAAGGGAAACATTCTCATCTGACGTGTGATCCACCTCCTATGCCTGCTGTCAATGCCGACTCCAAGAATGTCAAAGCTTATGATGATTGGGTCAAAGATGATTCCACCATGATGACCTGGATTCTCAACAGTAATGAGACGAAAATCAATGTCACCTTACTATACCTGCCTACAACAAAGCAGATGTGGGATCAGCTTACTAGTACTTACTCTCACAGCCAGAATCCCAAGAAAGTGTTTGATATCAACAAGCAGCTGACCCGTCTACACTTCTGGGGATCTGACATTGCTGACTACTTCTCTACCTTTAAGGGACTCTGGGGAGAATTGGAGGCCTACCATCCCTTGTCTACTGACTTGGCTACCATGCAACGTCAACGCCAGGAGTTGCAGGTGGTTCAGTTCCTGTGTGGTTTACCTGAATCCTATGCTGGGGATGTGGATCAGATTCTTGCCAGTGATCCACTGCCTACATTACAGAGTGTTTTTCAGCGTCTTCAGTGGTTGTCGTCATCCTCATCTGAGTCACCTTCTGACACTGGAGATACTACTGCCCTTGGTGCTATGTCCGACCGAGGTCGTGGTCGCGGCTGTGGTCGTTTTCAGGAGAGCCACCCTCCTCTTGGAGCTGGAAGGGGGAGAAGTTCTTCTGGACGTGGAGCACCCTCTGGTCCTCCCAACGCTACTCGTCCTCCGACTGGTCAGCGTTTCTGCAGTTTTTGTAGCCGGTCTAATCATATTGAAGAAAAATGTTGGGAGAAATATGGGAAGTCGGTCTGGGCTAATGCAGCTTCTGATGCCCATGCTACCTCTGAGGTAGCGTCACAGCCTACTACCATTGATGCATCCAGTTCCACTATTGCTGACTTTATCCGTTCTGAGGTGGAGAGTCTACTACTCGAGTGTACTGGATCATCCTCTGGAGCTACCACTAGAGCTCATGCTGCTACCTATTCTGGTTGTGATACTGCTTTCATCAATACACCCTCGCCTAGTACTGGTAATAAAAAATGGGTGATTGATTCAGGTGCCTCATCTCATATCTCTGGAAATCGGTCTCTTTTCAAAACCTTATCTAGACCGGTTTCTAATTCCTCTGTTATGCTTGTTGATGGCTCCAAGACTGCTGTATCTGGGATTGGAGACATAGTTTCTCAATTTTTGTTAAAATCTACTCTATATGTGCCTCGCTTTCCACTAAACTTATTATCTATTAGCAAAATTGTATGTAGCCTGAACTGCAGTCTCACATTCATTCCTGGTACTTGTACTTTTCAGGGCCTTTGCATGAGGATGAAGATTGGTGGGGGGCATGAAGGACCTGATGGCCTATATTATCTGGATGAATTGAAAAGGACTGACAACTTGGCGCTAGCTTCAACTCTATCTTCGTCAGTTTCAACATTGCAGTGGCACTACAGACTTGGACACCCATCTTCTGAGAAGCTGAAACATGTCATCTCTAGTGTAGGAACGCACGGTTTTCAGTGTGAGTCGTGTCAGTTAGGGAAACAGTCTAGGATTGTCTATCCTAAACGATCCCAGATTAGTAGTAAAAATGTTTTTGATCTTGTTCATGTTGATGTATGGGGTTTGTGTCATGTTCCAAGTCTGTCTGGCAATAAATACTTTATTCTGTTTATTGATGATTTTTCTCGTGCCACTTGGTTGTTTCTGTTGAAAAATCGGTCTCAAGTGCTATCTACAATAAAATTCTTTTTTGCTGAAATAAAAACTCAATATTTTATGCCTGTTAAAATTCTGAGAACCGACAATGCTTTAGAGTTTGTTCAGAAAGAAGTTGGATTGTTTTGTAGATCTGTTGGTACTATTCATCAGACATCGTGTGCCTATACGCCTCAACAAAATGGAGTTGCAGAATGGAAAAATAGACATTTACTTGAGGTTGCTCGAACTATAATGATGCATTCTAATATACCTAGACTTTTCTGGCCAGAAGCTATCATGGCTGCTTGCTTTCTGATTAATAGAATGCCATCTTCTGTTATTGGCAATAAGATTCTTGTACAGGTCCTATAGCCTAATGTACCTCTGTTTTCTGTACCTCCACGGATATTTGGTTCTACTTCTTTTGTGCGATTACTTGGACCGAACTATGATAAATTATCTCCTAGAGCAGAAAAATGTATTTTCTTGGATTATTCTCGTACTCAAAAAGGGTATCGGTGCTATAGCCCTACTACAAAAAAATGGGTCACGAGTAGTGATGTGGTCTTTTTTTAGGATACACCGTTTTATTCTGCTAAAGGAGATATCCTGAATTCTGACATAATCACAACACCATTGCCTGTCACGAGTGAATGCATATCTGATACTTCACCTGCTGAAACTACTACACTTATTGTGTATAAACGCAGGAACAGGTCCCCACATGCTCAAGATCCCCCCATGCAGCCCCAATCTTCTCCTGTAGAAGGTCCTACTCCTGCTGAGGTAAACTCTGACTTAGATCTGCCTATTGCTATCAGAAAAGGCACTCGTTCTTGTACTTCTCATAATATTGCTAATCATGTTTCTACTGCACATCTGAGTATTCATGCTAGTAACTTTGTAGTTGCCCTATCTACTATTGTTGTTCCCAAGACTCTACATGATGCCTTACAAAGTTCAGCCTGGACGACTGCCATGAAAGAGGAGATGAGTGCTCTTGTTGATAGAGGAACTTGGGAGCCGGTAGATCCACCTCCTGAGTGCAAACATGTTGGCTGCAGATGGGTTTATACTGTGAAGTATCAACCTGATGGAACAGTGGAACATCTGAAGGCACGCCTGGTAGCAAAAGGGTATACTCAAACTTATGGCATCGACTATTTTGAGACGTTCTCGCCTGTTGCCAGACTTAACTCTGTCAGAGTTCTACTTTCTATTGCTATTAATTTAGATTGGCCTCTTATTCAACTGGATGTTAAAAATGTCTTTCTGTATGGGGATCTTCAAGAAGAGGTTTATATGGAACAACCTCCTGGGTTTGTTGCTCAGGGGGAGTCACATAAAGTTTGCAGGTTAAAAAAATCTATCTATGGACTCAAACAGAGTCCTCGGGCATGGTTTGACAAGTTGAGTAAAATCCTGACTACCTTTGGTTTTCTGAGATCACTGGTTGATCACTCGATCTTTACAAAAAAGACCTCTTCTGGTATTGTGATTCTGATTGTTTATGTTGATGATATTGTTCTATCTGGCAGTGATCATTCCGAGATTCAGGCGACCAAAGCACACTTGTGAAAACATTTTGCTACTAAAGATCTAGGGAGGCTATGATATTTTCTGGGCATTGAGGTGTCTAGGACCTCTAATGTTCATGTATTATCTCAGAGGAAGTATGTTCTTGACCTGTTACAGGAGACTGCGATGCTTGGTGCACGTCCGACTGATACTCCTCTGGATCCCAATATTAATTGGGATGATGATTCTTCTCATATGTTTCCAGACAGTAAAAAATATAGGAGACTGATTGGTAAGATGATCTATCTAATAGCCGACCAAAAAAATTAGCCGACCAAAAAAAAGATGATCTATCTACCTGTTACTAGAATTGATATATCTACTGTTGTTGGCCTCCTTAGCAGGTACTTGGATAAGCCTAGACAGTGTCACTGGGATGCTCTTTGTAATATTCTGAGATATCTTAAGAAATCACCTGGCAAAGGCCTCTACTATAGAAAGCATGGACACTATTCTCTGGAAGGCTACTCTGACTCTGATTATGCTGGAAGTAAGATTGACAGAAAATCTACTTCAGGCTACTGTACTTATGTTGGAGGTAATCTGGTCACTTGGAGAAGTAAAAAAACAAAATATTGTTGCTAGATCTAGTGTTGAAGCTGAATACAGGGCGATGGCCCACACTGCTTGTGAACTCCTATGGGTACAATCTCTCTTGAAAGACTTTGGGGTTGAGTCTTCTGCTGCTATCCCTATGTATTGTGACAATAAAGTTGTTATCTTCATTGCTAATAATCATGTATATCATGAGCGCACAAAACATATTGAAGTCGATTGTCACTTCATTCGAGAGACTATCTTATCTGGCAAGATCTGCACTCCTTTCACCCGCTCAGAAGATCAGGTTGCTGATATGTTTACAAAGCTACTGGCCAAGAAACATTTCAACTCGCTTGTGGACAAGTTGGACATGATTGATATCTATGCCTTAACTTGAGGGGGAGTGTTAATATGTCTTTACTTATTGTCCTACTATTTTATTTTTCTATAAGAACCTACCTGTAATTGTTCCACTAATATATATATCAGGGTACACACATTGTGTAACTCTACGCTTTCTCAATTTACTGTTTAACAGTTTATATATGCATAAAATGTGTACATGTGTTTGACCAATGCCTAAATAATCAAAGACCTGCAAAGAATTATTGAATTTCACCTAAACTTAACTTTAGGCAGGCCTAAACCTGAATCAAACAAACATGTCTGATTTGAACAAAACTGAAAATGGGCATAAATTATACATACTCAAGCCTAAATTGACATTAATAAACTTCATTGGACCTAACTTAAACCTAATTTGACTTGTGTTGACATGAATTACAAAATCAGCCCTGCACTAGCCAAAATCAGACCTAAATTGACCCATCAACCTTAAATGAACCGGGTTGCTCACCTCAAGAGGATCTACGACCTAATTGCCCAAAAACCCACCGGTTCCCAATGCCGAGGGAACCTGGTTGAGTGTTTGATAACAATGTCTACGGAACATACTTCTCGAGCTTTTGATACATGTAAAAGAAAAAATTGTTTTCAGAATGTATAAGGTATATGTATATTCCTAATATAATAGATTATCACTGGGACAATGAAACTGTTCATAATAATATGGCATATGCCTATCTCTAATCCAATTAGTTAAAGCAGCCTTAAAGAGGCTGATGAGGCAGAAATGTAGAAGATATGAAGGTGACTTTATAGAATATATTGGTATGATGATGACGATCTCAATGAGCAAAACAAAATGTTGAAGAGGTTAAAACTATACAACAGTACCCATAATTATTTGAGGTCGACGTTGCCACTCAAAAAAGAGATGAAAAACCACCTAGTAAGTCTCTTATTATTTAATAATTAACTCACAGTTCACATATTAATCTTTTAGTTTCTATTTTGATAGTGGAGTTGTGGGACATTTCCGGGGATGCCACCACATTCTTCCTATAGACAACCAGAGTGCTTTAACTTTGGAAAGTAGAAGTAACATTATTTGTAACTATTAAAATTTTACCCGGTGTGATGACGGTCAAAATCATGGTAGATATGCTCCATGTTGTGGGATTGTAAAGGAAGTGTAGTCTCAGCATATCCATAACCTAAAGTGGAGGTTGAGGAGTGGGCAAAAGAGCCAAATGATGAAAATGGATGGAAGGATTGAAGAAACAAAAGAAGAATCATATGATAATAGATGAGATCTACGGAAAATAATGTATCTCACGATTTTTCTTACTCTGGGATGTAATAAACTATTATTCCGCTAATCTTTTTGGAATATGTTCCTTAATAATGAAATAATTGTTTTGAACTATGTTCTAGTTGAATTTCTAAACTCTGTTTTGCATGTATAAAACTGTAGTCTTATATCTGCGACGCTCTCACTGTTTAGCTACTTTTGTATAAGACAGGTCAATAAGATTTTTGGATATTTTCAACTAAGGTTAGGGCAGCTAAGGCTGTAAAAGATCTATATTAATTCATGAATTTGATTAGGAATCGAAGGTATGTTATCAAGTGTCAAATTCTTTAGCTTTTCTCTGCCTCCTTAATATTAGTTGGACATCAAAACAATGTACTGTGGTGTATCGCAAATGTAAATACAGTAAAAAAGAAAATTATATATTCAGACTGGAAAGTGACCTGAACTTAATTATAAGTGTCTATGTACGGTGCATAGTTGGAGCACCTTGCTACCTAAAAATATATGGAAAATCACAACTTTAAATGTTGACTGAACAATGAAATACCACAATGGTTATTGTGCTAACATTCATGTAAAAATATAATACTTGGGTTCAGAAATGCATCCGGAAGGTGCAGCAATATCAAGCCAATCATTGTACTTTCATTCTTTCCTAGAAAAGCTTTGGATATATATGATATGTTTCCTCATTGCTAAAAACGTAGAGTACAAAAGTTTGCAGTTCAGAATCTGCTCTAGTTATTCAAAAGACTAGGTTCAGGCTGTAGACAGACCTGGAGAGTTTTTGTTGAAGCAGATAAACCAATAAACTTTTGTTCGTGAAACTGGAACACAACCAGCACGTATTCCCCTTCCGTAGAAGTAGTTGACCCTAGGTTCGAATGGCTGGCCATCAGGATAAACTCCAAGGCCACGGAAGGCTACATGACCAACGAACTGAGGTTCCGAGAAACCCATCCATTTTGCTATTTGTGAGCGAGCACCATCACACCCAATTACTATCTGCTACATTGTATTGATGGATCAAAAGCTGTGAGTATACATAATCAAAATGTTTCCAGAAATGTTTCGTATCAAGATTACAGGCAGAGAAAACAGGGTGCACTGTCACAGCCATTACGACATTCAAGTTGGTTATTGTCTAATATTGACGAAGAAGACTAAACTGGGATGACAGCAACAGTAAAAATAACATACAAGTGTGAGCTAACATATTTTGCAATATCCCTGCAATTTGTAACATGTGTGACATGCATAATGGCAAATACACTTGGATAATGTCTTATGTCTTGTTCATATACGTAGTAGCAAGCAAGTATGCCATACATATGTGAAATGCAAATTTATATTACATGTGTAAAATGAATCTCAACAAGTCTACTATATTAGGGCCATCACTGGTCTATTTCAGTTGGTAACATGAATGCATGTATAAATCTTAGTTATCGCATATCTTTTGACAAAAATGAAGTGAAAAATACCATTGTGGCTGTGTTTATTTCCAGTTGTTTCTTCAGTTATTTAATATGATTAAAAAAGAACCTGTGCCTGTCAAATATGATTTCAGATTCAATTCTCTGAAAGACTGCAGGATGTAGATAACATTATTCAAGCTACTTAAGAGTCACGTCATATGGAATGGCATGTACAGTGTAGACGAACAAATGCACCAATCCAATGTAATGATATAGTCATTTAAAAGAGGAAAGCATGCCTACATTAACTTGAGGAGAGATTAGAAGGAGATATTTAAAACGTATACATCATAATGAGAATATGACCCATTACCGAGTTGAATAGTAAGGAAACATCCACGTAGCTGATCCCAAACATGGTTGGGAACAAGGCTTAGATAATGATAATGATGACTAACGAATGTAGAAAACAAAGAAAAGTTGACATTTTTTTGGATTTAACTTGTATCAGTAGATTAATGGACAAATCTCGAAGGAGCATGCAACACAATAGAAGAGTCTAAAGAGCATCAAGTAGTCTAATAGGAGATGTTAAATATGTCTTGCAAAGATACAGAAAATTATACATGCCAAATAAATTTAGCATCCAAGATAGATAGCCAGGTGAGTTAGGTGATGATATAGTACACTAGTGATCAAGTGTGAAATCAAAGCCACATAGCATTTAGAATCCCATGTTCACTATTAACTATTCAATATGATGAGCAATGCAGAGACCATATCCCAACAGTTCCAAAAATCATATTAAGCATCACTTTTATACAAAACATAGTGTAAAAGAGATAGAGGATTCTCATTAACCAAAACTTGTATACATGTGGCTCCTATATATAGGAGTATTAGAGAGAAGAGGGATGAAACCAATACTTAAATAAGGAAAACATATGTGATTGTGGACCTAAGCCCAATAGATAATGACAGCACTCCCCCTCAAGTTGGAGTGTACGCATCATGTAGTCTCAACTTGTGACACATATGTTGGAATAAAGCTGGAGGTAATGATTTGGTGAGAACATACCCCTTGATCACCAGTCTTTACATGAGGCATAAGAATATTCTTCGCTTTGACGAGATTACAAACAAAGTGACAGTCCACCTCGATATGTTTAGTACGGTCATGAAAGGTCAGGCTATTGGCAATGTGAATAGGTGCTTGGTTATCACAGGAGACTTGACAGGGATTCCAAACTCGGAGAGGATCATTAGGACCCATTATAATTGCAGCATGCATATGCCACCGTCCTATATTTGGGTTTCATGCTTGATCTGGCAACCATTGTTTGTTTCTTGCTCCATACCACTAGATGTTTGCCAAGTAAGATGCAGAAATTAAAAGTGGATCGCCAGTCTTGAGTGTCACTAACCAATCAGTGTCTGCATATCCAGATACAGAGATATTCCTCCTGAGGACGTTCATAGAGAAGGCATTTTCCTGGAGCGTCCTTCAGAAAATTTAGTAATGTGTTGAACACTACTTCAGTGAGATTGTAGGGTGAGCTCATATGCTAAGTACACCAACCTAATAGGAGATGTCTAGCCATTTGGGAATCATATAGATAAGCTTTCTAACAGTGTGTCGATATCATTCACGATCTAGGAATCACTCCCCCTCAATTTGATGCTTTAACAGTAATCCATATATGTGGCACAAATTTGATATCGGTCATTACTATCTTTGCAGCAAATCCAGGACATACCTTCTCCCAGAGAGAATGAATCCAACACTTCTATGCCCAAGAAATATGGTAAGTTCCCTGGATCTTTAGTGTGTAAGTGAGAATGACAAGATTTTTTGAAATTAGAGATGCCTTGAGCATCGCTTGCAGTGATGACTATGTTGTCGACATATACCGCCAGAAGAATGTGTCCCTTTGATGCCTTCTTGATAAAAGAGAGTGATTACTAGAAGATCATTTGAAGCCAAACTCTCAAGGAAAACATTATGCTTATTCTAGAAGTTGTGGCTAATAATCCTATTATTGAGATGATTAAAAAAGGAGTACAGGGTTCTCTTTTATAAGACAAGAGAAGACCACAGGATTTAGAGATAACCCATGTGGGATAAAACAAAACACAAGAATAACACAGTAAAGAGAAAAATAGACTAAGTAAAAAACACAGGAAAGTCTATATACTAATACTCCCCCTCAAGCTGGAGCGTAGATGTCTATCATGCCCAGCTTGGATGTCATAGCAGTGAACCTTGTCTTTGGTAGAATCTTTGTGAAGATGTCAGCCACCTGATCAGTCGTATGAATGTAGGGAGTAGAGACCTGGCCAGAGAGAACAGCTTCGCGGACAAAGTGACAATCAACTTCAATGTGCTTGGTCTGCTCATGGAAAGTAGGGTTACTGGCAATGAATGTAGCTGCTTTGTTGTCACAATACATTGGAATAGGAGACGAGTCAGAGATACCAAAGTCCTTCAGTAAGCTCCTAATCCAGAACAGTTCACAGGTAGTGTGCGCCATGGCACGATATTCAGCTTCAGCTCTTGAGCGAGCAACTACAGACTGTTTCTTGCTTCGCCAAGTGACAAGGTTGCCTCCCACAAACGTGCAGTAGCCAGAAGTAGAGCGACGGTCAACCTTACTGCCAGCGTAATCAGAATCAGAATAGCCAAGAAGTTTGCAGTGGCCATGTTTCTTGTAAAGCAGGCCTTTTCCAGGAGAACTTTTTAGATATTTCAGAATATGACAGACAGCGTCCCAATGACATTGTCGAGGCTTATCTAGGTAACGACTAACCAATCCAACAGCAGCAGTAATATCGGCCCGTGTAACAGTAAGATAGATGAGTTTACCGACCATTCTTCGATATTAATGATTGTCAGGATAGGCAGGAGGATTCTCATCATCCCAGTCAGTGTTCGGATCCAGAGGTGTGCTAGCAGGCTTAGCACCTAGAAGTCCAGTTTCAGATAGTAGATCTAGAACATACTTGTGCTGAGATAAGCAGAGGCCAGAAGAAGACCGGGACACCTCTATCCCAAGAAAATACCGAAGAGATCCAAGATCTTTAGTGACAAAATGTTTTTCCAGATAGTGCTTGGTGGACTAAATACCAGCAGCATCACTTCCTGAGAGGATAATATCATCAACATAAACAATGAGAATAATAATGCCAGCAGAAGTATTCTTGACAAAGACTGAGTGATCAGATTGGGAGCGCTTGAATGAAAAATTCTGAAGAATAGTGCTTAATTTATCGAACCAAGCTCTGGGACTTTGTTTCAAGCCATAGATCGCCTTTTTCAGTCTGCATACTTTAGAGGACTCCCCCTGAGCAACAAAACCAGGGGGTTGTGACATGTAGACTTCTTCATGAAGGTCACCATACAGGAAAGCATTCTTGACATCAAGCTGATACAGAGGCCAGTCAGAATTAATAGCAACAGAAATAAGAATTCTCACAGAGTTCAACCGTGCCACCGGAGAGAAAGTCTCAAAGTAGTCGACCCCATAGGTTTGTGTATAGCCTTTAGCCACTAGTCTCGCCTTAATTCGTTCAACAGTTCCATCTGGTTGATACTTGACCGTGAAGACCCAGCGACAACCAACAGGAGAGCAATCAGCAGGTGGATCAACAAGTTGTCATGTATTGCGCTCAGTGAGCGCCTGCATTTCGATTTCCATAGCCTGACGCCATGTAGGACTTTTAATGGCCTGAGCAGCAGTTTTAGGTACAGATATAGCAGAAAGGGCCGTAGTAAAATTAGCAAAATTAGCACCAAGATTATCAGTAGAACAAAAATTCCCAATGGGATGCTGAGTACAAGTCCGTGTCCCTTTTCTCAGGCTAATAAGGAGATCAAGGTCAAAAAATACCTGCGGAGGTGTTTGATCTGGCACATAGGATGAAGACGATGGAGAGGCCATAGAGGGAGCTGTCGGCTTCTGTCTTCTGTGATACACTTTCAGAGGTGGCTTTTCAGGTGGGGAGGCAGTATCAGAATTATCATTCAAATCATCCACAACTGGTAAAGGCGTATCAACCAGTAAATCTGATGTGAGTGCAGAACCAGCCGGAGAATAGAAAGGCATGTGCTCAAAGAATACTACATCCGTAGAGACAAACCACTTTTTAGAAACAGGATTGTAGCATCGATACCCTTTTTGAGTGCGAGAGTATCCCAAGAAAACACACTTAGTTGCTCTAGGATCCAATTTGGTAAGGCCAGGTCGGAGATTTTTAACAAAGCACGTGCTCCCAAAGATACGAGGAGGCACAGAGAAAAGAGATGCATCAGGAAACAAGACCTGATATGGAATCTTATTGCCGAGCACAGTGGATGGCATACGATTAATGAGGTAGCAAGCAGTAGATATTGCCTCGGGCCAAAAAGACTGAGGAACATGGTAGTGAAAAAGAAGGGTACGCGCAACTTCAAGGAGATGACGGTTTTTGCGTTCAGCGACACCGTTTTGTTGCGGAGTATAGGCACAGGAAGTTTGGTGGATGGTGCCCTGGCGACGACAAAAACTACTAACAGAGGCTTGCATAAACTCCAAAGCATTATCAGTGCGCAAAATTTTAATGGGCTTAGCAAACTGGGTACGGATTTCAGCAAAGAAGTCAGTAATTTTCTCAAGAATGGTGGATCTATCTTTCAGTAAAAACAGCCAGGTTGCCCTAGAGAAATCATCAATGAAGCTCAGAAAATATTTAAAACCAGAGGTACTCGTCACAGCACATGGACCCCAAACATCAGCATGTATAATATCGAAGATAGCTTTAGAACTAATGCAAAATTTTGGTGAAAAAGTAGCACGAGTTTGCTTGCCAAGCTGGCATGTCTCACAATGAAAAACAGAACTAACTATATCAGGTAATAAAGCTTTTAATTTTGCAGCAGAGGGATGTCCCAATCTATAATGCCACTGAATGTCGGCCACGGATGATGTCAAATATGCAGCTGGCTTCGGATCGTCCAAGTAGTAGAGTCCATCCGGTCCCTCATGGCCTGAACCAATCGTCATCCTCGTGCGCAGATCCTGAAATAGAACACCATCCGGATCAAACTTAATTGAGCAACGAAGGCTCTTTACAGCTTTACTGACAGATAGTAAATTAAGGGGAAACTTAGGGACATAAAGAGCGGACTGCAGTGGCAGACTACCAGTAGAACTTATATCACCAATTCCAGTAATCGGCGATTTAGAGCCATCAGCTAAAGTAACAGGCGGTATAAAAGATGTCTTGTGCAATTTAGAGAATAAAGTAGGATTGCCAGAAATATGAGAGGTCGCACCAGAGTCAATCACCCATGAAGATTTACCAGTCTGGGTTAGAAGGGCGGCGCTGCCATCATTTGAAGCATCAGTAGAGGAAGCCAAGCGAGCTTGAAGCAGTTTTTCAAATTCCGAGCGGATCCAGTCAGTTGTTGGTGGAGCAGGTTCAGTCTGGTCAGAAGTCACTTTATTGGCCCAGTCAGGTTTGCCGTATTTGATCCAGCAACGATCTTCAGTATGGTTGGTGCGCTTGCAGTGAGTGCAGTAGCGAGACTCAACAGGATCAGCTCCAGAGCCACGGCCAGGAGCAAAAGAACGTCCTCCGCGGCCACAACCTCTGCCACGACCGCGACCACGAAAAGAATCACCATAACGGACAGCGAGGGCTGCCCCATCAGAAGAGTCAGGCACGGACTAGGACACAGAAGGTAAGCGTTGGACCCTTTTGAGCACATCGCGGAGAGTGGGTAAAGGGTCGCTGGAGAGAATTTGGTCCACAACACCAGTAAAGGAAGCAGGTAGGCCCGCGAGGAACTGAACTAACATAAGTTTGTTCCGCTGTCGATTAAGTTCATCAATGTCAGTAGAAAGAGGATGATACACCTGGAACTCATCCCAGAGGGCACAGCAGGAGTTGTAGTAATCCTCGACGGAGTCAATAGCAGAATACTCCTGTTTGGCAAGTTGTTTGAAGATCTCAAAGACCTTCTGAGGATTCTGTTGGTGCGAGTAAACATGGAAGAGTTGCTCCCACATTTCTTTGGCAGTATGAAGACGGAGTAGGGACTGGCTGATCTTGGCTTCAGCGCTATTGACCATCCATGTCGTGACCCCATAGTCCTCCTTGGACCAGAGATCATAGGCTTGTTTCGTCTTCTCGTCAGCATCAGGAGCAGGAAGAGACGGGCCTTTTGTAGTCAGATGAGAGTAGCGACCTTGGGATTTAACATACAACTCAAAGGAGGCAGCCCATAGGTGATAGTTGGAACTGTCCAACTTCACCGTAGTAACACAGAGAGTGCGCGGGAGATCTGGAGTCGCCATCAGACCAGAGCAGAACAGTAGCACGGGCACAGCAAGGATCAGCAGTAGCAGTAGTCAGTAGCAGGAGTCCACCACATGGACTAGTAGACGTAGCAAGTAGGAGATCCACATGGACCTCAGAAGACCCTCACGGGGCAGATAAAGATGTAAGAAACCTACGCCACCATGGAGAAAAGATTACTCCACCATGAGGCGTAGGCAGGCATAAGCGAAAGGTCGGTTTACGCCTTCAACGTGCCAAAATTGGAAAAGACACGGGCTGTATGTAAGCTTCTTCGGAAGAGCGAACGGAGACGAGCGGAAGCCTGTAGCCGAACTAGATGGTGAGCGAAGATCTAGAGAAGAGAAACAAGAGAGAAGAGAGGATGAGGAGGGTGGTTGTGGCTGCGGGAGATGGTAGTGGTGGGTGTGGGGTGGCGGCGGGCAGCAGGGGGGTTGGGGGGGGGCGGCGGTGGAGACGGAGGAAGGGGGGGGGGGCTGCGGTGGAGAAGAAGGGAGGGAAGGAGGTGGGCGGCAAGGGAGACAGGTAGGGGAGGTGGGTGACGGCGGCTGGAGGGTTGCTCGGCGGCAGCAGGAGGGGGGGCAGGGTGGACGGCGGCGGCTTGGGAGAAGGGAAAGGGGGTGGCGGCTGAGGTTGATGGGAAGGGATCAGGGTTAGGGAGGATTGGGAGGCTCTGATACCATCTAGAAGTTGTGGCTAATAATCCTATTATTGAGATGATTAAAAAAGGAGTACAGGGTTCTCTTTTATAAGACAAGAGAAGACCACAGGATTTAGAGATAACCCATGTGGGATAAAACAAAACACAAGAATAACACAGTAAAGAGAAAAATAGACTAAGTAAAAAACACAGGAAAGTCTATATACTAATACTTATTTAATCAAGCCCGAGGAGACTTCTTCAGCCTGTACATAGAGTGGCAAAGACCGCATACCTTGGTTCAAACACTCCCCTCCACCAACAAATCCTAGAGGTTGTTGCATATAGACTTCCTCAAATAAATAGCCATGAAGGAAGGCATTATTGATGTTGATTTGGTAGAGAGGCCAATCCAAATGAGCAGCAAGAGAAACCAAAACACAAACTGAGATAATTTGAGTGACAATGAGAATGTCTCAAAGACGTCAACTCCATAAGCTTGTGAAGCCTTTAGCAATCGAACGCGCTTTTCATTTATCGACAGAGAAAACCCATAGGCAACCTACAATTTCCTTACCATGAGGTGGTGAAACAAGGTTCCATGAGTGATTTACAACAACGATAGCTTCATGAACCAGCATGACACCAGCCTCCTCTGTCGTGCATACAGGCCCACTGCCTCCAGTGGAGTTGGGCCATGGGATATCATCACCACAACGGAAGCGGCGTTGGTGGGTATTGCAGCCAGGAGTGGGAATCTCCGCCGCTGCCATGGTGATGAGGAGATCGCTAGAGACCAAGGGCACCAGAGGAGCCTTCCTCATGGCGGTGGTTTGCGAGATTAAGGACCCTTCAACCATGATGTGTTAGAGGAATCACCACAACAGAGCTCGACGATATCAATCCATGTGTATACAAATGAATTGATGATTACCGGTCGTGGCGGTGGTTTGCGGGAGCATTATTCAACGACAACAACGAATTTGAAGAGGATGAAATTGGTTCAGATAACCATGCCAACCGTACCCGTCAATGGATTTTTTATTTCATCTGAACCGATTTATCCATGGACGCATGGATGCGGATACAAAGGTGCGGATGGGAATGGTTTTGGTTCGGCTGATGGATACGTGGATATTTTTGCCAAGCCTAATTGCCGAATTCTTAATTGTTCAGATCAACTGAACCTATCCCAAATACCAAATTTGTGACTATGTTTAGAAGTACAAGCTCCATTACCTTTATGGTGGCATTGGCCTGTCAGATTGTATTGAAACCGAGGATGATGGCGGAGCAGCCTCTTGAGGATGAGCTATCATTCTACTGCAATACACCTTTGGGACAAAACTAAGGGATGGTGGTGTTGGCGGCAGTGGTGGAATATTTTTAACGGTCACAATGGTAGGAGTAGGTAGAGATGGGAAGGGGTCACTATCTAGGGGGACAAGTACAAACTATTGTGGTGGCTTAGGGGCGGAGCTCTTCATGGAGAAGTAGATGTCATGTCCATGGAAGGTGACATCAACATAAACATTCAGGCAATTGGTACGAAGGTTAAAGCACTTGTCCCCCTTCTGCGCCTGTAAGTACCCCAAGAAGATATCTTTTAAGACACAAGGTGAATGTTTTCTCTGCTTTGAATCGAAGTTATCCACAAAGGCGACATAGACAAACACCCAAGGAGCCAAAGGAAAGGGATTCTTCACTGGATGAAGAATACTGAAGGGTGTTTCCCCTTTAAGAATGAGTGACGGGCGGGACATGTTTGGTAGGGTGATATCAAATGTAAAAGCTGAATTTGTTTTACATTTTTGCATTGCAAATTCACCCTTTTACATCCAACCATGCCAAATAGGCCCTTGGCGAATTATGAAAAATTAGGTGGTCTATACAGCTTCAGACTAAAAGCATTTAGGTAACTGAGCATGAATGGTCAAAGACTGAGTAGTGTCAAGGTGTCGGTTTTTATGTTCGGGGATGCCATTTTGTTGGGGATGCCATTTCCTGATGGATCATGTTGATGTCGCGACAAAAAAAAAGAGAAGGTGCCTTGAATATACTCAAGGGATGTGGGAAAATCTTCACAGGCGAGTTTAGTTGCCTTCTTGGTGTGGCAATCTTCTTGAATTATACCAAAGTGTTGACAGTAAGTAAAAACGGGACGTTGTCTGCATCTACACCTACGAGTTGTTGTAGCAAGTGCGACCTAAACCTCTGAAGACTGTATGGACGTGGTGGTGAAGGATACCATGTCAGACTGTGAGAGGCATGCATAGGTTGGCTCCATGGAGAGTAAGGACATCCCACCCAAGAGCAGTTGACGGATTGCACCGTAGCAAGGATGGAGGCTATTCACAAACTACTTAGAAAGAATAACATCCTACTCTTTAGTGACATCTGTTGACGTGGTGCGAGAAAAGTAATTATGTTGATGTGCTAGGTCTTTCTTGGAATCGTAGTGGACGTTAACAGGCTGGTATCCCAACTTTTAAGATAAATTTTTGTCCAATATATTATACAGGCGGAGACTACTTCGTTCATAGTGTAGAACTCCTTCATTTCGTCCCACATGTCTTACACATTACCATTTAACATGTATTTCATGGCAACTTGTGACTCCATGTTGCCCCAAAGCCAGTAAAGAATTAATTTGTTGCCAGTAGCCCAATTTGGTCATCCTTTTGGTTTCTTTGGTGGAACATCGGTGATGTCTTCAGCTTGTTGCGAGAATCAGGAAAATGTATAGACAACATTCATCCATAGCAAGTAATTGCTACCATTCAATTTGACAACTAATATGGTATGTGAGTCTATAATAATCGCGGATGCTGGAGCAGCTTTATCCACAAACATTATGACAAAACAAGGATTTATTATGATGTAGCAGGGTAAATAGAGAGAACATGCTATGTTAGCACAATAGTAAAAGATAGAGTAGCATTGGTAAAAGCAGGGCACAAAAGGTAGTAAGTAACGCAACCAGAAGAGATTGCACAGTATGAGAAAATCACAAAAGGTGTGCGATATGATGTGAACGCATGTTTTCCTAATTAAAAAAACATACAGATCACCGATGCATTTTAGGGGAACCGCATAGGGAGGAAAAAGAAAGCAGTTACCCTTTGTTGTTTTAGGTTCTTTCTAAGAGTAGCAAGTAGCAACCAAGGTCCTTTTTTTTGCACAAATCAAAGAAGAGAGTGTACAGAAGAAGAGAAAATAGAAAAATCATGAAATTCAGTCCAAAAAAATGTCATAGCAGCAATGTCTGGAAAGAGGGGCCACAATGGGTGGTGTAGGAGCCATGTGAATGAGATCACGAGAGAATTCTCATAAACCGAAACTTGTGTGCAAGGCTCCTATACATAGGAGGATCGCAGAGAAGAGGAATTAAAAGGATACTTATTTCAAGTAAAGAAAACACATGTGGGCTTAAGCCCAATAGATACTAAGAACACATAATGGTGGAAAAGGCATGAAGAAGATGAATTAAACAGTATGAAAAATGGCTTGATAATTGAGCCTTTTACTAGGTTGCGTTTATGGTACATTGGTTGAAATTTCTATAAGAAAATTAAACTAATTACGTTGACCCTAAATGTATGAATTCCCATCATGAGTGTTGAGGGGAAGAATTGACCCCATAGCCCTCCACATCTAAGGAGTTTTCTTAAATGGCAAAATAACGACCAATAGATTGTGCAAACATTCTTTGGTTGTTTGAGAATATGTTATCTTGTTCATGGAGTTTCCTTAAGTAGCAAATAACTATACCCCTCCTTCAAGCCAAGTGGAGGAGTTCAAGTTTGGCTCACAATATATTCAAGCAGGGATAATCAAGATATTTTCTGACGAAGTTATCTAGCCCGTCCACCGAGGGAAAATAAAAGTGACATCAAGTAGTTTAAAACTGATAAGTTTTCAAATATAGCAGTAATACACTTTGATCAGTTTTCTTTTGGCAGGAAAAATTGCATTATGGTTGAGCCAAGGTGAGTATGTTGTCAAACCATATAACCGATTATGTAGAGAATTGATTCCCAAGCTCCTGAAACATCATGCAAAATCAGGAGATTGAGATACAGTATGGGACCAGGGGTAGTAAAATAGTATATCATAAGATTCGATCCATACCCATCCACCCCACTTAATGTGACTGTCCATCAGACATATAGGGTGGTACTGGTGGATCTGGTGTCCCAATTCCAGTGAGATACTAAGGGATAACCGAACCATCGCACTACATGTGCTGTATTGTAACATCCCAAAATCTTACTCAGTAGCAGTGGCAGAATGTTATGGTGTTATTTCAACTGGAAATCTAAAGGATGCCTAACCATAAAATGTAACCAAACAAAACTGTAGCTGCAACAGCTTTCATTGCTACGAGTGGATGTCACTACTAACACCATGGACACCCAAATTGCAAGTTGCAACTTCCATCTACCTGTCAACAGATGGTACAGGTACCCGCTAGCTGATTGATATATTGGATTACATTGGGGGTGGGGGTGGAAGGTAGGCGTCCACCTTTTGCCGTCCCTAGTACACGTAAGGGTCATACCTCCCCTCTATAAGGGAGCATACGGTAGTTGGTTGCTTCTTGGGACACTAGAAGATTGTTTAATGCTAGGAAAAATACAACATCCACAGACTAATTATCCCAGTTGAGTTTTCAACCCATTGACATTGAAGAAAGTTTGACTAGGTTGTTAAAGCAGATTTTGAGGAATAAAGCCTTTGAGGAAGCATATAAAACACTTCACATCTACTATATGGATGTGCCAGCCTGCACGTGAACTAATAAGCTTGTTTGGCAATGAAATCAAATTCCTTAATGAGGAAGTTTTATTGTAAAGTTGATGAAGGAAAGAAGCATGGCGATTTAGCCTTACAGGAGCAGGTTGAAGGATGTTGTCGACATATAATAAGAGCTAGGTGAAGCCTTCATGGGTCTAGTTAAAAGAAGGGAGGGGTCTGAAGAAGAGATGGTAAATTATGATAGTTGACGGCCAGCTAAAAGATTAAAATACCTTATGTTGTTGGCGAAGAGCGAAACAAAAGGGTGTATATTGAAAATTGACCCAAATATGACAAAGCACCCATATTCTTCATGTGGAAGTCTTGTTATAAAGTTTGTAAAGGAAAGAAGCACGGTGTTTTAGACT
Source organism: Alisma plantago-aquatica (assembly GCA_963693085.1). Classification (NCBI taxonomy): domain Eukaryota; kingdom Viridiplantae; phylum Streptophyta; class Magnoliopsida; order Alismatales; family Alismataceae; genus Alisma; species Alisma plantago-aquatica. The sequence goes on along the minus strand of OY856412.1, from coordinate 940,048,531 downwards.
ACTCTTCTTGTAGGAGCTTGTTGAAAGATTCTATCACTATATAATAAGAGCTAGCCAGCTAAGGGTGGCCTTTATGACCCCAATAGAAAGAGAGGGGTCTGAATAAGAGGTGGTGACTTTATGATAGTTGACTGGCACTGAAAATATTGCATACCCGCAACAGGACAGTATGTAGAAGTAGCAGATCCGACGCATCAGATCTCAGAAACCCACAATGGGACAGAAGAAGAAATAAAGACCTATGCCAACATGGGGAGAGAGTTACTCCACCATGAGGCGCAGGCAGGCAACGAGCATAGCCCGATTAGAACGTCAACGTGTTATTTTTAGAAAATACTCGTAGACAGAAACGGTGAAAAAAAAGAGGAAGGAAGGTATCTAGATGGTGGAGAGGTGATAATGGCGGGATATTGGGCGGAGAGGTCAGCAGCAGGAAGTTGCAGAGCGGCGGAAGTGGCGGCGGATTAGGGGGATGGTGGAGGGCAGCGGTGGCAGCAATTAGGAAGTGGACGAGCAAGGCGGCAGCGGCAAGGGAAAAAAGGAAGGAGAAGAAGAGGCGGCGGCAAGGGAGGGAAGAGAAGAAGGTGGTGGGGCAAGAGAGAGGAGAGGGGGTAGCAGCAACAAGGGAGAAAGGAGGAGAAAGGGGGGCGGCAGTAGGTTGGCGGTGGCAGCAGGGCCTAGCGGCGGCTAGGGAGAGGGGTTGGGTGGCGGCTAGGGTTGATGGTGGATGGCAGCTAGGGTTGGTGGTGGATGGCGGCTAGGGCTGAGGGGGACAAAGGGTTAGGGTGGATCGAACTGCTCTAATGTCATCTACAATAGGGAAAATGTTTTTATTAGATAATTAAAACAAAATACAATGAACTCTTTTTCATAGGACAAAAGAGTAAGCCAAAAGACAGAGTTAAGCAATATGGGATAAAAGAAAAAGGCCAAAGACAAGACAAGTCTAAAGCCCATAACAAAAAAAAATAACACAACATAATGCATTAAAGCACATATATTAATAAAAGACATTCCTTTGTTGCCTTGAAATCACCGCAGCAATAGGGTAGTGAATGTCAAGGCCCTATTGAAGGACCGTAATTTCACCAAATCAACACACCATAGTAGAATTGCCTTGAAGCACATGTTGCATAATATCGTCTTAGTTTCGTAAGTAGCTAAGCTCCAAAGCTTCTCGGTACACCTAACTTTCACCATGTCAACGACAATAGTTGCCCGCTCCATAGATGAGTTTTTTTAAATATTCTTTTATGTTGTGTTTGATATGTAGTGAATGAAGGGGAGAAGAAGGGAGGAGGAAAGGGAGGAGAGTTGACACTTTCTTTCGTATATTTTAGTATTTGGCTAGCATGGGGAGAGCCAAGTAAGGATATCATTAAAAGAATGTTATCACGCTATGAGAAACAGACATGCAAGTATTTTCCTCCACTTTTGTATGTTTCCACTAAAGTCCAATTTAAGTATCCAAGCTCCCTCATTTTGAATGCTCCCCAACAAATTTTCTCCAAGTTCTCCTCAGGTTGTCTAAATTTTTCTCCACATTTCCAATCAATTTCTCTCTAAAATCTCTCTAAGCTTTCCTACCAAAATTCGTTATACATTTCTAGTGCTTTCCAAGTTTCATGCCAAATTTCACTCTAAGTTTCTCTTTATGTTATTACATTTCCCTCCCAAGTTTTCATGTTTTCCTCCAAATTTTCCCTCCAACTTTCCAAGTTTCCCTCCAATCTTCCCAATAAGTTTTCAATGAAGTCTTTCCCCTTCCACTTATCTCCACTCCAATCTGGTGGGGTTAAATGTGGCAAAAAAATACAAATACATCTTTCCAATTCATTCACTCCCCTTCCCGAGCATTCCCCTTCTACCAACCAAACAGGTTGTTAATGTAAGAATAACTCACATGAATTTTGCATGATAAACAAAGTTCCCTTGAACTGTAGGACAGAGAAGACACCTACTGATTGTTCTCAATATTGATTGAATGTTAGGAAATGCTAGAAATTCCTTGAGTGGCAATAGCAGTATTGCTAACAATTATACAGTTAAGAAACAAATATGTACGAAAAATAATAGAGTGAGACAACAAAAAGAATATATATTTTCGCTATTACATGCTACCATATTGTCAAGAAGTTGGTTGTTGAGTTAGAAAGTGAACAGAAGCCTTGCTGTTATGATCAATACGTTGTAATGCAGTTTAACTCAATTTTGCGTAAATGAAAACAATCAGAGAGGGAGAATTTCATCATAGTTAATACAGACACCGAGGCAACAAAAACACCAGCATACGCTTGCATTACGGATTGACTATCACCTTAGCAAGCACCCTCTCCCCGTCATCAAGCTCCAGCAAGATCCTACCATCTGCCTCCCTCTGGATATGTTTCAACCCTGAAGAGAAACGGATGGCCTTGGGCGGCAACTGACTAGCAAGCGTTTCAAGGAGAACGGCTCTCTCCACAGCACGGACCTCCTGCCTGATATTATCCATACTCGTGAAATGAGTCACTTGGTCAGAGAAACACAACCGGCGAGGAATCTGAAAAGAGGAGATCCAGAACGCACCCTGCTACCTCTTCCTTGAACGAGAAGGTCCTCAGCTCCCTCCCGTCCTCCCTCCTTATAGCCATACTGCAAGCAGCTGGTACCACGAAGCAATTAATAACATAAACCTCGCGGGAGAGTAACTAGTAGAACGCATTGCCTTTCATGAATCCGCAAAATATAGGAAAAGAAGTAGCTGCGATATGCGAGTTGGCCAGCATACCCTTGTATCTCGAGGAACTGGCGACGGAGCTCCTCCCCAACCCCGATGGAGTCAAGCACCCGCCACCCATTTTTAAACAGTGTTAGCGAGGTCCCGCCCTTGCGCAGCGAGGCCGACTGCTCCAGCACCACCGACTGTATTCCTAATCTGTCGCAATCGAGTCACCATCGAGGTTACACCTCAAGCAGCAGAGGGGGAGAGGTGATAAAACAACGCCGCCAATGAGAAAAGATGAAGTTTTTTTATGAACATACCTGTGGAGGGACACAGCTGTTGCGAGCCCTGCGATCCCAGCACCGACTATGACTACGCCCTCGTCTCTCGCCGGGGCCGGGACCTGGCCTGGACCTTGCGCTGCCGTCCGGGGGAGCATTGGGGAAGCGGGGCGACGAGTACCAGGGTTTCGTTCCGGGGATAGAGGAGTTGGGGTCGGGAGTAGGCGAAGGAGGGACGAGTGCGCCATTGTGGTGAGGTGGAGAAACTGGTGTGTGGAGCAGAGCAGAGGAAGTTGAGGCGGGAAGAGCAGGTAGGATTTGTGCACATCGTCAGCGTGTCGTATCGATAGCGTTGGAACCTCCTCCATCGCATATTTGCCAAATTGGATCCATGGAGAGATCGTGTCTATGCGAAGCTCTCTAGATGCTGCTGGTCCATCCTTTTTTGGGCTCGATGGACGTGGACTAGGCCCGCCCAAATATTTCGATTCCTGCTGACAAACCCGAGTTATCCGTGACGGATCACGGATCGACTCAACCCGACACATATGCGTCCATAGGCAAGCTTTTCTCTTATTTATAGGAACTACTAGTCGTAGGGCGCGTGCTAAGCATGTGGCTCATATTTGAAAAGTTATTGTGATATAAATATAAAAAATAGCTTATAATATATATATATATATAGAGAGAGAGAGAGAGAGAGATCGTGTCTATGCGAAGCTCTCTAGATGTTGTTGGTCCATCCTTTTGGGCTCGATGGACGTGGACTAGGCCCGCCCAAATATTTCGATTCCTGCTGACAAACCCGAGTTATCCGTGACGGATCGACTCAACCATACCAGATATGCGTCCATAGGCAAGCTTTTCTCTTATTTATAGGAACTACTAGTCGTAGGGCATGTGCTAAGCACGTGGCTCATATTTGAAAAGTTATTGTGATATGAATATAAAAAATAGCTTATAATATGTACATATATATATCAAAATTATGTCATTTATGTCTACATAAGTCATATAAATATGATTTTTACAATACATATTGACCGGCCTAAATCGCGCGTCCTAAAATTGGAGGCGTATTTGAGGTAGTCGAGCCTTCACATTTATAACCCGAATCCTTCTAGGCCCCCGCAACTTTGTTTACGGGGTCGAAGTAGTCATATGGGGTCGAACACAGGGACAAGGTGGGTCGTGTTGACGACTCTGAATCGACACTCTACACTCCGGTGGGTATAAAGAGATATTAAAGTTCCCCGAAAGGGAACAACAAGCTGTCACGATTAAATCAAAGAAAACTATCTCCAACTGGAGTTACAAGAAAGATTAAGATTTTGTCATTTAGCAGTTTTTAGGAGTTTTCGTGCAACAGAAAATAGAAAGATAAACTGCAGTTTAAGGCGTAATGCAAGGGATAAGACTTTAGTAAGACAAGCGGTAGCAGTAACACCCTGCACCCCTCCTCTCAGAGCGGGTGCCTCTAACCAAGCCGCAACACCCCTCTCGAGGTTGCTGGGCTCAAGTTAGAGTGGAATGATACTAAAACAACTCCGTTCCGGGCACTCTCGTACTCCAGAACCAGACCAAACACTAGAGCCACAACCCAACTCTCGAAGGAGTTGCGACGGGAAAGACGATTCGGTAGCTAAGCGAAACGCGATCCAAAATATGCAAGCTAGAGTTCGGATATCCAACACAGCAGTTACCCAATCATAAGGCACCAAGCATTAAACAAATAGCAATTAAGCATTTCTATTTCTATAAGCAATAAGGATCTTAATACAATGCATAAGCTAAGAATTTAAATAACAGAATTAAAGATAGATGTCGCCTTCTTGATGTAGAAGAACGACAGACTACTGTAGCTCTCCTGCCCGATACCGGTCAGGAGCCGAGCCCGATACGGCAGTGTTGGGCAGCACCCCCCTCGGGCAGCGCCGACTGACGACTGACGATATCGCTCAAGGACCCTGGCCGATACGCTCATGTCGGGCGGCGCACCCTCTCGGGCGGCACGCATGACGGATGGAGCGTATCGGGTTCGATATCGTGTCGGGCAAAGAGTTACGAGTCTACTGTCGGGCACTCGTGTCGCTCATCTTCGCTGCCCGGTATCGGCCCGCAGTGTCGCCCGGGACAACACTAAGTGAACCATCCCTTCCCTCTCGGGATGAGGGAAATCTCACCTAGTGTCGCCCGGCACAAGCACTGGGGCGCGATACTCTTGCACTCACAGCTACCTTCGAAGGTGGCTCTCGAACTGTCTTGTCCGAATTCTCCGACTAGTCTGACGACGACCTATCCGACCTCTCTTTTCGGCTTCCTGTAGCTGCTATTTATACCGGCGGTTGAAAAAGTTATGGTGCTGGAAACGCCACGTAGCTCCCTTATACGCCGGTCGATGGATGTGGACGGCCGATACAGGTATGTCTCGGCGCGAGGTGTTGGCTATCGGTTACGTGGCTGGCGGCACGCCTGCCGGTGGGTGGCTGTGTCGTCCGACGAGTTTGGTCGTCGATGCGGCTTTGGCTCCCTGTCGGGTAGACGGTATGTCGGCCGACACGTCCTTCTTGCGCAGCGCCCTTCTCCGCCGATCACTCTCGTGTCGCCCAGCCCCTGTCGGGCTGGGTTGTATCGGGCGTTAGGAAGGTCGAGACGGGCTTAGACTTATTGTGGGCCGGAATCGGCCTTATTGCACAAAAACGAGGAAAACTATGTAGAAGATAGGAAAAATTGGAATAAGAGCGTTGCTTGGCCAATTATTGCGAAAATGCTAATAAAATAGAGGAAAATAGCATAAAAGTGTAGTTTTGATAACAGAATAAAAGGCAAAAATGTCACAAAATTTGGTGTTATCAACTCCCCCAAACTTAGCTTCTTGATTGTCCTCAATCAATATTTAAACTAAACTCTGTGTTGCTTCTTCTTGCACAGTAAAACTTTAAGGCTAAAGGGTAGCACAAGATTTGCGGTGTCTTGGAGGTAATGCTGTCTTAATGCGAACAAAAGACATTGCCCTACTTGCCTTATTATTTAAGTAAAATTTTTCTTCCCCACAGCTTCAGCGAGACTTTGGTGTATGATTCCGAAGTTAGCTTCCACACCAAACAACTTTATTTTAGGGACAGAAAGTTGTGTATAGGGTAGGCTAAGGCTTTTTGGGTTTTTCTTCTTGTTTCCCATCAGTCCATCCAGGTAAGGGTCCGTTAAAGGGCAAGTGGTCCCTGCAGTCCAAGCCAGTTGGCTTTAGAGCAGTGATTTCACATCCTACGTACCACTGCCCCGGATCTACCATGCCTAAAGATGGGTACTTTTGGAAAACAAGTGTGTATATATATATTTTTTTTTCTTTTCTTTTATTGGGCACAACTCTCATGCTTTTATTCACACTCATAAGGCTTCTTTCTCTTTTTGGGATTTTTGCTGGGTAAGGGAAAACAAAAGAGATATCTGTTGTTTGGGAAGCTTTTTCCTTTTCCATACTCGTCTCTTAGCTGTTTGCAAGATTATTATTTTTCAAAAATTTTTGGATGGCAAGGCACAATCTTTTGTTTATTTGAGACAACATTATCAGAAAGATATGACAGAACTTGTAACTCGTTAAATATACAGAAAGTAAACTTTGCAAGAAGTCACAACAAGTTTTTATTATTACAGCAACTTTGTACATATGCATAGGGATTGCAAAGGAAAGATTTTTGTAAATTTTATATGGCATGCATGCGTACATCAGATATACAGGGAGCTATAAGGGCACATCAGGTAAAAGAGGATGAATATCGTAGAAAGCTTGAAGAGATAAAAATTGTATACCTCCCTCACTGGCATACCCCCCCAAACTTACTTTCTACTCTGTCCCAGAGTAGAGAAGAAAGCAAAAGTGAGGTAAAGCTTAGCCAGTGAGGGTGAGCTTTCTGATGTGCTGCAAAATGCTCCTACGAAGTTGCAGCATGCCATTGGGAGGTTGTCTAGCGGGTTCGCTTCGGCGGTGTAGCGGTTGACTGTGAGCGTAACCCTCAAAATTCACTTCTGGCCCACCTTTTCTTCACATCTCCGTTGTAAACATAAACAAAGGGACTGATTATCCGTCCCTAGTTTAGTTCCCAGGAGTGTGTAGTCAGGGTGGGCCCTCTCCCTTAAGAGGACGGAACCGAGGTGCCTCGAGCTTGTTCGGAGGCCTTGGTTGCCGCACTCTTGCTGTCTCTGGAGGTGGTCCCAAGCCACCCCATAGACAGGCTGATAACTAGGTGACTCGCTATTGGAGCTACCAAATCACGAAAGATCTCTTCTTTTACTGTTGTTGCCGTTTCTGCCCGACTGTGGTTGCTGTTTCCCCCGCCGTGCTTGTTGGCGCGGCCGGAGGTTTGCTCCATACAAGCCATACATGTTATTTAAATTTTGAATTTATTCATCTTGTTAGGCAAGGAAGATGAAAAGAAACACTTATTAAAACTGGGCGATAAGGGATCGGACGATACGATGTTGTCGCGCGATATGACTCGACGCCCGACACAGGTGTGTCGGGCGATTCGAGGTCACATGAAGCAAAAACATGACATCGTCGTGAGAAGCATGTCGGGCGATAGAGAGTTTGCAGGTCATGCGAACCCGATAAGCGGCTCGATAAGAGATACCGGCGTCGGGCGACAGGGTTATCGGCCGATAAATGTGTCGGTCTACAACCCTATCGGGCGACAAGCCATGTCGTTTGGTAAGAAAACAACAAGCCGGCCGATACGCTTCGCACGATACGAAACCTGTGTCGGGCGAGAGAAAATGTGTCGGGCAAAAGGTGTGTCGGGCTATACCTTTGCTCTCAGGAGGCATCGCCCGATACCAGGGCGAAGGCGAGATGGCCGACACACGAGCAAAAGGGAGGGTCAAAGCATGCGTTCCAGGTGGCAAAAAGGAGAAAATGATAGCCCGACACGAAGAAACCTCCACGCTATTTATAGAGAGCCCAGCTGGGGGTAAAACGGGCAAAACATGGCACGCGTCGGGCATTTTAGTCACGCCGTTCCCGAGACGCGCAGTCCCATCGGGAAGTCCAAGGGTTATCCGCTGCCCTTGCGATGCCCGGGGCGAGGCTGCCCGATACCAGCGGTTCTGCGCCCAGCTGGTCGACACGGTAGAAAAGCGGGCGGTCAAAAGGCGAAAACTAAACCTGGGTGAAGTAAAATGCCATTGTAGGGTAAAACATCATTGGTATAGAGAAGGATCTCCTACCTCAGATGATCTTACTCCTCAATGCTCCGCAAAACACAGCGGTGGCCCATAAAACAAAAAGAGTCAGCATACGCGCGCATGCACTGACTCGGGCCTTATTACAGTCCATAATGTTTGTTTTTACAAAGAAAGGAACTGTATCCTAATCTATGACTCGGGCTGCCTTCCGAGGAGCGTTGAAGTTTCCGTCGCCAGCTCGACCGGTGTAGGCTCTTCGGTTGTACCCACATCTAGCAAGTCAATCTCTGCTTTCCTGACAAAAGCTTCGTCCTCATAAAACCTTTTCACTCTGTGCCCGTTCACCTTGAAGGTCTTAGTCGGGTCATCCTTGTCGCGGAGCTCCATCATTCCTGATGGGTATATCTTTGACACAGAAAACGGTCCCGACCATTTTGTCTGTAATTTCCCAGGAAAAAGACAGATGGAGGACTTGAATAACAAGACCTTATCCCCTTCGCACACATCCTTTCTCCTAAGGTGGGCATCATGCCACATTTTTGTTCTTTCCTTGTAGATCTTTGCATTCTCGTAGGCGTGAATCCTCAGCTCTTCGAGCTTATGAAGCTGCAAAAACCTCTTTTCTCCTGCTTTGTCTAGATCCATATTTAGGAACTTGATCGCCCAAAGGGCCTTGTGTTCTAGTTCCAAAGGCAGATGGCAGGATTTTCCGTATATAAGACGGTAGGGGGTGGTTCCAATGGGCATCTTGTAAGCAGTACGGTAGGCCCATAATGCGTCGTCAAGTTTCATAGACCAGTCTTTCCGCGTGCGGCTGACAGTCTTTTCTAAGATCTGCTTGATCTGTCTGTTTGAGACCTCCACCTGCCCCGACATCTGTGGGTGGTAGGGCGTAGCGATCTTATGTTTTACTCCATACTTACGTAGGAGCGCTTCGAACTGCCTTTCTCCGAAGTGTGACCCGCCGTCGCTTATTACGGTGCGCGGTACTCCGAAACGGGGAAAGATGGTCTTCTCAAAAAGCTTGATAACCGACTTGGCGTCGCATGTTTGGGTGGGTGCCGCCTCTACCCACTTCGATACATAATCTACCGCCACTAGTATGTATTGATACCCCTGGGATGGGGGAAACGGCCCCATGTAATCAATTCCCCATACGTCAAATATTTCCACTTCGATCCAGCTTGCCATCGGCATTTCATTCCTCCGCCCTATATTTCCCGTTGACTGGCACTCTTTGCAGACCATTACAAATAGTGCAGCATCTTTAAATAAGGAGGGCCAGTAGAAACCTGATTGTAGCACTTTTGTCGCTGTTCTTTCGCTACCCAGGTGTCCACCATAGGGGGAGGCGTGACATCCTTTTAGGATATCAGCGGTTTCTTCTTCCGGGATGCACCTCCTGTACAAGTTGTCTGCGCATCTTCTGAACAGGAGAGGATCATCCCAGTAATAATTCTTGGCATCCACGAATAGCTTCTTCTTTTGATTGTAGGTGATGTCAGGAGGCAGCTCTCCGCAAGCAAGGAAATTACAGATGTCTGCAAACCAGGGCAAACCTTCTTCTTGAGCTTCAGCCATCATAAGAGCTTCGTCGGCAAAGTCATCGTCAATTTGTGGCCCTCTCTGTCTCTCATCCACTATCCTCGATAGGTGGTCCGCGACCACATTTTCCGCACCCTTCTTGTCGATAATTTCATGATCGAACTCTTGGAGCAACAAGGCCCATCTCAACAACCTGGGCTTTGCGTCTTTCTTTTGTATTGAGTATTTTATTGCCCCATGATCTGTGTATACTTTGACCTTGAATCCGACGAGATACGACCTGAACTTGTCAAACGCGAAGACGATCGCGAGCATCTCCTTCTCGGTGGTTGTGTAGTTTACCTGTGCTTCGTCCAACGTGCGACTAGCGTAGCAAATCACATGGTGCTTTTTATCTTTCTTTTGCCCCAGGACTGCTCCAACTGCGTAGTCGCTAGCGTCGCACATTAGCTCAAAGGGTAAACCCCAATCTGGCGCTTGAAGGATAGGTGGTGATACTAAAGCATTTTTCAGGGTCTGAAAAGCACTGAGACAATTGTTAGAGAAAACAAATTCAGCATCTTTTACCAGAAGATTGGACAATGGCTTGGAAATCTTTGAGAAGTCCTTGATGAATCTTCGGTAATATCCGGCGTGCCCGAGGAAGCTTCTTATCCCCGTGACGGATTTTGGTGGAGGAAGCTTAGATATAGCTTCGACTTTGCTGGTATCCACCTCGATCCCACACCTTGAAATCTTATGCCCTAGAACGATGCCCTCCCGCACCATGAAATGACATTTTTCCCAGTTCAGGACCAGGCTGTTTTCCTCGCACCTTTGAAGTACTAACGACAGATTCTTCAGACAGCTATCGAAGTCCTTTCCATAGACGGAGAAATCATCCATGAAAACTTCCACGATGTCTTCTAAAAAGTCTGAGAACACTGATATCATGCATCTTTGAAAGGTGGCGGGAGCGTTGCAGAGTCCGAAGGGCATCCTTCTAAAGGCATAAGTGCCGTAAAGGCAGGTGAACGTCGTTTTCTCCTGGTCGTCTGGTAAGATGGGTACCTGGTAAAATCCTGAAAAGCCATCAAGAAAACAAAAATAATCGTGATGCGCTAATCTTTCAAGAACTTGGTCAATAAAAGGTAGCGGAAAATGATCCTTTTTTGTAGCCTGATTTAGCTTTCGGTAATCAATGCACATTCTCCAACCGGTGACGGTCCTTACCGCCACCTCGTCACCCCTCTCACCTTTGACCACAGTCATTCCGCCTTTCTTGGGTACTACGTGGATTGGGCTTACCCAATTGCTGTTGCTAATTGGGTAAATGATCCCCGCGTCCCTAAGCTTTATTACCTCTTTCTTGACGACCTCCTTGAGCATCTGGTTCAGCTTCCTCTGGGGTTGGGCCAGAGGCTTGGCGGACTCATCCAAGTTGATGCGATGCATGCAAAGGGCGGGGCTAAGGCCTTTGATATCATCTACGGAGTATCCTATAGCCCCCCTGTGGAGTCTTAACTCCTCAAGGAGCCGGTCTAGCTGATCGCTTGAAAGATCGGCATTTATGATGACTGGGTTCCTCTGTTCTTCATCTAAAAATTCGTACTTCAGTCCTTCAAGCAATGCTTTTAAATCCGGCTTTGCTCTGGGTGTCTCCTCCTGAGGTTCTCCCTCAAGGGAGGCATACTTCGCAGAGTTCACCTCCTCCTCTTCTTCTTGCAATTCTTTTTCAGAAAGGTTGAAAAGGTCGAGATGCCTCACGACCTCAGGATCTTCGAGGTTGGGATCCTGACAGCTTATTGCCCTTGCGAGAGGGTCCACTGTCCGGATATCCTCCTCTATTTCCTCGCAGAATTTATTGTAACTATCCGCAAAACAGGTCGATTCAGACAGGGATGGACCTCTCATGATCTCCTTCATCTTGAAGTCCATGTGGTTGTTTCCAACCCTCAAGGTGATTATCCCTTCAGACACATCAATCAGCGCCCTCCCTGTTGCCAAGAAAGGGCATCCGAAGATGATCGGACATCTGGGATCTTCAGCTGTGTCGATGACGACGATGTCGCAGGGAATGAAGAAATCACCGACCCTAACCGGCACATCTTCGACAATGCCAACAGGTCTTTTGAAGGAGTGATCCGCCAGTTCAATCTGCATATTGGTTCGAACCATGTCGGTCAAACCCATCCTTTGCGCGAAACTTAAGGGCGTGAGGCTGATGCTCGCTCCCAAGTCCGCTAGACCCTTCCGCTCGACATTGTCCCCGATGGCAAATGGGATTGTGAAAGCTCTGGGATCCCTTCTCTTAGTTGTCAAGCTGGGCTTTACGAAGGCAGAGGAAGTAGAGGCTAGGTACATTGTCTCTATCCTTCCTCCCCTTCTCTTCTTCATTATTAGATCTTTGAGAAACTTGGCGTATGTGGGCATCTCCTCCAAAGCGTCAAGGAAGGGGACTTCAAGATGCAGCTTCCTGATCGAGTCCATGAACCTTTCGTGCCGCTTTTTCAGATTTGCCTTGATCAGCTTGTACGGGAACGGTATCCTGGGAGCATAAGGATTCCTCCCACCAGATGGCTCATCGGACGGTCTCGGCGCAGGCTCTTGGGCTTCTGCAGGCCTTCCTCCGCCTCCTACTGGAATAGCATCCTTGGGCCCTTGCTCAGGTTCTGGTGGGGCTTCATCAGCGCGCTCTACCGTCTTTCCTGATCTAAGCACTGCCATTACTGCAGTTTCAGGGTGAGGGAGCGTTTTTCCTGCAGGGTTCTTCATTAGAGCAGCCATCTGAGACAGTCGTTGATCGACCTCCCATTGGCGCATCTGCAGACTCGCCATCTGGTGTTGCATGGAAATCAGAGATCCAGGGTTTGTAAACGTCCCCTGTGCCAACTGGTTGATAATGGTGTCCTGTCTTTTTATGTAGGCGGAAAGCTGACCAACCCAATTAGGCCGGGTCGCCCTCTCGCTTTGGCTCTGACATTCGCCCTCAGAAAGGGGTTGCTCACCACGAGGCATGGTATCAAGGCTCGGTGGAGCAGGTTACAGCTTTGCAGGGTACCTGAAAACCGCATAAAAATCATGTTTAGAAAATTATAATTGGGGTAAAGAATAATGCTTAAGGTAAAAGAAAAAGAAAAAGGAAAGGGAAAAAAAGGTGTTGTCAAGCCTATTTCTAAGCTTGAGGCACGGGAGTGTAGTTAGTGGTTTCGGATTCGTCAACAGTGACGTTTGCCTTGTCCCCGACAACGGCGCCAGAAAGTTGACCGGCCTAAATCGCGCGTCCTAAAATTGGAGGCGTATTTGAGGTAGTCGAGCCTTCACATTTATAACCTGAATCCTTCTAGGCCCCCGCAACTTTGTTTACGGGGTCGAAGTAGTCATACGGGGTCAAACACAGGGACAAGGTGGGTCGTGTTGACGACTCTGAATCGACACTCTACACTCCGGTGGGTATAAAGAGATATTAAAGTTCCCCGAAAGGGAACAACAAGCTGTCACGATTAAATCAAAGAAAACTATCTCCAACTGGAGTTACAAGAAAGATTAAGATTTTGTCATTTAGCAGTTTTTAGGAGTTTTCGTGCAACAGAAAATAGAAAGATAAACTGCAGTTTAAGGCGTAATGCAAGGGATAAGACTTTAGTAAGACAAGCGATAGCAGTAACACCCTGCACCCCTCCTCTCAGAGCGGGTGCCTCTAACCAAGCCTCAACACCCCTCTCGAGGTTGCTGGGCTCAAGTTAGAGTGGAATGATACTAAAACAACTCAGTTCCGGGCACTCTCGTACTCCAGAACCGGACCAAACACTAGAGCCACAACCCAACTCTCGAAGTAGTTGCGACGGGAAAAACGATTCGGTAGCTAAGCGAAACGCGATCCAAAACATGCAAGCTAGAGTTCGGATATCCAACACAGCAGTTACCCAATCATAAGGCACCAAGCATTAAACAAATAGCAATTAAGCATTTCTATTTCTATAAGCAATAAGGGTCTTAATACAATGCATAAGCTAAGAATTTAAATAACAGAATTAAAGATAGATGTCGCCTTCTTGATGTAGAAGAACGACAGACTACTGTATCTCTCTTGCCCGATACCGGTCAGGAGCCGAGCCCGATACAGCAGTGTCGGGCGGCACCCCCTCTCGAGCAGCGCCGACTGACGACTGACGGTATTTCTCAAGGACCCTGGCCGATACGCTCATGTCAGGCGGCACACCCTCTCGGGCGGCACGCATGACAGACGGAGCGTATCGGGTTCGATATCATGTCGGGCAAAGAGTTACGAGTCTATTGTCGGGCACTCGTATCGCTCATCTTCGCTGCCCGGTATCGGCCCGCAGTGTCGCCCGTGACAACACTAAGTGAACCATCCCTTCCCTCTCGGGATGAGGGAAATCTCACCTAGCGTCGCCCGGCACAAGCACTGGGGCGCGATACTCTTGCTCTCACAGCTACCTTCGAAGGTGGCTCTCGAACTGTCTTGTCTGAATTCTCCAACTCTCCGACTAGTCTGACGACGACCTATCCGACCTCTCTTTTCGACTTCCTGTAGCTGCTATTTATACCGGTGGTTGAAGGAGTTATGGTGCTGGAAACGCCACGTAGCTCCCTTATACGCCGGTCGATGGATGTGGACGGCCGATACAGGTATGTCTCGGCGTGAGGTGCTGGCTATCGGTTACGTGGCTGGAGGCACGCCTGCCGGTGGGTGGCTGTGTCGCCCGACGAGTTTGGTCGTCGATGCGGCTTTGGCTCCCTGTCGGGTAGACGGTATGTCGGCCGACACGTCCTTCTTGCGCAGCGCCCTTCTCCACCGATCACTCTCGTGTCGCCCAGCCCCTGTCGGGCTGGGTTGTATCGGGCGTTAGGAAGGTCGAGACGGGCTTAGACTTATTGTGGGCCGGAATCGGCCTTATTGCACAAAAATGAGAAAAACTCTGTAGAAGATAGGAAAAATTGGAATAAGAGCGTTGCTTGGCCAATTATTGCGAAAATGCTAATAAAATAGAGGAAAATAGCAGAAAAGGGTAGTTTTGATAACAGAATAAAAGGCAAAAATGTCACAAAATTTGGTGTTATCACATATGCAGACGTTTTACAAAAGATATTGTATACCAATATGAAACCTAGTTGTTTTCTTCTTCTTGGATCTTCAAGATCTTTAACTGTACAAAATTCTTGTACTTCTTTTCAACTTGTACTTGAAGCATGAGATGTATGTTTGTGAGATCAGCTTGCCATTTCTCCATGAGGCTGTATTTTTCTTGTACATTATGAGTGTAATATTATTTTGCAAGTATTAAGATAGAGACAATATGATGTGAATGGTATTTACCTAAGATCCAAATCACCTCCAAATATAATGTCCCTAGTTGTTGTTGTTGTAATTTGTTTCTCTTAAAATTCTAGATTTCCATTTTCAAAAAATATTAAGATGTATGTATGACTTAAAAGCGAATAAACTAAGACAGTAAATCAAGATTATAGATTTGAACCCTATATGAGCTCCATAAAAATAATAAGATATGTATACGTCATCAATTGTAAAGGACATGCCTGCGACATCATTTCAAAATAATTGATTTAAGCTCATTCTAAATATTTGTTTGGCATAAATTGCACTATTTGGTTATAGATACACATATAGGTATATAGATATATGTTAAAAAAATTACCAATCGGCAATTTAGACTAAATTAGTATACATAGTGGTTGTTATTGTCACTTTTATGGCTTTTAATTTGGTACCAAATATATGTACAACTACATATGTATGCATATATATGTGTGTGTGTGTGTGTGTGTGTGTATATATGTATGTATGTATGTATGTCGTAAGTAAAAAGTGTTAACAATAGATTATTGTATAATACAATTTTTTCTTTTTTTTGAAGACTGTGATAGTGTAGAAGCGGACTAATTATCCCTTAGATCTAATCCTAAAGGATATTCAATTATTGATCTCTTGATTAATCAAATAGCCATGAACTACGGAGGCATGTGACCCGTTATTACCATATTAGTGGATCGAACGAACATTGTGTATGTAAATTATTGTTAAAATATGTCATGCACCCTCTTCAGGAGAAGTTAATTTTGGTAGCTCATGCTCCCAAAAAATGCAAAAAGATTTGGTAAACTACGTCACATATGTTGGAAATCTAACAAAATTACAAACACAATATATGAATTTCTTGTTATCCCAAAACCCAATCTCCTCTACCACAGATCTAATATCTTCCGCAGATCTATTACCTTCCAACATGGTCAATGAACAACACAACCTTATAGAAAAATTACTTTTTTGGTTCCTCTATGGCCTACTTTAGTTTGGGTTAAACAGTGCTCCAACGACCATGTGTGCTATGATAACTTAATTAACTTGTAGCAGTCAGATTACGGTAAGTCTTTCAATTTAATTTCTAATTTGTTATATCCCTAAAGAACCCGACCAATATGTTGCGGACATCGTCCTCCACCTCTGGAACGATTGACCGCCTTCTAGAAGATCACCGTCCCAAAAGTCCGAGTTAATCGTTCACGAGCCGGGATGTCGCTGACCAAATCTCGTAGCAGGATTGTTCAACCACCATCAAGAGATCTAACTTGGCAACCATCTTTTCTAACCCAGGGATCAGCATCATCTCCATCGTCTCCCACATCCACAGGGTTCATGCCAACTGCTTGCTCCAACTCAGAGTACTGCAGTCGGCTGTTACATAAGCTCTTCGTCAATGACTGTGAAAGGAGGCCCGCTTCTGCATGCCCCAGATATTGTCCCCCACATCAAGTACAGTGGGACGGAAACAAACATTGACATGTAACAAACAAAATAATAGGCAAAAGTATACAGCTGACATAGAATACGCAAAGAAATAGTTGTGAAACAGAACAGAAGAATTAAAGCAACAAAGGAAAAGAAATGAAAGGCACAATGTCGATACCTATTTATGGGGTGAAATCGTTGTTCACGTTTGCCATATATTCCTGAATACACGTCTACTTATTGGCCTAACATGATACTGTGTGGCATGTGTAGCCTGCTGTCAAAAAATAAATATGTGTCTTTTATGATGTGGCAGTACTGGTTTAATTTGAATCTATAACACAGCCAAAGTACACAGGCCCACAGCCTGTTCATCATTCTAAAGAGCATGCTAGTGGAAATTTAATATCGTCAGCAAGCAGGTAAAGGTGTCGGCGGCGAGCAGTTTTGCAAAAAGAAACAATGTCTGCCTCATTAGAAAGCAGCCGGTGTAATAGCTACAAATAGCACACAGGTCACTTCCTTTTATTTATAGGGTATAGATACGAGGGAGTTCTATTCATCATGTTTCTCCTTAGACAAAGAATAAAAGATGATACATAAAGTGGCATCTGCACTCACAAAATCGGATTTAGTCCTAGCTATAACTCAAGACAAACTTAATGCTGGTATGTATGCATAGAGAGCCAGACATATGATGATAATGATCGTAATGTGGCATTATGTACTTGATTTGATAATAATAAAGGTAATTTTGTCTATTGTGTTTGTTCAATTATGAGATAATGATATAATTGTTGGTAAGGTATGCCCATAGAGTTGATCATCTGAAGATTGACATGGCATGAACCATAAAGGATTTGATTAATACTCATAAAGGCAAGCTTCCAATTCATTCTGTTTCATTCAGTTATGAGATTATAAGGAAACAACATTATGAATGTCTAGAGACTAATATTACTCAATAACATGTCTTCGAGTATTATCCTTGGGGAATTAGATCATATAGATGTTAAGAGTACATATACATATTCTCATTATATATCCCCAGTCGGTTGTTACTATCGAAGGTAAATAGACACCAATAGCACTAAAGACTAGAGTGTGGGTTGGTTGATGAGACAATCTCATTAGTCATGATATGATAATATCAAACCAAGCACACAGATACATGTTAGCAAACAGTGTATCAGACATACCCACCTTGAGAGTGACACATGGAAATCATCTTTGGTGGTCATAATCATCTCTCATAGTGAAGGTGGTGATTGTGATTCTTAGACCTGAAATCACTGCACTCGTCATGTGTTGTTGGGTATACTTTGACATCATCAAACGCAGTCCTAAAATATGGGTTGTTATAAAGATAATGATGGATGAATTTGACATATGGGGATAGAATGTGAGTGATAGATAAGGGATTTGTCCATCCTACTAGAGTATGATATCATGGGCACTTGATAAGTGAGACTGAGAAAAACATGTGCATGCACATGTGAGTTGAGGTCGCATTATCTCAGACAGTTTGCTCTTGGTTCAAGGAACATGGATTGAACATTGAAGAGGATGATGATTTCATGCCTCGAGTTCATCATGGATATCAGTGACAAAGTAATTACATAATTGATGAAACACCTTACTCAGACTGTAGGTTAAATTTGTTCTCCAACTTTCCATTTACTTGGGTAGCACTGATGTGCGACTAGGTAGCACTGATGTGTGACTAGGCACCACTGTTTTCTTGTGATGTCATAAGCTAGTTATAGACATTCACTACCAATGTGATATGGGACCTATAGGGTCACACACAAAGGACTCATCTAGAAGAGGATTTTAATCTTGAATGAAGATTGGATTGATTACTAAAGTGGTTGGGTATTCAATTCATGTAACAGAGCAACTAATTGGCTGACTGAACTACCAAACGACCATCTCAAGTGTTGAGACTGCTGTTTGGGCAGCTAGACAGGTGTCTCAAGTGTTGAGATGGTCGTTTGGGTTGTCAGACTGATCAGAGATTGAATGGGCTAAGTTTTACCCTTGAACCAACTGATTCGATGTGATTGAACCAACTGAGTCATCTCAAACTCACCTGACGGTCGTCTGGGTGAGTGAGATGGGTGTCTCGCATGGGTGAGATGGCTCGGTTGGGGCCAAACGAAGGTTCTGGATATTTTCCAAACTGTTTTGAGTGCACATTACTTGTGGTGCAAGGAATTAATGTGTGATATTAATTCGAATCAAAATTGCCAAATTAGTGTGTGATTGGGAAACTGCCAGACGATAGTCTGGAAGTGCGAGACGACCATCTTGGGTGACCAGATGACCGTCTGGTTCACCAGACGGCCGTTTCAAATGTCATAGATTGTGAAAATTTAAGATCTTTCAGTAATTTCCACTCCCGTACAATCCCGTATAGACTGGAAACCCTGACCCTAACCCCACCTATAAATAGAGGGGTATTGGGGGCTTCCTAGAGTACAACAACATCAATTGAGAATCAATTTCTCTGACAATTGTCACCCTCTCTAGTTGTGGTAATCAATAGAGATACCTGACAAGGGAGGGATAGCTATGGGAGAGAACAACTGAGGATTGTTTTTGTGGGAGAGAATGTTTGTGACTAGTACACCAATGAAAGGGATAACTCCTTCTTGTTTGTTCTAGTTGAACGACATGAGTTCTGCTTGGTCTGTGTGGACTACTCTAGATGCAGGGTTCCTTTGGATGCTACTAGATGGACAACTGCAACCTGCAGTCCGTGTTGAAACCATAAGAGTCGTTGCAGAATCTATCTTGTTCGTTGTTCATGGTGAAGAACATGAGTTGCACAACCACCGTCCAAGGGCAACTAGTTCATAGTTACATTGAAGTGATTTGTTCTCATTGGACTTGCTCCAGGACTAGGTATAACTCATTAAACCATCCTCCTATTTCATAGTAGTTGACACGATCTTGCTATTACGGGAATACAAATAGATAAAAAGTTCATTTCTGCTGCTATACTCTGTGTCTGTATTTCCCAACAGTGGTATCAAAGCCACGTCAATTTACTATATTTTAGGATAATAGATATGATCGGATTTTGGCTTAATCGTTTATTTATTGCATACAATGTGAATATTTAAACTATCTCATATGTGTATTTGATCAAAGACCACATAATCTCAAACTAATATATATGATACGATATATATGTAATTTTTACGTGACGCCCTAAAAGCGGTTTTGATGGTGGATGTGTAGCGTGGTTCTGGCCTAAATCCAATATTTATGTATGGTTGGATGGTTTGGTTTCTATTTATCTTGGTTTGTGTACCGAGCCTCTACCTCCCTCTTCCCAATGTAAAGTTAATTCTTTCCTATCTTTGCTCCCCTTGGATGTAACTCGAGATTTCTCTTTACAATATAATAGTTTAATAGTAATAGGATATTTTCTTTTCTTACAACGATGAGGAAGATGATCATCGCTGGATGAGATGACCAATTTGTGAGATGAACTGACCGTCTGGAGGACTTTGGAGGATAGAATGGTGGAACCAAATAACTTCCTAGTGGGCCCAACTGACTATTTGGAAGGAGTCCAAACATTGGTTGGGCAGGAGGCCATACGATCGTTTGTGATGACCAACCAACCGGACAATAGGTGAGACGACCGATTCAAGGCTTGAACCGATCTACCCAGATTGGCAAGCACAAATCTACACCAACAACATCATTCATACATATGATGTGATGATTGACCTCGGTGGTAGTAATTCCTTATTATGGTTCCAAGGAATTACAAATAGGCATGGCCATAACCATCACTTTTTGTTTTATATTGCAAGCTTACATTGTGGGATATAACATGTAAATGATACATACTATATATGTGGTGATTGGATACAGTATATATATATGATATATATAAATCCCTCAAACAAACATACTAAGTCTAAGATGCTTTCCAATAGCAATACACATGAAAAATGTGTTTGACTAAACATAAGTTACACCTATGTGTGGTGTGTCGTCACTACTACAGAACCTACCTTTAGTGTCGGTTATTTAAAGCCTTTAGTGTCGGTTTCTGAGCGACACCTATGTGGGCGACACTAAAAGCTCACCCATTAGGCGTCATTTCCAAAACCGACGCCCAAACTCTTCGCGTGCCACTGAAAACGCACCATCATGGCACTATAGCGTCGGTTATTAGATATGAAACCGACGCCCAAACCCTTCGCGCCACAGAAAGGGCGCCGTCTTGGGCACTATCAGTGTCGGTTTTTTACAAATAACCGAAGACATATATCTTCGCGCCACAGGAGGGCGCCAACTTGGGCACTATAGGCATCAGTTATTAGCTAATAACTGACGCCATATAACTCCCAACATGGCCGTGCTGGACAGCACGGCCGTGGTGTTAAGGAAATAGGCGTCGGTTTTATACAAATAATCGACGCCTATTGTATTTTTTTTTCTGTCAGCCTGTAGACCTGTTGTGGCTGGTCGCAGGATGAGAAACCTGTTCAGTTCAGTTATGAACTACAGGTTTTACGACATCCATTGATATCAGCCGACAACAGGCCACAAACCTGCAAAAATAACAACAAAAATATTCACACATGCATTTAGCAATGCAACCTGTAGTTCCATTTTATTTTCACACATTTAGAAACATTCATGTAGCTAGCAATCTGTAGTTCCATTCATTCACATTCACACATGTAGAAACATTAATATAGCAACCAACACTTTCATTCATTTTCACTCAGACACATGTAGAAACATCCAGACATGTAGAAACATTCACACATATATTATAATTCAGAAATTCATTTACAAAATATCATTGTTTAGTCATTATTCGCTATCAGGATCCCAATTATATTTTAAAGCCCCCAATATTTGTATGGTTGTTGCCCATTCTTCTCTTACTTCATTTAATTCTCCCATCGTATAGGGTTTAAAGCCCCGTGTCTGGTCGACCTTCATGGGTTGGATGTCGGTTTCGGTTAAAAACCGACACAGTAGGGTTTATGTGTCAGTTTTTGTATACAACTGACACCTTGAAAACCGACTTTATAAGCCATTTCTGTAGTAGTGCGTCTACCTTGTGGAAGTGTGATGGTAATAATGTAGGTTGCGCCTCTACGGGGTGCATTATTATCATATTGGCTATTGGGTCAGGCTTAACTGGTGATTCTCAGAGCATCTGGGTCCATAAGCATATAGATAATTATGACAAGAAGTTGTGCATATTATCTATCAAGAGTTGCATATGATGCAATTGGAAAAAGTTGTCTACCTTGGTAATTAACTATGTTTTGTGGCGTTGGTCGGGTCATAGTTGAATTATGTTGGATCTTACTCATTAGAAAATTGATTCGCTATAATTTTCCAAATTTATACTTGAGGGCTATCAATTTGATCAAAATAATTAGAACGATAATGAATTAAAGGCATAATTAAATCACCCAAATTCTAATCAAATCAAACCAAAAATGAGTTTTTGACAATTACAAATTCTTTTGTAGAATCAAATGGAAACGAACAACAATCACTTTTTTTCTGTGATCGGTCCTTGAGAAGGACAAACTAACTGGAAACAACTTCCACGACTGATTCAGGATGCTGAGAATTGTTCTCACATAAGAGTGAGCGCTCTATGTCTTGGAAATGCCAATGCCAGAGGAACCACCTCAGAATGCACCAAGGGGTTACAAGGGTGCTTATAAGAAGCATACTAAATATGTCGTAGATGTCAAGTGTCTGATGCTATGCTCCATGAACTATGAGTTGTCGAGGCATCATGAGAATATGAGTGTGATTGAGATTTTAGCACATCTCAAGAACATGAACCAAGATCAGGCAAGATAAGAGAGATATGATGTCTCCAAGGCACTGTTTAAATGTATCATGGCAGAAGGAGATCCCGTAGGTCCCCATGTACTCAAGCTCATTGGATATGTGGAGAACCTAGCCAGACTAGAATTTCCTTTGGGTCAAGAGTTGGCCACTGACGTGATTCTACAGTCCCTGCCAGAATCATATAGTTAATTTGTCATGAACTACAACATGAACGACTTTGACAAACATTTGACAGAGTTGTTGGGCATGTTGAGAACGGTTGAGACACAAATGAAGAAAGACAAGCCCAAGTTTGTGATGATGATCAACAAGACAAATGGGAAGTCTAAAGGCAAAGGAAAAGCTAAGAAGGGTTCTAAAGCTATTCAAAAGCCCAAGTCTTCATATCTCAAGGCAAAAGGAGGTGTGAAGAAAATAAGAGGTGATTGTCACCATTGTCACCAACCTGGATATTAGAAAAGAAATGGCCCACTCTAGTTAGAGGAACTAAAGAACAAGAAGGAAGGCACTAAGGCCTCCACTTTAGGCATAAACGTTATAAGATAAATTTTGATTACTTCTTCATTTTGGTATGTGATACCAAACAAAGATCTGACATACTTATGTGCATGATCTGACAAGAAGTAAAAACCTTCATGGAAGGACAAAGATGGATAAGGCTGAGCAAGAGTTGTAGAAGCTTTAGTCGATATTTAAATTTATCTTAGCCCAATGGACATGTAATAGAGTTAGTAGAACTGCTATTTCATTATGCCATCAAATAGAAACATTTTACTTTAAAGCATCTTGTATGACAACAAAGATATATAATAAAGTGAGAGATTAGTGTTTCTATTTCAAAATATATGATCTTGTATAGAAATGCCCAAACATCTATATAGTCTTTATACGAAAGATTTTGAGATGAATGTTTACAATGTTAATACCAAAGGAATCTAACTGATAACACAAGATTATCATTAGCAATAGTCACATTGGATGTATATATATAGGAAATGCATATCTAGAATACATATTGATGTTAATCTAAACTCCTTGGTTGTTGAACCTGAGGAAATATGCAATTCTTGCTTATACATAGCGTGACATAACATCCTTCACTAGTTGTAGTGAGAGGATAAGTCTTCCATCATACCTCATACATGTGATGCATGAAGATATTATGGAACGAATGCTATAGATAATCGTTTATACTTCATTTCATTTACTGGTAATATGATAATATGTACATACTAAAGAAGAAACCTAAATCTCTTGAAGTGTTCAGGGAGATTATAAATGAAGTATGACTTTGATGAAAGTATTAAGAAACTTTGGTGAGAGCAAATGTTGAAATACTTTACATCAATACCTTGAGAACCTTTAGGATGGAACTGTGATAATATATCACAGGTCAAATCCATGTGTTAAAATGAAGGAATTATACCATGATGAGTCATGATATGATTATCAACTAATATAATATTCCTATCCTCATAAACATATAAAGCTATCACTAAACAATGTACCATATGAATGGTTTATAAGACATCATATATGATATGATTTGGGAATGTCCCAATATGACTAAAGGATGGAAACCTACATTAAGAAAGTAGTTTCTTGAAGAAGGTTTATCCATAAACCATGACTGTTTAGTATTACTATTAGTCCCAATCCAATAATAAAAGTGTTTTGTTGGTAGAACAACTGAGTTCCTAAAGAATCAGTGGGAGTAATAATAGAACTCAAAATGTTTGAGGTCAACAAAGAGGTACAATGAGAACTAAGAAAATCACAAGATGTTGTGGAATCTCGGGTTCATCATATAATACATAATAAAATAGTTCTAGTAAGACACATATGATATTGGAGGATTGTGAATCCAACAATTCAGATGGGTTGGTCATAACCGGATGAGCCAACTAGTTAACTAGAAGCTATTGAGCACCATAATATGAGTAGTGGCTCAAGCCCATTATAGGATCCATGTAAACTATAACAAGGTATGACCTTGATAGTACTACCTGAGGGGTAATACCTAAAGGGTGCAATAGGGTCTTGTGGGAAAGACCTACATGGATAACATAAAAGGACATATTGATTGAATAAGGTTTTCAAATCAATTCAAGTTGTTGAACATGATAGAAATTCCTTTACCAATATTCGTTCATGCATGTTGTTGTGGTTAAAATAGACTAAGATATTTGGCATATTTAAGATTAAAATTGGATTCCTTGAAGGAATACACCAGAGGATGTGTACGTGACACAACCTAAAAGGTTTTATAACTTCACAATGCAAGTAAAGTCTATAAACTACAAAGTTTGATCTGGGATTGAAACAAGCATCTCAAAATTGGGATCCTTTGTTTTTTACAAGACAATCAAAGAGTTTGACTTGAATCAAGATAAAAGATGAAGTCTGTGATTACAAAAGATATAGTGGGAGTATATATGGATATTCCATGTATGATGAGGAATGACATCTTAATATTGTGAATATTGAGATCTGGAATGAAAACCCCTTCAAAAATGAAGGAAGGAGTGGGTGAAACATCTTATGTGATAAGGATCAAGATCTGTAAGATAGTTTTTAAATGTTTCACTATGGAAGTTTGAGAACAAACAATAGCAATGTGTTGAAAGAGTTCAACATGGAAAGGATTCAATGAGGGAGAATATGGATTTGTCTCTCATGAATCATATGTTCCAATTCTTGTGAAGAATGCAAAGGACATGACTAAGATGCCACATGATGTAACAATGGATCTATCATGAATGCTATTATCTCATATAATATTGAACGTATTAGACATGACAAGATGATGTAAATTCCAATAAGGGTTATTAGAATATCATTAAAGATATCCCTTAGTACTTGAGAAGTACTTAACGATAGATTGCTAGTCTATAAGGATAGCAATAAAAAGAAGAGTTAGGTGTAAAAGATTACATTGGTGCAAGCTTCCAGAATGACAAAGTGATCACAAATTAAAATATGTTTGATTTAAAAGGGGAAATGTTGTTAGTTGGAAGGGTTTCGAACTAATAGACATTAATTCTATTCTAGAATGGAAGTTGAGTATACTTGTGTTGCAAACACAGAGTAATACTACATGGATCTAGAAGTTCATATGATGAACTTATAGATGTTCAAACCTTTGATGACACAGTAGTGGTACTATGACAACAGTGGAGCTAAGTGTTAGGCAAGGAATGACAGATACCATATTACAGTGGTTTCTGTTGGATCCTAGATGGGTGATTAGATGCTCTAGAGGGGGGTGAATAGAGCTGAAAGCACTTAAACAAAACTCATTAAACCTTCAAGATATATGACAAGATAAGGTTTCTAAATAGGTGATTTGAGTGCAACTAAAACATACATAGCAAGGGAGAGAGAGATTGAACATGCACCAATTAAACAAGCTATTTAGAGTGGTTCCACACTTCAAACTAGAAGTGTGTCAGTCCACTTGCCTAGAGAGGTCAACCTCTAGGACTTCCAAACTATTGCACTCTTATATTCAATCATAAGACATACAATGCATGACCAAACAAAATACTTACCTATACAAGACAAAGAGTCTTCAACCTTACCAAGGACTTACCCACTTTGTAAGAGTCTTCCGCCTTTCTTCCAAGGACTTACCTACTCTTGCCCAAGTCTTCAGCCTTGCAGGAATTACCCACTCTTCTTAGATCTTCAGCTTTTGACTTCACCTTCACTCGGAGAAGCTTCTTTCACCAAGGTCTTACCCACTTGAGCTTGAGTCTTCTGCCTTCTCCAAGGGCTTACCCACTCTAGCTCCAAGTCTTCAGCCTTGATCTTCACCAAGGGACTCCTTCCCTTGTTCTTCTTCACCTCTCTTGGACAAGAGAGAGAACCTTCATCTTCATGATTGCAAATGAAAGAAGTGGAGGTGGTGGAAGTGAGAGCCTCACAAGATATACAAGTAGGACTAGCTCTCTTACAGATTTCCTACTCACTCTAATAGATGTAGCAAGTGATTAAGCTTAGAGAGAGAGAGGAGTCTGTAGGAAGCACTCAACTATAGAATAGGAACCTCACAAAGAGTTTGCAATGAATGCTCAACCTTGGAATGAAGCCCAAGGGGTCCTATTTATAGCTGGGGATGCCTCTTAGCCTTTGGGAACACTTATGAATGAAAACTAGCCATTTTGTGGCTTGCAACGGATCTATTTTCACTTGTTGCAACTCCATAACAGCTAGAAGCACTTTTCTGCACTTTTCCGTAAAGTGCAATCGGTCGAGTTTTAATGGGGGTAACTCGACCGATCAAGTAGGAGGCAAACCGATATTCAAAGGATCGGTCGAGTTTGTCCTGAGGAAACTTGACCGACCATTTCAACTGGAAATGGTCTACTACCCAATCGGTCGAGTTCTGTGAGTGCACAACTCGACCGATGCAATCTTCAGAAAATCGACCAAGGTTGATCAGTCGAGCTTCAGGCTGGGGAAACTCGACCGACCAAGTGCCTGTAATTGATTTTCAAAGATGCATCTAAAGTGCTCTAATATTCGATCTAAGTGCTCCTGATATTTTTCTAAGCTTAATTACAAGTCATACAATCATTACAAGTGATTTACAACATGATTCTAAAGGATTTACATCATATTACAAAAATGTGCACTTGTATGACTTTGACTTGTCTTTTCTCCAATTTGATATGCACAAGTTAGGGCAATTGGAGTGTGTCTATACCTAATCTGAAAACATGGGTTTAGTCAATTTAGACGTGAGTCAACATTGACCTAATTGACCTTGAGTCAATAGTTTCATCTCAGAGCAAAGAGACAAGAAACATGGAATATACCGACTGATAGCAAACTGTTGCTACCCACTAGAATAAGCACTTGCACAATAGAAGCATGATGGACATGTTTGGATCACTAAGAATGAGATTATTGGTGATTGGCTCTAAGTGCAAGTGGGAGTTTGTTGGTAAGGTATGCTCATAGAGACAATCATGTGATGATTGACATGGCATAAACCATAAAGGATTGGATTAATACTCATAAAGTCAAGTTTCTAATTCGTTGTGTTTCATTCGATTTTGAGTTAATGAGGAAAAATTATGAATGTCTAGAGAATAGTAATACTCAATGATGTATGTCTTCAAGTATTAGACTTGGGGAATTGAGATCATACGGATGTTAAGAATACATATACATATTCTCATTATGTACCTCGTCGGTTGTCACCGTGGAAGGTAGATAGACACTAAAAATGCTAAAGACTAGAGTGTGGGTTGGTTGATGACACAATCTCATTAGTCATGATAGAGAAATATCAAAACAAGCACACATATACATGCTAGAGAACTATGTATCAGACAGACCCGCCTTGAGAGTGACATATGGAAACAATCATTGGTGGTCATGGTCATCTCTCATAGTGAAGGTGGTGATTGTGATTCTTAGACCTGAAATCATTGCACTCATCACATGTCATTAGATATGCTTTGATATCATCAAACGCAATCCTAAAATAAGGGTTGTTATAAAGGTGATGATTGGGTGACTTTGACACATGGGGATAGACTGTGAGTGATATATAAGGGATTTGTCCCTCCTACCAGAGTATGATGTCCTAGCCACTTGATAAGCGAGACTGAGAAACACATGGGCATGCACATGTGAATCAATATAAGATATTGAGGTCATATTATCTCAGACAGTCTACTCTTAGTTCAAGGAGCATGGATTTAATGTTGAAGAGGATGTTGATTCCATGGCTCGAGTTCATCCTGGATATCAGTGATAAAGGAATTATACAATCGCTACAACACCTTACACAGATTGTAGGTTGAAGTTGTTCTCCAACTTTCCATTCACTTGGGTAGTACTGATGTGTGACTAGGCACCACTCTATGCTTGTGATGTCATAAGCTAGTTATGGGCATTCACTGCCAATGTGATATGGGACCTATAGGGTCACACATAGAGGAACTCATCGAGAAGATGAGTTTGATCTTGAATGATGATTGGATTGATTACTAAAGTGTTTAGGTATTCAATTCATGCAAAAGAGCAACTAATTGGCTGATGTCAAACAACCATCTCAAGTGTTAAGACGGGTGTTTGGGCATCCAGAAGGGTGTCTCATGTGTTGATATGGACGTTTGGGTTGTCAGGCTGAATAGAGTTTGAATTGGCTAAGTTGTTCCCTTGAACCAACCGGTTCAATGTGATTGAACCAAATGACTCATCTCAAACTCACCAGACGACCATATGGGTGAGCAAGATGGGCATCTCGCATGGGTGAGATAGCTTAGTTGGGGCCGAATGAAGGTTCTAGATATTTCTGAACTGTTTTGAGTACACATTACTTGTGGGGTAAGGAATTAATATGTGATATTAATTGGAATCAAAATTGCCAAATTTGTGTGATTGGGAAACTATTAGACGGTCATCTAGCAGTGCGAGACGACCATCTCGGGTGACCATACGACCGTATGGGTCACTAGATGGCCATTTTGGCTGTCGCAGGTTGCGAAAATTCAAGATCTTTCGGTCCCTTCCACTCCCGGGCAATCCCGTACAGACTGGGAACCCTGACCCTAACCCCACCTATAAATAGAGGGATATTGGGGGCTTCCCAGAGCACAACAACATCAACTGAGAATTATTTACTCTGACAATTGTTGTCCTCTTTGGTTGTGGTAATCGAGAGAGCCCAAGAAAGTCCTACCTAACAAGGGAGGGATAGTTATGTGAGAGAACAACTGAGGATCATTGTTGTGGGAAAGCACGTTGGTGACTAGTACATCAATGGGAGGGACAACTCCTTCCTGTCTATTCTAGTTGAATGAAATGAGTTCTAGTTGGTCTATGTGGACTTCTCTAGAGGCATGAATCCTTTGGCTACTTCTAGGAGGACAACTGCAGCCTGCAGTCCGTGTTGAAACCACAAGAGTCACTGCAGAAGTTGTCGTGTTCGTTGTTTGTGGTGAAGACCAGGAGTTGCACAACCATCATCCAAAGGCAACTAGTTCATAGTTTCATTGAAGCAAGTTGTTGTCACTAGACTTTCTCTAGGACCATGTATAACTCATTAAACCATCCATCCTATATCATAGTAGTTGATGTGATCTTGCTGTTATGGGAATACAAATAGATAAAAAAATTATTTATGCTGCTATACTTTGTGCCCATATTTCCCAACAATAACATGATAGATATCTAAAGAATGATGTTATTCAATGACATATGTCTTCATATTCCCATGTGTGATCATTTCTAATCTATCCATATATGTTGTTAAACGTGTACATGGAGCATATATTCAAGCAGTTGACAATCCAATAACATCTTCTAGCAGTTCATAGTATCTAGTTTATTAAAATTAGCATGTGTTATTTTGTATATTTATTATGTACATATTTAGTGTATTGTACATGAACAAGATATAAATTATATGCAATTTTACATATACCAAAGTTAAAAGCAGGGATAGAATGGGTAAATTTGGTTTTTTTGCTAGTGCTAGCTTGGTAGAGTACACGACACACATTTTGCCTTGAATTTATTTGCCAAGAACAAGCCCTCAAGCTTCCACTTTTGAGTGGCACTATCATGGAAGATTCTCTTGGCACCAAATTGTCACCAAAATTGGGCATCATATGAAGAATAAAGGAAGATTGGATAATAAGATTTTTCTCATTTTCTTTTTACCCTTCTCACTCATAATACCACCCTCATCACAGCCCAACTAGTGGCATGCCTTGTTATATAGTAGTGTTCTTGCTGAGAGGAGGTGTTGGTAAGTGTGTTGTGGCATCTTTGACAATTATACAAGTATTACTTTCTATATGTTGTGATGTTTTTCGTTTGTTGTGTTAACTCCACTATCTACAATATGAAATTTGAAAGGGATTAGGATTTAGGGTGGTGACTCTAGAGACACCATGGATTTCGGGTGGTAATCTTCTATGACTAGAGTCTTTCCCCACCCTTCACCTCTTTCTATCTTTATGGCTCCCAAGATAAGGTTATCTACCTACACCATAGGTCTCTAGTGGATTTGTTGTAGGACATAGTATGTCTTATCACCTTAGTTTGTTCTCATTTGGATTTTGGTTCGCCCTTCTTGAGTTTGATTTTAACAACATATAAGCCAACCATATGTTTATCTTTTAAATGCATATTTTTATGCTTTCTCTCCTCTTGTTTGGTCTCAGTGAGAATGGATGATTTTTTTTGGAGACTCATCCAACATTTCCATTTTCACTACAATTGTATTTCCACTAGTCATACACATAGGAAGAGCCTCAATTTATCCATATTTGAGGACATGTATTACCTATACTAACCCTACTAACTACATATGTGATGAATTCATCAATATTTGGTGTGAATGTTTACATGAAAGGGATACTAACCCAAATGTGTATGATATGGACCCATACTTATGTCATCCTTCCATACCCTCACACTTACACACTAACCATTGACTTCATATCACATTCACAACACCTTCACAACATCTGCCATGGACACCCACATTTAGTGCATCTCCTTGAAGGATAAACTCTACCTCCTCTACAAAATAACCCTATTGATAACCCAAAGGTGTTTAACGCGAGATGTAGGCCCATTCTGGGTCCACATCCAAGTCGGAGATAAATTCTTGTTTGTATTGTTCCTATGGGATGAACATAGTGTAGCCTCTCCTTCATTAGGGGGATGGGATCTTCTTGTAAGATATTTCATCCTCCTTCTCAGTTGATCCATATACCTCTGCCCTATAGGAAATAATGAAATGGTGCTACACTACTTAGAAAAGAATGGATACCACATCCTATCTCATCCTGACCTTATTGGGGAAAAAACTGACCCTAATCCCCTCTCCCAGTACGTGAATAGAAGTGTCGACTCTCTTACTTTGTTGCATTGGCTATAGAGGGTGTCATCATCCATCAAAGGGAAGACTAAAAGCTGATATCGCCATCGATAAGTTGTTATCTAGATCTTCTAACCCCCTTTGGGAGTAGGTCACAATATTCCAAATTTTTCTTTAGTTCTGGTTCATCTATGTAAAAATATTATTTTGATTTACACATCTTGACATGCTCCATTAGTTACTTCTTTAATTTGTTGTGTCATATTATACCCAAATCTACTACTACCGATATGAATGATAATTTTTATATTATATATATCAAATACATGCTTAAGATTTTTGGAAAATCTTGGGTTTATATCCTTTACAAACAATGGTATACTAGGGTTTATAGAGGCAAAATTGTAATCCCTTGGTACGACCATGGTTGCACATTTCTCAAATGTGTTGCTCTTTCAAATTACTTGGCCACTTTTTTATAAGTTCTCAGTTATTTTGGGCTCCTCATCTATACACCTAGTCATGTTCTTACCAAAAACATGTGAAAATACCTTCATGGCCACTCACACCCCCCACATTTGTTTTAGGAGTATCTCTTAATCAGATGCTTTGTTCTAATTGTTTTCCCCTATGCATGAAGACTAAAAATGAAAAATAGTTATAATTAAATAAGTATATGGGTTAGATACGTATCGCCAATCAGGATTGTCAAAACCATTTATTTTCACCCAACAAGAAGGGAGTTTTCTATAATTCCCTAATAATATGAAGATTGTTTGAAATATTTGTTTCAATCAAGAGCAACACAACTTTCTATCATTTTCCCACTTTTTCTCTTTTGGAGCAGTACCCCTCTCTCATCCCATGGGGTCAGAGAACATTTCTTATGAGGAGGATCAGACCATACTCTTGTATGTTAATGGAAAGTGCCTTGAAAGAGCTCTAGAAAATACAAGAATATTGGTTACTATTCATGTCTTTATTGATGACATTCTTATTTTGAAATGTGAATTAAATACCGACTAGATGCATGCTTGTATATATATTGAAAATTTTCAAATATCACAATAAATATCCATTTTTCTACTAATAGGTATTGTATAAACCCTAATACATAATAAATTATCATCCTAGAGACCACTAATAAGGCTCTAGATTGAAAGAAACAAAATATTGTATATCCCATACATGAACTTAGTAGACAAATTTTGGAATCCCTTAAGGGACACTTTTGGGAGCACATTCAAATGCCAATATATGCAATGAGTGGCATTTAGGAGTGCCACTTATTCTTTCTTGAGGATAAGGATATCTTTTTTCCAACTGAACCTTGCATAATATGGTGTGGAAGTGGTTAAGGATGGAAAATAGGTGGTGTAGGCAACCCATACCCACTACACCCGCTTCACTTTTTGCATGACACATACCCACCTCACTATGAAAAATAATTATCAATGTGGACCCATAGCCGCCCCAATGGGTCATGGGTACCAAATAAAACCCATATTATGGAAATAATTATGAGTAATCCTAAACGATGATATTTATGCTTGAATGTGTTGAGACGGTAGTACCCATTATGTAATGAGTTGTTTTAAAGTTAGTCATCTAATTAGGGTTTGCTCCGATGATTACATACTTAACTAGAATGATCATTAGTTAATCTTGATTCAGGATG
Organism: Alisma plantago-aquatica; assembly: GCA_963693085.1. NCBI lineage: Eukaryota > Viridiplantae > Streptophyta > Magnoliopsida > Alismatales > Alismataceae > Alisma > Alisma plantago-aquatica. The sequence goes on along the minus strand of OY856412.1, from coordinate 940,015,690 downwards.
ATTGTTTGATTATAATGTTTTAAACCTAATGATAAAATCTAATTATTCTTTTTACTTTGAATAATTAGGGTTTGATAAGTGAAAACCCTTGTCGCCAAAATTAGGGTTTTGGTAGCATATGAATACATAATTTGATATATACAATGGTGTAGTAAATTATTTTTTGTATTTTATCTACAACACTGATTTACTTGAAAATTGGACTTGGTTTGGGAACTCCATTTTAGAAACTCGGTTAAAATTTCATAATTTTTGGAGGATTGTATACTGATCCAGAGAGTGGTATCGGTCGAGTTTCTTATTAGTGATAGCTCAACTAACCAACCAATCTGTCTAAATAAAGAAGAAGATTGAAAATAGTTTTTGGACTCATTTGTAAATATCCCAATCACCTCAATTCATATATATGATTAAAGTAACATCCTAGTAGCTCCATAATTTGTCATCCTTGTTGGAAAAATGAAATAATTGAGATAGAGAGAGGGGTGCTAGGGTTTTCAGAGGAGAAAGTGGTGGAATTGGTGATATAAGGATTCATCTTCCTAGAAATGATGGAATCAACTACGTTGGTCCTCTTTAGATATGTTTTCTTGGTGATTCTTATTGCACATGTATAGATTTCTTCCCTCTCTGATTTGAACCAAAGACATAGGAAATCACCATATTTTATGTGGTATTCACCTTTTCTAGGGTTTCCGAGTTGAGAGGAGGAAGAATGGATTCAATTGCTAGAACCTTGATGAAATTTTAGAAATTCAGATTGCATGGAACCTTTTTAAGGTTCTTTGAACCTGAGGTGACTGTGAATTTCTCTCTCTCTCAAACTACATAATCATGTTGAAAGACTAATTTTATCCTGCTAAAATAATCAAGATCATTGCTAGTATTTTCATGCAATTAGGTAATCAATTGTGATTATTTTGGGGAAATAAATGCTAATAATTTAGATCCTTTCTCTTTAATTTGTAATTGCCTAGTTCATGATCTATTGATTCAACATATATGAAAAGTATTATGGATAGAGAACTATATCATTTTACACCAATTTTGCTTAAAAATTAGCCAATGGGCGATATGTTTGGAATTTTAGTTGACATGTATGTAATCATATTTGAACTTAATAAACATGAGTTGCTCTACTATAATTTTGTATCTTTACTTAAATTGGATGTGTTATTTATATGAGGATAATTATATGAGTGTTTGATATGGAGGTAATCCATGTCTAGGGTTAATGCTGAGGGATGGACTCAAATGAGTCAATGAATCATTGTATGCTTGTAAATCATTGGTTGATTATCTAGAATGGAAAGTAGGGTTTACATGTGTCTTAAATAGACTCAATGAACCTTTGTACACCCTGATGAGGTTACTAAATAATATGAATCTTATGATGTGTTGAACTAAGATGACTTTTTAAAACCCTAAAAATTTAGTATTAAGATAAGTATGAGAGATAAATCCAAACTCGCATACAACCCTATGAATGTGAAAATGCACTTAAACTTTAGGCGCTATTACTTCAATTGAAGGTGGTAAGTCTAGTTAAGATGATATTAGACAAATTCATGTAATCTAGTATAATATATATGATATGGGTTAACACAAAACATGAATGCTAGACTTTTATACAAGTCACATAATGATGAATAGAGAGATGAATGAAGATTAAGGAGTAATGAGAAGTAACCCTAATCCGTTCCATTTACTAAATGGTAGTCTTCTAAGAAATCGAAGAATTGTTTATAATTACCAAAATGCATTTGAAAGTCAAGCAACATGGTACATGTAGCTAAATGTAATAGAAGAAATGGGTAAGGGTCAAATGAATTGTGTTGATGAATAATGTATGAAGCATTAATAAAATGAGCATGGGAATTGAATTTAATTTATTTAATTTTAATATATTTGGGTTGATGAAATACACTAAAACCAAACTATGAAGGATTTCATTAAGAAATAAATCTTATGTTAAATTTAGAATGATTGATTATGAGAATAGTAGTGAACATGATATGAAAGAAGTCATGACTAATGATTCTCAAGTGAAGGAAAAAAAGAAGAAAAAATAATAGTTGGATCTAAGAATCCTACTCTAACCCTAAAATGATGAGCTAGGTGATGCTAATTAATAATGATCTCAAATAAGGGATTAAGGAATGCATATAATTATAGTTGAATTCAACTACAAGATGAGGTTCAAGAATGTGAATTGATTTATGCAAATGTGTTCTTGGGTTGTCATTATATGTTAGTATACTTGTACTCTGAGAATGGTTTATTCACATGGACTTCAAATGAGAATCAAACATGTGTTGACCAGTAACCCTAAGTGAATAATGTTGAATAATAAGTGTGTTATTGTAAGGAGTGGGACCCAAGAGGGGATCCACTCCTTACTAAATCAAATAAAAGGAAACATCCCACACATAAACAATTTTTTTTGCAAAGGGATGATAATCCAATTTTCTAAAAAGTATGTTTCAAGATACCAGATGTAGCAGCAGAATATAAATATCTAACTATTACAATGTTTGATATTATCACCATCCTTCACCATCAGGGTGATACATAAGAAAACTAACTATAATGTAGGATCAATAGAGGATTGTCTAACCACCTCAAATCTATCTCCTAAGAAGTTTTAGTTACTTTTGAAGTTGTCCTGGTCAACCTTGGTTTTCTCCTCCTTTCTCTCTACCTAGGGGTTGGAAGCATACCCCATAAGAGAAGGTAAAAATAGAACTTATCATCATAAAGGTCGGTATGTGCATATTAATCAAGATTTGAGCAATATAAGGAAAAAAAGGGACATCATATATAACAAGGCTTCCCATAGAAGAGGAAAAGTACTATCCAAGTGGATATAGAAAAAAAATATGAATTGCAATAAGATGATAATAAAGAAAACTAGTTGCACTTGCCATTAAAACAGATATAGGATGTGCCACATAAGCACAGATAAAGGATTTAGGGCACAAAACCCATCAACATCAATAATCAAAATGCATACATGTGAACTAGGCATAGCACTAGTGAAATATAAATAACAAAGGTGTCTTAGTCTCATCTTACCCCAAAATTAATTTTGGTTGAGGTGAAGAGAAGTGGTTGTAGCGAAGCTCATATTCAAAGATGAAAATTTTGATTGGTGGCAGTGAAGAACATGACTAAGGATGCAATACATGTTTTTGGAGATGAGGTGAAGAAGAAGATATAATCCCTATTTATTGGTTAGGGTATATGGAAGTGGGTGTGTGGAAGGTTCAAAGGAATGGGAAGAGAGATTGGGAAAAACACAACAAAAGGAAACTAAGGTTTGATTTATGGATTATTCTATGCGGAAACCTTTCATGAATTAAATGCATGAAAAATCCCAAAGAATGGTGGACTGGGGAGATAGAAAATTTGGTGAGAAATTCGTATTAGCTATACACAGTGAGTCACCTCCTACCCAAGGTAGGAGATGAGTTCATCAACGTTCGATAAAGATCAAAGGGTCAGATACAACCCCAAAATTATATCAATAGACCGAGTCTGTGACTTTGTTGTGATAGGGTGTCACAAAAATCAACCGATAAGCATTAGGAAAACAAGGATACAAATCGTGTGATAGAATAAATTCAAAAATCTTATTCAAATATGAAATTAAATAAAGTGATGTAATATAATTGTGTCCTTTTTCCAAATCAAATTGAGGGTGTAAACATTATCCAATTAATGTGAAATTTGACTCCTAGACTAATAAGACCTGTATATTCTAGTTTTGGTATTAATTTTTTCTTTTGAAGCCATTTAGTATTTTATTTAATATTTTTAGATCATATCTTGTATTTTCTCTCCTTAATGAATTTGAGGCATCTAGAAATACTCAAAAGATGTGAAGCTTGGCTTACAAGCAAACTTAAACATGGGAAGTCCAATTTTGCCTTTAATTTTTATTTTTGGTAAGGCTTATGTAAAATTTTAGACTTTAATTTGTATTCTCTCCTAAAGTAAACTAGGACAGATAAGATTGTCCAATTAATGGGAAAATTCACACAAACTAATTTTGGCATGTAGAATTTGAATTTGGGATATGTTTACATTTTTTAAGACATTTAGTAATTTGTTTAATTATTTTGGCCTTTTCTCCTATTTTATTCTTTAAATGAAATTAGGATAGTTGTTATTGTTCAATAACGTGAAACTGGGCAAGCTAATTGGGACCTAAAGATCATGATTTTACCATTATATTTCACTTTTGAGATTTTCTTCTATGAGTTCATATCAATTATGCTTATAGGCCCATAATCATTATAAAATCAAATCATTATCTTCATTATTTATTATTTTAGAGTCACATTATCCTCACATTACTACCAAAATAGTTATATTTTATTATTATGCACGAAATTTACATTTTACTCTTTTAACATATTTATTCAGTTACATGTTTGCATATAAAAATTCTAATTGTTCTTCTAATACATGTTTTAAGTACATTATTCCTCTTATTTTGCCATTATGTGATATTATTTATCAAAGGAAATATATGTAACATTATTGGTGAATTTACTTACATGTTGTCATATAATTAAGTTATCATGTAAATATGTGATGTTGATTGTAGAACCTATTGCCACATAATATGTTATATGTTTTAACATTGTTCTTTAAGGTATATTTTTATCCTTGTTTGCTTAAATCTAGGGGGCCAAGCTTACTAACCTTCTAATCATAGAATATGATAAGTAACTAGATTTTACTATGTTACAATTATGCACGTCTTTACGTGAATTTTAATTACATCTATTGAATTTGATGGAATAAGTATATGTTGTACGATAAACCTATTATGTACATGATGGATGGCATAAAATGGTCTATATGCCTATATTGTTGCTAGTTCTAGTGTCTCTATGCATATTTGTTGAGAACATGATTCATAATGAATTGATAAGGGATATGTTGAGATTGAAATAATATACATTAATTGTTGTTGAGAAACCCTATTTAGAGTAAATGTTGAATAATGAGATTATGTCTTGGCTAAAAGCCCACTAATGATGATGTTATGATATGATGTGGAAATAGAAAGAAACATATGTTTTGAAAATTTATAGATTGGTGTGCCTTTTGTTTTAATCATTATCTCTCTTGATGAGCTTAATCTGATTCATGCCATTCTAGTTGTGTGAGAATATACACATATGATAAATGTTGATTTGAAATATCTTTAAGATGAGTAAAATGATTAATAACAAGTGAAATGATGATACATCTAGTTAGGTTCCATGAACACTGTGAGTTTCCCCTGAGTGCTACATGGTGGAAATGAAATAGATTTCCTTGTAGTAATAAGAGCATCATGAGAAATATTTCTAGAGTGTGAATTGAGACCTTAAAGGTTAGTCAACCAAGATATAGGGATGAGTCATCTCATGTGGTTCTTCCCTATATCCTCAATTGTGATCTATTTGCATGTTCTTATTTATCTATTTTAGAACACGGTCTTAGAGGTTGACAAGTGGTTGATGCAGGATTTAATATCCACTTTGCATATGATTGATATGTATTTGTCATTTGAATAACCATGTTTGGTAGACATGTCTTATGTGTACTTTAGCTTCATGACTATAAGTTGTGTTCCTTGTCTAGTTGGTGGGGTGTCATAAAAATAATATTATTCTTATGTCTTGATTCTATTTTCTTGATGTTGACTTGTTACTCCTACAATAATATTGTCATTCTAAAGTATTTAGCATATATTGATCTATTGATATACATACTCTTAAAGATTTTTAAAGCTGAAATAGCTTGAGTGAATACCATATCTGATTAGTCAGACTATTGTCTTCTGGATTTGATCAAAGGATAAACTATACATTAAACTTTTCAATGCAAGTTTGTTATAAGTTCAATATACTTGGCATCATCTTGATGCGTGTACCTAGCTTGAGTGGGAGGTATCCACTCTAGGCTATATATGAGTCTCATGAGGTTGTTTCAAATGTTTTAAGGTAAAATACTATCCAGCAGAGAGGTAGTGACAAAGAAGATGTAAATAGATTAATCTAGACTAGAATATCCTTGTACTCTTTCTTTCTCAGGGTGGGCTGTAAATCAACTTTTTTTTCATGTACATGTAGATGTTGTAAACTGAACTGCATGTGAGAAATAAGATTTGATTCTAGTTTTAATGGACTTGAATATGATTTGTGATAACTGATTATGTTGTCCTTGATGTGACATTCGTTTATGTGATTTAATGTGAAAGGAAAAGAAAAACATTTACATGTCTCTTTGGTCTACTATGTTAACTGAGCTTGTCGAAATTTGGTGTTTTTTTCGCTTAATATGGGTTTAGGTCTAGGGTTTCTCTCTAATGGTTGGCATTTAGGCTGATCAAAAGAGAGGTTCTGATACAATACAATCTATGTTGAGCCAATATTAATGGGTGCAAATAAATATATATGGTCATGTAAATTGTTATTGTTGAGCCACAAACATAAGAAAAAAATGGTGTAGCTATTTATGAAATTTAGTTATTTAACATAATTATAATCTAGACTTTATACTCACATGACCACTATAGCATATACGTATGTTTCTTCAAACTTTCAATATTTATAGAGACCCTTTAATACTAAATATTAATTGTTTATATCAACAAAGTTAATCACATATGCAGATCAACTAAAGAAAATTATGCATTTTCTGACAATTTTCAATTGATTTTTACCCAAGTGTAAATGTCTAATCTGCATCTATTATCAACTTCCAACAAATTATTACCCATCTACAACATTCTTTTTTCACTTTTTAACTAACTCTATGATCAATCAAAACAATTAGTATCTACTTTTTGATCAAAAAGAGCAATCAATACCTAATTTTTCCAAGCTTAATATAAATATATAAACCATTTATCATTATATGGCCCATTTCCACACATTTATGATTCATATGTGTAGCAAAATAAATATAGATAGGTAAAGTCAATACATATGTACATCAATCAAAATAACAACACAAAGCTTTATATAGTTAGTTGGTGTGCATGATCAACATAGTCTTTTTGCCTATCTTGCATGCATTTTCAATCCATTTTATGCCTCAAGCTACCTCTGATAATTATATATTTCCAATTTTATTATTATATTTACTTGCTATATAGTTTGGATCGTAGGTACAATATTTTGATGATAAAATGGGGATAATCTAATCATTGTTGAACCTTATTCAGATTCCCCCAAAGATTCTCCAACTTTGATGATATTCTTGAAGATTCTATTAGAAACACACAATGTGGTTTAACCAACATGGTGTGTCAATTGCAGGAAAAAGCACATTCTCACTAATGTGCAAAAACACGACATGTTGGCCAACTGACACATCGTGTTCCCTCATTCTAGGAAATCACAAAGTTCACTAACTTGTACAACACCATGTGTTGATCATCCAACACACTGTGTCTCCTCAATCCTTAAGAGGTCAGGGCTCATTATAACACAACAACATGGCATGTCATACACGATGTGTTCACTCACTCCATAACTCTCTAGATTTTCCTAACTTCCAAAAACACGACATGTTGGTCATCCGACACGTCACATCATCTACAATCAGATCAGCTTATCTTTAGTCATTGCAACTAACAGGCTGTGTTGGCCAACCAACTCATAATGTTACTTGTGGTTTCAGTCCAAAATTAAAAGAAAATCATCCGTTGGTTTTATATACAAATGCAACTCACTTGGGACGGCTATTATGACTCATTTGAAGCAAGAGATGTCCAAAGCAAGGCCAAGGAGAAAGGAGGGTGAATGTTGGAGAGAAGAGAATAGTTACTTGAGAGAGAACCACTTTCTCCCCAGTTCTTTTTCAACCATTTCAACATAGAACTTCATTCTCTATTCCAAGCACTAGGGAGAGAAGGTTTCCATAGAAAGATCTTCAAGGATAATGAAATTGCCAATCCTAGTTAAAGTTTCACTTTGTCCCACTTGTACCTTAGATATTTTTGTTCTTTTCCTTCTTCTACCATGTTCTTATCTACATTCTACTGCTTATTTATGCCTTCCCTAGCCATGGATGAGTAGATCTTTTGTTCTTGGGCATGGGGGAGTAACTCCCTTCATAACTTTGTTGAATTCAGATTTCATGCTTAATGCTAGTTTACCTGTGCTAAGGTTCATCAGTGTAGCTTTCTTCTTACATGCTTGGCTGGCCACCTTGTATGTTTGATATATAGTCCTTGTTTGATCTTAGAAGATAGGTGCAAGAGTAAGGAGGTGCGCCTGAGAAACAATACCTTGACAACAAGAGTGGCTAGGACGTGTTCATGAGAAAGGTTTGTAGTCTAAAATTTGGTATAAGAACAAGAGTGCTATATAGAATTAGGACTATCCTACACTAGTGAAAGGTGTGTGTAGGACATAAACCTCCCTTGTTTATTTCTAATATTGTTGATCTGCATTGTTCTTCGTGCTATGATGTTTATGTGAAACCCTATCCTCAAGTATTCCTAATCCAGTTTGATCCTTAATACAAGTGATTTCTATCTTGGTTTATTTTCTTCTAAATTTTTTAGTTAACACAACAAAACCTTTCCTGATAAAAAGATCTAGATTGTTGAAGTTCATCATTCTTGTGTTTAAAAAATCCCTGCTCCTTGGAAGATCTGGAATATACTACACACACTCGTATATTTGTGGGTGGTGCTCAAATTATAAATTTAAGACCTGTGCATAGTGCTTACAAGTTTTTGGCTTCATTGTTGGGAAGCATCAATATTTTTATTAGAGTAAGAAGTATTGACTAGTAAGCGAGGCTAGATCACACCACAAGATGGCATATCCTCCATCATTTTTCTCATTATCATGAGCATCATCATTATCAGATTGTTCTATCTTCCATTTTCCTTTTTAGACTTCACTCACCTTCTTTACTTGTAGGTTTGTATGTGGTGATCCAAAAGGGGTCTTGAACCTTCCACATTTCTAGACACCAAAATTGAGTGCAATGTTAGCAACCTTCAAACAACAAGGAGGAGAGAACATCAATCAGATTTGAATGAACCACAACCTTCATCACCACTATCTTTACCTGAACATCCATCTCAACAAGAAGAACAAATCATGAAATATGATCATCCCCTAAAGGACTTTGTTGTTCTAGCTGCTACAAAAATCAATGGGGCTATCAATATCCCACAAATAGAGGCAAATATTTTTTCTATCAACACCACCATTATACAAATGATACAATAGAACAAGTTTGGAGGGATATCACTAGATGGTTTGAACCTCCACATTGCTAAATTTCTAGAGTACCTAACCACTTTCAAGATAAATGGTGTCCATAATGATGAAATTTGTCTTCTTTTCTTCCTCTTCTCTTTGAGAAATAGAGCCAAAGTGTGTCCCTCTTCTTTGCTAAGAAACTCAATGAACAATTGGGATGAACTCCTGAAGGTTTTCTTAGCTAAATATTTTTGACCAAGCAAGACTTCACAATCGAGGAGTCAACTCACCAATTTTTCTCAAAGGGATGGAAAGATCTTGTCTGACACATGAGAAAGCTTCAAAGACCTTCAAAGTATTTGTTCACACCATGGTTTAAGAAATTGGATTCCATTGTAAACTGTGTACAATGGCTTGTCTACAATACAAGGAAGTATATTGATGTTGTTGCAAATGGTGCTTTAATAAACAAATCATACATGGAGGCTTATGCCATTATTGAAGATATGACAATTAACCATTGCCAATGGAATTTTGACTGGAGCAGTTAGCCTTCTTCCTCAATCTCTATGAAAGCTATCCATGAAATGCACAGTTGATGTTGTGGACTTTATTTCAATAAAGTTGGATGTTTTCTCTCAAAAGTTTGATAAACTAATCACTCAACTCATCCAAACCGCCAAAGTAATTTGTGATGCATGTGGAGCAGCAGGACATACTCCTTCTTCATGTTTCTCCAAGCCATCACAATTTGAAGAGACACTAGAGCAATGTCATGCTATAGGAAATTCTGAGAACAAGCATCCCTACAACTCCTATTCAAATACATACAATCGAGGTTGGAGGAATCATTCAAATTTCTCTTACTAGTGAACGCACACGTGCACATGCATGTGACATATAAAATTTGTTGGAAATATGTGGGGAGAGGACTCGTTCGTGAAAGAGTCCCTACGGTAAAAGATATTTATGTTGGTTGTTTGAAAGGAGAGAATCAAGGAACTGTTTCCGTGTGATTAAGAGAGAAATACAGAATTAAAGATAATAAAAGTTAATAGGAGGGTGTAAGAATAAATATTTGTAGGAGAAAAATTCATTGAAAAAATGAGAGAAGAAAGTGAATCAAGGAGAGTGCAGCATCAAACTCGCTCTTTTATAGTAGTATAGATTACAAGAATAACAATACTCAAAACCAACATTATCATTCTAATCAGCAACAAGAACAAATGGGAAATAGACCGCCTATGGGAAATAACCCATTGGGACTCAACAATAATTCCAACTGCAATTTCATCCATCAACAACAACATTGACTGCCCAAGACAAGTGTGGAGTCCATGCTTGAGACCTTTGTCTCAACTCAAATTAAGCAAAATGATGAGTTCTATAACCAAAGGAAACTTCTAAAAGGTGCTATTTTACAACTTTCTTCTAAGGTGGATGGAATTGCCACCTCACACTAGGATGTTAGAGAATTAAATTACTAAACAAGCTCTTGACTATCAAAAGGCACCTTCCAATTCATTATCTAGTCAATCAGAGATGAATTTGGACAAACATACAAGTTGGTGACATTAAGTAGTGGAACTATTACAGGAGAATCTTCTTCACTATCAAAGAGAATATCAAATGAAGTTGTTGACACCAAAGGAAATAATGAAACTAATGCTCAAAGGAAGAAATTTGCACATGCTCCAAAGGATGATTCTTCAAGTAAGACAAATGTCACTTTTTCAAAAGCCTTGGCACATTTCTTAATGATAGGAAAAATATTCCCAAATCAAATTATGAGTATTTTGAAGAGGAGAGTGTAGAGACCAACAACATTGATGTTCAAATGACCAATTCTGTTGTAAATCACAAGCATTGATCTTCAACCTGAATCAAAGATATATTAACAAAGAGGTTTAGATCTTTGGCACAACAATTTCCAGGTGCAAATCAGAGCACATGACCTCCACCTTGACATCTATGTCATGATTAGGTACCTGGTTGCAATGCTTTTTGTTTGATTTCTATAGAGAGGACACTGCACATTTCATGCTTAGTGGGAGAAACTGGGTGATAATTTACTTTGAATTTTCCTTGCATTTTTTTTCTTAGTTTATGTTTTAGATAGTGGCATATCTAGTGTTTTGTTCTCTTTCTGGATTGAATTTCCTTTATGATAAATTATTTGTCCCAAATTGTTTCTTAGGCATACACGTTAAACAAAAATTGTACAAACCTTGCATCAATTAAATGAATTATGTTTTCAAAAACATTTACTTCATTTTGGTTTCTTGTTGTTAGCCTACATTTTCATATTAACCACTCTTGATTATTTAATACTTGTCACAAATGAATCTATTTGGATTAATCAACATTACAACATTTTCTAGTGTTCTAGATGCCCTTATCAAGTTCTTAGTGCATTTTCAACCACACCCTCAATATTATTTTTCTCTCTAAATAATTGTGAAATGCAGTTGATTATGCAATCCAGTTAACTCTTTTATGTTAGGGAAATAAAAGCATGGTTTAAGGCCACATGGTTCTCAAGCAAAATATGACTCACTTTTGATCATTTGGTTCACTCCTTCAAAAAAGTTAAAATATATACCCCACAAAAGATGGCTAAACCACCTACTTATCATGCTAACCTAGTATAAGTCCAACCTGGCCATGATGGTTAGGTGTTACATCCTTAAAAGGGTAAAGTAACCCCAACCGACATTTAACGTGTGCATAAGTCCATTTTAGTTGTCAAGAGCTAAAAACCATGCTTCATTGTCTTTTTCTTATTCTAAAAGCAAAGAGAGCACTACTCGATCTTTATGCTAACTATGATTTCACCTTTTATATCCTTTATAATTGAGAGAGCTAGGTTGCATATTCACTGATTATTTGTCTTGGTCATCAAAATTATACTTAATGTTGTTTTGTTGACTCTTCTAATTAGACCTTGACACTTTCACAAAAAATAAATTTTTGTGTTGGGTGTTTGAGTTTAACTCATGGCTAGTAGCATAAACCCATTGATTATGGTTTGATTGGGTTGATACATTTCATGCATTTCATTTGATTGATACATGTACTTGACACTTTCTTCAATTCCTTGTCCATGTTATTTTTGCTTGAGGACAACCAATGGTTTAAGCTTAGGGGGATTTGATGTGCATGATTTATATAGTTATTTTGGCTACTCTTACATGCATTTTTGATCCATTTTCTACCTCAAGTTGCCTCTAATCATGATGTATTTCCCACTTTGTTGTTATCTTTACTTGTTCCATGGTTTTGATCGCATGTATAATATTTTGACAAAAATTGGGGATAATTTAATCACAATTCAACCATATTCAGATTTCCCAAGAGATTCCCCAACTTTGAAGATATTCCTAAATAATTTGATAGAAACATGCCATGTGATTTAACCAATATGACATGTTAATAGCAGGAAAAATCACATTCTCACTGACGTGTAGAAACATATCATGTTGTCCAATGGACATGTCATGTCCCTTCATTATAGGAAATTGCCAAGTTCCATGACTTGCAGCAACACGGCGTGTTGGCCAACCAACATGATGTGTCTCCTCAATCCATAAGGCTCATTGTAATGCAACAACACACTGTGTCAGCAAATATACATGACGTGTTCATTGTGTTGGCCAACCAACATGATGTGTCTCCTCAATCCAGAAGAGGTCAAGGCCCATTGTAATGCAATAACACACTGTGTCAGCAAATATACATGACATGTTCACTCACTCTAAAATTGCCCATAATTTTTTGACTTCCAGCAACACGGCATGTTGGTCATCCGACACGTTGTGTCATCTTCAATTAGAGAAATTCAACTTCATTTATTGCAACTAGCATGCCATGTTATCCAACCAGCACAGTTTGTTACTTGCGGTTTCAGTTCAAGTTGAAGAAAAAAAAAATGTCCCTTGGTGGTATATACAAATGTAACTCATTTGGGATGGTTATTATGAGTCATTTTAAGGAAGAGACATCTAGTGCAGATCTAAGGAGAAAGGAGGGTGATTTTGAAGAGAATAGTCCCCAATAATTTTTTAACGATCTCCATTTTCCATTCTAGCCACTCGAGAGATAACGTTGCTAGAGAAAGAGCTTCAAAGAGGACAAAATTGTCACCCCTAGTAAGAGTTCTACTTCGTCCCACTTGTACCTTAGAGATTTTTGTTCTTTTCCTTCTTCTACCATGTTATGCTCTACATTCTACTACCTGTTTTTGCCTTCTTTAGTCATGGACAAGTAGATCTCTTTTTCTTGGGCATGGGGGAGTAACTCCCATGCCATAACTTTGTTGAACTCTAATTTCCATGCTTAATTCTAGTTAATTTCACGTTTCTAAGGTTCATCGATGTATCTTTATTCCTGCATACTTGGTTGGCCACTTTGTATGTTTGATATATGCTCCTTGTTTGATCTGGAAAGATATGTATGTGAGTAATGAGGTGTTCCTTAGTGATGCAGTCCTCTTTTGGGGCTCCATCTTGTGTCATATTTCATTTCAATCACATTTATACATGTTAGATTACATGTTATTTTCCCTAATATGCATATTTGTGTAAAATGCACTTATGGACATTATTTACATGAAGAAGGTTTGGTCAAGTCAAAGAAGAAAAACCCTACTATGGTTGCACAAGCAGAGGCAGATACAGAAGATGCCCCTTGATGACCTACACCACAGGGAGGAAGAAGGTTGATACAATGAAGGCACCAGAATGTAGATGATGTCAGGGTTGTAGCGCAACCAAGAGACTGGATGGTGGTATTCAAGAATCTAGTTGGAGATGTGGATACCTGCCCCCCAAATACTTAGATTACCCTGGAGGAAGACATCATCATCATCCCTCAGATCAAGGTTTATGAAAATGTGGCACTGTGGAAGAATACAACAACAGGTTATATTATCAGGTTTAGACCACACATACCCACTCTTCAAGAGAATCTATTGTAGTTGTGGAAGCCGGTGAGAGCAATGGAGGTTCTGGGAAGAGTGAGTGGGAGCTTCATCATCAAGTTCCAGGAAGGGGTCGATCTCACCAATGCCCTGGAGGGAGGCCAGTGGCATATCAAAGGGAAATTGATGATACTAAAGAAGTGGGAAAAGGTTGAGCCATTTGAGCATGAGAAGTTATCCTCTATTCCGGTCTGGATGAAGATCCTAAACCTAACCTTGGAGCTCTGGAGTGACAAAATGCTCTCCAGGATAGCAAAATTCTTAGGGAATCCGCCCAAGGCACGGTTGAGGATCGATTATGCGAGAATCAATGTGCTGATGAAATAAAGCTCTACCTTTCCTACCAATGTCAAGCTATGAATGGATAAAGGGACTGGCTATGAGGTAAAAATTGAATATGAATGGGTACCAGAGAAATGTCCACACTATGGAAACTTTGGTCATGACAAAGCTTTGTGTTTGAAACCACCAATGGGTGAAAAGGAACAGGCTGAAAAGATAGCAGAGAAAGGCGGGACACAACCTGTTCACCAAAATACCGAAGAGAATACTGAGAAGACACAGGCAACCCCGGAGAAGGGGAAGGAGAAGATTGTCGATGCAAACAGGTTTGAAAAACCTAAGAAAACAACAAGCCCAAGATGAGGCAGAGTTACCAGAAGACAGAGTGTTCCTAAGTCAAGGGATCATGATAGAGGTCATAACAACAGATTCCAATCTTTGGAAAACCAAAATGAAATCATTGAAGCTATACTTGGCGGCAAGCCAATTGGCAGTTCTGATGATTGATCCACCTATCATCACCGCTTGGAAAATTAGAGGTTTGTCATGTTGGGACAAACAAGATGTGGTCCAAGTAGAATTGAGGGAGGCAATGACCGACATTGCAATCCTTACAGAAGTCAAAATTAAAAGAAGCAAGTTCAGCAAGTCAATGAGACGTACGTGGCCAACTTCGCACTGGATCGACAACTCACAGGCTTGTAATAGAATAAGAATCCTAGTGATGTGGGAGAACAATGATTACAACATTGTGATGCTAAATCAAATAGGATAGTTAGTTCATTTCAAACTCATAGTGGATGACAACAAACTGGAAAATACTGCTATCTATGCAGAGAATGACGATATGAAAAGGGAAGCATTGTGGAGAGACCTTTGTTCAATAAAGTCTTGTCTAAAAGCTCCTTGGATTATTATTGGTGACTTTAATGCCATAAGGAAGACTGAAGAAAGAATAGGGAGGGGTTCTCCTTCAAACAGGTTGATGGAAGACTTTAGCTCTGCTATTCAGAGTAATGACTTACTTGAGATCGAGTCCAAGGGCCCATATTTCACCTGAAACAACCAACAACTGGGATTTAATAACACTAGGAGCAAAATTGATCGTGTATTTTGTTCAATGCAGGTCCAAAATGCTTACAATAACCTATGGTTGGAAACAATGCCAACAATATATAGTGACCACTATGCTTTAGTGCTTCACCTTGATGAGGAAAAGAAGAAAACTAAGTTCCCAACACGATATTTTAATGCATGGGCCATGCTATCTGGGTATGCAGATACTGTGAAGCAAGCTTGGGATACTTCAGTAATGGGGACACCTTTATACAAGCTCTGTTAGAGAACAAAGTTAACCAAAATGCATTTGCAAACCTAGAATTGGGAGAATGCAGGGCACTTGATAGACTCAACTGATAATAAGGTTAAAGTAGCTCTCAAAGCTCAAGATCTCTTTGAAAAAGACCTAGACAATGAATTGTTGTGGTTAATAGCAAAGGTAAAGAAATAAGAAGTGGTGGAAGCCAAGAACATTGAAGAGTACATGATTAGGCAGAAATCTAGAATTTTCTGTCTTAAGAATGGTGACTCCAATACCAAATTCTTTTATGCATCTTTAAATATGAGAAGATACAGGAACAAGATTAACCTAGTTGAAATGAATGGAGATATTTTCAGAAACGATGAGGATATATCTAAGGCCTTTTCCCATCACTACAGATCAATGTTCAATGCTGAAAAAGCAAATGTGAATGCTTAAGATTGGGAAGGTCTTCCAAAACTCAACAGCCTATAAGTACAATGTAACATCCCTGACCTGGGCTATGTGTTAACCCTAGATGATTTTCCTAATAAGGTTGAGTAGATGCTTAATATTATCTTATGAAAAGTAATTAGGACTCAAGAGGAACTTATATTTCAATTTTAGTCCTTTTTGTATAATGTTGAAATAATGTGTTGCTTGATTTGGACTAAAGTGCAAATTACCCAAGTTGAGGGGTTAAATTGCAAATTGTACATGATAATATGTTCCTCATATGTTGAAGCATCATGAGATTGAAGATGATGTAGAGGTATGGCTTGTGGTAGTCTGAGTACCAAGAAAGAGCTGATAAAGCAATGTTTGTGCATTAAAACCTAGTTTTGGTATAATGTGCAATTTACCAAAAACCTAGGGTTCAATATGCAAATTTCCACTTCAATAAGGTCCCTAATGTTTCTTGACATCATGTAGAGAAAATAAAATGAGAGGGGCGCCTTATTTGAATTAAGTTGGAGGAGAGAGAATCTTGATATTAAAATAATCAAGATTTAATCCTAATTGAAACCCTAATTCAATTTAGTACAAAAATAAATATAATAATTGAAGGGCCTTCAACCAAAAACGAGATGGTTGAATTTTCTCAAGTGTGAACACATTTTTTACTTTGCTAGGCCACGAAAATATCCAAGGGAAGTGGATAACTCACTCACCTTATTATAAGGAAAAGAAATATCCACTCACTTATGGATATTAGTATAATATGATTTGAGGTGCTTAATTTGCTTTTCTTTAAATCATGGATAATTGAGAGGAATAAGAGGCAAACAAGATAGCCTCGGATCCAAGGAGTTGAGGGGGAAGAGGCGGCACTATTTTTGGGATTAAATGAATTTTTATAAGGCATTTTCTCTCTCCTTGAATTTCTTACAAAAGTACCCTTTACAAGCCAAACCAAGGGCTTTTTCATTTCCATTTCTTTTCCCTTGCTTGGAAAACGACCAAGGAGCTTTGGAGGATCAGGATGATGACCCCCAACCTGCTGGTAAGATTCTTGACCTCCTTTAACCTTGAATCCATGGTGAAAATAGAAAATCAATGCATGAATTCTTCATAACTTGATCCCCTCTTCAATTCTAACCAATTCTTTTCACTCAAAGCTTGAGGACGACCCTTGGAATAGTGAAAGGAGTTGCATCCACCATTTTTGACGTGAGCTTGAAGCTTTGGAGCTCAATTGGAGGTGGGTTTTATAACTTGAACCCTTAATATTATTATTGCATTCAATTCCTTATCATTTGTTGATGCTTTCTTCATTTCCAAAATTTATTTTGGTTGAGGGATGCAAGAACCATGGAAATCACAGAAAAATTCGTGGGTTTGGAGCTTTATGATGATGACATCATCATAAGCACACACCTCCACAAATATCTAGAGCAAAGTGTTTCAATGTTTGAGTCCAAACGGTTTCACCAAATTGTTTGGTGACCAAACAGTTTGCAAACCGTTTATAGGTTTGGGTTCCAAACCGTTTGAGATGGTTGACCGTGTGAGGAAATATGCTGTGGTACTTGGATATTGATCCAATGGTTTCAATTGGTTTGATCTTGAAGGTTTCAATTATGAATGATTCCTTAAATGCAAACCCTAATCGACTAAGTGCTGAATTTTCAATTGATTGAGTTAAGGTTTTGGGTTGATTAACCCAAACGGTTTCAAAACCATTTGGGAATCACCCAAACGGTCTCAAGACCGTTTGTAGGTCAACCAAGACCATTTGGATATCTAGGGTTGAGTATGGTTGGGTATTTGAAGATCCAAAGATACTAAATTGAAATGTAATCAATTACTGATTTGATAATCAATCCAATGATCCAAACCCTAATTGGATGTTATGGATTTTGATGATGAGATGGGCAAACAGTCTCAAGACCATTTGGAGATCATCCAAATGACCTCAAGACCGTTTGGGGGTCATTCAAGACCGTTTGAGGTCAGGTCATATCATATAATGATGATGGTTCATTGATTTCAATTGAATTGGTTCCACAATATCAACCATTGATGGTTCCTCAGTTTCAAAACACTAAGTGATAGTTTCTTGATTATCAACCCTAGTTCAATTGGGTTCAAAACCCTAAATTGAAGGTCTAATTTAATGGTGATTCAGTGGTTCAATTGATGAATACTTTAGTGGTCCAATTGATAGTTGGTTCATGGATTGGAACCTTGAATCGATTAAGTGTTGAAATCCCTTTTTGGTCCATTCAGTTTTGAGATGGTTTGGACCAAACGGTCTTAAGACCGTTTGAGTCCAAATGGTCTCAAGACCATTTGAGACCAAACAGTCTCAAACCATTTGGAGACTCAAGCTCATTCGGTTTCAACCACCTACTTTGTCAAACGGTTTCAAGCACCTACTTTATTAAACGGTTTTCAAACCGTTTGAACCTAATAAGTCAAGACCGTTTGAGGTCTAAGTGACCAAGACCGTTTGAGGTCTAAGTGACCAAGACCGTTTGAGGTCTAAGTGACCAAGACCTTTTGAGGTTCAAATGGGTTAAACCATTTGGACACCTAATATGATCAAAGGTCAATTAGCTTTTTAATTATTAATAATGTAGACCAATGATGATTATGAAGGTTAACCCTAACTATGTGTACTCAAGTGAAGAGTTGACCTAGATCAATCTTGGAGTATTTAACATCCTATAGAGGATGAGAGAGAGTGAAAGAATGAGAGAGATGATTGCTTACATCATAAGCCCTAATTATCTCATTATGAATAAATATGTAATCAGGGTTTGATCCATAATAGTGAGATCATGAAATCCTCATTGAATAGATTGATGTACCTTGACCCTAATCTAGGGCAAGGCTATGTGACACCCTAATTTAGGGATAAGCTCGGTGAAACCATAATCTAGGGTGATGATGTAACCCTAACTTAGTGTAATAATGTAAGAAGCCCTAATTCAATGGGAATTGTACATCCTAACCCTAATTTGGGTATGAGGTAAGAGAAACCCTACTTGGATGTGAATGGTAAACCTTAATCCCTAAAATTGGGTAAAGGTGCATGAAACCCTAATATAGGGTAGTTCTACTAATTCTATGTGAAGTCCTATCGCTGAGTGATGTGTTGTGAAATCCTAATTTCGCATAATACTATGTGAAACCCCGATATAGAAGGATGTTATGTGAAACTCTAATGAAGAGTGATACTAGGTGAAATTCATATAATATATGAAAGATGCTATGTGAACCCCAAACTATAAATATGGAAAATCCTATTCCTAAAAATGGAATAATGATTAATATATTGACAAATGTAAGATCTAGAGGGGTTGACAATGGAGATCCTTACATTAATAGTTCCTAACTCAAGGATGAGTCCATATCATTGGCAATGGTGGTATATTATAAATAAGTGACTAATGATCAATACCTTACATGATGAATGTGATGAACTGGTGCATAAAGTATTAGGATGGGGAATACCCTAATACAAGTTAAGTGGATGATTTCAAGTAAGATAAAGGTGTTGAGGGAAGTGATACATCAAGATATGATAGATATCACATCCAACACCCCAATACTAAAATACCTTGATGTGCTTTAAATCCAATATAATTGGATAAGTGACACATGAGTGATACATCAAGATATGATAGATATCACATCCAACACCTCAATACTAAAATACCTTGATGTGCTTTAAATCCAATATAATTGGATAAGTGACACATGAATTGTGTCATGTCATTTGATACATTGAGATATAATGCACCTTGATGAATATAGGCTAACATGCCTTATGAAAAGGTTAATCCAAATCAATAGACTATGACACAATCATATTCTGATAAAGATGAGAGAGAAACTCATACTTTGTGATGATAATACATTCAATGATGAATGATGAGAATAAATAAGTATGTTTTAATACTTATGATATCAATATTGACTTCTAGCTATGAGAAGCAATGAAATAGGGCTAATCATTAATAATATGATCTCAAGAACCTAAGAGGTTATTTATGAAAAACCCTAATGGAGGGTGATGATATGGAAGAGCAATCATGAACCCTAAAAAGGGAGTAATGGTATTACTTAGTGTTGTATGGTGCTGATATGAAAGCATTATAATTGTTATCATGAATATTAATCATGCAGGAATGATGAGACGAGGAGTATATCCAAGTATGGGCTATGATGCTCTGTATTTTGAGAATGTTTATAGGCTTTATAAGCCTTCATATGTTTTGATTGCTTAGTGAGAAGTAATCTGAAAAATTATGAGCCTTTTGTGTCATATGATGTTTTAATTATTGAGCTTGTTTATGAGTTTTATAAGCCAAAATATGCATTATTGCTTTGAGGGGGTAATAAGAGGTGATATGAGCTTTGTGTACTATGTGCAATGCTTTGTGTAACAAGAATCATTGAGCTTTGTGTTCTATGTGCAATGCTTTGTGTAGTAAGAATTATAATGTCCTTGGTCAGATGACCTGAAGATATTAAGTTACCTAATAAGTGGTAACAAGTATCCTATGATAAGTTAAGGGTTCAAATACCATATTCTATAATTATAATGCTGAACTTGTTAGGAAATGGAATTATACTTGATGAGTTGAGGGAATAAGATCCCAATACTTTGTGAAAAGAGTATGGCTACAGGCCATGACTCCACAATGACAATGCCAGGCATTAGATATATGATCTAAGCCTGAAGAGAGTTAATGTTGTGGAAATGATTCTATAGTGAATAAATGTTATACATGTTCTTCATATTCCTTAATGGATAAGTGACATATTGCTCTATCAAATTATAGTTGCAATGCTTTTGATAAGAATAGTGTTCTAATCTGTTAGACATTGAATTAACTACTGTCATACAAATATGATTCCTCTATTCATATTTATCTTCTTTGGCTGCAATAATAATGTTTCTGGAAGAGAGTTATATCTCTCGCTGGGGCAATTTACAATTGTCTCACCCCCGTGGGAACCACATTTTTAGGTGGACGCGGATGAGGAGGCAGGAATCCTTCAGTAGGAGAAGGACAACAACAACAGTAGCAGGGACAACAATGAAGTCTCAGGTGGAGACACTGGTTGTTATGCCTTGTATAGATGTATATAGAGTCCTATGTGTTGTCTTTGTACTCTCAGGTCCTCGAAGTAGTAGTTAGTGCTTTCCAGATTTTGGCTTAGTGCCTCGAGATTTTATACTGCCTGTGTTTAGTTTACCAGAGCAGTTGATGCTTTTAATTCTCAGAAAGAGATGATACAGGACATGTACCTTTAAACCAGAATGTAAATATGTTACCTTGGTTCTATGTGAGAAAGTTTTCCTTTGATGAATCTCTTGGTAAAAAGGTTTTAATTTTTAGTGATTTTCGATAATCTGCTGCTTAGTGAACACTTCCGCATTAGTTAATCATGTTTTTATGAGTTGTATGCCACATACAAGCTCTCAGCGCCATAGTTATAGATGAAGAGATCTATAATGTGGTAAAAAATTCAAATGATGAGAAGGCAGTCGGGCCTGATGGCATGAATGCACATTTCTTCAAGACTTCTTGGGAGACTATTAAAGTAGACTTCTGTACAACAATCAAAAATTTCGTTCAGAAAGGAAGGATGCTACGAGAACTGAATAAAACATATATTTCTCTAATACCAAAAATAAAGCAACCTCTAAAAGTTGGCGATTGGAGGCCTCTCTCTTTATGCAACTTCACATATAAGGTAATCTCTAAAATTATGGCTAATCATCTGAGAGACATAATGCCAACCATCATTAGTATGAACCAATGTGCCTTTGTGAAAGGCAGAAGGATCTCAAATGCTATCCTGTTAGCAAATGAGCTCATACATGATTTCAAGAAACCTAAAGCTGTGTCTAAAGGTAGATCTTAGTAAGGCTTACGACTCTATTGACAGGAATTACATTCTTTAAATTATGGAGGGAATGGGATTCTCACAATGCTGGCTATGGTGGGTAGAAGAATGCTTGAATACAACTTCGTTCTAGGTCCTTGTTAATGGTACCCTTTCAGAAATGATTCAGGCTACAAGTGGAATCCGTCAAGGAGACCCGTTAGCACCATACTTTTTTGTCATTAGAATGTAGGGATTGACTCAATTCTCAACAAATCCATTGAAAACAAAGAGTTTAATCATCTTATCTCGAATGATATTAAGGTATATCACCTCATATTTGTTGATGACTTGCTCATTTTCTCTGAAGCAAGTGAACACAATGCATTAGGTATCATGAAGTGTATGGAGAGATTCAAGGAGATCTCTGGACTTAAACTCAATCCTGAGAAGAGTCAACTATTCCTAAGCCACACAGCTCCAACACAGCTTGGTTCTATTATGAATATAAACATAGTGGATTTTCCAGTAAGATATCTAGGAATTCCTTTGTTTGTTGGACGTATTACTAAATCCATGTGTCTGCCACTTATTGACAAAATAAAGACCAAACTGGAATCTTGGAAGATGAGACTCCTCTCTATGGTAGGCAGGCTGGAGTTAATAATCTTAACTTTGTTAGCATATCATCTATTCTGGTCTGGGGTCTTCTCTATTCCTTTAGCCACGATGAATGAGATTGAAAAATTATGCAAAGACTTCTTATGGGGTGATAATACAAATAGCAGGCACATCCATACATTTGTTTGGGTAACTATATGCATGCCAAAAAAAGAAACATGCCTTGGTATTTGAAGAGTTAAAGATTGGAGTAAAGCAGGGATGATGAGGCTCCTTTGGGACATAGCAACAAGAAGAACACTCTATGGATAAGGTGGATTCACAACAAATACCTAAAGCAGGAGACATTGTGGACGTGTCCAATTAAAATAGCTCAAAGTTGGATGTGGACACCTATTCTGAGAGCTAGAATAGTGTACTACCCATGGTTCATTTCAAAATAGGTGATGTGAAATCCATCCACCTATGGAAAGACATGTGGATCAATGAAGAATTCCTATCTCAACATATTAATGATCACATAGCTCTTAGTCTCAAGACAAAGCTCAGTGCAAATGCTCATCTTGATAACATCATAGCTAATGGAGTATGGGCGATACCAAATGTTAGAGGAGCTGAAGAACTTTTGAATGTGTGTAGGTGATGAATGTATATTCATCATGAAATTCAATTATCACTTCGGGACCAATTCAACTCTATACATACTATTTCACTCAATATGAATCATAATGTGCAAAACTACTTAGTTGATTCAATTATCAAGGTTTTAACTAAACATCATTCATTTAATGCAGGGTTTGACACAGCTGAATAAGTAGTCAAGGTCCACCTTCATCTCTGGTTCCAATCAAGATATCTAACCAAGCAATTCCACCCATTCGGTCTCAAGACCGTTTGAACCCATGCGGTCTCAAGACCGTTTGAGCCCATGCGGTCTCAAGACCGTTTGAGGCCATGCGGTCTCAAGACCATTTGAGTTGGGCTGGAGCGTTGACCGTTTGCTGCTGCTGAAGACCATTTGCCCCTTTTTCCAGACCATTTGCTAGCAAACGGTTTACAAATCATTTGCCCCTGTCTACGCACAGAGCGATCGTTTGCCCAAAACTGTTTGGAATGATCGTTTGGTAGCAAATGGTCCCCAGACCGTTTGGTAGAAAACGGTCTCCAGACCGTTTGGAGGAGATATTTCAAGACCGTTTGGTCTCTTTTAATCCTAGACCGTTTGGGGTTAGTCATGTGCCTATAAATAGGACCCCAAGGGTCCTCACTTGGACATCGGTTTCGGGATGCCGACAGGCTGCCTGTATACAGATCTGATCCAAAACCAGTGCAGTCTGCGCCAGTTTCATTTCACCTACTGCCCGTGTTGCAACTAAGGAGGCTGAGGAGAGAAGAAAGATGGAGCAAGAGAGACTGTCCGGTCTGTCTTGGAAACTCCCGTTTGCGTCCAGATATGCTCCGACACGACGTAGGAGGCCGTATCTACTTCACCAAGCTGCGACTACCTTCTGCACCGAGTCCATGGCGGATTTCTCTCTCTTTCTCATTCTTTTTGTTTCTCGCATCATGAGTGAGTAGTACCTTTTCGCTGGGGTGTGGGGACTAGCCCCGCTTCCCATGCAAACATGTCATATTATTAACCGTCCATGGAAATGTATATAACTTTTCATTTCATTGTTAATTGTTATGTTCGTAGTTTGATTAATTGCTTGCTTTCATCTTTGTTCTTCCTATGTTGTGAGAATATCTTTATGTAGGATTGAATGCCGTTTAACAGGTTAACTCCCAAACTAGAAATAGAATGGGATTCCTTGAGGTCGTAAGTGTATGATCCGCGAGGGGACGAGCCATCTAGCCTTCGGTGACACTTCTATGTACCTAACACATGTATAGGGGGTTCACAACCTTAGTCAGATTTTGTATCTTCTTGTTAATCTTCGATGTTTGCTCATATATAAATCAGCTGCTTGCTTATCGATTAGCGCGGTTGACTACCAAACTAGAAATAGAATGGGGTTCCTTGAGGTTGTAAGTGTATGATCCGTGAGGGGATGAGCCATCTAGCCTTCGGTGACGCTTCTGTGTGCCTAACGCCTGTATAGGGGGCCTACAACCTTAGTTGGATGTTGAATCTTCAGAGCCGTAAGTATGTGATCCGGATGGTGATGAGAAATCTGATGCCAAAGGTGATGCTTAAGCGGACCTAATCCCGTATGGGGGGTTTCGCAGCAGCTCTACTTGGATAGTTATAACTTTCCTGGATGTTTGATGTTTTGATGTGCTTGCATGAGCAGTGGTGGTGAAACCCGATACCATCCTAGCGATTCCATATTATTGATATAAACCTAACTTTAATTCAGCTTTTACTTTCTTGCAATTAGTTTAATTAACCTCAAATCAACCTATCGTTTTAAATATTAGCCTTAACTCGAACTAGACTAGATTGACAAAGATTCTTAAAAATGTTGTCCTTTGGGTTTGATCCTTAACTATACTGCGATAAGACTCGTCCGCTTGCGGGTGGTATTATTGCACTTTGGTTTTGGTAAAAACTCAGGGATATCAACCCCGAGTGAGTTTGTTAGTGCGTTCAAAATATCACGTCAAATTCTGGCGCCGTTGCCGGGGACAACGGAATCAGTCAGTCAAATCTAGTTCTTTTATGTCTAATCTAGGATTTTACTTTTTCTTTTGAAACAATCGATCATCTACTTGAATGTGACTCTACTCTGTGGTTCTCACTTTCAAAATCTTTCTAATTTCAGGTACAATCCAAGGTGTAGTGCATGCACCGTTTGAACAGCCCTAGACTAACAACGAGCTTTGATCTAGAGATAGACAAAACTTTTCATCGTCAGATCAGATAAAATCAAGCAAGGATGGCTCAGGAATAGGAAGTAGCCCGAAGAGTGGCTCAAGCAATCAATGCACAAAGAGAGAGGCTCATGTAAGAAGCCAGGGCTACGGTTCAGCAGGAAATCCTAGCAGCGCAAGCAGCTGAACTACAAAAGGATCTTAGAGAGTTCTCAATCCCGAAAGTTGTGAATGTTCATCATCCAGTACAGCCCCCTCCTATCAGTGCTCCTAATTTTGAGATAAGAGCGCATTGGATCACCCTGCTTCAGAATAACCCTTTCTATGGCAAGCAAGGAGAAGATAGCCAAGAACATCTTCTGAGATTTATTGATCTATGTGCCATGACGAAACAAAATGGAGTCACAGATGATGCCATTCGACTCCGTCTCTTCAAGTATTCCCTTTCTTATAGATCCATAAGTTGGTACAATTCATTGCAAAGTGAAATACCCATCACCACTTGGGAACAACTCCAAAATGTGTTTCTAGAAAAGTTCTATCCTCCATCTCTCACATATGAAATTAGGGGCCGGATAACAAATTTCACTCAAGTCCCTGGAGAAACTCTCGCTGAAGCATGGGATAGGTACAAAGAGCTTCTATGCAAGTGTCCACACCACAGAATTCCTAAGAATCAACTCATCAAAATTTTCTATAGGGGTGTGGATGATGATATTAAGAGGTTTCTAGACTCCTCGTCTGGAGGAAACTTCATGCGTCAAAGTTATGACAGCGCATGGAGAGTCGTCACCCTGGGAGCAGAAAATCAAGCCAATTGGGGTAGATCTGTAGGTAAAGGAGTTTTGAAAGTAGCTATGGCCGAAGCTACTCTCGAGTACAAGTCTATCACTAAAACTTTGAAGCTCTTAGTTGCCAAGCAAGACCATATTGAATCATCTCTTGCTGCTATTGGAAGAGGACGTTCACCCACTCAACAACCGGATCAGGTCAAGTCCGCTTCCCTGTTCTGTGAAGCATGTAAGAGCACCGATCATTCCATCTTATCATGCAATGTTCTCTATGATGTTGTTCTAAGCAACGTATGTGGACAAGGAGATAATGGTCAGATGGAAAATCTTAATGCTATCAACACCATTCCTGGTCAAAGTTATTACAATCCAAATAAGAATAGGAATCATCTTGGTTTTCAATATGGAAACCCCTCTGGAGCAGTAAACACACACAAATTTGGTTCAGACAATCAATCAAGAGGCCCATCAGGATTCCAGTATAATCAACAACAGAATTTTGGGAATCAAGGAAATTTCAAGGGGAACTTTCAGAATAGGAACTACAATAATTATCAAAACAACTCTCAGTATCAGAATCTTAATCAATAGCAAGGACAGCAAGCAGGACTCGTCTCTTCAGATGACAAGCTATCAGCCATTGAAAAAATGTTGCAAACTCAGCAAACTATGATAGCCAACCAACAAGCTTAGTAGAAGGCTATTGAATCTCAACTAGCTCAACTTGCAGCTAGCATAAAGCCACCCATTGGAGTCTTTGCTGGCCAACCCGAGAACAATCCCAAGCATCCTGAACAGTTGAAGGCAGTCACCACCAGGTCAGGAAAAGACTATTCAGATCCCCCAGTAAAGACACATGTGGTTATTACAGACGAAGATGAACCTGTGATTGTCCAAAACTCAACAACACTAGAGTCTCAATCAAAAGATGATAAGACAGATAAGGGAAGTCTTGAGAAATCTACTGATGAAGAAACTGAAACATCAGAACCTGATATTCCTGTATATAAGCCTCGTATACCCTTCCCAGTTCGTCTAAGGAAAACCAAGCTTGATACTAGATTCAAAAAGTTTAAAGAGGCTATGAAGAAACTTCATGTTGATATACCCTTTTTGGATGCTCTGGCCGAGATACCGACATGGACAAAGTACTTAAAGTCACTCCTCACCAGGAAGTATATAACTGAAGAGTATGAGACAGTAAAATTGGCGACAACTACATCAGATATCATATTGAGCAAGATGCCCAAGAAACAAAAAGACTCGGGATCCTTTGGAATCTCATGTCATATTGGCGACTCATCATGCAAGAAAGGATTGGAAGATCTCGGTGCAAGCATCTCTATTATGCCACTTAGCCTATGCAAAAGACTAGGGTTTGCATAATTGCTTCCTACTGGCATGACTATACAGCTTGTAGACAATTCGATAAAATGTCTGTTAGGAATCCTCGAAGATGTCCCGGTCAAGGTAGGCAAGGACACATATGTTCCATGCGACTTCGTCATTATGGATATAAAAGAAGATGCCAGATATCCTCTCATTTTTGGTCGTCCTTTCCTCGCCACTGCAAGATCCCTGATTGATGTTGAAGCTGGTACCTTACTGCTCAGATTAGGAAAAGAAACTCTCGAATTTAAAGTTTTTGAAAGTATGAGAAGACCATGTATGCAAGAAGAAGTATATATGATTGATTGCATTGAGCAAATGTCACTTCTGACTCAAAAGCATCATGAATCAGACGATCCCTTAGAAGTTTCTCTAACAAACCCATCAGTTGATGAACAAGTGAAAGGTTGCGTCAAATCCCTCGACTCCGCTAAAGAATATGTTGAAACCACTAGTGGAGAACTCAAAGCTATGGAAACTACAGAAGAAACAAGCGAAAAACCAGAGGCTCCCAAAATGAAGCTCCTTCTCGAAGGACTGAAGTACATATTTTAGACGATCTCAAGGTTTTCCCAGTTATTATAAATTCCGATCTAACAGGTGAACAAGAAGAGAATCTCCTGAAGGAATCAAGGGAAAGAAAGAAGGTCATCAGTTATAAAATGAGTGACCTCACTGGGGTCAGTCAAGTGCTGGGTATGCACAAGATCCCTATGATGGAAGATCACAAGCCTACTATTGAGCATCAACGGAAGTTGAATCCAAATATGAAGGAAGTGGTCCGTCACGAGGTCATTAAACTACTCACAACTGGAATAATTTATCCGATCTCAGATTCACCATGGGTGAGTCCTGTGCATGTTGTCCCGAAGAAAGGTGGAACAACTATTATACAGAATGAAAATAATGAACTCATCCCCACCCGAATAGTCACAGGATGGAGGATGTGCATAGACTATAGAAAATTGAACAAGGCAACTCGAAAAGATCATTTTCCAATGCCCTTCCTTGATCAAGTCCTAGAAAGGTTGGCTCATCAAGAATATTTCTGTTATCTTGATGGTTACTCTGTATTCTATCAAATACCCATACATCCAGATGACCAAGAGAAAACAACCTTTACCTGCCCATTTGGAACATATGCGTTTAAAAGAATGACGTTTGGTCTCTGTAACGCGCCCGCAACTTTCCAACGTTGCATGGCCACCATATTTTCTGGTCTTACTGAAACAATTATGGAGGTTTTCATGGATGATTTTTCTATTTACGGAGATTCATTCAATTCATGTCTAAATCACCTCTCCCTAGTCCTCAAACATTGTGAAGAAGCACATCTTGTGCTAAATTGGGAAAAATGCCATTTTATGGTAAAAGAAGGCATTGTCCTGGGCCATAGGGTCATCAATAGAGGAATTGAAGTAGATAAATCCAAGATTGAAGTGATTTCTAAACTGGCTATTCCCACAAATGTAAAAGAAGTTCATGCTTTCCTTGGTCATGCCAGATTTTATAGAAGATTCATAAAGGATTTTTCCAAGATAACGAAGCCAATGACGAACCTATTATTAAAGGACACTGATTTCAATTTCAATGAAGAATGTGTCAAAAGCTTCAACACACTGAAGCAGGCCCTTACAACCACCCCCATCATTAGAGCTCCCAACTGGGACCATCCTTTCGAAATTATGTGCGATGCCAGTGATTATGTTGTGGGCGCTGTTTTAGGGCAATATATAGAGAAAAAACACTATGTGATCTATTATGCATCAAAAACTCTCGATGAAGCCCAGAGGAATTATGCAACTACCGAGAAAGAACTTCTAGCAGTCGTGTATGCCTTTGACAAATTCAGATCCTACCTAATTGGTTCGAAAGTTATTTTCTACACTGACCACGCTGCCATTCGTTACCTTCTGGCAAAGAAAGATGCAAAACCTAGGTTGATTAGATGGATCCTCCTGTTATAAGAATTTGATTTAGAGATAAGAGATAAAAAGGCTACAGAGAATGT
The DNA here is from genome assembly GCA_963693085.1 of Alisma plantago-aquatica. Lineage (NCBI taxonomy): Eukaryota > Viridiplantae > Streptophyta > Magnoliopsida > Alismatales > Alismataceae > Alisma > Alisma plantago-aquatica. The sequence continues at coordinate 939,985,932 of OY856412.1, read as the reverse complement.
TGTAGCAGACTACCTCAGTCGCATCCACACTCTGGATACTGAGAAGATTCCAATCAATGATTCCCTACCAGACGATCAACTAATGAAGGCCTCAGAAGCTATACCATGGTACTCGGATTTTGTGAACTACCTTGCTGCTGGGGTTATCCATCCTCAATGCACCGGGAATGCCCTGAAGAAGTTCATGCATGATGTGAAGCAATATCGCTGGGATGAGCCATATCTTTTTAAACTAGGTGTTGATGGTTTGTATAGACGATGTATCGCCGAAGAAGAGACTCAACTTATTTTGGAACAATGTCACTCAGGACCAGTTGGAGGACATATGAGCTCTAAAAAGACTGCTTTAAAGGTTTTGCAATGTGGATTCTTCTGGCCAACCATATCCAAAGATTCCTATGATTTTGTCCTATCTTGCGACAAATGTCAAAGAACAGGTAATATAACAAAGAGAGACGAGATGTCGCTGAATCTATGGTAAGAAGTAGAGATATTTGATGTTTGGGGGGTGGACTACATGGGTCCATTCCCATCTTCTCATAGATTTTCATACATCCTAATGGCAGTAGACTATGTCTCAAAATGGGTTGAAGCCATACCAACCGTCACTAGTGATTTCAAACCCATCATCAAATTATTCAAAGATATTATTTTTCCCCATTTTGGAGTGCCTCGAACCGTGATATCTGACGGAGGGTCCCACTTCCTTGAAAGAAGCTTTGAAGCTTTACTGAGAAAATACAGGGTAACACATAAGGTAGCCTCGCCTTACCATCCGCAAACAAGTGGACAGGTAGAGGTCTCTAATGAAAGGCTATTCTGGAAAAAATTGTAGGACGCAATCGAAAGGATTGGGCAATGAAAATCAATTATGCCTTATGGGCCTATCGAACTGCTTATAAAACTCCCCTCGGGACTACACCTTTTCGATTAATATATGGAAAGGCTTGTCACCTGCCAGTCGAACTAGAACACAAGGCATGGTGGGCAATTAAACAACTGAACTTTGATATGAAAGAAGCTGGCCAAGCCAGGATTCTACAACTCCAAGAGCTGGATGAACTCAGGATGATAGCTTATGAGAATGCACGAATCTACAAAGAATGCACAAAACTTTGGCACGATGGACATCTAAAAAGAAAAGATATACAAGTAGGAGACCAAGTTCTGCTATTCAACTCAAGGTTGAAGTTATTTCCAGGAAAACTCTGTTGTCGCTGGTCTGGACCTTACATTGTCAAAAGCATTTCCCCACATGGTGCTTTCTCTTTATGGAGTGAAAAGTCAGGCGAATTTATGGCAAATGGTCACCGCTTAAAGAGACATTTCACCTCAATTGACATAGGCAGTGAAGCAATGCTGGAAGTCACCAATCCTAAGGATCCACCATGAAGCTAAAAAATTCAGTCGAGCCATCGACATAAAACAACGACGCTCGTCGGGAGGCAACCCGATCAATAAATTTGTTTTACTTTCCTTTTCAAATTAGAATATTTCTTCAATTTTGTTTTTACATTCTAGTTAATTCTTCATTAAATAAAATTCACATCGCAAGATACTATTTTAAGATCTAATTTCTCTTTACCTTTGAGATTTTGAGATAAAAGGATGCACGCTGATCGGAACACAACCACACCTGGTGGTCATTCTGGCATAAATTTTCCCCTCCATCTTGGATTTAGGGTTTGCTCGAGACGAGAAAATCTCTAAGTTTGGGGTGGAGGGTGGGTGGTACGTACCTCACTTCCCACCTACACCCATCCTTTTCATACTTAAGTTTTTGCTATCACATTCTTGATAAAAAAAAAATCAAAATTTTCAAAATTTTCAAAATTCTTTAATGTTTTTCAAAGAAATTGAATAGATACTTGATGAATTTTTGACACTTTTTGATACTTCCTGGTTTCATTAAAAGTCACTAACTAACCTGCTATGCATTCTGAATCATTATATCCCCCTTATTCGAAGTAAATCCTCAAAAGAACCACTTTTTGAAACAAGCCCTTTGATTTGAAATCATCTTGTGAAGCCTATGATTCCTAACATCGTGATACTTTTGCAAAGATGATAGGTGTCTGTCAAAATGATAAGGATCAAACACGTCGTGCTTCCTAACTGATTTGTGGAACAATAGCATGGAATCCAAACCAGATCCTCATCAAGTCATTATTTGAGCAGAGTTTGATAAAGAGAACAACCTGATGCATTGAACTGTAAATCAAGTTGCATTCTGATCTGAACTCTCTTCTACACCTCTTCTATCATCTTTGTACCCCTCCATTCATCAAAAAGAAACAAAATAGCCAAAAGGGTGCCAAACCCTAAGTTCGGGGTGGCACGCCACTTCCCTCTTTATCCGCTTCTTCCATACCCCTCGCAAATAAATAGGGGCGTACCACCAAAAATGCAATCTTGAGTCGAATAGAGGAGAGATTTGCAAAAAAAAAGATGCCAAAGTGCACACAAAAAGAAATGCAATCTCGAGTCAAATAGAGGAGAGATTCACACAAAAAATGCAATAAATGAAATTGCAAAGCAAATAAAAATCTCGAGTCGAATAGAGGAGAGATTTACTTCATCCTTCCATACCACCTTTCACTCCCTTTTCTATCTAATGGCAGAATGATTACCTACCCTATCCTGGAAAACACCAGTGTCAGATCAAATGCACACTTGTTGTTCTGCGGGTGTCTCTGAACTCTTACAAAACTCTTTGACATGCTTGTTGTTGGAAAAGGTGAGGAGGAAGTGATTTTGGAAAACGAACTCAGGAACGAAGATATGGTAAGATGTGTTTTGTGGTCTCAGGAGGTTGAGATACTGAGTCATGTTGAGCAAAAAGAAAACATTTGTCATGTGAAGATGAAGCAATCACACGATTTGAAAGTATTCATTTGGTGACTGTTTCAGATTTTGTGTTACTTGAGGACGAGCAACGTTTAAGTTCGGGGTATTTTGATGAATGTATATTCATCATGAAATTCAATTATCACTTCGGGACCAATTCAACTCTATACATACTATTTCACTCAATATGAATCATAATGTGCAAAACTACTTAGTTGATTCGATTATCAAGGTTTTAACTAAACATCATTCCTTTAATGCAGGTTTTGACAAAGCTGAACAAGTAGTCAAGGTCCACCTTCATCTTTGGTTCCGATCAAGATATCTAACCAAGCAATTCCACCCATTCGGTCTCAAGACCATTTGAACCCATGCGGTCTCAAGACCATTTGAGCCCATGCGGTCTCAAGACCATTTGAGTTGGGCTGGAGCGTTGACCGTTTGCTGCTGCTGAAGACCGTTTGCCCCTTTTTCCAGACCGTTTGCCCCTGTCTACAGAACGTTTGAAGAAGACCGCATAGAGCGATCGTTTGCCCAAAACTGTTTGGAGTGATCGTTTGGTAGCAAACGGTCCCCAGACCATTTGGTAGCAAACAGTCTCCAGACTGTTTGGAGGAGATATTTCAAGACCGTTTGGTCTAATCTAACTGAAATCGTTTGGTCTCTTTTAATCCAAGACCGTTTGGGGTTAGTCCTGTGCCTATAAATAGGACCCCAAGGGTCCTCACTTGGACATCAGTTTTGGGACGCCGACAGGCTTCCTGTATACAGATCCAATCTGAAACCAGTCCAGTCCGCTCCAATTTCATTTCACCTACTGCCCGTGTTGCAACCAAGGAGGCTGAGGAGAGAAGAAAGACGGAGCAAGGGAGACTGTCCAGTCTGTCTTGGAAACTCCCATTCGCATCCAGATCTGCTCCGACACGACTTAGGAGGTCGTATCTACTTTACCGACCTGCGACTACCTTCTACACCGAGTCCATGGTGGATTTCTCTCTCTTTCTCATTCTTCTTGTTTCTCGCATCATGAGCGAGTAGTACCTTTTCACTGAGGTGCAGGGACTAGCCTCGTTGCCCATGAAAACATGTCATATTATTAACCGTCCATGGCAATGTATATAACTTTTCATTTCGTTGTTAATCATTATGTTCGTAGTTTGATTAATTGCTTGCTTTCATCTTTTTTATTCCTATGTTGTGAGAATATCTTTATGTAGGATTGAATGTTGTTTAACATGTTGACTCCCAAACTAGAAATAGAATGTGATTCCTTAAGGTCGTAAGTGTATGATCCGTGAGGGGACGAGCCATCTAGCCTTCGGTGACGCTTCTGTGTACCTAACGCTTGTATAGGGGGTTCACAGCCTTAGTTGGATTTTGTATCTTCTTGTTAATCATCAATGTTTGCTCATATATAAATCGGATTCTTGCTTATCGATTAGCGCGATTGACTCCCAAACTAGAAATAGAATGGGGTTCCTTGAGGTCGTAAGTGTATGATCCGTGAGGGTACGAGCCATCTAGCCTTCGGTGACGCTTCTGTGTGCCTAACGCCTGTATAGGGGGGCCACAACCTTAGTTGGATGTTGTATCTTCGGAGCCGTAAGTATGTGATCCGTATGGTGATGAGAAATTTGATGCCAAAGGTGATGCTTACACGGACCTAACGTCCGTATGGGGGGTTTTTGCAGCAGCTCTACTTGGATAGTTATATCTTACCTGGATGTTTGATGTTTTGATGTGCTTGCATGAGCAGTGGTGGTGAAACCTGATACCATCCCAGCGATTCCATATCATTGATCTAAACCCAACTTTAGTTCAGCTTTTACTTTCTTGCAATTAGTTTAATTAACCTCAAATCAACATATCGTTTTAAATATTAGCCTTAACTCGAACTAGACTAGACTGACAAAGATTCTTAAAAATGTTTTCCTTTGGGTTCGATCCTTAACTATACTGTGATAAGACTCATCCGCTTGCAGGTGGTATTATTGCACTTTGGTTTTGGTAAAAACTCGGGTATATCAACCCCGAGTGAGTTTGTTAGTGCGTTCAAAATACCACGTCAGTAGGGTCAAACCATGTTCAGATAGTGATCTTTTTCACTTCAAAGATATGATGGAGTTCACTCTAAAGGGAGTGTGGCATCTATGCAAAAATAGAGTTATAGAGACCACCTGGGCGAAGTAGTTGTGGAGTACTAGGGCACCTCCCAGGATACATAGTTGGTTGCTGGAAGTTCTTCCATGAAAGTATGACTACTGAAGAGAAACTACACAAAATAGGTTTTAGTTTGGCATCTAGATGCAGTCTGTATGGGATACATATTGAAACCTCCACTCACATATTTTAGAGCTGCAGGTTTGCAATAGAGACTTGGATGAAAGCACAAACCTCCCTGCCTGCCATCCCAAAATCCAAAGAAGGTATAATTACTATTAAAGATAGGAAAAATAAACTCTTGTGCACTTTGGTTTTATACCATATTTGGCACCATAGGAATAGAGTGATTTTTGAGGATATTACTCCATCCACAAAAGGTGTGTGTACTACTATCCAAAATTACTTCAATAGTTTGAATAGATAGTTTTTGTATATGCATAGCTTTTCTTTGATCTATTGATCACATACTGTACATAATTGTCTTTGATGTGAATAAGAGGAGTCTCATGCTTACTGGAAAAAAATACATTATTTACATGTTTTTCAAGTATTTAGGCCATGCTTAGATGGAAGAGAGAGGGGAAGAGTGATACTAGGGTTTCTCTACCCTTGGAGAGGCCCAAAGTGAAGTCCAAGACTCCCTCAACCTAACCCTAGTGTCTGAAGATTAACTGAAGCAAAGAAGTCCAAAGAAATACAAAGAACAAGATCAAAATGTTGATGCAGAGAGCAACATGGTCGTGCCGCATAGCATGGTTGTGCTACCATGACCCAACATTACTATGTAGCATGGCATGGTTGTGTGGATTACAAACCAGCATGGGCATTCCATTCTGAATGGGAAGAGCATCCAAAGACAAAATCATAGTGGTGACCACCACGACCGTGCTACCCTTGCTCCACCATGTTCGTTCCACCATCTGTTCAAAAACCCCCAACATTATTGTGATTTTTTCCAAATTCTCACCTTGGCCATTCCACATCACCACGACTGTGGTCACCTCTACCCTCTATGGCTGTGTTTCCCAATGTGGTCATGCTACATATAATTTTCTCCACTATATTTCCATTTCTACCCCCACTTAACCTAGTGCTTCCCCACCACCTATATATACATGGGTGGTGGCCATAGCACGAGGTTACCCACTCCTTAGTTTAATCAAACAAACCATCAACAAACCCTAAAATCCCTACTCTCTGCATTAGGAACATAGTCACCCTAACTTAGCTCTAGTGCCCCCTCTCACCCTGCCGATTGACCCCTCACTTGCCTTTTGCCTATACTACAATATGATAATGCGCGCTTATGGGTGATATATTGTGGTCTAAGTGATTGTGTTAGTATAGGTCCCCCATATAAATTTGACAGATCCATGTGTATTCTTCTTTGTGCACATCTAATCAAATCCAATTGATTTGGGTGTTTGTTGAGAAGTGGTACTAAGATTTTTGTTGTTGTTGTCAGGGAGAAAGGCATTGGGCCTAGCTATTTAGTTTTGCTTTGATATTTTCCTACTGCCCTCATCATTGCTATTCATTATTCTTTATTCTTTACATTGTTTATGCATATTGGTTTGCTATTTTGTTTTTTTTTGTTTGGTTGTGCCTTGTGCATGTGACAAGCCACTCGGGGAAGACAATATGGAAGGCCAAAATGCACCTCACAAGCCACTTAAAGATTACTTCATGCCTAGCAACTACCAATCACCAATTACTAGTAGAGTTGATCAAATGCTAGGGGAGCAATTCTCCATCCCTCCAGGTCTTCTTGGGCTCCTGCCCATCTTATATGGCTCAAAGATTGAGAACCCCTACAAGCACTTTGACTCATTCCTTGAAGTATGCTCCACTTTTTGGATACTGGCTGCACAATCAGATTGACCTTGTTCTCATTCTCTCCCAAAGACAAAGCCAAAGTTTGGTATGATTTGAGATGGGACATCATTAGTTGGGAAGGGATGAAGAATACCTTCTTAAGGCAATTCTACTCTACTATAAGGTTGATACAAATGTGGCATGCCATAGTAAGTTTCAGTCAAATGGGAAATGAACAGTTTCAACAATGCTTGGGAGAGATTTAAGAAGATGTTGAGATAATTCTCACACCATGAGATTCCTTTATGACAGCTTGTTCAATCCTTTTACTCTAGTCTATCTTCAATGGGTAAATCTACAGTAGATTCTTCTTGTGGAGGAGTTTTTATGGCTAGGCCACCTGAGGAGATATGGCCATTGTTTGAGCAGTTGGTGGAAGATTCAACAATCTGACCTTCTAGCATGATGAATGATGGTGGTTGAGCCTTATGTGTGACATCTCCATCTGATAGTGATTCAAGCCTGCAAGTGATGAAGATTCTTGGTGACATGTTGAGCTTCATGAAGAACCAAGTGAGAAGTGTTCCTTGTCACTCAGTCAATTCTATTGAGTTCCACGGTGAATAAATGAAGATGCCTCACTCCTATATCTACAAGGAACCACAAAGTCCAATATATAGCTCAAGGTTTAAGGAAGAAGTTCTCTCTAGGTTGAAAAGCTTTGATGATGTCCAAAAGAATGTTACAAGGCTTGAATAAAGGATAGAGAAACTATCTTCCATACTTGCTCTCCAAGAAGAGAAATTGTCTTCAAAGCCCATAGTGAGTTTCAATGAAGCTCGTGGACCTATGAAATCCACTCAACTTCTCTATAGTCCACCTCCCATGCAAGTGCAACCCATATACCACTTCCAAGGCAATCCCAAGCCTTACACTCCTCCTCTCCCTCCATCGCCACGACTTTCCCATCAATTCACCTTCCAACCTAAATTCTCCCCTCCATCTCAATTTCAATACCAAGAATCACCCCACCTCCTCCACAGCCCCAACAAGCTCCCCATCTCCACCATGAGCAAGGAAGTGTTGTGACAATTATAAGGAGTTGGAAATCTCTTGAGAAACCCGCAATTCAATGAAAAGTTGACAGACCAAGGCAGAACAAGGATGATACTGTGATTGAGATTATTGAAGATGATACCATGATACCGTGTGTTGATTCTGTGACATTGCATGTTGGGTTTGGAATACTAAGTGCTCCACCTCACACTCCATTTGCAGGTCCCACCATTCCAGGTGTTCCACTTCATGTTGATTCAAGTAAGGCCAAAGCTAGTGAGCCACGATTCATTGAAGCATTAGAAGAGACACCAGAAGTAAGGAGACAAAACACAATGTTAACATTCTTGAGGTGTTTTGTAAAGTGAAGGTGAACATTCCATTTTTCGATGCTATTAAGCATATACCATCATATGCCAAGTTCCTCAAGAACATATGCACTGTGAAGAGAAGGTCAACGGGGAGAATACCAAAGAGAGTCAAATTGACTGAACAAGTGAGCTCTATCCTCCAGCACTCACTTCCCGTAAAGAGGAAATACCCAGGAGCACCACTCATACCTAGATACATTGGGGGACATCACATAGACAAATTCCTACTTGATTTGGGATCTAGTGTGAATTTGATTCCCAATTGGCAGACATCACACATTGCACTCTCCAATTGGCAGACTTCTCTATCAAAGTGCTAAGAGGAAGAGTGGATGATGTTTTGGTGATGATATACAAGGAAAGGTGTGTAATGTTCTCGGTGGATTTCATTGTTCTTGACATGGAGCTGAATGATAGGAAGATTCCCATCATCTTGGGAAGACCATTCTTATCTATAGTTGATGATGAGACACACATTCGCAGTGGCATAATGGCAATCTCTTTCACGGACATGAAGATAAAGATCAACACATACAAGTCCTCAACCTGACAAGTTCAAGATGAGGATATTAAACATTGTCATTTCAAGATTCCGACTGGTCATTTGAGAGAAGGAGACCCAAATGAAAGACTTGATGATAGCTTTGGTGATCAAAGGGATGAGGAGCACAGGTTGATAGAAAATGAGAGATGCATTTATTGCAAGAATGGATACATGAGGATGCCAAAGGATGAATGATTCAATAATAAAAAAGCTCAACTGAAGGCATGAAACTTAGCACTAGCGGGAGGGAAGCCACCTAGGTTTGGGGATTTTTCACCAACCTTCAATTTTTGATACTTTTTTTGGTTTTTTACACTTTTCTAAGAAAATACACACACACTTTATACTTGATGGTTTTTTCTATTTGTGAATCATGTTAGAGAAGGTACAATGGAGGAAAGATGATGCATGGAAGAGCCAACCAAGGAGAAGATCAAAATTGAAGAGAAGATTGCAAATCAGTAGAAAGGCTATAGGAAGGCGACCGACATGGCCATTCCACACAACACGACCATGGTGCTGGAAAGCCAGAAAGGTCATTCTGCACAGAACCACTATGGTGTCTCTATCTTGCTCACTGGACACCTTGAGATCTATCTCCCCTCTTGGCGATTGTCTACAAAGACTCCATTCCCATTACCCTACTATAAACTTCTATTTCATTCTGAGGACATGGTTTAGAATTTTGGGGTGGTAGAGTGGTAATCCCTTTCTTTACCTCACTTTCCTCTATGTTTCTTGTTCTAAATTTGCATTCAAGATGATCAAATAGTATAATTATCTGTCATACTTGTGTGTCCATACTTTGTGTGCTTACTTTAAAAAAAATGCTCTTTTTGTCATGCATTGCATATCATGTAGGTTTTTGTGATTTTTGTATGTTTTAGCTAGGGTTTGCTTGTTTTATTCTCTATGTTCCATATTGTTGGTCTAGATGTGATTGAAGGAGATTTGGCACCATATTGGCCAATTTTTCCCAAGTTTAGAACTTCTTGCCTAAAAGTGTGTTTTGACCCAATCTCTACCTTTTGGATTGAAAATGATGACCTTTGACGAATGCAAGTGAATTATTATGGTTTATTACTAAATGGACTCAATCTTGACTTTTTACATGCGCATCACCTCTCTCATTCTTGTGAACGTTTTGGTTGAATTGTGATTGAAGCAGGCTGCAAAAGCTTAGAGTTTTGTAGAATCTCTTGATAGAAATGTGGTTTTAATATTGCTCATTCATGTGGCGTGTCATTGCTTGGTTAAATTGTTGGAGTAGCTTTCATGTATGAGATATCATGTTGATATCCACACTAGTAACCCCTCTTTGACTCAATTTTCTTCTACCATCTTCTTACCTCTCCGCATCACAAAAGTATGCCAAAGTTCACACATTCAGCCTTGGTCACCTCCAAAAGTTTGGGGTGGCCATATCCATACCCCCCCCCACTTCACTCTCATCATCATGTGCCCTATCCACATCAAGGGCAAAGAAAAAGAAAAAAATTGCAAAAAGAAAATAAAATATGCTCCTATTTAAGAGAATCTAAATAAAGAAAATATGAGTGTGTAAAAGCACTCCAAAATCTTACTGCAACCCTTTCTTCCTTTTGCATGCCCGTGGAGCTAGGAAATATCAAACCTAGATCATTTTGACCTTTTTTGCAGCCACATGGGTTACTTAGTGTGGATGGACATATGAGATTGAATGCATGAATGTAAAATAGCAAAATTAGTAAATTTTTTACCTTTGCTACCATGAAACGATTTACCTGTAGTGAAATGACAGCCATATGGATTGATTGTGCTTTCTATGCTCTATATTTTTAGTTTGTAGGCTCAGTGTTCTAATCATGATTGGTTTGTGAAAGAGGATAGGATATAGGTGGAATGCATGCACCTAGTCATCTTTGATCCCATTTAGTCAATATTCATCTATTGCATTGCATTTGTCACTTCTTGGTTGTGGAAAAATTGTAGAGAGATTGAGTTGGAGCATACTTGAGGACAAGTATGTTTTAATTTTTAGGTGGTGATGCAGTCCTCTTTTAGGAATCCATCTTGAGTCAAATTGGATTTCAACCACATCTATACATGTTATATTACATGTTATTTTCCCTAATGTGCATATTTGTGCAAAATGCACTTATGGACATCATTTACATGTTTTTCAGGTATTTGGGTCATACTTAGATGGAAGAGAGAGATTAATAGTGATCCTAGGGTTTCTCTACCCTTGGAGAGGCTCAAAGTGAAGTCTAAGACTTTCTCAACCTACCCCTAGTGGCCAAAGATCAATTAAAGCAAAGAAGTCCAAAGAAATATGAAGAACAAGATCAAAATGCTAATGCAAAGAGAAGTGTGGTCATGTAGCATAGCATGGCCATGCTAACATGACCCAACATGTCCATGTAGCATGGCACATCAGTGTGGATTATAGACCAGCATGGGCATTTCACACAGAATGGGTAGAGCATACAAATCCAAAATGACCATGACGACCACCACGACCGTGCTACCCTTGACCCACCACAGCCTTGGTGACCACCACGGACATGCCACCATCTATTCAAACCCCCCAACATTACTCTGATTTTTGCCAAATTCTCACCTTGGTTGTTCCACACCACCAAGGCCGTGGTTACCTATACCCTCACGGTTGTACTGCCCAGCATGATCGTGTTACATACAATTTTCTCTGTTGCATTTCCATTTCTACCCCCACTTAAGCTAGTGCTTCCCTAACACCTATATATACATGGGTGGCAGCCACAACACGAGGTTACACACTCTTTACCTACCTCTAAGCATTCATTGCCACCTTCCTTGCATTAAAGAGCTTCACCTACCTCCCACCTTCCATTTCCATCCAAAAAACCCTAGTTTTCTAGGGCTTTCCACCATAATCCCCTATATTCTCATGCCATTTCCATCTTTGGAGGGAGTTGCTTCATTCTACAACATCTAGGAGGTGAAGGAGAAGAAGCTTCCATGAGCTCCATGGCCTTGTACCTCTTTTCTCACTCCTTTTTGCTCTTTTGTTTAGTTATGAGTAGCTAGTCCCTTGTGGTGGGTTCTTTGGGGTAAAAATGACACTTTCATACCATTTTGGGGGAAGATGATTTGTAAATTTTATGATTTAGTTCTATGATGATTTATCACCATCTATATCTCATTTCCCATGCTTCTACTTGTGGTTTGTGTCTAATAATATGAATTGCTTGTGATTGTATGCTTGAATCCACCTGAGTCTAGGAGAAGATAGCATATGTGGGGCTATTTTGGGAGTTGCTCATAGGTCCAACTAGTGGATCCATAGCTAGCATCCCATCTTCCCCTACATATAGTCCTTCTCCTACTTCTAGGTGTGTGATCTAAGTATCTAGTATAGGGTTGATTGGTGTAATTGCCTAGGAGTTTGCTAAAAGCTAGATGGTGAGTAATGTGGGGTGAAATACCCTCACCTCCACTCCCCAGTTCTACCTTTGGCTCCCAAATACACTAAGCAATCCTATGATAGAAACCTAGATTAGTCAAATCCTAGTGAAATCTCACCTATACCTTAGGCTAACTAGTCGTGTAGGGTGATTTCTTAGCATTTGTCTAGTTGTTTGGTTCAACAATCTAGAATGAATGATTAAGCTTGCTCATTCTATCTTTCCCCCATTTGTAATCCTAGTGTCATTCCCAAATGTCCCAGTTATCTTTATTATTGCTAAAATCCATCTTGTTAACTTAGCTTTCTCATGCTAGTTAGTTTCTTGCTTTCAATTTCTCCTTAATTAATTGCCTAGTTCTTGCTAGTTAGGTTTTTCTTGAGTAGTTAGTGCTCTTTTGAGCTTGATAGTTTTGATCTTGCTAGTTATTTGTAGTATAGGTCATTAATTGCTCTAGTGCTTAACTTGCTTCTCTAGTGTATATATCTTAGGTGTTGTCCCTTCCTATTGCTCAACTAGTTGCCTTGCTTTGTTAGTTAGACTTAACTTGTTTAACGCAACTTAGGGTTTTTGATAATCTAGTTTCCTTCTTGCCTTTAATTGCTTGCCTCCGTAGTTCAATCAAACAAACCATCAACAAACCCTAAAAACCCTACTCTCCACATTAGGAACGTAGTCACCTTAACTTAGATCTAGTGCCCCCTCTACCAACAGATCGACCCCTCACTTGACTTTTGCCTATACTACAATACAATTTTGTATGCTTGAGGGTGATATATTGTGGTCTAAGTGATTGTATTAGTATAGGGCCCCCGTATAAATTTTAAAGATCTATGTGTATTCTTCTTTGTGCATATCTATTCAAATCCAATTGATTTGGGTGTGTGTTGAGAAGTCACACCACTTAGCAATACTACTTTGATCATAAGAGTGGCTGAGATGTGTTGAGGAGAAAGGTTTACAATCTAAAATTTGGTATAAGCATGGGATTTATATATGGAAATAGAAGTGGGTTACGCTACTGAGAGGTGTGTGTAGGACGCAAACCTCCTTTTTTTGTTTCTAGCATACTTGATTTTTATGGTTCATATTATTGTGATATGGTTGTGAAATCATGTTCCTGAGACCTATTAAACTACTGAAATATTTTGAATCAAGTTATCTCTATTTTAGTTTAATCCTCTAATTTTCTTAGTTTACTAGTGTACAACCAAATCACCCTTTGAAACCAATCTAGACGGTTGAAATTTAATACTCTTGCACGTAACAATACCATGCTCTTTGGACTAAAATTCGATAATACTACATGCACCCGTATAATTGTGAGGTATTGTTCGAGTCTATAAATTTAAGACTTGTGCACAATGCTAACATTAGCAATAAAAACATAAATAAAAAGTCATCATCTTATTAATAACAAACTTTTTCAATCATAAATTTGTGAGACCCCTAACTTTTCTTAAATGGTTGAACATGCTTAATTACCATAACTAAATTCTTAGAGCCATAATCTACCTTGTGATATGTTTTGGTATCATGTGACAAGCTTAAGTTTCAAATTTGGTCCAATTTGGACATTGTTTGTGCAAGTTATGCAATTTTACACACATTTTGGACTTCTATGCAATTTACCCAATCTGAGGTTTACTTGCAATTTGTCACTTGCATTATGGTACTTGAATTTATCTTATCAATCTTGAACTTTTTGAGCCATGGTACGCCTAGTTGAACTTTGGTTTGGAGGTGTTTTCTTTATGGGTATTTTAGGGTTAACCCTTTATGGATGAGCTACCTTTAGGAGATATCAACCAAGGGTTTATTTGTTTGGCTTGTAAATTCAAAAAATGGTGTCTTAGAAGGTCTACATGAATAGTTTATCAGCTTCTTGTGTGGTTTCTTTCATATCCTTAATAGTTTAAGGCCATGGATACAAGGAGAGCTACTAGGACACCTCAAGTTTTTCTTTTTCTTAATATTAAAGTTTTATATACATATCCTTAAGCACCCAAACGAAACCTTTGGTCCCCTATCTATTCTTATCTCTCCATATATCATCTTTCCCCTACTGGTAGGTGGAAGAGCTTCCCAAGGAAGAAGAAGGTGTTGATCTACTTGGTGGAAGCACCTAGGGTTTTGTTTTGCTTCCTTTAGGGTTTCTAAAGCTCCTTCTTGGTGATCTTAACATAAACAAGTAAGTATTCCCTTATTTCCTCCATTTCCTTATATGTTCTTCTTCCTCCTACCTTTCTCCAGGTTAGAACCTTGTTGTTCCATGGTAGACGTTGCTCTAGAACTCAAGAATCTACCTTTCTTGCTTCTTCTTCTAGGGTTTTGCTTCTATGTGGAGAAAAGTGCCTACATGGCCGAGTTCAGATCTAAAACTTGGGTTTTATTGCCTTTTTTGCTCAAGAAGCTTTCTGTTTGGGATCTTCCCTATTATCTAGAGGCGAGTTTTATACCCTCTTTACTTATATTGCTTACTTTAAGCTTGTTAGCTCATGTTCTTGTCTAAAAATGGTGGTTTAAGCCTTATGAAGTTAATCTACCTTGAGATTTCGAATTTTTATGGAGTTCCCTAGTTTGTTCCAGTCCTAGATGAACCTGTAAATAGGTGTATGTACTTTCTAAGGTAGACTATGATCTAGGACATGTTGATAACACAACTGATGGTGCTAAGAACCTAACAATCGATGATCCAAAGTAGGGTTTTCAAGCCATTTCCTTCACTACCACACAACTGATGGTGATACCATGCAACAACCGATGGTATTGCTATCTTGACAACTAATGATGGTGATCAAGGGTGTCAATATATGGTGACAACCAATGGTCACCCCTTAGGTCATGTTTTGGCTTAATTAGAAGCTTAATGATCAACCACTATCCTAATTATGTCAATCAATGATGACATTAGCTTAATATCGGATGGTGATTAATGAATATACTATAGATTTAATAACAAATGGTGGATCAGGTCTCCACAACATATGGTGAATTAAGAATGTAGTTGTAGCATCAATTAATCCCTAACCCAATAGTTTCTTGGGTCAAATGATTCAAGGGTTACACCTATACTCCAATTGATGGTCTTGAAATATGAACCCCATCCAATGGTTAGGATCTAACACTTCTTCATTTAATAATGTTGAATAATGGACTTGATCCAATGGTTGATATTGGATGCTTCAACATCCAATGGTTTGGATTGAAGCCTATAGTATTATATGTGAGTTCTAATAATCTGAATTTGATGGTTTCTCTCATGTGATTAATTTAAGGAGCTTGGTGGTTGATAGATGGCTTTGCTTATAATATACAACAGACGATGGGTTTTAACCCCATAATCTATGATGCCCCTTTATGTTATTAAATAAGGAATGTTTAGGATTTAAATGGTGACTCTTTCTAGATCACAATTCAATGACTTCATAGGTGGCTTATTTAAGGTGTTTAGTTATGTAAATAACCAATAGTCCTACCTTTACAACATCCAATGGTTCTGGGTGTTGTTGTGGTATGGTGATATGGGTTAAATGATGATGGAACCAATGGAGGGTTACCCTTAATATGGTAGTCTTAGCTTTGCCCTCATATGAATAGAATGGATAATGACCACATTATGTTGATATGTAACCCTAATTGGATATAACTTGTTACACTTAATCCTAATTAACTCATGTAATGGTGATTAACTATGATTAGCCTTTCTTAGTGGAATAATAGAAGAATGGTATCTCTCTTATTGTTGTATACTAGTATACTATAATTTTATGGAAACATCTTGAGTTATGCATGGATCCATAATTGAGAATGGCATGGAATGTGATGACGATGTTGAGTCTTATGTATCCAAGATTATGTGAGGATGTTGTGGGTTAAGGTTTTTGAATAAATGTTGAACTATAATTTTAATGTAACTTGCCTTGCTAAACCTAACCCTAATGCAAGTATAGAATGGTGGTTAATCATATTATCCTTTCTTGAATAATTAATATAATGATGGAATATCCTTCCTAATGATTGATTAAAACTCTTGTGTGTTAACTGGTGGTCATCATAGGTTCATGATCTATGCTTCCTTATGCTAAACTTGTATACTATAAGTATAATGATGGCCAATCATATAGCTTCCTAATATGTTGATATAATAAAGGAATGCTTTTAATTGCTAAGATACACCTACAATGTTATCATGTGAACATCTTTTAGTTCTTAAATGCAAACTATGATGAGCATGTGTATCACATGTGTGGTGATGTTTGTTGACCCTTGTTATTAGGCATAAATAGATAATGATGAACTTGCATGAAATGATATGATGGTCTTCGTGACCTTTGGGCATAATTGAGCCTTGAATGAGGTGTAATCCTCTTATGTTGACAAAGGTTGATACCATGTGATATTGTGGTAAGGATTTATATCATGTGATAGTTTGATGACAAGTATAGTCTCATCAATGGCAAGAGAATAGTATCATGTGATGTTGATGTGATGATAAGTATAGTCTCTTGATTGGTAGGTGAATACTGCCATGTGATGTTGAGATGAAAAATTATTCTCATTAGTTGTATATAGTCTGAAGTTGTTATATAACAATGTTTGCTAGATATGAATTAGGGTTTGTATGTCCACTTGTTCGATGCAACCTTAATTCACCCAATTGGGGATAACTAATCAAGTGAAACTCTAATCATGTAGTGCCTTGTGACGTAGAACCATCTTCAGTGTTAAAACTTATTGGATGGTGAAACAAGTGTTCCTAAGGGAAACACAAAGCACATATTGTTGAGTATGTGGGAGTGGAAATTTGAGGATATATCCTTGCCATCCACAATTGCATGTTGTGGAGTATGATTGTCGTCATGCCTCAAATATTGTGAAATGTGAAAGGCAACAATGTAACTGCATGTGTCTCTTATAGAACGACCATGTGTAAGCCTATTCTCTAGTGTCATGACCTGTACCAAGGGCGGACTTGTTACAACCCCAATTTTTGGGTTCAATTGGTGAGAAATGTAATTTCTCATATTTGAACAAATAATGATATAATTTGTTTTGAATAAATGAATTTCATTTACAATAGCCTTGATGATTGTGTTGTGGGCTTTATTGGCTATTGGGCCCAATAACAAGGAAATTCAATTAATTAAGAAATCGAGAAAAGAAAGATGTGGAAACCTCTAGAAGGTAAGGAACTTAATCCAAAGGTGGATTTAGTGCCACATGGATTCCTTGGGTTCCGAGGAGTCCAAAGTTGCAAAGAAAAAGAAATAAGAAAAGAAAAGATTAATTAAGTATTTCTTTATTAAGAAAGAAATTGAAAACAATGGTAAAATGTGGAAAACTAGTGAAAAGAGGTGTAATTGAGTTATTCTTGGTGGAATTTCGTATCCCAAGGATTCCTAATGATAAAAGGAATACCAAGGAGGAAAATAAAAGAGAAATAAAGAGAAATCCTCAAAAGGAAATATTTTAATAAGAAATAAAACAAGATAATGAAGAATAATGCATTTAGATGCATCTAGAAGGATAATAAGTATCCAATAAAAAGGATTTCGAAATAATAGAGTTTCTTGGGATCCAAGGAGTCCAAATGAATAAAGAGGAAAGAGAAAATACCTATAAAAGAAAATAAGAATATAATGTGAATACATTATTAATGGATTATGTGGTTTGTTAGAAAGGAAAATAGAAACTCGTGCCAATGGTTTAAAAAGCAAGAATAAAGGGGATAAATGAGAGGAATTTCAAATTCCTATCTATCCAAGAAATAAGAATATCAAAGAGGTTACGAGGAGAGAGAAGGAATACTTCTCCTTGAAGGAATATGATTCATATTTGGAAAGGGACACTTTGACTCGTGTTAAGCCAACCTATCGCTTCGTTTCCCACCCCTATCTAAAGGGGGTAGAGTCAGGGTCGAGTTTAAGAAGGACCCCATGCACCCCTCTCTCCTATTCTTCTTATTCCTCTTTTTTTGTCCTTAAACCCTAAGAGAGAAAAGCATCATAACCAGGGAGCAATTAGGGGCCAAAGAAGGGTTTTGCTGGTGGCAGGGTGTACCATGGTGCTAAAGAACAACTTGGCCATCGTGGCCATGTCCTAGAGCTCGTGCAACAGCCTCTGGATGACTGTAAGACGGCCGCAAGGTGGAGAACCAACAGGCTCAAAACGGCTTCCCCAGCCACGACTCTGCGGCATCCTCACGTGCGCAGAGGTGCGACGGAGGTAGGGGAAGCATCCCCGGTGGCCGTCGAGGTCAGGAGTAGAGAAGGGCAGCCGCAACGTGCTGCAGTTCGGCGCCAAGCTAGGCTTCCCAAGGTTGAATACAACATGGAGTGCGTTGGACCGTTTTACCCTTCCGGGTATTAAAGAGTCGGCCACTTAAGGAGGGGTAATTTCATCAATTTGACATGTTTCCCAAACCAGCGAGCTCTTTGCATGGGAACATGCCTACGTGGCAGCCTCCCATTGGCCCACAGTAAGTTATTTTGTTAAATTCGTATCTCAATAACCGTAGCTCAGATAGATGCGCATTATACATGAATTTTGCTCAGAAAAATGAGAGGAATGCAATAAAAATATATTTGAAGCCTAATTCTGATTGAAATTCGAAAAGTAATAGAAGTTGTTAGCTTTAGTGTAATAGTGATTAAGAAACCCTATTTGGATATGATTAATGCGATTAGTAGGGTTTAATTGATGGTTAAAGTTGATATTAACATGTTAATCATAATGAGATACATTAAGATAGAAAAAGATGAATTTGGCACATAATTAGTTAATTTAGAGTTTCATGTGCATGAATAAACTTTAATGGGCCTTGAAACCCTAATGTTGGCAAAATCGACTCTTAATAGCTCTAATTATTCAAAGTGGTGGATAAAGATGAGATATAATGATTCTAAGCTATTTCAAGTATTAAAGTTCCTAATTTGTGGATAAATAACCTTAATATAGAAATTAGGGTTTTTAATGAATCAAGGTAGAATTAATGATAAATAACGTTCATATGAGTATTAGAGCATAATGAACTACGAATTGATGATAAACGAGCATAATGACTTTGTCATGGGTTAAAGAGGATAAAAATGGTAGCTTTAATGAAAAGAGGCTTAATGGACTTATTTAATGGTTAATTATGCCTTAAATCTAAAACTGAGGATTAGATGTTGAGATAATTAGGGTTTGTGATCAATTGTGTTAAATTAGGGTTTAAAATAGTAAAAGATGAAGGGAAACCCTAATTGCAATGGAAACCCTAAAAGTGGACTAGAAACCCTAGGAAGCGAGCTAGATTTAATAGATCTTAATGACATGAGTAATAAAATAAAATTGTATAATTGTTTCAGGATCTTATTGAATGCTTGCTTGCCTATTGATTGATTGGATTATTTCTGTCTCACATCAACTTGATAGGTATGTGATTAATTATGGTTAATCACATTAGTTTCTCGAGGATTTTTCGAATGTTTCCTCACAATGAATGCAATCTAAATAGTTGGATGTTCATACTTGCAAAATTATAAAGTCACGACGATTATCACAATTATATTATAAGTATGTATTCTCGCACCTACATGCCACCCTGATGGATGATGCAAAGAGGTCAAGCCCAGGAGGGAAGACCCATGGGCACCATGAGTGGTGACCCCAGGCACCAAGCTCGGGAATGAGAAGGTGGTCTATGATATTGCATGACTAGAGGGCACCATGAGTGGTGACCCCAGGCACCAAGCTCGGGATTGAGAAGGTGGCCTTAAGTCAGTGGCAAAAGAAACCCTAAGGTGGGTATGCCAGGGTTAGGCCAAAAGCGGTGGAGAATGTCATACTGAAAAGTGTAAATCGTCTTGTTAAATAACTTGATTGTGACAATTAGATTGTTATCCATATGTGCAAACTTTTGGTTGTCCCCACATACCGACATATTTCGATATGCTGACCGACATTTTGTTTGTTGGCATTTTAGGTACAAGCTTGAAAAGGACAAACAGTAAAGTGGCATATGTGAAATTTATTAAGAGTTAAAGTACAAAGGAGGATTATTTAGAATAGACTCCTGATGCGGATAGATGTAGATATCCCAGTTTTGATAAAGGTATGCAAAGTTTTATTTTATACCAGTTTTCAGTTTAGTTGGTAAAATTTGTTAATTGTTATTGATTATTTGTCGAACCTTTGATCCTATTAATTGGGATAACGGCACCGACCTTTTGGTCCCTTAGGTGGGGTCACTACAATTGGTATCAGAGCATAGGTCCCTCACTTAATCCTTAATAATTAGTAAATTTTACAAATTCTGTAGAACCCAAGGAAGTTATTAGAGGATCATCTGAAAGACAGAGGTGTCTAGAAAAGGATCACAAATGGGGGCTGGCAATATTTTCCTCCGCACCGCTAGTCAGAAAATGAGGACTCCCAGATCTGTGTGACCGCCTGGCCAAAGTCTTAGGGTATGATTCAAAATAAGATACCTTTAGGACTCTCTCATCTTATTCATCCTTTCTCAACTCCAATTCTGTTAAGGACCTTAAGGATTAGGGTTTCCTCTCTTCTCCTCACCCTCTTGAGGTATGGGTAAGGTTGATAAGGATTAAGGAATCCTCCACAAAATTAATAAAAAGCATGTAAATAAGATGTCATGGACATAAACTTAATAGAGTAGGCGTAAAGGAATAGATACATGCTTAGGTCGTATGACACGAGTTGTCATTACCCTCATGAGAGACCTGAGGATAGACCTCCTTGGTAGGAGGATGAGTAGAGAGAGTTAGTCTTGGAAGTAGATACCTAGCTCATCCTCTGAGGATGATGTTAACCCTAACCCTAAGTGGAGGTTAGAGAGAGAGATGACATGATGAGTTAGATTCCATGGTTGATTGGGTGTTTGGATGGACATGCCTTGGATGCCATATGAGCCATGAGAGGTTGGATGATCTAGTACCTCTGGCGGCCCAACCCCGGTAAGGGTCGTACATGTTTGAGCAAAGGATAGCTCCTTCATGGATGAGGTTAGAGAAGAACCTATAGAAACCCTATGGGCTTATGCAAGTAGGGAATAGCTTGCACCTAGAATACGTCAGTAGTGCTGACAGTAGGATGAAACCCTGGACAAGGGATCATGATGGATGGCTTATGAGATAAGCATAAGGGGATTGGATAATCTTGAGCAAGCATAAGTTCGAGCATAGGCCTCACCCACGTAGAAGTATGCCTGTGAGTTTTATCCTTCATGGAGAGAGGACCTCTGGTAGTAAGGATGGATGTAGAGTTAGCTCTAGAGAGAGAAAGTAGGACTCAAGCAAGAAGGTTGGACAAGGGAGAGTTGAGGATGATGCAACTAAAGTGGATGGTTGTCGTTGCCTCATGTGTGATCCCTAAAGCTGATGATATCTTGGTTGACTTTAGAGGAACCAAACCCTAGAGGGAGGATGATGCTTCTGGTACCTATGGTATAAGTGATTACCTACTGGATGAGATAAAGAGTGCTTTAGACCCTGAGGAGGTTTAAGTAACCAGTTGTGAGGCTTTATACCTAGTTGGTTGTCCTGGAAGAGGACTCAACTCTGAAGTGTTGCTCGAGTAGAAGGATCATGGAAGTACATGACATATCTTGGACATGCTTGATTCGTGGTTAAGAGATTGAGCATGTAGTTGGATACCCGAAGGTGAACCTAGGGTTACTAGGCCTAAGAGGGGAGGCAGTGTATCCGATGCTCATGATGAGATTTGAGTTTCTACCATTTCGAGCATGATACTCCTCATGTGTAGAGGTAAAGGGAACCCCTTAAGTTAAGGGTATGTTTGATGAACCCCTCACAACTAAGTTGATCTAATGTTGAGGAAAGAGAACAAGTACAGTTTAATAGGTTGTCTGCTTATGCTTTAGTAGCTGTTGGGTTAGGCATGCTCATGCGAAGGTAAACCCTAAGGACGGTTGTGACCTTGTTGTCAAGAGTTGTAGTTTCCTCCCATCCTGAGAGAGGGACCCTTTGGTTGGGTGTATACCAGTTTTGTTGGAGTTAAGGTAACCTAAAGAGGTTTCATAGGATCTTGAGAAAGCTAAGTGAAAAGTACATGGTATGAGATTGAACCTAAAGACCCATAGTTAACCATCTCTAAGTGCATATGGATGTGTTACCATGGAGGTAACCGGTATGGGGCCTGACCAAGGTAGGCAGGTCACCATGATCCCTGAGAACGGATAAAAGACAACCCAAGAATGCAGAGAGAGATGATGAAGGATTGGGTAAGGTTCTAAGTTGAACATGTACTATAATAGAATCCTAAGTCTATCCTAGGGTCCAGTAAGGATAAGACCGATGGAAGAAGGAGTTGCCTAATTCCCTAGTTGCACATGACCATAGGGTCAGGAGGTAACAACTATCATTGTCTGAGGGCCATGGGTTAGGAGATTGATCACCTTCATGAACTCATGGGACCCAAAGGGCAGATGAGTAGGGCACTCTCTGGATGCATAAGGGAAAAGGGATGACCCCAAAAGTGTCGGCACCCTATAGACCTAGAGGAGATGACTAAGGATTGTGTGGTGACCCAAGTAGGTTCGAGACCAGTTTTCCATGGAAGTAACTTTGATTTCATGATGTTTGTGATGTAGAGACGTAAGTTGCACGTTTCAACTTAGTATTGAAGGTGTAATGGCGATGTGGGATGTATCATCTCTACTCTTGGAACAAGAAGAACTTTGTGTTTGGACAGCCGCCAAATGCTTATTTCCTCTTGTTATGAGAGGGAGAAATGGGACAGTACGCATGCCATACACCAAGGATAAAAGATGATGCGAGTTGGAACATTGCTACGAGGTATGAGGACAGAGATGATAACATACCTTGGAGGAGTGAATGATACATGGATGGTTTACAAACACTAAGAGGAATAATGTAGTCATCTTATGAGGATGTTTTTATCATGAGTCGTATAGGGTTGAATTCAAAAACCAAGAGGATGAGCTCAGAGTTTCTTGATGAAGACAAACTTAGAGTTTGAGATGAGATGATAAGTGGAATACATGGAGGTGTATGTTCTCAACAATACCTAACACCTAAGGATAAGAAGTGGTAATGAATGCTCTAGTTGAGATAGAGTTGCCTAGTTTAGCTGAAAGCTAGAAGAAGTTGAGGTTGTTAGGCTAACCTTAAGTTGAGAAAAAGAGATAAGTTTGGCTAACACTCAGATATAATGAGATTTGTTGAACAAGATTAGTGGTTGTTTGGTTAGCCGGCCTAGGCCTTGATGCGATAAAAGTATGGTTGTATAACCTCAGATACACTTCTTTGGAAAAGACGGTGATGAGACCCTGACTAAAGAGGTTTAGGGTTTCTGTGGAATCAATCTTAAGGAATCATGACATATAAGAAATCATGATTTTAAGATCACCATACACCGTAGTAAGTGATGGTAGTGCTTTGGATGCCTGATACATGTAGCATGTGGCCATGCAAGCTAGGAGGTGAAGGACGAACACCAGTAAACCAGTGCAGGGATATAAAGTATAAAGAGTTCCCGAGAGGGAATGGGAGTTCATCACTATGGATTTTGTGGGTCTCCCCTAGACCAAGGAAGGTCAATATGCAATATGGGTTATGGTAGATCGCCTTACATAGATGACATGAGAAAGAAGGAGTACTGTCAAGGGACATATCCAGTTGAAATACTTATAAGAGAGAAATAGTTCAACTACACCATGATGCGTGTTCAAAGTTTTTGACTACAGCCTAAAGGTTCACTCCCATGAGGTGGAAGTAGATACTTGAAGAACTGAATGTTAGTGCAGTTTAGCACCCCATACTAATAGTTAGTATGATCCAGATGATAACCTCCCATTTTGTGACGTTATCTTATTAGTTATCCTTAATTTTCCATACTCTTTCTTAGATAAATTAGATAGAATCATTAACTTTTTACTTTATTGCGGATTTACCAATAAACTAACTTTTCTTCTTTATCATTACAGAAAACACAAAAAAAAATTACAAAGACTCCACACGGTCTCAAGACCGTATGAAGACCACACGGTCCCAAGACCGTGTGAAGGTCACTCGGTCTCAAGACCGTATGAAGACCACACAATCCTAAGACCGTGTGAAGGTCACTCAGTCCCAAGACCGTATGAAGACCACACGGTCCCAAGACCGTGTCAAGGTCACTCGGTCCCAAGACCGTATGAAGACCACACGGTCCCAAGACCGTGTGAAGGTCACTCGGTCCCAAGACCGTATGAAGACCACACGGTCCCAAGACCGTATGAAGGTCACTCGGTCCCAAGACCGTATGAAGACCACACGGTCCCAAGACCGTGTGAAGGTCACTCGGTCCCAAGACCGTGTGAAGGTCACTCGGTCCCAAGACCGTATGAAGACCACACGGTCCCAAGACCGTATGAAGGTCACACGGTCCCAAGACCGTATGAAGGCCACACGGTCCCAAGACCGTGTGAAGGCCATACGATCTCAGAGACCGCATAAAGGCAAACGGTTTGAGATCCCCAAACGGTCTCAAGACCGTTTGGGCTCAACTTGAGCCTATAAATAAGACCCCAAGGGTCACTTCAAAAGGGAGATCTCTCAGACGCCCAAAGGCTGCCCCTCCAGTTCCAGAGCAATTCCATCCTTCATCCATCGCCCCGAGGCTGCCGGTTTGAGGTCCACGTCCCATCATCAAGCTACCTTCTCTCTCATCAACAAAGAAGGTGGGAAGAGAAGATCCATCATCAAGTAGCCACGAAGTGTGAAGATCGTTGCTCTCTCCACCAAGGGTTCAACCTTCCCTCCTCCATGGAGATGTCGTTCTTTCTCTCTCTTCTCACCTCCTCCTTTTCTCTTGAGATGAGCGAGTAGTCTCATTCACTAGGGTGCGGGGAGTAGCCCCGCTACCCATGTTTTCATTTCATGCAATGTAATTCAATTGTTTGCAATAGAGATACTCTCCTTTTCAGTTCAACATCAATCGTTTAATGAATGCTAGTTGCTTGATCATCAACTTGTGTTACTTATTATCTTTCGGTATGAATTGTCTATGTTTGTACCCTTAGATCTGAATATCGATTGAATGTTGGTTTTAGATGTATGTAGTCACCATATGTCTGTTTCGGTATCTAGGAGTGCTTTCATGAGTGGAGTAAACTCACCCCCATCGTTGCACTTCCATACTATGAAATGGAATCAGTTGACGTATGGAAGTGCAACCTTGGTAAGGTCGAGGAACACATTTCATGAAGGAGTAATGCAAAGCAAGTGACTATTCATTATGGAATGGCTGGCGTTGCAATACTCCACACTTCTCATAGCTAGTTTTCTGAAAGGAAGCTAGGACTACAAGATACTAACTGATTTGACTCTCTTTGCAGGTTGTTTTATTATGTTGCAGGTCTTGATCCATGTGTAGTGGTGTGAAACCCGATAACATCCTAGTGGTTTTTAATCATTGTTTACAACCTTAATTTCTACTTTCTTGCTTTACTTTCCTCGCACTTAGCTTAAAACCAAATCATTCTTTCGATCTAAATATCATTTGTTAAGTAGTTAAGTACGACTAAAACGTTTTCCATCTTGATTACATCAAGACCGTTGTCTCGAGGATTCGACCCTTAACTATACTACGATAATACTTCCGCGTGTCTTAGCATACGTGGGTGGAGATCTTACCATAGTACTAGCAAGGCTAAACTTAGGGATTCATCATCTCTAGGATTTTTAGTGGCGTTGCAAAACTCCATCAAAAATTGGCGCCGTTGTCGGGGACAACGGAACGTTTTAGCTTTTACTTAACAACTTCTTGGTTGATTAGGATTTTACACTTTTTCTTGATAACTACTCCAAATCTTCTTGATTTCTTCATTATCTTCCATTATCTTAACGTGTGATTTTCTTTCTACTCAGGTAGAAAACGTGTATGCAAACCCCGCATAGCATCAGATTCTCCCCTGAACCGGAGTACGACTCTGAGGTAGAAAGAAGTTTCCACCGAAGGATTAGACTAAATCACCAAAGAGCCAGACAAATGGCTGACGAGCAACGCCTCGTTGCGGAGAGAGTTAATGCCTCCATAGCGGCACAAAGAGCACAACTCATCGCCGACACTCGTGCTCAAGTGCAAGCCGAGATTCGAGCTGAGGAACAAGCTCGCATCCAAGCCGAGAATGCTGCTGCTCAATTAGCATTAAGAAGCAAGCAACTTCAGGATTACGCAATCCCAAAGAATTATGAAGATGATCACCCAGTCCGACCACCAATTATCAACATTCCAAACTTCGAAATCCGGACACAATGGATCCAAATCATGCAAGGCATTTCTTTCTCTGGAGGA
The DNA here is from genome assembly GCA_963693085.1 of Alisma plantago-aquatica. Lineage (NCBI taxonomy): Eukaryota > Viridiplantae > Streptophyta > Magnoliopsida > Alismatales > Alismataceae > Alisma > Alisma plantago-aquatica. The sequence goes on along the minus strand of OY856412.1, from coordinate 939,959,383 downwards.
CCGGGAGACGATTGCATGGATCATCTTAAGATATTCAAGTCACTCTGCCGACTTGTACCTCAAGCGGGAGTCGCTCTTGAAGGTATAATGTTACACCTCTTCCACTTCACCTTATCTGGGAGAGCTCTAAGCTGGTACAATGCTTTGGATAGGCATCCTATCATCACTACTTGGACTCCTTTAGAAGAAAAATTTCTTGAGAAATTCTTTCCACCCTCACTAACCTATGAGATCAGGGGACAAATTAATCACTTTGCCCAACTATCAGGAGAAACACTTGCGGAAGCCTGGGAAAGATTCAAGGAACTCCTGAGGAAGTGCCCTCACCATGGTATATCTCAAAATCAAATGATAGAAACATTCTATAGAGGAGTAAGTGATGATATAAAGCAATTTTTAGATTCCTCATCTGGAGGAAACTTTATGAGAAAGAATTATGAAGATGCTTGGAATATAGTTACGATAGGGGCCGAGAACCAATCTAATTGGGGAAGGTCATCTAATCAAACCAAGGGAGTTCTTAAAGTTTACAAAGCTGAAGAATCCATGGAACTCAAGGCTATTGAAGAAGCCCTGAAGACTATTGCTAACAAGCAACAAGCTCTTGAAACTTCTTTCGGAGAGTACGACAAGAAGAAAAGCTCTCAGGTTCAACAAGTGAAAGCTGCTACCGGAACTTGTGAAGCCTGTCATGCATCTGATCATCCCACATTATCATGTGGCCTGTTATACAATGTTATGATGGATTTAGAACCACAAGTGTCGCAATATGAACCCATTATTGAACACCCCGAGGACCAAATGCCGGAGCAAGTCAATTCTATTCACTCAATACCGGGCCAAGTGTATTACAATCCAGACAAACCCTAGCGGAGTTGACAAAAGAAAAACAGCCAACCAAAGTCACCAAGCAAAGTCAATGGATCCCTTACATCTTCGACCTGGCTCCAGATAAAGGTGATGTTGATCCGATATCCGGGGTTACCATCAAAAGATCTTCACCACGTATGGAACCCCAATCTGCCATTGAACCTTCATTTCCCAATTTCGATCAGGAAGCTTGGAAAAGTCTTTCAGACAATGAGCTCCGACTAATAATGTCACGGCTATATGCCGAAAAAGACGAGCTGGTATATATTGACGGGGATATATTGGTTATGGCAGATGCCCTCCGTGAAACCATACAGTTCAAAGGTTCCATGTCTGTAAGTGTAATGACTGCTTATCAATACTTACTCGCACGGAATCACCACACGGTCTATATGGTGTCCGCTTACATGAAGGACGATCTTTTAGGGATGAAGAACTTTGGAACAAAGGAGACACTCATCTCTTATCTCCAACATACAACTCCGAAGTTCATCATGCTACCTTTCCTTCATCAAGAGCACTGGATGTTACTGGCAACCAATCTTCATGAAGGAACAACAATAATCTACAACAGTTCCGACAGCCAGTATGATCCAGATCGGAAAGCATACACTACAACTCCAAAGACACCAACGGAGGAGGTGGCGAAGGAGTGTGCTGACAAATTACATGATCTTTTGGGTCAGCACACGCAGGCATATGACAAAGATCACTTCAAACCACCAGCCTTCTGCCACAGGTGCCCCCAGCAAATCAGAGAATCCAACGACTGCGGCTTCCACGTCCTCTTCTGGATGTATACAATTCTGGCCCTTCACAAGCCTATAGAGGACATGACAGAAGTGGACTACCACGCACTACGTGGAAAGCTCGCAGCCACCTTACTCAGAACTCATGGGGCAAATAAAGGATTAACTGAAGCCTAATGCCCTTGTCCATGCATCTCTCAACCTATCACTTTGACACTCTGTGGACAGAGTGAGTGATAAGTTAGGGGGGAGTGCACTGGACAAGGGCGAGGTATCATTCTTCTTCAACCCTTCCTTTAAGTCATACTTTTTCGCACATCATTTTCAAACTTTCTGTTCATATTTAGACTTTTTCCAGTAATTTCTTCAATAAAATAACTCTTAAGTATAACCTTCATCCTGGAAAGAATCACCCCTAGCTAAGTTAGAGATAAAGTAGTCCTCAAAAATAAATAACAAGATTAGAATACAGGCATGAATGGCATTCACAATTGGTTTTTATGCTTTTACTTCAATTCTATCTCAGACTCTTCACAGGTCAACTTCAGGGCCAAAGCAAACCGAAAACTCTCAAAGTCAAGAGGGAAATCAGGGGGAAATCCAAAATCAAGAAATCTCACGAGCGGACCACCAAATAAAAATAAGTGCATGTCAGGAACCCTAAGAACAGTTTTCTTCTTCCAATAAAAGAGGCTTGGCCGCCCAATCAAAAACCCTAACAAAAACCCACTTCCTAAGCCTGTGAGTTTCGAATAAAAGCCAGAGTGTTGAATAAAAACATGAGAGTTGTGCCACGCATAAGGACCTATATGAAGAGCCAACAAAGATCTCACCCGGCCGGTACATACAGCTGCCCTCATGAAGGCAGATGTGTCGTGCCCGGTAATGAGATCCTAAGGTTTCCTAATATATGAAAAGGCTGATAAAAGAGCTCACCCGGCCGGTACATTCAGCTGCCCTCATGAAGGCAGATGCGTCGTGCCCGATAGTGAGTCTCTAAAAAGCATAGACAAACCCTTCCCCACTTGAAGGGGGAGTTACACAATAAGCCTTTTAAGCCAGCCCTCATACCCACTCTAGTTGTCGGTAGGTTTCTCAAAAGAAGTATAAAACTGATTAGAGTCGATGACATGCACGTAATAAGAAAGGTGGTCCCAATGCGAGATTCACGATATGAAAGGAACCTGAAATCCATGCAACTCTTGATACTCGAAAGAGTTAGTGTAAGAAGAAGCCCTAATAAGACCTCGGTAGATTTCTGATCTAGAATTGAAGCAAGAGTATGGAAACCCTAATTAATTAAAATTGCCTCGCCACTGCATGCCTTAGCTCTATCTAACTTGAGGACAAGCTAGACTCTAAGTTAGGGGGGTGATAACCTCCCATTTTGTGATGTTATCTTATTAGTTATCCTTAATTTTCCATACTCTTTCTTAGATAAATTAGATAGAATCATTAACTTTTTACTTTATTGCAGATTTACCAATAAACTAACTTTTCTTCTTTATCATTACAGAAAACACAAAAAAAAATTACAAAGACTCCACACGGTCTCAAGACCGTATGAAGACCACACGGTCCCAAGACCGTGTGAAGGTCACTCGGTCTCAAGACCGTATGAAGACCACACGGTCCCAAGACCGTGTGAAGGTCACTCGGTCCCAAGACCGTATGAAGACCACACGGTCCCAAGACCGTGTGAAGGTCACTCGGTCCCAAGACCGTATGAAGACCACACGGTCCCAAGACCGTGTGAAGGTCACTCGGTCCCAAGACCGTATGAAGACCACACGGTCCCAAGACCGTATGAAGGTCACTCAGTCCCAAGACCGTATGAAGACCACACGGTCCCAAGACCGTGTGAAGGTCACTCGGTCCCAAGACCGTGTGAAGGTCACTCGGTCCCAAGACCGTGTGAAGGTCACTCGGTCCCAAGACCGTATGAAGACCACACGGGCCCAAGACCGTATGAAGGTCACACGGTCCCAAGACCGTATGAAGGCCACACGGTCCCAAGACCGTGTGAAGGCCATACGATCTCAGAGACCGCATAAAGGCAAACGGTTTGAGATCCCCAAACGGTCTCAAGACCGTTTGGGCTCAACTTGAGCCTATAAATAAGACCCCAAGGGTCACTTCAAAAGGGAGATCTCTCAGACGCCCAAAGGCTGCCCCTCCAGTTCCAGAGCAATTCCATCCTTCATCCATCGCCCCGAGGCTGCCGGTTTGAGGTCCACGTCCCATCATCAAGCTACCTTCTCTCTCATAAACAAAGAAGGTGGGAAGAGAAGATCCATCATCAAGCAGCCACGAAGTGTGAAGATCGTTGCTCTCTCCACCAAGGGTTCAACCTTCCCTCCTCCATGGAGATGTTGTTGGATAAATTGGACATTATGATAAATCCCTTTGTTTCGATGATGACAAACATTCCATTCTTGTTGATCTAACGTGCTACTTGAGTGTTGCAGGAATAAGGTGGATGACAAAGCTCTAGGGAATCTATATGCTTGAATGATTGTAAATGTCAAGAAATGTAATCAATTGTAAACTTGTACAAATATATAATGTACAAGTACTTAGACTTCATGTAAATCAAGCGTTAGATCTTCCCTAGCTAAACACCACACTTAGTCATGTCATCCCCTTCAATAGTGTCACATATGCACACTCGTACACACACTTAGTGCCTTAATTGAAAGATTGAAATAGGGTCAATCTCGGTCGACAAACTCCTCGACCGAGACACTCTCGGTCGACAAACTTCTCGACCGAGAAAGACCTAAGTAGCCGTTAGACACAGCTGACAAGGTAGTTGGCAGTTGCAAATGAACGTTGATCCAGAGAGCCTGTCGGTCGACAAAACTTCGACCGAGTAGGTATCTCGGTCGACAATTTGTCGACCGAGATGGACTCTGACAGCAACTGCAGAATAAAGCAACTAGCCGTTACTAATGCACCTAACTTATACCTAACGGCTAGTTAAGCACTTAGAACCCCCTAGAAAGTGTCTAGAACGTCCTTAAGCACTTGTAGGTCATTCCTATAAATAGGACATGCCTTAGGACACCTAAATACACATAAGCTACACTTGTGCTACACTTGAGCTTGAATACTCATTGGCAATCTGTTTTGAGCAATAGAGCAATTCCAACATTGGCTATTCATTCCCATTGCTCTAATTTCGTGTCCTATAGGCTAGCATCTCCTTTCCACAGCACTTACACTTCTACACTCATTGGTTAGGAGATCAATACGCTTGATATAGGCAAATCAAGCCTTATGCTTAAAAGGATAAGTTGTAATTTCTATTTTCCTTCTTGTTCCTTTTATTCTTTGTATTCTCCTTGCTACTCCTAGGGTTGGAGGCTGCGGATTGGAGAAGGTTCTTCTCGGAAGAGAAGGTGGACTTCAAGCTACTTCAAGAAGGCTATCGCAACGGGAAGCTACTTCAAGAAGGCTATTGCAACGGGAAGCTACTTCAGGAGGAAGGCTGCTTCAAGGTTGGAGCAATTACTTCTAGGTGAAGGCTGCTTCAAGGTTGGTGCGATTACTTCTAGGTGAAGGCTGCTTGAAGGGTTTAGGGAGAGAATTGTAATTTTATGTAAAGTCCTTGCGAGGTAATAAAATTAAATTCTTTCCAAATCCCGGTTGGGTAAGCAACCGGGTAGTGGACTGACAACTTTAGTATTTGCTAAAGTTGGAACCACTCTAAATCCTTGTCCCCTTGTCCAATATTTTGTGGTTGGTTGTTTGAGTTCAATAATTGTTAAAATTGTTTTAAAACTCTATTCACTCCCTCTAGTGTTTTTCACTTGGTATCAGAGCAGGCTTCAAGGAACCCTAACCAGATCTTGAAGAATGGAGGGTAATGGTGATTACAATCACAACAAAAGGTGCTGCTTGGACAAAACTACAACATGTTGCAATTGGTGCTTAGGAACAAGCCACACAACAACTAGATGCCCATGGAGATCAAATAAGGAAGATGAGCACAAAGATTGTCTTATTGCTACAACTAGTGAAGAAGAAGAAGAAGAGGTAAGTCTTTTTGATTTATCTAAAGAAGAACTAGTTGCTAGTCTTGAAGAAACACATATTAAATATGTTGAGTGCAAGATGAAATTAAAGAAATCTATTAAAGCAAATGATGAGTTAAATGCTAGACTTCTTGCTCTTACATCTGAAAATGAAGACTTATATGCTAAATTAAATGATCTTGGTTTTGAAAAAGATAGCATTATTTCTGAAAATCATACTTTGAAATCATCTCTAAGTAGTAGTAATGTGAAGATTTTTACTCTAGAAACAAATTATGATATTCTATCTCAAGAAAAGGTTGGATTACTTGCAAAGTTAAATGATCTTCAAAAACAACCTGTCTTGTGTACACATCTAGATTATGATAATATAGTGAAAGAAAGGAAGTCTTTATCATCTAATCTAGATCAAGCAAAACTAGATATTAAGAAAAGAATGGATGAGATTGCTAAGTTGCACCAAGAAGTTAGTAGGTTAAGCAACAATGGAATCCTTGATAAAATATTGGATGATTCCTATCATCAAATTGGGAGAAGAGGACTAGGTTACAAGCCTAAGGGGAAATCTTATCAACAACCTAGTTGGAGAAAGACATGAGAACATCAATCTATATATGTACCTAAAGGAACAAATACATTTGTACCAAAGAACAACCTAGAACAAAACCATAGAAAAAGACTTGAGGTTGATTCTATATGTTGCCATTATTGCTTACGTCTTGGACACTACTCTTTTTCATGCCCATACAAGAAAAAGGATGTTGAGTTGGTATGGGTTCCAAAACCCCCAAATTGAATTGATTAGACTAAGTTGAGATATGACCGAAGACTCTAAATTGCATATCCTTATGTCTATCTCAACTTAACATAAAGAGATACAAAATGATTCAAGTAACTAAAATTTCTAACTTGAAAATTTATCTCAATTAAGGTCCTCAAAACTTAAAGATTTGAATATGAATGTTACTTTGATATTCATATGCTTTATATCAACTAAAACTGATTTTTAAATTGCATAATTGAATTAAATATAGTCTATATTTTACTTGGAATCAATAAATAGTTCTGAAGATAATACAGAAACCTTGTCGGTCGAGAAATCTTCGACCGAGCAGTCAGTCGGTCGAGAAATCTTCGACCGAACAGGTCACTATTTTCAGTCTGCAGTAACATTGCTGAATAATTTGATTGATCAAGTGGCTATCTATTTGCTGTTAATGACTGTTTTACATGCAAAACAAGTTGAAGATCATTTTTGAATATAAATGATATCATTTCTATTGATCCTCTAAATAAGGAAAAACTGAAAATCATGTTTAGAAATCACTATTTTATAATGTTTTACATGATTTTTTAAGCATCTCCTGGTCTATCTATATAGAAATCATGTGTTATGACATTTAGTTTAAATGATCACAATCACTGTATTTCATGGAATTATCATTTTATTGTTCTATCATTACATCATGGATATGCTTTCACTATTTTATCATTCAGCTCATAAAGATGATGCTATGTTACATAGAACAAATAGATAATGATTATTGTATGTGTGGATCCTTGATGATACATAAAATAACTTTAAGGTTTGCAAAACATAAAATAAAGAATTTCTCAATTGGTATCTATAAGAAATTGAGATATCATTCATGCCTTCAAGGATATATGTCTTTTCTTGAAGAATCACATGATTAATATGAACAGAAATAGGACTTGATTTATGCACTCATAGTAAAAAGGACATCATTCATAATAAGTTTTATTCAAAGTAATTTAATTGATATCTCTTTAAGTTACCTGCAAAATTTATACTTCACATGTGAAATCTGCAGATTTTTGCCTCTTGGTTGAAATAAAATTTAGCCAAGGGGCGCTATGGTCGTAGTCAAGGACGACCTAAAATAAGCTTTGACAAAATGCTTATTTGGACATCATTTTATTATACTTAATCTTAGTATACTTTTGATAAAGGTCAAAACCAAAATTTAAAATCATCTATGACCTTAGAAGCTTTAAATTGCTTTAATGGTAAGATTAAGGGGGAGCTCATACAAACAAATTTGATTATTTGATTAAAAAAAAAGATTTTGAAGCTTGTTACGACCTTAGTACTTTTACTCTTGGTTATGAAGACATCTATGAATTTCATAAAAATGATATATCTTAAAGGAACTCTCTAAACAAATCGGGATTAACATCCCTTGAATTTGGATGGAGACATTTTTTAAAGGATTCTCATTTGACTTTTAGGGCTTACCATCCCTTGATAGATGAGAAATCAATATATAATCTTAAGGGAATCTCATGTCATTTCAAGGCTTAACACCCTTTGCAAATGATTGAGAAACAAATTGTGGCTAAATTAGACAAAAATAATATTAATCCATGTTTCTATAGAATATCTATTTAAGGGGGAGCATAGTATCAAATTAAGGGGGAGAAGAAATATACAATATTCAACTTGGATATCTTTTTGAAATGACAAAGGGGGAGAAAGAATATAAAATCAAACATATAAATGAGTTTCATAACATCTTGGCCAGCACTCACTTGCAAAACAAGAATGGCTACAAAAGGTAATCTTCAGGTATGAAACTCACATGCTTTATATTTCCTTATTTCATATTTAGGAAATGTTTGTCATCTTCAAAAAGGGGGAGATTGTTGGATAAATTGGACATTATGATAAATCCCTTTGTTTCGATGATGACAAACATTCCATTCTTGTTGATCTAACGTGCTACTTGAGTGTTGCAGGAATAAGGTGGATGACAAAGCTCTAGGGAATCTATATGCTTGAATGATTGTAAATGTCATGAAATGTAATCAATTGTAAACTTGTACAAATATATAATGTACAAGTACTTAGACTTCATGTAAATCAAGCGTTAGATCTTCCCTAGCTAAACACCACACTTAGTCATGTCATCCCCTTCAATAGTGTCACATATGCACACTCGTACACACACTTAGTGCCTTAATTGAAAGATTGAAACAGGGTCAATCTCGGTCGACAAACTCCTCGACCGAGACACTCTCGGTCAACAAACTTCTCAACCAAGAAAGACCTAAGTAGCCGTTAGACACAGCTGACAAGGTAGTTTGCAGTTGCAAATGAACGTTGATCCAGAGAGCCTGTTGGTCGACAAAACTTCGACCGAGTAGGTATCTCGGTCGACAATTTGTCGACCGAGATGGACTCTGACAGCAACTGCAGAATAAAGCAACTAGCCGTTACTAATGCATCTAACTTATACCTAACGGCTAGTTAAGCACTTAGAACCCCCTAGAAATTGTCTAGAACGTCCTTAAGCACTTGTAGGTCATTCCTATAAATAGGAAATGCCTTAGGACACCTAAATACACCTAAGCTACACTTGTGCTACACTTGAGCTTGAATACTCATTGGCAATCTGTTTTGAGCAATAGAGCAATTCCAACATTGGCTATTCATTCCCATTGCTCTAATTTCGTGTCCTATAGGCTAGCATCTCCTTTCCACAACACTTACACTTCTACACTCATTGGTTAGGAGATCAATACGCTTGATATAGGCAAATCAAGCCTTGTGCTTAAAAGGATAAGTTGTAATTTATATTTTCCTTCTTGTTCCTTTTATTCTTTGTATTCTCCTTGCTACTCCTAGGGTTGGAGGCTGCGGATTGGAGAAGGTTCTTCTCGGAAGAGAAGGTGGACTTCAAGCTACTTCAAGAAGGCTATCGCAACAGGAAGCTACTTAAAGAAGGCTATTGCAACGGGAAGCTACTTCAGGAGGAAGGCTGCTTCAAGGTTGGTGCAATTACTTCTAGGTGAAGGCTGCTTCAAGGTTGGTGCGATTACTTCTAGGTGAAGGCTGCTTGAAGGGTTTAGGGAGAGAATTGTAATTTTATGTAAAGTCCTTGCGAGGTAATAAAATTAAATTCTTTCCAAATCCCGGTTGGGTAAGCAACCGGGTAGTGGACTGACAACTTTAGTATTTGCTAAAGTTGGAACCACTCTAAATCCTTGTCCCCTTGTCCAATATTTTGTGGTTGGTTGTTTGAGTTCAATAATTGTTAAAATTATTTTAAAACTCTATTCACCCCCCCTCTAGTGTTTTTCAGATGTCGTTCTTTCTCTCTCTTCTCACCTCCTCCTTTGCTCTTGAGATGAGCGAGTAGTCTCATTCACTAGGGTGCGGGGAGTAGCCCCGCTACCCATGTTTTCATTTCATGCAATGTAATTCAATTGTTTGCAATAGAGATACTCTCCTTTTCAGTTCAACATCAATCGTTTAATGAATGCTAGTTGCTTGATCATCAACTTGTGTTACTTATTATCTTTCGGTATGAATTGTCTATGTTTGTACCCTTAGATCTGAATATCGATTGAATGTTGGTTTTAGATGTATGTAGTCACCATATGTCTGTTTCGGTATCTAGGAGTGCTTTCATGAGTGGAGTAAACTCACCCCCATCGTTGCACTTCCATACTATGAAATGGAATCAGTTGACGTATGGAAGTGAAACCTTGGTAAGGTCGAGGAACACATTTCATGAAGGAGTAATGCAAAGCAAGTGACTATTCATTATGGAATGGCTGGCATTGCAATACTCCATACTTCTCGTAGCTAGTTTTCTGAAAGGAAACTAGGACTACAAGATACTAACTGATTTGACTCTCTTTGCAGGTGGTTTTATTATGTTGCATGTCTTGATCCATGTGTAGTGGTGTGAAACCCGATAACATCCTAGTGGTTTTTAATCATTGTTTACAACCTTAATTTCTACTTTCTTGCTTTACTTTCCTCGCACTTAGCTTAAAACCAAATCAAACTTTCGATCTAAATATCAATTGTTAAGTACGAATAAAACGTTTTCCATCTTGATTACATCAAGACCGTTGTCCCGAGGATTCGACCCTTAACTATACTATGATAAGACTTCCGCATGTCTTAGCATACGTGGGTGGAGATCTTACCATAGTACTAGCAAGACTAAACTTAGGGATTCATCATCTCTAGGATTTTTAGTGGCGTTGCAAAACTCCATCACCAGACTAGAGGGTCTGATGAGAGCATGTGTACTCATTCAGGGTGATACAGAGAGACAGTTCTTAAGATGTGACATTAACCACCATAGCCTTTATCGGGATGAAAGAAGTTCTAGAAGGAGGTTGTATCGGTCACCACTTCATTAAGATGATGTTGGTGAAGGAGGCCTCGCGAAGGTCAAAAAAGAACCATAGTGTATGTAGATGAAGTTGCTTTGATCGTGCAATGGCTGAGTGAGAGGCCAGTGGTGACATGAGTTGCAAGCTGATGCAAAGTAGACTGACATGCAGTTCACTGTGGGAGAATATGTGATGTGAAAATATGACCCCTCTAAGCTACAACTGAGAAAGATGAGTCCCCGATATATGGGTCCATTTGAGATGGATTGGTGGATATGGTTGTGTTTAGCCTTGCCCCTCATGATAACATGATGTGTAATGTGTTCCATGAGTCCGATCTAGAGCACTATGTGAGATACCCAAGCCATGTGCTGAGCCTTGAACCTATTCAGCTTTTGAGAGACGGAAATGTCCTGAGTCACCTATGAGGGTATGATATACCAAGGTAAGAAAGAACTCAGATGGAAGAATATGAGACGATGAAGGTTCTTGGGAAGCACCATAGAAAGGGTAAAGCCACATGGGAGCCTTGATGGACATAAGAAAGGCTTATCCTAAATTGTTCATTTGCTTGATGGAATTTTGAGGGCAAAATTCTTATAAGAGGGGAAGGATGTTACAACCCCAATTTTTGGGTTCAATTGGTGAGAAATGTAATTTATCATATTTGAACAAATAATGATATAATTTGTTTTGAATAAATGAATTTCATTTACAATAGCCTTGATGATTGTGTTGTGGGCTTTATTGGCTATTGGGACCAATAACAAGGAAATTCAATTAATTAAGAAATCGAGAAAAGAAAGATGTGGAAACATCTAGAAGGAAAGGAACTTAATCCAAAGGTGGATTTCGTGTCACATGGGTTCCTTTGGTTCCGAGGAGTCCAAAGTTGCAAAGAAAAAGCAATAAGAAAAGAAAAGATTAATTAAGTATTTCTTTGTTAAGAAAGAAATTGAAAACAATGGTAAAATGTGGAAAACCAGTGAAAAGAGGTGTAATTGAGTTATTCTTGGTGGAATTTCGTATCCCAAGGATTCCTAATGATAAAAGGAATACCAATGAGGAAAATAAAAGAGAAATAAAGAGAAATCCTCAAAAGGAAATATTTTAATAAGAAATAAAACAAGATAATGAAGAATAATGCATTTAGATGCATCTAGAAGGATAAGTATCCAATAAAAAGGATTTCAAAATAATAAAGTTTCTTTGGATCCAAGGAGTCCCAATGAAGAAAGAGGAAAGAGAAAATACCTATAAAAGAAAATAAGAATATAATGTGAATACATTATTAATGGATTATGTGGTTTGTTAAAAAGGAAAATAGAAACTCGTGCCAATGGTTTAAAAAGCAAGAATAAAGGGGATAAATGAGAGGAATTTCGAATTCCTATCTATCCAAGAAATAAGAATATCAAAGAGGTTACGAGGAGAGAGAAGGAATACTTATCCTTGAAGGAATATGATTCCTATTTGGAAAGGGACACTTTGACTCGTGTTAAGCCAACCTATGGCTTCGTTTCCCACCCCTATATAAAGGGGGTAGAGTTAGGGTCGAGTTCAAGAAGGACCCCATGCACCCCTCTCTCCTATTCTTCTTCTTCCTCATTTTTTTGTCTTTAAACCATAAGAGAGAAAAGCGGCATAACTAGGGAGCAATTAGGGGCCAACGAAGGGTTCTGCTGGTAGCTGGGTGTACCACGGTGCTAAAGAACAACTTGGCCATCGTGGTCGTGTCCTAGAGCTCACGCAACAACCTATGGATGGCTGCAAGACGGCCGCAAGGTGGAGAACCAGCATGCTCAAAACGGCTGCCCCAGCCACGACCCCACAACATCCTCACGTGCGCAGAGGAGCGACACAGGTAGGGGAAGCATCCCCGATGGTCGCCGAGGTCAGGAGTGGAGAAGGGCAGCCGCAACCTACTGCAGTTCGGCGCCAAGCTAGGCTTCCCGAGGTTGAAGACAACCTAGAGTGTGTTGGACCATTTTACCCTTCCGGGTATTAAAGAGCCGGCCACTTAAGGAGGGGTAGTTTCGTCAATTCAAAATGTTTCCCAAACCAGTGAGCTCTTTGCATGGGAACATGCCTACGTGGCAGACTCCCATTGGCCCACAGTAAGTTATTTTTGTTAAATTCGTATCTCAATAACCGTAGCTCGGATAGATGTGCATTATACATGAATTTTGCTCAAAAAAATGAGAGGAATGCAATAAAAATATATTTGAAGCCTAATTATGATTGAAATTCGAAAAGTAATGGAAGTTGTTAACTTTAGTGTAATAGTGATTAAGAAACCCTATTTGGATATGATTAATGTGATTAGTAGGGTTTAATTGATGGTTAAAGTTGATATTAACCTATTAATCATAATGAGATACATTAAGATAAAAAAAGATGAATTTGGCACGTAATTAGTTAATTTAGAGTTTCATGTGCATGAATAAACTTTAATGGGCCTTGAAACCCTAATGTTGGCAAAATCAACTCTTAATAGCTCTAATTATTCAAAGTGGTGGATAAAGATGAGATATAATGATTCTAAGATATTTTGAGTATTAAAGTTCCTAATTTGTGGAAAAATAACCTTAATATAGAAATTAGGGTTTTTTTTAATGAATCAAGGTAGCATTAATGATAAATAATGTTCATATGAGTATTAGAGCATAATGAACTATGAATTGATGATAAATGAGCATAATGACTTTGTCATGGGTTAAAGAGGATAAAAATGGTAGCTTTAATGAAAAGAGGCTTAATGGACTTATTTAATGGTTAATTATGCCTTAAATTTGAAACTGAGGATTGGATGTTGAGATAATTAGGGTTTGTGATCAATTGCATTAAATTAGGGTTTAAAATAGTAAAAGATGACGGGAAACCCTAATTGCAATGGAAACCCTAATAGTGGACTAGAAACCCTAGGAAGCGAGCTAGATTTAATAGATCTTAATGACATGAGTAATAAAAGAAAATTGTATAATTGTTTCAGGATCTTATTGAATGCTTGCTTGCCTATTGGTTGATTGGATTATTTCTATCTCACATCAACTTGACAGGTATGTGGTTAATTATGGTTAATCACATTAGTTTCCCAAGGATTTTTTGAATGTTTCCTCGCATTGAATGTAATCTAAATAGTTGGATGTTCATACTTGCAAAATTATAAAGTCACTACGATTATCACAATTATATTATAAGTATGTATTCTCGCACCTACATGCCACCTTGATGGATGATGCAAAGAGGTCAAGCCCAGGAGGGAAGACCCATGGGCACCATGAGTGGTGACCCTAGGCACCAAGCTCGGGAGTGAGAAGGTGGCCTATGATATTGCATGACTAGAGGGCACCATGAGTGGTGACCCCATGCACCAAGCTCGAGATTGAGAAGGTGGCCTTAAGTCAGTGGCAAAAGAAACCCTAAGGTGGGTATGCCAGGGTTAGGGCAAAAGTGGAGGAGAATGCATACTAAAATGTATAAATTGTCTTGTTAAATAACTTGATTGTGACAATTAGATTGTTATCCATATGTGTAAACTTTTGGTTGTCCCCACATACCGGCATATTTCGATATGCTGACCGATGTTTTGTTTGTCGGCGTTTTAGGTACAAGTTTGAAAAGGACAAACAGTAAAGTGGCATATGTGAAATTTATTAAGAGTTAAAGTACAAAAGAGGAATAGTTAGAATAGACTCCTGATGCGGATAGATGTAGATATCCCAATTTTGATAAAGGTATGCAAAGTTTTATTTTATACCGGTTTTCAGTTTAGTTGGTAAAATTTGTTTATTGTTATTGATTATTTGTCAAACCTTTGATCCTATTAATTGGGATAACGACACCGACCTTTTGGTCTCCCTTAATTGGGGGTTACCGAGAGGCGGGGTCGTTACAGGACTAGTTGTTAGCAGCTTGACTATATGTCATTGTAGTGGTAGCATTGATTGATATGTCACTACCTTTTTACTCATACTGATCGAGGGGGAGAGATCTTAGGATACTGGCACTCCTAGATCTTGCACGGAACCAAATAGCCCTTCGCAGGGGTCCGTTGGAATTTGGTTGGTACAACTCAAACTCCCCAGGGTATAATAAAAGTTATAATACAACCATATATCATATATGTTTAGGGTTAAACACGATGTTCCATATTGGATGACAACCCGTGTTTGATTTTCTTACATAGATATGATGTATAGAACAATAAGAGATGATAGATATGCTTATGTTGTAGTTATTCTCATGTTGTAATCATGCTTATGTTGTCAGATATATTGACACTGATAGTTAAGATGATGCTACTAGCTATGTTTAATATTGCTAGCCATGCCTTTGTAATTTGAAATGCTTAAACTACCAAACATGCTTATGCAGTTAGTTGTGCTTATGATGTTAGCTCTACTTATGATGTAGACTTGTTCACTTTATTAAACATGCCAACATTGATAGTCATTTTATGCTACTAGATTTCTTATGCTACTAGATTGTTATTAGATGCAATCTGATAAAACTTGAGTAGATATGTTTGAGAAGAAATGGATTTATATGATACCTATATATACATTGATAATTGTACTTGTTGCTAAGCTTATTTGCTTAACCCATTTATCATGCTTGAACTGTTCATTATGCTCGATTGATTACTAAATACTCCAATTGCTCAATTATTTACTATTTGAACTGAAGTAATCAATATCTATTGGAGAGAGTTATATCTCTCATTGGTACTGGGTTTCACCTCGTGGGCCACCACATCTTTTTAGGTGATCGACAATATTTGTAGAAGAACTATGATAACAAGGAGAAACTGAGGTGATGAACCCTAGAGATAGTTGTTAGTTGTCTAGTATGTCCTAGAGTCGTCCATGTACTCTTGGGTCTGGGTGAAAAGTTTTTATATGATGTTTCGATTGAATCGAGTTTTCAATAGCATGTATATGCTTGTTCAAATGATAAATGTGGAAATGTTTCTTATGTAATATGTATATGTGGTGGTTAAGGCCATGAAACAATTATAAGAGATTCTTGGTATAATATGAATACAAACAAGTTGTTGGGCTCTTGTGTAATAGTTCAGAGCATGATGGTTATGTTGAAATAGGTTTTAATTTACCCTATTTTCTGGGTTTGTGTTTAATTAATGAGTAATCATGTTTTGTATTTTGAGTAATCTCATTTAGTGTAATGGGTTCTCACAAGTTGATATCAGATCTTTAGGTTCCCTGAGTCTACAAGGACATTAGGACTTAGGACTAGGATGATGTCAAAGTTAGGAATATGACATAAAACATGGTGCATACTGCCTACTCTCAGTACTTGGATGCCCTGTCCAGGTATTCAGGTATTGAAGAAAAGTTAAATATGGAACTCTTAGATTGTTATCTTTCTAATTAATCTAATAAAGTAGTCATTTTGAGATAATTTAAAGAGAATAACAAATCAGAAATTATGGTGCAGAGATCTCAATCTTACCCTAAAGAAGATGAGAATTACATCATAACCTATCAAAACTTGAATATTTGGTAACTATAAGAGAAAGATACAACACCATGAAACCTAAATCTGGATACATATAAGCTAAAGAGGAGTTCGTGAAGATGTAATTCAATAATATAATAAAGTAAAAGACAGATAAGTATGTGCTAATAAAGTGATTCATGGTATGAAATTCACATAAGATGGAGAGGACTCCTATGTAAGTATAATATGAGAAGATGAATGAGAACAATGCCAGATCAATAAAGTGGAACCTAACAAGGAGAAATATAGAGAAACTGAGGTGATGAACCCTAGAGATAGTTGTTAGTTGTCTAGTATGTCCTAGAGTCGTCCATGTACTCTCGGGTCTGGGTGAAAAGTTTTTATACGATGTTTCGATTGAATTGAGTTTTCAATAGCATGTTATATGCTTGTTCAAATGATAAATGTGGAAATGTTTATTATGTAATATGTATATGTGGTGGTTAAGGCCATGAAACAATTATAAGAGATTCTTGGTATAATATGAATACAAGCAAGTTGTTGGGCTCTTGTGTAATATTTCAGAGCATGATGGTTATGTTGAAATCGGTTTTAATTTACCCTATTTTCTGGGTTTGTGTTTAATTAATGAGTACTCATGTTTTGTATTTTGAGTAATCTCATTTAGTGTAATGGGTTCTCACGAGTTGATATCAGAGCTTTAGGTTCCCTGAGTCTACAAGGACATTAGGACTTAGGACTAGGATGATGTCAAAGTTAGGAATATGACATAAAACATGGTGCATACTGCCTACTCTCAGTACTTGGATGCCCTGTCCAGGTATTCAGGTATTGAAGAAAAGTTAAATATGGAACTCTTATATTTTTATCTTTCTAATTAATCTAATCAAGTAGTCATTTTGAGATAATTTAAAGAGAATAACGAACCAGAAATATGGTGCAGAGATCTCAATCTTACCCTAAAGAAGATGAGAATTACATCATAACCTATCAAAACTTGAATATTTGGTAACTATAAGAGAAAGATACAACAACATGAAACCTAAATCTGGATACATATAAGATAAAGAGGAGTTCCTGAAGATGTAATTCAATAATATAATAAAGTAAAAGACAGATAAGTATGTGCTAATAAAGTGATTCATGGTATGAAATTCACATAAGATGGAGAGGACTCCTGTGTAAGTATAATATGAGAAGATGAATGAGAACAATGCCAGATCAATAAAGTGGAACCTAAGTTAATCTCAAACCAACCTATGTGTGTAAGAAGTGCTATTGTACAATCTTCATGACATATGAAAGAAATTAAGGGAGATGATCCTTGTCTAATGAATAAAATATGGAATATGATGATCTATTCATTGATAAGTGGTTTATAAACATGATAACATGAAAGGACATACATATGAATGATGAAGATTTAATGAGAAAGGAGAAATGAGATGTGATAATCTTAATAATTCCTTTGCTGATGGCAGGGAACCCAAGCTTTAATAGGTAAAATGATACATAAAAAGTGTAACCTTCATGGGAAAATAGAATTGGTTACCCTTTTGCTAGTGACCCCTGGACAATGGTGCTTTGATGTGGGAAGTGTGTTTCCCTTTATGTTCTTTCTTTTTTAGGTGTAGCCTCCAATTGGATCTCATGCCATTTGGTAGACGTGGATTTGCTATAATCCTGGGATGGATATCTTGATATGATGTGTGTGTTAGCCTTGGACTATGGTTCCAAAATCTCTATGTTTTGTAATGAGCATGCTTTTTGATCCCTCCAAGAGTTAAGGGGTCCTCCTATATATTCATAGATGGTTATGATGTTGAGGAAGTGGATGAAACTAGGTTATGAGTTCTTTATAACAGATGTGGTGGATAACAAGGTAATGAATCCTAGTATCCAGAGTGTACCAGTGATATATGAGTTAAAGATATCTATTAGAGAACAATCATGTGTTCCTCTCCATTAGAGAGAGAGAGAGAGTTGATGTTGATCCTCCAAGTGTTGTTTGGGAAAACAAGAGTGATTCTATGATGTTGTGTAGACCTGTCAAACGGGTGGGTGGGTTGGGTTTGGGTTGGGTCGTTGCGGGTTTGGGTCTCGCGGGTGCGGGTCAAAAAGACGCGATTCTAAATGGGTGGAAGAAAGATAAATCCAAACCCGACCCAGCGGGTTGCGGGTTGCCCGTGGGTGCCCATATAAAATTAAAAAAAATTATCATGCTAATGTTTGTTTACATAAAATATGGCACAAAACAATCACATTGACATGTAAACCTTTTTCATTTGTCCAATTTTTTTCTATAAGAACTAAGAATAGCATCAAACAAAAATACACCCATGGGCAGAGATGCTACATGCTAGTAAAGAAAAACCTCCGACTGGCTGAATTAATTACCAGTATTGTATAGATGCTAGAACGACAAATATAATGCATATTTTAGAAACTTAACTCAAAAGCATACATCTTTTAAATAGCGAGGACCACCTATACCAAACAACTAAACATTAATTGAACCACGTATATTATGAAGGAGGCATCCAAATGAGATGGGGTATAAATCGGAGAACTGAAAAAAGACTAAACTTTGGCATGTTCCAAACAACAACTCCACATTCTTTTATTATGCAGTATGAAGATGACAACCAATAACTCGACGCCCTTTTTAATTTTCAATATGAAGATGATACAACCAACAACTCCACACCCTTTTAATTTGTAGTATGACGATGACACAACCTTATTTATGCCTCCCATTCTCACAAAATAATACAAAAGAATAAATTTTACAAACTATTTAATGAGTAAAAAATATTATAAACCAATCTATGTGTTTTGTTAACTTGGTTGTGGTTTAAAATTTGAGATAAGAGTACAAGACATATTTAATATTACCTATTACTAGACTTCAAAAAAAAATATATATTACCTATTACTACCAAGTGGTAGTGGCTTGGATGCAAATGCACGCAAGCGGCAAGTTTCATATATGCAACATGTGTATATTTTTTTACTGATAACTAAATCTTATATAATTATTTTTATTAATAAAACCAGTGTAATAAAGCGGGTCACCCGCGGGTGCCCGCGGATTGCCCATGAAACCCGCTAGTTAAACGGGTGGGTATGGGTCTGGGTGTTTTCCAGCGGGTGGTAAATTTTAGGACCCAAACCCAACTTAAACGGGTCGACCCATGGGCACCTGCGGATTTTGACCCAGTTTGACAGGTCTAATGTTGTGTATGGTCTATTGATAGTTGGGCAAGAACACTATCAAGGATAGATGGTTTGTTGATCAGCAACCATGTATTACTGTGATCCTATAAGATAAAGCATCAAAATATCAATGAATAAGAGTAAGAGTGGATGACATAAGTTACATTACCATGATGAGTTTAGGGTTACGCCATTTAGCCTAACTAATGTATCAATAGAATTCATAAATAACAAGAACAAAGTGCTCAGGTCATGTCTCATAAGTGTCACAAGGTTTGAATGATGACATCTCAAAGTATTTCAAAAATGGTCAGTAGCATGGTTAACATCTTTGCTAAATATTAAGAGTGTTGAAGCTACTATACTTATGTGTGACAAGTTCAACAAGAGTGAGTTGGGGGTTAACTAGATTACCCTCTTGGAGTTATGGTACATCTGCTAAGTGAGTTGTGTGGATCCTAGTAAGATGAAGATAATTTCATTGCCCTACCCCTAACAAGGTCAATCAGGAAGTTATATTTGATTATGGTTGCAGAAAACTATGTGATTCTTCAAATGGACAGATGGATAGTCCATCATTAAGATTATTGGAGAATCCTCTAAGAAAGCCTTATAGTTCTTGACAATTAGGGGATGCTCACTTGAATGATTAAGTTGCAAATTACAACAACTATCAAAGGAACATAGAGATGAACTTTTTAAAGTTACATATGATAAGAGATACATGATGTTTCATGTTTGGTAAGATGTAGCAAGCATGGCCTCTGAGTTATGTGTGATACAACATATAGTATAGTCCAGGATGACAATTAGAGTCCCAAGTTGAAAGGTACTACTAGACCTCTGCATGCGACATAACAATTCTTATGTTGAACCAAGGTGACACATGCAAGAGTTGAGGGAGAATAATATGTCTTCTATGAAAATGATGTGAAATCATCATGAGATAAAAGTAACCATGTGGAATATTGAGAATGAGGTGCACGATAAGTATCCGTCTTTGTCCACCTTGGATTTCGGGGGTGAAATCCCTATTAGGGGTTTAGGGTTGTGAGACCCCTAACCTTGCTTGAATGGTTGAAAATTCTTAATTACCATAATTGAATGCTTATAACCATAATATAACCTTATGATAGGTTTTGGTATCATGTGACCAACTTTAGTTTCAAATTTGGTCCAATTTGGACACTATTTCTGCAAGTTATGCAATTTTACGCACATTTTGGACTTTTATGTAATTTATCCAAATCTAAGGTTTTACTTGAAATTTGTCACTTTAATTATGGTCCTTTAATGTTCTATTATCATTCTTGATCTTTTTGATCCATGGTGTGCCTACTTGAACCTTAGTTTGGAGGTGTTTTCTTCAAAGGTATTTTAGGGTTTACCCCTTTATGGATGAGCTACCTTTACGAGTTATCAACCAAGGGTTTATTTGTTTGGCTTGGAATTTTAGGGTTTACACCTTTATGGATGAGCTACCTTTAGGAGTTTTCAACCAAGAGTTTATTTGTTTGGCTTGGAAATTCAACAAACGGTGTCTAAGAAGGTCTCCATGAACGGTGGGGCAGCTGCTTGTGTGGCTGCTTGTATATCCTTAACAGTTTAAGGCCATGGACACATGGAGAGCTACTATGAAACCTAAAGTTTTTGTTTTTATTTATCCTAAAGTTTTATATACTTATCCTTAAGCACCCAAATGAAACCCTTGGTCCCATATATGTTCTAATCTCACCAGATCTCATCTTTCCCCTACTGGTAGGCAGAAGATCTGCCCAAGGAAGAAGAAGGTGTTGATCTACTTGGTGGAAGCACCTAGGATTTTTTTTTGCTTCCTTTAGGGTTTCTAAAGCTCCTTCTTGGTGATCTTGACCTAAAAAAGTAAGTATCTTCTTCTTTCCTTTGTTCCCTTCTTTGTTCTTCTTCGTAATACCTTTCTCCAGGTCGGAACCTTGCTTTTCCATGGTAGAAGTTGCTCTAGAACTCAAGAATCTACCTTTCTTGCTTCTTCTTCTAGAGTTTTGCTTCTTTGTGGATAAAAGTGCCTACTTAGCTGAGTTCAGATCTCAAACATGGGTTTTGTTGCCTTCTTTACTCGAGAATCTTGATGTTTGGGATCTGCCCTACTCTCTAGAGGTGAGTTTTATAACCCTCTTTACTTATATTGCTTACTTTAAGCTTGATAGCTCACAGTCTTGCCTAAAAATGGTGGTTTAAGCCTTATGAAGTTAATCTTGCTTGAGATTTCGAATTTTTATGGTGTTCCCTATTCTGTTACAGTCCTAGATGAACAAGTAAACATGTGTACGCCCTTTCTAAGGTAGAATGTGATCTAGGATAGGTTGATAGCACAAATGATGGTGCTAAGCACCTAACAATCTATGATCCAAATTAGAGTTTTGAAGTTATATCCTTCACTACCACACAACCGATGGTGATACCATGCAGCAATCAATGATGTTGCTATCTTGACAACCGATGGTGGTGATCAAGGGTGTCAATCTATGGTGATAACCAATGGTCACCCCTTAGGTCAGGTTCTGGCTTAATTAGAAGCTTAATGATCAACCACTAAGTATCCTAATGATGTCAATCAATGATGACATTAGCTTAATATCCGATGGTGATCAATGAATCTAGTGCTGATCTAACAACCAATGGTGACTTAATGGTCACAGCTGATGGTGGACCAGGTCTCCGCAACTGATGGTGAGTTAATAATGCAGTTGTAGCATCAATTAAACCCTAACCCAATAGTTTCTTGGTTCAAATGATTCAAGGGTTAGACCTATACTCCAATTGATGGTCTTGAAATATGAACCCCATCCAATGGTTAGGATCTAACACTTCTTCATCTTATAATGTTGAATAATGGACTTGATCCAGTGGTTGAGATTGGATGCTTCAATCTCCAATGGTTTTGTTTGAAGCCTATAGTATTATATGTGAGTTCTATTAATATGAATTTGATGGTTTCCCTCATGTAGTTAATTTAAGGAGCTTGATGGTTAATATGATGGCTTTCTTATAGTATACAACTGAAGATGGGTTTTAACCCCATAATATATGGTGCCCCTTTACGTTATTAAATAATTAAGGATTTTTTTGGGTTTAAATGGTGACTCTTTATGGATCACAATTCAATGACTTCATAGGTTTCTTATTTAAGGTGTTTACTTATGTATACTATAAGTATACATAATGATGGAATATCCTTCCAAGGTTGCTTATTTAATGATGTATACTATAAGTATACATAATGACTTCATAGGTAGCTTATTTAATGATGGAATATCCTTCCTAATGATTAATTAAAACTCTTGTGTGTTAACTGGTGGTCATAATAACTTCACAATCTATGCTTCCTTATGCTAAACTTGTATATTATAAGTATAGTGATGGCCAATCATATAGCTTCCTTATATGTTGATATAATAAAGGAATCCTTTAAATTGCTAAGATACTCCTGCAATGTTATCATGTGAACAACTTTTAGTTTTATAATGCAAATTATGCTTAGCATGTGTATCACGTGTGTGGTGATTTTTTTGATCCTTGTTATAAGGCATAAATAGATAATAATGAACTTGCATGAAATGATATGATGGCCTTAATGACCTTTGGGCATAACTAAGCCCTGAATGAGGTGTAATCCTATTATGTTGACAAAGGTTCATACCATGTGATATATATTGTGCTAAGGAATTATATCATGTGATAGTATGATGACAAACATAGTCTCATAAATGGCAAGAGAATAGTATCATGTGATGATGATGTGATGATAAGTATAGTCTCTTGATTGGTAGGTGAATACTTCCATGTGATGTTGAGATGAGAAATTATGTCTCATATGTTTTATATTTTCTGAAGTTGTTATATAGCAATGTTTGCTAGATATGAATTAGGGTTTGTATGTCCATTTGTTTGATAAAGCCTTAATTCACCCAATTGGAGATAACTAATCAAGTGAAACTCTAATCATGTAGTGCCTTGTGTTGTAGAACTATCTTCAGTGTCAGAACTTGTTGGATGGTGAAATGAGTATTCCTACGGAAAACTAGGAGTGCATACGGTTGAGTATGTGGGGGTGGCAAGTTGAGGATATATCCTTATCATCCACAATTGTAGGTTATGGAGGATGACTAGGGTCATGCCTCAAATATTGTGAAATGTGAAAGACAATAGTATAATTGCATGTGCCTCTTATAGAACAGTCATGTGTGAGCATGTCCGCTAGTGTCATGATATGTACCAAGCATGGACTAGTTGTTAGCAACTTGACTATATGTCGTTGTAGTGGTAGCATTGACTAATATGTCACTACCTTTTTACTCATATTGATCGAGGGGGAGAGATCTTAGGATACCAATACTCCTAGATCTTGCAAGGAACTGAATAGCCCTTCGCAGGGGTCGGTTGGACTTTGGGTGGTACAACTCAAACTCCCCAGGGCATAATAAAAGATGTAATACAGCCATATAACATATCTGTTTAGGGTTAGACATGACGCTCCATATTGGATGACAACTCATGTTTGCTTTTCTTACATAGATATGATGTATAGAACAATAAGATATGATAGATATGCTTGTGTTGTAGTTATGCTCATGTTGCAAACATGCTGATGTTGTCAGATATACTGACACTGATAGTTAAGATGATGCTACTATCTATGTTTAATATTGCTAGCCATGCCTTTGTAATTAGAAATGCTTAAACTGCCAAAAATGCTTATGCAGTTAGTTGTGCTTATGATGTTAGCTCTACTTATGATGTAGACTTGTTCACTTTATTAAACATGCCAACATTAATAGTCATGTTATGCTACTAGATTTCTTATGCTACTAGATTGTTATTAGATGTAATATGATGAAACTTGAGTAGATATCTTTGAGAAGATGGATTCATTTATTACCTATATATACATTGATAATTGTACTTGTTGCTAATCTTATTTTATTAACATGTTTAGCATGCTTGAACTGTTCAATATGCTCAATTGATTATGAAATACTCCAACTACTCAGTTATTTACTGTTTAATATGATGTAATCAATATATGTTGGAGAGAATTATATCTCTCGTTGGGACTGGGTCTCACCTCGTGAGTCACCACATATTTTTAGGTGATCGACAATAGTGGTAGCAGAACTATGATAACAAGGAGAAATTGAGGTGATGAACCCTAGAGATAGTAGTTAGTTATCTAGTATGTCCTAGAGTCATCCCTGTACTCTCAGGTCCTGATGAAAAGTTTCTATACGATGTTTCGATTGAATCGAGTTTTCAATATTATGTTATATGCTTGTTCAAATGATAAATGTGGAAATGTTTCTTGTGTAATATGTATATGTGGTGGCTGAGGCCATGGAACAATTACAAGAGATTCTTGGTATAATATGAATACAAGCAAGTTATTGGGCTCTTGTGTAATATTTTAGAGCATGATGGTTATGTTGAAATTGGTTTTAATTTACACTATTTTTTGGGTTGGTGTTTAATTAATGAGTAACCATGTTTTGTGTTTTGAGTAATCTTGTTTAGTGTAATGGGTCCTCACAAAAATTATAGAGAGTTCATGTACTCTTGTTAGTATTATAGGTATAATGTTTAGCACACAATTTGAGTAGGAAGTAAGCTAACTGACTAGCATGAGTTTCACAACCATTTTAAGTAGGTAAGAAGGAATTATCCAGGAAGAAATGAGTATTTTTTGAGTTAGGATAGACATTACCTTTCCCCTCCCTCAAACAACGTGTCAAAGTCCAAATGAATGCAAGGTTGATAATTAAAATGCACAACATGAGATTCAAACTGGGGTCCCCCGGGGAGGACAAGTTATGTTGAACCACCTGCACTACACTGACCAGATTGGAAGAAGCTAGTATCGTTTATCCTCATACACACAAGGAAATATAAGAGTTAGGAGTGAAAATTATATTAACATCAAATTATAAAAACTTGACAAACAAACTTTTTCAACAACTGGTCATGGAAACCATGTGCTCTGTATGCTTGCGGAGCGTAACAATGTAAAGGAAAATAAATATCAATTTTAACAATGCTTACAATATGTAAAGATCAAATGACATAGGTGCAGACAACAACTGATAAAAGAAGCAAATTATTCAACTCAAATGAGTAATAACTCTAGCCCTATGTGTCATGAGGTTGTACCCCACACAATGCTAAATTTTTGGGCTGGTAGGATCTCTTTAGTGTGATTGCTTTTGATTCTCGTTCTATTACTATGTCTTCTTTGTAGGGTGTGGCAGCTCCTACTATGCAGCCTCTCCTTGATGGTACCTTTGAGGCTGTAGTTTAGAGGAGGTTAGTAAAAGACATAGGGGATTTGAGAGATGGAAGGGAAATGGTGAGTTGATGTCACTAGTGGACGTAGAGTCTCTGTGGTGAGGCACACATGAGAGGTCCTTAAAATAGCACCAGATTGCCAAGATATGAAGTCCCTGCTGAAGTGTCCTTCATGGCACCTTTTTGCTACAACATCCTCTATGGAAATTGGTTGTCATCATTGTCTAGTTTATGGTGTGTTTATTCCAGAGCATATTTATGGAGCATCCTTGTCTGAGTGTCTCGATGGTGGCTCCTTGCTTTCTATGTGACATCTTCTATTATTGGATGTTGGATTGGGGTCATGGACAAACATGAGGTCAGGTTGCTAGGGTTGCGAGGGAGGAAGTGGCACTACTCAATTGTGGGTTTATAAGGGTCTCACTGATTCTGACAACCTAATATTTTTCTTATGTGAAACATCCCCACTAAAACCCATTAAGTCGTGACCCATTTAACCCACTTTATTTGGGTCCAATCATGTATAGAATTAGGATTGAGTAGATATGGGTTAATGGGGATAACTGCCATCCCTAGAAGCACTAAATGTTGTATTTTATAAGTTTTTATGTTGTTCATAAATCATCAATTTGTGTGTGGGTTATATAAAACTTGTATTATGCTACAAAAAATTTCTCAAAACTATTGCTCTGTATTTATTTTCAGAACTTGTAAATGTTTCCATCCAAAAATCATGTTACTTCCAGAAGATTCTTACTAGCATGTACCTAAACTCAATTCCTCCTTTTTATCACAACAAGTGAGTGATAAATTAGATATAGTTTTTTATCAAGAAATCAAAGGGGAAAATCCTCTATTACTCGAACTACTTCAAAGCAGGGTTTGTATAACAAAGTTATGTAAATTTTGGAACGACAACAACGGGGTAACCCCATTTTACCCAAAAACTCCTTGATGTGTGGTATGGAGGTAGATTAGTGATATTTTTTTAAGGATTCCAACTTGGGTCACTTCATTGGTGGCCCTTTATCCTAACCACCCAACCATTCTTTCCCCCACTTTAATCACGTTGATGTCATATTCTTTTCCTCGTATTTTTGTATTCTTCTTAATCATGCGATGAAATGTTCATCTGATATATAATTCTCCCTTTCAATAATTGTTATATGCGGTGATGAATGATATAAATCATATATATACATACATATATATAATATCATATATATGCTAAATTACATGCATGTTTAGATCAAAATAGATGCAAATATTCATATGAATTGGATATATACTACCACACACGAATGGGTGTGTTAGTATGCCTAACACCTTCCCAACATGTAAGTATGACACCTTACATTATATATCACAAGGATATACACCTTTCTAGCATGGTTTCCAAGGTTGTCTTATAGTTTCTAGGTTTTCCTACATAAACATGGTAGTGGCTTCTTTTTTTCTTATCATTTTTCTCACAAGTGCATAAGAACATGTCTCCTCTATTTTGGTGTCTCTGACTCACCCTAAGGGAAAGTCTTAACAAGAAGTTACATAATTTCAAGGTATGTAAGGTCAAATTATATAATCAACTAAGTTATATGATTAAAATATGACTTATAATTTTCATAAGTAAAGTATTTTATGGTTACATCTGTTGAGCACTTTTGCAATGAAAAATTTATTTGACCCACGATTGCCATGAATCTTGGAAAACTGAGAGAATGTAATACTTATTCCCTAATGAACACATATATCAATCAGTAATAGAGTATTTGATGACCATCCATATGTTTAAACAATTGTCAACTTGTTGACACCCAAGGAAAACCTAAATCCATAGGGATAAACATTGACATGATCTGTAAATACTCCCCAATACCACTAGACAAACTAGTCCATGCACTATTGATCCAACCCTATTTTAGGGTTCCATCTTGTGTCTTTTTGCATCTTAATCACATCTAAACATGTCAAATTGCAAGTTAGTTCCCTCAATATGCATATTTTTTCCAAATGCACTTATGGACATTCTTTGCATGTTTTTCAAGTACTTGGACCACGCCTTGGATGGACGAGAGAGAAGGAAGGTGTTCTAGGATTCCTCCACCCATGGAGGGGTCCAAAGGTGGCCCCAGATCTCCCACAACTTACCCCTAGTGGCCAAGAGTCGACCCAAGCAAAGAAGTCCATCGATCTCAAAGAATGAAGTACAAAGTGTTGTTGAAGACCCCATCATGACTGTGGTGCCAAGAAACAGTTGTGCTGACAAATGCCAAAATCATAATAGCATCACAAGTTTTGACAAGCTACAAAAACACCAATAGAACGTATGTGCTAGCTAGTGTAGTCGTGCCAAGGACCCCCAAAATGGTCATGCCAGCCAGCACGGCTGTGGTGCCAAAGATCAGAACATGCGAGCTGAAGAGAATGACCTCCAGCCAAGTCACCCAACATAGCCTTTCTACCCAGCATGGTCATGCTACCTATCCCCCACCACGACTGTGTTGCCCAGCATAGCCATTCTACCAGCCTTCGTTTCCCCACATTCATATTCTAACTTTGCCTCCACCCAGAACAGTCATTCCCTACCACCACGGTCATTCTACATCTCACCTACCATGATCGTGCTGCCACCCAAAACCCTACTTTTCTACACCATTTTCCCCATTCCCCCCACTCACCCTAGTGCTTTCCCACCACATATATATACCTATGTGGTGGCTATATCATGAAGGTTAGCTAAGGGTTAGCCAAGGTTAGCATTCATTACAACCATCCCTTACATTGAATGAGCTCTCACCTACCTTCATTCACCCCTACTCCATTTCCACCTTCCCTTACCTAAAAAACCGAGTTTTCTAGGGTTTCCACCAAAAAACCCCATACTTCCATGCCATCCATCCACCTTAGAGGAGAGACTTTGTAATAGAGCATCTAGGAGGTGAAGGAGGAGTCTTCATCACATTCTATGGCCCCAGACTCCTCTACTCCTTCTTCTTTCTCCTTTTTCTTATTTTATGTCTAGCTAAGCCCCCATGGTGGGATGTTTGGGGGTAAAATGATACTTGGATACCATGTTGGGGGAACTTAACTTGTAAAACTCTATATTTTTTTCATTCCATTATGATTGCTTTCCACTTATATATTACTTCCCATGTTTCTACTTGTTGTTTGTGCCTAAAAATACGAATTGCTTGTGGTTTTATGCTTGAAACCACCTAATTCTAGGCAAAGATAGCATATGTGATGCTATTTTGGGATTTGCTACTAGGTCCAACTAGTGGATCCCTAGCTAGAACCCCATCTTCCCACACATATATCCCTTCTCCAACTCCTAGATGTGAGATCTAAGTAGCTAGTATTGGATTGCTGAGTGTAATTGCCTAGGAGTTTGATAAAAGCTAGATGATGAGTAATGTGAGGTGAAATACCCTTACCTCTACTCTTGCTTCCTACCTTTGGCTTCAAATTACACTAAACATTTGTATCATAGAAACCTAGATTAGTAAAATCCAATTGAAATTCTACCTAACCTTGGTCCAATTAAGCCTTGTAAGGCTAGATATGGTGTGAAAGGGTGTAGTTCCCCTTCACACACTCTATTATATCCATGTCCAACCAATAGGATAGAGTGATTTCCTTACATTTAAATACTTTTTTGGCTTAGAAATATAGAATGACCGGTTAGGTTTTTCATGAGATGTCCCCCCAACTAATACCTTAGTATCATTCCCCGAAAGGTCCACTCTTCCCATAAGTTGCTTAAAACCTATCTTGCTTTCTTATTAGTTCATGATGGCTTACTTGCTTAATTTAATTGTTATTTAGATTAACTGTTTATTCTCAGTATTTAATCCTTGATAGTATATCTAGTGCTACTTTATGTTTGTTTAATCTAGTTAGTGGTAGTTTAGAGTTATAATCACTTTAGTGCCTTTATTGCTAGTCTAGTGTAGTTTTATGCTTTTGCTTAAGTTGTTGCCTTCTTTGTTAATTTGAATTGCTTTTTTAGGATTAACTTAGGGTTTTTCTTGTCTTGTCTTCCTTTCTTGTTCAATTGCTTACATCATAGTGTAATCAACCCAAATCAAGATTAAACCCTAAAAATCGTACTCTCCGCTTTAGGAATGTAGCCACACTAACCTAGCTCTAGTGCTCCCTCTCCCTGCAGATCGACCCTTATCTTGCCACTTGCCTATACTACAACATGACCTTGTGCGCTTGTAGGTAAAGTGTGATTGGTCTAAGTGAGTGTGTTAGACTAGGTCCTTATAAATTTCTAAATATCCACATGTGTTTACCTGGGGTGTGCATCCAATCAAGATTTAATTAATTTGTGTGTACCCTAGGAAAATCACACTAATTATCTCCGAATTTCCCTATGTATACTATAAAGAAAAATATTTCAATAATATTAATATCAATTACACAATCAATTATTTTGAGGTTACTCCTCCATGCATTTACCATTTTTAAAGCTTATGAAACATTTATTCTTGAATTGAAAAAGAAGGCGGAAGATTGAGATGGACAACCCAAAGTGAACATAGAGTGTGGCACATAATCAACTATCTTCATGTAACTTATACTACTTTATATACTTGTACATATATTGTGAAACATTTCTCATTGAAATGAGATAAACATGTTTTTTTCATAGTTACATCATAAAATTCAAAATTATAGATGTTTGAAATCATATAAAATCTATTTTGTTAAACAAAAATGTAGAAAAAAATTATAGGTTTGACTACATAACTAAATGAAATAGATATGAATATATTTACAATCTCTACTATTAATAAATACCGCAATACACATGTGACTCTATATGATGAATTTTTGTAATGTTGCATGTCAATTGTTATGATATTTCAAATGAAAATAGTGGAAAAGGTAAAATGTAAGCATGTGTTTTTCACTTAAAACTGCACGTATCCTATCCTTCTACTATTGGATATCAAAGGATGCATTCTACAATAAAGTAGCATGTCATTGTATTTATATATTCCCTTCAGACATGAGGACAAAAAATTATGGTTCTTTTAAGATGACACAAGCATTTCATTTTGAATATAATGTATGCATTGCATCCTAAATTTTGATTATTAGCCTTAGGATTTTTGTGACATTTACCCACATGGATAGAGATATTCTGAAGATTTTCATCTTTTAAAGTGTCAAATTTGATCCCACCAAGAATCACATAAAAGGTTGATGTCTTAGAATATAGATATGTATACTAAATACACCAACTTGCAAAAGGAGATCACCATAGTGCAAGTTTTTTACAATACAATATTTTATTTTATACATCTTTTCAATTAAAATATTGCTATTATTTATGTATAAAATCTCCAGAGACACGCATTAAAACAATTATCATTAAATCACTATGGTATGAACATGTATATGTAGAAACAATACATCACTACACTTACACTCATGATTCATTATATCAACATATTATAATTAACTTATGTAACATAAATGTACTTCTACTCACCTTTACCTTTTACTCGAACCCTGGGTCATTTATTCATCATGCCCACTAGTAGCATGCAAAGACTCTTCTATTCTGCTACATAGGTCATACTTCTTAAAATTAATAGCTTGGATTTGTGCCAAACAATGTTTATTACTAGGAAGTCAAACAACATTTTTGGAGTTTCATTTAGCTATTAAGTTGGCTAAATTGTTGCCTTCTTTGTAAGTACAGTTAATTTTGATGTCGGGTAACAAATGCATATTTTTTCTTGTAAATTTGAAGATGTTTGTATACTAGATGATGATCTCTTTCTTGCCCAAGCATTTACATAATAGTGAGTCTCAGAAGATAAGTGTCTTTTTCAATCATCATTCTTTTGTAAGCTTCACTCCCTCTAAAATATCATAGAGTTCTGATTCCAATACATCATCTCCTTCCAATTGTATTCATCTATCTTGGACCAAGCACAAGTTGAGTCTCTAAAATGGTTAAGGTACTTGAAGTAGATTATAAGCAACATCCACATTTATTTTAATCTAGTCAAGCTATGGTTGGTTCCAACTCCTATTGCTCCATCTTCCCCATTGAGGCATTTGAGACTAGTTCTTTTCCATTGTGTATGCACATGCTATAAGATTTACATCCTCCTTCACATTATTGTTGAACCAAGTTTTATGAATCTTCTTTCCTTAAAATATATCGCAGTTCCTTTCCCTTTATACCTCCCATGTCATTATAGCACACTGGGGACCTCCTACAGGGGTGATGTGATGCTCATCCCAATCTTTTTGATCAACGTTGTCTATGAAGTCTTGTTTTACAACCATAGGAAATATTGTTATTCTAGTATTTATTTGGTTCATCACAATCTTTTATTTCATGAATTTTTTTAAGGTTCTTTTAATAATTGCATGCATCTTTCATCATCTTCATACTTTGTTCAAAATGTTCAACAATCATCATTAGCTTCCCATGGAACAATGTCTAGATGAGCACTTAAATGCACTTTGCTACCTGTAGTTTTCATACATGTTGCTATTTTCCCATATTTTTTGTGCATCCTTGAATAATAATCATGCATAAGATAGTAACGTGCTAAATTCCCCACTAATACCCCTTTTAATAACAACTTTTTCTCCCCAATCTTTTTATTAGGTGGCAGTGTGTGTAGAATGTTGTGAGCATTTTTGGTCGAACAAGTGTTTGATGAAATCTTCATCCAATATGCCTTCACCAGTTACCATACTAATGACTTTAAGGTTTTCCAAGCTTTTGGGTATAGTACTACCATCATTGTTCCCTAGCATAAAACCACATACATGTACATCTTTCCAAGCTAGAGTTTATTATTCATTTATCATGCATGTCCTCATATTAGACTTTTGTGAATGTTGTTTTTGCTTGATGAAATTCCATAGCATTGACTCATTCCTTTTCCTTGAGTTGTGGTTGTACTTTGTGTGTGTGGTTGTAATTTGCGTGCATGATTGTACTATACATGCATGACCTTGTACTAGCGAACATCACACTTGTCTATGTAGTCCCAACATGCCTTATCTAGTCAAGCATCATCTTTATTTTGTGAATTTGATGGCTAATCCTAATATTGCCTGGGTGCAAATGCCTTTGACCATGAAACTCTACTAGTGCCTCTCTTATCAACATTGTCTCCCTAGATAAACCTTCTCACCATCATGTCTATCTCACAACACACTAAGATGGAAATGTGTGTTGTTTGCAACGTGTAGATAGAAATGGAGCACATCATCGATTTAGCCAAAGTCATCTGACATGCCATGAAAAGTGTCTTTTTGGTACAATTGTCATCTTTACCTTAATTTTTATGATCACTTATGATATGTTTTCCCATGTACTTGATCGTGATTGATAGGGAATTCTAAGTTCTTGCCTAGGTTAGCAGTGATAGGGATATCGACATGCCTTGAAATCTTTCTCTAGAGAGGTCTTGCCATTATAACATCCCAGGATTTGAGACCTAAAAATGATCTTAAGAGGAATGATTGGATTATCTACATCACCAAGGTGCGCCTCTTTTTCTAGGATCCCATCACTAAGAACTCTAAAGTTAAGTGTGATCATCTTGGAGTAGTACTAGGATGGGTGAACAGTCACGAAGTTGATCCCAACTTGTGCGTGAGTGAGAAAAAAGTGCACAATAAAGGCTAGTGGTGGTATGTGGACCCAGCCGTAATTCCTAAAACTCTACTACACCCTTGTACAGTGGGCCCTAACATTAGAAATGGTATTAGAGCCAATTCCCTTCAGTTGGTGGGGCCCACATGGGCTTGTAGCATGGCAATCTTTGAGTTGTGTGGTCCAGACATGTTGGAATGGGCTACCCGAGTTCATGGAGCCTGGAATTTGCCAGCTACCTATTTCATGGTTTTAATTTGCAGATCCTACTTTGGAAACAGAAAAACCCACTTGAGTGTCTAGGCATGTTGGAAAGGGATATCTGAGTTGATGGATCCACCCTTGCACTGATAGCCGTGATCAGGAGTTGGGTGTACATGGGCCATTTGGGTCTATACTGAAATGGGGAAAGATTATGAAGCCATATAGTTGAACCTTGACAAGGACATTAGAGTCTAAGTGGGGGAGATTGTAACATCTCAAGTTGTGTGGCCTAAGATAAAATGATTTTAAAAGTATTGATTAGACTACCCATATCACATAGGTGCACCTCCTTTTCAGGGAGCCCATCTCTAAGAACTCTAAAGTTAAGTGTGCTCAGCTTGGAGTACTACTAGGATGGGTGACCAGTTGGGAAGCTGATCCCAGCTTGTGTGTGAGTGAGGACAAAGTGCACATTTAAGACTAGTGGTGGTCTGTGGGGCTGGTAATCATTCTCGAAACTCTACTAAACCCTTGGGTAGTGGGCCCAGACGTTACACCCATGTTTTTAGAGAAGTAAATAATGAATTTCTCCTACGATAGTTGTTGTCTAGAGGCCTTTCTGAATCTCTAGATACACTTTAATTTTGTTGAAACTTGTTTGGTGCAGGCTCCTAAGAAAAAAAACATGTATTGTGTGCAAACATGGCATGTAGGACTTGCGGCCCATCTTTTCGGGACCTATCTTTTGATCAACATAAATTCCAACCATAAGAGAGAAATCCTAAATCTAATCCACAAATAGAAACAAAACACCTCATTGTCATCAAACACTATTAACACAATATATAAAATATACTA
The DNA here is from genome assembly GCA_963693085.1 of Alisma plantago-aquatica. Classification (NCBI taxonomy): domain Eukaryota; kingdom Viridiplantae; phylum Streptophyta; class Magnoliopsida; order Alismatales; family Alismataceae; genus Alisma; species Alisma plantago-aquatica. The sequence goes on along the minus strand of OY856412.1, from coordinate 939,924,860 downwards.
AATAAAATTTTCATTTTTCTTTCTCATTGAACATCATACGCTAATGTCACATTACCAAATAAATTAATTCATTCTATTAAAATAGAATCAAATTGTATCCCTCGTATGCACTCCAGTTTACATCAGATACATGTACATGAAACAACAAACTCATTATATTATTCATCCTACAAAATAGAGTGTGCATGGAAATTCTAATCTACATTATTCTATTTATATCTTATTTGTCACGACCTCTCTGTTGGATAGTATTATACCTAAAAATAGTTGAAACAACCTTAGGAGACTCATATAGATCCACAGGTGAGTGAATATTGTTGACCTAGAGGTTATACATTGTCCATATTTTGATAATGACTCAACCATTCCATTCATATATATCTAATATGTGTATTCAAGATTGATCTTAGGTTTTAGGTACATTAAAAGGATCAATTTACACAAGCCTTATCTTGTCAAAGTTCAAGTCAAAAGCAATGCAAGTGTGTTAATAAGGAAATCCCTTCAAACGACCTTAGAAGAATTTTGTAATCACTTGTATTAATGATATGACTTGTAACTAAGATGAGAAAAATATGTGGGACACTTAGTACCAAGTTTTAAAAACTTTTTATTCAAATTAGAAAATTGATCACAGACTGTTGATCGGCCAAGTTTCAATCTCGAACGATCCCATGGATTGATTTTCTTATGATATGCATCGGTCAAGTTGTGTATTCACAGAACTCGACCAAATGACTTACTGACCAAATGTGATTTTGGCTAATCGATCGAGTTTCCAAGGAAAAACTCAATTAAAACTCGATCGAATGTACTGTACAGAAAATGCAGAAAAAGTAATTCTAACCATTGTTGACTTGTTTGGACAAAAATAGACCCATTGCCTTGAGCAAAAATGGCTATATTTCGGCCCTAAGTGTTCCCCAACTCAAGGGAGCACCCCATCTATAAATAGGACCCCTTGGAGTTCATTCCAAGTTTTCTCATTCACTACATTCAAGGTTCTTGATATAGTTGAGTGTGCTACTACTCCTTGAGCCCCTTTTTCTCTCTAGTTTGCATACCATTTTGTGATTTGTGAATGAGTTAGGATTATTATAAGAGAGCTCCACCTTTGTGCATGTAAAGCTCTCAATCTTCCACTACTTCCCTATCCCCTTCTCTCATGATGAAAAGATGAAGCAAGCTCCATCAAGTGAAGAAGGAGCTATAGACGGTCCTCTTCAAGGATGTTGAAGAGGTGGTGATCTTCTCCAAGTGAAGGAGAAGGAAAAGGCTAAAGATCCAAGAGGAGAAGCAAAGTCCTTCAAGGCAGAAGACTTGAGCTTGAGTGGGTAAGACCTTGGTGAAGGCTGAAGACTCAAGCTAAGTGGGTAAGTTCCTTGTTAAGGTGGAGATCTCCTTGTGGTTGGATGGGTAAGTTCTTTGGTGGTCTATTGTTGTAAATCTCTGTGGTAATATAATAGAGAAAAGCACTTGCAAAGTTCTAGAGGTTGACCTCTCTAGGTAGTGGACTGACTCACTTCTAGTTTGAAGTGTGGAACCACTCTACATCTCTTTTGTCAAGTGCTTGCTATCAATCTCTCTCATCCTTGTTGTGCTTGTTAGATAGGACCTCAAATTGCCATTATTCTTTTGCTCCTAATTAATATAATTTGAAGGTCTAATATGTTTTGTGAGAAATTTTGTAGCTCTATTCACCTCCCCTCTAGAGTCCTTAGATCCAAAAAGTGGTATTACAGCCAAGGATCTTCTCCAACAATCTCCCACAAGATGAGAAGATGGGCGACAACCTACTTGGTTCACTCAACCTAGTGGGAGGCTTCTCCATGCGCCCTCCGGTCTTTGACGACACCAATTTCCTCTATTAGAAGAGACGGATGTAGTTCTACATTCAAGGGATGAACTTTGATGTGTGGAAGGTGATGGTCACACCTTATAAAGAGACAACTGGAGTTGTTGCAACATAGAGTGAAGTTGCTCTCAAGGAGGCTCAACTCAATGCAAAGGCAATTAGCATCCTCTATGCATCCCTCATTCCCACGGAGTTCAATCGGATCTCATCTTAGGACACCACCTATGAGATTTGGGGCAAGATGTGCATCACATATGAAGGCACAAAGAAAGTCAAGGAGACAAAGATCTACATGTTGAACAACCTCCTAAAGAACTTCAAGATGGGAAAGAAAGAAAGCATTGTGAAGATGTATTCAAGGCTCAATGTCATCATCAATGGGCTGGCTTCATTGGGCAACACTTTGGATAGAGGTGTCATCAACTCAAAGATCTTGAGAACTCTTCCAAGAGATGGGAGTCAAATGTCACCTCCATTAAATAAGTGAGGAGCCTTTGTGACATCCCAACTGAAGAACTAATTGGCAATCTTCAAGCCCATGAGCCTAGACTTGACAAGCAAGAAGAAGAAGCTAAGCAAGAAGAGAAGGAAGCCAAGAAGATCAAAGATAGTGCTTTCAAAGCACAAGTGGAGCTTGTCAACCTTCAACAATAACTTGCTTGTTGGACTTCTCCCTCCTCCTCTATTGAAGATGAAGGTCCTAGTGAGCATGAAGCCAACTACATCAAGGGCAAGAACTTCAAGGGAAAGCAAGCCTTCTTCTCCTCTACTCCGAGATGCTACAAGTGTGGTCAAAAGGGGCACTACAAGAGTGAATGTCCAAAGTAGAGAAAGTCTCACCATACGAGAAGCTCAAGGAAAGAAGAGGATTACAAGAAGGAGAGCAAGCACAAGAAGAATGATAAGAAGGAGAAGAGACATAAGAATGCAACTCATGTGGCTTGGGAAGCTTCATCTTCAAGCAGCTCTAGCTCCAAAGAAGATGGATAGTGCCACCTTGCTCTCATGGCCTCTACAAGTGAAGACATTGGTGAGGTAAGTGAGGCAAGTGAGGTAATTTTGCATGAATTACCTAAAGAAGCTATTATTGACATGCTTGTTACTACCCGTTCTTATTTTGCTAAATACAAATATAAAAGAAAATGGTTAGGAAAAATTATTGATGATCTTTATGCTAAGCTTGAAATTTTGGAATTGAATGAGAAAACCAACCTTGAGAGTATTGATAATTTTCAAAGGAAATACCTTGACCTTGAACTTCACTACAATGGGGTTGAAGTTGAGAATCTTAAGAACATTAAAAATTTTAAGGAAGAAAACCAAATTTCCTAAAAGAACTTGAATTGCTTAAATATGAAAATGCTAGGTTGCTTAGTCAAGTAAATGATATATCTTATAGGCATTTATTTCCTAGTGTTAATGTTGCTTCTATCTCTCATGAAAAGGATCATATCTTACTAAAGCTTTATGTCTTGAGCTGATCTTGTACATGCTACGGATGACATATCTAGTTTATCTTCTACTATTGTTTCTTTGAATGATGATAACCATAGATTGAGAGCATCCATGTAGAAATTCCTCAAAGGGAAGAACTCCCTAAATGAAATCCTTGATCATTCTAATAAACAAAGTGGTACTAGTGGTTTGGGATTTGTAGGGGGAGCCTAAAAGGGAAAGAGTAAGGCCAAAGGTAAGAAAAAGAGCAAGGAGATCTCTTTCTTTATAGGAGAATCTTTGGGCACTAAGAATCCTATGGTTTGTTCTTATTGCAAATGTGATGATCATTATTCCACTTATTGTCCTTACAAGCCTAAGGGGACCAACTAAAGATGAAATGGGTCCCCAAGCTAACTCTGGATCCCAAAGTTTGAGTTGGGAACTGACATTCTCCTTTCTTGTAGGGAAAGATAGATGGATTGTTGATAGTGGTTGTACAAAGCACATGACAGTGACATAAACAATTTCAATAATTTCACAAAGAAGAAAGGAGGATTTGCCACCTTTGGGAACAACAAGAAAGGTAAATTCAAAGGTGAGGGTGATGTAGGTGAATCCTTATGCATCAAGAATGTTCTTTTTTTGGATGGCCTACATCACAATTTAACAAGTATTAGTCAACTTTGTGATCATGGTTACCTTGTACTATTTACTACTTTTGAATGTTTGATTCTAGATTACCTCACCTACCAAGTTATATATAAGGGAACTAGAAGTGGTAATATTTATGTTATTGTTCTTAACTCTATTAAGCATGTGGCTGATAGATGCCTTGTAGCCAACTCGAATTATATTTCTCTTTGGCACCGCTAGCTTGATCATTTAATATGCATCAATTAAAGAAGTTGAGCAAAAAGGACTTAGTCAAGGGACTTCCTAAATTGGATTTTGAAAAGGATGAAGAATGCCAACCTTTTACACAAGGAAATCAAACCAAGTCCTCCTTCAAATCCAAAGGAGTCCTTAGCACTAAGAGAGCTCTTAATCTTCTTCATATTGAACTATTTGGACCAATGAGAATGCAATCGCTTCGTGGTTCCAAGTATTGCCTTATTATTGTTGATGATTTCTCTAGATATACTTGGACCTTATTTCTCATTTCAAAGAGTGATATGCTTGATGTTTTCTCTAATTTTTGCAAATGAGTTGATAATGAAGCTTCTTTCCAGATTATTTCCATCCGTAGTGACCATGGGGGAGAATTTTAAAATGAGATTTTTGAGCACTTTTGTCAAGAATCAGGTTATGAACACAACTTTTCTTCACCTCAAACACCTCAACAAAATAGGGTTGTAGAGAGGAAGAATAGGTCTCTATAGGATATAGCTAGGACCATGCTTCTTGAGTATGACACTCCTAAGAAGTTTTGGGCTGAAGCTGTCCATACCTCTTATTTTGTGCAAAATCGTGTTTTCACTCATCCCTCACTTAAGCAAACCTCCTATGAACTATGGCGTGGTAGGAAGCCTTCTATCGAGTATTTTCATGTTTTCAGATGTCCTTGTTTTGTTTTGAATACGAAAGATTTTCTTGACAAGTTTGATCTAAAATCATATAAGGCTTTCTTTCTTGTCTATAACACTACTAGCAAGGCATATAGAGTTTATAATGTTGATCTTGCTAAGTTAGAAGAATCTATTAATGTAAAGTTTATTGAGACTAACCCCTTTATTCCCAAAGATATTGTTTCAAATGATGATGTTGTAGATGAAGTGATTCCTATCCTTAAAGAACTCAACATCATCCAAAAGGGAAAAGAGGTGGCTAATCAAGAAGAAGACAACGATGATGAAAAGAAGGATCCAACTCCCTAGTTTGTAAAGAATCATCCTAAGGAGCTAATTTTAGGTGATCCATTTGAGAGGAAAAAAACACGGGCTGCATTCAAAAAGAACAAGCCAACAACACCTTCATCTCACAACTAGAGCCTAAAGATGTCAAGGAAGCTCTTGGGGATGAAGAATGGATCCTAGCTATGCAAGAGGAGCTGGAACAATTTGAGAAGAACAAAGTTTGGACCCTTGTTCCAAGACCAAGTGATAGAAAGATCATTGGAACCAAATGGGTCTACCGCAACAAGCTAGATGATAGCGGCAAAGTGGTAAGAAACAAAACAAGGTTAGTGGCTCAAGGCTACAATCAACAGGAAGGTATTGACTTTGATGAAACATATGCACCTGTAGCTAGACTTGGGTCCATTCATATGTTGCTTGCTTTTTCTAGTCATAAAAACTTTATTTTGTATCAAATGGATGTTAAAAGTGCATTTTTGAATGGTATAATTGAGGAGGAAGTGTATGTTGCACAACCTCCGGGCTTTGAACATGATAGTCTACCTAACCATGTTTATTTGTTTAAAAAATCTCTCTATAGACTCAAAAAAACACCAAGGGCTTGGTATGAGAAATTAAATAATTTTTTGTTAGATCATGGTTATATCATGGGCAAAGTGGATTCTACCTTGTTTCTAAAGCACACTTCTAACAATTATCTTATTATTCAAATATATGTTGATGATATCATTTTTGGCGGAACTAACCTTGATCTTTGTAAAGAATTTAGTGATCTTATGCAGAGTGAATTCGAGATGAGTATGATGGGTGAACTCACATTTTTCCTTGGCTTTCAAATCAACAAAAAAAGATGGAAACTTTATCAACCAAGGAAAGTACACCAATGAACTACTTAAGCACTTTGGGATGGAGAATACCAATTCGATGGACAAACCCATGTCAAACACTGTCAAACTTGATAAAGAAGAAGAAGGTGAAAAGGTAGATGAGAAGCTCTGTAGAGGTATGATTGGAAGTTTGCTTAACTCCCTCTAGACCTGACATAATGTTTAGTGTTGGCTTGTGTGATAGATTTCAATCAAATCCTAAGAATGCTCATCTCATATCTGTTAAGAGGATTCTAAGGTACTTAGACAAAACTCAAAACTTTGGACTATGGTATCCCAAGTTAAGGGACTTTACTCTTATTGCCTATAGTGGTGTCGATTATGCAGGCTGCTTGATTGATAGAAAGTGTACAAGTGGCACTTGCTTCCTCCTAGGACCATGCTTGGTGTCTTGGTTCTCCAAGAAATAGAGGACCATGGAATTATCAACCACTGAGGCTGAGTACATTGCAGTCGGGAGTTGTTGTGCCCATGTCCTATGGATGAAGCAAATGCTCCAAGACTATAACATTCATTTTGATTCTTCTCCTATCTATTGTGATAATACTAGAGAAATTAACTTGTCATACAATCCTATATTGCATAGTAGAGCTAAACATATAGAGGTTCACCATCACTTTCTTCGTGATCATGTTGCCAAGAAGGATATTTATACCATGTATGTGGACATGGAAAATTAGTTGGCGGACATTTTCACTAAACCTCTGGCTAGAGAGAAATTTAATTTTATTAGATCAAAATTACTTATAACTACTTTGAATGAATCTGATATGACTTCTAGCTAGTAGTCATATATCCTATATGTTTTGCATATATCTTGATCATCTTTGCTTGCTAATATGCTTAAAATTGGTTTTTCTTATTCATATTGCCTTGTTTTTCTCTTGTTTTTGGGTATTTTTTGCAAACTCTTATTTTATCATAAAATAGTACCCAATGATGAGTGATATGTTCCTAAGTATGTTCAATATACATAATGGACTTGAAAAATAAATTTAATTAGCATTCAAATGGATAGAAATTAAGTTTGATGGTTTTAGGTCAGGTTGACCATCGGTCGAGTTTCCCCAAGACAAACTCGACTGATCCATGGCTGAGAGCTTTTTAAAAAGGGACCAATCGGTAGAGTTTCCACCTCATAGAACTCAACCGATTGGCGGGCTGAAGCCAACTTAAGTTGGGTTTGTCCAACTATTCTCCCTCTCAACTAGAGAAAAGTCAACCTATTCCACTCCCTCTAGCCCTGAGCTCTCTACCCTCGACCTTCCCTTCCCTCACCTAGCCCTAATCTAACCTAGGAAGACCTTCCCAGACTTTCCCCCTATCTTAACCTAGGTGTGTGAACGTTTTTGGTGGTGTTTAGTGTTTTTTATCTCTTCTTCTTCATTTCGCCTCCATGGCTTCAAATAGAATAAAGAGAGCCGCCCCTAGCAATGCACCATCTTCCTCCCCATGTTCCCGCTTGATTCCTTTCAATGAGACCCTCTTTGTCTCAAATGAGGCTATAAATTTGTATATGGATCTTCTTCCACAGAGTCCTTTTCCTTTTAGAGCCCTTTTTTAGCCTAGCTCTAGGCGTCAAGATATCATAGATCAAGTGGCTAAGTTGCTTTCTGTTCATCACCTATCTACCCTGGGTGTCGAGTGTGAGTGCTTTCACAATTCAATGTCTAGCACAAAAGTCATTCACGAATTCTATGCAAATTTGTATTGGAATTATGACTCCCTTGTACCCCCTCCGAATACTCAAGTTATCTTTACTTCTATGATCATATGGAAGAAATTCCAAATCTTAGTGGATATCTTGAATATCTTCTTTTTAGGAGCCGATGAGAATGATACCTAGCATAAGGATTATGGTGAGTCTTTCAACCTGCTGGACCCCAAAGGTTTCTACAAGAAAAATGAGATCACACTTCCTGATACCCATCGTTACTTGAAGAAACCTGATGTTCCCTATAAGAAGAAGAGCACCCTACCCTCCTCCTCCTTAGATCTCAAGAAGCATATATTAGCCCTAGTGGTTAACTGTAACATCCATCCAAAGAAAAATCAAATGGATATTGCAGAAAACACTGATGTGATAATTTACTGCCTCTTAGAGAATGTCAAAGTCAAGTGGTCTAGATCCATCCTCCACCACATGACTTGCTTTTACTCTAGCAAGAACACCTGTGGCACCCATCTTCCTTATCCTACCCTGATATGTGGTCTTTTCCAATTCGCCATTAAGAAATCACTCTTCTCTGACTTCCACTACAGACCTGCCAGGAAGGGAGTGTGTATCAATGAGACCACTATTCATAAATATGTGCCTATCTTTTCTTGCACCACACCCAGTGCCTCTACCTCAGTTGCACCTACCTCTACCTCAACCCGATCTCCTCCACCTCCTCAGCCTACCTTACCTAGTCGTGCCTCGTTCCATGTGTCCAATGAAGCCCTCATGGGTTATATGATATGATACACTAACAGGCATACAACCTCCAGGTCCAAGATCATCTCCACTAGGATTTATGTTCAATCATGTGTAACCTGAACTTATCATGTGCACACCCATACCCCTCCTACCAACCATACCCCGGTAGTGATTATGCATCCTATGCATACAATCACTTCTACCCTACACCTGCGCCTTCCGCTGCTGCTCCCACACCCTCTACTGTTGGTGGACCTACTCTAATCATCCTGCCTCTATCTTTTGGCCCCTTGGCCACTCTACTTTCCAATCTTGGTGATTCTGCTCCTTCCTTCCCTTAGGCCAATGAGCTTTATGCTCTTGGTATGACTTGGGATGAGCAGAATGCTCGTTGGCCTAGTCGTCGCTTTGATCCTTCTGTGGATGAGGAGATGCCTGACCAGGCTGATGATGAGACTGCTGATGCTGGTGATGGTGAGGAAGATGGTGTTGCATCTGACGATGGTGATGTCTTTGGTGGTTTTGGTGGTGACTCTGGTGACGAAGGCGATGTTGCTGCACCTTTAGACAGAGACAATGACTATGAGCCTGATGTCAAGGATGATGATGATGTTGTGGATATAGATAGCTTAGATGTCTAGTTGTTCTTCATTTTTAGTCTAGTTTACTAATCATATATATCTTTCTAGGCTATTTTGTATTAAAAACATCTGGGCACATGATTTAAGGTGTATTGTTTTATCTTTAGCTTTCATCGACTGTCGCTTGTAGTTGTTTTTATGAGAACATGCTTCATGAGTTGTAATCTATCTTATGTGCACTCTTACTCTTTGATCAATTATATCTTATGAGTTGGTGCCATATTTCACCATATTTTGATTATGACCTAGCTTGTGTGTTTCTCTCGTCTCTGTTTGATATATGTTATGAGATTGCATGTTTGCATATATGCTTGGTTGTGTTTGGAGAAGACTTGTGTGTATGCTCTTCTACCCCCTCTTACTTTTTGATAATGTCAAAAGGGGGAGAGAAATTCAATGTCTTGAAACTCAATCATATTGCTATTATTGCTTATGTGATCCTTTTCTTGTTCATTATATGCTTTATCATGTAACTTGCTAAAGGACCATATAGTACATGCATGTTATATTGCTTTGTGTAGAAAGACTAACTATTTAGGTTAAAGTAAGCATAGATTGAGGGGGAGCAATTCACATTGTTCAAATCTTAAATCCCCCTAATTCACAAGGCAAATGTGTAACTTCAATATCCTTTTAAATATGTTTGTTGAATGGTTTGTCATTGTCAAAAGGGGGATAATGTTGACCTAGAGGTTATACATTGTCCATATTTTGATAATGACTCAACCATTTCATTCATATGTATCTAATATGTGTATTCAAGATTGATCTCATGTTTTAGGTACATGAAAAAGATCAATTTACACAAGCCCTAGGTTGTCAAAGTTCAAGTCAAAAGTAATGAAAGTGTGCTAATAAGGAAATCCTTTCAAACGACCTTAGAAGAATTTTGTAATCACTTATATTGATGATATGACTTGTAACTAAGATGAGAAAAATATGTGGGACACTTAGTACCAAGTTTTAATCACTTTTTAGTTAAATTAGAAAATTGATCATAGATCGTTGATCGGTCGAGTTTCAATCTCGACCAATCCCATGGATTGATTTTCTGATGATATGCATCAGTTGAGTTGTGCATTCACAGAACTCAACCGAATGGCTTACTGACCAAGTGTGATTTTGGCTAATCAGTTGAGTTTCCCAGGACAAACTCGATCGATAGTTTGAAAATTGGGTTTGTCTTTTAGCCAATCAGTCAAGTTACCTTTATTGAAACTCAACCAAATGTATTGTACGAAAAATGCAGAAAAAGTGATTCTAACCATTGGTGACTTGTTTGGACAAAAATAGATATGTTGCCTTGAGAAAAAAGGGCTATATTTTGGACTAAGTGTTCCCCAACTCAAGGGAGCACCCCCATCTATAAATAGGACCCCTTGGAGTTCATTCCAAGTTTGCTCATTCACTACATTCAAGGTCCTTGCTATAGTTGAGTGTGCTACTACTCCTTGAACCCCTTTCTCTCTCTAGTTTACATATCATTTCATGATTTTTGAGTGAGTTAGGATTATTGTAAGAGAGCTCCACCTTTATACATGTAAAGCTCTAAATCTTCCACTACTTCCTTGTCCCCTTCTCTAATGAAGAAAAGTTGAAGCAAGCTCCATCGAGTGACGAAGGAGATGTAGCTGGTCCTCTTAAAGGATGTTGAAGAGGTGGTGATCTTCTCCAAGTGAAGTAGAAGGCAAAGGCTGAAGATCCAAGAGGAGAAGCAAAGTCCTTCAAGGCAGAAGACTTGAGCTTGAGTGGGTAAGACCTTAGTGAAGGCTGAAGACTCAAGTTAAGTGGGTAAGTTCCTTATTAAGTTGGAGATCTCCTTGTGGTTGGATGGGTAAGTCCTTTGGTAGTCTATTGTTGTAAATCTTTGTGGTGATATAATATAGAAAAGCACTTGCAAAGTCCTAGAGGTTGACCTCTCTAGGTAGTGGACTGACTCACTTCTAGTTTGAAGTGTGGAACTACTCTACATCCCTTTTTTCAAGTGCTTTCTATCAATCTCTCTCATTCTTGCTGTGCTTGTTAGATAGGATCTCAAATTGCCATTAAGATTTTGCTCCTAATTAATATAATTTGAAGGTCTAATCTATTTTGTGATAAATTTTGTAGCTCTATTCACCCCCTCTAGAGCCCTTAGATCCAACAAATACCTCCCACTCATGTTGAGTACATGCATTAGCATCAGATTAAGTATATTAAACTTAAAAGAAACTTGTCAATATTTCTAGGTATTACAGATAATTCAAGCATATAGGAATTCTAGTTCATGACAATAATCTCATTAATATTAAGGCATTTATTTAGTCAAGTTCCAACATTTTGTAGAGGTAACGAGTCAAGACATAAACATTTAGAATCATGACATAATAGTAACATCATCTTTGTGACAGCCCACTAGCCAGACCAGGAATACATCCTATAGTCATGAAGGTGAAGTACACATAACACATGTCTATCAAACATGAATATTCAAATAATAAGTAATTCAAAATCATATTCATAGTGGATATTGAATCCCATCATAAACTAGTTAACAATGTTTAAGATCGGATTCCATACTAGACATATATGAATGAGGCAACAAATTGTCTTTATAAAAGAATGACTAATTTCCACAATAAGAAACATATTCAACAGTAGTGTATTTGTCAAGTAGCATTAAAAGGAATGTAATAAGCATTCAACTCATGTTCTACATGGCTTATCATTTATTATTCATTTCCCCTAAAACTACTTGGCTTATACCTCACCAAGTAGAAGTCACCGAACCAAATTCTCATGTCAACAACTCACCATCACTATCTTAAGGTTTAGCCTGGCACCCTAAAATATCAATAAGACACCCTGGTCCCCTGTAGGGTTTCATAAAGAGGCTCAGGTCCTCATATCGATTACACAAGATAGGATCAAACATAACATCATACAATACCATTTATTATCATATTTTAGATATTTGACAGTTTTTATTTCAACTATCTATTCCATATAGACATAGACTTTCATTGCAGAGGATATAGGGCCCTAATCATGTTGTGTGACTCACTTCTAAATCTGGGTGGTCTAATCTTCAAGGTCTCGATCCACACCCTGGAAATCCTTCTCAAAACACTATGATTACTACAAGGAGATTCTTTTCATTTCCCCGATGTGGACGCCAAGGGAAACTCATGATGTTCATGGCACCTCACTAGATGTGTCCTAATTTAACTTGCTATTTAATTCATTTACTCATTAGAAAAAGAATTCAAACATGATTTATCAAGTGTCTTATCATGCAACTAAAATTATATAAAGCATATTAGGGTTAATAAGAAAGGCAATGATTGAACCAACAAGCACAAATTAACTGTAATTTGGGACATGTATCTTTCTTTTCAATTCACACCATCTCATCTTAGTCATCATTAGTGGGATTTCAGCATGTGGCATAATCCCATTATCTAACATTTTCCTAAATAGGGTTTCTCAAGAGTAATTAATGCATGTTTATATGATCTCAACAGATTTTATCAGTTCATTCCATATCATAGTTTTCATGAAATATTCACATAGGCAGTAGAACTAGAAACAATATAAGTATATATATATATATATATATATATATATGTATCATGCTTAGAATAAGTTTGTCAATCAATATATACCTTTTCCATCCAATTTCTATAGGTAATAATCAATCTCAATTCATAAAGATGAATAGAGCATTTATTACTCATCTTTTACCATCTATCATTTTTCAATTACAATTGCTATTCAACACATATCTTATATCATTTGCAATTCATTGTAATAGACCATTCTCAAAATACAAGTATACCACAAACAATTACAATCTACGAACATTTTAATGAATCAATCCATATCATTAAATTTCATTTTATAATTGAATTAAACAACACTTTTCTACATTCCTTAATATCTCATTAAAGAGTCTTGTTAATTATTATCACATGTCTCACTACATTAGGGTTATCTTTAGGTCTTTATATCCAACTAATAATTTTATTTATTTTTCCTTCATTTCATAATCATAAGTCATAGCCTCTTTCATGTCATGTTCACTACTATTCTTGGACTCAATCATTCTAAATGTACCTAATGCATAACACTTATATCTCATTAATTTTTTTAATATCATTTTATATCTTTCATCAATTTAGGTCAACCCTCATGTAACTTAAATTAATAGATTATATTCTTCATCATACTCAATTCATTAATTTCATTCAAAACTTGTCATTTCCTTTCTTGTATTTAGATGGGTGTACCATGTCATTGACTTCTAATGACATTCATGTAATTAGAAATTGTCGTTCAGTTCCTTATAATACTACTCATTGTAGGTAAAAAAGAATGGATCAGGGTTACATCTTCTTACACCATAATTTCTAATCATCCTTACCAATTCATTACTATGTTACTTGTGCATATGACTTGCATTCATGCGAGGGTTTACTCATTATTCCATAAATTATACTAAAATATATGCATTAGGCTTAGATCACCTTAGTAAGACTTTTCAAATTCAATTGGAGTATTAATACCTACAACTGAGCATTTTACAACATTTACAAGGTTATATACAAGTTCTATCTCTATCACTCATACTCATCTTAATATTGGATTTGTAGAGTTTTCAAGAAATTGACTCAACTCAATACATTGTAAGAACATTATTGTTCATTATACTCATTAGGGTGTACATGATTTCATTAGGGTAATTCACAGACATGGAAACCCTAGTTTCCATTCAATACAACTCATCCATCAGTTATATGTATGAATTGTTATGTTGGCTCATTTGAGTCAATTCAACAAAACCAACCCTAGAAATAGAATACCTCCATTTAAAATAGTCATACATATCATTATGGTCATGCATATATAATTCTAGAAAATATCTAAAAAGTACAACTGATAACTCATTCTTATTAAGTTCATACATGTTTCTATACTTGTCAATTCAATTCCCAAGCATGACATTCACTAGGTCAACTTTAGGCAATATACATATAGAACAATAGAGTTCTCTATACATAAAATTTTTCATAGATCTTTATTCAATATACTAGGAACTAGACAAATATAACTCGATGGAAAAGAATATATACCATTAGAAATTATTTCATAGGAATCTTCCCAGTTGATCACCCAATCGCATACAAAACCAAGCAAGGATGTTAATTATTTTAGTCATATAGGATTAGGCTTTTAAAATGATTATAGATCTTAATAGAGACACAAACACTCACCTTAGGTGCCAAGCACCTTAAAAACATTCCATATGATCTGAATTTCTAGAATTCCAACCAATTCGTGAAGATTGAATCCACTTCTTACTCTTCTCAACTCAAAAGCCCTACAAACGGGGAATAGTAGAGAAAGAAAGAGAAAAGATGTTGATTAGATCTTTTGATCCAAATCAAAGGAGGGACGTAATTTGGATATGAGAAAGAATATTCACAATTAAAACCTATCTGAAGAAGGTAAATGTACTTGCTTTCATCACTTAGATGATAAAACCCTATATCACCTTCTCCATCTCTTTCTCCTTCCAAACCCTAACTTTCCCTCTCTCTCTCTAGAAATTCATTTATATGGAATGAATCACAAAATATATGAGTTTCTAGGGTGTTAGTTTCTTCATATAGAGCAAGTGCTTGGGATAATTGCAAATTAACCCCACATTCACTTTTTATTTTATTTTAGCAGAATATACTACCATGAAATGTTACTAAAAATGTTATCTAAATCAGTCAAAACTCCTCCAAAACTTGTGAAAATTTATTATGTTGTCCAAATAAAGTTTCAAAGCTCCAGTTAAAATTTCATATCAGTCAGAGTTACCAATTAATAATTAAAATCAAACACTACAATGCTATACTCCAGTCTGCAGCATGGTCAGTTGAAATATAATACAACCAACCAACATATTCAAACACCATACAAATATTCTCAATATTTGCACTAGAAAGTACATTTTAGTTATCCAAAATACATCCAAATTTCAAATAAATCCAAGTTTCCTATAAAATAGTAAAAATAATTTACTCCAACACTATGTTTATCAAATTTATATTCATGTACTTCAAAATCCAAAATTTCAAAAGATTAGGGTATCCATGTGCAAACTCGAATTATTCATAATGTTTTAAAGTGTATAATGAACTTAAGAACATCATTAAAAACTATCATCATTAATGAGGGTAAAACTAAGATCAATCAAGTAAGGCATGTAATCATCCAAGTAAACCACAATCAGACGGCTGAGTCAGAAAGAGGTCCTTACACATCTCTTAATTCTTGGACTAGATTTGGATTCCCCTTACCAATATCCTCTTGATCATATAGCCCCCTTTGATTTTCCACATAGACCCAAAAATTGATACTACTTTCTTTGGATCAATCATGAGGCAATCCTTGGGCAAGGGAACTTGGCCCTCAGATCATTAGCCTCAAATCTAATCCTCAACCATTGGCCAAGATTATATATCCTTCCTCCGCACACCATGGTCGGTAGCCATGGCTGCGGGCTTCACCAACCCCATTATTTCCCGCCCCTTGATGCATAATTGGTCTCCATTTATCTTATATTACTCATAATGTGGATGGCTTACCCGGACATAGGGCTTAATGTCGGTACTTGTGCCATTTTGAATCAACACATGCATGTTTGGAACTTTGATATAATCAAAACCTAGGTCTAAGGGGACATCCAAATGACTCATACAATGATTATCTTACCATGACCCTACTGGTCCAAGACCCCATATTATGTTTTCTATATCTTAGGTCCCCTTTTGGGTTGGGCCTTCTCTAGGAATCTTACTAAATATGTATCTCTTATCTACTACTCACAAGGTACGCTTAATCTCTTGACCGTACTATGATATTAGCTTATTTGTATGTATGCTCCTATGAATTTTGGGCTACTTAATTATTTGATTGAGCTATTGTTACTATTAATACTACTTTCATGGTTGGTTATACTGTGTTGACAAACCTTGGATATAAATCTAGAAAAACCATTATATAACCCTTGTGTACCTACATGAATTCTTTGGGTAAGGACACAAGGAATATTTTGAAATTGGACTAGCTCATTGAATTTGGTCTTGGGGTTCCTCATGTATAAATAGGATGACATATAGGCTTTGAGCCTCAAATGACCCTCATGGATTCCTTTTGAAGTGCTTAAAGGCCTAATGTTGATATAATGGAAAATGTAACCTAAAATGTGTCTTGTATATAAGAATGTTGTTAAGCTTTATCCCATGTTTCTTCTTCTTTCTTAATATAGTGTTTCTATACAATCACCTTTAGATTACTTATAAACTATGTTTGCATGTCCTTCATAGCGTTCTTATTGCTTTAGAATTAATATATTACATTTATTAAAAGTTTAGTTGTCAAATGAAGATCCACTGTACTCAAGACTCTAATCTCTAAAACAAGACACCAATGGGATATCCTTGAAATAGAATTGGCTACATGTCCCTATCTCCATAGTCATATTATGTTATCTTTGTTGTTTATTATTACCTTTATCATATATACTGCTTGTGTGAAACATGTGCCATTCTAGGGATGAACACCCAAGTTCACTCGCTTTTTTCTATGTAGCCATTAGGAGTGCGAACTTAGTGTAATAAATGGTTTCATGGAAAATGGTATCAGAGCCAACTACATAGGCCTCTATATATGTTTATGGCATACCACATCTTAGGAATCTATGGATAAGAAAAATCCATAATGGTTAAAGTAAGGTAATAGGTATAGTGCTAAACATAAAGGTTCTGGCTAGTCATCACCTCCTATCTAACTAGTGTGGTGGCTAAGGTTCCTCCAGACACCTACCTACCCAAAGTGGATCCAATATTGGATTAGGTTTATTTCCATAAAGCTTAGAGAGTCTTCTAGCATCTCATCTCTTCTTTAAGGAGTACCCAAATCCACCCAAGTGTGGTTCTTCTTTCATGACTATGAATCACATGATTTCTTGATAATCAGATGATTATGCATGGGAAAACTAAAATTCATTTGAAGTCCTTAAAGTTGATTAAGATGATAAAGCCATTATCTGATCTTAAATTGAAAACCATATTTGATGTATGGAAGTACTCTTGGAAGTGATGTACTCGTGAGTAAATTTTATGCAAACTCAATGTGACCAAATCAGATATAAGTGCTTTTTATGTTTGAGGTAATTTTTTGATATGGTGAAATGTGGTGGAACTCATGTTTTACACCTCATGGTTGATAAGGTCCCTATTGATTAAACCCATGTTGTCCCTATTTTTATCAAACCTCAAACATAACTAAGAAAATCTCTCCCTATTGATATGTATCATGCCCACACTTATTATGACTATGTCTTTAGAAACCTAGATCATGATGGGAAGACTTGTTACAAGAGGAAAATCCCCTATTGACAATTAATGCCTATTTTAAAGGCCCCGTTTTGAAAGATCTGAACCATAAAAAGTCTTGATCATACCCTATAATGATCTAACTCTTGAAGTGCCCTAATTTGACATCTCAAACTATAATTTCTTTCATTGATCTATGAAATGAAGGGAGAATATTATGACCTTGATCTTGCAAATTCTTTAAATATGATTGTGTATGATAGTATTGATCATATGACTCCATGAAATATGATTTTATAATTGATACTCCTCCATATTTTTCCATGATCAATGTTTTATGACTACGAGCACTAATGTGCTACATTAGGGTAGTAGTGTATGTCCCCTGACCTAGTTCACATCTTTGTTATAATTGACTCTTAATCTTCACCTTGGTGCTTCTTTAGAGTCTTGAAAAGATAGCTCCTCTGACATAATTTTGATTGCTTGACCTAAGTCCCTAATAGATCATATGTATGATGATAATAATACTCAACCTTGAATCTCTATTCATTGATGATCTTGAAATATGATGATGTTGACCATAGCTTGTGGTTGACCTCCTAGAAAGACCTAGGTCTAGATCATTCATCAATCCTTGATACCACTATAACGAACTCAATATGGATATTTCAAAATGTTGCTCAAATATGACTCAAATGTTTCTCAATTGTTGTATTCGGGTGATGATCACACATATGGTCTACCCAGGAATCTAAACCCTAGCTTCAAAAAGTTTGGACCTATGACTTTGATGTACAAATTTTGACTCATGATATTATTTTATGAAATCTTGACTCGTGATTATTGATTTTTTTTTACTTGACTGCTATGATCACACTATTTGGATCTTGAGATTACCCTCGATATATGACTGATGACTTTCATGCTCCCAAATATCAAAAACAAATGAAATGTTGATTGTGTTGAAGTGCTCATGTAATGTCCCCAGATTTCACATCCGAAAACGTTAGGCAATTGTATCAGAGTGTGTTGCGGAAGCAATTTGTGCATACATGAACTTTCAACATAACATACACCATAACACATATCAACATTCAACATGTACATTATTACAACATGAATTACAATGTTATATTGAATGTTCATGTATGCGTATTATACTTATGCATCGCTCTCTGACATAATTACTAACATTTTCGGATTTTGTCTTCTCATCTCCATGGGGTTTTGAGAAGGTGAAAATTTGGGGATGTTACAGCTCAATTTATGATTTAGGGATGAGCTCTCATGTGGACTAAGGTTGGGCCTTCCATCAATTTGAGCATGAAAGCATGATACTGATATATGATGTTTGTCTCAAATTTTTGATATATCAAACCTCAATCACATATGTACAACACCACCTAGTCCAATGTAGAAACTAGAACCGTAAATGTTGGGAATGAAAGTCATGTTTTATTTTAGATTCAAAGATCTCTATTCATTTGACATAAAATTTGATCTCTCCAAATTTGCAATCTAAAGGATAATCTCTCCAAATTCATGAGTTGTGTGATCTTTCCAAATTTGATGATCAATGTGACTATGTGCTAACTATGATGCTCGACTGCTCGATTTAAAATAATGTTGATGCTGGAGAAATACCAAGTCAATTATGATATGTAAAATGAATCCCACTCTCGATGGAAGGAGTGTGTTAATTTTGGGGACAAAATCCCTTTTAAGGTGGGGAAAATTTGATAATGCATACTTTTCTATCTCCTCATACATGTGATATGCACTTCATATACGAACTAGTTTCTCACCCTTACCCTCAATTTCATGATATGGGTTGTTTGGATGCTCTTTGAATTTATTTTTGTGTTCACATGACAAGTGGTAACACGTATTTTGATATGAAACCAGAGTTGCACCTAGTTTATACATCTCTCTCTCATTCCCTTTTGATACCATATAATGGCCTCATATTACCCTCAAAATATTTCGTTTGTTGAGAGGACACTCTAACGTTCCCAATGCACCAAATTTTGTTCAATTTGGAGCTTAGAAGAGAAACATATGCATGATAGAAGATCCTTATTTTGAAAGCTAATTTGCAATTCATT
Source organism: Alisma plantago-aquatica (assembly GCA_963693085.1). NCBI lineage: Eukaryota > Viridiplantae > Streptophyta > Magnoliopsida > Alismatales > Alismataceae > Alisma > Alisma plantago-aquatica. The sequence goes on along the minus strand of OY856412.1, from coordinate 939,905,291 downwards.
ATCCTCTGATTTCAACCTTGGGCCGGCCATTTGGGGCCCAATTTGGGGCGTGCCACCCATCCAAATCCCCTTGCTTTTCCACTTAGACCCAATGATCCACAACACTTCCTCTAAACCAACTGTGAGTCATGGATCTATGGGCAAGGGATCTTGGCCCTCAAATCCATTAGACTCATATGTAACCCTAAACCAAAGACCATGATTATATCTCCTTACTCCGTACACCATTGTTATAACCCCAATTTTTGGGTTCAATTGGTGAGAAATGTAATTTCTCATATTAAAGGTATTTGAACAAATAAAGATATAATTTGCTTCAAATATAATGGATTTTGTTTACAATAGCCTTGTGGTTTGAATTGCGGGCTTTATCGGCTATTGGGCCCAATAACAAGGATATTCAATTAATTAATGGATAATTGAGAATTTGAGATAAGAAAGGTGTGGAAACCTCTAGAAGGCAAATCCAAAGAGGATTTCGTGCCTCTTAGATTCCTTGGGTTCCAAGGAGTCCAAAGTTGCAAAGAAAAGGCAATAAGAAAGGAAAATATCAATTAAGTATTTCCTTGTTAATAAAGCAATTGAAAACATTGATGAAATGTGGAAAATATGTTAAAGAGGTATATTTGGGTAATCCTTAGTGGAATTTCGTATCCCAATAATTTCTAATGATAAAAGGAATACCAATGAGGAAAATAAAAGAGAAATAAAGAGAAATCCTCAAAAAGGAATCATTTTAATAACAAAATAAGAAGATAATATGAGTATACCATTAATGTATTACATGGTATTGCTAAAAGAAAGTAATTGTTATTAAAGGAAATAGGATTTCGTGCTAATGGTTTAAAAAGAAAGAACAAAGAGAATAAGAGGGGTGATTTTCGAAATCCCAATATCCAAAGAAGAAGGAATAATAAAAGAAAGTGTGAAAGAGAGAGAGAGTTAGCTTTTTAATGAAGGAATCCCTTTCCTATTAGGAAAAGTGTTGTTTTCCTTGTGCGCAAACGTTCATGGGCATGCGTGCCTCCCTATATAAAGAGGGAGAGCCTCTGGGTCGAGTTCCAGAGTAATTCCACGAAATTCTCTCTTCCTCCTTCCTCTTCCTTACATAGAAACCCTAGCAAAGGGTGGTTCGGATCCTAGAGCAGGGCAGGGTCGAGGAGGAGTTACAGCGAATGGATACTGCTCTCATGATGGTTGGGGAAAGGACGCTGGACTTCCCTCCACCCTTGCTTGAACGACATAGTTGTAGCAAGGCTACTTGGATGGTCACACCTTGCAGGCCGCTCACACCCAACCGGCTGCCATGGCCATGGGCTGAAGACACCCAGGAGAGCGTGGAGGGCCTACGGAGGTCGGGGAAGGATCGTCCATGAGTTTCGGGCCCTAGCCGAGGAGCAGCAGGAGACGCAAGACCTGCAAGCGTAGCCGCACATCGCAGGGCTAAGGCGCGTGCAAGCAGCCATGCCAACCGCAACCAGGTGGCGCCCTATATGCGCAGAGGGGCGGCGGACCAAGGGAGGGTGTCGGCAACAGTTTCCTAGGTGTATGGGGGCGAGGGCTGGCCGCACAAGGCAGTAGCTCGGCGGCTAGGGCGGCAGCAAGCCGCTGGCCCAAGGAAGAAGAAAGGAAAAGAAGCGTTGGCCGATTATGCCCCTCTGCGGGATGTACAAACAAATAACTCAAGCGGGGGCAAAACGGACTTTTCGAAATGTTTGCAAACCCAGCCGAATTCATTGCATGGAAGGCGCCTACGTGGCAGCTCCTCATTGGCCCAAAAGTAAGTATTTTTACAAAATTTGTAACTAATGAACCGTAGCTCGGATAGACGGGCATTATACATGAAACTTGCTCAGAAAATCGAGAGGAATCTAAATAAAATATAATTGGAGCCTGATTCCTTATGAAATTCGAAAATTATATGGAGATACTATCTTTAATAGTTTAATCAATGAAAAACCCTAACCTTTGATGATTAATGAGTTAGAAAGGGTTAAATGAGTATATAAAGTTGATATTAGCCTGTTAATGATAAAAAGGATCATTAAGATTGGAAAAGGATGAATTTGCATGTAATTAGTTTAATTTCGAGTTTAATGTGCATGAATAATACCTTAAGGGGCCTTGAAACCCTAATGTTGGTAAATTCGACTCTTAATGGCTTTAATTGACTAATTTCATGATTAAAGTAGAATATGTTGAATCTAAGCTATTGCGAGCATTAAAGTCCCTAATTTGTGGAAAGATAACCTTAATATAGAAATTAGGGTTTTCAATTGAATCAAGGTAGAATTAATAATAAAAGGGGTTCATATGGGGATTAGACCATAATGAATTATGAGTTGTTAATATGAAAGAAACTAAAGGTGATAATTGAGTTTAATGACCTTGAAATAACTTAAAAGGATAAAGAAGGTAATTTTGGTATCAAAGAGAAATGATCGACTTTAATTGGGCTTATGATGTTGAAATTAGGGTTTATGAACTAAGGGAGAATTTAATATGATAAAAGCGTTATAGAGGAAAAAACCCTAATAAAACCCTAAAAGTGGTCTAGAAAGCCTAAGATGGAATCCAAGTCTAGCTTTAAAATGTACAGGATAAACTATAACACTTGGATGCCATGCATTAATTTCAGGATATGGTTGATTGATTGTTGCTTGTTCTTTATCCTTATTGCTTGGACACCAAGTTGCTCTGGATCCGGTATGTGGTTACTTATGAATAACCGCTTAGTTTTCCGATGGTTTCTCAGACGTTTAATCGCATTGAATGCAACTAAACTGTTTGGATGTTCATATTGCAATTATAAAGTGACTATGACTATCACTTAATGTATATGCCTATAAACTCAGATCCTGGTTCTCTCTGTGGCATAATAGCTAACCTAGTACATGGCTTCCTATGGGTAGGTCCATCAGGTTAGAAAAAGGCCTAGTACATGGCTACCTATTGGGTAGGTCCATCAGGTCTATGGATGACCTAGTACATGGCTACCTATTGGGTAGGTCCATCAGGTCTATGGATGACATAGTACATGGCTACCTATTGGGTAGGTCCATCAGGTCTATGGTTGACTTAGTACATGGCTACCATTGAGGTAGGACCATCAAGTCACAATGAGTTAGATATTGGGCTATCTCCGGATAGTGCCATGCGACTCTATTACCTAAAAGAGAGGTGATATCCATGTCCACTGCAGGGACAGCCCAGAGTTCGAGAATATGTATGGATTGAGTTGTATGGCTTGAAGTGTAATCTTGATTGTTAAATGATTAATTGAAGGATTATATTGTTAACATAGTTGAACATTATCTGTTTCCTCCACATACCAGCTTCGGCTGACCGACGTTTTGTTTGTCGGCGTTTTAGGTACAATGAAAAGAACAAACAGTAAAATGACACCTTGTGAATTCAAGAATTAAAGAACAAGGAGGAACTAGTTCAGTTGAGGTTAGAAGTTTAGTTGTTCCAATCTCTTCAAAGGTATGCAAAGAAAAAATTTAGTACCATTTTCAGTATAGTCTGTTAGAATTTAATAATTGTTTATGGTTATATGTCGAACCTTTGATCCGGGATTAATGGGTGCGGCTTCAACCTCTTGGTCTCCCTTAATTGGGGGTTATCAGGAGGTGGGGTCGTAACAACCATGGACGATGGTTATGGCACCGGGCTTCGCCAACCCCACTCTTTCCCACTCCTTGATGCAAAATCAATTCCCAATCAACCTTTAAGACTTCTCCTACTTCCCTTCCCTCCTCTTTTATTAGTCTTTTGTGTGCCCTAGAAACCTAATTAAAATTTTCTTTCTCCTTCTGCTTCCTATTGAGGTAGGGGCCCGAGCAGCATGGAAAACGGTCGCTAATTTCCCTAGATGCTTCTTAGAGTAGCCGTCGTGGTCGGGAATGGGTGGAGATCAGAGCCTCCCCCAATCAAACCGACTCATGCATCCCCATGCCCACTAGCCAAAGATGCCCAATAGGGCTAGACATCCTTCCCAACATTGCATTTGGCCCTTAGATTGGAACCTAAGGGTCCAGACCGGCCAGTGGAGGTATTTTCTTGTGATTTTTTCCAAGGTTGCATCCATCGTCCAAATTTGAACTCCAAATATACCAAACCAAACAGAAAAATGAAACCTATCCACTACAAATGGTTCCACAACCTAAATATACTCGTAGTTCCTTTTTTTCTGATAAAAGTGATATCTTTATACTTGATGATCCTTATGCTCTAATATGATTTCCTTGGGTTATTAATGACCAAATACTCTTTTAGCCCCTAGATCTGTAACTTTGTTTCACTTTGTAATTGCTTGATTCTTTGGATAACCTTGATGTAATCCTAATGACTAATTTGAACTTAAAAGTGACTCTTTCATATACATGCTTGATGTAACTTAATCAATGATTGAACCTTGGTCTATTTTGTTATAATATGATTATACCACTTAAAAATCGATAAACTTTATGTTTTTTTACGTGACATGGTCTAATAAGATCTTATACTTCTTGCCATGATGTAACTCATATGACATAAAGAACTAACCTTTGTACACTATATGCCCTAAAATGTGATTTCTATGTACTTATAAGATTGGAACTTTAAATCTGTATGCAAAAGTGATCCTAAATATTTAAACCTATATGATGATCTTCAAATCAGTCCCTATAGTGGTTTGTGACACGAAATTTCATTTAACCTACTCATAATATATTTTGACTACTTGTGACTCACATGTGACACCTAATGGGAACTAATTCATATGTTGCTTTATTAGACTCTAATAATACAAGTGTCATAGTAAAGTGTTACATGTGTCATCTTAGGACTTAAAACTAGTAGATTTGTCTTACTTGTAATATTAAACACCCATTTGATCTATCTTAATGCTCTTTATTATCTTATAACCTATAAATATGATGCTAGTGTGCAAAATGAAACTTATATGACTAGTTGTGATTATAGAATAAGAAAGCCTTTATTTGATGTGTTTAAAACAAATACAATTCACTCTATTTTATAGGATAAGAGAGTAGTGAGAAACAAAACTAGGCAATATGGTATAAAAGAAAATCTTAATACAAAACAAGGGTAAAGTGCACAAGGCTAAACACACAATTAAACATAAAGCATGTATACTATATTCCCCCTCAAGCTAGAGCATAGATGTCAAACATGCTCAGCTTGTCCACCAGTGTAGCAAAGCAAGTCTTGGGAAATATCTTAGTGAAGATCTCAGCAATATGATCTTCAATCTAGAGATATCGAGAGCAAATGCGTCCAGAGAGAACATACTTGTGAACAAAATGGCAATCCACCTTGATATTCTTGGTGCACTCATGAAAGGTGGGATGGATGCCAATAAATATGCGGGCTTTATTGTCATAGTGCATTGGAATAGGATCAGAATTGGAAATATCAAAATCTTGGATAAATCCTTAGACCTATATTAAGTCACAAAAAGTATGAGCCATACCTCTATATTTTGATTCGGCACCAGACTAAGCAACCACAATCTTCTTCTTACTATACCATGTACTTGATACCCTCCAACAAAAGTATAGTATTCATAGGTAGATTTCCTATCACATCTACTATCGGCATAATCATAGTCAAAATATCTAGTGAGTTTGTAGTGCCCATGTTTACATACAGTAATCCTTTCCTTAAAGATTTTTTTAGGTATTTTAGGATATGGCAGACAACATCCCAGTGACATTGCCAAGGTTTATCAAAATACCTACTGAAAAGTCCAACAACAGTAGTAACATCAACTATTATCATAATAAGATAAATAATCTTACCAACCAATCATCTGTATTAGTGGTTATTAGGATAGGGAGGTGAGGATTCATCATCCTAACTGGTATTCGGATCTAGAAGGGTTCAAGTAGGTTTAGTACTGAGCATTCCAATTTCTATTAGAAGATCTAGAACATATATGTGTTGTGAAAGACAGACATTGGACAAAGATTTGGAAACTTCAATTCACAAGAAGTATGTAAGTTTTCCAAGATATTTAGTAACAAAGTGTCGTTATAGATATCTTTTGGTAGTTGTAATACCTATAGAACCACTACCAGAAAAAATTATATCATCCACATAAACAATAAGAATAATAAGTCAGTAACTGATCCTTGTCATAAAAATAGAGTCATCTGAATTTGGGCATCAAAATTGAAACTTAGAAGAATTTGGCTCAATATATAAAACCAAGCTTGTGGGCTTTATTTTAGGCCATAGATCACCTTTCTGAATTTGCATACTTTAGAACATTGGTCACTCTTTTTGTGAGTCAAAAGTGTGAACACAATTGTCCAGTCAAAGAAATCAGACTTTAAATTTATACCTGACTAGAAGAGACATCTGCAACTCAATACAGAGTCTACTACAGTAGTGTGAGGTTGAACATAGGGATAAGGGGAATAGCATAATAATAACATGAGATCTTACCTTAGTCTAGCCTAAACAATTGAATGAATTTGGTGGTGTTTTGATTAAGGAACAAGTTAATCTAATTGAGCAGTAAAGTCTAAGTAAAAAGAAGAAATAAGGATGATTTAGGAAACTATTATAAAAGGGAACTTGGATTGCATATCACCAATCAAGGCAACCAAAACCATGTAAAACCTTCACTTCTAGATTATATATGTTCTCAAATCATTTTGCAAACAACTATAAAAAGCATTTGTCCCTTCATTCTCTCGGGATCCGGATAGATTTCTATCTAAGGGGGTTCTCTCTCTCAATATAATAACTTAAAGATCAAGTAAAAGCCATATGACTAATGGTATAGCAACTCCTCACTCTCGTGACTCATTACTATCCTATACTGCATGAAATAATTATCTAAAAAAATATTCATATCAAACGTTGGAAGAGGATAGCTAATCATCAATTGACATAATAAAATAAGAGTATAGAAATAAAACTTTAAAGAACATATGCCATAAAATATAAGAATGAACAATTTCATGGCTGGGAGGGCATGAAGGCTACTCCCAACCCAATTTATGGAGTTTAGACATGCATTGAAAAGGAAACAAATGGACTACAACTTGATAAGTCATGAGTAAGGAAAGAATATAAAAGGGTTGATACAAAGGTAGATCGAGTGATTGATCTACCAACCTTTTGGCTTGACCCCCAAAGTGGTGACAGTAGGGTCGACAACTTTCCTCCTCCCTTTGATCTTGGCTTAGTGCAAGCAGGTCCATTAGATCATCAATGGTGATGGGTCGATCTGCCAAGGAAAGAGGATGACAATGAGGTTGATAGAACTAGACTGGTCCAAACCTCTTATCAAAACCATTCACTTTTTTGTAGAATGACCTAACTTATCAAAAACGTAAAACTGCCAAATGATTCTTTCTTCAATTTGTTTCTTAATTATTTTTGGATCATATTCTTATCTTTGGCATATATGTCGCTTTTCAAAGTAGCTTTCACTCTCATCAAGGTATTATATGGAAGAATTCGGTAGGCAAAAAGGCTTATGGATATCCCTTTATTCTTTAAGTATATTCCCATTAAATGGACAGGTGATCCCTACATTCCAAACCAGTTGGATTTAGAGAAGTGATTGCACATCCTAAGTATCCTCGCCCTCGATTTCAATACCTTTAAATGAACACCATTGGAATTGATGTAGTGTTTTAGAGACTAACAAAATTAACATATTTGTGTCCATGAGCACAACAATACACCATTTTAATAGCTCTTCATAATGGGACATCTCTCTGATTCTTTTTCACTCCTCAGTCCTTTTGGGATTTCACTAAAAGTAAAATTTTGGAGGAAGAAACCTCTTTCTTTATTCTTGTGAGAATATTCCTTATACAAAATATGATTTTTTTATATAAATTGAATATTTTTTGGTAAGAATCTTTTGATGACATCTTGAGGTTAAAATCAAAATAGAGGAAGAATTGATGTTTTTCTAAGAGAAAAGCACAAAGTTAATATCAGTAACAAAAAAATCATTTTCTGATTTCTTGTGATTTGCAAAAAGGTACAGTCTAAAAGCAAACTATATTCTTTGTAGAGGGAGTTCTATGTCATATGTAACTTCATGACTTTATACAAGAAAATTTATAAAATTTGACAGAAATAAGGAAATTATGAAAAGAAATGCTAAAAAGAAAGAAAACAAAGTTTGTGATACTACAAATACTTATTTCACTGTGTTACACACCCCAAGCTTACAACACACATTGTCCTCATAGCGTAAAAAATAAAGAAGGAAAATGAAAATGCATGAGATGTTCAAGGGATGTCAATTGTTGCCCATGGAGACTCAAGCAACATCACAACATAATTTCCTTAGAGTCAATGATAGTTATCATTGTGAGATTCTTCTACTATAGTGTGGAGCACTCCAATGGTGTACATCCAATGCAAGACATAGAAACCACAATCATTGGATAGCTGACGTTGTTGAGGACAGTGATGCTAGGTATCATGCAACCTTCCATCTTTTGGGTTCCTAACAAGCATATCCACTGCCATATTCTCTAATAAGTGGAATGAGTGCTTTTGTACACACATCAGCAACTCCTTCATGCTCACTGTGAAATAGAATAGAATAGTGAGGACGTTCACTGTCAAAGTAAGTGTCAAAACTATTATAAATCATGACTTCCCTTTCACTAGTGAAAATGGCAAGTAAAGTCCAATGAGCATTGTGAAGTATGGGTAAGAAAATATATCAAGGAATAGAATCATGTAGATGACGAATGAGTAAGTCCTTTTCACCCAAAATCAGTGCCTTTGGAAAGATCGTCTGTAAAATTAGGGCCATCCATATATACATCATCAATATTTTGACAAATAAGAGATTGATAGGCCACCATGAGGCCATGAGATAAACATCCTCTGGGTTGGAGAGTTTCAAGAAGGTCATGTTTCATAACCAACAAATCATCTATACTGAAAATGACAAAATTTCCTCCCCTCTGGAGTTGCTTCATTAACATCGCAAGATGAGGATATGAGAGCTTGTAGTAGGAAGTGTGATCAAAATTTTCAAAACTAGGCTCTATGGATGATATCGGGCCATATATTGGGAATGGCTCAGGGTCATATAAGAAGTCTAGTATGGCTTCATCCTCTTTAGATTTTGTAGTTGTTGTAACTATGGAAGGAGGATTAGTGACAATTGGTGATGATATTATCTGTCCTTCTTCCGCTTCTTCTCTTTATAGAACATTACAAAAGGGTTCCTTGGCAGGCTGTGCAAATTAACGGGTAAATATCCCATAAATTTTCAAGGAGTTTTGGATCTTGAAAGAAGCATCTATCGTGGATGACCTCCATTGTATAGCATCCATAAAGAGGGGTGAACCCATCTAGTTCCAAGCTAGAAATAGGTGTTCATGACTAAGAGATTCCATAACTCTAAGGATTATGAAGGCACTGTCATTTTTGTTAGTATTCAGCTGGTGGGATAATGGCTCAATCACAGAACTTGTCCAATTTGGTTGGTAGTAACTAACCTCACGTACAACCCTTTGAAGAGGGATATGAATCTGAGGAAGTTTTTCTACAACACAGTCTTTAAATTGCATGTCAAAATTTTGAGATCTGTAACACACATGTGGAGCAAGGTAACTTGACGTTTATTCACATCATCTACACACAACAACTGTAAACCCCTAAATTGAAAAGGAAGAAGGATAACTCTTGTGTGCTTTAGCTCGAGCTTATCCTTAAGGGTCACAATAGTTGAAGCGTTCATACGCTTCTTGAATAGATAGTTGGCGAGGGATGGTATTGTATTATAAAATGGCCACTCCTTATCACTGGACATGACATACTCCATGATAGTTGATGCCAGAATAGTGAACATCCTTTTTGTAACTTTTGCAGGAATACAAAATATTTTATGAAAATCATCATGGGAAAGGGTCATAGAGACATTGTTATAAACAATATATTTACCATCACGGTGATCATCTAGAATATCTTATAAGATAAAAATATCACAGACTGGTAATGCCTTAAACAGTCAGGATCAAGCCCGCTCATCTTTAAAGGAATTTGAGGTGGGAGAGGTAGTAGCAGTTCTAGAAATATTGGATCATATAAATGGGGAGGTGTGACTGATAGAATGATGGAGATATCACCATCATCCTCATCAAAAGAAGCATTCTCATTATCTATAGGATTGTCAGCATCTGCTTCTTGATCCAGATTAGTGGTATACACCCCAACAGATATATCCTCCTCTAAGTTGTGGTGACATCAAAGAGATCAGATAGGGCTAAGTTTTAGCATTGCATCGTGTAATTTCCTCATCATGTCTTTTCAAAAAGAATCAGGAGACAATGGTGGAGTCATAAGCAGAATGTTTTCTGATGGGTGAGCATGGATATCATCATACGGACTGACATTATGTGCAGTGTCAAAGGGAGGGACTCCACCTGGTTGGACCTGTGGGATGGATGGATTTTTGTCCGATGGCAGAGTTCTTTTTGCACCCAAAATGGATTCAGAAACGTGGGAAAGAGACTCCTAAATTGATTTAGCTTATTGATCAAGAGAGCGACGACGAGCATTTTCACTCGTAGTGTTTGGAACATATGAGTTGCCTTGAGAAGAATGAGAGTACGATGATGATAATGGGTTGAGCCACCAAGGAAAGAGGTCAACAACTAGGTTGATAGAACTAGACTGGTCGATAGCTCTCATCCTTGGGCTCTGGAACTTGGTGGCAGCCTTTCGACTTGATGACTTTGAGAATCCAAGATTGTTTTTAAGTGAGACTTTGGGGGCCTGTTTATAGGCTTTGACTAGTGCCTTTTGATCTTGATTGGTCCACATGGCATCGACATCTTGACTTCTTCTGTCAATGTCCATGGTTGATGAAGCGTTTCTTTGACAAGTCTTTATCAATCGACAACAATGTCAATCTTTTATAGGTGTCATCATGATGACTCCTCGACAAGAGTCTTTTGATCTTTGAATGATGTCGACAAAAGTGTCAACATGGTCAATGATGTTAGGTTCCTCGATGATGGCATCAAGGATCTACTCCTTGATGGGAATATTGAGGTATTTGTTTGACAACTTAGAAACGACATGGATCTATCGGTGTTGCTGTCAAAAAGGTGAACTGACGACTCTTGTTTGATAGGTTTGTCGATGACCTTTGAATAGGAGAGTGTTTGATTTTCTCGATAGCTATCACTCGATAGATTTCTATTGAGGTTCTCCTACTCGACAAGTTGGTGCTCGTGACATCTGTAGAGCATAGCTCGACAGTCTTTTGTCAATTCTTTGGATGGAGGATTGTCTATCAACTCTATTGATTGATGGCCAATTGAAGTCATTCGATCAATTGCTTATACTTCATCATTTGCACAAAAATTGTACCAAATTCCTTCAAATATCAACACAACTTAATTAGAACCTATCAATTGGTAAAAATAAGGTAAATTGAGTAAAACAAAACATTTAAACACTAATTCTATGATTTTTTTCTATGAAAAGACTATGAAAAGTGCAATAGGACTGATGTTATCAAACATTCCCCTTGAGTCAGTCACAAAACCAGGTGGTTTCTCTGTGTAAGTCACCATATAGGAAAGTATTCTCAACATCAAGTTGAAAAAGAGGCGAATCATGGTTTACAATAAAAATTATAAGCACCCATATAGAATTAAGTTTGGTAATAGGAAAAAAGTAAAAAAATAGTCAACCCCATAGGTATGAGTACAACCTTTTTCTACCAAACGAGCTTTTTGTTGTTCAATAAACCCATATGGCTAATATTTTATAGTAAAACCTCAACAGTAGGCAACAAATAGGACAATTTTTAGGATGATCAACACGATCCCATGTCTTGTGGTCACGAAGGGCAGCCATTTCATTTTCCATAGCTTGACACCAAGCAATATGCTTTAGATCTTATGTAGCACTCTTTGGTGTAGAAATGATAGAGAGAGAAATAATAAAACAAGAAAATCTAGCACCAAAATTAGTGTTAGAGTGGAAAATTACTAATCAATTGTTGAGTGTAGGAACGAGCACCTTTCCTTTGACTTATAGGAAGATGTAAGTCAGAGACTACCTGAGAGGTGTTGTGATCTGCCGATAAGGGAGGAATTGGTTATTGAAGGGCCATAGATGGGACTATAACCTTGGGTCTTCTCATGTGCATCTTTAAAGGAGGAGGAAGATCGTTAGTTACTTTATTGTGATCATGTTCTACCATCTCATGAAGAGGGGTAAGATCCAACAGATCACTCAATAAAGTAGACCCCTTGTTATAGTAGTACATCATGTGTTCAAAAAAGACAACATCCACACTAACAAACCATTGTCATTTGATAGGATCATAACATCAATATCCTTTTTGGGTTCTTAAATATCCTAGAAACACACATTTAGTGGAGTGAGGGGTCAAGTTTAGATATCCCTGGGCAAAGATTCTTAATAAAGAAAGTGCTTCCAAAGATGCAACTAGGTATAGAAAACAAAGGCGCATTGGGATACAAATAAGAGAAAGGGAGTTGATTATGCAAGACAAAAGAAGGCATACAATTAATTAAGTAGCACACAGTAGAAAAAACTTCAGGCCAGAAATGTTTGGGAAGATGATAGTGAAGAAGAATGGTGCGTGCTACTTCAAGAAATGGTGATTTTTCCTCTTTGCCACACCATTTTTATGTGGTGTGTGAGGGAAAGAAATTTGAGAAATGGTACCACGAGCAGTGCAAAAAAGATCCATTGATTGTTGCATAAGTTCTAAGGCATTATTAGTTTGCAAGATTTGACAGTTGCATTGAATTGGGTTTAGATCCCTGTAAAAAGATGGTGATAATGTTCAAGGTATTACTGAAAATCCTTTAAGAGAAACAACCAAGTTTCCTAGAATATTCATCAATAATAGTCATAAAATAGTGAAAGCCATACAAATAGTACTAGAACATGGTCCCCATATATCATCACCAACATTATCAAAAAGATTTTTAGAATGAATTTCTTTCTTTGTATGAAAAATAAACTGAGACCATTTTCCAAATTGGAAAGATTCACACAAAAGTTATTTATTAAAAATATCAAGAAATAGGCATTACGACTTGTAATAGAAGGATGCCCAGACGATAGTGCCATTGGAGACCAGCCATAGAAGAAGATAGCAAAGTAGCAAAAGATTGCAACACATCCATGTAATATAGTCTACCAGGTCCTTCATTGCCCAAACCAATCCGTGTCCATATCAAAGATACTAACATGCACAACCCTCAAGATCAAAAGTGATCAAGCACTGAAGGCTCTTCACAATATTATTGACAGATAACATATTAAGTGGAAATCTTGAAACATATAAGACATTTTAATAATAGATTTTTGGATAGAGATATAGTTCCAATTCCATGTACTTTAGATTGAGTCCCATCGGCTACTGTTACAAGAGGGACTTGAGAGTTATTTTAGATAAGGCCTTAAAAAGGTAAGAACATCCATAAATATGAGGTGATACTCGTGAGTCAATGATCCATTTATTTTTAGCATAAGTAGCATGAGATGCAAGTAAAGCAGAAGAACCTCCATCTGGAGCAAGTGTTTCTAAGGATAGACGAGCTTGAAGGAGTGTTTCAAACTTCAAGAAAATCCACTCAACCATGAGATGAATAGAACTTGAGGCAGTAGTACTCAAATCTTCACATGTATTAGAGGAGACCTTGTTTGCCCAGACATGTGCATAATACTTTTTTAGCAATGGTCCTCATTGTAGTTTGTGTGCCCATAGAAGGTGCAGAAGTGATTATCAATAGGAAGTTGATGTTGGCCTCATCTAGGGTCAGGAGGAGGACCACCTCTAGGAATACCAGAAGCACAACCATTGCAACCACGAACATGTCCACATCCTTGATCAGAGTCATGGGAGAGGATGGAAAGAACGAAGTGACCAAAAGAATTAGCATGTAGTGAAGACATGAAAGGAAGGCATGGAACGTCTTGAGAACATCCCTTAGTGTGGGTAAGGGATCACTCAATAAGTGGTCAACAAAACTAGAGAAAGATTGAGGTATTCCAGTCAGGAACTGAACTAACTGAAGGTCGTTGCTTTATACTAAACTTCTTTGAGTGTCATAATAAAGAGGATGACATACTTTGTATTCATCCCAAAGTGTCGATCATTGCTTGTAGTAGTCTTTGATAGATCCATTAGTTACATGCTCCTTTGTTGCCAGATTCTTGAAGATCTCAAAGACCTTCTTTGGATTTTGATGATGTGAGTACACATGAGGTAGTTGATGCCACATGGTTTTGGCATTTTGAAGGCAAATGAGAGATTGACTAATCTTTCATTCGACATGATCCACCATCCATGTCATAACTCCAGACTCATCTTTGGACCATCGAGCGTACTTTTTCTTGGTTTTTTTCATCATCCATAACATCATGAGGGATTTTAGAATTAGTAGAGATATGGGAATAATCCCCTTGGGCTTTGACATATAGTTCAAAAGATGTCGACCAAAATGATAGTTTAAGCCATTAAGTTTCACGGATGTAACACACAAAGACCAAAGATGCTCAATAATTGACATAGAAGACAAAGTCATGACATGTATAGGTAAGGAGCAAAAGCAACAATAGATATGAAAAACCCTCATATGGGTAGTAGATAGAAGTAACAAATCAATATCAACATATTCGAGAAACCCACATAGGGGCAATAGATAGCAGTAGCAGATTAAGATCAATGGATCTGAGAAACCCGCATAGGGGTGGTAGATAGTAGTAGAAGATCTAGATTAGCAAGATTTGAGAAACCCACATAGTGGTAGAAGAGAGAACAAGGAAATACCTACGTCTCCACAGTGTGAGATTTGCTCCACCATGTGGCATAGGTAGAAAAAAGTGGTACTTTTAGGTCTTCAACTTGCTATTTTTGGAATTAACTAGAAAGGATCAAGAGGAAGAGAGGTCGATGGGGTGGAGATCGATGGGCTACTGGATGTGAAGGAGGTCTTAGTGGTCGATGGAGTGTTGGAAGTTGAAGAGGTAGAGGTCTATGTGTTGGAGATTGATGGGGTGAGGGTTAATGGGCTTGGAGGCTGACAGGTAATGGGAGGTCGATGGGGTGGAGAAGGTGTTGGAGGTTGATGGGTGGTGTTGGTGGTGGAGATCGATGGGTGGTGGAGGTGTTGGAGGTGGTTAAGGTGTTGGAGGTCAATGGGTGTTGAAGGTGGTGAAGGTGTTGGAGATGGATGGGTGATGGTAGAAGAGAGGGTTGCGATAGTGGTAGAAAATAAAAAGTAAAGGAGGAAGAACATGTGACAGCGGGACGGAGGGGTGGTTGGGGTGGCTTAGGAATAAGGGGAATCAGACATGTCTTATACCATATAGAATAGGTAAACCTTTATTTGATGTGTTTAAAACAAATGCAGTGCACTCTCTTTTATAGGATAAGAGAGTAAGTGAGAAATAAATTAGGCAATATGGCATAAAAGAAAATCTAAAAACAAGACAAGGCTAAAGCACAAAATAAAACATAAATAATAAATTATATATACTAATAGTGATCTTGCATGATTAGATCTTGATGATAATATAAATTTCATACTTTCCCTACTTCTAAATCAGACTTTATCTTTATCTTGTATTACTCATAATGTGGATGACTCACCTAGACCTAGGGCTTAATGTTGATACTTGTGCTATGTTGAGTCAATACATGCATGTTGGGAACTTTGGAAACTATGTTGGATATGATCATAATCTAGGTCAAAGGGAGCATCCAAATGATTCATATGTTGTTTATATCACTGCAACCCTACTGATATAAGACCTCATATTATGTCTTTTTATATCTTAGGTCACCTATTGGGTTGGGCCTTCTCTAGGAATCTTACTCGAGAAGTATAGCTTGTTCACTACTCCCAAGGTACACTTAATCTCATAACTACTATGATATTGGCTCATTTGTATGTATGCTCATATGAATACTTGGTTACTAAGGAGTGGAACTTGTCAGTTCATTTTGATGAAACCCATGTTTTTTTATTCAAAACCCATATTTTGATGCCTGCACCTAAGCTTTTCGCACGCCAGTGATGTAGAATTATAGGTTTTTGATGCAAGGGCTTTTTAATGAATAATTTGAGTGGAACTACAGTTACTTGATTGAGCTATTTTTCCTATGAATACTACTTTCATGTTGATTACACTGTGTTGACAAACCATGAACATAAACTAGAAAATCCATTATATAGCCCTTGTTAACTTGTTTGAATTCTCAGGGTTAGGGCACAATGAATGTTTTGAAATAGGTTTATCTCATTGACTTTGGTCTTGAGGTCGATCATGTATAAATAGGGTGACAAATAAGATTTTAGACTCATATGTCCCTTACGGACCCTTCCTTTGGAAGTGATCAAAGGCCTGATGTAGATATAGTGGAAAACGTAACCTAAAATGTGCCTTGTATAAAAGAATGTTGTTAAGATTTCTCACCTTGTTTCTTCTTCTTGCTTATTATAATATATTTAGGCAAGAAACTTTATGTTACCCTTAAATTATTTTTGCATGTGATTGCTCTTTTTCGTGAGGCAAAAGTGTAAACACGGTTGTCCTAGTCAAAGAAACCGGACTTAAAATTTATACCCGACTAGTAGATACGTCCACAATGCAATACGGAGTCCTTGTAATAGTGTGGGGTCAAACACAGGGACAATGAGAATAATAGAGTAAGAACTTGAAATCTTGGCTTAGTCTAATCTAACCAAATAACAACTTCGATGGTGTTCTGATTAAGGAACAAATTAATCTAATGAGGAAGTAACCTAAATTTAGAGAAAACCAAAAGAAAGAAATAAAATGAATCGTGAAACAAGAATAAAAGAGACTTGGATTGGATTTTACCAATGAAACCATCCATAACTATATAAAACTTCCATTCTTGTTTTATAAACATTCTCTACTTGTTTTGCAAACAACCATAAGAAAATATATGTTCCTTCCTTCTCTTGAGATCTGGGCAGATTTCTATCTAATGGGGTTCTCTCTCTCGAGTTAATAATCAAAAGATCAAGGAAAAGTCATATGACTTTTGTTATGGAAACTCCTCACTCTTGTGTATTGTTTCTATCATGTACTCCAGACCTAGTTAAAATCATTCTCCCAAACAATATTCATATCAAACGTCAGAAAAGGGTAGCTAATCATTAATCAACATAGTAAGTATAGGAACAAAACTTTAAAGAACATATGGCATTAAATAGAGATGAATAATTACATAGTTGGAAGGGCCCGACGACTACTCCCAATCCAAGTTATGGGTTTTAGCCACGCATGGCCGAAGAAATGAAAAGAGTACAACTTAAATCAGTCATGATAAAGAAAAGAGGAAGAGGAGATTGATACAAGGGTAACCTCTCAGTTGATATCTCAGTGCTCCACAGTAGTCTTGATAGGATTTCTCCTCCTTTCTGGTCTTGTCTTGAGATAAGAAGGTCCTTTGGATCGACGGCGATGATAAAGGAGAAGTCAAGGAGTGAGGTCAACAGGTTGGATCGATAGATCTAGGTGGGTCGATAAGTCTTGTCTTTTGACTCTGGACCTTGAGAAGACTTGACATTAGCCTCTTGGCGCTCCGACTTCTAGGATTCAAGATGTGTTGTATGGCTGTGTTGGGGGCCTATTTATAGGGTTGAGGTTGTCGACCTCTTTCCATCAAAGTCAACCATTTGTTATCAGTCGATGGCTTTTGGACTTCCATTCAACAGGATTGTCGACTTTAAGGGTCGGCAATGGATCTCATCGGCAAATCTTTGTTGATTGATAGGTATGTTGATCTCTTCTTGTCATTGACAGAGTTCCTCCTTATAGGGGATCTGTCTATGTGATGATTTTGACAATAAAGTCAATAGGTTTTTTGAGGTGATTCCCCATCATTTGTCTTCTAGACATCGACAGTGTTGTTGTCGTGGCTATCGTTAGAACAATAGATGAGTGTATTGAGGATCCTCTATTCGACAGGTGTGTCGAGGACTAGCTCGATAGCTTTAGGATGTTAAGAATCTATCAGTGTCGATGGAGTGGACTATTGATGTCTAATCGACGGATGTAAAACTTGCACTTTGCTCATCATTCATTACTCAATAGATGGATGTCAAGAATCTTCAATACAACAAGTTGATTTTTGATGAGCAATGGCATAGCTACATTTAGGCCTGGGTAGGAACATGCCCTACCTAGGTTTCTCCATTAGATATAAATTGCATGCAAATTGGTTGAAGTTCTATATGAAAACATCACTTGTGCCCTACCCCATTTCACTTACCAAGTCTTCCTATTAGTTGTCCCCCCCCCTATTTGGAAATTTTGTCTCCACCACTGTCGATGAGTCTGTCGAGCTTGAGTCGACTGGTCTTTTTGTTGACCTCTTGGTGAAAGCTTATCTTGTCGACCAGTTGGTCGATTGTTTGAAACAAGGTCTTTCAGACTTCATTAATTTTACCAAATTTGCACCCAATTCCTTCAAATATCATCAACACAGGATTAAAGTTTTATCATTAATTAAACTAGTGTAAAAATGGGTAAAACAAAGCATCTAAACATTATTTCTCTTGATCTTTGTCATGTAAAAGGCTATTAAAAGTGCACCAAAACATATGTTATCAACTCCCCAAACCTATATTTTAGCTTGTCCTAAAGCTAATGGAATCATTGTTTCTTTAATCAGTCAAACAAAAATCTAGAAATTACTAAAAACATAATTTTATACAATCCTCTTATCAAAACTATTCTTTATCCAAGATGTCATTATGTCAAAAGTTTCTTTATTTATTTGTTATTGTGCCCTATTCTTGTCTCTAGTATATCTGCCATTTTGTCAAAGTAGCTTTCACTCTCGTCAAGGTATTATGTAGAACAACTAGGTAGGAATAAAGGCTTATGGATGTTCCCTTATTCTTCTGGGTCATTCAAGTATGGGTCCATTTAGATAGGCGAGTGATCCCTGCATTCCAAACCAAATGGTTTTAGAGCAGTGATTGCACATCCTAAGTATCACTGCCCTAGATCACAATACCTATAAATGAACTCCATTAGAGGGAGGTATTCTTTGTAGATGTTAAATAAAATCGACATATATGCGTTCATGAGCACATTACTATACCGTTTTAATAGCTATAATTCATGGGATATCTCTCAGATTCTTTTTCACTCCTTACTCTTTTTGGGATAAAATATTTGGGGGAAGACATGAGGTAGCTCTTTCTTTGCTATTGTGACAAAATACCTTTAACAAGATAAGACTTTATTAATTATATTCTTTTGGTAAAAATCAATTGATGACATTGTAAAGATAAATGACGTCTTTCTAAGAGGAAAACATAAAAATTGTATCAGTAGCAAAAATATTTTTCCTTGAGTATCATGTAAAAGGGAATAGTTTAGGAACAAGCTAGAATCTTTGTAGAGGGAGTTTTTCCATCAACTGCATCTTCATTTCATACGCATTTTGAAAGTGGTGAATGAAAACAAAGAAATTATGAAAAGAAATGTTAAAGGAAAAAGAATGTAATGTTTGTAATACATCAGATACCTAACTCATGGGATTACACCCCCCAAACTTACAACACACACTATCCCCAGAGTGTGAAATAGAAAGGAAAAGAAATTGTAAGCATGTGAGTTTCTTAGCGAAGGTCCATTGTTGCCCATGGAGACTCAAGCAGCATCAGAGCATAGTTTCCTTAAAGGCAATGATAATTATCATTGTGGGTTTCTTCAACAACAACAGAGAGAACTCCAATGGTGTACATCCAGTGTAGAACGTAGAAACCACAATCATTGAATAGCAGACATTGTTGAGGACAATGATGCCAGAATTGGGTTACCTTCCATCTTCTTGGTTCCTAAGAAGAATAACCACTTCCAAATTCTCAGATTAGTGGAATAAGCACCTTTGAACATGCGTCAGCAATACTTTCATGTGTAATGTGGATTAACATAGAATATTTAGGGTTTGCATGGTCAAAAGAAGAATCAGAACTATCGTAAAGCACAACCTCTCTTTCATGATTAGAGACAATAAGCAAGGTCCAATGTGCATCGTGAAGAATAGGTATAAAAATATAGTAAGGAATAGACTCATGAAGCTGACGAAGAAGAAGATCTTTTTCATCTGAATCAGAGTCTTGGCAGAGATCAATGACAAGATCAGGGTTGACCATATAGACATCATCAACATCCTGGCATATAAGAGATTGATAAGCTACCATGAGGCTATGAGATAAAAATCCTCGTGGTTGAAGAGTCTCTAGGAGGTCATCTTTCATAACCAAAAGATCATCTTGACTGAAGACTATGTGATTTCTACCAGGTTTGAAGTGCTACATCAACATCATCAATTGAGAGAGAGAAAGTTCGCAACATTAACTACGGTCAAAGTTCTCAAAACTTGGTTTTATATTGGATGTTGGTCCATATAGTAGAAATGGATCAGGCTCATATAGGAATTTGAGTATATCTGCAACTTCTTTAACTTTTGTAGTTGTTGTAATAGTAGCAGGAGGTTTGGTGACAATAGGTGATGGTGTAACCTATCCTTCTTCTATTTTCTCCTTCAATAAGATATCTCAAAAAGCCCCCTTCTCAGGTCGAGGAATAAGTGGATAAATATCCCTTAGATTTTTTGGCAGTTCAGGGTCCTAAAAGAAGCTTATGTCATGGATGACCTCCATAGTGTAACTTCCATGAAGAGGTGTGAAGCCATTGGGATCCAGACTAGAAACATGAGTTTCAAGATTGAGGGCTTCCATAACCCAGTGAACAATGAAAGCATTATCATTGTGCTGGAAAGTTAAGGGTGCAATCACATAACTTGTCCAGTTAGGTTGATAATACAAACTTCACAAACAACTCATTGAAGTTGGGTCGGGATATGAGGAATCTTTTCGGTAGAATGATCCCTAAATTGCATATCAGAACTTGTCAGTGTTTCAATGCATGTGTTGAATAGAGTAATTTGATGTTTGTTTAAATCAGAAACACAAAGGAGCCACAATCCTCTGAAATGAAAAGGTAACAAGATAACTCTTGTTTTCTTAAACTCAAGCTTTTACTACAAAGTCAAAACTACTTGAGCCTTCAAATTCTTCTTGAATAAGAAACTATTTAATGAAGGAGTTGCATTATGATATTTCCAATCCTTATCGCTAGGCATGACGTCCTCCAATATAGTTGAAGCGAGTACGGTGAACATTTTTCTGGTAACTTTGGCAGGATTGCGAAAAAGATTTTAGAAATCATCTTGTGACAAGGTGATGGAGCCGTTGTTATAGACAATATGGCCACCATTACACTGGTCGTCAAGAATGTCTTATAGGACAAAAATGTATCGAACTGTCTTTCCCTTCAAACAATCTGGATCAAGTAAACTCATTTTCATAGGAATTTGAGGTGGAAGTGGCAAAAGAGGTTCCCGAAAGATTGGTTCAGGTAGACGAGGAGGTGCAACTGATATAGAAATAGAGAGATCACCATTATCCTCATTAGAATAAACTTTTTCATTGTCGAAAGGACTGAAAGAATCATCTTTGAGGTCCATATGTTTGGTATATACCCCAATAGATATGTCATCTTCTGTACATAGACTAAACAAAGACTGTATTGGGCTTAGATTGAGCAGTGATTTGTCAAGTTTCTGGTTCATGTCCCTTTCAAAAATATCTTGGGACGATGGCGGGGTCAGAGGAAGAATATTCTTAAATGGACGATCTTTAGAAGGGTTGATGATAGGTGTTATATCAAAAGGAGATGGAGCATCTACTAGAGGTTGTGGGATATGAGGAATGTGGTCTCTTGATAAATGTTTGGTAGTGATGAGAATATATTTAGATACGTGGGACACCGACTCCTGGAATGACCCAACGGATGGATTAGGAGAGTGATGACGAGCGTCTTCACTCATAGTATCAACAACATAAGAATTACCTTCGAAAGATTGAGAATATGGTGAAGACAATGCTTCAACAAAACTACAGAGGCGCTCTTGTTAGTGTTGTCATTGAAGGGTGTGTTGTTTTTCTTGGTGTTGCCTGGATTTTTCTTGGTGGGTCATATGGAACAGGAGGTGGTGTTGGACCTTCAATATTTCATCAAGCTTACATTGAAGGGTCACCATTTATACATGAATGTTTCTTGCCTCCCTGGCTCGTGTGTCTAGGGATTGAACCTATTGTTCTATGTTCTTTATGGCCTTTTGAAGTTTAGGAAAAGTAGTCATAACTGCTCCAGTTACCCTATGTATAACATCAAATTCACGACCAAAAGCACCACACAAAGTATCGAGTTCGGAGGAAGACGAAGAATGATTTTCAAATATGGGTACTTGATGAGAAGAAGAGGGGCGATCTGAATGAGGAAGGCATCTTGGTGGACTATCAAGAACATCATGTACCATATGTTGTGGTAGAGAGACATGTTTGTTACTAGCAACAACTGGAACTAGGATGGTGGTGGGGCATTTTGTGGTGGGTTGAGGTTGTGGCTGCTTGCTTGTAGTAGAAGATGGAGTAACCAGAGGGTGTCTTTCTTTAGAAATTGGAGGGGAATCTGGGTCATGCTCGGGTGACACTCGTAGTTCTTCTAAATCATACCCAACTACTCTTCTTTGTTCACTTTCTTCTGATATCTTGGACAGAGGCCGCTTAGGTTTCTTTGTAACCATAGGCTTTGGTCGGACCCGACCATATGACATGCCTGGATATGTTGAATTTGTCATCTAGAAATTTTGAATGAGCTCAATAATTTCCTCCTCAAAATATAGTAACTTGTCTTTCTCATAATCTATCAGTCCAGGTACAACAATGAAAATCTTAGTTCTCATGAATCTATAGTGACTACAATTGTTATGCCTTACAAAGATACCAGTAGACATCAGGTACCTGATGGTGATAAAGCTATCTCCTGACATTTCCTTGAAAGTGACACAAGGCGGGTGTCCATATGCCTGAAATATGAGTCTAACGAGACCACCCATATAGTATTATTTTTGCATAGCCAAGCTAATGAGCAACCAGTTGTCAATTAGAAGGCGACCAATGTTGACATGTCATCCTTCCATTATACGAGATAGTACAAAGAGTTTCTCAAGATAGATGCTTCTAGTCTTTGCCTTAGTGAAAAGAACATTGGCCATGATCTTGTGCATAATTATCTAAAATCCATAATGTACCATTGATGCCTTGGAATGCCCAGATTGATACTTCTTTTAACCAGTTAATCACTCCCAATATTTGGAAGCATTGAAGTTTGAATCTTCTTTTTCTAGAAAACCTGAAGAAGTTGTGGCAACCTCTTCTTCTCAACTACAAAAGGTTTTATTCAATATTTGATTAGTAAGAACGTGGTCAACGTTATTGATGCAGACATGTAGCTTCCTAGAGGAGACCTATTGAATAGAGGATATTAATTCCACTGTGTCTTCCATATAAGCTTGAGGTTTCAATAAACATAGATGAGATAGATTGGGTTTAGCCAACATTTCCTCTACTCTCGCCTGGATGCCTATTTCTTCAAGAGTTGTGGAAGAGATGAAGTGAGTGGGTTTGAAAATTGCTCTTTTCATTGCCTTGAATGCCTCCATATGGTCTTTGTTTGAAGGCTTGAAGGTTCTAGAGTAGGGAAGCTCCAACTATGAGCCTTACTGAGCACCTGGTTCTAGTTTAGTAATCCTTGCTCTCTTTTCTCCCTCTGTTGTGGGTTGCTTAGAGAGGTCTCTTCTCCCTTTTGTTCAATGGGATGGTGTTTTCTTGCTAAGACATCGCTATAAAAGAAAATAAATGAGCACAAAATAGGTATGGTTTAACTCTGTCGATTATTATTATTGATGCAAGCGTCAAAATAATTTTTCTAAAGAAGGTGGTGTCGACATGTAGAGGGCAATATGGTCAATATCGCTGTCGATTGATCATAGTTAAAACTAAGTAAGTCGAAAGTGTTATCGACCAGATGATCGACAACAGGTGAATCAATCATTGGAATACAAAATAGGTCGATAGTCATGTCATGAAAAATGGCCGATAAGGTCGTCGATCGGCAATTGTTGTTGCAAAGGTCGACAAGAATGTCAATCAGTGCGAGCATGTACCTGCCAATTAGGTAAGATCGCAGTTGACTGGAACTCAAAAGAAAGGATGTCGACCGAGGCATTGATAGAAGGCTTGTCGATTTGAACATCGATAGTCAAGTAAATGGAGAGGTAGCAATTCGCTAGGATTAGAAGACGATAAGAAATTTTTAACGTTGGGCCTGGTATTTATAACTGCGGTTAAGGTCTGTAAAAACTTGAGTCAGTGATATGATTGTAGATCCAGATCCGAACATGTTGTCGGTCTACATGGGTGTCGACCAGGAAGGTCGACAGAAAACCTGTCAATCTAGACATCGATAGTCGAGTAAATGGAGAGGCATGTTGAAACCTGTCGATCATGAAATAGAAAGATGGAACTCAAAAGACTATCAATCGGGACATCGATAGAAGGCTTGTCGATCGGCATTACATGAAGGTCGATAGTAGTTCCAAAAGGGAAGGCTAACACTAGTTGGTCGACATCAGTTAAGCTAGATGGGTCGACAGTACTGTCGATCGTAGGTTCTTCAAAACCCTTTTAAATAAAATTTGATAAGTCAGATCAAAATTTAGGTCGATAGGTCACGGTAAAATGACTATCCTCCAATCATCATTTTAAAAGGAAAGAAAATGATTATCCACCTTGCTTTAGATCTAACAATCTAAAAAGTGTTTGTATGAGAAAAATAATAATAAAAAACTAATCTAAATGATAGAAAAGATAAATGCTTGGGTTCCCTCCCAAGTTGTGCTTTGTTGATAGTCATGTAGCTTGACTTATTGCACATCTCATTATGCTTCTGGGGCTTCTGACAGCTCCAAGTCTGCCCTTCTAGTGATGGCTTCATCTTTATAGTACATCTTTAGTCGGTGACCATTAACTGAAAATGTCCCTGATTTGTCACTATGAATGTCCATCATCCCAGATGGATATATGGTAACCACTGTGAATGGTCCAGACCAATGCGAATGAAGTTTTCTTAAGAAGGGACGAAGAGTAGAATTGAATAGCAGAACCTTGTCTCCTTCTAAAATATCCTTTCACGTGATATGAGAGTCATGCCAAATCTTGGTGTGTCCTTATATATTTTTTTATTCTCATAAGCATGTAGACAAAGTTCTTCCATCTCCTGTAGCTATAAAAATCACTTCTCTTTGGCAAGTCCAACATCCATGTTTAGGGCTTTAATCACCCAATAGGCTTTGTGTTCCAGTTCCAACGGGAGATGAAAAGATTTTCCATAGATTAGCCGATAAGGGGTGCCTCATATGGGTGTCTTGTAAGTAGTTAGATATGCCCAGAGAGCATCATTGAGCTTAGACAACAAATATTTTCTTGACTTTCTCACTGTCTTATCGAGAAATTACTTAATATGTCTGTTGGAGACCTCTACTTGGCATGCAGTCTAAGGGTGATACGGAGTAGCTATCTTATGTCTTACTCCATATCGCTTCAAAAGAGACTCAAATTGTCTTTCAATGAAATGAGATCCTCTGTCACTAATTATCATGTGCGTAACTCCAAACCTAGGAAAAATGATTTTTGTGAACAAACACATTACCATCTTGGAGTCACAGGTTGATGACGGTATAGCCTCCACCCACTTAGAGACGTAGTCCATGGCCACCAGAATGTATCTATTTCCTAAAGATGGTGGGAAAGGTCCTACAAAGTCTATCCCCCAAACATCAAGTATCTCCACTTGGATCCATTCAGCAAGGGGCATTTCATTGTGTTAGCTAATGTTCCCAGTGCGTTGATACATGTTGCATTGTTTAGTGAAAGTGTGCACATATTTAAATATAGTCGGCCAATAAAAACTAGAGTTCAAGATTTTTAAAGTTGTCTTCTCAGCACCAAGATGTCCTCCATAGGGTGCCACATGAAATTTTTCTAAGATTGAATGAGCCTCATCATGATCCACACAAAAATGATATACATTGTCTGCGCACTTTCAAAAAAGTAGGTGATCATCCCAAAAATAGTTGTTGATGTGAGAAAAGAATTTCTTATTTTGATTGTAGGTCATTCTTAGAGGTAACTGTTGGCATGCTAGGTAGTTGCAGAAATCAGCGTACCATGGAGTTACTTGATCTAGAGAATGAATAAGAAGTAGGGATTCATCTTGATAAGATTTTTTTATGACAGTGAGTTGTTTTCTTCCACCTTTATGTGAGAGAGGTGATCAACAACGACTTTCTTTTATCCCTTTTTGTCAACAATCTCATGATCAATATCTTGCAAGAGGAGGGCCCACCTGAGGAGACGGGGTTTGATATATTTCTTCTACATAAGATACTTAATTGCTCAATGATCAGTATAGATTATCACCTTCCCACCTAACAGATAAGATCTAAATTTGTCAAAGGCGTAGACGATGGCTAACATCTCTTTTCAGTTGTGGTGTAGTTAACTTGAGCCTCATCAAGAGTTTTACTAGAGTAGTAGATAACATGATGTTTCTTATCCTTCTTTTATCCCAGGACAGCCCCAATTGCATAATTACTAGTGTCACATATTATTTCAAATGGTAGGTCCCAATCTGGAGCTTGCATAATGGGGGTAGTGGTCAAGGCATATTTTAGGATATTGAAGGCTTTCTGGCACTCTTCATCAAAGATAAACGGAGTGTATTTTACCAATAGTTTGGACAAAGGTTTTGTGGTATTTGAAAAGTCCATGATAAAGTGACAATAATACCTTGCATGACCCAGAAAATTAAGGACATAAGAGATTGAAGAGGGAGGCGGAAGTTTAGAGATGGCCTCTATTTTACTTTTATCCACTTCTATACCAGCTTCGGACACCTTATGTCCCAGAACTATTCCTTCTCATACCATAAAGTGGCATTTCTCCCAGTTGAGGACTAATTGTGTTACAACCTCAATTTTACATGTATTTTCATAAATTGAAATGTAATAATTTATGAATACGGACTTGAATTGAGAAGGTTGTATGCTTTGCTTCAAAGAATGGATTTATTTGCAAATCTCCCCTTTGATATGAATTTTGTGATTTCTATTGTTCTGTTAATCCAATAATGGATATAAAAGAGTGGAAAAGAAGAAAGGTCCAAAAAATAGAGAAAAATAAAAGATAATAGATATTGAGCAATGCATTTATGAGAAATGTATGGAAATCTCTAGAAAGTGGCATTGATGGCCACAATTGATTAGATTTCATTTACAATAACCTTGTTTGGTTGCTTAGTGGGTTTTATTAGCTATTGAGCCCAATAACAAGAAAAAGAAAATAAAAGAAAAAGGAATTTAGTTAATAAAAGGAATAAGTAAGGAAAGGAGAAAAGATAGAGGTAGAAGCCTCTAGAAGGCTAAGAGGTAGCCTCCAAAGGTAAAATTCGTGCCTTTAGGATTCCTTGGGGACCAAGGAGTCCAAGATACCAAGATAATGGCAAAAGAAAGAGGAAATACCAATTAAATTGGTTTTACTAAAGAATAACTTGCTTATGAAGGAAATAGCCTTTTCCTTTGGAATTTGGGTTTCAAATTTAATACAAGAGTAGATAATGCCAAGACAGAGTTTCCTCTAAAATTTGAGTGAAAATGTTAAACGGGGAGAGATATATGATTTTCACAAGATTTCATTATTTAATACCCTTTTTCCCTCATTTTTAAGAAATTAGAAATAAGGGAGCGATGACAACTGTTGGATGACCCGCATGGTCCAAAGTATCACAGATCCAACAGTGGTTGTCCATCGCCCACCTCGAGTCAAAGAAGGAAAGGGAGAGGGAAACTGAGATTTCCCAATGTGATTTCCTTGCATTTCTTCCCACCTGCCACAAATCCAAGACCACGAGGGTCTTTGGGAGGCGATTCCACGTACAACTGACCCTATTCTTAGGGTTTTTTGAGGTTTCTAGAGGAAAAGCCCAATTGGGCTGAGGGACAGGCGGCTGTGAGGGTAGGGAAACCCTAATGGAGCCCCAAATCCTATAAATAGACACCCCTCTCAATTCCTCACATCATCGTGATCCCAAACGGCTGCCTCTCAAGTCCTAGCTTCCTCTCTACCTCTAGATCAATCCCTCTCTAATGAGAGCTCCACCTCGGCACTGTCGCGAGTTGAGCGTCAGCAAAAGAAGAGGACGACGAGCAGTGATCGTCCGATTACGTTCTGATGTGGTCTCGTGAAGAGATCCAACGGTCTCAGGCTCGACCAACTTATTTACCTCGTGAGTGGAGGCACACGACACGGAGCATCAGATCCAAAGGGCAGACCGATGGATCATCGATCAAACGGCCGAGGAATTTTGGTAAATAGCCCTCTCTGCTTGAATATTCCAAAAAAGTGTTTTTCCTTGTAAAATTCGTAGAAATTACTAGAAAGCTCTAATGACAAAACTTAATATATGAAAGTTGATCAGAAAAATATGAGGAACACAATAAAAATTGTTTGAGAACCTAATTTCGTTTCTATTTGCAAATGGTTATTACTTTGATGGAAAATGTATTAAAATTTGGTTAGAAACCCTAATTGAGGTTAATGAATAAATCTATGAGGCATAATAAGTTAATTCGAGTAGTATTAACTTGTTGAATGATATGGTAGATTCTAATCTGATTTTGATGAGAAATTGCATGAGTTAGGGTCATAAACCAAGAATGTAAGATAATGGATCTAGAAACCCTAATTTAGGGTAAAAGAAGAGAAAACTATGTTTAATTCAAAATATATGGAAAAGGTTGATAAATGTTGTTCCTAAGCCTACTAGGAGAGATAGGATGTGAAACTTAGGGTTTATAAGTGGTTTTGTCTAATTAGGGTTTGTGGTACTAAAAGTAAAGGCAAAGCCCTAATTGCAAGTGAAACCCTAAAAAGGGGTAGAAATCCTAAAAAGGACTAGAAATCCTAAGGAGCAAGTTGGTTTGGCTAGATCTTGATAAAAGGAAATTGTATGTTTATTTTAGGATTCTTGTTTTGTACTTGCTTGCTTGATTGGATTTCTACTTGGTTGATTCTATCTCAAATCAGCAGTACAAGTATGTGGTTATTTATGAGTAACCAATTTAGTTTCACGGAGTTTTTTTTCAAATGATTGATCGAATTGGATGCAACCTAACTGTTGGAAGTTCATTTATGCAAATATTTAAAGTCACTATGCTTATCAAAATTAATTATAAATGTGCATTCTCGCACCTACATGCCACCCTGATGTATGATGCGTGACCAAGCCCTGGAGGGAAGGTCAATTAGGTCAAGTCCAAGAGGGAAGACCATTGGGTACTATGAGAGGTGACCCCAGGCACCAAGCTCTGGATGGCGAAGGTGGCCTTATGTTTCTTGCATGACTATTGGGCACCATGAGAGGTGACCCCATGCACCAATCTCAGGATGGAATAGGTGGCCTTATGTCTAGTGCAAAGGAAAAACCCTAGAGAGGGTATTCCAAGGTTAGGGCAAAAGCGGTGGAGAATGTCACATTGAAAACGTAATTTGGATTGTAAAATAACTTAATTGTGATATTTAGGTTGTTAGCAATATTTGTGAAATTTTGGTTGTCCCCACATACCGGCATATTCATTTATGTTGACCGGTGTTGTGTTTGTCGGCGTTTTAGGTACAATATGAAAAGGACAAATAGTAAAGTGACACATTGTGAATATATGATTGGATTGTTAAATAACTTAATTGTGATATTTAGGTTGTTAGCAATATTTGTGAAATTTTGGTTGTCCCCACATACTGACATATCCATTTATGCAGACCGACGTTTTGTTTGTCGGCGTTTTAGGTACAATATGAAAAGGACAAACAGTAAAGTGACATATTGTGAATATATGAATTAAAGTACAAGGAGGATTAGTTAGAATATACTCGAGTTGTGGATAGAACTTTAGAAATCCAAGTTTTTAAAGAGGTATGCAAAGTTTTATTTTATTCTAGCTTTTTAGTATAGTTTTTGGTAGAATTTAGTAATTATTATTGATTATTTGTCAAACCATTGATCCGGAAAATTGGGATAACGGCTCTGACCTTTTGGTCTCCCTTAATTGGGGGTTACCGAGAGGTGGGGTCATTACATTTGGTATCAGAGCCAATGGTTTCTCATTTAATCCTTAATAATTATTAAATTTTACAAACTTTGTAGCACCGAGGGAGTTATTAGAGAATTTTTTTATTACGGAGGTGTCTAGAAAAGGATCATGGTCTGGGGGCTGGCAATATTTTCCTCCACCCCGCTAGTCAGTCACGAGGACTCCCGGATGCGGTGTGACTGCCTGGCCAAAGTCTGAGGTCTTGACTCAAAATAAGATACCTTTAGGACTCTCTCATCTATTTCATCCCTTCTCAACCCTAATTCAATTAAGGTTCTAGGATTTTGGGTTTTTCTCTCTCTTCCCCACCCTCTTGTGGTCAGGGTATGTATGATACGATTAAGGAATCTTCCATCAAATTAATGAAAAACATGTAAACAAGATGTCATGGACATAATTTTAATAGTTTACGCATAAACTAGTGATTAGTTACATGCTTAGGGTGCATGGCATGTGTTGTCATACCCTCAAGAAGACATGAGGTTAGACCTCCTTGTCAGGGGGATGAGTAGAGGGTTGGAGGCAGAGGCCTCCATGAAAAGGTAGTGACCTGACGCATCCTATGAGGATGATGCTAACCCTAAACCCTAAAGAGGTTGTTAGAGAGAGATGATGTGATGAGTTAGATGTCATGGTCGACCATATACGTTGGTTGACATACTTTTTGGTTTGGAGTACCCGTGAGAAGCATGAGCTAGGTGAGGTTGGTTGACCTAGTGCCTTTTAGGAGACCCAACCTTAGAAGGGTCGTGCCTGTTAGGGTGAAGGATAGTTCCTTCATTTAAGAGGATAGTGGTGACCAGAGAGAAACCCTTATGGGATTATACAAGTATGGAAGAGTATGCACCCATGTAGGAGAGTACGGTAGCAGTGTTGGCAGTAGGTTGAGACCTAGACCAAAAGGGCAAGGTTGAGACCTAGACTAGAAGGACATGCTGGATAGATTATGAGATAAGCATGTAGAGCTTTGGATAATCTTGATCGAACATAGGTTTGGATCATACGTTTCACCCGTATAGGTGTATGCATGTATCCTTAAGAGCTTGGTCCACCTTCTCATAGAAAGAACCTCCAGTGGTAAGGTTGGTTGTAGGGTTATATCTAGAGAGAGAGAAAGACCCAAGCAAGAAGGTTGGAAGCTTAGACTCTGAGATATAAGGAACCATGAGAAGTCGGGTATGCTATGACCTAGAATGGATGAACTAAGTGGATGGTTGTGGTTGCCTCGTACATGATCCTTGGAGGCTTGTGGTATCTTGGTTGCCTTTAGAGGAACATAACCTTAGATAAGGGAAAAGGCTTCTTGAGTTGATGTATAGGAGTTGTAGGTGCCTACCTTACCTTATAGGTGTAGAAAGGAGAGTTCCTTAGACCCTGATGAGGCATAGTATAAAGTTTTGAGGCCTCACACCTAGTTGGTTGTCCTGGTGTAGGACTCCCAGGTGTTTCTTAGGTGGAAGAATAGTAGGAAGTGCATGCTATACCTTGTACCTATTGGGTTCGTGGATGAAAAGTTGAGCATGTAGTTAGACAGCTAATGCATAAAAGTGAACCTAGAGTTCCTAGACCTAAGAGGGGAAGTAGTAGTACCTAGTGCACCCGATGCTCATGATGAGGTTTGAGTTTCTATAGGTTCGAGCATGGCACCCCTCAGGTTTAGAGGAAAAGGATACCCCTTGGACTAAGGTATATGTTTGATGAACCCCTCACACATAGGTTGGTGACATATGCCTATATTATGTTGGTCTGATGTGGAGGAATAGGAGAAAGTATGATATACCAAGGGACCTTGAGTGGCTTAGTGGGTTGTTTTATTGTTAGCTACATGCCTGGGTAGCATGATAGGGCTAAGTATGCACATGATGGTGTAAACCCTGGACATAAGAACGTTTGTGACCTTTGTTTCTATCAAGAGATAGTTTTCTCCCATCTTGGGGAGGGACCCTTCTGTAGGGTGAGTACCAGCTTTTGTTTAGGTTCAAAGTAGCCTAAAGAGGTCTCTCATAAGAGATTTATGAGCTAAGTGGAGAGAACCTGGTATGAGAACGAATCTATAGACCCTTGTGTGACCATCTCTAAGGGGCATGAAGCTGTGTTGCCATGGAGGTAACCTTATGGGGCCTGACCAAGTTAGGTAGGTCGCCATGATCCCTATGAAAGGATGTAAGTTTAACTATGAGTGCCCAGAGAGATGGTGGAGTTTTGGGTAAAGATTGTTTGATATGTACCATGATAGAATCCTAAGTCTATACTAAGGTCAGGTGGGGATAAGATCGATGGGAGTAGGAGTTGCCTAATTCTTGAGTTGCACAAGACCATAGGGTTGGGAGGTAACAACTATCTTTGTCTGAGGACCATTGGCTAGGAGATTGACCACCTTCTTGAGTTCACAGAACCCAAAGGGAAAGTGAGGTGGGCACTCCCTGGATGCATAGGGGAAAGGGATGACCCCAAAAGTATCGGCACCCTACAGACCTTGAGAAGATGACTAGGAATCGGGTGACGACCCAAGAGTACTTGGGAACAATTTTCCATGGATGTAAATCTGAAATCAAGATGTTCATGATGTGAAGACATGTGATGCACGTTTCAACTTAGATTGGAAAGTGTAGTGGTGATGTGGGATGCACCATCTGTACTCTTGGAATGGGATGAACTCTGTATTTGTACTGCAGCCAAATACTTATTTCCTCTCATTATGGGGGTGAGAGATAGGGCAATTCGCATGCCATACACTAAGTATAAAGATGATGTGAGTTGAAATAGTGCCATGATGTTTGAGAATAGAGAAAGTATCATACCTTTTAGAAAGTACCTGGAATGGATGGTTTACAAACACAAGAAGAACTAAGATAGTCATCATGAGGACGTTCTTATCAAGGGCAATATGGAATTTATGAGTTATATAAGTTTGAGTTTGGTAACCAAGATGATGAGCTTGGAGTTTTCTTGACACAATCAGACCTAAATTCGAGACGAGGATGATAAGTGGAGTATATGAAGGTTTATGACTTCATTGTTGCCTAGCATAAAGATGTAAGGTGTTAATGGATGCTCTTTGTCGAGATGCAACTGTCTAATTTAGCCAGTAGAGAGGCTAGAAGAGGTGGCTAGGTGAACCCTAAGTTTGTGAGATATGTTTGGCTAACACTCAGATACAATGAGATCTATTGGTTGATTTAGTGGTGGTTGCTTGGTTAGCCAACCTAGGGCTTGATGCAATAAGAGAATAGGTGAAGAACCTCATATACATTTCTCAGGAAAGGAAAGTGATGGAACCCATGAATAGAGTGTTCTAGGGTTTCTGAGGAGTCAACCTTGAGAAATCATGACATGCAGGAGCTTGTGACGATAAGTACACCCTGCATCTAGTACTATTAAGATGATTAAAGTTTGTAGTAGTGATTTGGATGCCTAAGATGAAGAAGTACACAGAGTTGCATGTGGATTGTTTCCATGCATGCCAGGAGGTGAAGGTCGAACACTAGTACCCAGTGAGTTACTATAGATCTTGAAGAGTCCCCGAAAGGGAATGGGAGTAGATAACCATAGACATTGTGGTGGGTCTCCCCTGAACTAAGAGAGGGCATGATGTAATATGGGTATGGTAGATCGCCTTACCAAGTTGACCTAATCCCTTGCCTAAGACAGAGAGCATTGTCAATGTGACATATCTGGTTGAACTATATATGAGGAAGAGATAGTTCATCTACACCGTGGTCGAGTTCAATATCTAGAGCATGACCTCAAGATCACTTCCATGCAGTGGAAGTAGGTACATGAAGAACTCGATGCCAGCTTGAAGTTTAGCATAGCTTATCACCCCTGACTGATAGATAGTCCAGAGAGTATGATCTAGACTAGAGGGTATGATGAGAGTGTATGTACTCATTCGGGTGATACATGGGAGTAGTTTATTGCCCTATAAGAGTTTGCTTGTGATGATAGCCACCATAGCTAGTATTGGGGTGTAAGAAGCTATGTAAGGGAGGCTGTGTCGGTCACCACTTCATTCATATGATGTTGGTGAAAGGACCTTGTGAAGGTCAGAGAGACCACAGTGTGTGCAGATGAAGTCGCTTTGATCATGCAATGGCTGAGAAAACCCAGGGGCAACATGAGTCGTGAGATGATACAAAGCAGACTGACATGCAGTTCACTGTTAGAGAATATGTGTTATGAAAACCCGACCCCTCTGAGCTATAGCTAAAGTTGAGTCCCCGATACCTAGGTCCATTTGAAATGGATTGGTGGAGTTGCTTAAGTTTAGCCTTACCCCTCAGGATATTATTATGTATGATTTGTTCCATGAGTTTGATCTAGAGCACTATGTGATGTACCCAAGCCATGTGTTGAGCCATGAACCTATTGAGCTTCTAGGGAGGCTAAAATATCTTGAGTCAACTACGAGGGTACCTGGTACCAAGGTGAGAAAGAACTCAGATGTAAGAATATAAGATGATAAAGGTTCTTTGGAAGCATCATGGAGAGGATGAAACCACATGGGAGCCGATGATGGATATGAGAAAGTTTTATCATGTTTGCTTGTTTGTTTGGTGGAATTTTGAGGGTAAAATTCCTATAAGAGGGGAAGGATTTTACAACCTCAATTTTACATGTATTTTCATAAATTGAAATGTAATAATTTATGAATATGGACTTGAATTGAGAAGGTTGTATGCTTTGCTTCAAAGAATGGGTTTCTTTGCAAATCTCCCCTTTGATATGAATTTTGTGATTTCTATTGTTCTGTTAATCCAATAATGGATATAAAAGAGAGGAAAAGAAGAAAAGTCCAAACAATAGAGAAAAATAAAACATAATAGATATTGAGCAATGCATCTATGAGAAATGTATGGAAATCTCTAGAAAGTGGCATTGATGGCCACAATTGATTAGATTGCATTTACAATAACCTTGTTTGGTTGCTTAGTGGGTTTTATTGGCTATTGAGCCCAATAACAAGAAAAAGAAAACAAAAGAAAAAGAAATTTAGTTAATAAAAGGAATAAGTAAGGAAAGGAGAAAAGATAGAGGTATAAGCCTCTAGAAGGCTAAGAGGTAGCCTCCAAAGGTAAAATTCGTGCCTTTAGGATTCCTTGGGGTTCAAGGAGTCCAAGATACCAAGATAATGGCAAAAGAAAGAGGAAATACCAATTAAATTGGTTTTACTAAAAAATAACTTTCTTATGAAGGAAATAGCATTTTCCTTTGGAATTTGGGTTTCAAATTTAATACAAGAGTAGATAATTCCAAGACAGAGTTTCCTCTAAAATTTGAGTGAAAATGTTAAACGGGGAGAGAGATATTATTTTCACAAGATTTCATTATTTAATACCCTTTTTCCCTCATTTTAAAGAAATTAGAAATAAGGGAGTGATGACAACCGTTGGATTCCCCACGTGGTCCAAAGGATGATGGATCCAATGGTGGTTGTCCATCGCCCACCTTGAGTCAGAGAAGGAAAGGGAGAGGGAAATTGAGATTTCCCAATGCGATTTCCTCACATTTCTTCCCACCTGCCACAAATCCAAGACCACGAGGGTCTTTGGGAGGTGATTCCATGTACAACCGACCCTATTCTTAGGGTGTTCTGAGGTTTCTAGAGGAAAAGCCCAATCGGGCTGAGGGATAGGCGGTGGCGAGGGTAGGGAAACCCTAATGGAGCCCCCAAATCCTATAAATAGAACCCCCCTCTCAATTCCTCACATCATCGTGATCCCAAACAGCTACCTCTCAAGTCCTAGCTTCTTCTATACCTCTAGATCAATCCCTCTCCGGCAAGAGCTCCGCCTTGGCGTCGCCGCGAGTCGAGCGTCAACAAAACAAGAGGACGACGAGCAGTGATCGTCCGATTACGTTCCACCGTGGTCTCACGAAGAGATCCAACGGTCTCAGGCTCGATCGTCTTATTTACCTCATGAGTGGAGGCACGTGACATGGAGCGTCAGACCCAAAGGACGGACCAGTGGATCATCGATCAAATGGCTGAGGAATTTTGGTAAATAGCCCTCTCTGCTCGAATATTCCAGAAAAGTGCTTTTCCTTGTAAAATTCGTAGAAATTACTAGGAAGCTCTAATGACAAAACTTAATATATGAAAGTTGATCTTAAAAATATGAGGAACACAATAAAAATGGTTTGAGAACCTAATTTCATTTCTATTTGCAAAAGTACGTTAAATTGATGGAAAATGTATTAAAATTTGGTAGAAACCCTAATTGAGGTTAATGAATAAATCTATGAGGCATAATAAGTTAATTCAAGTAGTATTAACTTGTTGAATGATAATGGTAGATTCTAATCTGATTTTGATGAGAAATTGCATGAGTTAGGGTTATAAACCAAGAATGTAAGATAATGGATCTAGAAACCCTAATTTAGGTTAAAAGAAGAGAAAACTATGTTCAATTCGAAATATATGGAAAAGGTTGTTAAATGTTGTTCCTAAGCCTATTAGGAGAGATAGGATGTGAAAATTAGGGTTTATAAGTAGTTTTGTCTAATTAGGGTTTGTGGTACTAAAAGTAAAGGCAAAACCCTAATTGCAAGTGAAACCCTAAAAAGGAGTAGAAATCCTAAAAAGGACTAGAAATCCTAAGGAGCAAGTTGGTTTGGATAGATCTTAATAAAAGGAAATTGTATGTTTATTTTAAGATTCTGGTTGTGTACTTGCTTGCTTGATTAGATTTCTACTTGGTTGATTCTATCTCAAATTAGCAGTACATGTATGTGGTTATTTATGAGTAACTGGTTTAGTTTCACGGAGTTTTCTCTAATGATTGATCGAATTGGATGCAACCTAACTATTGGATGTTCATTTATGCAAATCTTTAAAGTCACTATGATTATCATAATTAATTATAAATGTGCATTCTCGCACCTACATGCCACCCTGATGTGTGATGTGTGACCAAGCCCTAGAGGGAAGGTCAATTAGGTCAAGCCCAAGAGGGAAGACCATTGGGCACTATGAGAGGTGACCCCAGGCACCAAGCTCAGGATGGAGAAGGTGGCCTTATGTTTCTTTCATGACTATTGGGCACCATGAGAGGTGACCCCAGGCACCAAGCTCAGGATGGAGAAGGTGGCCTTATGTCTAGTGTAAAGGAAAAACCCTAGAGAGGGTATTCTAGGGTTAGGGCAAAAGTGGTGGAGAATGCCACATTGAAAACGTAATTTGGATTGTTACATAACTTAATTGTGATATTTAGGTTGTTAGCAATATTTGTGAAATTTTGGTTGTCCCCACATACCGACATATTCATTTATGTTGATCGACGTTTTGTTTGTAGGCGTTTCAGGTACAATATGAAAAGGACAAACAATAAAGTGACACATTGTGAATATATGAATTAAAGTACAAGGAGGATTAGTTAGAATAGACTCCAGTTGTGGATAGAAGTTTAGAAATCCAAATTTTTAAAGAGGTATGCAAAGTTTTATTTTATTCCAACTTTTTAGTATAGTTTTTGGTAGAATTTAGTAATTACGATTGATTATTTGTCGAACCATTGATCTGGAAAATTGGGATAACGGCTCTAACCTTTTGGTCTCCCTTAATTGGGGGTTACTGGGAGGGGGTCGTTACAAATTACTTTTCTTTACATCTTTTGAGGACTAGGGATAGATTCTTTAAACATTCTTTAAAAGATGACCCCCACACACAAAGAAGTCATCCATGAAGACTGCCATGACCTCTTCTATTAGATCATAAAATATAGCTGCCATGCACCTCTAAAAGGTGGCAGGGGTGTTGCATAAACCGAATGGCATGTGTTGAAAAGCATATGTCCCATACAAACAAGTGAATGTGGTCTTTTCTTGATCTTATAAATGAATGGAAATGTGATAAAATCTAGAATACCCATCTATATAATAGAAGTGAGAATGATGTGCCAACCTCTCTAGAACTTGATCAATGAAAGGAAGAGGGAAATGGTCTTTGCGTGTTGCTGCATTTAGTAGTTTGTAGTCAATGCACATACGCCAACCAGTCACCGTACGAGTGGCTAATCATTTCCTTCACTATCTCTTACTAATGTCATCTAACTCTTCTCGGGGACCACATGAACTGGAGTTACCCAGTTGTTGTCACTAATAGCATAGATAATACCAACATCTATTAGTTTGATGACTTCTTTGCATATGACTTCTCACTTTTGTCATTCAATTTTCTTTGACCTTGGACTCACGGCTTCACGTCATTGTTGAGGTTGATTATATGCATGCACACCGTTGTGTTGAGCCCTTTGATATCATCTATATAGTACCCAAGAGCCTTCTTCTAATTTTTTAGTTCAGATAACAATTGCTTTTACTTATCATAGGGCAGTTGTACATTAATGATCACCGAATGTCTTTTCTCTTCATCAAGGAATTCTTACTTTAGACCTTCATGAAAGCATTTGAGCTCTGATAGTGGTTTTGGAACCGAGTCATCTTTTGGTTCACGCTGAAGAGAAGCATATCTTACTATTTCAGTAGCTCCATAAAATTCTTCTTCTTCATTTGTGGTTTCCAAGTATGCTAGGATTTCTTCGACCTTAGGATCATCAAATCCTGAAGCAGGGTTGTTTAAAGCTCTCATCAAGGGGTTGACTATATAGCATTATTCTCTTCTATTTCTACAAATATATGATTGCAACAATCGGTGAAGTCGCTTGTTTCTACTGAAGAGGGGCCCTACATATGATTGAGTATGTGGAAATCTATAGATTTGTTCTCAACTCCAATCATGATTAACCCATCGGCCACATCAATCAACGCTCATGTTTTTTAAAGGAAGGGTCATTTAAAGATCATTGGACATGTGGGATCTTCCACTACGTCAATGATGTCAACGTCACAAGGAATGAAGAAATTCCCAATCTTGATTGGTACATCCTCCACCAATCCAACTGGTTTAGTGTAAGAATTATCTACTAATTATATTCTCATATTGTATTTAATAGTATTAGTGAGGCCCAACTTGGATGCCAAACTATAGGGAATGAGACTGATGTTGGCCCTTAGATCTGCAAGACCATATCTTGTTGACGTATCCCCAATGAGGAATGGAATAGTAAAGGCACTAGGATCTTTTTGTTTCATTGGCATATTGGATTGTCAAAAGGCAGATGTTGTTTTTGTAAGGCATACCATCTCGACTTCTCATCTCTTTCTCTTCTTTGTGATGAGATACTTCAAGAACTTGGCATACGTAGGCATCTCGTCTATGACATCAAGGAGATGAATATCATGATGAATTTTTTTAATGGTGTCAAGGAATTCGGTGTACCTCTTCTCGAGTTGCAACTTGATGAAGCAATGCAGATAGGGGGCCCTAGTGGGAATTTTGGATGCCTTCAACAATGAAATGGAGTTTGTGGCCCCTTTTGACTTATTGCACACTAGGAATTTCTCTGAGCTATTGATGCTTCCTTTAATGATCAATACTTTAGGCTTTGGAACAAAAGTAGAACTCTCAGAGCAAAGTGTGGCCATTATTACTATTTTGTTCTTGGGATTTTTTTCAATGTTGGATGGAAATTGTCATGTTGATCTTCTAATTAATGAAGCAATAGAAG
Source organism: Alisma plantago-aquatica (assembly GCA_963693085.1). Taxonomy (NCBI): domain Eukaryota; kingdom Viridiplantae; phylum Streptophyta; class Magnoliopsida; order Alismatales; family Alismataceae; genus Alisma; species Alisma plantago-aquatica. The sequence goes on along the minus strand of OY856412.1, from coordinate 939,865,562 downwards.
CTAGTTGTTGATTGATCATTCTATTGTGGGTTTGAAGATCATTATTTGAGTATTCACATTGCTCATATGCATCTACATGTTTGTCAATATGTTAATGTTACTCATCAAACATTCCCCCATTTTCTCTGTTAAAGATTCCAGATTGGATATAGACTTCTAATGTTGTTGAAAATGACTCCCCCTCAGGCCATTGAAAGTTCCATATTGTTGTGGTTGAGGTATATTTTGTTGAAATCCGGGTGGGTTCCTCTATCGATGGCTTGCCCGCTTCCCATTGCTTGAGAAGATTGGTTCAGTTAAAACAAGTTTTCCTATACAAAAGTGTTTCCATAAGAAAATCTAGGATGATTGGGTTGTTTGTAATTCACATAGGACACATTCTCAGTCTGTGTGTCTTCTATTTCATTAGTGTAAATATAGTGGTCAGTGCCATGACCCCCTCCCCCACAAGTGACACACTTTATGGATGACTCCGTAAAGTGTATGGAATTGACTTCCTTCATATTCTAGACTTTGGTTGCCATCTTATCGAGTTTGTTGTTCAATTTCTCCAGTATCTTATAATCTAGAGAATCCCTAACAGAAGACACGGTTATTGCAGAACCTCTATCAAAATCATGGCATGCTTGGAGAGTTGTCATGTGATTGATTATTTCTTTAGAGGTTTCGGCACCATGTTTCATAAAATTGCTGCCATCTGTAGCGTTTAAGTATGTTCTCTCAGTGAAGGTGAGGCTTTCATAGAAAGTAGTGACGATAAAACCATCATCATATCCATGATATGGACAGTTTCTCAAGTATTCATGATATCTCACCCATGCATCATGTAGGATTTCAGTAGCTATCTATCTAAATTTGGTAATTTTAAGCTTACAACTAACTGTCTTCTCAACTGGATAGAACTTGTTCACAAAGGCTTCAGACAATTGTTGCCACGAAGTAATGCCTTTTTGAGATAGATACCACTGTAAGGCTTTGTCTTTAAGGGAGAAATAAAAACCCTTTATGTAGATGACATATTGTGGCACTTTGTTCACCTTGATAGTATTACAGAGGTTTTTGAAAGCATCTATATGATGATAAGGATTTTCTTCAACATAATTTCTCCCAAACATTTGATTTTGAATCATATGGTGATGAATCCAGACTTCAACTCAAAGTTTGTTGCTGGTATGCAAGGGAGAAATATAGGATCCCGGTTGTCATTGACACAACCTGTGACCAGTGAACATAGAGAGAGATTTTCTTCAGGGACATTTGCATCAGGGGGACCTCATGTTGCCATTGGATCGATGAGGAGAAAATCTACTTCTAGATATTTAGTGGGAACTCCAGAATTGGTAAGAATTGATAATAAGCTACCTATAAGCAAAATATTGAATGAATTAGAGTCTAAGACTGGAAACATAGCCAATATTTTAGCAGATATATAGTAAAAGGATTTGCTAATAAACTTTTTGCAAAATTTAGAAGCAATGACTAGTGCTAAGTATACCACATATTCTTAGAGATTATTCCTTGCCTTGTCCCTGACAACGATGCCAAAAGTTGATCGCTCTTTTTTGTGATGCAAAAGTGTAAACACGCTTTCTTATTATAATGGATCTAGCCAAGAAACTATATGCTACCCTTAAACTATTTTTGCATGTTATCACTCTTTTCGTGAGGCAAAAGTGTAAACACAGTTGTCCTAGTCAAAGAAACCGGACTTCAAATTTACACCCAACTAGTAGATATGTCTGCAACTCAATACAGAGTCCTTGTAGTAGTACGGGGTCAAACACAGGGACAAGGAGGATAATAGAGTAAGAACTTGAAATCTTGGCTTAGTGTGATCTAGCAAAAGAACAACTTTGATGGTGTTCCAATTAAGGAACAAATTAATCTAATGAGGAAGTAACCTAAATTTAGAGAAAGCCAAAAGAAATAAATAAGATGAATCATGAAACAAAATAAAAGAGACTTGGATTGTGTTTTACCAATCAAACCATCAATAACTATGTAAAACCCTCATTCTTATTTTATAAACATTCTCTACTTATTTTGCAAACATCCATAAGAAAATATATGTTCCTTCCTTCTCTCGAGATCTGGGTAGATTTTTATCTAATGGGGTTCTCTCTCTCAAGTTAATAACCGAAAGATCAATGAAAAAACATATGAATTTTTTATGGCACCTCCTCACTCTCGTGTATTTTTGCTACCCTATACTCCAGATCTAGTTGAAATCATTCTCTAAAACAATATTCATATCAAATGTCATATGAGAGTAGCCAATTATTAATCGACGTAGTAAAATAAGAGTATAGGAATAAAACTTTTAAGAACATATGCCATAAAATAGAAAGATGAACAATTACCTAGTTGGGAGGGCCTGGCGGCTACTCCCAATCCAATTGATGGGTTTTAGCCATGCATGGTCGAAGAAATAAAAAGAGTACAACTAGATAAGTCATGATAAAGAAAAGAGGAAGAGGAGATCGATACAAGGGTAGATCGAATGATCAATCTACCAACCTCTCGACTAATATATCGGCAGTCAACAGTAGTGTTGACATGCTTTCTTCTCCTTTCTAGTCTTGTCTTGAGGCAATAAGGTCCTTTTGATTGGATGTGATGATAAAGGAGCAGTCGAGGAGCGAGTTTGACATGCTAGATCGATAGATCTAAGTGGGTTAACAAGTCTCATTCTTCGGCTCTGGAACTTCATAAGACTTGACGACAGCCTCTCAGTGCTCTGACTTCCAGGATTCATGATGTGTTATACGGCTGTACTGGGGCCTATTTATAGGGTCGAGGTTGTTGACCTCTTTCCATTAGTGTCGACCATTTGTTGTCAATCAATGGCTTTTGGACTTTCGTTCGACGGGACTGTCGACCTTAAGGGCCGACAATGGATCTCATTGACAAATCTTTGTCGATCGACAGGTATATCGATCTCTTTTTGTCATTGACAGATTTCTTCCTTGTAGGGGATCTATTGATGTGATGATTTCGACCGTAAAGGTCGATAGGTTTGTCGAGGTGATTACCCGTCATTTGTCTTCTAGATGTCGACGTGTCTATTGTTAGAACAATAGATGGGGGTATCGAGGATCCTTTGTTCGGCAGGTGTGTCGAGGGCAGATTGATAGCTTCAGACCAATAAGAATCTATCAGTTTTGATGGAGTGGACTATCGATGTCTAATCGATAAATGTGAAACTTGCACATTACTCATCATTCATTACTCGATAGATGATTGTCGAGGTTCTTTAATTTGACAAGTTGGTGCTCGATGAGTCTGTCAAGCTTGAGTCGAATGGTCTTTTTGTAGACCTCTTGGTGAAATCTTATCTTGTCGACTCATTGGTTGATTGTCTGAAACAAGGTCTTTCAGACTTCATTAATTTCATTGAATTTGCACCTGATTCCTTCAAATATCATCAACATAGGATTAGAGTTTTATCATTAAATGAACTAGTGTAAAAATGGGTAAAACTAAACGTCTAAACATTATTTCTCTTAATCTTTATCATGTAAAAGGATATTAAAAGTGCACCAAAACTGATGTTATTAGCATGCCCTGTGATGCCCCGATCCTTGTGCCATCTCTAATGACCCCGAAGACCGGAGAGTCAACCTTGGTAAACCACCCTTAACCTTTTCTTTTCTTAATCACTTAAAATTAACCGAAAGGAAAATCTTATAACTTGGAATAAACTAAAATCTTACTAAACCACGGAAGCAACTACTATTTACTTTACTAGGTAGGTAAAGCGGATTTACACAACATATTACATTTTTCATGTGGAATATAAAGCACAACAGATAACTTAAAACTAAACTACATATTACATTACATTCTCTCTCTACCACACCACATGCCCAAGGACCGAGGGGAAAGGACTAAGAGACCTCTATTCTAACTATGAACTACCTTCTAAGAGCCTGGGTGATAAGATCCTTCAGCTTCCTCGTGCTGACATTGACCTAAAAAAAATTTCAGTAGGTTGGTGAGCTACTGGCTCAGTGAATAGAATTTTTCCCAACTATCACAGATAACTCATTTTATGTTTATTAATCTGAAATAAAATACAAGAATTACTACACTGAGCATATCTAAAACAATACAGTTAAATAACATAGAATGCCAAAATTACATTTAAAGAACAACTGTTGTAAAACTGTACTCGAATCTTTATTAGCCTTTCTTACTTATAAGAAACTCTTTAAAACTTATATTATCATATTTTAGCTTATGCCATGATCATATGCAGTGTACTCTACATATGAAAAATCATAATGAAATACGGTCTCACCGTACAAGACTTAGTTGACACACCCAGGATGTTAAGCCTAACAACGTCACTGGTCTACAACAGGAAAATGACTCTCTGGCCTTAGCACACATGTGGGTCATAAAAACTAGACTACTCCTCTAACCTAAGCACACAGACGGAGTGTCAAGCCACCTATTGCTTTTCTGTACTCTAGTGCCACCGGGATCTCTAGTTGATGTTGGACACTACATATTGTATTTTTAAGGAGACTTCCACTAGGGCTTCGTCCCCCATACCACATGTTAGTACGTTCTGACCCCCGTATACTGGACAATGCCAGGGTTAGGTCATTTCATCCCTGCGGCGTAGAACTCTCATAGGGAATCTATGGTGTTCAGGGCCCCTAAGTCTATTATTTTATTATTCTTAGAAAGCTCTTACTATATTGTATTTGTTCCTTACTTATACTTGACTCTGGCATCTCTATGGTACCGCGTCTATTTATTTGAAATTTATAATACAACAAGTATATCATTCTAAACTTGGTAGGGCAGTATATTCAAAACACTGTGATATTTTGAGTAATCTTCATACTATACATACAGGCAGACTAAAATTCTTAAATAAATAGAATACATGTCAACTTGGAACTTTATATACTAGAATCATGCAATTGAACTTCTTAATACAGTGATAAGATTTAATTACTTGACATATGAATAATCGTCATTTGTACCTGTAAATTATTGTACTTTCTTGGAAAAATGTGCACATCAACCCTAATCATGAGTTTTGCATCATATAACTTAATAAAGAGTAAATTACTTATCATGGCAAGAATTATTTATAATAATTGAGAATTTCTAATGATATCTTTGAGAAACGTGCCATTTCGTGTTAATACTAAACCACACACATTAACTAAAATAGGGAGCATGCAAATAAGTTTCCATTGAAACATTACATGTCATCATCTTTTTCTTTGAAAACGTGCGATTAGTTAATTACTAAAATTGTACATCCTGGGTTTATACCCAAACGTACAACTATTGTGATTCTGGGTCATGTGCTACTATCTTCATCCTCTCTACTAAGCTATTTAGAATTTATTCAACCATATAATTCCAATAATCCAAATCATACATATTAGTTAAAATAACTAGGGTCATGCAAACGTGAAGAAGAAAAACATGCAATGAGAAGTCGGGTGACACCAAGACTGCCTGGCACTTGGATAATCATTGTTACCCATGAAAAACATAGATCTAACTGAAATCATCCATTTCATGGAGTTATTACTGCTTAGTGAGTGAGATTCTACTCATAGAGGATCGAGATGGCCGAATTTGATTGGAAATGCGCCCAAAGCCTACTTCCAGGCATCCACGGGGTCCTCTTCAACCTTGGGTGCCCTAGATTTGAACCTACTGCAAGCAAGTAGCCTCTACGCATGCATAGGTTGAGGAAGAGAAATCTAGCTGAGTGCTAAATTGTGGTTGGAGCTACGGATTTGGGTCCTAGCTTCACGGGCAAAGTCAAACTGTCATTCTGAGGTGCTTGCTCGTGCCCAACTGCTCCTGGCCGCTGTTGGAGCTGTTGTGCATCCGCTGCTGCTGGGGGCGCCACACTAGCAAGTGGAGGCATGGGTAGAGGTGAGAAAGAGGAAGTAGAAAGGAAGAAGAGGGTGGAAGTGATGCCTTGCTGGCTTGAGGCTAAGGGGCTTGAAAATCACCCTTCCCTTTCCCCTACTACTGGGCGATTGGGCTAGCTATGTGCCGCTGCTTCAAGAGGTGCTTGATGGGGTGAAAGGGATAAGTGAAAAAGGGAATTAATAGATCTATTAATGGGTAAATTGTAGTATTGGTTCAAGAAACTTGAAAATGTCATATCTTTTGCCTTGGAGGTCCGATTCAAACAATTCCTTTTACAAACTTTCAAGCATGCGATCCACTACAACCTCAAAATAATAAAACATACTAACTAGCTTGTTTCAACTTAATCAAAGCACTAATGACATCTTGAACACTTATCTTTGCTTAATTAACATGGTGATGCACTAATCACTGTACTTACTAGTCAAACTCGGAGTGGGTCATAACAATCTCCCTCCCTTATAAGAATTTCATCCCAAAATTCCTAAAAGAGAAAAGGAAACTTGTTATGCATCTCTGACTCAAGCTCCCACGTGGCTTCCTCTAGGTTGTGGTTCCTCCATAGAACTTTCACTAACGGTATCTCTCAATTCTTGAGCTTCTTAATCCTCCGATCAACTATTTGTAGTGGTCCTTCAACATAGGACTTCTCTGAGTTGTGCAGGTTCTGGGTCTACTATCTTATCTATACCAGGGTAACACTTCTTCAGCATCGATACATGAAACACATCATGTAAATTAGCTAACTCGGATGGCAAATCCAACATGTAGGCTACAGGTCTAGTCCTCTTAATGACATGATATGGACCCAAAACCTAGGAGTCAGTTTGCCTCTCTTACCAAACCTCAACACTCCTTTCCATGGTGAAACTTTCAGATACACTTCATCACCAACCTCAAACTCAAGAGGTCTATGTCTTTTCTCAGCGTAACTCTTCTGCCTGTCCTGTGCAACTTTCAACTGTTCTCTTATCACTGTAATCTTTTCTGTAGTCAAATCCACTATTTATGGTCCAAGAATCTCTTTTTCACCCACCTCGTACCAACATACGGGTGATCTACACTTTCTGCCATACATAGCTTCATACGGAGCCATACCAAGACTGGAATGGTGACTATTGTTGTATGCAAACTCTATAAGGCTCAAGTGTTCTTCCCAACTTCCTCTGAAATGTAGGACACATGCTCTCAACATGTCCTCAAGAGTCTGAATGGTCCTCTCTGACTGACCATCTGTCTGTGGGTGAAAAGTTGTACTGAATCTCAACTTTGTGCCTAAAGCATGATGCATCTAATTCCAAAACCTGGATGTGAACTTAGGATCTATATCTGATATTATTGAAACTGGGATACCATGCAACCTGACTATCACATACACGTATATCTTAGACAACTTTGGGACATCAAAGGTTGACATAATAGGAAGAAAGTGAGAAGACTTAGTCAGTCTATCCACAATTACCCATATCGAGTCACAACCTCTAGATGTCCTGGGCAACCCTACCACAAAATCCATTATGATATGTTCCCAATTCCACTCTGGTATAGGGAGAGATTGCAAGGTACCTATAGGTTTCTGATGCTCAGCGTTAACCTGCTGGCACACACTGCACCTAGCCATGTATTCATCTACATCCTTCTTCATACCTAACCACCAGTACAACTCCTTAAGATTCCTTTACGTCTTCGTGTTGCCTGGATGCATAGTGTACATCGATGCATGTGCTTCCTCAAGAATATGTTCTTTCCAATCACTATCTCCAGGTACACACAACCTATCATGTTGATACAACAAACCATCATCTGAAAACCTGAACTCTGGTCTTTTTCCCTCTGTCATGTCCTGCATGATCTGCTGTAACTCACTGTCACTCTACTGTAGTTCTTTGATCTGATCATAAAAGGTAGGCTTGACTTGCATCTGTGCAATCAAACCACTCTATTTTGTCACTCCTAAGTCTAAGTTAAACTTCCGCATCTCTACTAGCAGGTCTCTCCTGAAACATGCCATAGAGAATACATCAGTTGTTGAAGTTGACTTCCTCCTTAGGGCATCTTCTACCACATTCGCTTTTCCAGGATGATAATCTATCGTCACTTCATAATTCTTGATCAATTCTAACCATCTCCGATGTCTTAGATTCAGATCCTTCTGGGTGAAGATATATTTCAAGCTCTTATGATCCGTAAACACCTGGCACGCCTCACCATAAATATAGTGGTGCCATGTCTTAAGATCATGAACTATTGCAGCTAACTCCAGATCATATGTCAGGTAATTCTCCTCATTCTTCTTAAGTTGTCTAGATGCATAAGCTACTACTTTGCCTTCCTGCATCAACACATAGCCTAAACCTCTCCTTGAAGCATCACAAAACACTGTGTAGCCTTTATCTGCCTCGGGCAGGATCAACATTGGTGTTGTAGTCAACCTCTTCTTTAAGATCTAAAAACTCTTCTCACAGTTGTCTGACCAGACAAACAGTGCATTCTTTCTCGTTAAGCGTGTTATAGGTGATGCTACAACACTGAAGTTCTCGATGAACCTCCTGTAGTAACCTACCAATCCTAAGAAGCTTCTGATCTCAGTAGGAGTCTTAGGATGCTCCCACTATAGAACAGATTCGACTTTCTTAGGCTCAACACTTACTCCATCTCCTGAGATGATATGTCCAAGAAAAGACACCTCAGCTAACCAAAACTCACACTTACTGAACTTAGCATATAACTGGTGCTGTCTCAACAACTGTAACGCTATCCTCAGATGCTGCTCATGCTGCTCATCATCTCTAGAATAAATCAGAATGTCATCTATGAAAACCACTATGAACTGATCCAAGAATGGCTTAAAAATCCAGTTCATCATATCCATGAAGGTTGTTGGGGCATTAGTCAGTCCAAATGACATGACTAGAAACTCATAATGTATGTATCTTGTTCTGAAAGCTGACTTAGAAATATCTAAAGCATCTATCCTCAACTGATGATATCCAAATCTCAAGTCTATCTTAGAAAAGATCATTGCTCCATGCAATTGATCAAACAAATCATCTATCCTTGGCAACGGGTACTTATTCTTGATGGTGATCTTATTCAACTGTCTGTAGTCTATACATAACCTCATAGTACCATCTTTCTTTTTCACAAACAAGACTGGAGCTCCCCGTGGTGAAGAACTAGGTCAAATGAAACCCTTATCTAGTAACTCTTGTAATTGGATCTTCAGTTCCTTCAGCTCTGCATGTGCCATTCTGTAGACTGGCAACGCTACAGGGTGACTACCTAGCAACACCTGGATCTCAAAGTTTATCTCTCTTTCAGGAGGTAGACCTGGTAATTTTTCTGGCAAAACATCTGGGAACTCACAAACCACTGACACATCCCATAGGCTGACTATGTTCTTCTCTGCTCTAGTATCTACTACATGTGCCAAGAATGCCTCAGAACCTTTGTACAACATCTTATCAGTTACAATGGCTGATATGATACATGTAGGAAAAACTTTCATGTCTCCAGAGAAGATACAAGAAAATCCACCCTGTTGAAAAACAACCTCCTTCTTCCAACAGTCGAGTTGAACTCGATACATCTCTAGGCAAACCATACCTAAGATAACTTGAAAAGAGTTAACATCTAGGGGTATAATATTAACTGTGATGGTGTAACCACCAAAGGTCAATAAACATCCGAGATAAAACTCTGTCAACACTGTCAGTTCACCTAACAGAACCCTCAACAACAACTCAAATGGTAACTCCTGGGTTAACAGGTTAAGCTCACAAGCTAAAGAACTTTGTATAAATGAGTGAGTAGCACCCGGATCTATGAAAATTATAACTGAAATGCTATTAAAGAGAAGCATTTCTCCTATAACTACTCAGGAAGAAACAATACCTTCTTGTTGTGTCTGAGAGAAGAAGCGTCCTGAAGCTCTTCCTCTCCCACGATGTCCTCGTTGTCCTTCCCTTCCACTGGGTGCTCCTCCTCGGGAACCTGAAGCTACTGAAGAACTCGCTCCTCCAGTTGAAGCCTATCGCGGAACATTCTGGTATTGTGACTGGGAACCATGTGTTTCCACTTACTGTAACTGGGGACATTACCTTCTAAAGTGTCCCACCTATCCACAGATGTGACATCCCTAAAAATTTGTACCCCAACACTGACCGGAGTGCGGCTTTCCACAGATATCACACATTGATATCTCTCTCCTTGGCAGACATGTCACTGAGGTCGATGATCCAGAAGACCTTGTTGGAGGTGTTCATGTAGACTGTGTATTCCATCTACTAGAATTGGGTCTTCCTCCACTTGGTGAAAACCTAGATCCTTGTCTCCCAAAATAGCCAAGTCTGCATACTATCTTAGAAAAGAAACCACCACCTCCTCTGTATCCACCACTGCTTTGTCCCCCTCTAATAAAGTCTCCAGATCTTTTCTTACTCTCAGACTGCTTATCAACATTAACTGACTCTTCTACACATCTCGCTGCTTCCACAAATTCTCCAAAGTTTTCTCTCTCTCTTCGACCAATGGCTAACACGGTGTGTCTAATCTCTAATCTTAATCCTTGTTGAAATCTTCTGCACTTTTCTACATCATCTGGCACAAGTTGTGGACAGAAATTTGCCAACCTTGTGAAATGTGCCTCGTATTCACCAATTCTCATATTTCCTTGTCTTATATTCTCCAACTGTTTAATCTTATCACTTAGGAAGGTAGGAGGAAAATACTTAAGGTGAAACTCATCCACGAAGTTCTTCCATGTCATCTCTGCATTTCTCCTTTTATCTTCCACTCCCCGCCACCACAATTCAACATCTCCCTTAAGTAAATAAACTGCATGATTGATTTGCTTATCTTATGATAACTCCATTAGGCGAAAGACCTTTTCCAGTTTTTGAAGCCACATCTCCGCCACAGTTGGATCTGTTGTTCCAGAAAATTTAGTTCCACCAAGCTTTTTCACCAACTCATAGGATCTCATCAGATCCTTACTGGTGGAGATAGAAGCTCACCTCTCCATCTTATACTTTTCCCTGGTCTCAAGAAACATCATGTACATTCTTGATGCCTCATCCACATCATCTCTACCACCTAGACCCATCACCTGAGGATCAGGTCCAATGTGGCTCTCAGCTTGGTCCTCATGACCACGTCCTCTTCCTGCCATCTGCAATAGTATAACATTTCACTCCCTATTAGAAAATTGCAGTTAGAAGGAAAACACCCAAGTCCTAATCCTATTGGTATCTTATCGTCCCCTTACCATGACTTAGAGTAACTACATACTCGATCTAGGCTCTAATATCAAATGTTATGATGCCCTGATCCCCATGCCATCTCTAATGACCCCGAAGACTGGAGAGTCAACCTTGGTAAACCACCCTTAACTTTTTCTTTTCTTAATCACTTCAAATTAACCTAAAGGAAAATCTTATAAGTTGGAATAAACTGAAATCTTACTAAACTGCAGAAGCAACTACTATTTACTTTACTAGGTAGGAAAAGCACATTTACACAACATATTACATTTTTTATGCGGAATATAAAGCACAACAGATAACTTAAAACTAAACTACATATTACATTACATTCTATGTCTACCACACCACATGCCCCAAGGACCGAGGGGAAAGGACTAAGAGACCTATATTCTAACTATGAACTACCTTCTAAGAGCCTGGGTGATAAGATCCTTCAGCTTCCTCGTGCTGACGTTGACCTAAAAAAATCAATAGGTTGGTGAGCTACTGGCTCAGTGAATAGAATTTCACCCAACCATCACAGATAACTCATTTTATGTTTATTAAACTGAAATAAAATACATGAATTACTACACTGAGCGATCTAAAACAATATAGTAAAATAACATAGAATGCCAAAATTACATTTAAAGAACAACTGCTGTGAAACTGTACTCAAATCTTTCTTAGCCTTTCTTACTTATAAGAAACTCTTTAAAACTTATATTATCATATTTTAGCTTATGCCCTGATCATATGTAGTGTACTCTACATATGAAAAATCGTAATAAAATACGATCTCACCGTACAAGACTTAGCTGACACACCCGGAATGCTAAGCCTAACAACGTCGCTGGTCTTTAATAGGAAAATGGCTCTCTTACCTCGGCACGCCTGTGGGCCGTAAAAACTAGACTACTCCTCTAACCTGAGCACACATGCAGAGTGTCAAGCCACTTATTGGCTTTTCTGTACTGTAGTGCCACCAGGATCTCTGGTTGATGTTGGACACTACATACTGTATTTTTAAGGAGACTTCCATTAGGGCTTCATCCCCCATACCACCTGTTAGTACGTTTTGACCCCCGTATACTAGACACTGCCAGGGTTAGGTCATTCCATCCCTATGGTGCAGACCTCTCATAGGGAATCTATGATGTTCAGGGCCCCTAAGTCTATTATTTTATTATTCTTAGAAAGCTCTTACTATATTGTATATTTTCCTTACTTATACTTGACTCTGGTATCTCTATGGTATCGCGTCTATTTATTTGAAATTTATAATATAACATGTATATCATTCTAAACTTGGCAGAGCAATATATTCAAAACACTGTGATATTCTAAGTAATCATCATACTATACATACAGGCAGACTAAAATTCTTAAATAAATAGAATACATGTCAACTTGGCACTTTATGCACTAGAATCATGCAATTGAACTTCTTAATACACTGATAAGAGTTAATTACTTGACATGCGAATAATCATCATTTGTACCTGTAAATTATTGTACTTTCTTGGAAAAACATGCACATCAGCCCTAATCTTGAGTTGTGCATCACATAACTTAATTAAGAGTAAATTACTTATCATGACAAGAATTATTTATAATAACTGAGAATTTCTAATGATATATTTGAGAAACGTGCCATTTCGTGTTGATACTAAACCACGCACATTAACTAAAACAAGGAGCGTGCAAATAGGTTTCCATTGAAACATTACAGGTCATCATCTTTTTATTTGAAAATGTGCGATTAGTTAATTACTAAAATCATACAGCCTGGGTTTATACCCAAACGTATAGCTATTAGAAATTTGGGTCGTGTTCTACTGTCTTCATCCTCTCTACTGAGCTATTTAGGATTTATTCAACCATATAATTCCAATAATCCAAATCATATAGATCAGTTAAAATAAACTAGGGTCATACAAACGTGAAGAAGAAAAACGTGCAACGAGAAGTCAGGAGACACCAAGACTTCCCGACACTTGGATAATCATTGTTACCCGTGAAAAACACAGATCTAACCAAAATCATTCATTTCATGGATTTAGTACTGCTTAATGAGTGAGATTCTACTCACAGAGGATCGAGATGGCCGAATTTGACTAGAAACGTGCCCAAAGCCTGCTTCTAGGCATCCACGGGGTCATCTTCAACCTTGGGCACCCTGGATTTGAACATGATGCAAGCAAGCAGCCTCTACGCATGCATAGGTTGAGGAAGAGAGAGCTAGCTGAGTGCTAAATCATGGATGGAGCTGCGGGTTTGGATCCTAGCTTCACGGCCGAAGTCAAAGTTGTCGTTCTGAGGTGCTTACTCGTACCCAACTGCTCCGGGCCGCTACTGCAGCTGTTGTGTGGCCGTTGCTACTAGGAGTACCACCCTAGCAGGTGGAGGCATGGGTAGAGGCAAGAAAGAGGAAGGAGAAAGGAAGAAGAGGGTGGAAGCAATGTCTTGCTGGCTCGAGGCTAAGGGGCTCAAAAATCACCCCTCCATTTCCCTTGCTGCTGGCCGACCGGGCTAGTTGTGCGCCGCTACTTCAAGCAGTGCTCGATCGGGTGAAAGGGATAAGGGAAAAGGGGAATTAATAGATCTATTAATGGGTAAATTGCAGTATTGGTTCAAGAAACTTGAAAATGTCATCTTTTTCCTGAGAGGTCCAATTTAAACAATTCCTTTTGCAAACTTTCAAGCATGAGATCCACTACAACCTCAAAACAAGAAAACATATTAACTAGCTTGTTTCAACTTAATCAAAGAACTAATCACATCTTGAACACTTATCTTAGCTTAACCAACATGGTGATGCACTAATCACTATACTTACTAGTTAAACTCAGAGTGGGTCATAACATGCCCTCTCATAATATACTTAATGCTTTAGCATTAATATATTTTGTACCAGGTTTATAGTTTTCAAATGAAGATCGATTGCACTCAAGACTCTAAGCTCTGAAATGAAACACTAATGGGATATCCTTGAAATAAAATAAGTACATCTCTCTATCTCCATATTTATATCTTGTTATGTATGTTGTTTGTTATTGCCTTTATCATATTTATTTTTTGTGTGAAACTTTGATCCATTATAGGGACAAATGTCCATGTCCACTCATCTTTGGTTATGTAGCCATTAGGGGTGTGGAATAAGGTTAATAAATGGTTCCATGACACTTTTTTTAACCACCACTTGTTTTCGTTTACCGTTTACCTACTTTACCAACATCTAAAGAGGGTAGGGTAAGGGAGAAGATTTATCCTACATACTTCACCCATTTACCCATTAGTATTTGTTTGAATTAATAATTATATATTCTAATACAAATTAATGCCTACTAAAAGCTATGACAAACATCACCATTGTTTCAAAATGTGTGCTATATTATGACTCCAAAAACTTCAATAAATGGTGGGTGGCATGTCTCACATTTTACAGGCATCTATTAAAGAGAAAATTGAATTCATCAATAAGAAACATCATCTTAAAAAGATTATGCCTTGTTTAAAAACATGCTAGGTTAAATATTACTATAATTAGTGTGTGTCACCCAAACCATAATTAATACTATATGAAATTATTGTTAATAGTGTCTTGTATTTTATGTAGAAAATATCATATAAAGTTGTTTTTAAAAATATTGTATACATATACTCATGTTGCTTTACCCATTTCACCCATTACCCTACCCATATACCCTCTTGGTAAAAGGGTGTGTGTAACATACCCAGTCCTAGGCAAATGGATTAACCCACTCTTATCCTCACATCTTATACTAACACAACTCTACGTCCCTCTTCATTGAGAATTAGAAGTTAAAATGTAATGTGGAGGTTAATTATATTGAAATTTATTCAGTAACCTTTAATATGGAGAACTACGACAAATGCATAATTAACTTGAGTGATCGAGTTAATCACATAAATACATTTATTGTCAAAGTCTAACCCTAATTGATTTTATAGAAGTCAAAGTTAAATCCCAACTCTTTTATCTGGTACAGTTCCTGCCCTAGAGCTATTACCAGATTTTATCTCAAATTGACCTGCAGTTCTTCTTTAAAATGGAATTGGATTTCTCTCTATCAATTTTGTCACTCTTATCTATGAGAGAAGAAAACTCCACTTTTGAAAATAAGAGAAAGATCATATCAGAAACAACAAGTTCAGTCTGAAATGCCTCAGAAGCCACGTCCTTTGCGATGACTCGTTCCACTCACTAAACCCAATAGGATTTTTGACTTCATTAGTTGGTGTCATCTACTCTGACGCTGTTTGATCTACTACTTCGCTCAGGCTTTTAGATTTGACAGAGACTAGTCACTCATTTTAGTTAGAGTTGGTTGAGTACATTAGGGAAAATTTGAATGATAACATTATAATTGAGTAAAGGGGTAATAAATATACACAATACACACCTAACATGCAAGTAGTTAAACGATACACTCAATGATGCCAAAAGATAAAATTTATTGTAATTCACATGTCCTCGTACCTTAAATGTCTTACATGGAAATTTTCAATATATTTAGACATCATGTACACCCCTAATTGATCAACATAATAAAGTCTTCAATGACCCTAAGTCCTTGATTAATATCCTGATTTAATCACTATCTTTTCTCTAAGTCAATGATTTTGTTGCCACACCCATGCTATTTATTTTTCTTTCTTTTTCTATGTGACCTGATGGCCATCTGCCCACTGCCTTTTGATAAGACGATGAACCCATCATCTTCTCCCCCTCCCTTCCTTACGTTCCCACCAGCTTAATGAACACCTCTTGTTCTTCCTCTCCTCTATTGGATAAATTGGACATTAATATACCCTTTATTTGGATGATGACAAACATTTCACACTTGTGGAGCTAACATGTTATTTGAGCATTTTAGGGTTCTGGATTGTTGTTTTCAAGCACAAACAAATTAACAATTGCTAGCCAACTAATGTACACATAATGACTAGTTAAGTACTAAGAACACTATAGACACTCCTTAGAATGTCCCTAGACACTTGCAAACCATCCCTATAAATAGGAGAGACCTTAGGAAACCTAAAGCACCCAAGCTACACTTGAGCATTCACTATTGAGAGCAACAAATCTAGAATTCACTTGCCATCTTCTTCCTTGTTCTCTAGAGTTGTGTCCAATAGTTGCAATCTTCTAGCCACCACATATAGCCACGTCCATCTTAAGTGGATACAAGATCTAGACTCTTGATATAGGATCAAAGCGATATGCTTCATTGGATAAGTATTTTCTTTCTTCCAATCTATTTCTTCTATATTGTACTTTATTCTCCTTGACTACTCCTAGGGTTGGAGATTGTTGAAAGGAGGTTGCTTGGTGCTACTTCAACAAAGTGAAGGTTTCTCCAATGTGTGCTTGAGTTTACTTCAAGAAGGCCGCTTCTGTAACATCCCAGGATTTGAGGCCTCAGATAATGATCTTAAAAGGAATGATTGGACTACCCATATCACCAAGGTGCACCTCCTTTTCCGGGAGCTCATCACTAAAGAACTCCATAGTTAAGCGTGCTCAGCTTGGAGTAGTACTAGGATGGGTGACCAGTCGGGAAGTTGATCCTGGCTTGCGCGTCAGTGTGGACAAAGTGCGCAGTTAAGGCTAGTGGTGGTTTGTGGGGCCAGTCGTCATTCCCGAAACTCTACTAGAGCCTTGGGCAGTGGGCCCAGGTTCCAATCATTCCTTTTAAGAGTGTTTTATCCGAGGCCTCAAATCCTAGGATGTTACAATCTCCCCCACTTAGGATCTTGACATCCTCGTCAAGGCTCAACTATATGGCCTCATAATCTGACCCCATTTCAGTGCAGACCCATAATGGCCCATGGACACCCAGCTCCCGTCCACGGCTACCAGTGCAAGGGCGGCTCCATATCGTCTCTACGGATAGCCCTTTCCAACTTGCCTGGACCGCACATCTCAAGACTGGCATGTCACATGCCCATGTGGGCCTCACCTACTGGAGGGGTTATGGCTCTGATACCATTTGTAATGCCTGGGCCCACTGCCCAAGGCTCTAGTAGAGTTTCGGGAATGACGACTGGCCCCACAAACCACCACTAGCCTTAACTGTGCACTTTGTCCACACTGACGCGCAAGCCAGGATCAACTTCTCGACTGGTCACCCATCCTAGTACTACTCCAAGATGAGAACGCTTAACTATGGAGTTCTTTAGTGATGAGCTCCCGGAAAAGGAGGTGCACCTTGGTGATATGGGTAGTCCAATCATTGCTTTTAAGAGTGTTTTATCCGAGGCCTAAAATCCTAGGATGTTATAGCTTCAAAGGAGGTTGGAGCTACTTCTAGGTGAAGGCTATGTCACGGTGGTGGAGCTACTTCAAGGTGGTGAAGGCTCCTCCAAGGATTGGTCGTAGTTACTTCAAGAAGGTTGCTTCAAGGGGGGTTGAGGCTACTTCAAAGTGAAGGATACTTCGAGTGGAAGGTGATTGTATTTTATGTAACATCCTTGCAAGGTAATAAAATAAATCACTTCCAAAATTCCAATTGGAAACAATTAGGTAGTGGACTGACAACCTTTGTATTCAAAGGTTGGAACCACTCTAAACCTAAGTGTCTTCCTTGTTTCCTCCTCCTTCTTTGGTTGAGTGTTTTAATTGTTTTAATTAACTTTAAATTATCCAAAAATCTCTATTCACACCCCTCTAGATCTTTCAATTGGTATTAGAGCATGTCTTCAAGGAGCCCTAACAGGTCTTGAAGAATGGGGAACGGTGTACTTCAAAAACTCAACCTTGAAGGAACTTACGTAAGTCGGCCACCACCTTTTGATGGAAGCAACTACACCTACTGGAAAATAAGAATGTAATTCTACTTTCAAGGAATCAACTTGGGGTTATGGAGGATGGTGTCTACTCCCTTTGTGCTTCCCACAATCAAATATGCAACATGGGATCCAAACACGGTAAAACAAGTTCAATTAAATGCAAAGGTGCTAAGCATACTATATTGTTCAATTTCTATAAGTGAGTTCAATAGAATATCTTCATGTGATACATCTTATGATATATGTCATAAACTCTCCATAACACATGAATGTACTACTCAACTTAAAAATACCAAAATTAATATGCTTAAACAAAAGTTTGAACAATTTTATAAGCAATCTAATGAATATATTAGTGAAATGTATGCAAGATTTTCTACCATTGTTAACAACTTCAGTACATTAGGGAAGTATATAAATGAAGAAGATCAGGTGTCTAAAATTCTTAGATCTTTGCCTCCAAGATACAAGCCAAAGGTGACAGCCATTGAAGAAGCTAATGATCTCACCCCAATGAGGATGGAGCAGCTCATTGGCAATCTAGAGACTCATGAAGTCACTCTTAAAGAAAAATAAAGATTGGAAGTTGAACACAAGAAGGAGAAAAGGAAGGACATTGCTTTTAGGGCAACAACTAAAGAAAGTAATGAAACAAGTGAAGAAGATAGTGAAGAAGAGGCACTCGTTGTAAATAATAAGCAATATAGAAGGTTTAAAACTAACAAAAATTCTTCCATTTCTTCCTCTTCTACCCTTAGGTGCTTTGAATGTGGTAAGAAGGGACATTTAAAAATTGAGTGTCCCAAAGTCAAGAAGGGTAAGAAATCTTCTCTCAAGAAGAAAGAAAGAACCTACAAAGCAGCTTGGGATGACTCAAGTGATGATAGAAAAAGTGAGGAGAAAGAGGAATGTCTCATGAACAAAGAAGACATGGTAAGGTGTTTCATTGTAACCACAAATGAACAAGAAAATGAGGTAAGTCTTCTTGATTTGTCTAAAGAAGAGTTTGTGTAAAGCCCCTAAACTTGCTCAATGAGTTGAATAAGCTTAATTATTATAATTAAATTTTTATATCCCTAATATAACCTTGTTATATGCTTTGAAATCATAATACGAGCTTAATTTTCAAATTTGGTCCAATTTGGACACTGTTTGAGAAAGTTATGCAATTTTATGCACATTTTGGACTTTTATGCAATTTACCCAATTGAGAGGTTTTCTTTGCAATTTATCACTTTCATTATGTTCCTTGGATATTCTATCATCATTCTTGAGCTTTTTGAGCCATGGGGCACCTATTTAAACCTTGGTTTGAAGGTGTTTTCTCCAAGGGTATTTTATGGTTTACCCTTTCACGGATGAGCTACCTTTAGTAGCTATCAACTAATGAATTACGTGATTGTCTAGGAAATTCGACAAATGAAATCTAAGCAGGTCTATATGGATGGTGGGGGATCCTCTTGTGTGTGTTCTTGTATATTCTTAATAGTTTAAGGCCACAAACACATGGGGAAGCTACTTTTACACCTCATGCTTGCTTCCATCCTGATCCATGGGCTATATTTACCTCTTCCTTGCCCAAGTATGGAACTATGATTGATTTCTCTTTCCTTTAACCTGTAGAAATGACTCTCCTCTATTTTTCTGCAGAACCAAGTGCTCTAAGGTAGAATATAACCTCTTTTTGGAGAAGAAGGTCTCCTACAACTCCATTTAGCTTCTATGGATTCCGACCAAGGCAAGTTTTTTTCTTCATTCCTTCTCCTTTTTTCTTGCTCTTATCCTTCCTTATACCTTCCTCTAGGTCATAACCTTGCTTTTACCTGGTAGAATTTGCTCTCAAGCTCTAAAACCCTACCTTTTTTGCTCCGTATGCTTAGGGTTTGCTCATTTGATGAAGAAATATGCTAGATGGACGAATTCATAGCTTATTCTTGGATTTTCTACCATACCTGCTCAAGTTTTCTTCTTTGTGGGGTTTCATATTCTCATTAGAGGAAAGTTTTATAACTTTATCCACGTTTATTTCTTACCATAAGCTTGCTAGCTCATGTTCTTGCTTGAAAATGATGATTCATGCACTAAAAAGCTATGCTTGATTTGGATTTCGATTTTTATAATGTTCCCTATTCTGATTTCAGTTCTAGATGAACCTGTGATCATGTGTATGTTATTCCTAAGGTATAATATGACTTGGATGAGGTTTGTTTGACAACCTATGGTGCTAAGAACCTATCAACCAATGGTCAATTTTAGGATTTTAAGTTGATTTCTTCTATAAACCATGACTCGATGATGGTACCATTACAACAACCCTATGGTGTTGTCTTCATGACAACTGATGGTCATGATCAAAGGTTTCATATGATGGTGACAACCTATGGTCACCCCCTTAGGTCAGGTTTTGGATCAATTATAAGTTTAATGATCAACCATTAAGTACCCCACTGATGTTATCAATCAATGATGACATTAGCTTAATATTTGATGTTGATTAATGAATATAGTGTTCATATAAGAACCTCTGGTGACTTAATGGTCACTAATGATGGTGGATCAGATCTCCAAAATATATGGTGAGTTAATCATATAGTTGTAGCATCAATTAAGCCTTAGATCAATGGTTTCTTGGGTCACTTGGTGCAATGGTCAAACCTATACTGTAATTAATGGTTTTAACATATGAACTTGACCCAATGGTCAAGATCTAATGTTTATTCCTACAATAAAGTGGAATGATGTATAATGTAATATGTTTGTCCTAATAATGTGATTTAGATGGTTTCCTTTATATGATCAACTTAAGGAGCTTACTTGTTGACAATGGATAGCTTGTTTTAAATGAACAGTTGATTGTGGGTTTTACCCTATTCTCAATGGAACTTTTTGTGTTGTTAATCAAGGGATGTATAGGGTTAGATGGTTACTATTTATAGAGAACAAATAAAGGACTTCATAGGTGGTTTATCCAAGGTGTTTACTTATGTAAACAACCAATGGTTTTACCTTTTAAACATCTAATGGTTCTGGGTGACATTGTGGTATGGTGATAAGGGTTGAATGATGATGGAACAAATGGAGGATTACACTTAATAAGGTAGTCTTACCTATTTACTCATATGAATAGAAGGGATGATCACCATATTGTGGTTATATGTATCCCTAATGAAGTATAGCTTGTTATACCTAGCTTTAATATAACTAAATGATGGTAACTGGGTATGAATAGTCCTTGAATGACTAATACAATCATGGAGTACTCTATTATTGTTGTTGAAACCCTAGTATGTTATAACCTAATTGGTTACACCTTGATTTATGTGTGGGTTCATACTTGAGAATAGTATGGAATGTGATGGTAATACTTCACCTTATGCATCCATGATCAATTGGGGATGTCGTGAGTTAGGGTTTGGGTATAAGTGTTGATTAGTAACATTGATATAATTTATCATGTTGAACCTAACTCTAATGCAAATAGATAAATATGAGTTATCATGCTTAACATTCTTATATGATGGAATGATGGTGGAATAACCTCCTTAACATGATCATAACCTTAATGTGTTAATTGGTGGTTATCATAGCCACATGGTTGATACTTTCTTATGCTAAACATGTGCATTATGAATATGATGAGTGTTAATCATATCTAGATTCCTTGCATGTTGATGTAATAAAGGAATGTTCTTAATGTTAATATAACCCTTCTATGATTGTTTGTGAATATCTCCTAGCTCATTAATGCAATATTGTGCTGATCTGGTGTATTATATGTAAGTGATGTTGTTGAGCCTTGTTATAAGGCATGGAAAGATAATGATGATCTTGTAGGGAATAGTATGATGGATTACCTTTAGGCATGGTTGAGCCCTGAATGAGGTGTAATCCTCTTGTGTTGATAAGGGTTGATACCCTATGATACTGTGAAAAGGATTTATATCCTGTGATAGTATGATGGTCTTAATGACCTTTGGGCATGGTTGAGCCCTGAATGAGGTGTAATCTTCTTGTGTTGATAAGGGTTGATACCATGTGATATTGTGAAAAGGATTTATATCTTGTGATAGTATGATAACTAGTGTGGTCTCATGAATGGCAAGTGAATAGTACCATGTGATGATGAGATGAGAAATTATGTTTCACACATTTTATATCTTTTGAAGTTGTGATATTTATGTGCTTGTTATAAGTGAATTAGGGTTTGTATGTCCACTTGTTTGATGTAGCCTTAATTCACCCAATTGGCATAACTAATCTAGTAAAACTCTAATCATGTAGTTCCCTGTGCCATAGATCCATCTGAGTGTCAGAATTTTCCATATGGTGAAATGAGTATTCCTAAGGGAAACACAAAGTGCATATTGTTGAGTATGTGGGGGTGGCAAGTTGAGGATATATCCTTGTCATCCACAATGCAGATTGTGGAGGTTGGTTATGGTCATGCATCATACATCTGATGTGATTGAGAATGGCTGTGGTCGTGTCTCGGTGATTATATATGTGACAAGATTGGAGGACAACTGTAGTTGTACCTCAGATGGTAGGGTATGCGTACCCACCTCCTTTCACTAGTGATGTGACATGTACCAAGGACGGACTAGGCTGTTAGCAACTTGACCTTATGTGTCGCTGTGGCGGACCCGTACTGACCGGGGGAGGAGAATATCTTAGGAGTCTGACTCTTCCTAAATCTTGTATGGAACTAATTTTGACTTAGGAGTGGTCAATTAGATTTTGAGTGGTATCCTCAATTTCCTCAGGGCATAATAAAAGATGTAATACAGTTGTATAGCATATATGTTTTGGGTTGTACACGACGCTTCACATTGGATAAAAACCCTTGTTTGTTCTCTTTACATAAAGATGATGCTTAGTGCAATTAACAGATAGTAGATATACTTATGTTGTGGATATGCTTAAGGTTGTAGATGCATACATACAGTAGACATAATTATGTTGATAACTATACTACTACTGCTGATTATAATCATGATACTAGCTATCTCATGTTGTTAATTATGTTTAGCATGCTAGCCATGCCTTTGTAACTAGAAATACATATAATGCTAATCATGCTTATCCAAATAATTATGCTTATGTTGTTATCTCTTTTTATGATGTTGATATGTTCAACCTATTAGACATGCTAATGTTGTTAGCTATGCTTATGTGGCTAGAAATATTCATAATGATAGAGATTCTATGTTACTAGACTTGCTCATGAGGCTAGATATGCATATGGTACTGAATTTCTTATATTGTTAACAAGATAAAAATGATAGTCTGGCTAATGATGATAGTTATTATCTACTCCTTTATGTATTTTATTAATCATCAGTGCTGCTGAGCTTATTTGTTATATCTGATTAAACTATTTAATTGTTTAATTACTAAAAATGTTGTAATCAATAATCATTGTTGGAGGTTATATCTCTTGCTGGGACATGGGTATCACCCTTGTGGTTCGCCACATCTTTTTAGATAATCTAAAGTGAAAAAAACAAACATGTGGCAGCAAAGACGAGCTATAGTAATAAATCTATGAGAAAGTTGATTATATGTCTAGTGTGTCCTAGAGTCGTTCCTGTACTCTCAAGCCCGGTCGAGAAAAAGTTTGTATATGGCGTTTCAAACGAATCAGACTTTTCTTAGCATATTAGTTCTTGTTTGTGTGGCATATATGAATATTTTTATCCTGTGTATATATGTGGTGGCTAAGATGATAGAACAATTTGTATCAAATTCTTGGCATAGTATGGATATTAGAAATATTTTGGGCTCTTATGCAATTGTTTCGGAGTGGGTGCTGACGTTGAAATCGGTTTTAATTTACCCATATTTTTGGGTATGTGATTAATTAGTGATTGATTATGTTTTATGTTTTGAGTAATCTTGTTTAGTGTAACAGGTTCTCATAGTTAGTCACTAGTATTGGAGAATTACATGATAAATATGTTGATTCTAAAAAGAAATTAAAAAGGCTTACAAAAATTAATGATGATCTATATGCTAAATTGAATGATCTTACCTTTGAAAAGGAAAGTATTACGTCTGAAAAAGCTACATTGAAATCATCTATTAATGATTGCAATATTAAGTTGCTTGCTCTAGAAACCACCAATAATTTTCTTTGCCAAGAAAAGGTTGAATTTCTTACTAAGATAAATGATCTTCAAACTCAACCTATTCTATGTACTCATTCATATTATGATGTTATTGTCAAAGAAAGAGATAGTTTGTTATCTAATCTAGATCAAGCAAAGTTAGACATAAAAAGAAAACAGATGAAATTGTCAAGTTGCAAAAAGATATTAGTAGCTTGAAAAACAAAGACATTCTTGATAAAATTCTAAAGGACTCTTCTAGTTAGATTGGGAGGAGAGGACTAGGCTATGTACCTAAAGAGAAATCCTACCAAAATCCTAGAGCTAGAAAAACACAAAAACTCAAATACAATGTCGTGTATGTGTCTAAAGACAATCTAGCTAAGAAGACAAATGAAATTGATTCTATTTGTTGTCATTACTATTTACGTCTTGAACATTATTCCTTCTCTTACCCATACAAGAAAAAGAATGTTGAATTGGTTTGGGTTCCAAAAACCCAACTTAGAAATGTTGGACATATTAGTTGAGATTTGACCTAAACTTTACCTTGAAATTTATAATGTCTTATCTCAACTAAATTAAGCTTGAACTTATATATCTTTGTATATTTTGATTGGTTAATTATGTTATCCAAAAATAATGGGATGATATGTTTACATTAGAAATGATTAGTTTACTAAAAGTGCACAAAACTTCATCTCAGTTGACAAAATGTTGGATCGAGAAGTCTTCCAGTCGAAGAAAAGATCGACCGAAGGTAGTTCTGTCAATATTGTTTTACTGGCAAATATTTTCAGTCAACAAATAGTTCGACTGAGAACTTTTTCAGTTGAAGATATGTTTGACCGACAACAGTTCTGTCAAGTATGTTTATTAAGAATATAATAATCAGCTTGCAATTGAATTCAGTGACCCAAATTTGTAATGTACTTTTCATAGTAGATTGTTCTGAATATTTGATCTATCCTAACCAAAAGGACCACTATATGGGGACCAAAACTTTACACTTTGCATGTTTGGATGGCCTATAGAGATTGACCCAACAAGCGTATAATCAGAAATAAGAATATCTCTACACACATGGAGAAAAGGTGAACTTATTGGTCACATATGGAGAAAGGTGATGTTGGTACAATTTTTTTGTGCTATTTGTAAAAGAATTACATCATAAGAGCTATGAAAATGGATAAGACTCATAAGAAAATATCAAATTAGTGTATTCTAGGAGATCAAAAGTAAGATTTTCTATTAAAACTAAAATTTTTCTCACTAGAACTCATTCGCATAAATATGGTTCTATAACAAAAGAATGTGAAGAAAAATTTGATATTAGTCACAAAGGCTTTATCTTGTAATTTTCAACATCTAACAAAACACCTAGGATTTATAAGTCTACATCTAAGAGAATTTAAGAATAAATGATAATTATACACAACAAGACACCATCATATACTAAAAGGAGTCAATTATTGGATAATTTCTATATAAGCTTCAATGATGCATAAGTTTCAACTCCTAGACCTAAAAACAAACATTCAATATGAACTCAATTGGCATGTCAAAATAAATAAAGCTATGATATAATGAAAGAAAAAAAGACTTTGATATGACTTATGCATTACTGGGTAAGACTTGAGGACATAAGGACATCAAACTCTTGAAATGGATAAAAGGATCAGATCTATGTTGCTTAAACTCATGACTTGAAATAAGATTGAATATGCAAAAAGAAGTTGAATAGTCATTTATGTCAATAAAATGATAAAAATGTATTAATTGGAAATCTATAGAAATGCCTCTTGGTTGAAAAGGAATTCTACTGAGGGGTGATCCGATCGAAGTCATGGTCGATCAAAAATAAGCCTGACAAAAATGCTTACTTGTAAATCAAATCATTCACTTGCACCCAACATTGGTATATTAAATTTGTAAGTTGCTCATCATGTTAAATATATATAATAAGAGAATTTTTATAGTGCAAGAAACAAGATTTCTTATTATATTTGATTCTCAATCTTACTTAATCAATTGATTTTAAAAGGTTATGATTTGAAATACCTTAGTATCTTTAAGCTCACTTTTGTTATGAGATTAAGGGGGAGCTCACAAAATTCTTGAATATAATGTATATCTTGCTCTTAATTGAATTCTCTACACCAATTAGGGCTTAACATCCCTTGTATTTGGTTAGAGATACATTTATTGATTCCACTATGAGACTAAAGGAATCTCATATCTTTTTAGGGCTTAACATCCCTTACAAATGATTGAGAAATTAATAACATTCATTGATCCCACCATGAGCCTAAAGGAATCTCATATCATTTTAGGGCTTAACATCCCTTGCAAATGATTGAGAAATTAATCTTGGTTCTTAAATTGTGGTTAAATTTGACATTCTTTTTGAAGCAAACAATTAAGGGGGAGTAATCAATTAAGGGGGAGTCTTATTGATTTACACATATGATTATACAGCTATCTTTTTTAAATGACAAAGGGGGAGAAATAATATAAATCAAAATAAATGAGTTTCATGATCTCTTGGCTTGACATTAATTGTTGATACATTCCTTAAGAGATGGATACTATGTTCCACACCTCTTTAGGAATAATTAGCACACACTTTATGAAAATAAGAGAATATTCTCATTTCAGGTAAATCTCAGGTATGAAACTCATCTCATTCAAATTATTTTGATTATATTTTAGAAATGTTTGTCATCTTCAAAAAGGGGGAGATTGTTGGCTGAATTGGACATTAATATACCCTTTGTTTTTATGATGAAAAACATTTCACACTTGTGGAGCTAGCATGTTATTTGAGCATTTTAGGGTTCTGGATTGTTCTTTTCAAGCACGAACAAATTAAATATTTCTAACCAACTAATGTACACCTAACGACTAGTTAAGCACTAAGAACACTCTAGGCACTCCATAGAATGTCCGTAGACACTACAAACCATCCCTATAAATAGGAGATCCCTTAGGACACCTAAAGCACCCAAGCTACACTTGAGCATTCACTATTGAGAGCAACAAAGCTAGAATTCACTTGCCATCTTCTTCCTTGTGCTCCAGAGTTGTGTCCTATGTTACAATCTCCTAGCTACCACATATAGCCACTTCCAACTTAAGTGGATAGGATATCTAAACGCTTGATATAGTACCAAAGTGTTGTGCTTCATTGGATAAGTATTTTCTTTCTTCCAATCTATTTCTTCTATATTGTACTTTGTTCTCCTTGACTACTCCTAGGGTTGGAGGCTGTTAAAAAGGAGGTTGCTTGGTGCTACTTTAACAAAGTGAAGGTTGCTCCAAGGTGTGCTTGAGGTTACTTCAAGAAGGCTGCTTCAAAGGATGTTGGAACTACTTCTTGGTGAAGGCTATCTCAAGATGGTGGAGCTACTTCAAGGTGGTGAAGGCTGCTCCAAGGATTTCCTGTGGTTACTTCAAGAAGGTTGCTTCAAGGAGGTTGAGGCTACTTCAAGGTGAAGGCTAATTCAAGTGGAAGGTAATTGTATTTTATGTAACATCCTTTCAAGATAATAAAATAAATCACTTCCAAAATCCCAATTGGAAACAATTGGGTAGTGGAATGAAAATCTTTGTATTCAAAGGTTGGAACCACTCTAAACCAAAGTGTAATCCTTTTTTCCTCCTCCTTATTTGGTTGAGTGTTTTAATTAACTTTAAATTATGCAAAAAGCTCTATTCACACCCCCTCTAGATCTTTCATCCTCACTATCTCATGCCCTGGTTTTTGTCCCAAATGCTTTGCCTCACCATTGAATGACATTTGAACCTCTTCCTGACCCCTCTAGTGTTGTGTGGGTGACATAACTAATTAACTGCTTATCAGGGAAAATATAAAATTATATGTTTTTGAATTAGAAAATATTCCTAATTTGTTGAAAAGGTTTTAGAGTATGAATCAAAGTTTCTAGTAAAGTGATTTTTAGGGTTATTGAGAACAATGAAATACTTATGAACCCTAATGCTTAAATGTCATATTTAGGTGTTGAATTTCCTTGAACCCTGATATTAGGAGATTTGATGGACCTTTGTCGTTTATTTGATGTATGTGCAACTGTTATTATTTTGGGCATTTAAATTACTATGAATGTGACATCCATCACCACACAAAGTGAGATAACTCAAAATTAAGTGTAGAATTACTAGTAATCAACCAGGTTACTATAAAACACAATAAATTAAAATTGATTCCATAAAGCCACAAAAGCTAGAACATTTACGTCTGAGTTCACAAACTGGTCACTTGTATCATATAACATGCTCAAAGGCATTACATATCACAGTTCACTTGGCCATCTTGTCACAACCTATTACATATGATAACTTGTTCACATATACAAGTCATATGTATACAACCATGGCATACTGCCAACACTCATATCAATGTACAAAACAATCAAAAACCTCCCAAAGGACATGAGAGTACATGGATGACACATAGGACTCTACTAAAAAACACTAGTACATGATCTCTACCTCATCGTGTATGACCACCTAAAAGATGTGGAAATCCAGGGAATGAGACCAACATCCCATTGAGAGATATAACTCTCTGCCAACATCTATTATAAGCAAAGATAGATTAAAGAAGGTATATAGCATTATTATTAGGTTGAGCAGATTCAACTAAATGATATGTGTCAAGCAGCTAACATTGTTTAAGAAATTTAGGCATCTACAACTGAGCAGTAGAACATCTTATATTTTAAGAAGGAATATGAAGAACATATATAACCGTTGATTTCTCTTACGTCATTATAATTCAAGAAATTCGTACTAGAGATAAGGCAAAGGGTCATCCAATGTGATTCATGTTTAATCCTAAGAAAGTATACTACACAACTGTATTATGTCTTCTATTATTCCCTGAGGAGATGAGGCGCACCACTCATGCTCCAACTGACGACTAGTAAGTCAAAATCAGTGCCATACAAGATCTAGGAGAAGTATGACTCCTATGATCTCCCACACCCTCAGCCAGTCCAAGTTCGCCTCAGTGACATATAAAGTCCAACTACAAAATAGCCTAGCCTGCCTTGGTATATAGGCACAACACTAATGAAAACTGAGCTATGGCTATAGATGCACTCCTGGTAAGGTATGACTGCAACCATCCTCAAATTATATCATATAAATATATTGAATCACATCACTGAGATATGACCTCGACCGTTCTCCTTCCAGGGTATGACCGCAGCCAATCCTGTGAATTGCATATACTCAACAATATATGACTACGAGCTTCCAGAAAGGGAGAACCCATTTCAACATCCATCGAGTACTGATGCTAAAGATGGATCTATGGCACATGGAAACTACATGATTAGGGTTTCACTTAATTAGTTAAGACAATTGAGTGTCTTTAGCATCAATCAAGTTACAACGTCCAAACCCTAAACAAACTCTACAAAATTAAGGGTGTTTTACAACTCTAGAAGGTATAAAATGTATGAAGCATAAACTTGTCACACCATCTTTTGATACCAATTCCACACATGCCATCATCATTATCACACCATTATGGGATAACAATCCCTCATATCATTACTAGAGGATATCACCTCTCATTTAGGCATTAAGCCTCAGCCAGGTCATAAGACCTAACTCACATTGTTCTTGAACATAATCATCATTATCTCACATGCCTCATAAAGGCTCAAGATTATCACCCTGTGTCACATTAATCACACCATATCATTCACTCATTCCACTTACAATGGGAGAGAAATATCACTACATGCTAACACATCAACAAGATAAGTAACATCATCTCATGCCCAATTAGGGTTAGGGTTTCACTTGAAGTTGATTAGGGTTTCCATCACATCATTCAATCACAAAACCCTAGGTTCACCATTTCCCACATTATTGGAACACATTAGGGTTGGGCATAATAACCATAATCAATCATCATCCAAACATCAACATGCAGCAACCAAGAACATAGTGTAGCGACCAAACTCAACAAGGTGTAGCGAACTCCATAAGATACATATTGTAGCAGCCATATCCACATGTATGTGTCAACCAATTACCAAAGCAAGGTGTTGCGGCTGCAACAAGGTAGGTGTAGTGACCATAGATGACTAGGTTTGGATCACCCTTGCGATCGCAAAAAAAGCTAAGTGTGGCGACCACAACAATGTATGGGGTTAGGGTTTTATCCCAACCAACTAGATCATGTGTTGCAACTACAACACATCACCACATGTGGCTAAAAGATCTTAGACCAAAGAAAAACACATCAAGGAAACGACACTTGTAGTGACCAACCTAACAAGAATCACGTCTAGCGACCACAAGCATCCAAGTGAAGTGTAGCGACCCAAAGGTCAAGCTACTCCAAGGAACACATAACCACCTCCAAAATAGAACTAAACCACGTTTAAAATAGAATATGAACGTCAAGGAAACTAAGCATCATCAAGGAGGAAAACTCCATGCAAAGATGATCACCAAAACCCTAAAAGAACATTACTAAGGAACTCATGAAAAACCATGTTAATAAAAGGAAAACCAAGATTCAACCTCATGAAGAACCGTTCTAAAACCTCACCCAAAACATGATGTCCAAACCATAACTCAAAATGACAAGTCATCACTAGGATACACACATGAACCACATCATCTCCATCACTTATAAACTGGGTACATGCAATTAGGGTTTAGGAGAAATAGTAATCTACTTGAGAATACTACAAAGTCTTAAACCTTAGGTCATAATCACATCATCTAGCATATTTAATTCACATTTTAGAGATTATAATAGCAACATGCAAGCAAGAATATGGTGTAATAATATAAGAGGGGAAAATTCTATAACCCACCTTATGAAGAAGATCAAGCTCCAAGATCGCAAGCTCCAAAATAGAGAAAGAAGCTCCAACTTGGATCAACACTTTGGCCACAAGATCACCTCAAAAAGAGAATAATGCCATGGTCAAAGAAAACTCAATAAAGAGGGTGAAAACCCTAGGCCGAATAAGAGAGAAGAAATAGGAGAGCTTCTTCTCACATTGGTACCACCATGGTAAATTCATAGTCTCTGACCTTAGTGAAGAGAAGATCCTCAAAGAATAGCCACCATGGTTGCACCATAGTCTCACGACCAAGAAGAAAGAGGTAGAGTGCAAAAGAAATAAGATAATGGTGATAGAGCCACTTACCAAGAAGATAATCACCAAGGATCACCACAAAGAAGATGATCGAGCTCAAGATCACCACATGCAAGGATGATCAACCACCAAAGTTCCAAGATAATCCCTCTCAAGCTTCTCTAAGCTCCAAGGTCAACCAAGCAAGAAGGAGGAAGGAGAAAGAGCAAAAAGGATTGCTTTCATGTAGAAGAGAGAGCTTATATACACATGAGGTAGGAGGGAGGTGGGTATATGAGGTTTCAAGATGTCAGAGAACAAAAAAGACACTTGTCCCTCAAAGGATCGGCCATGCATGCATACATGCAAAAGAAATGTTAAAACGAAAGTGGTGTAGCAACCACTTGGTTCCCAAACACAACATGGTCGAAGCACATACTTAGTAGCAGTCACAACACAAACCAAAACATGTGTATCGGCCGCAACATACCACCAAGGCCAAACCCTAGTGAACAAAATCAAGACCAAAGCATCTAGGTCGAAACAAACTCACCCAAAGAATGTGTATCAGTTGAATTACTCTCAAGGCACAAAGCCCATCGGACGCTACACTCAAAGAACACCACATGGTCTACATCAACAACTAAGTAACTCAAGTAATCTTAATGTCACCTCAAGATGTCACCTCATCAACCAAGGCCAAATAAGGCACTCCATAGAATCACCTTCTCTCTCATGATTCCATAGCACAAGAAGCACAACCTACATGTGACAAATTGCAAGATAGACCCTCAACATGGGAAAATTGCAACTTGGTCCAAAACAAGCATACATAGCTCAAACATCAACAAAACAAGACCAAACTAAAAACATAAGATTGTCACATGTTATAAAAGCATATCAAAAGATTAGATGAAGGTTCTAACCATCTTATCAGGAAAAGAAAGCAAGATTGGCTAGAAATCTAGGTCAGGGGCATTATAATGAATCTATATTTCAAATGATGAGACATTCTCCTGTATAACTTCCTTTTTGACTCAATTTGATATTCTATCGTTCTTATTGATTTGAGTTTATAATCCCCCTACCATGTTATCATTGATTGTGCCAAAAAGCTCTTGAAATATGATATTGACTTAACATAGCTCTCTTGCCACTCTATTATGCTTGCATTTTTTAAGACTGGTTTATCTATCACAGATGCTTATGCATAACCATTAATGTGCACTATTCCACCCATGATATATTTTTCCACATCTTTATATACAAGAGAATGCTTTTCCACCCAAGGTGTGCTATTCCATGCACTTTACAAATGTGTCAATGATTCATTGGTGTCTTGACCTACATAGGTAGATCTAGTTTATACTATATATGCACACAACTTTATAATTGTATGAATTGTAGAATGTTTTAATGGTAAGAGTCTTATTTATCTCAATTTACACTATTATATTTAAAATGCCTCACCCTTTTGATGAGAACTTCTCTTGAACTTACATAAATGCAATAATCCCCCTCTAGTGGGAACAACATGTTTTGTACTTCATGTTCTTAAAAAGTCCAAATAATTTTTTTAGATAAAATGTCCAAATATTTGATATTGTGCACATATACCAGTTTTTGCTGAGGCATATTGTTTTCATCTATTCTGTAGGTGTTGTTTTCAAGACTACCCATATATAGATGCTTTAAGGGAATGGACAAATGAAGACTGTATACATAAAGTTGGCTTGAGGATAGCTTAGGATGTTCAAGTTGTCCTCTACAACTGGTCCTATGTATAATTAGTTGTCACCTCTTACTATGTAAATCCATCTTAATGATGCAAAACAATGTACATGATATCTTTGGTGATAATCATAATAGTTATATTTTCTGCTACTTCATAAACACTTGCTATGTGATAAAAACCATATGAGAAATAAAAATGAAATACCTCTTTTCCCTCATATAT
This sequence comes from Alisma plantago-aquatica, assembly GCA_963693085.1. Lineage (NCBI taxonomy): Eukaryota > Viridiplantae > Streptophyta > Magnoliopsida > Alismatales > Alismataceae > Alisma > Alisma plantago-aquatica. The sequence goes on along the minus strand of OY856412.1, from coordinate 939,832,396 downwards.
TTATTAATTTAGGAAATGGATGGTTTTATTCCTCAATTTAGTGAGGAGTGGATCCCCTCCCGGGTCTGCTGCTTACACGCGTGGACAACGATAGTGTAAATATTTTTAGAAAAAGGATAATCACTCTACCCACTACCCACAACTTTAACGCAAGTAAGGGCAAGGATAAGCCTTTACTTTACACTACCCTACCCATTTACAAACCTAGACTTGCTCGAAATCCTTGTATTCACAGTGTGTATGATTTCAAGTCTCACATTGATATTGTCAATAATCCTCCACTCTGGGCCAAACTTACTTTGTCGGGCTTTGTCGGGAGGAGGAGATCTAATGAGGCATGTGAGACCTGAGTCTCTCCATGAGTACTTTGGATATAAGCTTGGTGAAAGCATTGATTAGTGTTATGGGGCTGAGATGATTACAACTTTGTGGTTTCATGATCTTGGGGATGAGCCCACCTTTAGCTTTATTTGACAAATAAGAACATTTTTAATTTTTTCTTTGAATTTTCTTAAGATAGTTTAAGTATAATATATAGGGGTGAGTGTGGTCTGGTCAAGTCTGGTCTAACCCTAAAACCAAGACCAGACTACATATAGTGGTCCCAAAAGTTTCTAAATCAAACTTGACCATTGGAATGCTCTAGACCAAACTTAACTTGACCCGTGGTCAAGTTTAGTTAAATTTGGGTTAAAACCACAACTACCAAGTATTTACCCATATCATATGTATTTATTGAAGGCATTTTCAAAGAGTCCAATAAGAAGTTGATATAATTTTCTGGTCACTTTATTAGTGTTCTTCCATCAAACTTTCTACTTTGATAACATGAAATAGAAGTATATAAATACACTTAGAATGAAAGTTGTGATTATTACATGCATAACATAAACATCATAAACATATTAATATGTAGTTATTTGCAACAAGGATCATAAAATTAAACGTCAACACAACTAAATACCGTGACAATGTAAGAAGGCCTCGTTGTAAAGGGTGACAATAATATCTCAAATACATCATCCAAATAATTTACATATTCTAAAATGTTAAAAGATAAGGCAAGTATCATAAACCTCTTTAAAAGCTATGAAAAGTATTCCTCAAGCCTTCAATATAATGTTTTCAAGTAAAGCCAACAATAAAATCTGAAAATTTAAAGTAATATTAAATCTAAGTTGAGCTAAAAAAACCACATTAACAATTACATAAAAAGGTAACTTATCTCGAGAAAGTATGCAATCATGATACATTGCTTGAACCACCATCTAATATTTCACTTTTATCATCGTTATTGACTATAAAGAACAAATATGTAGTTAGATAACAAAGAGAAGCAAAAATTATATAAAAATAAGATATGAAAATGAATATAAGAAAAACATACCCAATGCCTCTATTTACTCAAGTTTTTCATAGTGTTCTTCTATCTAAAATGAAATTTCCTTGCCCCTCAACCAATATTGAGTGCATATCAGGCATTCAACCGACTTTAGAGTTAAATAAGGATGAGCATGAGAAGAAATATGATTGTGGAAGAAAGATGATATCACTCCCTATCATGAATGGTTGGAAAGATGTTGAAGTCCTCATTATGTTACTGATGTCCTTTGTAATGTCTCGTGACCGCTCATGTGCCACATAAAGAGGTAGAAGGTAGAATCAACTACACATGAAGAAAGAAGATGACAATATATTGTATTTATTTTTGGAGTATGGAGATCAACTTCGGCCGTCAACCTCAAGTCGTGATTTGATCCTTGCACGTGTGCCACACAGACTAGAGAAGGTGGAATAAACCACCGAATATGGAAGAAGAAAAATGCTAGATTATTTATATTTTTGGTCGTGATACCCAAAATAGAAGTCTATATTATGATTTCACCAAAAGAAGGCACAAGCCGACGACTAGGGTTGCCAATGGGGAGGGTACGACACTAGTACATAACCGCCTTTAGTGTCGGTTATTTAAGGCATTTAGTGTCAGTTTTTAAGCGACACCTATGTGGGCGTCGCTAAAAGCCCAACTGTTACGCGTCGATTCTCAAACCGATGCCACAACCCTTCGCACGCCACAGAAAATGTGCCAGCAGGGGGGTATAGGCGTCGGTTATTAGCTTTGAAATCGATGCCATATAACTTCGTGCCACAGAAAGGGTGCCATCTGGGGCACTATCGACGTCGGTTTATTAGTGATAACTGATGCCATTTCACCCGCTACCACGGCCGTGGTGTCTGGCCCGCTGCCACGACTGTGCTGGCCGGCACGCCGTGGTGTCTGGCCCGTTGCCACGACCGTGCTGGCCAGAACGGCCGTGGTGTCTGGCCTCATTAGGGAAATCGATGTCGGTTACTAGTAGGACAACCGACACTATAACCATTTGTCGTTGGTTTTCAAAAAGAAACCGACGTCATATCCCCTGACAACACGGTCAAATAGACGTCGGTTTTAAGTGTAAAATTGTCACGGTATGTCTTTGGTGTCAGTTTTCTTCAAATAACCGACGCCCATGTTTTGATTTTTTTTTCTTATCAGTTTGCAGGCCTGCTGTGGCTGGTCGCAGGATGAGAACCTACAGTTCAGTGGAACTAAACTATAGATTTACGATATCCATTGATATCAGCCAACAACAGGCCACAAACATGCAAAATTAACATGATGGACAATATTATATATATGTGATTCACACTCATGTATAAGAACATTTAATTCATATTATTTTTTCATCACACGCATGTAGAAACCAGTTGCAACCTGCAATTCCATTTATTTCATCTCTTTTCACATTCAGACACATGTAGAAACATTCATGTATTGATGATTTTCACACACATATGACAATTCATAAAAATTCATTCACATTCACACAAAATTAATTATGAGAACAAAGTTATTCTTTATTCATCATTGTCATCATTGTCAACAAAATTATATTTAAAAATTCCCACTCTTTATAGGGCTTTTACCCAATCTTCTCTTACATCATCTAATTCATCTCTCGTATAGGGAGCATGTACATAGAAATGCTTTGCACCTGTGTTGAAGTCCTCAGTTTTAAAGACCTACAAAGAGAATGACATATATACATAATTATAATAATATATAATAAGATTCATATATTTTATATTATCTAACGAGACTATGTATAATACCTGTTGTATGTTATCGATTTCCAATACGGCATGTTTGATGATTAGGTCCATAAATCACATCACATAATAGGCACATGCCCAACCGTTGTCTTGTGTAGCACACTATAAATTGAAACATACAAAATATTCAAAAATACAAATAAGAACAGTTTACATAAATAATATATACATTGGAGTCAGGAAATTACTTTCACATTCTCCCAAATGAGTGTCAGATTTTTTTTCTTGGGGACCTTTCCTCCAGCTTTTTTGTACTCTTGTAAATCCCTATATATGTTAATGTAACACATTAAATTGCATAATTAAATAGTAATGGAGTAACAGATGTTAACAGATATATATACATAAAATATTTCTCACGAGAATAATGGCCTTTTAATTGCATGTCCATATAATACATCAAACTCACTCCCCGCATGATCTAGATAATAGACGGTGAATGTCTTGGGGACAATAACTAATAACTCCCAATGCTTAGCACTACATGTAAGAAAGTAGAAAATTAATAACTCAATATCCGCAATAAAAATGTAATTTGCTTAAGTCCAAATTACAAGCAAAGTAAACTTACTCGACATTGAATGGAGCTATTATCACCGTCTTATTATTTTTACCAAAATATTCAAAAGCATCACAGCAGTATGAAGTAACTGAATACGGGTATGTATCTACAAGACTAATCAAATATGGAACCAAAAATCCCACATGGGAAAACCCAAAATCTGTACATGCCTTGTGTAAGTGGCTGCAAAACATGTATTATGTATGCATTAATATATAAGAAACCAGATTGCCGTATATAAAACAAGGTATATGGATGTATAAACCAGATTGCCATATGCATTAATCTCACCATATCCACAGCTCTATCATAGATGTGTTCAGCCATTCATAACTAAACAACTCCAAAATATCTTGTATAAATATGTTGTTTCTGAATGTTTGACCTGCATTAATACGTATCCAGAACTTCTATTACGTATGCATTAATATGTATGCTAAACTTTTATAAATAGATTGTTATCGTATGATTTACCTGCAGCATTCTCCAGAATAGTAACATTTATAGGGCAATTTGGATTATGTTCGCCGATCCATACTGCCACACTCCTACAATTAGGATCTATTGAGGCGTGTAGGTCCCCTGGAAGCCAACTTGGTAGTTGAGGAGGTGGAGGTCGAGATGTAGCGGGTCTCGTCTTTTTGACATGTATATATAATTTCATATCAATTGACTCATATATATACACACAAACAAATTAAAGTAATGAAAATTTATCATACAATATCAGTATAGAGGACATCCGCTTTGGGCCACAGTATCACTCCGCCTACTGCCTCACCAAGTGTTTCAGCATCTGGGTGTGCATGAGGCAGTGCAAGATTCATCCAGCCAGGGAGTACATGTATCGGGCTCACACGTACCATGCCATCTGGTACTGAAATCCCATGAAACATGCACCCTTTAAGGGGTGGGTAAGTCGATGCCTCTGCAATGAGATATCCTTCACTTTTTAGTCGGCATGGCTTCAACCCCTACAAATTTACATAAAGAATGTTATATGCATATATACACAAACATATCATCTTGAACAGACTAGCTATTATATATGCCATAAAAATACTTACAGAGGATGTGCTAGGTTGTGGGTCTATAGGATTACTCCCAACCTCTACAGTACGAGCAGTAGGAGAAGAGAGGTCTGCCACAGGTACTGTCTGAGTGGCAGTCTGAGACGCCTGCCACTTGTTGATTGCTTCATGGAGTCTTTTATCAAGTACTTCCTTGACTCTCCTATCAATTAAGGAATCTACCTATACATGGATAAAAGAAATGCTAGTTTCTGATTATTGAATTCCCTTTTGCAATAACGTTCTAAAATAAGAATAAGTTACCTCGGCTTGTGAAAGTCCCGCTTTTGGGACATATTTGTGCTGGGATGGCCCAAAGAATCCTTTGATGCCCACACCAGCGCCTGCACCCCTTACACATCCAGGATGCTCTGGGTTACCCAGAGCAACTGTCAGTTCATCCCTTGTGCCCTAAGGGATGAACTTGCCTTCCTTCCTCTGCTCATGCAGCTCCCGCTAATCACCATCAACAAAAATTTGTAAGTAAACATAACAATTATCAATATCGATAGATTGCTCTAAGAGTTGATTTTTACTATTTTTGTAGCCGCCTCAGCGGTTGCGGGCTTCGGTATCTCTCCCTTCTTGTTTTGCCTCCCAGCTATCCATATAGCATGGCGAGGCAGAGGTGTGGGAGCAGCAGTAGAGGACTCTGCAGTCTCCTGAGTAGCAGTAGGCTGAGTAGACTCAACCTGTAGTCTTTGGCGAACGCCTGCATATCCTCTTGGACCCATTGTGTGGTCATGTACATTCAGTGCACGCCTTGCTCGTTGAGCATCACTGATAGCCTAGTTAGTTAGCACATTGATTTGGTTAGTAACACTAAAGGTTAATCTTGAATAGGTGAATACATAAAAATGTATATTAATTAAATTGGGAGTGGTGCTTAATACCTTGAATTCATATGTTTTTCTTTGGGTAACAAACTCCTCCCAGTCTTTGGGGTCCAAGTAGTTGCATTGTTGTGTGGCTTCCTTCTTCCTATATTTATTTTTCAAAGAGAATACAAACAAAAATTATTAGTGTAGAGTTAGTGAAATACTGATCAATGTCTAGAATTGGAATCAATCAAGAACCTATTTCTCAACATCGTGTATGTAATCTGTAATGACCCCGTCTCCCGGTAACCCCCAATTAAGGGAGACCCGGAGGATAGAGCCGTTATTCTATTAACAGGATCAAAGGTTCGACAAATAATCCATAACAATTAATAAACTTTACCAACTAAACTCAAAACTGGTATAAAATAAAACTTTGTTTACCTTTTTAAAAGATGGGATTTCTAAACTTCTATCCATGAAGATGCTACTCTAACTAATCCTCCTGTGCACGTTAATTCTCATTTAATTCCACATATGCCACTTTACTGTTTGTTCTTTTCATTTGTACCTAAAACACTGACAAACAAAACATCGGTCAGTATATCGAAATATACTGGTATGTGGGGACAACCAAAAGTTTGCACATATGGATAACAATTTAAATATCACAATCAAATTATTTAACAAGCCAATTTACACTTTTCAGTATGACATTCTCCACTGCTTTTGCCCTAACCCTGGCATACCCACCTTAGGGTGCCCTTTGCCAATGACTTAAGGCCACCTTCTCAATCCCGAGCTTGGTGCCTGGGGGTCACCACTCATGGTGCCCACTAGTCATGCAATATCATAGGCCACCTTCTTGGTGCCTGGGGTCACCACTCAAGGTGTCCATTGGTCTACCCATCTGGGCCTGACCTTTGGCATCATCCATCAGGGTGGCATGTAGGTGCGAGAATCCATACTTCTATTATTAATGTGATAATCATAGTGACTTTATAATTTGCAAATATGAACATCCAAACTGATCATTTGCAGTCAATGCGATCAATCATCTGGCAACCATGCGGGAAACTAATGTGATTATTCATAAGCGTAACCACATACCTGTCAGGCAGACTCGGATGTAGGAATATTCCAAACAAGCAAGTAATCCAGAATCAAGCAAGTACACAATTCAATCCTGAAATATTCATTCAATATTTTCTATCATTGATCATGGCACACAAAACTAATAGACCTACTCGTGCCTTAGGGTTACTAGCCTTTTTAGGGTTTTGACTATAATTTTACCCTTTTATTCCTGAGAAAACCCTAATTACTACCTTGATTCAATCGAAAACCCTAATTTCTATATTAAGGTCCATTATCCACAAATTAAGGATTTTAATGCTTGAAATATCTTAGATTCAGCATATTCCACTTTAATCATGAATTTAATCAATTAAAGCCATTAAGAGTCGATTTTACCAATATTAGGGTTTCAAGGCCCATTAAAGTATTATTCATGCATATTAAACTCGCAATTAAACTAATTACATGCAAATTCATCCTTCTCCAATCTTAATGATCATTTTTATCATTAACTGGCTAATATTAACTTTATATACTCATTTAACCCTTTCTAACTCATCAATCATCAAAGGTTAGGGTTTTTCAATGATTAAACTATTATAGATAGTATCTCTATATACTTTTCGAATTGCATAGGGAATCAGTCTCCAATTATATTTTATTTAGGTTCCTCTCGATTTTCTGAGCAAGTTTCATGTATAACATGTCCTTATTCGACCTACCATTTATTTACTATGAATTAAACAAAATTTACTTACCCTGGCCAATAGGAGGTTGCCACGTAGGCCCTTGCATGCAACGTTGGCTGGTTTGCTTTAAAACATTTCGAAATCCCGTTTTTGCCCTTGACTTATCCATCCGGCCCAGCACAGCGCGGAGGGCATATTGGTCCAATGTCTCCCTCCTTTCTTCAACCTCGCGACTTGCCTTTGTTGTCGCCCTAGCGGCCACTTGTGCCACCTCTCCTTGCCTCTCTTTACTCCCTCGACCTCCGGCGATGCTCCCGCTAGCTCCGCCAAGCCCTCGCGCACCCAGGGCACTAAATAACCACGACCAAGATGATCGGTTGCTCGTCCATTATGCCCAACACCTGCAGCCGTCATTGCTGCTTGGCAGCGGCTGTTGTGCATGCTTCGGGGCGCGGCCTTGATGGCTAAGCCTTGCTCTAACCTCGGGGCACGTCCAGACTCCCTCTTAGTCCCGCTTGGTCTCCTTGTCGTTCCAGGATCATCTTGCCTTACCCTGCTAGGGTTTTGAATGAAAAAGGATGTAGAGGAAGAAGAAGAAAGAAGAGAGGGGTCGTGGGATCTCTTCCTAGACTCGAAAGGGCTTCTTCTTTATATAGGGGAGGTCATTCATGCCCTAAGACGTTGCTCCAAGAGAAACTGAGTCCCTAAAGATTAAAGGAAACCTTTTCCTTCAAGGAGAAACATATTCTCTCTCTCCTTTTCTTCCTTTGGATATTTCCTATTACTTGGTTATATAGGAATATGAAAATTCCTTCCCTTATTCTCTTTAGTCTTTTCTTTTAATTCATGGATCACGAAATTATATTCTCCTCAAATAGGAAATACTCCTTTTTATCAAAATTACATAATTGATGGATCATGTATTCCCATTATCTCTTTATTTTATAATTATGATATTTTCTCTTTCTTCTCCTTTATTGGGGTTCCTTGGATCCCAAGGAACTCAAAGATCTCGAAATTCCTCATTAAGGATACTCATTATCCTTCTAGATGCATCTAAATGCATTATACTCATTATCTTGTTTTATTTCTTATTAAAATATTTCCTTTTGTGGATTTCTCTTTATTTCTCTCTTATTTTCCTCGTTAGTGTTCCTTTTATTGTTAGTCATTATTGGGATACGAAATTCCACTAAGGATTTCCCATTTATACCTCTTTTCACACATTTTCCACATTTCATCAATGTTTTCAATTTCTTTATTAACAAGGAAATACTTAATTGATATTTTGTTTTCTTATTGCCTTTTCTTTGCAACTTTGGACTCCTTGGAACCCAAGGAATCTAAGAGGCACGAAATCCTCTTTGGATTTGCCTTCTAGAGGTTTCCACCCCTTTCTAATCTCAAATTCTCAGTTATTCATTAATTAATTGAATATCCTTGTTATTGGGCCCAATAGCCAATAAAGCCCTCAAATCAAACAACAAGGCTATTGTAAATGAAATCCATTTATTCAAAATAGATTATATCATTTATTCGTTCAAAAATCTTTATTATGAGAAATTATATTTCTCAGCAAATGAACCCGAAATTGGGGTTGCAACATCCTTCCCCTCTTATAAGAATTTTGCCCTCAAAATTCCATCAAACAAGCAAACAAAAAGGATAAGTCTTTCATATGTCCATCATGGCTCCCATGTGGCTTCACCCTTTCCATGGGGTTTCCCAAGAACCTTCATATTCTTCCATCTGAGTTCTTTCTTACCTTGGTATATCATACCCTCATAGGTGACTCAGGACATTTTAGCCTCTCAAAAGCTGAATAGGTTCAGGGCTCAACACATGGCTTGGGTACCTCACATAGTGCTCTAGATCAGACTTATGTAACACATTACACATCATGTTATCCTGAGGGGCAAGGCTAAACACAACCATCTCCACCAATCCATCTCAAATGGACCCATATATCGGGGACTCAACTTTCTCAGCTGTAGCTTAGAGGGGTCGGATTTTTACATAACATATTCTCCCATAGTGAACTGCATATCTGTCTGCTTTGCATCAGCTCATGACTCATGTCACCATTGGGCTCTCTCTTGGCCATTGCATGATCAAAGCAACTTCATCTACACACACTATGGTTCTTTTCTGACCTTCGCGAGGCCTTCTTCACCAACATCATCTTAATGAAGTGGTGACCGACACAACCTCTCTATAAGACTTCTTGCATCCCGATAAAGGCTATGGTGGTTAACGTCACATCTTAAGAACTGTCTCCATGTATCACCCTGAATGAGCACACATGCTCACCTCAGACCCTCTAGTCTGGATTGTACTAACCATTAGTTAGGGGTGACAAACTATACTTATCATCAAGTCCTTCATGTATCTACTTCCACCTTATGGAAGTGAACCCTTAGGTTATACTCAAGAACTTTTGAACTTGCATCATGGTGTAGTTAAACCATCTCTTTCTCTTATAAGTAGTTCAACCTGGTCTGTCCCTTGACAGTACTCTTTCTTTCTCATGTCATTTAGGTAAGGTGATCCACCATAACCCACACTGTATCTTGTCCTTCCTTGGTCAAGGGGAGACTTACCACCATATCCATAGTGATGGACTCCCATTCCCTCTTGGGAACTCCCTTTACTTTATATCTATGCATTGGGTTAATGGTGTTCGTCCTTCACCTCCTGGCTTGCATGGCCACATGCTACATGCAACTTTGTTTTAAGCATCCAGATTGCTACCATCACTTACTATCTTTGCAGTACCAAGGTATATCACGACTTCCTGTATTGTTATGATTCCTCAAGCTTGATACCTCGGAAACCCTAAACCACTCTCAAAAGGGTTTTATTACCTTCCTATCCAAAGAAGTGTATCTGAGGTTCTATCACCATCCTTTTACTACATCGAGGACTAAACTGGCTATCCAAACAACCATTAGCTTGTTCAACATATCTTATTATATCCGAGTGTTAGCCAAAACACATCTTCTTTCCAAACTTAGGGTTAGCCAACAACCTCAACTTCTTATAGTTTCCAACTAAACTAGGCAGTTATATCTCAACCAGAGTATTCATTACCACCTCTCATCCTTAAGTGTTCAGTAACATACACCTTCATGTATTATACTTATCATCTCATCTCAAACTCTACGTCTATCTTCATTAAGAAGCTCTGAGCTCATATTCACTGTGATCGAACTCGACCTTGGTTAATTTGCAAATTCCACAATATCCTTATAAGCTGACTACACTACCTCTCTTAGTGTTCGCGAACCATCCAAGTATAATTCAATTCACCAAGGTATGTTATCATCTCTATCCTCATACCTTGTAGCTACGTTCCAACTTCCATCATCTTTATTCTTTGGTGTAAGACATGCATATTGTCCTATCTTTCAATCCCATAACAAAAGGAAATAAGTATTTGGCTGCAGTCCAAATACATAGTTCTTCCTATTCCATGAGTAGAGATGGTACATCCCACCCTGCCAGTACACCTTTAAATCTAGGTTGAAATGTGCCACCTATGTCTCAACATCACATTCTTCTCGATATCAAAGTTTACTTTCATGGAAAACTGGTCTCGAACCTACTTGGGTCACAATCCTTGGTCATCTCCTCTAGGTCTATAGGGTGCTGACACTTTTGGGGTCATCCCTCTTCCCTTATGCATCCAGAGAGTGCCCTACTCATCTGCCCTTTAGGTCCCATGAGTTTATGAAGGTGGTCAATCTCCTAATCCATGGCCCTCGGACAATGATAGCTGTTACCTCCCGACCCTATGGTCATGTGCAACTAGGGAATTAGGCAACTCCTCCTTCCATCGGTCTTATCCCTACCTGACCCTAGGATAGACTTAGGATTTCATTATAGTACATGTTCATCTTAGAACCTTACCCAAGCCTTCATCATCTCTCTCTGCATTCCCAACTGACTTTCATCCCTTCACAGGGGTCATGGCAACCTGCCTACCTTGGTCAGGCCCCACATCGGTTACCTTCATGGTAACACATTCACATGTACTTAGAGATGGTAATCTATGGGTCTACAGGTTCATTCTCATGCCATGTACTTTTCACTTAGCACCTCTTTAGGTTACCTCTAAACCAATAAAACCGGTATACACCCTACAACAGGGTCCCTCTCCCAAGATGGGAGGAAACTACTCCTTGATAACAAAGGATCACAAGTGTCTTTAGGGTTTACATTCACATGAGCATGCTTACACCAACAACTACTACGGCACAAGCGTACCCACAAAACCATGCTAGGTCGCACTTGTTTGCATCCTCAACATTACATCAACTCAGTCGTGACGGGTTCATCAAACATACCCTTACCTTAAGGGGTTTCCTTTACCTCTACTCCTTAAGTGTAACATGCTCAAAACTATAGACTCAAATCTCACCATGAGCATTGGATACACTGCTTCCCCTCTTAGGCCTAGGAACCCTAGGTTCGCCTCCGGGTGTCCAACTACATGCCCATTCCCTTAACCAGGAATCCAGCATGTCCAAGATATGTCATGTACTCCCATGATCTTTCTACTCAAGCAACACTTCAGAGTTGATTCCTCTTCCCGGACAATTACTAGGTATAAAACCTCACAACTGGTGCCTTAACCTCCTCAGGGTCTAAAGCACTCTTTATCTCATCCAGCAGATAACCACTTATTCCCTGGGTACTAGAAGCATCGTCCTCTCTCTAGGGTTTGATTCCTCTAAAGGCAACCAAGATATCATCAGCCTCCAGGGTCAATAATAAGGCATCCACTTAGGTCGCATCATTCCCGACTCCCTACTATTCCTCAAGTTTCGGGGTTTTAGGCTTCCAACCTCCTTGTTGGGGTTCCTTTTCCTTTTTCCAGAGCTAAACCCACCTCCAATCATACTAGAGGTCCCTTTTCCACGAAGGCTCATGCTCACAAGCATACCCCTCTGTGGTTGAAGCCTATGCTCAACTCATGTTTGGCTCAAGAGCATCCATACCCCTTTTATAAGCCATCCATTATGATCTCTTAACTAGGATTTCGTTTAATGTCACCACTACTAACGCACTCTGGGTACAAGTTATATCCTACTTGCAACAGCCCTATAGGTTCTTCTCTACCCTCATCCATGAAGGAGTTACCCTTTTCTCAATCATGCACGACCCTCTCCAGGGTTGGGTCGCCAAAGGTACTAGGTTATCCAACCTCTCATGGCTCGTATGACGATCCCAAGGCATGTCCAACCAAACACTCGGTCTAACTTATCATGTCATCTCTATCTCTACCCTTCACTTAGGGTTAGGGTTAACATCATCCTCAAAGGATATGTCAGGTATCTACTTTTGATGGAGGTCTTTACCTCCAAGACTAACTCTCTCTACTCATCCTCCTTTCAAGGAGGTCTATCCTCAGGTCTCTCCTGAGGGCAGTGACAACTCGTGTCATACGACCTAAGCATGTGTCTATTCCTTTACGCTTACTCTATTAAGCTTATGTCCATGACATCTTATTTACATGCTTTTTATTAATTTGGTGGAGGATTCCTTAATCCTTATCAAACTTACCCATACCTCAAGAGGGTGAGGAAGAGAGAGAAAACCCTAATCCTTAAGGTCCTTAACAGAATTTGAGTTGAGAATGGATGAACAAGATGAGAGAGTCCTAAAGGTATCTTATTTCGATTCATACCCTAAGACTTTGGCCAGGCAGTCACACGGATCCGGGAGTCCTCGTATTCCGAATAGCGGTGCGGAGGAAAATCTTTCCAGCCCCCGGTCGTGATCCTTTTCTAGACACCTCTGTCTTTCAGGTAATCCTCTAATAACTCCCTTGGGTTCTACGGAATTTGTAAAATTTAATAATTATTAAAGATTAGATGAGGAACCTATGCTCTGATACCAATTGTAATGACCCCGTCTCCCGGTAACCCCCAATTAAGGGAGACCCGGAGGATAGAGTCGTTATTCCATTAACAGGATCAAAGGTTCGACAAATAATCCATAACAATTAATAAACTTTACCAACTAAACTCAAAACTGGTATAAAATAAAACTTTGTTTACCTTTTTAAAAGATGGGATTTCTAAACTTCTATCCATGAAGATGCTACTCTAACTAATCCTCCTGTGCACGTTAATTCTCATTTAATTCCACATATGCCACTTTACTATTTGTTCTTTTCATTTGTACCTAAAACACCGAAAAACAAAACATCGGTCAGTATATCGAAATATACTGGTATGTGGGGACAACCAAAAGTTTGCACATATGGATAACAATTTAAATATCACAATCAAATTATTTAACAAGCCAATTTACACTTTTCAGTATGACATTCTCCACTGCTTTTGCCCTAACCCTGGCATACCCACCTTAGGGTGCCCTTTTCCAATGACTTAAGGCCACCTTCTCAATCCCGAGCTTGGTGCATGGGGGTCACCACTCATGGTGCCCACTAGTCATGCAATATCATAGGCCATCTTCTTGGTGCCTGGGGTCACCACTCAAGGTGTCCATTGGTCTACCCATCTGGGCCTGACCTTTGGCATCATCCATCAGGGTGGCATGTAGGTGCGAGAATCCATACTTCTATTATTAATGTGATAATCATAGTGACTTTATAATTTGCAAATATGAACATACAAACTGATAATTTGCAGTCAATGCGATCAATCATCCGGCAACCATGCGGGAAACTAATGCGATTATTCATAAGCGTAACCACATACCTGTCAGGCAGACTCAGATGCAGGAATATTCCAAACAAGCAAGTAATCCAGAATCAAGCCAGTACACAATTCAATCCTGAAATATTCATTCAATATTTTCTATCATTGATCATGGCACACAAAACTAATAGACCTACTCGTGCCTTAGGGTTACTAGCCTTTTTAGGGTTTTGACTATAATTTTACCCTTTTATTCTTGAGAAAACCCTAATTACTACCTTGATTCAATTGAAAACCCTAATTTCTATATTAAGGTCCATTATCCACAAATTAAGGATTTTAATGCTTGAAATAGCTTAGATTCAGCATATTCCACTTTAATCATGAATTTAGTCAATTAAAGCCATTAAGAGTCGATTTTACCAATATTAGGGTTTCAAGGCCCATTAAAGTATTATTCATGCATATTAAACTCGCAATTAAACTAATTACATGCAAATTCATCCTTTTCCAATCTTAATGATCCTTTTTATCATTAACCGACTAATATTAACTTTATATACTCATTTAACCCTTTCTAACTCATCAATCATCAAAGGTTAGGGTTTTTCAATGATTAAACTATTATAGATAGTATCTCTATATACTTTTCGAATTGCATAGGGAATCAGTCTCCAATTATATTTTATTTAGGTTCCTCTCGATTTTCTGAGCAAGTTTCATGTATAACATGTCCTTATTCGACCTACCATTTATTTACTATGAATTAAACAAATTTTACTTACCCTGGCCAATAGGAGGTTGCCACGTAGGCCCTTGCATGCAACGTTGGCTGGTTTGCTTTAAAACATTTTGAAATCCCATTTTTTCCCTTGACTTATCCATCCGGCCCAGCACAGTGCGGAGGGCATATTGGTCCAATGTCTCCCTCCTTTCTTCAACCTCGCGACTTGCCTTTGTTGTCGCCCTAGCAGCCACTTGCGCCGCCTCTCCTTGCCTCTCTTTACTCCCTCGACCTCCGGCGATGCTCCCGCTAGCCCCGCCAAGCCCTCGCGCACCCAGGGCACTAAAGAACCGCGACCAAGATGATCGGTTGCTTGTCCATTATGCCCAGCACCTACAGCCGTCACTGCTGCTTGGCAGCGGCTGTTGTGCATGCTTCGGGGCGCGGCCTTGATGGCTAAGCCTTGCTCTAACCTCGGGGCACGTCCAGACTCCCTCTTAGTCCCGCTTGGTCTCCTTGTCGTGCCAGGATCATCTTGCCTTACCCTGCTAGGGTTTTGAACGAAAAAGGATGTAGAGGAAGAAGAAGAAAGAAGAGAGGGGTTGTGGGATCTCTTCCTGGACTCGAAAGGGCTTCCTCTTTATATAGGGGAGGTCATTCACGCCCTAAGACGTTGCTCCAAGAGAAACCGAGTCCCTAAAGATTAAAGGAAAACTTTTCCTTCAAGGAGAAACATATTCTCTCTCTCCTTTTCTTCCTTTAGATATTTCCTATTACTTGGTTATATAGGAATATGAAAATTCCTTCCCTTATTCTCTTTAGTCTTTTCTTTTAATTCATGGATCACGAAATTATATTCTCCTCAAATAGGAAATACTCCTTTTTATCAAAATTACATAATTGATGGATCATGTATTCCCATTATCTCTTTATTTTATAATTATGATATTTTCTCTTTCTTCTCCTTTATTGGGGTTCCTTGGATCCCAAGGAACTCAAAGATCTCGAAATTCCTCATTAAGGATACTCATTATCCTTCTAGATGCATCTAAATGCATTATACTCATTATCTTGTTTTATTTCTTATTAAAATATTTCCTTTTGTGGATTTCTCTTTATTTCTCTCGTATTTTCCTCGTTAGTGTTCCTTTTATTGTTAGTCATTATTGGGATACGAAATTCCACTAAGGATTTCCCATTTATACCTCTTTTCACATATTTTCCACATTTCATCAATGTTTTCAATTTCTTTATTAACAAGGAAATACTTAATTGATATTTTGTTTTCTTATTGCCTTTTCTTTGCAACTTTGGACTCCTTGGAACCCAAGGAATCTAAGAGGCACGAAATCCTCTTTGGATTTGCCTTCTAGAGGTTTCCACCCCTTTCTAATCTCAAATTCTCAGTTATTCATTAATTAATTGAATATCCTTGTTATTGGGCCCAATAGCCAATAAAGCCCTCAAATCAAACAACAAGGCTATTGTAAATGAAATCCATTTATTCAAAATAGATTATATCATTTATTCGTTCAAAAATCTTTATTATGAGAAATTATATTTCTCAGCAAATGAACCCGAAATTGGGGTTGCAACATAATCTCAGGTGAGATTGGTCCTATAGTTCCTTAGGACCCTCCCACAACGTTGCATCACACATTTACGATGTAGCTTTTCATCCAGATCAAATATGCTCTGCAAATTAAATAGAATTTCTATTAACTAGTATCCTAAAAATTAGTAATCTACACAAATAGAATTACAAATAATAATAACTCACGCATAGTTCCTTCCATATGTGGTCTTTCTTCCCCTTAGGAACTTTATGCCATAATTCTAGGATAGGACTGCAATGGCTGTGAGTAAGAACCCCAAGATATGAAACAAATGAGTTGCGGTTCACTCCATATGGATTTCCTGCCTGATCGAAATCCACAGCCAATTTGGGTCCATTGCCCCTTTGATGTATTAACTTGTTCATCATTGTGATGCCCCTCACTTTCTCAATTTTCTTTTGTTGCTCTTCAAGTGCTGTAACAACTTCAAGGGGTACATCACCAGCCTAAAATTTGATTAAAAAACACACTTACATGATATAATTATAAATGAACATATAGATAGAAACCTCAGGGATATATTCATAATTAAAATTAACTAACATTGTCAGGTGGCACAATCACGTCCTCACCCTCACGGTGATCATCAACACAGTCATCATGGGAATGCTCAACCATCTGAAAGTTCACATTCAAATTATGAATTTCACATTGTAAAGTAACACTAATTGTAAAGTTCACATTGTAAAGTACACATTCACATTGTAAAGTGATTCACATTGTAAAGTTCACATTCACATTGTAAAGTTCACATTCACATTGTAAAGTAATTCGCATTGTAAAGTCCACATTCACATTGTAAAGTTCACATTCTAGAAAAATAAAACATAATAAAAATATAAACATCCATGCCTCTAATATTATGATCTTTTATCAATTAACAATCCTTCATTATGATCCCCGTGAACATACAAGTCATTGTGATCCCCGGCTTCAATGTTTGGTGGTGTTGGCAACCCAACTGAGAATGGACTGGAGTCATCATACTTATCATAGTACTCTTCTTCATCTATAGGATCTTCAATGAACTGTCTTTTACCATGAAGAACAACCGACCATTTATCATTCGTAGGATCATCGATATAAAATACTTGTTTCGCCTGTGATGCCAATATGAATGGTTCACCCTTCTCGCCAATCTTTTCAAAGTTCACTAACGTGAAACCCAATTCATCCACTATAACTCCTTTGTTGTTGTCAACCCAATTACATTTAAAGAGCGGAATTCTGAAATCTACATAGTCAAACTCCCATATGTCTTCAATGACACCGTAATATGACATTTTAGCTTCACGTGGACTTTTATCCTTTGCACTTGCAAAAAACAATGATTACGCTTGAAGGGTGACCCCACTATTTTGGACGACACTCTTATCATCTTGACGCTTTGTGTAATATGAGAAATCATTTATGTCAAACCCTTCATAAGACATAACATTCAATTTTGGTTTAAAGGCGAGGCATTTGATGGTTTCAGTAAGATTATCAGGTGTTTGAGATAGTTGATGTAAGACTTTATCTTCAAACCACTTAATAAATGTCTTGTTATGCTCTCTAGAAAGCCACATTGAATTGGATCGAGAATATTGTCTCTTAATGAAATTGGTATGTTCCTCGATATAAACACTCACTCCGTCGATGTTGTGTAAAATATACAAGTGACCTTGCTCCAACTACTCACGACTGATTACTTTCACCCGTGATCCCAAAACTCCTTTGCGAAAATGCTCCTCAATATTCTTGTCATTCACGGGAGCGTCATTACCACTCAGAAAGTCATTGCAAAAATCCATAACCTCTCTCACCACATAACCCTCAATAATACTCTCTTCAGGCTGATAACGGTTTCGAACATCACCTTTAAAAACGCTCATGTATTCTTCAAAGGGATACATCCAATGCAAGAAAACCGGTCCCAACATTTTCACTTCCCTAGTCAAGTGGACAACAAGATGTACCATGATATCAAAGAATGACAGAGGAAAATACATCTCAAGCTGACATAGGGTAACGACCACTTCTCTTTGCAAATTATCGAGAGTATCAGGGTCAATAACTTTGTTGCACATACTGTTGAAAAAGAAAAAAAGTATGGTGATTGCAAACCTTACATGCTTCGGCAATATAGATCTAATTTCCACAGGCAATATTTGTTGCATTAGAGTGTGACAATCATGAGATTTAAGACCTATCAACTTAAGATCTTTCATTGATACCAATGTACGTATGTTGGATGAGTAACCCTGTGGCACCTTAATATTTACCAAGCATTCACAAAATGCTTTCTTCTCCTTTCTAGACAACGTGTAACAAGCGGGAGGTAAGTATGTTCTCTGATTGTTACTAACTACTTCTGTTAATTCTGTCCTTATTCCCATTCTACGTAGGTCCATTCTAGATTTTATCCCATCTTTAGTCTTACCTGGTATATTCAATAGAGTACTGATGATGCTATCACATACATTTTTTTCAACGTGCATGACATCGATACAATGCATGACTGTCAAAGAACTCCAATAAGGAAGATCCCAAAATATCGACTTCTTCTTGAATAAAAGCTTGTCACTCCTTGTGGCTATCGTACATTGTGATCTCTTACCAAATTCATTGGCGATGTCTTTCACTCTTTCATAAACATCCTCCCCTAATATAGGTTTAGGTGCACTACGTTCCTCATTCCATCCATTGAATGCTTTGCGCAACCTACGATACAGATGAAATTTTGGAAGAAACCTTCGATGAGCAAGATATACAGTCTTGCCGCCGTGTTTTAGTCGTATTGAATCAATGTTCTCTTCACATATAGGACACGCTTTAGATCCTTTAACACTATATCCAGACAAATTCCCATATGTTGGAAAGTCATTCACAGTGCAAAACAACATAGCGTGCAAACAAAATGTCTCTCTTCGTGAAGCATCATAGGTCATCACACCTTCACCCCAGAGCTTCTTCAAGTCATCAATCATAGGTTCAAGATAAACATCGATATCATTTCCATGTTGTTTAGGACCCGATATCAAAGACGATAGCATAACATACTTATTTTTCATACACAACCAGGGAGGAAGATTCTATATAACAAGAATAACTGGCCAAGTGCTATGTTGGCTGCTCAATGTCCCGTACGGATTCATCCCATCGGTCACTACTACAGAAACAACATTCAATGTCGCTTTTTTGGGTGTCAGTTATTTAAAAAAACTGACATCTATAATATTCAACGTCGATTATTTAGGAACCCCAACATCTATATTCAAAGACCAGCCAGACACGGGTACCTCTTTGTATTCTGCGTCGGCTGGGTAAAACAAACTGACGCCTAAAATCGCCCGCGAAATCCAATTTTCGAGCGAAATTTTTTTTTGCCCCAAAGTATCACATACAGTGTCGGTTTTTTAACTACCAACCGACGCCGATATAAGATGAAAATTTGCACAAAAAGTTCCAATTTAGGCGTCAGTTATCCTTTGATAACCGACATTGATAATGGTTCCCGCCAAATAATTTAGGGTAAAGATTGTCTAATTAGACGTCGGTTTTTTACTATAAACCGATGCTTAAAGGTAAAAGGCGTCGGTTTTCCAGATAACCGACAATGTTGACAAACTTAATAGACCTGTATCACCCGGCTCTTCCCCTTCCTTCCTGTTTCATCGCGGTAGTTTTCTGCTGTGATCGCCGCTCGTCTAAAATCACCCGACGACCCCCACTGCTGCTCGCCGCCGCTGCTACTGGTGTGGCTCTGCTCGCCGCCGCCACTGCGTCCTCTTTCTCTTTCTGCCACCACCGCTTGCTGCCACTGGTGCTCGCTGGTCGGCTCTGCTCTTCTCCTGGTGCCACTGCTGCTCGCTGCTCTGCTCTGGTCTTCGCCTGCTCGCTGCCATCGGTCGCCACCGCTCTTCTCCACACTAGCTCCAGGTAGCCCCAGCCTCTTTGCTTCCTTCTCCGTAGCTCCTTACCAACAACAAGCACGACCGTAGATGTGTTGGCCTACTATGGCTGTGCTGTCCAGCACGGTTGTGGTAGGCCAACACAGCCATGCCGTGCTTGTTATTGGTAAGGGTAAGCACGTCCGTGGTTGTGTTGCCCTACCACAGTCGTGTTGTCCAGCACGGCCGTGGTAGGCCAACACAGCCACGACCATGCTTGCTGTTGGTAAGGATATGAACAAATCTTTATGTAATGCTTTATGTAAATCCTAGGATACGAACAAATCTTTTGTTTGTATATATTTGTGTTTCTAATCCTAATGTTTGACCTAATTCAGTAAATTTTGATGCATGTTGAAATAAGATTTAAACTTGTCCATTCTAGCATCCTAATTTGATTTGATTAAACCCTAACATTGATGAAACCCTAACATCAATTGTGATGAAACCCTAACATTAATTGTGATGAAACCCTAACATGTACATATCTATTATTGTATTTGTTGGCCTAGAAACCCATCCAAGATTTACTCATTAGGAGTAAATCTTGGATAGTCCCCGGTTTGGGACTGTTCTTGAACACCTAATCTCACTTAGGATGTAAGTGTATAATGTGTATTGGGTTTTCGAGAAAAATTCGATAGCATTTCCCCATTTGTTCTCTAAGTACATATGTACTTAGAGAACATCAGGGAAATGCTGCCAAAATTTTCTTGAAAACCCAATACATATTATACACTTACTAGTGAGATTAGGTGTTCAAGGATGGGATAGGTGGTACACATTTATTATATATCAGAATGACATCACATGTGTTTGTTGGCCTAGAAACCCTGAATTTCACTACTACAGAACATGTCTTTGGCGTCAGTTGTTTATGCCCTTTTAGCGACGGTTCTCAAGCGACGCCTATGTGGGCGCCGCTAAAGGTTGAACTCTTCGGCGTCGGTTTTATAACCGACGCCAAAAGGCTTCGTGCCACCAAAAATGTGCCAGCAGGGCACCGATAGGCGGTACACATTTATTATATATCAGAATGACATCACATGTGTTTGTTGGCCTAGAAACCCGTCCAAGATTTACTCATTAGGAGTAAATCTTGGATAGTCCCCAGCAGGGCACTGATAGGTGGTACACATTTATCATATATCAGAATGACATCACATGTATTTGTTAACCGTAGACCCTAATCTTGTCCTAATATATACTTGTTTTCTCTTTGATCATAGAATGGATAGATCATGGATGTCCATTCGCAATTGCTGCACCCCAGAGTTTATATCTGGTCTTGATCAGTTTATTAGATTTGCCGAGGAACATAGGAAAGAACCTGGAGATAGGTTCTACTATCCATGTAGGCATTGCGGTAACAATTTGAAAGTCAGCACTGGTGACGAAATCAAAAGTCATGTCATGTGCAACGGGATTGTACAAGGCTATACAGAATGGCACTGGCATGGAGAGATTTTAAACTCGAAACCAGTGGATGTCGATAGCAGTGATTGGGTGGAATAAGAAATTGCCTCCGATGATGTAGATGTGAACGAACCAGTTCCAGTAGACATCGTTGATGCAATGCTGGATAGTTGTAGGGTAGAGCACACCAATCCACCTCATATCTTTAGAAACATTGTGCATGATGCTGAGATACCGTTATACACAGGCTGTGCTAAGTTTACGAAGCTTAGCGCTGTGTTGAGATTGTATAAGTTGAAAGCTAACAATAGATGGAGCGACAAAAGCTTCACTTCATTGTTGACTTTGTTGAAAGAAATGCTTCCTGAAGGAAATGAGCTGCCAATCTCAACATACCGGGTAAAGAAATTGTTGTGCCCAATGGGAATGGAGGCCAAGAAGATACACGCATGCCCGAATGATTGTGTATTATTTCAAAAGGACTATGTGGATTTGAAAGATTGTCCAAAATGTGGTGCGTCACGATATAAATTGACGACTTCGGGGGAGTCCAAAACTGGTTCTCCTGCCAAGGTGATGCGGTATCTACCTATAATATCACGGTTTCAACGCTTGTTTGCAAATCCGAAAGATGTGAAGAATTTGAGGTGGCATGCAAATGTTAAGAAAAATAATGATGAGATTCTACGACATGCGTCTGATTCCCCACAGTGGAAGAAGATTGATCTATTGTACCCCAAATTTGGTGAAGAATATAGGAATCTAAGACTTGGGCTTTGTACAGATGGGATGAATCCATACGGGACATTGAGCAGCCAACATAGCACTTGGCCAGTCATGCTTGTTATATACAATCTTGCTGTTGGTAAGGATATGAAAAAAATCTTTATGTAATGCTTTATGTAAATCCTAGGATACGAACAAATCTTTTGTTTGTATATATTTGTGTTTCTAATCCTAATGTTTGACCTAATTCAGTAAATTTTGATGCATGTTGAAATAAGATTTAAACTTGTCCATTCTAGCATCCTAATTTGATTTGATTAAACCCTAACATTGATGAAACCCTAACATCAATTGTGATGAAACCCTAACATTAATTGTGATGAAACCCTAACATGTACATATCTATTATTGTATTTGTTGGCCTAGAAACCCATCCAAGATTTACTCATTAGGAGTAAATCTTGGATAGTCCCCGGTTTGGGACTGTTCTTGAACACCTAATCTCACTTAGGATGTAAGTGTATAATGTGTATTGGGTTTTCGAGAAAAAATCGATAGCATTTCCCCATTTGTTCTCTAAGTACATATGTACTTAGAGAACATCAGGGAAATGCTGCCAAAATTTTCTTGAAAACCCAATACATATTATACACTTACTAGTGAGATTAGGTGTTCAAGGATGGGATAGGTGGTACACATTTATTATATATCAGAATGACATCACATGTGTTTGTTGGCCTAGAAACCCTGAATTTCACTACTACAGAACATGTCTTTGGCGTCAGTTGTTTATGCCCTTTTAGCGACGGTTCTCAAGCGACGCCTATGTGGGCGCCGCTAAAGGTCGAACTCTTCGGCGTCAGTTTTATAACCGACGCCAAAAGGCTTCGTGCCACCAAAAATGTGCCAGCAGGGCACCGATAGGCGGTACACATTTATTATATATCAGAATGACATCACATGTGTTTGTTGGCCTAGAAACCCGTCCAAGATTTACTCATTAGGAGTAAATCTTGGATAGTCCCCAGCAGGGCACTGATAGGTGGTACACATTTATTATATATCAGAATGACATCACATGTATTTGTTAACCGTAGACCCTAATCTTGTCCTAATATATACTTGTTTTCTCTTTGATCATAGAATGGATAGATCATGGATGTCCATTCGCAATTGCTGCACCCCAAAGTTTAAATATGGTCTTGATCAGTTTATTAGATTTGCCGAGGA
Source organism: Alisma plantago-aquatica (assembly GCA_963693085.1). Taxonomy (NCBI): domain Eukaryota; kingdom Viridiplantae; phylum Streptophyta; class Magnoliopsida; order Alismatales; family Alismataceae; genus Alisma; species Alisma plantago-aquatica. The sequence goes on along the minus strand of OY856412.1, from coordinate 939,808,715 downwards.
ACATAGGAAAGAACCTGGAGATAGGTTCTACTATCCATGTAGGCATTGCGGTAACAATTTGAAAGTCAGCACTGGTGACGAAATCAAAAGTCATGTCATGTGCAACGGGATTGTACAAGGCTATACAGAATGGCACTGGCATGGAGAGATTTTAAACTCGAAACCAGTGGATGTTGATAGCAGTGCTTGGGTGGAATAAGAAATTGCCTCCGATGATGTAGATGTGAACGAACCAGTTCCAGTAGACATCGTTGATGCAATGTTGGATAGTTGTAGGGTAGAGCACACCAATCCACCTCCTATCTTTAGAAACATTGTGCATGATGCTGAGATACCGTTATACACAGGTTGTGCTAAGTTTATGAAGCTTAGCGTTGTGTTGAGATTGTATAAGTTGAAAGCTAACAATAGATGGAGCGACAAAAGCTTCACTTCATTGTTGACTTTGTTGAAAGAAATGTTTCCTGAAGGAAATGAGCTGCCAATCTCAACATACCGGGTAAAGAAATTGTTGTGCCCAATGGGAATGGAGGCCAAGAAGATACACGCATGCCCGAATGATTGTGTATTATTTCAAAAGGACTATGTGGATTTGAAAGATTGTCCAAAATGTGGTGCGTCACGATATAAATTGATGACTTCGGGGGAGTCCAAAACTGGTTCTCCTGCCAAGGTGATGTGGTATCTACCTATAATATCACGGTTTCAACGCTTGTTTGCATATCCGAAAGATGTGAAGAATTTGAGGTGGCATGCAAATGTTAAGAAAAATAATGATGAGATTCTACGACATGCGTCTGATTCCCCACAGTGGAAGAAGATTGATCTATTGTACCCCAAATTTGGTGAAGAATATAGGAATCTAAGACTTGGGCTTTGTACAGATGGGATGAATCCATACGGGACATTGAGCAGCCAACATAGCACTTGGCCAGTCATGCTTGTTATATACAATCTTCCTCCCAGACTGTGTATGAAAAATAAGTATGTGATGATGTCATTGTTGATATCGGGCCCTAAACAACCCGGAAATGATATCGATGTTTATCTTGAACCTCTGATTGATGACTTAAAGAAACTTTGGGCTGAAGGTGTGATGACTTATGATGCTTCAGGAAGAGAGACATTTTGTTTGCACGCTATGTTGTTTTGCACTATTAATGACTTTCCAGCATACGAAAATTTGTCTAGATATAGTGTCAAAGGAGCTAAAGTGTGTCCTATATGTGAAGAAAACACTGATTCAATAAGACTAAAACATGGCAGCAAGACTGTATATCTTGGTCATCGAAGGTTTCTTTCAAAATTCCATCTGTATTGTAGGAAGCGCAAAGCATTTAATGGATGGAATGATGAACGGAGTGCACCTAAACCTATACCAGGGGATGTTGTTTATGAAAGAGTAAAAGACATTGTCAATAAATTTGGTAAGAAATCACAATGTAGTATGGCCACACAGAGTGAAAATTCTTCATTCAAGAAGAAGTCAAGATTTTGGGATCTTCCTTATTGGAGTTCTTTGACAGTCAGGCATTGTATTGATGTAACCCAGAGGAAACAAGGCACGTTCATCCCTAGGGCACAAGGGATGAATTGATAGTTGCTCTGGGTAACCCAGAGCATCTTGGACGTGTTAGGGGTACAGACACTGGTGTGGGCATCAAAGCATTCTTTGGGCCATCCCAGCGCAAACCCAGAGCGGGACTTTCACAAGAAGAGGTAACCTATTCTTTTTTTAGAATGTTACTTAACAAGGGAATTCAATAATAAGAAGCTAATGTTTCTTTTATCTATGTATAGGAGAATAAGAGAGTTGATGATATAGTTGCTAAGAAGGTCAATGATATAGTTGCTGAGAAGGTCAAGGAAGAAATGGTGCGGTGGCAGGCATCTCAGGCTTCCAATCAGCCTATGGCGACCCACTCTTCTCCTGATGCACAGACTGAGAGTAATCCTATAGATCCACCTCCTAACACGTATGTTGTAAGTATTGTTTATGACATTGTAGCTAGCCTTTTCAAGATGATATGTCTTCAAGATGATAAGTATATATGTATAATATTCTTTACGTAAATTTGTAGGCGTTGAAGCCATGCCGCTTAAGAATGCAAGACTATGTTGTTGCAGAGGCGCAGGCTTACCCGTCCCTTCCTGGGGCAACGTTTCACGGGACTCCAATGCCATAAGGCTACATTTTTGTGAGCCCGATACATGTATTACCTGATTAGAGGGAAGCTACATTGCCATATGCCCACCCGGATATTGATACACTTGCTGAGGCATAAGGCGGGGTGATATTGTGGCCCAAAGCAGACGTCGTCTACACTACTGAAATTGTAAGATAAATTTATATTACTTTAGTTTGTTAATGTGTATATATGAGGTCAATTGATCTGAAATTATATATACATGTTTAAAAGAAGACACCCGGAGCACCTAGGCCTCCACCTCCACTTCCTGCATTACCAAGTTGGGTTCCAACTGACCTAAAATACCCGTTACGTCCTGCTTGTAGGGGAATGGCATGTTGGCTACGGGCACATAATATACATTGCCCTATAATTTTTTCTTTAGAAGCGAATTATGCAGGTCAATCATACGAAAGCTCTTTATTTATACAAGATATTATTGAGCTGTTTATATATGATTGGCTGAATACATCAATGATAGAGACATGGATAAGGTTAGATCTTATTTATACATCCATATACCTTGTGTAAGATCTAGTGATCTGGTTTCTTATATATTAATGCATATGTAATACATGTTTTGCAGCTACTTAGTTGAAAATCAATGTAAACAATTTGCATTTGACCATGTGGGATTTTTGATTCCATCATTGATTAGTATGGTAGCTAAAGACCCTGATAGTGTTCAACAATACTGTATAGATACTTTTACAATTTTCGGTCAGCAAAAGAAGACAATAATAATAGCTCCATTCAATGTCAAGTAAGTTTACTTTACTTATAATTTGGACTTAAGAAAATTACATTTTATTGTGGATTTTGGGTTATTAATTTTTAACTTTTTAACCTCTAGCGGTAGGCATTGGGAGTTACTAGTTATTCTTCCCGGGACGTTCACTGTTTATTATCTAGATCCTGCGGGGAGTATATTGAATACTAAAATTGAACACGTAATGAGATTGCCATTATTCTAGTGAGAAATATTTTATTTTTATATCCGTTAACATATGTTATTACATTACTATTTAATTATGCAATTTACTGTGTTACATTAACATGTAGGGGTTTAGATGCATTCAAAAAGGCTGGAGGAAAGGTCCCAAGGGAAAAGAACCAGCCAATAATTTGGAAGAACATAAAAGTAAGTTCCCGACTCCAATGTATATATTATTTATGTGAACTGTGCTTAGTTGTATTTTTTAATATTTTGTATGTTTCAATTTATAGTGCACTACACAAGACAACGGCTGGGCATGTGCATACTATGTGATGCAATTTATGCAGATGATTATCCAATATGCCGCATTGGACATCGATACCATACATGAGGTATTATATATAGTCTCATTAGTTAGTATGAAATATATCAATCTTATTTTTATATTATTACTTATATATACATCATTCTCTTTGCAGGTGTTTAAAACTGACCACACTATAGGTAAACACTTAAAAGATGTACATGCTCCATATACGATGGAAGTATTAAATGAAGTAAGAGAAGAATGGACAAGAGCCATACAAGTAGTGGCGATTGTAAGATATAATTGGGATGCTGATAGCGATGTTGAATGATATTTTATAAATGAATATTTCTGAATGTTTATACATGTATGAATGTTTCTACATATATTTGAATATTTCTACATGTGTGAATATGAGAATTGAATTGATGTCTGAATGTATCTACTTGTGTAAAAAGTATATTTGTTGATTTTGTAGGTTTGTGGCCTGTTTGTTGGCTGATATCAATGGATGTCGTAAACCTGCAGTTCAGAAAACTGAACTGTAGGTTCTCATCCTGCTGACCAGCCACAACATGCCTGCAAACTGATAAGAAAAAAAAAATAAAACATAGGCGTCGGTTATTTATAGAACACCATCATCAAAGGCTTATATCGTCAGTTATTGGATAAAAATCGCCGCCTAATATGACAAACAACCCGACCGTGCAGGAAAGCACGGCTGTGGCAGAAAAAGTGTTAGTTATTAGTATAACACCGACGCCTATTGTACTAAACACGGAAGTACAGGGAAGCACGGCCGTGGCATCTGAGAATATGGCGTCGGTTTTTTGGTAGCAAACCGACGCAGATAGTGCCCTAGATGGCACCCTTTTTTGGCGCGAGGCCTTGTGGCATTGGCTTACTATAAATAACCGACGCTTATCGTTGCCCTGCTGGCACGTTTTCAGTGGCGCAAAGCCTTTTTGCGTCAGTTATAAAACCGACACCGAAGAGTTCGACCTTTAGCGGCGCCCACATAGGCGTCGCTTGAGAACCGTCGCTAAAAGGGCATAAACAACCGACGCCAAAGACATGTTCTATAGTGGTGTGTACAAAGCCCAAGTCTTAGATTCCTGTCCTCTTCACCGAATTCAAGGTACAATAAATCAATCTTCTTCCACTGTGGGGAATCAGACACATGTCGTAGGATCCCATCATTATTTTTCTTAACATCTGCATGCCACCTCAAATTCTTCGCATCTATAGGATTGGCAAACAAGCATTGAAACCATGGTATTATAGGTAGATACCACATCACCTTGGCGGGAGAATCAGTTTTGGACTCCCTCGAAGTCATCAATTTATACCTTGACGCACCACATTTTAGACAATCTTTCAAATCCACATAGTCCTTTTGAAATAATACACAATCATTCTTGCATGTGTGTATCTTCTTGGCCTCCATTCCCATTAGGCACAATAATTTCTTTAACTGGTATGTTGAGATCGGCAGCTCGTTTCCTTTAGGAAGAATTTCTTTCAACAAAGACAACAATGACGTGAAGCTTTTGTCGCTCCATCGATTGTTAGCTTTCAGTGTATACAGTCTCAACACTGCGCTAAGCTTCGTAAACTTACAACCCGTGTATAACGACATCTCATCATCATGCACAATGTTTCTAAACATGGGAGGTGGATCATTTTTGGTGTGCTCTACCCCACAACTATCCAGCATCGCATCAACGATGTCTACTGGAACTGATTTGTTCACATCTACGTCATCGAAGGCAATTTCTTCTTCCACACAAGCACTGCTATCGACATCCACTGGTTTCGGGTTTGAAATCTCTCCATGCCAGTGCCATTCTGTATAGCCTTGTACAATCCCGTTGCACATGACATGACTTCTGATTTCGTCACCAGTACGGACTTTCAAGTTGTTACCGCAATGCCTACATGGACAGTAGAACCTATCTCCAGGTTGTTTCCTATGTTCCTCGGCAAATCTAATAAACTGATCAAGACCAGAAATAAACTCTGAGGTGCAGCGATTGCGAATGGACATCCATGATCTATCCATTCTATGATCAAAGAGAAAATAAGTATATATTACAACAAGATTAGGGTCTAGGGTAAACAGATTAGAGTTTATGGTTAAAACTTTAAGGTTTATACATGTGATGTCATTCTTATATATAATAAATGTGTACCACCTATCCCATTCTTGAACACCTAATCTCACTATAGCTAGTAAGTGTATAATGTGTATTGGGTTTTCAAGAAAATTTCGACAGCATTTCCCCGCTGTTCTCCAAGTACATATGTACTTATAGAACAAACGGGGAAATGCTACCAGAATTTTCTTGAAAACCAAATACACATTATACACTTACATCCTAAGTGAGATTAGGTGTTCAAGAACAGTCCCAAACTGGGGACTATCCAAGATTTACTCCTAATGAGTAAATCTTGGACGGGTTTCTAGGCCAACAAATACATGTATCTATATTGTCATTCTAATACCTACAATCCTAGTTTATCATTCATATCCTAGGTTTCATGTAACATCATTTAATCTAGGTATCATATTCTATAACATTGATTTCAACATTTTGAGTGTCCATGCATGTTCATCGTCAAGATAAAGACACACATAATTAAACATCAAGAAGAAATATTTTCAAACCAACAACAAGCCAATAGCACCTGCAACAACACAAATGCACGATTCAATAATGTTATAATGTATTAATTAGGGGTCAATCTTGAAGTTTTAACTAGAGCTTCATATATCAACATACATACTAGGTCACATAATCATTTTAGAAATTGAAGACTCACATGTGAGTTAAGTTTGAGACATCAATGTATCTTTAACACGCATGTTTCAAGGTTCAAAGCACATAATCAAATCAAATTTTGATGCTAGAATGGACAAGTTTAATATAAGTAAATACAAATTAGTAGATTATAAGTAAATACAAATCAATAGATAAGTAAATACAATTCAGTAGATATATAAATTCAATTCAGTAGATAAGTAAATACAAATCAGTAGAAGTAAATATGAATCAGTAGATAAGTAAATACAAATCAGTAGATAAAAAATACTAATCAGTTGATCGAAATCAGCAACTTAGGACAAAGTCCATCACTTAGCAGAGGGGGCTGACCTTGGGCGGAGGAGGGCAGGGAGCATACAGAGAAGGATGGGCAGGGAGCAGGTGGAGAGGACAGCTGGGAGCCGGTGAGCATAGAGGGCCGGCGAGCACGGAGCTCCGGCGAGCACGGAGCGCCGGCGACCAGAGAGGGAGAGGGCATGTGAGCAGAGAGTCGCCGACGAGCACAGAGGGCCGACGAGAAGAGAGGGAGAGCGGCGGAGTTGGTACCACGGAGCAGCGGCGCGAGCACGGAGGGCAGGGAGTGGCGTGCCGACGGAGCACAGAGCAGCGGAGGCGCGAGCACAGAGCAGCGGCAGGCGGCAGAGCACGGAGCAGCGGCGGGCGGCAGAGCACGGAGCAAATCTCTAGACCTATTTTTGCGGGGATGAAATAGAGAAAGGGGAACAGTCGGCTTCACGCGACACTATAAAGTTAACCATAAGCGTCAGTTATTTAAAAAAACCGACGCTAATAACAATAGTAGTCGGTTACCATAGAAAAACCGACGCCACAGGGGGTGTAAAAATTTCCACGCGGACATCACGGGAAAATTCATAAGCGTCGGTCATTTTTGTAAAACCGACGAACAAAATGTGCCCAATTTCTGTCTCACGAATAACCTTTAGTCGTCGGTTTTTAGTAAATAACCGACGCCATATGTTAAATTTTGGATGTAATTTTTTTCGCTGGAAATTTTGGATTTGGCAGTTAATTTTAGACGTCAGTTTGTTATTAAGGAATCGACACTGAATAAAAATGATACCCGTATCTGGTCGCCCTTCACAGATTGATGTCGATTATTTTATAAACCGACGCTGTATTGTTTAGGTGTCGGTGTATTTATACAACCGACGCCTTTAAAAGTGACGTTATAAGCCATTTCTGTAGTAGTGCGGGGAGGGTAAGGTCTTACCCTTACCCTTACCCTCTTTGGGTAGCGGGTAAGGGTAAGGGTAATTATCCTTCTCTACAATCCCCTTACCCTTACCCTCTTCTCCACAGAGTAAACAGGGAGGGTAAAGGGTAAGCGGGTAATTTTAACAAAAAAGAATTTATACACATTGTGTGTTGATTTTTAATAATTTTATAACTAATTTATTGATGACAAAATATAAAACATTATATCCCATTCAAAATCATATGTTTCTCCGTGTAAAGTTAACTCAATTCACACAATAACAATTTTTATGCATAATTCATTTTTTCCCTTTGCATAAGTATGCATAACAAATTTGTGTAACCTTTATATCATGTGCGGGTAAAAGGATAAAATGGTATGGATAATGTCTATACCTTACCCTCCCCTTATAGTATAGCGGAGAAACGAGGAATGAGTAAATGGGTAAAGGGTAATAAAAATATCTACCCTTACCCTTACCCTCCAGGGTATGGGTAACGGTAAACGGATAATACTCTCCCCATTGACAGCCCTACCGGCGACACTGAAAAGATAACATCTTATACTTTCTGTAATATATTATCATTTTAAATATATATTTTTTAAAATTTTAAAAAGGACGACTATATGCCTTGGTGTTGTGTTGATGTCTATTTTTTCATTGACGTTTTGGTCACTTCTTCATTTTCTTTTCCCTTTTGCTTTATCTCCTTTTCCATAGTCATTAACCACTGTGTGCAAATTTGGTTTTTTTTACATAGTAATAAATAAAAGCACGCTCGAGTTATGAAATTATTATCCAAAAATATTCCTAATACAAGTTTTAGATATCCAGAGTACAAGTTATTTTCATCAAGTAATGTTTATAGTAATTACGTCAAATAATGATTAGCATCTTATAATTTCTATTATGCATTGCTATTATTTTTTTACCAAAAAGGACGACTATATGTCTTCGTGTTATGTTGATTTCAATTTTTTATTAACATATTGTTCATATTTCCATTATTTTTTGACTTTTTCTTCCTTTTCAATAGACATTGATTACCATTGCGCAACTTTGATTTATTCTTTACATAGAAATAAGTAAAAACACACCGGAATTTTGGAACCATTATTCACAAAAGTCCTAGTATAAGTTTTGGTCATATTACATGTTATTTTTTAATAAAGTTATACTAATTACAATAATTATTAGTGTGCATCTTGTACTTTATATTATGTTTTGTCAATTTAAATTCTTTTTTCTGTTTTCAAAAAATACGGCTATTTGCCTTTGTATTGTGTCAATTTTTATTTTTTTATGGGTTTGGTCATATCTCCGCTTTTTCTCCTTTGTGACTTTTTTCTTTCTTTTTCTATTGTCTTAGTCACCGCCACACGACTTGTATTTATTCTTTACACAATAACAAACAGAAACATACTCATATCGGGGAACCGTTATCCATAAAAGTCAGAACACACGTTTTAGATAACAAGATTACAAGTTACGTTAATCAAATAAATATTAGTAATTGCGAAAATTAATTAAAAGTTTGACCATGTTAAATAATGGCAATTTAATGCCTTTCTCATTAGTATGTGATATCGACTTTTTTACCTGACACTAAATTTTTTGAACTACTTAAATATGGGTCCTTGTGGAGCGTCAATATGATTTTTCTTTTTCCTTTTTTTCATTATAGTCTCTAAAATAGAAAATATATTAGTCAACATTTATTGTGTTAATGTATCAATACACTTACATGTATAAATGTCTATTAGATATACATACATATGTTGTAAAAATAAAGTATGTTAGATATACATACATGTATATCTATGTTTAGTCAAATTCGATCTGATCGGTTAATTGATTGTCTTTTTTGGTCGGTCGAAAAAGGTGGGGGTCGCGCGAACGCGTACCCCCCTTCCACAAATTATGACGTACATTCTCCCACTTGGGGAGATGTTGGGCGGGCGCTCCTCCCAAGTGCAATGGAGGCCGCCAACCCAGGCCATGGACTTTGTTGATCACCCATTGACCCCGTCCAGGTTAATTGATTGTCCAGGCCATGACAAGTCTGTATAATGTCAGTCTGAAGATTTTTCAAAACAAAGTTGATCGCAATATCCATCCAAATTAGACTTGATTGGGCGGTTTGGTCAAGTTTACTTTGGTTCTGATGGTCAAGTTTAGTTTCCTATACATGCCTAATAATATATTCATACACGTGTATTCAATGAAAAGTGAAAGAACATACAATACCGAAAATAAGAGTGAGAAACAATAACTATTTACAATTTGTTAAATGTTATAATATCTAATAATTGGATACCAAATAGAAAATGTATATCTGTATTCTTAAACTGTCTGCTTTGTCACATCGTCAAGATAGGACCTATATAGTTGTATTTTAGATGATCACATGTTTAGCTAGTTATAATCGTGATTAATGCCCATTAATCCCAATAAAATAGGTCGTCATGGTTACCTAGATTTGAAAATACTCTCAATTTGGGCTTGTATTCGTCAAAGTAGCATCGACGAAAACTTTTAAAATATCATCACATTCATCCTAGACGTTATTCTAATGAAAAATTTACCTTAAAGATAGAAAATTTTGAATCCCAACTCACCCACTCCGGATGTACGCAAAACAGCGCTGAAATTGAAAAACTCTGGAAACGCACCGGGAGCACCGTAGCGGGAATACAGAGAAGGCTCTAAATTGAAAAAAAAAAAACAGCCGTGCTACAGTGCTACTTGGCGCTCCATTTCACTCTCTTTCCGATTTCACATTCCCGCTTCTCGCCGTTAGCCGCCTCCTCCATCTCCAGCCCTCAAGATGATTTCACATTCCCGCCCATCGCCTTCCGCCTCCGCTCCATCGTCAACCTTCTCAAGACGATTTCACATTCCCGCTCATCGCCTTGTGCAACCACTACATGTAACACCTCCAACCCCTCATAAGCAGCAGTTTTCATCTTCAACTCCGATCCCTAGCCGAGATCTGGCAGTTCCCAGACACTTGCTAGGGCTGACGGTGCGGCGACTCTTCTCTGCTGCTTAGGTCAGTGCCGTCGTATTTCTCCTCCACCTCGCCTCTCACCATCCGTCCATCCTAGCTCATCCGATACCCGTCCCCCTTATTTCGTATTCCACTTCTCCAAAAAATCAAACCTTTCCCCAAAACCTAAAACCTTTCAATTGTTCGTCGAATTCGTCGACCCCAGATCTGCTGTTCGCCGCCGTCTTCGCCGAGTACCAGGTGCAACAAAGCAGAATCCACCGGCGTCTCTCCATTTCGGCATAGTTGGCCTTCCTTCAGCCCTAAGCCGTCGGTTTTGCTGCTGCGGTCCTTGCATAGTCGACACGGCATCTCAGTCTCCTCGCCCACACCTGGCACTACGACCGTCTCATTCGGCTCGATCTCAAGGTTGCAGTAGATCCCGATTGCGTCGTCTACGACGCCGTGGTAGGCGTATCTCTGGCGGCGATCTACGCTCCCCTGACGCGCATTCCGTTTCATCTTCGCAAGCTCTCATTCAGCATGAAACCAACTACTAGAAGACAGAACACACAAACAAAGGCTTCCAAAGATGCTAGGGGAACGATTACCGTCAGAGTTGTGAAATCAAAACAGAAAGTCATGACAGAGAAGCATAAATCTGCAGGTATAGGAGCAACTTTTATATACGAAGAACATTCTTTTAGGAAACTGTCAATTTGCAACGCAACAATTCGCGGAGGTTATTTTTCAAAGAAAGTAATTGCTGAACCTCGTAGATTGGAATGTGATTTGCGGCTGAAGCCCAATCCAAAATATAAGCTCCAGCTATTTCCTATTGATGATACAACACGCAATGGCCTGTTGCAAGATGGACACAATCCACATCTTGAACTAGCTTTAGGAGAACGGAAGAAGATATCTTCAGTCGTAAAACATCTTGATGGGAAGTGGGGCAGATCTAAAGTAGCAATTGGGGAACTCAAGCTTTTCCCCTTCGATACTAGATTAGAAAATGTTGGTGATTGTGTGAGCTGGAGTTTGAAGGATGTTGGCACGAGTGCAAATGATGTACACATGTTATTAGGAAACCCGGCTGTGTTTCGCCTAAGGTATGGCTGGTTGCCTTATATTCAACCCCGCACTTGTGAAGCACGCTGCAACAAGAGCCAAGGAATAGTGTGTCCTGAGTATACTAAGAAATCACCCACAGAAAATATATCCAATGATGGTTCCCCAGATCTTTTCTTTGATGGACATCTGGAGGCTGACCGATCTGAGAAAGAAATGGAAATAGATCAAGAGAAGGAAAACTCATTTTCATGGGCTGATGGCTTTGCACATATAAGCTTTGAAGATTTTATAGATGGACTGACAACAGTAGATAGCTACCTAACTGATCCTCTTCTCCAGGAGAACAACCCTGCTGATGGCTTGACAAACATAAGCTTTTCAGATGTGCTAGATCAAGTGGGAATGTTGGGTGACCACCAAGTGAATCAGTTACCTGATGAAAATGATGCTTGTCTTCAAACGATACCTTATAGTGACTCATTTGATACAGCCATTGTTGCACACATAGACCCTCAACAATCTCAGATACAACCCTCAGTGTGTCTTTCTTCAATACCGGATGCAGAAGAAGCATGTCAGCACTTCCCAGTTTTGGATGCGGAGGTGTCAGTTCCATCTGATGAATATCTAGCTTCTAACAAGGATTACAAAGAACATGAATCCGCATGTGTCAGTAAGGGAGGGGAATCTTTCCCAGGTACAGTTGATTCACCATTGAGTGATAGTTATAACATGCAATCTAGTCCAGAGGATAATGCGTCTGCAGACATTCTTGATGAGAACATATTTAGCTTATCTGAAATAAATTGGGACTCTCTGGGGCCTTTGGACTTCGGCTTCTCTGCCAAACCATTTAGTGGCAGTGAGTGTGTTGATCTCAGCAATTTTTCAGTCTATAGTTGAGATGGGTTCAGAGCCGTTCTGTCTACTACACAGAAGTCATGGTCATAAAAATTGGATGCTCCACGTATGGAAAAGGAAAGGTGATTTCTCCGCAGTGGACTGTGTCAGGATTCAGAGTCTTGTAAATTTTTAGGTAGAAGCTGAGATACTTGTATAAATTGCCGGCAAGCCTGGCATAACTTACAGTGGTAGCTACGGAGATAACTTTTTAAGATTCCAAACAGTTAATCTGTGGTGGAAACTGGTTTTTGTATGATTAAATATTTTACTAAGATAGTGATCTGATTCTGACCTCTATTGTGGTCGACATGCTAACCAGAAATGAATTGACACATGTTATTTCCATGTCCATAAATGCCATGTTACTTCCAATCTTTTTTAGAAATATGTAAAAATGTATAAATAAACTAGGATTTGTTGCTGTTGTGCTACATATGTTATACTTGATGTGTTGGTGCATGAGAAAGACCGTTTAGAGTGTTTTTAAGCAAACCCTTGATCTAATTTTAAATATGTCGACTAGGATTCAATTGTTTATTTTGGCCTGTGTACCATTGTGGGAAATTATAATTTTAACCTTCTTCAGAATATTTTATGTGGTTGTAATTTTATTCTTTAACCTTGAGAAACAATTGATTTTCTTTTCATCCATATTTCACTATATTTCATCAGCAACCCAACTCATTTTTATGCTAAGAATTGATACAATGATCTGTTGCATCAATCAATAGGAAACATCGTCTCTCACTCCAAGCTACATGTCACATGATTTTTCTCCATGCGATCTGTGGGACATGTTCTGGTGACATTCTTACATGTCACACTCCAATAGGATGTTTCACAGCATCAAGTGTTTGAATGCAAGGACATCTCTATCTAGAGGTCCTTGACTTATAATCTAGATGATTTCTGCAAATGCCTGGTAAAATTGGCAAAGTTTGATAAGTCAATCTGAACTATGACCTAGATAATAGATAATTCATGAACTAATAAAGTCTAAATTTGGCTAATGCACATACTTGAAACAAATATACAACACCTCCATTAACTAGCATTAGTTTGTAAAACTATAATAAAATCTATTAACTTATTTGTCCCCAAATCTCCCCTGACTTTCAGTTGTTGAGGAATAACTACCTTTTCTTCACACCACTCAAACCTCTCCCCTTCCTCAACAGTTCAGGGAGGATATTTTTCAAACAAAGTAATTACTGAACCTCCTAGACTGGTATTTCAAATGCGGCTGAAGCATGATCCAAAATTTAAGAGTTGTTTCCTATCGATGATATAACATGTAGCCTACTGCAGGATGGAAACTATCCACATCTTAGACTGATTTTAGGAGAACAGAACAAGATATCTTCAGTTGTAAAACATCTTGATGGAAAGTGGGGCAGATCCAGAGTGGCAATTTTGGTGAACTCAAGCTTTTCCCCTTCCTTGCTAGATTAGAAAATATAGATCAGCATGTTAGCTGGAGTTTGAAGGATGCTGGCATGAACGCAAATGATGTATACATGGTCTTGAGAAACCCTGCTGTGTTCGCCTAAGGTATTGCTGGTTGGCCTCGTACTTGTGAAGCACGCTGCAACAAGAGGGAATGAATTATGTCTCTTGAGTACACTGACAATGCATGCACAGAGAAAATATGGCGATGCAGTTAATGGTCTGTTCTCTGACGGACATTTTGAGGCTGACAGAACTGAGAAAGAAATGGAAATAGATGGAGACAAGGGTCAGACATTTTCATGGCTGTTGGCTTAAAAAATGTAAGCTTTGGAGATTCAGTAGATGAAGTGACAACATTAGATGACTACCAAACTGATCATTTACTCCACGACAGCAACCGTACTGATGGCCGCTTGACAAACATAAGCTTTTTAGATCTGCTAGATCAAGTGGGGATATTGGATGACTATCAAGTGAATTATTTACTTGAAGTAAGCGACCCTTACTTCTAACTAGGATAATAAAAGTCACATAAATCTGCATTTATCTGCGAGGGTGGGAATATTATCCAGGTACATTGTGGATGGTGGACTCAAATTGGATGTAGTAGATATATCAAAATGTTATACATTTTATTATTTGAGTTCTATTATTCAAATAGATGAGGATGTCCAAGATGACGTTTGTCACAAGATCATTACATGATGGTTGAAATGGAGGAGTGCAAGATCCTTCGCATATTAAAAAGTAAGTTTTATAGAACATTTATACGACCAATCATGCTATGTGGAAGTGAATGTTGGGTGGTGAAGAAACAAGGTCTCAAAAAGATGAACGTGGCAGGAATGCGTATGCTGAGATCGATGTATGGAAAGACAAGAAAATATTGCTTGAGAAATAATTATATTAGGAATAAAGTGGGGGTAGCGGCCATTGAGGACAAAAAAAAAGTGGGGGTAGCGACCATTGAGGATAAGTTGCGCGAGGGCCGCCTCAGATGGTATGACATGTGTAACATTAACCGACTAATGCACCTATATGAAGCATATTAAGCCAAACACAATCAATAAAAGAAGGCGAGGGCCTAAATTAACATGGGAAGAACTTATAAAAAGAGATTTGAAATATTTACATATCATTAGAATATAACCCATGATAAAGCTGAATGGAAAGTTGGAAACGAAGGATCCATGTAGCCGATCTCAACATGGTTGATATTAAGGCTTAGATGATAATGATGACAATTTGATTCACCACTAAGTGATGATTATAGTATGCAATCTAGTCCAGAAGATGATCATCTGCAAAAATTACCTATGACCACTCGTTGCGATATTTCTTCCCAATTTTGGATGAGAGTATTAGTTTATATGAAATAAATTGGAAAACTCTAAGACTTTTGGACTTTAACCTCTCTGCCAAACATTTATTGACGGTGAATAGTGTTGATCTCAGCAATTTACTAGTCTATAAATGATGTGGGCGCATAGCCATTCACCCTACACAGAAAAGTTATGTTAATAAAAATGGATGCTCCAGTTTGAAGGAGGAAAGGTGATTGCTCCATAATGGATAGTGTTAGGATTCAAAGTCCTGCAAATTTGTAGTCAGAAACCGAGATGGTACTCTCATCTGCTGGATTTCCAGCCAAATCTGTGAAGCTATTCCTTTCATAATCCAAACAGTTGATCTGTTGTGGGAACTAGTATAAATAGATCTTGTAACAAGATAGTTATCTAGCCTCCATAGTGGTTGATACACTAACCATAATTTTATTGACATTAGTTATCTTAATGTTCAGAGTAAACTATTGTACTTCCGAAAAAAATCAATAAAGTATTTGAATACTAATAGAAGCTAACGCACATTTGTACTGTGCTACACATGTTATATTTTTTGTGTCGGTACATAAGAAAGCTCCTTTAGGGTGGATTTAAGCAATCCCTTGATCTAGTTTTAATATATGTCAAAGAGGATCATAGTATTTACTGATATCAACTGCTTCTGCTGGGAAATTATAGATCTCTAACCACAGTTAAAATATATTGCGATCATGAATTATATATTTCTAACCATAAGTACACTTAATTTTTTTTCCATGTATATTTTGCAAGCAAATGCATGCACACATCTAAATTGACCTAAATATCATATAAGTATTCTAAGACCATATGAGATCTAGTTAAGGATAAGAATGGTAAGTACCATCATATCATGAAATTAGTTGTATTAGTTTGTCCTCCTGTTTTTATGTCAAGATCTTAGGGCCTCATGAGCTAAAATGGAGCAAATTGTGGCACTTCAGTGCATTAAATTTTCATGAGTCCAAATGGAACAACATTAACATTAAGATGAGGCTTTCTAGGCCTAATGAGCACAATAGTGCCTAGAGGACAAGCCTTTATGGAAAATAATGAGCTCAACAGAGCATCTGAGTTCATCATTCACAAGTCTCACACACATTATGGGGCAACATTTCGGGTCAGAGCACAAATTAATCAACCTTAGTTTATTCATTTTCATGTACCTATTATCTACCAACTATTATACTATTTTCCTTATAGAATACTCAATGCCACTTCTAAAGTCTTTTTGATTGCATGCATGATTAGGGACTTGATGTCTATAGGAAAGGAACACCATGAGGAATAAATTCAAGGGGCTAGCTGCTTAGACTAAGGAGGCATTCGTCTCAAGGAACTAGGAGTTTTGCCTTGATGGGGTGATAACGATAGTAGACATTCTTTAGTTTGATTTTCATGATGCTATGGGGATCTTGTAGTTGGCTTTTTTTGAGTTTAGGATTTAGTTGTAAAACATGTAAAATGAGAAATGCAATTATTTGACGATGGTTTCAATAACACTTTATGTGTGCAATGATCTTCATACCTATTCTATCACTTATAAATGAATATAATTGATGTTGACTCTCATTAAAGTGTATTTGAAAAGCAAGGTGTTACAATATGGTATTTAAAGTGAAGAATATAGTTGGCCACTAAGATTTTTTTATCTCATATAGTTTATGTTCACTTTTCAGATGACCCCTAGACTAGATTTGGAGTCAAAGGGAAGTCCCCCTACATTTGAGAAAAAATCATCATCTCCCCAACATCAATATCATGGGGGATCACCTTGAAAGATCTAGAGGGGGTGAGTGAAGCTTTTGATAATTTTAAAGTTAATTTAAAGCTTAAATTGTAAGAAGGGGAGGGACACAAGGAACAAACTCATACTTTAGAGTGGTTCCACCCTTCGAATAGAAAAGATGTCAGTTCACTACCCAATTGTTTCCAATTGGATTTTGTAAGTGATCAATTTTATTACCTCTCAAGGAGTCACAATAAAATACAATCACTTCACCTCAACCTCTTCTTTACCGAGACGTGGAAGGGAATCCAAGGAGAGGATGATGATTCACCTCCACCACCTTGACACAACCTTCACCTCCTTGAAGTAGCGTCAAGCACCTTGGAGCAGCCTTCACTCCTTGAAGTAGCTCCAATCATTTGGGAGAAGCCTTCGTGCCTTGAAGTATCTCCAATCGCCTAGGAGCAGCCTTCACACCTTGAAGTAGCTCTGAACAAGTTCCCTCAGACAACCTCTCACACTTGAAGTAGTCAAGAAACACAATTATATTAATTTGGAGAAGTAGATTAGAAGAAGGAAGATTACACCAATGTAGTACAACACTTTGATCCTATATCAAGCGTTAGACCTTATAACCACTTAGGATGAACATTGCTAGGTGGTGGCTAGGAGAATGTAGCTATAGGACACTAACTTATAGATCAAAAGAGAAGGTAACAAGTGTAACTTAGCTAATTTTCTCTCTAATATGATTGCTCAAGTGTTGCTTGTGTGTTTTTGGGTGTCTTAAGACCTCTGCTATTTACAAGAATAGTTTACAAGTGATTAGAGACGTTGTAGGGAGTGTCTTGAGTGTTTTTAGTGCTTAACTAGCCGTTCAGTAGAAAATAGTTGAGTTGCAATGCTAAAATGTTTGTTAAAAGTGAAGTTTCTAGAACCTTATTCAGTCGACAATTTTCTCGACCGGAAGTGATTCAACCAAAAATTTGTTCGACCGCGTGTGGATCAAGTGCCCAAGTTATTTCTAACAGTTATTCGTAATTTAAACTTCATTAGCTAATGGTCTATTCCCGATCGACAAAATATTCGACTGAATGTGTCTCGGTCCACAAAGTATTTGACCGGGAATGGCTCAAAGAAAGTGCATTATAAACATTTTTCTGATGCACTGAGTCTTAGATCGAGGGATGTCTCGGTCGACAATTCTCTCGACTGAGATATTTTCGGTTGACAATTTGGTCGACCAAAAAATCCCTGTAAATGGGTTTGTAAAATTGTGGAAAACCTATCAATTGATTTTTCTAATAAATGATAATGACTCTAGACTCTAAGGAGGATCCTAACTAAGGGTTCTAGGTGGATAAAGAAAATCTAATGCTTGATTTTACATGACTTCTAGCTACTTGTACATTATACACTTGTACAATCTATTACAAGCTATATGAACATGAAGATACAAGCATTTGAATATGTTAACTTCATCTATTCATTGAGTTTAATCTCCTTGAACTCTGAAACACTTAAGTAGCAAGTTAGATCCACAAGGATGAAATGTTTGTCTTCATCAAAATAGAGGATAAGCCAATGTCCAATTTAGCCAACAGTCTCCCCCTTTTTGAAGATGGTAAATATTTCTAAAATATAATAAAAATATTATAAAAATGAATTTCATACCTGATAATAACAAATCCTTGAGTGGCATATAAATGTATGCTAGTATGCTTAGAGATATGAAACATGATATCCATCTCATAAAGCAATTTAGTATCAGATTTATTTTTGCCAAGATAATCAAATTGTGAAACCGTTGTGAAACTCAAGGAAATATTTTGCTGTATATTTATTTCTTCCCCTTTGTCATCTAAAAAACATATCCAAATATTAGAATAGGCTCCCCCTGAATGGGAGGCTCCCCCTGAATAGAATACCCATGTTTTAAAGTATAAAAACCAAAGTAAGTACATAATGTCCAATGAAAGCCATAATGTCAAGAATATAATCAAGAATCTTGAGCAAATATATCAAAGAAAATATCTTCTAGCGGAGTAATTAGTAACTTCCTTCTAATATATCGAAATTGATTCAAAGAAAGCAGTTTGGTAAAAATATCTATAACATAACTGACCTAGGTTATGTGTTAACCCTAGATGTTTTGCCTAATAAGGTTGAGTAGATTCTTAATCTTATCTTGAGAAAAGTAATTAGGACTCAAGAGGAACTTATATTCCATTTGAGTCCTTTTTGTATAAGGTTGAAATAATGTTTTGCTTGATTTGGACTAAAGTACAAATTACCCAAGTTGAGGGGTTAAATTGCAAATTGTACATGATAATATGTTCCTCATGTGTTGAAGCATCATGAGATTGGATTTGATGCAGAGGTATGTCTTATGGTAGCCTGAGTACCAAGAAAGAGCTGATAAAACAATGTTTGTGCATTAAAACCTAGTTTTGGTGTAATGTGCAAATTACCCAAAACCTAGGGTTCAATATGCAAATTACCACTTCAATAAGGTCCCCAATATTTATTGGCATCATGTTGAGGCAAGAAAATGAGAGGGGCGCCTCATTTGAATTATTTTGGAGGAGAGAGAATCTTGACATTAAAATAATCAAGATTTAAGCATAAATGGAACTTTAATTTAATTTAATGCAAAAAGAAATAAATTAGTTAAGGAGCCCTTTAACCAAAAGTTTAAGGATTTGTTTGAAATAGTGTTGGACGAGTTTGTGCCTTGCTTGGGCACAAAAAGATCTTGGTTTAGTGGAAGCCCACTCACATTATCATAATAAAAAGTAATATCCACTAAAAGGTTGGATATTAATATAAAACTCTTTAAGGTGCTTAATTTCTTTTCCATTAATTCTTGGATAATGAAGAGGTTTTGCAAGAACATGAAGATGGATTCTTGTCCAAGAAATGGAGGGGGATTTGGTGGAAATTATTTTGGAATTTAAAGAAAATAATCCCATTTCTCTTTCCTTGAAATCTTTATACATATCCTTTTTCCAATATACTTAAGGATCGTTTCCCTAGAAATTTCTTTTCTCATCTTTGCTTTGGCCGACCAAGGAATAGCTCAGGAGCAGGAGAAGGACGACCATAACCTGTTGGTAAGTCTTGATCATCTTCTACCTCGGATTCATGGTGAAAACCCTAAATCAATGCTTGATTATTGGTTTTCTTCACCCGATTTCCAATCCTAGCCAACTTGCTCATCCAAAAGCTCAAGAACGGACCTTGGACAGTTTCTGGAACTCCATCCACCATTATATCCATGGAGCTTGGAGCTTGGGATCAGTTTTAGAGGCGGGTGTTATAACTCAAACCCTTAATCATTGCTATTGCATCCATTTCTATAATAATTGTTGGTTATTCTTTTCTATTTGATACTCTTTTGGTTCATTGCTGAAATTCCCATGAAGAACGACATCAGTTCTTGGATGAACGGAGGAAGATGATGATGAAATCATCATATATGTCTATCCAAAGAAATCCCTGTCCAAACGGTTTCATTTGATGAGCTCAAACGGTTTCCCAAACCATTTGAGAGTAAACAGTTTCAAACCGTTTGAAGGGAAACAGTTTCATCAAACCGCATGAGGCCAAATGGTTTCAGACCGTTTGGTGATTTTGACCAGGGTTGACCATTTGGGGATTTGTTCATAATGATCTAGGTTAATGACCCATAAATTATATTTGATTATCTCCAATTGGTTCATGAGTTGAAGGTCCATCAATCACCAAAACCCTAATCGGGTTAAGTGCTGATTTCCAATTTGATTGAGTTCGAAACTTGGGTTGATTGACCCAAACGGTTTCAAAACCGTTTGGGGGTCACCCAAGACCATTTAGAGGTCTAATGTTGAGTATGGTTAGGTGTTTGAAGATCTAAAGATACCAAGTTGATTTGCAATCAAATGCTGATTTGGTGATCAATCCAATGAATCAAACCCTAATTGGATGACTTGGATTTTGATGTTGACATGGGAAAACGGTCTCAAGACCATTTGGAGGACATCCAAACGACCTCAAGACCATTTGGGGTCAGGTCATGTCCAATTTGGATGATGGCCCAATAGTTTTAAAGTAACTAGTTACACATTGATTAATGTTGAACGATCATCGATTCCAAACCCTAATCCAATTGATTCAAACCCTAATTGATGACCAATTGAGGGTCAATTGAGGGTCAAATCAGTTGAAGGATGACCTATTTAACTCAATTAAAGTATGGTGATAGGTCCAATTGATGACTGGTTACATGAATTCAATGGTTGAAGGAACCAACATTGGAAACCCAAATTCAATTTGATTAGTTGAGACTATTTTTGGTCCATGCGGTTTTGAGGAGGTTTGGACAAACGGTCTCAAGACCATTTGAGTCCAAACGGTCTCAATATTGTTTGGGACTAAACGATCCCAAACCGGTTGAGTTCATGCGTTTTCAAAATTTTACTTTAGCAGACGATCTCAATGTTCAACTTTAACAAACAGTTTCAAGGGTCACCATTAGCAAACGGTTTCAAGTGTGTACCTTTAGCAAACGGTTTCAAAGACTACCTTTAGCAAACAGTTTCAAGTGTGCACCTTTAGCAAACAATCTCAAGGGTTCACTTTGGGAAACAGTTTCAAACCGTTTGAACTTAATTGGTCAAGACCGTTTGAGGTCTAAGTGACCAAGACCGTTTGAGGTCTAAATGACTAAGACCTTTTGAGGTTCAAATTGGTTAAACCATTTGGCCACCTAATATGATCAAAGGTCAATTATCTATTTGATTATTAATGATGTAGACCAATGATGATTATGAAGGTTAACCCTAGCTTTGTGTACTCAAGTGAAGAGTTGAACTAGATTAATCTTTTATTATTTATCACCCTAGAGAGGATGAGAGGGAGAGAGAATGGGAGAGATGATGGCTTATTTAATAATCTCTAATTCTCTCATTATGAACAAACTTGTAATCAGGGTTTGATCCATAATATGAGATCATGAAATCTTCATTGAAAAGATTGATGTACCTTGATCCTAATTTAGGGTAAGGTTATGTGAAACCCTAATTTAAGGGCAAATCTCAGTGAAACCATAATCTAGGGTGATGATGTAACCCTAACTTAGTGTAACAATGCAAGAAGCTCTAATTTAATGGGAATTGTACATACTAACCCTAATTTGGGTATGAGGTAAGAGAAACCCTACTTGGATGAGAATAGTAAACCTAAATCCCTAAAATGGGGTAAATGTGCATGAAACCCTAATATAGGGTAGTGCTACTAATTCTAGGTGAAGTCCTATCACTGGGTGATGTGTTGTAAAATACTAATTTCACATAATACTAGGTGAAACCCTGATATGGAAGGATGTTATGTGAAACTCTAATGAAGAGTGAGCCTAGGTGAAATCGATATATATATATATATGTGAGATGCTAAGTGAACATCAAATTATAATTGTGGAAATCCTATTCCTATTAATGGGATAGTGATTCATGTATTGACAAATGTAACACCTAGAGGGGTTGATAATGGATATCCTTACATTAATAGTCCTTGACTCAAGGGTGAGTCGATATCATTGGCAATAGTTGTATTTTCTAAATAGATGAGCTATGGCCAATACATTGCATTATGAATGTGATGATCTAGTGCATAAAGTATTAGGATGGGGAATACCTAATACAAGCTAACTGGATGAAATCAAGTAAGATGAAGGTGTTGAGGGAAGTGATACATCAAGATATGATGGATATCACATCCAACACCCCAATTCTGATATACCTTGATATGTTATAAGTCCATTATAATTGGAATAGATGACACCTGAAATGTGTCATGTCAATTATTACATTGAGATGTAATGCACCTTGATGAATGTAGGATAACATGCCTTATGAAAAGGTTAATCCAAATCAATAGACTATGATACAGTCATATTCTGAGAAAGATGAGAGAGAAACTCATACTTTGTGTTGATAATACATTCAATGATGAATGATGAGGATATATAAGTATGTTTGAATACTTATGATATCTATTTTGGTTTGTAGCTGTGAGAAACAATGTAATGAGGTTGATCATTAATAATATGATGTTAAGAACCCAAGTGGTTATTTATGGAAAACCCTAATGAAGGGTACTGATGTGAAAGAGAAATCATGAATCCCTAAAAAGGGAATAGTGATATTACTTAGTGTTGTATGATATTGATATGAAAGCATTATAATTATTATCATGAATACTAATCATGCAGGAATGATGAGATGAAGAGCATATCCAGGTATGGGCTATGATGCTTTATTTATTGAGAATGTTTTATAGGCTTTATAAGCCTTCATATGCTTTGTGTAGTAAGAATCATTGAGGTTGGTGTACTATGTGCAATACATTGTGTAGTAAGAATCATGATGTACTTGGTAAGATGATATGAAGGTATTAAGTTACCTAATAATTGGTAATAAGTATCCTATGGTGAGAAATGGGTTCAAATACCCAGATGCTATAATCATGATGATGAACTTGTTAAGAAGTGGAATTGTACTTGGTGAGTTGAGGGATTAAGATCCCAACATTTTGTGAAAAGAGTATGGCTACAGGCCCTGACTCCACAATGACAATGCCAGACATTAGATATATGATCTAAGCCTGTAGAGAGTTAATGCTGGGGTAATGATTCAGTAGTGAATAAATGTTATACATGTTCTACATATTCCTTAATGGATAAGTGACATGTTGCTCTTTCAAGTTATAGCTGCAATGTTTTAGATAAGAAGAATATTCTAATTTGTTAGACATTGAATTAACTGTTGTCAAACAAATATGATTCCTCTGTTCGTATTTATCTTCTTAAGCTGCAATAATAATGTTACTGGCGGAGAGTTATATCTCTCGCTGGGGCAATTTACAATTGTCCTACCCCCGTGGGAATTACATTTTAGGTGGACGCGGACGAGGAGGCAGAAATCCTTCAACAGGTGAAGGACAGCAGCAGCAGCAATAGGGACAACAGTGAAGTCTGAGGTGGAGACACTGAATGTTATACCTTGTATAGATGTAGATAGAGTCCTATGTGTCGTCACTGTACTCTCAGGTCCTCGGAGTAGTAGAAGTAGTGCTTTCGAGATTTTGGCTCAACGCCTCGAGATTTTCATACTACCTATGCTTAGTTTAATAGGGCAGCTGATACTTATAATTCACAGGAAGAGATGATACAAGAAATGTACTTTTGAAAACAGAATGTAAATGTGTTACTTTTGTTCTATGTGAGAAAGTTTTCATTTTATGGACCTCTTGGTAAAAAGGTTTTAATTTTTAGTGATTTTCGGTAATCCGCTGCTTAGAGAATGCTTCTGCATTAGTTAATTATGTTATTATGAGTTGGATGTCACAATCAAGAATTTTACTTTAGAAAACCATCTCAATGTTCAAATTTAACAAACGGTTTCAAGGGTCACCTTTAGCAAACGGTTTCAAGTGTGTACCTTTAGCAAACTGTTTCAAAGACTACCTTTAGCAAACAGTTTCAAGTGTGCACCTTTAGAAAACGATCTCAAGGGTTCACTTTGGGAAATGGTTTCAAACCGTTTGAGGTCTAAGTGACCAAGACCGTTTGAGGTCTAAATGACTAAGACCTTTTGAGGTTCAAATTGGTTAAACCATTTGGCCAACTAATATGATCAAAGGTCAATTAGCTATTTGATTATTAATGATGTAGACCAATGATGATTATGAAGGTTAACCCTAGCTTTGTGTACTCAAGTGAAGAGTTGACTTAGATTAATCTTGGATTATTTATCACCCTAGAGAGGATGGGAGGGAGAGGGAATGGGAGAGATGATGGCTTATTTAATAAGTCCTAATTCTCTCATTATGAACAAACATGTAATCAGGGTTTGATCCATAATATGAGATCATGAAATCTTCATTGAAAAGATTGATGTACCTTGATCCTAATTTAGGGTAAGGTTATGTGAAACCCTAATTTAAGGGCAAAGCTCAGTGAAACCATAATCTAGGGTGATGATGTAACCCTAACTTAGTGTAACAATGCAAGAAGCCCTAATTTAATGGGAATTGTACATCCTAACCCTAATTTGGGTATGAGGTAAGAGAAACCCTACTTGGATGAGAATAGTAAACCTTAATCCCTAAAATGGGGTAAATGTGCATGAAACCCTAATATAGGGTAGTGCTACTAATTCTAGGTGAAGTCCTATCACTGGGTGACGTGTTGTGAAATCCTAATTTCACATAATACTAGGTGAAACCCTGATATAGAAGGATGTTATGTGAAACTCTAATGAAGAGTGACCCTAGGTGAAATCCATATATATATGTGAGATTCCAAGTGAACCTCAAATTATAATTGTGGAAATACTATTCCTATTAATGGGATAGTGATTCATGTATTGACAAATGTAACACCTAGAGGGGTTGATAATGGATATCCTTACATTAATAGTCCTTGACTCAAGGGTGAGTCCATATCATTGGCAATAGTTGTATTTTCTAAATAGATGAGCTATGGCCAATACATTGCATGATGAATGTGATGATCTAGTGCATAAAGTATTAAGATGGGAATACCCTAATACAAGCTAAGTGGATGAACTCAAGTAAGATGAAGGTGTTGAGGGAAGTGATACATCAAGATATGATGGATATCACATCCAACACCCCAATTCTGATATACCTTGATATGTTATAAGTCCATTATAATTGGAATAGATGACACTTGAAATGTGTCATGTCAATTGTTACATTGAGATGTAATGCACCTTGATGAATGTAGGCTAACATGCCTTATGAAAAGGAAAATCCAAATCAATAGACTATGATACAGTCATATTCTGATAAAGATGAGAGAGAAACTCATACTTTGTGTTGATAATACATTCAATGATGAATGATGAGGATATATAAGTATGTTTGAATACTTATGATATCTATTTTGGTTTGTAGCTGTGAGAAACAATGGAATAAGGCTGATCATTAATAATCTGATCTTAAGAACCCAAGTGGTTATTTATGGAAAACCCTAATGAAGGGTACTGATGTGAAAGAGAAATCATGAATCCCTAAAAAGGGAATAGTGATATTACTTAGTGTTGTATGATATTGATATGAAAGCATTATAATTGTTATCATGAATACTAATCATGCAGGAATGATGAGATGAAGAGCATAGCCATGTATGGGCTATGATGCTTTATTTATTGAGAATGTTTTATAGGCTTTATAAGCCTTCATATGCTTTGTGTAGTAATAATCATTGAGGTTGGTGTACTATGTGCAATACATCGTGTAGTAAGAATCACGATGTCCTTGGTCAGATGATCTGAAGGTATTAAGTTACCTAATAATTGGTAATAAGTATCCTATGGTGAGATATGGGTTCAAATACCCAGATGCTATAATCATGATGATGAACTTGTTAAGAAGTGGACTTGTACTTGGTGAGTTGAGGGATTAAGATCCCAACACTTTGTGAAAAGAGTATGGCTACAAGCCATGACTCCACAATGACAATGCCAGACATTAGATATATGATCTAAGCCTGTAGAGAGTTAATGCTGGGGTAATGATTCAGTAGTGAATAAATGTTATACATGTTCTTCATATTCCTTAATTGATAAGTGACATGTTGCTCTTTCAAGTTATAGCTGCAATGTTTTAGATAAGAATAATATTCGAATCTATTAGACATTGAATTAACTGCTGTCAAACAAATATGATTCCTCTGTTCGTATTTATCTTCTTAAGATGCAATAATAATGTCACTGGTGGAGAGTTATATCTCTCACTGGGGAAATTTACAATTGTCTCACCCCCATGGGAATTACATATTTAGGGGGATGCAGACGAGGAGACAGAAATCCTTCAGCAGGTGAAGGACAACAGCAGCAGCAGTAGGGACAGTAGTGAAGTCTCAGGTGGAGACACTGGCTGTTATACCTTGTATAGATGTAGATAGAGTCCTATGTGTCGTCTCTGTACTCTCGGGTCCTCAGAGTAGTAGAAGTAGTGCTTTCGAGATTTTGGCTCAATCCCTCGAGATTTTCATACTGCCTGTTCTTAGTTTAACAGGGCAGCTGATACTTGTAATTCATAGGAAGAGATGATACAAGAAATGTACTTTTGAAAATAGAATGTAAATGTGTTACTTTTGTTCTGTGTGAGAAATTTTTCATTTTATGGACTTCTTGGTAAAAAGGTTTTAATTTTTAGTGATTTTCGGTAATCCGCTGCTTAGAGAATGCTTCTGCATTAGTTAATTATATTTTTATGAGTTGGATGTCACAATCAAGAATTTTACTTTAGCAAACCATCTCAATGTTCAAATTTAACAAACGGTTTCAAGGGTCACCTTTAGCAAACGGTTTCAAGTGTGTACCTTTAGCAAACAGTTTCAAAGACTACCTTTAGCAAACAGTTTCAAGTGTGCACCTTTACCAAACGATCTCAAGGGTTCACTTTGGGAAATGGTTTCAAACCGTTTGAGGTCTAAGTGACCAAGACCGTTTGAGGTCTAAATGACTAAGACCTTTTGAGGTTCAAATTGGTTAAACCATTTGGCCAACTAATATGATCAAAGGTCAATTAGCTATTTGATTATTAATGATGTAGACCAATGATGATTATGAAGGTTAACCCTAGCTTTGTGTACTCAAGTGAAGAGTTGACCTAGATTAATCTTGGATTATTTATCACCCTAGAGAGGATGGGAGGGAGAGGGAATGGGAGAGATGATGGCTTATTTAATAAGTCCTAATTCTCTCATTATGAACAAACATGTAATCAGGGTTTGATCCATAATATGAGATCATGAAATCTTCATTGAAAAGATTGATGTACCTTGATCCTAATTTAGGGTAAGGTTATGTGAAACCCTAATTTAAGGGCAAAGCTCAGTGAAACCATAATCTAGGGTGATGATGTAACCCTAACTTAGTGTAACAATGCAAGAAGCCCTAATTTAATGGGAATTATACATCCTAACCCTAATTTGGGTATGAGGTAAGAGAAACCCTACTTGGATGAGAATAGTAAACCTTAATCCCTAAAATGGGGTAAATGTGCATGAAACCCTAATATAGGGTAGTGCTACTAATTCTAGGTGAAGTCCTATCACTGGGTGACGTGTTGTGAAATCCTAATTTCACATAATACTAGGTGAAACCCTGATATAGAAGGATGTTATGTGAAACTCTAATGAAGAGTGACCCTAGGTGAAATCCATATATATATGTGAGATGCTAAGTGAACCTCAAATTATAATTGTGGAAATCCTATTCCTATTAATGGGATAGTGATTCATGTATTGACAAATGTAACACCTAGAGGGGTTGATAATGGATATCCTTACATTAATAGTCCTTGACTCAAGGGTGAGTCCATATCATTGGCAATAGTTGTATTTTCTAAATAGATGAGCTATGGCCAATACATTGCATGATGAATGTGATGATCTAGTGCATAAAGTATTAGGATGGGAATACCCTAATACAAGCTAAGTGGATGAACTCAAGTAAGATGAAGGTGTTGAGGGAAGTGATACATCAAGATATGATGGATATCACATCCAACACCCCAATTCTGATATACCTTGATATGTTATAAGTCCATTATAATTGGAATAGATGACACCTGAAATGTGTCATGTCAATTGTTACATTGAGATGTAATGCACCTTGATGAATGTAGGCTAACATGCCTTATGAAAAGGAAAATCCAAATCAATAGACTATGATACATTCATATTCTGATAAAGATGAGAGAGAAACTCATAATTTGTGTTGATAATACATTCAATGATGAATGATGAGGATATATAAGTATGTTTGAATACTTATGATATCTATTTTGGTTTGTAGCTGTGAGAAACAATGGAATAAGGCTGATCATTAATAATATGATCTTAAGAACCCAAGTGGTTATTTATGGAAAACCCTAATGAAGGGTACTGATGTGAAAGAGAAATCATGAATCCCTAAAAAGGGAATAGTGATATTACTTAGTGTTGTATGATATTGATATGAAAGCATTATAATTGTTATCATGAATACTAATCGTGCAGGAATGATGAGATGAAGAGCATAGCCATGTTTGGGCTATGATGATTTATTTATTGAGAATGTTTTATAGGCTTTATAAGCCTTCATATGCTTTATGTAGTAAGAATCATTGAAGTTGGTGTACTATGTGCAATACATTGTGTAGTAAGAATCATGATGTCCTTGGTCAGATGATCTGAAGGTATTAAGTTACCTAATAATTGGTAATAAGTATCCTATGGTGAGATATGGGTTCAAATACCCATATGCTATAATCATGATGATGAACTTGTTAAGAAGTGGAATTGTACTTGGTGAGTTGAGGGATTAAGATCCCAAAACTTTGTGAAAAGAGTATGGCTACAAGCCATGACTCCACAATGACAATGCCAGACATTAGATATATGATCTAAGCCTGTAGAGAGTTAATGCTGGGGTAATGATTCAGTAGTGAATAAATGTTATACATGTTCTTCATATTCCTTAATGGATAAGTGACATTTTGTGAAAAGAGTATGGCTACAAGCCATGACTCCACAATGATAATGCCAGACATTAGATATATGATCTAAGCCTGTAGAGAGTTAATGCTGGGGTAATGATTCAGTAGTGAATAAATGTTATACATGTTCTTCATATTCCTTAATGGATAAGTGACATGTTGCTCTTTCAAGTTATAGCTGCAATGTTTTAGATAAGAATAATATTCTAATATGTTAGACATTGAATTAACTGCTGTCAAACAAATATGATTCCTCTGTTCGTATTTATCTTCTTAAGATGCAATAATAATGTTACTGGTGGAGAGTTATATCTCTCGCTGGGGCAATTTACAATTGTCTCACCCCCGTGGGAATTACATTTTTAGGTGGACGCAGACGAGGAGGTAGAAATCCTTCAGTAGGTGAAGGACAACAGCAGCAGCAGCAGGGACATCAGTGAAGTCTCAGGTGGAGACACTGGCTGTTATATATTATATAGATGTAGATAGAGTCCTATGTATCGTCTCTGTACTCTCAGGTCCTCAAAGTAGTAGAAGTAGTGCTTTCGAGATTTTGGCTCAATGCCTCGCGATTTTCATACTGCCTGTGCTTAGTTTAACAGGGCAGCTGATACTTGTAATTCATAGGAAGAGATGACACAAGAAATGTACTTTTGAAAACATAATGTAAATGTGTTACTTTTGTTATATGTGAGAAAGTTTTCATTTTATGGACCTCTTGGTAAAAAGGTTTTAATTTTTAGTGATTTTCAGTAATCCACTGCTTAGAGAATGCTTCCGCATTAGTTAATTATGTTTTTATGAGTTGGATGTCACAATATCAGTCAATTGTTCCTCCATATCAACATGGTGAATAGAAATGTTATTCTTGGCAATATGATATCTCAAAAAGTGATGTCTAATCTCAATGTGCTTGGCACAGCTGTGAAAATTGGGATTATGAGCCAAGTTTTTTGCGCTAGTATTATCATAGAAAACTGGCATAGAGGAAAATACAAAATCATGATCATTCAAGACATGTTGCATATAAAGAACTTGAGCACAACATGATCCTACATCCATGTATTCAACTTCAATGGTAGATAAAGCAACTGTATTTTGTTTCTTACTAAATCAGGAAACCAAGTCTCTTCCTAGAAATAAACAACCACCATTTGTACTCTTTCGATCAATACAACAACTAGCATAGTCGACATCAATATAAGCTTTCCAATCCAACAATTGACCCTTTGTATACCATAATCCAAAATTTATAGTGCCAACAAGAGATCTCAGAATTCTTTCAACGGCTTGAAAATGAGAATGAATAGGATTCGATTGAAATCTACCGTGAAGTCCAACGACGAACATAAATCCGACCTAGATGCAGCTAAGTGTAGCAAACTACCAATCATGACTCTATATAAGGAATCATCAATGGGTTCACCATCGTACTCCTTATCAATTTTAGTGGAATTAGCCATAAGAGTGGTAGCATGTTTACAATTTTACATGTTAAACCATTTTAATAATTCCTTAGTATATTTCTCTTGGCCTTAGAAATATTCCAATGGGTGTTTGTATTATTTGAAAACCAAGGAAGAATGTCGAATTCACCCATAAGACTCATTTGAAATTCATTTTGCATGACATCACTAAATTAAGTACATAAAGAATCATTTGAAGCACTAAAGATAATGTCATCAAATTATATTTGAACAACTATAAAATCTAATTCATATGATTAAAAAAATAACATGGAATCTGACATTCCACTAGAGAAACCAATATAAAAAGGTAGTTCTTTAGTCTTTCATACCAATTTCTAGGTGCTTGTTTTAGACCATAAAGAGATTTCTTGAGTTTATAGGAACGATCAATCTTGTTTGAAATCTCAAAACCAGGTGGTTGGGAAACATATACTTCTTCTTCTATGAATCCATTTAAGAAAGTAATTTTTACATCCATTTGGAAAAGTTTGATGTTTCTATGGTCAACTAGAGCTAATAACATACAAATAGCCTCTAGTGTAGCTATGGGTGCATAAGTTTTATCAAAGTCTATCCTTTCTTGTTTATTATACCCTTAAGCAACCAACCTAGCTTTGTTTATAACCACTTCCCCAGATTCATTAAGTTTATTTCAAAAAACATACTTAGTTCCAATAATAGTTTTGCCTTGATGTCTCAAAACTATCCCATACATCATTCTTAGTCAATTAATATAGCTCTTCTTGCATGAAAAATATCTAATAAACATCTTTTACAGCTTAATTTATCTTTAAAGGCTCAACAATTGATACAAAGGCCATATTTGCATCATCTTTAAATGATGAATGAGTTTTTACTTTATCAAAAGGAATGATTGTGATTAAGCCTTGAGGATGATCTTTGATTATTCTAGGAGTAGGCTGAAGTCACTCATTATTTTGATCCTTACTTTGTCAAATTTTAGAATTTTTATCATCTTTTGTTGATATGGTTAATTCCTCAATATGTATGTAATGTCATTCAAGTTTTCATTTGCAATTTGATTTTCAACACTTTGTGGTGTGATTTGATGAAATGTTATATGAATTGATTCCTCAACTTTCTTAGATATAGAGTTTTAAACCCTAAATGGCTTACTAGATGTTGAATATCTCAAGAAAAATCTTTTTTGTGACTTAGGGTCGAATTTATCTCTATCATATTTTGTGTTCAAGATATAGCAAGGTGTACCAAAAGTATGAAAGTAGTCAACTCTAGGTTTCTTGTTAAATATGAGTTCATAAGAAATTTTCTTAAGTTGAGAGTGAATTGAAACATAGTTTAAGACATAACATGCTGCATTTACTACTTCAACTCAAAAGTTTTTAGGTGTTATGTTCAAGTAGCATTGTTCTAGCCATTTCTTGTAAGGACCAGTTTTTCCTTTCAACTATCCCATTTTGTTGTGAAGAGCATGGAGCTGAAAAATTATGTGTACACCCTTGAGATGTACAAACTTATTCAAATATATTCTTTTCAAACTCTCCCCCATGATCACTTCTAATGGTGCATATTTTGTTTTGTAGTTGATTTTTAATCTTAGAGAAAAATTGAATGGATTTCTAATAGTATCATCTTTTGTTGAAAGAAAATGCACCCAAGTATATCTACTATAATCATCAACAATGACAAAATGATTCTTTTTACCACCAATAGATTGAGTCCTCATGGGACCAAATAAGTCCATGTGAATAAGTCCTAATGATCTAGTAGTACTAAGCAAGGCTTTAGATTTGAAAGAAGTTTTAATTTGCTTGCCTAGAGTACATGGTTCACAATTTTCAGGTTTATCAAAAGAAAGTCTAGGTAAACCACGAAGAAGATCATATTTAAGCAACTTTTTAATAACATGTTAGCTTGCATGACCTAGCTTTCTATGCCATAATTATGAAGATTCATCATTTTCAAGAAGGTATTTTCCAATAATAGCTTGCATATAATTAGGTCTAAGTATGTAAAGATTTCCTACTCTTTTTCCTTCATAAACAACATCATTAGTATTTTCTATGAGCAAATTGCAACAAGATTTGTTAAAAAGAACGTCATAGCCACTGTCACACAATTGACTAACACTAATTAGGTTGTGGTGTAATCCATTTACAAGTAGCACATTTTTGATTTGAAGACTTGAACCAACATTACCTATCCCAATGATTTTACCTTTGACATTATCTCCAAATGTGACCATTACACTCTTCTTTTCTTCAAGTGTGTGAAAGGCCTCCTTGTTTCCGGTCATATACTTGGAGCAACCACTATCAACTACCCAATCCTGCAAAAAGTGAAGGTTTTAGGTACCCATGTGGTGGTCCTTTTTGGTTGATCACATATATATGCATTAAAGATTAAATCATTTTTAGTGTTTGAAATGAATCAATATGATGAGCATTTTACATATTTTAAAATATCAATGTTAATTACAAGTAAATAATTTGATTTGTAAGAGAACACTTTTTTCAGGCTTGTTTTCAGTTGACCTTGACTTCGACCGAGAGGCCCCTCAGTCGAGGTGTTAGTCGACCGAGAGGCAGTTCTGTAGATTTCCATGTTATGCAACATTTTTAGAGTGAACAAGATATATCATTTTCAAGTATTTTAATCATGAATGACACAAGTAAATAATAAAATACATCAAGATATATATATATATATATATATATATATATATATATATATATATATATTTTAAAGCTTATTTCAGTTGAGATAAGACACATGAATTTGAGAATGAAGTTTAGGTCAAATCTCAACAAGGTGTCTCAAAAAAATCTCTAAGTTTGAGGTCTTGGAACCCAAACAATGTCCTTCTTGTATTCACAAGAGACCGAATAATGTCCAAGATGTTGGAAGTAAAACAAGAAACAAAGTCAATTTGATTTCTCTTCTTAATATTTTGGGTATGTGCTATATTGTTCTTGGGCACATAGATGCTTTTGGTTCTAAGGGCTTGTGTTTTTCTAGCTCCAAGATTTTGAATTTTTTTTCTTTGGGTACATAGCCTAGGCCTCTTCTCCCAACCTATCCAGAAGTGTTTTTCAAGATTCTATCAAGGTTATCATCATGTTCTAAACCATCAACATACTTTTGTAGTTCAACAATTTTAACAAGTTTCTTTGTAATATCTAGATTGGCTTGAGCTAAATCTGAAAGTAAGACATCTCTTTCTCTAACAATTCTATCATAGAATGAGTGCATAGAATTGGTTGAGTTTGGTAGTCATTTATATTAGCAAGAAATTTGTTAGAGAGTCTGTTTATTAGTTATTTATATTGTCCTTGTAATATGGGCCTCACTGTGTCTTGGCCCATTAGAGTTTAGTTAAGTCTGTATGCTTCCTTGTTCTTCTATTTATAGGAGCAGGGTTTCTCCTATCTAATACAACAATTTGCCTTATTTTATTATTTAACATGGTATCAGAGCAGCCGTCCTATGACTAGAGCTGCTGTACGTGAGAGAGAGAAAACTAGAGGAGCGCCCCCTTGCGGGCGGCCGCCGCCCTTGGCATTGCTTGGATGCCCGTAGGGAATTCCTCTCCTTGTTCCCTGCCACCTTTTTTTATCCCTCTACTACCATGCCGCCCCACGCCCAACCTGCCTCACTGCCGTTGGCCACCTAGACGTAGCACCTCCCACCTAACAGCAGGCCACCGCCGAGAAGCAGGAGCAACCACCGCCGGCTGCCAGTTCGGCCACAACCGCCGATTGATCGCTATTCCCTGCCTCTGTCCGCCAACTACCTGCCTAGCTGCTTGCTGCCCGCTGTTGCTTCACACGCATGTCGTTACCTGCCCCTGTGACTGCCCTTGCCGGCACCATCCCAAGCCGCCGCCGCCGCCGCCGCTTGCATATGCTGCTCTTGCCTATTCTAGATGAGCCACCATCGGCTCTTTGCTGCTGCACTGCGACTCTACTACTGTGTTGCCTCTACTACTATGCCCCCCGCCGCTCCTGCTCCATACGCCCCCACCACCACTGCCCGTTGCAAATTTCTTGGACTGACTAGATCAAATTTTGATGGATTTTATCCGTAATTATATTATTCTTTACGAAGATTTGTGCTTGATTTCTCTTCAAAAATCTTTGTTGACCTTTTTTTCGGGGGGGGGGGGAGGGCGCCCCCCAAACCCCCTGGCAGTGCTACGACCTATATTTCTTTCTGGGGTGTTCCTTTATCATTATCCACCCCAACCACTCTTGATTCTTTTTGTGGTTGGTGTGAGGGGGAGAAATAGAGAAGAGATGAGATGAAGAAGAAGAATTTCATTCTATTGTTCTATGGATCTTTGTGCTACATTTACTACAGATATATGGAGTCTTCTGCTGCTAGATTGTTTATTCATTATCTACCTCGACTTCTGTTGTGAAGTTGCATACTTGGACGTCATCTTTGCTACTTGTGCTATGATTAGCACACTTTACCTGCTGCTTTGTGCTTTTGCACTTTCTACTGTCCGTGCTTTATTTGCACATTGACTTTCTACTCTGTGGACCAGCACTCTCTGGATTTATGACGTCTACTACTGTGATGGATGCTTTATAAAGAGGGAAGATGATGAAGACATTTGTTGCTGACTTTACATGGAGCTTCGTCTACTGGAGTTATGTATTTGCTTGCTACTCTGTGATACTAGTCTTCTATCTACCTACGTCGTCGACTCTCTACTGCTGTGCACCAGCACTCTCTGGCATGTCTGTGCCTTGTTTGCACGTTGACTCTCTACTAATATGTACCAGCACTATCTGGCTCGTCCATGCTATTTTTCGCACGTTGACCCATCCGTACTTTACTTGTACGTTGACCTCTACTGCCTGTGATCTAGCACTCTCTGGACTTTGCTACCTGTGACCCAACACTCTCTGGCTACTATGACGACAACGTTGATGAAGACCTTGGTGCCTATCAGCTATTATATCTTTCTGCTCCAGATGATCGAGAAGCTTTTGTGACCTGCTTGTCTGGAGTATCTACTTGAGGGGGAGTGTATGAGTATTTGTGTGCTTTATTGTAATATTGAGGGGGAGAAATTTTTTGTATGGGCTTGGTTTATCCTTTTATTTCTGTCTATTTGTTTTCTAGTTTGACTCTCTATCTGCAAGCTAATTTGAGATTCTCTCAACTTCAGCTTGAGGGGGAGTGTTAGAGAGTCTGTTTATTAGTTATTTATATTGTCCTTATAATATGGGCCTCACTGTGTCTTGGCCCATTAGGGTTTAGTTAAGTCTGTATGATTCCCTATTCTCCTATTAGTAGGAGCAGGGTTTCTCCTATCTAATACAATGATTTGCCTTATTTTATTATTTAACCCAATTCAAACTTTTCTTGAGAAAGAAGATCATTATTATTTTCTAAGACAAGCAACTTAGCATTATAGTCATCAATAGAGGCTTTCAAAGTATCATTTTCAGAACTAAGACTCTCATTTTCA
This sequence comes from Alisma plantago-aquatica, assembly GCA_963693085.1. Lineage (NCBI taxonomy): Eukaryota > Viridiplantae > Streptophyta > Magnoliopsida > Alismatales > Alismataceae > Alisma > Alisma plantago-aquatica. The sequence continues at coordinate 939,772,250 of OY856412.1, read as the reverse complement.
GAAGTAAGATCATATAGTTTAGCATGCAACTCATCATTAATTCGAGAAAGCTTTTTGAATTTTCTTTTACAATCAACATATTTAGTATAAGTTTTTTCAAGACTATTAACTAGATTAGTTTTAGATAATTCAAAAATATCTACCTCATTTGAGTCTTCATCTTCATTTTACTTACCCATGAGACACTCAACTTTTTATTCTTCACTCTCGCTGTCATCACATGATTCATCCCAAGATGCTTTGTATGCTTTTTCTCCCTTGTCTTTCTTCTTGAAAGAGGATTTCTTTCCCTTCTTGATTTTAGGACACTCATTCTTCACATGTCCCTTCTTGCCACATTCAAAGCACCTAAGAGAAGAGGAAGAAGTACTAGAATTTTTGTTAGATTTATACCTTCTATATTTCTTACCATTCACAATGAGTGCATCCTCTTCATCATCTCCTTCACTTGTCTCATAAATTTCTCGAGTGATGACGTTTGATTGGTTGTAGCCTTCAATGCGATGTCCTTCCTTCTCCCATTTTGGAGTTCAACCTCCACTCTTTCTTCTTCTTCAAGACTGGCCTCATGTATCTAAAGATTTCCAATGAGCTGCTCCATAATCAATTTTGGTGAGGTCATTGTCTTCTTCAATGGTTGTCACCTTAGGCTTGTACTTTGAAGGCAACAATATTAGTATCTTGGATACTTGATCCTCTTCACTAATATATTTGCCCATAGCATTCAAGCCATTGATGATAGAAGAAAACCTAGCATACATCTAACTTATAGATTCATTAGGCATCATATACAACTGTTCAAACTTCTGCTTAAGAATATTAATTTTAGTGCTCTTAACTTGAACAATACCTTCATGTGTAACCAAAAGTTTATGCCAAATTTCATAAGCAGTTTCACAAGAAGATATGCGACTAAACTCACCAACGGATATTGAACAATGTAAGATGCTTACAGCCTTAGCATTTAGTTGAACCTTCTTTACCGTCTCCGCATCCCATTTATCATACTCCATAGTTGGAAGCTCATATCGATGGATCACCATTCTCCATAGCTCCAAGCTTATTCCTTGGAAGTAGAATTGCATTTATCTTTTCCAATAAGTGTAGTTGGAGGCATCAGACGGTTGTGGTCTACTCACGTACGTCCCTTCAAGGTTGAGGTTGCTAAGTAAGTTTTCCCCCATGCTTCAAGACTCATGGGAGCTCGTTGAAGAGCTGCTCTGATACCAATTGAAAGATCTAGAGGGGAGGGGTGGTGAATAGAGCTTTTAATAATTTTCAAATTAATTTAAAACTTAAATTGCAAGAAGGAGAGGGACACAAGGAAGAGACTCATAATTTAGAGTGGTTCCATCCTTTGAATCGAAGGATGTCAGTCTACTACCCAATTGTTTCCAATTGGGATGTACATGTGATCAATTTTATTACCTCTCAAGGAATTGCAATAAAACACAATAACTTCATCTCAACCTCTTCTTCACTGACACACGGAAGAGAACCCAAGGAGCGGATGATGATCCACCTCTGATCGGCCCGAATCGTGCGTTCGAAAGGGAGGCGGACTCAGAAGGAATCAACCTTTAGATTTTATAACCCGAAACCTTCAACGACCCCCACAACTTTATTACGGGGTCGAAGTAGATATACATGGTCAAACATAGGGACATGGTGACGTTTAGGATGCTCAAGATTTCATTCTTAAGTCAGATAAGCTAAGATGATAGTCGATAAAAGTAAGGAGCTATAACTAGTCTAGCAGGTTGTCACGAATTAAAACAAAAAAAAGAAAAGAAAAGAAAAGAGAGTCCGTAGGATTCTACTAATCAAACATAAAGAAGTTCTTAGCTATGTAACCACATATTGGGCAGTCTATGCACCCTTTCTCGGGCATAGACAACCCTTGAACACCTCAACAAACAACCTATATTCAAATCATAATACATACTGTGGTATCTATTCCTTGGGGTCATCCCACTCGCTCTCGCGAAGCGTGACTAAAACCCATTAATGTCATGAACCCTCTCTCAAGGATGACAAATCAGCCCCATAGAATATTCTAGATGTCCTTTCAGGTCTAGAATATTCTAAGGTGCTAGGAACAGACGTGATCTAGACATAACTAGGTAGTGGGCCCAACCGCGCCGGGCTGGGCCCGGGTGTGCCCAAGGTCTACCGTTGTGCATGGATCACCTTGAACCATCCTCCTTTTAGATTCTAATCCAAACTAACTTCATTTATCTATTTTTACAACAGATCTCTCGATATAGGTAGAAATAGAGGCTCAAGCAAGAAAAACTAGCAATCATAACCAGAAAGAGAAGATAGAATAGAAAACGTACTAGATATGAAATAAATTACTTGCTTATGGTGAAAGTATATAAACATGCCCAAAATGGGCTACATAGTCAAGAAGGAGCTCAACTAGCCATGGACAAGCATAGTTGGCACTAAACAAAGATAAAAGAACACCATTGTACATAAACATAGGAGAACAATAGAAGAAAGAAGAAGAACAGATTTAGCCCGTAGAGGAGAGGTGGTTCTTGCTCCTTAGCCTCTGTATGGGCCGAATCTCAATTTTGGGTCATCCTTCTTGATATTTTGGACTCCTCGGCCTCCTTTCTCCTTGATTCCACCCTAAATAATAGCTCGATGGATATGTGGAGGTGGAAGATGGTTGGAAATGGTGGGAAATGGGTGAACAGAGGTGGAAGTGATGATGGATGGAGGCTAACTGAAGAGATAGGCATAGGAAGAGTTCACCGGCCTTTCCAGGTCCTTCTAACTCTCCAACGGGGCTTTGGGAACCAAGAGGGGTTGGAACCATGAGGTGGAAATTCCTCAGATCGGAACCCCTCTCCAGATCGCTGGGGGTGTGTATTTATAGGCACATATCACCGACTTAGTACCGCGGTCGAGGTGTGCACTGACTTAATTCCGCGATTGCGGTCGTGGTTGCGGTCAAGGTCGTGGTCGAGGTCATGGTCAAGGTCGCGGTCGCGGTGGTCGAGGTCACAGTCGCGGTCGCAGTCGCGATGGTCGAGGTCATGGTCGAGGTCACAGTCATGGTCGTGGTGGTCGAGGTCACAGTCGCGGTTGTGGTGGTCGAGGTCGTGGTCAGTCTTCCAGCATCGCAGTCACGGTCTGTCTTCTAGCATCGCGGTCCAGATAGTGCGATGCTTAGTGCACAACGGTCATGATGGATGGAAGTCTAGCTGCTGCAAAAATCGTGTGTTGGGGTGAAATCTTGGAGAATAGATGTCTTTTCAGGTTCGGTGCTTGGAAGTCCCAAAATTGGCTAGTTTGAGCAACTTTATCTATGAAAAGATACAAATTACTAAAAGATAAAAAACATGGGTTATTTTGGACACATTAAGGCTATAGTGACGCAAAAACATAAATAAATGCTTAGTATAAATATGTAAATTTGAGTGTTATCAACCTCCACCACCTTGATGCAACCTTCACCTCCTTGAAGTAGCGTCAAGCACCTTGGAGCAACCTTCACTCCTTGAAGTAGCTCCAATCGCCTGGGAGTAGCCTTCACACCTTGAAGTAGCTCCAATTGTTTAGGAGTAGCCTTCACACCTTTAAGTAGCTCTGAATAAGCTCCCTCAGACAACCTCCTACACTTGGAGTAGTCAAGGAGCACAATTACGTCACTTTGGAGAAGTGGATTGGAAGGAGGAAGATTACACCAATGTAGTACAACACTTTTGTAATATATTGAAATCTAAAACATTATCCTATTCCAAAGTTAAGAGGTTAGAGACCTTAGTTCTTTGGGCTTAGCCAAACAAAGTTGATGATATACCTAATGGTAATTGATGGTAACCATAATATGTAATGCGTGAATGAATCACCCTAACATATATGCATAAAAAAATATGACATAATGCCCTCATATTAATCATAAGACCAATAATGGATACATAAAGTATGTCACATGAGAAAAATGAGTAATATAATATATAATCCTTTTGGTTGCAATGTGTAGATATGGGACACAATTGGAAGAATGATAATAATGATAAAATAATATTGATCTTGATTTTTTTATGGTTTTTTGGAAGAAGAAATGAGAAAAAGAAATAAATAATAACTCCCTAAACAAGATAATGTGATATTGAATTATTTAATATGAGAAATAGTGATAATAATGAAGAATGGGCCAAAATTGATAAAAGAAGACTAATTAGATAAGAATAACTTCAAATTCATTTTCTTTAGATATGATATGGCTTGGTGGCCAAGTTTCATAAATTTGGGGTAATAATAATTATATCAATTTTATTTAAAAAAGGAAAAGGTGATTTTCCTTCAAAATATGAGATAAATCTTTTAATGACTCAAAAATTATAAAATAATCTTAGATTCGTAATATACACATTAAAAATAGCCTTTGGGTGAATTTTTATGTAATTTGGATGATCTTTAATATACATCTATAGATTAGGAGAGAGAAAGTATGTAAAAGTCCAAAATATTAAATAATGTATTAAATAATACCAAAGGATAAACTTAATGATCAATTTGTGTTTCATATATTTTAGTTTTATTGAGGGTGAAGTTTCACATTATTTGTATAATAATAACTATTTTTATTTAAACTGGGAAAGAAAAGAGAGAGTCAAATATATTAAATAAATTTTTAAATGACTCCAAAAAAGAAAATAAATATCAAATTCTAAATGTACATGTCAAAATTATCCTATAGGTAAATTTTCAACTAATTTAGACAGTCTTAAATATTTTAGTTAATTTAAGAAAGAGAATATAATTTAAAAAATAAACATATTAAATAATATGTTAAAAAACTAATGGCAAAACTGTGTTCCTCACATTTATTATTTGTTATAGGCAAAGTTTAATATATTTTTAGAAAGTTTTTAGATGGCTCTAACTCATTAAAGGGATAAAATAAGTGATAATATTCAAAAATATTGGATAGAACATGAGAAGTCTTCAATAAATATCATAATGCCAAAATCAGACTGATCATCCCAAATTCATCTAAAATTCTAGATTTGTATTTATTTGGACTTCATTTTCACCCTCAAATATTTATAAAATTTTGTATATCAAATGCATTAAAAGAACAAAGTTGAAAAGTTGTATTGAATGACATTTATAGTAGTTCGTATGAACAGTAACCGCAGATGAAAGTCCAGTATTTTAGGCATAACTCCCTCGTTTCTCAAAGAAACTTCATGAAACAAGTTATATTGGATTAAAAATTTAATTTATCATCCATACATACTCTACTTGAGACATGTAATGAAGAATTCTAGAAACGTCTAAACTTATTCCACAAGTCTTCTAAAGCAACTTCTCCCACACCCCTTAAAACTCAAATTCATATAAATAGGACCCTACCCTCATATGAAACACACACTCAAAGGATTTCCTCTGGTTCGAATTTCACCTTGTATTGTAATTTCATCCACCACTGAATGTGGTTCTTGGTTTGAGTTTACAGAATCTCTCCTGGATGTCTTGCTTCTTCAGAGCGTAAGTGGACCTCAGGTAAATAGGTTTGACACTTGTTCATCATGATCAGCTAGTTAGTTTCACAAATGAGTGAAGAATGAAATTTCCCCCAAACTGTTGGACAAGCTTCTCCTTGTCTATCGGGTCATGGCTTGTGTAGTGGGTAAGGGGATGATCCCTTGTATTCCCCCCTTTTGACCCTTGATTCTCTTTTACTTTCTTTTTCTCATTATGGGCATTCTTATAAATTGCCATGTTTTAATTTGATTTTTGTCGCTTGTCACACTAGCACAAATAGTACATTTATACGCTTTCATAACATGGATTTTTGATTTTTGATTCAAGGGCAAATTGGTTTCTTGCAATTTAATTTCACAAATAAATTAGTAAATATAGTGAATCTTGTAAAAAACATATCTTTTTATTGGAAGCTCTAAAATTATAAATAAATATGTTTTAAAATTGAAAAAAAAAGATCTATCTAATAAAAATAGTTTCAATGTCTGATTTCCATGTTTTCCGAAGGATGATTTTTTGGAAATGAAATATATGCATAAAATTCATAATAATTGTAACTTTGTCATATAAACTCCAAAATTAACATAAAAATATGTTTTCTTAATCAAGAGAACATCATAAGTCGACTGGTGAGATTTTTTGAGTTAAAATATGAGGTTTTCTAAAAAGGTCTAGATTTAAAGTTTCTTTACACATTATAAAATCCTAATACATGTGAATAATTTGTAATTAGGAAAAAGTGATCTTGGAAATAACTAGATTGGTGAAGAGTGTTTCTAGGACTCTATTTTAAGGTATTTTGCATCCCGTATTATTCCTTTTGAGCAATTCACCTATTTTCTTCTCTCTTGGTCCTATGGACATTAGCCTACACAATATCTTATTCTTTTGGAAAATATGTTTCATGTGAAGTACCTTATATTGTTACTGATCTTGAGATGATATTATCATGTTTGGATATTCTCTTGGTCTCTTCTATACTTTGTTCATGAAGTAGACATGTGATGTCTTTTGCCCACTTGTGAGGTGGATGTATATGTTATTCACTTTTATGGTGACTACTTTGTAAAATTAGACTATACTTTACACTTGCCTCTACATTAAGCATGTTATGTGACTCAGTAGCCCTAGGGTAGTGTAACTGCTTTGGTTTTTGGGTTATGTGCCCTTATTATATTTTTGGTATGGAGGTTATGTGCCCCATACCAGGGTTTCAAGTTTATGAGGCTTGGCCCACACTTTATATTTTGGAATTTGGTTATGTGCCATTCTCTATCATGTTTCAAGTTTATGAGGCTTGATCTCCATTGTCTTTATATTGTTCTAGTGATATATTTATCTCACATGCATGTAGGTTGTTATTATAATGGGTTTTGTGCCCAAAGATTATGTGTGCTTTTGTGGCACCACTTTTATTGTTTTAAGGCAAGTAATCTCTTATCTATCGGTTTTTGAAATCCATATTTCTTTTATGCCCACTTTGGGTAGTCCTTATCTTTTCTATGGGAAGCATTCATTACTTGATATCCTTTTACCCCATATATTGCTCATTTCTATTTTAGTATGCACATACCAACTTTTTGCTGATGTCTTCTACTTATCTCTTCTTGCTGGGGTATGCTTCCAACCCCATGTGTAGGTCAAGGAGATCATGGCAGTTAACATGGACTTAGCTTAAGGATTTGAAGCTATAAGACAATCTTGATATGGTTTAGATTTCCCTCTACTAGATCCTTATGATGTAATATCCATGTAAACCTAAGTGGGAGATTATGATGTTGTTTTGAAAATTGATTATAGTCATAACTTTTATTCTGATGCTATACTCTTTGGTCTTTTGTATATCATTATTTGAAATTTGAAAAATTTACACCTATTCCAGCATACCTTTTGAGTGTGTTTGGAATGGATGCTTTATTTTTCAAATTTTTAGTAGGGAGTGGATCCCCTCTGGGTCCCACTCCTTACAACTTTGATCCTATATCAAGCGTTAGACCTCCTAACCTCTTAGGATAGACATTTCTAGGTGGTGGCTAGGAGATTTTAGCTATAGGACACTAACTTAGAGCTCAAAGGAAGATATAGCAAGTGTAACTTATCTAATTTGCTCTTTAGAATGATTGATCAAGTGTTGCTTGTGTGTCCTAGAACCTCTACTATTTATAGAAATAGTTCAAAAGTGATTAGGGACGTTGTAGGGAGTATCTATAGTGTTCTTAGTGGTTAACTAGATATTAGGTAGAAAGTAGTTGGGTTGCAGCGACTAAAATGTTCATTAAAAATGAAGTTTCCAGAACCTTGCTCAATCGACAATTTTCTCGACCGAAAGTGACCCGGTGGACAATTTTTTCGATCGAGTGTGGTTTAAGTGCCCAAGTCATTTATAATAGCTAGTCATAATTTAAACTTCATTAGCTAACATTCTATTCCCGGTCGACAAAATAGTCGACCAGATGTGTCTCGGTCTAGAAAGTATTTGATCGGGAATGACTCAGAGAAAGTGCATTATAATTTTTTTTTCGGTGCACTGAGTCTTCAACCGAGGGATGTCTCGGTCGACAATTTTCTTGACTGAGAAATTTTCAGTTGACAATTTGGTCGACCGAAAAATCCCTATAAATGGATGTGTAAAATTGTGGAAAATCTATCAATTGATTTTTCTAATCAAAGATAATGACTCTGGACTCTAAGGGGGGATCCTACCTAAGGGTTCTAGGTAGATAGAGAAAATCTAACACTTGATTTTACATAACTTCTAGGTACTTATACATTATACACTTGTACAAGCTATTAGAAGTTGTACGAACATGAATATACAAGCATTTGAATATGTTAACTTCATATATTCATTGAGTGTGATCTCCTTGAACCCTAAAACACTTAAGTAGCAAGTTATATCCATAAGGATGAAATGTTTATCATCATCAAAATAGAGGATAAGATAATGTCCAATTTATCCAAAACACCTAATGTCCCCTTTGATGTGTTGGTGAGGGCATTTGCTACAATTATGGGTAAGGGCAATGATGGAAATTGACAAGAGCACCCTAGGGTTAACCCAGAGCTATTCCTAGTAGAGTTCTTGAAGAGCAAGCTAGATTCATTTTTTTGGTGAAGAGGAGATGATTATAGTTAGTAGGGTTGAAAACTAGATCAAGATCATGGAGCACTACTTTCATAACCTGAATTACAATCAACACTCTAGGGTCTATTTTGTGACCAACATAGAAAAGGGAACATATCATACATGCGGAAGAACCATTTTGACTCAAGAGGTCCCTACGATCTCCCTTGACTTGGGCCAGTTTGTAGAATCCCTCTAGAACCACCATATGTCAAAAAGTGATGATATTAAAGAAAGAGGAGGTTTTTTTTAATTTTGCATAGTTGGTGACATGTTAATCACATAGTATGCTATGAAATTTCAAGTTTAATATAAGTATGGATATGGATTTATAGAAAGGCGTAGCTCCAAGAAGTTCATTAGATGATGGAAGTGAAACTTGAGTTTCACTTTTTCTAGTAGAGGCATCACTTCCCTAACACTAGACATAACACCAGAGCTAGAGGAGCACCCTTTAAGAAAAGAAAGAAAATAAGGAAATTCCCTAGATAAGAAATCGAGTGGTAGACACCATTGCGAACATCCTTCTTCCAACCACCATGATCAGAGGAAGAGGAAGGCTCCAGAAGAACCACCTACTATGAAGGTTTTCCCACATGTGGTAGACCCCATATTGGACCATGCATTCTAGGGTGGTGAGTATACTACTACTATGGAGATGGATGCCATAAGAAGACATACTTCCCCGAGATCATTATGAAGTATGGTGCAAGATCCAACCCTAGCATAGCAAAAAAAAGGGAGACTAGCTAGGATATTTTTGATGGGTGTGGAGGAGGATGAAGGTATGACCTAGTTCTAGCCCTAGTTCTTATTAAATTAACATGTTTTATGATAAAATTGGTGCATAGTGCTAGTTTAGGGTTTGATTGATCCACCTTGTAATTAATCATTCAAAGTGTATGAATATGAATATTTATAAGATCTAGTGGCATATTTTTGCATGGAGATCTTGTCTGAACTGAGATGTAGTGAGATAAATTTTCAATGATGATATTTCAATAAGGTGGATAAAATTGTAACATCCCTTACAATCGATACATAGCTAAATATTTAAATCTAAACCCTTTAATGAAGTCTTATCCAGATAAAACCTAGTGTGGTATCTCGAAATGCTAAAAAATCACACTTGACAATTCCTTTTCATGTTATATGCTATGAACTATCTCAAAATAAAAAAATACATATAAATGATTTTCTCTCTCTATCCCACTACTTTTCCAATCATAAGGCAAAGGAAACTCAATATATTCAAATTTATGGTTGATAACAAAACCTAAATAGGGAACCACCCTCTCTTTTTCTTCTTTAAATGCTTTTATCACCATATGGAAACACTGTTATTTGATAAATGGCTAAAAATCCATTGAGAAACCAATAAACACATCCATTGTTCCCTAACCTACAAGAAACTCAAAATGTAAAACAACTACATCACATAGTTTCATAAAAAACATTCATGTAGTGAATTTCTCTCTCCTCTCCCACATCTTAAAAGTGGCTTACTGGAAAAACTCCTTTTCCTTTAGCAAAAATATGAAACTGGGATACCAAAATTAAGGTGCCATAAAAGTCTCACTAGAAAGTTCCATCTACTGATTAATATAGAAAGTTATATACATATTTTATTAACTTGAGGAGGTAACACGGTTAAATATTGAATCCAACTACACTACTAAAGTCTAAATGCCTAAATGAGGCAATGGAACTTTTAAGGTGATTTGGACCTTGTTTGACCCCAAAATAAAAACCATGGAAAGAAAAAGAAATAAATAAAATGAATAAACACTTCAAGGAAAGGTATGGTACTCATTTTTAATAATAGTATATTATATAAACATAAAAGAAAAGTATAGTTTATAACAGTTTAGTATATATTGTTTAATTTGGGTACAGGATGGGACACCCCAGTGGTTAGATCCATGGTCCATTACTAAGAAGTCTCAAGTTCAAGCCACAATGACGACATGAATAGAATCACCAATTTTTCATAAAAAAGTATTGTTGAATATGGTATCCAATTCTTATCTTAATCTATTGTATCAACATCAATGAAAATCATGGTTTGATATGGTATGGTAGTGTATTTGGAAAGAGTATAGGCATACTCCATATGCTTTGTAAAGAATGGATAAATGATCAACAACGTACAATATTGATAACTTATGTATGACTACTTATGAATTTCCTTTCATTACCCTAAGGTCTTCCATATATTTGTCCCTATTATCCTTCAAAATTGAGTTAGGATTCTAGATGATAATACCTTTGTGCATTTTAGTTCTATTCTCTTTTGATTTCATTTTCCTTTATTCTCCATTTTAATTGAATCATGTAATATGTTGAAAAGTGGAACTCGATCAAACATTTCTAAGGTGACTAGGACCCTATTTCACTGATGCATGTATCCAGTAAAGAGGAAAGGTTATTTAATTGGTTCTGTGTTTACACAGGGGTAACTCTCTAACCTCTTGCACACTCTTGGCATACATTTGTCTGATTCAAAACCATAATCCCACATGTTTACATTTTAAGTGTTATAGTGAAAAAAGTAACCAGTGATTCATTTAATAGTGACTACCTTTTGATCTCTTTAACTCTAAAAGATAGTTGTATATCTTTGATGATGTTCTTTTGATTCTAGACTTCATATTGGAAATGTGTTGGTGATTGATTTGATGTGTCTTGGATGGGGATTGATATATTTTGGATCGAGATCTAAGTCCATTAGAGTCAGGAATGGATGAGTATAATGCTCTACAATACTCAAACCCACACTTAGGTGTTCATGTAGAGTCAGGAATGATTATGTTAGTAATTGGGAATAATCTCCTACAAAGATTAAGCATTCTAACTAATGATACTCCAAGTGGCATTTTGTACAAGGAGCACCCTATTTTAGTCATGTAAAGGAGATCGATGGCTGCATGTGTTAATCTGATTCATTGTATAGAGCATTTAGTGTGCACGAGTGGTTGGGGGTGTGCCAGGGTGCTTATAGGTGTTTTGGTAGCCCTAATGGACTAAAGTCTTGGCTAACAAAGTTTTTGTGGTTGTAGGCTAGTTTCCCAAAGTGAATTGACACCTTATCTGAGAGTTTTAGTTGAGATCTTTGATGAAATAAGGTCTCCCACTTATTAAGATTTATAAAATAAATATACAAAATACAACTATTTCTAATTTATGTTTCATTATGCTCTTCAATATCAGTCTATTTTATTTTGATATAGTTCTCATCTTAATAATGATTAAGAATGTAACTGAGTTAAATAAGAAAAGTGTCTTATTGCTATATTTTTCTTTTCTATCTGCCATATTTTGACAATTATCTAACTCTTTTTCTCCCATTTGGGCTATGGAAAACCTTTCTTGCCATAGGTTGATTTTGTGGATGCAAGTGTATGCATGTATCTTGTTGTAGACTATCTTGAGAGATCTTGGATGTAATATCAAAACCATATTTATTTTTGTATTTATGCTAGACACACGAGTCATGTAAGCATATGTACACATTTTCTTTCAAGAAATGCTTGTGTAAATGACTATGTTGTCAATAAAGTTTTGGGTTTCATCTTTTATTGGTCTTGGTACTTAAATTCTATAACCCTCAGAAATCAAGTTGATATGTTATGTGATTGGTTTCTGGGGCGTTACAACAACTCCACCACAAACTGATATGCATTACCTCAACCATCGACAACTTAAAAGACCATCCACTATAGACCTACAACTTAGTCACAACAAAATTGCAATACTCTCCATGTGCTCCATACAAATATCTTCCTACACCTCTATCTAAACCCCAATGAAACACCTCCTACCATGATCACAAAGAACCACTCACATGTAATACCATGGTGACCAATAGTATAAAACTCCAACAAACACAACAATGCCACCTTCTCCAATCTTGCAACCCCAACCATCAAAACCATTATTGTTGCCACCTCATGAACTCCCCATAGACCCTTGTCCATATTATTCTTATATCTGTTGGCAAAAAGAGTTCACACACCTAAAAATATGGTGAATCTTCACTACTATCGACATGACCACAACTAAATATGCAGACTCTAGATCTGTATGCTTCACTTTTGACTTTTATTAGATATGAGCGTCATAGTATGAGCTTGACATCTTAACTTGTTGCAATCTAGAAGATCTACTACTATGTCCATGATTGAAGTCACCTAGGACACCTCTAGGCATGCTGAAGGAAACTTGATGAGCTAGGTTTTATCTAGCTTCTACCAAGATCCAAGTAGGAGAAATCACATCCAACCATATGTAAGGTAATCGATCTCTTGTGCCTTTTATTTTCAGCAAATCGTGTAACATGAATGCTATTAGATAATAGATTAAATGATAATCCAATCTTTATAGTTGGGATATCCTATGGAGATTGGTAATCCCAAGGCATAATAACAATACACAAGTAGTCAAGTTGTGTAGATGTATCCTGGTTAAACTGTCTTGTCATATTACATTGTATATACTTATAGTTCATTTACACCTACAAGTATTTATGGACTACTCCTATATTGCATATGTTATACCTATATCTTGTATAAAGATTAGTACTTATTGAAGATATCCAATTTAGTGAGTATTATTTGTTGATTAATATGCCTTTTAATAACCTGATCACAAAATGTTGGTAAGAAATAAGAATGATATCTTTTGCTATATCATATCTTTGGGACATGGGTCTTGTCCACATAGTTACCCATAAATTTTAGGTATTGTGTTGTAGCAGAAAGGACATGTTGATCAATATGGAACAAAAAATAATATAGTTAAGTCTAGAGTGCCTTTGTACTCTATATTTCTTGAGTATTGGGTGGATAGTTGATGATAAATTTGTTTCTCCTTGGTATTTATATATGATTTTGAATTGCAAATAAAAACTTGTCATCCTATATAGTTATAGTTTCATGATTGTGGACCATCTTGTAATCCTTTTTGACAAAATAAATTAAAGGAGGCTTCAATTGTTCTCTATATGTATACAATATGGAATAATTCACGTGATCGAAATGGTAATTTTTTTACTTCTTGAAAGATTTTATGTTGATCATTTGTAGGTTAACCAACCTATATGGTTTCCAATAACTAGAGGCTCAGTATGAAATGTCATTTCTAAACACATAAAGGTTTTCCTCAGCTTTGAATAAGTCTCACCGCCTTTTGGTAACATCCTAACTTGGTCACCAAGGACTCCAATTGGTCATTGGGAAGGTGATCACTGCTAGACTTCCTAATGATCAATCAATCCTATAGTTAAATTGACCAACTTGTTGAGTCCGTTAGAAAAACAAATGTAAAAGTGTTAAAATGTAATTTAAGAAAAAGCAACAAAAAGATGTATACATACAAGATAGATCCTAGACACCTCAAAACACCACTTTGCTATCTAAAAACCAAATTTGGATGGAGAAGTAGGGTTTTTGGAAATTTAGTGATTGGTTAACTCTAGTTATATATGAAGTTGTGATTCTTTTTTATTTTTTATCAAGAATCTTGGTAAGTTATTAAACTAGATAATTTTTTTATTATTATAAATATAGAATAAACCCTTTTGTCCAAATTCTCTAGAACTCATAAGAGAGAGACTTATCTCCATATTCTTTCACTAATTTATTATCTTATAGTCTAGAGTAGGATTAAGGCTGGTGATTTCTTAGAGGAAGAACAAGAATACGTTCTTGACCTGGAGTCTGTATTCTTGGGTACTATGTTAGACAGTGATTGTAAGACCCCTAAACTTACTTAATGAGTTGAATAAGCTTAATTATCATAAATAAATTCTTATAACCCTAATATAACCTTGTGATGTTCTTGAAATCATAAGACAAGATTAAGTTTCAAAGTTGGTCCAATTTGGACACTGTTTGAGAAAGTTATGCAATTTTATGCACATTTTGGACTTTTCTACAATTTACCCAATCGAGAGGTTTTCTTTACAATTTATCAATTGCATTATGTTCCTTGGATATTCTATCATCATTCTTGAGCTTTTTGATCGATGGGGCACCTATTTAATTGTTATGACCCACATCAAGGTTAGTTAGTAAGTACCTTGATTAGTGCTAAGTACCTTGTTAAACATCATGGTTAATCAAGATAAGCTAAGATGTGAATCATTAGTCGAGATTAATTCATTTGATATAATTAATGTTAACTACAGTGTTAATAGTTAAGTTAATTACCTAATATGATTAACCTAGCTAAGATGGTTTTGTTGTTGTGATTTTATGCCTTGAGAAGGTAGAGAATCTCATGCTCAATTTTTTTCAAAAGAAATCACCTCAATCGGACACTCGAGGTGAGAGTTACATCATTTTATAGAACCTTGGGTTTATGATGCAATTTCTCCATTTATTGGCCTTTTATTTCCCTTTTCCCCTTCATCCCTTATCTTCCTTCCCAATTCATCAGGTTGAGCTCTATTTTATGCATGCTACATGTTTGACTAGAATATCTAGAATAGTGGTACTTATGTACAACCATACTTATATAGGGCATGCGTTTCCGCCCAGGGTGTGTGTTTCCACCCTTATTTATTTTAGGCCATGATCCTATGGTGTAATGGCCCTATTTTAGGTATATTTAGTCTACATTATTATGCATGCAAATGTTTATTGTTGAAATATGAATCCATGGATGATTGTTATGGCAAGACACTTTTATTATCATGCTTGTAATCTGAAACTTAATATACCTCATTTCTTTTGTTACATTTCTCTTGAACATACCTGACTGCAAATAGCCCCTTTTCTTGTGGGAACATATCTTTTATACTTATAACACTTTATAATGCCCAAACTTTTTCCTTAATAGATATGTACATACTCAACCCTTGTTGACCTCTTTGTTGTTTCCTATGTTCTGGGTGATGTTCCCTTCCACCCAGGTGTAGGTACATTATAAGACAAAGATGTTAAAAGGTTATATACATGGACTTGGACATTGAGGATAGCTTGGGATAGTTGGTTTTCCCTCTACAACCGGCTTTACATGTTCTTAGGTGTATACCTTATTTTTATCCACCTTATATGGTGAGGAACAATTGTACAATGAATTTTTTAAAGTGTGTAATAGTTTTGTTTCCGCTGTTATTCATTATCATGCTCTGTAATATGTACCATTTGAGAAATGAATGAAATTCCTCCTTTCCTTCTTACCTTTTGGTATGTTTGGGATTGGATTGACTTATTCTTCAATTCAGTGAGGAGTGGATCCCCTATCGGGTCTCACTCTTTACAAAGCTTTAGTAATGAATCTATGAGAAAGTTGATTAGATGTATAGTGTGTCCTAGATTCGTCCTTGTACTCTCAGGTCTGGGCAGGAAAAGTTTGTATATGATGTTTCAAACGAATTAGAATTTTGTTGGCATGTTAATGCTTGTTTGTGTGGTATATACGCATGTTGTTATCCTGTGTATATATGTTGTGGCTAAGGTGATAAAATAATTTGTATCAAATTCTTGTCATAGTATGGATAAAAGAAAGATGTTGGGCTCTTATGTACATGTTTTTGGGCAGGTGCTGATGTTGAAATCAGTTTTAATTTACCCATATTTTTGGGTATGTGGTAATTGGTGATTGATTGTGCTTTATGTTTTGAGTAATCTCGTTTAGTGTAACGGGTTCTCACAAGTTGGTATCATTGCTTTAGGTTCCCTGAGTCTATAGGGACACTAGGACTTAAGGCTAGGATGATGTATAAGTGAGGAACGTGACACAAAAATATGGTGCATACTACCTAATCTCAGTATTTGGGTGCCCTGGCCAGGTATTCAATTATTGAAAAAAAGGTAAGTATGAAACTCTTAGATTGTTATCTTTCTGATTACTCTGATCAAGTAGTCATTTTGAGACAATCTAAAGAGCATAACAAATAAGAAATCATGGTGTGAATATCTCAATCCTACCTTAAAGAAGATGAGAATTGCATCATAATCTATCAAAACTTGAATGTTTGGTAGCTAAAGAGAAAGACACAACACCATGAAATCTAAATCCGAATACAAATAAGCAAAAGAGGAGTTCTTGAAGATGTGATTCAAGAAGATAATAAAGTAAAAGATAGATAAGTGTATGCTTATAAAGTGATTCAAGGTATGAAATCCACATAAGATGGAGAGAACTCCAACGATAAGTATAAAATGAGAAGATAAATGAGAACAATGACAAAGGAATAAGGTGGAACCTGAGTTAATCTCAGACCAACCTATGTGTGTAAGAAAGTGTTAATGTAAAATAACCATGGCGTTTGAAAGAAATTAAGGCAGATGATCCATGTTTAATGAATAAAATGTGGAATATGATGATTTACCTATTGATAAGTGGCTGAAAAACATAATAAAATAAGAGAACATACCCAAGTGCGATAAATAGTCACTAAGGAAGGGGTAATGAGATATGTTAATCATGAATATTCTTATGCTAATGGCAAGGAACCTAAAATGAAAAAGGTAAAATGATACATAATAAGTTGTAACCTGCATAATGAAAATAGGATTGGTTACTTTTTGCTAAGTGACCCTTGAACAATGTTGCTATGATATGGGAAGAGTGTTTCCCTTTGTGTCTTTCTTTTCCAGGACACGACTTTCAAGTGGATCATTGCCACTTGGTATGTGTAGATTCGTTTTAAACACGAGGGAGGATAGCTTATTATAGCATAAGGTTGTTTGGACTATGGTTCCAAGATCATAAAGTTTGTCATGATTTTGCTTTTGAGCCTTCCAATAATTAGAAAGTCTCTTCTTATATTTCTTGATATTTTTTATGTTGATAAAAGTGGATGAGATAATGATGTGAGTTCCTTATAGAACATGAGGTGGATACCAAGGTAAGGAATCCTAGTATCCAAGATGTATCAATAGTATGAGAAATATGTAAACATTAGAGATGTTTACTAAACGAACATTCCAAGTATTTCTCTCTTGTAGTGAGAGAGAGAGAGAGTTGATGATGATCCTATAAATGTTGTTTGGAAGGAAAAACAAAAGTGACTATAATGTTGTGTATGGTCTAGTGATAGCTGGGCAAGACCACTATCAAGGATGGATGGTTTGTTGATACAATAGATATAATTTCAGGATGATAGCTTGAATTTAAAGTTGAAAGTTACTATCAGATTTGTATAGGTGGCACAACAAGTTTCTATGTTCCATATTTGCGAATGCCTTCTTAGGTGGGTTTTTTTTTGCTGACCCAAGATGAGATATGTAGGGATGATGTGACATCACCATGATATGAAAGTAACCATGTGAAGGTAATAGGATGAGGTGCAAAGGAAGTACCCATCTTTGTTTACCTTGGATTTTGGGGGTGAAATCCCTATTAGGGGTTTATAGTTGTAAGGTCCCTAAACTTACTTAATGAGTTGAATAAGCTTAATTATCATAATTGAATTCTTATAACCCTAATCTAACCTTGTGATATGCTTGAAATCATAAGACAAGCTTAAGTTTCAAATTTGGTCCAATTTGGACACTGTTTGAGCAAGTTATGCAATTTTATGCACATTTTGGACTTTTCTACAATTTACCCAGTTGAGAGATTTTCTTTGCAATTTATCAATTGTATTATGTTCCTTGGATATTCTATCATCATTCCTGAGCTTGTTGATCCATGGGGCACCTATTTAATTATTATGACCCACATCAAGGTTAGTTAGTAAGTACCTTGATTAGTGCTAAGTACCTTGTTAAACATCATGGTTAATCAAGATAAGCTAATATGTGAATCATTAGTCAAGATTAATTCATTTGATATTATTAATGTTAACTACAGTGTTGATCATTAAGTTAATTACCTAAGATGATTAACCTAGCTAAGATGGTTTAGTTGTTGTGATTTTATGCCTTGAGAAGGTAGAGAATCTCGTGCTCGAAATTTTTCAAAAGAAATCACCTCAATCGGACACTCGAGGCGAGAGTTACATCATTTTCTATAACCTTGGGTTTATGATGCAATTTCTCCATTTATTGGCCTTTTATTTCCCGTTTTCCCTTCATCCCTCGTCTTCCTTCCCGATTCATCAGGTTGAGCGGTGCCCCTTTGCAGAGGTCGACCGGCCTATAGTGAGGAGGAGTGGGCGACCGATTCTTGCTCCCTAGCCCCGATTCCACGGTCCCATCCTCCTCTCCTCCTTCCTCTTCTTCCTCCACTCTTTCCTCCTCCATTGCTCTGCCCCAGCAGGCCCCCAACCTGCAGAACGGTGCCCCGCCCAGCAGCAGCTTGGGCAGCTGCGCGACGCCGGCTAGGGCCCCTTGGGCGCATGAAATCGCAAGGAAGAAGAAGCTCTGAGCTCGACCAAGAGAGTGGAGAAGGAATCTACAGCTCCCAGCTGCATTTTGGCACCCAATCATGGCGCCCAAGCAGCTAGGGCGGTGCTCCAGCTTGTCCGTGCAGTAGCAGATGCAACCGCAGCCTTGTGCCACCTTGAGCGCGAGGAAGCACCGTGGAATGATGCCATTAGGTTCATCTTGGAGGTCTTTGCTCGAATCCACAGCTATAGCAACGAACGACGCCCCAAAACAAGGGACTAAGTGTTGTGCAAGTTTGAAACCAGGGCTATCCCAAGGTAGAAGAAGACCATGCTGATGCCCGAAAACTGGCCTCAAACACGTTTCAGTCGTATTCGGATGTCTCGAATCCTTGTGAGTAGAATCTCACTTCCAAACGCAAGTGTAACTCAAATAATCAGACGATTCAGTTGAAATCGGTGTTATTCACAGATGTCAGTATTTACCTAGGAGTCGGGCAGTGCCAACGTCGCTTAATTTCTAAATTTGCATGAATTTTTTAGTTACGCTTGCATGACGCTAGATAGTTGTTTGATGAGTGTGATTTAGATTAGTGAAATTTACACGATTGATTGAAACCTAAATTGCTTAGTTAAATGTTGAAAACAGTAGCACACGACCGATAACGACATAGTTTGGGGTAAACCCATGCTGTACATTTTTAGTAATTTAATAGATGCTCGATTTAAAAAAAATGACGATGACATAAAATGTTAATAGAAACCTAGTTGCACGCTCCCTATTATATTTAATGTGTGTGGTTCAGTCTTAACACGAATGGGCACATTTCTCAAGGTTATTATTAGAAATTCCCAATAATTAATATTAAATCGTGCCATGATAAGTAATCAACCCTTAATTGGGTTAAGTGATGCACAACTCAGGATTAGGGTTGATGTGCACGTTTTTCTAGAAATTTTAGATAATTTACAAGTTCTACTTATGATTTCTCATATGTGGAGTAATCAAACCTTATCAATATATTAATATGTTTAATTGTATGATTTCAGTATGTATGTGCCAAGTTGACAAGTATTCTATTTATTTTAATCTACCGGCAAGTATAGTGTGTGGATTATTTAGTATTTTTCATTGGTTTGAATAAACTGCTCTGTCAAATTTAGAATGATATTCATGTCGTGTTGTAAAGTTCAAGTAAATAGACATGGTACCATAGAGATACCAGAATCGAGTATAAATAAGAGAAATGTACAATCCAGTAAGAGTCTTCCAAGATTAGTAAAATAATAGATTTAAGGGCCCTGACACCGTGGAATCCCTATGAGAGGTATGCGCCTTAGGGATGAAACGACCTACCCTGGCGGTGCATCCAGTATACGGGGGTCGGAACGCACCCACAGAGTGTGCGGGGAGATGAAGCCCTTGAGGAAGTCTCCTAAGAGAAGATAGGTTACCCAACATGAACCGGAGATCCCGGTGGTAACCCAGAGGTACCCATAGAGCATACCAAGATGAGGCCCACAGAGCATCTCAGACTCTCTGCCTGTGTGCTCAGGTTAGAGGAGGAGTCCAGTTTACGGCACCATAGGAGTGTTGAGGCCAGAGAGCCAGTTTTCCTGTTGCAGACCAGGAGAGTAGTTAGACTTAGCTATCCCGGGGTGTCAGCTAGGTCTTGTACGGTGGGATCGTAGTTCGCTATGAGTCTTCATATGAAGATTACACTACATATGATCAGGGCATAACATAAAATATGTTCATATAAGTTCACATGGTTTCTTATAAGTTAAAGAGTTAAGAAAGATTTGAGTTAGTTTCACAGCAGTTGTCCTTTAAATGAAATTTTAGTATTCTCTATTATTTAATCGTATCTATAGTTTTGCAGCACTTGTCATCTTAATAAAATGTTGACATCTCTTGTCGTTTAAATTATATTGCTTAGATCTTCTCAGTATAGTATTATCTAGTATTTTATTCCAATTAATAAACATAAATGAGTTATCTGCAACGGTTGGGTGAAATTCTATTCACTGAGCCAGTAGCTCACCAACTGTTACAACCCCAAATTTTGGGTTCATTTGGTGAGAAATATAATTTCTCACATCAAAGATATTTGAACAAATAATGATATAGTGGATTTTGTTTACAATAGCCTTGATGATTGTGTTGTGGGCTTTATTGGCTATTGGGCCCGATAACAAGAAATTCAATTAATAGATGAATAATTGAATTTGTGAGAAAAGAAAGATGTGGAAACCTCTAGAAGGAAAAAGAGTATAATCCAAAGTTAGATTTCGTACCTATTGGGTTCCTTGGGTCCCAAGGAGTCCAAAATTGCAAAGATAAAGTAATAAGAAAAGAAAAGATCTATTAGATATTTCTTTATTAGGAAAGGAATTGAAAACAATGGTAAATTGTGGAAAATGAATGGAAGGAGGTATAATTGAGTTATATTTGATGGATGTTCGTATCCATAAATTTTCTAGTGTTAAAAGAAATTCCAATAAGTAAAATAATAAAAGAGATAAAGAGAAATCCCCGAAAAGAGATATTTTGATAAGAAATGAATGAGAAGAAAGAGAAAATAGATAAAAATAAGTGAGAGGCTAAGGAATATTCCCAACATGGAATTCTGAGCCATTAGGGTTCCTTGAGGTTCAAGGAATTCAAAATAATAATTTAATGGCAAAAGAAAGAGGAAATATCAATTAAATAAGTCTTATTAAAGAATAACTTGTTTTGAAGAAAAAACCTTTTTCCTTCAGAATTTGGGACTCATTTTTGACATGCGCATAAATAAAGTCAAGAGGAAGTTTCCCTTAAAATTTGGTTGCAAAATGATGCACGGATTCCAAGTTATGCAATTTAGAAATTATCCTAAAGTATGGACATTAATTGCATAGTAAATATGTGTCACGTTTTATTTTGGGGATAAAATCCCGATTTTTGATTCCGCGCGCGCATTCACGATCGTAGGATTTGTGATCCACGGCCTGGGATGAATCCCAGTCTCACGAGGACATGGAGTAGCAGACTCCAGGCTGTGGATTTTTGGATTCAAGATTTTTGCAAGATAGAAGCCATCTTTGATTAGGTGAAGGAGTCCATCCCCTTCAGGAACTTGTTCCGAACCCAACCACCCCAAGTTTGGTGGGGTTTCGTCGTGAAAGGGGAAAGTCCCCAATTCACCAGGGACATGATGGCCACCCTATATATAGGGTAGTGCGCACCATCATGCGAGCAAAACTATCATTTACTCTCTCATAATCGCGGCGCGGAGACGATCGACATGGTGCCATCAATTCAAGGAATCAACCCGATGAAGGGCCATGTCGAGGAGTAGATAACGCCGGAGGAGAACAACACTTGGTTGGCGATGAAGGGGCGACCAGAAGAAGAATTGGATCAGGGGTTGAATTCATGGGAGGAAGACGCAACTTCCCGACCTCCTAGCTCGCCCGCCGGTGGATGGGATCTCTGAGTCAACCTTTGGAAAGGTTGACCGTCTGCTCGCAGGAAGCGAAGGACGGAGGTTGAAGACGGATCTTGGCATTTTACCAAGATACCCCAACACCGCTTCAGTATAGGTAAGGGCAGAGATGTCTTTTGCCCCCTTCAATCATGAGTTAGGCGGGTTTCCCTGGGCCATTGGATTTCGCATGGTCTTCTGGACCACGAATCGGATGGTCAGTTTTTTTTCTAAAAATAACTGATAATCTAGAAAAATGAATTAGTTTGCAAAAATCATAACTTCTGCTAGGAAGCTCGGATGAACAAAGTTAAAATATGAAAGTTTCTTAGAAAAATAAGAGGAACACATTAAAATTGGGTTGAGAACCTAGATCTGTTCATTTTTGCAAAAGTGTCTTAATCTAATCAAAAGTTCTTATGTGTTAGATTAATAAATCCTAATTGAACATATTGGTTACGTTCATATTGTTTAGTTGATGAAATTGAGTAATTACAACATGTCAAATAGATAATGACGAACTGGAACTGGATCTAGATGTTTCATGCATGTTTTAGGGTTTTATTCTAAATAAGAATGATTAAACACTTAGAAACCCTAATTATGTTTAGAAATTGGGTTTAATGTCGTAATTATGTTATTTTGGGGATATGATAACCTATGGAAAATAATAAGATGATATCATGCCTATTTTAAGGTTTTGAACGCATGAAGATGCATAATAGCTTAGAAACCATGACTTAAGGTTAATGGTTGTTCATGAGATACAATTTGAAGTCCTTTGTATAAAACTGATGTTAGGTTAACCTCGGTTTAGTAAATGTTAAAAAGGCTTAAATGTGAATATGTGAGTAATTAGGGTTTTGCGATTAGAACTGCTGTTCTAGGGTATAAAATGAGGAAAGTTGTAAAAAGATCAAAAAGGACCCTAATAAAACCCTAATGTGATCTAGAAAGCCTAAGGTGGAATCCAAGTCTAGCTTTAGAATGTTTTGGATAAACTATAACACTTGGATCGCATGCATTAATTTCAGGATATTGTTGATTGCTTGTTGATTTATTCTTTATCCTTATTGCTTGGACAATCAAGTTGCTCTGGATCAGGTATGTGGTTAATTATGAATAACCGCCTTAGTTTCCCGTGGATTTTCCGGATGGTTAATCGCATTGAATGCAAATGATCTGTTGGATGTTCATACTTGCAAATCATAAAGTCACTATGATTATCACATTAAAAATAAGAGTATGTATTCCCACACCTACATGCCACCCTGATGGATGGTGCCAAAGGTCAGGCCCAGATGGGTAGACCAATGGACACCTTGAGTGGTGACCCCAGGCACCAAGAAGGTGGCCTATGATATTGCATGACTAGTGGGCACCATGAGTGGTGACCCCCAGGAACCAAGCTCGGTATTGAGAAGGTGGCCTTAAGTCATTGGCAAAGGGCACCCTAAGGTGGGTATGCCAGGGTTAGGGCAAAAGCGGTGGAGAATGTCATACTGAAAAGTGTAAATTGGCTTTTTAATTAATTTGATTATGAATATTAAATTGTTAGCCATATTTGCAAGATTTTGATTGTTCCCACATACCAGTATATTTCGATATATTGACCGACATTGTGTTTGTCGGCGTTTTAGGAACAACAATTGAAAGAAGAAACAGTAAAGTGTCACATTGTGGAAATGAGAAATAAAGTGCAAGGAGGATTAGATAGAGTAAATCAAGATCTGGATAGATAGATTTCCAAAGTTTTCAAAGGTAAGTAAAGTTTTTATTTTATACCAAATTCCAGTTAGTTAGTAGAATTTCCTAATTATTATTGATTATTTGTCGAACCTTTGATCCTGTTAATTGAGTAACGACTCTAACCTTCGAGTCTCCCTTAATTGGGGGTTACCGGGAGACTGGGTCATTACAATTGGTATCAGAGCATAGGTTCCTCAAGTAGTCTTTAATAATTATTATATTTTACAAATTCTGTAGAAACCAAGGGAGTTATTAGAGGATTGTCTGAAAGACTGAGGTGTCTAGAAAAGGATCACGTCCGGGGGCTGGCAATATTTTTCTCCGCACCGCTGCTCGAAATACGAGGACTCCCAGATTGTGTGACTTCCTGGCCGATGTCTTAGGGTATGACTCGAAATAAGATACCTTTAGGACTCTCTCATCTTGTTCATCCCTTCTCAACTCAAATTCTATTAAGGACCTTAAGGATTAGGGTTTTCTCTCTTCTCCTCACCCTCTTGAGGTATGGGTAAAGTTAATAAGGTCTAAGGAATCCTCCACCAAATTAATGGAAAGCATGTAAATAAGATGTCATGGACATAAGCTTAATAGATTAAGCACAAACTAAAGAATAGATACATGCTTAGGTCGTATGATACAAGTTGTAATCACCCTCAGGAGAGGCATGAGGATAGATCTCTTGTTAGGAGGATGGGTAGAGAGGGTTAGTCTGGGAGGTAGAGACCTCCATTAATGGTAGAGACCTAGCACATCCTTTGAGGATGATGGTAACCCTAACCCTAAGTGGAGGTTAGAGAGAGAGATGACATGATGAGTTAGATGTCATGGTTGACCGAGTGTTTGGTTGGACATGCCTTTGGGATGCCATAAAAGGGTAGATGACATAGTACCTTTGGCGACCAACCCTGGAGAGGGTCGTGCATGCTAGAGAGAAGGATAGATCCTTCATGGATGAGGTTAGAAGAGAACCTATAGTTACCCTATGAGCTTAGGCAAGTAGGGTATAGCTTGATGAAACCCTGGTTAAGGGATCATGGAATTAGCATAAAGGGCTATGAATGATTTTGAGCAAACCTAAGTTCGATCATATGCTTCACCCATGTGAAGGTATGCTAGTAAAGCTCGATCCTTCATGGAGAAAGGACATCTGGTAGTAAGGTTGGATATAGAGTTAGTTCTAGAAAGGAAAGCAGGACTCAAGCAAGAAGGTTGGAAGCTTAGGTTCCGAGACTTAGGAACAGTGGATAGTAGAGGATGATGTGACCTAAGTGGATGATAGTGGTTGCCCTATGAATGCTGATGATATCTTGGTTGCCTTTAGAGGAACCAAACCTTAGAGGGAGGATGATGCTTCTGATACCTAGGGTATAAGTGATTACCTACTGGATGAGATGAAGAGTGTTTTAGACCCTGGGGGTTTAAGTAACCGGTTGTGAGGCTTTATACCTAGATGGTTGTCCTTGAAGAGGACTCAAATCTGAGGTATTGCTCATATAAAAGGATCATGGGAGTACATGACATACCTAGGACATGTTTGATTCATGGTTAAGAGTTTGAGCATGCAGTTGGATATCCAGAGGAGAACCTAGGGTCCCTAGGCCTAAGAGGGGAAGTAGTGTATCCGATGCTCCTGATGAGATTTGAGTCTCTATAGTTTTGGGCATGGTACTCCTCATGTGTAGAGGTAAAGGAAACCCCTTAAGTTAAGGGTATGTTTGATGGACCCTTCACGCCTAAGTTGATCTAATGTTGAGGAAAGAGAACAAGTATGACCTAGCATGGTTTAATAGGTGGTCTACTTGTGCCCTAGTAGCAGCCGGGTTAAGCATGCTCATGTGAATATAAACCCTAAGGATGTTTGGGACCTTGTTGTCAAGAGTTGTAGTTTCCTCCCATCCTGGGAGAGGGAGGGACCCTTTGGTAGGGTGTATACTAGTTTTGCTAGTTTTGAGGTAACCTAAAGAAGTCCATTAGGATCTTGAGAAGCTAAGTGTAAAGTACATGGAATGAGAATGAACCTGTAGGCCCATAGATAACCATCTCTAAGGGCATGTGGATGTGTTACCATGGAGGTAACCGGTATGGGGCCTGACCAAGGTAGGCAGGTTGCCTTGACCCCTATGAAGGGATGAAAGTCAGTTGAGAATGCGGAGAGAGATGATGAATGCTTGGGTAAGGTTCTAAGTTGAACATGTACTATAAGAGAATCCTAAGTCTGTCCTAGGGTCAGGAAGGGATAAGACCGATGGAAGAAGGAGTTGCCTAATTCCCTAGATGCACATGACCATAGGGTCGGGAGGTAACAACTATCATTGTCTGAGGGCCATGGGTTAGGAGATTGATCACCTTCATGAACTCATGGGACCCAAAGGGTAGATGAGTAGGGCACTCTCTGGATGCATAAGGGAAAAGGGATGATCCCAAAAAGTGCCGGCACCCTACAGACCTAGAGGAGATGACCAAGGATTGTGTGGTGACCTAAGTAGGTTCGAGACCAGTTTTCCATGAAACTAACTTTGATGTCAAGATGACTGAGAAGTAGAGACATAAGTTGCACGTTTCAACTTAGTTTTAAAGGTGTACTGGCAAGGTGGGATGTACCATCTCTACTCCTGGAATGGGAAGAACTCTGTATTTGGACGGCCGCCAAATGCTTATTTCTTCTTGTTATGGGAGTGAGACATAGGACAATACGCATGCCATACACCAAGGATAAAGATGATGTAAGTTGGAACATTGCTACAAGGTATGAGGATAGAGATGATAACATACCTTTGTGGAAGGAATAATACATGGATGGTTTACAAACACTAAGAGAGATAAGGTAGTCATCTTATAAGGATGTTTTTAGCATGAGCTATGTGGATTTTGCAAGTGATACAAGGTTGAGTTGATCACCATTAGTATGAGCTCAGAGTTTCTTGATGAAGACAAACTTTGAGTTTGAGATGATAAGTATAATTCTTAGAGGTGTATGTCTTTGCCATTACCTAACACCTAAGGATAAGAAGTGGTAATGAATGCTCTGGTTGAGATATAGCTGCCTAGTTTAGTTGGAAGCTAGAAGAAGTTGAGGTTGTTCGACTAACCCTATGTTTGGAAAGAGGATGTGTTTTGCCTAACACACAAATGAAACAAGATATGTTGAACAAGTTAATGGTTGTCTGGTTAGCCAGTTTAGTCCTTGATATAGTAAAAGGATGGTGATAGAACCTCATATACACTTATTTGGATAGGAAGGTAATAAAACCCTTTTGAGAGTGGTTTAGGGTTTTCGAGGTATCAATGTAACATCCCTGACCTGGGTTATGAACTAACCCTAGGTGTTTTGCCTAAATATGTAATTAAATCCTTATGATTAACTTTGGGCATGTAATTAAGTCCCTCAGAAACATATATTTCAATTTTGCACCTTTATATATATAGTTGTAGCATTGTTTTGTAATACATGGATCTATGTGCAAATTACCCAGTTAAGGGATTAACTTGCAAATTGCACATGTTGAGATGTTCCTCTGATGTTGAGACATCATGAGGATGTTTATGATGAAGTTTGAGGGATTTCCCAAGCTTGAGCACCAAGGTGAAGCTGTGGAAGCAACCCCTGTACTTGAAAACCCTAAATTGGTGTAAAGTGCAATTTACCCAATTTGAGGGGTGCAACTTGTAAAATACATCATATAAAATATCTTTTATAACTTTTGTCATCATTTAGAGTAGAAATGATGAAGAGGACACTTCATTTGAATAATCATATAATAAAGAACACCTTTGTGATTGAATAATCAAGGTGTATGTATAATAGCCCTTTTATGTGTATGCTTTAGTGATGGGTTGATCCTCTTTTCCTTAAATTCTTGACCTTAGAAGGAGTTTGTCTTTAGAAATAAGGGGTAGGGACGAGCAAAGAAGAAAGGAAGGACTTAGATGAGAAATGGGATAAAGTAGAAGCTTTATGGAGAAATTTCACCCAATATATATATATATATATATATATATATATATATATATATATATATATATATATATATATATATATCACTTCCTTTGCAAGCAAAGGAACGTTTCTTTCATTCCCTCACCTATCCCCCTTGCTCAAACTGACTAAGGCAGAGCTCTGGAGCATAGGAGAACGACCATGTAGTTCAAGGTAAGTTTTGATCATCCCTTTTGCTTGAATTCATGGAGGAAACTCGATTTCAAGGTTGAATTCATGGCTAGCTCACCTAGCTTTATCTTTCTAGCCATTCCTTTCCAACTTTTCCTTGGAGAATTCACCTTAGCCGACCTGTGGAGCTCAAAGACGCCATTAAAGACCTGAAGCTTGGAAGCTTGGAGCTCAAGGAACAACCTTTAGGCGGGTTTTATAACTCTAAACCTTATGCTTTGATTATACATCTTTTTCTATGCATATAGTTGCTAGTTCTTCTTCTTCCCTATCTTCCCTTGCATCCTTGCAAGCAAAATCGTGAAGAACTGCTACTGTTCTTGAGGTAGAAGATAAGGGCGTTAATTCCTATGCTTATCTACGGATTTCCACTTTACTAAACGGTCCTAACCAATTGCCCATGCGGTTTGCACAACCGTTTGGAGGGCAAACGGTTTCAGGGTCGCATGGAGGCAAACGGTCTTCAAGACCGTTTGGTCTAGTTGACCAAGCAACGACCATATGAGAATCCTGTTCCTAATTATGTAGGATGATCACCCACAAAAATTGATGGGTTAACTCCAAAGGAATCGTGAGATATAAGCAAATCAATTAGCAAATCCAATTGAATTAAGTTCTGATTTTCAATCTATTTAATTTGTCCTTTCTGGGCAAACGGTCTCAAGACCGTTTAAGATGGTTGACAAAGCGTTGACCGTTTGGGATTACTGTTCATAATGATGTTGATTAATGACTCACCAAATTTGATGGATTAATTCCAAACGAGTTATGAGTGGAAGGTTGATTAATAGGGAAAATCCTAATTGAAATCAGTGCTGAATTTCCAATGAGTTAATTAGTGATTTTGGGTTGATTAGCCCAAATGGTCTCAAGACCGTTTGGGGAATCATCCAAACGGTCTCAAGACCGTTTGGGGGATCACCCAAGACCGTTTAGAGATCTGGGGTCAAGTATAGTTGACCAATTGAAGGTCCAAAGGTACCAAATCATATTGCAATTAAGTATTGATGTGATGATTAACTCAATAGATCAAACCTTGATGAATATTCACTAGAGTCCAAAGGATGGATGGGAAAACGGTCTCAAGACCATTTGGAACTCATCCAAACGGTCTCAAGACCGTTTGGTGTCAACCCAAGACCGTTTGGAGGTCTAGGGTTAAGGTAATTTGATCAATTGAGGGTCCAATTATAGTGGGTTATTGAAATAATCAAATTGCTGATTTGTGACTTAATTAAGGTTCAACCCCTATCAAATCAACTTATATTTTGATGAATTCTTGGGAAAACGGTCTCAAGACCGTTTGGAGGTCATCCAAACGATCTCAAGACCGTTTGGGCCAAGTTTGGGCCCAATTGGAGGTCAATTGATAGGTTCAACCTTGAATTGATTCACATTGTTGAAAATTGATGACCATCCGATTTGAAACTCTAATTGAGATGGACTTAACCCTAATTGGCTTTCAATTGAGAGTTAATTTGGTGTCCAATTGATTGAGGCTCATCCTAATTGACTCAATTTATAAATGGTTAACATGGCTTTGGCCAATTGAGGGCTTCAACATACTTAATCATAAACATTTGCAACTTTTGAACCATGTTGGAGGTCCAAACGGTTTGAGCCCATTTGGACCAAACGGTCTCAAGACCGTTTAAGTCCAAACGGTCTCAAGACCGTTTGGGTCCAAACGGTCTCAAAACCGTATGGGCTCAAACGATCTCAAGGTCGTTTGGACCAATCGATCTCAAGACAAGTTGATCAAACTGTTTCAAACCGCATAAGCTCAAACGGTTTGGAAAGTCAACCTTTCCAAACGGTCAACGCACCCAAACGGTCTGGGAAAATGACCTTGAGGTCATGCGGTCTTGGAGTCAAACCTAAACGGTCAACACACCCAAATAGTTTCAAACCGTTTGGTGGTTGAAGGTTGAAACCGTTTGGAGGTTTTCAAGGTTATTTATACATAATCACTTGAAGTTGTAATTGGTTCAATGGTGATCTAATCTAAACCCTAATGGTAGCTTAGAACATTAAGGGACTAAGTGATTAATGAATTGACCCATGATGGTGATCATGATGTAAATTACCAAAGTACCCTTGAGGGGTTTAATTGAGTAATACCTGTTTCTAATAAAACCCTAATCACATGTTAATGATGTTTTGGCTTATGCTAGTCAATGAGGACTTAAACCAACCTGATCTAGAGTGGTGTTATCACCATCTACTAGTAAGAGGAGAGAGAAAGTATCATAAGAGAGAGAAAGTACCCCTTTTATAGTGGAAACTTAAGTAAAGTACCTTCAATACACATGAATGTGCATGATTAGGGTATGATCCACCTATGTGAGATCAGGGAAACCCTAATTATGATGTTTAGTGAATTTTAATCTTATCTAGGAGCTTTAATGATGATGTTTCTCATACATGATGATGATATGAGTTCAATTCGCCATGAGGTGAATAGTAAACCCTAATTCTAGGGTGAGGACATGTATTGTGAATAGTAAACCCTGATTGATGAATATTGGGGAAATTGACTCTTCTAAGAGTTTGAAAGTGTAACTTCTAGAATGAATTGTTTAATGTTATCAGTTGAATTAACCATGCAGGTTGTCATGAGATGATGATCATATCCAGGTATGGATTATGAAACTATATTCATTGAAAGCATGCTTTAGCTTTATGAATAGTAATATATCTTGATGCATTGTCAATGGCAACTTATGGATTAAAATGGGCTGTGAGAGCCATAATTACCATCAAGGTCATGCTTTAGAGATGACTTGTGATGAATGTATTGAGATATGATGATTGATGAGAGTTAGGCTTGTTACATTTAGTATTCTCATTTCATAGCTGTTATGCTAATGTTATTGTTTGAAGAACAATGTATGATGTTAAAAGAATACTGAATGTACCTAACTAATCAAGTGTAATGTAGAGCCCTGATCATAGATCCATCATTGTCAGAGATCAAATGATGGTGAAACAGGTTTTCCTAAGGGAACTCCTGGATCACATAGTTTTGAGTATGTGGGGTATATGGATGTGTAGAACCTTACATCCTAGTGTAGGTGTTTGATGTAGATGTGTAATCCATCAATCCTTCACTACAATCCTATACCATATCAGTGGATGGTAAACATGAAACCTCCTGATGACGAAGAAAGCACAGATATCCGTATCAGTGGAAGATAAACATGAAATCTCCTGATGACGAAGAGAGTATAGAACGCCACTGTAACTCTAAAATAGCGAAGGACCAGATTACCCTGGTAAGCTATTATAGTAGAAGCACGAGATGTCCTACAAGTAATCCTCTTACTGACTGAGGAAGGTGAAGGTCATGAGAATCCGGCTCTTTCGATGACCTAGTATGATACCAAGGCACTTAGCAGTGATTGGTTGGGGGATGAGTGGTAAACCTCATCTCCACAGGGCATAAAAGTAATGTTTGAAAAACATAATCCACAGCGTAGCACACCTGTTAGAGATAACTATGAGTTGATTGATTGATGTTACACTGTATAGTGCAAATGTCTTCATATTTCATAACTGTTGAACTCATGCTTACTATTATATCTGATGATTGAATACTGTGAAGCTTTTACTGTTTAAGTTATTCTTTGAGGTGCTATAATAAAGCTTCTGGCGGAGAGTTATAACTCTCGCTGGGACAATTATGTAAAATTGTCTCACCCCGTATACTTCAAATTTTTTAGGTGGACGTCGAGGACGGAGGAACAGGTCTACAGGTGACCAGTCCCAGCAGAAGCAGCACCAGGGGCAACAGTAAAATCTCAGGTGGAGATTTAGCCTGCCATGTGGTGTAGTTAGAGTCAGTCCTATGTGTCCTCTGTACTCTCAGGTCTTGGAGTCTTTTGGTCTGAGATTTTGGTTATGAGTTCTTGAGATTTTGTATCATGTTGTATATAATTACTCAAGAAGTAATTATCTGAGATGTAAACAGTTTATCTCCTTTATGAAGGAAGTTTTATGGTTTCAATGCTTTATCTCAAAAAGTTTTAATTTCCGCTGATTTTTGGTATTCCGCTGCTAATCGAATCGCTTCCGCTACGTTTAAATTGTGTTTATACCGTGGTTTGGAGATCAGAGCCCACAATCAAGCTTGAGGAATCATAACAATATAGGAGGACATGATATACCTTGGTACTACAAAGATAGTAAGTGATGGTAGCATTCTGGATGTTTAAAACAAAGTTGCATGTAGCATGTGGCCATGCAAGCCAGGAGGTGAAGGACGAACACCATTAACCCACTGCATGGATATAAAGTATAAAGAGTTCCCGAGAGGGAATGGGAGTTCATCATTATGGATGTTTTGAGTTTCTCCTAGACCAAGAAGGTCAAGATACAATATGGGTTATGGTAGATCACCTTACCTAGATGACATGAGAAAGGAAGAGTTCTGTCAAGGGACAGATCTGGTTGAACTACATATGAAAATAGATGGTTCAACTACACCATGATGCGAATTCAAAAGTTCTTGATGTGACCTAAAGGTTCACTTCCATGAGGTGGAAGTAGATAAATGAAGAGCTCAGTATTTGTACAGTTTATCACCCCATACTAATGGACAATATGATCCGGACTAGAGGGTCTGATGAGAGCATGTGTGCTCATTTAGGGTGATACATAGAGACAATTCTTAAGATGTGATGTTACCCACCATAGCCTTTATCGGGATGCAAGAAGTTCTATAGGGAGGTTGTGTCGGTCGCCACTTCATTATGATGATGTTGGTAAAGGAGGCCTCGTGAAAGTCAGAAAAGAACCACAAGTGTGTGCAGATGAAGTCGCTTTGATCGTGCAATGGCTGAGAAAGAGAGCCCAGTGGTGACATGAGTCATGAGCTAATGCAAAGCCGATTGATATGCAGTTCACTGTGGGAGAATATGTGATGTGAAAATCGACCCCTCTAAGCTACAACTGAGAAAGCTGAGTCCCCGATATATGGGTCCATTAGAGATGGATTGGTGGAGATGGTTGTGTTTAACCTTACCCCTCATGATAAAATGATGTGTTGCATGAGTCCAATCTAAAGCACTATGTGAGGTACCCAAGCCATGTGCTGAGCCCTGAACCTATTCAGCTTTTGAGGCTGGAATGTCCTGAGTCACCTATGAGGGTACGATATACCAAGGTAAGAAAGAACTCAGATGGAAGAAAATGAGATGATGAAAGTTCTTGGGAAGCACCACGGAAAGGGTGGAGCCACATAAGAGCCATGATGGACACATGAAAGGCTTATCATGTTTGTTTGTTTGCTTGATAGAATTTTGAGGGCAAAATTCTCATAAGAGGGGAAGGATGTTACAACCCCAAATTTTGGGTTCATTTGGCGAGAAATATAATTTCTCACATTAAAGATATTTGAACAAATAATGATACAGTGGATTTTGTTTACAATAGCCTTGATGATTGTGTTGTGGGCTTTATTGACTATTGGGCCCGAT
The DNA here is from genome assembly GCA_963693085.1 of Alisma plantago-aquatica. Taxonomy (NCBI): domain Eukaryota; kingdom Viridiplantae; phylum Streptophyta; class Magnoliopsida; order Alismatales; family Alismataceae; genus Alisma; species Alisma plantago-aquatica. The sequence goes on along the minus strand of OY856412.1, from coordinate 939,738,478 downwards.
AACAAGAAATTCAATTAATAGATGAATAATTGAATTAGTGAGAAAAGAAAGATGTGGAAACGTCTAGAAGGAAAAAGAGTATAATCCAAAGTTGGATTTCATACCTATTAGGTTCCTTGGGTCCCAAGGAGTCCAAAATTACAAAGATAAAGCAATAAGAAAAGAAAATATCTATTAGATATTTCTTTATTAGGAAAGGAATTGAAAACAATGGTAAATTGTGGAAAATGAATGGAAGGAGGTATAATTGAGTTATAGTTGATGGATGTTCATATCCATAAAGTTTCTAGTGTTAAAAGAAATTCCAATAAGGAAAATAATAAAAGAGATGAAGAGAAATCCCCGAAAAGAGATATTTTGATAAGAAATGAATGAGAAGAAAGAGAAAATAGATAAAAATAAGTGAGAGGCTAAGGAATATTCCCAACATGGAATTCTGAGCCATTAGGGTTCCTTGAGGTTCAAGGAATTCAAAATAATAATTTAATGGCAAAAGAAAGAGGAAATATCAATTAAATAAGTCGTATTAAAGAATAACTGGCTTTTGAAGAAAAAGCCTTTTTCCTTCAGAATTTGGGACTCATTTTTGACATGCGCATAAATAAAGACAAGAGGAAGTTTCCCTTAAAATTTGGTTGCAAAATGATGCACGGATTCCAAGTTATGCAATTTATAAATTATCCTAAAGTATGGACATTAATTGCATAGTAAATATGTGTCACGTTTTATTTTGGGGATAAAATCCCGATTTTTGATTTCGCGCGCGCATTCACGATCATAGGATTTGTGATCCACGGCCTGGGATGAATCCCAGTCTCGTGAGAACATGGAGTAGCAGACTCCAGGCTGCGGATTTTTGGATTCGATATTTTTGCAAGATAGAAGCCATCTTTGATTAGGTGAAGGAGTCCATCCCCTTCAGGAACTTGTTCCAAACCCAACCACCCCAAGTTTGGTGGGGTTTCATCGTGAAACGGGAAAGTCCCCAATTCACCAGGGACACGATGGCCACCCTATATATTGGGTAGTGCACACCATCATGTGAGCAAAACTATCATTTACTCTCTCATAATCGCGGCGCGGAGACGATCGACATGGTGCCATCAATTCAAGGAATCAACCTGATGAAGGGCCCTATCGAGGAGTAGATAACGCCGAAGGAGAACGGCGCTTGGTTGGTGATGAAGGGGCGACGAGAAGAAGAATTGGATTAGGGGTCGAATTCGTGGGAGGAAGACGCAGCTTCCCGACCTCCTAGCTCGCCCGCCGGTGGATGGGATATCCGAGTCAACCTTTGGGTTGACCGTCTGCTCGCAGGAAGCGAAGGACGGAGGTTGAAGACGGATCTTGGCGTTTTACCAAGACACCCGGACGCCGCTTCAGTATAGGTAAGGGAAACAATGTCTTTTGCCCCCTTCAATCGCGAGTTAGGCGGGTTTCCCTGGGCCATTGGATTTCGCATGGTCCTATGGACCACGAATTGGATGGTCAGTTTTTTTTCTTCTAAAAATAACTGATAATCTAGAAAAATGAATTAGTTTGCAAAAATCATAACTTCTGCTAGGAAACTCGGATGAACAAAGTTAAAATATGAAAGTTTCTTAGAAAAATACGAGGAACACATTAAAATTGGGCTGAGAACCTGGATCTGTTCATTTTTGCAAAAGTGTCTTAATCTAATGAAAAGTGCTTATGTGTTAGATTAAGAAACCCTAATTGAACATATTGGTTACGTTCATATTGTTTAGTTGATGAAATTGAGTAATTACAACATGTCAAATAGATAATGACGAACTTGAACTGGATCTAGATGTTTCTTGCATGTTTTAGGGTTTTATTCTAAATAAGAATGATTAAACACTTAGAAACCCTAATTATGTTTAGAAATTGGGTTTAATGTCGTAATTATGTTATTTTGGGGATATGATAACCTGTGGAGAATAATAAGATGATATCATGCCTATTTTAAGGTTTTGAACGCATGAAGATGCATAAAAGCTTAGAAACCATGACTTAAGGTTAATGGTTGTTCATGAGATATGATTTGAAGTCCTTTGTATAAAACTGATGTTAGGTTAACCTCAGTTTAGTAAATGTTAAAAAGGCTTAAATGTGAATATGTGAGTAATTAGGGTTTTGCGATTAGAACTGCTGTTCTAGGGTATAAAATGAGGAAAGTTGTAAAAAGATAAAAAAGGACCCTAATAAAACCCTAATGTGATCTAGAAAGCCTAAGGTGGAATCCAATTCTAGCTTTAGAATGTTTTGGATAAACTATAACACTTGGATCACATGCATTAATTTCAGGATATTGTTGATTGCTTGTTGATTTATTCTTTATCCTTATTGCTTGGACAATCAAGTTGCTCTGGATCAGGTATGTGGTTAATTATGAATAACCGCCTTAGTTTCCCGCGGATTTTCTGGATGGTTAATCGCATTGAATGCAAATGATCTGTTGGATGTTCATACTTGCAAATCATAAAGTCACTATGATTATCACATTAAAAATAAGAGTATGTATTCCCACACCTACATGCCACCCTGATGGATGCTGCCAAAGGTCAGGCCCAGATGGGTAGACTAATGGACACCTTGAGTGGTGACCCCAGGCACCAAGAAGGTGGCCTATGATATTGCATGACTAGTGGGCACCATGAGTGGTGACCCCCAGGCACCAAGCTCAGGATTGAGAAGGTGGCCTTAAGTCATTGGCAAAGGGCACCCTAAGGTGGGTATGCCAGGGTTAGGGAAAAAGCGGTGGAGAATGTCATACTGAAAAGTGTAAATTGGCTTGTTAATTAATTTGATTGTGAATATTAAATTGTTAGCCATATTTGCAAGATTTTGATTGTTCCCACATACCAGTATATTTCGATATACTGACCGAAGTTTTGTTTGTCAGCGTTTTAGGAACAACAATTGAAAGAACAAACAGTAAAGTGTCACATTGTGGAAATGAGAAATAAAGTGCAAGGAGGATTAGATAGAGTAAATCAAGATCTGGATAGATAGATTTCCAAAGTTTTCAAAGGTAAGTAAAGTTTTTATTTTATACCAAATTCTAGTTAGTTAGTAGAATTTCCTAATTATTATTGATTATTTGTCGAACATTTGATCCTGTTAATTGAGTAACGGCTCTGACCTTCGGGTCTCCCTTAATTGGGGGTTACCGGGAGGCGGGGTCGTTACACCAACCTACTGAAACATTTTTTTAGGTCAACGTCAGCACGAGGAAGCTGAAGGATCATATCACCCAAGTTCTTAGAAGGTACTTCATAGTTAGATAGAGGTCTCTTAGTCCTTTCCCCTCGGTCCTTGGGCATGTGGTGTGGTAGTGAGAGAATATAATACAATATGTAGTTTAGATTTTAGTTATCTGTTGTGCTTTATATTCTGCATGAAAAATGTAATATGACGTGTTAATCTTCTTTATCTATCTAGTAATGTAAATAGTAGTTGCTTCCGCAGTTAGTAAGGTTTCAATTTATTCTAAGTTAAAAGATTTTTCCTTTAAGCTAATTTTAAGTGATTAAGAAAAGAAAAAGTTAAGGGTGTATTTGTATTAAGTGTAATCCTCATTGTCAATGCCCTAATCTCATGATTGGTGGTAAATCGTGGGATGTGAGCATGACAATATTTGGGTATCAGAGCATAGGTCGAGTACATAGTTACTCTAAGTTAAGGTCAGGGGATGATAAGAGACCAATATGATTAGGACTTAGGTGTCTTCCTTCTAACTGTAATTTTCTAGCAGGAAGTGTTCTGTTATACTATTACAGATGGCAGGAAAAGGACGTGGTCATGAGGACCAAGCTGAGAGCCACATTGGACCTGATCCTTAGGAGATGGGTCCAGGTGGTGGAAATGATGTGGATGAGGAATCAAGGATGTACATGATGTTTCTTGAGACTAGGGAAAAGTATAAGATGGAGAGGTGAGCTTCTACCTCAAACAATAAGGAGTTGATGAGATCCTATGAGCTGGTTAAGAAGCTTGGAGGTACCAAGTTTAATGGAACTACGGACCCTACAGTGGCAGATGAATGGCTGAGATGGTTAGAGAAAGTGTTCCGTCTGATGGAGCTGTCTGAGGAAAGACAAATCAATCACATAGTTTATTTGCTTAAAGGTGATGCACAACTTTGGTGGCATGGAGTGGAAGATAAAAGGAGGAACACGGTATTGACTTGGAAAGATTTCGTTGATGAATTCCATCTTAAGTACTACCCACCTACCTTTTTGAGTGAGAAGATAAGACAACTACAAAATATCAGACAAGGAAGTATGACAATTGGTGAATACGAGACACATTTCACAAGGTTGGCAAATTTTTTTCCGCAACTTGCTCCTAATGATGTAGAGAAGTGCAGAAGATTTCAAGAAGGATTAATATCAGAGATTAGACACACTATTTTATCCATTGGTCGAAGAGAGAGAAAATTTTGGGGGATTTATAGAGGCAACAAGACATGTAGAGGAGTCTGTGAATGCTGATAAGCATTATGAGAATAGAAAGAGACCCGAAGACTTTGGAAGAGGACAAGCAAGTAGTGGACACTGAGGAAGTGGTGGTGGTTTCTTCTCAAAGCTAAGACGAGGACTTGGTTGTTTTGGTAGACAAGGATCTAGTTTTTCATCAAGTGGAGCAAGACCTAATTCCGGAAGATGGAGTACACAGTCTACATAGACACCACCAACTAGGTCTTCTGGATCATCAGTCTTAGTGACAGGTCCGCCAAGGAAAGATATATAGATGTGTTATATCTGTGGAAGGTCACACTCCGGTCAGTGTTGGGGTGCAAATTTTCAGGGTTGTTATATCTACGGACAGGTGGGACACTTTAGAAGGCATTGTCCTCAGCTTCAGCAGTCAGCAACATAGAGTTCCCAATCACATTACTAGAATGTCTCGAGACAGGCTCCAGCTGGAGGACCTGGTTCCTCTGTAGCTTCATGTTCTTGAGGTGGTGCAACACCCAGTGCTAGGGAAGGACAATGAGGACATCATGGAAGAGGAAGAGCTTCAGGACACTTCTTCTCTTTGACACCACAAGAAGGTATTATTTCTTCTCGAGTGATTACAGGAGAAATGCTTTTCTTTAACAACATTTCAGTTACAATTTTGATAGATCCGGGTTCTACTCACTCATTTATACAACGTTTTTTAGCTTGTGAGCTTAACATGTTAACCCAGGAGTTACCAATTGAGTTGTTGTTGAGGGTTCCGTTAGGTGAGCCGATAGTGTTGACAGAGTTTTGTCCCAGATGTTTATTTACTTTTGGTGGTTACACCATCGCGGTTAATCTTATACCCCTAGATATTAACTCTTTTCAAGTTATCTTGGGTATGGATTTCCTAGAGACGTATCGAGTTCAACTCAATTGTTGGAAGAAGGAGGCTATCTTTCAACATGGTGGATTTTCTTGTGTCTTTACTGCAGACGGGAACATTTTTCCTACGTGTATCATATCAGCTGTTGTAGCTGAAAAGATGTTGCAGAAAGGTTGTGAAGCATTCTTAGTACATGTAGTAGATACCAGAGCAGAGAAGAGAACAGTCAATCTATGGGATGTGCCAGTGGTCTGTGAGTTCGCATATCTTTTTCCAGATGAGTTTCCAGATCTACCCCCTGAAAGAGAGATAGACTTTGAGATCCACGTGTTGCCAGGTAGTCAACCTATAATGCTACCAGCCTATAGAATGGCACCTGCAGAGTTGAAGGAACTCAAGATTCAGTTATCGGAATTATTGGATAAGGGTTTCATTCAACCTAGTTCTTTGCCATGCATGGGGAGCTCCAGTCTTATTTGTGAAAAAGAAAGATGGTACTATGAGGTTATGTATAGACTACATCCAGTTGAATAAGATCACCATCAAGAACAAGTACCCGTTGCCAAGGATAGATGACTTGTTTGATTAGTTGTGTGGAGCGATAATCTTTTCTATGATAGACTTGAGATCTGGATATCATCAGTTGAGGATAAAGGCTTCAGATATTCCTAAGTCGGCTTTTAGAACAAGATATGGGCATTATGAGTTTCTGGTCATGTCGTTTGGACTGACTAATTCCCCAACAACTTTCATGGATATGATGAACCGGATTTTCAAGCCGTTCTTGGATCAGTTCATAGTAGTTTTCATAGATGACATTTTGATCTATTCCAGAGATGATGAGCAGCATGAGCATCATCTGAGGATAACATTACAGTTGTTGAGACAATACCAACTATATACTAAGTTCAGTAATTGTGAGTTCTGGTTAGCTGAGGTGTCTTTTCTTGGACATGTCATCTCAGGTGATGGAGCAAGTGTTGACCCTAAGCAAGTCGAATATGTTCTACAGTGGGAGCAACCTAAGACTCCTATTGAGATAAGAAGCTTCTTAAGATTGGCAGGTTACTACAAGAGGTTCATCTAGAACTTCAATGTCGTGGTGTCACCTCTGACACGCTTAATGAGAAAGAATGCACCATTTGTCTAGTCAGACAACTGTGAGAAGAGTTTTCAGATCTTGAAGAAGAGGTTGACTACAACACCAATGTTGATCCTGCCCGAGGCAGATAAAGGCTACATAGTGTTTTGTGATGCTTCAAGGAGAGGTTTAGGCTGTATATTGATGCAAGAAGGCAAGGTAGTAGCTTATGCATCTAGACAGCTTAAAAAGAATGAGGAGAACTACTCGACACATGATCTAGAGTTAGCTGCAGTAGTTCATGCTCTTAAGACATGGCATCATTATCTTTATGGTGAGGTGTGCCAGGTGTTTACAGATCATAAGAGTTTGAAATATATTTTCACCCAGAAAGATCTGAATCTTAGACAACGGAGATGGTTAGAATTGATCAAGGATTATGATGTGCTGATAGATTATCATCCTGGTAAAGCGAATGTGGTAGCAGATGCCCTCAGCAGGAAGTCAAGTTCAACAGTAGATGTATTCTCTATGGCATGTTTCAAGAGAGACCTGCTAGTAGAGATGTGGAAGTTGAACTTAGACTTAGGGGTGACAGAGTAGAGTGGTTTGATTGTACAGATGCAATTCAAGCCTACTTTTTATGATCAGATCAAGGAACTACAACCAAGTGACAATGAGTTACAATAGATCATGCATGATATGACAAGGGGAAAAAGACCAGAGTTCAGGTTTTCAGATTATGGTTTGTTGTACCAGCATGACAGGTTGTGTGTACCTGGAGATAGTGATTTGAAAGAAAGGATGCTTGAGGAAGCACATGCATCAATGTACGCCATGCATCCAGGTAACACTAAGATGTACATGAATCTTAAGGAGTTGTATTGGTGGTAACGTATGAAAAAGGATGTAGCTGAGTACATGGAAAGATGTAGTGTGTGCCAGCAGGTTAAGGCTGAACATCAGAAACCTGTAGGTACCTTACAATCTCTTCCTATACCAGAGTGGAAGTGGGAACATATCACAATGGATTTTGTGGTAGGGTTGCCTAGGATACCTAGAGGTTGTGACTTGATATGGGTGATTGTGGATAGACTGACTAAGTCTTCTCACTTTCTTCCTGTAAAGTCAACCTTTGAAGTCTCGAAGTTGGCTAAGATATACGTGGATGAGATAGTCAGGTTGCATTGTATCCCAGTTTCAATAATATCAGATAGAGATCCTAAGTTCACATCCAAGTTTTAGAATCAGCTGCATCGTGCTTTGGGCACAAAGTTGAGGTTCAATATAACTTTTCACCCGCAGACGGATGGTCAGTCAGAGAGGACCATATAGATTCTAGAGGACATGCTGAGAGCATGTGTCTTGCATTTTAGTGGAAGTTGGGAAAACACTTGAGCCTTATAGAGTTTGCATACAACAATAATCACCATTCTAGTCTTGGTATGGCCCCATATGAAGCTCTGTATGGCAGAAAGTGTAGATCACCTATATGTTGGTACGAGGTGGGTGACAAAGAGATTCTTGGACCAGAGATAGTGGATTTAACTATAGAAAAGATTATAGTGATTAGAGAACAGTTGAAAGCTGCATAGGACAGGAAGAAGAGTTATGCTGAGAAGAGACATAGACCTCTTGAGTTTGAGGTTGGTGATGAAGTGTATTTGAAAGTTTCACCATGGAAAGGAGTGTTGAGGTTTGGCAAGAGAGGCAAAATAACTCCTAGGTTTATGGGCCCATATCCTGTCGTTGAGAGGATTGGATCTGTAGCCTATAGGTTGGATTTGCCATCTGAGTTGGCTAATCTACATGATGTGTTTCATGTATCGATGCTGAAGAAGTGTTATCCTGGTACAGAGAAGATAGTGGACCCAGAACCTTCACAACTAAGAACAGATGTATCCTATGTTGAAGGACCTATTCAAATAGTTGATCAGAAGATAAAGAAGCTCAAGAATCATGAGATACCGTTAGTGAAAGTTATGTGGAGGAACCACAACTTAGAGGAAGTCACGTGGGAGCTTGAGTCAGAGATGCAAAATAATTTTCCTTTTCTCTTTTAGGAATTTCGGGACAAAATTCTTATAAGAGAGGGAGATTGTGATGACCCACATCAAGGTTAGTTAGTAAATACCTTGATTAGTGCTAAGTACCTTGTTAAACCAAATGGTTAATCAAGATAAGATAAGATGTGAATCATTAGTCGAGATTAATTCATTTGATATAATTAATGTTAACTATAGTGTTAATCGTTAAGTTAATTACCTAATATGATTAACCTTGCTAAGATGGTTTAGTTGTTGTGATTTTATGCCTTGAGAAGGTAGAGAATCTTGTGCTCAAATTTTTTTAAAAGAAATCACCTCAATCGGACACTTGAGGCGAGAGTTACAACATTTTCTAGAACCTTGGGTTTATGATGCAATTTCTCCATTTATTGGCCTTTTATTTCCCTTTTTCCCTTCATCCCTTATCTTCCTTCCCTATTCATCAGGTTGAGCGGCGCCCCATTGTAGAGGTCGACCGACCTGTAGCGTTGAGGAGTGGGTGGCCAATTCTTGCTCCCTAGCCCCGATTCTACGGTCCCATCCTCCTCTCCTCTTTCCTCTTCTTCATCCACTCTTTCCTCCTCCATTGCTCCGCCCCAACAGGCCCTCAACCTGTAGAACGACGCCCTGCCCAACAGCAGCTTGGGCAGCTGCACGGTGCTGGCTAGGGCCCCTTGGGCATAAGAAATTGCAAGGAAGAAGCAGCTCTGATCTCGGCCAAGAGAGTGGAGCAGGAATCTGCAGCTCCCAGCTGCGTTTTGGCACCCAATCATGGCGCCCAAGCAGCTAGGGCGGCACCCCAACTTGTCCAGTCAGCAGCAGCTGCAACCGCAACCTTATGCCACCTTGAGTGTGAGGAAGCACCATGGAATGACACCGTTAAGTTCATCTTGGAGATCTTTGCTCGAATCCACAACTATAGCAACGAACGCCGCCCCAAAACAAGGGACTAAGTGTTGTGCACATTTGAAACTAGGGCTGTCCCAAGGTAGAAGAAGACCCTGCTGATGCCCGAAAACTAGCCTCGGATGCATTTCAGTCGTATTCGGACCTCTCGAATCACAGTGAGTAGAATCTCACTCCCAAATGCAAGTGTAACTCAAATAATCCGACTTTTCAGTTGAAATCAGTGTTATTTGCGGATGTCTGTGTTTATCCAGGTGTCGGGCAGTGCCGACGTCGCTTAATTTCTAAATTTGCATGAATTTCTTAGTTACGCTTGCACGATGCTAGATAGTTGATTGATGAGTGTGATTTAGATCAGTGAAATTTACACGATTAATCGAAACCTACATTGTTTAGTTAAATGTTGAAAACAGTAGCACACGACCAATAACGGTACAGTTTGGGTATAAACCTAGGTTGTACATTTTTATTAATTTAATAGATGCTCGATTTCAAAGAAATGACGATGACATAAAAATGTTAATGGAAACCTAGTTGCACACTCCCTATTATATTTAATATGTGTGGTTCAGTCTTAACACGAATTGGCACATTTCTCAAGGTTATTATTAGAAATTCCCAATAATTAATATTAAATCTTGCCATGATAAGTAATTAACCCTTAATTGGGTTAAGTGATGCACAACTCAGGATTAGGGTTGATGTGCACATTTTTCTAGAAATTTCAGATAATTTACAAGTGCTACTGATGATTTCTCATATGTTGAGTAATCAACCCTTATCAGTATATTAAGATGTTTAATTGCATGATTTCAGTATGTATGTGCCAAGTTGACAAGTATTCTATTTATTTTAATCTACCTGCAAGTACAGTATGTGGATTATTTAGTATTTTTCATTGGTTTGAATAAACTGCTCTGTCAAATTTAGAATGATATTCATGTCATGTTGTAAAGTTCAAGTAAATAGACACAGTACCATAGTGATACCAAAATTGAGTATAAGTAAGAGAAATGTACAATCTAGTAAGAGTCTTCCAATATTAGTGAAATAATAGATTTAAGGGCCCTAACATCGTAGAATCCCTATGAGAGGTCTACGCCTTAGGGATGAAATGACCTACTTTGGTAGTGCGTCCAGTATATGGGGGTCGGAACGCACCCATAGAGTGTGTCGGGAGATGAAGCCCTTGAGGAAGTCTACTAAGAGAAGATAGGTTACCCAACATGAACCGGAGATCCCGGTGGTAACCCAGAGGTACCCACAGAGCATACCAAGATGAGGCCCACAGAGCATCTCAGACTCTCCGCCTATGTGCTCAGGTTAGAGGAGGAGTCCAGTTTACGACACCATAAGAGTGCCGAGGCCAGAGAGCCAGTTTTCCTATTGCAGACTAGGAGAGTAGTCAGACTTAGCTATCCCGGGGTGTCGGTCTTGTACGGTGGGATTGTAGTTCGCTACGAGTCTTCATATGCAGAGTACACTGCATATGATCAGGGTATAAGATAAAATATGTTCATATAAGTTCACAGAGTTTCTTATAAGTTAAAGAGTTAAGAAAGATTTGAGTTAGTTTCACAGCAGTTATCCTTTAAATGAAATTTTAGTATTCTCTGTTGTTTATTCGTATCTATAGTTTTGCAATAGTTGTTATCTTAATGAAATGTTGACATCTCCTATCGTTTAAATTATATTGCTTAGATCTGCTCAGTATAGTATTATCTGGTATTTTATTCCAATTAATAACATAAATGAGTTATCTGTGATGGTTGGGTGAAATTCTATTCACTGATCCAGTAGCTCACCAACCTACTAAAACATTTTTTTAGGTCAACGTCAGTATGAGGAAGCTAAAGGATTGTATCACCCAAGTTCTTAGAAGGTAGTTTGTAGTTAGATAGAGGTCTCTTATTCCTTTCCCCTCAGTCCTTGGGCATGTGGTGTGGTAGTGAGAGAATATAATGTAATATGTAGTTTAGATTTCAGTTATCTGTTGTGCTTTATATTCCGCATGAAAAATGTAATATGATGTGTTAATCTGCTTTATCTATCTAGTAATTTAAATAGTAGTTGCTTTTGCAGTTAGTAAGGTTTCAGTTTATTCTAAGTTAAAAGATTTTTCCTTTAAGCTAATTTTAAGTGATTAAGAAAAGAAAAAGTTAAGGGTGTATTTGTATTAAGTGTAATCCTCATTGTCATGCCCTAATCTCATGATTGGTGGTAAATCATGGGATGCAGGCATGACATTAATCCTTGGTTTGAAGGTGTTTTCTTCAAGGGTATTTTAGGGTTTACCCCTTCATGGATGAGCTACCTTTAGTAGCTATCAACTACTGAATTATTTGTTTTTCTTGGAAATTCAAGAAACTAGGGATAAACATGTCTCTATGGATGATGGGGGATCTGCTTGTGTGTGTTCTTGTATATTCTTAATAGTTTAAGGCCATGGACACTTAGAAAGATACTAGAATTCAACTTTTTCTTTTTTCTTTATCTTAAAGTTTCATATACTTATCCCTAAGCACCAAAATGAGCCATTTGCTCTCCACCACTTCCCTCCTTCTATGAAGCTCTTTCTCCCTCTATGATTCTATGAATTTCCTATCCAAGGAAGAAGAAAGAGGGGATTTTCTTGGAAAAAGAATCTAGGGTTGCAATTGACTTCCTTTTAGGGTTTGAAAAGCTTCCTTCTAGTGATCTTGACCTAAAAGAGTAAGAATTCCCTTCTTTCCTCCATTTATTTCTTTTTTATCCTTCCTCCTACCTTTCTCTAGGTCAGAACCTTGTTGTTCCATGGTAGAAATTATTCTAAAGATATAAAACCCTACCTTTCTTGCTCCTTATGCTTAGGGTTTGCTCATTTAATGAAGAAAAGTGCTAGATGGACGAGTTCACAACTTATGCTTGGATTTTCTACCCTACCTACTCAAGTTTTCTTTTGTTTAGGATTTCATATTCTAATTATAGGCAAGTTTTATAACTTGCTCCATGTTTATTGCTTACCATAAGCTTGCTAGCTCATGTTCTTACTTTTAAATGATGATCCATGCACTAAAATGCTATGCTTGACTTGGATTTTGATCTTTATAATGTTCCATGTTCTATTTTCAGTTCCAGATGAACCTGTGATCATGTGTAAGTTATTCCTAAGGTATAATATGACTTGTATCAGGTTGGTTTGACAACCTATGGTGCTAAGCACCTATCAACCAATGGTCAATTTTTAGGGTTTAAAACTGATTTGTTCGATAAACACATGACTCGATGGCGGTACCATTGCAACAATCGATGTTGTTGTCTTCATGACAACTTTTGGTGGTGACCAAGGGTGTCAACTTACGTTCACCCCTTAGGTGAAGTGTTAGCCTAATTAGAAGCCTAGTGATTAACAACTAAGTACCCAAATTATGCTATCAATCAATGGTGATATTAGTTTGATATTTGTTGTTGATTAATGAATATAATGCTGATCTAACAACATATGGTGACTTAATTGTCACTAATGATGGTGGTTCAGGTCTCCAAAACCTATGGTGAGTTAATCATATAGTTGTAGCATCAATTAAGCCTTAGACCAATGGTTTCTTGGGTCACTTGATGCAATGGTCGGACCTATACTGTAATTGATGGTTTTAACATATGAACTTGACCCAATGGTCAAGATCTAATGTTTATTACTCCAATAAAGTGGAATGATGGCTAATGTAATATGTTGGTCCTAATAATGTGATTTATATGGTTTCCTTTATATGATCAACTTAAGGAACTTACTTGATGACAATGGATGGCTTGTTTTTAATTGAACATTCGATTGTGGGTTTTACCCTACTCTCAATGGAACTTTTTGTGATGTTAATCAAGGGATGTATAGGGTTAGATGGTGACTCTTTTTGGAGAACAAATCAAGGACTTCATTGGTGGTTTAACCAAGGTGTTTACTTATGTAGACAACCAATGGTCTTACCTTTTAAACATCTAATGGTTCTGGGTGATATTGTGGTATGGTGATATGGGTTGAATGATGATGGAACAAATGGAGGGTTATCCTTAATAAGGTAGTCTTACCTATTCACTCATATGAATACAAGGGATGATAACCATATTGTGTTGATATGTAACCCTAATCAGGTATAACTTGTTATACCTAGCTTTAATATAACTAAATGATGGTAATTGGGTATGAATAGTCCTTGAATGACTAATACAATCATGGAGTACTCTCTTATTGTTGTTGAAACCTTAGTATGCTATAACCCAATGGATACACCTTGATTTATGTGTGTTTTCATACTTTAGAATAATATGGAATGTGATGGTGATGCTTCACCTTATGCATCCATGATTCAATGGGGATGTCATCATATATAGATTCCTTGCATGTTGATGTAATAAAGGAATGTTCTTAATGTTATTATAAACCTACTATGAGTGTTTATGAATATCTCCTAGCTCATTAATGCAATATTGTGTTGATTTGGTGTATTATATGTAAGTGATGTTGTTGAGCCTTGTTATAAGGAATGCAAAGATAATGATGATCTTGTAGGGAATAATATGATGGTCTTAATGACCTTTGGGCATGGTTGAGCCCTGAATGAGGTGTAATCCTCTTATGTTGATAAGGGTTGATACCCTGTGATATTGTGAAAAGGATTTATATCCTGTGATAGTATGCTGGTCTTAATGACTTTTGGGCATTGTTGAGCCCTAAATGAGGTGTAATCCTCTTGTGTTGATAAGGGTTGATACCCTGTGATATTGTGAAAAGGATTTATATCTTATGATAGTATAATGACTAGTGTGGTCTCATGAATGGCAAGTGAATAGTACCATGTGATGATGAGATGAGAAATTATGTTTTGCACGTTTTATATCTTTTAAAAGGTGTGATATGTATATGCTTGCTAGAAGTAGGGTTTGTATGTCCACTTGTTTGATGCATCCTTAATTCACCCAATTGGCATAACTAATCAAGTGCAACACTAATCATGTAGTGCACTGTGCCGTAGAGCCATCTTCAGTGTCAAAACTTGCTAGATGGTGAAATGAGTATTCCTAAGGGAAACTCGGAGCACATACTGTTGAGTATGTGGGGGTGGCAAGTTGAGGATATATCCATTGTCATCCACAATACATGTTGTGGAGGATGGCTATGGTCATGCCTCATACATTTGATGCGATTGAGGACAACTGCGATTGTACCTCGGATTAGAGGGTTTTGTATATCCTGGTTTCTAGTGTCGTGACCTATACCAAGGGCGGACTAGTGGTTAGCAGCTTGACTATATGTCACTGTGGTGACAGCTTTGACTGATATGTCACTGCCTTTTTACTCGTACTGACTGAGGGGAAGAGATCTTAGGATACCGACACTCCTAGATCTTGTATGGAACTAAATATCCCTTCCCATGGGTCGGTTGGAATTTGGATGGTACAATTCATATTCCCCAGGGCATAATAAAAGATGTAAGACAGTCCTGTAGCATATTTTTTTACGGCTATACACAATACTTCATATTGAATGATAACCCTTGTTTGCCTTCTTTTCACAGAGATCATGTATAGTACAATAAGAGATAATATATATGCTTATGTTGTAGTAATGTTCATGTTGTAAACATGCTTATGTTGTCAAATATACTGACACTGATGGTTAAGATGTTGCTTCTAGCTATGTTTAATATTGCTAGCCATGCCTATGTAATTATAAATGCTTAAACTACTAATCCTGCCTATGCAGTTCATCGTGTTATGATGTTAGTTCTACTGATGATATAGATCTGTTCCCTTTTTTGAGATGCCAATATTGATAGACATGTTATGTTACTAGACATATTCATGATATCAGGGATGCTTATGCTACTAGATTGCTTGTATTGTTAGCAAGGAATATGATGATAGTCAGATTAATGATAATGATTGTTATTAGATGTAATTTGATGATATTTGAGTAGATATCTATATAGAGAAATGGATTTATTTGTTATCTATATATTCATTGATGATCATAATTGTTGCTAAGATGATTTTCTTAATCTGTATAGTATACTTGAACTGTTCAATATGTTCAATTGATTATTAAATACTCCAACTGCTTAGTATCTACTATTAAAAATGTTGTAATCAATAAGCATTGTTGGAGGTTGTATCTCTTGCTGGGACATGGGTCTCACCCTTGTGGTTCGACACATTTTTTTAAGGTAATTGAAAGTGACAAAAACAAACATGTGACATCAAAGAGGAGCTATAGTAATGAATCTATGAAAAAATTGATTAAATGTCTAGTGTGTCCTAGAGTTTTCCCTGTACTCTTAGGTCCGGGTCAAAAAAGTTTATATATGGTGTTTCAAATGAATCAAAATTTTGTTAGCATGTTAATGCTTGTTTGTGTGGCATATACAAATATTGATATCTTGTGTATATATGTTGTGTCTAGGGTGATAGAACAATTTGTATAAAATTCTTGTCATATTATGGATAAAAGAAAGATGTTGGGCTCTTATGCAAATGTTTCTGAGCATGTGCTAACGTTGAAATCAATTTTAATTTACCCATATTTTTGGGTATGTGGTTAATTGGTGATTGATTATGTTTTATGTTTTGAGTAATCTCGTTTAGTGTAACGGGTTCTCACAATGATGCATAGAATTCTATAGAAATTTAATCATGCAAAGATCATTAGATGGAATCAAATTAATATTGTTGAATCTTGAGTTATCCTAATTTGTAGTTGTGGGATGAAATGAAAATGTACTCATAATTTAGTGTCTTGCTGTAGTACCCCACTAATATGCATCTCATTTATGGATAAATTCACTAGTATGGACTTGAATTCCATTTAGTTTATTGATTTTGCCATCATAACATCTCATACGGTTACTGCTCAAATGCTAAAATGAGGTTTGATGGTCATATTTTTTTTCCAGTAGAAACATATCGAGAAAATTTCATATGATGTTCCTAGTAGTGGAACATTAAGGTCTAATCATCAAAATCATTCCACAATGATTGAAACCAAGAAATATCTACAACATACTAAATTTCATGAGATGCATTCTCATAGTGCATGGAATTAGGGTTCCTTTACTGATAATGCCTTCATGTCTAAGATATTCATCTCATAGTGCTAATCAATGTGTAAGAAATAATAAATGATAAAACGGAAAAATATGAAGCATAGTCCTAATACATATTAGTTCTGAATTCCTTTGAGCACCACATTACTTCTCAACTTTCATATGTTTTGGTGTATTTTTATGTCATATTCATATGGACTAAATTGTGCAATTTTGTGTACTCTTATCGTAATTTGTGTACTTCCAATCAATGTATATTTTCAATTTAAAAGTAGGTATATATTTCATTTTAATTCACTATGAAATAAGAGGACGAATATATATATATATATATATATATATATATATATATATATATATATATATATATATATATATGATAGGAAAAAAAGAGACAACACATCACCCATTTGAGCTAATTCCAACACATGAGTTTCACCATCTCCCGTGATCATTTGTTTGGTTCGGCCATGTGACATACCCATTTGGACTAAACAACCCATGCCAATTCGAGGAGCAGATGAAGCTACTCGATTGTTTTCAAAGGCGTCGCCTTTGGGGATCGTGTCCCCGACGACATAGCTTGGGGGACGACACTCTGGTTCCCTATCACTCTGAAAAGGGGGCTATTTCTTAAGGCTCCAACCACTCCCGGCTATGGGGCTGCTCTATCTGGCCCTTGAATCACTTTGATTCAGGCCCTGCTACTTTCTGAGATGTCTACCTCGTTGGGTATGCATACAAGGTTCCCTGATGAGAGTGACACTCAAAGACCAGGAAGGGAGCAAGCAAGCTGTACCAGAGAGGGCTGTTTCGTAGGAGAAGGGGCGAGGCTCAGAGGAGGGGGTTAAAAATGACCCTCGGGCCCATGTTGTTGATAGCCATTGTAGTGGCCGTCCAACTACCGGTATGAGACCCACCTATAGTTTTCAAATTTAGATTTCATGTTGTTGTATCTTTCTCTTATAGTTACCAAACATTCAAGTTTTGATAGATTATGATGCAATTCTCATCTTCTTTAAGGTAGTATTGAGATATTCACACCATGATTTCTTATTCATTATGCTCTTTAGATTATCTCAAAATGACTACATGATCAGAGTAATCAGAATGATAAGAATATAAGAGTTTCATACTTACCTTTTCTTCAATAATTGAATACATGGCTAGGGCACCCAAATACGGAGATTAGGTAGCATGCACCATATTTTTATGTCATATTCCTAATTTTGACATCATCCTAGTCCTAAGTCCTAGTGTCCCTGTAGACTCAGTGAACCTAAATCTCTGATACCAACTTGTGAGAAATCTTTACACTAAATGAGA
The DNA here is from genome assembly GCA_963693085.1 of Alisma plantago-aquatica. Classification (NCBI taxonomy): domain Eukaryota; kingdom Viridiplantae; phylum Streptophyta; class Magnoliopsida; order Alismatales; family Alismataceae; genus Alisma; species Alisma plantago-aquatica. The sequence continues at coordinate 939,720,707 of OY856412.1, read as the reverse complement.
TTACTCAAAACATAAAGCACAATCGATCACTAATTAATCACATACCCAAAAATATGGGTAAATTAAAACAGATTTCAATGTCAACACCTGCTCAGAAACATTTGCATAAGATATCAACATCTTTCTTTTATCCATACTATGCCAATAATTTGATACAAGTTGTTCCATTGCCTTAGCCACAACATATATACATATGAGAACAATATTCGTATATGCCACACAAATAAGTATTAACATGCTAACAACATTCCGATTCGTTTGAAACACCATATACAAACTTTTCCTACCCGAACCTGAGAGTACATGGACGACTCTAGGACACACTAGATATCTGATTAACTTTCTCAAAGATTCATTACTGTAGTTACTCTTTACTTCCACGGTTATGTTGTCATCACTGCCGATTACCTAAAAAGATGTAGCAAACCACAAGGGTGAAACCCATGTCCCAGTAAGAGATATAACCTCCAATAACATTTATTGATTCCAACATTTTTAGGTAATGAGAAAGTTTATGAAGTTTAATCATATATAACAAATAAGCTCAATAGCACTGATGATTGAAAAAATACATAAAGGAGTAGATAATAACTATCTTCATTAGTAGACTATTCTCATATCCCTATTAACAATATAAAGAGTCTAGCAGCATGAGCATCTCTAACATCATGAATAAGTCTAGTATCATAAGCATAGCTAACAACATCAACATGTCTAACAAGTTGAACATATCAACATCATAAGAAGAGCTAACAACATAAGCACAACTATATGGATAAGCATGATTAGTATTATATGCATCTCTAGTTACAAAGGCATGGCTAGCATGCTAAACATAACTAACAACATGAGATAGCTAGCATCATGATTATTATCAGCAGTAGAAGTATAGTTATCAACATAAGCATAGATACTATATGTACACATCTACAATCTTAAGCATATCCACAACCTAAGTATATCTACTATCTCTTAATTGCACTAAGCATCATCTTTGTGTAAAGATAACAAACAAGGGTTATCATCCAATGTGAAACGTTATGCATAACCCTAAACAAATATGCTACACAGTTGTATTACATCTTTTATTAAATCCTGAGGAATTTGAGGATACCACTCAAATTCCAACTAATCACCGCTTGGTCGCAATCAGTGCCATAAAAGATCTAGAAAGAGCCAGACTCCTAAGATCTTCTCTACCCCCATTTAGTATGGGTCTGCCACAACGACACATAAGGTCAAGCTGCTACAACCTAGTCTATCTTTGGTACAGGTCACAACACTAGTGAAAGGAGGTGGATACACATACCCTACCATTCAAGGTAAAACCCAAGTTGTCCTCCAATCTCGTCACATATATAATCACCAAGACACGACCGCATCCATTCTCAAACTAAGGGCTAGATATGACCACAGTCATCCTCCCTAAACACTTGAATTCAGGATGACAAGCACCCCACATACTCATCAGTATGCGCTCTGAGTTTCCTTTAGGAATACTTGTTTCACCATCTGGAAAGTTCTGATAGTTAGGATCTATGGCACAAGGCACTACATGATTAGAGTTTCACTTGATTAGTTATGCCATTGGGTGAATTAAGGCTACATCAAACAAGTGGACATACAAACCCTAATTCACTTCTAGCAAGCATATAAATATCACAACTTTAAAAGATATAAAATGTGTGAAACATAATTTCTCATCTCATCATCACATGGTACTATTCACTTGCCATTCATGAGGCTACACTATTCATCATACTATCACAAGATATAAATTCTTTTCACAATATCACAAGGTATCAACCCTTATCAACACAAGAGGATTATGCCTCATTTAGGGCTCAACCATGCCCAAAGGTCATTAAGACCATCATACTATCATAGGATATAAATCCTTTTCACAATATCACAGGGTATCAACCCTTATCTACATAAGAGGATTACACCTCATTCAGGGCTCAACCATGTCCAAAGGTCATTAAGACCATTATACTATTCCCTGCAAGATCATCATTATCATTCCATGCCTTATAGCAAGGCTGAACAACATCACTTACATATAATACACCAGATCAACACAATATTACATTACTGAGCTAGGAGATATTCAAAAACCATCATATAAGGGTTATATTAGCATTAAGTATACTCCTTTATTACATCAACATGTAAGGAATATATATTTGATTAACCCTCATCATATTCATAATGCACATGTTTAGCATAAGAAAGTATCAACCATGTGACAATGATAACCATCAATTAACACATTAAGGTTATGATCATATTAAGGAGGTTATTTCAGCATCATGCCATCATATAAGAAGGTTAAACATGAATACTCATCTTTATCTATTTGCATTATAGTTAGGTTCAACAAGATAAATTATATTAATGTTACTAATCAACACTCATACCCAAACCCTAACTCACGACATCCCCATTAGATCATGGATGCATAAGGTGAAGCATCACCATCACATTCCATAGTATTCTCAAGTATGAACCCACACATAAATCAAAGTGTAACCATCAATTTATATCATACTAGGATTTCAAAAACAATAAGAGAGTAGTCCATGATTGTATTAGTCATTCAAGGACTATTCATACCCAATTACCATCATTTAGTCATATTAAAGCTAGGTATAACAAGCTATACATCATTAGGGTTACCCGTTAATTCATTATGGTGATTATAAATCATGATCATACAAGGGCAAGGGTAACACTACAAGTTTAAGGCATTGAACCATCAAATTCTCATCATTAGAATCATAACATTACACTACACGCTTCACCCAAATCAATGGGAATATTGAGGCATCAACTTCTAACCATGATATGTTGAAAAGGTAAATCCATTGGTCATTTACATAAGTAAACACCTTGAATGAATCATCTATGATGTTATTGAGTTTTGATCTATAAAATTCACCATTGAACCCTAGACATCCTTTGATTAACAACAATAAGGGTTTTGGTGAGAGTAGGGTAAAACCCACAATCGACTGTTCATTTAAAACAAGCCATCCATTGTCAACAAGTAAGCTCCTTAAGTTGATCATATAAAGGAAACCATATAAATCACATTATTAGGACCAACATATTACATTAGCCATCATTCCACTTTATTGGAGGAATAAACATTAGATCTTGACCATTGGGTCAAGTTCATATGTTAAAACCATAAATTACAGTATATGTCCGACCATTACATCAAGTAACCCAAGAAAACATTGGTCTAAGGATTAATTGATGCTACAACTATATGATTAACTAACCCTAGGTTTTGGAGACATGATCCACCATCATTAGTCATTATTAAGTCACCATAGGTTGTTAGATCAACACTATATTCATTAATCAACATCAAATATCAAACTAATATCACCATTGATTGATCACATCATTAGGGTACTTAGTTGTTAATCACTAGGCTTCTAATTAAGCCAAAACCTGACCTAAGGGGTGAATGTAAGTTGACACCCTTGGTCACCACCATCAGTTGTCATGAAGACAACACCCTCGGTTGTTGCAATGGTACCACCATCGAGTCATGTGCTTATAGAAGAAATCAGCTTTAAAACCCTAAAATTGACCATTGGTTGATAGGTGTGTAGCATCATAGGTTGTCAAACCAACCTAATCCAAGTCATATTATGCCTTAGGAATAAAGTACATATGATCACAGGTTCATATAGAACTGAAATAAGAACATGGAACATTATAAAATCAAAATCCAAGTCAAACATAGTTTTTTAGTGCATGGATCATCATTTTCAAGCAATAACATGAGCTAGAAAGCTTAAGGTAAGAGATAAACGTGGAGCAAGTTATAAAACTTGCCTCTAATTAGAACATAAACTCTCAAACAGAAGAAAACATGAGCAGGTAGGGTAGGAAATCCAAGCATAAGCTATGAACTTGTCCATCTAGCACCTTTCTTCATCAAATGAGCAAACCCTTAGCATAAGGAGCAAGAAAGGTAGGGTTTTAGAGATTTAGAGCAATTTCTACCATGGAAAAACAAGGTTATGACCTGGATAAAGGTCTAAGGAAGGATAATAGTAAGAGAAATGGATAAGGAAGGAAGAAAATAACTTGCCTTGGTCGAAATCCCTAGAAGATGACCTTGGAAACCCTTGGTAGGGCTAGATGGAGCTCTAGGAGACCTTCTCCAAAATGAGGTTGTCTTCTACCTTAGAGCACTTGTTTTTGCAGAAAAATAGAGTGGAGTCATTGATCCAGTTTAGAGGAAAGAGAAAGCAACAAAAGTTTCATACTTGGGCAAGGAAGAGGTAAATATAGCCCATGAATAAGGATGGAAGCAAGCATGAGGTGTAAAAGTAGCTTCCCCATGTGTCTATGGCTTTAAACTATTAAGAATATACAAGCACACACACAAGAAGATCCCCCACCATCCATATAGACCTGCTTAGCTTTTCTTTGTCGAATTTCCAAGCCAATAAAATAATTCATTAGTTAATAGCTACTAAAGGTAGCTCATCCGTGAAGGGGTAAACCCTAAAATACCCTTGAGGAAAGCACCTTCAAACCAAGGTTTAAATAGGAGACCCATGGCTAAAAAAGATCAAGAATGATGAGATAATATCCAAGGAACATAATGCAATTGAAAAATTCAAAGAAAACCTCTCTATTGGGTAAATTGCAGAAAAGTCCAAAATGTGCATAAAATTGCATAACTTGCTCAAACAGTGTCCAAATTGGACCAATTTTGAAACTTAAGCTTTACTTATGATTTCAAAGCATATAACAAGGTTATATTAGGATTCTAAGAATTTAATTATGGTAATGAAGCTTATTCAACTCATTAAGCAAGTTTAGGGGCCTTACAATCCTCTTCCAGATTTGCTGACCATTACTCCCCAAATGGTACAATCTTTGGTTTAGAATGCTAGAGGGATCATCAACGACAACACTCGTCATAGGATACAAATGCTTGTACATATTCATCGGCCAGAGCTAGTGGCCATTCTAGAGTCTTTTACACCAAGCACCCAGGCGCACACCTTGACAGATTGGTTGAGTTTCAACTGGAGCGCAACTAACATCGGTGGTGACACAAAGATTTGGATTCTTACCTCAAGGAATCTAAACCCCTCTGTAGTTAACCAGGGGGTCAATTCCTGCCTATTGCCTTTAAAGATTCTGAGGGTACCCCAATTTACTTCACTGGGGTATACACGAGTTATAATTACGTCACGATGAGGGTCCTGTGGGCAGATCTCCTGGCAGAAGCTGCTAATCACAATCATAAGAAGTGGATAGTTGTCAGGGACTTCAATATTATAAGGCAAGAAGACAAAAGAGCGGGTAGGAATCCACCAGAGATGATCGCTATGAGAGATTTCAATGATTGGGTGCTATCGACAGGTGTTTCGGAGGCCCCCTTTAGGGGAATCCCCTTTACTTGGGTGGACAAACAAATATGTTAAACACCTAGAAAACGAGTGCGACTTGACCGAGGGTTCATCAATGCTGGATGGTCAGATGAGGGGATCTAAGGGAACTTACAATACTTAACGAGAACATCACACTTTGACCATCTCCCCCTCCTTTCTCTCTCAGCATCCTCCTTTGTTTGAGGAGGAGGTTTTCAGTTCCACAAGATGTGGACGACTCATGAGAATCTTATGCAGCATATCAGAGATAACTGGAGGATGGAAGGGTGGGGAAATCCAAGCTTCTGGCTCTTTGCCAAACTCAAAAATCTAAAGATATCCCTCAAAACATGGAATGTGAATGTTTTTCACAACATCTTCGCACGCGTCAAACAAGGGGAGATAGAAACTGAAGAGAGATCATATACTTTTGATGAAGACCCCTCCGACCCCAACGAGATGACATGAGAGACTGCTGAGGCTAATCTCAGACTGGCCCTAAAGCATCGCTGGCTAGTAGATGGAGAGAGGAACACTTCTTTTTTTACACCAAGTCTAAGGCTCGGCAGAGGCGCTCAATGATTAGAAGAGTTCTAAGACCTGATGGCTCATGGGCAGAGGGGGAGGAGCAAATACAAGTCGGGTCAGTGAGTTTCTACTTCAACCTCTTCACTACATCCCAAGAGTGCTCCCCATACTTGGATTTTGGGATACAATCCCTTCACTCATTAGGGAGGAGGCAAATGCTCAGCTGAGCGCCACACCATCACTAGAGGAGGTGAAAGCTGCTCTTGATACCCTAGACAAGGACAACACACTGGGCCCAGATGGGTTTAGTGCCATCTTCTTTTCTTACGCATGGGATATCATCAAGGAAGACCTTTTGGCGTTTTTTCAACAATGCTTTTGAGGAGATGAGATCTTTAGGGGGTGTTAGCTACGAATATTATTCTCACCCCAAAGCAGGATGACCCCTTGAAGCTAGCAGACTTCAGGCCCATCAACATCAACAACGTCTCTATGCATCTTGTAACGACCCTGACCTGGGTTATATCCTAACCCTAGATGTTTTGCCTAATAAGGTTGAGTAGATGCTTAATATTATCTTAGGAAAAGTAATTAGGGCTCATGAGAAACTTATGTTTCAATTTTGGTCCTGATTGAGCAATGTTGAAGCAATGTTTGCTTATTTTGGACTAAAGTGAAAATTACCCAAGTGGAGGGGTTAACTTGCAAATGTTGCATGATAAGATGTTCCTCTGATGTTGAGACACCATAAGAATGAATATGATGTAGTGGTATGGTTTTCACAAGCTTGGGCACCAAGATTAAGCTTGTAAAGCAATCCTTGTGCATTAAAACCTAGTTTTGGTGTAATGTGCAATTTACCCAAAACATAGGGTTCAATATGCAAATTACCACCACTAGAGTGTTCCTACTTCCTCTATGTATCATTTAGAGGAGAGAGAATGAATGAGACACCATGTTTGGATCAATTATGAATGATGATACTCTTGGTGATGAAATGACCAAGAAAAAGGGTTGAATTTGGAAGCTTAACTTGAGTTGTATCAAGTTGAAAAGCTTATATATGAGGGCCTATCGGCCATGGAGCCCAAGGAGGTGTCCCATATCGTTTTGTGAACTCATGTCAATGTCCATATCATCCAAAGAAAATCAAGGAGGTGAGGTGTGACAGCCAACAAGTTTCCTTAGAAAAAGTGTATCGGCTTGACTTAAAATAGTGATTAAACCTAGATGACTTATCCAAATGGATAAGCAATGGACGAATTTGCATCTTTATATGATCCTCAACCTTTTTTCATGTCAAGATAAATGTTTATACATGCATGGACACGTGTCGCCCATGCATGACACGTGGCACCTACTAGCTCAAAATGTTGACACCTCATTTTTTTGCCTTTCTTCATGATCAACAAGTATATATACCCCTAGTTTGACCTCTTAATGGAATTTTGCGACCCTTACCACCCTCCTACCCTAAGCTATCGTGCATGGCAAGAGTAACAAGTGCTAATTCATGGTATGATCATATGATACATCATTGGTACTTAGTATCATGAGGCCTACATGACCTTGCAAGACATGTTTGCATGACACATGACCGTGCACGATAGGGTTGCACGATATACAACCCTAGATAACATGGTAGCCGACATGGTGATGAGTTGATACCTCTTATACATCATGGGCGACACATATATGTACCACATGCTCGACATAATCAACCCTAACTATGTGTACTCAAGTGAAGAGTTGACCTAGATCAATCTTGGAGTATTTAACATCCTAGAGAGGATGAAAGAGAGATAATAAGAGAGATGAATGCTATGTGTGAAACCCTAATTAGAGCAATGCTATGTGTGAAACCCTAATTGGAGCCAAGCTATGTGGGAAACCCTAATCTAGGGCAAAACTGAGTGTTATTATAAATCTAGGGTGATGATGTAAACCTAACTTAGTGTAACAATGAAGGAAACTATAATTTGGGTATGGGGAAAGAGAAACCCCACTTGGATGTGAATGGTAAACCCTAATCCCTAAAATGGGATAAAGGTATATGAAACCCTAATATAGGGTTGTGCTACTAATTCTATGTGAAGTCTTATCACTGGGTGATGTGTTGTGAAATCCTAATTTCACATAATACTAGGTGAATCCTTGATATAGAAGGATGATTATGTAAAACTCTATTGGAGAATAATACTATGTGAAATCCATAAATGTATGGATTATTCTGTGTGAATCCTCAAATTATAATTATGGATAATACTATTCCTAATAATGGAATAGTGATTAAGGTTATGACAAATGTAACACCTAGAGAGATTGATAATGGATATCCTTATATTAATAGTTCCTAACTTAAGAATGAGTCCATAGTATTGGCAATGGTTGTATATTCTAAGTGAGCGACTAATGATCACTACTTTACATGATAAATGTGATGAACTGGTACATAAAGTATTAGGATGGGGAATACCCTAATATAATTTATGTGTAAGAACTCAAGTAAGATAAGGTGTTGAGGGAAGTGATATATCAAGATATGATAGATATCACATCCAACACCCCAATGCTAGTATACCTTGATGAGTTATAAGTCCAGGATAATTGGATGAATGACACATGAGATGTGTCATGTCAATGGTTACATTGTAATGTAATGTACTATGTTGAATGTAGGCTAACATGCCTTATGAAAAGGTTAGTTCAAACCTATAAACTATGATGTGATCATATTATGATAAAGATGAGAGAGAAACTCATGTTGTGTGTTGATAATTCATTGATTGATTAATGATGAGAATAAAGAGTATGATTGAATACTTATGATTATCCATATTGATTCCTTGCTATGTGAACCCTGATATAGAGTATTGCTATGTGAAACATTAATACAAGTCAATGCTATGTGATCCCTAATACAAGGTAATGCTATGTGAAATCCTATGACAAGTTAATGCTATGTGAACCCTAATACAGAGCATTATTATGTGAAATTCTAACCCAGGGTAATCCTATGTGAAGCTCAAATAGAGACTAATGGGTTATGAATGTAATAAGATAACCCTCGTATTGTAGGATATTTATATGTAATTATGTCATGATTACTAATCATGTAGATATGTTGAGAAGATGAGCATAGCCTGGTATGGGCTATGATGTTGTGTATTAAGAATGTTTTATAGGCTTTATAAGCCTTCATATGCTTTGTGTAGTAAGAATCATTAAGCTTTGTGTACTATGTAAAATACATTGTATAGCAAGAATCATGATGTCCAGATAATCTGAAGGCAAAAGTTACCTAACAAGTGGTAATAAGTATCCTATGGTGAGTTATGGGTTCAAATACCCAGATGCTATAATCATGATAATGAACTTGTTAAAAAGAGGAAATGTACTTGGTGAGTTGAGGGATTAAGATCCCAACACTTTGTGAAAAGAGTATGGCTACAGACCATGACTCCACAATGACAATGCCAGGCTTTAGATATATGATCTAAGCCTAAAGAGAGTTAATGTTGTGGTAATGATGCTGTAGTGAATAAATGTTATACATGTTCTTCATATTCCATAATGAATAAGTGACATGTGGCTCTTTCAAGTTATAGTTGCAATGTTTTAGATAAGAATGATATTCTAATCTGTTAAACATTGAATTTACTACTGCCAAACAAATATAATTCCTATGTGCATATTTATCTTCTTAAGATGCAATAATAATGTTACTGGCGGAGAGTTATATCTCTCGCTGGGGCAATTTACAATTGTCTCACCCCCGTGGGAACCACATTTTTAGGTAGACGTGGACGAGGAGGCAGAAATCCTTCAGTAAGTGAAGGACAACAGCAACAACAACAGGGATAGCAGTGAAGTCTCAGGTGGAGACACTGGTTGTTATGCCTTGTATAGATATAGATAGAGTCCTATGTGTCGTCTCTGTACTCTCAGGTCATCGGAGTAGTAGTTAGTGCTTTCGAGATTTTGGCTCAATGCCTCGAGATTTTATACTGTCTGTGTTTAGCCTGACAGGACAGTTAATGCTTGTAATTCTCAGAAAAGAGATGATACAGAATATGTACCTTCGAACAAGAATGTAAATGTGTTACTTTGGTTCTATGTGAGAAAGTTTTCCTTTGATGGATCTCTTGATAAAAAGGTTTTAATTTTTAGTGATTTTTGGTAATCCGTTGCTTAGTGAATGCTTCCGCATTAGTTAATTATGTTTTCATGAGTTGTATGCCACAATTAAGTGGTATCAGAGCTCTAGGTTCGCTGAGTCTACAGAGACATAGGACTAAGGTTGTAGAGTCTATTCTAAGTGTCTTCCAGTTTATCTGATAGTATTTTCTGCTCACATAGGAGAATAAGAACTTGAAAATGACTGGAAAACATGAGGAAAACATTGCTAAGGGCAATATTGTTGCACCAGGAGGGGGTGCATGGGATCAGATAAGAGAAGAACAAGTGCCTAAGAATTCCCATCTTGACCTAATCAGGATAGAGAATCCTATGTTTATGCTCTTGAAGGGTAGGTTAGGACAATAGTAATGCATATAGAAGACTGGATACTGGTATTACAACCTAAGTTACCAGTCTTTAATGCATAAACTTTGGGCTTTGAAAGGATTCCTGAGTGACATGGTCATGTTAGAATAGTGGAAATGTGGGAAAGATTAATAAATGGCAAGAAAGTAGACTCTGCCATAAGTCTGGACAAACAGTACATCCGTGATGATAGTGCCCAAGGAGGGGCCATAAGCTATGAATTAAGGTAAGGTCTCTACAAATTCTAGAGACATTTGCCTAGATATTCTGAAAAGCCAAAGTTTTTGGTGTCACCAGTGCAATAGATTCCTAGTGCACTAGGGCAGTAGCCACTAAGAGAAGGAAAAAGTAGCAACATGAGATAACTGGACACTATGTGTTGAAAACAACCTAATCTGATAGGTGACCTTGAGGGGTAATACTTAAATAAAATATATTAATCCTGATACTTCATTTCATGATTCTATGTGTTAAAGATATGAAAATAGTTGCTTTTGAATTCTTTTGACTAGTCCTATAAGGACACAAGGGAGATGAGAACTTATATCTTACTCAGTGTTCCTTAAAATGTTTTATAATCTCCCTTATCTGTGTGTTGAAAAATGAGATATAGATGTGATGTCTGAAGAATATTCAAGTATGGAAAAAAAATCATGTGTGTATAATGATATGAAAAGTGAAGAATATGATAGAAATTAAAGTGCATACTACCTAATCTCAATACTTATATACCCTGGCCAGGTATATGATTATTGTAGATAAGGCAAGTATGAAACTCTTAGATTGTTATCTTTTTTATTACTCTGATCAAGTAGTCATTCTGAAACAATCTAGAGAGTATAATGAAATTAAATAAGAGGGCTAAGTGAAATTTTTCCAAAGAACATACTTTGTGAACATACTTAGTGAACATACTCAGTGTACATACTTTGTGAACATACTTAGTGAACGTACTCAGTGAACATACTTTGTGAACATACTTAGTGAACATACTCAGTGAACATACTTTGTGAACATACTTAGTGAACATACTCAGTGAACATACTTTGTGAACATACTTAGTGAACGTACTCAGTGAACATACTTTGTGAACATAGTGAACATACTCAGTGAACATACTTTGTGAACATACTTAGTGAAAATACTCAGTGAACATACTATGTGAACATACTTTGTGAACATACTTTGTGAATATACTTTGTGAACATACTTAGTGAACATACTCAGTGAACATACTTTGTGAACATACTCAGTGAAACTTCTCAGTGAATATTTCCAAAACAAATTACTTAGTGAACATCCTTAGTGCACTTTCTCAGTGAATTTTCCCAAACAAATAAAGGATTGCTGAATGAATTACCTCTGTTAGATATATATGTTTCTCATTTGGTAAATATACTTGGGTGATAGAAGTATGTTCTTTTATGTTTCTTCCTTTCAATAGTATGGACATCATATGTTAGGGGTTTATGCCCTGCATAAACATAAACATTGATAAGGTTGAATTAATGAAAGGAACTTTGTGTGGATTACATATCCATGATATCTCCATGACATTAAGATGTTATGTGGAGACTTGATGGCATGATAAATGAGTAAGATTTGTCTCTCCTTTTTCCTGGGATTTCAGGGACAAAATCCTTGTTAGGGGTTTATAACTTGTAACGACCCTGACCTGGGTTATATCCTAACCCTAGATGTTTTGCCTAATAAGGTTGAGTATATGTTTAATCTTATCTTGGGAAAAGTAATTAGGGCTCATGAGAAACTTATGTTTCAATTTTGGTCCTGATTGAGCTATGTTGAAGCAATGTTTGCTTATTTTGGACTAAAGTGCAAATTACCCAAGTGGAGGGGTTAACTTGCAAATGTTGCATGATAAGATGTTCCTATGATGTTTAGAAATCATAAGAATGAATATGATGTAGTGGCATGGTTTTCACAAGCTTGGGCACCAAGATTAAGCTTGTAAAGCAATCCTTGTGCATTAAAACCTAGTTTTGGTGTAATGTGCAATTTACCCAAAACCTAGGGTTCAATATGCAAATTACCACAACTAGAGTGTTCCTACTTCCTCTATGTATCATTTAGAGGAGAGAGAATGAATGAGACACCATGTTTGGATCAATTATGAATGATGATACTCTTGGTGATGAAATGACCAAGAAAAAGGGTTGAATTTGGAAGCTTAACTTGAGTTGTATCAAGTTGAAAAGCTTATATATGAGTGCCTATCGGCCATGGAGCCCAAGGAGGTGTACCATATCGTTTTTTGAACTCATGGCAATGTCCATATCGTACAAAGCACCTCAAGGAGGTGAGGTTTGACGGACAACAAGTTTCCTTAGAAAAAGTGTATCGGCTTGACTTAAAATAGTGATTAAACCTAGATGACTTATCCAAATGGATAAGCAATGGACGAATTTGCACCTTTAGATGATCCTCAACCTTTTTGCATGTCAAGATAAATGTTTATACATGCATGGACATGTGTCACCCATGCATGACACGTGGCACCTACTAGCTCAAAATGCTGACACCTCATTTTTTGCCTTTCTTCATGATCAGCAAGTATATATACCCCTAGTTTGACCCCTTAATGGAATTTTGCGACCCTTACCACCCTCCTACCCTAAGGTATCGTGCATAGAGATCCCATATCATGAAGGGATGCTGTGGTATCGAGCATGGGCCTTGGGATATCGCCCATGGAAAGAGCATATCGCCCAAGTAGGTGATATCGGCCATATAGGGTGATATCGGCCATAGAGTAAAGTGTTTTGACTCCAAGTGAGTGCCATATCGTCCAAGTGAGTATCATATCATGCAAAAGGGGTGGCATGTCGTACAATAGAACAAGGGTATCGTTCATAGGCCTTTTGTATCGGCCATAGCAAGTATATCGGCCATACCATGTTGATATTGCCATAACAAGTTGATATCGGCCAATTGAAGTGATTTGGCCACAAGTGAGGGGGTATCGGCCACAAGCAAAGTTGTGTCGGACAAGAGGAAGTCAATATCACCCAAGAGTGGTAGGGTGTCGGCCAAGGAGCTAAGGAACTCAAAACTTAACCCTAAGGAGTTGTGAACAAGACTTGGACTTTTCATAAGTCATCTTCAACCTTAGGAACGTGGAGATTTGGAGCTTGGAGCTTTGAAGTGGTTCTTAAGGTGGGTTATATAACTTGAACTCAGTCATGTTATTATTCATTACCTAAATTTTTGTACTTAGTGAAATACTTTTAATTCTGAAATTTCTTGAAATAGTTGATGAAATTATGAGTTCTAGTAGTTGCTTAGACCTGTTGACATGAACTATAATTGTTAGAACAAAGGTCTAGAGCTTGAAGATGATGATATCACCTTATAAAAGTGATATCGGGTGCATGCACATAAGCAAGCACCCCTAACCCAATATGATGATGTACCTACTTCACTAAAACAATATGGATATGATTGTATACCTTGTTGCACGATATGGGGGTGTAGTATACACCTCTTGCATGATAGGAAGTATATTATAGACTCCATGCACGATACAAGGTCAATTGTATACTTGTAAGTTGACATGAAGCCCTAATTTGGGTAACCCAATATAAGTGAAGAGTAACAAGTGCTAATGCACGGTATGATCATATGATACATCATTGGTACTTAGTATCATGAGGCCTACATGACCTTGCAAGACATGTTTGCATGACACATGACCGTGCACGACAGGGTTGCACGATATACAACCCTAGATAACATGGTAGTTGACATGGTGATGAGTTGATACCTCTTATACATCATGGGTGACACATATATGTACCACGTGCTCGACATAATCAACCCTAACTATGTGTACTCAAGTGAAGAGTTGACCTAGATCAATCTTGGAGTATTTAACATCCTAGAGAGGATGCAAGAGAGATAATAAGAGATATGAATGATATGTATGAAACCCTAATTAGAGCAATGCTATGTGTGAAACCCTAATTGGAGCCAAGCTATGTGGGAAACCCTAATCTAGGGCAAAATTGAGTGTTATTATAAATCTAGGGTGATGATGTAAACCTAACTTAGTGTAACAATGAAGGAAACTCTAATTTGGGTATGGGGAAAGAGAAACCCCACTTGGATGTGAATGGTAAACCCTAATCCCTAAAATGGGATAAAGGTATATGAAACCCTAATATAGGGTTGTGCTACTAATTCTATGTGAAGTCTTATCACTGGGTGATGTGTTGTGAAATCCTAATTTCACATAATACTAGGTGAATCCTTGATATAGAAGGATGATTATGTAAAACTCTATTGGAGAATAATACTATGTGAAATACATAAATGTATGGATTATTCTGTGTGAATCCTCAAATTATAATTATGGAGAATACTATTCCTAATAATGGAATAGTGATTAAGGTTATGAAAAATGTAACACCTAGAGAGATTGATAATGGATATCCTTATATTAATAGTTCCTAACTTAAGAATGAGTCCATAGTATTGGCAATGGTTGTATATTCTAAGTGAGCGACTAATGATCACTACTTTACATGATAAATGTGATGAACTGGTACATAAAGTATTAGGATGGGGAATACCCTAATATAATTTATGTGTAAGAACTCAAGTAAGATAAGGTGTTGAGGGAAGTGATATATCAAGATATGATAGATATCACATCCAACACCCCAATGCTAGTATACCTTGTTGAGTTATAAGTCCAGGATAATTGGATGAATGACACATGAGATGTGTCATGTCAATGGTTACATTGTAATGTAATGTACTCTGTTGAATGTAGGCTAACATGCCTTATGAAAAGGTTAGTTCAAACCTATAAACTATGATGTGATCATATTATGATAAAGATGAGAGAGAAACTCATGTTATGTGTTGATAATTCATTGATTGATTAATGATGAGAATAAAGAGTATGATTGAATACTTATTATTATCCATATTGATTCCTTTCTATGTGAACCCTGATACAGAGTATTGCTATGTGAAACTTTGATACAAGTCAATGCTATGTGATCCCTAATACAAGGTAATGCTATGTGAAATCCTATGACAAGTTAATGCTATGTGAACCCTAATACAGAGCATTCTTATGTGAAATTCTAACCCAGGGTAATCCTATGTGAAGCTCAAATATAGACTAATGGGTTATGAATGTAATAAGATAACCCTCGTATTGTAGGATATTGATATGTAATTATGTCATGATTACTAATCATGCAGATATGTTGAGAAGATGAGCATAGCCAGGTATGGGCTATGATGTTGTGTATTGAGAATGTTTTATAGGCTTTATAAGCCTTCATATGCTTTGTGTAGTAAGAATCATTAAGCTTTGTGTACTATGTAAAATACATTGTATAGCAAGAATGATGATGTCTTTGGTCAGATAATCTGAAGGCAAAAGTTACCTAACAAGTGGTAATAAGTATCCTATGGTGAGTTATGGGTTCAAATACCCAGATGCTATAATCATGATGATGAACTTGTTAAAAAGAGGAAATGTACTTGGTGAGTTGAGGGATTAAGATCCCAACACTTTGTGAAAAGAGTATGGATACAGACCATGACTCCACAATGACAATGCCAGGCTTTAGATATATGATCTAAGCCTAAAGAGAGTTAATATTGTGGTAATGATGTTGTAGTGAATAAATGTTATACATGTTCTTCATATTCCATAATGAATAAGTGACATGTGGCTCTTTCAAGTTATAGTTGCAATGTTTTAGATAAGAATGATATTCTAATCTGTTAGACATTGAATTTACTGCTGCCAAACAAATATAATTCCTATGTGCATATTTATCTTCTTAAGATGCAATAATAATGTTACTGGCGGAGAGTTATATCTCTCGCTGGGGCAATTTACAATTGTCTCACCCCCGTGGGAACCACATTTTTAGGTAGACGCGGACGAGGAGGCAGAAATCCTTCAGTAAGTGAAGGACAGCAGCAACAACAGCAGGGATAGCAGTGAAGTCTTAGGTGGAGACACTGGATGTTATGCCTTGTATAGATATAGATAGAGTCCTATGTGTCGTCTCTGTACTCTCAGGTCATCGGAGTAGTAGTTAGTGCTTTCGAGATTTTGGCTCAATGCCTCGAGATTTTATACTGTCTGTGTTTAGCCTGAGAGGACAGTTAATCTTGTAATTCTCAGAAAAGAGATGATACAGAATATGTACCTTTGAACAAGAATGTAAATGTGTTACTTTGGTTCTATGTGAGAAAGTTTTCCTTTGATGGATCTCTTGATAAAAAGGTTTTAATTTTTAGTGATTTTTGGTAATCCGCTGCTTAGTGAACGCTTCCGCATTAGTTAATTATGTTTTCATGAGTTGTATGCCACACATCTGGTCTCCAAGATCAAGACGCGGAGGATGGCACCTCTCTTACCTCACATTATATCTCCTAAACAAAATGCTTTTTTCGAGGATCAAGACATCACCACTAATATCCTCCTGGCGCACAAGCTATGCCATGATCTTCAACAGCTTGATGGGGAGCATAGTAATGTTGTGGTAAAACTGGACATGGCGAAAGCATTTGAAAAGGTAGATTGGAAGTTTCTGAAGCTGACCCTACTAGCCTTTGGGTTTGATATGAGAGTGGTGGATCTTTTACTGCACATCACGTCTGGGTCATGATTCTTAGTGGTGATCAATGGTTTCTCAATGAGTTTCTTCCAAACCACCCATAGGGTGAAGCAAGGGGACCCCCTCTCCCCTACCCTTTTCATCATCATGGAGGAGTATCTCAGACAATCTTTCAACCGAGCTATGAATGAGGGTCTCCTCAGTAGGTTCAAGACCCACGGGAATGGCTTGGCACCTTCCCATATCCTATTTGTGGACGACGTACTTCTCTTCCTCAATGCCTATGGCTACTCTATATGGAAATGTAAAGGCATCTTGGAGAATTACTTCATGGCCTCTGGACAGGAAGTGAACAACGAGAAGTCATCTTTCATTATCGGGAAGCTTCCCCCTAATGAGATCTGGATTTTTGGAGGAATGACTCGGCTTCAACCATGCTCCAAATACCCTCTCTTACCTGGGTATTTCTCTACTGATGGGGAGGATTACCTCAGCTGACTTTGAGCCACTTACGAGCAAAGTGGATAAGCACATTGCAGGATGGCAAGGACGCCTACTCTCCATGGGAGGTTACATAACCCTTCTGAAGCACATCTTGGAGTCGATACTGGTCCACTCTTTGGAAGCCGCCTCCATCCCCGTCGGGGTCCTCAAGAGATTGGAGCATTCCATGGTGAGATTCCTTTGGAATTCTGTGGATGGCCAGTCTAGAAGACACTGGGTCCGATGGGATCACGTTAAGAGGCCTTACGAGGAAGGGGGAGTGGGGATTGAGAATCTCTCTCTTATAAGAGATGGTTTATTAATGAAGGCGGCTTGGGAGGTGTTGAAGGAAGACTCAACGTAGGCCTCCTTCTGTAGACGCAAGTACAATAAGAGAGAATACAATCTTGATTCAACCCACCCGGTCTGGCTCAAGAGGGGCTCCTTCTCATCCCCATACTGGAAGAAGGTTTGGAAATCTTTCCTAGTCCTATTAGCCCATACTAGATGGGACATCGCAGATGGGCGCACCCTCTTTTGGGCCACCAGATGGAGTGAGGAACCTATCATTGAGTTTTCCCACCTGGAGATCACTCCTGAATCGACGACACATATTTGAGATTTCTTCCTTGCAAATGGAACCTGGCATTGGGACGCACTCCAAAGCCTCCTCACATATGAGGGCATGGAGCTCATCCGGAGGACAAGATTTGGAAATACATCAACAAGGGACATCCCTATCTAGGAATCGACCATCGACGGAGATTTCTCAACAAAGAAGGCCAAGAGGATCTGTAGCCCAAGGACGTATTCCCTTCTCTATGCTCACATGGTTTGGAGCCAACACATACCAATGAAGACGACGGCGTTCACATAGCACATACTACGCGAGGCAGTCCCGGTTGACTCAAGGATACATGATTGCTCCATTCCCATCACCTCTTCCTACGAATGTTGTGTGGAAAATGAGATAGAAACGCTAGACCACCTCTTCTTGGAAGGGTGATGTGATGATTTTGAGTCGCATTTAGAGACATATTTTACTTGTGTTTTATGCATTTATTAGTCATTTTGGTGGTTAATATTGCATAATTCATCTACTTTGGTCTATGATCATTCTCTATGTCAAATCTCCCTTATTTCAGTATTTTGAGCATAAATTATCACAAGAATATGTTTTGTTTCGGCTTATGTTGTTTCATGTTGAAATTTCAGGAAAAATAAGTATCTGCTGCTGTCGATACCATCGACAGTGGTCGCTACCATCGACCGGACCACAGGAAGCCAGCATCAACGAGCAGCAAAATCTCGATACTATCGACAAGAGAGTCGATGGTATCGAGATACCATTAGGTTGCTTCAGAAAAGAGAGTCGATACTATCGACACAAAAGTCGATACCATCGACGAGTGGAGCTACAACGAGGTAAAAGGACAAAACTGATGCCTATGAATGTCGATACCATCGACCAGCGTCGATGGTATCGAGGTGGCATCAGTTGCGACAAAGAAAAGAAAAGAAGACTCGCCGATACAGTGCAGGGTCGATACCATCGACTCGCGTCTATGGTATCGACACCGTCAGATACATGTTTGCTTCAGATTGATCTAAATCTGACGGTTGTGATATTTTGGTGACCTAACTCGGTGATTATACCTAATGACGGAGGCCAAGAGCAAGCCATCACGTCATTAGCCGCTGCACACGTCCCAAGAAGGTGTGGAGAGAAGAACGGAGCCTAGAAGCACGCCCCAGCCGTTCCGGACGTCGAAGAAGACGATTTCCACCACCAAAAGGTGGGAGAACGCGTATTCTACGCCAAGGAGTGATTGGATCTTCTCCGTTCAGGGGTTTCACCACTCAATCACGTTTTTCTCCATATTTCCCTTTTTCTCTACCATGTTTTGCTTTGAGATGAACATGCGGGGCTAATCCCCTTTGTCTTTAGGATCGGGAGTAGCCCAGGAAATCATTGTATGACGATTTTATCATAGTAATTCATCTTTTATCTCTTAAATCTGTGGTATGATTTCGTTTTCTCAATTATATTGTTATGCTTGATCACCATAATAATAACCTAATGCCCTTAATTACTTTGAAAGAAGAATTAATGGTTGAAAAGAGACGAAATTCACATTAATTGACAAATCCCTTGAACAAGGCGGTGTAAGGTTAATGGTGGATACCGAGAGATTGACTCTAATGCACCTAGTTTAGGGTATAGGTTGGTACGACGGTGGAACCGACCTAGACATAGGTAGTGAATTGTACCACGACAGTGGGCAATTTTGATATCAGGCCACTACCCGGATAGAGAGATAAATCTGAGTGACTAAATAGAAATTCATACAATGAAAATCCTTGGTGAAACCGCAATCCTAAAGATTCCCACTTGAATTGATTAAACTAAACATTTAATCGATTTCTTTGTTTTGTTTTATTTTATTTTCTTTTAATTTTACAACAACCTCCAACTTTTTAATCGGTTTAGCTGATTGCGAGTAGTTAGTAGTAGTCTCCGATAATTCACGTGTCCCTAAGTTTGACTCGGGCCTCACAAAGGCCTATATTATATTGACGCGTACACTTGCGTTTCTACGCACGTAAAAAGCGTGTCAAGTTTTTGGCACCGTTGTCGGGGACACGGCAGTTGTCAGCACTACGAGTGCTGCAAGCGGCCACTCTAGGCCACTTTTTATTTTTTTATTATTTTGAAATCATTTCCAAAAAATTTTATCTTATCTTTGCATCTTGTAGTGGTCTAGAATGGTACTGAACTTAAATTTTCACTTTGCAGGTATTGTGCATAGTGCAGACGCGTAGCACTGACTACACGCAACAAGCACCAGAGGTTCCATTGCAGGGACCAGAAGACGAGGATGATTTCAATCAAGACCATCTGGAAGAAATAGACTCAAAATACGAACAGGAAGAGATGGCAGAGCCACAGACAATATGGGAGAAGATCAGGGCTTCTTCTTCATCTGCTTCAAAGGGGCCGATCAAGAAGCAAGCGATCAATATTCCGACATACAAGATTGACCCTGCGTTATTTAATTTGGTCAAGTCAAACACATTCCATGGGCTCAAGAACGAAGACCCAGTCACGCATATAAGCCAATTTGTGGAAAATTGTGACATGATAAAAATTGACAGATTTCCACAAGAGACGCTTTACTTAAAGTTGTTCCCGAGTTCTCTGGAAGGAACTGCACGTGAGTGGTTGCACAATCTGGATGATGAATATGTGGAATCCTGGAACCACATGGTAGAGGTTTTCTTTGAAAGGTTCCTCCCACCTGAGAAGACCAATGACATGATCAGGAAGATCCACATCTTCACTCAGAAGGCAGGAGAGACCTACTCTAAGACCTGGGAAAGGTTTCAGATCATGCTTAGGCGGTGCCCGCATCACGGGCTTGATAAGGAGACATAGGTCAAGATCTTCTATTTTTCTCTCTCCGAGCATGATAGAAGTAACCTCGATTCAGCAGGCTCAGGATTCTTCTTGAACAACACAGACACGAGGTGTTGGGAAATCCTTAAGAACATGGCCAAGAAGCAATCTTGGGGTGACAGGGATGCCGTTGAGCACGTTCGAGTAGCAGGGGAGTCTAAAGCAATCAAGGAGTTGAATGAGAAGATGGACCTTCTCGCGAAGAAACTGCTTGTAAAGGAAGATACTGAGTCTGAGGATGAGGCACAAGTCAAATTCATGAGGAAACAAGGTTACAGAAATAATGATTACTCATGGAGGAAAGACAAGAAGTTCTCTTGGAAGGATCCAAACAACTTTTTGTAGGACCCAGATGCAAAACCCCATCCAGTTGCGGAGGACAAGAGCACAGAGTTGCTCAACCAAGTGATAAAGCAAAATCAAGAATTAATGGCTACTTTTGGCCAGCAGATAAAGCAACAGGGGGAATTTATGAACCAGTTCGGACAGACATTGCAGAGCCATGGGGCTTAGATGAGGACAATAGAGACGTCCATGGTGCAAATGGCAGCAGAGATAGCCAATATGAAGAAACCGGCGCATCAAGGTTTTCCCGGTAACACTAATATTCCAGGAGGAAACCAACAGGAGAAGGCCATCTTGCTAAGGAGTGGCAAGAAGCTTTTAAACCCCAGAGCCGATGAACCAAGCAAACCCCAAGCAGAAATTGAAGGTGAGGCCATTGAGGAGCTTCCCATACTGGTCACAAAACTAGTTGCGGATATAGCGGTGGATGCTACTGAAGATCCTATTGCAGATGAGGAGGAGACGCAGAAAAGGACACCTTATGTGCCACTGCATCAAAGGGCACAGGCTGTCCCGGTCCCATATCCGAACAGTGCAAAGGCAAGGAAAGTGGATGCCAAGTTTAAAAAGTTTCTAGACAGTTTCAAAAAGCTTTCAGTCAACCTCCCATTATTGGAAGAAATTGAGCAAATCCCTTCTTACGGTAAATTTCTAAAAGACATCATTACCAAGAAGAGGAAAATCCCAGACATGAAGGTTGTAGTGGTTAAGGAGCAGGTGAGTGCCTTCGTCATGGGCACATTGCCACCAAAGAGGTAGGATCCGGCCTGCTTCAACATCTCATGTTACATTGGGAAAGTGAAGTTTGGTGAAGCGCTATGTGACTCCGGGGTGAGCATAAACTTGATGCCCCTCTCTACATTCAAGAAGCTGGGATTAAAAGAGTCACGGCCGAGCAACATGACAATCCAATTGGCGGACAATTTTGTGGTGAAGCCATACGGTATTTGTGAAGACGTGCTAGTGAAAGTAGATCAATTTGTATTTCCAGCAGATTTTGTCGTCATGGAAATGCAAGATGAACAAGGCAATGAGTTACTACTCGGACGACCCTTCCAAGCTACAGCTGACATGATACTTGAGATGGGGAGAGGTCGTTTGACCTTGGGTATAGCCGATGATCGCTTCGAGATGGTCATGCCTTCCAGCACTACGTCACTTAAAGCCAAGGAGCAATGCCACATGGTAAATCATTTTGATCACAATTTCTCACTTTGTCTAGGGAAGACATTTTTAGATATGGCTCATGTGATGACCAAGGTGGAAAAAGGGACATTAGCTGTGGACATCATGGAGCATACCAAGGTGGTATCCCTTAGCAAGGTTGTAGGTTTTCCGAATGATGAGGAGGAGGACATTCCTCCCTCTACTAAAGATGAGGCTATAGCAAATTCGGTTTTTGACACACATCCAGAATTACCACTTGAAGCCTGCTTAGTCAATATCACACATGATTGGATGAGAAGCAAGTCACTGCAGGAGTATGCCAAGATACTTCAGATGTTGTCGTGCTTCTATGCAAGGTACTATGAAGACTTAGGCGAACTCCCAACACCGCTTCAATCATCTTTAATCAGCCCGCCAGAATTGGAGTTGAAGCCGTTGTCACCGCACCTGAAGTACGCATTTCTGGATGAGGAAGAAAAGCTGCCTGTGATTATATCAGCTTATCTGAGTGCCAAGGAGGAGGACCATCTGCTTATTGTGTTGAAGAACCACCGAGGAGCATTTGGGTGGTTGGTTGCAGACATCAAGGGAATCTCCCCTACTTTGTGCCATCACAAGATTCGGCTCGAGGAGGGAGCCAAGCCGGTGATTCAGCCGCAACGTCGACTAAATCCGAGCATGATGGAGGTTGTTAAGAAGGAGGTGATAAAGCTCCTTTCTGTAGGTATCATCTATGCTATTTCTGACTCGACGTGGGTGAGTCCTACATAGGTAGTCCCAAAAAAGGGGGGAATCATTGTTAACCATAATCTTCTAAATGAACCTGTCACCACCCGCTTGGTAATCAGGTGGCATGTTTGCATAGATTACCATCGATTGAATGCCTCTACGCTAAAGGATCACTTTCCTCTTCTGTTTATTGATCAAATTTTAGAGCGCTTAGCCGGCCGATCACATTTTTGTTTTCTGGATGGTTATTCGGGGTACAATTAGATTTCGATTGATCCTAAGGACCAAGAGAAGTCGACCTTCACTTGTCCTTATGGAATGTTTGCGTACCTCCGTATGCCTTTTGGGTTATGTAATGCACCAGCGACCTTTCAGCGTTGTATGCTTGCCATTTTTTCTGATATGGTAGAACGCTGTCTAGAGGTTTTTATGGATGATTTCTCTATTTATGGTGCATCTTTTGACGAGTGTCTTTACAATCTGGATAAGGTGCTGGAACGTTGTGAGGACACACATTTGGTCCTCAATTGGGAGAAATGCCACATGATGGTGAGTGAAGGAATAGTGCTAGGACATAAAGTGTCTAGCAAAGGTTTGGAGGTAGACCCGGTAAAAATTGAAGTGATTTCCAAATTGCCCCCACCAAATTCGGTAAAAGGGGTACGAAGTTTCTTAGGTCACGCCAGTTTATATCGTCGTTTTATAAAAGATTTTTCTAAAACCGCCAAACCTTTATCTGATCTTTTAGAAAAAGATGCTATTTTTGACTTTAATGAAAAATGTCTACATGCGTTCAACGTGCTTAAGGAAAAATTGATTTCCGCACTGGTTGTGCAAATACCGGATTGGACCAAGCCGTTTGAACTAATGTGTGATGCATCCGATTTCGCAGTTGGGGCTGTGTTGGGACAACGGGTGGACAATAAACCCGCTGTGATTTTTTATGCATCTAAAACTTTGAATGATGCCCAACTCAATTACACGACTACCGAGAAAGAATTGCTTGCCGTTGTTTTCGCTTTTGAAAAATTTCGACAATATCTAGTTGGATAGAAAGTCGTGGTATGGACGGACCACGCCGCCATTAAGTATTTGATGGAGAAAAAGGATGCAAAACCTAGATTGATTAGGTGGATCTTGCTTTTACAGGAATTTGATATCGAAATCAAAGACAAGGCGGGGATTGAAAATGTGGTCGCAGACCATTTGTCTAGGTTAGAGAGGGTAGATGAAAAGGATTTACATATACCCATTATCGAGACATTTCCGGACGAACAACTTTTGAAAGTGAAATCAAAAGACCTGTGGTTTTCTTATATTGTGAACTATCTTGCCTGCAAAATCATCCCGGATGATTGGTCGTATCAAGAGAAGAAGAAATTTTTCCATTCTTTACGATACTATTTTTGGGATGACCCTATTCTCTTGAAGCAATGTAGGGATGGTGTTTTATGCTGGTGTGTACCTGAGGTGGAATACGAGAGTGTTCTTCATCATTGCCACACACTACCGATGGGCGGACACCATGAAAGCTCTCGCACTGTAGCCAAAGTACTGGAAAGAGGCCTATACTGGCCTACCTTGTTTAGGGATGTTTATGAGTTTGTGCGTCACTGTGATTCCTGCCAAAGGGTGGGCAACATCTCAAAAAGACAAGAGATGCCCCTTAATGTATTCCAGGAGGTTGAGGTATTTGACTTATGGGGCATAGATTTTATGGGACCCTTTGTGTCCTCAATTTCTAATTTATACATTCTTTTGGCTGTTGATTATGTGTCGAAGTGGGTAGAGGCAATACCCACAAGGACTAATGATTCCGCTGTAGTGTGCAAGTTTGTCAAAGAATATATTTTCTGCAGGTTTGGTGTACCAAGGATGATCATAAGTGATGGAGGTACACACTTCCGGAATCAAAAGTTTGCGGCACTGTTGAGAAAGTACAGGGTCAAACATAACATTGGTACCCCGTACCACCCGCAAACTCAAGGACAAGTGGAGGTCTCCAATAGGGAGATTAAGAAGATATTGGAGCGTACTGTGGCTTCCACAAGGAAGAATTGGAGTACCCTACTACCGGATGCGTTGTGGGCATACAGGACGGCGTTCAAGACACCTATAGGCACTACGCCTTTTAGGTTGGCCTATGGTCGGGCCTGTCACTTACCGGTGGAACTGGAGCATAAAGCGCATTAGGCGCTGAGGAAGCTAAATCTGAGTTATGATGAAGCGGGAAAGAAGAGGTTACTTGAACTCAATGAACTTGATGAGCTGTGAATGAATGCATATGAAAGCTCGCGGATCTACAAGGAGCGCACAAAGTTGATTCACGATCGCCATATTCAAATGTGCATTTTCAAGAAAGGAGACTGTGTCCTATTGTTCAACTCCAGGCTGAAGATGCATCCCGGGAAGTTGAAATCCCGATGGAGTGGACCATTCACAGTAGAGGAGGTTAAACCACATGGCGCGATCCTGGTGCGTGATGGCGAGACCACATTCCTGGTCAATGGACAAAGGTTGAAATTGTATTTTGGTGAAGATTTCACAAGGAAAGTGAATGAGGTCAAACTCATTGCACTTCCAGATGCATGAGAAGCTTCATGTCATCTAGCCTAAGATGTTAAATAAGGGCGCTTGTTGGGAGGCAACCCAGCCACCGGTACTTTAGTTTAGTTTCTTTCACATTCGTAGTTTGATTTGTTTTGACTTTGTTTTTAGTGTAAAAAAGAAACTGTGATCGTTTGCTCATTGTGCAGGACTGAGGCATGGTCGATACCATCGACCTTTGTGTCGATGGTATCGACCGGGGTACAGGTTGGCGACTGCATAAATCGCACTACGTCGATACCATCGACGGCCTCGTCAATGGTATCGACATACCAACAGGCTGATCGCAAGCAGAGGTCGATAGTATCGACATGGGTGTCGATACTCACGAGATCTCTGGAGATATTCAGAAGAAATCGTCTCAGTAAAGTCGATACCATCGACGGGCATGTCGATTGTATCAACCCAGCTTCAAAAAGAAGGCGGCGGCCGGGCCTCGCGAGGGTGTTACCCTAAATGGAAGTCAATACTATTGACTTACGTCGATAGTATCTACGTGCCACGTCACCGATCCGTGAGAGGAGATCAACGGTGATCGCTGCAACCAGAAAGTCAATCCGGGGGATGGGTCGATACCATCGACACTAGTCGATAGTATCGACATGTCAGTGATCTGGGCCCCGCAAATCCAGCCATCGATGACAGTCGATACCAGCGGCAGTACAGATTGTGCTACCCATGTCGATACCATCGACCCGCGTCGATGGTATCGACGGGCATACAGCAGCGCCAGCCACGGATATATATGAGAAGGATTGTCGTCATATGATGTCACAACTCCAGAGAAATTCTTCTCCACCTGTGCCGAGCGTATTCCAGAGCGATCTGAGCCCGGCAACGAGCATCCAGGAGCACATTCTTCATCGAGCGGAGATTTCCTTCTCCGATCTTCACCGATCTCTTTCTCTACTTCTCCTTCTTCCGCAACCATGGTGCATGTTGCCGGTGCGTCTTCTTCACGCGCCAACCCAATGGACATCCCAGAGTTCGTGCCTCCACCGACTGCATCGATTCCACGCCCGTGGATTGTTCATCTATCCGCAGAGGTCAAGAAGATCTACGAGGAGATCATGAAGAGAAAAATCGAGCCGACCCGCTATGTTGACCAGGAGGTGATCTGCAACTTGGGGTTCGACGCAAATCTAGCCTACGTTCTAAAAGGGCAGGCGAGACACGAGCAGGACGCCCGACGAGATGGACTACCATGCTGATGGCCAGCCGTTCTTCGGTGAATGGCCGACATACAAGGAGCTGGTGGCTGAATTCATGGCGTCGTTAGACGTCTGCGTCGTGCCCAATGACATCGTCGCCATGGACCGTGAGTGGATCAAGGGCCGCGTTTCTTTCCGGCTGTACAATAATGACTACACTCTCACCCTCCGCCAGTTCAACTCCATCTACAACTGGAACCATGGGCAAAATGACTACCGGCGGCCAGACTACCGGACCGACTACGACTCCATCTTCGTCGAGCTTGTGACGGTGCCGCCGGGCAAATCTGTGAGCTACCACAACGCAGCGGTAGAAGACTTCGAGCATCCGTTCGTGCAGATTCTTCATCGGATGTTGTGTTCTACCCTGTTTGCTAGTGGTGATCTGTCTCTTAGAAAATTCCAAGAGACAGACTTGTTTTTCTTGCATAAACTACTGAAGCGCCAAGAGTACAACTGGGGAGCATTCTTTCTACAGTGGGTGTTGGCTGTAAAGCGGAGTACGCGGAAGGTGCCAATTCACTTTGGAGGGCTCATTACACCGCTGGCCTCTTACCTTGGGTTGAATTTCCAGCAGCTTACTCCTCTCTCCAGCAGAAGCAAGGTTAATTTGCAGCATCTTCACCAATCCAATCTTATCTTGCTTCGGGATGGTTTACCCTATGCTCATTGCCATGTAAACCACACATATCAAGAATGCTCGCTTCCCGATCCTGTCTTCCATATCGAGGGTGCTCAACATTTCTGATGGCCAATCATAGCCATTGCTGACTCCGATGAAGACGGCGGCAACGACGACGACAACAATAATGACGACGAGGCTGAAGAGGAAGAGGAGGCCTACACTCCTCTTCGGGCACGAGTGGCACCTAGGAAGCATCCTCGCATGCATCCGGGTGCGTCTTCATCTTCACAGCCTCTGCCACCACCACCGCCCTCGCAGCCAAGTGAGGATGTCTATTCCATGCAAGGAATGTATGCCATGCTGCAGGATATACAGCAAATGCAGCAGCACCATACATCAGTGTACACTGGTGTTCAGGAGACGACAAACCAGTTACTTGACAATCAGAGGGCTATCTTCAAAAATGAGCACCTCCTCCTCGACAACCAACAACAGATTCATGTCAGGTTGCATAGGATGGAGATGCAGCAGTAGCCCTTTTATGATCGTTACTGGAGCCAGAACTACTTTGGGGGGTATCCACAACCTCCACCCATGCCCTAGTATGATCCTAGCTTTCAGGGGCAATACCCATCCTGGGACCCCACGACCCCACAATACCCGCCTCCGCCAGAAGAGTAAATCGGTATCTCTGTTCCAACCTTTAAGATTATTTTTGACTATGAGGCCATAGTCGAATTCAAGCTTGGGGGGGAGTTGGAACAGCTCTATCTTTTATTTTCTCAGTTTTTAGTTTTTATTGTTTTACTTCTTGTCATTTAGTTTTTGCAATATTAGTTTGTTCGTAGGATCCACATTCTATCTAGTGTAATTGTGGATGTCTTAAGTCATGTGTCATCTCATTTGCTTGTACATGGGGTAAGGGGAAATTTAAAAAAAATTGAGTGTTCACAAGCTTGTGTTGTTCAACTTTGAGCACATAACTTAAGAAAATGATTAGTTTTGTCAACTCTAAAACAAAAAATCACAATTGTACATTCCTCATGATTCATGAAAAGTGGACGGATTTGGTTGTGTGAGCCTAAACTGACCAAATGATAATGAGACTCTAATTTGAAGTAAGAGAGAGAAACCTCTTAACTATTACACAGGTCAGTAAGGAGGGACACATAATAATTTTCAAAGGTTCAGTCAATTAGTCTTGTGATCTTTCCACCTCATTGTTTTCACAATCCACCATAAGAATTGGAAGTATTTTACGGTTTTAATCTTTTTGATTGCATCTCATATAGATAGGTTTTGCATTGCAACCACTTTCACATGTTTTACATGAAAATAAAAAATACATGCACATTATCCTTAGGTGCGTGTCATTTAGCTGCATTTATAATTTCTATGCATAGAGCACATCATGTAACTTATTTCTTCTTTAAAGGTGATTAGCTTGTTCCATACCTTCATAAATGCTTCAAATATTTGAGCTATGCAGAAAAAGTGAGCCCAACAAATAATTCATTGTCAATTATGGATATAAGGGCTTAAGAAAAAAGAGTTAGAAAAAAAATGAAAAAATGAAAAAGAAAGAGAAATTATTGAGAAGCAAGTAGAATAAGAAGGAGAAAGGAACATAGTCTCATTCACATTTTAAGATGAGTAAGTACATGATGTAGCTCAGTTAGATATTCCATCTCATTTTGAGATGGGATGTTAGTGCATGCATCATTCCACCCAATCTTAGGCATTAGGGCATGTTCATGTGCAAATGCATCATTTAGGGCATTTTTGTTTTATGCATGTTGAAACCGTATACTGCTTCCGTTTCTTCCTTTAGCCACCCATTCCATCCACCCGTTGCTCGAATTGGTAGGCCACCGTGATTTTCTCCTCATTTGTGAATATCAGGAGAGCTGCTTCCATGTAGATGGTAGTTAGGGCGAGCAACGTAGTATAGGAGATCACAAGATGCACCGAGTCTGAACCGGCGAATTTTATTATGTTAACTGCCTTATGTGATAGTGTTCATCAGTTTTGAGGTAGAAATCTTTTATGGATGATTACTGTCGCCTTTTGGGTAATTATCATTCCGTGGTTAGTGAGGGTCGGAATGTGAATGTCCGGTGGGGATCATATGGTAATGTTTGTTGTGATGATTTATTCTTTACTTGACTCTGGCAATTCTATTCTAAGGTTCTGTTGCTCGAGGGCGAGCAATGTTCAAGCTTAGGGGAGTTTGATGCGATGATTTTGAGTCACATTTAGAGACATATTTTACTTGTGTTTTATGTATTTATTAGTAATTTTGGTGGTTAATATTGCATAATTCATCTACTTTGGTCTATGATCATTCTCTATGTCAAATCTCCCTTATTTCAGTATTTTGAGCATAAATTATCACAAGAATATGTTTTGTTTCGGCTTATGTGGCTTCATGTTGAAATTTCAGGAAAAACAAGTATATGTTGTTGTCGATACCATCGACAGTGGTCGATACCATCGACTGGACCACAGGCAGCCAATAGCAAGGAGCAGCAAAATCTCGATACTATCGACAGGAGAGTCGATGGTATCGAGATACCATCAGGTTGCTTCAGAAAAGAGAGTCGATACTATCGACACAAAAGTCGATACCATCGACGAGTGGAGCTACAGCGACGTAAAAGGACAAAACCGACACCTATGAATGTCGATACCATCGACCAGCGTCGATGGTATCGAGGTGGCATCAGTTGTGACAAAGAAAATAAAAGAAGACCCGCCAATACAGTGCAGGGTCGATACCATCGACTCGCGTCGATGGTATCGACACCGTCAGATACAAGTTTTCTTCAGATTGATCTAAATCTGACGGTTGTGATATTTTGGCGACCTAACTCGGTGATTATACCTAATGACGACGGCCAAGAGCAAGCCATAACGTCATTAGTCACTGCACACGTCCCGAAAAGGTGTGGAGAGAAGAACGGAGCCTAGAAGCACGCCCCAGCCGTTCCGGACGCCGAAGAAGACGATTTCCACCACCGAAAGACGGGAGAACGCGTATTCTACGCCAAGGAGCGATTGGATCTTCTCCGTTCAGGGGTTTCACCACTCAATCATGTTTTTCTCCATGTTTCCCTTTTTCTCTACCATGTTTTGCTTTGAGATGAACATGCGGGGCTAATCCCCTTTGTCTTTAGGACCAGGAGTAGCCCGGGAAATCATTGTATGACAATTTTATCATAGTAATTCATCTTTTATCTCTTAAATCCGTGGTATGATTTTGTTTTCTCAATTATATTGTTATGCTTGATCACCATAATAATAACTTGATGACGTTAATTACTTTGAAAGAAGAATTAATGGTTGAAAAGAGACGAAATTCACATTAATTGACAAATCCCTTGAACAAGGCGGTGTAATGTTAATGGTGGATACCGAGAGATCGACTCTAATGCACCTAGTTTAGGGTATAGGTTGCTACGACGGTGGAACCGACCTAGACATAGGTAGTGAATTGTACCACGACAGTGGGCAATTCTGATATCAGGCCACTACCCGGATATAGAGATAAATCTGAGTGACTAAATAGAAACTCATACAATGAAAACCCGTGGTGAAACCGCAATCCTAAAGATTCCCACTTGAATTGATTAAACTAAACATTTAATCGATTGCTTTGTTTTGTTTTATTTTATTTTATTTTAATTTTACAACAACCTCCAACTTTTTAATCGATTTAGCTGATTGCGAGTAGTTAGTAGTAGTCTCCGATAATTCACGTATCCCTGAGTTCGACTCGGACCTCACAAAGGCCTATATTACATTGACGCGTACACTTGCGTTTCTACGCACGTAAAAAGCGTGTCAAAGGGTATCTAGCAAGATTCCTTTATGCCATGACGGATGAGCTTTTAGACTTCACCATCCCATTGGGGGTAAACACCAGATCCACGCTTCATAGGTTCTGGTCGAAAGCGTATGAGAGAACTATTGGGGGCTTTCTGGCGAGTATCCTGCTCCAGATTATTTGTTGGAAGATTTGGGTGCATAGATGCAAGAGAAGATTTAAAGGGAGACATACAACACCGTCCATCATATGGGAAAAGATAAAAGAAGACGACCATCCTTGCCTGTAAGGAGAGATCTTTGAAAAGGAGGAGGCCTCTCAGGAGACCCACATGTTGTTGCACGATTTCTCTCCACACTGGTTTTTTTTTCTTTTCTAAGTGTGTAACCTCTGTCGGGTGCTAGGACCCCGGCCGGACACCATTGCGGTGGAAATCCCTTTCATCTACAACCTTGTTAATGGTAAAAGCAAGACGCCCTGGCAATGGAGAGAGGAAACACAGGCGATCAAGGAGTTCATCCGGGGGATGTACATGTGAACTCATTCCGAAGGAGATTAACAGAGTCACAAAAGCTTTGATGGAACAGGCCCAAAAATACAGCCTAGTTTTGGAATACTCTGGGTACAACCTGCCTCAAGCGATCCATCAGAAAGAAAAGAGGGGATGCCTACAAACATACATGTTACAAATGGTATCAGAAAAAATTCCCCTCCAGTAGGTGGGGCCACATGGACATGTGTCATGCCAATCTTGAGCCGTGCGGTCCAGGCATGTTGGAAAGGACTGTCCATGGTTGATGTAGCCACCATTGCGTTAGTATTCCATGATCGGAAACCGTGTCCATGGGTCATTCTGGGTTTGCACCGAAATGGGGATAGATTATGAAACCATATAGTTGAGCCTTGACGAAGACGTCAAGAGTCTAAGTGGGGGAGATTGTGACGTCCCGTGATTTGAGACTTTGGATAAAATGATCTAAAAAGGAATGATTGGACTACCCATATCACCAAGGTGCACCTCCTTTTCCGGGAGTCTATCACTAAAGAACTCCATAGTTAAGCGTGCCCAACTTGAAGTAGTACTAGGATGGGTGACCGGTCGGGAAGTTGACCCCGACTTGCACGTAAGTGAGGAAAAAATACGCAGTTAAGCCTAGTGGTGGTCTGTAGGTAGGGGTGAGCGTTCGGTTAATTCCGTCAGTTACGGTTAATTCTTTCGGTTAATTCGGTTAATGCATCTTTTAGTATTTAACCGTTAACCGTTTCAGAATTCGACGGTTATTGCGGTTCGGTTAACCAAATATTTCGGGTCGGTTAATAAAAAATATGGGTTAACCATAATTTCCACACACAATTGCAAATAATATGCATATTTATAGAAAATACAATCGATACATACAATGTTGTATATATTGATGTATAAACTTTTATGACAAGTAACAAATTACAATCACCATGATAATAAACAAAACATAAGTTAATTGATGCTAGAATTACCATCACGACATCACATATATATGACCATCAAATAAAAAGGATTAACCATTTTAGCGGGGAGAGGACTGACAATGGACACTGACTTCAATTACAAGACATGGTCCATGTGGATGAAGCAATATGAAATAACAGCAGTCATTGTCCAGTAAATTCTAAAGTATAGACATGAGGAATAAAGATAAAGCAGGTCAAGTGTATATACATGCACATTGAGTGACATATTTTGCTTCCGTAAGACTTACCATTGGCTTCTAGAACTATCATACGTAATGTATACTAGTACAAAGAAAAAGAAGTTATCTTTTTAGTAGGAACTAATGATGGCAACAAACTTCAATTGTGCGGCCCGGTCATCGTATAAGAAACAACATGAAGCAATTGTCGTTAATCACTTTACAAGTAATTTGAAAGTGGCACCTTTTCATTAACAAGTAGCCTGGCAGATTGATAACAGAGAAAAGGCCTCGGAAAAGTTGCCAAGCAGTCACAGTATTTAGTAGTATATAATATAAAACGGTAGTATACAACATTTCGGTTAATCGGTCAACCGATCTGTTGCCAAGCAGTCACAGTATTTCTGGAGACTTGATTGGGCCTTGTATCGTATTTAGTAGTATATAATATAAAACGGTAGTATACAACATTTCGGTTAATCGGTCAACCGATCTGTAAATTTTTCTGAGCAAACCGTTCACCGAATAGCCGATGTGACCAAATTCTTATAACCGAATTAATCATTTTGGCCGAATTAACTGTGCCAAATCTGGAATAACCAATCGGGTATTCGGTTTTAACTAAAATCTGCTCACCCGGGGTCTGTCGTCATTTTTAAAATTCTACTAAAACCTAAGGCAGTGAGGCAGAGTGTTACAAAAAATCTCTTTCGTCTACAACCTTGTTAATGGTAAGAGCAAGACGCCCTGGCAATGGAGAGAGGAAGCACAGTTGATCAAAGAGTTCATC
This sequence comes from Alisma plantago-aquatica, assembly GCA_963693085.1. Lineage (NCBI taxonomy): Eukaryota > Viridiplantae > Streptophyta > Magnoliopsida > Alismatales > Alismataceae > Alisma > Alisma plantago-aquatica. The sequence goes on along the minus strand of OY856412.1, from coordinate 939,686,708 downwards.
CGGGGGGGATGTACATGCGAACTCATTCCGAAGGAAATTAACAGAGTCCCAAACGCAACAGCTTTGATGGAATACGGCCTGGTTTTGGAATACTCCGGGCACAACCTGCCTCAAGCGATCCAGGAACTCATTCAGAAAGAAAAGAGGGGATGCGGATACACACTGATCTACAAACATACATGTATATAGGAGAGTTAGTCGGTTTCCACCTTTTCTTGTGCTTTTTGATGGCGTCTGGGATAGACCAGAAACGATGTTAACCCGTTTTTTAGGATTTTGCTCGCGTGGGGAACGAGATGAACAAAGACCTTCCTGTTTAAATTTGAAAAAAAAAAAATTAAGAAAAGAAAAAAGATGCAACACCATCCAAGTAACAAAATTAATAGTATGGGTACGATTCAAAGTTGCACCGTGAATCACAATCGCAGGTAATTATATCTGATGCCGACGAAACATGGATCGAGGTTGTTGGAGCAAGACCCTACAAGCAGAACAGCAAAAGAAGCGCTTGCTCACACAGTGCCGCTTCCCACTTGCTCCGGTCGATCTGGTGATCTCTTTGTCTTGGGGTGTTTGGAGCAGTTTCTGTAACAAGCAGGCCCGCACCTAGTGGACTACAACAGCTGTAGAAAGTAACACCAATAGAGGAAACATCGAGCGACAGCTGCTACAACAGAGTAGCACTCTGCACTTTCCCGTATAGGTGGGCATGGAGACTAGTGTCGGCATTGAAATCACATCGAGCTGGACTTGGGAGAAGGTAAGCTATATATTGACGTTTCACCAATCCAGCATGGGGCTGCCACCTACGTATAAGCTATATCACCGTTACCGAATTTATCATAAAAAGGTTAGACTGAAAGGCAGACTGTACAGGGTGTTTGTAGACCAAAAGGTAAGCTGTACGTAAAACTGGAAACTTCAATGGTCAGATATTAATTTGATACTATTCCCTGTTCCAGAGTATGCCCGTTTGCCCGCGTCCTATGTATAAACATAATCGCACTCGGTACATACTCGATGAAGGTCGGGCAAAAGCTTTGCATTAGAAATAAATTGTCACTGTAGACTTATCAGCAGTTTTTGGTCGGTGTAGTCGGATTTAATTGTGCAAGTTCGTTATGTAAAAATGTACATCAAATACCCTACCAAACAGACCCTAGGTATCATTGTTAAACAATGTACAGCGAATCTGCACTTTATAATTAGTCCAGTACTCGTCATTCTATATCTATGAGTTCCTTATATTCGAACTCATACTTTATCATCCGAATACATTGTACCAAACAGACCCGTATGTAATTTCTCATAGCAAAAGTGCATTACATCGGTAAAGTGCATACATGCCCACACGGGTGAACGGTGAAGAAAGGCACAAGGTAGAGATGCTTTTGGCATTTACCTGTTCCACATCCTGTTGTAAGAAATCTTGACCACTCATCTATCATAAAACATCCCCTTAAAAAAATTAGTTTGGTGTTTCTACCTTCTCGATTAATTGTAACATGCCTGCAACAGGCTGCTTGGAACAGGGAAATTGATCCCATGCATGCCGGGGCACATTCTGGGTCCGTGTCAGAGGCGGCTCATCAGGAGTGAGTATGGGCCGACAGGAGCGGGATGGAGCTAGAGAATCTTTCAATATGGCCCACCATTAAATAGGCACAGATGTCAGTATGTCACACACCATACTATTTGTATTTTCCTTTCATCTTCCAGCAATGTTACATAAGTTAATATATATGAAGTTACAAAACTTCTGGTATGGAACATGCCCCACCCGGGCCTCAAAGTGGCTCCCTCTTTCAAGAAGGGGCGGTGGAGCTATGAGAGATCTAATTTTTTTTTTCCTTTACGTACAAGATGAACCATGCCGTCAATAATCTGATAAATTTTAGAACCAAACAAAACCATTTAGTTTCTACGCCATGGTAATTTTTTCTTCGTCCAGAGTGAAAGGTGTTAACGATGTTGAGAGACCATAGATACATTTAAATTTGGAGCCTCCAAATTGTAGATTAAGTATATAAAAAAAAATTATAGGAGTCATTCGAGATTAGTATATACAATTAAAAAGATTTCTCATGAGGTGTGATTGATTATTTGACGTTGAAAGGGGCTTCCATGAAGGTAGTAGATGAGAACAGTGATCTTTTTTTCTTCCTTTCTCGTGATATACATTTACTGTTGAAAGGGGCTTGTCGTATTAGATTAGGTCGTAGTAGTCAGCATCTACACTATATAGGAAAGCCCGTCTGAGGGGTTCAATGCAATATTCATCATCATTTTTTAGAATTACATGATGGTCCTCAGTTGTCAGTTCCATACAACAAACATTGTTCGAAGTATTTTGCAATTTTCACGATTTTTCTATGTGACAGAGGGTCGACAATTCTAGAGTCTTCACACGGCTTTCCGTCTTCTGGTTGTTGGAGCGGTGGTCCGGTGGAAGGCTGGGGATAGGTCGACCGATGTGAAAGGATTCTCAACAGTTGGGTCATTCAGGTAAACCTCAGATTCAATGGATAACACCCTTCCTTCATTACTCGTTCTCTCTTTGTTGATCTCCCTCGAGTTGTTGCTCCTTGATTCTTCCCTCTCTCTTTACTTACCTTTGTTGGTTTTCTATTACGTTTGAATTGATTTCATTTCCAGCTCTCACCCGACAAATAGCTGCTACAACAGCTTTAAGAATTCATTTCAGTTGCAACTCTCACCCGACGAACAACAGCTACATCATCCACATCATGAATTTACAATGTCATTGTTCGGACAACCTGGAAGGCGTCAAGGACGGAGTACACCTTTAACTCGACACCCCATCCATATAACAAAAAATACAGAGAGGCAAATCAACAAACGACCATGTATTGATGCACTCCGACAGTTTGATCGGGATGTCCTGCCTACCAGCCTCTGAGTGGAACTCACACAATACGAATTGCTCGATCTCCAAATTCCTCACGTTCTCCAAACCTTCCACCTGCGACCCCAATCCTCACAGCACTACGTGTTTGCCTTTAGTAAGCATCGCTGACCTTCCTCCGTTTCTTAAAATACTCCACTCTTCAGCCAATCTACCGTCATTATTTTTGTTGAATAATTCTCTGCCTTGAAAGGTGCAAGTTACCTGTTGTTTAGTTGTTTCACTGGCCTATCAGCCTGAAGCTGAAGTTTTTATTTTCCATCTCATGTACATAATCTTACGAAACAATATGTAAACTATATGATGTATGCAACTTGACTTTTAAAGTTATATTTGTAGTATGTATATTTCTCTTTGACAAATTCAGTTCTATCAGGATCGGAAAATTATTCTCTACTTTGTTTTAGTTTCTTAGTTGTATTTTAACTGCTGGTATATGATCCAATTATTGTACTTATGGAGCAAAAAGACAATTCTATTATACATGTCTCGGAGTTGAGAGAAACTCTCCATATAGCAGGGATGTAGACATCTTATGCAGCTAGATGAGCACAATTTTATCCCATCCAGTAGTTTTTTGCCCGATATTGGACCATTTTACTATTTTTCTAGAGAAAAAACAAATGTTTCCATTATGCCAATGTAGTGGAGTTGAGAACATCAGTGATTGCCATTGTTAAAAGTCTCTTAGTTTCGTTGTCTCTGTTGCAGAGTAGATGAGAAAAATTATATAGCTTATCTGGTTTAACGATTCATTGGTTAGTAGTATCCTAAAAGAGTAAAGATAGATTGGAATTTGGATACGATGTTTCAATAAAACTGGTTGGAAAGACAGATGACTGGACTATTTTGTGTTGATATGTTTTGAGTTCTAATTTGACTGTAATAAAAAGTATTTCAGAATCAATATGACAAATCTGTGCCTCAATGAAATGATATAAAGTGTGTACGAAAGAATTTTCAATTTAGTTAGTTTGACTACCATAAGATACCCGATGTTGCAATGATAAGAATATTTAACTTAAGTGTGATTGCACATGGCCGTGCTTAGCACGGGTTTATGCCTAGTTCCATGTAAAAGAAATGACCACGATTGCTATTAGCTACCCTACAAACTCGTCCCAACTGCCACCGTCACAAGTCATAATAACCATCCACATCTTCTACAAAGGTTAATGAAGAAGGAGCTGTCATGTAGGGGTAGCTGTCTGTGAGTGAGACGGGGTAGGTAACAGCTCCGGCAACAGCACTTTACCGTACACAAAATGCACACATAGCCCCCACCTTTTGAGTGTGAGCTTTCAGTTTAACTCATCAACTAGTGGTTGGATTAATTCCTTTCGGGCCACGTCCAATACGTCTAACGAACGACGTCCAACTGTCGAATGGATTGGGCAATTTAATGACATGGTGAGAGTATGCGGACACGACACCGGGAGTTGGATATCCCCATAGTATTAGAATTCAATCAGCCTTATCAAGGATCGAGCTCATCTCGGTTACGGGTTGCCTCACGTTATTTATTAAGGTAGGCAGGATAAGTGCAGACATATCTCAATCAATTCATTTCAATGTACTTGTAACTAACCGGAACGCTCCAGACTGATCAGTCTCGGCTCACGCAACATGATTGTTCGCCAGCCACAAAGGAAGGGGGACTGTCTGGACTCTAGCCACACCGTACCACATCCCAGACACACAAAGACAAATCTAGTCTCCTCTGATTAGGATTCTACCATTGGTTATGGACTATTTTTTCTTCTTCTTTAACAATGATAGCTTGTCTTTTATCGTAATCTTTCAGCTTGTCAAGCTCTATGTAGATTTAGGCTTATTTATTTTCGTACCAAGTAGCATTTCCTATACAACTAAATACAGAATTGCAACTAGCAGACCCAAACAACTGTTTTGAGAGGTTCAACTTCTGAATCGATTTTGGTCTGATACTACAACATTTTTACACATGTTTATCAGCTCTAAAGTTATGAATCCTAACATTTGTCTGAGTTGAAGGCTCGCGTTTTATCCTAAGCAAGCGACCACACACTTCTTTAACAGATTGTACAGAGCCAACCTCACCCCTCAGTATTCAATAAGCTTATCAATTATATCCTTTAAACACTAGACTAAACTTCTTAGTGTTTATATGACACATTTTGCTCTAGGAATCGTGTCATAGAAGATATTTACACATTTTTTTCCCCTTACATGCTCTGTTGGGATAACTTTGAAGAGACACAACACACCTTCTTCACTTGTCCTTTTGACATATGCTTTAATGAGTCATCCATCATCCCCCATCTATGATTTTCATTATAGGTTGGTGCATGCAAAAAGTCATCCTCCTGTTGGTTGTTGACTGTGCTTCAACTACATGCCCATCCTCTCCCCACTTTGTCAAAGGGAGTTCCGATTACTAAATATGCCTCCTCCGTAACAAATTGGAAGATAATTTTCATATGTTTATGGTTTACTCCTCTCCTCTTATAATGAATTTGATTATGATTGTACACAGTGGCGAAGTCAGAATTTTTGATCTAGGGACAACATACACATAATAGCTCAATACTAAACATAAAACACTTCATCTTAAGTCTAAAAATATTTTGTATCTGTATTTTTTTTAACATGTTCTTTGTGTATCTAAAAAGTATAATGTTTAAGTACGATGGTAAACCATAATGTACTTGTTTTACTATTTCTATCATTATTTGATATGGGAGCCATAAATCATTTCATAAAAGTTATACTCTAGTGGCATAAATAATATTTTTCACAATTTGTAAGAAGGAACCATTGAGCCGTCACTTCCTCGTATTAATACGCAACAATGTTGATGATGAAAAAAAGCTCCTTCAGTTGTAGTTCACAACATATAAAAGTATGACTAGATATCAAATTGTTCACGTTGCCAAAAAGTCATTTCCTTTGAATACATAAATTATTGTTGAAGTCGTCCCTGCAAAATTGTAGTTGCTTTTTGTTGTTACAGTTTTGTATGAAATCTATTCTTTGATGTCACTATGATTTTACGTGTATATTTCTAGCATGTATTGTTCTTACTATATGTTCTATATAGGGTTGTTTGATAGAAAAGAATATCTACAACACTAATAAATGAAAACAATGACACCGTTATTTTATGACAAAAACAACAAGTTTGCGGACGCACACGTGTTGCTCAATGTGTTATTTTCTCAGTCCACTATGTGATTTCTATATTCTACCTATTTGAATCATGACCAAAATGAGAAAAATAAAATAAAAAGAACAACGACCAGGGAAGTTGTGTAGCTTCAGTGGATTTGTTGTAACCACAACGGATGCTTCAATTTCTTGAAAACTCTAGTAGTGAAAAGTGTGGCCTTGTCTCATTTATTTATTACAAAAACATTAATTTGGATCAAAACATTTGCTAATGCGACCATGTATAATGTCTATGAATAGTTTTTCACTGACTAGCTGCCGGACTGTTGGGACTGTACCTGTTTATAATTATTATTTTTATTGAGTAAATTGAGCCAGTACATTATTTTTTGGCAGTTGAAACGGTATAATTAGAGTCACAATTAGAGTATAGTTGAGAATAGCCACTAAATTCTCAAGATATATATATATATATATATATATATATATATATATATATAATACTTACATAATTACAAGTTGAATGATCTAAGTGCGGACAATGTTGCTTGTATAACTCGAAGAAACTGCAGATAAAGGTGAGGTGACGCTCCTCGTTGATTGGCTCGACGGACTTAAGATTGAGAATAGCATATTTCTGCAAAATAAGAAAATATATACATCAAACAAGAGGGATTTGTCAAAAACACAAATCGGTTGCACAATAAGTACAAACAAATCTGGAATAAGGTCCATGCCACCAGGAACAAAGAGAAACTTAACAACAACCAAGCACAAAGGGAACATGAAATGCGAGTAAACAAAGAAGTAGCACATAAAAAACAATTGTGCAATACAAGAAAAGGAACAATGAAGCCAAAAAAGGAAAACTTAAGCCAACAAAAGGAGCAATGAAGAGAAGAAAAGGAACAACGAGCGGTATCAAAAGAACGTGATCAATGAAAAATAGATCAAGTATTGGGACAAAAAGAACAATGAAGGGCAGAAAATGTACAAGTAAGACGACTAAGAGAACCGGGAGGGGAACAAGTCACGTACACATAGAAGCATTGGGACATTAAATCTGCTGACCCTTCCGTTTGTCTACTCCAGATTTTTTTTGTTCATTGCATGAACGTGTGCGTCGATCATCTCATCGGTGATGTAGCAGCCTTCCATGCAAGAGCGGATATCTTCCGCTATTAGGGTTAATAGTGCTTCGTCCTCCTGGTAGCAGACATATGAACTGCAAAACAAAATATAACAATATACTTTCTGATTTGTGAGAAGAAAGGTAGTTAGAAGGAAGTAGAGCGCTATATACTGTGGAATGTTGTTGAGCCAAATCCAGTTCAACATGTCAATATGCAACAGAAGGATAACATGTAACTCAAGGTGCATGCCTTCAGAGTGCAGACGTTCAAACAAGCATCCTGCGGAGTGCCGCTTCAACAATGGCCCTTTAGATTTTTGACGACGAGGTTCAGTTAGACACTTACGCGTCTTCGGCTTTGATGGACTGCACACGTCCTCCTCATCTTCGCTTGATGTAGAAAATCTAACTGTTCACCTACGGCGGCTGCAACCGATTTCAGGTCGCTTACCCTTGACATCGTCTGAGCGTTTACACCCTCTCTTGCTTTTGACCTCGGCGGCAGTTGTTTCACGCCGATTCTCGGCGTCGCCAGTACAAGCATCAACTGGAAACCTCTTGTTCTCTTTGAACTCCGGTGGGGGCGTTGAGAAATTCTTTTCCTTCTGGATAGGCTCCTCATCGTCGCTTGAGAGGAATATCAAGTGATAGATTTTTTCGTCCACCATGCTGAACGTCGTCGGTGTTGTTTTTGTTGCTGTTTCACATGCTGGAGAAGGGATCATCGTTGGTGTTGTTGTTCGGGAGGGAGAACGGAAACGCTTGCTGGAGAAGGCAACGAAGACTGTCATCATTTCGCCGTCTAATCAAGTTTGTTGGCAGACGACGTGGGCGTGCCAGTGTTAGTGGGGGTGGCCAAAGACTAAGTTGTCCCCGCATAGATCGGACGGCTACGCTTCCGCCCTGGAGAGCGGGAACTTAAAATTCTAATCCTGCGGACAGAACGGTCGTCAAGACATCTTGAGAAAAGAGGTCATCAGGACTAAATCTGAACCGCACCTTTTGAGTGTGAGCTTTCAGTTTAACTCATCAACTAGTGGTTGGAGTAATTCCTTTCGGGCCACGTCCACCACGTCTAACGAACGACGTCCAACTGTCGAATGGATTGGGCAATTTAATGACATGGTGAGAGTATGCGGACACGACACCGGGAGTTGGATATCCCCATAGTATTAGAATTCAATCAGCCTTATCAAGGATCGAGCTCATCTCGGTTACGGGTTGCCTCACGTTATTTATTAAGGTAGGCAGGATAAGTGCAGACATATCTCAATCAATTCAATTCAATGTACTTGTAACTAACCGGAACGCTCTAGACTGCGGATTGATCGGTCTCGGCTCACGCAATTCACGTTATTTTTTTGTGTGGACTCTAGCCATGCACACCGTACCACATCCCAGACACACAAAGACAAATCTAGTCTCATCTGATTAGGATTCTACCATTGGTTATGGACTATTTTTTCTTCTTCTTTAACAATGATAGCTTGTCTTTTATCGTAATCTTTCAGCTTGTCAAGCTCTATGTAGATTTAGGCTTATTTATTTTCGTACCAAGTAGCATTTCCTATACAACTAAATACAGAATTGCAACTAGTAGACCCAAACAACTGTTTTGAGAGGTTCAACTTCTGAATCGATTTTGGTCTGATACTACAACATTTTTACACATGTTTATCAGCTCTAAAGTTATGAATCCTAACATTTGTCTGAGTTGAAGGCTCGCGTTTTATCCTAAGCAAGCGATCACACTTCTTTAACATATTGTACAGAGCCAACCTCACCCCTCAGTATTCAATAAGCTTATCAATTATATCCTTTAAACACTAGACTAAACTTCTTAGTGTTTATATGACACATTTTGCTCTAGTGTCATAGAAGATATTTACACAATTTTTTTCCCCTTACATGCTCTGTTGGGATAACTTTAAAGAGACACAACACACCTTCTTCACTTGTCCTTTTGGCCGCCTTGATTTAGTCCCACTTCAACATCAACATGGCTGGAATGAGACACAAATAAAAATAATACACACAATGATCCCACTTTTTATCGCTTTTCAAATGTTACCAAAACATGAGTTTAAAACGAGTTATCAAGTGTTTGTCTTTGACATTTTCTTCTTGAAAGAAATCAATGTTTTTTTTTAATGTGCACATTACACCGCGGTTTACTATTACATATGCTTTAATGAGTCATCCATCATCCCCCATCTATGATTTTCAATATAGGTTGGTGCATGCAAAAAGTCATCCTCCTATTGGTTGTTGACTGTGCTTCAACTACAGGCCCATCCTCTCCCCACTTTGTCAAAGGGAGTTCTGACTACTAAATATGCCTCCTCCGTAACAAATCAGAAGATAATTTTCATATGTTTATGGGTTACTCCTCTCCTCTTATAATGAATTTGATTATGGTTGTACACAGTGGCGAAGTCAGGATTTTTGATTTAGGGACAACATACAAATAATAGCTCAAAACTAAACATAAAACACTTCATCTTAAGTCTAAAAATATTTTGTATCTGTATTTTTTTAACATGTTCTTTGTGTATCTAAAAAGTTTAATGTTTAAGTACGATGGTAAACCATATTGTACTTGTTTTACTATTTCTATCATTATTTGATATGGGAGCCATAAATCATTTCATAAAAGTTATACTCTAGTGGCATAAATGATATTTTTCACAATTTGTATGAAGGAACCATTTAGCCGTCACTCCTTCGTATTAATACGCAACAATGTTGATAGTGAAAAAAATCTCCTTCAGTTTGTAGTTCACAACATATAAAAGTATGACTAGATATCAAATTGTTCACGTTGCCAAAAAGTCATTTCATTTGAATACATAAATTATTGTTGAAGTCGTCCCTGCAAAATTGTAGTTGCTTTTTATTGTTACAATTTTGTATGAAATCTATTATTTGAGTCACTATGATTTTACATGTATATTTCTAGCATGTATTGTTCTGACTATATGTTATATATAGGCCAAAGTTGTTTGATAGAAAAGAATATCTACAACACTAATAAATGAAAACATTGACACCGTTATTTTATGACAAAAACAACAAGTTTGCGAACGTACACGTGTTGCTCAATGTGTTATTTTCTCGGTCCACACTGTGATTTCTATATTCTACCCATTTGAATCATGACCAAAATGAGAAAAACTAAATAAAAAGAACAACGACCGGGGAAGTTGTGTAGCTTCAATGGATTTGTTGTAGCCATAACGGATGCTTCAATTTCTTGAAAACTCTAGTAGTGAAAAGTGTGGCCTTGTCTCATTTATTTATTACAAAAACATTAATTTGGATCAAAACATCTGCTAATGCGACCATGTATAATGCCTATGAATAGTTTTTCACTGACTAGCTGCCGCTATGTGGAACGAATCAAACTTTACAAATAATTAATGTGGCACCGAGACCAGGTACGGTACTGGGACTGTACCTGTTTATAATAATTATTTTTATTGAGTAAATTGAGCCAGTACATTATTTTTTGACAGTTGGATAGGGCCTGTGCCCTCCTTTACGGCTGAACGTACCTACGCCATTGGGTGTACATATATCCTTTTATGTTTTCCCCCCTAGATGGTACTGTTTTGATGATCTCACCTATTTATCCTGTTCCCCCGATTAGTTTTTGTGATCTCGCCGACTGCTACATCAAACCTGCTTTCATGACATCAACCCGTTTCGAGATCTCTCCTTTGATGGGTCCCCCCAACTTCGAATTTGGTCCATGCTTGATAGTTGATAGAGAATCAAAGGATCGAGCCTAATGTAGCAAAGCTGGTCGCACGTGATTGACAGGTTCCGCAATTACGCAAGAGAATTTAAATCCCACCAACTACCGAATTCAATTCCCGATTCACCAACCGCTAACTGATCCGACGGCGGACCTGGGCCTCACCCCGGACACCGACCACCGGATTCAGGCTGGCGAGAACGCAACTTTGCCGCTTGGTTGGGGGCCGTGGAGTGGCCGAGTGGGGGCCCAGCTGGAATAAGGTGAGGAGGGAGGTCCATCCGGAGTCGATCGATCTAGTAGCTAGGTGGTGCATATGGGCTGCCATCCGCCTTGTATAAATGTGGTGCGATGGTCCGATCCACCTCGAAACGCGGTGATCGTATAACTCGCCGGGATTCCGTATTTAAGCCCGTCGCTACCGCAGCTAGCTACATATATCAACGGAATAACCACGCTCCAAACCAGCCAGTCACTGCTCTATCAAGTTGACCAGTAAGCTACCACTCCATCCACACGACTAGCTAGCTAGCGACACGGCGGTCGGCATGGGCGTCCCACTACACCAGCAGACCGCTGACGACGGCCACATCGCGGCCCCGCCGTCCGCGACTACGCCGCTGAGGGTGCGCATGGAGGCCGTGCAGACCGTGACGCCATGGAAGGCTGCAGCGGAAGGCCGCGTCCCGCGCCAGATCCTGGCGGCGTCGAGGGACGCGGAGCTGTCGGCGCTTCAGTGCCGGATCCGGATGGTGCTGTTCTACGACAAGCCCCTCGATGACGGGAACGGGTGGAAGCTGGCTGGTAAGTTCAAGGAGTCCCTCAACATCGCGCTGTCGGAGGAGCCCGTCATTGCTGGGAGGCTACGGAGGAGGGTGCATGTGGAAAAGGGCGCCAGTGATAGTAGTGGTGGTGGCAGCGGCGATGGCGGGGTTGGGTATCAGGTCAAGTACACTGACTCCGGTGTTCGCCTCGCCCAGGCGCGGGCGGAAGGAGGCATGTCGGCGTTCATGAAGGCAGCTGCCCGCGCCGATGTCCAGAGACTGCTCACTTACTCCAAGGAGATTGACGACGAACGGGACATCGAGTATTCACCTCTCTTCTTTGTCCAGGTAATTAATCGTGACTAACTATCTATCGTCTTTCAAATCTACGCGCATCCCGTATGCACACATGTCAATCACCCACATGGCCGCATGCATACAGCTGACGGTCTTCGAAGGAGAAGGCTTCGCGGTCGGCGTCAATGCCAGCCTCCTGGTGTCGGACCCTCTCCTGGTTGCCAACTTCCTCCGCACCTGGTCGCGGATCCACAACAAGATGCAGACCACCGGGACGTTCCGAGAGCAGTCCATCTTCCACCTAAGCAACTTCCGACGCGCAGACGCACCGCCGGACTTCATCGACGACCTGGTCGCCGTCGAAGGAATCCCCGACGGACACTGCCCGTACCAGACACTGATGCTCCGTCAAAGCGCGGAAGAAAGTATACCAGCCGGAGGAAATGGACAGAAACCGCCCACTTCCTCCTTAGCCACCCTACTCACGTCCCGGATTCCCGGTACCGACTCCTTCTATCTGTTCGACAATGGGTCCGACGGTGCGACGCTGAAGGTCGATGGTTCCTGCGGCTCCGAGGGGTTCCTCCAGGACAAGTCTGCAACCTCGGCCAGTTGCTTCTTGCCCGTGTCTGCAGATGAGGCCCTGGGCGGGTTCGAGGACGTCGCTTTCGAGGGAAGCCGCCCCATTCATGTCTCTTTCGCCGTCGATTCCGGCTGCACCAGGGCTGTGATTGCCGTGTTGGGCGCTGCCGCTGTGCTAGAAGATAATGCCGGGCCGGTGCCGGGGGCTGCAGCTACTCTTCTCAGCTTCACCGCTCCGGCTGCCGTGGAAGCATTAGCCAAGGCATGAAAAAAAAATGTCAACACATAACGTTATCCGATTCCACTGTTCTACACACACGGTTATGGAAATTCTGCTCACCTGTCCTACGCCAACATTTATATGTATGCAATATACGCCCGTATTCTGTACGACTCGACAACACAATCACAGATACGCAGGTTACTACTGTGTGGGAGAATATAATATATATCTCGACAAAGTCCTAATTTCACATATAGCTAGCGTCTCATATAAATGATACTTGCATATCTTTGTATTCAATGTTTGTCTTTCATATTCAACTCATACAGAGACAGAGAGACTGATGACAGCCAGAAGAAAGATAAGCATACAAAGTGGTTTTATATAAGTTTTGGATGTACCATTGAATGCGATTAAAAGGCACTTATCTATATTCACCTAATAAATATTATTATACTGATACCGAGGTCTTCTTTTGGCTTTCTACATGTATCATCCTACAAAAGTGGTAAGTAATCCATGTCTATACATACATCCAGAATGGTAGCTGAATGTGTTTTTCTCTCTGGATAAGAGGGTTCAATCTATTTCATTCTACAACCACGAGCATGCCGACACAAAAAAATATAAAAGAATATTGAACCTCACAACATCAAACCCTCATCCACAACATTCCTCAAACTATCTAAGAAAACGATAGGAAACCACGAAAAAGAAAAGAAACTCACGTCTATGTATCTATCCAGAAGAAAGGACACGTCAAAAACACAAAAACCTTCCTGTCATCCCCACAAAACATCCACCAGCCACATAACATCCATCAACTAGCATCCCACCCAACCTCCACCAAAGATCACCACCATGTAAAAACCGTCCAAGAAAGCTCGCAATGAAGCATCCACTAAATAACCATCACCACAGTCAAACCAAAAGCCATGGAAAAGAGCAAAGAAGTCACCACAACCAAGAACATGTTGGATTTTAGGGAAGGGTGGCACAACATATTAATAAAAATTCTTCCCTTCCTACTTAAGCCGTTGGATCTGTCGTAACTATAAAACTTTGGTAAAAGATATTAGAGGGGATAAAGATGATATCTTTGTGCACACTACTTGTCTAACAAGTAGATGTGTCTTATGTCAATGAAGACTCAACTGTCTGGATCTAGATCTAGCACGACCATCAAGAAGTCTAAATAGATAATACGAAGAAGACTCAATTGTCTGTTCTCTAACAAGTACTCATGCATATGAGTTGATATCATATATGATGACTAAAGAGACAGTTATCACTCATCATACATGCTAACCTTGTGTATCATTTTTGTCCAATACTATCAACAATAAGAACTGACTAGGTACATAATAAGAATATATACTCTTATTATACATATGATCTCATATCAGGGTCCTCAGCCCAAACCATATATCATCGAGTTAAAATACTCTTAGGACATTATTAATTTTATTAATTATCTCAATACTAAACAAACATAATAAGTGGAGTTCTCTTTTATTAATAATCAAATCAAGTACAAAATATCTTTTTTACATTCATCATATGATGGCTCATGGGGAACATAACCAACAGAATCACCACAAGAAGATCAATTTAACCACCAACAAAAAGGCCTCAAACACCACACCTTGTAATATCGTGACCCATGCATCCATACAAGAAGTTGACATAGAGGTTCTAAAATTGATTAGCACTATAATCATACTTGATAGGACGATTATCATCTCATCCATGAACAACATTATCCCTATATACATATATATATATATAGAGAGAGAGAGAGTCAGGCTAGAATACACTCGAGTGTATCCAGAGCGGAATACACTCAAGTAGTTTTCCATGATGCAATATTTTTTTTTGAAAATCTAATCCACTGATCTTCTTAAACAACTCGTGAACAACTCATACGCAAAATTTGAGCACATTTGGATATGTATAGCTCATGTTATGAAGACTGCAAAAATATGCATTTCAAATTAGTTTCACGCGTTGATTTTGTTGCCCTTGGATGAGTGAGTTACACTCATCCAAATGGGTTTAAAATTTGTATGTAGCCTAGTTATAGTATGACGGTGAAGATCAATGGTTTACATTTTGCAAAAACTAGTCTTGATATGCAAACACACTTGAGTGTATCCGTGCGATCCGTACACTCGAGTGTATTCTAGCCTATATATATATATATATATATATATATATATATATATATATATATATATATATATATATATATATGTGTGTGTGTGTGTGTGTGTGTGTGTGTGTGTGTGTGTGTGTGTGTGTGTGTCACAAAGCATAAATCTTTATAAGAAGTGGAAACAAAACTATGTTAAAGTTACATGATAATTCATCTACAGTTTTTCCTCACCATGAAAGGTAGTGTAGCAAAGTAAAAAGGTATAGACCTAAAATCTAATAACACGCAAGACCCATTGTATAGGACAACACCACAATTCCAAGCTATCCTTAAGTCCACATCTAGTAAGTGATCTTCTTGAGTCATGGTCATTTAATGCACCTAGACATATGTGGTTTTTGGGAATAACACCTAGTAAATGGAAACAAATAGTATGGGTCAGAACACTTCTAAGTATGTGCATATAAATAATATATGCACATTAACATGGTTCACAAGTACAAAAGGGGTATTCCGAAGCAAGGAGGGGACTATCAACATATAGGTAAGTTCCTAAAGTAAATAATAAAAATAATTAGACATTGAGATAAATATTATTGTCATAACAATCATTCACCACAACAGAATAACAACAATTTTACATGCATAAATAATATAGACTAAATATATCTAAAATAGGGCCACAACACCATAGGATCTTGGCCTGCAAAGGGTGGAAATGCATTCATAGAGTAGAATAGCACGTCCTTTATAAGTATGGTTGTACATAAGTAGCAATACTATAGAAATTCTAGTCAATCAATTAAGCATGCATAAATATAGAGGCAAGACTAGCTTTTTGTCATTAATCACATCAAATATTTAAACTTTATAGCATAAGGGGTCAAAGCACCCACTAAAAAGGTATACTCATGAGTCACAAGAATAAAGAGAACTTTGATTTACATAACTTGGAATTCAATTTGAGTATCAAAAGAGTTAATATTCAAGAAGATTGTCACATTGTAGGAAATTAAGTTTAAAGTCACATAAGTACCCAAATAAATTAAGGAACTACACATATCTAATATACACAACTATTGCATAACTCAATCTATAAATTATTCCAAAAGTCAAGTTTTCATCCTAGGAACATATTAGATATTTAGTCAAACCCAAACATACATGTTCATACATCTAACATTTTCATGCTCGACAAGGATAACATTATGGTATGTTTCATGTCCTTTGCAATTATTGATATATATTAACCTATGTAGTGTCTTTATCTTTAGTAATTTTGAAATATAATACAACTAATACACCAGAAAATATTATTATATGATGTATAAATAGGTGCTCGATCAACTAATCTGATAAATTATAGCCAGGTTTATATCTATTATCTTATTTTATATTATCTAGTCATTGAGTACGTAGAAATTTGAAAGTACATGAAAGAAAAAGTACTTACTGATTTGGTAATCTAATGATCATGCTAAATCGATCCTTGGACTAAAATATGGCGTAGGACTTTAGTTTGGACTACCCTCTAGTTTCCTTAGACTAGATCAATGTTGAATCATATGCTAAGGTGTTTCAAGGAGATATCAAAACCTTACACAGGGTTATTGTATAGGAGAAGAGAATGCATCATGACCTTGTTGTGGACCATGTTGATGCATTGGGTTGATCATCCAATTGTTGGTTTTTAAGGTAAGATTTGCTACTCCATAAATCCTCCAAGAATATTCATGGATTCACCTACAAGTCTATCCCTTAGTTTGAGTGGACATGAATATGGGTAATAAGTCTCCTCGGGGTGGTAGAATCCATTAGTAGTAGGGTCAAGTATGAGGTGGTGGTGAGGTTTTTGATTTGTTGCCTGCAGACCCTTGAGCAATGCTACCAAGGATGGTAAGGAAATGGTGGGATCTTAGGCGGTGGATGTCATGCTAGTTTTTACTGGAATCATGAAATTTTAGGGTGGCTGAAGAGCTATAGTATACTATGAGTAATATTGAGAAAATGATGGATTTTAGGTGTTTGGTTTTGATAAGGGAAGAACCAAAGATCTCGGGGGGGTCCTACTTTGTAAGAGGTCATTGGGGTTGAGGTCTTAATTGGTGGAAAGTTTGAAGGTGTTGGTGTCGGGGTTGGGAGTCACTGGTGATTGGAGTAAAATATCACAGGATGAATTTGGCTAGAAGATCAACTA
The DNA here is from genome assembly GCA_963693085.1 of Alisma plantago-aquatica. Taxonomy (NCBI): domain Eukaryota; kingdom Viridiplantae; phylum Streptophyta; class Magnoliopsida; order Alismatales; family Alismataceae; genus Alisma; species Alisma plantago-aquatica. Next base: position 939,669,528 of record OY856412.1, on the reverse strand, counting down.
TGTTGTGTTGTAGATCAGGATTGGAGGGGGTGAGGAGTTTGAGACTATCTCATATGACTCCATAATACCTTTGTGGGTGATTGTTGGTGAGGCAGTCTGTGTTGTAGAGGTTGGGTGAGTTGATCGAAATGAGGTTTGGTGGGTTGGGGTTGAAGGTGGTTGATGACAGGGTCTTAGGAAGCATTGAACTGCACCAACAGTTGGATTTCCAGGTCTGTTCGTACAAGGAAAAGGTGAAGGAGGAATAAGATGGGTTTGGTTATTGGTTGGAGGGTTGCAAATTAGTGAAGAGTGTATATCACATGATGTGGACCTTAGAGAAATAGTTGGTTGTTGTAGTAGTAGGCGGCAATTCTCCCTCACCCTATCTCTCACACACCCTCTCAGATGTTGCAACTATAGACGCTATGGAGCATTAATATGGGTGGATAATGTTTTGGGTTGTGGGAAAGAAGAGGGAAGAGAAGAGGGAAGGGTGGAAGGGAGAACATGAAGAGAGGATAGGAGAAAGAATAGTCCAACATTAGTTTCAATCAACATGAAGTACATGAAAGTGGTGATGTGTTATAGTCATTTGTAGAAGGTATAACCACATGTCATGCGAGGAGGAAGGTGTTACATGCAGACCTGGTCAAATGAAAATGGGACCATAGGGAAGATATAATGTCAGTAATCACATGATTGTCAAGTACATGAGTAAATTAATACTTTAGTTTCTAATTTAATTGGAGAAGCAGATAACATAAAATTGAAGTAAAAATGACTCCTAGGCTAATTATGATCTGAATAATACAACTTAAACTCAAATTCTCATTTAAAAAATGTTTAGTATAGTGTGACCTTTTTGTAAGTCAAGTACCCAATTAATGTGTTTAGTATCTTTCTTAATTTATTCTATACCTTATATCTTATTTTTATATCTCTTTTCATCAATTAAACCTACTATGTTTCTAGAGTTCTAGTTTAGGATCAACAATTATTAGTTAATGGGTTTTATGATCAACCCCTATTGATGACTTAATGAAGTAATATATCACTAACTATGTGAAGGTTAATTTGTTATAACATTATATATTTTGGCTTCAATAAATATTAGTTAATCTATTTGAAGTAAAAAGGATTTACTTCTAACATAGTCAAAAAGGGGCATAGGAAAGGTTGGTTAAGCTATGAACCTAAATTCAGGCATGTTGCAACACTCTATCTGTTAAATAGGATTTCATTTGTTACACTCACATCCCACGCTTACCATAAATCATGAGATTAGGGCATAAGTTTGAGGATTATACTTAATACAAAGCTCACTCCCAACTTTTTCTTTTTCCTTTATCTCAAACTCTTTTTTTTTCTTTTCACATTCAATCACATAACCAAACTTTACAAGAAAATTTAACCTTGATTACTCAAATATGATCTCAACATTAATGATACACATCCAGACATTCATTTTGTTCCTCACACTTCCATGTACATACAACATGATTACTAGGTATATACTCTATCATTAAGGAAACAAAAATACAAATCATCATTTAGAATTCTCTCTCAACTCTATACAAGGACCTAGAGTGACAGAGACCGACTATACTGAACTAATCTCATAACTCCTATGGTAGATCTATGTTGATGCAATGACATCTTTAGTCTACGAGTTATCCCTAAAAAAATTGTGAGTAGAGGGGTGGGTCTACTCGCTCAGTGAATGAATACTTCAAAGAAATAGTCTAAAGCACTTATATAATTACAGATATACCTTTGAGAAACCGATATCAATTATAACAATAGTAAGCTTTAAAGAGACTGATCATTCACATACATAAATATGGCAAGATACTCTAGATATCTAAAAAAGTGAATCAATATATGAACATGCTTTATTGATCATAAAGAAAACTAATAATCCAGAAACATACAAAGAATAATTGAATAACTGCACACACTTGGTTAACCTATCATTTGTCTTATTATGCATCAGTGGTAATATACAAATATCTAAAAAAATTCTCATTATTCTCTTTGTAATCTTTCATTAACTTTGACTTAAACTGACTATTGAACTGACTACTACTATGTTGGCCAACTAAACATAACTGACGGATCTGACTACTGAACTCTTTATCTGAACTCAATTGAACTCAATTAACTTTTCTTTTTACTTTTCCCCTGAACTCACTTGGATTGTACCATCCGAGCAAAAGCCACTACTGTGTGACTTATCGTACAAGTCTTAAGGTAAAACCAAGACCTTAAAACTACTACAAACTACCTCGGTCTACAACGAGGTTGCCACGTCTGGCCTAACGACAGCTAAACAAGGTCCGTAAATTGTGGCCCCTTGTCCTGGGTACTTAGGAGGGGTGCCTCTAAGCTAAAAAGCCTCAACTCTACGTAATGCGGTTCCACGAGGGATGACACACAAAATAGGGTAATTGTCAAAAGAAGTAGGTCCACAAGGGCTGTATACTTCAACTGGTGGGTACCACTAGATCTCTAGTTATTATTGGATACCCCGACTACTGAAATAGTACCACTGGGATCTCTGGTTATTGTTGGGTACTATGTTACACAACTGAATTACCACCAATATCAAATTAGTTGATGTTAGATACTCAGTTCTGGGCTACTTCTTCCTATATCTGATAGTCCATAGCCTATTTCACCCATCCCGGTATAGACCTCCAGGGAGGGTTCTACGGTGTTCAAGGCATCTACTATTACTATTGTACTTTTACTGACTACTTGAGCTATTAGACTGAATTCTCGTATGATACTTAGTTGAACGCATAACATATTGGTTACCCTTATCTTAGCCTACGTTTGGCACAGGACTGGGATTCTGGAATCTGGACTGGGTTAGTCGGGGTTAGTCTGGATTCTGGTGTTGGGGTAGTCAGGATGCAGTCTGATTTTGTTTGGCAACGTAGTCTGATTGTGGTCAACTGGTCTGATTTGAGTCTGTGTGTAGTCTGAATCTATTTGGCTACAAGTCTGATTTTGTTTGGCAGCATAGTCAGTATTTGCTTATTCTATCATGTTCTTGCATCACTGTTTAAACAAGTACACATAATGTGTATTTGTGATGCCACTTCAACCTAAGTTTAGAATATATTAAAAAATTATTTTATTTGTATTGTGTGGGTGTTATTTTGTATATTTAGAATAGTGCAAATAAGATACGATAATGCTAATTTTTACGTGGTTAATGAAACATTACTGTCGTATAGAATGACATTTGCATGTGGTATATATATAATGTTGAACATAGTTAATTATCGTCATTAGTTAAACAAATTACATTATCGTCAGTAACAGTCAAGTTACATGAAATATGAAATTGGCCTAATATATTTTTTTCATAACATAAACAAATTATATTATCGTCAGTAAAAGCAACTGATAATAATCATATTGTCGTCATTAGTTAAACATAAACAAGCACTGATAATAAAATAATTGTTTACATCAGGGGAGAAGGACAAAAAATGGGAGCAATAAACAGCCAAGCAAAAGCTAAGATTTTGACAAGGCACTTTAGAGGGACATGGTTGGATGTGGATCTTGATTAAAATTGGCCAACGTTATGGCCTCATCGTACTCGTCCCATGACACTGGGCATGGTTCCTGCATCGGCTTCTTGTTTTGTTGTTTGATGTCATCTATTGGCCAATAAAACAACAATGGCAAATGACGGGATGAATGAAGTTTGTGCAATTGACAACAAGTTCATCTTTCACAAATTAAAATATTTACAGGTACAATTACAGGTAAGAATTAGAAAATATTGATATATGTCTGCTATATCAATAGTGTGTACAATAGTAACATTGTAAAAATATTGATATATGTCTACTATATCAATCACGTAAAAATATTTGAGCTTAAGAGGATGTGTGTGCAATAGTAACATTGTTCATAGTTAGAAAAGGGCTATAATATGTGGGTAAGCTAAACAGAAAGTAAAATAACAAAAACCACCTCATAAAGTCCATCTTTCACAAATTAAACATTTTTTCTTTTGTATCTTTTTTGGATTGGATATGAACATTATCATCAGATATCTTCAGAAACATCACCTCATAAATAGGGAAAAAATCCTTGACACAAACATCATATTTGTATTACAAATATTGTTGCTGAAAACACAACTGTAGTTTGTCATTTGTTATGAAAAGCCCTTCTACATTCGCAATATTGCTCTTCCTCACAAGCCTCATTGTACCAAGTAACCATAATTCATGTACGTATAATGCAGACAACAGTGCAGTTTCTTTCTGTATGTGCTACTCATATTTAGAGAAATGAAAGGACATGTTGATGTCATTTGTTTCTCGTGATGAAAACTGACTTCACTGAACAATATGTATAGGAGGGAGGGTAAGGATTTATGTGGAGTGGCATTTTAGAATAAATCAACCAAGTTTTCTTACCATCATTTCGTTATGCACAACTACATTGAATGTTGCAAAAAAATATTTGCTTAAATGTGAGCCACATGTATGAGTTGTGCCAGATGATTTTTTGTCACAAGAATTTTTACAATTCAGGAAGGATATGAATTAAATCTAGTGAATATGTGACATGGATAATACATGGATTTTCTACTTAACATAGTGAATGATTATTTTCCAAATATGTAGATTCTAGTGGATAATTGCAAATACAACACTGCAGACCTTGGCCAATCATGTAGACGGATTAATAGTGGCACACACATGGAGCAGATTAGAATGCATGCATCATTTTGCAGACTCCAACCCCAGTTCTTATTCTTCTTTAATTGAAACTAAAAAGATGTGTACTCCCTTAACTCCCTAACTAATAAAACATGTGACAAGGCCACATTTGAAATTATGTTCTGTAGGTTGTGAATACTTGAGCTTTGAGGAAGAAATGTTGAAGTCCATATGTAATGAAGAAGATCATTATAAATATAGTATACGATAAAATTAACGAAACTATGCCATAGTCATTGGAATGGACTTTATGATTGAAATAAGTGAAAATAACGCATCCACCATTGTAGTGTTTGAGGTATCTTCAAACACAAATATAATTAGGTCATTATGTCTATCATTCTAGAGCCAAATTTAGTGTGACTCATGGGGAGTTGGGGGTTGATGGAAATCAAAGAAACGACATCAAGGATAGCCCAAGTAGATGACTAGAAGAACCACCTTTCCATCTCAGAAACAAAACATGCATCATTGAGAATACATGAAATAAATGTGTTATGAATCATCAACACCCATTTATTGGATGCTTGCCTCTTGTAATGTTGTTTATTGGTGACACATAAAAAATAATCAATAAATATATCAATGGTTGGAGTAAAGTGCCTTTGGCTAATGAACATGTATTGCAAAAAACAAGACTAGTGTTTTCCGTGTGGACAATGGAAATTTTTTTAATTACAGTTCATTAGTATATTATCAATAATATTTAACATTAGGCCCACACAAGAAAAGAGCACGATGGTCTCCTGTGTAGTACTTGGAGTGTCGACAATGTTACAAGAATAGAGAGTTTAAATACAAGGGGCATACAGACAATAATTCATGTTTTCCTGGTAACTGACCAGCAAAACTGAGCCCTACTTGTTACTCGTGTACAATACAACAACAATATCATGGCGATAATACAATAGCCAGCAACCATGTGATTATACAACATCCCAATGACCCCTGTTACTCGTGGACATAATACAACAACAATATTGTCTGAATCAAGCAAGAAGGCAACCAGAATAGGAGAAAATGTGTGTTTTTGTTTACTAAGAACAAATACCTACTCAGCCGAGATGACAAAAATAGGAGCATGGCCAGACATTGCCAGGGACGAAACATGTGATAAGAAATTGAGAGAGAAATACAAATTAGTTTACTAATTAAATCATCTATCGTTATAAGAGTAAATATAGGAGGCTAGCAAACAGAAAGAAAGAAAAGGGTCGGTGGAGACAAACCATGCAAGCAGGTCAGTGACTTCCCAGTAAAGGGGCTCGACAGCGGCGGCGGAATAGAAGACTGTGTGGAGGGTTCGAAAGTGAAAAGCGAGGAGATCGCTGATGAAGCACAGAACTATATAGCAGTCGCGATAGTGCTTGCCCTTGCTAGGGTTTACTACATGGCTTGTACATGGTGAAATGGGGCGCTTTGATGGGAGATGACAACTCGGGAGGGTTCCTTGTCCGCGTGTAGATTGCCGGTGTAGCTCGACGCTTGCAGACGAGCCACCACACCCATACATCCACTTGATTGACCTAGTATTCTGCCTACTCCATTGGGCAGGATTTGTCGTACGCCAGTCACCTGCCATGGCTTTGCCGCTGGAAATGATGGGTCAGCTTTAACTCATGGATAATAGTAATGGCGAGGTCATCTCGAGGTCTCAGGAGAGAACAAGGTCTCGGGAGAGAAGAGAGAACAGACCACAGAGCATAAGATAGAGCAGGTAGAGGGGAAAGGCGAAGAATGTCGGGATGGGTGTGGGGCGAGGAGAGGATTAGATCACGAAAACCGGTTTGTGAACCGGAATCCCGTCCCTTGTGGGACTGGGAGAACCCGGGTTAGGGGGTTCCGTTATCCCATAATAGAGGTTTTTTAGGGTTGTGAACCAAACACAAATCAGCCTCAAACCGGTACTTGTTTGGCAGGGTTGGCACTAAAAGACAACAACAAACCGTGTTTCAGTCCCGTGCCAAACGCAGGCTTAGGGTTTCTTATTTCTTATATGCTTAACATATTGATTACCCTTCTCTTAGGGTTTCTCATTTCTCATGCACATAGAAGAATTATCATATGTTCAAACAGTTATCATGTCTAATGATATAAACATTTACATTCAACATTTCTCGTATTCATGCATGACATCAATGAAATCCCTATCTAGGGAAATGCCTTTTATATTTTCTTAAATTACCATAAAAACTTATACATTTCATGTCAATTAACTTAGCTAGAGATTTTTGCATCACAAATCAACATGTGTATGCATATAAAATGATATTCAGCTAGAAACTCAAATTATCACATAACTCATTTCAATCAGTCATGCATATGAAACCCTGGTATGAATTTAACTAGGGTTTCCAAGCTATTCATTAAAATATCATGCGTCAAGAATAACTTTAAATAAATGAATTTATAACAATAAAGAATCACATCAGTTGAATTCATGAATCTATTCGCAAACTTCCAACTCTTCATTCATTTAGTGTTTCACCCTCTTTACTGATATATCAAGCAAACATTGATATCATCAAATGAAATACAAGATCTTATCTGATATATATGTACTACTCATTCAGATAAAACAATCACTTGTAACCAAGGAGATTCAACTAGACAAACCTCTTTATTCAATTATACAACCATTTTAGTCATAGCCGGAAATCCTAGATTTTGCTATTTTCATATAAACTCTACAATTACTTTAGGAATTCTCATTTAGATAATTTGTATGCATTTATAATATGATTTATCAATTGGAATCCATCACAATAGAGAAATAATCTATTTCATATCATCTTGTAAAAGCTAGGTCAAAAGGGAAGTTTTGGGTTTGTAGTCACATACAAAATAAGTAAAAGATTATTGATCATTTAACTCATTTTCATACAATCTACTGTTTAAAGGAAGTACCCACTCACCCTAAGGTGTGAAAACACCTTTAAAATGTAGCTCATTTCTAAAAATCTCAAATTCATATCAAAACCCGAGTAAATCATTGGATTCTTCTTCCTTTCAACCCAGAAACCATAGAAATGGGGGATTATGAAGAAAGAGTGAGAAAAGGGGAAGATTTGATACCATTTTGAATCAAATTAGAGGAGGGACAAAATCTTGACATGTGAGAGAAGATTCACCATGAAAGGCTATGCAAAGAAGCTAAATGTAACATCCCTGACATGGGTTATGCTTTAACCCTAGATGTTTTGTTTAAGAAAGATAATTATATGCTTCCTCTTATCTTTTGAAAAGTAATTAAGACTAAAGGAGAGCTTATATTTCAATTTTGGTCCTATTTGAATAATGTTGAAACAATATTTTACCAATTTTGGACTAAAGTGCAATTTACCCAATTTGAGGGGTTACTTTGCCAATGTTACATGATAAAGTGTCCCTCAAGTGTTGAAGCATCAGAAGAATAGAATGATGTTGAGGTATGGCTTCTACAAGCCTGAGCACCAAGAAAGAGCTTATTAAGCAATGTTTGTGCATTAAAACCTAGTTTTGGTGTAATGTGCAATTTACCCAAAACATAGGGTTCAATATGCAAAATACCACTTCTAGAGAGTCCCTGATGTTTCTTGGTATCAATTAGAGATAAGAAAATTAGAGGGGCGTCTCATTTGAATCTTTTTGAGGAGAGATAATCTTGATAATAAAATAATCAAGATTTAAGCATAATTGAAACCCTAATTTAATTTGTAGCAAAATAAATATATTAATTGAAGTGCCCATTAATTAAAAAGGATGTAGTTGAAATATTATAGTGCAAGGACGTTCAAATGCCTTGAGTTGCATCGAAATATCCTAAGTAGGTGAAGAAACCCACTCACATTTGTTAATTAAAAAGTAATGTCCACTAAAAATGGATAATAGTATTATATTAATTAAGGTGCTTAAGTGGATTTCTTTTAATTCAAGGATAAATGAGAGGTTTTTGAAGGCAAGGAAGATGGCTTCGAAGGAAAGGAAGTGAAGGGGGCATGTGGAAAGAAAATGGATGGATTTTCTTCTATTTTCTCTCCTAGAAAATCAATCACATATATTCAATTTTCTCCTTATTTGAAAGGCCATTTTGCAAACCACTTTCTTTCTTTACTTGGGCCGAAGACTAAGGAGATTAGGAACAAGAGGAGAACGTGCCCCAAACTATAGGTAAGCTCCATAGTCATCTTCAACCTTGAATTCATGGTGGAAATTGAATTTCAACACTCATTCTCTTCTTTTCTCCTTTCAATGTTCAACCTTGATCATCCTTTGCATACAAAGAGTTGAGAACGGACCTTGGACAGTTGAGGAAGATTCATTCACCATTAAATACGTGAAGTTTGAAGCTTGGATTCAACTTTGAAGGCAGTTTATATAACTTGAACCCTTAAATGTTATTATTGAATTCAACTCTTCATTTCATGTTGATCATTTCTTTCATCTTGAAATTCCTTTTGGATAATTGATGAAATCACCATATGAATGGCAGTAGATTTCGAAGGTTTGAAGCTTGGTTATGATGAACTCATCTTAGAACACACCTCAATAAAAATTATGAGAAAATAGTTTCACCTTTTTGGTGACCAAATGGTCTCAAGACCGTTTGAGGTCAAACGGTCTCAAGACCGATTGAGACCAAACGGTCTCAAGACCGTTTGAAGTCAAGTAGTTTCATGGTTAGATGGATATATAATGGTTACAATTGATCTAGTCCCAAAGGTTTCAATATTTGATGGTTCCTTGATTGCAAACCCTAGATCGATTGAGGAACAAAACCCTAATTTAGGGTTAAACAGTTGCAAGCTGATTTGACCAAATGGTCTTAGACCGTTTGTGGGCCATTCGGTCTCAAACCGATTGGGGTTAGTTAATATTTAAAAATAAAATGGTCTCAAACCATTTAGAGTTTATCAATCTTTAAGACCGTTTGAAGGTCAATTATCTCAAGACTGTTTGATGGTCTAACGGTCTCAAACCGTTTGAAGAATTTGGACAAGACCGTTTAGGGTCTAATAGTCTTCAGACTGTTTAAGGATGTTGACCTCAAGACCGTTTGGAGGTACAAAGGTTCAAGACCGTTTGGATATTCAATTGAACCAAGACCGTTTAAGGTCTAATGGTCTTCAGACCATTTGAAGGTCAAAGTATTTCAAGACCGTTTGAGGGTCTAGCACCTCAAGACTATTTGGAGGTACAAAAGGTTCAAGACCGTTTGGAGATTCAATTGAACCAAGACCGTTTAAGGTCTAACGGTCTTCAGACCGTTTGAAGGTCAAAGTATTTCAAGACCGTTTGATGGTCTAGTACCTCAAGACTGTTTGAAGGTCTAATTGATTCAAACCATGTAAGTACTATTAACCCTATAAGTGGTTGAAGAGTAACTCAAGGTCAAATTCAATGGAAGTACCTCTAAGAACTTAGGTGATTAGTGTAATTAGAGTGATTATCACTTGATGCCTATGAAAGTAATAAATCCAATACACCATGATAAACATAGGTGTATGTAATTAGTGAAAGGTTAAATCAACTTAATAAGGCATGATGGTGATATGTGTTCCTAGCATATGGAACAATGATAAGTATGATTTAATACTTAAATAATGCTATGTGCTCCAAGATATGTGGAAGCAGTGATTTAGGATTTGGATTAATGAGATAATCATGAAACCCTAATACAGGGTGATGCTATGTGAAACCCTAATATAGGGTGATATTATGTGAAACCCTAATATAGGGTGAGGTTATGTGAAACCCTAATATATGGTGATGTTGTATGAAACCCTAATATAGGGTGAGGTTATGTGAAACCCTAATTGATGATGCTGTGTGAAACCCTAATCTAGGGTGATGCCATGTGAAACCCTAATGCAGTGATGTGATGTGAAACTCTAATCCAGGGTGATGCTATGTAATGCTATATGAAACCCTAATATAGGGTGAAGGTATGTGAAACCCTAATTTTGGGTTATAGTGCATGAAACCCTAATCTTGGGCAATATGATGATAAACCATAACCCTAATTTTGGGTAATAGGATGAGCATCCCTAATTGACATGAATTGAGAAACTCTAACCCTAATAAGGGAATAGTGATGTTATCTTTGTATTGCATATTGTAGATATGTAATTGATATGGTTGTTATCAAGTATAATAACCATGCATGTATCATGGGGTGATGAGCATAACCAGGTATGAGCTATGATGTTAATGGGCCTTGTGAGCCATTAATTTAATTGTTGCCTAGTGAGAGGTGATAAGAAGTTGAATATGTCTGGTGAGCTATGTGAGATGCTTGTGTAAACAAGTATCATGAATACCTTGGTCAGATGACCTGGAGGTATTAGTTACCTGATAAGTGGTAACCTTGTTCAATGATGAATTAAGGGTTTGAATACCCAGATCCAATAACCATGATGATGACATTGTGGAGGGATGTGAATTCCGAATAATGAGATTAGGGATTGAGATCCCCATGTTCTATAAAGATTTGACAAGCACTTGATAAAAGCATTACATGTTTCTTTGTAGCATTTGTTATAATAATTCCTATTTGAAATCTTGATTGATGCGAAAATAATATGGTAATGTACTTAACTAATCAAGTGGAATATTATCATGTAGAGCACTGGCTATAGATCCATCATCGTTAGTAGTTGGTGATGGTGAAACAAGTTTTCCTATGGGAACTCCTGGAATGCATATTTTTGAATATGTGGGGGTAATGGGTGAATATATCCTTACGCCTCATAGGAATGACTGTGGGCCATATCCTATGCACATGAATGGTTATGGACCATATCCCAATAAGAGTATGTCTATGGGCCATAATTCCACAATACCAGACATTGGCTACGAGCCATATCTTGAAGAGAGTATATGCTACATGCTATAACTCTATAGCGAAGTTGCCAATATACCCTAGAAAGCTATTTAGTAGAGACACTCGATGTCCTACATATGGTATCGTACTGACCGAGACAGATGAGGTGATGGAGTCTGGCTCTTCCATTGACCTATGTATGGAACTGATGCTTTACGTAATCGTGGTCAGTTGGAGCATGAATGGTATACTTCATCTCCTCAGGGCATTTGTATGATTGTAAAATGTAATCCTCTGTGTAGAGTATTTGCTTAAGAATAAATATGGAAATCATTGGTTGATGTTACAATGCTTATTGTATCCTAAATGGATAGATATTATACATGTGCTTCATATTCCTAATTAAACTGAATAGATGACTACTGCTTTATCATTTGTAGTTGTTCCTTAAAAGATGATATTGCTCTATTCTTCTTAATAATGATTAAATTTTGTTGTTTAATAAAGATTCCTCTGTTCAATTTATTATTGTTTACCCATAATAATGTTTCTGGCAGAGAGTTATATCTCTCACTGGGACAATTTCAATTGTCTCACCCCCCGTGGGATCCAACATTTTTAGGTGGATGAGGACGAGGAGGTAGAAACCCTACAGCAGGAGAAGGACAATAGCACCAGGGACAACAATGAAATCTCATGTGGAGATACTGACTGTCGTGTCTTGTACATATGAGTCCTATGTGTCGTCTCTGTACTCTTAGGTCGTAGGAGTTAGTAGTTAGTATTTTTAATGAATCGATCTGAGATTTTGGCCTGATGCCTCGAGGTTCTTATGCTGCCAGTGTATAGTTTTAACAGAGCAACTGATGCTTGTAATCCTTGATAAGGGATGGTACATGATATGTACTTATGAACCAGGATATAAATAAAATACATTGGTTCTTGATAAAAGAGTTTTCCTGTGTTTAGATCTCTTTGTAAATGGTTTTAATTTTTAGTGATTTTCAGTAATCTGTTGTTAATGATCGCTTCCGCTTGGTTAATGATGGTTTGTTCAAACGATGTGTAACAATTAGTGGTATCAGAGCTTAAGGTTCGTTGAGTCTACAGAGACATAGGATTAAGGTTGTTGAGTCTGTTCTAGTGTCTTTCAGTTTATCTGATAGTGACTTCTACTCTCAGGAGAAGAAGTAAAGCTTGAAGATGGTTGGATCACACGAAGAACATGCTGTTGAAAGTAGTGTTGTTGCACCAGTAGGAGGTGCAAGGGATCAGGATAGGGAAGAACCAGTACCTGAACACCCCCAGCTTAACCAAGTTGCACTGGAAAACCCAGCTTTCCATACTCTGTTTGGGTAGTTTATGGCAACAATGACACATATGGAGGACAGGATGCCACCACCTACACCTAGGGCACCAGCTCACAATGAGGGACATGGAGCTGGTAAGAATTTTGAATGGCTTTACCGGGTAGGAGCCATTGATTATGCTGGTACAGATGACCCAGCAGATGCAGACATGTGGTTGACTGAGCTAGAAAAGGCCTTTATAGAATTCTTAATATCCCAGAAGATGAGAAGGTTAGACATGCGGTGTACCTGTTGAAGGGGAGTGTTGGTCATTGGTAGATTATAGAAGAAGGCAAAAGGCCAGGTGTTGAAGTCGGATGGGAAGAGTTCCAATGAGAGTTTGTTAGTAGATATTTTCCCAAGACATATTTGGATGAGAAAATCTCTCAATTTGAGTGGATAAGGCAAGGACCAATGAACATTAGTGAGTATGAAGCTAAGTTCATGGAGCTTCTACGGTTCTGTCCGCACATGGTTGCTACAGATGAGGAGAAGATTTGGCATTTTGAGGAGGGTTTGAATGCTGATTTAACCACACCAATATCTTCTCTAGAGAATAGAGAGAGGTTTGCCACCTTTGTGGAGTCAGTTAAGCAGATAGAAAGGTTTGTGACTGAGAAACATCAGGCCAACAGTAAGAAGGTATATACCCAGTTCCAAAGACAGAGGTCTGAGAGTTTTAAGAAACCAAGGTTTTCTGCATCAACAACACCACCAAGGTTCAATACCCAAACGTAGTGGACGTCAAGTAAGGGTAGGGGCCATAGTTTTCCTCCAAATAGATCCCCTAGTACAACATCAACATCAGTGACTGGACCTTTTAGACCATATTAAGAGAATAGAACCTGTCACAAGTGTAGACAGGTAGAACATCTAGCGAGGGATTGTCCAGTTGAAAAATAGCGGTAACCCAACCACTGAGGCAGAGTCAACAAGGTCATCATAGGAAATAGTTTTTTAGTGGCACACGAGGATGTGGACAGGCGTCCCAAGCTGGCTCATCCACATCCAACAATAGGGCAAGTGGTCGACAACTAGCAACGACAAGATTCTATGCAATGAATCAGGCTGAGGCAGTGGTTAATCCACGAGTTGTGACAGGTCAGATGAAATTATTTCATTCTGATATGTCTTCATACTGCCTTGTATCTGTTTTGATTGATCTGGGTGCTACACATTCCTTTGTCACTCGGGAAGTGATTCATGACTACAATATGACTGTCAGTCATAGAGCAGATAATCTGTTATTAGAAACTCCATTAGTTGGATCTACAGTGTTGCAGGAGGTGTGTTCTCCCTGTGTTCTTTCTTTTCCTGAACATAGCATCCAGGTGGATCTTATACCACTTGATATGTACGGGTTCGATATAATCCTTGGGATGGACACCCTAGAAAAGTATAAGGTTGTCTTGTATTGTGGTTCCAAGCAGGCTATGTTCACAGACAATGGTGATACATGGATCTTTCAGGGGGACAGAAAGATTCTTCCAACATGTCTAGTGTCAGCTATGGTAGCTGAGAAGTTGATGAGACAAGAATGCTTTGCATACTTGGCACATGTGGTAGATACCAGAATAGAGAGTACTAGCCTTTCTGAAGTTTCGATAGTTAGGGAGTTTGAAGATGTGTTCCTTGAGGAACTTCCAGGTGTTACTCTGCCCCGAGAGATTGATTTTGAGATTAATCTAATCTTGGGAACGCAACCAATACCACAAACACCGTATAGAATGGCACCTGCTAAGATGGAAGAGCTCAAGAAACAACTGGAGGAGTTGCTTGAGAAAGGTTTTATCTGACCGAGTACTTCACCATGGGGTGCTCTGGTTCTTTTCGTTAAAAATAAAGATAGGTCTATGCGATTATGCATCGACTATAGACAGTTGAATAAAGTAACCATAAATAACAAGTATCCTCTACCAAGGATCGATGACCTATTTGATCAGTTGCGTGGTGCAACTATCTTTTCTAAGATAGATCTGAGGTCGGAATATCATCAGTTGTGTATCAAGGAGAGTGACATACCTAAGTCTGCCTTTAGGATAAGGTATGGTCACTATGAGTTCATAGTTATTTTGTTTGGACTAACTAATGCACCAACTGCATTCATGGAACTCATGAATAGAATCTTTCGGCCTTTTCTTGATTAGTTCATAGTAGTCTTTATAGATGACATCCTAGTTTATAGAAAAGATGCTCAACAACATGAGCAACACCTTTGTGAGATCCTGACTTTATTGAGAAAGCACAAGCTATACACTAAGTTTAGCAAATGCGAGTTCTGGTTACCAGAAGTTTCTTTTCTAGGACACGTAATATCTGCCTCAGGTATCCATGTTGATCCTAAGAAGGTAGAATATGTCCTGCAATGGAAACAACCAAAGACACCGACGGAGATACGTAGTTTCCTAGGACTGGCAGGCTATTATAGGAGGTTCATTAAGAACTTCAGTTCTGTAGCTTTACCCCTAACCTAGTTGACCAGGAAGGAGGTTCCTTTTGTCTGGAATGACAAGTGTCAACATTCTTTCCAGCTGTTGAAAGAAAGGTTAACAAGTGCACCTGTGCTGGTGTTACCTGAGCAAGGGAAGGGGTACATAGTTTTTTGTGATGCATCTAAGAATGGTTTACGATGTGTGTTGATGTACGATAATCAAGTGATTTCTTTTTCCTCTCGACAACTTAAGAAACACAAGGAGAATTATCCGACACATGATCTAGAGTTAGCTGATGTGGTCCATGCTTTGAAGATCTGGAGACATTATCTCTATGGAGAAACATTCCATATTTTCACAGACCATAAGAATCTAAAATATATCTTCTCACCACATGAGTTGAACATGAGACAAAACCGTTGGATGGAGTTAATCAAGGACTACGATTGTACAATTGATTATCATCCAGGGAAGGCTAATGTAGTGGTTGATGCACTAAGTAGAAAATCATCATCACCAAACATAGACAAAGCACAGTTGAACTCTTTAGTGTGCTTTAAACGAGACATGCTTGTCTCTTTGAGGCAAAACAATATATAGCTTAAGGTATCATTGTTATCCGGGCTGTTAGCTGAGATGCAAGTGAAACCTACTCTGAGACAGCAGATTAAAGAAGCACAACAAGCTGATACTATGATTCAGCAGATCAAATCAGAGTATGGTAGTGAGAAACGGGAAGGTTTTCATGAATTAGCTGATGAGGTAGCCTGTTACCATGGTAGGATGGTAGTACCTGATGCCAATGACTTGAGGAAGTTAGTCATGGAGGAAGCTCACTCATCTATGTATGCAATGCATCCAGGGAGCACCAAAATGTATCATAATTTGAAGGATATGTATCGGTGGCCCGGTTTGAAGAAAGATGTAGCTGAGTTTGTTATGCGGTGTCCAGTATGTCAGTAGGTTAAAGTTGAACATCAAAAGCCCATAGGAACAATACAACCTTTACCTATACCACAGTGGAAATGGGATCACGTGACCATGGACTTTGTGGTTGGTTTACCCAGAACAATCAAAAGTCATGATTCCATTTGGGTGATAGTTGATAGGTTGACTAAGATAGCACATTTCCTTTCTGTCAAAACAACCTACACTGCTGAGAAACTTGCACAGATCTATATAGATGAGATAGTGTGTTTACATGGGGTTCCAGCTATAGTTGTTTCTGATAGAGGTCCCCAGTTCACAAGTCATTTTTGGAAACGACTACATAAAGCTTTGGGTACGCAGTTA
Source organism: Alisma plantago-aquatica (assembly GCA_963693085.1). Classification (NCBI taxonomy): domain Eukaryota; kingdom Viridiplantae; phylum Streptophyta; class Magnoliopsida; order Alismatales; family Alismataceae; genus Alisma; species Alisma plantago-aquatica. Next base: position 939,652,919 of record OY856412.1, on the reverse strand, counting down.
AGGTTTAGTACCACCTTTCACCACAAACAGATGGAAAATCTGAGAGGACTATAAAAACTTTGGAGGATTTTCTTAGGGAATGTGTCCTTAAGTTTGTAGGAAGTTGGGATCTACACTTGAGCCTAATAGAATTCGCTTACAACAATAGTTATCAGCACAATATTGATATGGCACCATATGAAGCATTATATGGTAGATGTTGTAGATCTCCTTTATGTTGGTATGAAACAGGCGAATACCATCTTTTGGGTCCTGAGCTAGTGCAATAGACAACTGAGAAGATTAAAGTAATACAAAAACAATTAAAGACTACACAGGATAGACAGAAGTCGTACGCCGACAAATAGTGAAAACCTTTAGAATTCCAAGTTGGAGACAAAGTATATCTCAAGGTCTCACCTTGAAAAGGTGTCCTTAGATTGGGAAAGAAGGTAAAGTTAGCTCCTAGATTTATGGGGCCTTATCCAATCATTGAACGGATTGGAAAGGTAACCTATAAGCTGTAGTTACCTCCTGAGTTGCATAAGTTGCATCCAGTGTTCCATATCTCCATGTTGAGAAAGTGTCATCCTGACACAGAGTTAGTTTTGCAACATGTGGAGGTAGAATTAAATGATGATATATCATATGTTGAAGAACATGTGGTGGTCTTTGATAAAAGAATTAAAAAGCTGAAAAAAAAGACATATGTCTTGTGAAAGTTCTCTGGCATCACCGTGGCATTGAAGAAGCTATATGGGAGCTAGAGGAAGAGATGAGGAGGAAGTACCCTTCTCTTTTCTCTTGATGATTTCGGGGACGAAATCCTTGTTAGGGGTGGATAATTTGTAACATCCCTGACCTGGGTTATGCTTTAACCCTAGATGTTTTGTTTAAGAAAGATATTTATATGCTTTCTCTTATCTTTTGAAAATTTATTAAGACTAAAGGAGAGCTTATGTTTCAATTTTGTTCCTATTTGAATAATGTTGAAACAATGTTTTACCTATTTTGGACTAAAGTGCAATTTACCCAATTTGAGGGGTTACTTTGCAAATGTTACATGATAAAATGTTCCTCAAGTGTTGAAGCATCAGAAGAATGAGAATGATGCTGAGGTATGGCTTCCACAAGCCTGAGCACCAAGAAAGAGCTTATTAAGCAATGTTTGTGCATTAAACCCTAGTTTTGGTGTAATGTGCAATTTACCCAAAACCTAGGGTTAAATATGCAAAGTATCACTTCTAGAGAGTCCCTAACATTTCTTGGTATCAATTAGAGACAAGAAAATGAGAGGGGCATCTCATTTGAATCTCTTTTGAGGAGAGATAATCTTGATAATAAAATAATCAAGATTTAAGCATAATTAAAACCCTAATTTAATTTGTAGCAAAATAAATATATTAATTGAAGTGTCCATTAATTAAAAAGGTTGTAGTTGAAATATTATAGTGCAAGGAAGTTCAAATGCCTTGAGTTGCCCGAAATATCCTAAGTAGGTGAAGAAACCCACTCACATTTGTTAATTAAAAAGTAATGTCCACTAAAAAATGGATAATAATATTATATTAATTAAGGTGCTTAAGTGGATTGCTTTTAATTCAAGGATAAACGAGAGGTTTTTGAAGGCAAGGAAGTTGGATTCGAAGGCAAGGAAGTGGAGGGGGGCATGTGGCAAGAAAATGGATGGATTTTCTTCTACTTTCTCTCTCCTAGAAAATCAATCACATATATTCAATTTTCTCCTTATTTGAAAGGCCATTTTGCAAACCACTTTCTTTCTTTGCTTGGCCTGAAGACTAAGGAGATTAGGAACAAGAGGAGAACGTGCCCCAGCCTGTAGGTAAGCTCCATAGTCATCTTCAACCTTGAATTCATGGTGGAAATTGAATTTCAACATTCATTCTCTTCTTTTCTCCATTCAATGTTCAACCTTGATCATCCTTTGCATCCAAAGAGTTGAGAATGGACCTTGGACAGTTGAGGAAGCTTCATTCACAATTAAAGACGTGAAGTTTAAATCTTGGATTCAACTTTGAAGGTGGGTTATATAACTTGAACCATTAAATGTTATTATTGAATTCAACTCTTCATTTCATGTTGATCATTTCTTTCTTCTTGAAATTCCTTTTGGATAATTGATGAAATCACCATATGAATGGCAGAAGATTTCGAAGGTCTGAAGCTTGATGATGATGAACTCATCTTAGCACACACCTCAATAAAAATTATGAGCAAATAGTTTCACCTTTTTGGTGACCAAACGGTCTCACGACCGTTTGAGGTCAAACGGTCTCAAGACCGATTGAGACCAAATGGTCTCAAGACCATTTGAGTTCAAGTGGTGTCATGGTTGGATGGAGATACAATGGTTACAATTGATCTAGTCCCAAAGGTTTCAACATTTGATGGTTCCTTGATTGCAAACCCTGGATCGATTGAGGAACAAAACCCTAATTTAGGGTTAAACAGTTTCAAGTTGATTTGACCAAACAGTCTTAGACCGTTTGAGGGCCATTCGGTCTCAAACCGATTGGGGTTAATTAATATTTTAAGATCAAACGGTCTCAAACCATTTAGAGTTGATCAATCTTTAAGACCGTTTGAAGGTCAATTATCTCAAGACCGTTTGATGGTCTAACGGTCTCAAACCATTTGAAGAATTTGGACAAGACCGTTTAGGGTCTAACGGTCTTTAGACCGTTTAAGGATGTTGACCTCAAAACCGTTTGGAGGTCAAGCACCTCAAGACCGTTTGGAGGTACAAAGGTTCAAGACCATTTGGAGATTCAATTGAACCAAGGTCGTTTAAGGTCTAACGGTCTTCAGATCGTTTGAAGGTCAAAGTATTTCAAGACCGTTTGAGGGTCTATCACCTCAAGACCGTTTGGAGGTACAAAAGGTTCAAGACCGTTTGGAGATTCAATTGAACCAAGACCGTTTAAGGTCTAACGGTGTTCAAACCGTTTGAAGGTCAAAGTATTTCAAGACTGTTTGAGGGTCTAGTACCTCAAGACCGTTTGAAGGTCTAATTGATTCAAACCATGTAAGTACTATTAACCCTATAAGTGGTTGAAGAGTAACTCAAGGTCAAATTCAATGGAAGTACCTCTAAGAACTTAGGTGATTAGTGTAATTAGAGTGATTATAACTTGATGCCTATGAAAGTAATAAATCCAATACAAAATGATAAACATAGGTGAATGTAATTAGTGAAAGGTTTAATCAACTTAATAAGGCATGATGGTGATATGTGTTCCTAGGATATGGAACAATGATAAGTATGATTTAATACTTAAATAATGCTATGTGCTCCAAGATATGTGGAAGCACTGATTTAGGATTTGGATTAATGAGATAATCAAGAAACCCTAATATAGGGTGATGCTATGTGAAACCCTAATATAGGGTGATGTTGTGTGAAACCCTAATATAGGGTGAGGTTATGTGAAATCCTAATATATGGTGATGTTGTATGAAACCCTAATATAGGATGATTATGTGAACCCCTAATTGATGATGTTGTGTGAAACCCTAATCTAGGGTGATGCCATGTGAAACCCTAATGCAGTGATGTGATGTGAAACTCTAATCCAGGTTGATGCTATGTAATTCTATATGAAACCCTGATATGAAACCCTAACCCTAATATAGGGTGAAGGTATGTGAAACCCTAATTTTGGGTTATAGTGCATGAAACCCTAATTTTGGGTTATAGTGCATGAAACCCTAATCTTGGGCAATATGGTGATAAACCATAACCCTAATTTTGGGTAATGGTATGAGTATCCCTAATTGACATGAATTGGGAAACTCTAACCCTAATAAGGGAATAGTGATGTTATCTTTGTATTGCATATTGTTGATATGTAATTGATATGGTTGTTATCAAGTATACTAACCATGTAGGTATCATGAGGTGATGAGCATAACCAGGTATGAGTTATGATGTTAATGGGCCTTGTGAGACATTAATTTAATTATTGCCTAGTGAGAGGTGACAAGAAGTTGAATATGCCTGGTGAGCTATGTGAGATGCTTGTGTAAACAAGTATCATGAATACCTTGGTCAGATGACCTGGAGGTATTAGTTACCTGATAAGTGGTAACCTTGTTCAATGATGAATTAAGGGTTTGAATACCCAGATCCAGTAACCATGATGATGACATTGTGGAGGGATGTGAATTCCCAGTAACGAGATCAAGGATTGAGATCCCCATGTTCTATAAAGATTTGACAAGCACTTGATAAAAGCACTACATGTTTATTTGTAGCATTTGTTATAATAATTCATGTTGGAAATCTCGATTGATGCTAAAATAATATGGTAATGTACCTAACTAATCAAGTGGAATATTATCATGTAGAGCCCTGGCCATAGATCCATCATCGTCAGTAGTTGGTGATGGTGAAACAGGTTTTCCTATGGGAACTTATGGAATGCATATTTTTTAATATGTGGGGGTAATGGGCAAATATATCCTTACGCCTCATAGGAATGACTGTGGGCCATATCCTATGCACAGGAATGGTTATGGACCATATCCCAATAAGAGTATGGCTATGGGCCATAACTCCACAATACCAGGCATTGATTACGGGCCATATATATCCTGAAGAGAGTATATGCTATAGGATATAACTCTATAGCGAAGTTGCCAGTATACCCTAGAAAGCTATTTAGCAGAGACACTCGATGTCCTGCATATGGTCTCGTACTGACTGAGACAGCTGAGGTGATGGAGTTCGGCTCTTCCATTGACCTATGTATGGAACCGATGCTTTACGTAATCGTGGTCAGTTGGAGCATGAACGGTATACTTCATCTCCTCAGGGCATATGTATGATTGTAAAATGTAATCAGCCGTGTAGCATATTTTCTTAAGAATGAAATACGGAAATAATTGGTTGATGTTATGATAACACCAAATTTTGTGATGTTTTTGGCCCTTATTTCGTTATCAAATCTGCCCTTTTAAAGTGTTTTCCTCTCCTTTTTGTCATGTTTTTGCATAAACAGGCCACACTACGCTTTTAATTCAATATTATCATCGTTTGCAGAGTTTTCCTCGATTTTTAACTCATTTATCAGCAAAAAGGCTCGTCCCAGCCCACGAACGTGTTCCACCTGCATCGGCCTTCCTACCAACCAGTCGGCCGATACGCTCCCTGCCCGATAGGGCAGCACGATACACTGCTGCACGAAACGAGGGTGCCGCGCAAGAGGAAGTAGACGAGCAATACGCCATTTACCCGACAGGGAGCTGGACTCGCCATGCCTACTGTAGCGTGTCGCGCAATACAAGCCACACATCGGCAGGCGCCGCTCGTCACGATGACCGACACGCTCCCAGCCCGACATCCTTGTGACAGGCGATGCGCATATCGGGCATCCCTAAAGCCGCAATGATAGAGCTGAAGAAGGACACGTGGCGCCCGGAGTACCACATATTCTCCCAACCACTGTCTATAAATAGCAGCTACAGGACTCCGATGGGACGGGTCGGAATCTCTCGAAAGCCAACTCAGGAAAGCATCTGGAGCTAGTGTGTCGTGCCTCAGAGGTGTGTCGGGCGATTCTAGGTGAGCACTTCCCCATCCCGAGAGAGAGGGAATGGTTCACTTTGGGTCGGCCCCGGGCACCGCTGCAGGCCGATATCGGCCAACAAGGACGCCCGATAGGAGTACCCGAAACTGGAAGCAACACTCTGGTCCGACATGATACCAAGCCCGATACGCATCACCAGTCACGGTGTGTCGCCCGAGAGGGTGTCACCCGACATGATCGTATCAGGCATGGGTGCCCCGCACGATACGTCCACCCATCATGAGTGTGTCGCCCGAGAGGGTGTGCTGCCCGACACGGGTGTATCGGGCAAGGCTCCCGCCCGGTATCGGGCTGGAGGGTCTTCTGCTGCCTGTCGCCCTTCTAAATCAAGAAGGTGGCATTTATCTTTATTTATTTCAGTCGTTTACTCTCTTTTGCAATGTAAGCAAACCCTTTTATGCTAATGGAATTAGAAGAGCCTTAATTATCTGTTGCTTTATGTTTGGTCCCTTTTGTTGGATGATCGCTATGTTTAACATCTAAACTCTAGCTTGTACGCTTGGATCGCGTTTCGATTAGCTACCGAATCGTGTTTTCCCATTGCAACAGCCTCGAGAAAGGTGTTGTGGCTCTAGTGTTTGGTCTGATACTGGAGTACGAGAGTGCCCATGATCGGAGTTGCTTTAGTAACCTTTCCACTCTAACTTAAGTCCAACAACCTCAAGAGGGGTGTTGATGCTTAGTTAGAGGTACCCGCTTCGAGAGGAGGGGTACAGGATGTTTCTACTGCCGCTTGTTTTACCGAAGCTTTCTCCTTTGTTCCTTACTAAAGCGATAGTGTTATCTCTCTGTTTCCGTTGCGCAAAAACCCTAAAAACTGATAAACCTTTAAAACCTTAATTTTTCCTCGTAGCTCCAGTTGGAGATAGTTTTCTTTTGTTTTATCGATCTTAGCCTGTTGTCCCCTTGGGGAACCTTCTCATCTCCTTACCCATACCGGAGTGTAACGTGTCGATTCTGCGTTCGCTGACACTACCACCCTTGTCCCTATGTTCGACCTCGTATATCTACTTCGACCCCGTAAACAAAGTTGCGGGGGCCTAGAAGGTTTTGGGTTATACATTTAAAAGTCCGACTACTTCAAATCCGCCCACTTTTCAGACGCGCGATTTAGGCCGGTCATGTTACAATGCTTATTGTATCCTAAATGGATAGATATTATACATGTTCTTCATATTACTAATTAAACTGAATATATGATTACTGCTTTATCATTTGTAGTTGTAATGCCTTAAAAGATGATATTGCTCTATTCTTCTTAATAATGATTAAATCTTGTTGTTTAATAAAGATTCCTCTGTTCAATTTATTATTGTTTACCCACAATAATAATGTTTCTGGCAGAGAGTTATATCTCTCACTGGGACAATTTCAATTGTCTCACCCCCATGGGATCCAACATTTTTAGGTGGACGAGGACGAGGAGGTACAAACCCTACAGAAGGAGAAGGACAACAACACTAGGGATCAGTGACATCTCAGGTGGAGATATTGACTGTCGTGTCTTGTAGATATGAGTCCTATGTGTCGTCTCTGTACTCTCAGGTCCTAGGAGTTAGTAGTTAGTATTTTTAATGAATCAATATGATATTTTGGCTTAATGCCTCGAGGTTCTTATGCTTCCAGTGTATAGTTTTAACAGAGCAGTTGATGCTTGTAATTCTTGAGAAGGGATGGTACAGGATATGCACTTATGAACCAGGATGTAAATAAAATACATTGGTTCTTGATAAAAGAATTTTCCTATGTTTGGATCTCTTTGTAAATGGTTTTAAGTTTTAGTGATTTTTAGTAATCCGCTGCTAATGATCGATTCCACTTAATGATATTTTGTTCGAACGATGTGTAACACTAAACCTACTTGATTTCATCATATTTCGGATAGAGAAACCCTAGATCAGCAATTCCACCACTTTCTTCTCCCAAACCCTAACATTCCCTCTCTCTCTAGGATTTCATTTCTCTGGAATGGATCATGAAATATGAGAGATACTTGGGTTCTATATTCCTCATTTATATCAATTTAGGTGCTTGGGTAATTTACACATTAACCCCTCACTATACTTTTTCTTATTTCAACATATTTTTCTGTTATAAAAAAGTTACTATAATTCGTTTCTTTCAGACGTCAAATATCCTCCAAAAATTATTAAAATTTATCATCATGTCTAAAATGTAATGTAATAGATATAGTATAAATTTAAAATCATTTGGAGTTACCACTAAATAATTAAAAATCAAACACTACACTACTAAACAACACTCTGTCAACATTTCGTTCTAAGTATAGTTCGTCCGAGAATCACATTCAAAGAACACCCAAATATTCTAAATTTTTTCTCAAATATGCATAATTGAGTTATAAAAATCTTATCCAAAATTAAAATAAAAAAATTCATAGAAAATATGAAAAATCATTTACCAAACTGCTATCCTAATCAAATTCCATATTCATGTACTATCAAAACCCTAATTTTTTCCGATTAGGGTTTACATTTCTTAAACCCTAATTCTTCAAACTAAAATCATAATTAGAGTTTATTATTAGGTTTGAAACATCAAAATTGAGCTACTATCCTTAATCAAGTCTAAACGATGTTCAATCTAATCAAACATGTAATCATTCAGGTAAACCCTAGTTTACCAATTAAGCACGGTCATAACATCATCCCTAAAATCCCCCCAGCTATAGCCTGGTGTACTAAGTTACACTTCCTAACTAAATATAGATTTTTCATTCACTTCATGTAATATATCATAATATGATACTCAATATCACAATTACATCCCATTCTGAAGGTGTATTTGTAACACTCCATCAGTTTCTCTCAGATACAATGTTGATCTAGTACTATCTTAATAGTGGTATATTCATTATAGTTACCTATACATGTTATGGTAGACTAAACATTCTCTTATCATGGTCAGCATCACTTCTATTCTTTTATTTTACTTTTTATTTTTAAAATTACATGTATGGGGAACTTGGTAATGTTTGGGTGCATTGTCACACTTGGGGATGACTGTGAGTGATGTTGATGAGATTTGTCCCTCCTACAGGTGTTTGAGATCCAAGCCACTTGATAAGTAATATTGATAAAAGCATGTGCATGCACATGTGAATCAAATTATGATATTGAGTTCACATATATCTTAGCAAGTGAACCGATGTCTCAGGTCCATGAAATGAAAGCTTCAAGTTGTTAAATGACTATTTGGTTGATCAATTCAATTGGATTAAGGATTTGTGTTGATGTCATGTTGTACATTTATCAGATATTAATTTCTAATACCCTTTAGTCAGTGTACTAGCACCAACTTACTCTCCCACAATTGTCTCTACCTTGTTATCCCTCCCTTTGATAGTTAGGACTTGCTCAGGTACTCTCTATTACCACAACAAGAGAAGACATCAATTCTTAGATATAATTGGTGTTCCTGAGAAGCCCCCAATACCCCTCTATTCATAGGAGGGTCAGGGTTCCCAATCTGAGTGAGAGTAGAAGGGGATGGAATTTCATAAATTTTGGCATCTTACAAACAACAAAATAGTTGATTTAGAGGCTTGTTCTTGTCTTTTTATCTAGAGAGATAGGAGTTACCAATGGTCCATGTAGACTACTATAGAGATGAGGACGTTGTTACCTACCACTAGGATGATGAGGTCCATTATTGTCTATGGTTGTAAGGCCCCTAAACTTGCTTAATGAGTTGAATAAGTTTAATTAGCATGCTTTAATTCTTATAACCATAATCTAACCTTGTTTTATGCTTTTAAATCATAAGACAAGCTTAAGTTTCAAATTTGGTCCAATTTGGACATTGTTTGAGCAAGTTATGCAATTTTATGCACATTTTGGACTTTTCTGCAATTTACCCAATTGAGAGGTTTTATTTGCAATTTATCACTTGAATTATTTTACTTGGATATTTTATCATCATTCTTAAGCTTTTTGAGCCATGGGGAACCTATTTAATCATTGGTTTGAAGTTGTTTTCTTCAAGGGTATTTTAGGGTTTACCCCTTCACGGATGAGCTACCTTTAGTAGCTATCAACTAATGAATTATTTGATTGGCTGGGAAATTTGACAAAGGAAAGCTAAGAAGGTCTATACAGATTGCGAGGGAACTGATTGTGTGTGTTCTTATATATTCTTAATAAATTAAGGCTATGGACACCTGGATAGATACTAGAACTTCAACTTTTTCTTTTTCTTTATCTTAAAGTTTTATATACTTATCCCCAAGCACAAAAATGAGATATTTTCTCTCCACCACTTCTATAATTCTCACAAACTCGTTCTCCCTCTATGGTACTATGAATTTTCCTCTCCAAGGAAGAAGAAAGTGGGGACCTTCTTGGAAAAAGGATCTAGGGTTGCAATTGACTTCCTTTTAGGGCTTAAAAAGCTTCCTTCTAGTGATATTGGCCTAAAAGAATAAGAATCCTCTTATTTCCTCCGTTTATTTCTTTTTTATCCTTCCTCCTACCTTTCTCCAGGTTAGAACCTTGTTGTTCCATGGTAGAAATTGCTCTAAAGCTCTGAAACCCTACCTTTCTTGCTCCTTATGCTTAGGGTTTGCTCATTTGATGAAGAAATGTGCTAGATGGATGAGCTCATAGCTTTTGCTTATATTTTCTACCCTAACTTCTCAAGTTTTCTTCTGTTTGGGGTTTCATCTTATCATTAGAGGCAATTTTTATAACTTGTTCCATGTTTATTTCTTACTATAAGCTTTCTAGATCATGTTCTTACTTGAAAATGATGATTCATGCACTAAAAAGCTATGCTTGACTTGGATTTCGATTTTTATAATGTTCCCTGCTCTTATTTCAGTTATAGATGAACCTGTGATCATGTGTACGTTATTCATAAGGTATTTTGACAACCTATGGTGCTAAGCACCTATCAACCAATGGCCAATTTTAGGGTTTAAAGTTGATTTCTTCTATAAACCCATGACCCGATGATGGTACCATTGCAACAACCCTATGGTGTTGTCTTCATGACAACTGATGATTGAGATCAAAGGTATCAGATGATGGTGACAACCTATAGTCACACCCATAGGTCAGGTTTTGGATCAATTAGAAGTTAAATGATCAACCATTAAGCACCCTACTGATGTTATCAATCAATGATGACATTAGCTTAATATTTGATGTTGATTAATGAATATAGTGTTGATCTAACTACCTATGGTGACTTAATGGTCACTAATTATGGTGGATCAGTTCTCTACATCCTATGGTGAGTTAATCATTGTAGTTGTAGCATCAATTAAGCCTTAGACCAATGGTTTCTTGGGCCACTTGATGCAATGGTCAGACCTATAATGTTATTGATGGTTTTAACATATGAACTTGACCTAATGGTTGAGATCTAATGTTTACTCATCCAATAAGGTGGAATGATGGCTAATGTAATATGTTGGTCCTAATAATGTGATTTATATGGTTTCCTTTATATGATTAACTTAAGGAGCTTACTTGTTGACAATGGATGGCTTGTTTTAACTGAACAGTCGATTGTGGGTTTTACCCTACTCTCAATGGAACTTTTTGTGTTGTTAATCAAGAGATGTCTAGGGTTAGATGGTGACTCTTTATAGAGAACAAATCAAGGACTTCATAGGTGGTTTATCCAAGGTTTTTGCTTATGTAAACAATCAATGGTCTTACCTTTTTAACATCTAATGGTTCTGAGTGTCATTGTAGTATGGTGATATGGGTTGAATGATGATGGAACAAATGGAGGGTTACCCTTAATAAGGTAGTCTTATCTATTCACTCATATGAATAGAAGGGATGATAATCATATTGTGTTGATATGTAACCCTAATGGGGTATAGCTTGTTATACCTAGCTTTAACATAACTAAATGATGGTAATTGGGTATGAATAGTCCTTGAATGACTAATACAATCATGAAGTACTCTGTTACTGTTGTTGAAACCCTAGTATGCTATAACCCGATGGTTACACCTTGATTTATGTGTGGGTTAATACTTGAGAATAGTATGGAATGTGATGGTGATGCTTCACCTTATGCATCCATGATCCAATGGCGATGCTATGAGTTAGGGTTTGGGTATAAGTGATGATTAGTAACATTGATATAATTTATCATGTTGAACCTAACTCTAATGCAAATAGATAAAGATGAGCATTCATGTTTAACATTCTTATATGATGGAATGATGGTGGAATAACCTCCTTAATATGATCATAACCTTAATATGTTAATTGATGGTTATCATAGCCACATGGTTGATACTTTCTTATGCTAAACATGTACATTATGAATATGATGAAGGTTAATCATATCTAGATTCCTTGCATGTTGATGTAATAAAGGAATGTTATTAATGTTAATATAACCCTGCTATGATTGTTTATGAATATCTCCTAGCTCATTAATGCAATTTTGTGTTGATCTGATGTATTATATGTAAGAGATGTTGTTGATCCTTGTTATAAGGCATGAAAAGATAATGATGATCTTGTAGGGAATAATATGATGGTATTAATGACCTTTGAGCATGGTTGAACCCTAAATGGGGTGTAATCCTCTTGTGTTCATAAGGGTTGATACCCTGTGATATTGTGAAAAGGATTTATATCCTATGATAGTATGATGGTCTTAATGATCTTTGGGCATGGTCGAGCCCTGAATGAGGTGTAATCCTCTTATGTTGATAAGAGTTGATACCCAGTGATATTGTGAAAAGGATTTATATTTTGTGATAGTATGATGACTAGTTTGTCTAATGAATGGCAAGTGAATAGTACCATGTGATAATGAGATGAAAAATTATGTTTCACGCATTTTTATATCTTTTAAAAGTTTTGATATTTATATGATTGATAGAAGTGAATTGGGGTTTGTATGTCCACTTGTTTGATGCAGCCTTAATTTACCCAATTGGGCATAACTAATCAAGTGCAACTCTAGTCATGTAGTGCCCTGTGCAGTAGAGCCATCTTCAGTGTTAGAACTTGTTGGATGGTGAAATGAGTATTCCTAATGGAAACTCGGATCACATACTATTGAGTATGTGGGGGTGGCAGGTTGAGGATATATCATTGTCATCCACAATGCAGATTGTGGAGGTTGGCTATGGTCATGCCTCATACATCTGATGTGATTGAGAACGGTTGCGGTCGTGTCTCGGTGATTATAACATGATGTGATTAGAGGACAACTGCGGTTGTACCTTAGTGATTGGGTTTGTATACCCTAGTTTCTAGTGTCGTGACTTGTACCAAGGGCGGACTAGTGGTTAGCAGCTTGACTATATGTCATTATGGTGGCAGCTTTGACTGATATGTCACTTCCTTTTTACTCGTACTGACCGAGGGGAAGAGATCTTAGGATACCGACACTCCTAGATCTTGTACGGAACCAAATAGCCCTTCGTAGGGTTCGGTTGGACTTTGAATGGTATGATTCAAATTCCCTAGGGTGTAATAAAAGATGTAATACAACCATGTAGCATATTTGTTTAGGGTTATACACAACGTTTCACATTGGATGATAACCCTTTTTGGTTATCTTTACATAAATATGATGCTTAGTGCAATTAAGAGATAGTAGATATACTTAAGTTATGGATATGCTTAAGATTTTAGATGCGTACATACAATATCTATGCTTGTGTTGATAACTATACTGCTACTGCTGATTATAATTATGATGCTAGCTATCTCATGTTGTTAGTTATGTTTAGCATGCTAGCCATGCCCTTGTAACTAGAGATGCATATACTGTTGATCATGCTTATCCAGATAGTTGTGCTTATGTTGTTAGCTTTTCTTAAGATGTTGATATGTTTAACCAATTAGAGATGCTCATGTTGTTAGCTATGTTATGTTACTAGAATTGCTCATGATGCTAGATATGCATATGCTACTGAATTGCTTATATTGTCAACAAGATAAAGGATGATAGTCTGGCTAATTATGATAGTTATTATCTGCTCCTTAATGTATTTTGTTAATCATTAGTACTGTTGAGCTTATTTGTTATATCTGATTAAACTGCTTAATTGTTTAATTGCTTTAAAATGTTGTAATCAATAAACATTACTGGAGGTTATATCTCTTGCTGGGACATGGGTCTCACCCTTGTGGTTCGCCACATCTTTTTAGGTAATCGACAGTGATGTCAATAGAATCGTGGAAGTAAAGGGGAGCTATAGTAATGAATCTTTGAGAAAGCTGATTAGATGTCTAGTGTGTCCTAGAGTTATCCCTTTACTCTCAAGTATGGGCATGAAAAGTTTGTAAATGGTGTTTCAAATGAATCGGAATTTCGTTAGCATATTAATGCCTATTTGTGTGGCATATACGAATATTGTTCTCATGTATATATATGTTGTGGCTAAGGTAATAGAACAATTTGTATCAAATTATTAGCATAGCATGGATATAAGAAAGATGTTGGGCTCTTATACAAATGTTACTTAATGGGTGCTGACGTTGAAATCGGTTTTAATTTACCCATATTTTTGGGTATGTGATTAATTAGTGATTGATTGTGTTTTATGTTTTGAGTAATCTTGTTTAGTGTAATGAGTTCTCACAATGGTGATCAACCAGGAGGATGTTGTTGATGTTGTCTAAGTGCAACTTGAAGAAAGATGCACGCTACTGTAAGGGAATTGTCGTTGGACTTTCTTCAGGACCAAGTATAACCTCAGAAACCATCCTTACCATTACATAGTTATTCACACGATCAACTGTTCAAAGGGGAATATGGCAGTTAAATTTTTATTTCTACTGCCTATTGTATTTTCATATTTTCCTGCACTCCTGTCATTCTTTTAGAACAAACAAGAAGGAGTTGTTTGTTTTAGTCAATGTGCTAGCACCGACTTGCTCTTCCTTATTGTCTCTCCCTTGATGTGTCTCCCTTTTACGAGTAAGACTTGCTCGGGTTCTCACGCTACCAAAACTGTGAGAAGACAACAATTGTCAGATCTTATTGTTGTGTATCTTGAAAGCCTCAACTACCACTCTATTTATAGGAGGTCAGGGTCAGGATTTCCAGATCAATCAGGAGTTGATGAGACAAAATTTTATGAAATTTTCAGAACCTGTGAACGATGAATTGGTCACTTCACACGTGAGATGATCATTTCAACACTTAAATTGGTCGATTCACCATGTTCTCTACTCATGTTTGTATTGGCCTTAATATTCAATTAATGTGCAGCATGACATCAACATCAATCCTTGATCCAACCTGATTGATCAACCAAATGGTTGGATCACAACATGAACCAGTCAGTTCAAATACCTAAGCCGATCGATTCACTTGTTGAACCAGTCATTTCAAAGTCTTGATTACCAATCTTGTTAAAATTGAATACCTAATACTTGAGTAATCAATACTAAACCACATTCATGTGTAAACTCCTATTCTAGGTGCATCCTATGTGTGTGACCCTATAGGTCCCAAGTTATGTTGGCAGTGAATGTCCATAACTGATTTATGACATCACATGCAATGAGTGGTATCTAGCAAGACATAATTTCTATCCAAGTAATTGGAAAGTTGGAGAACAACTTCAACATAGAATCTGTGATTAGTGCTATAGTGATCGTATAGTTCCTTCATCTCTTATATCCATATTGAACTCGAGGCATGGAATTGTCATCCTCTTCAACGTTCAATCCATGTTCCTTAAACTAGAGCATATTGTTTGGGATATATGTAAGCTCAACATCATATATTGATTTGCACGTGCATGGTCATGCATTTCTCAGTCTCGCTTATCAAGTGGTCAAGATATGAAACTCTTGTAGGAGGGACAAATTCCATCTACATCACTCACAGTCATTCCGCCATGTGTCACAATGTATCCGAGCATCACCTTTATGGTAATCTTTATTCAAAGTCACATTGGATGATGTCAAAGTACATCGAATGACACGTGATGAGTGTAGTGACTTCATGTCTACGAACTACAATCACCACCACCACTACAAGAGCTAATTCTGACTGCAATTCCTTGGTCTCTATGTATCACTCTCAAAGTGGGTCTGTCTGGTACAGTGTTCTCAAACAAGTAGTATATGTTTGGTTTGATATTACATACCATGACTTATGAGATTTTATCATCAACCAACACACACTCTAGTCTTACGGGTTATTATTGTCTATCAACTTCCATAAAAACAACTGACTAGGGACATAGCAAGAACGTATATACTCTTAACATCTGTTGATCTCATTGTTCAGGTCCACAAACTGAAGACATGTGTCATTGAGTAACATTATTCTTTAGACATTTACTAGGTAACATAATTATCTCAGAACTAAATAAAATAGAATAAATGAAATATTCTCTTTATTATTAATCAAATCATTTACAAGATATGCCATTGTAATCATCATATGATTGACTCTCTGGGAATCCATTCCATCCAACTTGACCCCACCATTCACAATTTGCATATATTTAGTTTTACTTCTACTAATCATAAATCTATTATATTCTAATATATTTTCTAAAGTTCAACTTTATCATTAAAAAAATCTTTCATCAATCAACACAATATCTTCAACCAAGGAATATTATCTTGAAGATGTTTTGTGAAATCATTCATAACAAGATGGTTGAGTGCCAGTCCTTGATATACCCAAATGGTGATAGGAAAAATTTGTGTGTCTCCTCCAGGATTCCTAACACTTATAGTTGAGCCATCATACATGTCTTTAATCATGTCAATGTATTAGATAGACAAACTCCTTTTATTGAAAACCCTCCACAACACTTACATGAGTACTCGATCATAGACCTTTTTTAGATTAATAAATACCACATGAAGATCTCATTTGTTTTCTATATACTTATTTGTAAGTCTTTTATCAAAAAATAGGTATTTTGTTGATCTTCCAGACATAATATCAAACTATTTATAATATATATGTGTTATCAATATTAACATTTGCTTAATAATCCTCTTTTAAAGCTTCATTGTGTAACTCATCAACTTGATAGTCTCTATAGTTTGTGCATCTCTGAACATCTCCTTTGTTCTTGTAGATTGACATTGTAGTACTATTTCTCCATTCATCAGACATCTTCTTTGTCTTCACAATCTTGTTAAAGAAATTTATTAACCACATAACTCCTTTATTCCCATACTCTCTTCCATATAATGAGAATATCATCTCGACCATATTTTTTTTCATTTTCATCTTTTTCAAAACATTCTTGATCTTAAAGTGTGAAACTCATTGTGGTAAGTGATATTTTCTTATATTCATGCATTCCAAATCTCTTATTTTTTACAATATATTCATTGAAAAACTTATAAAAGTAGTTTCAAATGCTCGGAACAGTACTATTCAAACATTAGTTATTACACAGTGACAAGTGGGTAGTAGACCACATAGAGGAGGGAATTTGCTAAGTAATATTTATAATACTAGCTAAAAGCATGTGCTTAACATGAATAGCAGTCGAATTAGTATAATAAAATGTTTAACATATACTATTATATATGATAAAAATGCTTGCTGATTTTTTTTTGAAAGTTGACTTTTTCTCAGAATTTATTAGTAATAAGAATAGTTACATACAACTTACTAAAAGAGAATAACTTGATTAGTATTTAGTTGACTCCTTCTAGTATTCACAACAAAAATTAAAATGCTAAAAAATGAGAATTATACAAAAAGATAGGCTGACTCACTAAAATAGAGAATAACTTGATTAACATTTGGTTGACTTATTCTAATATGTAAGTATACAAACATGTTAAATTGATTAGCATACAAATATAATGGATTTATTAGCACACATACATATTGCTAGAATACAAATAATGAATAGATCAATGAGCACATAGTGAAACTACCGGAGCACATGCAAATACATTCAGTCAGTTGACCCCCATTCGACTTGTAGCGTGTCATTACCAAAATCTAAACCAAAACTATGACTCATAATAAACACTGCATGCGCTAATTTGTACAAAACATAATAAGAGAAAACATTTTGATTAAAATCTAATTGAAGCTCTCAAACATTTAAGCACACAGATCGATTGGACCAAATAATACTCAGACATTAACAACCGAACTTTTTGTTTACCGACTTTAGTTTTTCAGTTGTTTGTTTGTTTGCTTGGCTGAACTTATTTGTGTTTGGAGATGCATCTGCACAATAGTTTATTAATTTATTGACGAAAAACTTATCCATAAGAACTGTGGAAGAACACGTAAAATTTACTTTTATATATAAAAATTTCTACTGATAGAGACCATAGCAATTGGATAAAAAGTTTTTGCAGATAGAGACTAATTTATTTTACAGATGAAGACCATAGCAATTGGATAGCACACATACAAATACGATAACCATACACACATACATGTCGATAGCACGTATTACCATACATACATACATTTGGATAACACGTAGACACAGAGCTGAAACTCGCTCTTGTTAAGGTAAGATAGATACAAGCAATATATGTTAATGCTAATCCTTTACAGGTCTGCTTTCAGTGCACAACCCATGATTAGTTGTTGTAGAATAAAAGTAGACTATAACACAGGTGGAAAAGTTGTCGAGTTACCAAGTGAAGAAGACAACTAGGTTGCTTAACCATTAAAGAAGTTGCTTTTTGTATATCATAGAATATTATAGATAGAACACATACAAATACAATAACCAAACACACATTCAGGTCGATAGCACGTATTACCATACACACATACATGTGGACAACATGTAGACACAGAGCTGAAACTCGCTCTTGTTAAGGTAAGATAGATACATGCAATATATGTTAATGCTAATCCTTTAGGCTGTGTTTGGCACGGGATTGGAACCCAGTTTAGGCTTGTCGCCTAGTGTCAACCCGACCAAACAGTTGAATGATTAGGACTGGGTTCTGTTTGGTTTGTAATCTGGTTTTGGCCCCATTTCGGGATAACAGAACCCCAAAAACTGGCTCACGCCAGTCCCGTGAGAGTCAGGATTCCATTTCGTAACCCGATTTTCATTCAGACCGCGATTAGCCTGCGACACCCCCTGACAACCCCCCTTTCCCCTCTCCATCTTCTTCTCTCCCGACACAGGCGCCCGACCTTGGCGTCCTCCCCTCTCCCTCTTCTATTGTCTATCGGGAGGAACTATTGCACCTGTGAGTTAAAGTTGTCGCCACATCGCCTACTCGATGGAAGCGCAGGGCCGTAGGGTGAACAGAGGGTCAGATTCGTATTCGGGGTGTGCTTGTTCGTCAGGCATCGCCGAGCTACGACACTAGCCTACATGACATTGCCAGACTAGACGTTGATAATCAATGTTAGGCATCCTGACTTGTCATCTCCCATTAACTCTTGACCCTTGACTCCCCCTTTTCACTCTGTGTAAGGCATCGATCAAACCCTGGCGAGGGCATAGTCTGCCACAGTTGCTATAAAGTGTTGTGTGTCTTCATCGATCTCCTCCCTATTAACTTTGTATCCTCCACCAAGTTTTCTCTGAAGCCACCACTGTCGAGCCCCTATATTCCGAAGTCGCCCATCTTCTTGAGAGGTATGTGTTGGGCGACCATGTTTTTGTTTTAGTAGGTGGATGTAGTAGTAGGGCGGCTTCATGCTATGTACTGACACTTTCTTTCATTAAGATAATTTGTATTCCCCTTACCTTATTTTCATGTATTCCTGGACAATTTCTTGATGACTAATCGTCATCCCCTCTTCTACCTGGATTTCAGCTTACCAAGTATATCTGCTAAGCAATATGATATTGTTTTCTGTATGGCTGAGTGCCTTACTTCGTCAGATTAGTTAAATTGCATTCAGTATTGTATACAAGACTCGTATGCAGTCTTGTTTTGATTGCATAATGTGCTTTGTTCCAGGGATGTATGCTCTTATTGATAAAAACCTAATATTATGTATTATGTTTATTTAACTTGGAACCTTGTTTGTCAACTATGCCATAATAGGAGATGCTTGAATAGGTAATGACTGATGTGGTCATGATTTTTCCTCTGTGATGGACCACAATATGTATATTTGTTCACTTGAATGTGGTCTGAAGGCGTGATTGAGCTTCATGTTTATTTTCTGTGTTAATAAATAGGTCAATATTTACCTAGTCCACCTATTATGTATTATGTTTATTTTAGTTGGAACCTTGTCTGATCCCTTGAATGAGGTCTGGCCCCTTGAACTAGGTCTATTATGTTGGACCAAAATTTGATTCCACCTATTATGTATTATGTTTATTTAAGTTGAAACCTATTATTGTGCAGTGTATATTATATGTGTTCATAAACATAGCCTTGTCAACTATAATGATTGACCAAATTTGGTATATTTGTTCAGTTTAATGTGCTCTGATCCCCTGAATGAGGTATGAATTCGTGGTTGAGCTTCATTGATTAGAAATTAAATTATTATTTCATTATTTAACCATTATACCATCATACCAAATAAATTAAAATTAGTTACCCAAATGATTGGTTGAGTTTCATGTCCAACATATCATGTTCAACATTACCATTGTGTATTGAATATTTTCTATGTTCATAAACATGTCAATATTTACCTAGTCCACCTATTATGTATTATGTTTATTTAAGTTGGAACCTTTTTTGATCCCTTGAATGAGGTCTGACCCCTTGAACTAGGTCTATTATGTTGGACTAAAATTAGACTCCACCTATTATGTATTATGTTTATTTAAGTTGGAACCTATTATTTTGTAGTGTATATTTTCTTTGTTCATAAACATAGCATGTTCAACTATAATGGTTGACCAAAATTTGGTATATTTGTTCAGTTTAATGTGCTCTGATCCCTTGAATGAGGTCTGAATTCGTGGTTGAGCTTCATTGAGTAGAAATTAAATTATTATGTCATTATTTAACTATTATACCAGCATACCAAATAAATTTAAATGATTTACCCTGAATGATTGGTTGAATTTTATGTCCAACATAGCCTGTTCAGCATTACGATTATGTATTGAATATTTTATGTGTTCATAAATAGGTCAATATTTACCTAGTCCACCCATTATGTATTATGTTTATTTAAGTTGGAACCTTGTCTGATCCCTTTAATGAGGTCTAACCCCTTGAACTAGGTCTATTATGTTGGACCAAAATTAGACTCAACCAATTATGTGTTATGTTTATTTAAGTTGGAACCTATTATTGTGTAGTGTATATTTTCTCTGTTCATAAACATAGCATGTTCAACTATAATGATTGACCAAAATTTGGTATATTTGTTTAGTTTAATGTGCTATGATCCCTTGAATGAGGATTCCTTGAATGAGGTCTGAATTTGTGGTTGAGCTTCATTGAGTAGCAATTAAATTATTATGTCATTATTTAACCATTATACCATCATACCAAATAAATTAAAATGATTAACCCTGAATGATTGGATGAATTTCATGTCCAACATAGCATGTTCAGCATTACGATTGTGTATTGAATATTTTATGTGTTCATAAACATGTCAATATTTACCTAGTCCACCTGTTATGTATTATGTTAATTTAAGTTGGAACCTTATCTGATCCCTTAAATGAGGTATGACCCCTTGAACTAGGTCTATTATCTTGGACCAAAATTAGAATCCACCTATTATGTATTATGTTTATTTAAGTTAGAACCTATTATCGTGTAGTAAATATTTTCTCTATTCATAGATAGAGCTTGTTCAACTATAATGATTGACCAAAATTTGGTATATTTGTTTAGTTTAATGTGCTATGACCCCTTGAATGAGGTCTGAATTTGTGGTGGAGCTTCATTTATTAGCAATTAAATTATTATGTCATTATTTACCATTATATCATCATACCAAATAAATTAAAATGATTTACCCTAAATGATTGGCTGAATTTCCTATCCAACATAGCTTGTTCAGCATTATGATTGTGTATTGAATATTTTCTGTGTTCATAAACATGTAAATATTTACCTAGTCCACCCATTATGTATTATGTTTATTTAAGTTGGAACCTTGTCTGATCCCTTGAATGAGGTCTGACCCCTGGAACTAGGTCTATTATGTTGGACCAAAATTAGACTCCACCTATTATGTATTATGTTTATTTAAGTTGGAACCTATTATTATGCAGTGTATATTTTCTCTGTTCATAAACATAGCATGTTCAACCATAATGATTGACCAAAATTTGGTATATTTGTACAGTTTAATGTGCTTTGATCCCTTGAATGAGGTCTAAATGTGTGGTTGAGCTTAATTGTGTAGCAATTAAATTATTATCTCATTATTTAACCATTATACCATCATAACAAATAAATTAAAATGATTTACCTTGAATGATTGGTTGAATTTCATGTCCAACGTAGCTTGTTCAACATTACGATTGTGTATTGAATATTTTCTTTGTTCATAAACTAGTCAATATTTACCTAGTCCACCTATTATGTATTATGTTTATTTAAGTTGGAACATTGTCTGATCCCTTGAATGAGGTTTGACCCCTTGAACTAGGTCTATTATGTTGGACCAAAATTACACTCCACCTATTATGTATTATGTTTATTTAAGTTGGAACCTATTATTGTGTAGTGTATATTTTCTCTATTCATAAACATAGTGTGTTCAACTATAATGATTGACCAAAATTTGGTATATTTGTTCAGTTTAATGTGCTCTGATCCCTTTAATGTGGTCTGAATGTGTGGTTGAGCTTCATTGAGCAGCAATTAAATTATTATGTCGTTATTTAACCATTATACCATCATACCAAATAAATTAAAATGATTTACCCTGAATGATTGGCTGAATTTCATGTCCAACATAGCCTGTTCAGCATTATGATTGTGTATTGAATATTTTATGTGTTCATAAATAGGTAAATATTTAACTAGTCCACCTATTATGTATTATGTTTATCCCATGAATGAGGTCTGACCCCTTGAACTAGGTCTATTATGTTGGAAAAAAATTTGACTCCACCTATTATGTATTATGTTTATTTAAGTTGGAACCTATTATTGTGTAGTGTATATTTTCTCTGTTCATAAACATAGCATGTTCAACTATAATGATTGACCAAAATATGTATATATGTTCAGTTTAATGTGCTCGGATCCCTTGAATGAGGTTTGAATGTGTGGTTGAGCTTCATTTTGTTTTTCGGACATGCCAGTGGAGCTGACTACATGCCTCTAGGGCTAACTGCAGGGGCGGAGAATGCTTCTATGTCCTTCAAGTACAAAGGTAATAGGAAGTCTGGACAATCGACCCAGCAACCATCCCAAACAGGTTGTTTTAGATGGCGCTTGGCAAGCTGATCGGCGAGCTTGTTCTGGTGTATATGATGTCAGAGGAGCATTGCTCGAGGCCATCCTTGATGGCCTTTATTTGAAGTCTGTATCTCAGAGGAGTATGCTTCTGTCCTTTGATCCATTGAAAGGCGTTATTTGAGTCAGTAATCACAATGTATTGCGATAGATTTCTGAGCTTGGCGCAGCGGAGACCATTCAATATGCCTCTTAATTCCCCGTCCATCGGATCGGAACCTGGATACTTAGAAGCCCACCCCGATATCCAATGACCCGTAGTGTGCCACAGAACAACACTCGTAGATTTGATACTGTGCTTTAGATCTACTGCAGTATCCACCTGGATGATAGCAGACCTGCTGCTCATCTCCAAGGAGGAGGCGGGCGGTGAGGTCAGCTGGCGTTGTCCCTCGTGAGTCAAGCTGCAGAAGGCCATCCTTGCACTAGCAACACTTGCCCTAGAATTCAGCACGAGGATTGTCGGGGGCGTTCGTTTGCCTTCGAAGATTGTTTGATTACGGGCTCTCCAGAGCCACTAGCATGTCATCACAAATAAGGCCTTCCAGTCTTCCATCTGAAAGGAGCCGGTTAGGTTGTATTCCATCCACTCCGCTGTGGATTGCTGCTGAAAGAAGGATGTGGCTGCTATCGGGAGAACTTGTTGCCAGGTTTGCAATGCGTCCGAGCAGTCCCTTAGAGCATGGAGCACCATCTCCTCCTGGTATTGGCATCTTGGACATCATGAATCCTCCGTCATCCTCCGTCGAAATCGCATGGAGTTCATGAGAAGCCTGTTATGAAAGATGAGCCACCCGGTTGTTTTCATTCGTTGCTGAATGGGAAGTTTCCACAAGACAGATAGGCATTTAGAGTGAGCCGAGCTCTGCGTATCTGCCATGCCGCTACATGCCGAGCAGGTTGTGAATTCTCCATCAGTAGAGATCAACCAAACTCTACCATCGTCACCGAGATCCAGCCTGGGTGTGGGCATACTAACAATGTCCCTTACGGAATCTGTGGTGAACCAGCCTTGTAGAAAATCCCTATCCCAGTTCCCGTCGTCTAGGATCAGGCTGGAGACCTGAAGGTCTTTAAGATCCTCGGGTATTTGTAACCCTGGTAGCACTTTAGGGGTTAATCCTTCTCCAACCCAAGCATCTTCCCATGCGTTTGTGTGCAGCTCGGAGATAGGGGTCATCCTTGAGTGCGCCCAAATAAAGGGGAACGCCGATGTAATGCTCCGCCAAGTATGCGAGCTGGAGGAGCGACTGGTGCGATTGTTGGGGTATTTGGCTCGCATTAAACTCACCCATGGAACCTCCCTTTGCTGGACAAAGTCCCAAGCTAGCTTCATAATCAACGCTGAGTTGAGAAGGCAGGCACTCTTGATACCCAGGCCCCCTTGTGATCGCGTCATGCAGGTTTGTTTCCAAGCGACCAGATTAGTGCCCTTGTTCGTGGAAGACCCGATCCAGAGAAAATTCTGGGTCAGTTGCTCTATACGGTCGGTGACTGAGAATGGGAGCTGAGCCATCTGCATTGTGTAGCACGGCAGCGAGAGCAAGACTGAATTAGTCAAGGTGACCCGTCCTGCCAGAGATAGATGTCTGTTCTGCCAACTCGACACCTGATGGTGAAGTTTGTCAACCAGGTGCTGGAAATGAGCTTTGCTCTTACGTTTGTGGATAATTGGGATACCAAGATGACGACCCAGGTCTTCGGTTTCTTTGATTCCCAATCGACGGCTCACCTGTGCTCGGACAGCCCTGGGGGTGTTGCGAGAGAAGAAGACTGAAGATTTCTCATGAGATAAGAGTTGCCCCGAAGATTAACCAAACCTCCTTAGGCATCTATTAATTGTTCTTGCTTGGCGAGCCAAAGCTTCACCGAACAAGATAATATCATCAGCAAAGCTAACGTGAGAGAAGTGAATTTTCTGTTTAGATAGAATCACCAGGATCCATGATCCTTTTGAAATTTTAGAATTGATAAGTTGGCTGAGTCTATCTAAGCACAGAACAAAGATATAAGGCGAGAGAGGGTCCCCTTGCTTGACTCCGCAGGAGGGTTTGAAGGAGCCAATTACCTCCCTGTTCCAAAGAACCGAAGTATTACCCGATCTGATGAGGTTCATGATCACGCTGATTATGTTTTGAGGGATTGATGTTCTGCACAGAGTATCTTCAATAAAGGGCCAACTAAGCTTGTCGAAAGCTTTCATCAAATCTAGCTTAACTGCCATGGTATGTTTCTTGATCTGGGTCCGTTCTATGGAGTGTACGATCTCCTGGACAAGAACGATATTGTCGCCTATCCTTCTTCTAGGTATGAAACTTGATTGGAAAGGGGAGACCCAATCATTCATATATGGCTTAATTCTAGAAGCAATCACTTTGGATATGAGCTTAGTGCATACGTTGTTTAGTGAGATTGGCCTTAGATGTGAGCACGTCTCCGGCGCATTCACCTTGGGGATGAGCACCAGTGTGGAATCCGCGTGACCCTGTACTAGGGAGGGGTTAGTGAAAACTCCGGTAATAAAATCACAGACCTGACGTTGGAGAAGCACCCAGTTCCGTTGTAAGAAGAAGGCATCCACTCCGTCGGGTCCAGGTTCTTTAAAGGGCGCCATGGCCCGAAGATTTGTCCAGATTTCTTCTGATGCGGGCAGCCTTCCGAGATGATGTATTTCTTCAGTAGTCAGATTGGGGAAGGCACCCATGAAGCGTCTGCTCGCATTTAGGCACGCTGTAGGGCTGTGGTCCTGATAGACACTTGAAAAGAAGGAGAGAACGAGATTCTTGAGCTGATGCGCATCCTCCACCGATCGACCGTTATCTTTGAGCTTCACGATTTTATTAGCATGTCTTCTAGCTTTGACCATGGCGTGGAAGTAACCAGTATTGGCATCCCCCGACTTGATCCACTCGCAATGGGCCTTTTGCCGCCACTCGAGCTCCTCTTGTCATAGAATATGATCGAGTTCGACTTGTAGATCAACTGTGTCCCTTGCTAGAGCATTGTAGAAATTAAGAGCCAACTACAGCTGATTCCATTTGATCTTGTTGCTAAGTTGTTCCTTGCTTCTATGACGGCTCCTTCTTTCCTGTTGGTCCCACTTTGCAGCCTTAGAAAGAAAATCTGAGCTAGCCTGGCTGAAGGGGATGCCGGTATTCCATTTTGTTGATAAGAAATGCTTGAAGCTGGTCGTTTCCTCCCAACGTGCAGAGGTGTGCAAGGTGCGAGCAGGTCTCCGTTTAGTAACAGACTCTGAGATGAGGAGAGGAGCATGGTCTGAGTTGGTTCTTTCGAGCACCTGGATTGGTTCGAGATTTGGTCTTTCTAACCATTGTTCATTGCCCAAAACACGATCAAGTCACGCGTGTAACAACCCGCGTCTGAATGTGGTGCGCGCCCCATTGTAGCCAAGATCGTGGAGCTTGCAGTGTGTCATAGCGTCAATGAAATCTCTGCTGCTAGCTTTGTCGAAGCTAAGGCTTCCAAATTTCTCCGATTGATACATGACCGCGTTAAAGTCGCCTACTACGATCCACAGACAGGTGATGGAGGAAGACATACCTTTGAGGTGGTGCCAGAGGAACCGTCTGCTATTCCTAGTTGTACCCCCATAGACGAAGGTACAAAGGAACTGCTGCTCTAATTGACAGTGAATGAATTGTTTGTGGGAGGCCAGCATCTCGAGATTGACTCCAGCCTTCCATAAGACCCAAATACCACCTGCATATCCTACTGCCTCAACTCTGTGAGATTGAGGGAAGCCAAGCTGCTTGATAATGGAGGTCGCGTGGGTACCACTGCACCTTGTTTCAGATAACCCGATGACCGAGACCTTATATTTCCGGACAATCTCCTTAATCGAGTTTTGGG
Organism: Alisma plantago-aquatica; assembly: GCA_963693085.1. Lineage (NCBI taxonomy): Eukaryota > Viridiplantae > Streptophyta > Magnoliopsida > Alismatales > Alismataceae > Alisma > Alisma plantago-aquatica. Next base: position 939,626,137 of record OY856412.1, on the reverse strand, counting down.
TGTCTTCGTCACAGACACCCTGAACATTCCAACTGGCAATGTTCATTTAGTAACTTCTTCTAGGGTTGAGGAACCCATGGTCTGCGCTTCCTTCTCGAGGTCTTGAGTCAGAGACGTCTTGCCCCATTTCCTGGTAGAGGCTCTCCCTAGATCTCCAGCTTGGGGAAATTTACGGTTCCGAAGGTGAATTCCCTGTGAGCCTTTGGCTGGACTTCTGTATTTGGTGTAGGTGAGATTGGGAGCTTCATAGGCTCCGACGTTAAACGTAACGTTGAGTTTGGGCTGTTGCTGCTCGTCCCTGCCAGCGATAACTTCGTCCCCTGAGGGTGTGGCTATTGTGTGATTGGCCTCTTTCTGCGCAGCCGGGTTGGTTTTCCTGGTTGGGCCTGATGGCGGCCTCTCCTGTGTTTGCGTGACATCCGATGGTTCTTCTTCAGTCAACCTTTCCGCCTTGTTCTGCTTCTTCCACAAGTTCCAGTCAATCCCGGCAACACATTCTGCAACTCGATCGGCGTCCAGAATCTCCACCGTGTCTTCCTCGTCTCCCTGATCTTGTAGCCCGCTGAAACGATTGCCACCCTGGAAAGGCTTCCGCATAATCCCTCCTGACGCCTGCTTCTTCTGCTTCCTTGGGATAGGTTGAGCGTGTATGGCCTCAGAAAACCCTTCGCGGCGTTGAGGATTATCAAGAATAATTTGATCTGCCTCAACGCTAGCTCTTCTCAATGCGTTTTCTTCTTCGATTCAAATCTTACATTCTTTTTCGAGATGCCCCGCCTTCCCGCAGTGCAGACATATATACGGGATATTCTCATATTCTACTTTATACTTGATGCCGTCGATCGTAATGAAAGGTATTAATGGCGCCTGCATGTCCAGTTCTACGGCAAGCCTTGCAAAACGGCCTCGACGTTGCTGGGTGGTATTCATATCCACCTTGATCGTCTTCCCAAGGCGGTCTTCGATCTCCTTTAGAAGGACCTCCTGATAAAGATGGATGGGAAGATTGGAAATTCTAATCCAGGCAACTAGCCTAGGCGGTGTTGCGATGTCGGGCGAGAATGTGGGCGTCCAGCGCTGAACGGTCAGGTATGACCCAAAGATAGGCCATGGCCCTCCCGCCAAAGCATTTATATAGTCTTCTTCCGCCTGCAGTTGTACTAGAAAGAAATCATTGGCCACATGTATCAGGTTAAAGCCGCCCAGAGGCTTCCAGAGTTTGGATATGCGTTCCCGGAGCGTCATATACCCTATCTCGCGAGAGAGTAATTTGACGACGACCGTAAACTTCCACGGACGGAGCAGGTCTGTCATGGCTTTGTTCCTTACCCGGAAGGCAAGAAACCCGTAATCTGAAGAGTAATCGATGTCCAACGGTAGCAACTTGACTCCGTTGGTATCGGCGTCGATCATAATGAAGTTATGTGGGTTGTTCGGCGGTCCTCTGCGTACAGAGTCACGATAAGATAGGCCCTGAGTTCCCTGTGGAGTAGGTTGTTCTGACCCTCCGGTTTCGAGCGGCGGAAAGCTACTCGGCTGTGCTGCTTTATCCACATCCATGGAGTGCGGGGATTGCTCTGTGACCTGTCCAGATCGTCGACTGCTTGAATAGGAAAGGCTTATCCCCGTAGTGCCAAGAGAGATGGTATCCCGCCGGCGGGCAAGATCTCCATCACCTTCTTCATCGGGGTTACCCCATGTCGCTCTTAGAGAAACCCTAGCCGCCTCCGTCATTTGATAGAAAAGGGTTGAATATTAATCCTTTGTGGTTGAGCTTCATTGAGTAGCAATTAAATTATTATGTCATTATTTAACCATTATACCATCATACCAAATAAATTAAAATGATTTACCCTGGATGATTGGTTGAATTTCATGTCCAACATATCCTATTCAGCATTACTATTGTGTATCGAATATTTTCTGTGTTCATAAATAGGTCAATATTTACCTAGTCTACCTATTATGGATTATGTTTATTTAAGTTGGAACCTTGTCTGATCCCTTGAATGAGGTTAGGTCCCTTAAACTAGGTCTATTACGTTGGACCAAAATTAGACTCTACCTATTATGTATTATGTTTATTTAAGTTGGAACTTATTATTGTGTAGTGTATGTTTTTTCTGTTCATAAAAATAGTCTATTCAACTAAATTATTGACCAAAATATGTATATTTGTTCAGTTTAATATGTCAGTTAACATTTGTTATGTGTGTTGTTTTTTATTAGAATCATTAATGTTGTCCTCATTGCTTGTTATGCCTACTCTATTAATTATATTTCTATATCAGATAGTAGGGTTTTCATTATGTTTGTTGTTTTCTATTAGGATCACCAATGCTGAAGTAACTCATCAAACATTTTTATGTTATTCCATGGTTGAATAGGGCATTATTTTTCCAGATTTGATTTTGAACTTTTTCATTGATTTTGAACAAAACAACAAACTATTTATGTATGCTGGTACAAAAAATATTCATCTTCACTGTCTGTCATATGTGAGTTTTCTAAACTTGGAATGTAACTGTCATATATGAGTATTTTGAACTTGGAATGTCACTATCATACGTGAGTATTTTGAACTTGTAATGTCACTGTCATATGTGAGTATTTTGAACTTGTAATGTCATTGTCATACAAACTAATTATGTATTTTGAACTTGGAATGTCACTATCATATGTGAGTAACTAATTCTTTATGATGGGGACAAATATGTCTCATGTTTCATTGAATGGTTTCTTTGTTATTTGCTTGTTTACCAAAACACATGGCCTTTACACCTACCCTAATCACTGTTGTTTGTTATTAACTAATTCTCTATGATGGGAGCAAATATGTCTCATGTTTCTCTTTAATGTGGTCTGTATGATTTTGTACATGAAAAAAACCAATTTCTGTATGATGTAACAAAATATCAGTGTCGTTTCCCTTGGTTGTTGTTTGTATGCCACATTTTGTTTCATTGAATGGTTTCTTTGTTATTTTCTTAATTGCATATATGCAATCTCATTCGAATATCATGGGACTAATATTGATTGTAATAAAAAACTAGTAATTGGAACAGACTACTTATATGGAACAAATTATGTGTCACCTTTCCCCTTACTGTGGGTTGTATGACCTTAAATAGTACCCTAATCAATGTTACATATTATTACTTTAAATTCTGCTTCTGTAAATTATTGAACCTTAATAAGCTCTTACTATAATAAACTAATTTAATTCAAGTTATTGTTGTGTAAACTACCCCAAACAGCCCCAAACTAGGTTGGTATAAAGGTTTCATTTAAACACCCTGACTATAGTGATCTATTACAGTGTCATTTGTACTATGTCTGCACCAGACCCGAAGATCCATATTGTATGGACCAAAGAGTTGGATGAAGCTTTGATTTCAGCATTGAGGAGACAATATGACCTGGGTAGATGCATTGACAGAATTTTTACTAGGGACGCGTGGAGGGAGACGCTACACAATTGGCAGAATAGGATGGGGAGGACGGATGGTACAATGGATCAGGTTAAAACTCGGTGGAAGAACCTCAGGAGAGACTTTACAAAGATAAGATTGATGACCAACAAAAGTGGTGTTGGCTGGGATGAGAGCAGGCACAAGCCAATACTACCTGACACCCCAGAGTGGGGGGAGGCACTTGCGGCATGTTCAATGATACACCCCCTAAATATTAAATATTCACTTAAAGTTAATAAAATTGACCTAATCAGTAGTGCTTGACCATTTTAGGGAAATAAGGAACTAGCTAGATTGATCATCAGACCATTCTACCACTACTACAAAGTTGAGATGATGGGTGGGAGGAACATCGCTAGGGGGTATCATGCAATATCCTCAACGGATAGACAACTTCCTTCTGATGTTCCATCTGAAGATGATGTTATTGTTGACTTAGATGCATCTGATACATTTGTCAGCCCAGAACCAACCGGTCTTACTGAAGATATGGGTTATTTTGGGATGCAAAGTGAGGACAACAATGGAGGAACCAACAACCAAGGTGTTGGTGCAACGACTCCTACCAAACACAAATGCAGGAGCAAGCCTCAATGACACATGACAGTTGTGGCCTTACTATTGATGTCATTTCCGAATTCACAAAGGTGTTTTCAAAGGTACATGATATGGGAAGCGGTATTTCCGGTAGATCTAATGACAAAGATGAGTATCAAACCATTTTGCACCATTTTCATGCAACTTACCTTGACGCCCCTGCCCCTATTTTTACCACTCTTGTGCATGCCATAAATGAGTCATCAAACTGTAACATTTACCTAAGTCTTCTAGATACCCCACAAGAAATTACCATTTGGTTGCAAGACCTTTGGGAAGTGAAGAACAGAGCTTCTGGATCACAATCACCCTTCACGCCACCATATTTACAATTGCCACCTTCACCATTTAGTAGCATGAGTGGTAATAATAGAGCCCCTGCCCCTTAGTCATTCTTGTGAGGTTGTCTAATTTGAGAACTATACCAGTAGTCTGCCTTTAATTTAAGAACAATTTCTAAATTTTATGTTGAAATATTTGCTTGCTTTGGGAACAATTTATAAATTTGGTACTTTGTAATGTTTTCAATGATTACAAACATATCAATATCATTTTAATTTTCGTAGTAAGTAACAAATAGGTATGTTTATCATGGTGATTTCATATCTACAATCTCTGTATTTATTTCTTATGCGGGTAATCACTTTTAATTATAGACATCATGACCAGTATTGAACATCCACAAACAACTAATGACACTATATAAATTTTGAATCTTATGTCTGGTCCAGCTAATGCCATTGCTAATGCAATAGCCGACCAAATAGCAATCCAAATATCACACAATATCATGGACAATTCAAACGACGGAGCCACACAACAACCAATACCGAGATCGGTTAGTAGTAGGAGCGGCCATCAAAAGGTTTTAGAAATAATACCTGGCCATGAAAGGAGGGTGTATGACCTGCACTGCATGCTACCTGGCACAGTTTTAGTCTTTGTGGACAAACTTGAGTAGCATGTGTTGGTATGTATGCCCTGAGAGCCAGTCATGGGATGATTGGTGGGATACATTAAGATTGATTTGATAAACATCAAAGGCAAGCTTGCAATTCTTTCTGGTTCAGTCATATGAGATAGTGACAGAACAGATTGAATGTCTAGAGAATGACAGTACTCAATGACGTATGCTTTCAGGTTGAGGACCTGAACGATGAGATCATACGGATGCTAAGAGTTTGTACATTCTTGTTGTGTCCCTAGTCGGATGTCATTGTGGAAGGTAGATAGACAACAATGACACACAAGACTAGATTGTGGTGTTGGTTGATGACAGAATCTCATTAGTCATGATATAGAGATATCAAACCAAACACATAGGTACTTGTTAGAGAACAAGGTACCGGACAGACCCACCGTGAGTTTGACACATGGAACCATGAGATGGTAGTCACAGTCAGTACTCACAGTGATGGTGGTGAGTGTGATTCTTAGACCTGAAATCACTGCACTCAACACATGTCGTTGGGCACACTTTGACATCATCAAACGCAGTCCTGAAACATGGGTTGTTATAAAGGTGATGATTGGGTGGCTTTGACACATGGGGCTTTTGAGGGGTGAGTGATAGATATGGGATTTGTCCCTCCTGAGGGAGTTTGATATCCATGGCCACTTGATGAGTAGGATTGAGAAAGGCGTGCACGCATGTGTGAATCAGTATATGATACTGATGTCATACATATCTCTTCCAGTCTACTCTGAGATCAAGGAAGTGAATGAACGTTGACAGGATGACTGTTCCATGCCTCGAGTTCATTCGGGATATCAGTGACAAAGGAATTATACATTCACTGTAACACCATTCACGGATTGTAGGATGAAAGTTGTTCTCCAACTTTCTACTTTCACTTGGGTAGCACTGATGTGTGACTAGGCACCGCTCTTTGCTTGTGAAGTCATAAGTGTTATGGACTTTCACTGCCAACGTGAAATGGACCTGCAGGGTCACACACATAGGATTTAACCTGGAAGAGGAGTTTTGTCCACAAAGCAAAGTTTAGATTGATTACTAAAGGAGTTTAGTAGTTCAATTAAACACTCAATCAGTCGATAGCTCAATATCGTATGGTTCAAGGTGTTGGACGCATTGATTGGAGTATCGGATTGATTGAAATCGCAATTGACTGATTTTGCCCAACCTGTGCTCCCAACCGATCGGTTCATGTGATGAACCGGTCGGCTGAGGTTGCTGAACCGGTCGACTGGAGTGTCCAGGCCGATCGGCTCATGCCCAGGTTGAAACGACCGGTTCAAGGGTTGAACCGATCGGCTCAACTGGTGCAACCGACCAGTTGGGAAAGTCATGTCGGCAAGAATTTTCCTTTGGTTTCAAATTGCCCAATTCAATTGGGAATAATATTGGTATTTGATACCAATTGGGAAAGAAATAAGGAAAGTCTTTTTGAGCCGGATTAGGACCATGAACCGATCGGTTCAGGGCACCAACCGATCAGTTGGATTGCCCCAAACGATCGGCTCAGGTCCAACCGATCGGCTCAATGGCCGAACCGATCGGTTCAGTTGTGAACCGATCATTTCAAGTTGCGAACCAGTTGCTTTTTGTGGAAAATTCTCGAACCCTTCTACTCCTGCTTTAGTCCCGCATTTCCCGAGATGGAGAACCATGTCCCATGACTCTCCTATATATATAGGGGTATTGGGGGCTTCTCAAAGTACAGCTCAGTGCAACCAGTTGCTCTGCAAGTTGTCGTTCTCTCTGGTTTTGGTAACTGTGAGAGAGCCCGAGCAAGTGCTTCCCACAAAAAGGGAGGTGCAGCAAGGGAAGGACAACTGCAGTTGCAACAGGAAGCAGGAGAGTGTGTTGGCGACTAGTACGTCAACAGGAGGGTGCGACTCCTTCCACTTCCGTGTGGGACAAGGAGTGTGGAGTTCCAGGTGGTCCGTGTGGACTACTACAGAGGCAGGAGGACACTGCAGCTTAGGAGGACAACTGTCATTCAACAGTCCGGTTCAAGTAGGAGTTGTCAGTCCCGGTGCGACCAGGAGCTGCACAGACACCGTCGAAGTCCGGAGTTGAAGACCGCGCATTGCGTGAGGTATTGTCGCCGAGCAAGCCTCGGGACAAGGTATGATTCCGCAAACCATCCTTTCCTATTATATAGACGTTGACGCGTTTCCTCGGTATGGGTTTGGGGAGAAAAATTTTTGTTTCCGCTGCCTTCTCTGTCTCCCCTAAAACCCGACAGTGGTATCAGAGCCACGTCAGCTGTTTTATATTTTAGGAATATCGATATGATCGATTTTGGTTTGTCACCTTTATTTATTGCATGCGATGCGAATAATATTGGCTTTATGCATGACCAATCCTAAATCCACAAATACCAAATTACATATATGATATGTATTATTAATGCACTCGATACACGTCGCCCTTAAACGAGTTTTGTGGTGGATGTGTGTAGCGTAATTATGGCCTATAAACCCCTATCTGTGATTGGTTGTGTGTGGTTGCTTGCATCTCGGTCTGTGTACCGATCTTCCCTCTCTTATTCCTGATGTAACTCGAAATAATTCGAGATTCTTTCCTACCTTTGCTCCCCCCGAATGTAACTCGAGGTTTCCTTTTAAAGCAATGTAATAAATAGAATAGGATTTTATTTCCTGTTATGTCAAAGACCGGCGGATATCAAGACGACTGCTCAGACGGTTGGTTCAAGGAGTGAACCGATCGGTTGATGACCGGTTCGAGGAGTGAGACGAGCGGGTGGCGGACATGACGAGATGCACGACGACCAGGCAAACCGATCGGTTGGAGGAGCCAACCGATCGGCTGGTGGCACCCAGACGACTGGCTGGAGAGTACAGATCATTCATGTGATGAGTTGATCAACTCGGATGGCAAGACACAGATGTTCATCTTGTAAAGGTTGCATGTGATGTAGACCTAGATGACCGTGATTCCTCTTGGCTCGAGGAATCACATTAGGATGGCCATAATCATCGCTTTTATCGTTTTGTGCATGTTTTCTGTGGGATATAGCATGTATATGATATGTACTATGTATTGTGGTGATTGGATATGTATATGTATATAAAACCAAATCCCTCATTAAAATATTAAGTTTTAGATGCCTTCCAAATGCGACACGTGTGAAAAGCTTGATCGACCAAGTGTGGGCACGCCCAAGTGTGGTGCACCGTCTATCTCGTGGAAGCGTGAAGGATGAATGTGTGGGTCTGCCCAAGCAGTGTGTGTATTCATCGTGTTCGTTTTGGGTCGGACTTAACAAGGTGACCTAGATAGGATCTAGCACCTTGAGGCATGGAGATGATCATTGCAAGGAGTTGCATATGACATCTTATCAAGAGTTGCATATGATGAAATTGGCAAAAGTTGCCTACCTGAGAGATCTATGTTGTGGGTGACAGCCCAAGCTGGTCCATGACTTAGAGGATTTCAGGATCTTGCCCACTAGAAGGTTGTACGCTGCAATCTTCCGAATTGATGGTGAGGGCTATCAATTTGAAGTAAAATAGTGGGAGCGATAATTAATTAAAGGCCTAATTATATCGTCAAATTTTCAAATCAATCAAATAAGTCAAAAAATGAGTTTTGGACTAAAATTGCATATTTTCCTTTTTGTAGTTCAAATGGCAACAAACAACAACAACTTTTCTTTGCGATCGGTCCTTGACAAGGACAAGTTAAATGGGACAAACTTCCACGACTGGTATCGGACATTGAGAATTGTTCTCACTCAAGAGCGCAAGCTCTATGTCCTAGATACTCCAATTCCAGAGGAACCCGCTCCTAATGCACCAAAGGCAGAAAGGGATGCTTACAAGAAGCATTCTGATGATGCCATTGATGCAAAGTGCTTGATGCTATGTTCAATGAACCATGAGTTGCAGAGGCAACATGAGAACATGGGTGTCATAGAGATGATTCTGCATCTCAGGAACATGTATGAAGATCAGGCACGGCAAGAGAGGTACAATGTTTCTAGGGCGTTGTTCAAGTGCGTCATGACAGAAGGAGATCCAGTTGGTCCTCACACACTCAAGATGATTGGGTATGTGGAGAACCTGCAGAGACTGGGATTTCCACTGAGCCAAGAGTTGGCTACTGACGTGATACTGCAATCGTTGCCAGAATCTTACAGTCAGTTTGTGATGAACTACAACATGAACAACTTTGATAGGCCACTGTCAGAGTTGTTGGGCATGTTGAGGACAGCCGAGTTACAGATGAAGAAGGACAAGCCTAAGTCCGTGATGGTGATCACGAACAAGAAAGGCAAGTCCAAGCGCAAGGGCAAGGGCAAAGCTAAGAAAGGTTCTGAAGCTAGCCAGGAGTCCAAGCCATCTTCAGCTCTCAAGGCCAAGGGAGGCATGACCAAGAAAGGAAATTGCCACCATTGTCAAAAGCCAGGACATTGGAAAAGGAATTGTCCTCTCTACCTGGAAGAACAAAAGAAGAAGGAGGCGACTGAAGCCTCTACTTAAAGGTGTCATGAAAGTAAACTTGTAACACTTTTGAGATATATGATATCAAGATGTAAAGTGTAAAGCATTCTTACTTGGGGCAAGTGTTGCCTTTATAGATAGGAATACTTTAGTTTATTTTCAGCCAATAAGGCATGTAATACAGTTATGAACTGCTATTTCATACTTGCCAATAGATAGAAACACTTTATTTTGCATATTGTATGACAATGATGGCAATTAATAAAGAGATGTTTCAATTTATAAAGATGTGATCTTTGTGGCAATGCCTTATTTATCTTGTGATATTTGATATGCATAAGATAAGACGATACCTAAAAGTTATAGATAACTCAAACAATTTAATTAGCATTAATCATGAGAAATTCATTTCTAGTTTCCATGTGATGGATAAATCTAGACTCTTTTGGTTATAGAACGAGTAAGAGACATGAATATCTTGGACATGATTAATCAATCTTCACTAATGTAGTGAGAAAGTGATTATCCTATTAGGTATAATACATGTGATGTATTTACATACCTATTGGAATAAATGCTAATACTTCAAATGGTGTTTAGAGAAATACCAATATGAATATCTTGAAATGTTCAAGATTATCATAAATGAAGTAAAAATTTGGTAAAATATTAATTCTTGATGAGATCAATGAATGAAATACTTGGACCAAATGTTTGAGATCCTTATGAGTGATTATGATAGTGTATCATAGTGAACTCATGATTAAGGCATGGTGATGTCTGAATCAAGAAGGAATCATACTCTAAGGAGTTAGAGAATGATTATCAAATAACTGAATTCTTCTTAATAAAAGAATACCCCACACTAATAAAAGAAATTAAGAATCACAAGGGTTGTGAGTTCTTATATCTTTAACAGATACACCTCAATTATCTATGTGATGAGTTGTTCATGTGATGAGTCAACTGTCAAGATGAATATGAGGAACTGAATCTTGAGTTATGGTTTAAAACCATTACATCCTAAATGACTTCCATGTGAACCATAAGGTATGACCTTGATGGTAGCACTCATTGGATCATATCCATAAGTGCAAATGAGTCTTAAGTGTTAAGACACATGGATAACATTTTGAGAAGGATGATGCTTGTTGATTGCAACTTAATGACTAAGACATTTGGCATATGGACACTAAAACCGCATTCCTATGAGGAATAAAACCAGGATGTGTACGTGACACATCCTATAAGGTTTATGAATCCACTAATGCAAATGAAGTCTATAAGTTACAATGGACTAATCAATGTGATTGATTGAGTACAAGCAACTCAAAATTGGATCTTTATTTTGATGATATAGTCAAAGGGTTTGACTGATATGTCAAAGATAAAGAAGGGATCTGTGATTTAGTGGGAGCGTATTCACATTCCACATGTTGATGTGAAATGGAAATGTTCTAGATTGGAAATCCGAATGTGGAAATTATCTTTAAGGAAGATAGAGATGTTTCCTATGTGATAGGAATAGAGATCTATAGAGATATTTCTCGAAAATCTCTTGACCTGGAAAGAGAGAGCATACATTGGCAATCTAACTGAAGTGTTCAGTATGCACAGATTCAGTGGGAGAAAACTTGTCCATGTTACATGGAGTTAGTATCCCAAGGCCAAGTGTCCAATTCTTATGAAGAATGGGAACGCTAAGAATAGATATGGATCTATCATGTATGTAATCATCCCATTATCTTGCATGTATGACATGGCAAGAATAAAATGCATTCATCATCTTGTATGTAGGACATGGCAATATGATGTGCTCATCCTGATAACTCGCATGTGTGACATGATGAGTGGATGGCTGTCTATTTCCAGTAAGGGTTACTGGAATACCATGAGAACTTGATAAGTGCTTGTGAAGTACTAGTTCTATGGAGATAAGGAAGAGTTCGATGTAAAGAGTTACATTGATGTGAACTTCCGAAAGGACAGAAAATTAATCGCAATATATATAAGATGTATAAAAGTGAAAGTTTGTTGATAAAGCCATTTAAAAGGGAAATGTCGAGTATCTAGGTGTTAGTGAACAGTAGTGGATACTATATGGATCTGAAAGTTCATGAGATGAACTTATATTCCACTCATTGATGATAAGTCTGGAATCCTTGATCATGCAATGTGGCTAAAGGTTAGCAATGGAATGCTAGATCGCATATTACGGCAACGCCATCTCATACGTGTGACGTACAGCGAAGAGATGCGAGACATGCATTTTGTACAGACTTTTTCAAGGTGTTGTCATTACTCACTATGATGGCACTAGAGCACAGTAACATGTGGGACATGTATGAAGATCACTATGAATATGATTCATGGGTGATTGGCTCGCAGTGCAAGTGGGAGTCTGTTGGTATGTATGCCCTGAGAGCCAGTCATGGGATGATTGGTGGGATACATTAAGATTGATTTGATAAACATCAAAGGCAAGCTTCCAATTCTTTCTGGTTCAGTCATATGAGATAGTGACAGAACAGATTGAATGTCTAGAGAATGACAGTACTCAATGACGTATGCTTTTAGGTTGAGGACCTGAACGATGAGATCATACAGATGCTAAGAGTTTGTACATTCTTGTTGTGTCCCTAGTCGGATGTCATTGTGGAAGGTAGATAGACAGCAATGACACACAAGACTAGATTGTGGTGTTGGTTGATGACAGAATCTCATTAGTCATGATATAGAGATATCAAACCAAACACATAGGTACTTGTTAGAGAACAAGGTACCGGACAGACCCACCGTGAGTCTGACACATGGAACCATGAGATGGTAGTCACAGTCAGTACTCACAGTGATGGTGGTGAGTGTGATTCTTAGACCTGAAATCACTGCACTCAACACATGTCGTTGGGCACACTTTGACATCATCAAACGCAGTCCTGAAACATGGGTTGTTATAAAGGTGATGATTGGGTGGCTTTGACACATGGGGCTTTTGAGGGGTGAGTGATAGATATGGGATTTGTCCCTCCTGAGGGAGTTTGATATCCATGGCCACTTGATGAGTAGGATTGAGAAAGGTGTGCATGCATGTGTGAATCAGTATATGATACTGATGTCATACATATCTCTTCCAGTCTACTCTGAGATCAAGGAAGTGAATGAACGTTGACAGGATGACTGTTCCATGCCTCGAGTTCATTCGGGATATCAGTGACAAAGGAATTATACATTCGCTGTAACACCATTCGAGGATTGTAGGATGAAAGTTGTTCTCCAACTTTCTACTTTCACTTGGGTAGCACTGATGTGTGACTAGGCACCGCTCTTTGCTTGTGAAGTCATAAGTGTTATGGACTTTCACTGCCAACGTGAAATGGACCTGCAGGGTCACACACATAGGATTTAACCTGGAAGAGGAGTTTTGTCCACAAAGCAAAGTTTAGATTGATTACTAAAGGAGTTTAGTAGTTCAATTAAACACTCAATCAGTCGATAGCTCAATATCGTATGGTTCAAGGTGTTGGACGCATTGATTGGAGTATCAGATTGATTGAAATCACAATTGACTGATTTTGCCCAACCTGTGCTCCCAACCGATCGGTTCATGTGATGAACCGGTCGGCTGAGGTTGCTGAACCGGTCGGCTGGAGTGTCCAGGCCGATCGGCTCATGCCCAGGTTGAAACGACCGGTTCAAGGGTTGAACCGATCGGCTCAACTGGTGCAACCGACCAGTTGGGAAAGTCATGTCGGCAAGAATTTTCCTTTGGTTTCAAATTGCCCAATTCAATTGGGAATAATATTGGTATTCGATACCAATTGGGAAAGAAACAAGGAAAGTCTTTTTGAGCCGGATTAGGACCATGAACTGATCGGTTCAGGGCACCAACTGATCGGTTGGATTGCCCCAAATGATCGGCTCAGGTCCAACCGATCGGCTCAATGGCCGAACCGATCGGTTCAGTTGTGAACCGATCATTTCAAGTTGTGAACCGGTTGCTTTTTGTGGAAAATTTTCGAACCCTTCTACTCCTGCTTTAGTCCCGCATTGCCCGGGATGGAGAACCATGTCCCATGACTCTCCTATATATATAGGGGTATTGGGGGCTTCTCAAAGTACAGCTCAGTGCAACCAGTTGCTCTGCAAGTTGTCGTTCTCTCTGGTTTTGGTAACCGTGAGAGAGCCCGAGCAAATGCTTCCCGCAAAAAGGGAGGTGCAGCAAGGGAAGGAAAACTGCAGTTGCAACAGGAAGCAGGAGAGCGTGTTGGCGACTAGTACGTCAACAGGAGGGTGCGACTCCTTCCACTTCCTTGTGGGACAAGGAGTGTGGAGTTCCAGGTGGTCCGTGTGGACTACTACAGAGGCGGGAGGACACTGCCGCTTAGGAGGACAACTGTCATCCGACAGTCCGGTTCGAGTAGGAGTTGTCAGTCCCGGTGCGACCAGGAGCTGCACAGACACCGTCGAAGTTTGGAGTTGAAGACCGCGCATTGCGTGAGGTATTGTCACCGAGCAAGCCTCGGGACAAGGTATGATTCTGCAAACCATCCTTTCCTATTATATAGACGTTGACGCGTTTCCTCGGTATGGGTTTGGGGAGAAAAAATTTTGTTTCCGCTGCCTTCTCTGTCTCCCCTAAAACCCAACAACATGGATTGTTGAAAAGTACCAGAGATGTGTCATCAGTGGAGGTTGTATGCTACTTCCTTCAAATGGTTGGACATGGCCATACCAACCATGTTTTGGATGAGGACTACATTCATAGTGGTGAGACCATAAGTAGAAATTTTAATGAGGTATTGAATGCAGTGTGTCCTTTGTGCAATGAATATGTTGTGATGCAAACTACATCCACAAATATGCATCGACGTATACTCGAGAGTATAAGATTTTACCCTTACTTCAAGGTATGGCCATCAATTTGTTGACCATGTGGATTTCATTGCTAGTATAACCACTTTCGTCCTCACTAAATTTTGTATATAATTGTCTTAGGATGCCATTGGCACAATTGACGGGACACACATCCCCATTTTGGTGAAGTGTGAGAAGTAGAACCGTTATAAAAATAGAAAAGGGAATGTTTCTATGAATGTCATGGTTATAGTAGACTTCGCAATGGAGTTTACATATATCATGACTGGTTGGGAGGGCTCTGCAACTAACCAATGGGTACTACACGTAGCTACAACCATTGGCAGTTTCAAAGTACCCGCTGGAAAGCATTATCTTGTTGATGCAGGGTACGCCAACACCCGCCAATTTCTTGCACCATATCGGAACGTAGCTTACCATATAGTAGAGTATCAGGGTAACAGAAACTCATACACTAGCAAGAAGGAGATGTTCAACCATCGACATGCTCAACTCCGTAACACTGTTGAACAAGCCTTTGGTGTGTTGAAGAAGAGGTTTTCCTACTTTTGAAAAGGAGCAACTTTTCCTGTGCATTCACGGTCTCGCACAGTAATGGCTTGTTGTATCATCCACAATTTTATCCGACACCAAAATGATGGTGATCCTTTGATGGATGCAAACTTGTATGACCCTCATAATACCCCTAACATCTTGAACGATTTGAGTTCTCTTTAACAAATAAGCCAAGCTGATGCTAGGGAGGGAGATGTTTTGCGCGAAAGACTTTCCAATTATATGTGAAAAAATCATTAAATTTCATATTTTGTATAACTTTCAGACATTCAAACATGTTCTACAACATGTTTGACGTATTCCCTTTTTAAATTTGATGCGTAAATTAGATGCTTGGTATACCGCCTACTTCTGAGTGTGTCGTTATTTTTTTATCAATAGGTTTGGTTTGAATGGATACCAGGATGTCTGTCTGCCCATGTGGAATCCATTGCACCGTACGAGTGTATATGGATGGAACAGATGTGGTAAATGGTCTTTTTAAAGATAACAATCCACACATGCCGTATTTTACATGTGGCAGGGGTCTGGTTGAAAATAGGTGTCATATGATGTTACCCGCACAACGAGTACAACTATGACAAAGTGGATTTCTTGCTTAATTCCGAGGACGAAATTTCTTTTAAGGTGTGTAGGATGTGATGGAGTGGATTTTTGAAATCCATAAATCTCCAATAACATATTAGAATCCATATCTTGAGTTATAATGAGAGTTCCAAGTGTTTTAGTAATGTTGGAGTGTTGATCGAGGTTTATATAATGTTCTGGATCCATAAGTTTATGCCTTTTTGAGGAATCTAATCAAATGATCTAAAAGCTGACTTTTGTCACCAAATTCGAGTAGAATGTACCTTGAGATGTAGGGAAGCTACAGTTAAAATTTGGTGGCATTTGGATGTTCCTATAGGAAGTTATTAAGGTTTGAAATTGGTGAAATAATGTACTTTTTGAGAATTATTAGAACAAAGTTTAAGGGCAATTATGTCACACCCTTGACTTGTCACGCGCCAAATCTGATCCATCTGATGAGAGTGCCACGGTTTAGGATGGATCGGACGGCCAAGGAGTCATCCCTAACCTTCGCTTGACACGCGATTCGTGGCTGCTGTGGCGAGATTCAACGTCGACCACGACCCCCCCTCTCTGATCGATATCATGAGAAACCATCTGAGGCACTACCTCCACCTCATCTCCACAAATACTTTGACCCCTCACACGATGCCCAACAATGACCGGAACCACCTCCACGATCACCACCCGCAACACCCTTCTCCTGCGTGCCCAGGCTGGATTTGGGCATCTCGCCCTCAGTACTCCTTGCTCCTAACTTAAACCCCCTAATAACTTCTCTGACACCTCTTTAGTCCTCCTGTGCCGTCGATTTTGTCTGAAGCAAGCACCGCTAACTCTGTCCTCAAGCTCACCTTCTCCGATCACCTCCTCCTCAGCTTAGTGTTGCTCAGGACTCCTCCTCCTCCAAAAACTACAAATCGACAGTCCCACGAGCTTTGAAGCCCTGCGAGGAACCTCACTGTCCCTTCCTCAGGCTGCAACACCACCATAGACCCCCCCTCGCTCATCTTCTTCCCTGCGGCTGACAAGCTTCCCCGACCCCTCGGCGGCACGACATTGCAGAGGGATCCATCCTCCTCCAGAACGCTGCCCTGACCAAGGAAGACACCACAAAGGTGAACCAAGTCTCAGCTGCACACGAGAAGATCCCTGTAGCGCTACCGAGATCGTCGGAGTTGCCTCCAGCCTGTCGAGCAGTTGAGAGCAAGAGACAGGGGTGTGGACCTCGTGCTGACTGAATCCACCTAGGCCAGTAAGGTAATCCTATGTCAAACTCTTTTTTCTTACTGTGTAAGTCGCCTGACTGTTGGATCTGGCATCCAATGGTCCACATAAATCGCTCCCCTTTTAATTATCATCAAAATTGATAAAATGCCAGAAAATACCCTGATTTTAGGAAAATCACAGTAAACCGTAGGAATGTCAGAAAAATATGTATAATATACCAAAGTTCTCATAAAAATGTGTAAAACAATATGGAATCATAATATTAGCTTTTTTATGCTTAAAACACAGTGATATCATGTAAGATGTGTAATGCT
Source organism: Alisma plantago-aquatica (assembly GCA_963693085.1). Lineage (NCBI taxonomy): Eukaryota > Viridiplantae > Streptophyta > Magnoliopsida > Alismatales > Alismataceae > Alisma > Alisma plantago-aquatica. The sequence goes on along the minus strand of OY856412.1, from coordinate 939,609,090 downwards.
TGTTTCATGGATAAAAAAATATCAAATGATGATATAAAATTATGATAAAATGTCAGTAAGTCTATAATCATGTTTATAGTGCTTATGAAGTCAGATATGGTCATGTTATGACATGAAATCATGTAATTTTCTCCACATGGCTAATTAGGGCTAATAACCCTAAATAAAATGCAGAAAATACATTAATGATCAGTAAATGATGAAATTCACAGAATACCCTCATATCAGTAACTGGAAGATAATATGTAGATTTGAGATTAGTTATATAAACGAAATTCATGTTATATGAAGAGCACCCTTGATACATGTGATGTAACCCTAATATTGTTAATGAAAGTTACATAATGATAAATATGTTCACATAATAATGTGACACATGAGTATATCCAGTTGATGAACCATAATCTGGAAAACGACATTAGTAAGATAATTCTAAGATAAGAATATAAATAATGATGCACACATACCCGTGGACTAAGCAAACCGTAATGAACACGATTAGGGTTAAGATGAGATGTATGATGATGAGAACCTGATGATAGTATATGATCTTGTCTTTATCATGTTTAACAAAGATATAGATGCCATGAGGAATATGTGATTAGGATATCTCTTTGGAAGGTACGCCATTACCTCTTGGCTTATTATACAATATGCTTGTGTTATATGTGTAGTAAATGTTGACTCAAGGTCAATTAGGTCAATGTTGACTCACGTCTAAATTGACTAAACCCTTGTTTTGATGATGACTAACCATTCCACATATTGGTGTCTAATGCTTCTACATTGAGTGATTTCAGATTAGGTTTAGACACACTCCAAATGCCCTAACTTGCGCATATCAAATTGGAGAAAAGACAAGTCAAAATAGCTACAAGTGTGCAATTTGGGATCTCTATGTAAATGACCTTAGAATTGCTTTGTAATCACTTGTAATGATTGTATGACTTGTAATTAAGCTTAGAAAAATTATTGGGACACAAAAATCCATCATTTGTACAGTTTTACGAAAATTCCAAAATACCCATAACAGGGAATTGGTCGGCCGAATTCCAAACTCGGCCGATCCATATATTCTGGAATTTTCTGGGCAATCGGCCGAGTTACCAACTCAGCCGATCCCTGTTTGGTCGAGTTTCTATGGTGGGAAACTCGGCCGATCCACTGATCGGTCCAAGTTGAAAGTCGACCGATCGGCCGAGTTTCTCCAAGGAAACTCGGCCGACAGTCTATCTTTCAGACTTGTCGCTTAGTGGTTTGGCCGAATTACCTTTATAGAAACTCGGCCGATCGGACTGTACTGAAATGCAGAAAAAGCAATTCTAGCCGTTGTGGAGTTGCAACAAGTGAAAATAGATCCGTTGCAAGCCACAAAACGGCTAGTTTTCGTTCACAAGTGTTCCCAAAGGCTAAGAGGCATCCCCAGCTATAAATAGGACCCCTTGGGCTTCATTCCAAGGTTGAGCATTCATTGCAAACTCTTTATGAGGTTCCTATTCTATAGTTGAGTGCTTCCTATAGCCTCCTCTCTCTCTCTAAGCTTAATCACTTGCTACATCCATTAGAGTGAGTAGGAGATCTGTAAGAGAGCTAGTCCTATTTGTATATCTTGTGAAGCTCTCACTTCCACCACCTCCCCATCTCTCATTTCCAATCATGAAGATGAAGGTTCTCTCTCTTGTCCAAGAGAGGTGAAGAAGAACAAGGGAAGGAGTCCCTTGGTGAAGATCAAGGCTGAAGACTTGGAGCTAGAGTGGGTAAGCCCTTGGAGAAGGCAGAAGACTCAAGCTCAAGTGGGTAAGTCCTTGGTGGAAAGCTTCTCCGAGTGAAGGTGAAGTCAAAGGCGGAAGATCCAAGAAGAGTGGGTAATTCCTACAAGGCTGAAGACTAGTGCAAGATTGGGTAAGTCCTTGGAGAAGGCCGAAGAATCTTGCAAAGTGGGTAAGTCCTTGGTAAGGTTGAAGACTCTTTGTATTGGATAGGTAAGTCCTTTGTTGGGTCATGTATTGTATGTCTTATGAATGAATATAAGAGTGCAATTGTTTGAAGTCCTAGAGGTTGACCTCTCTAGGCAAGTGTACTGACACACTTCTAGTTTGAAGTGTGGAACCACTCTAAATAGCTTGTCTACATGTGTATGTTCAATCTCTCTCATCCTTGCTATGCATGTTTTAGTTGCACTCAAATTACCTATTTAGCAACTTTATCTTGTGATCTATCTTGAAGGTTTAATGAATTTTGTTTAAGTGCTTTTAGCTCTATTCACCCCCCCTCTAGAGCACCTAAGTCACCCATCTAGGATCCAACAAGTGGTATCAGAGCGGGTCTTCTCCAAGCATACTTCAACAAGTAGGAGAAGATGGGTGACTACCTAGGAGGGAGACTCTCGACCAGCCTTCCAATCTTCAATGGGAGCAACTTCCTCTATTGGAGAAGAAGACTTCAATTCTTCATCCAAGGATCAAGTCTCGAGATGTGGCAAATGGTGAACAGCCCATACATTCTACCAAAGACAACCATTGAAGAATGGGATGAAGCCACCTTGATGAAAGCTACCTTGAACGCTAGAGCCATGCACATCCTTTATGCCTCCATGACCCCCACCGAGTTCAACCGGATTTCCTCTTGTGAGATGGCCTATGAGATATGGAGAAAGCTTTGCATCACTTATGAAGGGACAGATCAAGTGAAGGAAAGCAAAGTCTACATGCTCAAAGGGCTGCTTGAAAACTTCAAGATGGGAAAGGAGGAGAGTATAGCCAACATGTACTCAAGGATCAACACCATTGTGAATGGTCTTGCTATTCTAGGTCATCCTATGTCTAGTGGAGAGATCAACTCAAAGATCCTTAGAACTCTTCCCAAGAGGTGGGAATCAAAGGTGACTTCCATTGAAGAAGCAAGGTCACTTAAGGACATCCCCATTGAAGAGCTCATTGGAAATCTACAAGCACATGAAGCCACTCTTGACAAGAGGGAGGAAGTAGAAAGACAAGAGAAGAAAGAGCTTAAGAGAATGAAGAAGGCTGAAATAAAGGCTCAAATTGAAGCTATCATGGAAAAAGTCTCTCCATCCTCTCAAGCTAAAGAAGATGCCATGTACTCCAAAGGTAGACTCTACAAAGGCAAGTCCTCCTCCATCCGGTGCTTCACATGTGGGAAGAAGGGTCACTACAAGGAAGATTGCCCACAAGGCAAAAAGACCCATCTTCACAAGAAGAAATGGCAATCAAACTCAAGCGGCTCCTCCAACTCAAGCTCAAGTGAAGATTCATGTGAAGGATCAAGCTCAAGCTCTAGTGATGAAGGAGAATGTCATTTTGCTCTTGTAGCATCAAAAAGTGAAGACTCAAATGAGGTAAATCTAGACTCTTTAGATAAAGAATCCTTGATTGATCTCATTCATGATATTTGTGCATCTCTTAAGTCTTCTAAAAAGAAAAAGAAAAAGCTTGCTAAAATTGTTGATAATTTGCATATAGAACTAGATGATCTTGAATATGAAAATTCTTGCTTGCTTATTGATAAAAATGATTGTCTTAGCCAAGTAGACTCTCTTAAACTTGAAAATGCTAGTTTACTTGATAAGATTAAATTTCTAGAAGCTCAACCTCTCATGCCTAATTCTAATGAAGAACATACTTTAATTGTTGATTCTCTCATGCATGACATTGATGTTCTTAAATCTGAAAACAAAAACAAAGATTTTGTTTTGCATGAATTAGAAATAGAAAATGCCTCCTTGCTTGCTAAAATCAATGGAAATGAATCATGTTCTAGTTATACTAATAAAGAGAATGATGTTGCTGCTCTTCATATTGATAGAGATTCTTATTTAACTAAAACTCTTTGCTTAGAAAATGATCTTCTACATGCTAGAGATAACAGTAATCAATTGTCTTCTACTATTGCTTCTCTTAAGCATGATAATGATAGTTTGAGATCATCTTTGCAAAGATTCTTAGTTGGTAAGAAGAGTCTTAATGACATCCTACTCAATTCTACTAAACAAATTGGTAGACATGGTTTAGGATATGATAGTAGTCAAGGGAACAACAAAGATAAAGGACCTCCAATATTCCATGGAGAATCCTCTAGTTCCAAGACTATGGGCACATGCAACTATTGCAATGATTTTGGTCATTATTCTACTTGTTGTCCTTTTAGGAAAGCACCCAAGAGCAATAGGACTTGGGTTGCTAAGCTAATTCCTCCGGACCCAAAAACATGATTGGGGACCATTTCATCTTTCTTCTTGTAGGTACTTGCAAATGGATTGACTTGAGGTATTGAATTGCAAATTGTCTTGTCAATCCACATGAAAGAAGAAAGGTGAGATGTGTAGAGGGTGACAACAAGTGGAAAAGCAATGGTAAGCACAAAGGTAATGGTTTTATTGCTTATAACCTATCCTAACTTGTTTTTGTCAAGTTAATGTGCACTATACATATGGTTTTTGAGTCAAAAGTGGTATTTTGTGATTCTCTTCACACTCTTGCTCAAAAACTATTTCTAATGCTTCTATAGTGCATTACTAACTTGCTTAGACATGTTTGGATATGGTTTGTATATTTATCATGCCTTTAAATATGTTTTTATGAGATATATGTGCTTTTTGACAGCTGCTCTGTCGGTCGAGTTTGCCCTATTGAAACTCGACTGATAGGCACCAATGGGTGTTGCCAACAGCTGCGATCGGCCGAGTTGCCAATACACAGAACTCGACCGATTACACTGTGCACAGAATATACATTTGGCTTATTGAGTGAGAATTTCCCTCTCAACTAGATTTTCTCAACCAATAGCCTTATTCTTTGGCACTCTCATTTGGTACCTTTATATATGCATATTGCCATGTTCTAAATTGCCTATCTTGCATACAACTCTATCTCTCTAATTGCTCTAAATCGGTATATCTATATGTTGCAATTACTTGCTTTGAGGTGTTTTGCAGGTTTTGATGATGATCTCTTTGGATCTCTTGGTTGTGTCTTAAATTGCTTCCGTTGTGCTCTAACTTGCTACATCTCTCTAGGTGTATATCTTGTTTTGATACAACCTTGACGTTCATAGGGGTAATCATCTTATGGTAAGGATGCATATCTAGTGAGTTATATCCTTTCATGCGTCTAAAACTGCATATCTCTTGGTTTGGATATATCTCTATATCTACTCATAGCTTGCTTTATCTTGTGTATCTCTTGCTATGATCTAGATCCTACTAGTAGTCCTAACTTGTGATGTCATCTACTAGTAGTTCATATACATGTAGTTCTAGCCCTATTTTTAATTGGCATCTTTGATCATCTATATGTTATGCTTGTATCTTATCTCATACATGCTCAAGATTGTTCTTTAAATTGCTTATATACTATCTTGAGTTTCTTGCATAACATTGTGATGCAGGGTTCATAGATCTACATGATATGTAGAAATTGGAGTATTTTTTGGATTTTTATGCAGGTTTTGCTCCAATTTCAGTTTTTTTGCTGCAAGTATAGTGCTTTTTATGCAGAAACACCCTTCTGAGCAAGACTCATGGCTTTGCCATGAGCTCCGATGGTTTTTGGTCAAATTCCATCATCTTGAGGGTCAAAGTTGTGATTTATTGTTTTTCTGCAGCACTGTATCTTGCATTTTTGGGATGTTCAAGTATATGTTTTAACTTGCTTTTCTTTCTATGCTTGGACAAGACCCTATATGTGCTCTTCTACTCTCCTTATATAACTTTTGTTATCTTCTTTCTCTTAACAAGTGGTGTTTCTTAGTTTCTTCACACCCCCACCTTTTTGAAATGACAAAGGGGGAGAAAGATATGTCTTCTTTTGACAACAGGGAGAAGGCATGTCTTACATGAAGCAAAGAAGCGTGTCCATGTAAAGGGGAGAAGGTAAATGGGAGAAGACATATATGTGTAGAACATATATGAGTAGAAGACATAGTTTCTATAAATGTTATGAAAGCTAACCATGCAGGAGAAATAGCATCAATTGAGGGGGAGTATGAAAACTCCACTAGCATCAATTGAGGGGGAGCATATGAACTCAATTCTACTGAAACCCCTAGGTTTCTCCGAAGGTATGATTTTACCTACAAGCTTTCAATACATTTATGGAATGGTTTGTCATCTTCAAAAAGGGGGAGAATGTTGACTCAAGGTCAATTAGGTCAATGTTGACTCACGTCTAAATTGACTAAACCCTTGTTTTGATGATGACTAACCATTCCACATATTGGTGTCTAATGCTTCTACATTGAGTGATTTCAGATTTGGTTTAGACACACTCCAAATGCCCTAACTTGCGCATATCAAATTGGAGAAAAGACAAGTCAAAATAGCTACAAGTGTGCAATTTGGGATCTCTATGTAAATGACCTTAGAATTGCTTTGTAATCACTTGTAATGATTGTATGACTTGTAATTAAGCTTAGAAAAATTATTGGGACACAAAAATCCATCATTTGTACAGTTTTACGAAAATTCCAAAATACCCATAACAGGGAATTGGTCGGCCGAATTCCAAACTCGGCCGATCCATATATTCTGGAATTTTCTGGGCAATCGGCCGAGTTACCAACTCAGCCGATCCCTGTTCGGTCGAGTTTCTATGGTGGGAAACTCGGCCGATCCACTGATCGGTCCAAGTTGAAAGTCGACCGATCGGCCGAGTTTCTCCAAGGAAACTCGGCCGACAGTCTATCTTTCAGACTTGTCGCTTAGTGGTTCGGCCGAATTACCTTTATAGAAACTCGGCCGATCGGACTGTACTGAAATGCAGAAAAAGCAATTCTAGCCGTTGTGGAGTTGCAACAAGTGAAAATAGATCCGTTGCAAGCCACAAAACGGCTAGTTTTCATTCACAAGTGTTCCCAAAGGCTAAGAGGCATCCCCAGCTATAAATAGGACCCCTTGGGCTTCATTCCAAGGTTGAGCATTCATTGCAAACTCTTTATGAGGTTCCTATTCTATAGTTGAGTGCTTCCTATAGCCTCCTCTCTCTCTAAGCTTAATCACTTGCTACATCCATTAGAGTGAGTAGGAGATCTGTAAGAGAGCTAGTCCTATTTGTATATCTTGTGAAGCTCTCACTTCCACCACCTCCCCATCTCTCATTTCCAATCATGAAGATGAAGGTTCTCTCTCTTGTCCAAGAGAGGTGAAGAAGAACAAAGGAAGGAGTCCCTTGGTGAAGATCAAGGCTGAAGACTTGGAGCTAGAGTGGGTAAGCCCTTGGAGAAGGCAGAAGACTCAAGCTCAAGTGGGTAAGTCCTTGGTGGAAAGCTTCTCCGAGTGAAGGTGAAGTCAAAGGCGGAAGATCCAAGAAGAGTGGGTAATTCCTACAAGGCTGAAGACTAGTGCAAGATTGGGTAAGTCCTTGGAGAAGGCCGAAGAATCTTGCAAAGTGGGTAAGTCCTTGGTAAGGTTGAAGACTCTTTGTATTGGATAGGTAAGTCCTTTGTTGGGTCATGTATTGTATGTCTTATGAATGAATATAAGAGTGCAATTGTTTGAAGTCCTAGAGGTTGACCTCTCTAGGCAAGTGGACTGACACACTTCTAGTTTGAAGTGTGGAACCACTCTAAATAGCTTGTCTACATGTGTATGTTCAATCTCTCTCATCCTTGCTATGCATGTTTTAGTTGCACTCAAATTACCTATTTAGCAACTTTATCTTGTGATCTATCTTGAAGGTTTAATGAATTTTGTTTAAGTGCTTTTAGCTCTATTCACCCCCCCTCTAGAGCACCTAAGTCACCCATCTAGGATCCAACAGTAAAATACTTGGCATATGATATTGGATGAAATGATTGTTCTTGTATGATATCTTGCTTGATTTTCCATACTTATGGCTATGAACACATGAAACATAAGATATCTAATCCATCATATAATAGCACTAAACTCTTTGGTAGTATAGTGCATTGAAGTGATCTCAAACTCTTTGGTAGTAGATCACATGTGTTAGATCTCAAACTCTTTGGTAGTAGATCACACGTAGAATGATCTCAAACTCTTTGGTAGTAGATCATAAGGCCTAAAAATATCAAATCCCTTGGGGGCATATGTATGAGATTTATGATGGAAATGTGCTTAAAATATGTGTGTTCTATTTCTTGTTAATGAATATCTTTTTGCCAGTATACGCTTTTCCTTATATTTGTTTAATGTTGCCAAGTATTAGTTTTATCTTATTGCCAAGATATGATGAGAGGTATATAAAAGACACGTAGGCGTACTCAGTACAATATTCTTGAATATTATGCTGACGTGTACCACATGTAATATTTTGTTTAGGTTGTGGTTATGCTCTTGAAGATCCAGGATAGTTGAGAGTTGTGTAGCGAGCTGATGTACAGGTGGACCTGTTGTCTTAAGATTTTGTAGTTTAGTGGTAGTACATGTATATGTATAGTTTGTTGTTCAATATGTAATATCAAATGTTGTAACAATTCATGTTGTAATTATATGTTGAATGGTGAACATGTGTTGTATGGTTTCATTATTGTTCATGTGCACGTGCTACTAATTGTTTCCTTCTGACTCCCTTGATTTTCTTCTTCTTAGCCTTGTGTGGGATGTTTAGATTGTGATTCTCACTGAGGTGAGGGTTTCAATTTGGATGTCACACATTAGATTAAGTTTTAGAAAAATTGGGGACGTCACAGGTGGTATCAGAGCATGAACAATAGCAAATCCTGACATTGCTCATTATGCAACTTGAAACTAAAGAACCTTGAACTTTAAAATATCTTTAGGGATAGATTAGTCATCTTTTAAAGACTAGATCTGACCTAGCATCTAGGTTAGCACCTAGATGTCTGAGAACTCAGTCTAGATTGGTGCTTGTTGAATAGCAAGTCCTTAGATGTCATTCTTTCCTTGTAGTGTAGTGGTATGGGATGTTGCACTATTTGGAAATGATGTGTATCAAGGGAAGAGAAACCCTAGACATACTGTGCACGTTATCTAGAGTAGCTACACTAGTCTACACCATATTCTCACCCTTTTCACTAGTTTTCATGACACTGGACTCTCTACTATGTGTGGGACACTCATTTTTAGGATTTGGTTTTTGATTCCAAACGGATCGAACCTCGATAGTTTTCTCTGACGCTTGTTTTATCGGAGAAAAACTATATAATATTTTATTATGTATATGTATTACAAAAATGTGTCCCCACACATGTACGAGTAGGAGGTGGTCATGCAACCTAAGTGAAAGTGATGACATCAGTCTACAAGAGAGTGTAGTTCTAGATTAGATGTCTAGAGCCTTGTTGATATATATGTGATAGATGGAATAGATGATATAAGTTTTGATGATATGATGTAAGTCTTATATAGATGATATAGGATTGTTATGATGATCTATGTTTGTCTTTGAGGACTTAGATTCAGTTTTGAGGATTTGAGATAAGCTTTGATTATGCAAGTATTCATTCTTTTATGAGATAAGATGTGTTAAGTTAAGACAAGATGTGGGTCAGCAAGAGCCTCAGTCTCTTTTACAAAGGAGGACCTCTAGTGTTAGGACCAATTTTGGGGTTAACTCTAGAGAGAGTGAGACCCATTGGGAGAAGGTTAGAGAACCTAAACTCCAAGATATGAGAATTATGAGATATGTGATATGATATGTCCTAAACTAGAATACTCCTGAGTGATTGAGTTGAGTCACTTTATGCATGATTCCTATAGTTATCTTGAACCCTAGATGTCCTTGGGAGGACCAAACCCTAGAGATAGATAGAGAGGCTCAATATATGTGTGCAAGTGGAAATGAATATGAGTGTCTGCCATCTAGGTGAGGGAGAGAGCCCAAGACCCTGGAGGAGGTAGCTGTGTTAGTTTCTATGAAGCCTCATGCTCGGGTTGGTAGTTTCCCACATAGGAATCTAGTAGTGTATATAAGAAAGTTTTGGGTAAGATGATGCATGGGTAGAAGACCTATGAAGAGTATGTCATAGCATGTTTTGGTTTGTGCTTATGTGGCGAGAGCTTGTAAAGCTATCACTCGTGCCAATGAGGCAATCTGAGAACCCTAAGCTAAGAGAGAAAAGATAAAGTATACACATATGAGATACTCATAGAGTTGAGTTAGCTCAGAGAGACTGAGAAATGTACTATCTTCGTGATCAGGGTTGGGAGAACCTCATTTGGACTAGATAAAGTTTTGATACATGTTTCACGAGCCACTTGTATAAGTTTGTTAGAACAACCATGATATAATATATGTAAGATGTGATTTAATCTTGAGATGTGATATATAACAATGATAATGTGATGTTGTTGGTTAATCTTGTGATGAAATCACTAGTAAATCTTGCAATTTATTATGAACAATGAAATAAGATCATATAAATGAAACATGTTACACGAGGTGTTAATCTTAATGATTAACAAAGATGAAAAATATAGTGTGATAGTAAGCACAACATAATGATTATAACACCTTGATATGATCTAGATAGATAACACAGATGAATTATAGTTAATTCCTTCCTAAAAATCATTTATTAATGTTGAACTTGTTCTAACAACTTGCTCAATAAAATGTTTATGACACCTTGATGTATGAGTTAATCTTAGTTAACTCCTTTAGAACATGGTAATATATTGTGGGAACCCTAATGCATGGCTAAAGATAAGAATGCAACCCTGATATATGAGATATGTCATGACATAACCTAAGTTTCTAAACCCTGAGTTTAACCTTAAATGGATTGTTTGTGCACCAAGATGGTAATAAAACCCCCCTAATAGTGCTTTGGATACATGGTTCTAGGTAACCTTTGTGGATATGTTACACATAGAATAGTACCTACATGTGGAATACATGGTAGTTTTCCTTAGAGTACGAGTATGGTTGACTTTCGAGGACGAAAGTCCTTTTAAGATGTATATGATGTGACAAAGTGGATTTCTGGCTTAATTCCGAGGATGAAATTTCTTTTAAGGTGTGTAGGATATGATGGAGTGGATTTTTGAAATCCATAAATCTCCAATAACATATTAGAATCCATATCTTGAGTTATAATGAGAGTTCCAAGTGTTTTAGTAATGTTGGAGTGTTGATCAAGGTTTATGTAATGTTCTGGATCCATAAGTTTATGCCTTTTTGAGGAATTTAATCGAATGATCTAAAAGCTAGATTTTTTCACCAAATTGGAGTAGAATGTACCTTGAGATGTAGAGAAGCTACAATTAAAATTTGGTGGCATTTGGATGTTCCTATAGGAAGTTATTAAGGTTTGAAATTGGTGAAATAATGTGCTTTTTGAGAATTATTAGAACAAAGTTTAAGGGCAATTGATATGTCACACCCTTGACTTGTCATGCACCAAATCTGAGCCATCTGATGAGAGTGACACAGTTTAGGACGGATCGGACGGCCAAGGAGTCATCCCTAACCTTCACTTGATGTGCGAGTCGTTGCTGTTGTAGCGAGATTCAACGTCGACCACGACCCCCCCCCTCTCTGACTGATATCATGAGAAACCATCTGAGGCACTACCTCCACCTCGTCTCCATGAATACTTTGACCCCTCACACGATGCCCAACAGTGACCAGAACCACCTCCACGATCACCACCCGCAGCACCCTTCTCCTGCGCCCAGGATGGATTTGGGCATCTCACCCTCAGTACTCCTTGATCCTAACTTAAACCCCCTAATAGCATCTCCGACACCTCTTTAGTCCTCATGTGCCGTAGATTTTGTCTAAAGCAAGCGCCGCTAACTCTGTCCTCAAGCTCGCCTTCTCCAATCACCTCCTCCTCAACTTAGTGTTGCTCAGGACGCCTACTCCTCCAAAAACTACAAATAGACCGTCCCACGAGCTTTGAAGCCCTGCAAGGAACCTCACCATCCCTTCCTTAGGCTGCAACACCACCATAGACCCCCCCTCGCTCATCTTCTTCCCCATGGCTGACAAGCTTCCCCGACCCCTCGGCGACATGACGTTACAGAGGGAGCCATCCTCCTCCAGAACACCACCCTGACCAAGGAAGACACCATGAAGGTGAACCAAGTCTCAGCTACACGCGAGAAGATCCCTGCAGCGCTGCCGAGCTCGCCGGAGTTGCCTCCAGCCTGTTGAGCAGTTGAGAGCAAGAGACAGGGGTGTGGACCTCGTGCTGACTGAATCCACCTGGACCAGTATGGTAATCCTATGTCAAACTCCTTTTTCTTACTGTGTAAGTCGCCTGACTATTGGATCTGGCATCCAACGGTCCACATAAATCGCTCCCCTTTTAATTATCATCGAAATTGATAAAATGCCAGAAAATACCCTTATTTTAGGAAAATCACAGTAAACCGTAGGAATGTCAGAAAAATATGTATAATATACCAAAGTTCTCAGAAAAATGCATAGAACAATATGGAAGCATAATATTAACCTTTTTATGCTTAAAACACAGTGATATCATGTAAGATGTGTAATGCTTGTTTCATGGATAAAAAAATCAAATGATGATATAAATTATGATAAAATGTCAGTAAGTCTATAATCATGTTTATAGTGCTTATGAAGTCAGATATGGTCATGCTATAACATGAAATCATGTAATTTGCTCCACATGGCTAATTAGGGCTAATAACCCTAAATAAAATGCAGAAAATACATTAATGATCAGTAAATGATGAAATTCACAGAATACCCTCATATCAGTAACTGGAAGATAATATATAGATTTGAGATCAATTATATACACGAACACTACTACAGAAATAGCCTTTGGCGTCGGTTGTTTAACCCCCTTTGGCGTCGGTTTCTGAGCGACCCCTATGTGGGCGCCACTAAAGGTCGAACACTTCGGTGTCGGTTTTTTAACCGACGCCTATTTAACATACAGGCGTCAGTTATTTATAGAATACCGACGCCAAAAGGGTTCGCGCCACAGAAAACGGCGTCATCTAGGACACATTCTGTGTCGGTTATCTACTAAAAGACTGACGCCTATATGGACTATATCGTCGGTGTTTACTTGGTAACCGACGCAGAAAGTGTCCTAGATGACGCTATTTTCTGTGGCGTGAACCAGTTTGGCGTCAGTTATCTACTAAAAGACCGACGCCTATATGTATTATAGGCGGTGGTTTGACATGAACAGCCGACGCCATTTCTAGTACGGCTGTTGCCACATTAGGCGTCGGTTTTGTTCAGAAACCCGACGCTGTAGGTCTTTGCTGACATTTTTCTGTAAATAACCGACACCTATATCTATTTTTTTTCATATCAGTTTGCAGGCCTGTTGTGGCTGGTCAGCAGGATGAGAACCTGCAGTTTAGTTTTCTGAACTGCAGGTTTACGACATCCATTGATATCAGCCTACAAATAGGCCACAAACCTGCAAAAGTCCCAAGGAAAATTTCACACAAGTAGATACATTCAGACATCAATTCAATTCTTACATTCACACATATAGAAACATTCAAATATATGTATTAACATTCAGAAATATTCATTTACAAAGTATCATTCATTATCACTATCAACATCCCAATTATATCTTACAGTTGCCACTACTTGTATGGCTTTTGCCCATTCTTCTCTTATTTCATTTAATGCTTCCATCGTATATGGAGCATGTATATTTTTTAAGTGTTTACCTATAGTGTTGTCAATTTTAAACACCTGCAAAGAGAATGATGTATATATATAAGTAATAATATAAAAATAAGATTGATATATTTCATACTAACTAATGAGACTATATATAATACCTCATGTATGGTATCGATGTCCAATGCGGCATGTTTGATAATCATCTGCATAAATCGCATCACATAGTATGCGCATGCCCAACCATTGTCTTGTGTAGCGCACTATAAATTGAAACATACAAAATAATACAACTAAGCACAATTCACATCAATAATATATACATTGGAGTCGGGAACTTACTTGTACGTTCTGCCAATTTATTAGCTAGTTCTTTTTCCTTGGGACCATTCCTCCAGCCTTTTTGAATGCATCTAAACCCCTACATATTAATATAACACAGTAAATTGCATAAGTAAATAGTAATGTAATAACATATGTTAACATATAAAAAAATGAAATATTTCTCACCAGAATAATGGCATTCTCATTACGTGTCCAATTTTAGAGTTTAATGTACTTCCCGCGGGATCTAGATAATAAACAGTGAACGTCCCGGGGACAATAACTAGTAACTCCCAATGTCTACCGCTAGAGGTAAAAAGTTAACAATTAATAACTCAAAATGCACAATAAAAATGGAATTTTCTTAAGTCCAAATTATAAATAAAGTAAACTTACTTGAGATTGAATGGAGCTATTATTATCGTCTTCTTTTGCTGACCAAAAATTGTAAAAGCATCTATACAGTATTGTTGAATACTATCAGGGTCTTTAGCTACCATACTAATCAATGATGGAATAAAAAATCCCACATGATCAAATGCAAATTGTTTGCATTGATCTTCGACTAAGTAGCTGCAAAACATGTATTACGTATGCATTAATATCTAAGAAACCAGATCACCGGATCTTACACAAGGTATATGGATGTATAAAAAAGATCTCACCTTATCCATGTCTCTATCATTGTTGTATTCAGCCAAGCATACATAAACAACTCAATAATATCTTGTATAAATAAAGAGCTATCATATGATTGACCTGCATAATCTGCATCTAAAGAAACAATTATAGGGCAATGTATATTATGTGCCCGTAGCCAACATGCTATTCCCCTACAAGCAGGACCTAACGGGTATGTTAGGTCAGTTGGAACCCAACTTGGTAATGCGGGAAGTGGAGGTGGAGGCCTAGGTGCTCCTGGTGTCTTCTTTTTAACGTGTATATATAATTTCAGATCAGTTGACCTCATATATACACATTAACAATCTAAAGTAATGTAAATTTATCTTACAATTTCAGTAGTGTAGACGACATCTGCTTTGGGCCACAATATCACCCCGCCTTCTGCCTCACCAAGTGTATCAATATCTGGGTGGGCATATGGCAATGTAGCTTCCCTCCAATCGGGTAATACACATATCGGGCCCACACGAACGTAGCCCTGCGGCATTGGAGTCCCATGAAACGTTGCCCCAGGAAGGGACTGGTAAGCCTGCGCCTTTGCAACAACATAGTCTTGCACTCTTAAGTGGCATGGCTTCAATGCCTACAAATTTACGTAAAGAATGTTATACATATATACATATCATCTTGAAAAGACTAGCTACAATGTCATAAACAATACTTACAGTAGACGTGTTAGGTGATGGGTCTCCAGGATTACTCGCAGTCTGTGCATCAGGAGAAGAGTGGGTCGCCATAGGCTGATTGGAAGCCTGAGATGCCTGCCACCGTAGCAATTCTTCCTTGACCTTCTCAGCAACTACATCATTGACCTTATTAGCAACTATATCCTCGACTCTCTTATTCTCCTATACATGGATAAAAGAAACATTAGCTTCTTATTATTGAATTTCCTTTTGCAGTAACATTCTAAAAAAAGTATAGGTTACCTCTTCTTGTGAAAGTCCCACTCTGGGTTTGCGCTGGGATGGCCCAAAGAATACTTTGATGCCCACACCAGCACCTGCACCCCTAACACGTCCAGGATGCTCTGGGTTACCCAGATCAACTGTCAATTCATCCATTGTGCCCTGAGGGATGAACGTGCCTTGTTTCCTCTGCTCGTGCAGCTCCCGCTAATCACCATCAACAGAAATTGGTAAGTTAACACAACAAATAATCAATATTCAAACGATTGCTCTAAGAGTTGTATTTTACCATTTTTGCAGCCGCCTCAACAGTTACGGGCTTCTTTATTTCACCCTTCTTGTTTTACCTCCCAGCTATCCAGATATCATGGCGAGACATGGGTGTGGCAGACTCTTGAGTAGCAGCAGACTCTTGAGTAGCCACAGACTCCTGAGTAGCCGCAGAATCTGCCTGTAGTCTTTGGCGAACGCTTGCATAGCCTTTTGGACCCATAGTGTGGTCATGCACATTCAGTGCACGCCTTGCTTTTTGTGCGTCACTGAGGGCCTAGTCAGTATGCACATTAATGATTTGGTTAGTAGCACTAAATGTTAATCTTGAATAGGTGAATACAATGTATATTAATTAAATTGGGAGTGACGCCTAATACCTTGAATTCTTCAGATTTTCTTGAAGCAAAAAAATTGTCCCAATCTTCTTTGTCCAAGAAGTTCCATTGTTCAAGGGCTGACTTCTTCTTCTTATCACTCTCTTTTATGTATTCTCTGTTCAGATTTGTCCTATAATTCCTAAGCATCTTTCCAGCATGTTGCATCACACTTTTACGATGCAACTTCTCATCCAATGCAAATAGATTCTGTAAAATAGAAATGTTATTAACTAGTATCCAAAATAGAATTGCAAATAATAGAATTTGTAATCTACAAAATAGAATTGCAAATAATAATAACTCACGCATAAATCCTTCCATATCAAGTCTTTTTTCCCCTGAGGAACTTTATGCCAATTATCATACTTAACACCACAATGGCTCTGAGTGGTACACCCAAGATAGTTTACAAAATTATTGCGGTTCACTCCAATTGCATTTCCTCCATTATCAAACTCCACAACCAATTTGGATCCACTGCCACTTAGCGCTATTAACTTCTTCAACAGAGTGATGCCCCTTTTCTTGTTAAGTGTTTGGTGCTGCGCATCAAGTTGCTCCAGTGCTTCAATGGGTACATGTGCATCATCAACCTAAAATTTGACAAATATAAACACACTGAATTAGCCCAATATAGAAATATAGGATATATGACATAACTAGAAGATAATGAATTTTATAGAAATACAGGATATGTTTTTAGAACTTACATTGGTATCCTCTCCATGCTCATCATGGACAGCATGCTCATCATGGACTTCATGCTCATCATGCTCATCATGGTCAGCCATCTGAAAATGTCATTAAAAAGGCAAACATTTAGCATTTGTATTAACTAGAAAAAGGCAAACATTTAGCATTTGTATTAACTAGAAAAAGGCAACCATTTAGCATTTGTATAAACATACATGTCTCTAAAATTGTGATCTTTTATCAATTAACAATCCTTCATTGTGATCTCCGCGCACATATAAGTCATCATTAGCTTCAATATTTTGTGGAGTTGGCAACCCAACTGAGAATGGACTGGAGTCATCATACTTATCATAGTACTCTTCTTCATCTATATGATCTTCAATGAACTGTCTTTTACCATGAAGAACAACCGACCATTTATCATTTGCAGGATCATCGATATAGAATATTTGTTTCGCCTGTGATGCCAATATGAATGGTTCACCCTTCTCGCCAATCTTTTCAAAGTTCACCAAAGTGAAACCCAATTCATCCACTATAACTCCTTTGGTGTTATCAACCCAATTACATTTAAAGAGTGGAATTTTGAAATCTATGTAGTCAAACTCCCAAATGTCTTCAATGACACTGTAATATGACATTTTAGCTTCACGTGGACTCTTATCCTTTGCACTTGCAAAGTACATAGTCGACGCTTGAAGAGTGACCCCACTATTTTGGAAGACACTCTTATCATCTTGGTGCTTTGTGTAATATGTGAATCCATTAATGTCAAACCCTTCATAAGACATAACATTCGGTTTTGGTTTAAAGGTGAGGCATTTGATAGTTTCTGTAATATCATTTGGTGTTTGAGATAGTTGATGTAAGACTTTATCTTCAAACCACTTAGTAAAAGTCTTATTATGCTCTCTAGCAAGCCACATTGAACTTGCTCGAGGATGTTGTCTCTTTATGAATTTGGTATGTTCCTCGATATAAACACTCACTTCGTCCATATTGTGTAAAATATACAAGTGAGCTTGTTCCAACTACTCACGGCTGATTACTTTCACCCGTGATCCCAAAATTCCTTTGCCCTCCTCAATATTCTTGTCATTATCAGGAGTGTCATTACCACTGAGAAAGTCATTGCAAAAATCCATAACCTCTCTCGCCACATAACCTTCAATAATACTCCCTTCAGGCCGATAACAGTTTCAAACATCACCTTTAAAAACGCTCATGTATCGTTCAAAGGGATACATCCAATGCAAGAAAACTGGTCCCAACATTTTCACTTCCCTAGTCAAGTGGACAACAAGATGAACCATGATATCAAAGAACGAAGGAGGGAAATACATCTCAAGCTGACATAGGGTAACAACCACTTCTCTTTGCAAATTATCGAGAGTATCAAGGTCAATAACTTTGCTGCATAGACTGTTGAAAAAGAAACAAAGTCTGGTAATTGCAAACCTTACATGCTTCAGCAATATAGATCGAATTGCCACGGGCAATATTTGTTGCGTTAGAGTGTGACAATCATGAGATTTAAGACCTATCAACTTCAGATCTTTCATTGATACCAATCTACGGATGTTGGATGAGTAACCATGTGGCACCTTAACATTTACCAAGCATTCACAAAAAGTTTTCTTCTCCTTTCTAGACAACGTGTAACAAGCAGGAGGTAAGTATGTTCTTTTATTACCCATTTCACATAATTCTGTTAATTCTGACCTTATTCCCATTTCACGTAGGTCCAGTCTGGATTTTATCCCATCTTTAGTCTTACCTGGTATATTTAACAGAGTACCAATGATGCTATCACAGACATTTTTCTCAACGTGCATTACATCGATACAATGCCTGACTGTCAAAGAACTCCAATAAGGAAGATCCCAAAATATTGACTTCTTCTTGAATGAAGAATTGTCACTCCGTGTGGCCATGCTACATTGTGATTTCTTACCAAATTCATTGACAATGTCTTTTACTCTTTCATAAACAACATCCCCTGGTATAGGTTTAGGTGCACTCCGTTCATCATTCCATCCATTGAATGCTTTGCGCTTCCTACGATACAGATGGAATTTTGAAAGAAACCTTCAATGACCAAGATATACAGTCTTGCCGCCATGTTTTAGTCTTATTGAATCAGTGTTTTCTTCACATATAGGACACGCTTTAGCTCCTTTGACACTATATCCAGACAAATTCCCATATGCTGGAAAGTCATTAACAGTGCAAAATAACATAGCGTGCAAACGAAATGTCTCTCTTGCTGAAGCATCATAGGTCATCACACCTTCATCCCAAAGTTTCTTTAAGTCATCAATCAAAGGTTCAAGATAAACATCGATATCATTTCCGGGTTGTTTAGGGCCCGATATCAACAACGACAACATAACGTACTTATTTTTCATACACATCCAGGGAGGAAGATTGTATATAACAAGCATGACTGGCCAAGTGCTATGTTGGCTGCTCAATGTCCCGTACGGATTCATCCCATCTGTACAAAGCCCAAGTCTTAGATTCCTATCTTCTTCACCAAATTTGGGGTACAATAGATCAATCTTCTTCCATTGTGGAGAATCAGACGCATGTCGTAGGATCCCATCATTATTTTTCTTAACATCTGCATGCCACCTCAAATTCTTCGCATCTTTCGGATTTGCAAACAAGCGTTGAAACCGTGATATTATAGGTAGATACCACAACACCTTGGCAGGAGAACCAATTTTGGACTCCCCCGGAGTCATCAATTTATACCGTGACGTACCACATTTTGGACAATCTTTCAAATCTACATAGTCCTTTTGAAATAATACACAATCATTCGGGCATGCGTGTATCTTCTTGGCCTCCATTCCCATTGGGCACAACATTTTCTTTACCTGGTATGTTGAGATTGGCAGCTCGTTTCCTTCAGGAAGCATTTCTTTCAACAAAGTCAACAATGAAGTGAAGCTTTTGTCGCTCCATCTATTATTAGCTTTCAACTTATACAATCTCAACACAGCGCTAAGCTTCGTAAACTTAGCACAGCCTGTGTATAACAGTATCTCAGCATCATGCACAATGTTTCTAAAGATAGGAGGTGGATCAGTGTGCTCTACCCTACAACTATCCAACATCGCATCAACGATGTCTGCTGGAACTGGTTCGTTCACATTTACGTCATCGGAGGCAATTTCTTCTTCCACCCAAGCACTGCTATCGACATCTACTGGTTTCGATTTTGAAATCTCTCCATGCCAATGCCATTATGTATAGCCTTGTACAATCCCGTTGCACATGACATGACTTTAAATTTCCTCACCAGTGTTGACTTTCAAGTTGTTACCGCAATGCCTACATGGACAGTAAAACCTATATGTAGGTTTTTTCCTATGTTCCTCGGCAAATCTAATAAACTGATCAAGATCAGATATAAACTCTGGGGTGCAACGATTACGAATGGACATCCATGATCTATCCATTCTATGATCAGAGAAAACAAGTATATATTAGGAAACAAGTATATATTAGGAAAAGATTAGGGTATACACTTACATCCTAAGTGTATAATGTGATGTCATTCTTATATATAATAAATGTGTACCACCTATCCCATCCTTGAACACCTAATCTCACTAGTAAGTGTATAATGTGTATTGGGTTTTCAAGAAAATTTCGGCAGCATTTCCCCGCTGTTCTCTAAGTTCATATGTACTTAGAGAACAAATGGGGAAATCCTACCGAAATTTTCTCGAAAACCCAATACACATTATACACTTACATCCTAAGTGAGATTAGGTGTTCAAGAACGGTCCCAAACCGGGGACTATCCAAGATTTACTCCTAATGAGTCAATCTTGGACAGGTTTCTAGGCCAACAAACACATTTGATGTCATTCTTATATATAATAAATGTGTACCGCCTATCCCATCCTTGAACACCTAATCTCACTAGTAAGTGTATAATGTGTATTGGGTTTTCGAGAAAATTTCGGCAGCATTTCCCCGCTGTTCTCTAAGTACATATGTACTTAGAGAACAAACGGGAAAATGCTGCCAAAATTTTCTCGAAAACCCAATACACATTATACACTTACATCCTAAGTGAGATTAGGTGTTCAAGAACAGTCCCAAACCGGGGACTATCCAAGATTTACTCCTAATGAGTCAATCTTGGACGGGTTTCTAGGCCAACAAACACAATAATAGATATGTACATGTTAGGGTTTCATCACGATTAATGTTAGGGTTTCATCACAATTGATGTTAGGGTTTAATCAAATCAAATTAGGATGCTACAATTGACAAGTTTAAATCTTATTTCAACATGCATCAAAATTTACTGAATTAGGCCAAACATTACGATTAGAAGCACAAATATATGATAAATATATGCAAGCAACAAAACATTATATGGAACGAATCCTACATTATACACATACTTTTCTTGAGTAAGATAATGTGCACTTCATGGAATTATTAATATTTGAATATATATAAGTTGTTTCTACCTACTTTGATGGGATTTTATAACATTCGAGTCTTCCATTTAAGGCATTAGATGCATATATTGCAGTCCATTGTGTTGAGATAAGAATCCCATGTGATACACACGATTGAAAATCTTTCACCATACTAGGAAAATACTATAGCATGTCCTCTCTAAATCTAGGTTCAGCATATACATCCAAATTAAATACACAACTCGTGGATGTGGAAGCATTTGTGGAAGCATTTCAGAATCTAATCTGGTCCTATAAAGTTAAATCTAACAGCTCGTGGATGTGGAAGCATTTGTGCAGCCTTAGAAGCATTATCTTGCCTTTGATTAAGCTGCATATTGGGGATGGGTCTAGTTTCAGAATTTGGAAAGATCTGTGGATGCCTGGAAATAAATTTCTGGATGAGTATATTGATACTAAAAATGTGCTAAGGATTGGGTGTGGTTGGAATGGCTTCCTTAGCAAGTTCATCTGTGAGAAAAAATGGATCATTCTGGATAGAAGATGTTTCAAGGAGTTTAAGAAGTGCGTTGAAGAGGCTGATATCAGTCTTTATGATGATGATACTATTAGTATTCAAGGGTTTCATTCTCTGAAAATTAAAGATGCTTGGAACATCCTCAGAGGACCTAGAACTAAATCTGATTGGGCATGTTGGATCTGGAGGTTTGACCATCCCAGAGTTTTGATCATTAATGCGTGGAAAATCTTCTTAGCTAAACTACCTACGCTGGATTATCTTAAGAAGATGGGATTCCAGTTAGCTTCTCGATGTATTATGTGTGAGGAGGATTCTGAAAGTATTATTCACCTTTTTTTCAATTGCAAGGTGGCTGCTACAATATGGAAGATGGGAGCAACTGAGTGAGCAACAACAACTGACCTCCCAGCAGTGGTGGCGGTGACCGGCGAGCTCCAGGCGGCAGGGCAGGCAGGTGTAGCGGTGGCCGGCGAGCTCCAGGCGGTAGGGCAGACAGACCAAGGAGCAGCGGCGTCGGCGGCAAGGAGCAGCGGCGTCGGCGGGCGGCGGCAAGGAGGAAGCCGGCGCGGCGGCGAGCTCCAGGCGTCAGGCAGGAAGACCAAGGAGCAGCGGCGTCGGCGGCAAGGAGCTCCAGGCGTCCGGAGAAGGGGGCGCAGCGGAGAAGGGGGCGCGGAGAAGGGGAAGAAGGCAGCAGTAGTGGCGGCGGAGAAGGGGGCGTGGCGGCGCTGTCGTGGAGGAAGAAGGAGCTTTCATGGAGGAGAAATCAGCAGCATGGTCGGGCGACAGCAGAGAAGAAAAGGGAAATCGGCTCGCAATGAAACAGAAGAAAGAGGAAGAGTCGGGTGATCGTGGGATATTAAGTTCCCAAATAGCGTCGGTTATTTCAAACAACCGACGCCTAAACATATTTAGCGTCGATTGTTTGAAACAACCGACGTCCAATTGGACGATATTTTCACGAAATTATTTGGTGGGAACCACTTTCAGCGTCGGTTATAAAAGGATAACCGACGCTGAAAGTGACACTTTTCGCGCAAATTTCCATCGCACATAGGCGTCGGTTTCTATCTACATAACCGACGCTGAAAGTGACACTATTTTTTTGCTCAAAAATTGGATTTCGCGGGCGACTTTAAGCGTCAGTTTGTTATTAACAACCGACGATGTATTCAAAGCGGTACTCGTGTCTGGCTGGTCTTCGAATATAGACGTCGGTTTACCTAAATAGCCGACGTTTAATATTGTAGGCGTCGGTTTTCCTAAAGAACCGACGCCCATAAAAGCGACACTGAATGTTGTTTCTGTAGTAGTGGAAATTCATGTTATATGAAGAGCACCCTTGATACATGTGATGTAACCCTAATATGGTTAATGAAAGTGACATAATGATAAATATATTCACATAATAATGTGACAGATGAGTATATCCAGTTGATGAACCATAATCTGGAAGACGACATCAGTAAGATAATTCTAAGATAAGAATATAAATAATGATGCACACATACCAGTGGACTAAGCAAACCGTAATGAACACGATTAGGGTTAAGATGAGATGTATGATGATGAGAACCTGATGATAGTATATGTTCTTGTCTTGATCAGGTTTAACAAAGATATAGATGACATGAGGAATATGTGATTAGGATATCTCTTTGGAAGGTACGCCATTACCTCTTACTTGGCTTATTATACAATATGCTTGTGTTATATGTGTAGTAAAATACTTGGCATATGATATTGGATGAAATGATTGTTCTTGTATGATATCTTGCTTGATTTTCCATACTTATGGCTATGAACACATGAAACATAAGATATCTGATCCATCATATAATATCACTAAACTCTTTGGTAGTATAGTGCATTGAAGTGATCTCAAACTCTTTGGTAGTAGATCACATGTGTTAGATCTCAAACTCTTTGGTAGTAGATCACACGTAGAATGATCTCAAACTCTTTGGTAGTAGATCATAAGGCCTAAAAACATCAAAGCCCTTGGGGGCAGATGTACGAGATATATGATGGAAATGTGCTTAAAATATGTGTGTTCTCTTTCTTGTTAATGAATATCTTTTTTCCAATATATGCTTTCCCTTATATTTGTTTAATTCTGCCAAGTATTAGTTTTATCTTATTGCCAAGATATGATGAGAGGTATATAAAAGACACATAGGCATACTCCGTACAATATTCTTGAATATTGTACTGACGTGTACCGCATGTAATCTTTTGTTTAGGTTGTGGTTATGCTCTTGAAGATCCAGGATAGTTGAGAGTTGTGTAACGAGATGATGTACAAGTGGACCTGTTGTCTTAAGATCCTGTAATTTAGTGGTAGTACATGTATATGTATAGTTTGTTGTTCAATATGTAATATCAAATGTTGTAACAATTCATGTTGTAATTATATGTTGAATGGTGAACATGTGTTGTATGGTTTCATTATTGTTCATGTGCATGTGCTACTGATTGTTTCCTTCTGACTCCCTTGATTTTCTTCTTCTTAGCCTTATGTGGGATGTTTAGATTGTGATTCTCGTTGAGGTGAGGGTTTCAATTTGGACGTCACACATCAGATTAAGTTTTAGAAAATCCGAGGATGTCAAAACAACATACCGTTACAACCCTGACTGCAATGAGGAATGTTATGGTAACACAACTAGCATATGCACAAAATAAAAGGAAGCATTGATCTTCATGTTGTGATTTTGTATGCTCCACAAGAGCAAATACACATAGGTATGTCACTGAAATTATGACATTTAGTAGAAGACGTGACTATCTTCGTGAAAAACTTTACATGCCGACTGATAGTGATTCAACAATTGAGGATGAAGGTTACAATATGACATAATGTAAAATCCAATGAATTGTCGATTATGAATTATGTTGTATGTTTAAATTTGAAGATGCGTGATTATTTTTTTTAACTAAATCCCTACATGGTTGGCTTACTTTCAATTACACTATTACATGTATTTAGATGTCAAGGGATGAATCTGAAGGTAGGAGGTGTTTTTGTGGTCTTCTGGCCACATTTCAGATAAATACAGAAGATGTCGGGTTGTATGACTTTGACATTCTTAGAGAAAGACCGGAAGAAATGTCTTACATATGCTCTACTAACGTCCATAAAGACAAGTTATTATCGACTATGACATGGATATATGTCCGCTAACACTAATCCACATATTACAATATAGGGAAAAGACTGTTGCAAATACTTTCATTGGGTGGTCGATCTCCCACCAACATCTCCTTCTTTGAATGTTGAGATTAAGTTATTAATTGATGAGTGCAAGTTTGTCTGGGGTCAGGCAATGAACATGAAGGATTTTGTTGAAATACAACATGATGTTGAAGAGATTTACAAATCATACCAGTACAATACACTTTACACTGAGGTTAACAAGTTAGAGGATAGTTATAATCTTCTATTGGGTACACCATCACCTCCAATGATTCCATGACATTTATGTTCCATTTATATTTGAACGATGTTGATTGCAAAATTTTATTCAAACGTCAAACATGTTAATAACCCATGCTTAGCTTATGTACCCCAACTTAATATGGTATGTGTAAACGTTAAGAAAAAAGTGATTACGTATTATTTCCGAATTGCCAAAATTTATCATAATGTTTTTCCATGTGTTTTTTACCATTCATTTTGGAATAACATGTAGATGTCGCACAATAACAAATTCAATAAAAAGTCTATGCGCTTCACAAAGCGTAAGGATAAGTCGACGAAAGCCGTAGTAGATTGGTCAAAAATAGAATGTAATGTAGATGGTATACCCCTAGAGTGGTCAAAGTATATATGTTGTGTCAATGACTACTCAGTCAATTCTTCTTCTTCACCAACACCTCGTAAACATCAACACCTGCCGCTGCTTTTCGAGTGGCCAATGGACGAGATAGACAAATTAAATAAAGCAAAAATGGCAGCAACACGTGCTTATTTTGAAGAATACGACAAGGCTTTGATGTGTATCTATAGTGAGGGGCCTACGTCGGATGACCAAATTTGTCAGACAACCAAGAGAGTGGTCGAACAAAACCCTTCTTCTTCTGAGTAATGGGCGGGTTTTGTTTTTAAAGTCACTGTACAAGGGAACAGTTGGGTGTGCAGATGTAGTCATGCACCACGAGATGTTGTGTCAGTCAAAAGAATGCAATTAATACATCTGGTAGAAAGAGACTACATTTTTGTCGCCAAAGAAGTGAAATCCAATTAGCATGATATGAGTTGTACGGTTCACACTGGTCATTCAATGAAAAACCTTTACTGATTGCAAAATTTAATTGGAATAGGCACATGATGCAATATGGTTTTGTTTGGCTACTGTTACTATTGCCAAATTAAATCAGACTACATCCTATGACTATTCCAGTTGAATTTAGTAACCAGTCTAGGTTTTTTAGTGCTTGATCAAACTGAACCGAACAAATCATATCATGCAAAATCGGACTTCATTTCCTTGATGACAAAAATACAGTCTTCTATCTACCCTATGTTTCCATTGCCTTCTTTAGCCCAGCGCAACAACTCCTGAAGCATGACGACTCACGGAATTGTGATCTACTTCTCTAGCTACACTACTCTATATGAATTTATTTTATCAATGTACAACATGTTTATTTCACTACATACTACACTTAGTACAAAATAATATATAATTGGAAGGTATTTTCCTGCTACCATCTTGAATGTTGGACATGTACTAAGATTATTCATACGGTACTTCATTTTAAATACCATTTATCTATACAATTTGTCATTCTAGATTATAGAGATCATGAATGCTTCTTTACCAACGACACATGTAATTTTCAGTTTAACATACACAATGAATCAGTTTGTATGGGATCTAGAATGTGATGCAGCCCTAGGAACAGTGTTAGGTCGACAATATTACTTGCGCAAACTACATGGTCCTTCTGTACGGCAGGGTTGGCGTGATGCCATAGCCGAGTTCCATGAGATAATTGGCAGAACTGATATTAGCATGGGTGTGTTTAAGGCGGGATGGAAATTTTTAAAAATTATGGATGCAGTTCCAAAGACTTTCTGGACTAGCCTGCGAACTGATCCACCAGGACTACAACAACATCCAATTCACCAACAAGACACATCTCATAATTGCACAATACATTCAGAAGATACATGCAAAGTACCCGAGGATGTTGGTACAACTTGAATAACTTACTGCAATGAATGGCAGTTTGGATTTGATTGACTATGCTTCCTTCGTTTGTAGTTAACTACACATGTAATGTTATGTATTCGTATGAAACAATTTTCTTTTGGCAAGTTGTTGTAATAATTGATATTATTTTTGCTTGTCAGACATGTTGTAATAATCCATGTTTTTGTTTTTACTTGTTAGTACATACATTTATATTACTTTTTCTAACATTATTTTACAATGTTGTAGGCATAGCATCTCATAAATTGTTCAGACTCTCTCCAACCACAACAGTCACTATGGCATGGGCCTTTACACCAATGTTACTATTCCCTCATGAAGAACAGTTGGACATCATCATAGACGATTGTTCCTTAGCACAACTAACTATACCTAAACATTGGCATTTTCTAAACATAAGACGTTACAATGTTGGTGAAGTGTACCTAAATTTTGGTAATTCTTCATCTGTTATCAAGATTAAGTATGATGTTACCAGAAATCTTGTATACACATCCGGTTGGTGTGAGTGGGTTAGGAAGATGCTATTGGGTCGTAGCGACAAACTTTTTTTCCTTCCATTTGACCATAATACCATCAAAATTTCGATAACCAACACCAACAATGAGACACCCGATCATCTCAAGAGGTCTGAGTACTCGATAGAGGATAGGGAAAATTTGGACTAATCTGATGATGAAAACACAACCAACGAGGTATGTTGTGATTACTACAAAGTGTCTTTTATTCCTTTTGGCAATGTCAATTTTCCTATCACCATCGGTTCATATTCATTAAAGACAACAAAAAGCTCCGTGACACAGCAACATCAACAAAAAAACTAAGGTAGGTCCACGTAACAATTTTAGTTTGTTGTCTTGTTCTGTGTTTACTGAAAGTAATCAATCCTCATAGCTATTTTTTGTTGAACTTTAGCAGAAGACCACCACAATGAAAAGGGCCTCACCATTACCGATTCCGTACCATATTGGTGTAGTTTAAGTTGTGCATCTAGACTAGTTGTGTCTCTCTATTCCCAGTTATTTTAATTATGTGCATGCTTAGGGGTACACCAACCCCCTTGTTTAGTTACTGTTTTGGACAACAACATTGTTGCATGTTCATAACTATGTCATTTGTCATTCATCCCTTGTAGTATTTGCAGATTCGTTACACTTTTTTTTTGTATTACCAAAACAAACTAACCACGACTTAAGTAAGCCTATAAATTTTTATGTTAATTTCTGTTGTGTAAAGAATATCATATAATCAGTTTTTTATAATGCAAACATATTTGTATTGAAATCAGTTCGTAAAAAACAAACAGTTCAAATCCTGAACCGGTTGCCAAACAGAATTAGACTGAATCCTGACTGGCAGCTAAACAAAATCGGACTGAAACAAGACTCAAACTTGACCAGCTGATCATAATCTGACTAGGTTGCCAAATAAAATCAGACTGCATCCTGACTACCCCAACCCAGATCATCAGACTAACCCCGACTAACTCAATCCAGATTCTGGAATCCCAGTCCCGTGCCGAATGCAAACTTAGAGGCCCACTTTCAGTGTACAACCCATGATTAGCTGTCGTAGAATAAAAGTAGACGGTAACACACGTGAAAAAGCAATCGAGTTACCAAGTGAAGAAGACGACCAGTCTGAGTTACCAAGTGAAGAAGACAACCAGGTTGCTTAACCATTAAAGAAGTTGCTTTTTGAATATCTTAGAAAAGCACACATGCAAGGATGTAGAAAAGTACACATCTATAATAACCACACAGTTGGCCTTCGTTTATTCATAGGGTTATTATAGAAAGGACTAAGATTTGGGACGCTCACGCCCGCGCGTGAGCAGTTTCACGCGCGCCCCAAACCAGCCACAGCCAGTAGGAAACAGCCACCACGTGGCGGATTATCATTGGTCGTTTTTTTGAAACTCTGCAATAGGCCAATAAATTTGTTTCACTTATAACTTTTGAACCGTAATGAATTTTTTAACGAAACCAAAACCGTTGGTTTCGCTACGAAAAATGCAATCTAACAAACCTAATATTGACATATTTTTTAGATAAAAAAATTAAAAAATGATATATATATATAGGTAATTGACAACCAACTACGGTGCACATACCCATAAATGGTTATTAACACCCAAAAATGATAAATTGACGCCCAAAATAATGTATTTACACCCAAAAGTATAAAGATGATGCTCACATAAACTAATGACACCCATAAATGGCTAAATCTAACAAGCCCAATATTGACATATTTTTGAGAAAAAATATATAAAAATAATAAATATATGTTAATTGACAACCAATTATGGTGCCCATAAATAGTTATTGACACCTAAAAATGGTTAGTCAACGCACAAAATGGTTCATGACACCCAGAAGTATAAAGATGACACCCAAATAAGGTAATTGACGCCCAAAATAGTTCATTGACACCCAAAAGTTAAAAATGACGCCCAAATAAGGTAAATGACGCCCAACATTTCCATAAATGGCTAATGACACCCATAAATGGCCAATGACACCCAAATATAGTTATTTGACGCCTAAAATGGTTCACTGGCACCTAAAATATTAACAACGCCCACAAATGACTAATGACACCTATAAATGGCTAATGACACCCAAATATGGTTATTTGACGCCTAAAATGGTTAACTGACATCTAAAATTATAACGACACCCATAAATAGCTAATGACACCCATAAATGGCTAATGACACCACGCCTAAAATAGTTCACTGACACCTAAATTTATAACGACGCTCACAAATGGCTAATGACACCCATAAATGACTAATGACACCCAAATATGGTTATTTGACGCAGAAAATGATTCACTGACACCGAATATTATAATGACACCCACAAATAGCTAATGACACCCAAATATGGTTATTTGACGCCTAAAATGGTTAATTGACATCTAGATTAATATATTAATATTATTTTTATATTTTTTTGTTAAAAATATATCAATATTAGTCTTGTTGGAATGCATTTCTCATAACGAATCCAATAATTTTTATTTCGTCAAAAAATTCATCACGGTTCAAAAGTTATAAACAAAACAAATTTATTAATCAATTACATAACCTCCACAACCTGTCCAATTAAACTGCGCCACGTCATTACTTGTCCACCTACCAAAACCACATTTAAAAAGGCAAAACTTCTCAACTTTTCTCAAAACCACCCAAAACCACTCATGGGCACGCGCGTGACCAAATCATTTCCGTTATAGAAACGAATTTCAGGACCTGGATTTGTCCGGGTTGTATGCCTGATTTTAGATTCGTACCACAGTCTTGAACCTCCGGCTTGTCAAATTAAACCAAAACCCGGTTCCCGATACATTCGGATCCACCGTTCTAGCAACCGTTGACAGCCCTACCGGAAGCGCCAATGGGATTTCACAAAAAATGAAGAGAAAAAACAGCGGTGCAGCTTCGCGCTTCTGTACAGTCCATCTTTCCTATTTCATTTTCCCGCTCCTCGCCGTTCGCCGCCTCCTCCATCTTCAGTTACCTCAAAATGATTCTACATTCCCGCCTATTGCCTTCCGCCACCGGTCCGTCTTCTACCCCCTCAGGACGATTTGATATTCCCGCTCATCGCCTTCCGCCACCAGGCCCACAACTACATGTAACACCTCCAAACCCCCAAAACCAGCAGATTTCATCCTCGTCTCCAATCCCTACCGGAGATCCCGCAGTTCCCCGATACTGGCCAGACGGTCAGTGCCGTAGTAATTCTCCGTCCATCCTCATCGCTACCTGTATCCCTCTTTTCCTATTCGACATCTCCAAGAAATCCTTAAAACGAAAACCTATACATTATCCGTCGAATTCGTCGACCCCAGATCTGCTGTCAACGCCGTCCTCGCCGACAACCAGGCGGCGCGAAGCAGAATCCACTGCTCTGCTGATCGTGCTTCTGGCCCAAGCCGTGGGCCTTGCTGCTGCGGTTCTTGCATAGCGGACACGGAATTTAAGTCCCGTCATCCGCTGGTTCGATTGCGAAGTCGCAGTAGATCCAATTGCCTCAAAGTACAACGCCCTTATTGGTGTCATCTCTGGCAGCAATCTAAGCTTCTCCGACGCACATTCTATATCAGGCTGCAGTTTTCTATTCGTTGTTCACGGTTCTGCGGAGGGGTTAATCTTCGCAAGCTCTTCATTCAGCATGAAACCAGCTACTAGAAGTCAGAACACACAGACAAAGGCTTCCAAATATGCTGGGGGAACGATAACCGTCAGAGTTGTGAAATCAAACAAGAAGGCCATGAAAGAGAAGCAAAAATCTGCAGGTATAGAGGCTGCTTTTGAATATGACGATCACTCCTTTAGGACATTGCCAATTCGTAACGCAACAATTCGGGGAGGGTATTTTTCAAAGAAAGTAATTGCTGAACCTCCTAGACTGGAATCTGCTGTGCGGCTGAAGCCCAATCCAAAATATAAGCTCCAGCTGTTTCCTATTGACGATATAACATGCAAAGGCCTGCTGCAGGATGGACACAATCCACATCTTGAACTGACTGTAGGAGAACGGAAGAAGATGTCCTCAGTTGTAAAACATCTCGATGGAAAGTGGGGCAGATCTATAGTGGCAGTTGGGGAACTAAAGCTTTTTCCCTTTGATGTTAGATTAGAAAATGTAAATGATTGTGTGAGCTGGAGTTTGAAGGATGTTGGCACGAATGCAAATGATGTATATAGGTTGTTAGGAAATCCGACTGTGTTTCGCCTAAGGTATGGCTGGTTGCCTTACATTCAATCCCGTACTTGTGAAACACACTGCAACGAGAGCCAAGGGATTTTGTGTCCTGATTACACTGAGAATTTATGCCCAGAGAAAATATCAAATGGTATTTATCTGGGTCTTTTCTGTGATGGACATCCAGAGGTTGAAGGAACTAAGAAAGAAATGGAAATAGATGAAAACAAGAACAACACATTTCCGTGGGCTGATAGCTTGACCGATATAAGTTTTGAAGATTTGCTAGACGGAGTGGCAACATTAGATGACTACCAAACTGATCATCTACTACTGGAAAACAACCCTGCTGATGGGTTGACAAACATAAGCTTTTCAGATGTGCTAGATCAAGTGGGGACTTCGGATGACTACCAAGTGAATCAGTTACCTGAGGAAAGTGACCCATGTCTTCAATCAATACCTTACAGTGACTTGTTTGATGCTGCCACTGCCGCACACACAGCTCCTCAACAATCTCAGATACAACCCCCAGTTAGTCTTTCTTCCATACTGGATGCAGAAGAAGCGTGTCAGCACTTTCCATATTTGGATGCCGAGGTGCCAGTCCCATCTGGTGAGTATCTAGCTTCTAATAAGGATAACAAAGCACACGAATCTGCATTTGTCAGAGAGGGAGGGGAATCATTCCCAGGTACTGTTGATTCACCATTGAGTGATGATTATAACATGCAATTTAGTCCAGAAGATGATGCATTTGCAGAAATAGCTAATGATCACTCCTTGCAAGGACTCTTCCAAATTCTTGATGAGAACACCCTTAGCTTACCTGAAATAAATTGGGACTCCTTGGGACCTTTGGGCCTTAGCTTCCCTGCTGAACCATTCAGTGGCAGTGAGTGTGTTGATCTCAGCAATGTATTAGTCTATAGTTGAAATGGGTCCAGAACTATTCATCCTGCTGCACAGAGGAGTCATGTTCATAGAAATGGATGCTCCACTTATGGAAGAGAAAAGGTGATTCTGCATAGCGGACTGTGTTGGATTCAGAGTCTTGTAAATTTTTTTAGTTAGAAACTGAGATACTTATCTAATTTGCGGGCAAGCCTGGCATCGCTTACAGGGGTAGCTAGGAAGCTGTTTTTTCAGATTTGAAATAGTTTATCTGTGATGGAAACTGTTTTTTGTATGAATAAATCTTGTATCAAGATAGTGATCTGACCTCCATTGGGGTTGATATGCTAACCATTAATGATTTAATTCAATGTCCGGAAATACCATGTTAGTTACAGTTTTCCTAATAATAATGCAAAGTATGTGAATTACACTAGGTTTTTTTGCCGTTGTGCTACATATATCATACTTGATGTGTTGATACATAAGAAAGACTGTTTAGAGTGATTTTAAGCAATTACTGGATCTAATTTGAAAGACTCGACTAGGATTCTTTTGCTTATTAGTCACCTGTGCCAGTGTTGGATATTATAAATGTGTAACATTGTTGGTACATAAGAAAGACTGTTTAGAGTGATTTTAAGCAATCATTGGATCTAATTTTAAAGACATCGACTAGGATTCCTTTGTTTATTAGTCACGTGTGCCAGTGTTGGAAATTATAAATTTGTAACAGTCTTCTGAACATATCATGTGGTCATGAATGATATTCTTTTAACCTTGAGAAATAATTGATTTCCTTTCATCTATATTTCACTACATTTCATGATTAACCAACTCATTTTCATGCTACGATTCACTACAATTGTCTCTTCCATAATTTTGTAGGAGGCATATCCTCTCACTCCACCAAGCTACATGCCACATGATTTTGTTTGCATGCTCTCTTTTACCTTTTGTGTCATGATATATTGTCTTCATGACATCCAATCAGTTATGAGATGTGAGCTCATAGAAAGATCTCGGATCAAGCTATGTCAATTTAACGTTTCAAAGCAGCATGGCTTTGAATGCAAGTACATAACCACCTAGTGGTTGTTAACTTAAAATCTAGATGATTGCAACAAGTGCTTGATAGTTTAGGCAAAGTTTGATAAGTCAATCTAAACTATGACCTAGATAATAGATGTATTGTGAAGTGACTAATAAAGTCAAACACATTGGCGAATGCATCTACCTACTTGAAATTAACATATAACACCTTCATTAACTATATGATTTTGCCAAATGATAATGAAATTTATTAACCTCTTTGCCCTCCCAATCTCACTAATTGCTGAAGCAATAACTACCTTTCTTCCCTTAAACATTCAGAGAGGATATTTTCCAAAGAAAATAATTACCAAACCTCCTAAATTTGAATCCAAACAAATTAGTTGTTTCTATTGGTGAGCCTAATCAAAACATAGAAGTTATTTCTTGGTGATATAACATACAGAGCATGTTGTGGGATGGATACAATCCACATCGTGAAATGACTTTAGAAGAACTGAAGAATATACCTTTAGTTGTAAAAAATACTTGATGAAGTATGGGGACAAATTTAGAATGGAAATTGAAGAACCCAAGCTTTTTCCCCTTTGATACTAGAAAATGTAGATGATTGTTAATGATAAACTATTCAATTGAAAGGCTTTATCTAGATTCAGAATATTGCGACAATTAGATCTTTGCTCTGAGCGGCTAGGATTTCTACCACGTTGCCAATACTAGAGGAGAAGGATCATGCTTGTTGTCCAGTCCAATTGATTGAATGACCCAATCTGCCTTTTTATCCCTCTCGCCAGGAGTTGTCACCGCGTATGTGTGCCTCATGCTTCATGCATTCCTCTTACTAAAATAGAGTGTCGTCGTGCTAGGCATGGTTGACGAGCTCAAGCTCTGCGCTAAAGGTTCCCCAAAGGTGTGTTATTCATAAGGCTTCATGAAGTTGGGCAAAGCTTGACGGTTGACTCTTTAGGTTGTTTTATCCCACAGTTGTGGCCTTACATGTTTTGGGCACAAAGGTGGAATGGGGGTCAAATTGGGACTTCAAACTCTGTGCCTCTGCTTCATCCAACATCATCAATAGCTTGGGCTAATGCTACAAGCTTGGACTAGACATCATAATGTGGTGATTGAGCTCCAATGACCGCTTTTGAAACCCTCAATCATGACTGACCTAAGGGCATGTTTAGTTGAGCACAAAATCAACTTTCACTGGGAATTTCAAAATAAAAATTTAAGTTAAGCAATGAATCTACAATATGTATATTTGGTTTGGAGCATAATTGTTTGGGAAATTAGCCAATCCCTTCTTTCTAAGGGGCTAGGCAAGAACCTAGGTGTTGTTGTTAGTTTTATACATATATAGTAACAATTATATATAGCTATATTCAAATACATTACTATGCATTTTCAATTGCTATATCTAAGTTGTAACAATTACATTTGACCTAAATCACACCTAACATGACCTAAACTAGAGTTGATTAGACCTAAATTGACCTATCTTGATCTAAATTGGACCTAATTGAATAGAATTTTTTAGAGCATAAACTTCTTAGACCTTAACTTTCACTAATTTACCTTATATTTACCTACATGATACCTAATTTGTCCAAATCAGATCAAATTTCCTCAAAGCATATATGTTTCCCCTAAATCAAACAAGTTTTCCCCAAACTAGACCTAACATGCTCAAATTTGACCTAATTTGGCCTAGATGAGGCATACTTTTGCCTAACATGACTTAAATAGATCTTACTCATGGGTTTTCGAGAAAGGGGGCATAGTAGAAATATAATTCCCCCCCCAATAAAACTCTTAGCCAATGGATCTGTCGTAGCCATAAAATGTCAGCGTAATAAAGACATAGAAGGGATATCAAACATACCTTGACACACACTAGTTTCCCAACAATTGAACGTGTTTTATGTTAGTGTAGAACTAGCACTTTCAAATCCAGATCCAAAGTTGTTGTTGTCGTCGCAACAACACCTTATCTTCTCCTTGAAGAAGTTTCATGTCATCAAGCCTTCAGGCCAAGGGCCTCGGCCTCTACATTGTCCACACGGATGTGAGAACTCTTGGTGCACCAAATTGGTCTCCAAGAAGAAGGGAACTTGGATACATCAATTTTATAGCATCGTTCTCTCTCCTTCTCCTCCTATTATGTGTTTTTGCCCTTAGAGTGTGTTTTTCTCTCTCTAAGAGGAAGACCTCTTAGACAACTTGTCTCACAAAGTGGTTCTTAAGTGTATATCACCCTTGAACTTACACCCCTATACATAGGAGGTCACATTCTTGGATTTCCCAAAAATCCAATCCCATTTCCTATTGCAACTCAAAACACAACAAATTCAAAATGCTATCAAAAGGTTCCAATCGCTTGATTTGTTAAACGAACAACTAGTTGGGACTAGTTTGTTCACCTACTTGGTCGGTTGGCTTTCCCATTTGTCCAGTCTTCCTATCCTGGTCTAATTTTGATGGACCGATTTTTTCTAATAGAATATGCAACATATTCTTTTTTGTTTCCTAACTTTAAGTCAATTGATCGACTGGGTTACCCAGCTAACTGACTAGCCAATTTTCTAAATTGGTGATAAGTTGATTGATTAACAATCAATCGACCAATTGACTCAAACCATCACATAAAATGACTAGCTTTCCTAGTCAATTGATTGGATAGGAGTTTAGACTATACGTTATCTAGATCCATTTTAGTCATTGCAATTACAAACTTCGATTTTCATATGCATCCTTATACATATGACCTTGTGTATTCCACATTTTGTTGGTAGTGGTGTTCCTAACTTTATAGGAAAAGATTAGTGTCTAGAAATACATCTAAATAATTGGAATAAGTTGAGAACAACTTTAACCTATAACGTGACTAATGTTACCAGGACTGTATAATTACTTTGTCATAGACATCTAGATTGATATTGAGGCATGGAGTTGTCATAATCTTAACATTCAGCTATGTTTCTTGAACTAGAATAGACCATGGAAATTGTGTGACCTCAATATCATATGTATATACTCACATGAGCACGACCATGCATTATGTTAGTGTAAGGAGTTTATTTTTTATTTCTTATTAATTGGGATTAGGCCCACCGTATACATAATGTTTATAGTTATGTAAGAACACATAAGTGAGGACCCATCTACCCACTTAAGTATAACCATATATCACCAAAATCTTATGTGTAGGAAACCCAAAGTATCTTTACAAGCTATTCAATATGTGGTTATTACTTTCTACATGCATTCATAGTTGGTTCATAACATTAACCCTTCCATCCTTTCCTCTTCTCTTTTTATCTCCCTGATGGCTATCAAGCTCAGAGGACAACAACACCCTACCACCGAATCTCCACCCCACCTGTCAAAACCCAAAGGCCACTGCCCTCCACCCACAGTAGTTGTGCCATACGGCTTGCACCAGCGACAGTCCCCTAGGCGTGTGCCATGGAAGCTAGACACCGGTGGGCTGCTGCTTAAAATCAACATTAGCCTAAGGCCCTTATCATCTTTGTGCCTCGTCAGACGTGTCCATGTGATTGCACCCATGTCTTATCTCTCTTGTCTCTCCATTTTTGATTCCTTTCGCATATCGATTTGAAAAAAACTACACAAAAGAAAACCTAAAGATCATGTGCTAATTTATAAAGCACAAAAAAAAAGTAAAAGGGACAACTTTTTATTTGTTCTTTCCAATCAAAATGGTTTTCCTATCCCACGTGATTGAGTGCCTTTTATTGAATAAGGAATCTTGTCTTATGCACATCACAATGCCTTTATTCATGTGATTTGATTTTTCCCTACCACACATATTCTAGTAGTTCTATCTTTGTTTCTTTCTATTGTGCTTATTCTTGTAATGATTTTCCTACCATGCTTATTCCGATAGCTCCTT
Organism: Alisma plantago-aquatica; assembly: GCA_963693085.1. NCBI lineage: Eukaryota > Viridiplantae > Streptophyta > Magnoliopsida > Alismatales > Alismataceae > Alisma > Alisma plantago-aquatica. Next base: position 939,571,501 of record OY856412.1, on the reverse strand, counting down.
TCCTACATGCTTATTCTGGTAGCACTTTATTCTTATATCGTGCCTTCAATTAGGTACTTCTTTTCCAATGACTGAAAATAAAATTATCATCTATAGTGATATGACACACGCCAAATCTATTAAACTCAATGGTGACTATTAGTATGGATGAATGTCATTTCCACCTATATGAAATCATGTGGCAAACTAAAATTTATCAAAGAAGATGCACATGTAACACCTAATGAGGCATGAATCATGGGAAATAGCTAGGTACACTTGTGGATCTGTGGATGTATAGATCCTAATGTGGTTGTTTAATACATGTGACATAAAAATGCCAAGCTCATGTGGGAAGAGTGAAGCAGTACTCAAGAGGACAATGGCCTATGCTTATACAATCTAATGGACACGATCTTTTCTATACACCAAGGTGATCATCCCTTATCTAAGTACTATGATTCCATGAAGGCTATCATGAATCAACTACACTTCTTCTCACCCACCACCTATGCATATGTAACCAAATAACATGATACTATTATCCTCGAGAGATTTCTCAATTGTATTCATCCCTAATACTCTACTATATGCCAACTTCTTCTTATCGGGACCATGATTCTATCCATGGATCAGGATTTTGTCTGCCTATCCCAGACTGAGATGTCTTATGCTCCAACTCCTCTGTATGAAATGTTTGAGGCCCAAACTACAATGGCAGCTACTTCCAGGGGTCGTGAACGGGCATTGACACTCATGTTGGGTTTTATGGAGAAAACATCCGCGGTGAAAGTAACAAAAATTCCACACAACCCAAAATAGGATCTCATCAACAACATCATATTCAGAAGGAGTGTTTGCGGGATATATCTTATCGCGGAGCAAGTCCGGTGATGTCCCGCTGCACGACGGTGTGCAATGTTGCTGGCCTACACAGACAAAACTTCTCTCCTATTTGTTAAGTGCATCGTAGGAAGATCCGATGATATTTCTTTGTGCGGTAATGTATGCCGCTCGTGGCACATACAGATGGTCATAGACGTCCTCCGAACGTAGGCATCTCAGCGTCTGCATCTCTACTTCGTCCACGCGGATGGACTGGAACTCCACGTCACACTTCCTAAGCCAGTGGGAAGGAGTTGTCTCTATGTGGTGGCGTGCTAGCGTCGTGATGCTCTCCTTTCTCTCCTAAGGATGGTGACAGATAGGGTTTACGTACGTGAGCGTAAACTAAAAATCCTCTCTCAATATCTTATATAGATATCGGCCGTCAAGCTCCTTTAAATAGGAAATGAAGGAAGTAGGGTTTCCTAAACCCATCGGTAAATAGAAACACTGGGTTAATTAAAACGCTCGTGGATTAATTAGAATATATCTAGGAATTCATTAATTAACCAAATAATCGTATTAATTGATTAATTAATATTCGACTCTATGCAATCACTTGGGATGGCTCTATGGCATATATACCAACAGACTCCTACTTGCACTTAGATCCAGTCACTCTAATATTATTCTAATTGATTACATAAACATTTTAGTAATCAATGTGATTCAGAGCAATTCTAATAAAATCCACAATTATACTCCTATTCCAACACATCCTATGCATGTGACATGGTAGGCTCCAAATTACGTTGGCAGTGATATCTATAATCATATTATGATTTCACAAGCAATGATTGGTATCTAGCAAGACTTCATTGCCACCCAAGTAATTGGAGAAGTTGGAGAACAACTTAACCTATCATTCATGACTGGTGTTACAGTGATTGTACAGTTCCTTTGCCACTGATATCCGGATTGAACTCGAGTCATGGAATTGTTATCCTTTTCAACGTTCAATCCATGTTCCTTGAACTAGAGCAGACTGTCTGATATATATGTAAGCTCAATATCAAATATTGACTCACATCAACATGGACATGCATTTCTCGGTCTCGCTTATCAAGTGACCGGAATAGCAAACTCCCATAGGAAGGACAAATTCCATCTACATCACTCATAGTCATCCCCATGTGTCACAGTGCACCCAAGCACCATCTTTATGGAAATCCTTATTCAGGACCACGGTAGATGATGTCAAAGTACACCGAATGACATGTGATAAGTGTAGTGACTTCAGGTCTAAGAACCACAATCACCACCATCATTATGAGATGTGACTCTAACTACTAATCATGGTATCCATGTGTCACTCTCAAGGTGGGTCTATCCAATACACTGTTCTCTAACAAGTGTCTATGTATTTGGTTTGATATCTCCATATCATGGATAATGAGATTCTTCCATCAACCAACATACATTCTAATCTTATGTGTTATTTATGTCTATGGATATTTCCACAATAACAACCGATTAGGGACAAAACAAGAATACATACTCTTAGCATACATATCATCTCACTGTTCAGGTCATCAACCCGAAGACATATGTCATTGAGTATATTATTCTATAGACATCTATAAGTTTTATGGTCATCTCACAATATAAAACACAAACATATAGATTGGAAACTTGCCTTTATTGATATGATCAATGTAGTATTACAAATCATTAACATAGTATCCCATTACAATCATCAAATGATAGTCTCTATAGGCATACATACCAACAAATTCCCACTTGCACTTATACCCAATCACTCATGAATCTCAATCCAAGTGATCGAACATGTCTGTCATGTTTTTATTGTGAAAGTGCTTTTGTGAGTGGGTCAGCCACATTGCTTTCTGTAGGTACTCTGCAAATCTTCACATCTCCTCATTGTACGATCTCTCGTATGAGATGGAACCACCTTAGAATATGTTTGGAACGTTGGTGCAATCTTGGTTCTTTAGCCTATGCAATTGCTTTGTTGTTGTCACAAAACAACTCAATTGCATCACTAGCGCTGGGAACCAATCCAAGTTTAGAAATGAACTTCTTGATCCACACAACTTCCTTTGCAGCATTAGATGTGGCAATATATTCAACATCTGTTGTAGAATCTGCAACCGTCTCTTGCTTGGAACTCTTCCATCTCACAACTCTGTTGTTTAGGAAAAACATAAATCCAGATTGCGATCTGTAGTCATCTTTGGCAGTTTGGAAGCTAGCATCAGTGTAACCCTTTACCACGAGCTCTTCCTCACCACCGTATACCAAGAATTGATCCTTAGTCCTCAAGTACTTTAGGATGTTCTTTACAGGTATCCAGTGACATTCACCCGGATCTGACTGGTACCGTCTCATCATTCTCAAATCATACGACACATCAAGACGAGTACATAACATCACGTACATGATAGATCCAATTGCCAATGCATATGGAATCTTACTCATGTGTGCCCATTCATCACATGAACTAGGACATTGGGCTTTAGAGATCGTAACCCCATGGGACATGGGCAAGTTACCTCTCTTAGAACCCTCCATGCTAAACCTCTTTAGCACCTTATCAATGTATCTACTCTGGCTTAGGCCTAGAAGCCTTCTAGATCTATCTCTATAGATCTTGATCCCTAGTATATAGGATGCTTCGCCCAAATCCTTCGTTGAGAAGGTCTTCCCTGGCCAACCTTTTACTGTTTGAAGAGTAGGGATGCCATTTCCCATCAATAGTATGTCATCCACATACAATATGAGAAATACAATTGTGCTCCCACTAACCCTTTTATAAACACAAGGTTCATCTTCATTTTGACTAAAGCCAAACTTTTTGACTACTTCATCAAAACATAGATTCCAGTTCCGAGATGCTTGCTTCAATCCATAGATTGACCTTTATAGCTTACATACTTTATTGGCTTCCTTTGGATTGATAAAACCCTTAGGTTGTGTCATGTACACATCCTCAAGTAAATTCCCATTAAGGAATGCTATTTTAACATCCATCTGCCAAATCTCATAGTCATGATAAGATGCAATGGCAAGCATGATCCTGATGAATTTAACCATGGCAACTGGTGAGAAGGTCTCGTCATAATCAACACCTTGAATTTGACGAAATCCTTTCACAACCAATCTACCTTTATAGGTTTGAACATTTCCATCCATGTCAGTCTTCTTCTTGAAGACCCACTTGCACCCTATGGGTTTTACCCCTTCGGGTGGATCCACCAAGGTCCATACCTTGTTGGTGTACATGGATTCCATCTCAGATCTCATGTCTTCGAGCAATTTCTTAGATTCTGGTCCCTTAGTAGCTTCTAGATAGGAAGTTAACTCATCTGCTATGCCCAATTCATCACTGTCTTGAGTTACGAGAAATCCAAATCTCTCAGGCTCAAGTCGTGTCCTACTAGACCTACGAGGTTCCTGTATTACATTTGGAACTTAAAATTCCACAACAATTTGTGAGTCTTCATGTTCCTTATGGACCTCCTCAAGGTTCTCTGCTTTCTTGTTGGTCTCGAACTTCTTTGAGCTCTACATTCCTCCCACTAATTCCTTTGGAAATAAATTCTTTTTCAAGAAATACAGTATTCCTAGCAACAAACACTTTGTTGTCAATTGGTGTGTAGAAGTAGTATCCCTGAGTTTCCTTAGGGTATCTAACAAAATAGCAATTTTCCGATTTGGGTCCAAGATTTTTAGGAAATTGTTTCCTAACATAAGCTTCACATCCCCAAATCTTTAACATAGAAAAATTGGGATGATTCCCATTCCATATCTCATATGGTGTCTTTTGAACTGATTTGGAAGGTACACGGTTAAGTGTAAACGCTGCAGTTTCAAGAGCATATCCCCAGAATGATATTGGAAGTTTGGCTGAAGTCATCATTGATCGTATCATGTCTAATAATGTCGATTCCTTCTTTCTGACACACCATTATGTTGTGGTGTACCAAGTGGAGTCCATTATGATACAATACCACAGTCTCTCAGAAGGTCCTCAAACTCTTGGGTTAAGTATTCGCCACCTCAATCTGAACGAAAAGCTTGAATACTATTACCAAGTTGCGTCTCTACTTCATTCATGAAAGTCTTGAACATTTCAAGAGTTTCTGACTTGTGTTTCATAAGATATACATAACCATACCTACTGAGGTCATCAGTGAAGGTAATGAAGTATTGATAGCCTCCTCTAGCATTTGATCTAAAAGGTCCACATACATCAATATGTATGAGCCCTAGCAGATCACTGGCTCTCTCACTGTGTCATGTGAAAGGAGTCTTCGTCATCTTCCCTAATAAACATGCCTCACATGTCTCCAATGATTCAAAATCAAAAGAGTCTAGATAGCCATCCTTATGGAGTCTAGATATGCGCGTTTTGTTTATGTGCCCAAGACGACAATGCCATAAGAATGTTTTGTTTGAGTTGTCAAGTTTTAACCTTTTAGTAATTACGTTGTATATGCTAGTCTCAAGTTCTAACAAGTAGATACCATAAGACAGGGGAATTTCCATAAAAGATCTCATCTTTAGAAATAGAAATAATTCCATTCTTAATGTGAAATTCAAATCCACTCTTGTCCATACAAGATACAGAAATAATATTTCTATTAATGGAAGGTACATAATAACAATTCTTTAATTCTAGTACAAGGCCCGTAGGCAAAGATAAACTAATAACTCCAACTGTGGTGGTAGCAACTCTTGCTCCATTAGCGACCCACAACTCGACTTGGCCCTTTTGTAAAGGCTTACTTCTTATCAGATCATGCATATTAGAACATATGTGAGATCCACATCTGGTATCCAGTACCCATGATGAAGAAGTATTTAAGTTTATATCAATAACGTATATACCTGAAGTGGATATCTCTATCCCCTACTTCTTCTTCCTCAGTTCCTCCAAGTAGAGAGGACAATTTCTTTTCCAATGTCCAGCTTGGTGACAATGGTGACAACTGCCTTCTTTGGAGATCCCACCTTTAGCTTTGAATGCGGATGACTTTGGCTTCTGCCCGGGTTTACAACCTTTCTTAGCCTTGCCTTTGCCTTTTGACTTTCCCTTTGTCTTGCTGATCATCATCACAGACTTGGGCTTGTCTTTCTTCATCTGTGCTTCAGCTGTCCTCAACATGCCCAACAATATCGTTCTCACTCTAGTCTATGTTATCATTGACTAACATACAATAGAAAATAACAATTAATTGGGATCTTTGCTCTTTATATATTACTGTATATAGTCATATGTAGATTATTATGATTTATATGTACAAGATCATCACATACATACATACCTATAGTTTCAAGCATTATAGTATGGACAAAATAATTTTTATTGATATACTCCATTAGGATATACTAGAATTACCTAATTTCCTATTCATTTATTAGTTATATTTTATGAGTAGTGACATAAGGATTACTAATCATATACATATGTTATAGTCACTATGTAACACGTCTTGGGTACCCTATACCATCAATTCAACTAAATATACTCCATATTATGTTATCATAATCTATTTAATAGAATCTGGAAAAGGAGGGAGGAGAGGACTACCTACCAGAGCATATGTTATGAATGATCTGCAGGTTCATATCAGATATGTCTTTTTCATATTCAATTTTTGTTTGACTTGCTCTTGATCTTCTTGGTGCAGACCTAAAGCTCTTCCACATATATTTCTTTGTGGAGGATGCAACAGTAGATCTGAACCATGCCCAGAATCAACGGTTAGCAGCTTGGATGCTGAAGAAGAATACATGGGCTTAATTCACAATTCTGATTCAACCATTGATTTAGGGTCGTTCTCCCTATCTCCATTAAAATTGGTATCAACTTCAACGGGCTCATTCAACCAGAAGGACATCACCTGTTGATCTTGGGCATTTCTCTTAAACTAATAACACCTCCTTTAAACTCAGAGCTAATGGTAGTAATAGTTTAACCAAATATGGGATATATTAAAATATGAAACAACACTGATTGCACATCACCTTAACAGATCCAATTCATGTATATATAAAATTAATCTAGCTTCACACCATTGTAGTAAAAATGGTGACATCAATCGTATTTGGATGCTAGAGCATCATACATTGAGTAGACCTGTGGTCCATAAAAGGTACAAGAAGATTTTAGCTTACTGCAAATATCAAATTGTTTGATGGTTTACAACCATATTATATTAAATAAAAAGTAACAAAAATCCTTTCCGCAATATCTCAAACTATCATGGTGAATCCTTATGTTAAGTCTTCCAGTTTAATCTTCAAATGTTCTTGCACATGCTGCAACCAAATCATATCTAGACAGTTCATGGATCTCCTCCTGAAACAATACAATAACTTCAATTATTATAGCTACCAACCACTCATGAAGAAATATAAATAAGACTTAAAAATAGAAAGCATTTGATGGTTGCACGGTTGGTTGGATTCATAATATAAAATCAGTTCATGTCTACTTAATCGTGTCACCTTTCCACCTATATTGAGTGGATAAGTGATCAATATTTTGCCTCATTCATATAAAATGCATTATTTGCCTAAAGGAATAAAACACCAATTAGCACATTCCTTATACGTTAGGTAAGGACTAACGGGTAGTATTCAATATATAATAATGTTGTATATATTATACTATCTAGTATAACACTGATCCATTGCATTCAAATCAATTAAAAGATTCCACAACTCAATGGTTCAGAATTACTAGCAATCATTCTAAACACATGAATTTTTAGAGAGAGTATTCTACAATCAGATTGAAGTTTTGGTCAAACTAAAGTCATCTGAAATAGTTATGAAAGCACCTGCATTACCAAAGATGAAATCTACCAATATAAAATGTCCAAGACATTCAATAGTCACTGCTAAGAACATAGAACGTTCTGATTTGGTAACGAAAATCTAGTACGATTTTCATGTTGTAGTTCATGACAAAATGACTATATGATTCTGGCAACAATTGTAGAATCACATCAGTGGCCAACTCTTGACCTAGGGGAAATCCCAGCTTGGATAGGCTTTCCACATACCCAATCAAAGTGAGTATATGGGTGCCAACTTAGTCTCCCTCTTTCATCTTGCTCCTGAACAAAGCCTTGGAGACATCATATCTCTCCTGTCTTTCTTGATGTTGATACATGTTCTTGAGATGTGTTACCATCTCCATGACATTCATGTTCTCATGCTACTCTTACAACTCATAGTTCATTGAGCACAACATTAGACACTTGACATCCACAGCATCATCAAGGTGCTTCTTGTAAGCATCCTTTTCAGCCTGGTGGGTTCCGCTGGCTCTGGTGTTTCAAGGACATAGAGCTTACACTCATGTGTGAGAACAATTCTCAGCGTCCTAAACCAGTTTTGAAAGTTGGTTCCGGTAAGTTTGTCCTTCTCAAGGACCGATCGCAATGAGAAAGTGTGAGTGTTGTTTTCCATTTGATTGCTACAAAAGAAAAATTTGCATTTAGTCCAAAACATTTTGACTTGTAAAGATTTGATAGAGATTAATTAGGCCTTTAATTAATTACACTCCCACTATTTTATTCAAATTGATATCCCTCACTATCAACTCGAAAGATTGCAACGTACAACCTTCTAGTGAGCCAAGATCCAAAATAATTGGATCAATGCCCAGCTAACGCCGGCGTCAAAGACCAAAGGTAGGCAACTTTTTCCAATTGCATCATATGCAACTCTTGGATAGATAATCATCCCAACTCCTTGCCATGATGCAACTGTGTGCCTCTAGGTACTTTGATCCTATCAAGGTTCCCTAGTTAAGTCCAACCTATAAGACAACATGATGAGTGTGCACCCTGTGAAGGCAGACCCACACACCCACCATCACACTTCCAAGAGATAGACAGTGTACCACGCAGAGGCGTGCCCACACATAGTCGATCAAGCTTTTCATGTGTGTTGCTTTATGGAAGGCAACTAAAACTTAATATTATTAATTGAGGGGTTTTATAAATACATATACAGAGAACAGTCGGACCTGCTCCTCTCTATCTCTCTAGTTACCTGCTCCCCCTTCTCTCTAGGGTTCCCGGTGGCCGCCGCTGGGGGGGGAGGGAATGCCCTAGGCATTTCTCCTCCCCCTGGCTCTCAAGATCCACGGTAGCGTCTCTAGTGAAGGGTGGAGTGGTTCCAGGGGGAAGCGAAGCAGGTCGGCTGGGTTGTCGGGGCTTCTCCTCAGTAGATCTGGTTGGGACTCATAGAGCTTTGTGAGGAGCGAGGTCAGGGTTTGAGGATGCGGCATTGACCTGGTCAACTTCCATCTAGTCTAGGAGAGGCAGATGGAAAGAGCTTTCCCACCTGGTCTCATTTCTTACTGGCTGATCTGCATTGTTGTCAGAGAAAGTGGCCTACCCTTTCTCTCGCATTTCCTCCTCATCTATAGAGTAAGACCTGGTCTGACCAGGTAGATGAAGACCCCTTGACTTTGCCTTTGGTCTCCTCGGCGGCTTCGAGGGATGGTGGCAGATGGAGGCACTCTTTCCTCTCATGTTGGGGTACTGCTTCGACCGGCACTGCTTCACCAGGTCCGATGGTGGTACTTCATCTGTGGCGGTGCCTCCAGATGCTGGTTGGTGGCTATGCTCCAGTGGTAATACTCATCTCTGGGTATCTCGACTGCGGATCTATTGCTGTGGAAGATGTTTCCTCGCAGGGTAGATAGTTCCTACCCTACCGGCGATGCTCCCCTATTGATCAGTGGTGTCGGGTCAATCCACAGGGGGACCCTATTTCATGGGTTCCCAATGACCTCAAAGTGTTCGACGAGGAGTCTATGAGAAGGTTGTTGTCCACCTTGTGTGGAGTTGGGCCTAAGGGGGGTGGATTGCATCCTTTTCTCTCCTTGGTCCCTCCTACTGAACATCTTCAAGGTGTTTGTAGATTTGCTATCAGTTGTTCCAAGCCTCTATTTGAACATCTGAATCTTTCTTGTGGTGGTGCTGTTGTGCAAACAGCAACATTCACTGCTTGGTCTCTGGTTCTTGCATAAAGAAATAACCAGGTGAACCTTGGATATTGGCTTCAGTGGTTCAGGCTGTCTTACTTGGCAGATTAGTCCATACAACTTCAGGGAATGAGGATAATGGCCAGTGTGAGATTGATCAACTAGCTGAGTCATTTGGTTATAAAGGATCCAATGTTGTGTAGGTCCTCTTGGCAGTTTCCTTTGCTTGCCAGAAACTCGAAGACCTGAGATTCCCAGGCTGTTGAAGTGATGTTTCGGCTACCCATGTTGCCACAATTTTAGAGGATGAGTCTATTGCCAGTGTTGGCATGTGTAGTTAGGATAGTCTTTTCAGTTTCTCTTTTATCTCTTGAGTTATTATTATGGGTTTGTTTTTCTTCTTTTATCTAGGTAGATGGCTATTGTGTAGCTTGTGTTTAGATTGTTTTCTCTGGTTATTTGAATGTCTTCATTCAGGGCTGTAATGGGGGCGCAAACTCTTTTGTACCCAAAGTTTTGGGCACCAAATTTTTCAGTAACAAGATTTTTTACCGACCAATTTTTTTTAATACATATACGTATTCAAACACCACATACTTATAGTACGTATCATATACTACTATATTCACAACCACAAATGATAGATATGCAATCACAAACACAAATACATCGATTATGTCCATACTATTATAATCCTTTGAAGCAACAAAGGATTACAGTCCACCTATGGTCTTATGCATCTCATGCAACACCTGTGAATCAACCTATAAGCCTGTAAGGATCAACATTACAATGAACAACTTCATGGATGCTTCGTGAGGTAGGAACTTCAAGTTGCTTCTTGGAATTGGATCTTCTTGTTGCTTCTCCATGGACGCTCCTTGGAGTTGGATCTTCAGTTTGCTTCTTAGAATTAGATCTTCATGGTGCTTCTCCATGGACACTCCTTGGAGGATGATCTTCAAGTGGCCTCCTTACATCAAGTTTACAAAGACTAAAACTAATCCTATCTCTATTACATCATATGAGTACAAATATAAAGGTAAAAAATTAATTACACTTTAAAATAAGAGATGAGGCTCGACATGCAAGTCGAATACTTTATACAAAGGATTCATATGCAACCATTATACATCCATAGCATTCACAAAAGGGGATACTAGGCCATAACCGTGCATGAATTCACCACATAAAACAAAATTTTAATGGCGACGTGTATGTTATCATAGGTGTATCTACATATACATATATACATATTAAAATTGCAGTACTTTTAATGCGGGACATTCCCCATTAAATAAATTTTTTGACTCCCACATAGACTATGAGGGGTACACAGGGGCAGCGCCCCTGTACGGGGATCCCACCCCTCATGGGGTACATAGCGAGCGGGGGTCGAGGGGAGGCTTCCCCTCACGGGGTCTCAAGGGCAGAGTCCCTAAAAGATCTACAGAATTTTACTTTCGCACTTAGAAAAATTAGTATTTTCCATAGTCGACCCCATCTGAAATGTTAAAAATAGAATCATGTGGCGTATGTGAAATTTGATTTAGATTTGCACATTAGCAGTTTTAATTCGCATCGTATGCAACATTGAAAACAATATACAACAATTTGATCATATCGAAACGAATCCAAATACGTCGTAGATCAATGTTGCTCTGATACTACTGTTGGGTTTTATAGAAAAAACATGCACGATGGAAGCAACAAAAATTCCACGCAACCCAAAATAGGATCTCGTCGAAAATAACGTATTCGGAAGGAGTGTTTGTGGGATATACCTTATCACAGAGCGATGTCCCACTGCACGACAGTGTGCAACGATGTTGGCCTACACGGACATAACTTCTCTCCCATTCGTTAAGTGTGTCGTAGGAAGATCTAGCAGTGTTTCTTTGTGCGGTTATGCACACCATTCGTGGCGCATACGGATGGTCATATACGTCCTTCGAACGCAGGCGTCTCAACATCTGCCTCTCTACTTCATCCACACGGATGGATTGGAACTCCATGTCGTGCTTCCTAAGTCGGCAGGAAGGAGTTGTCTCTGTATGGCGGCATGTTAGCGTCGCGATGCTCTCCTTTCTATCCTGAGGACGGTGACGGCTAGGGTTTACGTACGTGAGCATAAACTAAAAAGCCTCTCTCAATATCTTATATAGATATCAGCCGTCAAGCTCCTTTAAATAAGAGATGAAGGCAAGTAGGGTTTTCTAAACCCATCGGTAAACAGAAATACTACATTAATTAAAACACTCATAGATTAATTAGAATATTATAGAATTCATTAATTAACCAAATAATTGTATTAATTGATTATTAATATCCGACTCCATGCAATCGCTTGGGATGGATCTATGGGCATATATACCAACAATTCATAATAGGGTGAGACCAAAATGTCCTTATTATAGAAAATTAGGTCATGTTGATGATGTTTGTCATTCCAAACATGGGTATCCTACTCATATTGGACAAGGATATGGATGGGTTTTTGTGCATGTTTCTCATACCTCCATGGCCCTCATTGGCCAAGGACCACTGACAACTATTGTGACTCCTACGCTGACTGGACAACCAACACATGTTTTCTCCAAAATAGGTGCATTAATGGCTCCACAAAACTGTACACCAGTATGGCGACTCACCTCTTCACATTAGCATGACAACATCATACCCTAAATGGAACAGTGATGAATACTATACTATGAGACCATTTGCCCATCTCACTGCTCACCAAGGTAACATTGGGACCATTATGTTTGCACTCACTCTATCTAGATATGGATTTTAGTGCTACTCCGCATATGACTAATATGCCACTTCTTCCTACATCCTATGATTCTTTTATGCCATATGCCACTGTCACATTGGTAAATGGCTCAATCATACAAGTCACACTATGTGTCATTGTTCCCCTCTCCTCTGATCTACATATTTTCCCAACTTTCCATATAATCTGATATATGTAGCTAAACTTTTTAGTTCCCTTTCTTCTTTTGTAAAATATGGATTGGTTGGTTTTGTTCTATAGGAATGGATGAACTTGGTGACGATTGACATGGGAGTGCATTAAGGTGACCTTTACTACTTTTCCCCTCCTCTAACTCACACGAGTGCTCTTGTTGCAGCCTCAGCTCTCTAGATATATCTTTTCTTTGGCCACCCTTTCATGGACAAGTTGAAGATCTTGGACAAATCTCTTTCTATTTGTTGGTCCATTTTATGTGATTCCTGTGAACTGGGAAAACACCATCATGTATTCTTTGAAATCTTTGAATTGATACATAGTGATGTTTGTGGTCCCTTTCAAACACTAGTTATAATGGATTTAAATATTTTCTCACGTGTGTGGATGATTTCCAGAATGACGACTTTATCTTGTTCAAACACAACATGAGGTTTCCCCCTTATCCTTACCTTTTGTAAAAGATAAATGTTCAATTTTATACATATATTTAAAATCATGCACAAAGATAACACACTTGTGTACACTCAACATGCAGTTTCTTCTTTTTGTCCAGATATGTGTATCATCCACCATAATTCTTATGTCTATTCTCCACAACAAAATGGTACTCTAGAGTGAAAAAATCTTCATATTCTCAATATTACAAACTTGCTTACCATTCATGCAAATCTACCTAAAAACATATGGACTAATGTTATTCTCACAACCTATTTTTTGAACAATCACCAACCATCATCGTTTTTTCTCGTTCTCCATTTTGTTTCGTAATAAAAATCCCAATTTCTTTACCACCACAGGTGTTTGGATGAATCACCTTTGTTCACAACTTTGATCCTAAGGCTCATAATCTATCTCTGCGCCATTCAAATGGTTTTTCTAGGATCTCCCTTCTCTTAAAAAGGTTACAAATGCCTTGAAACCAAATAGGGTGTATCAATGTATCAGGTGATGTTATTTTACATGAGGAAAATTATTTTTCTCCTCCATTCCTTCTCCCTCTTCACACACACACAAGATTTGGTCTCTCTCGCATAACCCATTCATATAGTTCCAGTCACCTTACCTCAAGAAAATAGTCAACACATGAAAGATGTTTGATCCACCAGAAGCTCCACAATTGTCATCTCTTCCATATCAATCTAATTTATAAGTTATGTTCCATAAAGGAAGACACTCATGCATCATTAAGCATTCAATTTCTAACACATGTTGCTTATCTCTAATTTCCCCCAACGACTTTTACTTTACCTCCCTTTTGTACACTGTTCCAAAACATCCCACATATGACCAGAAAACTACCTGAGTGGAAATCTAACATGCTTGAAGAGTATGGGCTCTTCATGATAATCATACATGGGATCCGTTGATCTACCACTACAAAGAATATTATTGGTTGCCGTTGGTTTTTCTCCATCAAACATCATTTTGATGGGTCCATTGAGAGACAAAAGGCTCACCTTATTACAAAAGAGTTCACTCAAACCTTTGGAGTATATTACTTCGAGACATTCTTTCCTATTGTGAGAATTGCTTCAGTCTGCAATCTTATCTCTCTAGAAGCACATTTTGGCTCGACACTATTTTAGTTAGATATCAAGAATGCCTTCATATATAGAGATCTTCTAGAAGAAGTCAATATTAAACAACCCCTCGATCTTATTGTTGAGGGGGAGTCTTCTCATAGAGTATGTCTCCTAAAAAGATCATTTTATTGTCTCAAGAAATATACCAAAGTCTAGTTCGACAAACTTAGCACCGTACTTGAAAAGTTGGTTTTCATTGATCAACCACAAATGATTTTCTATTCTCACTGAAATCCCCACACTGGTATACTCCTCTTGTTGTTTATGTTGATGACATTGTAATCAGTGTCACTGACAACACTATAGGCATAAAAAACTAAAGTAGACTCTACAAGCCCATTTTATAAAGGATTTGGGAAATTTGTGATATTTTCTTAGGATAGAAGTCCTTCACCATATGCAGGCATCAATTTATGTTAAAGTGGCTATGTTTTGTATGTACTCCAAGAAATAAGGGTGACATATGCTAAGCTAGTTTCCACCCCTATGGAGTACCTTACCAAAGCTCCTCTTTAGAGGAAGAAATTTCTTGATCCTGAAATCTGTTGTCGAGTAGTTGGAAAATTGATCTACATAACAGTTACTCAAATTGACATAATTTATTTTGTAGGAGTTGTTAGTCACATGAGTGAACCCCTTCAACAACATCAATGCAGTCTTTAATTTATCCTTCACTATCTCAAGAGTGTCCCAAGAAGAGTATTATTCTACATAACGCCTCAAGAGAAAACTTTCACCTTTTGTAGATATGTTGATGCAGATTGGGTAAGAGATACTAAAGATTGTAGGTCCACCTCTTGTTTTTCTGTCATTATTAGGGTTCATCTAGTGGCTTGGAGGAGCAAAAAATAATTAGTAGTTACTCGCTCCAACACTGAAGCTAAATATCACGAAATGGCCTATTCCTGCTATGAGCTTCAGTGGGTTCACTCAATTTTGACTAAATTTGAGATTCCTTGTCAAATCGATTCACCTTTATTGTGACAATCATGCTGCTATTCATAGTTCCAATAATCCATTTTCCACAAATTTAAAAATATATGAAATTTGATTGTTAGTTTGTACATGATCTAGTTAAAGCCAAGTAGATTGTGACTCCACACGTACGAACCGACAAGAAAATTGTTGATATCTTGACTAAAACCACTTCCTTTATCACTTTAGCAGTGTAGGGGTACCAAGGTTGGATTACTCAATATATACTCTTAGCTTGAGGGAAGTGTTAGTATCAGTGGTTTATTTCTTGATTATTGGGATTAGGCCCATTATATTTGCGATGCTTATTATTACGTAAGTACAATTGAGTGACGATATAACTACCTGCTTAAGTATACCCATGTATTCCTGGACTCCTATATATAGAAGACCCAAAACATCTTTATAACTGAATATGTATTTATTACTTTCTACACATTTCATAGTCTCACTTATAAAGTGGTTAGGATATCATTTCAATGAAGGGACAAATTCCATCTACGTCACTCAGAAGGATGACAAGCGTCACAGTGCGCCCACCAATGTATGACAACCTTTATTCAAAGTCACATTAAGTAGTGTTAAAGTGCACAGAACAACATGTGACCATTTTAATGACTTCAGGTCTAAGGATCATAGTTGCCTATCAGAAGATATGACTTTAATGCCATGACATGGATTCCATGTGTCATTATCAAAGTGGGTTTTTCTAGTATGACTTGTTCTCTAACAAGTACCCATGCATCTGAATTGGTATCTAATATCATGACTAAAGAGGCATAGTCATCATTCAGCATGCACATCAGTCTTATGTATTGTTGTTGTTTGATAATATCCACATTAATAACTGACTAAGGACAAAATAAGAATGAATACTATTGATTATGCATATGATCTTATGAACATGTCCTCAACCAAAATCGTATGTTATTGAGTCAAAACATTCCTAGAACATTGTTACATTTGTTCATTATCTTAACATTAAAATAAACATAAGAAGTGTAATTGTGTCTACCAATAATCAAATCATATACATTGCATCCCTATTACATTCATCACATGACAACAATGACTAGATCCAATCACCTCAAGAATAAAGTTCTAAGTGATCTAACATGACCATCATGCTTTTTTGTGAAAGTGCTTTTATAAAGAGATCAAAAACATTTCTTCTATTTGGAACTATAAAAATCTTTACTTATCCTCTTTGTACGGTATTCTGCATGAGATGATATCAACATAGTATGTGCTTATAACTTTGATGTGATCTAAGTTCCTTATCTTATGAAATGGCTCCATGATTGTCACAATATAGATATATTATGTCCTCAATTGTTGGAATCATTCCAAGTTCACTAATGAACTTTTTGTTCCACACTAATTCCTTTAATTGTATGTGGCAACATACTCGGCTTATATTGTAATTGGCCACTATATCTTGCTTGGAACTCTTCTAGCTACAACTGTATTGTACACGCAAAACACAAAATCATGATTCATGTGTCCTTGTTGGTTTGGAAGCTTGTATCAATATAACCATTTATAACTATCTCTTCTTCACATCGATATATTAAGAATTGATCCTTAGTTCTTCTCAAATACTTTAATATATACTTCATGGCTATCCACTAACCTTCATTGGGATCTAACTGGTATGTGCACACCATTCTCAAAGCATATTAGAGATTTGGGTATGTACATAATGTTGCATACATGATAGATCTAACTACAGATGCATATGTAATCTTACTCAAGCATTCCCACTTTTCCAAATATCTATTTCATTGGTATTTAGAGAGTCTTATTCCATGAGACATGAGAAAGTTTCCTTATTAGAATCATGCATGTGGAACCACTTCAGCACCTTGTCGATGTATGTACTCTGGCTCAGACAAAGAAGCCTTCTAGATATATTTCTAAAGATATTCATTCTAGAATATATGATGTTTCACATAAGTCCTTCATTGAGAAGGTATTGCTCAACCAAGTCTTAACTAGTTGTAGAGTAGATAAGTCATTTCTAATCAATTATATGTCATCCACATATAATATGAGAAATACAATTATGCTCCTAGTAACCTTCCTATAAACACAAGGCTCATCTTCATTCTTAATAAAAACTCTTTTAATAACTCATAAAGACAAAGATTCCAGCCTCTAGAGGCATGATTCAATCCATATATACACCTTTGTATCTTCTAAACTTTATTGAAATAATTTAGAGTGATAAAGCCTCCAGATTGTGTCATATACACATCGTCTAGAATATTCTTATTAAGAAAAGTTATTTTAACATCCATTTTCCAAATTTCATAGTCTTGATAAGCCACCATGGCAAGCATGATACTAATGATTTCACCATGAAAACTAGTGAAAAAGTTTTTTCATAGTCAACACCTTGAGCTTCCCTAAAACCTTTAGCAACCGATTGTCCTTTATAGGTTTATACATTACCATCCATGTCAGTCTCTTTCTTGAAGACCCATTTGCATCTTGTGGGTTTTACCATTTTAGGTGCATCCACCAAAGTCCATACTTTTTTTCCGTACATGGAATCCATCTCAAATCTTACCTCAAGTCATCAACTAGAATTTGGTCCCTCATTAGACTCATATTCGGTTATTGTCTCATCATCAATTATGACCCACAACATCTGATTGAGTCATGGGAAATCCAAATCTCTCTGGCTCCATATGTGTTCTACTAGACCAATGAGGTTTTTCACTACATGAATAATTTGAGATTCTAAAATGACTTATGATTCTCTTTGTTCCACATATACCTCCATAGGCTTAATGTTATTTTTTTGGCATCAACTTCTTCAAGATCTATTTTCCTCCCACAGATCCTCATGGAAATGAATTCCTTTTTTAAAAAATACAATAATTCTAGCAACAAACAGTTCACTTTTGAATGGAATATAAAAGCAATAACCTTTAGTGTTATGACTACGTTAGATCTTAATTGATAAACTATGTTTTACCTAGATGATTACATGCTTAATTAGATTGATCATTGCTTAAACCTAATTAATGATGGTAGCTCAATTGTGATCTTTCAATCCTAAGAAATAATTATAATCATGATTTTACTTTGAAGGATTATAGTTTGAGAATTGTAAGCCCCAATCACAGAAATTAGGGTTTTGAGAGTATATAAATTCAAATTATGATAGGTATAGCAGTATGGTAAATGGATTTTCATATTTTCTATATAACTTATATTTACTTGAAATTTGTATATGATATGGATAACTCAATTATTCATGTTAGTGCAAAATTTCAAAATATTTGGATGTTCTTTGAATGTGGTTCTCGGTCAAACTATACTTCGACCGACCATGCTGCAGACTATTGTTCAACAATGTAGTGTTTGATTTTTAATTATTTATTGATAACTTAGAATGATCTAAAATTATTATTAGAACTCTAAAACTATATGTTAGACAACATTCTAATTTTTCATAATTTTTTGAGGATTTGTAACCTATTTAGTAATGATTTACAATAACATTTTTATGATAGAAAATTATGCTAAAATAAAAGAAAGTATAAGTAGGGTCAATTTGAAGTTGATCCAAGCAGATCAATTGATCTATATGATTAACCTAACATACTAGGAGCTCTCATATTTTGTGATTCATTCTATAAAAATGAATTTCTAGAGAGAGAGGGAGAGTCAAGGTTTGGATGGAGAAAGTGGTGGATATGGGAAGCTAGGGTTTCCTCTTCCTAGAGTTGATGAAATCAAGTAAGTTTGTCATCTTCGTGCAACTTTTCTTAGTGATTATTCTCTCACATGTCAAGATTCCATCCCTACTCTTATTTGATTCAAAATGATATCAATTCTATTTCTTTTCTCACTTTTTTTTCTGTAATTTTCCATTCCTAGGGTTTCTACATTGAAACAAAAAAGAAAGTAGTGATTTACTAGGGTTTTGATATGGATTTGAGAATTTCATATGTGGGCTTTTTAAGGTGTTTTCACACCTTAGGTGATTGAATACGTCCTTTAAATAGTAGATTGCATGAAATTGTATTAAATCTTCAATAATATTCAATTTCTTTATATGTGACTACAAACCCTAAATATGCCTTTTAGTTTTTGCTTATGAAAGATGATCTAGGAATGGATTGTTTTCCTATTGTGATAAATTTCAGATGATAAAGTCACATTATTAATGGATACATATAATTTAAAATATAATTCCTAAAATTATTACATAAGTCATTAGAATATACCAAAATATAGGGGTTTTGGTTGTCTAAAATTGTTGTATAATTGAATAAAGAACATTGCCTATTTGAATCTCCTTGTTTATGAATGATTGTTTTATCTAAATGCATTGCATAAATATAGCAGATACTATCTTGGATTCATTTGATGTCGTCAGTATTTTCTTGATATCTCAATAAAGAGGGTGAAATCCTAAGTGAATGGAAAATTGGAAGATTGTGAGTAGGAATCATGAAATTCAACTGACGTGATTATTCTATCATTATAAGTTCATATATTCAAGGTTATTCTTTATGCATGATGTTTCAATGAATGGTGTGAAAATCCTAGTTCGGTTCATTCCAGGGTTTCATATATATGTTTGGTTGTAATACAACTATTGAAAGCAGTCTTTTATCAGTGAAAATTTATGATGCATTAAATCCTTAAGCAATTCATGTGATATGTGAATGAGGAAATGAAACCCTAAATATAGGGCATTCAGTGAATCAAGTATTTTCATATCAATGTTTCTCATTATGAGATGTGATGTTGCTCAACAGTTCAATTTGCAGTAAGTGTTACATATGATCTATGAAATGAATAGTTTACAAAGATAAACTAAGAAATGTTGATGTGATGATTGAATCATGAATTTAAAGAGTGAATTAGACATTAGATGCCATGAACACTGTAAAATACTCATAGAAAGGCTTGTGTTGTGAGGAGGAAATGTGCTTCTGGACTGGAGGTATTTTGTCCAGATTGAGGTAAGCCAGAGCACATCCATAGTGTGAAGGGATCTAAGCCAATAAGGATAGACTCCTTACAGTTGTGTGGTACCTAACACCAACTAGAGATGCTAGTGGTACTTGTGTTATGAGTTGTGTTGATTAGTGGACATCTTTGGTGGGTCGACAGATGCACAACAAGCCAGAGTGCTTTAATTATCCACATGATTACCCAGGATTAGAGTTGGAGTCCAGATATTCGGCCGCTCCCATTAGTCACCAAGAGCCAGACGTGGTGATTGTCCGCTACAAACAGAGCATATGAGACTATATGCTTAGGAACCTGGGCATGCTTGTACGTCTTGTACATGAGATTGTAGCTTTCTGGATGCTTCCACATGTTGTGGCTCACTTCATGTGGGTTCAAGGCATAATAAGATGAATGAGATATTAATCATGTGTGTGCATTTATTCCTTACTTCTTTATATGTTTCTAAATTACTAGTTTCCTTTGTGATTATTCAAGTTAATTCAAATATTGATTTAATCTTTGTATATACTTAGAGTATCATGCCATATATATGTCTTCCAATGATTAGTTCTTGTATATCTCATTACTGCTCCACTTTATATACAATTTCTCAATAGTATATGTTTTGACAAATAAAGTGATTAAAATTGTTTCTTTGAAGTACTCATTCACTGAGCGAGTAGGCTTACCCCTCGACTCACAATTTTTTTGGAAAACTACGAGGATTTGAAAAATTTCAATGCCAGAGTAGATCTTCCATAAGAGCTATGTATCAAATTAGTTAAGTTTAGTCAGTCCCTGTCACTCTAGGTCCTTGAGTAGAAGTGAGAGAGTTGTAAATGATGATGTGTAACTTTATTTTCTTATAATAGAGTATGTATCTAATCATCAAGTCGTATGTACATGGAAGCGTGAGAAACATCATGCATCTCTAGATATGCATCTTTATTATTGGAATCAGAATAGAGGAATCAAGGTTTTTTAACTTGCAAAGTTAGTTTATGTAACTGAATGTGAGTAAACAAAGAGTTTGAAATATAATAATAAGAAAAAAGTCAAGAGTGATCTTTGTATTATGTTAAATCCTCAACATATGTCCTAGTCTCATGATTAGTGGTAATCATGGAATGTGGGGTAACAACTTGGTATCAGAGCTTAGGCTGAGTCGTTAGGGACCCAAGAAGCCTCAATCACTATGAGCTGCCCCCAGATGAGATTATAGAAATCTTAGCAAAACATTTTTGTAATGGTAGTAGTACTAATATGTTTACTTTTCCAAGTTTAATTAGTGATTGTATGTTTTCTTTGAATTTTCTCACATGGTGAGGGAGGGATGAATAAAATTGCCTCCCAACTTCTCTAAAAAAGGAAATAGATTTGAGATGTAGGAAATACAATTTCAACAAAAGAAGAAGTGCAACATGAGCAAAGTGTGATGTGAAATAAATTCTTACAATAATTAAAAGAATGATGAGCAATCCATTATTATCTTGAATATTATAATAATTAGAGATGTTTAATATATATGATCAAAATGAGAAAGATTACTAAGAAGAAGTAAGCGGTAGTGGATAAGAAAGAAATTAGATAAAAACGAATGACTTTTAGTCATATGTGAATTTTGTTTCAGAAGTATAATTTCTTGAAGGGATATCAAAGGATGTAAATTTGTTACTTATATGATTTTAGTTGTACATCTGCAAGCAATATTTTAAATTGAAAAGGGTTTTATGGTTTTAGTCATTAATACCAATAATCTGACTCAGTACTATATAATTACTTTTAAATCTAGTCTTGCAGATTATAAGTGCTCTTCTATTTGAGTAGCATAATAGTAACGTTCAAAACAACAAAGAGAACTCTCTTTAGTAACTTTGATGTGATGCATCACAATAGTATAGATTTAACTATATGAATTGAGATAGTTGGATCAGATTACCAATGCTAAGGTAACCCCTCAAGAGAGTATGCAAATATTGGAAACAGTTGGTTTCTCTTTCTCTTTATTGGTGATTGATTGAGACATAGAAAATTCTTTTGTTTTGATTAAGAGGCATCGTTTTATTTTTTTGTGATTTGAAGAGAAACAAATGATTGTATGTTGAAAATATTATTTATATATGAAATACAATAATATAGTGACATATAAGACTTTATATATAAGATTTTAGAAGTTTAAAAGAAATCTTGAATGTACTTGGTCTACATGTTTATGTTATGGGGATGAAACTTTTTTAAGGAGTGAAAAATGGTTATGATTGTGTTAGAGATTAATTGATAATGATACCCAAAAAAAGAGATTAATTGATAAACTAGGGTTTACATGGATGATTACACGCTTAATTGGGCTGATCATTGCTTAAATCTAATTAATGATGGTAGCTCAATTGTGATGTTTCAAGACTAAGAAAAAACTCTAATCATTATTTTACTTTGAAGGATTAGGGTTTGAGAAGTGTAAACTCCAATCGTCAAAGTAAGGGTTTTGATAGTATATAAATACAAAATTTGATAGGTATAGTATTATTTTAAATGGTTTTTCACATTTTCTCTATACTTGGGTTCACTTGAAATTTATATATGATATGTATAACTGAATTATGAATGTTAGTGCAAATTTTTAGAAGATTTGCATGTTCTTTGAATGTGTCTTTCGATTGAACTATACTTTGACCGACCATGCTTCAAATTGTTGTTTAGTAGTGTAGTGTTTTATTTTTAATTATTTATTACTAGCTCAGAATCATATAAAAAATTTAGTGGAGATCTGAAAATATGTTTTAAACAACATTTTATTTTTTCATAACTTTTGGAGGATCTTTAACTGCTTTAGTAAGTGATTTACAGTAACATTTCTATGACAAAAATTTTGTTGAAATAAAAGAAAGTATAAGTAGGGTCAATTCGCAATTGACACAAGCCACTCAGTTTCTCTATAAAAGTAAACTAACACACTAGGATCTCCCATATTTCTTGATTAATTTTAGAGAAACGAAATCCTAGAGAGAGGGAGAGTTAGGGTTTGGATGGAGAAAGTGGTGAATATGGTGATGTAGGGTTTTCCCTTCCTAGAGTTGATGAGATCAAGTAAGCTTGTCATCTCCATAGAGCTTTTCTTGGTGATTCTTCTCTCACATGTCAAGATTGCATCCCTCCTCTGATTTGATTTGAAATGATATTGAATCACTCTCTTTTCTCACTCTTTTTCTATAATTCTCCATTCCTAGGGTTTCCAAGTTGAAATGAAGAAGAAAGTGGCTATTTGTTAGGGTTTTAATATGGATTTCAGAATTTTGGATGTGGGACTACATTTTTAAGGTGTTTTGACACCTTAGGAGAGTGGGTACTTCCTTCAAATAGTAGATAGCATGAAATGTAAATCCTCAAACATCTTCAATTTCTTTGTATGTGACTATAAACCCTAAATCTATCTTTCAGTTTGTGCTTGTGAAATATGATCTAGAAATGGATTGTTTTCCTATTGTGATGAATTACAAATGATAAAATCACGTTAGAAATGGATACAAATCATCTAAAATAGAATTCCTAAAGTTATTAAATAAGTCATAAAAATATGCCAAAATCTAGGGTTTTCAATTATGTCTGAAATTGTTGTACAACTAAATAAAAACATTGCCTGTTTGAATCTCCTTGTTTATGAATGATTATTTTATCTGAATGTGTTGTATAGATATAGCAGATACTATCTTGAATTTCATTTGATGTCATCACTATTTTCTTGATATCTCAGTAAAGAGGGTGAAACCCTAGATGTGGAAATTTAGAAGTTTGTGAATAAGCATCATGAAATTCAATTGATGTGATTCTCTTATTGTTATAAATTCATTTATTCAAGGTTATTCTTGATGCATCATATTTTAGTGAATGGCATGAAAGACCTAGTTCGGATCATTCTAGGGTTTCATATATATGTTTGGTTATATGTGAATTACTGCAAGCAGTCTTCTATCAATGAAAGGTTATGATGCAATAAATCCTTTAAGCGATTCATGTATGCAACTGAGGCAAATGAAACTCTAAGCATAGGGCATTTAGTTGATCAAGTATTTTCATATCAGTGTTTCTCATTATGGGATGTCATGTTGCTTAGCAGTTTAATTTGCAGTACATATTACAAATGATCTATGAAATGAACAGTTTATAAAGCTAACCTAAAAAATGTGGATGTGATAATTGAATTTTGAATTTAAAGAGTGAATTAGACATTATATTCCTTGAACACTATAGAATCCTCACAGGAAGGCATGCACTATTGAGGAGGACATGTTCTTCCCAACTTGAGGTATTTTTTCTAGATCGAGGTAAGCTAGAGCATACCAACAGGGTGTGGGGGTCTAGGCTAGTGAGGGCAAACTCCTTATATTTGTGTGGTACCCAACACAAACCAAGGATAATAGTGGTACATGTGTTATGAGTTGTGTTGATCAATGGACATATTAGCTAGGTCCACTAATGGATAACAAGCCAAAGTGTTTTGACACTCCACCTAAGTACACATGTTTAGAGGAGGATTCTAGATATCTAACCGTTCCAATTAGTCGTCAAGAGCCAGACGCGGTGACTACCCACTGGAGGCGGGGAAGATGAGACTATAGTCTTAGGAACCTGGTCATGCTTCTAAGACTTGTACAGTGAGATTCATATCTTGTTGTGATGCTTCCACATGTCATGGTACACTTCATATGGGTTTAGGGCACAATAAGATGAATGATAGATTAATTGTGTGTGTTCATTTATTCCTTCTTGATATGTTTTTGAATTACCAGTCTCCTTTGTGATTAATCAAGTCTGTTCAGATATTGATTTATTCTTTGTAGATACTTAGAGTATCCTACCATATATATGCCCGCAAATGATTCATTCCTGTATAGCTCATTATTGCTCCACTTTATATTCAATTTCTCAATAGTATATATCTTGATAATTAAAGTGCTTTAAATTATTTTGAAGTACTCATTCACTAAGAGAGTATGCTCACCCTTCCACTCACAAATTTTAGGGAAATCATGTGGATTTGAAGAATGTCAATTCCAGAGTAGATTTATCACAAGAGATATGTATCAGATTAGTTAAATTTAGTTAGTCCTTGTCACTCTAGGTCCTTGAGTAGAAGTGAGAGAGTTGTAAATGATGATGTCTAACTTTATTTCCTTAATAATAGAGTATGTATCTGATTGTCAAGTTGTATGTATATGGAAGTGTGAAAACCACCATGCATGTTTAGGTATGTATCTTTATTTTTGGAATTAGATTAGAGGAAGAAAGGTTTTATTTCCCTTGCAAAGTTAGTTTATGTGATTGAATGTGATTAAAAAAAGAGTTTAAAATATAAGAAAAAGAGTTAGGAGTGATCTTTGTATTATGTTAAATCCTCAACTTATGCCCTAATCTCATGATTAGTGGTAATCATGGGATGTGGGTGTAACATTTAGTTTCCTTAGGGTATTCGTTAAAGAAATATTTTCTGATTTGGTTCCATGCTTTTCACATAATTGTTTCTTGACATAAGCTTCACATCCCCAAACTATCACAAAATACATATTGGGATGCTTCTCATTTAATATCTCGTATGGTGTCTTTTGAAAGGATTTGGAAGGTACTCGAGTAAGTGTAGACAAGGTGATTGCAAGAGAATATCCCATAAGGGTTTTAGAATATTGGTTGAACTCGTCATTGATCTTACTATGTCCAATAAGGTTGATTTCTTCTTTGTGACACGCCATTATGTTGTGGTGTTCTAGGGTGGAATCAACTGTGATATAATACAAGGCCTCTCAAAATGGCCTTAAACTATAAGATTAGATATTCTCCATGATGATTAGATCATTGAGATTTACTATTATTCCCAAATTGTGTGTATACTTTATTCAGAATTCCTTCGACTTTTTAAGAGATTCTGGTTTATGTTTCATAAGATACACATATTCAAATTTATTGAATTCATCATCAAATGTGATAAAGTACAAATATCCACCTCTAGCACTTGTGTAAAAGTTTCATGCACATTAGTATGTATGACTCCTAGTAATTCATTTTCTCTCTCATTATTACCAATGAAGGGTGCTTTGTCATCTTGATCATGAAACAAGATTCACATGTTTCTAATTATTCAAAATTATAGGACTCCAGATAACCATCTTTATGGAGTCTATAAATGTGTTTCTCATCTATGTGTTGTAGACAACAATGCCATATGTAAGTTTTGTTTGAGTCATTGCGTTTTAACTTCTTCGTATTTATGGTACATACACTTCTCGCAATATCCAATTAATAAACACTATAACACATTGAGGCACTGTCATAGAATTTGTCATCTCTAAATAGAAATCTTGTCATTGTTTTATAAATTCAAAATCATTCTTTTCCAAACAATATGCTTAAATATAAGTTCCTAAAGTTGGAATAGAAACTTTAGCTCCATTGGCTACTTGTATATTCACTTCGCCCTTTAGTAAGAGTTTACTTTCTTTCAGATCCTACATTTTAGAGCATCTATGAGATCCACATCTGGTATCCAATACCCAAGATGAAGAATTATATAGGTTTATCTCTAAACAAGTATACATGAAGTGGAGATATATAACCTTCATTGTTCCGCTTTCGTTCCTCAAGGTAAAAAGGGAAATTTATTTTATGATGCCTAGAGTGGTGACAATTATAATATTTGTCTTCATTACCTACTCCTCCTTTAGCTTCAAGTGTAGAAGACTGAGGATTTTGGCCAACTTAAGAAATCTTATCAGCTTTGCCTTTTCCCTTTGACTTGCCTTTTCCTTTTTTTACCATCAACATGGACTTCTTCTCATCTTTCTTCATTTTAGTCTCAACAATTTTCAACATGCCAAGTATGTCTAAATTTTTTTGAATAGAGTTGTTCATGTTGTAATTCATGACCTGACTATAAGATTTTGGCAATATTGCAAGATTACATCAGTGAACAACTCTTAGACAATGGGGAATACCAATCTCTCTAGGATTTCCACATTACCAATCAACATGATTACATGTGCCCTAATAGGATCATCTTCTGTCACGTTTCACTTAAATAGAGCCTTGGAGACACCATACCTCTCTTTCCTTGATTGTTCTTGAAACATATTCTTGAGATGTATTGACATATTCAGAACTCCCATATTCTCTTGTTGCTTTTGAAGCTCATGAGAGACCATCATGAGGAACTTGACATAAATAGTGCCATAACTATGCTTATGATAAGTTTCGCTTTATGCTCTAGGCACATATCGATTTGGTTCCTTTGGTTCTGGTGTTTCTTGGACATAGACCTTACACTCATGAGTGAGAACAGTTCTCAATATCCTATACTAGTCATGAAAGTTGTTTCCATTGAAATTTTCTTTCTCAAGGACCAAATTGCATGGAGAAATTGTTGTTTTTGTTTTCCATTAGATCTATAAAGAAGATAAATTTAGCCCCAAATTGCAAGGACCCTAATTCTTTCTCAACAATTTGATTTAAAAATAAATTTAATACGATGATAGCAATTTGGTCTTCCATTAATAACACTCCCACTACTTTGATTAAATTTATCCCCCCCATAATATTGAAAGACTACAGTGAGAAATCTTCTAGTGAGACAATATCCATAATACATTGAGTTACTAGTCAACTTTGGCCAGCTGATCAAAACTTAACTATATAGGTATGTAACAATTACCAATCTAATCCAATGAAACTATTGGTACATGGTTGCATAAATCCTTGTCATAAATCATCTTATGAAGTATATTCCATCTTTATGCCTCTATGTATTTAATACTATTAAGATCGCTTAGTCAAGTCCAACCCAAAGGCCTATACAATAAGCTATGTTGCCTGCTTTGGCATACCCACATACTTATTATCACACCTCCCCAAGTAGATGTTGCACATGCTTACAGTGCCCACATGTATCTGATCAAGGTTTTCATGTCTATTACACAATGAAAGGAATATTAGACTTTGATATTATATTGAGGGATTTTTATAATAATCATAGGTTCCTAGTCGCCATTTCATAAGCTATTTGTATTTATCATATACTACAACAATCAACAAAAATGTTAAAACATGGTATAGAAATTAGTAAAACATATTGAGCCAAGAAGAGTTGTAGAAAAAAACAACCAAGATATTTACATTTAACATAACCCTAAATATGCCTTTATAGTGTTTTCCAATCAACCGCTTGGCAAGCCAGTCGCCCGATTGCATTCCCTATTTGGGAAGTCCTTCAATTGTTGGTGAATTTGTGGCCTTGTCTTCATCAAGAACTATCCAAGGGCCTTATATGTTAGTGTGGGCTTCTAATAATATCCTCCTTTCCACGATGATCCACCAGTGATTTCATTACATCATCCTAATATAATTGTGAGAATCAGATTCTATCATGGACAATGTAGACAGAGTGATGTGTGACATGCAAGCCATATACAAGTTATGTATTTTGATCACAATACAAATAAAAAATTACATGTTCCATATCATAATCATTCACAACAACTACATAGTTTCCATATTCACATCCACTAAACAAATTGATTTAAAAGGTGTAGCATTGGTTTATGTAGTATAGATAATCATATCATATATGGTACATTGTGATTAACATTGATAGAAATATAAATTACTCATCCAACTAATCATTTGTGATTCAAAACCTAAACTAGCATTAAAAGCATATGGTGTAGGGTATAGTACCATTAGTGGGTAGTAAGGAAAGTGAGCACATTAGAAATATATAAAAAATCAACAAAACTCTTAGACAAAAGATCCTTTGTAGCCACATGAAATTGGTATATTAAAGACATATACGGGATATCAAATATAAATTAGTGCATGGTAGTTGTCCAACAACTAGACACATTTTATTTCGGTGCATGCCTTGCACTTTCGAGTTTGATCTAAAGTTATTGTTGGTTTTCCATCTTGTCATTGTACCAACACCTTGCCATTTCCTTAAAGAAGGTCCTTGTCCTCAAGCTTCCATCCAAGGGACTCTACCTCTACGTCATCCACACAAATGCATAACTTTTTTTACACTACCTTTTTCACACCCTAATTCTTGGAACCTACCAAGTATATGATTAACTTATTGAGGAAATCAATATAAGATTTATTTATGGTTACAATAAGATTTCATCCAATTTTCTTGATGTTTGGAATTAAAGGAAAGAGATGTGGAGGGTGTCTTATGTGCCATTGGGATTGTTTTGGTAACATTTGCAAAGTTGGCAATTTCATATTTAATTTGATAATACAAGGTGAAAAACAACGTTGAATGATGAAGAAAATATAATGATATAGTTGATGGTTTGATCCCTAGACCTAGTTTAGGTCTTCATATTAAGTAAGTATAGTCTTAATTATCAAATGTATCATAAGGAGCCTTCAATTGAGAATTATATCTATTCAGGAATTTAGATTTGTAATCAAGGATTATGAATGGTCATAATGATACTTTTTGAGATCAAGAAAAGGGCCATCAGCCCTATGACCCAAATTCAATCCCAATACGGTCAATTAGGATTTTCAGATGGGTCCTTAGAATACAAAATTGGGAATGAAGTATTTTGTGCTCATAATGATACTGAATATATTTTTAGTAGATGTATAATTGAGACATAATGTTATAGGAGAAATTTCATACAATTTTGAATTATCTAGTGATCCATGTAATTAATTTAGTATTTATCTAGTTTTTACTTAAAAGGTGAGTTTAAAGTGTTTGTCCTTTTGGTTTTGACCCAAATCTCTTCCCCGAGGAAAGAAAATAAAAAGATGGTGTTAATTATAGATTTTGGGATTTAAAAGGATTAAGATGTGACCTAGATAAATATTTCTATGAATTGGACTTCTATCTAAAACAAAACAAAAATAAAAATACAAAGGGGGGGGAACTTCAGTCCGTGTTGGACTGGAGAACCGGCACCCATAAAACAAAATTGGAACATAGTTCGTAGGAGTAGACCATAGCTCATGCCAATTTGAGGAAGGAAAGGTTATAAAAGTAGTAGTCTTTAAGGAATAGGTGACGGCTAATTAGTTCTAGGGTTTTAGGCCTCAAGATTGATCATACAAAAGAAGAGAATAGGGGAGCACCGTTGGCGGTGGATAGGAAGGTGGGCGGTTGATGTTTCTTGTCTTGACACATTTTCATCAAGATTATATGCTTCCCTAGCTGGATATGGCTGACCGGAGTCATTTCTGGTCTCATCTTGGTTAAAAGAGGCTTTGACGCCATGCTTGAGGTCGTCAGAGACCACCCAAGCAACGCGACAGTGGAACTTTAGCAAACAAAGCCTACATGTAAGAGAGAAGTGACCCAACTGGTACGGTGGGTCCTGAACTAAATGGATCCAAGAAAGGGCCCATGTGGCCCATTCCTTGAAGCAGTTGGGGTGCTGCTTGGACAGATCTGGGTGGTCCAAAGCAAAATCAACGATCCAGACTTCTCTAAAATAGGTAATCTTTCAAAATTTGTACATTGAGATACGAAGCTCAATTTTTGACAAACAAGATGTTTATGGAAATCTTAGGATGTATACTATTTTGTACAAATGAATTTGAGGGGTGTTATATTATGTTTGATATTTTTTATAATTAGGTTTCTAAAAGTTATGAGATTTGAATGTTTTGTGCATTTAATATAGATAATGACTTTCAAAAATAATTAAAAAATTACATTAAGTTTATTTGATGTGTTTAACATTATTTTAAGTCATGATGTTGTACCCAAGTTTTAATGCAAAACCTAATAAGATAATTATAGATATTTCACCCAATGTTTCACAACAAACTGATCAGATATTTCTACCTAAACCTAAATATACATTATTCTTGCTTTTTTTGATGTTTTTTTGGAGTTTCACATATACTTATATCAGTATATTTTTTTGAGCCTAGGTGGCCATTACATAAGATAATTGCTTATGATTTGTGATACAACATTTGATCCATGCACTATTTGGTAAGGAAAATGATTTTAATTGTATTTTCCTCCGATATCAGAAGTAATTTAGTAGATTAGTATATTTTACATATTTTAGGCTTACTCTCAATATATGATGTATATGCTCATATTAGTGCATTAGATGATTTTTTGGGCTTATTAGAGTATAAAGATTATAATGGTTATATAATATAAATTTGATATATGTTTAGCACTAAGAGTTTTTTGTGTGATTTATATTAGAGTTATGTTTTGTATAAATAGGAACCCTAATTTGGTTTATGGGGTTAAGGAGATGGGGATTTGAAATTTAGAAACTAGAAATAGAGAGAATACACTTGGACTTATATAATTTTGTTAATGTCCAGGTAAACAATGTTGTGGACCAAGAAATCCAAGATATGTTGAGGATCTCCTCAAGAAAGGTAAGTGGGCCATGTCCATTTGATTATTATTATACTTCATCCTACAACATTCTAACAGAGTAACTTAGAGATTAAGTTACTATGAGACATTCAATTATTGATATTTAGCTCATATCCAATAATGCTTTTAGTAATCAGACTTTGTTCAGATGAAGTTATGTTGTGATGATATCACATTATAGATTTCTGGTATTTAAGCTACTTAGTATTTATTTATTCAGTTTAGTTTATTTTCTTAAGCCTTTAGACTCAAATGTCATATATCTGATATTAGAATTAAATTAAGGCATATCTTAACTTTAGATCAAGATTTATTAGATAATATGATTATAAATTTAAATATAGATTTAGATTCATTTTAGAATTTAAGAGTAGAGATTCAAATTAAGAATTTAGTTTTGTGGAATACGATATTAGTTTCTAATAGAATTATTTTAATGCATCAGTTAAGTAAGACAAACTTTCTGAGATATTCAGATTAGTTTCAAATTCAGATTTAGATTCAGAATTTAGTACATGTTCAGTTAACAATATTCAATTTTAGAATAAGATAAGTTCAGATTTAGAATTCAGTAAGTTCAGATTTAAGATAATTAAGTCAAAACCTTCATGTGAGGTCTCCGAATTTTCTAAAACTTAATCTGATGT
Source organism: Alisma plantago-aquatica (assembly GCA_963693085.1). Lineage (NCBI taxonomy): Eukaryota > Viridiplantae > Streptophyta > Magnoliopsida > Alismatales > Alismataceae > Alisma > Alisma plantago-aquatica. Next base: position 939,539,115 of record OY856412.1, on the reverse strand, counting down.
GTGACATCCAAATTGAAACCTCACCTCAGTGAGAATCCCGATTTAAACACCACACACTAGGCTAAGAAAAAGAAAATTGAGGGAGTCAAAAGGAAACAACAGTAGCATATGCACATGAATAATAATAAAACTATACAACACATGCTCACCATTCAACATATAATTACATAATGAATTGTTACAACATTTGATATTACATATTGAATAGCAAACTTCTACATATACATGTACTACCACTAAACAACAGGATCTTAAGACAACATGTCTACTTATAGATTAGTTCGCCACACAACTCACAGCTATCATGGTTCTGATATGATCACATGTTCATATACCTCAAACAGAAGATTATATGTGGTAAAAGTCAGCACAATATTCAAGAATATTGTACTGAGTACGCCTACGTGTCTTTTATATACCTCTCATTACTAAGCTTGGCAATAAGATAAAACTAATACTTGGCAGCAGTAAACAAATATAAGAAAAAGCATATACTCACACAAAGATGTTCATTAACAAAAGAGAACACATATTTTAGGCACATTTTCCATTATATCATCCATGCATTTACTACCTGAGAGTTGAATGCATTAAGGCATTTATGATCTACTACCAAAGAGTTTGAGATCATTATACATGTGATCTAGTACCAAAGAGTTTGAGATCACTTCCAAGAACTATACTACCAAAGATTTTAGTGTTTTTATATAATGGAACAGATATATTATGTTTCATGTGTTCATAGCGATAAGGATGGAAAATCAAGCAAGATATCATACAAGAACAATCATTTCATCAAATATCATATGCCAAGTATTTTACTACACATATAATGCAAGCATATTGTATAATAAGCCAAGTAAGAGGTAATGGTGTACCTTGAAAAGAGACATTCTAAACCATATTCCTGATGTCATCTATATCCTTGTCAACCCCTGATCAAGACAAGATCATGTACTATCATCAGATTATCATCATCTTAACCCTAGTTATGTCCATTTTGGGGTTTACTTTATCTTATTAGGATATTTCCAACATTACTTGCATTCTTGTCTTAAAATTATCTTACTAATGTCATATTTTCCAATTATGGTACATATTAAGGTTCATCATCTGAACATTAGCTTCCATGGTATTTTGTGTACATATTAACCCTAGGTTACATCATTAACATAAATTAGGGTTTCATCGCATGTATTAAGGGTCATCTTCATATAACATGAATTATGCGAATCATTGTGATCACATAATTTAATCTAAGGTTCCATACATTGATATATAATTATATTGATTATTCCAACATTTATTGAGCATGTATGTATTTATTGCATTTTATTTAGGATTATTAGCCCGGATTAGCCATATGGAGCAAATTACATGATTTTGTGCATCAACATCATATTAACTAACCTTAAATATATTATAACAATAATATGGATTTACTGACATATTATCATAATTTTAAGCCATGGTTTAATATTTATTATCCATCAAATAAAAGTATAACATCTTACCAGTCATCATCTAATTTTATACATCTATGTATTGATATTATGCTTCCATGTTGTTTTACTCATTTTTTTGAGAATTTTATTATATAATTTGTAATTTTTTAATGAGCGTACTAATTACTAGGAATTATTGAAGATCTGTATATTTATGAAAGAAAATACTTGTGTGGCCAATCATGCGCTGCCATGTGTCCACTTTGGGGGTGCGCTAGTTCTGCTTGGGGCACAGGCGGGCCATCTGGTTTAGGGTTTTGAACCTATTTTAGCCCAGAGATAGATCGGCCTCCTTTGCCAACTGAGATGCCAAGCGGTTCCCTAGCCCCAACATCTTCATGCAGACCTCAATCACAACACAACTTCTCGAATGAGGCTCTAGAGCTCTGTCTCCGTGAGCATGTCGCCATGGCTTGCACCTCCGACAAGAAAGACAACCTCCAACAACACCTCCTAGTCATCGTCTACTACACGCAAGTGATTTGGTGAACCCGATTCTTCGCCTCCAACCTCTTAGAATCATCGACAATGACTGCTAGTTCCTCCTCCGTGTGGTTGCCGGTACCAATCACCACCATGGAAAAAGAAGGGGGAAAACCCCTTCACATGCCCAAGCTTCACATACTTGGTTCTAAGAGCATCACATGGTCTTCTCCAACTCCTTTGAGGCTCCAAAATCCAAACGAAAACCAACCATTGTTGTCCCTAGGCTCTCCTTCATCTCTGATAAACTCCTACTTTTTGGCTTTGAAAGGCTCCATGGACGAGTTCATCGATACAAAGCTGAACTTCCTCAAGTATTGCTTCAAAATGACTGATTATTTTTCTCCAAACTATCCTCAAACTCCATCCTTTTCCTATGATCTCTGCCTGCAAAAGGAAGTAGGGAAGCATAGGAATCTGGGAGGTTGTTCTCCCTGCTCACCAACCCTCATGACTGCAAAAAGGGGCCTATCTGTGTCTAAGGATGAGAGAAGAGTAACTTCTCATACATAATCTCATTTCAAGCCATGATCACAACCTGCCATGGTGGGGAAGTCACGACACCCACCTAGTCCATTACCTCATTGTAACCGCAAGGTAGGGAACAACTTGGTATTTTTTGATCTTTAACCAATCCAAGGGCTTGGAAGGTAGCCACATAGCAGATCCACAGATCCCCAACCTAAGGTGTTGTTAGTTCAAGATCAAAATCAGACAAGATGCTGTCTTTTTGTGCCACATAGGCACTAATCCCGACTAACCCAATCAGGATCCAGTCTTGTTTTGTTTGGAAAAAGTTGGACTGACACGGTCTATTTTGGATTTCATAATCCTCTAATCCAGACCAACTCAGTCCTACTATGGGCAAGATACTAGGATCCCAGTCTGGATTTGACTCTATCTTTTGTGTTATTTGTTTTATATGCCAGACTGAAAAATATAAGTTACGAGGCCAGTCCAGTTTAATGAGTGCTTGCAATGGGATTGCGCTTCCAAACAGAAATAGGATCCACTCCAGATATACTAATTCAGATATATGGACTAACATGAACTAACCCGGTACGGATTTTGTAATCTCGATCTCAAACCAAACAGGGGCTAAGGGTTCGACTGCTATTAAACTGGCGGCCAACTTAAGCCCATGAATCACCAATTATGCACATTATTTCACCAATTTCAAACATACCAATAGCCACCAAAATTTAACCATCGTCTTATAATGAATTACACTACATTCTATTAAAATTTGGTGACAAAACTCAACTATTTTACTTGTCAATTAAATAGTCTAAAAAGGCATGAAATTAGGGATCTTAATCATGATATCAATACCAATTAAAATCTATATTTTATCAAAGCACTTGGAACTTTTCAAATTATTCAAAGATATAAATTCACTTATGCCATTAGGTATCCAAAAGCTCTAAAAGTTCACTCCATCACATCCTACACATCTTAAAGGAAATTTTGTCCTTAAAATTAAACCAAAATCCAGTCCATCACATCATATACATCTTAAAAGAAATTTTTCCCTAAAAAATTAAGCCATTCTCTTATTCCGCAAAGAGAAACCAAAACTTCTTCATCCATAAGTAGGGCATCACTCTAGGTGCAACATATACATAAATAGAATCTCTATGACTATATCCAAGTTACTAGGATGTTTTTGAAAGCATCTAGGGTGAACCACCCACCTCACAAGATTAAAATAAAATATTATACATGACATTTCTCACATTTTAGGATTTACATCCTCATTTTACCCATGCATTAGGTTCTAATCATAATGTCATTTTTATGGGAAGAGTTATTTATAATTAACTCAATTTTATCCATATAGATCATAACAAGGTTCCATCATCATTATATTGTGTAAAATTTTCAAACTATATTCAACATATTTATTAGGCACTAACATTATCACTGTTTGGCATATAGTATTAAAATTAACTCATTTCACTTTAATATCAAGTTACAAGCTTATTAGTGACTTCATCACTAGATTCACCAACCATATTATTTCACTATTCATGTAACACGTATCACTAGTGTCATCTCATTGTACTTTCTCATATTAGGTTGTAAACTCTATTAGAGACTCATCATGAGATTAACCAACTATTCATATTATCATCATTATTCATGTATATGGTTAACCATTTATGCATTGATATCTATACAACCATTTCTGGATTTCCTTCATGTCATGTACATATGTTAAATCTCAAGATTAGATCACATTCTTACATATATTATATCATAGTTGTGCTAAGAAAACTTACGTGAGTGGCTAATCAAACATATATTAAAACTTCATCTAGTCCAATTGAGGTTCTCCTGACCCGTATAATGAGGGTAGTACTATGCTCAATCTCCCTGAGCTCACTCAACTTTGTGAGTATCTCATATGTATATACTTTATCCTCCCTCTTTGGTCTAGGGAGGACGACATACATGTTTTAGTTTGTGCTTGTGGCTAGATCTTGTAAGATAATGACTAGTGCCAACGAGGTAGACCTTATAAATCCATGAGTTATTCTTACCCAACTACCTCTCTTACATATGCCACTAGAGTCCTATGCGGGGAAACACCAACCCGAGCATGAGGCTTCTCACCATACTAACATCATTTACCTTCTCCAGGGTCTTGCGACTCTCTCTTCCTAACCTAGATGGTAGGTTTTCACATTTTCTTATTCACATATGCATACATAACCAACTTCTTTCTATCTCTAGGGTTTGTTCCTCCCTAGGACATCTAGGGTTCAACAAAACTATAGGAATCATGCATAACGCAACTCAACTCAATCACTCAGGAGTATTCTAGTTTAGGACTAATCATATCACATATTTATCATATTTATCATGTCTTAGAGTTTAGGTTTTTTGACCTTTTCCCAATGGGTCTCACTCTCTCTGGAGTTAACCCTAAAACTGGTCCTAACACTAGAGGTCCTCCTTTGTAAAAGAGATTGAGGCTCATGCGGATTCACATCCTTGTCTTAACTTAACATATCTTATCTCAACTTAGCTTATCTTCACTTAGAAAAGCACATGCACTTGCATCATCAAGTCTTATGTTAAATCCTCAAATCCAAACTAGGTCCTCAAAGACAAACATATATCATCACAATTTGTCTTATATCATCTATATAATCCCTACTTCATATCATCAAAACTTATTTCATATATTCCATCTATCATATATTCTAACAAGGCTCTAGACATATAATCTAGAACTACTCTCTCTTCTAGATTGATGTCATTCACTTTCACTTAGGTTACATGACCACCTCCAACTCGTACATGTGTGAGGAGACATTTTTGTAATAATTACATATATAATAAAATATTATATAGTTGTTCTCCAATAAAACATGTGTCATAGAAAACTACAAAGGTTAAATCCGATTGGAATAAAAACCAAATCCAAAAATGAGTTTCCCACACATAGTAGAGAGTATAGTGTCATGAAAACTAGTGAAAAGGGTGAGAACATGGTGTAGACTAGTGTAGCTACTCTAGACAACAAGCGTCATATGTCTAGGATTTCTCTTTCCTTGATGAACATCATTTCCAAATAATGTAACGTCCCATACTGCCACATTATAAGGAAATAATGTCATCTTAGGACTTTCTATAAAACAAGCACTAGTCTAGACCTAGTTCTCAGACATCTAGGTGATAACCTAGAGGCTAGGTCAGATCTAGTCTCTAAAAGACCACTAATCTAACCCTAAAGATTGTTAAGTTCAAGGTTTTCTTTAGTTTGAGTTGCATAATGAGCAAACGTCAGGCTTTTCTATTGTTCATGCTCTGATACCACATGTGACGTCCCCAGATTTTCTAAAACTTAATCTGATGTGTGATGTCCAAATTGAAACCTCACCTCAGCGAGAATCCCAATTTAAAACCACACACTAGGCTAAGAAGAAGAAAATCGAGGGAGTCAAAAGGAAACAGCACTAGCACATGGACATGAACAATAATAAAACCATACAACACATGTTCACCATTCAATATATTAATTACATAATGAATTGTTACAACATTTGATATTATATATTGAACAACAAACTTCTACATATACATGTACTACCACTAAACAATAGGATCTTAAGACAACATGTCCACCTGTACATCAGCTCACCACACAACTCATAGCTATCATGGTTCTGATATGATCACATGTCCACATACCTAAAACAAAAGATTACATGTGGTACACGTCAGCACAATATTCAAGAATATTATACTGAGTATGCCTACGTGTCTTTTATATACCTCTCATTACTAATCTTGGAAATAAGATATAACTAATACTTGGCAACAGTAAACAAATATAAGAAAAAACATATACTCGCATAAAAGTGTTCATTAACAAAAGAGAACACATATTTTAGGCACATTTTCCATTATATCATCCATGCATTTATTACCTGAGAGTTGAATACATTAAGGCCTTTATGATCTACTACTAAAGAGTTTGAAATCATTATACATGTGATGTACTACCTAAGAGTTTGAGATCATTATACATGTGATCTACTACCAAAGAGTTTGAGATCACTTCCAAGCACTGTACTACTAAAGAGTTTGAGATCACTTTCAAGCATTGTACTACCAAAGAGTTTAGTGCTTTCATATAATGGAACAGATATATTATGTTTCATATGTTCATAGCCATAAGTATGTAAAATCAAGCAAGATATCATACAAGAACAATCATTTCAACCAATATCATATGCCAAGTATTTTACTACACATATAATGCAAGCATATTGTATAATAAGCCAAGTAAGAGGTAGTGGAATACCTTGAAAAGAGACATTCTAAAACATATTCCTGATGTCATCTATATCCTTGTCAACCCCTGATCAAGACAAGATCATGCACTATCATCAGATTCTCATCATCTTAACCCTAGTTATGTCCATTTAAGGGTATACTTTATCTTATTAGGATATTTCCATCATTACTTGCATTCTTGTCTTAGAATTATCTTACTAATGTCATATTTTCCAATTATATTACAGATTAGGGTCCGTCATCTGAACAGTAGCTTCCATGGTATTTTGTGTACATATTAACCCTAGGTTACATCATTAACCTAAATTAGGGTTTAACATGCATTAAGTCTCATGTTCATATAACATGAATTATGTGAATCATTGTGATCTTAGAATTTAATCTGAGGTTCCATATATTGATATAAGATTACACTGATTATTCCAACATTTATTGGGCATGTATGTATTTTTGCATTTTATTATGGTTATTAGCCCTAATTAGCCATATGGAGCAAATTACATGATTTTGTGCATCAACATCATAATAACTAACCTTAAATATATTATAAACAAGAATATGGATTTATAGACATATTATCATAATTTTAAGCCATGGTTTAATATTTATTATCTATCAAACAAGTATATAACATCTTGCATTTTATCATCTAATTTTATACATCTAGGTACTCATATTATGCTTCCATGTTGTTCTACTCATTTTTCTGAGAATTTCAATATCATATTCTTAATTTTCTGATGATTGTACTAATTACTATGAATTATTGAAGATCTGTATATTTATGAAAAAACTATGTGGCCAATCACGCATTGCCACGTGTCCACTTGGGAGGGGGGCTGGTTCTGCTTGGGGCATAGGTGGACTGGCCAATTTAGGGTTTTGACCCGTTCTAGTTCTCTAACGGGACGTGGTTCACCCATCCCCTCTTCTCCTCGTGATAGTCACGGTCTAAGGGAGAGTCACGCTTGGCGGCTCCCCTTTCCTACACGACACTGATGCCGCCATGAGGCTCTAGCCCGAGCAATGAATCCACCTCCATAGAAGTAGTTCCCTTGCCCCAACATCTTTGTGCAGACCTCAATGACAACACAACTTCTCATATGAGGCTATAGAGCTCTGTCTCCATGAGCATGTTACCATGGACGACACCTATGACAAGAAAGACAGCCTCCAAGGACACCTCCCAGTCATCGTCTACTACATGCAAGTGATTTGGTGAACCTAATTCTTTGCCTCTAGCCTCTTAGGACCATCGATGGTGACTTCTTGTTCCTCCTCTGTGTGGTTTTCGGTACCAGTCACCACCATGGCAAAAGAAGGGGGAAAACCCCTTCACATGCCCAAGCTTCACAGACTTGGTTCCAAGAGCATCACATGGTCTTCTCCAACTCCTTTGAGGCTCCAAAATCCAAATAGAAACCAACCATTGTTGTCCCTAGGCTCTCCTTCATCTCCAATAAACTCCTATTGTTTGGCCCTAAAAGGCTCCACGGATGAGCACACCGATACAAAGTTGAACATCCCCAAGTATTGCTTCAAAACGAATGATTATCTTCCTCCAAATTGTCCTCAAACTCCGTCCTTTTCCAATGATCTCCACCTACAAAAGGAAGTAGACAAGCATAGGAATTTGGGAGCTCATTCTCCCTTCTCATCAGCCCTCATAGCTACAAAAAGGGGTTTATCGATGTCTAAGGATGAGAGAAGAGTAACTTCTGGTACATAATCTCATTTCAAGCCATGATCACAACGTGCCATGGTGGGGAAGTCACGACACCCATCTAGTCCATTACCTCATTGCAATCGCAAGGTAGGGGACAACTTGGTCTCTGTTGATCTTCAACCAATCCAAGGGCTTGGAAGGTAGCCATGTAGCATATTCATGGATCCCCAACCTAAGGGTTCAACTACTATTAAATTGGCAGTCAACTTAAGCCCATGAATCACCAATTATGCACATTATTTCACCAATTTCAAACCTGAATAACTTCCTCTAGGGTCCTCCAATAGCCACAAAAATTTAACCATAGTCTTATAACAACTTAGACTACATTCTATTCAAATTTGGAGACATAACTCAACTATTTGACTTGTCAATTAAATACTCCAAAAGGCATGAAATTAGGGATCTTAATCAGGATATCAACACCAATTAACATCCATATTTTTTCAAAGCACTTAGAAATCTTCAAATTATTCAAAGATCTGAATTCACTTATGTCAATAGGTATCCAAAGCTCTAAAAGTTCACTCCATCACACTTCACATAAGACATTATATGATAAATCCTCATTCAGTTAGTCTTGGGACGATTCAGAGGTATTTGTTGCCAATTCAGAGGAGTGTTTATTCCAACTCATAGTTACTTTGATACCAATTTAGGGCATAGCCACACCATTTTAGAGACACCTCAGTGTCATTTAGAGGCATGTAGTTCCAATTTAGAGGTACTTTGGTACCATTTCAGGGTGTAGATACGCCAATTCAGGATGACTTATCACATAATGGTGGCAACAAATTAGATAAAAAATGTAAATAAAAGACACATCAATTCAGTATAATTTTATGACTTCTAAATATTAGTTTAGATTTTAGTTATACTATATTCATGTTATTTTATTAGAAATTCAATGCCACTTACTCTAACAATAGTTTTCGCTATTTGTGCATGGTTGGGGATGAGATGTCCACATGTACAAAACTTTAGTAGATAGTCATGACAAATGATGCAACGATAACTATAGAAGGTTTGCTTGGTGGGGCGCCATTTACATGACCTGAGACATTAAGACAGAGTACATGTTTTAGTTTCACATATATAAGTTTTTATACGATTTGTTGTAACTATGTTTATTTTCCTGGGAATTTATGAGAATGATTTTTACACCGTCTGTAATGGTTCTTTCTATCATTATTGTAATGTATGTCATGTTAGTAACACTCCCCAGTTGAAGAAAAAAAATATTCTGTTGATGTGATAAGAAAATCAGGGTGTTACAATATGGTATCAGTGTAATAATCTAGATGGCCATCAAGAAAATTCTCAAATTCTTAGTTTAGATTGCCTAGTAAGAGCGAAGTGAAACTAGAGTATAAATTTAGAAAGATCATTAATATTCTAAGTTATAAAAGAACTGAGTGAAAGATAGTAGAATTGTGTTAGAAGTTTAGTCGAACAATAGAAGTTAAGGTATATACTAAGGTTAGTGTCTAGATTCTTTATACTTTTTATGTTAACCTCATATTTGTACATATCACGCCCCTTCTTTCCCCACATGTTTGTGGTATGGGACAGAAGCTTATGGGGTTTTGTAAGGGGATTCTATATGAATAAGTATATACTTATTATGCTTGTCTTACTCTTTCTAGTGTACATGGTATGGGAGTTGTGAATGGCCGGGTGAGAGAAATCTGATAAGACATGGCACTTTCAGATGTATGACCAATCGACATGCATTAAGAGGTGACAAAAATAAGTTGACACATAGTCACCTAATCGTATACCTATTAGAACCCTACAATGAACCTTAAAGGTAGATATGTTCAAATAGATGAGTCTCCATGATTTAAAGTGGAATAATGATTGGACGGGGATGAGGTGTTTTCTTACTATACTTGATTAGAATGATAGAATTCTTGATATCCTTAGGACCCTCCTATTGGCATGTATGCCCATAGAGCAAGTCATATGATGATTGTAATGGGATACTTTGTAAATGATTTGAATAATAATAAAGGCAATTTCCGATCTATATGTCTAAACTATTTTTGAGATGATAGTGTAACATGATAGATGTCTAATGAATGATTTTACTCAATGACGTATGCTTTTAGGTTAAGGACCTAAACGATGAGATCATGCGGATGTCAAGAGTATACATTCTTGTTTGGTCCCTAGTCGGTTGTTATTGTGGAAATAACCATAGACATCAATAACACTAAAGACTAGATTGTGTGTTGGTTGATGACAAAATCTCATTAGTCATGATATAGTGATATCAAACAAAGCACATAGGTACTTGTTAGAGAACAAGGTACCAGACAAACCCACCGTGAGAGTGACACATGGAACCATGACTTGGTAGTCACAGTCAACTCTCACAGTGATGGTGGTGAGTGTGATTCTTAGACCTGAAATCACTACACTCAACACATGTCGTTGGGTACACTTTGACATCATCAAACACAGTCCTGAAACATGGGTTGTTATAAAGGTGATGATTGGGTGGCTTTGACACATGGGGCTTTTGAGGGGTGAGTGATAGATATGGGATTTGTCCTTCCTAAGGGAGTTTGATGTCCTTGGCCACTTGATGAGTAGGATTGAGAAAGGCATGCACATGCACTTATGAATCAATATGTGATATTGATGTCACATACATCTCACCCAGTCTGCTCTGAGATCAAGGAAATAAATGAATGTTGACAGGATGACTGTTCCATGCCTTGAGTTCATTCAGGATATCAGTGACAAAGGAATTATACATTCACTGTAACACCATTCATAGATTGTAGGATTTAAAGTTGTTCTCCAACTTTCTATTTCACTTGGGTAGCACTGATGTGTGACTAGGCACCGCTCTTTGCTTGTGAAGTCATAAGTGTTATGGACTTTCACTGCCAACGTAAAATGGACCTACAGGGTCACACACATAGGATTTAACCTGGAATAGGAGTTTGTCCACAAACATGTTTAGATGGATTACTAAAGGAGTTTAGTAGTTCAATTAAACACTCAATCAATTGATAGCTCAATATCATAGTGTTCAAGGCGTTGGACTGATTTATTAGAGTATCAGATTGATTGAAACTGTGATTGACTGATTCTGCACAATCTGCACTCCCAACCGATCCGCTCATGTGATGAACCTATCGGCTGAGCTTGGTGAACCGATCGGCTCAACTGGTGAGTCGATCGGCTCATGGACAAGGTGAAGCGATTTGTTCAAGTGTTGAAACGATCGGTTCAATTCCAACTGAGCAAGTTGGGAAATTAAGATTGGTGAGAAATTTCTTTTCGTTTCACTTGCCCAATTTGATTGGAATAAGGATTGGTATTTGGTACCAATTAGAAACAAAATAAGAAAAGTCAATCGGGAACTGATCAGGACCACGAACCAACCGTTTCAGAAGTGAACCGATCGTTTCATGGATCCCAACTGATCGGTTGAGCTGTCAACCGACCGGTTCAAATCCCCAACCGAATGTTTCAGTTGTGAAACGATCGGTTCAGGTTACGCAGTTGGTTGTTTTTGTGGAAAATCTTGAACCCTTCTACTCCTACTTTAGTCCCGCATTGCCCGGGATAGAGAACCCTGTCCCATGACCCTCCTATATATACGGGTATTGGGGGCTTCTCAAAGTACAACTCAGTGCAACCAGTTGCTCTGTGAAGTTGTCGTTCTCTCTGGTTTTGGTAACCGAGAGAGCCCGAGCAAGTGCTACCCGATAAGGGAGGCACAATAAGGGAAAGACAACTGTAGAAAGTGACTGGTGGCAGGAGAGTGTATGGACGACTTGTATACCGATAGGAGGGTGCGACTCCTTTCAATTCCTTGTGGGATAAGGAGATTGGAGTTCCAAGCAGTCCGTATGGACGATTGCAGAGGCGGGAGACCTCTGCCACTCGGAGGACAACTGTCAATCCTGATAGTCCCGGTGAGACCAGGAGTCATCAGTCCCGGTGCGACCAGGAGCTGCACATACACTATCCAAGACCGGAGGTGAAGACGGCACAAGGCGTGAGGTACTGTCACCGAGCAAGCCTCGGGACAAGGTATGCATTCACAAACCATCTTTCCTATTGTATAGATATTGACGCGATTCCTTTTATTCTGGGTTTTGGGGAGAAAATTTTTGTTTCCGCTGCTTCTCTGCCTCCTCTAAAACCCAACAGTGGTATCAGAGCCAGGTCAACAACTTTATATTTTAGGATTATCGATATGATCGATTTTGGTTTGTCGCCTTTATTTATTGCATACGATGCGAATAAAATTGGCTTTATGCATGTCCAATCCACGAATCCCAAATATACATATATGATATGTAATATTAATACACCCGATACGCGTCGCCCTTAAACGAGTTTTGTGGTGGATCTGTATCATAGTTATGGCCTATAAACCCTATATTTGTGTATGGTTGTATGTGGTTGCTTGCATCTCGGTCTGCGCACCGATTCCCTTTCTCCTATTCCTGATGTAACTTGAAATAATTCGAGACTTCTTTCCTACCTTTGCTCCCCCTAAATGTAACTCGGGGCTTCACAATTCAATTGTAAATAGGACAGTTTATATTTCCTGTTATGTCAAAGAACGGCGGACGACTGAGATGATCGGTTCAAGGCATGAACTGATCGGTTGGTGTTCCAGACGACTGGTTTGAGGAGTGAGATGAGCGGGTGGCGACTTGAGGAGATGCACGACGACTGGTGAACCGGTCAGCTGGAGGCGCCAGTCGATCGGCTGGTGGCACCCGAACAACCAATTTGATGGCGAGCCGATCAGTCATGGAAATGAGCTGATCAAACCTAGAAAGGTAGACACAGATTTAATCTTGTACAAGTTGCATGTGATGCAGACCTAGATGACCGTGATTTCTCTTGGCTCGAGGAATCACAATAGGATGGCCATAATCATTGCTTTTATTATTTTGCATGTTTTCTGTGGGATATAGCATGTATATGATACATACTATATATTGTGGTGATTGGATATGTATATGTATATAAAAACCAAATCCCTCATTAAATATTAAAGTTTTAGATGCCTTCCAAATGTGACATACGTGAAAAGCTTGATCGACTAAGTGTGGGCACGCCCAAGCGTGGTGCACCATCTATCTCATGGAAGCGTGAAGGATGAATGTGTGGGTCTGCCCAAGAAGGGTGCATGTTCATCGTGTTGGCTTTGGGTCAGACTTAACAAGGTGACCTAGATAGGATCTAGCACCTTGAGGCATGGAGATGATCATGGCAAGGAGTTTCATATGACATCTTTCAAGAGTTGCATATGACGCAATTGGCAAGAGTTGCCTACCTGGAAGATCTGAGTTGTGGGTGACAGCCAAAGCTGGTCCATGGCTCAGAGGATTTTAGGATCTTGACCCACTAGAAGATTGTGTGCTGCAATCTTCCGAATTGATGGTGAGGGCTGTCAATTTGAGTCAAAATAGTGGGATCGATAATTAATTAAAGTCCTAATTAACTATCATCGAATTTTATTCAAATCAAATAAAAAATGTTTTGACAAAATGCAATTTTCTCTTGTAGAATGGCAAAGGAATCATATTTTAAAATGGGCAAATTAATTGAGAACAAATTCCATAACTGGTTGAGGACTGTGAGAAGTGTTGTGCACAATCCAGATATACCAGGAGCCTTTGAATCCACTCTATGTACGCTTAAAGTGTTGGTGAAGAAGAAAGAAAGTTCATTGATAGAGATCAATGGAACGATAGGTAAGGGAGAGAAGGGTTCTCCCGCCAAACCAATTTCTTCTACATGGAGAGGATGGAAGGAATGATGGAAGAAGAAGTCAAAGATAGAGATCTCTACTTCTGGTGTATACGTGATAGAGATTAACTTTACTACTTCTTCGTCATGGGTACTTGATACCGGATGTGGATCTCACATTTGTTCAAATGTGAAAGATCTTAAGAGAAGTAGGCCTTTGGGGAAAGGCAAGGTTGAACTACGTGTTGCCAATGGGGCAAGGGTTTCTGCCAATGTCGTAGGAACCTATGAGTTAACTCTACCAAGTGGGCTAATAATAGAGTTGAAGAACTGCTATTATGTACCTACCATAAATTGGAATATCATTTCCGTCTCTTGTTTGGACAAGGATGGATTTGAATTTCTTATTAAGAATGGAAATTGTTCCATTTCTAAAGATGGGATCTTTTATGGCAGTGCCCCAATGTCTTATGGTCTATACTTGATAGATCTAGAGACAACTGTATACAACGTAAACACCAAAAGGCAAAAACTCAACAACTCAAACGAAACATATCTTTGGCATTGTCGTCTAGGGCACATAAATGAGAAGCGCATTTCTAGACTCCATAAAGATGGTTATCTAGACTCTTTTGATTATGAATCAATAGAAACATGTGAATCTTGTTTGTTGGGCAAGATGACCAAGACTCCCTTTTCAGGTAAAGGTGACAGAGCTAGTGATCTATTAGGACTCATACATACTGATGTATGTGGGCCTTTTAGAACTAATGCCAGAAATGGGTATCAGTACTTCATTACCTTCACTGATGATTTTAGTAGGTATGGCTATGTGTACCTGATGAAGCATAAGTCAGAAACCCTTGAAAGGTTCAAGGATTTCATGAATGAAGTACAGAACTAACTTGGTAAAAGTATTAAAGCACTTCGATCTGATCGAGGTGGAGAATACTTAAGCCAAGAGTTTGAGGACCTTCTGCGAGCCCGTGGTATTGTATCACAATGGACTCCGCCTGGAACACCACAACATAACGGTGTGTCTGAAAGAAGGAATCGCACATTGTTAGATATGGTGTGATCAATGATGAGTTTTGCTGATCTTCCGATTTCTTTCTGGGGACATGCTCTTGAAACCACCGTGTTTACACTTAACCGAGTACCATCTAAATCGGTTCAAAAGACACCATATGAGATATGGAATGGGAAGCATCCCAATTTGTCTTTTCTAAAGATTTGGGGTTGTGAGGCTTATTGTGACGTCCCCAGATTTTGGCTTCTCCAAACCCTATTGGGAATGAGAGTTCAGAATCTAAAAACATCATCCAATCATATCAGAGAGCGATGCGGAAGCAATATGTGCATACATGAACATACAACCATAACATTTCTCAGCATTCAACATGTACATTATTACAACACGATTTACAATTGTATATTGAAAGGGAATTTTTACACATCTATGAACATGTATGCTAACTAGGATCTTTACAATAGGTACAACCTGGACAATTGCTCACTTCCTGTAACGCCTGGGCCCACTGCCCAAGGCTCTAATAGAGTTTCAGGAATGACGACTGGCCCCACAGACCACCACTAGCCTTAACTGCGCACTTTGTCCACACTGAAGCGCAAGCCAGGATCAACTTCCCGACTGGTCACCCATCCTAGTACTACTCCAAGCTGAGCACGCTTAACTGTGGAGTTCTTTAGAGATGGGCTCCCGGAAAAGGAGGTGCACCTTGGTGATATGGGTAGTCGAATCAATCCTTTTAAGATCATGTTATCCGAGGCCACAAATCCTGGGATGTTACAATCTCCCCCACTTAGACTCTTGACGTCCTCGTCAAGGCTCAACTATATGGCCTCATAATCTGACCCCATTTCAGTGCAGACCCACAATGGCCCATGGACACCCAGCTCCCATCCACGGCTACCAGCGCAAGGGCGGCTCCATCTCGTCTCTACGGATAGCCCTTTCCAACTTGCCTGGACCGCACGGCTCAAGACTGGCATGCCACATACCCAAGTGGGCCCCACCTACTGGAGGGGTTATGGCTCTGATACCATTTGTAACGCCTGGGCCCACTGCCCAAGGCTCTAATAGAGTTTCAGGAATGACGACTGGCCCCACAGACCACCACTAGCCTTAACTGCGCACTTTGTCCACACTGAAGCGCAAGCCAGGATCAACTTCCCGACTGGTCACCCATCCTAGTACTACTCCAAGCTGAGCACGCTTAACTGTGGAGTTCTTTAGAGATGGGCTCCCGGAAAAGGAGGTGCACCTTGGTGATATGGGTAGTCGAATCAATCCTTTTAAGATCATGTTATCCGAGGCCACAAATCCTGGGATGTTACACTTCCCGTCTTTTATCCCACGCTAGCTCTGAACCTAAAACATACGTGAAATAACGAATCAACACACAAGGTGTTGTGTACGTGGGTAGAAAGATACATACTAATATGTTTGCATAATTGAAATAACTTGAGAAAGAAAGAGTAAAAGAAAACATTATTTAAAGTGATAATCAGGTAAACATTCCTTTTATTGCTTTCACTTTGATGCGGTTGTACTACACATACTTGCACTTGACTTACATCTAGTGTGGGAAATATAGTATCATCATACATCTAACATGGGCCAAGGAATCATACATCCATGTTAGGCAACATACATCCACACCAGGCTATGTGCTCTAGTAGCTATAACCCATCATACTCATTTATGTTCTATTAGATTTGGCGAAGTATAACTCATACTAGTTCAGCCAAGCAATCATATCCAAATACAAGCATTCAAGATATTGCATATCATAGGAAACCAGAAAAATAGTCTCATACTTAATAAATCCCACGTACCTGAGTTCAGAGATACATATTTACATTCTGGATCATCTACATATCTGGTCATCACCTGATTAATAACAAATATTCATCATTAATACAAGGTTCACCATTATTAATGGTATTTAGGTCCAGTTAAGGGTTTGACCAAATCTAGATCCAAACAACCTAGAACTTGTGTCTAATATTTTTCTACTGATCCAGAGGTTATTATAGGGGTCTAGTTCAGATTTCATAATTTTAGGTCATCATTTACTATTTATTATACATCAAACAACTATAATACAACTTACATGATATCACTGATATTAAAGCATCAAAAGTGAAAGCAATAAAAGGAATGTTTACCTGATTATCACTTTAAATAATGTTTTCTTTTACTCTTTCTTTCTCAAGTTATTTCAATTATGCAAACATATTAGTATGTATCTTTCTACCCACGTACACAACACCTTGTGTGTTGATTCGTTGTTTCACGTATGTTTTAGGTTTAGAGCTAGTGTGGGATAAAAGATGAGAAGTGAGCAATTGTCCAGGTTGTACCTATTGTAAAGATCCTAGTTAGCATACATGTTCATAGATGTGTAAAAATTCCCTTTCAATATACAATTGTAAATCGTGTTGTAATAATGTACATGTTGAATGCTGAGAAATGTTATGGTTGTATGTTCATGTATGCACATATTGCTTCCGCATCGCTCTCTGATATGATTGGATGATGTTTTTGGATTCTGAACTCTCATTCCCAATAGGGTTTGGAGAAGCCAAAATTCGGGGACGTCACACTTATGTTAGGAAAATGTTTCCTGATAAGCTTGGACCCAGGTCTGATAAATGTTATTTTGTTGGATATCCCAAGGAAATGAGGGGATATTATCTATATCACCCTACTGACAACAAAGTGTTTGTTGCCAGGACAGCTGTGTTCCTAGAGAAGGAATTTATATCTAAAGGAAGCAGTGGGAGGAAAATAGAGCTTGAAGAAGTTCAAGTCCAACAAGAAAACATAGAACCGGTAGATGTACAAGAGGAAAATGGAGATTCACAAGGTGTTGTGGTATCTCATTCTCCTTTGGTAATACAAGGACCTCGTAGATCTAGTAGGACCCGCCTTGAACCTGAGAGGTTTGGATACCTTGTGACTCAGGAAGGTGGTGAGTTGATCATAGATGATGATCCAACTACCTACATAGAGGCTATGGAGGGACCAGATTCTGAGAAATGGCTTGAAGCCATGAGATATGAGATGGAATCCATGTACTCCAACAAAGTATGGACTTTGGTGGAACCACCCGAAGGGGTAAAACCCATAGGGTGCAAGTGGGTCTTTAAGAAAAAGACCGACATGGATGGCAATGTGCAAACTTATAAAGGCGGATTGGTTGCGAAGGGATTTTGACAAGTTTAAGGTGTTGACTATGATGAAACCTTTTCTCCAGTTGCCATGATTAAGTCCATCATGATCATGCTTGCTATTGCAGCTTATTATGACTATGAGATTTGGCAGATGGATGTTAAAACTGCATTCCTTAATGGGAATATAAATGAGGATGTGTACATGACACAACCTGAAGGTTTTGTAGATCCAAAGAATGCCAATAAAGTCTGTAAGCTACAAAGGTCAATCTATGGATTGAAGCAAGCATCTTGAAGTTGGAATCTTCGATTTGATGAGGAAGTCAAAGTGTTTGGATTTACTCAAAATGAAGATGAACCATGTGTGTACAAGAAGGTTAGTGGAAGCTCGACCACATTCCTCATATTGTATGTGGATGACATACTTTTTATGGGGAATGATGTCTTAGCCTTAGAGAAGGTAAAGAATTGGCTTGGGAATACTTTCTCAATGAAGGACTTAGGAGAAGCATCCTACATTCTAGGAATTAAGATCTATAGAGATAGATCTAGAAGGCTTCTTGGACAAAGTCAGAGCACGTACATCGACAAAGTGCTGAAGCGGTTCAGCATGGAGAACTCAAAGAGAGGCAACATCCCCATGCTACATGGAGTCACCGTCTCTAGAGCTCAATGTCCCCAATCTTGTGAAGAGAGGGAGCATATGAATGGGATCCCGTATGCATCAGCCATCGGATCCATCATGTACGCTATGTTGTGCACATGCCCAGATGTCTCATATGCTCTCAGCATGACGAGAAGGTACCAGTCAGATCTCAGGGATGCTCACTGGACAACTGTAAAGAACATCCTCAAGTACTTGCAAAGGACTAAGGATCAGTTTCTTGTTTACGGCGGCGAGGAAGAGCTGGTTGTAAAAGGTTACATCGATGCAAGCTTCCAAACTGATAAACATGATTACAGATCGCAGTCAGGATTTGTATTTTGCCTTAATAATGGAGTTATGAGCTGGAAGAGTTCCAAGCAAGAAATAGTTGCCGATTCTACTATAGAGGCCGAGTATATTGCTGCTTCACATGCATCAAAGGAGGCTGTGTGGATCAGGAAGTTCATTTCTGAACTTGGTGTAGTTCCCAGTAGCTGTGATGCAATTGAGCTTTATTGTAACAATGATGGAGCTATTGCACAAGCTAAGGAACCCATATCACATCAACGGTCCAAGCACATACTGCGGTGCTTCCATCTCATACGAGAGATCATACAATGAGGAGATGTGAAGATTTGCAAAGTACCAACTGAAGATAACATAGTTCAACCACTGACTAAGGCCCTTTCTCAGCAGAAGCATGATGGTCATACTAGGTCACAAGGACTGAGGTTCCTTAGTGACTGGCTCTAAGTGCAAGTGGGAGTCTGTTGGTATGTATGCCCATAGAGCAAGTCATATGATGATTGTAATGGGATACTTTGTAAATGATTTGAATAATAATAAAGGCAATTTCCAATATATATGTTTAAACTATTTCTGAGATGATAGTGTAACATGATAGATGTCTAAAGAATGATTTTACTCAATGACGTATGCTTTTAGGTTAAGGACCTAAACGATGAGATCATGCGGATGTCAAGAGTATACATTCTTGTTTGGTCCCTAGTCGATTGTTATTGTGGAAATAACCATAGACATCAATAACACTAAAGACTATATTGTGTGTTGGTTGATGACAGAATCTCATTAGTCATGATATAGTGATATCAAACCAAGCACATAGGTACTTGTTAGAGAACAAGGTACCAGACAGACCCACCATGAGAGTGACACATGGAACCATGACTTGGTAGTCACAATCATCTCTCACAGTGATGGTGGTGAGTGTGATTCTTAGACCTGAAATCACTACACTCAACACATGTCGTTGGGTACACTTTGACATCATCAAATGCAATCCTGAAACATGGGTTGTTATAAAGGTGATGATTGGGTGGCTTTGACACATGGGGCTTTTGAGGGGTGAGTGATAGATATGGGATTTGTCCCTCCTAAGGGAGTTTGATGTCCTTGGCCACTTGATGAGTAGGATTGAGAAAGGCATGCGCATGCACGTGTGAATCAATATGTGATATTGATGTCACACACATCTCACCCAGTCTGCTCTGAGATCAAGGAAATGAATGAATGTTGACAGGATGATCGTTCCATGCTTGAGTTCATTTGGGATATCAGTGACAAAGGAATTATACATTCACTATAACACCATTCACGGATTGTAGGATTGAAAGTTGTTCTCCAACTTTCTATTTCACTTGGGTAGCACTGATGTGTGACTGGGCACCGCTCTTTGCTTGTGAAGTCATAAGTGTTATGGACTTTCCCTGCCAACATGAAATGGACCTATAGGGTCACACACATAGGATTTAATCTGGAATAGGAGTTTGTCCACAAACATGTTTAGATTGATTACTAAAGGAGTTTAGTAGTTCAATTAAACACTCAATCAATTGATATCTCAGTATCATAGTGTTCAAGGCATTGGACTGATTGATTAGAGTATCAGATTGATTGAAACTGTGATTGACTGATTCTGCACAATCTGCACTCCCAACCGATCGGCTCATGTGATGAACCGATCGGCTGAGCTTGGTGAACCGATCGGCTCAACTGGTGAGTCGATCGGCTCATGGACAAGGTGAAGTGATTCGTTCAAGTGTTGAAATGATCGGTTCAAGTCCAACCGAGCAAGTTGGGAAAGTAAGATTGGTGAGAAATTTCTTTTCATTTCACTTGCCCAATTTGATTGGAACAAGGATTGGTATTTGGTAACAATTAGAAACAAAAGAAGAAAAGTCAATCGGGAACTGATCAGGACCACGAACCGACCGGTTCAGAAGTGAACCGATCATTTCATGGGTCCCAACTGATCGGTTGAGGTGTCAACCGATCGGCTCAGATCCCCAACCGACCATTTTAGTTGTGAAACGATCGGTTCAGGTTACGCAGTTGGTTGTTTTTGTGGAAAATCGCGAACCCTTCTACTCCTGCTTTAGTCCCACATTGCCTAGGATAGAGAACCATGTCCCATGACCCTCCTATATATATAGGGGTATTGGGGGCTTCTCAAAGTGCAATTCAGTGCAACCAGTTGCTCTGTGAAGTTGTCGTTCTCTCTGGTTTTGGTAACCGAGAGAGCCCGAGCAAGTGCTACGTGATAAGGGAGGCACAAGAAGGGAAAGACAACTGTAGAAAGTGACCGGTAGCTGGAGAGTGTGTCGATGACTAATACGCTGACAGGAGGGTGCAACTCCTTTTGATTCCTTGTGAGACAAGGAGATCAGAGTTCCAGACAGTCCGTGTGGATGACTGCAGAGGCGGGAGACCTCTACCGCTCATAGGACAACTGTCAATCCCGACAGTCCCGGTGAGACCAGGAGTCATCAGTCCCGGTGCGACCAGGAGCTGCACAGACACCGTCCAAGAGCGTAGGTGAAGACCGTACAGCGCCAGGTACTATCGCCGAGCAAGCCTCGGGACAATGTATGCATTCACAAACCGTCTTTCCTATTGTATAGACGTTGACGCGATTCCTTTTGTTTTGGGTTTTGCGGAGAAAATTTTTGTTTCTACTGCTTCTCTGCCTCCTCTAAAACCCAACACCTCCTCCTAAGGAGGGATTGCAGTCGCAAGTCTAATCATGATGGTTGTTACAGTTGATTCTTGAGGATAATGTTATTAACTAAGTTTAAGCTTAAGGTATGATGATTACTAGAGGTGACAATGGTCTTTAAGGTTGTACATGAGATTTTTTTAAACATATGGTGATATGAGATATGTGATAGTATGGATCAATGATCTAGGATCACTATAATATCTTTTAGATGATTATCACATGAGAAAAGAGCCTAGAGAGGTTGCTTGACTAAGGTTTAATTCAGTTTTAGTGGGGATAAGGAGGATTTCATGAAAGAGTAGTGATTCGTAGTGCCTTGGGTTCACCCAAATTAGTGCACCATGATAAGATGAAGAAAGTCATTAAGAATAATATTAACATAAGTAAGACTTTCATGTATTCATGGTTATGTCCCTACATGTTCTTAAGATCTCAAGTAGAGAGAGGTTATCAAGATTTCTTGGAGGACTAAGATCTAAAATTAAGTATTATAAGACTATAAGAGTAGAATTTATTAGCTATGATCAAGTTTGCAAGAAATATTTAAAAAGATCCATGTTATAAGATTTAAGATTCAAGATCATGGTAAGACCATGAGGTATAAAGGCATTATGATTCATATAAAATCAGATTTAATAAGTTGAGATCATATTGTGGAGTTAGACCCAAGTTTTAATACATTTCAACCTAAGAGACATGACCCAGGCCCTTTGTGCAAGTCATGAGGCCCATGTCCTTAGTGCAGGCCAATTCGGATACATAACTCAGGCCCTATGTGTAGGTTATGTGACCCAGGAACCTTAGTGCAGGTCATGAGATCCATGTACCAAAGTACAAGTCTTCAGGGATAGATAAGTAAAAACAAAGAATTAAGAGTAAAGAAAGAGTACTCATTAATGCTTAAGATTATCTTACAAATTTCCATGTTGGTTGTACAAGCTAGTTTGATAAGGTTGTTAGATATAGTTAAATTTCTCACAAGTCTATGAGGCTTTATGACAATTGTCAAGAGTTAGTAAGGTATGTGAAACCCTAAGGTGGGGTAGCCTCCTATAGTTTAATTGAATTTTGAGGATGAAATTCCCAAAAAGGTGGGTAGTATTATCACACCCTGATTCTTGGAACCTAGCAAGTACATGATTAACTTATTGAGGAAATCGATATATGACTTATTTATGGTTACAATATGATTTCATCCAATTTTCATGATGCTTGGAATTAAAGGAAAGAGATGTTGAGGGTGTCTTATGTGCCATTGGGACTGTTTTGGTAACATTTACAAAGTTGGTAATTTCATATTTAATTTGATGATACGAGGTGAAAATCATAAGTTGAATAATGAAGGAAATATAATGATATAGTTGATGGTTTGAGATCTAGACCTAGTTTAGGTCTTCATATTAAGTAAGTATAGTCATAATCATCAAATGCATCATAAGGAACCTTCAATTGAGAATTATATATGTTCAAAAATTTAAATTTGTAATCAAGTATATGAATAGTCATAATGATACTTTTGGAGATCAAGAAAAGGTCCATCGGCCCTAGGACTCAAATTCAATCCCAATAAGGTCAATTAGGATTTTCATATGGTTCCTTAGAATACACAATTGGGAATGAAGTATTTTGTGCTCATAATGATTCTCAATATATTTTTAGTAGATGGGTAATTAAGATATAAGGTTATAGGAGAAATTTCATACAATTTCAAATTATCCAGTGATCCAGGTAATTAATTTAGTAATTATCTACTTTTTACTCAAAAGGTGAGTTTAAAGTGTTTATCATGTTGGTTTTGACCCAAATCTCTTGCCCAAGGAAAGAAAATAGAAAGATGGTGTTAATTATAAATTTCGGGATTTAACATGATTAAGATGTGACCTAGATAAATATTTCTATGAATTGGATTTCTATTTAAAACAAAACAAATATAAAATAAGGGGGGGGCGACCCCAGTCCGCGTTGGATTGGAGAACCAATGCCTAGGAAAAAAAATTAAAACAGAGTTTGTCAGAGTAGACCATAGTGCAGGCCAATATGAGGAAGGAAAGGATATAAAAGCAGTAGTCTTTGAGGAATAGGTGGCGGCAGATTCAGTTCTCAAGTTTTAGGCCTTAAGTTTGATCATACAGAAGAAGAGAAGAGGGGACCACCACTGACGGTGGATAAGAGGGTGAGTGGTTGATGTTTCTCATCTTGACCCATTTTCATGAATGTTTTGTGCCGCCTAGTTAGAGATGGCTAACCAAAGTCATTTCTGGTCTCAACTTGGTTAAAGGAGGCCTTGACGTTGTGCTTGAGGTCGTTGGAGACCACCCAAGCGGTGCGGCGGTGGAACTCTGGAAAATAGATTCTGCTCATGAGAGAGAAGAGACCTAACCAGGTTAGTGGGTCCTGAACCAGATGGATCCAAGAAAGGGTCAGTGTGGCCCATTCCTTGAAGCAGTTGGGGTGTTGCTTGGCCAGATCTGGGTGATCCAAAGTGAAATCAACGATCCAGACTTCTCTAAAATAAGTAATATTTCAAAATTTGTACATTGAGATAGGAAGCTCATTTTTAAAAAAATAAGATGTCTATGTAAATCTTAGGATGTATGCTATTTTGTAAAAATGAATTTGAGGGGTGTTTTTGATGTTTGATATTTTTTATAATTAGGTTCTAAAAGTTATGAGATTTCGATGAGTTGTGCATTTACAATAGCTAATGACTTTCAAAATTAATGAAAATTTTATAGTAAGTTTATCTTGATGTGTTTAACATGAATTTAAGTCCTGATCTTGTTGATTCAATTTTGTACCCAAGTTTTGATGCAAACCATAATAAGGGAATTATGGATATTTCACCCTATGTTTCACAACAAATCGATCAGGGATTTCTACCTAAACCTAAATATACATTGTTCTTACTATTTCTGATATTTTTTTGGAGTTTCACATATATTTATATCAGTATATGATTTTTGAGCCTAAGTGGCCATTGCATAAGATAATTGCTTATGATTTGTGATACAACATGTAATCCAAGCACTATTTGGCTAGGAAAATGATTTTACATGGATATTCCTCTGATATCAGAATAATTTAGTAAGATTAGTATATTTTACATATCTGATGCTTACTCTCAATATATGATCTATATGTTCATATTAGTGTGTTAGATTAATATTATTTTTTTGGCTTATTAGAGTATAAATATTATAATGGTTATACAATATAAATTTTGATATATGTTTAGCACCAAGAGTTTTGTTGTGATTTATATTAGAGTTATGTTTCATCTAAATAGGAACCCTAATTTGGTTTATGGGGTTAAGGAGCTGGGGATTCGAGATTTAGAAATAGAAATAGGGAGCATACACTTGGACTTATAAAATTTTGTTAATGTCCAGGTAAACCATGTTGTGGACCAAGAAATCTAGGCTATTTTAAGGATCTCCTCAAGTAAGGTAAGTGGGCCATGTACATTGAATTTCATTATTATTATACTTCAGCCTACAGCTTACTTACAAAGTAACTTAGAGATTAAGTTACTGTCAGACTTCAGTTATTAATATTTATCTCATATCCAATAATGCCTTTAGTAATCAGATTTTGTTCAGATGAAGTTATGTTGTGATGATATCACGTTATTGATTTCTAGTATTAAGTTACTTAATATTTATTTATTCATTTCAGTTTATTTTCTTAAGCCTTTAGACTCAGATGTCATATATCTGATTTTAGAATTAAATTAAGGCATCTCTTAACTTTTAGATCAAGATTTATTACATAATAAAATTATCAAATTTAAATATGTATTTAGATTCAATTCAGAATTTAAGAGTAGAGATTCAAATTAATAATTTAGTTTCATGGAATACGATTTCATTTTCTAATAGAATAATTTTAATGCATTAGTTAAGTGAGACAGTCTTTTTGAGATATTTAAACTAGTTCCAAATTCAAATTCAAATTCAAATTTAGAATTCAATACATGTTCAGTTATCAGTATTCAATTTTAGAATAAGATAAATTCAGATTGATATTTTAGTAAGTTTAGATTTAAGATAATTAATTGTAACCCTTCACATAAGACATTATATGATAAGTCCTCATTCAGTTAGTACCGGAATGATTGAGATGCATCTGTTGCCAATTCAGAGGAGTGTTTACTCCAACTCATAGATACTTTGGTACCTATTCAGGGCGTAGCCAGGCCAATTCAGAGACACCTCGGTGTCATTCAGAGGCATGTAGTGCAAATTCAAAGGTACTTCTATACCATTTCAGGGTGTAGATATGTCAATTCAGGGGGACTTATCGTATAATGGTGGCCACACATCAGAAAAAAGATATAAATAAAGAAGCATCAATTCAGTATAAGTTTACGACCTTCAAATATTAGTTTAGCTTTTAGTTACAGTATATTCATGTTATCTTATTAGAAATTCAACGCCACTTACTCTAACAATAGTTCTCCTTATTTATGCATGGCTGGGGACAATAAGTCAACTGGTACAAAATTTTGGGAGATAGTCATGACAAATGATGCAATGAAACTATAGAAGGTTTTCTTTGTGGGGTGCCATCTACATGATCTGAGACATTTAGACATAGTACACATTTTAGTTTCATGTATATAGGTTTTTATACAGTTTGATGTAAGCATGTTTCTTTTTCTAAGAATTTGAGGCATGGATTTGTCATTCTATTAACACTTAAATTTATGTTACTTGAACTATAATAGGCTATTGAGTTTGTGTGAGATCAATATAACAATTATTGTGCACATGCGAGTGAACATGCATTTCATAGTCTCACTTATCAAGTTGCCATGATATGAGTCTAAGTGGAGGGACAAATTCCATCTACATCACTCACAATAATCCACAAATGTCATAGTGCACCCCATTACCACCTGTATGGAAACCCTTATTTGGAGTCACGTTAAGTGTGTTTAAGTATAGAACAACATGTGATCATTGTAGTGACTTTGGATTTAAGGATACTTTCACTAGTTCTACATTGAGATATGACTCTGGCTACTATGACATGGCTTATATGTGTCATTCTAAAAGTAACTTTGTCAAATACAACTTCCTCTCTAAGGAGTAATCATGTATCTGAATTGATATCCAATATCATGACTAAAGAACCATAGTCATCATTTGACATACACACCAATCTTATGTATAATTATCAACATATAATTTACACAATAATAATTAAATAGGGACATAACAAGACTAAATACTCTTGAGTATACAAATGGTATCATGTTTAGATGCTCAACCCAAACCATATGCCATCGAGCCAAAACATTTTTAGTACATTATTACATATATCATCATTTCAATATTGAAATAATTGCCTTTATCAATGATCAAATATTTAAAAAATGTATTATTATTACAATATCAAGGCATACAAACAACACCAACTTTTCCTAAGTTATCATATATCGACCTAAATGAGACCCAAGTTTGTCCATAATCATACCAGATTTCCCAAAATGAAATGTATTTCTTCCCGACCAAAACTATTTTTTGCAAACAAAACATAAATTTCACGAATTTGATATGATTTGGACTAAATTGTGCCTACTTGTGCATAACATGACCTAAATTAGACATTACATCCCCTAACTACCTTATACTACCTCAAATGAGACCCAATTTGACTAAATTAGAACTAATTTCCCTAAATCAGACATATTTCCCCACAACTCAGACTTGTATTCCCCAAATTAGACATAATTTGCCAAATTCTAACCCGAATTTACCTAAATCAAACCTATTTCAACCATCATATGACTCAAGGTGATATATATTGACCAAAATCCATACCCAAATCATTCTATTTTATCTTTTAGATGGCATATTTTGGGCCTAAAAAGCCTTAGCCACCCACTTAAATACACTTAATAGATGGGGCGCCTAGTTTGGCGTGCTTTGCCTAGTGTGTAGGACACTTCAATAGCTAGGGATTGGAGTAAACAAAACTCAACAGTTCCATTTGCAATTTTTTTGGTACGAGGTATTTTAAGGATGACTTCTTCTCCTGTTATGTGTGGGTCATGATGCTTTTGTAGCTCATCTCCATGTCCACGACCTCATCCCCATCCCAAACAACTATATTGTTCACGACACTCTCATAATGTAATGGTACCCATCTCTTATGACTGACTAAGGTTTTGGAGATGATCCTCAAAAGTCAATGATGGTATGTTCTCTTTACCAAGATAATTTGATAATGTAACTAGTTAAGTTTGTACAAAATCTAGATAGTATGGGTGACAAATGAGAGAGAAAAAAAGCCTCCTTCAAAGTTGGCACAATGTAAGACCCCTAACCTATGTTTTGGGGTAACCCTATTTGTTTTTCTTGATTAAGTGCTTAGAACCTTGATCTAATCCTTTGATATGCTTTCAGAGCCTGTGGATAGCTTATGTTTCCAGTTTGATCTTGTTTGGATAATGTTTGTGCTTTTTGTGCTTGTTTTGAGTCAAATTACAATTTACCCATTTGAGAGGGTTATCTTGCAATTTGCCACATTTAAAGTGTGCCCTTAGTGCTTTAGCATCATGATAGAGAGACTGATTCTATGGGGTGCCTTGTTGGACCTTGGTTGATGAGGAGGCATCATGTGGTGATGCTAGGGTTTTGAGGATTTTGCTTGTCAACCAAGTTGAGCTTAGTTGAGTGTTGCGACCCATGTCTCGGCCATGTTGGTGTGTCTTGGGTGTGTTTCGATCGAGAAACCTTCCTTGGGTGATGTTTTTTTGACCTTGGTGTCCTAGATGTGGTTGGGTCGAGGTGGTTTGTCTCCTAGTGATGTGTCTCGACCTTGTGTGCTTTGTGATCTTTTGTTTCTACCAAGACAAGTGCTTTGCTGGTTGTTTTGACTCCTTGATGTGTTTTGACTGAAACCAATGTTTTGGTGACCTAAAGGGGTCGATACTCAACATTGTTTGTATCACCATAGGTTTCATGCATGCATTTAGTGGTTGCATGGTCATTTTTTTGTGGACAATTGTTCCTTTGGTTCCTTTAGGTGTTGACACCTCATCTTCAGCCTACTTCCCTCCTCCTTCATGTATATAACCCCTCTCCTCTTCATACATGCATCTTTTAGGCCCTCTTTCCTTCCTCCTCCTTGTATTGACCTTGGATCTTGGTGGATCCAAAAAGTGTTGATCTAGTTGCTTTGAAGGTCGATCCACCTTGCATGTGGTGCCTTGGAGCTTAAGAACCTTCTTTGTGGTGATTTTGGGTCATCATCTTCCTTGGTGAGTGGATTCCCTTCATTGATATCATTTCTTTTGGTTTCTTACTCTATCTTCTTCCCCCTTCTCGTCCATAGACCATGGATCTTCCATGGTGGTCGTTTTGAGAGAAAACTCCTCATCCCAAAGGGGTTGGAGACAATGTTTTGACAATGTGGTATCCGTGTGAGAGGAAGTCTTTCCCTTCTTCTTTTGGTTTGGCCTAGGGTTTCTTGCCCTCTTTTCTTAAAAAAAAATTTAACTTTGTGTATTCTTCATCTTGAGATGATCTTGTGGCTGAGAGTTAAGCTTTTGGTGGAGCTTCATCTTCATCCTTGGTGATTGTGTGCTTGGAGCCTGACCCTGCACTTAAGGCGGGTTATATAACACTCTTACTTCTCTATTATTGCACTTTTCCTTGCATACATGTTGTTGTTTCCATCTCTAAAATGTGATATTAACATGCTAGATGATATTACTGTGATTTAGGGTTCAATCTAGATGATAATACTATATTATTTGCTCCTTACTCTAACTCTAATTCTTAGTACCCGATTCTTGAGATGGTTGTGGAGGGGATGGTTTTCTTCTACCTTTGATCTTAGTTTTGATCACATGCATAAGGTTTTTGTACCTTAGCATAACATGGATTTTAGGTTCTGTTTTGGATGTGTTGAACAAGAGTTTATCTCTCTTACATAAGGTTCTTCATGGCAATTTTCATAGTACATGTTTTAGGGTTTTTGGTGACCATTTTAGAATGAATTTTTCCTCCTTGATAGTGATGATTATCTTCTATTTTGCCCGTGATTATCTTCTATTTTGATTGAGGTTTATCTTTGTTGTGATCATGGTTAAATGTTTTTAAAGTGGCTTGACCTTGGTGGTCGTAACACCTTTGTTTTGTTTTGGTAGACACCCCTTTGTTTGGGTTTGGATGGTCGTGACCAATGCTTTGTTGCGGCCGAAACACTAATCTTGGGTTGGTCGAGACAATGGTCAACACACTTGACTTTTGGTTAGGGTCATGACACTATATTGGGGAGTGGTTGAGACTCTTGGTTTTGGTTCTAGTCATAACACATCCTTTTAGTGATGTCGCTACACTCACCAATAGTAGCGGTCGAAACCCTAATCCTAAAGGGTGAAGGTCGTAACACTTGGTCGTGACCTAGGCGAATGGTATCGGTCATGGATCACTTGTGGATATGTTTTGGTAGTGACAAACCTTGATAAGTGGTCAAGACGCATGTCTTATGAGAGGTCAAAACTAATGCATGATGGTTTGGGTCGATACACCTACATGTGCATATGATCAACACATGTGCATGAGGAAGCAAGTGATGAATCATGTATAGTGTTATATGGATGATTTTTTCACTAATTCTAATTGTGTTCCATAACCCTAATGTGCTCTAAGAAAGTGGGGGATGGTGTAGCTAGGGTTTGGGGATTGTATGAAACTATAAATCTCTAATCGGCTATACATGAAACTCGAACCCTAATGTTGGGTCATGTGAGGCTTTTTTTCTCATACTTGGAGTAATTTTCTTACTATGATGTTTTTCTCTCTCTTGTGTATAAATACCTAACCTTATAGGTGATATGAATGTCATAGATATGTGACATTCACCCAATTCACCCAATTGGCATAACTAATAAAGTGAAACCTTAATCATGTAGTTGCCATGTGTCATACATCCATTCTAGCATCAAAACTTGTTGGATGGTGAAATAAGTAACTCCTACGGGAAACTCGGAGTGCATATTGTTGAATATGTGGGGCACAATTTGAGTGTTCCATAATCATATGTGTTATGGAGGGTGAATACGGTCATGCCTCAGAGATGTGATGTCACAAAGGTGACGCCCCATGCCACACAAAGCAAGATTAC
Organism: Alisma plantago-aquatica; assembly: GCA_963693085.1. Taxonomy (NCBI): domain Eukaryota; kingdom Viridiplantae; phylum Streptophyta; class Magnoliopsida; order Alismatales; family Alismataceae; genus Alisma; species Alisma plantago-aquatica. The sequence continues at coordinate 939,507,859 of OY856412.1, read as the reverse complement.
TCAAAACACAACCACAGACAAAATATTAACAAGCATATTATCAGAAAACACTATAAATTAAAACATTTTCATAAAATAGCCAAACAACAAGAACCTTCACATATAAGTCCTTTCATGCCTCAAGCATACACAAGGCATGCTGTCAACCTGTAACCAAAGAACTGTTCCTAAAAATATATACATGATTCCACCATAATTGTACATAACAAGTACACAAGCCAGCCACATAAAGAAATCACATTCGTAAAACAACTACAAAACGTTCTCAAAGACCCGAGTGTACAGGGACGACTCTAGGACTCTATCAGCAAAAGACATCCAGTAGCACTCCCAACCTTATCAGCTATTGCTCCTCTGGCTACTGCTCAACCTTCTCTGCACGATCTCTACCTCTTTGTGCTCATCCACCTAAAAAGAATGTGGGAAACCCACGGGGTGAGATTCCAAATCTCAGTGGGAGATATAACTCACCACCAACTTTATTATTATCACAGATAAGGTGAAGTAAGTAGCAATTATAAATACAACTAAAATGAAGTAGGTAATCATTATTAACAGGAAAGGCAATTACTATTGAATTATGAAACATCTTAATAGTTTAAAAGGAATATGAAGAACATGTATATTTCCTATCAACAACATTGTATAAAGATCAAGCAAGTCCTCAACCATTTTTTTCTCATTTAATCATATACAATTGTACTACATGGCTGATTACATATTTCATTATGTCCAGAGGATTTAAGTCGTACCACCCATATCCAACTGACCACTTGATAAGTCAAAATCACTACCATACAAGGTCTAATGGAAGAGTCAGAATCCATGACCTCACCACACCTCTTGGTCAGTAAAAGTGAAAACATTGCAGAGACATATCAGTCAAATGCAACAATGACATATAGTTAGATCAGGGATTGGCTCACGCATGGCTATCCACACATATAATCATAACTATCCCACCTTGGTATAGGTATGGTGCTAGAAGAACATGCTCATGCATGGTCGCTCTAACAAAAGGAGTGACTCATGCATGGCCATCCATATCACAACGAGATCGACTCAAGCATGGTCGTCTCACACATCCTGTATTTAAGGATATAAGGAATTACCATACTTGTACCCTGCATATTTAGAAATATGCACTCCAAGTTAAACTCATTTTGCCATTCAGAAAATTGCTGACATTGAATGGATCTATGGCACAGGGCAATCTACACTATTAGATTCCACTTGATTAATCAGATCAATTTAAACATCTTTAAGCATCAATCAAGTTACAACATATAATCTCTAAATAAGATCTACATAATTAGGGTTTGAGGCATCACTAGCACCTATTGAAACATATAAGGATCACATCATTACTTTATGCTTGTTATTCATCATAGGTCCATCTCAAGGACCAATGTCCATCACAAGGACCACAAATCTTGGGGTAAAAACCCCTCATCTCATAATTGAGGAACTCATCATCTCTTATAAGGCAATTAGCCATCATTAGGTCATAAGACCATTCACCTCCTCTTTCAAGGATGTCAACAATCTTTTATGCCTCTCAAGGCTCATTAAACATATAAATATCACCATAGCTCATACATGGCTATGTGTGTCAACTAATATCACCTGCATGGTTAGATATTCACAACAAGAGAAGTAATACATCATGAACACTATCATCTCGTAGGATCCATGCCAAACATCTTACATCATTACAATTAGGGTTTCACTTAACCCCATTAGGGTTTACAAGTTTGGATCAACAACCACCCTTAGATCATCATTTCCTTAACATTACAAAATGTGTTATAAGACATGAAACATGATTTTCATTATCATTATAAGACATGTTATGATGTATAGAAGCATAACTCATCACCTTTCATACAACTATTCTATAGAATATCATATCATACCATGATACTCCAATGTCCACATGGTGTGACTTAAGCACCACCACAAGCTATCGGTAGGCTTTCAACATAGGGTATCGGTTACCCCTAAGTGTATCGGGCAACCATTCTAAGAGGGTTATTGGTTAAGCCTATACTTAAGAGAACAACTAAGGTATTGGCCTATCACTTGGGATGGTGTATTGGTTTGGCATCATGGAGTATCAGGCTATAACACCTAGGGGGAGAGTGTCAGCCAACCCCCTACTATTAGGCAACGCCATCATAAGGGTGACGGGCGTCAAGGGTAACGGGAAATGCATAAGCTGTGATGGCTGCTAGGGTTATCGGGCTACAACGCCCCTAAGGGTATTGACTAGAAATTCATCAAGTTGTGACGGGCAAATCCCTAATGAGAAACACACATCAACACAATGCTCCCCTAGCTTGCAACGCCAAAATAGCCATAGATGTATTGGACAGCAACACCCAGAGAGGGGTCATAGAGTATCGAGCAACATCTATGTGTATGGCATGTGATGGCCGAGGCCAAGATAAATAACATCCCTCATCTAACATCGACCCACCCATACCCAAGGAAGAACGATATAAGCAACATCAACACATGTTGACCTAAGCCTAGCTAAGGTCATGATTACCTATCACAAAGTAATGACCACGGGCATCACAGCTCATGACGTCCACCCATATATCGGCCTACCCAAGAACATCAGCCTCTCAAGCACATCGGCCTCTCAATCATGTCGATCACTTCATCTTCAGGCTCAAGGCAACGTTACTAACAAGGTAAAAGAAAGGTGCAACACATGTGCAACAACTAAGCCATGCTCTCCTACCTAAATAAGTCACAAAACTACCCAAAAGAACTGCTAGCATGCAAGCAATAATGAGCCAAGAAGAAAGAATAGTATAGCAAGTAAAGAGTGATAATAAAAAAGAGGGTTTAGAGTTATATAACCCACCTCAAGGATCACCACCATGCTCTAAGCTCCAAGGTAGAAGAAGATCCTCCAAGCTCGATGTCCAAAACACCTCCAAGAAGAAGATAGGACCAAGTTTAATAGAGCATGAGAGGGGAAAGAGAAGCAATCAAGGTCCATGGCTGAGAAGAAGAAAGAAAGAGAGAAAGAAGAGCTAAGGATCATGGCTTACCAAGGAAGAAGATGAAAAGAGATCACCACAAGCTTAGTCTCATCCACCAAGCTCCAAGGGAGAGCACTCCTTGATCTCAAGATCGACCACCAAGGAGAGGGTGCAAAGATAAGCAAAAGATTTCTCTTGCATGGAGAGAAATAGATATATATACAAGAGAGATGAAAGAGAGAACAAAGGAAAGTTGTCACCACCAAAGAACTCTAGATGACACATGTCCACAAGGAAAGAGCCACATGCAACATCATGCAACAAGGTGATAAGAACTATGCCTCACCCACTAGATCACCTTCCTAGGTCAAGGCCGATATATATATTCTCCTCTCTTCACAAACCAATAGGGATGAAGCCCTAGAGCCACAAATTGATATGGTGCATCTAGAGACACCACAAAATCGATACAAGGCCCCCTCAAGGCTCTCAAGCTCAAGACAACACTCCTGGGTGTAAGATACACCTCAAACATGAGTGCAAAACATCACCAAGGATGTCACCACTCAACCAGTGCTCAAACAAGATGACCATCTCTCTCTCAAACTCCTCTATATGATGCCAAGAGAGAGAAGGATCACAATAGAGGTGGCAAATTTTCACATCAACCCCTAACCTCGATAAATTGCAATTTGTACCAAACCTCTCCACAAAACACAAACATCAACCACACAGGCTCAAACAAGGGACTCAAGCTTCCAACATGCCCTAATTACATCTTAGATGATTAGAGCAAGGAGATAAGCAATGTGCTTAAAAAAATAAACAATGTTATCCCAAAATGTAGGTCAGGGTCCTTACAAGCCATAAACCCCTAATAGGGATTTCTCCCCCGAAATCCTAAGAGAAAAGGGAAGGGTACTTCCTCCTCATCTCTTCCTCAAACTCCCACGTGGCTTCCTCAACACCACGATGATGCCAAAGAAATTTCACAAGCACAAGGTCCTTCCTCTTCAACTTCTTTACTCTCTGATCAAGGATCAACACCAGGTCTTCTTCATAGGTCACATCCACTTCAAGCTCTACTTCCAGTGGTTGTAACACTGACTTTCTATCTGGATGACACTTTTGTTGGTATGTGTGCCCTGAGAGACAATCATGGGATGATTGGTGGGATACATTAAGATTGATTTGATAAAGATCAAAGGCAAGCTTCCAATTCTTTCTGGTTCAGTCATATGAGATAATGATAGAATAGATTGAATGTCTAGAGAATGACAGTACTCAATGAGGTATTCTTTCAGGTTGAGGACCTGAACGATGAGATCATACAGATGCTAAGAGTTTGTACATTCTTATTATGTCCCTAGTCGAATGTCATTCTGGAAGGTAGATAGATAGCAATGACACACAAGACTAGATTGTGGTGTTGGTTGATGACATAATCTCATTAGTCATGATATGGAGATATCAAACCAAACACATAGGTAATTGTTAGAGAACAAGTATACCGGACAGACCCACCGTGAGTTTGACACATGGAACCATGACATGGTAGTCACAGTCAGTTCTCACAGTGATGGTGGTGAATGTGATTCTTTGATCTGAAATCACTACACTCAACACATGTTGTTGGGTACACTTTGACATCATCAAACGTAGTCCTGAAACATGGGTTGTTATAAAGGTGATGATTGGGTGGCTTTGACACATGGGGCTTTTGAGGGGTAAGTGATAGATATGGGATTTGTCCTTCCTGAGGGAGTTTGATATCCATGACCACTTGATGAGTAGGATTGAGATAGGCGTGCATACATGTGTGAATCAGTATGTGATATTGATGTCATACATATCTCCTCCAATCTACTCTGAGATCAAGAAAGTGAATGAATGTTGATAGGATGACTGTTCCATGCCTTGAGTTCATTCGGGATATCAGTGACAAAGGAATTATACATTCACTGTAACACCATTCATGGATTGTAGGATTGAAAGTTGTTCTCCAACTTTCCTTTTCACTTGGGTAGCACTGATGTGTGACTAGGCACCGCTCTTTGCTTGTAAAGTCATAAATGTTATGGACTTTCACTGCCAATGTGAAATGGACCTGCAGGGTCACACACATAGGATTTAACCTGGAAGAGGAGTTTATCCACAAACGATGTTTAGATTGATTACTAAAGGAGTTTAGTAGTTCAATTAAACACTCAATAAATTGATAGCTCAGTATCATAGTGTTCAAGGTGTTGAACTAATTGATTAGAGTATCAAATTGATTGAAACTGTGATTGAGTGATTTGCACAGTCTGCTACCCTAACTGATTGGCTCATAGGGATGAATCGATCAGCTCAGATTGGTGAACCGATTGGCTCAAGTTGTGAGTCGAACGGCTCATGTGCCATGAAACAATCGGCTCAATTGTTGAATTGGTCGATTCGTGGAACAACGGAGATTGTTTGGAAAGTCAGAAGACTATTTTGCAAATACAATTTGTTTCACTTGTACAAATTCGATTTGGACAAGGATTAATATTTGATTAGTTGGAAACAAATTTGAAATTCAATTTCAGTTGGACCAGGACCACGAATCAATCGGCTCATGCTTGAACCGATCGGCTCAGGTGCCCCAAATGATCAGTTCAGGTGTGAACCGATCGGCTCAGGTCCCCCACCGACCGTTTTATGCTTGAAACGATCGGTTCAGGTGGCACAGTTGGTTGTTTTGTGAAAAATCTCGAACCCTTCTACTCCTATTTAATCCCGCATTGCCCGGGTAGAGAACCCTTTCCCATGACCCTCCTATATATATAGGGGTAGTGGGGGCTTCTCAGGAACAACAACTCAGAACACCAGTTGCTCTACAAAGTTGTCATTCTCTCTAGTTGTGGTAACCGAGAGAGCCCGAGCAAGTGCTACCTGGTAAGGGAGGCACAACAAGGGAAAGACAACTGCAATAAAGTGATTGGTTGCAAGATAGTGTGTTGGTGACTAGTACACCGACAGGAGGGTGTGAATCCTTCCGATTCCTTATGGGATAAGGAGATCAGAGTTCCAGGTGGTCCGTGTGGACTACTTCAGAGGCGGGAGACTTTTGTCGCTCGGAGGACAACTGTCAATCCCGAAAGTCCCAGTGAGACCAAGAGCTATACAGATACTATCCAAGACCAGAGGTGAAGACCACTCAAGCCACGAGGTAACGTCACAGAGAAAGCCTCGGGACAAGGTACGCCTCTACAAACCATCCTTCCTATTGTATAGACGTTGACGTGATTCCTTTATTCTGGGTTTGGGAGAAGTAATTTTTGTTTGTTTCCGCTGCCTTCTTTATCTCCCATAAAACCCAATAGTGGTATCAGAGCCACGTCAACTGTTCTATACTTTAGGATTATCGATGTGATCAATTTTGGTTTGTCGCCTTTATTGCATACGATGCGAATAAAATTGGCTTTGTGCATGTCCAATCCTGAATCCACAAAATCTCAATATACATATATGATATGTAATACGAATGCATTCGATATGTGTCACCCTTAAATGAGTTTTGTGGTGGATGTATAGCATGGTTATGGCCAATGTATAGCATGGTTATGGCCAATAAACCCTATGTATGTGTGTTTGGTTGAATGAGGTTGCTTGCATCTCGGTCTGTGCATCGATTCCCTAGCTCCTATTCCTGATGTAACTCGAGATTTCTTTCCTACCTTTTCTCCCCCCGAATGTAACTCGGGGTTTCCCTATTCAAATATAAAATAGGATAAATCTTTTATTTCCTGTTATGTCAAAGAACGGCGGACAACCTGATGACAACTGAGACGATCGATTCAAGGAGTGAATCGATCGGTTGGTGGTCCATACGACCGATTTAAGGAGCGATACGATCGGGTGGTGGTCATGAGGAGATGCATGAAGACTAGGTGAGCCGATCAGTTGGAGGAGCCAACCGATCAATCAGTGGCACCCAGACGACTGACCAGGATGAGCAGGTCATTCATGTGATGAGTTGATCAACTCGGACAGCTATAGCACTTCATCATGGACAGGTTGCATGTGATGTAGACCTAGATGACCATGATTCCTCTTGGCTTGAGGAATCACATTAGGATGGCCATAATCATCGCTTTTATCATTTCACATGTTTTCTGTGGGATATAGCATGTATATGATACGTAATATGTATTGTGGTGATTGGATATGTATATGTATCTATAAAACCAAATCCCTCATCTAAATATTAAGTCTTCTACGCCTTCAATCAGTGGCACACATGAAAAACTTGATCGACTAAGTGTAGGTTACGCCAAAGCATGGTGTGTCGTCTATCTTGTGGAAGTGTGAAGGGTAAACATGTAGGTTCTGCCAAAGCAGGGTACATGTTTACCGTGTCGGCTTTTGGGTTAGACTTAACTGGTGATTCTTAGAGCCTCTAAGCCCAGAGGCACGGAATGTTCATGGGAAGGTGTTGCGCATGTTCATTCATCAAGAGTTGCATATAATGCAATTGGCATGATGGCCTACCTAAATAGTCAAGATTGTGGGCGATCAGCCAAAGCTGACTCATGACTTGATGAAATATGGATCTTGACCCACTAGAAGATTGTACGCTGCAATCTTCTGTATTGATGGTGAGGGCTATAAATTTGAACAAAATAGTGGGAGCGATAATTAATTAAAGTCCTAATTATATTGTCAACTTTTCAAATCAATCAAATAAGTCAAAAATTGAGTTTTGGACTAAATTGCATATATTTCTTTTTTGTAGTACAAATGACAACAAACAACAATCACTTTTCATTACGATCGATGCTTGAAAAGGACAAGCTAAATGTGACTAACTTCCACGAATGGTTTAGGACATTGCGAATTGTTCTCACTCAAGAGTGAAAGCTCTATGTCCTGGATACTCTAGTTACAGAGGAATCTGCTCCTACCGCACCAAATTCAGAAAGGGATGCTTATAAGAAGCATTTTGATGATGTCATTGATGCAAAGTGATTGATGTTGTACTCCATGAACCACGAGTTGTAGAGACAACATGATAACATGGGTGTCATTGAGATGATTCATCATCTCAAGAACATGTATGAAGATCAAGCACGGCAAGAGAGATATGATGTCTCCAGGGTGATGTTCAAGTGTGTCATGACAGAAGGAGATCCAGTTGGTCCTCACACACTCGAGATGATTGGGTATGTGGAGAACCTGACGAGACTGGGATTTCCACTGAGCCAAGAGTTGGCTACTGATGTGATACTGTAATTATTGCTAGAATCTTACAGTGAGTTTGTGATGAACTACAACATGAACAACTTTGACAAGCATTTGACATAGTTGTTGGGAATGTTGAGGATAATTGAGACACTGATGAAGAAGGACAAGCCTAAGTCTATGATGATGACCAGCAGCAAGAAAGGCAAGTCCAAGCGTAAGGGAAAGGGCAAGGCTAAGAAAGGTTCTGATGCTAGCCAGCAGCCCAAGTCATCTTCAACTCTCAAGGCCAAGGGAGGCGTGACAAAGAGAGGCAATTGCCACTATTGTCAAAAGCTAGGACATTGGAAAAGGAATTTTCCACTCTATCTGGAAGAACTAAAGAAGAAGGAGGCGACAGACGTCTCCACCTGAAGGTGTCATGAAATAAACTTATAACACTTTTGAGGTATATGATACCAAGATATAAAGTGTAAAGCACCCAATAAATGGGGCAAGTGTTTCCGCCATAGATAGGAGTACTTTAGTTTTATTTTCAGCCTTGAAGGCATGTAATAGAGTTATGAACTGCTATTTCATATTTTCCAATGAATAGAAATACCTTAATTTTGCATATTGTATGACAATGATAGCAATTAATAAAGTTGATGTTTCAATTCCAAAGATATGATCTTTGTGGCAATGCCTTGTTTATCTTGTGGTACTTGGTATGCATAAGATAAAATGATACCTAAAAGTTATTGATAACTCAAAAAATCAAATTAGCATAAATCATGAGAAATTCATTTCTAGTTTCCATATGATGGATAAATCTAGACTCTTTTGGTTAGAGAACCAGTTAGAGACATGAATCTCTTAGACATGATTAATCAATCTTCACTAGTAATAATGGGAGATTGATTATCCTATTAGGTATAATACATGTGATGTATTTACATACCTATTAGACTTAATGCTAGTACTTCAAATGGTGTTTAGAGAAATACCAATATGAATATCTTGAAATGTACAAGAATATCATAGATGAAGTGTGAATTTGGTAAAGTGTTAATTCTTGATGAGATCAATGACTGAAATGCTTAAACCAAATGTTTGAGATCCTTATGAGTGATTATGATAGTGTATCATAGTAAGCTCGAGATTAAGGCATGGTGATGTCTAAATCAAAAGGAGTCATACTCTAAGGAGTTCGAGGATGATTATAAAATAACTAAATTCTTCTTAAATAAAGAATACCCTACACTAATAAAGGACATTAAGAATCATAAAGAGTTGTGAGTCCTTATATCCTTGACAGATACACCTCGATTATCTATGTGATGAGTTGGTCATGTGATGAGTCAACTATCTAGATGAATATGAGGAATCGGATTTTGAGTTATGGTTTATGACCATTACATCCTAAATGACTTCCATGTGAACCATAAGGTATGACCTTGATGGTAGCACCCATTGGGATGAAATCCATAAGTGCAAATGAGTCTTAAGCATTAAGACACATGGATAACATTTTGAGAAGGATGATGCTTGTTAATTGCAACTTAATGACTAAGAGATTTGGCATACGGATATTGAAACTGCATTCCTATAAGGAATAAGACAAGGATGTGTATGTGACACAACCTATAAGGTTTATGAATCCATTAATGCAAATGAAGTCTATAAGTTACAATGGACTAATCAATGTGATTGATTAAGTACAAGCAACTCAGAGTTGGATCTTTACTTTGATAATATAGTCAAAAGGTTTGACTGATATGTCAAAGATAAAGAGAGATCTGTGATTTAGTGGGAGCGTATTCACATTCCACATGTTGATGTGAAATGGAAATGTTCTAGAATGGAAATCCAAAGTGGAAATTATCTTTAGGGAAGATAGAGACATTTCCTATGTGATAGGAATAGAGATCTATAGAGATAGTTCTCGAAAACCTCTTGACCTAAAAAGAGAGAGCATACATTGGCAATCTATACTGAAGGGTTCAGTATGCACAGAATCAGTGGGAGAAAACTTGTCCATGTTACATGGAGTTAGTATTCCAAGGCCAAGTGTCCAATTCTTATGAAGAATGGGAACACTAAGAATAGATATGGATCTATCATGTATATAATCATCCCATCATCTTGCATGTATAGGACATAGCAAGAATAAAATGCATTCATCATCTTGTATGTAGGAAATGACAATATGATATGCTCATCCTGATAACTCGTATGTGGGACATGATGAGTGTATGTCTGTCCAGTTCCAGTAAGGGTTACTGGAATACCATGACAACTTGATAATTACTTGAGAAGTACTAGTTCTATGGAAATAAGGAAGGGTTCACTGTAAAGAGTTACACTGATGCGAACTTCCAAAAAGGACAGAGAATTAATCGTAAAATATATATGGGATATATAAAAGTAAATGTTTTTTGATAAATGGAAACATTCCAATAAAGTTGTTTTAAAAGGAAATGTTGAGTATCTGTGTGTTAGAGAATAGTAGTGGATACTATATGGATCTAGGAGTTCGTAGAGATGAACTTGTAGTTATTCCAGTATTTGATGACAAGCTAGGAGAGCTTGGTCATACAATGTGGCTAAAGGTTAGCAAAGGAATACTAGATCGCATATTACGGCAACTCCATCTCATACGTGTGATGTATAGCGAAGAGATGAGAGACATGCAGTTGATACCGACTTTGGCAAGGTGTTGACATAACTCACTATGTTAGCACTAGAGCACAGTAACATGTGGGACATGTTTGAAGATCACTAAGAATACGATTCAAGGGTGATTGGCTCGCAGAGAAAGTGGGACTTTGTTGGTACGTATGCCTTGAGAGCCAATCATGGGATGATTGGTGGGATACATTAAGATTGATTTGATAAAGATCAAAGGCAAGCTTCTAATTCTTTCTGGTTCAGTCATATGAGATAATGATAGAATAGATTGAATGTCTAGAGAATGACAGTACTCAATGACGTATGCTTTCAGGTTGAGGACCTTAACGATGAGATCATACATATGCTAAGAATTTGTACATTCTTATTATGTCCCTAGTCGAATGTCATTGTGGAAGGTAGATAGATAGCAATGACACACAAGACTAGATTGTGGTGTTGGTTGATGATAGAATCTCATTAGTCATGATATGGAGATATCAAACCAAACACATAGGTACTTGTTAGAGAACAAGTGTACCGGACAGACCCACCGTGAGTTTGACACATGGAACCATGACATGGTAGTCAGAGTCAATTCTCACACTGATGGTGGTGAATGTGATTCTTTGACCTGAAATCACTACACTGAACACATGTCGTTGGGTACACTTTGACATCATCAAACGCAGTCTTGAAACATGGGTTGTTATAAAGGTGATGATTGGGTGGCTTTGACACATGGGGCTTTTGAGGGGTAAGTGATAGATATGGGATTTGTCCCTCCTGAGGGAGTTTGATATCCATGGCCACTTGATGAGTAGGATTGAGATAGGCGTGCACGCATGTGTGAATCAATATGTGATATTGATGTCATACATATCTCCTCTAATCTACTCTGAGATCAAGAAAGTGAATGAATGTTGATAGGATGATTGTTCCATGCCTTGAGTTCATTCAGGATATCAGTGACAAGGGAATTATACATTCATTGTAACACCATTCATGGATTGTAGGATTGAAAGTTGTTCTCCAACTTTCCTTTTCACTTGGGTAGCACTGATGTGTGACTAGGCACCGCTCTTTGCTTGTAAAGTCATAAATGTTATGGACTTTCACTGCCAATGTGAAATGGACCTGTAGGGTCACACACATAGGATTTAACCTGGAAGAGGAGTTTATCCACAAACGATGTTTAGATTGATTACTAAAGGAGTTTAGTAGTTCAATTACACACTCAATCAATTGATAGCTCAGTATCATAGTGTTCAAGGTGTTGAATTGATTGATTAGAGTATCATATTGATTGAAACTGCGATTGACTGATTTGCACAGTCTGTTGCCCCAACCGATCGGCTCATAGGGATGAACCGATCGGCTCAGATTGGTGAACTGGTCGGCTCAAGTTGTGAGTCGATCGGCTCATGTTCCACAAAATGATCGGCTCAATTGTTGAACTGGTCGATTCATGGAACAACCGAGATAGTTTGGAAAGTTAGAAGACTATTTTGCAAATACAATTTGTTTCACATGTACAAATTCGATTTGGATAAGGATTAATACTTGATTAGTTGGAAACAAATTTGAAATTCAATTTGAGTTGGACCAGGACCACGAACTGGTCGGCTCATTCTTGAATCGATTGGCTCAGGTCCCCAACTAACCGTTTCATGCTTGAAATGATCAGTTCAGGTGGCACAGTTGGTTGGTTTGTGGAAAATCTCGAACCCTTCTACTCTTGTTTAATCCTGCATTGCCCAGGGTAGAGAACCCTTTCCCATGACCATCCTATATATATAGGGGTAGTGGGAGCTTCTCAGGAACAACAACTCAGAACACCAGTTGCTCTACAAAGTTTTCATTCTCTCTAATTGTGGTAACCGAGAGAGCCTGAGCAAGTGCTACCTGGTAAGGGAGGCACAGTAAGGGAACGACAACTATAGTAAAGTGACTGGTTGCAGGAGAGTGTGTTGGTGACTAGTATGCTGATAGGAGGGTGTGACTCCTTCTGATTCCTTGTGGGACAAGGAGATCGGAGTTCCAGGTAGTCTGTGTGGACTACTTTAGAGGTGGGAGACTTCTGCCGCTCGGAGGACAGTTGTCAATCTCGACAGTCCCAGTAAGACCAGGAGCTGCACAGACATCATCCAAGACCGGAGGTGAAAACCGTGCAATCCACGAGGTAACGTCATCGAGCAAGCCCCGGGACAAGGTACGCCTCTACAAACCATCCTTCCTATTGTATAGACGTTGACGTGATTCCTTTATTCTGGGTTTGGGAGAAGTAAAAAAAAAATTGTTTCCGCTGCCTTCTCTGTCTCCCATAAAACCCAATAACTTTCTCAACATACTCACATAGAACACTGGATGACCCTTGTGCAACTCAGGTGGAAACTCTTATCGATAAGCCACCTTTCCAACACGTGCCACAACTGGGTAAGGTCCCATATACCAGGGAGCCAACTTTCCCTTCTTCCCAAACCTCAGAACACCCTTCCAAGGAGAGACCTTCAAATATACCTTGTCTTTCACTTGGAACTCCAAGGGTCTATGATGATTATCTGCATATGACTTCTGTCTATATTGTACTTCTTTCTGTTGTTGTATCACTTTGATCTTCTCTGTTGTCTGTTGTACAAGATCATGACCAAGAAGTTGATACTCACCTGCCTCATACCAACACAATGGAGATCTGAAATGCCTCCCATGCAATGCCTCATATGGTGCCATGTCAATGCTAGTATGATAGTTGTTGTTTTAGGTGAACTCTATCAAATGAGGTGTACATCCCAACTTCCTGAGATCTGGAGGACACATGCCCTCAACAAATCCTCCAAAGTCTAGATGGTCTTTTTAGATTGACCATCTGTCTATGAGTGGAAAGCAGTACTGAAATTCAATTGTGTATCCAAGGCTATGTGCAGTCGCTCCCAAAAGTGTCTTGTGAATTGAGAACCTCTATCAGACACGATAGTAGTTGGAACACCATGCAAATGCACTATCTCATCCACATAGACTTGGGAAAGCTTCTATGTTGTAAACATTGTCTTCACGGGAAGGAAATGTGCTGACTTGGTCAACCGGTCAACGATCACCCAAATGAAATCATAACCTTTGGTTGTTCTAGGCAGACCAACAACAAAGTCCATAGTCACATGATCCCACTTCCACTGGGGTATAGGCAATGGTTGCAACATTCCTGCATGCTTCTGATGCTCAACTTTGACTTGTTGACATACTGCACATATTGCAATGAACTCAGCTACATCGTTCTTCAAGTCTGTCCACCAATACATATCCTTTAGGTTGTGGTACATCTTGGTACTACCTGGGTGCATAGCATACATAGATGAATGAGCCTCTTCTGACACCATTTTTCTTAGATCATTAGCATCAGGAACCACTATAATGTTATGGTAACAAAATGTCTCGTCATCTGACTCATGGAAACCTTCACGCTTCTCAGTGTCAAACTTTGATCTAATTTTTTTATCACAATATCTGTTTATTGAGCTTCCTTGATTTGTTGTCTTAGTGTAGGCTTTAATTATAAATGTGCCAACAAACCGGCTAACAAGGAGACTTCTAACTTGACATTCATCTGATGTAAGGAGACCAACATGTCTTGCTTGTGACACATCAAAGAACTCAACTGGATTTTATCCATGGATGAGGATGAAGACTTCCTACTCAATGCATCTGCTAAAACATTCACCTTTCTCATATTATAATTGATCATATAGTCATAATCTTTGATCAACTCTATCCAACAATGTTGCCTCATGTTCAACTCAATTTGTGAAAAGATGCATTTTAGATTCTTGTGGTCTGTGAAAATCTGACACTTCTCCCCATATAGGTAGCGCCTCTAAATCTTCAAAGCATGAACCACTGTAGCTAACTCCAAATCGTGAGTTGGGTAATTCTCCTTGTGTTTCTTAAGCTGTCGGGAAGCAAAAGAAACCACTTTCTTGTCCCGCATCAACACACATCCCATACCATTCTTGGATGCATCACAAAAGACGATGTATCCCTTGCCTTGCTCAGGCAAAACTAGAACCAGTGCACTTGTCAATTTCTCCTTCAGTGTCTGAAAAGAACATTGACATCTATCATCCCAAACAAATGGCACTTCCTTCCTCATCAACTTTTTTGGGGGTAGGGTGATAGCGTTGAAGTCCTTGATGAAACTTCAATAATATCCTGCCAAACCTATAAAATTGCACACTTCAGTAGGCGTCTTTGGTTGTTCCCACTCTGTTACAGACTCTACTTTCTTAGGATCCACGTGTACTCCTTCTGAAGATATTACATGCCCCAAGAAAGCTACCTCCCTCAACCAGAACTCGCACTTGATAAACTTGGCATAAAGCTAGTGTTGTCTCAGAACGGTCAATGCCTAACGAAGATGATGTCCATGTTGTTGACTATCACGACTATATATCATGGTGTCATCTATAAAGACCACCATGAACTGATCTAGGAATGGTTGGAACACTCTATTCATCAAGTCCATGAATGTTTCTGGTGCATTGGTCAGCCCAAATAGAATAACCACAAACTCGTAGTGACCATACCTCATCCTAAAAGTTGACTTTGGTATGTCATCCTCCATGATCCTCAATTGATGATATCCTAACCTCATATCTATCTTTGAGAATACTGCCGCACCATGCATCTGGTCAAACATATCATCTATCCTTGACAAAGGGTACTTATTCTTTATCCTGACCTTGTTCAATTGTTTTAGTCTATGCACAACCTCATAGACCCATCTTTTTTCTTCACGAGCAACACTAGAGCTCCCCACGGTGATGTACTTGGCCTGATGAAACCTTTGTCAAGCAGTTCTTACAATTGTCTCTTCAACTCTTCCATCTCTGTTGGTGCCATCCTATATGGTGTCTAAGCTATGGGTTGCATTCCGAGAACCATATTGATCTCAAAATCAATCTCACATGGTGGAGAAACACCTAGAAACTCTTTTGGAAACACATCCTCAAACTCCCTAACCACCGGCACCTCCTGGAAACTAGGACTCCTCACCTCTGTATCCACCATGTGTGCCAAAAAAAATGCCTCACAACCTTATCTCATAAGCTTCCTTACTATCATGGTTGATACAAGACACGTCGAAAGAATCTTCCTATCTCCTTGGAAGATCCACATCTCATTACCAACCACAAATGTAGCTTGCGTGGAACTACAATCGAAGACCACTATATACTTATCTAGGATATCCATTCCAAGGATCACATGGAATCTATGCATATCAAGTGATATGAGATCCACCTGAATATTGTGTCCCAAAAAAGAGAGGGAACATGAAGGACATACATCTTACAACACCGCAAAACCAACCAATGGTGTTTCTAGCAACAAACTATTCTTCTTACGACTAACAGGCAAAGAACAACTACTAAGCACTTCTTGTGAGATAAAACAGTGTGTAGCACTCAGGTCAACCAAAACAGATATAAAGCAAGAAGAAGACAAATCAGAATGAAATTAATAACTCCATCTGACCTGTCACCACTCGCAGGTTGACCACCGCCTCCGACTGACTCATAGCATAGAATCTAGATGTTGCCTATTGTCACCCCCGTCCTCTACTTCCTTGAGAAAACAATCTGGCTTATGATGCTTGGTGACGTCCTCATCCTCCTGTTCCACTGTTCTACTGTCTCTGTGAGCCCTGCTGACTCTACCTTGGTTGTTAGTTCACTTCATCATCCTTCACTGGGTAGAACGATTTGGTATGTCCAACTTGTCTACACTTATAACATGTCTTGTCCCCATACCAAGGCCTAGGTGGTCCTGTCACCAATGATGAAGCAACACTTTGGGCTCCTGAGGGTGGAAAACTACAGCCTCTGCCCTTGCTCGGTGACCACTGTGTCGAAGCACTAAACCTCTACAACACTGGCGGTGTGGAAAACCTCAGCTTCTTGAAGCCACCTGATGACTGCCCTTGAAACTATGCAGACTGCTTCTTGGCACTTGCATCTCTCTTCTCCTTCCTCGATCATTTAATCATCTGAACAAATTCCACAAACATAGCAAACCTCTCTCGATTCCCCAAAGCAACGAGTGGGGTAGACTGTTTGGGTTTTTAGGGGAGGCAGAGATGGCAGCGGAAACAAAAATTTTCTCCCCCAAACCCGGAACAAGGAAACGCGTCAACGTCTATATAATAGGAAAGGATGGTCTGTGGAATCATACCTTGTCGCGAGGCTTGCTCAGTGACAATACCTCGCGCCTTGCGCGGTCTTCACCTCCGATCTTGGACGGTGTCTGTGCAGCTCCTGGTCACACTAGAACTAACAGGATTGAAGGTTGTCCTCCTAGCGGCAGAAACCTCCCGCCTCTAAAGTAGTCCACACGGACCACCTGGAACTCCAATCTTCTTGTCCCAAAAGGAATTGGAAGGAGTCACACCCTCCTGTTGACATACTAGTCGCCAACACACTCTCCTGCCTCCAGTTGCAACTACAGTTGTCTTTCCCTTGATGCACCTCCCTTTGCGGGTAGCACTTGCTCGGGCTCTCTCTCGATTACCAAAACTAGAGAGAACGACAACTTTGCAGAGCAACTGGTTGCACTGAGTTGTACTTTGAGAAGCCCCCAATACCCCTATATATATAGGAGGGTCATGGGATAGGGTTCTCCATCCCGGGCAATGCGAGACTAAAAGCAGGAGTAGAAGGGTTCGAGATTTTCCACAAAAGCAACCAACTCGCAACCTGAACTGATCGGTTCACAAGTGAACCGGTCGGTTGGGACACCTCAACCGATCAGTTTACAAGTGAACCAGTCGGTTGGTGGTCCTGGTCGGTTCCCGATTGACTTTCCTTCTTTTATTCCTAATTGGTATCGAATACCAATCCTATTCCCAATCAAATTGGGAAATTGAAACGAAAGGAAAATTCTCACCAATCCTATTTTCCCAACTTGCTCGGTTGCACCAGTTGAATCGATCGTTTCAACACTTGAAGCAATCGGTTCACCCTGGACTTGAGCCGATCGGTTCAACACTTGAGCCGATCGGCTCAACACTTGAGCCGACCGGTTCACCAAGCTCAGCCGACCGGTTCATCACATGAACCGATCAGTTGGGAGTACAGGTTGTGTAGAATCAGTAAATTGCAATTTCAATCAATCTGATACTCCAATCAATATGTCCAACACCTTGAATAATATGAAATTGAGCTATCAATTGATTGATTGTTTAATTGAACTAATAAACTCCTTTAGTAATCAATCTAAACATTGCTTGTGGACAAAACTCCTCTTCCAGGTTAAATCCTATGTGTGTGACCCTGCAGGTCCATTTCACATTGGCAGTGAAAGTCCATAACACTTATGACTTCACAAGAAAAGAGCGGTGCCTAGTCACACATTAGTGCTACCCAAGTGAAAGTAGAAAGTTGGAGAACAACTTTCAATCCTACAATTCGTGAATGGTGTTACAGTGAATGTATAATTCCTTTGTCACTGATATCCCGAATGAACTCGAGGCATGGAATAGTCATCCTGTCAATGTTCATTCACTTTCTTGATCTCAGAGCAGATTGAACGAGATATGTATGACATCAATATCACATACTGATTCACACATGCGTGCGCACGCCTATCTCAACCCTACTCATCAAGTGGCCTTGGATATCAAACTCCCTCAGGAGGGACAAATCCCATATCTATCACTCACCCCTCAAAAGCCCCATGTGTCAAAGCCACCCAATCATCACCTTTATAACAACCCATGTTTCAGGACTGCGTTTGATGATGTCAAAGTGTGCCCAACGACATGTGTTGAGTGTAGTGATTTCAGGTCAAAGAATCACACTCACCACCATCACTGTGAGTACTGACTGTGACTACCATGTCATGGTTCCATGTGTCAAACTCACGGTGGGTCTGTCCGGTACACTTGTTCTCTAACAAGTACCAATGTGTTTGGTTTTATATCTCTATATCATGACTAATGAGATTTTGTCATCAACCAACACCACAATCTAGTCTTGTGTGTCATTGTTGTCTATCTACCTTCCACAATGACATCCGACTAGGGACATAACAAGAATGTACAAACTCTTAGCATCCGTATGATCTCATCGTTCAGGTCCTCAACTTGAAGGCATACGTCATTGAGTACTGTCATTCTCTAGACATTCAATCTGTTCTATCACTATCTCATATGACTGAACCAGAAAGAATTGGAAGCTTGCCTTTGATGTTTATCAAATCAATCTTAATGTATCCCACCAATCATCCCATGATTGGCTCTCAGGGCATACATACCAACAGACTCCCACTTGCACTGTGAGCCAATCACCCTTGAATCATATTCATAGTGATCTTCAAACATGTCCCACATGTTACTGTGCTCTAGTGCAAACATAGTGAGTAATGGCAACACCTTGCCAAAGTCAGTTTAAATTGCATGTCTCTCATCTCTTCGCTGTACATCACACGTATGAGATGGAGTTGCCATAATATGTGATCTAGTATTCCTTTGCTAACCTTTAGCCACATTGCATGATCAAGGATTCCATACTTGTCATCAATGAGCGGAATATCTATAAGTTCAACTCATGAACTTCCAGATCCATATAGTATCCACTATTGTTTTCTAACACATAGATACTCGGCATTTCGTTTTAAACGGCTTTATTGGAACACTTCCAATTATCAACAAACTTTCACTTTTATATATCCTATATATATTTTGCGATTAATTTTCTGTCCTTTCGGAAGTTTGCATCAATGTAACTCTTTACATTGAACTCTTCTTTATCTCCATAGAACTAGCACTTCTCAAGTACTTATCAAGTTCTCATGGTATTCCAGTAACCCTTACTGGAAGTAGACAGACATCCACTTGTCATGTCCCACATACGAGTTATCAGGATGAGCACATCATATTGCCATGTTGTACATACAAGATGATAAATGCATTTTATTCTTGCCATGTCCATACATGCAAGATAATGGGATGATTACATACATGATAGATCCATATCTATTCTTAGTGTTCCCATTCTTCATAAGAATTGGACACTTGGCCTTGGGATACTAACTCCATGTAACATGGACAAGTTTTCTCCCACTGAATTTGTGAATATTGAACACTTCAGTATAGATTGTCAATGTATGCTCTCTCTTTTCATGTCAAGAGATTTTTGAGAACTATCTCTATAGATCTCTATTCCTATCACATAGGAAATATCTCTATCTTCCTTAAAGATAATTTCCATTTTTGGATTTCCATTCTAGAACATTTCCATTTCACATCAACATGTGAAATGTGAATACGCTCCCACTAAATCACAGATCCCATCTTTATCTTTGACATATCAGTCAAACCCTTTGACCATATCATCAAAGTAAAGATCCAATTCTGAGTTGCTTGTACTCAATCAATCACATTGATTAGTCCATTGTAACTTATGGACTTCATTTGCATTAGTGGATTCATAAACCTTATAGGTTGTGTCATACACATCCTTGTTTTATTCCTCATAGAAATACAATTTTAGTATCCATATGCCAAATGTCTCAGTCATTAAGTTCCAATCAACAAGCATCATCCTTCTCAAAATGTTATCCATGTGTCTTAACTCTTAAGACTCATTTGCACTTATGGATTTCATCCAATGAGTGCTACCATCAAGGTCATACCTTATGGTTCACATGGATGTCATTTAGGATGTAATGGTCATAAGCCATAACTCAAAATTTGGTTCCTCATATTCATCCAGATAGTTGACTCATCACATGACCAACTCATCACATAGATGATTGAGGTTTATCTGTTAAGGATATAAGAACTCACAACTCCTTGTGATTCTTAATTTCTTTTATTAGTGTGGGGTATTCTTTTATTAAGAAGAATTCAGTTATTCGATAATCATTCTCTAACTCCTTAGAGTATGATTCCTTCTTGATTTAGACATCACCATGCCTTAATCATGAGTTCACTATGATACATTATTATAATCACTCATAAGGATCTCAAACATTTGGTCCAAGTATTTCATTCATTGATCTCATCAAGAATTAACACTTTACCAAATTTGTACTTCATCTATGATAATCTTGAACACTTCAAGATATTCATATTGGCATTTCTCTAAACACCATTAGAAGTATTAGCATTTATTCCAATAGGTATGTAAATACATCACATGTATTATACCTAATTGGATAATCATTCTCCCACTACCATTAGTGAAGGTTTATTAATCATGTACAAGATATTCATGTCTCTTAACGATTTTCTAACCAAAAGAGTCTAGATTTATCCATCACATGGACACTAGAAATGAATTTCTCATGATTGATGCTAATTTGATTGTTTGAGTTATCTATAACTTTTAGGTATCATTTTATCTCATGCATACCATGTATCACAAGATAAACAAGGCATTGCCACAAAGATCATATCTTTAATATTGAAACATCAACTTTATTAATTGCCATCATTGTCATACAATATGCAAAAATAAAGTGTTTCTATCTATTGGCAATATATGAAATAGCAGTTCTCAACTCTATTTCGTGCCCTTTAGGCTGAAATAAACTGAAAGATACTCCTATCTATGGCAGCAACACTTGCTCCAATGATGGGTGCTTCTTTCTTGGTCCTTTCACAAAGGCCATCACTTCTTTGGGGATATTGCATATCATATATGACATATCCATATCTTGGTATCATATACCTCAAATAAAGAAGCAGTTCATTTCATGATACCTTAGGTGGAGATCTCCATCCCCTCATTCATCTTCTTTTATTCTTCCAGATATAGAGGGAAATTCCCTCATACACCCTTTCCCTATGTGCCTTGAGGCTAAAGACGGCTTGGATTGTTGGCTAGCATCATAACACTTCTTTGCTTTGCCCTTGTCCTTGCCCTTAAGAATTACCTTTTCTTTGATCTCATCAAAGATTAGGGTTAATCTTTCTTCATATTTGCCTCTACTATCCTCAACATGTCCAACAACTTTGTCAACGCTTGTCAAAATCGTTCATGTTGTAGTTTATCATGAACTATATGATTCTCGCAACATTTGCAGTATCATACCAATAGACAACCCTTGGCTCAGAGGAAATCCTTCTTAGTCGGGTTTTCCACATACCCAATCACATTGAGTGTGTGAATACCTTACTGGATCTCCTTCTGTCATGACATACTAGGACAGTGTCTTGGAGACATCATATGTCTCATGTTGTCTCTGCAACTCATAGTTCAGAGAACACAACACCAAGCACTCCTCATCAATGTCTTCCTCGATATGCTTCCATAAGCATACTTTCAGCCATTGATGTGGTGGGATCGAGTTTATCTGGTCCTGGTATAACTAGGACTTGGAGCTTTCGCTCTTTGAGAACACTTCTCATCATCCTAACCAGTCGTGGAATTATTCCCATTTAATTTGTTGGTCTCAAAGACCGATCGCAAATAAAGTGATTTGTTGATTAACCATTTATTTTAACAAAAGGAAATATATGCAGTTTTAGTCCAAAACTCTTTTGACTTGTTTGATTGATTTGAAAAGTTGACGATAAAATTAGGCCTTTAATTAATTATTGCTCCCACTATTTTACTTCAAATTGATAGCCCTCACCGTCAATTCGGAAGATTGCAGCGTACAACCTTCTAGTGGGCAAGATCCTAAAATCCTCTAAGTCATGGACCAGCTTGGGCTGTCATCCACAACTTAGATCTCTCAGTTAGGCAACTCTTGCCAATTGCATCATATGCAACTCTTGATAAGATGTCATATGCAACTCCTTGCCATGATCATCTCCATGCCTCAAGGTGCTATATCCTATCTAGGTCACCTTGTTAAGTC
Organism: Alisma plantago-aquatica; assembly: GCA_963693085.1. NCBI lineage: Eukaryota > Viridiplantae > Streptophyta > Magnoliopsida > Alismatales > Alismataceae > Alisma > Alisma plantago-aquatica. The sequence continues at coordinate 939,485,153 of OY856412.1, read as the reverse complement.
CGACCCAAAGCCAACACGATGAATATGCACCCTACTTGGGCAGACCCACACATTCATCCTTCACGCTTCCACGAGATAGACGGTGCACCACGCTTGGGCGTGCCCACACTTGGTCGATCAAGCTTTTCACGTGTGTCGCATTTGAAAGGCATCTAAAACTTAATATTTAATGAGGGATTTGGTTTTTATATACATATACATATCCAATCACCACAATACATAGTACGTATCATATACATGCTATATCCCACAGAAAACATGCAAAACGATAAAAGCGATGATTATGGCTATCCTAATGTGATTCTTCGAGCCAAGAGGAATCACGGTCATCTAGGTCTACATCACATGCAACATGTACAAGATGAACTCTGTGCTTTGCCTTTGGAGTAGATCAACTCATCACATGATTGACTGCTCGTCCTGGCCTGGTCGTCTGCGTGCCACCAGTCGATCGGTTGGCTCCTCCAACCGATCGATTCGCCTGGTCGTCGTGCATCTCGTCATGACCGCCACCCGCTCGTCTCACTCCTCGAACCAGTCATCAACCTATCGGCTCACTCCTTGAACTGATCATCTGGAACGTCAACCGATCGGTTCACGCCTTGAACTGATCGTCTCAGCTGTCGTCTCAATGTCCTCCGTACTTTGACATAACAGGAAATAAAATCTATCCTAATTTTACATTGCTTAAAAGGGAAACCCTGAGTTACATTTGGGGGGAGAAAAGGTAGGAAAGAATCTCAAATTATTTTGAGTTACATCAGGAATAGGAGAGGGAAGATCAGTGCGCAGACCGAGATGCAAGCAACCACATACAACCATACACAGATAGGGTTTATTAGCCATAACCACGCTATACATCCACCACAAAACTCATTTAAGGGCGACGCATATCGAGTGTATTAATAATACATATCATATATATAATTGGGATTTGTGGATTTAGGATTGGACATGCATAAAGCCAATATTATTCGCATCGTATGCAATAAATAAAGGCGACAAACCAAAATCGATCATATCGATATTCCTAAAATATAGAGCAGTTGACGTGGCTCTGCTACCACTGTTTGGGTTTTAAGGGGAGGCAGAGATGGCAGAGGAAACAAAAATTTTCTCCCCCAAACCCAGAACAAGGAAACACGTCAACGTCTATATAATAGGAAAGGATGGTTTGTGGAATCATACCTTGTCCTGAGGCTTGCTCGGCGACAATACCTCGCGCCTTGCGTGGTCTTCACCTCTGGTCTTGGACGGTGTCTGTGCAGCTCCTGGTCACACCGGGACTGACAGGATTGAAGGTTGTCCTCCTAGCGGCAGAAACCTCCCGCCTCTGAAGTAGTCCACACGGACCATCTGGAACTCCAATCTCCTTGTCCCATAAGGAATTGGAAGGAGTCGCACCCTCCTGTTGACGTACTAGTCACCAACACACTCTCATACCTCCAGTTGCAACTGCAGTTGTCTTTCCCTTGCTGCACCTCCCTTTATGGGTAGCACTTGCTCGAGCTCTCTCTCGGTTACCAAAACAAGAGAGAACGACAACTTTGTAGAGCAACTGGTTTCACTGAGTTGTACTTTGAGAAGCCCCCAATACCCCTATATATAGGAGGGTCATGGGACAGGGTTCTCCATCCCGGGCAATGCGAGACTAAAAGCAGGAGTAGAAGGGTTCAAGATTTTCCACAAAAGCAACCAACTCGCAACCTGAACTGATCGGTTCACAAGTGAACCGGTCGGTTGGGGACCTGAACCGATCAGTTCACAAGTGAACCGGTCGGTTGGGACACCTCAACCGGTCGGTTCACAAGTGAAATGGTCAGTTGGTGGTCCTGGTCGGTTCCCGATTGACTTTCCTTCTTTTGTTCCTAATTGGTATCGACTATCAATCCTATTCCCAATCAAATTGGGCAATTGAAACGAAAGGAAAATTATCACCAATCCTATTTTCCCAACTTGCTCGGTTGCACCAGTTGAATCGATCATTTCAACACTTAAAGCAATCAGTTCACCCTGGACTTGAGTCGATCGGCTCAACACTTGAGCCGACCGGTTCACCAAGCTCAGCCGACCGGTTCATCACATGAACCGATCGGTTGGGAGTACAGGTTGTGCAGGATCAGTCAATTGTGATTTCAATCAATCCGATACTCCAATCAATATGTCCAACACCTTGAACAATATGAAATTGAGCTATCAATTGATTGAGTGTTTAATTGAACTACTAAACTCCTTTAGTAATCAATCTAAACATTACTTGTGGACAAAACTCCTCTTCCAGGTTAAATCCTATGTGTGTGACCCTGCAGGTCCATTTCACGTTGGCAGTGAAAGTCCATAACACTTATGACTTCACAAGAAAAGAGCGGTGCCTAGTCACACATCAGTGCTACCCAAGTGAAAGTAGAAAGTTGGAGAACAACTTTCAATCCTACAATCCGTGAATGGTGTTACAGTGAATGTATAATTCCTTTGTCACTGATATCCCGAATGAACTCGAGGCATGGAATAGTCATCCTGTCAATGTTCATTCACTTTCTTGATCTCAAAGCAGATTGAACGAGATATGTATGACATCAATATCACATACTAATTCACACATGAGTGCGCACGCCTATCTCAATCCTACTTATCAAGTGGCCTTGGATATCAAACTCCCTCAGGAGGGACAAATCCCATATCTATCACTCACCCCTCAAAAGCCCCATGTGTCAAAGCCACCCAATCATCACCTTTATAACAACCCATGTTTCAGGACTACGTTTGATGATGCCAAAGTGTGCCCAACGACATGTGTTGAGTGTAGTGATTTCAGGTCAAAGAATCACACTCACCACCATCACTGTGAGTACTGACTGTGACTACCATGTCATGGTTCCATGTGTCAAACTCATGGTGGGTCTGTCTGGTACACTTGTTCTCTAACAAGTACCAATGTGTTTGGTTTGATATCTCTATATCATGACTAATGAGATTTTGTCATCAACCAACACCACAATCTAGTCTTGTTTGTCATTGTTGTCTATCTACCTTCTACAATGACATCCGACTAGGGACATAACAAGAATGTACAAACTCTTAGCATCTGTATGATCTCATCGTTCAGGTCCTCAACCTGAAGGCATATGTCATTGAGTATTGTCATTCTCTAGACATTCAATCTGTTCTATCACTATCTCATATGACTGAACCAGAAAGAATTGGAAGCTTGCCTTTGATGTTTATCAAATCAATCTTAATGTATCCCACCAATCATCCCATGATTGGCTCTCAGGGCATACATACCAACATAGACAACTCAATATTCAACCCCTTCTCAAAATGACAAATCCACTCATCCTCTGTCATTTCCATGTGAGGACAGAACCTCAACAGCTCCATAAACCTTACCTCATACTTGTTGATCGTCATGGATTCTTGTCAAATCCTCTCAAACTGACTGATCTTCTCGTCAAGATATGTATGAGGAAAGTAACGAATACCAAACTCTCATCAGAACTCCTCCCAACCAACCATAACACCGGGTCTCTACTCCTCTTCTATGACCCACCAATGGCCATCACTCCCTCTCAAGAGATACACATCATGCTTTACCTTATCCTCTTTAGGGATACTCAGGATCTTAAAGGCCTCCTCAAGCTCAGTCAGTCATAGATCTGCATCCTCCGGGTCAGTTATTCCTGCATACTCAATCACTCCAACATAGCAAAGCCACTCGAAAGTCTTACCAATAAATGAAGATTCAGTCTGGGGAACCGGTGTCCTAGGCTGAGGTGTAGGCATCTTGTCCTCCATATGAGTCATCATTTCCATAAAATACCCAAAAAGTAATTGAAAGGTAGGATTTTCTATCATGGTTGGGTAAAACTAGGGAACTTCAAGCACCTGATCTTCTCATGCCTGGTTCCTTGCACCACCATCTGGTGCAGCAACACTGCTCTCAGCAGCATGATCTTCATGTTCTCCCAACTTCTTTAGGCTTTCTCTTCTATTTTTACATAAGCATAGGTGACTTATAAGATAGACTGGAGGATACTAGAACAGACACAAACCCTAGTCCTAGGTCCCTGTAGACTCAGCGAACCTAAAGCTCTGATACCAACCTATTGTGAAGGTGACACCCCACGCCACACAAAGTGAGATTACTCAAAACATAACCGCAGAAGAAAGATTAACAAGTGTATTATCAGAAAACATTGTAAATTAAAACATTTTTCATCTAATAGCCAAACAGCAAGAACCTTCACGTATAAGTTCTTTCATGCCTCAACCATACACAAGGCATGTTGTCAACCTGTAACCAAAGAACTATTCCATAATTGTACATAACAAGTACACAAGCCAGCCACATAAAGAAAGCATGTTTTCGAAACAACTACAAAACATTTCGAAAGACCTGAGTGTACATGGATGACTCTAGGACTCTATCAACAAAAGACATCCAGCATCACTCCCAACATTATCAGCTACTCTCTCATTGATGCTCAACCTCCTCTACATGATCTCTACCTCTTCGTGCTCGTCCACCTAAAAAGGGTGTGAGAAACCCACAGGGAGAGATTCCAAAACTCAACGGGAGATATAACTCACCACCAACTTTATTATTATTGCAGATAAGGTAAACTAAGCAGCAATTATAAATACAACTAAAATGAAGCAGGTAACCATTATTAATAGGAAAGGAAATTACTGTTGAATTATGAAATATCTTAATAATTTAAAAGGAATATGAAGAACATGTATATTTCCTATCAACAACATTGTCTAAAGATCAAGCAAGGCCTCAACCAATGTTTTCATATTCAATCCTATACAATTGTACTACATGGCTAATTACATATTTCATTATGCCCCGAGGATTTGAATCGTACCACCCAAATCCAACTGATCACTTGATAAGTCAAAATCAGTACCATACAAGGTCTAATGGAAGAGCCATAATACACAACCTCACAACACCTCTTGGTCAGTATAAGAGACAACACTGTAGAGACATATCAGTCCAATGCAACAGTGACATATAGTCAGATCAAGGATTGGCTCATACATGGCCATCCACACATATAATCATAACTAGCCCACCTTGGTACATGTACAACACTAGAAGCACAGGCTCACACATGGCTATTCTAATAAAAGGAGTGGCTCACACATGACCATCCATATCACAATGAGATCGACTCACGCATGGTCATCTCACACATCATGTATTTAAGGATACAAGAAATTACCCTTGACTTGTACCCCGCATATTCAGAAATATATGCTCTGACTTAAACTCATTTCACCATTCAGTAAATTGCTAACACTGAATGGATCTATGGCGCAGGGCAAGCTACACTATTAGATTCCACTTGATTAATTAGATAAATTTAAACATCTTTAAGCATCAATCAAGTTACAACATATAATCTCTAAACAAGATCTACATAATTAGGGTTTGAGGCATCACTAGCTCATACTAAAACATATAACGGTCACATCACTGCTTGATGCTTGTTATTCGTCATAGGTCCATCTCAAGAACCAATGTCCATTACAAGACCAATTTCCATCACAAGGACCACATATCTTGGGGTAACAACCCCTCATCTCATCACTGAGGAACTCATCATCTCTAATAAGGTAATAAGCCATCATTAGGTAATAAGACCATTCACCTCCTCTTTTAAGGATGTCAACAATCTTTTATGCCTCCCAAGGCTCATTAAACATATCAATATCACCATAGCTCATACATGGCTATGTGCATTAATTGATATCACCTACATGGTTAGATATTCACAATAAGAGAAGTAATACATCATGAACACTATCATCTTGTAGGATCCATGCCAAACATCTTACATCATTACAATTAGGGTTTCATTTTACTCGATTAGGGTTTACAAGGTTGGATCAACAACCACCCTTAGATCATCATTTCCTTATCATTACAAAATGTGTTATGAGACATGAAACATGATTTTCATTATCATTATAAGACATGTTATGATTTATAGAAGCATAACTCATCACCTTTCATACAACTATTCCATAGAATATCACATCATACCATATGACTCAAATGTCCACATGGTGTGACTTAAGCTCCACCACTAGGTATCATCTAGGTTTCAACATAGGGTATCAATTAACCCTAAGTGTGTCGGGTAACCATTCCAAAGGGGTTATCGGTTAACCCTGTACTTAAGAGAACAACCAAGGTATCGGCATGTCACTTGGGATGGTGTATTAGTTTGGCATCATGGGGTATCAGGCTATAACACCTAAGGGGAGGGTGTCGGCCAACCCCCTACTATCGGGCAACACCATCATAAGGGTGACGGGCATCAAGGGTAACGGGTAATGCACAAGCCGTGATGGCTGCTAGGGTTATCGGGCTACAACGCCCCCAAGGGTATCGCTATCAATACATCAAGTTGTGATGGGCAAAGCCCTGACAAGCAATGCACGTCAACACAACGTTCCCCTAGCTTGCAACACCAAAACGGTCACAGATGTATCCGCCATCAACTCCCAGAGGGGGTGTCATAGGGTATCGAGCAACATCTATGTGTATGTCATCACAAGGGTGATGGCCAAGGCTAAGATGACTAACATCCCTCATCTAACATCGGCCCACCCATACCCCAGGCAGAACAATCTAAGCAACATCAATAGATGTCGACCTAAACCTAGCCAAGGTCGTGACGACCTGTCATAAAGGTAACGACCAGGGGCGTCACAGGTCGTGATAGCCACCCAACATATCAGCCTACCCTACCTATCGGCCTCCCCAAGAACATTAGCCTCTCAAGCACATCGGCCTCTCAAGCATGTCAACCTATCAAGCATGTCAGCTACTTCATCTTCAACCTCAAGATGATGTTATTAACAAGATAAAAGAAAGGTGCAACGCATGCACAACAACTAAGCAATGCTCACCTACCTAAACATGTCACAAAACTACCGAAAAGAACCGCTAGCATGCAAGTAATAACTAGCCAAGAAGGAAGAGTTGTATATCAAGTAAAGAGTGATAATAACAAATAGGGTTTAGAGTTATATAACCCACCTTAAGGATCACCACCAAGCTCTAAGATCCAAGATAGAAGAAGATCCTCCAAGTTTGATCTCCACAACATCTCCAAGAAGAAGATAGGACTAAGGTTAAGAGAGTGTGAGAGGGGAAAGAGAAGCAACCAAGGTCCATGGCCGAGAAGAAGAAATAAAGAGAGAAATAAGAGATAAGGATCATTGCTTACCAAGGAAGAATATGAAAAGAGATCACCACAAGCTTAGGCTCATCCACCAAGCGCCAAGGGAGAGCACTCCTTAAGCTCAAGATCGGCCACCAAGGAGAGGATGCAAAGATAACCAAAAGGTTTCTCTTGCATGGAGAGAAAGATATATATATACAAGAGAGATGAAAGAGAGAAAAAAGGAAAGGTCTCACCACCAAAGAACCCTAGATGACACATGTCCACGAAGAAAGAGCCACATGCAACATCATGCAACAAGGTGATAAGAACTATGCCTCACCCACTAGATTACCTTCTTAGGTCAAGGTTGATACACATATTCTCCTCTCATCACAAACTGATAAGGATGAAACCCTAGAGCTACAAAACGATTTGGTGCATCTAGAGACACCAAAAAATTGATACAAGGCTCCCAAGCCTGAGACAACACTCCTAGGTGTAAGATACACCTCAAACATGAGTGCAAAACATCACCAAGATGTCACCACTCAACTAGGGCTCAAACAAGATGCCCATCTCTCTCTACCTCCTTTAGATGATGCTAAGAGAGATAAGGAACACACTAGAGGTGGCAAATTTGCACATCAACCCCTAACCTGGGTAAATTGCAATTTGCACCAAACCTCTCCATAAAACACAAACATCAACCAAACGGGCTCAAACAAGGAACTCAATCTTCCAACATGCCCTAATTACATCTTAAGATTATTAGAGCAAGGAGCTACATAATGTACTTAAGAAAAACAAATAGGGTTATCCCAAAATGTGTGTCAGGGTCCTTACATGTGATATGTGATATGCGAGATATGTGATGGCAGCAGTGCAACTGCACATGCCCTTTTATAGAACAACCATGCATGAGCTTGTTCTCTAGTGTCGTGATATGTACCAAGGTGGGTTAGTTTTTTTTTCATCTAGACTATATGTCATTGTTGGTAGTTGACTTCTATGTCTCTGGGTTGTCACTCGTAATGGTCAGGAGTAGTTGAAGAGGTCATGGATTTCGACTCTTCCATAAACTTTGTATGGCACTAATATCGACTTAGCAGTGGTTAGTTGGATTTGGGTGGTAGAACTCAAATCCTCAGGGCATTAATAAAAGATGTAACATAGCCGTGTAGTACAATTACATAGGGTTAACACGAATAACATTGGTTGAACCCCTTTGCCTTGCTTTTATATAGACTAGTTGATAAAGGATATACATGTTCTTCATATTCCTTCTAAAAGTATATGATGATCTATTATTTATTGTAGTTGTCTTAACTGCTTCAATAAGTATTATCTTCTTTAAATTCATCATTTAGCTAAATCTACTATCATGTTAATAGCTTTACTTTCTTCTCTTCTTTACCTTATTCATGTGTTATATAGCGTTTGTGGAGAGTAATATCTCCCACTGAGATATGGATCTCACCCTATAGGTTTTCCACATCTTCTAGGTGGTCGTGCATGAAGAGGTAGAGGTCGTACAACTAAGGAAGAGTAGCAACAAGAACAATAGCTGATAAGGTTAGATGTGATGCTAGTATTTTGGTGATAGAGTCCTAGATGTCATCCCTATACACTCAGGTCTTTGGGGTGTTCTCGAGGTGTTTTGTGGTTATGTTATCGATAGGAGGATTTTTGCCTTTGTGCCATGGATGCACACATATGGCATGTGTACATGCATATAAGTGGAACATCTATCCTATGTAACATGTTGATGACAAGAATGTTTATGTACAATGATATGTAAGCCTTTGTGTATGTTAAGAAATGCAGGTGGCATGCTTATGGACTAATATGTAAAAAGTTTTATGCATGTAATGCCTTTGTGAAAACAGTTTTAATTTCATGTGTTTGTTGATAATATGCATGCTTAGTGATGTTTCCTCATTTTTTTTGGGTAATCTCATTTGTGGCACGTCGGGGCATCACAGTTTGGTTGGTATCAGAGCTTTAGGTTCGTTGAGTCTACAGGGACCTAGGACTAGGGTTTGTGTTTGTTCTAGTATCCCCCAGTATGTCATATGGTGACTTCTGCTTATGCAAAAGAAGAAAAAGAGTATAAAAGATGTCTGGATAACATGAAGAACACGTTGTAGAGAGTAGTAATGCTACACTCGGAGGTGGTGCAAGGGACCAGGCGAGAGAAGATTGGGTGCCTGAGGTGGTTTGGTGTCACGGAGCAGTTTGTTACCCTTAACCTAACCCCACTGATTACAGAGGAAGTGGCAATAGGCTTCGGGCACCCATCCACAAAATGGCACAAGACACACAAGCATATGTAAAAAAGGTCAAAATAGTGTCCATTCTCATATATAGAACAGAAGTGTCTTAAGTACAACGTAGTTCAAAGGAAACAATGTGAATAGACTACAAGGTCATCATAACTATTCTATTACAAGAAGAGATTGAGAAACCCATTTAGTTACTACAATCCCCATGTTGAGATGTTGTTCTTTGTTGTGGATGTTCTTTCATAAAGCTTGATTCACATGTTGATCACCTAATAGGGAACAAAAATAGGACACAAATTCAATGTGGGTGCATTGGTACACTTTGCAAAATGAAACTAGCAAGATTATGAGATTAACATAATATAAGCTTGACAAGATAACAAGAAGTAAATACCAAAGAAAAACAAACATAAGAAACATGTAAAAAGTTTTTGATAGTATCTTTTAGGTTAATTTAACCATTGTACTTAACAACATCGTAAGGCCTTATATTCGTGTGACAACTTCCAAAGGAAGAGTCTATATCCCAAACTAAGGCATGGCCAATAGTTGCACCTTTCAACCACGAGGGGCCCAAATGATCAAAGTTGTAGGGTCACCCGATATTCAACCAAGTATTTTTCTCCTCTCTTGTCAACTCAAGAAGGAGTCATCGTGCCTTATGCTCGCATCCCATGAGTTGGGTAGGATACAAGGGTTATTGTACAATGGTTTTCTACATTAATGTTTGAGGGTGATTCACCATATAATATATTTCAAAAGCATGAAAAGGATATCGTAATGTCACTTATTTCAAACAATATTCATATCCAAGCATCTAGACTCTACATATACAACCAGAAACAAATACATAACAATAGCAATAATTCAAGAGGAGTAAAAATCATACCTTGCAAGTGTAGAGTAAAACCTAGCATCAAAAGCTCGAGGTAAGGCCCTCAATGTCAACCTAGAGTACAAGGATATATCTCTCATTAGTATGGAGTGGGAGTACCCACATGGACATTCTTAAGCACTTAGTTCTCTTTTTATATAAGCATGGTTCTAGTCATATCAACATAATAACAAAAGCACTCTACATGGTGCACAACATCATAGGGTTCCTTATGCTAACAGAATGTCCATGTTTAGAGCATACTCAAGAAAAAACCAAACTGATTTAACAAGGTGAGTAAGGTAGATTCGTATCATTAAAAGAATGGTTTCAAGATAAGTCATTTCATATCATCATCATCTAATAGAGTGAGCACATAAGATCTTATGATGTTAAATGGTATAAAAGCATGAGATCTTGAATTCTAGAGAGCATGAGACATAATAGTGATTACTGATTTTGAGGGTGATAACATTTCATAGAGATTTAAAAGATTCAAACTTCATAAATGATCAATCGACATCATTTAGTATCCAAAGAGGCCACTTGTGAGTCATGATATATGAAAGATATTATTAGAGAGTGAGTGGGTACACTATGTAACATCCCCGACATGGGTTATGTTTCAACCCTAGATGTTTTGTTTAATAAACTTGATTATATGCTTGCTCTTATCTTTTGAAAAGTAATTAAGGCTCAAGAGGAACTTATGTTTCGATTTTAGTCCTTTTTTAATAATGTTGAAGCAATGATTGCTTATTTTGGACTAAAATGCAATTTACCCAATTTGAGGGGTTATCTTGCAAATGTTACTTGATAAATTTTCATCAAGTGTTTTATCATCACAAGAATGAAAATTATGTAAATTTATGGCTTGTGAAAGTCTGAATAACAAGAAAGAGCTTGTTGAGCAATGTTTGTGCATTAAAACCTAGTTTTGGTGTAATGTGCAATTTACCCAAAACCTAGGGTTCAATATACAAAATATCACTTTTAGAGGGTCCCTAATCATTCTTGGCATCATGTAGAGGCAATAAAATCAGAGGGTCACCTCATTTGAATTACTTTGGAGGAGAGAGAATCTTGATATTAAAATAATTAAGATTTAAGCATAATTGGAACTTTACTTCAATTTAATGCAAAAATAAATATATTAATTGAAGATCCCTTTGACCAAAAGGTGAGGGATGATTTTTAAAAATAATGGACGACCATGTGCCTTGAAAAGGCACGAAAATATCTAAAGGAAGTGGATAACTCACTCACATTATTAAAAGGAAAAGAATTATCCACTAACTTTAGGATATTATTATTAAAAGGGTTAAGGTGCTTAATTTGTTTTTCTCTAAATCGTGGATAATTGAGAGGAATAAGAGGCAAGGAAGATAGACTCGTATATAAGGAAGAGAAGGGGGCAAGTGGCAAGGAAATGGAGGAGTTATCCCCTACTTTCTCTCTCTTAAATGAATTTTCAATAAAATTCATATATATGTTCCTTTATCCATGAGTTGAAAGGGTAATTTCGAATCCACTTTCACTCTTTGATTGCAAAACGACCAATGGAGCTTTGTAGGATCAGGAGGACGACCCCCAACCTGTTGGTAAGCTCCATGACCTCTTTTCACCTTGATTCCATGGTGGAAATCGAAAATCAATGCATGATTTCTTCTTATCTCCATTCCATCTTCAATTCTAGCCATTCCTTTTCACTCAAAGCTTAAGGACGAGCTTGGTATAGTGGAAGGTGTTGCTTTCACCATTAAATACGTGGAGTTTTAAGCTTTGAAGCTCAATTAAAGGTGGGTTATATAACTTGAACCCTTATTCATTGTTATTGAATTCAATTTCTCAATCCATTATGTTCAATTGTTCTTCTTGTAATTCCTTTGAATAATTGATGAAACTACCATGAGAATGGCAGTAGAATTCGAGGGGTTGAAGCTTGATGATGATGACATCATCATAAGCACACATCTCAACAAGTTTTAGTTGCAAACGATTTCAACACTTTTGGTCCAATCGGTTTCACCAAACAGTTTGAAAATTGTTTGGAGGTGGAGTTCCAAACCATTTGAACATGGTTGACCGAATGGGATAGTTGACCATTTGGAGCCTTAAATGGTTTCAAACCATTTGGACATATTGAGTTGATCGTTTGGGTTGAGTTGACTGGTTGGTCAAGTAAGTTCAAAACTGATTGGAGTCTTAAACGATTTCAAACCGTTTGGACAGTTATGTCAAAATCATTTGGAGCCTTAAACGGTTTCAAACCGTTTAGAAAAAGTCAACCAAAATCGTTTGGATGATTAATGGTTGTAATTGAGGGTTGAAGATCCAAGGATCATACATTGATGAACTTCAATGATCCAATTGATGAAGGAATTGTTGATGCAAAACCCTAATCGGTTTATTTGAAGAAGTACCTCTTTTGGATTTTCAGTTTCAAGGGAAGTTTGGACCAAACGGTCTTGAGACCGTTTGAGTCCAAATTTTCTTGAAACCGTTTGGGGTCAAACGGTCTCAGGACCATTTGGTTTCAAATGGTTTCAAACCGTTTGGAGCATCCATGGTCAAGAACGTTTGGATGTTTCAATGTGATTAAGTCAATTGGAAACCTAAGGTGATGAAAGATAAAATGACCCTATGGTTGTTACTGATTTATCTCAAAGATAATCACTAGGATTGTACCTATCAGGTAATAAGTAATTGGTAAACCTAGATGAATTAATCCTTGAAGCTTAAGTAAGTAATATTTCAATACACTATGTCAACCCTAATTGAATGTATTTCATTAAAGGGTTGGTTGACTTAATTTATCCAAGTTTGACATAGTTAACATCCTAGAGAGGATGAGAGAGAGAGGAATACATACATGTAGCATAATCATGTAATGGATAAGCCTCAAACACATTCAATATGAATAAAAGTTTAATGGCCTTGTGAGCCATATGGTTAGATGTTGCCTAGTGAGAGGTGACAAAATGCTTTATGAGCCTTATGAGCCATGAGAACAATTGTGGCATAGTGAGAGGTACCAAGATGATTATAAAAGTTTATTGTAAGAAATGATAATGTTTTAATAAACTTAATAAAAGGAACAATTGTATTCAATAAAGAATGTGAAAATCTATGAAGGCTAACCTCAGGGTTCGAAGCCTAAAATCAGGAGTGGTTAGAGTCCACTGCTTGGCTGTGTAATCAGGATTGATTAAAGTCCAATACCTGGCAGAGGCATGAAGCCTGTAATCAGGAGTGGTTAGAGTCCACTACCTGGCTGTATAATCAGGATTAGTTAAAGTCCAATACCTGGCAGAGGCATGAAGCCTGTAATCAGGAGTGGTTAGAGTCCACTGCCTGGCTGTGTAATCAGGGTTGGTTAAAGTCCAATGCCTGGCTGTATAATTAGGGTTGGTTAAATTCCAATGCCTGGCTGTGAAATCAGGATTGGTTGAAGTCCAATACCTGGGAGAGGCATGAAGCCTATAATCAGGAGTGGTTAGAGTCCACTGTCTGGCTGTGTAATCAGGAGTGGTTAGAGTCCACTGTCTGGCTGTGTAATCAGGGTTGGTTAAAGTCCAATGCATGGCTATGTAATCAGGGTTGGTTAAAGTCCAATTCCTGGCTGTGTAATCAGGGTTGGTTAAAGTCCAATGTCTGGCTGTGAAATCAGGATTGGTAGTGTCTAATGTCTGGCGGTGTAATCAGGTTTGGAAGAGTCCAATACCTGGAAGAGGCTCAATGCCTGTAATGATGACACAGGATTGGTAATAACCCAACGCATGTAATGATGACATGGGATTGGTAATAACCCAATGCCTGTAATGATGACACAGGATTGGTAATAACCCAATGCATGTAATGATGACACATGATTGGTAATAACCCAATGCCTGTATTAATGATATATGAGTACATGGTAGATATAATCCCATATTTGTTTAGCAGATTGGCTAAGGCCAACATATTGAAACGAGAATGACTCATGGGTGACATATCAAGATAATGAGTGTCACAAGAGAAGTTTGACATGATGCTATAATATGATGGATAAATGATATACATGTTCTTCCTATTCCTTATTAAGAGAATAGATTATCTATTGTTCTATCATAAATAGTTGCAATGCTTTAAAAGATGAGAATGCTTTAAACTGCTTATCCTCTGTCCAATTTTATATTATTAAACTGCAATAATAATGTTTTTGACGGAGAGTTATATCTCTCACTGGGGCAATTACAATTGTCTCACCCCCGTGGGATCCAACATTTTTTGGTGGACAAGCACGGAGGAGACTGAGAATATCTTGTAGAGGAAGATCATCAGCAGCAGCAGTGACAATAGTGACAGCTCAGGTTGAGTGTACTGTCTATCGTGTTGTGTATATAGAAGTCCTATGTGTCGTCTCTATACTCTCAGGTCCTCAGAGTTAGTAACTAGTGTTTTTAATAAATCATCTGAGATTTTGTCTTGATGCCTTGAGGTTCTTATGTTGTCTGTGTTTAGTTGTTAACAAAGCAGATGATGCTTGTAATCCTGAAGAAGGAATGGTACAGAATATGTACTCATGAACCAGGATGTAAATGAAATACATTGGTTCTTGATAAAAGAGTTTTCCTGTGTATGGATCTCTTTGCAAAAGGTTTAAATTTTTAGTGATTTTCGGTAATCCGATGTTAGTGATCACTTTTTTCTTAGTTAATTATGTATGTTTTGAATGCTTCGCCACACACTAGATTAGTTCAAACTCTTTTTAAGGGAGTATATGTCACTGAGGAACTACAAAATAGGGTTATTAACCATTAGGGTCACTTCAAAAGCATAGATGATCAAGATTAGATAACAAAAGACCAAGTAGTGCCATAAAATAGTAGATAAGGGGAGCTACGAATGAAATTAGGATCAATAAGTAGAACCATGAGATAGTTGGTGTTTTTCTGATCAAAAAACATATATTGTATGACTAATTTGGACAAGGAATGTAGGAGAAATGAGTTTTAGAAGATTTACCCTTGACTGAATATTCTGAACCATTGGATTTAGATCCAAGGGTAGTTGAGTGGCGCCTTCAGTCCTTCCTGGGCTTGCAGTCATAGATTAAGCCCCCGAGCAGCTTGCGGTGTTAGAGGAGGGGTGTGGGCGATGGCTGGCGATGATGAGCGGCGTGGAGGGCGAGAGGTAGTTGGCGCGTTGGCGGGTTGCCACTGCCTGCCTAGTGTCAATGTGGAGAAGAGTGAGAGGGAGAGATGGAGGGAGGCAGGTAGGAGATGAGTGGGCCTGGAGCCACATTGGAAAGTCACCATTGGTGGATGGGGAGCCACAAGGTAGAGAGAGGGAGTGAGGGTGAGGATGAGAGAGATCGGGAGAGAGGGAACCCGCTCAGGAGGGAAAACATGAGGCCAGGGGGGCGATCTGGGCCGTGAAAACCCGATCTAACGCCTCTGGCATCATCTCTCTTGCATGAACAGGGTTTTTATAACCATTATACAGGCGGAAACAAAGGCAACTAGGGCCAAGAGGTGGGGCGTCATTGAGAGTAGGCAGAGTGGGAAGCAATAGGGCAATAACACCTACTCGAGATTGGAGGCAAACAGCTACAAACACGAGAGTAGGGCAGGGAGGCCGCATGGACAACCCAGAGCGGTGATGGCCTAGACTCTCCTCCCCTTGTTGTCATCATTGTGGCACCCAAGTTGTTGTGTGGTGCACCAAGAGTGACGAAGGGATTCGTCATGAGTTGGCAACTCCTGGGTCCACAGACTCAGAGAAGGAAGAACAGATACGGAGGGAGAGAGACGGGGAACACAAGGGTTAGGGATTTCATCTGGGTGGAGTGACCAAGGTCATCTTTCTACTTCTGCAAACCCTATCTGGAGTAGCAACAAGGTGGGAGGTGGGTTGCTGGCAAGGCAATGCTTCCGCATGATAAGAAGGCGGTTGCCCATCGAGTGGTGGAGGTTGGAGGGTTTAAAATGGAGAAAAGGGAAGCGAGGGGCAGATGTTAGGGTTTGGATGGAAAGTGGTGGCGGGGGATAGCCTAGTTCATCCCTTCCCTTGACACCCTACTACATCGGGAAGCTGGTCATGTGGCTAAAAGGGGAGATGGAGAGGTCAAAGGGAGAAAAGAGGAGAGGGTGTCGCAGCATGAGCAGCGTTGGGTCTTGTACGACTGTGACATCCAAATTAAAACCTTTTTACAAAGAGACCCATACAGTGGATAACTCTTTCATTAAGAACCAAAGTAATTCAATTACATTCTAGTTTACTAGTACATCTCTTGTACCATTCCTTCTCAAGGATTACAAGCATCAGCTGCCCTATTAAAATTGTACATAGGAAGTATAAAACATTGAGGCATCAAGCCAAAATCTCATATCGATTCATTAAACTAACTACTGACTCGAAGGACCTAAGAGTACAGAGACGACACATAGGACTCTATGTACACATATACAAGACATGACATCCAGTGTCTCCACCTGAGAATTCATTGTTGTCCATGTTGCTGTTGTTCTTCCCCTGTTGTAGGGTTTCTGCCTCTTCCTTCGCATTTACCTAAAAAGTTGAATCCCACGGGGGTGAGACAATTTGAAATTGCCCCAGTGAGAGATATAACTCTCCGCCAGAAACATTATTATTGCAGTTTAATAAGATAAATCTGAACAAAGGAATCATAATTGTTTAACAATAGTTAATTCATTGTCTAAAAGATTAGAACATTAATCTTATTTAAATCATTTTAGATATAACCTGATAGAGTAGCATGTCACTTACCCAATAAGGAATATGAAAAACATGTATAACATTTACCCGCTATACTATGCAAGATAACACCAGCCAGTGATTCTTGTATTTCAGTCTTAAGCAATTACACTACACGGCTGATTATATTTTACAATCAAACTTAATGCCCTGAAGAGATGGAGTATATTGTTCATGCTCCAACCGACCACGATTACGTTAAGCATCGGTACCACACAAGGTCAATGGAAGAGCCGGACTCCAATACATCAACCTTCTCAGTTAGTACGAGATTATATGGTAGAGACATCACGTGTCAAACTGCAATTAGCTTGCCAGGGTATATTGACATCTTCGCTATAAAGTTATAGCCCACAGCATATACTCTCTTAAGGGTTATGGCCCGTAGCCAATACCTGGTATCATATCATGGAGTCATGGCCCGTAGCCATGCTCGTACGGGGAATGGTCCGTAACCAATCACATACATAAGATATAGCCCACAGCCATTCCTATGGTGCATGAGGATATAATTGCCCAATTACCCCCACATATTCAAAAATATGTGTTCCGAGTTTTAACTCGTTTCACCATTCAGCAAATTCTGACGTTGATGGATCTGTGGTCAGGGCAATTACATTATATGATATCACTTGATTCATTAAGTGTATTACCATATTCTTTTAGCATCAATCAAGTTTCCAAACATCAATTATTTTAACAATTGCTATAAAGAATATGTAATACTTTCATCAAGTACTGTTTAAATCTTTAATAAGGAATTGGGATCTCAATCCCTCATCTCATCAGGAGCATTCTCATTCTTTCACAATTCATCATCATGATTATAAGAAATGGGTATTCAAACCCTCAGTTCATCAAAAAACATTTGTTACCACTGATCAGGTAACTAAACACCTTCAGGTCATCTGACCAAGGTAAACATGATACTTGTTACACAAGTATCTCACATGGCTCACAAAGCCCATTTCATTTCTTGTTACCTCTCACTGGGCAACAAAGCATATTATGGCTCACAAGGCCTAATAACAACAATAACTGAAACTTCATAGCTCATACTTGGCTATGCTCATCATCTCATGATACCTGCATGGTTAGTACTTCATGATAACAATTATAATGCTTACATATCATCACAATGCAACACAAAGTAATACCACTATTCCCTTTTTAGGGTTAGGGTTTCCATTTCATGTCAATCAGAGATACTCATCCTATTATCCCACATTAGGGTTATGATTTATCATCATATTGCCCAAAATTAGGGTTTCTCATACTTTTGCCCTATTTTAGGGTTTCAAAACACATTACATCACCCTACATTAGGGATTTACATATCATTACCCTGAATTAGGGTTTCTCACCACATTTCCCCAAATTAGGGTTTTATGTAGCTTTAACCGAAATTAGGGTTTCACATTCCATTACCCATAATTAGGGTTTACTATTCATCTCAATTAGGGTGTCTACATTCAATTACCCATAATTAGGGTTTACATCATCCCAATTAGGGTTTACATTATCCCCCTAAATTAGGGTTTCACTCAGAATTTCCCTAAATTAGGGCTTGGGTTCATCAATCACCTCAATTAGGGTTTCATGATCTCTTTATCAAGGATCATACCCTAATTACATATTTAATTCATTTTGAATGTGTTGAGGCTTGATTACTACTTGATTATTATATATGTATGAATTTCTCTCTCTCATCCTCTCAAGGACGTTCATTACTCTAATCTTGATTAGATTGAGTTAATCCTGTATTCAAAAACATACATTTAAGGTTAGCTTTGTGTGTTGAGTTGTTGCTTCCATAAATATCAAAGGTTGACCCTACCAAGGTTACCAATCAATTAAGTACATTATGGATTCAACTTTTGTACTTACCTTTGGTAATTTTTGGGTAATGAGTTTATTACCTTCCTAGGTAGCAAATGTGTAAATCATCTAAGTACATTAAATATGCTTCCACTGTAATCATCATTGAGGTACTTTATAAGTACTCAATTAGTTTTGGAGTTAATTGAACCTTCAAATGATTAGAAATCACTTAATCCATTAATTGGGCTTGATCAAATTGAACCATCAAAGGGTTTTGACCAAATTAAACTTTCAAACGATTATGCTTAAGTTGGATCTCCAAACGGTTTTGATCAAACATGTCCAAACGGTTTTGAACAATCATGTCCAAACAGTTTTGAACAATCATGCCCAAACAGTTTTGATCAAACATGCCCAAACAGTTTTGATCAAACATGTCCAAATGGTTTGAGACCATTTAGACCTCCAAACGGTCTTGGTCTCAACCTCAAACGGTTTTGAAAACCGTTTCCATTCAATCAATTTTGGAAACCCTAAACACCAAACGATCTTAAAGATCGTTAATCATCAAACGGTTTAGAAACCGTTTCTTTCCAAATGGTCAACTCAAATCCAAATGGTCAACTCAATCCAAACGGTCAACTCAATCCAAACGGTCAACTGTTCCAAATGGTTTTGAACCCAATTCCTCAAACGGTTTGCAAACTGTTTGGTCACCAAACGGTTTGGTGAAACCGATTGACCAATTTTATTGGAAATCGATTGGAGTTGCAATTTTGGGAAAAGTATCCAAGATGATTTAATCATCATCTACCTTCATTTCTAAGGTTCACATTACTACTGATTTTATAGAATCATCCATTACAACAAGCAATTAATCAAGAAGAAGGACAAATCAACATAACTTGTAAAATTGGAATTGAATAATGATGTAATTGGGTTCAAGTTATATAACCTGCCTTCAAAGAATGATTCAAAGCTCCAGCTCCACGTATTTAATGGTGGAAGAATCTTTCTCAACTATCCCAAGCTCGTGCTCAACTCTTTGAGTGAAATGAATGGTCAAAGTTGAGAATTGAGTGGAGAAAAGAAGAAATCAAGCATTGATTTTCAATTTCCACCATGAAATCAAGGTGAAAGGAGATCATGGAGCTTACCTACAGGTTGGGGGTCGTCCTCCTATTGCTCCTAAGATCCCTTGGTCGTTTTGCAAACAAAGAGTGAAAGAAAATCCAAAAAAGAGTCCTTGGTTGAGTGGGAAATGAAGTGTATATAAGGATTTTCAAAGAGAGAGAAAGTTGAAAAGCAATCCTTCAACTCCCCAAATTGGTGCCACTTAAACCCCTATACTCCTTGCATATGAAGTCATCCTCATTTGCCTTTAATTATTCTTAATTATCCACAATTAAAGGAAAAGCAATTAAGCACCTTAATTCATATAATATTAATATCCCATATTTAGTGGATATTACTTTTTAGTTAACTAATGTGAGTGGGCTCTCCACTCACTTAGATATTTTCGTGGCCTTTGCAAGGCATAAGGACGTACACACTTATCTAATTTCAACCATCTCATTTTTAGTTGAAGGGCACTTCAATTAACATATTTATTTTTGCATTAATTTGAAGTAAAGTTCCATTTATGCTTAAATCTTGATTATTTTAATATCAAGATTCTCTCTCTTCCAAAATGATTCAAATGAGGCGCCCCTCTCAAATTCTTTTCTCTACATGATTACAAGAATCATGAGGGACCCTCTTGAAGTGGTATTTTTCATATTGAACCCTAGGTTTTGGGTAAATTGCACATTACACCAAAACTAGGTTTTAATGCACAAGCATTGCTCAACATGCTCTATCTTGGTGCTCAAGCTTGCGGAAGCCATACCACTGCATCATACTCATTCCTATGATGCTTCAACATATGAGGAACATTTTATCATGTACAAATTGCAAGTTAACCCCTCAACTTGGGTAATTTGCACTTTAGTCCAAAACTAACAAAATATTATTTCAACATTATTCAAAAAGGACTAAAACTGAAATATAAGTTCCTCTTGAGCCTTAATTACTTTTCAAAAGATAAGAGCAAGCATATAATCAACCTCATTTAAGCAAAACATCTAGGGTTAACACATAACCCAGGTTATGGATGTTACAAATTATCCACCCCTAATAGGAATTTCGTCCCTGAAATCATCAACGAAAACATTAAGAGAGAAGAAAAGGTTACTTCCTCCTCACCTCTTCCTCTAGTTCCCACGTAGCTTCTTCAACGCCATGATGATGCCAGAGAACTTTTATAAGACATATGTCTTTCTTTTTCATCTTTTTGATTCTTTTGTCCAGAATAAACACAGGTCCTTCAACATATGATATATCATCATTTAATTCTACTTCCACAGGTTGCAAAACTAGCTCTGTGTCAGGATGACACTTTCTCAGCATAGAGATATGGAATACTGGATGCAATCTGTGTAGTTCAGGTGGCAATTCCATTTTATAGGCTACCTTCCCAATCCGTTCAATGATTGGATAAGGCCCCATAAATCTAAGAGCTAACTTCCCCTTCTTTCCAAATCTAAGAACACCCTTCTAAGGTGAGACTTTGACATATACTCTATCTCCAACTTGGAGTTCTAAGGGTCTACGTCGTTTGTCGGCGTATGACTTCTGTCTATCATGTGCAACCTTTAATTGTTGTTGGATTACTTTAATCTTCTCAGTTGTCTGTTGCACTAACTCAGGACCCAAAAGTTGATATTCTCTAGTTTCATACCAACATATAGGAGACCTACAATGTCTACCATATAAAGCTTCATATGGTGCCATGTCAATAATGTTCTGATAGCTATTATTATAAGAAAATTCTATCAAGCTCAAATGTAGATCCCAACTTCCTACAAACTGAAGGACACATGCCCTAAGAAAATCCTCCAAGGTTTGTATGGTTCTTTCAGAATGTCCATCTATCTGAGGGTGAAAGGCGGTACTAAACCTTAATTATTTACCCAAAGCTTTATGTAGTCATTCCCAAAAATGACTTATGAATTGGGGACCTCTATCAGAAACAATAGTAGCTGGAACCCCGTGCAACCGCACTATCTCATCTACATATAACTGTGCAAGCTTCTCAGTAGCGTTGGTTGTTTTGACAGGAAGGAAATGTGTTGTCTTAGTCAACCTATCAACTATCACCCATATGGAATCATGGCCTTTTGTTATTCTAGGCAAACCAACCACAAAATCCATGGTTACATGATCCCATTTCCACTGTGGTATAGGCAAAGGTTGCATTGTTCCTGTGGGCTTTTGATGTTCAAATTTAACCTGCTAACACACCAGACACCACATAACAAACTCATCTACATCCTTCTTCGATCCTGGCCACCAATACATATCCTTCAAGCTATGATACATTTTGGTGCTCCCTGGATGCATTGCATACATTGAAGAATGAGTTTCCTCCAAGACTAACTTCCTTAAGTCATTGGCATCAGGTACTACCATCCTACCATGGTAACAGACTACCTGATCCTATGACTCATGGAAGCCATCCCATTTCTCACTACCATACTCTGACCTGATCTGCTGAATCACATTATTAACCTGTTGTGCTTCTTTAATCTGCTGTCTCAGAGTAGGTTTTATGTGCATCTCAGCTAACAGCCCAGCTAACAATGATACCTTAAGTTGTACATTGTTTTACCTCAAGGAGATAAGCATATCTCTCTTAGAGCACACTAAGGAGTTCAACTGTGCTTTATCTAGGGCTGGTGATGATGATTTTCTGCTTAATGCATCAGCTACTACATTAGCCTTCCCTGGATGATAATCAATTGTACAATCGTAGTCCTTGATTAACTCCATCCAACGACGTTGTCTCATATTCAACTCATGTTGAGAGAAGATATATTTTAGATTCTTATGGTCTGTGAAAATCTGGAATGTTTCGTCATAGAGATAATGTCTCCAGATCTTGAAAGCATGGACCACAGCAACTAGCTCTAGATCATGTGTTGGATAATTCTCCTCATGTTTCTTAAGCTTTCGAGAAGCAAAAGAAATCACTTGATTATCCTGCATCAACAAACATCCTAGACCATTCTTAGATGCATCACAGAAAACTATGTACCCCTTCCCTTGCTCAGGTAACACCAGTACAGGTGCACTTTTTAACCAATCTTTCAACAGCTGGAAGGAATGTTGACACTTGTCATTCTAGACAAAAGGAACCTCCTTCCTGGTCAACTTGGTTAGGGGTAAAGCTATAGAACTGAAGTTCTTAATGAACCTCCTGTAATAGCCTACCAACCCTAGGAAACTGTGTATCTCCGTCGGTGTTTTTGGTTGTTCCCATTGCAGGACAGATTCTACCTTCTTAGGATGAACACAGATACATGAGGAAGATATCACGTGTCCTAGAAAAGAAACTTCTGGTATCCAGAACTCACATTTTCTAAACTTAGCATACAGCTTATGTTCTCTTAGTAAAGCCTGACGGAGGTGCCGCTCATGCTATTGAGCATCTCTACTGTAGATCAATATGTCATCTATGAAAACTACTATGAACTAGTCAAGAAAAGGTCGAAAGATTCTATTCATGAGTTCCATGAATGTAGCTGGTGCATTAGTTAGTCCAAAAGACATAACTATGAACTCATAGTGACCATACCTTGTCCTAAAAGCAGACTTAGGTATGTCACTCTCCTTGATACGCAACTGATGATATCCTGACCTCAGATCTATCTTAGAGAAGATAGTTGCACCTTGCAACTGATCAAACAGGTCATCGATCCTTGGCAGAGGATACTTGTTCTTTATAGTTACTTTATTCAACTGTCTATAATCAATGCATAACCACATCGATTCGTCCTTCTTCTTAACAAAAAGAACCGGAGCACCCCATGGTGAAGTACTCGGTCGGATAAAACCTTTCTCAAGCAACTCCTGTAGTTGTTTCTTGAGCTCTGCCATCTCAGCATGTGTCATTCTATACGGTGTTTGTGCTATTAGTTGCGTGTCCGGGATTAGAGTAATTTCAAAATCAATCTCTCGGGGCGGAGGTACACCTGGAAGTTCCTCAGGAAACACATCTTCAAACTCCCTGACTATCAGAACTTCAGAAAGATTAGAACTCTCCACTGTGGTGTCTACCACATATGCCAAGAATGCAAAGCATCCTTCCCTCATCAGCTTCTCAACTACCATAGTTGACACAAGATAGGTTGGAAGAATCTTTCTATCTCCCTGAAAGATCCATGTGTCACCATCATTAGTGAACACAGCTTGCTTGGAAACACAATCCAAGACAACCTTATATTTTTCTAGGGTGTCCATTCCAAGAATTATATCAAACCCATACATCTCAAGTGGAATAAGATCCACATAAATGTGATGTTCAGAAAAGGAAAGAGTGCAGGGAGAACACACCTCACACAGCACTACAGATCCAAGCAAAGGAGTTTCTAATAACAAACTCTCTGCCCTATGACAAACTGTCATATTGCAGTCAAGGATCATATCTCTAGTGATAAAGGAATGTGTAGCACCCGAATCAATTAAAATAGATACGAAGTAGGATGTAGACATATCGGAATAAAACAGTTCCATCTGACCTGTCACAACCTGAGGGTTGACTACTGCTTCGGGTTGATTCATTGCATAGAATCTAGCCGTTGGTTGTTTTTGACCCAGTGCTCGGCTATTAGGTGCCGACGAACCATCTTGGGATGCTTGTCCACGTCCTCGACTGCCACTTGAAAACTATTTTCTATGAGATCCTTGTTGACTCTGCCTCTGGGGTTGAGTCACCATTGGGTTCCCTAGTGGAAAATCCCTTACCAGATGCCCCACTTGTCTGCACTGATGACAGATCTTGGTCTCAAGATAGGGTCTATGAGGTCCAGTCACCGATGTTGATGTTGTGCTGGGGGATCTATTCGGAACAAAACTACGGTCCCTACCCCTACTTGACGTCCACTGCGTCTGGGTATTGAATCTTGATGGTGTTGCCGGTGCAAAAAACCTTGGCTTCTTAAAGCTCTCAGACCTTTGTCCTTGGAACTGAGTGTACACCTTCTTACCACTGGTCTGTCACTTCTCGATCACAGACCTCTCTATCCTCCTCAAGGACTCCACAAAAGTAGCAAACATCTCCCTATTCTCTAGACCAGACACATGAGTGGTTAACTTAGTGTTTAATCCCTTCTCAAAATGTCGAATTCTTTCCTCATCATTGGTTGCCATATGCGGACAAAACTATAAAAGCTCCATGAACTTAGCCATACTCGCTAATGTTCATCTGTCCTTGCCTGATCCTCTCAAATTGAGAGATCTTCTCATCCAGATAAGTCTTAGGGAAATATCTAATGATGAATTCTCGTCAGAATACCTCCCATCTAACTTCTTCACCTGGCCTCTTTCCCTCCTCTATCATCCACCAATGGCCAGCACTCCCCTTTAGAAGTTATAAAGTATGTCTTACCTTCTCAGCTTCAAGAATATCAAGGATCCTGAAAGCCTTTTCCAGCTCCGTCAGCCACAAATCAGCATCAGTTGGATCAGCTGTACCAGCATAATCTATGGCTCCAACCCGGCGAAGTCTCTCAAAAGTCTTGTCGGCTCCATGTCCATCATGGTGGGCTAGTGCCCTCGGTGTAGGTGGTGGCATCCTATCCGCCATATGCGTCATGGTCGCCATAAACTGGCCAAACAGGGTATGGAAGGCTGGATTCTCTATCATAGTTGGGTCAAACTGGGGATGTTCAGGTACTTGCTCCTCCCTAGCTTGATCCCTTGCACCTTCTCCTAGTGCAGCAATGTTGCTCTCAACAGTATGTTCTTCATGTGATCCAGACATCTTCAAGTTCTTCTTCTCCTATATGAGCAAAAGATACTATCAGATAAACTGGAAGACACTTAGAACAGACTCAATAACCTTAATCCTATGTCTCTGTAGACTTAGCAAACCTAAAGCTCTGATACCACTAAACTTGTGACATCCAACTTACAAAAATATGATTTACTGAGCGAAAGCGTTCGTTAGCAGCGGATTACTAAAAATCACTAAAAATTAAAACATTTTTACAAAGAGACACATACACTTGATAACTCTTTCATAAAGAACAAAAGTAATTCAATTACATTTTAGTTCACTAGTGCATCTCTTGTACCATTCCTTCTCGAGGATTACAAGCATCAACTGCCCTGTTAAAACTGTACATAGGCAGTATAAAACATTGAGGCATCAATCCAAAATCTCAGATCGATTCATTAAACTAACTACTGACTTCAAGGACCTGAGAGTACAGAGACGACACATAGGACTCTATGTACACATATACAAGACATGACAGCTAGTGTCTCCACCTAAGAATTCACTACTGTCCCTGCAGCTACTGTTCTTCCCCTGTTGTAGGGTTTCTGCCTCTTCCTCCGCATTTACCTCACTAGTACATAACCGGCCTTTAGTGTCAGTTATTTAAGGCCTTTAGTGTCGGTTTCTAAGCGACACCTATGTGGGCACCGCTAAAAGCCCAACCTTTATGCGTCGGTTCTCAAACCGACGCCACAACCCTTTGCGCGCCACCGAAAACGCGCCAGCAGGGGGTATAGGCATCGGTTATCCGCTTCGAAACTGACACTATTGTAAACATATATCGTCAGTTTTATACAGATATCCGACACGTATTTTATGGCCTCATTAGGGAAATCGACGTCGGTACTAGTATGGAAACTGACATTGTAACCGTATGTCATCGGTTTTATACAAATAACCGACGCCTATGATTTGATTTTTTTTCTGTCAGTCTGCAGACCTACTGTGGCTGGTCGCAAGATGAGAAACCTGCAGTTCAGTTATGAATTGCAGGTTTTACAACATCCATTGATATCAGCCAACAACAGGCCACAGACCTGCAAATTAACATGATGGACAAATTATTATATATTATGATTCACACTCATGTATAAGAAATTTAATTCATATTATTTTTTCATCACACGCATGTAGAAACCAGTAGCAACCTGCAGTTCCATTTATTTCATCTCTTTTCACATTCAGACACATGTAGAAACATTCATGTATTGATGATTTTCACACACATGACAATTCATAAAAAATCATTCACATTCACACAAAATTAATTATGAGAACAAAGTTATTCTTTATTCATCATCATCATTGTCATCATTGTCATCAAAATCATATTGAAAAATTCTCACTCTTTGTAGGGCTTTTGCCCAATCTTCTCTTACAACATCTAATTAATCTCTCGTATAGGGAGCATGTACATCGAAACGCTTTGCACCTGTGTTTAAGTCCTCAGTTTTAAAGACCTACAAAGAGAATGACGTACATACATAATTATAATAATATATAATAAGATTCATATATTTCATATTATCTAACGAGACTATGTATAATACCTGTTGTATGTTATCAATTTCCAATACAGCATGTTTGATGATTAGGTCCATAAATCACATCACATAGTAGGCACATGCCCAGCCGTTGTCTTGTGTAGCACACTATAAATTGAAACATATAAAATATTTAAAAATACAAATAAGCACACTTCACATAAATAATATATACATTGGAGTCAGGAAATTACTTTCACATTCTTCCAAATGAGTTGCAAATTTTTTTTCCTGGGGACCTTTCCTCCAGTTTTTTTGTACTCTTGTAAAGCCCTATATATGTTAATGTAACACATTAAATTGCATAATTAAATAGTAATGCAGTAACAGATGTTAACAAATATAAAAAACATAAAATATTTTTCACGAGAATAATGGCCTTTTAATTGCATGTCCATATACATCCAACTCACTCCCCGCAGGATCTAGATAATAGACGGTGAATGTCTTGGGGACAATAACTAATAACTCCCAATGCTTAGAACTATAGGTAATAAAGTAGAAAATTAATAACTCAATATCCGCAATAAAAATGTAATTTGCTTAAGTCCAAATTACAAGCAAAGTAAACTTACTCGACATTGAATAGAGCTATTATCACCGTCTTATTATTTTTACCAAAATATTCAAAAGCATCACAGTAGTATGAAGTAACTGAACCAGGGTCTGTATCTACAAGACTAATCAAAGATGGAACCAAAAATCCCACATGGGAAAACCCAAAATCTTTACATGTCTTATATAAGTGGCTGCAAAACATGTATTACGTATGCATTAATATATAAGAAACCAGATTGCCATATATAAAACAAGGTATATGGATGTATAAACCAGATTTCCGTATGCATTAATCTCACCATATCCACAGCTCTATCATAGATGTGTTCAGCCATTCATACTTAAACAACTCCAAAATATCTTGTATAAATATGTTGTTTCCGAATGCTTGACCTGCATTAATACGTATCCAGAACTTCTATTATGTATGCATTAATACATATGCTAAACTTGTATAAATAGATTTTTATCGTATGATTTACCTGCAGCATTCTCCGGAATAGTAACATTTATAGGGAAATTTGGATTATGTTCGCCGATCCATACTACCACACTCCTACAATTAGGACCTATCGAGGCGTGTAGGTCCCCTGGAAGCCAACTTGGTAGTCGAGGAGGTGGAGGCAGAGACGTAGCGGGTCTCATCTTTTTGACATGTATATATAATTTCATATCAATTGACTCATATATATATACACACTAACAAAGTAAAGTAATGAAAAGTTATCATACAATATCAGTATAGAGGACATCCGCTTTGGGCCACAGTATCACTCCGCCTACTGCCTCACCAAGTGTTTCAGCATCTGGGTGTGTATGAGGCAGTGCAAGATTCGTCCAGCCAGTGAGTATATGTATGGGGCTCACACGTACCATGCCATCTGGTACTGGACTCCCATGTAACATGCACCCTTTAAGGGGTGGGTAAGCCGATGCATCTGCAATGATATATCCTTCACTTTGTAGTCGACATGGCTTCAACCCCTACAAATTTACGTAAAGAATGTTATATGCATATATATACAAACATATCATTTTGAACAAACTAGCTATTATATATGCCATAAAAATACTTACAGAGGACGTGCTAGGTGGGTCTATAGGATTACTCCCAACCTCTGCAGTACGAGGAGTAGGAGAAGAGAGGTTCGCCACAGGTACTGTCTGAGTGGCAGTCTGAGACGCCTGCCACTTGTGAAATGCTTCCTGGAGTCTTTTTTCAATTAAGGAAAATACTTATACATGGATAAAAGAAATGTTAGTTTTTTATTATTGAATTCCCTTTCGCAATAACATTCTAAAATAAGAATAAGTTACCTCAGCTTGTGAAAGTCCCACTTTTGGGACCAGTTTACGCTGGGATGGCCCAAAGAACGCTTTGATGCCCACACCAGTGCCTGCACCCCTTACACGTCTAGGATGCTCTGGGTTACCCAGAGCAACTGTCAGTTCATCCCTTGTGCCCTGAGGGATGAACTTGCCTTCCTTCCTCTGCTCGTGCAGCTCCCGCTAAGCACCATCAACAAAAATTCATAAGTAAACATAACAATAATCAATATCGATAGATTTCTCTAAGAGTTTGATTTTTACCATTTTGGTAGATGCCTCATCGGTTGCGGGCTTTGGTATCTCTCCCTTCTTGTTTTGCCTCCCAACGATCCACATAACATGATGAGGCAGAGGTGCAGGAGCAGCAGTAGAGGACTTTGCAGTCTCCTGAGTAGCAGTAGGCTGAGTAGACTCAGCCTGTAGTCTTTGGCGAACGCCTACATATCCTCTTGGACCCATTGTGTGGTCGTGCACATTCAGTGCACGCCTTGCTCGTTGAGCATCGCTCTTAGCCTAGTTAGTTAGCACATTGATTTGGTTAGTAACACTAAATGTTAATCTTGAATAGGTGAATACATAAAAATGTATATTAATTAAATTGGGAATGGTGGCGCTTAATACCTTGAATTCATCTGTTTTTCTTTGGGTAACAAACTCCTCCCATTCTCTGGGGTCCAAGTAGTTCCATTGTTGTGTGGCTTCCTTCTTCCTATATTTATTTTTTAAAGAGAATACAAACAAAAATTATTAGTGTAAAGTTAGCGAAATATTGATCAATGTCTAGAATTGGAATCTATCAAGAACCTATTCTCAGCATCACGTATGTAATCTCAGGTGAGATTGGTCCTATAGTTCCTTAGGACCCTCCCACAACGTTGCATCACACATTTACAATGCAGCTTTTCATCCAGATCAAATATGCTCTGCAAATTAAATAGAATTGTTATTAACTAGTATCCTAAAAATTAGTAATCTACACAAATAGAATAACAAATAATAATAACTCACACATAGTTCCTTCCATATGTGGTCTTTCTTCTCCTTAGGAACTCTATGCCATGATTCTAGGATAAGACTGCAATGGCTGCGAGTAAGAACCCCAAGATATGAAACAAATGAGTTGTGATTCACTCCATATGGATTTCCTGCCTGATCGAAATCCACAGCCAATTTGGGTTCATTGCCCCTTTGCTGTATTAACTTGTTCATCATTGTGATGCCCCTCACTTTCTCAATTTTCTTTTGCTGCTCATCAAGTGCTGTAATTTCTTCAGGGGGTACATCACCAACCTAAAATTTGATAAATAAAAAAAAACACACTTACATAATATAATTATAAATGAACATATAGATAGAAACCTCAAGGATATATTCTTAAAACTTACATTGTCAGGTGGTGCAAGAACGTCCTCACCCTCACAGTGATCATCAGCACGGTCCTGATCAGCCATCTGATACAAGTATTAATACTTACACTTCAACAATTCATCACATTTGCACCATTATATACAAGTTCTAGCTTTATCACTCATACTCGTCTTAATACTAAACTTCTAGGGTTTTCAAGAAGTCATCCTTTGTTCAACATCATAAGAATTACATAATTTAGTAATCCATCAACACAACCCTAAATAGGGAATATTGCCACCTCACACTAATCCTTATGTATATATCATATTCAATTTCAGTAAGACTCAACAAACACTTGTATAATTCATTCTAATACAATTCAAATATGATTTTATAATGTCAATTCAATTCCCAAGCATATTGACCACTGACCTGATTTTTAGGCAATATTCACATGAAATAGCATAGTCATATATCCATAGAATTTCCCATGGATCGTCAATCAATATAGTATGCAACATGGCCGGTCGAGTTAATCTAGGGAATACTCAACCGCCACTCCTCTCTATAGAGTTCAAACATCATTAAAAAATTAGGAAAGTTTAACAAGACGTCCAAAATGGAGTTTCCAAAACATAATTAAAATTTCAGATCAATTGGATATACCAATAAAAAGATAAAATTCAAATACTAGACTGCTATATTTCAGTTTGAATACATGGCCGATTGAGTTTATCTTGGGTAAAATCGGCCGAAAAACAAGTCAAAAAATTCTTCCAACTAATATCTAATTTCTCCAAACCATGTACAAATTTCAACTAAATCCTAGTTGTATATAAAATGCTGAAAATCATTTAGTACACGACTATACTAATCAAATTGTGTATTCATATGTTACCAAAACCCTAATTTATGTCGATTAGGATTTTCAATTCTCAAACCCTAATTATGTGAATCAAATAATGTTTAAATCTTTTCATTAGTTTTAAAAAATAATGATTAGATTACCATAATTAATCAAGCTTTAAACAATGTAATAATGCATTCATCAACTTGATGAATCTACATATCAAAACTTTTGAGTGGTTGAAGTAGTGAAGATGTAGCTTAAAACTACCTAGAATTCTAAAACTTGAACCGAGAGAGGATAAATAAATATAAAAGGTTATGCATAGATAAGCACATGAAGAACTTGTAGTGCAATATCCCGCCCCGAAATCCCCCACATTAACCCTGAATTGATATGTGAGTATGTTGTAAATGTGAGTAATATTGTGTAGAACAAAATGTAGTTTGTCATAGAAATTACAGAATATTGATGCATGTAAACCACACATATAAAAAGAAAGCACACAGCTACAACCATAGGATTAATGGGTGTGTCTGTGATACAAGAAAAGCAAAATAGGGGGGAAAGTCAGGGGAAAACTTGATAATGGCCGTGCAGGAGGGCTGGTCGTGCTTCAACCGGTGGCCCTTCTAGTAGCTCAAAGAGGTGGCCCTACTGGCTGCTTCAAGCAGCGACGCTGCTGGCTGCTTCAAGCGGTGATGTTGCTGCTCTGTGCAGGCGGCAGTGCTGCTCCATGCGGGCGGCGCTGCTGCTCCTTGCCGGTGACATTGTTGCTCTTGTGGCGGAGAGCTCTGGTCGGGCGGTCGCCGAGCAGAGAGTTGTGGTCTCTGGCAGCGGCTGGCGGAAGCAGAGGCGGCGAGTGGCGGCGGTGTCTGAGGTGGAGGCGGAGGCAGAGCAGCAGCGGAATCGTCGGAGCAAAGAAATCGTCGAAGCAAAAACCCTGATCAGCGGAAATGAATGAAACAGAAGAGGAAGTGTCTGCCTCACGTTGTTAAGTAAACTATAGGTGTCAGTTGCTAACAAAAACCAACAATAAAAACTTTAAGTGTCGATTTGAAACCAAACACCGACACTAAAGGGAGGTGAAAATTTCAGCAGTTATTCGCGCGAAAACACAATGGCGTCAGTTATTGTCACAAAACTGACGATAAAAAGTGAGCAAATTTATGTCTCACAGAAAACCTTTAGTTGTCGATTTCTGTCTTAAAAACCGACGATGTATGTCAATTTTTGGAGGTAATTTTTTTCGCTGGAAATTTTGGTTTTGGCAATTACTTTTAGGTGTCGGTTTCTTATTAAGGAACCGACACTGAATAAAAGCAATACCCGTGTCTAGTCGCCCTTCACAGATTGATGTCGACTTATTTTATACACCGACATTGTATGGTTTACGTGTCGGTGTATTATTACGACCGACACCATTAAAAGTGACGTTATAAGCCATTTCTGTAGTAGTGCCTAAAAAGTTGGATCCCACGGGGGTGAGACAATTTGAAATTACCCCAGCGAGAGATATAACTCTCTACCAGAAACATTATTATTGTAGTTTAATAAGATAAATCTGAACAGAGGAATCATAATTTTTTAACAGTAGTTAATTCATTGTCTAACAGATTAGAACATTAATCTTATTTAAAGCATTTTAGCAATAACCTAATAGAGCAGCATGTCACTTACCCAATAAGGAATATGAAGAACATGTATAACATTTATCCTCTATACTATGCAAGATAACATCAGCCAGTGATTCTCGTATTTCAGTCTTAAGCAATTACACTACACGGCTGATTATATTTTACAATCAAACTTAATGCCCTGAAGAGATGAAGTATACCGTTCATGCTCCAACCGACCACGATTACGTTAAGCATTGGTACCACACAAGGTCAATGGAAGAGCCTGACTCCAAGACGTCAACCTTCTTGGTCAGTACGAGATTATATGGCAGAGACATCACGTGTCAAACTACAATTAGCTTGCCATGGTATATTGGCATCTTTACTATAGAGTTATAGCCCGCAGCATATACTCTCTTCAGGGTTATGGCCCATAGACAATGTCTGGTATCATATCATGGAGTCATGGCCCGTAGCCATACTCATACTGGGGTATGGTCTGTAACCAATCCCGTACATAAGATATAGCCCACAGCCATTCCTATGGGGCATAAGGATATAATTTCCCAATTATCCCCACATATTCAAAAATATGTGTTCCGAGTTTTAACTCGTTTCACCATTCAGCAAATTCTGACGCTGATGGATCTGTGGTCAGGGAAACTACATTATATGATATCACTTGATTCATCAAGTGTATTACCATATTATTTTAGCATAAATCAAGTTTCCAAACATCAATTATTTTAACAATTGCTATAAAGAATGTGTAATACGTTCATCAAGTATTGTTCAAATCTTTAATAAGACATTGGGATCTCAATCCCTCATCTCATCAGGAGCATTCTCATTCTTTCACAACTCATCATCATGATTATAAGAAATGGGTATTCAAACCCCCAGTTCATAAAAGAACATTTGTTACCACTTATCAGGTAACTAAACACCTTCAGGTCATCTGACCAAGGTAAACATGATACTTGTTACACAAGCATCTCACATGGCTCTCAAAGCCCATTTCATTTCTTGTTACCTCTCACTGGGCATCAAAGCATATTATGGCTCACAAGGCCCAATAACAACAATAACTAAAACTTCATAGCTCATACCTGGCTATGCTCATCATCTCATGATACCTACATGGTTAGTACTTCATGATAACAGTTATAATGCTTACATATCAGCACCATGCAACACAAAGTAATACCACTATTCCCTTTTTAGGGTTAGGGTTTCCATTTCATGTCAATCAGAGATACTCATCCTATTATCCCACATTAGGGTTATGATTTATCATCATATTGCCCAAAATTAGGGTTTCTCATACCTTTACCCTGTTTTAGGGTTTCAAAACACATTACATCACCCTACATTAGGGATTTACATACCATTACCCTGAATTAGGGTTTCTCACCACATTTCCCCAAATTAGGGTTTTATGTAGCTTTAACTGAAATTAGAGTTTCACATTCCATTACCCATAATTAGGGTTTACTGTTCATCTCAATTCGGGTGTCTACATTCAATTACCCATAATTAGGGTTTACATCATCCCAATTAGGGTTTACATTATCCCCCTAAATTAGGGTTTCACTCAGAATTTCCCTAAATTAGGGTTTGGGTTCATCAATCACCTCAATTAGGGTTTCATGATCTCTTTATCAAGGATCATACCCTAATTACATATTTAATTCATTTTGAATGTGTTGAGGCTTGATTACTACTTTATTATTATATATGTCTGAATTTCTCTCTCTCATCCTCTCTAGGATGTTCATTACTCCAATCTTGATTATATTGAGTTAATCCTGTATTCAAAAACATACATTTAAGGTTAGCTTTGTGTGTTGAGTTGTTGCTTCCATAAATATCAAAGGTTAACCCTACCAAGGTTACCAATCAATTAAGTACATTATGGATTCAACTTTTGTACTTACCTTTGGCAATCGTTGGGTAATGAGTTTATTACCTTCCTAGGTAGCAAATGTGTAAATCATCGAAGTACATTAAATATGCTTCCACTGTACTCATCATTGAGGTACTTTATAAGTACTCAATTATTTTTGGAGTTAATTGAACCTTCAAATGATTAGAAATCATTTAATCCATTAATTGGGCTTTGATCAAATTGAACCATCAAAGGGTTTTGACCAAATTAAACTTTCAAATGATTTTGCTTAAGTTGTATCTCTAAACGGTTTTGATCAAACATGTTGAAACGGCTTTGAACAATCATGCCCAAAAGGTTTTGATCAAACATGCCCAAACGGTTTTGATCGAACATGTTGAAACGGTTTTGAACAATCATGTCCAAATGGTTTTGAACAATCATGCCCAAAAGGTTTTGATCAAACATGCCCAAACGGTTTTGATCAAACATGTCCAAACGGTTTGAGACCGTTTAGACCTCCAAACGGTCTTGGTCTCAACCTCAAACGGTTTTGAAAACTGTTTCCATTCAATTGGTTTTGGAAACCCTAAACACCAAACGATCTTGAAGATCATTAATCATCAAACGGTTTAGAAACCGTTTCTTTCCAAATGGTCAACTCAATCCAAACGGTCAACTCAATCTAAATGGTCAACTGTCCCAAATGGTTTTGAACCCAATTCCTCAAACGGTTTGCAAACTGTTTGGTCACCAAACGGTTTGGTGAAACCGATTGACCAATTTTATTGGAAACTGTTTAGAGTTGCCATTTTGGGAAAAGTGTCCAAAATGATGTCATTATCATCTACCTTCATTTCTAAGGTTCACATTACTACTGATTTCATAGAATCATCCATTACAACAAACAATTAATCAAGAAGACGGAGAAATCAACATAACTTGTAAAATTGGAATTGAATAATGATGTAATTGGGTTCAAGTTATATAACTCGCCTTCAAAGAATACTTCAAAGCTCCAACTCCATGCCTTTAATGGTGGAAGAATCTTTCTCAACTATCCCAAGCTCATGCTCAACTCTTTGAGTGAAATGAATGGTCAAAGTTGAGAATTGAGTGGAGAAAAGAAGAAATCAAGCACTGATGCTTCAAAGCTCCAACTCCAAGTATTTAATGGTGGAAGAATCTTTCTCAACTATCCCAAGTTCATGCTCAACTCTTTGAGTGAAATGAATGGTCAAAGTTGAGAATTGAGTGGAGAAAAGAAGAAATCAAGCATTGATTTTCAATTTCCACCATGAAATCAAGGTGAAAGGAGATCATGGAGCTTACCTACAGGTTAGGGGTCATCCTCCTATTTCTTATAAGCTCCCTTGGTCGTTTTTCAAACAAAGAGTGAAAGAAAATCCGAAAAAGAGTCCTTGGTTGAGTGGGAAATGAAGTGTATATAAGGATTTTCAAAGAGAGAGAAAGTTGAAAAGCAATCATTCAACTCTCCAAATTGGTGCCACTTAACCCCCTCTACTCCTTGAATACTAAGGAATCCTCCTTTTCCTTTAATTCTTCTTCATTATCCACAATTAAAGGAAAAGCAATTAAGCACCTTAATTCATATAATATTAATATCCCATATTTAGTGGATATTACTTTTTAGTTAACTAATGGGAGTGGGCTCTCCACTCACTTAGATATTTTCGTGGACTTTGCAAGTAATAAGTACGTACACACTTATCTAATTTCAACCATCTCATTTTTGTTTGAAGGGCACTTCAATTAACATATTTATTTTTGCATTAATTTGAAGTAAAGTTCCATTTATGCTTAAATCTTGATTATTTTAATATCAAGATTCTCTCTCTTACAAAATGATTTAAATGAGGTGCCCCTCTCAAATTATTTTCTCTACATGATGCAAAGAATCATGAGGGACCCTCTTGAAGTGGTATTTGCATATTGAACCCTAGGTTTTGGGTAAATTGCACATTACACCAAAACTAGGTTTTAATGCACAAGCATTGCTCAACAAGCTCTATCTTGGTGCTCAAGCTTGTGGAAGCCATACCACTGCATCATACTCATTCCTATGATGCTTCAACATCTGAGGAACATTGTATCATGTAAAAATTGCAAGTTAACCCCTCAACTTGGGTAATTTTCACTTTAGTCCAAAACTAACAAAACATTGTTTCAACATTATTCAAAAAGGACTTAAATTGAAATATAAGTTCCTATTGAGCCTTAATTACTTTTCAAAAGATAAGAGCAAACATATAATCAACCTCATTTAAGCAAAGCATCTAGGGTTAACACATAACCCAGGTCAGGGATGTTACAACGACCCTGTGAATGTGTGAGATGAAGACGACGGAAGCGAGGAAAAGATTCAAACCTTGGGCCCAAATAGCTAGACCAAGACCAAAGAGGGAAGAAAAAGATTTATAACCAATTTCAAAGATCATGGCCTACAATTGGACATCACTTGCCCACTTCCGCTCCAATTTCGACACAAAAGGGTGTGTTGGAAAGAAAATTAAAAGATAACATAGATGAAGCAGACAACATGTACTTGAGAACTAGAACATAGATGAAGCAGACAACATGTACTTGAGAAGTGAGAGAAAATGTGGTTATCACATCCTCCCCACCTTAAAAGAAAAAACTTGTCCCCAAAATAGAAAACAAGTCATCAATCGAGAGTGAGAGTCTTATTTCATGTCGTAGCTAGTCTAGAAATTTACTATCATTAAGATGTTCCAAAATTGAGCGATTTAGTATCGTGGTCGAGGTAGCATGACATTGATCATTATACATGTAAGATCATCACATATATTACAATCGTAGAGGGGTCATCTCATAAATCACAATGTTGGAGAGACCACATGTTAGATCAAAAGAATGGAGATCTTAGAAATAAGAGTAATCATGACTTTTAGTTCGATAATCATTTAAGGTTTTAGCCTCTATATTGTCCTAAGTGGGGGTACACTTCCATGATCAATATTTCAAAACGACATTTTGAGACATGCAACATTTTTTTAACATTATGATTTCATGATGAAAATCAAAGGAAGATACCCTCTCCTTAGTCCATATGTGGCTTATCCCTAAGTCATAAATCGAGAGATCAACATGATCATAAGGCCTACAATACCAAATTTGGGGACATGAAATTCATTAGTCATAAATCGAGTGATCTCCAATCCAGTTTTGGGAGATGATGCGATCCAAGCCATATCAAGATCAAAATCATAAGCCCATTTATCATAGATCAATATGGAGGGTCAATGTTGGATATCCATATAGGGTTTACCTGAATGATTACATGCTTGATTAGATTGAACATCGTTTAGACTTGATTAATGATAGTAGATAAATTGTGATGTTTCAAACCTAATAATAAACTCTAACTATGATTTTAGTTTTAAGAATTAGGGTTTGAAAAATGTAAACCCTAATCGGCAAAAATTAGGGTTTTGATAGTACATGAATATGGAATTTGATCAGGATAGCAGTGTGGTAAATAATTTTTCGTATTTTCTACAAATGTTGTATTTAATTGAATTTTTTATATGATATTTATAAATCAATCATTCATATTGTATAAAAAATTCAGAATATTTGAGTGTTCTTTGAATGTGGTTCTCGGTCAAACTATACTTCGACCAAAATGCTGACAGAGTGCTTTTTAGCAGTGTAGTATTTTATTTTTAATTATTTATTGGTAACTCCAAATGATATGAAATTTTAAATTGAGATCTTAAACTCAATTATAAACAACATTGTAAAATTTCATAATTTTTGGATGCATTTAGACCTTATCAATAGACGAATTACAGTCATATTTTTATGACAGAAAATTCAGCTAAAATAAGAGAAAGTATAGTGAGGGTCAATGTGCAATTGACCCAAGCAGCTCAATTGCTCTATATGGTCAACATATCACACAAGGAGCTCTCATAATTCTTGATTCAATCCAGAGAAATGAAATCCTAGAGATAGAGGGAGAGTTAGGGTTTGAGAGGAGAAAGTGATGGAGATAATGACCTAGGGTTTTGTTGTCCGAGGAATGATGAAATCATGTAAGTTTAGCTTCTTTGGATATAGTTTCATGGTGAATCTTCTCTCAGATGTCAAGATCCCATCCCTCCCCTGATTGGATTTGAAATCATATCAAATCAAGTCCTTTTCTAACTCTGTCTCTCCTAATCTTCAATTCTAAGGTTTCCGAGTTGAAAGGAAGAAGAAAGTGGCGATTGCTAGGGTTTTGATATGGATTTGAGATTTTCATATATGGGATATGTTTTTAAGGTGTTTTCACACCTTAGGGTGAGTGGGAAATTTCGTTTAACAGTATATTGCACGAAAATTGGTTAAATCATCCATAATCTTTAATTGCTTAGTGTGCGACTACAAACCCTGAATTGTCTGTTTGATCTAAGTTGTTGCAAAATGATATGAAATGGATTCTTCCTCTGTTTGTTTGAATTTCATATGATAAATCCATATTAGAAATGTATATAATACATCCTAATGATAATTCCCTAAGTATTCACAAAGGTTATAAGAGTGAACTGAAATATAGGGAATTTGTCTCTGACTGAAATTGTTGTATAATTAAATAGAGAAATTTGTTTATCTGGATCCCCTTGGTTATGAATGATTGTTTATCTAAATGCATAGTACATATATGTCAGATACTATCTTGGATTTCATGTGATGTGAATATTGTTTGCTTGATATCTTCGTAAAGAGGGTGAAGCCCTATATGAGTGGAAAGTTGGAAATTTGTGAATAAATATGGTGAAATCCATTTGAAGTGTTTTGCTTGGAATAATAGACTCTATTTATGCAATGTTATTCTTGATTCATAATTCTCAATCAATGGCATGGAAAACCCTAATTTAGATCAATTTGAGGATTTCATACATGTTGATTGTATATGACTTGTTTAAAGTAATCTGTATTTAGTGGATGTTTATGACATATTAAATCCTTGTGAGAGCCATGTGATAAGTGAATGAGGTAAATGAAACCCTAAGGATAGGGTGTTCAATGAATCAAGTATTGTGATATCAATATTCTTAGTATGAGATGTGGTGATGCTTAACAGTTCAGTTGTGGTAAATGTTATCAGATGGTCTATGAAAAGACTGGTTTACAAAGCTAAACTAAGATATGTTGATGTGATGATTGAACTGTGAATGTAAAGAGTGAATTAGACATTTAGATGCCCTGAACATCATAGATTCCCTATGAGAGGTCTACACCATAGGGAAGAAATGACCTAACCCTGGCAGTGTCCAGTATATGGGGGTCGGAATGTACTAACAGGTGGTACGGGGGACGAAGCCCTAGTAGAAGTCTCCTTAAAAATACAATATGTAGTGTCCAACATCAACCAGAGATCCTGGTGGCACTAGAGTACAGAAAAGCCAATAGGTGGCTTGACTCTCTGCATGTGTGCTCAGGTTAGAGGAGTCCAGTTTTTACGGCATAATAGGTGTGCCGAGGCCAGAGAGCCATTTTCCTGTTGTAGACCAATGACGTTGTCAGACTTAGCATTCCCGAGTGTGTCAGCTAAGCCTTGTACGGTGAGATCGTAGTTCGCTATGAGTCTTCATATGTAGAGTACACTGCATATGATCAGGGCACAAGTTAAAATATGATAATAAGATGAATGAGAGATTAAACAAGTGTGTACATTTATTCAATTATTCTTTGTATGTTTCTGCATTATTAGTTATCTTTATGATCAATCAAGCATGTTCATATATTGATACACTCTTGTAGATATCTAGAGTATCTTGAAATATTTATGTTTGGGAATGATTAGTCTCTTTTAAGCATATTGTTGTCATAATTGATATCAATTTCTCAAAAGTATATTTGAAATTATATCAGTGCTTTAGACTGTTTCTTTGAAGTACTCATTCACTGAGCGAGTAGGCTCACCCCTCTACTCAAAAATTTTAGGGATAACTCGTGGATTGAAGAAGGTCAAAGCATCAGAGTAGATCTACCACATGAGTTAAGTATTAGATTAGTTAAGTTCAGTCAGTCCATGTCACTCTAGATCTTGTATAGAGTTGAGAGAGAGTTGTAAATGATAAAGTGTAACTTTTCTTCTTTAATAATAGAGTACATATCTGGCTATCATGTAGTGTGTACATGGAAGTGTGAGAAACAGAATGAATGTTTGTATGTGTATCATAAATGTTGACATCATATTAGAGTAATTAAGGTTTAATTCTCTTGTAAAGTTGTTTATGTGATTGAATGTGAGAAAACAAAGATATTAAAAAAGATGGGAGTGAACTTTGTATTACGTTAAATCCTCAATTTATGCCCTAATCTCATGATTAATGGTGATTGTGGAATCGGGGTGTAACAATCCAGGTCATAGACCTAAACATTTCAAAACTAGGGTTTTAGGGTTTCTACTAAACCATAGGTTGATCATTTTTTTTGAAACTGAGACATCAAGATTGAGTATCATCATTACCATGAGTGTGACATATTATGGGCTTAGGTCAAAATATTGGAATTGTGAGAAAGGGATCACCTTTCCATGCTCTAAATAATCATCAAGTTGACAATTTAGAGGGGTATAAATAGGTATGTGTCTGAGGTTAGGGGAGTCAATAGCCAAACTTCAACCCTAATCTAGCACATTTAGTCCATATTAATCATGATCATTAAGCATGCATAAAATAACGACAGTACCAACTATCAAGTCATATCCTATGAGATCAGGGGTCTGAAATCATCATGTGGGTGCAAGGTCGAAGAACTCCATATTTAAGGTCAAAAATATTATCCCCTTCCTTTAAAATCAAGGCAAGGGCATAATTAGAAATTGAGTAGTTGAATAGGGCATCCCAAGAGTATGAGTATAAGAGGGCAAGATCAAGGGTCCAAAATTATCATATCATGTAAAAATTGATATTACATGGAGGCATACTAATCAATAGGGAAGGTGTGTTAAGTATCATAGTCTTAAAATCAAGATCATGAGTCCAAAAGAATCATTAGGTCAAGCATAATCATGGTACAAGTCAAAATAGGGTAATATTTGCTTAGTTATGTTTAAGGTTTAATCAAATCGGGACATCAAAGGAACTAATTAAATAGGGACCTCATTAAACATGAGGTATAAGGTATACATCCTTTTTATTTCACCACATCAAGATCTTTGTCATTATCCTCAAACATAGGGAGCATATTAGTAATAAGGGGGCATAGTCAAGTTTCACAAGATCGGGAGGATTAACATATGAGTACTAACCTTCAAGAGTAGTAGTTTAAATCGAGTTCCATAGTTACAATCAAATTGTGGCATCAATACCATATTAATCAACTTTTAACAATTATTTCAAATTTTAATTTCCCCATACATAGACTACCCAAAATAGAGTGATCATGTGAGCAATGGGTCATAGAGTAAGCTCATACTTGGAAGCTAACTAATCTTGAGCTAATTAGGTGGATTGGGGGTAGTCCTTAAATAAGAGAGGAGATGCTAGAAGAGTCTCTAGACTTTAAGAAAGAGTCTTAATCCAATCTTGGATTCATTTAGGGTAGGTAGATATGTGAAGAAACCCCACGTGTTGTACCAAACCCGGTACCTTAGTTTCACCATTATGGAACCCTAGGTTCTAATGATGTGTCATGCCCTACTTACATAGAGGTTCATGTGTTTGAATCTGATACCATTTGTCACAGAGCCATTTGTTACCCTTAACCTACTCCCACTAACTATAAAGTCAGTGGCAATAGGCTTCGGGCACCCATCCGTAAAATGGCACAAGACACACGAGCATATGTAAAGCAGGTCAAAATAGTGTCCATCATCATATATAGAACTAAAGTGTCTTAAGTACAGCGTAGTTCAAAGGAAACAATGTGAATAGATTACAAGATCAACATAACTATTCTATTACAGGAAGAGGTTGAGAAACCCATTTATTTACTACAAGCCCCATGTTGAGATGTTGTTCTTTGTTGTAGAGGTTACTTCATAAAGCTTGATTCACATGTTAATCACCTAATAGGGAACAAAAATATGACACAAATTCAATGTGGGTGCATTGGTACACTTTGCAAAATGAAACTAGCAAAATTATGAGATTAACATAATATAAGCTTCGCAAGATAATAAGAAGTAAAGACCAAAGAAAAACAAATATAAGAAACATGTAACAAAGTTTTCAAGAGCATCTTTTAGGTGAATTTAACCAATGTACTTAACAACATAGTAAGGCCTTAGATTTGTGTGACAACTTCCAAAGGAAGAGTCTATATGGCAAACTAAGGCATAGCTAATAGGTGCACATTTCAACTATGAGGGGCTCAAATGATCAAAGTCGTAGGGTCACCCTATATTCAACCAAGTATTTTTCTCCCCTCTTGACAACTCAAGGATGAGTCAATGTGCCTTATTCTCACATCCCATGATTTGGGTAGGACACAAGGGTTATTGTACAATGGTTTTCTGCATTAATTTTTGAGAGTGATTCAACATATACTATATGTCAAAAGCATGAAAAGGATATTGTAAGGTCACTTATATCAAAACATTATTCATGGACAAGCATTTAGACTCTACATATACAACTAGAAACCAAGTGATAACAATATCAATAATTCAAGAGGAGTAAAAAGTGTACCTTGCAAGTGTAGAGTAAAACCTAGCATCAAGAGCTCAAGGTAAGGCCCTCAATCTCAGTAAAAGGATAGACCTCTCATTAGTATGGAGTGGGAGTACCCACATGGACATTCTTAAGCACTTAGGTCCCCTTTTATACAAGCATGGTTCTAGTCATACCAACATATTCACAAAAGCACTCTGCATGGTGCACAACATCATAGGGTTCCTTAGGCTAATAGAATGTCCATGTT
The DNA here is from genome assembly GCA_963693085.1 of Alisma plantago-aquatica. Taxonomy (NCBI): domain Eukaryota; kingdom Viridiplantae; phylum Streptophyta; class Magnoliopsida; order Alismatales; family Alismataceae; genus Alisma; species Alisma plantago-aquatica. Next base: position 939,441,320 of record OY856412.1, on the reverse strand, counting down.
CTGAGTATACTCAAGGAAAAACCAAACTAATGTAACAAGGTGAGTAAGGTAGATTCGTATCCTTAAAAGAATGGTTTCAAGAAAAGTCATTTCATATCATAATCATCTAATAGAGTGAGCATATAAAATCTTATGATGTTAATATGGCATAAAAGCATGAGATCTTGATTCTAGAGAGCATGATACATAATAGTGATTGTTGATTTTGTGGGTGATAACATTTCATAGAGATTTAAAAGATTAAAACTCCATAAATGCTCAAACTACATCATTTAGTATCCAAAGAGGCCACTTGTGAGTCATGATATATGAAAGATGTTATTAGAGAGTAAGTGGGTATACTAGATCAGTTCAAACTCGATTTAAGGGAGTATATGTTACTGCGGTACTATGAAATAGAGTTATTAACCATTAGGGTCACCTCAAAAGGATAGATGATTAGGATTAGATGATCAAAGACCAAGTAGTGACATATAATAGTAAATAAGGGGATCTATGAACAAAACTAGGATCAATAAGTAGCACCATGAGATAGGTGGTGCTTTCCTAATCAAAAACCATATATTGTATAACTAATTTGGGAAAGGGTTGTAGGAGAAATGAGTTTTAGAAGATTTACCCTTGACTGAATATTCTGGACCCTTGGATTTAGATCCAAGGGTAGCTGAGTGGCACCTTTATCCCTTCCTGGGCTCACGGTCGCGGATCAAGCCCCGAGCAGCTTGCAGCGTCAGAGGGTAGGTGCAGACAATGGTTGGCGATGATGAGTGGCGCGGAGGGTGAGAGGCGGTTGGCACGTTGCCACTGCCTGCCTAGTGCCAGTGTGGAGAATAGTGAGAGGGAGTAATAGAGGGACGTAGGCAGGAGACGAGCGGGCCCAAAGCTGTGTTGGCAAGCCACCATTGGTGGTCGGGGAGCCATAAGGAGAGAGAGCGAGGGTGAGGATGAGAGAGAGCGGGAGAGAGGGAACCCGCTCGGGAGGGGAAATGCCAAGCCAGGGGGCAATTTGGGTCATGAAAGCCTAATCCAACGCCTCTGGCGTCATCTCTCTTGCATGACCAGGGTTTTTATAACCCTTCTGTAGGAGGGAACAGAGGCAATCGGGGCTAAGAGGTGGCGCGCTACTGGGAGTAGGCGGAGGGGGAAGCAATAGGGAAACAACGCCTGCTCGACTTTGGAGGCAAATGGATGCATGGATGACCCAGAGCGATGATGGCCTAGACTCTCCTTCCCATGTCATCATCATTGTAGTGCCCGGGTTGCTGCGTGGTGAAGCAGGATCAGCAAAGGGATTCACCGTGAGTTGGAAACTCCTGGATCCATGGACTCAGAGAAGGAAGAACGAAGATGGAGGGAGAGAGACATGGGACTCGAGGGTTAGGGTGTAACACTCGGGCCCACAGATCAAGGCTCTAGTAGAGTTTCAGGAATGACGAATGGCCCCACAGACTACCACTAGCCTTAACTGCACACTTTTTCCTCACTCACATGCAAGCCAGGGTCAACTTCCTGACTGGTCACCCATCCTAGTACAAGTTGAGCATGCTTAACTATGGAGTTATTTAGTGATGGGCTCCCAGAAAAGGAGATGAACCTTGGTGATATGGGTAGTCCAATCAATCCTTTTAAGATCATTCTATCTGAGGCCTCAAATCTTAGGATGTTACAATATCCCCCACTTAGAATCTTGACGTCCTCATTAAGGCTCGATTATATGACCTCATTATATTTCCCCATTTCAGTGCAGACCCACAATGGCCCATGGACACCCAGCTCCCGATCACGGAATACCATCACAAGGGTGGCTACGTCAACCAAGGACATCCCTGTCCAACATGCATGGATCGAACCGCTCAAGATTGGCATCCCACATGCCCACGTGGGCCCCACCTACTGGAGGGGTTTTGGCTCAGATACCATTTGTAACAGTTGGGCCCACTACCCCAGGCTCTAGTAGAGTTTTAGGAATGATGACTGGCCCCACAGACCACCACTAGCCTTAACTGCACTCTTTTCCTCACTCACGCACAAGCCAGGGTCAACTTCCCAACTAGTCACCCATCCTAGTACTACTCCAAGTTGAGCACACTTAACTATGGAGTTCTTTAGTTATGGGATCTTAGAAAAGGAGATGTACCTTTGTGATATGGGTAGTCCAATCATTCGTTTTAATACCATTCTATATGAGGCTTCAAATCTTGGGACATTACATAGAGAACCCAGTTGGGTGGAGTGACCAAGGTCATCTTGTTGCTTATGCAAAACCTAGCTAGGGTAAGAGCAAGGCGGGAGGTGGGTTGCGGGCAAGGCAACGCTATCGCATGATGGGAAAGCACTCGTCGAGTGGTTGAGGTTAGAGGGTTTAAAATGGAGAAAAGGGAAGCGAGGGAGATGGTGAGGTCAGAGTGATGTTAGGGGAGCGATGGAGATGGTGATGTTAGGGTTTGGATGGCAAGTAATGGTGGCGACGGCCAGCCCAGTTCATCCCTTCCCTTGACGCCCCACTACATCGGTCAACTGGTCATGCGGCCAAAAGGGGAGATGGTGAGGTCTGAGGGAGAAAAGAGGAGAGGGTGCTACAACATGAGCAGTGATGGGTCTTGTATAACCCATGAATGTGTGAGATGAAGACAACAGAAGTGAGGAACAGATTTAAATCTTGGGCCCAAACGGCTGGCCCAAGACTCAAAGAGGGTAGAAAAAGATTTTTAACTAAGTTCAAAGATCATGGCCTACAATTGGACATAACTTGTCCACTGCCGCTCCGATTTTGGCACAGAAGGGAATGTTGGAAAAAAAATTAAAAGATAACATAGATGAAGCAGACAACATGTACTTGAGAACTAGAACATAGATGAAGCAGACAACATCTACTTGAGAAGTGAGAGAAAATGTGGTTATCACATTCTCCCCACCTTAAAATGTGGTTATCACATCCGTCTCTTCAACTCCCTCTCAGACTAGAACTCCTGACCCTGGCCCTCCTATAAATAGAGGGGTAGTGTAGGCCTTCAAAAGACACAATAATAAGCTCTGACAATTGTTGTATTCTCATAGTTGTGGTAACATGAGAACCCAAGCAAGTTCTACCCATCAAAGCAAGGAACAACAAGGGAGAGACAATTGGGAGAGAAAGTTGGTGCTAGCACACTGACTAGAATAGACAACTCCTTGTATATTTTAGAAGAACCTTATGGACTACTATAGAGGTGAGGAGACCTTTTCCACCCGCCATCCATGGTGATCAACCAGGAGGCTGACGCCGACAACCCTCTAGGTGCAACTTGAGATAGTAGTACACTACAGAAAGGGATAGTCGTTGGACTTGCTCCAGGACCAGGTATATGCCTTGCAAAACTCTCATTCCCATTACATAGTTGTTGATGTGATTTGATGTTTAAGGGGAATATGGCAACAAAATTTTTGTTTCTTCTTTCATATCTGATGTCATATTTCCCAATAGTGGTATCATAGCCACATCAATTTACTATATTTTAGTGTTTAATCGATATGATCATATTTCTATTTTATCATTTATTTATTTCATATGTGTGAATACTTAAAATGATTAATGTGCATGTCTGATTATGTACCACATATGATCCCAACTAATACATGTATGTATGTATGTATGTATGTATGTATGTATGTATGTATGTATGTATGTATGTATGTATGTATGTATGTATGTATCAGAATTGGGTAAACTTTATTCCAAAGGTCCTAAACAAGTTAGGACAAAATTACATAATAGCCAACGCTACTACACTTTCCAAGTAAAGAGACAGACTCCTATACATTGGACCTACTTTCTATGTATAAGGGACTAACTCCTATACATTGACTCTACTTTTGTAGACTTTACAGATCTTTTTAGCTATTGCTTCACCGTCCTTGCTTCTATTGTTATGTCTCCTATCATTCCTTTCTCTCCACATATGGTAGATGATGGTTGAATATAGAAGAAGAAGTTTCTTTTTCCTGGTACCAGTATCCTTCCCGAACATAGTGATCATCTCCTTTGGGGTCTTCAATTGGACATGGGAGAGACCAACATTCATACAGGTTGATTTCCAAAGAACATGGACATAGGGGCATGTTCTGAAGAGGTGTTCATGTGATTCATTCCCTTCACAGAAGAGACATTTGTTGGTTGTGTCTAGATACCACTTCATGAGTTTGTCCATCATTGGTAAAGAGTCGTTTGCCACCCTGTAGAGGCCAAGGGACCACTTAGGAATTTCAAACTTAGTCCAGATGAATCTGGTGCAGCTACCTTCGCTTCTATTACGGATCATGCTCCAGACGTCCATGCTTGGGTCAGTTTGCTCCCAGACTCTATTTCTCAAGAATAAGAATTGCTTTACTTGTTTCCATAGCTTCATCATTATGTTAATCACTCTGGAATATCCCTCTCTGGTGTTTGGGTCGTAGTCAAGTTCTTTTGGGTATCTTCCTTTCATCCATCTTGCCAGGGTGAGATGCCATGGTTGTAGTTGATGATTCTCTTCACCGTAGCCCAGTTGGCAATCTCCTGAGGAGTTTTGAGTCCCACTCCTCCTTCCTCCTTTGGTAGAGAAAGTCTAGTGTATTTCATGGGGTGTGTGCCTCCTGCCCATACAAAGTTAGATATTGTCATCTCCATACGATCCAGGACAGCTGTTGGGATTTCACCTTGTTAGACCCAATAGATGAGTAGGCCTTTGATTGTTGATCTGGTGAGGATAATTATGCCCACCATTGATGTCTTGGTTAAAGGCCATCTAGCAATCATATCTCCAACCTTATCAATACAGTCAGTGAAGTCTTTTACTTGGAGATTGCCCCCAGCTAGGTGGAAGCCCAAGTATTGCATGGGTAAGGCACTGGTTTCAATCCCCAGAGTGTCTTCAATGGAATCTTTGATATGCAAGCAGTTTGCCGAAATGAAGAGCTGTGTCTTTTGCTGGTTGATGTGCAGTCCAGTGTGCTCACCAAACTTTTGAAGAAGCTTCTTGAGGTTGTTCAGGTAGTGTGTCTTTGCCTCTATAAAGACTAGAACATCTCGGCAAAAATTAAATGACTCCAAACTTGAGTCCCATGGACAGTGTATGTTCTTATCTCTCTATTTTCTTCAGCTTGGTTCATGAGTTGGGTGAAGTACTCCATGAGTATGGTGAACAAAATAGGTGATAGGAGATCTCCCTGGCACAAGTCATTTGTCCCTTGGAATATTCCATTTGGGGTGCCATTAACTAAATCGAGAAGATGGTAGTGCAGACGCATTGCTTGATTAGTGTTATCCAACTGGCTTTGAAGCCTAGTTGCTCCATAATCCACCACAGCTTGTCCCAATGGACACTGTCAAATGCCTTTGATACATCAAGCTTCATGCTTATTTTCTTGTTCCCTCTTTGTACCCCAAAATCCGCCATGAACTCCCCAGCAAGAAGGTCGTAGTCAGCTATGCTCCTGCCAGAGATGAATGCTCCTTGTTGCTCAGAGATTAGTAGAGGCAGCACCAGCTTCAGATGATTAGCTAAGATCTTTGCCAAGATTTTATATTGAATGTTGCAGCAATCGGCCTGAAGTCTGTAAGTGACATGGTCTTCTTCTTCTTCTTTGGAACCAAGGCCAAGAAGGAGTGATTGAATTGACGTAGCATAGCGCCCCCTTCCATGAACCATTTAACACTTTTGATTAGGTTATCTTTTATAGTATCCCAGTCGTTCCGATAGAAGTTAGCGTTGAATTCATCTGGACTAGGGGATTTCCCAGTACCAATACTCCATAGAGCCCCTTTGACTTCGTCTTCAGTGATGGGCCTGCACAGAAAGTTGTTATGTGAATTAGTAAGTTTAGCTCTCCATTTGATCCCATCTTCCTCCACCAGTTGTGCAACCTTGGGCTTATTGTATAAGCTTTTGTAGAAGTATGTAGCTTGTACCTCTAGCTCCCGCTGGTTGTTTACTATCAAACCATCCTTGGTTACAAGTTCAATGATAGCATTTTGGGCCTCCCTTTTTCTCACAGCATTGTGGTATAGGTTGGTGTTGCGATCCCCATATGCAATCCACCTTTGCCTACTTCTCTGCCAAGCAAAGCTCTCCTCAGCTGCCTTTAGATCCTCTAGCATACGTTTGAGACTTAGCTCTTATTCTATAAGTTCATGATGGAGTGGATCGGTTTGGAGCAGACTAAGGATTCTCCTCAGATCTTTCTTGGTATCATCCAAAAGTTTGGGAATGTTAGCATGCTCTTTGGACCAGACCTTGAGCTTTTGTTTTAAAACCATGAGCTTTTTGGCAAAGACGAACAGAGGGTTTCTATCGCATCCAACTTATAAAAACTAGATTTATTTAAGCGGAAGCGAATCATTTGCAGCAGATTACTGAAAATCACTAAAAATTTAAAACTTTTTGCAAAGAGATCCAAACATAGGAAGTCTCTTTCATCAAGAACCAAAGTATAACATTTACATCCTGGTTCATAAGTACATAACTTATACCATCTCTTCTCGAGGATTACAACATCAGCTGCCCTATTAACATTATGTACATACAAAATAAAAACCTTGAGGCATTAAGCCAAAATCCCAGATTGATTATAAAAGCACTGTCTACTGACTCTGAGGACCTGAGAGTACGGAGACGACACACAGGACTACTATCTATATAAAACTTGGCAGCCAGTGCCTCCACCTGAGTTATCATTGATGTCCCTGATGTTGTTGTTGCTTTTCCCTTGCTATAGGGTTCCTGCTTCTTCTTCTAAGTTTACCTAAAACATTGGATCCCACAGGGGTGAGACAATTATAAATTGCCCCAGCGGGAGATATAACTCTCTGCCAAAACATTGTTATAGCAGTTTATTAAAATAAAACTGAGTAGGAGTTCTTATATATTAATAGCAATATTAATTATTGAATGAACAAAGTAAAGTAATATCTTTTCCTAAGGAGAGCATTGCATCTATCCATGGTAGAATCATAATTCATCCATCTACTTGCAATGAGTATAAAGAGATATGATTAACATCTATCAACTAGAGATGCATAAAAGAAATGTAACATCAGCCAATGAATTTCCGTATTCAATCCTTAAGCAAACATGCTATACGGCTGATTACATTTTACAATCATACTTATGCCCTGAGGATATGAGGTATACCGCTCATACTCCAACTGACCACTGCGAAGTCAAAATCGGTACCATACAAGGTCAATGGCAGAGCCGGCTACCAAGACCTCCCACATCTCGGTCAGTGTGAGATCACATGCAGGACATCTTGTGTCTCTGCTATATAGCTTTCCAGGGTATACTGGCAACATTGTTATTAGAGTTACAGTGGCGTGCTGCACTCTCTTCGCAATCGTGAGATTTCATGTTTATCTCCATCGATCCGACGTTAATATTATTGGGAGATGTGTACTGCATCTAACCCAATCATTGAGAGATTCATGATACATCCATCCCGATTCAATAATGAAGGATTGAGAGGTTTAATGTTTACCTTTCATCAATTCCCTCGTTAGGACGTCAGGATACATTCGCCCATTGCCCCCACATATTCAAAATATGTGTTTCAGGTTTTACCGCGGAGCACCCGTTTCACCATTCAGCAGTTCTAACACTGATGGATCTATGGTCAGGGCTCTACATGATATGATTTCACTTAATTAATTAAGTACATTAGCATATTCTTTTAGCATCAGTCAAGTTCTCAAACATAACTTATTAAGACAAATGCTACTAAGGACATGTACTATTTGCATCATTCACTTCTTATTCTTTATGAGGCATTGGGATCTCAGTCCCTTATCTCATTACTTGAAAGTTCACATCTCACAACAACATCATTATCTTACTTATCAAAACTGGGTTGTCATACCCTCAATTCATCACTAATCATTGTTGCCACTTGTTAGGTAACTATCACCTTTAGATTCTCAGGCCGAGGTATACATGATACTTGCTACACAAGCATCTCACATGGCTCACAAGGCCATAAAGTGTCTTGTCACCTTTCCCTAGGCAACAACTTACTCATATGACTCATAGAGTCCATGCACATTTTGTTACTTTTACTAAGCAACAACAACATTAAGGCACACAAGGCCAATCAATATTTTATTATATAAAAGCCATAGTTCAAATCTAGCTATGATCACCATCTCATGATATCTGCATGGTTAATAGATATGATAACAGTCATATGATTCAATTATCACATCATGTGATACAATAGTAACACCACCATACCTATATTAGGATTAGGGTTTACTATCAAATAGGATTTTCCATTCCATTACCCAATTTAGGGTTAGGATCTCCTATTTCTCATTAGTTAGGGCCTCATGTTTACATCATTAGTTCAACCCTAATATATTGCTCCACCCATAAGCATTTACTCATGATCATTACTTTAATCATATATCATTTATGAATATCAATTCAAGGTATGAGTTCATCTCTCAACCTTACCAGGGTATGTTTATATCATACCCATTATCTTGGATTAACCCCTTTCTCATAGTATATTAGTCAACACTTATTAAATTGCATAGAGTTTATTACATTCTCATTATAACAAATTACATAACACACACTTCATGTATTTCTTATCCAAGTATATTGGATTTGAGGTGCATCAAGGTATATCAACCCTGAAATTCTAAATGTGATATCAATCAAGTCTTGTTGTATCACTTTTCTCATCACTTCTAACTTACTTAAGTTAATCAACTGTCCTTGTATTAAGGTATTTTCCCTCTTAATACTTTATCCACTAACCTATCACCTTCATCATGTAGTGCATAGGTCACACATTAGAATTGTCCAGCTATCTTTAATGATATGGACTTATCTAATGGTTAGTCATTGTTGATATAGGATAAACCATTACCAACCACTTTAGGTATTTCAACCCATAGGATGTTATTCATTCCATTATGTAGTATTGCATACATCACTCCTAAGAGTTTCTTATTCTCATCTTTGTAAGGTGCATAGGGTTGTTACAAATGTATAAAATTAGACATATAATGATATAGGTGTCATCTTGTCCCTTATACCCTACTCATTAAAGTATCAACAATACCATTCATATGTTTCATCAATTACCCTTCACGGTGTAACATCCTCATCTTTCTTGATTATATTAGCCACACCCTACTTTAGTGTATTAATCATTATACCATCAATAGGGTTTCATATATCATTACATGGCATCACCCTGGATTTGAGTTTCATATCACATCATTGTATCAGGGTTCCACATACATCATTCTATCTCAGGGTTTCACATGGCATTACATTAGATTAGGATTTCACATGGAATCGTCCTCATTTAGGATTTCCACTTTAATTACCCACAATTAGGGTTTACTATTCACATCACATCACTCTAGATTAGGGTTTATATTCGATAACCCACAATTAGGGTTTACTATTCACATCACATCACCATAGATTAGGGTTTATATTCGATAACCCACAATTAGGGTTTACTATTCACATCACATCACCCTAGATTACAGTTTATATTCGATAACCCACAATTAGGGTTTACTATTCACATCACATCCCCCAAGATTAGGGTTTATATTTGATAACCCACAATTAGGGTTTCATATGTCATTATCCTAAATTAGGATCATACCATCATCATGGATTAGGATTTCACCTATCATTGCCCTCAATTAGGGTTAGGGTTTATTAACTTTCTCAATTAGGGTTTCATGATCTACCTATCAAGAATCATACCCTAATTACACATTCATTCATGTTGAAAGTGTTACTACATGATCATCATTCATATAGGAAGTCCTCTCTCTCTCTTCATCCCCTATAAGATGATACTTAATTCAGACTTGATTAGACTAGGTCAACTTAACTTGAATGAAGAATTGACATAATGGATTATGTCATTACTTCCATAATCATTAAAGATTAATCATTCCAAGGGTACTAATCACCCTATCATATTAAGGGTACAATTACCATAATCACCCTTGGATTACATCATGTTATGATCATTTAAACAATTGACCTTTAATCACCTTAAGTGTCCATACTGTTTTGGTTAATTACTTCTCAATCGGTCTTGGTCACTTAGACCTCAAACGGTCTTGACCAACCAAACCTCAAAACGGTCTTAGTCTAAGGGTTTGAAACCATTTGGTAAAGGTGGTGCTTGAAACTATTTGCCAAAGTAAGTACTTGAAACTGTTTGCTAAAGTGAGTACTTGAAACCATTTGCTAAAGTAAGTACTTGAAACCGTTTGCTAAAGTACTCATGAGATCGATTGGGCCTCAAATGGTATGGGATCGTTTGGTCCCAAACGGTCTTGTGACCGTTTGGTCTGAACCTCCTCAAAACCGATTGAACCAAAAATGGTCTCAACCATTCAAATCGATTTAGGGTTTCCAAGGTTAATTCCTTCATCAATTGAATCCATATAATTACTCATCAATTGAACCTAATACCATGCTTCAAGTGAACGTAATGAATCATCCTTCAATTGATTAGACTCTCAATAGATCATCAATTAGGGTTTTGAACCCAATTGAATTAGGGTTGAAATCGATGAACCTTCAATGTTAGTCATTGAGAAACTATTTACTTTGAATTCATTGGACCACCATCCAAATTGAGTATGACCTGACCTCAAACGGTCTTGAGGTCGTTTGGATGACCTCCAAATGGTCTTGAGACCGTTTGCCCATCTCATCATCAAAATCCATGACATCCAATTAGGGTTTGGGTCATTGGATTGATCATCAAATCAGCACTTAATTGTATTTCAATTTGGTATCTCTAGACCTTCAAATACTCAACCATACTTAACCCTAGACCTCCAAATGGTCTTCGGTGACCCCCAAACGGTCTTGAGACCATTTGGGCGATCCCCAAATGGTTTTGAAACTGTTTGGGCTAATCAACCCAAAGTTCCAAGTCAATTAATTCCAAAATCAGCACTTAACCCGATTAGGGTTTACAACTTAATGATTGTATATGTATTGAATTAGTCAATTGAATCCATTAGATTATCATTCAACATGTGTTAGGGTTCTGACCTCAAATGGTCAACCCTCTTAAACGGTCAACTTCCTTAAACTGTTTGGGGTCCAAGCCTCCAAACGGTTTGGACTGAACCCTTTGAAACTGTTTGCAAGTGATATTTGGGGAGGTGTGTGCTTATGATGATGTCATCATCGTCAAGCTCTAAACTCACGAAACCTACTGTGATTTCCATGGTTATTGCACCAATCAACCAAATCAATTATCATGAATGAAGAAAGGATCATTATTTGATAAGGAATTGAATGCAATAACAAAGTTAAGGGTTCAAGTTATAAAACCCGCCTCCAATTGAGCTCCAAAGCTCCAAGATCACGCCAATAATGGTGTATGAAGCTTTTGCAACTCCCTCTAGGCTCGTCCTCAAGCTTTTGGATGAAAAGATTGGCTAGGGTTGAAGATGGAGTGGAGAAAAGAAGAAATCAATTATTTATTTTCGATTTCCACCATGGAATCAAGGTGAAAAGGGGTCAAGAAGCTTACCAACAGGTTGAGGGCGGTCCTCATGGTCCTCCAAATATCCCTTGGTCGTTTCCAAGCAAAGTGAAGAGGTGGTTTCCGAAAAAGCCTTTGTTTTGGCTTGGAAAGGATCTTTTTATAAAAAAAATCAATGAGAGAGAAAATGTTTTATAAAAAAAATCATTTAATTTCAAAATTAGTGCCGCCTCTTCCCCCTCAATTCCTTTGATACGAGGCTATCCCATTTTCCTCTTATTCCTCTCAATTATCCTCAATTTAAAGAAAAGCAAATTAAGCACCTTAGATCATATTATACTAATATCCATATGTGAGTGGATATTTCTTTTTCTTATAATAATGTGAGTGAGTTATCCACTTCCTTTGGATATTTTCGTACCTTTACAAGGCACAAGCTCGTCCAACTTCTTTGCAAATTCATCCCTAAACTTTTGGTTGAAGGGATAATTCTTTTTTGCATTTAATTGAATTAGGGTTTCAATTATGCATAAATCTTGATTATTTTAATATCAAGATTCTCTCTCCTCCAAATTAATTCAAATAAGGTGCCCCTCTCATTTTATTTGCTATAAATGATGCCAAGAAGAATAAGGGACCTTATTGAAGTGGTAATTTGCATATTGAACCCTAGGTTTTGGGTAAATTGCAATTTACACCAAAACTAGGTTTTAATGTTCAAACATTGCTTTATCAGCTCTTTCTTGGTGCTCAAGCTTGTGAAAGCCATACCACTACATCATACTCATTCCTATGATTCTTCAAAACATGAATAACATATTATCATGTAAAATTTGCAAGTTAACCCCTCATATTGGGTAAATTGCACTTTAGTCCAAACTAAGCAAACATTGCTTTAACATTATTCAAACAGGACCAAAATTGTAACATAAGCTCCTCTTGAGCCTTAGTTACTTGTCAAAAGATAAAATTAAGTATATAATTAACTTTCTTAAGCAAAACTCTCAGGGCTAAGGCATAACCCAGGTCAGGGATGTTACAAATTATAAACCCCTAACAAGGATTTCGTCCCCGAAATCCCAGATAAAGGAAGACAGATATTATTTATTCATCATACTATCTAGTCTCCACATAACATCTCATTATTATGGAGACACCATAAAGATTTGGTCAACATCAAGTTGTTCCACACATGATTATCATGGAATAGTTCATATGGGATACATACTCACATGCTCCTTAGTTAATTCAACATTTCACTTTCAAGATCACAATTATGTTTTGTCACCCATTAGGGACTTTAAGTCTTTTCATACCTTGATTGTGCCATTTCACCTGATGACACAATACTAGCTTTTCTTATTACTTGTACTAACTACCTTATTAGTTGTAAATTTTCTCATCATAAGGAAAAGTTACTTATCAATTAAGAACTTATCTTAAAGATATCTTTAATTGTTATATTTATGCAAAGCATAAACCCCTAACATGTGATGTTCATACTATTTTACATGATTAATCTGATTTCATGGTTGACCATTTCAGATACTCAACATGAACCATTTGATATTTCTTTAGATACCAGGATTTCTTACCTTGGCATGTATCACATGTGTTGAAAACACATCACATATTTATCTTCCTTTCAGCTTGGAACATCACTTGTTACATATATCTTCTCCTTGGAACCAAAGTCCAAGATAAACTGATACCTTTCTAAGTATCCCAAAACACTTTGTAAATTATGCACATCAAGTGTTCTAAGACCCACTTGATTGCCATGTTTCTGAAAGGAAAGAAGACAAGGAATCATATTCCTCCTATTATTTCATGTACTTTCAAATATTTATGAAACATTGACTCTTTGTCTCATCCTAGGTTCCTTGCCCTCAGCATAGGAATTTATAAGGATGATCACAAAACATTATTCCTTTCTTTTTTATTATCTAACATATTCATGAGCATCTTATGATCTCATCAAATTTCCCATCTCCACATTATGGGAAAAGATCTTTATTATATTCACAAACTTTATTGGATAGGGATCATCTCCCTTATTCTCACTCTTATCTTATGAGGAGTATACTTTTTACTTCCTTATATACATTTACTCATCTGAGATTATCTCATATTTCTCTTTCTTGTGCTTAGGATATGACACATTTATCCACACCATATTTTTAATTTCATGATACTCATTAGATTGTCTCAGAATGACTACTTGATCAGAGCAATAAAAAAGATAACAATCTAAGAGTTCCCATACTCACTTTATCATCATTAGTTGTATACCTGGCCAGGGTATATAAATACTGAGATTAAGTAGCATGCACTTTATATACTATCATATTCCTTCCTTTTCATATTATCACAAGTATAAGATTTAACATTCCTGAATTTTATCTAGGCATCTCTTCTATACCTCATCCTTTTTCATAGAGGTAAGAACAGTATGAAACATCTATAATGTTTACTATGCAAAATGTAAGTCCACATAGGACTAATTAAGGAAAAGTCAGTCAATTACTTTCTCAATTTAATTGGGGAAATCATAAAATGACATTATTTTGTCTAACATGTCATGATTCGTGGATAGTTTACTGCCCCATGCTGGTTTTGCCTCAGAGGTTGATTCACCATAACCTTTCTGGCTGAGCAATCTCTTGCCAGATGTCCTACCTATCTACATTGGTGGCAAGTTCTGAGCTCTAGATGTGGTCTAAAAGGTTCTTTACCCTTTCTGGATAACCATTGCCTTGGTGCACTAGGCCCTAGTTGTACCGATGGTACCAAGAACTTCTTATTTTTGGAACTACCAGGCCTATGTTCCTGGATTTGGATAGGCCTTTTCTCAATTCTTCCTTTATATTCCTTTTCTGGGCAATAAGGTCTGATATGTCCAGGCTTCTTACACCTATGGCAGATCCTGGTTTCAGATTGTATCCTATTCCTTTCATCATTATTCATTGCTCCAACATGCTGGCGTTGAGCAAGAATCCTATTGGAGTTCAAAACTTCATCTTTGGGAGCTGGTAATCTAGGTTGCATTGCTAATGCATGATCTACTATGTGCATCATAGCTGTCCTAAATTACTCAAACAGAGCAGGGAAAGTTGGGCTCTCTATTATGGCTAGGTCAAACTGGGGATGTGCAGCTATATGTTCTTCTCTGCTCTAATCCCCTGCATCCCTTCTTGATGCAACATTGTTGCTTTCTACAGCAAACTCCTCATGTGACCCAGTCATCTTCAAGTTCTTCTTCTCCTATATGAGCAGAAGGCACTTATCAGATTCACCGGAAGACACTAGAACAGACTCTACTACCTTAGTCCTATGTCTCTGTAGACTTAGTGAACCTAGAGCTCTAATACCACTAAATTGTCACATCAAACTTATAAAAACCAGATTTTGCTTAAGCGGAAGCGAATCATTTGCAGCGGATTACTGAAAATCACTAAAAAAATTAAAACTTTTTGCAAAGAGATCCAAACATAGGAAGTCTCTTTCATCAAGAACCAAAGTATAACATTTACATCCTAGTTCATAAGTACATAACTTGTACCATCTCTTCTCGAGGATTACAACATCAGCTGCCCTATTAACATTATGTACAGACAACATAAAAACCTCGAGGCATTAAGCTAAAATCTTAGATCGATTATAAAAGCATTATCTACTAATTCCAAGGACCTGAGAATACAAAGACGACACATAGGACTACTATCTATATAAAACTTGGCAGCCAGTGCCTCCACCTGAGTTATCATTGATGCCCCTGATGTTGTTGTTGCTTTTCCCTTGCTATAGGGTTCCTGCTTCTTCTTCTAAGTTTACCTTAAAACATTGGATCCCACAGGGGTGAGACAATTATAAATTGCCCCAGCGGGAGATATAACTCTCTGCCAAAACATTGTTATAGCAGTTTATTAAAATAAAACTGAGTAGGAGTTCTTATATATTAATAGCAATATTAATTATTGAATGAACAAAGTAAAGTAATCTCTTTTCCTAAGGAGAGCATTGCATCTATCCATGGTAGAATCATAATTCATCCATCTACTTGCAATGAGTATAAAGAGATATGATTAACATCTATCAACTAGAGATGCATAAAAGAAATGTAACATCAGCCAATGAATTTTCGTATTCAATCCTTAAGCAAACATGCTATACGGCTGATTACATTTTACAATCATACTTATGCCCTGAGGATATGAGGTATACCGCTCATACTCCAACTGACCACTGTGAAGTCAAAATCGGTACCATACAAGGTCAATGGCAGAGCCAGCTACCAAGACCTCCCACATCTCGGTCAGTGTGAGATCACATGCACGACATCTTGTGTCTCTGCTATATAGCTTTCCAGGGTATACTGGCAACATCGCTATTACAGTTACAGTGGCGTGTTGTACTCTCTTCGCAATCGTGAGATTTCATGTTTATCTCCATCGATCTGGCATTAATATTATTGTGAGATGTGTACTGCATCTAACTCAATCATCGGGAGATTCGTGATACATCCATCCCGATATAATAATGAAGGATTGAGAGGTTTAATGTTTACCTTACATCAATTCCCTCGTTAGGACGTCAGGATACATTCGCCCATTGCCCCCACATATTCAAAATATGTGTTCCGGGTTTTGTCGCGGAGCACCCATTTCACCATTCAGCAGTTCTGATGCTTATGGATCTATGGTCAGGGCTCTACATGATAGGATTTCACTTAATTAATTAAGTACATTAGCATATTCTTTTAGCATCAGTCAAGTTCTCAAACATAACTTATTAAGACAAATGCTACTAAGGACATGTACTATTTGCATCATTCACTTCTTATTCTTTATGAGGCATTGGGATCTCAGTCCCTTATCTCATTACTTAAAAGTTCACATCTCACAACAACATCATTATCTTACTTATCAAAACTGGGTATTCATACCCTCAATTCATCACTAATCACTGTTACCACTTGTTAGGTAACTATCACTTTTAGATTCTCAGGCCGAGGTATACATGATACTTGCTACACAAGCATCTCACATGGCTCACAAGGCCATAAAGTGTCTTGTCACCTTTCCCTAGGCAACAACTTACTCATATGACTCATAGAGTCCATGCACATTTTGTTACTTTTACTAAGCAACAACAACATTAAGGCACACAAGGCCAATCAATATTTTATTATATAAAAGTCATAGTTCAAATCTAGCTATGATCACCATCTCATGATATCTGCATGGTTAATAGATATGATAACAGTCATATGATTCAATTATCACATCATGTGATACAATAGTAACACCACCATCCCTATATCAGGATTAGGGTTTACTATCAAATAGGATTTTCCATTCCATTACCCAATTTAGGGTTAAGATCTCCTATTTCTCATTAGTTAGGGTCTTATGTTTACATCATTAGTTCAACCCTAATATATTTCTCCACCCCTCTAGGAGCATTCAATACTATCATAAGCATTTACTCATGATCATTACTTTCATCATATATCATTTATGAATATCAATTCAAGGTATGAGTTCATCTCTCAACCTTACAGGGTATGTTTATATCATACCCATTATCTTGTCTTAACCCCTTTCTCATAGTATATTAGTCAACACTTATCAAATTGCATAGAGTTTATTACATTCTCATTATAACAAATTACATAACATACACTTCATGTATTTCTTATCCAAGTATATTGGATTTGAGGTGCATCAAGGTATATCAACCCTGAAATGCTAAATGTGATATTTATCATGTCTTGATGTATCACTTTTCTCATCACTTCTAACTTACTTAAGTTAATCAATTGTCCTTGTATTAAGGTATTTTCCTTCTTAATACTTTATCCACTAACCTATCACCTTCATCATGTAGTGCATAGGTCACACATTAGAATTGTCCAGCTATCTTTAATGATATGGACTTATCTAATGGTTAGTCATTGTTGATATAGGATAAACCATTATCAACCACTTTAGGTATTTCAACCCATAGGATGTTATTCATTCCATTATGTAGTATTGCATACATCACTCCTAAGAGTTTCTTATTCTCATCTTTGTTAGGTGCATAGGGTTGTTACAAATGTATAAAATTAGACATATAATGATATAGGTGTCATCTTGTCCCTTATACCCTTACTCATTAAAGTATCAACAATACCATTCATATGTTTCATCAATTTTACCCTTCATGGTGTAACATCCTCATCTTTCTTGATTATATTAGCCACACCCTACTTTAGTGTATTAATCATTATACCATCACTAGGGTTTCATATATCATTACATGGCATCACCCTGGATTTGAGTTTCATATCACATCATTGTATCAGGGTTCCACATACATCATTCTATCTCATGGTTTCACATGGCATTACCTTATATTAGGATTTCACATGGAATCATCCTCATTTAGGATTTCCACTTTAATTACCCACAATTAGGGTTTACTATTCACATCACATCACTCTAGATTAGGGTTTATATTCGATAACCCACAATTAGGGTTTACTATTCATATCACATCACCCTAGATTAGGGTTTATATTCGATAACCCACAATTAGGGTTTACTATTCACATCACATCACCCTAGATTAGGGTTTATATTCGATAACCCACAATTAGGTTTTACTATTCACATCACATCACCCTAGATTAGGGTTTATATTTGATAACCCACAATTAGGGTTTCATATGTCATTATCCTAAATTAGGATCATACCATCATCATGGATTAGGGTTTCACCTATCATTGCCCTCAATTAGGGTTAGGGTTTATTAACTTTCTCAATTAGGGTTTCATGAGCTCCCTATCAAGAATTATACCCTAATTACACATTCATTCATGTTGAAAGTGTTACTACATGATTATCATTCATATAGGAAGTCCTCTCTTGCTCTTCATCCTCTATAAGATGATACTTCAGATTTGATTAGACTAGGTCAACTTAACTTGAATGAAGAATTGACATAATGGATTATGTCATTACTTCCATAATCATTAAAGATTTATCATTTCAAGGGTACTAATCACCCTATCATATTAAGGGTACAATTACCATAATCACCCTTGGATTACATCATGTTATGATCATTTAAACAATTGACCTTTAATCACCTTAAGTTTCCATACTTTTTTGGTTAATTACTTCTCAATCGGTCTTGGTCACTTAGACCTCAAATGGTCTTGACCAACCAGACCTCAAATGGTCTTAGTCTAAGGGTTTGAAACTGTTTGGTAAAGGTGGTGCTTGAAAATGTTTGCCAAAGTAAGTACTTGAAACCGTTTGCTAAAGTGAGTACTTGAAACCGTTTGCTAAAGTAAGTACTTGAAATCGTTTTCTAAAGTACTCATGAGATTGATTGGGCATCAAACGGTTTGGGATCGTTTGGTCCCAAACTGTCTTGAGACCGTTTGGTCCCAAACGGTCTTGAGACCGCTTGGTCCAAACCTCCTCAAAACCGATTGAACCAAAAATGGTCTCAACCATTCAAATTGATTTAGGGTTTCCAAGGTTAATTCCTTCATCAATTGAATCCATGTAATTACTCATCAATTGAACCTAATACCATGCTTCAAGTGAACTTAATGAATCATCCTTCAATTGATTAGACTCTCAATAGATCATCAATTAGGGTTTTGAACCCAATTGAATTAGGGTTGAAATCGATGAACCTTCAATGTTAGTCATTGAGAAACTATTTACTTTGAATTCATTGGACCACCATCCAAATTCAGTATGACCTGACCTCAAATGGTCTTGAGGTCTTTTGGATGACCTCCAAACGGTCTTGAGACCGTTTTCCCATCTCATCATCAAAATCCATGACATCCAATTAGGGTTTGGGTCATTGGATTGATCATCAAATCAGCACTTAATTGCATTTCAATTTGGTATCTCTAGACCTTAAAATACTCAACCATACTTATCCCTAGACCTCCAAACGGTCTTGGGTGACCCCCAAACGGTCTTGAGACCGTTTGGGTGATCCCCAAATAGTTTTGAAAACGTTTGGGCTAATCAACCCAAAGTTCCAAGTCAATTAATTCCAAAATCAGCACTTAACTCGACTAGGGTTTGCAAATTAATGATTGTCTATGTATTGAATTAGTCAATTGAATCCATTAGATTATCATTCAACATGTGTTAGGGTTCTGACCTCAAACGGTCAACCATCTTAAACGGTTTCCAAACTGTTTGGACCAAACCCTTTGAAACTGTTTGCAAGTGATATTTGGGGAGGTGTGTGCTTATGATGATGTCATCATCATCAATCTCTAAACTCACGAAACCTACTGTGATCTCCATGGTTATTTCACCAATCAACCAAATCAATTATCATGAATGAAGAAAGGAACATTATTTGATAAGGAATTGAATGCAATAACAAAGTTAAGGGTTCAAGTTATAAAACCCGCCTCCAATTGAGCTCCAAAGCTCCAAGCCCACGCAAATAATGGTGGATGAAGATTTTTCAACTCCCCCTAGGCTCGTCCTCAAGCTTTTGGATGAAAAGATTGGCTAGGGTTGAAGATGGAGTGAAGAAAAGAAGAAATCAATGATTTATTTTTTATTTCCACCATGGAATCAAGGTGAAAAGGGGTCAAGAAGCTTACCAACAGGTTGGGGTCGTCCTCCTGGTCCTCCAAAGCTCCCTTGGTCGTTTCCAAGCAAAGTGAAGAGGTGGTTTCCAAAAAAGCCTTTGTTTTGGCTTGGAAAGGGTCTTTTTATAAAAAAATCAATGAGAGAGAAAATGTTTTATAAAAAGTCATTTAATTCCAAAATTAGTGCCGCCTCTTCCCCCTCAATTCCTTGGATACGAGGCTATCCCATTTGCCTCTTATTCCTCTCAATTATCCTCAATTTAAAGAAAAGCAAATTAAGCACCTTAGATCATATTATACTAATATCCATATGTGAGTGGATATTTCTTTTTCTTATAATAACGTGAGTGAGTTATCCACTTCCTTTGGATATTTTCGTGCCTTTACAAGGCACAAGCTCATCCAACGTCTTTTCAAATTCATCCCTAAACTTTTGGTTGAAGGGCTCTTTAATTAATATAATTCGTTTTTGCATTTAATTGAATTAGGGTTTCAATTATGCATAAATCTTGATTATTTTAATATCAAGATTCTCTCTCCTCCAAATTAATTCAAATGAGGCACCCCTCTCATTTTCTTTGCTCTAAATGATTCCAAGAATCATAAGGTACCTTATTGAAGTGGTAATTTTCATATTGAACCCTAGGTTTTGGGTAAATTGCACTTTACACCAAAACTAGGTTTTAATGTTCAAACATTGCTTTATCAGCTCTTTCTTGGTGCTCAAGCTTGTGAAAGCCATACCACTGCATCATACTCATTCCTATGATGCTTCAATACATGAGAAACATATTATCATATAACATTTACAAGTTAACCCCTCATATTGGGTAAATTGCACTTTAGTCCAAACTAAGCAAACATTGCTTTAACATTATTCAAACAGGCTCAAAATTGTAGCATAAGATCCTCTTGAGCCTTAATTACTTTTCACAAGATAAAATTAAGGATCTAATTAACTTGCTTAAGCAAAACTCCTAGGGTTAAGGCATAACCCAGGTCAGGTATGTTACAGTTTCCTTCTATCTCTAGTTTCCAGGCTTCGTTCAAAACTTCTTTATAGCCTTTCCAGGTTGTCCAAAAGTTAGCAAATCTAAAGGGCATGGGTTTCCTTTATTTCTCATTCAATTGCATGATAAGGGGAGCGTGATCACTAATGTCAATGCTTGCAACTTTGATTTGGATTGATGGTAGTTGATTGAGCCTTGTGGCATTAACTAGAGCTCTGTCTAGCTTACTTGCAATACGTTTGTCTGGTTTACCTTCATTGTTCCAGGTATAGACTCCATCCCCAATCATTGGGAGTTCACATAGTTCAACTATATTAATTTCATAGTTGAATGATTTGATGATGGCTTCAGGAACTAGGCGGCCACCCTTATTCTCCTCTTGAAGTCGCATGTTGTTGAAGTCACCCATCAGAAGCCAAGGAGCTTTAATAGTCTTTGAGAGGTCTATAATATCCTTCCACAGCTCTTGTCTTTATGAGTGATGATTGAAAGTGTAGATTGTAGAGAAATCCATCTCCAGTCCTCCTCTATTGGGGCAATAGGCGGTGATCATTTGGTCAGTTTTCTTATTGATTTGTAATTCCCAAGCATTAAGATTCCACCCAAGACAAATCCGACCAAGGTCTACTTGATCAAGATTATTGACATGGGACCAACCCGCTGGAAACACAGACTCAGTAAAATTAGTTGCATCTTTTGATTTTTGTCTCAATAATGGCAGCTAATGAAACTCCATTGGACTTGATCCAGTTCCTAACCTCCCTTCTTTTTGTAACTTTACAGATTACTTTCACGTTCCAGACTAGAACTGACATAATTAAACTTTGTTGTTGTTCCTTGTTCGCCTTGGGGGCTCTTTCTCCTTATCCTTCTCGCTTCTTTTGTTCTTAGATTTACCTTTTCCTTTAGGTGGTCTGCTAGTGCTTTTTTCGGTTTCCAGGATCTCTTCCTCTTCCTTGTCCGATTCACTTAAGACACTAAAGGGATTAACAGGGTCTGCATTGGATATTTCTCCTTCTTCAGTCTCCTTTCCTCCAGCTGTATTTGGCTCCGAGCTACGTTTTTCCTTCCAGATCTTCTTGGGGACTTGGAACCCGTCATTATCCTCTCTGTCCTTCTTGTTGTTTTTCTCCATGCATGGGCATTCATCATTTCCATGACCAAATGAACGGCAGTGAGTGCATTTCTTAGGAAGGTAGTCATATTTGATTTGGAATGAAATCTCCTCCTTGCCTGGGACATTGACCCAGATCTTCTCTGGGGCTTCCTCTTCAGCTTCGATCTCTACCAAGACTTTAGCTTCATTTGTGCCAGCAGTCTCGATCGATCTAGTCTCAACGTGCAAGACCTTGCCAATACCAGAGGCAATAGTACCGATGGCTTTCTTCGTCCATGTATTCCCATTGGAAGGTATACGGATCCATACTGGAATCTAGGACATATCTTCCTTCACCAGTGTGTCACCAAACTTGTAGTGCCTGGCGATAACTAGGTGACCGTCAAACCAACGTGGTTCGCTCAACAGGCAGATCTTCTTATCTTCTGCGTTGGAGAAACGAATTAGAAAGAATTTGTTTTCTTTTGAGATGACGTCAAAGTCACCTTTAGGATTCCATACCCTGTGGATCCATGCTAGAAGATGGGGGTAATAGGGCCTTTTACCCATGACATAGATTGACACAGAGAATTCCCAGATGTCTTTCATATGCTCGTATTCATCTGCATCCAGATCTACGATCACCTTACCATCTTTCCTTGTTGGTTCGGGAAAAACCAGTTTCTCCTTCTCCTGGGCTGGAGTTCTCTTCACGACTTCAGTCCATGGTTTCCTTGGTTTCCCGTCATTCTTCTCAGTGTTGTCCGGTGTGGGGTTTTTCAGTGGATGGGTATTGGGTGGGGGTTGGATGGTGCGGTGGGTGGGGTGGATGGATTGGACTGGCCTGCAGAGGCCACCATGGCCGCCGGTCCTTCTCAGGATCACCCTGGTAGTCACCAGAGGAACCCTAGGAGACGGAGGGGGCGGGGTGTATGTATGTATGTATTGGAATTAGGTAAATATATTCCGACTCCCCCCCTACAATTGTAGGAGGCTCAAGAGTTACATATAGCCCTATGCTCGCTATACAACATGTACGTGAGCAACTCACTCGACTAGCTTACACATAATCTCTTTTTAACATTTTTACAAATTTTTGCAGCAATAGAACTCACACTACTAACTACTCCACCGTGCTTCTAGGTGTTTCTTTCATTCCAAATGTAGAAGCACAAGGCAGCAAAAAGAATCAGCTTCTTCTCCTCATTGGCGCATCGTTTGACCGTCCTTTTTAAGTCTCCGTTCAACTCTATATTCAGCATGAATTCTTTGCAAATGATCTCCCATAAGTTCTTCGTAAAGGTGCAGCATCCAAATAGATGACTATGGGATTCATCACTTTCCTTGCATAGGTAACAGGTGACAGCAGTATTGTGATTCCGTTCATGAACTTTGTCCAACGTCGCTAGAGCACCATGCAGAATTTTAAACACACATGTAGACCATTTAGTAATTTGCTTACCATCCCATATATGTGTCATAGTGCCATCTTTTGCAGCCCTTGTCATGGTAATCTCCCACAGATCCATCTTTGGATTAAGTATATACCATTGTCCATTAGGATTTAGACAGGAAAGGTGCTTGACCTGCGGCCAAAGACCCCTCATCATATGAATGGTACGTGAAATACCTTCTCTGGTGCGGGGCTGGAAATTCAGTCCCTGTGGGTATCTATCCCTCATCCATCTCCCCCAAAAAGAATCACCAGTCTGGTACAAGATAATTCTCTTCAGAGTCCCTCATCTAGCAATGTCTCTGGGAGTTTTTAGTTGCAAGCCTCCCTCATCTTTAGGTAGCGCCAGTCTTGAATAGCGCATGGGATGGTACTCACCTACCCAGATGAAGTTTGAGATTTTCATCCCCATCTTGTCAAGCACAACACTCGAAATCTTGCCATGTTGCACCCAGAAAATAAGAAGTCCCTCAATATCTGATCTAATGAGGGTAGCGCGGCCCGCCATGGATGTCTTCTGTGTTGGCCATCTAGCTATCATCTCATCCAACTTGTCAATGCATTTAACAAAATCTTTGACCTGTAGGTTGCCCCTGGCAAGAGGAAAGCCCAAGTATTTAGTCGGGAACTTACCTAACTCCACACCAATGGCTTCTTGTAGTCTGGCTTCCAACTTGTGACAGTTCTTTGAGAGATAGAGTTGAGTTTTATTAGCATTAATCCTCAGCCCCGTTTGCTCACCAAACTTTCCCAGAAAATATTCAACTCTTTTAACATATCAACTTTGGCCTCCATAAAAAGTAAGACATCATCTGCAAAGATAAGATGGCTCATTACCTTCACCCCATGGACCGTATATGCTTTGATTATTTTTGAGTCTTCCACAACTTTCAACTTCCTTGTGAAGTATTCCATGATAATGGTGAAGAGGAGTGGAGAAAGGGGGTCACCTTGACGTAGCCCATTGCTGCCTTTAAACATACCAGCCGATGTACCATTGACGAGCACTGAGAAGCTAGTAGTTCCTAGACATTGTTGCATACAATGTATCCATTTATCAGAGAAGCCCATCTTTTGCATGATCTACCACAGTTTTTCCCATCTCACTTTGTCATATGCCTTCGAGATATCAAGCTTTAGACAAGCCTTTCTACTCCCTCTCATCACATTGTAATCAGCTAGGAATTCATCAGCAAGGAGGGCACAATCACTAATGCTCCTACCAGTGATGAAAGCTCCTTGGTTTTTAGAAATCAGAAAGGGAAGAACCATTTTCAACCTTGTTGCTAGGATTTTTGCAATAATTTTATATTGGATAGAGCAGCAAGCAATAGGTCTAAAATCCACAAGAGATGTTGTAACCTTCTTCTTTGGGATGAGCAACAAGCAATATGTATGTATGTATGTATGTATGTATGTATGTATGTATGTATGTATGTATGTATGTATGTAAGTATGTATGCATGTATGTATGTATGTGTGTATGTATATATGATATATATGCAAAAATTACGTGTCACCCTAAAATCGGTTGTGATGGGGGATGTTAGCGTGTTATGGCCAATAACCCCCTAGATCTTTATGTTTGGTTGGATGGTTGTTATTCCTATTTTATACCTCGATTTGCATACCGACCCTTTCTCTCCTTTTCCATATGTAAAAGTATTAATGTTTTCCTTCCTATAATCCCATGGAATGTAACTTGAGGTTTCCCTATTACAATGTAATATAATAAACATGATTAGGATAGTTTTCATTCTTGTTATGGCAAAGAAGATGTTTTGAACCAGACAAGCCGCCTATTTTAGTAGGTGAACTGATTGTTTAGAGGACCGAGGAGGCTGGACGACAAGAGGAGCCAACCGACTAGCTGGTGGCACAACCAATCGACTAGAGGTGTCTAGACGTTACTTGGACCAGAGACTAGACAACCAATCTGAGAGACCAACTGACCGATCAGGAGGCAAACCGGACAGTTTAAGAGTTCAACTGATCAGTCCAGTATAGATCATCATCATCTAAGCCTCAATCCCAACTATGTTGGGGTCGACTACATGGATCCTTCTTTTCCATTCAGCTCTATCATGGGTCATATTCTGATTGAGATGTAGAGATTCAAAATCTCTCTTTATAAGCTCATCCCATGTTAATTTAGGCCTTCCTCTTATTCTATTTATAGTGTTTGGCTCAAGAACATTGCTTCGTATAGGCGCACTAGTAGGTCTGCATTGCACATGTCTGTACCATCTGAGTCGGCCCTCACGCAACTTGTCCTCAATGCTTGCCACCCCCACTTTATTCCTGATATATTCATTTCTCAAATGATCTTTTCTTGTCTTCCCACACATCCATCTCAGCATACACATTTCAGCCACGTTCATCTTGTTGAGACCTTATTTCTTCACCGCCCAACATTCACTCCCATATAGCATGGCTGGTCGTATAGTTGTTCTATAAAACTTACTTTTTAACCTGAGAGGGATCTTCTGATCGCATAAAACTCCAGTTCCACTCCTCCATTTCAACCATCCTGCAGTGATCAGTCCAGTATAGATCTTCACTAATAATAGGTTGCTACATATGATGTAGACCTTAGGTGGTAGTAGTTCCTTGTGGGTCTAAGGAAATGCAATAGATATGGCCATAAACATCACTCATGTTTTACAATTTCATATGTCGTTTGAGGTTATAACATGTATGTGATACATACTATAAGTATGTGGTGATTGGATATATATATATATATATATATATATATATATATATATATATATATATCTGTGTGTGTATGTATTTATATAAATATAAAATCCCTCAATCAAACATGAAGTCTTAGATGCTTTCTATAAGCAGTGCACATGAAAAACTTAATTGACTAAGTGTAGGCTACACCAAAGCATGATGTGTTGTCCATCTTGTGGAAGTTTGATGGTAGTTATGTTGGACTGCCAAAGCAAGGTGCATTACTATCGTGTTGGCTTTTGGGTCAGATTTAATTCGATGACTTTAATGATATTAAAGGCCTAGAAGCATGTAGATAACTATTGCAAAGAGTTGTGCATACCGTATATCCAAGAATTATAGGAGATGCAATTGGCAAAAGTTACCTACCTTAATAATTGGTTATGGCCACTAGCATTGGATGGGTAATAATTCAATTGTTTTGGGTCTTGTCTCACTAGGATATTGTACATTGCAATCTTCTACATTGATATTTGAGGACTATCAAATTGAAAAAAATAGTGGAAGTGATAATTAATTAAAAGCCTTATTAATATCATCAAACTTATCAAATTAAATCAAATCAAAAAGTATTTTGACAAAGTTGCAAATTTCTTTTATAGAATCTAATGGCAAACAAAAAAATGTTTTCTTTGTGATTGGTCCTTGAGAAGGACAAGATGAATGGGAATAACTTCCACGATTGGTTAAGGACACTGAGAATTATTCTCACTAAAGAGCACAGATCTATGTCCTTGAATCTTCCAAAGCCAAATGAACATGCTCCCACTACACCTAAGGTGACAAGGGTGCTTACAAGAAGCATTATGAAGATGTATTAGATGTCAAGTGCATGGTGTTGTGCTCAATGAACTATGAGTTGCAGAGACAACATGGAAACATGGACGTCATTGAGATGGTAACGTGTCTTAAGAACATGTACCTAGATCAGGCAAGGCAAGAGAGATATAATGTCTCCAAGGCATTGTTTAAGTGCAACATGGCACAAGGAGATCCATTAGGTCCCCATGCGCTCAAACTTATTGGGTATGTGAAGAACCTTGCTAGACTGGGATTTCCCTTGGGTCAAGAGTTGGCCATATATGTGATTCTGCCGTCACTACTAGAGTCATATAGTCAATTTGTCATGAACTAAAACATGAATGATTTTGACAAGCCATTGTCAGAATTATTTGGCATGTTGAGGATAGTTGAAGCACTAATGAAGAAAGACAAACCTACGCCTGTGATGATGATCAATAGAGGCAAAGGGAAGTCCAAGGGTAAAGGAAATGCTAAGAAGAGTTCTAAAGCTATATAGAAGACCAAGTATTTTTCATTTAAGGCAAATGGAGGGGTGACCAAAGTAGGTAATTGTCACTATTGTTGCCAACCAGTACACTAGAAGAGGAATTGCCCTCTCTAGAGGAACTGAGGAAGAAGGAGGTGATAGAGATCTCCACTTCAGGACCAAAAAAGTAAGCTAGAACTGTGCAAAGAAAGGGTTGTTGCCTATCATTCATCTAAACCTAGAGGGCATGTAATAGAATTAGTGAATTGCTATTATGTATTTATCATTTATCAAAAATATCATGAATCTGGTATGGACAATAATATATGAATATATTTGATTTCAAAGATAAGATCTTTTATGGAAATGGTTGTAATGTCTCATAGTTTATATTTCATAGTTCCAAATATAGTTATACATATTGAGTGACTCGATGACTCAAACAACGAATTTTTATAGAATTTCCATATAGAGCGCATAAATGAGAAATGTGTTTCTAGAATCCATAATAATGATTGTCTACATTCTTTTGGTTATTGAACCATTAGAGACATGCAAGTCTTATTTATTGGGTAATATGAACAAATAACTTCTCAATAGATGCAGTGAGCAAGTGAGTATTCTATTAGGGCTCGTACATATTGATGTATATAAACCTTTTAGAATAAATGCTAGAGGTAGTTACTAGTACCTCATTAGATTGACTAATGATCTCAGTAGATATGGTAATTTGTATTTAATGAAATACAAGTATAAATTTGTTGAAGTGTTCAAGGAGATCATGTATGAAGTACGTAACCAACTTGGTAAAATTATTAAGAAACTTCAATATGATCGATGCTGAAAATACTTTGAACCAAGAGTTTGAGGACCTTCTGGAGAGACTATTATAATGTATCATAATGAACTCCGCCTGAAACATAATGATGTATCAGAAAGAAGGTATCACACCCTATCAGTCGTGGTGCAATCATCAATAAATCTAGTATATCTTCCAATGCTATCTAGGTACATGCTTTACACAAAAACAATGTACCATTTAAAATGGTTCAAAATACACCATATGATATATGGCATGGGAGGTTTCCCAATATGTTTGTACAGAGATTAGGATTGTAAGTGTATACAAGAAAATTGTTTCTAGAAAAGCTTTGTCCATAAATGTTATTTTGTTAAAATGTACTTTTATCTAAGAAAAAAAGTGTTTATTGCCATGATGGCTATTTTCCTATAGGAATTTGATTCCAAAAGAATTAGTGGAACAAAAGTAGAATTCAAGAAGTTCAAGACCAACATGAAAACATTGAACCTAAAAGAGGTATAGTAGGAACATGGAGAATCACAAATTGTTGTGGAATCTGAAGTTCCCTATGTAACAAAAAAAACCCATAAATCTAGTAGAATATGTCTTGAGTTGATGTCTTATAACTCAATAAGGCGATTAGTTGGCCATAGATGAAGAATCAACAACCTACATAGAAAGCTATTGAGGGACCAAATTTTGAGAAATGGCTATAGGTCATGGGATCAAAGATGACTCAATGTACACCAATAAGGTATGACCTTAGTGGATCCACCTGAAGGGGTAAAACCCATAGGGTGCAGTTGGGTTTTCAAGAAGAAGACCGACATGGATGGTAGTGTATAAACCTATAAGAACAAATTGGTTGCAAAGGGTTTCAATATAGCTCAAGGTGTTGAAAATGATGAAATCTCTTCACCAGCAACCATGGTTAAATCCATCAGGATCATGCTTACCTTTAGAGCTCATTGTGACTATGAGATTTATCATATGGATGGTAAAACCAGATTTCTTGGTGAGAATAACTATGAGGATTTGTGATTGACATATCCTGAAGGTTTTATGAATCCATTAATGCAAATAAAGTCTATAAGCAACAAAGGTCAATCTATGGATTGAAGCAAGCATCTCAGAGCTGAAATTTTCAACTTGACAAGATAGTCAAAGAGTTTGACTTTAATGAAAATGAAGATGAAATTTGTGATTACAAAAGATTTATTGGGAGCATATTTATATTCCACATAATGATGGGGAATAACATCCTTATATTAAAAATGATAAAAAACATGGCAAGGAAAGTACCTTCTTCGTGAAGAGTTTAGGCAAATCATCTTATGTGATAGGAATTGAGATCTATAGAGATAGATCTGGAAAGCTTCTTGACCTAAGAAAGAGCACATACATTGGCACAATGTTGAAGGGGCTCAACATGCATGACTCAATGAGGAAAAAAATTGTCAATGTTCCATAGGATTAGTCTCTCAAGAGGCTAGTGTCCCGGTTCTTGTGATGAATGGGAAAACATCAGTGAAAATGTCATATGTATTTGCAATTAGATCTATCATGAATGCAATGTAATGTAGTCATAATGTTGTCTCATATGTATTAGTCATGACAAGTGGATATCTGTCAAATGCCAGTGAAAGTCACTGGATTGCCATAAAGAACATCCTTAATTACTTAAGAAGCATGAAAAGGGTATGTTCCTTAGTTACGGTAATAAGTAAGAGTTGGTTGTAAAGGGTTACACTGATTCAAGCTTCCAAAATGCAAAGAAAATTAATGATCACAAACCAAATTTGTGTTTGACCGTAAAACAAGAACTGTAAGTTGTTTGAATTCTATATTTTTTGTTTGAATTCTATAATAGAAGTTGAGTTCTTGGTGTTATGATAGAGAGAGGATATTGTATGGATCAAGAAGTTCATTTGGATGGACTTGTTGGAGGTTCCAACTATTGATGACACAGTAGAAATACTATGACAACAATGGAGCTATTGGATAGGCAAGAAATTTTAGATAGCATACTATGGAACTTCCATCTCGTATGAGAAATCATTCTGTGAGGAGATGTGAAACTTGCAAAATACCAACTAGAAGCAAACGATGCTAACCTATTATAAAAGTGCTTGTGCAATAGAAACATGATGGACATGGTAAGATCACTTGGAATAAGATTCATAGGTGATTGGCTATAAGTGCAAGTTAAAGTATGTTGGTATGTACGCCCAAAGAGCAAATCATATGGCGATTTTGATGGGGTATCATATATTTGATTTGATAATGATAAAGGTAATTCCATATATTATGTTTGTAACAATCATGAGATGATGACACTAACATAGTAGATGTCTAAATGATGATGTTACTTGATGAGATGTGTTCAGGTTGAGGACCTGAACAATGAGATCATATGTATGATAAGAGTTCACACATTCTTGTTATGCCCTAGTCAGATATTGTTGTGGAAGCAAAATAGACAATAGTAATACATAATACTAGAGTTTAATGTTGGTTGATGATAGAATCTCATCAGTCATGATATGTGATATCAAATCAAACATATAGGTTCATGTTAGACTACAGTGTATCAGACATACGCACCTTGAGAGTGATACATGGAGACATTGGAATGATAGGTAGAATCAGGTCTCATGGTGATGGTGGTGTTTGTGGTTCTTAGACCTAAAGTCACTATACTCATTGCATGTCATTCAATGTATTATGACATCATACAACTTGACCTTAAATAAGGGTTTCCATAAAGGTGATGCTCAATTGCATTATGACACATGAGGATTGATTATGAGTGATGTATAAAGATTGACCTTAAATAAGGGAAAGATTTGTTGCAGCTAGGAAATCGGAAGAGTTTCAGGTAATAAAGATTGTGATGTATTGTATGAATATTTAATTTTATACAATTAAGGAGGTGAATCTTTTTATACATGTTTGCCAAGTCTAAATTGCAATGCCTCATTTTAAATGATCAGGCTATCCACCAGGCTCAAAAGGAAAGACGGGCCAAAAATGTGCATGACCATCGCTTGGGGCCCGGTGGTTATGCCTTCCGCCACCAACTATAAGAGAAGCAATCCTCTTCTGGAGAAAAATCTAGTACAACTCAAGTTGAGTGTCCACCCCGACACTTGACATGGATTGATGCTAGAAATAATCGAGCAGGTGAAATTGTCAACCCTGCAACTAAGGAGGTGGCACAAAAGATGGTAGGTTTATCCCAACTAAGTAAAGAGTAACTCCCACAAACTTAGATTTATTTATATCTAATTGATATTTTGATTTAATATGTTTATTAACTATGAATAGATTGATCTCCATGAGCAAAGGAAGGAAGGAAAGTTCGTCCCAACTGGCCACATGGATGAACTATCAGTTGCTCTTGGTACGAAGGAGCATCCTGTCCGTGTTGGGGGATTAGGAGCTGACATAGGATTCAAGTCTTATTTTGGCCCTTCACATCTAAAAGAGGTCGTGCAGGAGGTCTTACACAAGAGGAGGTTGAAGCATTAGTAGCGCAGAAAGTAAAAGAAATAATGTCTTCATTTCAGCCTACTCAACCTTCTCAACCTATGCATATTGTGCGTCTCTCAAGTGATGAGGTACAAGCCCATGCTATAGTTGTAGAAGGTCATGGGAGCACTCCCAATGACCCACCACAACAATCTGCAGTAAGTTCTATATTAGTATGATATATATATGATATATATATATATGATAATATATATAGTTATAACAGGTATCTGTTCTACTGCTTCTTATATAACTTATATTATTTCAATCTAGGTTGGTATGAACTGTAAACTTATAGTGGAGGTTCCAGAATTTAATATTGTAGCAGCGGGCAAGGTGCACAACCTTGGTGGTACATTGCATTGCCAACAAATTACTAATGCCATTTGTTGTGTGTCCATCCATCTTGTGTATGACGGAATGGGGGACAAACCACTACCCATACCTAATCCTAAATATAGTACAATTGAAGAAGCAGAGGGTGCTATGATGGGTTGGCCTAGACACTTGGTTATCAATGACAAGGTATACTTGAATTCTACCATGTTTTCATATTTGACTGCATATGTGAACTTGTGTAATAGAAGTATGTAATTTAATTAACAGGTTTGCAAACCAAAAAGTAAAAATTCTACTAGTCATCCTCCTATGCCCAAGCCATCTATTATTCCAGAATCCACATTCGACGAGTTGGGAAGTAAATGTAAATGTTTGTGTTGATACTTACCAACCAAAGCTCTGGACTACAAATGTTGATCAATTTAATAGAAGACGCAACTGGGAGGGACTTTGACAATTATATTTTTCTTGATGATATTATAGAGTTGTTCTGGTATGATTGGTTGAATACTTCAATATTAGAAGTATGGATAAGGTAAGGATCTATCAATATAGAAAATTCCAATACACATTTTTAGCTTATTTCTACATATGAAAATAATTACAAATGTTTAACAGCCATTTATATATCGAGGCCACAAACTTTGATATAAAGAATGTTGGATTCTTAGTTCCTTCGGTCACTAGTCAGGTGGAGACACATATTGAGGAAGTGAGTGAGTACTTCTCTGATGCATTCAAATATTTTGCTAGTGTGGGAAAGGAAATTATCCTAATTCCTTTTAATGTCCAGTAAGTATTATTATTCAATATAATTTTAATAATGAACAAATGTATTTATTTTAATGTTTGTTTTATTCTTACTCAGATCTAGACATTGGGAATTAGTGGTGATTGTCCCAAAATTGATGACTCTTTATTATCTTGACCCAATGGGAAAAACAACAAGGGGTCACAAACTGAAATTGCCAGCTATGGCATAAGCATAAATATAGTCAATGCTTCAACATGATATTTCTGTTTAGAATTTCTATTTTACCAACTATCGTTTAATTGATAGGGGTATAAAAGCTTTTCGTGAAGGCGGAGGACAAATACCCACAAAATTAAAGACATTGACTTTGAAAAATGTCAAGGTACCTACTTTGACAACTGCTTAGTCTTATATGTATTAATTTTCAACTCTTATATGTCAACTCTTATAGTCTTCTGTTTATAGTAGTTTACTAACATTAAGTATAATTTGTTATTTGTAGTGTCCTATACAAAATAATGGTTGGGCTTGTGGCAACTATAATGAAATATATGCAAGCTATTGTCAAACAAGCATCAAATGACATTCAGACTATAGATCAGGTAATAAAGAATAACATCATAAATTTATAAGTGAGTTGTAGTCATTTTATAAAATATTAGCATGTGCATTTTCTGTTACAGATCTTTACAACTCAGCCTTACACACGTGAGGACTTAAATGAATTCTGAGAAGAGTGGTCATATGCTTTTCTAAATGAAATCAATATAGCATTGGAATAAATATGTCAATTACGTTCTATTTATGTATGTGGTTTCAGTACTCTTTCATATTTACTTTTGTATCTGACATTTAATATCATTTCAGACTTGCAATCTATCATTTTGTAAATTATGATGTGATTATGTGTACTCAACTCAATATATGAATCATTTTTGTTATGAATGTGTGGTTTGGAATGGTGACTGTTGAGCATCAATGC
This sequence comes from Alisma plantago-aquatica, assembly GCA_963693085.1. Classification (NCBI taxonomy): domain Eukaryota; kingdom Viridiplantae; phylum Streptophyta; class Magnoliopsida; order Alismatales; family Alismataceae; genus Alisma; species Alisma plantago-aquatica. The sequence goes on along the minus strand of OY856412.1, from coordinate 939,407,221 downwards.
TCCCCTCTCCCATATCTTATTCTTATTCTTTTGTTTTGTTCTGTTCAGTTTCTGCAGAAATTTAAAAAAAAATGGACCCTATAGCGTTGGTTTTCTTAAAAAATCGACCTTATAGGTGTCTTGGCCGTTCCGCGTATAACAGTCGTGTTGCATAGAACGGCCGTGTTGGGATGAGGTAGAATGGTCGTGTCGCGTAGAACGGTCGTGCCGTGTAGCACAGCCGTGCTAATATAGACCAACATGGTCGTGCTAGGCGACACAGCCATTCTATCATATTCTAAGACTCTATTGAGTCGGTTTTTTTGAGTCGGTTTTTTAGTAAAAAAACTGTCCTTAGAAAGAATCTTTAGAGTCGGTTATTTAGTAAAAAACCGACGTTATATGGTTCAGGTATAGTTTCATTTCTCATTTGGGTTTAGTTTTTGAGAGCCTATAGGGTCGGTTTTTACTATACAAGGTCGGTTTTTTTTTGTTAAAAAAACCGACCCTATAGAGCAATTTATGTAGCGATGACCACTTAGGCGTTGGCTGAAAAGTGACGCTATAGGCTTAAAAAAATCGACACTATAGACCATTTTTGTACTAGTGGTAGATGAGATTTGTCCCTCTTACATGAGATTGATATCTTGGCCACTTGATAAGCGATACTGAGAAATGTATGGCCATACTCATGTGACTGAATATGTGATATGTGAGCTCACATGCATCTCATACAATCTACTCTAGTTCAAGGAATAAGGATTGAACATTGAGAGGATGATGATTCCATGCCTCAAGTTCAATCCGGGTATAAGAGGCAAAGGAACTATATGATCACGGTAACATTGATCATAGATTGTACGTTTAAGTTGTTCTCCAACTTTTTAAATTACTTGGGTAGCAATGATGTCTTGCTAGATACCACTCATTGCTTGGAAATGTCATAAATCAATTATGGACATTCACTGTCAATGTAAATTGGGACCTATAGGGTCACATGCATAGGATGCACCTGGAATATGAGTTTATTCATGAATGATGGTTGACTTGATTACTAAGGTGTTATGTATTCAATTTAAATAATAATGGTTAGAATTTTACTATCTAACTATGAACCAACCAGTTCAAGTGTTGAACCGATCGATTCAAGTTTTAAGTCAATTTGAACATGTATTGGCAGGCAGAACTCTGAAACGACCAATTCAGAAATTGAACCGACCCACTTAGATCTGTCAACTGACCTGTTTAGGTTGTGAATTGACTGTTTGGTTGATCAATATGATTATATCAAGGATTGATGTTGACATCATGTTGTGCATTAATCGAATATTAATTGCCAATAAAATTGCAATTAAGAAACATAATAAAATGATTGGTTCAAGGGTTTAACTGATCGGCTCTCATGTGAACCGACTGGTTTAGTAGTGAACTGACCAGATCAATGTTTGTAGGTTTTGAAAAATTTATGAAAATCTATCTCTTCAACTCCCACTCAGACTAGAAGTCTTGATCCAGACTCTCATTCAAATAGAGGGGTAGTAGAGGCCTTCAAAAGATACAACGATAAGCTCTAACAATTGTTGTCTTCTCACAGTTGTGGTAATGTGAGAACCCGAGCAAGTTGTACCCATCAAAGGGAGGAATAGCAAGGAAGAGACAATTGGGAGAGCAAATGAGCATTAACACAATGAATAGAAGAGACAAGTCCTTCTTTTCCATTCCTAAAGAACAACACAAGTTCCTAGTGGTCCGCGTGGACTACTGCAGAGGCAAGGAGGCTTTTTCCACCCGTTAGGAGGATGCAGTCAATCGTCGTCTGTGGTGATCAACCAGGAAGCAGACACTGATAATTGTCCAGGTGTAACTTGAGAAAGTAGCAGTCTACAACAAGGGGTAGTCGATGGACCTACTCCAAGACCAGGTATATTCCTTACAAAACCCTCATTCTCATTACATAGTTATTGACACGGTCTACTATTTAAGGGAAATATGGTAGCAAAAATTTGTTTTCATTTCCGTATCTGATGCCATATTTCCCAACATCCAAAACCAAAAAGTGAGTTATCACACACAAATCATGCAAGATAGTACCACATCACTTACATTGATAGTAATCACATGGTGTGTTGTTGTGTAGATATCCTAAGCATGTATTGTGGTCATATGTCTAGGGTTTGCACTCTCTACAATACCTCATACATCACTCATATGAACATGTGTCTCATATTACAAAATACTAAAATATAATAGAAGGATTTCAAGAAGTAAACAAGTACATACCAAATCTACAATATCTAGGTTTTCTAATGTAAAAGGATACATCTAATATGTATAGGTTACTAAAAGTTTTCTATATGTTTGTGTCTTCATGTGTATCCTAATTATTATCTAGTGAGCAATTGTAAGGTGTTCATGTGTTCTTCTCTCTTTGACACCATATATAACATCCCATGAATTTCAACCCAAAATGGTATCAAATTAGTATCAAAGTGTATCACACATAGTATAAGGATATGCATAGTTGAACATGAAAAATCATTACCACTTAACAATATATAATGCACATATATATATATATATATTGATTACATGGTATCAGAATTTTGCTTCTGATTAGATATCCATGAGTTAAGATTCAAAAACTAAAATTACACTCCATAGTGTTTTACCATATTGTTTATCGCTCCACATGCACTTTACTTGCATTTTTTATTGTATGATGTATATAGTGTGATTTTTGTAAGGAAAAGCTATTTTATAGAAAACCAAAAAACTTTACCTAGATTCGATTTGTTGTAGCCATCATAGCTTCACACTAAGATATCATGATTTTTATCGCATCACCACTCCCAAATGGCAAGGCTCAGGTTTGCAGCCCGGTGCAATTGGTTAAGAGACTCGATTCATCTCTTGCTCCTTCTCGTGAGTTGTGACTGCATCTGTAGATTGATCATTCTTTTGGTCTTGTGCTAAAATGGAAAGCGATTTCAAGATCTGTGTTTAAGGTTCCCTAAAGAGTTTTTTATCATTCATGAGGCTTCATGGAGATTGGGATGAGCTTGGTGGCTAAATATTCAGGTGGTGTGTGTCCTTACACTCCCAACCTTACAAGACATGGGTGTGAAGATGTATAAAAGCTAGATTAGGGATTCACCTTCCATTGTGCATCCACTTCATCCAAAAACATCATCAACTTCAGGCCATTTCAACAAGCTTGGACCACCATAGGGATGTGGTGATGGATCTCTCTTAACTGTACTTGAAACCCTCAACTCTGTTCCACCTAAATCAGATTGGCAAGTCCCTCTAATCCTTCTTCATTTCCAACAGGGTTCCTAGGAGAACTCGGTTGGTTTGTTTTGATATCCCCAGCTAATCTTGATCTATTGACCATGCTTCACACATCTCCCTTTCTAGGGTACAATTCTATAAGGCTAGTATAGAGTACGATGGGAAAGAGGGCTTGATCTTTGCCCATACAACACCTCAATTCCCAATGTAGGGATAATTTCTTGGCACATGATCCACCAGATTTAGTCCTCCACATAAAAGCAGCAAAGAGTCCATGACTAGATGGCACAAAAGGTAAATCCTTTAAATCTTATTTCCTTGCAACTACCCAAGGTAGAAAAGGGTAGTCTACCACTCAATTTTCACCATTTTTCTTGTACATATCCAAACATGTGTTCAAATAGTGTTACACAAACTAGGAGGCCCACATAGATATGATTAAGCCTAAAGTCTCCAATATATCTCAAGTAAAGTCTTTTTACCTTTTTATCTTTGCAAAATAAAAAATGCCACAAGGAAACTCCAAATCACTTAAAATTTTCAAGCATAACTCCATTACTATGAAATGTAGCTCCCAACTTATTTTTATTAGATCAAACAAACATTTTAGATACCCATCATAGGCAAATAATGAAGAACCATAAGACGAAATTACCATAGAGGCTTGTGTCCATAAGAAATCCCAAATCCACCTAGTAATAGTAATGGAACTTTGTGTAAAGTTTCCTCTTTATGAGTTATTGCACCTTGATCACTTACAGTTCCCCAAACATGTAATTGCATATAATATATTATCCAAATAGGTCCCATTGCAACACTCATATGAATCAATGTTAATCATTACAATACCTCAAATAATTCCCATTGAACCAAAAAGTTAGTATCCAACATTGATTATACACCTCAATACCAGATTTTATAACCCAAATATGCGCTAAACAACAAAATGGTTCATCAAATATACCTAGAGATATTTGGAAGCCTACTTTCATGATCTTAATCATCATATGTAAAACTTATCAGCGGGTGATTATACTTTATATATCACCTAATATTACACATGCACATTTTCTATCCTCATTATTCTAAATCCCTTCATATAGATCCATGTTGGTTGTTAAAACACAGAAATTGAGGGTATAATAGTAGTTTTTTAGTTCTTTTTTGTGATGGACATCTACATGTTGATTGGATTGATAAAGAAATGGAGACATGGGTAACACATTTTCATGGGTTAATGGCTTGCCAAGCATAAGCTTTGAATATTTGGTAGATGGAGTGGCAACATTAGTTGACCACCACAATGACCATATACTCTAAGAGAAAAATCCTTTTGATAGATGGGTAAGCATTAACTATTTAAATCACATCAAGTGTGGACTTTTGATGGATACAAAGTGAATTCATTACCTTATGAAGACAAGTCTTGTGTTCAATTGATACATTGTTGTGACTTGTTTGATGCTACCATTACTATTCACGTATCCCTTCAAAAGTCTTAAATACAACATGTAATAGAAGAAGCATGTCAACACTTCCCAATTGGACGAAGAGGTGTCAATTGAATCTGATGAATATATATATATATATATATATATATATATATATATATATATATATATATATATATATATTCTAAAAAGAGTAATAAATCACATGAGTCTGCATTTGTCGAGAATGGAGGTGAACATTTTCTTGGCAAGGTTTACTCACCATTGAGTGGCAATTATAATATGCAATTTAGTCCAGATCATGATGCATCTTCATGAAGAATTGATGACACTCCCTGTCATGTCCCCTTGCAAATTCTTGACGACACATTTTCAAATATGTAATAAGGGGATAGAAATAAGAAACCCTAAAGGCATAAAGTTTCCATAGACAAAGTCTATGATGGTGGTGTAACATCGTATCATGGTGCCTTGTCATCCTTGAAAGTTTCTACCATACCATACATCTATCCACAAAAATATCTTTAATATGGTTGCCATAGGGTTGGGATTGGGCTCTACATGTTTGACCCCTAGTAACCAACATGATTCGACGTGGGAGAATTTTTAGGACATGCCAAAGGATACAATGGGTCCTCTTTCTATTGATCTCATCCATCCATCTTTATTTCCCATATTTTTTCCTCATTGCTTCTTAAGAAAATATTTGGGGGGGGAATTGGCTGACCCTCTTTCAACTATGATAGATATATTACTACTCTACAACCTTTGGGAAAGCAAACAATCATGATGCAAATGTGTAGTCTATCACCATACTAACATACTATGCAATAGACTTAAATGTGCAACCGCACACCACCTATAGATACCTCTGTAGAAACAATCATTCAGCCTTAGGGATCACAATGGTCATTATAAAGGCATACAAACCAAGAGGCAACTCCAACATTTACACAAGCCCATACAATGGCTTCAACAAGCAAAAGCCAAAAGTTAGAAATTAAGCATTGCATCATCATTTTCCTCCTACTCGAGCACCCTTCTTTGAGTTAAAGCCTTTATAAACCTATCATGATGGGCCATGTGATCTCCACATCTTTCATTGTATGCACAACCACTTGTTTCAGCGTATCATCCCACCCATCATGTGGAGATGTAGTTGCCCCAACATCAGTCCTGGTTGGGTTCACATTGGTCTCTATAGAAAATACTCCTACGTCATTTTCCTCTGGGATGACAATAATTGCATGTCCACCATTCAGGGATGGAAGGAAATGATTACATACCTGGGAACCATCCCTAGTTGGACCATCAAGCTCATTCTCATAGATTAGAACAAGCTCTTTGCCCACTTTGTTGACAAAGATAGTAGTCACCAACCCCATCCAACAATGTGTGTTGGTGATAACCTAGACATGGTTCCGTTATTGTGGTTCACCAACAAGCATGTTGAGAATCAAATAATCACATTTGGTATTTACCTACAAACAAGGAGACTTCATGGTGGAGTTGGGCTCCTAGGCACTGAACATTTCTCTGACTTCAACATCCTATGACTAGGTTTCATGTTCTTTTGCCAACTATTCTCATGTAATAACATCACACAATAGTCATTAGTCTTCCCCTGTGAACTTATTCACAACAATAGTGATTTCTCAACACATTAGCACCATATCTTAGACTATATATTACTGTCATACTAATTACCATACTAAATATTCCATTCATGTCAGCTACATTTAATCATCTTTTTATAGTTCAAATGGTAAGTAGATAACCATTTTAAGGAAAAAATCAATCTGCATCTTTTAGACTTATTAGATGCAAAATATGTAGCACTCTTGTTCATAAAAAAACTTTGACTACCAACGAGCTAAGTTCTACCACAAATTCAAAGGATTTATTGATGTCTCTTACAACTACCTTTTTAGCCCTAAATCCATCAGCAAATCACCTCTCAATGACCAAAAGATGTCTAGCTTTTGACCTCATGTTATCTACAATGCTCACTCCACTATTATAGCCCTTACAAGTAATCATTCCATATAAAATTGATATGAACAGATGCAGTATCCACGTTGTTTCCATATCTTAGACTCTCATCCATACATGATGACCTCATCTTTATGATGCACCCATTCAAAACTATGAACAAAGACCCTTCATATCCCATGGAATAAAAAGACAAGCAATTATGCAAACAAGGAATGAGATGAAGTGCATTTAAAATAACTTCCTCTCTATTTTGAAATTAGATTTTATGTTTTGAATCATTTTTGGTTCCAAATTTCTATAATTTAACTATATTCGTCACAATAAGTGAACTATGAAGTTTCAAATTGAGTACATGTCCAGATAATTAATTGAGTAATTAGTTTACTTGTCACTTGTGCACTATCAATATGATCTTCAACTTTTGAATTAGGTCTTAAAACATTTTCATATTTTCAAACTCTGTGCGGAAGAAAAGGAATTTTTGGAAGAAAATGTAGAAAATCACTATTGGACTTAAATTGAAACCTTGGTGGACTTAAATCCAAGTCTGGACGATATTGTTCCCAAGGGAGTCATCTACCCCACCTGACATATGTGTTTTCAATCCTGATAGTGTTGCACATTTTTATATCCCTATAACTCCATAATCCTAGTCCTCACAATTCAAGGAGAACACCAGTGGACCCATATTCTTATCATCTACCCAAAAAAATCTAAAAGTCCCTTCTCAATCACTACTATTAAATTGCCCAATTTGCCATTAGTTGGACACATTGGCAACTACACCCGACACCTCTGCACTCCTATTTACCCCCCCCCCACCTTACTTTCTCCTCATAATCACAAATATTCACCTTTAAATAGTCGCATACACCTTTTGAACTCCACATGACCTCACCTCCATCATGTTGCACACCAACAAGGTGAGAGCCTTGATGCAATTCCTTGCTCTAGGCCCATATATGTACCTTGGCAAAGATTCCTTGACCCTTTGGGAGTAGTAGATTTTTTATAAGTGCACCTAAAGTGAATCTCAAGACACTCACTTTCTGTAACAAACCAAAACTTGTAATCCTATCATGTCCCATGATTTGAAAGCTAGTCAGGTTTATTCTTTAGATGTGACCAAACATGGTTTAAAATCTAGAACAACATTTACATAATAACTTAACTATGTGGCAACATGTAAATGAAATTGTGCAACATATTACATATATTTTATTTACTAACATACTGGCTAAATAGAAACAAATAATATGCTTTGAGTAACAAATAGTGAATTAATGTCCATAAATAGTTATAATGTTACATTATCCAAATAAATATGGAATTAATAAACTTAATAAGATAAATGATAAATATATAGGATTTCATGCACAATAATGATATATGACTCTTTTGGTTGTAATATGAAGATATGAGACACAATTGGATGAATAATAGTAATAATGATCAAATAATATGATAAATAAAATAATAATGGGCCTACAAATATTAATTTTGTATAAAGTAAAAAAGAAAATCTATAAAAAATGAAATCTATTGTGAAAATTGTGTTCCTTGGGTCCCAATTGCCTTGGGAGCCAAGCTTCACATTATTTGCATAAAAATAACTATTTTAATTCTTTTTAGAAAATAAAATAAGATAAAAGCCAAAAGTATCGAATAAATTCTAAAAGTCTTCAAAAGTGGAATTAAACCCTTGACCCAAAATCTACATACTAAAATAAGCCTATGTATGAACTTTCATCTAATTTGGATAATTGTGAATGTTCTAGTGAAGTTAGGATAGAGAAAGTATGTAAAAGCCCAAAATATCAAATAATTGTAAAATAATCTCAAAAGAGAATATTAATGGCAAATTTGTATTTACAAGTTTAAGATTGCTTGAGGGTGAAGTTTCACATCAATCAATGGTTTCTAGATGTCTCTAATGTGATAGGAAAGAGAAAATATGATTTACTTAAAAAGAATTTAATAACATGACAAAAGTCTCCAAAAGGGAAAACTAATGCCAAAATCAGATTTTCACATCCTAATTAGGTTAGGTGTCAAATTTCATTTAATTTGGAGGTCAATTACACCCTCAATTGAGGAGAGAGAAAAAAGAAATTATTCAATGTGTCACTTTATTCCAAATAAAAGTTGAATTGAAATTAAATGTCACACAGACATTTTCTCACTTCAGTGGATGTGTGTGCATTTTGGACTATCAGATCACGATCTTTCAGCTCACGGCTTGTTATCAACCTCACGCCCACGAAGGAAACAAGAGTCGAGATTCATGAATCTTCGATTTGCTATTTCTCACTCCTTAGTTGATCATTTTCCACAATTTATTCGCTGTCAAATTTGAAATTAGATTCTGCATCTAATGATCCCCTATTTGTGTCATTTTGTTGAGGTTTTAGGAAATGCCCAAAATTTTCTCTTCAAATTCTCAAACCCCCTTCACCCAAAGCCCTAGATCTAAACCTGTACCTATAGATAGCCATACCCTGACCTTTATTCAGTCTAATGCTACTCTCCTCTCATGCCAATTTTGTTTAAGATTGCATCCTTGATCTCCCTCAAGCTTCTTTCCCTCCCTACCTTGTGGCTCTTATCCCTGGACCTCGACAACTTTGACATCTCAATGGACCCAGAGGTGAGTTCACGTGACCTTCTTCTTGCTTCTTGTGTCTTCATTTCAACGAGATAATGTGATATGTAGTTTTGCCTATTTCAACCTTAGCCAGCCAGCTACTCGAGCAATAATGGCAATGGTGGGAGGTAGGGGATGAATCCCCATTGTGTAATCCTATATTTACCCCTTCGTCTCTTCTTTCCTTGACTTTTCTTGCAAGGGGAATTATGGAAATTTTGCCCCGTGTTTCTTTGCTTTGGTGTGAGTCAATCGGGCCATTTACCAAGTGACACGACGACCTCTTATTGGGCCATGTCAGCGAGATTGACTCCCTCTCTCCCCCTCTCACATGGTTTTCCTTGATTATTTGGCTATTTGGTGAATTCTGATTGGTCAGAACTTATAAAATCATAACGTTCTCTTGGTTTATCCAAAAATTACTCAAAATAATGTTTTAGCATCCTTGGACTTTTCTCAAATGTTTGGTCCAGTTTTCATCAACAGATTTCAAAGTTCTAAAAATATGATTTTTAGGGTTTGATAACCTATATTCACTTAATAATAATTAAAGAAAGATTTTAATGAATAAAAATTAGAAATGGGTCAAATCTTGGTCAGTAACCTTGGACTCTCTCTTTGACATAAAAGCATGTGTCAATTTAGGTTTTTATCAAATGTTTGAGTTTTAGGGTTTTGCTTTCGTTTAAGATCTTGATAGTAACTAAAAATAATATCACGATTGATAAAGATGTGATTTTGAGTCAAATATCAGTAAGAACCCTTAAAATCAATGTTAGGTCTTTAACATGAGCCAATCTAGGGTTTTGCCAAAGGATTTGATTTATGGGGTTTCACTTAATATAAATCATTATACCTTAATTGATGGATCATATATTATATGTAGGTTTGATTTGACTTTAGACTTGGAGGATTAGGACTTGAACTCTGACTTAGCACTCAATTTGAGGTATGTTTGCATCACCAATTATTCTATTTTGAGAATCATCCTAAATTATCACTCTTTTGATAGCCCACACAATCTCTCTCTTTTGAGAACTTGTTCCATGTGAAATATTCTACTTGGGTCTGATATTATGATCATCCTAATCTCGTTGGACTTTCTTTTGACTCTAGCTTATCCTTTTATTCTTGAAGAAACCTTAATTTTGCCACTTATATGGTTGATTCTTATTTTGTTCATTTTTTGAGATAACAACTTTCATTATTCTATAAAAGACTACACTTTATACCTGCATATACATTTATTGCATGTTATGTGAATCTCTAGCCCTGGAGTAGTGTAATTACATTAATTTTTGGGTTGTGTGCCCTTATTATATTTTTGGGATGGAAGTTGTGTGCCCCATACCCGGGCTTTTTTCCCCATTTTATATATAATGGGGAAATGGTTGTGTGCCATACTCTATCAGGTTTCAAGGTTGTGAGCCTTGTCCACCATTGTTATTTATATTATTCTAGTGCTATGTTTATCTCACATGCATGCATGTTGATATTCTTATGATGGGTTTTGTGCCCAAGTTTTATGTGCTTTTGAGGAACAACTTTTATATTTTAATTATGACAAGTATTCTCCTTGTTTGTAATCTTTTGAAATTCATATTCTTCTATGCCCAGTTGGGTAGTCCTTTCCTTTTCCTTTAGGAAGCCTTGTTTATTTGACGTCATTATTTCATAATGTTGCTCAATACACAATTTAATATGCACATGCCAGTGTTTTTCTGATATATCTACTTTTATCCTTTTTGCCGGGGTACGCTTCCAACCCTGGGTATAGGTCAAGGAGAAGACAGCCAAGTTAGACCAGAACCTTATCAAGTATAACTAAAACCTCCTAGGAGTCTCTCTTGAAGTATTTAGGTGATCCTTAGTCGATCCTTTAGTTTAGTTAGTTTATATATGTATCTCCATGTGTGGTGAAGTTTTAAGACAATACCAAGTTATGTAATAGTTAGAAATTTTGTTTTCAGTGCTACATTTTTTATGCTATATTTGGTTTCTTGAAATCATACTTTTGAATGAAATGGATTACCATCCCTTTGCAAGAAAAAAATCGTGGTGTTTGTTGTGGGATGTTTCCTTCTATTTAATTTAGTAGGGAGTAGATCCCCGATTGGGTCCCACTCCTTACAATATGATATCAGAGACTGTGGTTGTCAGTTATCTAACTATTTCAATCTTGTTTCCCTGTGATGTTTACCTTTTTCATAGGTTGCTTACACCTAGTACCCTTGCCTTGTGAAGGTAAAACTTAATTGGCAGGAATTAATTCATCTATTGACAACCTAACTGGTTATGAGACACCGTAAAACCCTAGGTATTGGATGCCTCAAATGGATCCTCCCTTTACCCCTCCAGTGACTCATGCTACCCCTTCAACTGGAAATCAGTCATCGACGGGTCAAGATACCCTGACTTCTACAACTGCTAATGTGGGAATTTATATCTCTCCTGAATAAGAGTTGGCTTTGCTATGATAGTTCCTTACCACATCTATGTAGGAAATATGAACACTCCTCCTACATCTGAGAAGCCAAAGGAGTACTTGTTAACCAACTTAATGAAAATGCAACCACCCTACTTGAAGGGTGAAGGAGAACTGGAGATGGTTGATAAGGCCAATGATTGGGTGTTAGCCATGGAAAAAACTTTTGATGGTATGGCACATCCTCCACATTAGAAGATTAGGTTTGCATCTTATGTGCAAGATGGACCAGCTCATGTTTGGTGGAATGGAATATCATGTACTCGTGACATCTCGACTATGAACTGGCAGCAATTTTTGGCAATATTTTGTGGCAAGTACATTTGCATTGCTTCCCTAAAGAAGAAGGAAGAGGAATTCTATAGTCTAAAGCAAGATTCCCTATATGTTTCCTTTTATGTATAAAGGTTCTTATTGCTTGAACATTATGCTTCTGATCTGAATGAGGATCGTAGGGCTGATATATTCCTGTAAGGACTCAACTATAACGTAGATCGTGCTCTTGTTCCATAGATCCCTCTGAATTTTCAACTGATGGTTGATAAAGCTTTAGCTGTTGAGTCTTATCCTGGATATCAACCTAAGGAATATTACAAGAAACGAAAGTTCTCATGATATGATCTAAAGAGGTATAGGTGTGTTAAGTGCAATGGTGATCATCCTTCCAGGTAGTGTTTGCTTGATGGAAATCAAGATAGACCTCGACTTGACTCTCAGATTATATGTCATCATTGCAATGAGCCTGGTCATATTCGACCTAGATGTCCCCAACTTCTTGATGGACGTGCACTAGTACAACAACAACAACCTCAAGCATCTCCTCAAAATAATGGAAACAATGATGGAAGAAGAACTATGGAGAGACATGTTGGAAGGGTTTTTGCTTTAGATTACCAAGAAATTAATGAAGAAGATCATGTTTAAGGTAACCCATAATCTCTTAGTTTGACTTTAAAGATATGCTTTATGTTTTGCATGAGTACCTTGAAGAAGAAAGTAATGAAGTACATGAGTTTGGGAAATGACTTTATTGAACCAATGGTGTTGTTTAACTGAATAGGTAAAACTTTTTGAAGGAGTGGAGTATAGGTGACTGTTTATGTTGGGATAATTAGATTTTGAGGATGAAGTCGTTTAAAGGGGTGGAGTGTTGTAACAAACCAGAATTTAGAATCCTACCCTATCTCATGATTAGAAAGCTAGTCATGTTTGTTCTTTAAATAAGACCAAACAAGGATTAAAATCTAGAACAACATTTACATAATAAATTTAATTATGTGGCAGCATGTAAATGAAATCATGCAATATATTACATATAGTTTCTTCACTAACATAATGACTAAATAAAAATAAATAATATGCTTTGGAGTAACAATGGTGAATTAATGTTCATAAATATTAACAACGTTACAGTATCCATATAAATATGGAATTAGTAAAGTTGATGAGATAAATGATAAATATATAGGATTTCATGAACAATAATGATATATAACTCTTTTGGTAGTAATTTGAATATATGGGACACAATTGGATGAATAATACTAATAATGATGAAATAATATGATAACTAAAATGAAATTTATTGTGAAGATTGTGTTCCTTGGGCCCAAATTGCCTTTTGAGCCAAGTTCCAGATTATTTGCATAATAATAACTATTTTTAATTCTTTTTGGAAAAAATAAAAGCCAAAAGTATTGAATAAATCACTAAAACTCTCCAAAAGTGGAATTAAACCTCAGATTTGAAATCTAGATACTAAAGTAAGTCTTTGTGTGAATTTTCATCTAATTTGGATAATCTTGAATGTTCTAGTGAAGTTAGGAGAGAGAAAGTATGTAAAAGCCCAAAATATTAAATAATGTGTAAAAATATTAAAAGAGAAAATTAATGGCAAATTCGTGTTTTACAAGTTTAGGATTTCTTGAGGATGAAGTTTCACATTAATCGATGGTTTCTAGATGTCTATAATGTGATAGGAAAGAGAAGATATTATTTACTTTAGAAGAATTAGATAAATAGCAAAAAATGTCTCCAAAAGGGAAAACTAATGCCAAAATCAAATTTTGCATATCCTAATTAGGTTAAGTATCAAATTTCATTTTATTTGGAGTCCGATTGCATCCTCAATTGAGGAGAGAGATAAAAGAGAAATTATTAATGTGTCACTTTATCCCAAATCAAAGTTGAATTGAAATTAAATGTCACACAGACATTTTCTTGCATCAGTGGATGCATGTGCATTTTAGACCGTTAGATCACGATCTGATGACTCATAGCTTGTCATCAACCTCACGCTCATACAGGAAACATGAGCTTGAGATTTGTGAATCTTTGAATCACTATTTCTCACTCCTCGGTTGATTGTTTTCCATGATTTCTTTGCCTTAGATTCCAAATTAGATTCTACATCCAGTGCTCCCCTGCTTGTGTCATTTTTTTGAGGTTCACCCAAATTTGCTCTTAGGCTTCTCAAACCTCCTTCACCCAAAGCCCTAGATCTAAACCTGACATATAAATAGCCATACCTTAACCTTCATTCGGTCTCGTGCTATTATCTTCTCGTATAAATTTTGTTCAAGATTGCATCCTTAATCATCATCGAGCTTCTTTCCCTCCCTACCTTGTGGCTCTTCTCCTTGAACCTTGACAACTTTGGCATCTCGATTGACCCAGAGGTGAGTTCGCGTGACCTTCTTCTTGCTTCCTATATCTTCATTTCAACAAGATAACATGATCTATGGTTTTGCCTATTGCAACCTTAGCCAACCTAATGATCGAGCAACAATGGTGAGGGTAGGAGGTAGGGGATGAACCCCCCTTGTGTAGTCCAGTATTTGCCCCTTTCATCTCTTATTTCTTGCTTTTTCTTGCGAGGGGTATTATGGATGTTCACCCCGTGTTTCTTTGCTTTGGTATGAGTCAAGCAAGACATTGACCAAGTGACCTGGCCACCTCTGATTGATCCATGTTAACAGGACTGGCTTCCTCTCTCCCCCTCTCACACGGGTTTTCTTGCTTATTTACCTATTTGGTGAATTCTGATTGGCCATAACTTATAAAAATCATAAATTTCTCTCGATTTATCCAAAAATTACACAAAAATATGTTTTAGAATCCTTGAAATTTTCTCCATCGTTTGCTTCAATTTTCATCAGTTGATTTCAAAATTTTTAAAATATGATTTTTAGGGTTTAAAATCTATTTTCACTTAATAATAATTGAGGACATATTTTAATGAATAAAAGTTAGATCTGGGATCAAATCCTTGGTCAGTAACCTTGGGCTCTCCTTGAGATAAAATCATGTGTCAATTTAGGTTTTTATAGAAGATTTGAGTTTTAGTGTTTTGCTTTCACTTAAGATCTTTGAGTCAAATATCAGTATGAAACCTGAAACCTTAAAATCAATGTTAGGTCTTTAACATGAGCCAATCTAGGATTTTTCCAAAGGATTTGACTTCTAGGGTTTCACGTAATATAAATCATTAAACCTTAATTGATGGATCAAATATTATATGTAGGTTTAATTTGACTTTAGACTTGGAGGATTAGGACTTGAACTCTGACTTAGTACTTAGGTCGAGGTATGTTTGCATACCCAATTATTCTATATTGAGCAATCATCCTAAATTATCACTCTTTTGATAGACCACACAATATCCCTATTTTGAGAATTTATTCCATGTGAAATATTCTACTTGGTTATGATATTATGATCATCCTATTTTTTTGGAGTTCCTTTTTATTCTAGCTTATGGTTTTATTCTTGAAGAAACCCTAATTCTGCCACTTATGTGGTTGATGCTTATTTTGTGCATTTTTTTGAGATGGAAAATTTCATTATTCTATAAAAGACTACACTTTATACTTTCCTATACATTTATTGCATGTTATATGAGTCAGTAGCCCTAGAGTAGTGTAATTACATTGATTTTTGGGTTGTGTGCTCTTATTATATTTTTGGGATGGAGGTTGTGTGCCCCATACCCGAGTTTTTTTGCCCATTTTTAGATATACTAGGGAGATGGTAGTGTGTCATACTCTATCATGTTTCAAGGTTGTGAGCCTTGGCCGCCATTGTTATTTATATTGTTCTAGTGCTATGTTGATCTCACATGCATGCAAGTTGTTATTCTTATGATGGGTTTTGTGCCCAAGTTTTATGTGTGCTTTTGAGGCACAACTTTTATATTCTAATTATGGAAAGTATTCTCCTTGTTTGTAATCTTTTGAAATTCATATTCTTTTATGCCTAATTGGGTAGTCCTTTTCTTTTCTTTTGGGAAGCGTTGTTTATTTGACGTCCTTATTTCAATACATTTCTCAATACTCAATTTAGTATGCACATACCTATGTTTTGCTGATATATCTACTTTTCTCCTTTTGTTGGGGTACACTTCCAACCTCATGTATAGGTCAAGGAGAAGACAACCATGTTAGACCAGGACCTCAGCAAGTATAACTAAAACTTTTTGGGAGACTCTCTTGAAGTAGTTAGGTGATCCTATGTTAATCCTTTAGTTTCGTTAGTTTTCATATGTATCACCCTATGTGGTGAAGTTTTGAGACAATACCAGGTTATGTAATAGTTAAAAAATTTATTGCCACTGCTACATTTGATTTCTTGAAATCATACTTTTGAATAAAATGGATTACCATTCCTTTGCAAAAAAAATATTTGTGGTGTTTGTTATGAGATGTTTCATTTTGTTTAATTTAGTAGGGAGTGGATCCCTTGTCGGGTCCCACTCCTTACACTTATGGACCCAACAATGGAGCTTTTGGCCTCGATAGAAGCAAAAAGAAGCATCGAAGATCTCCTTAGAACTTTGTAAGAGACCACTTGACCCTCAATTGCCTCTGGCATACCTCCCAATAATTTCCCCCTCTTCATATTTTGCCTACTCCTTGTTAGCCCATGTAAGGGGCATATATTCGAGCCCCTAATGGCTCATTGGCCTCTCTAAATCATTATAAGGTCAACCACAATCTTAGTTTTGCCTTGCAGAGCTCCTGCTTTGCTTCTCTTCTCCTCATCCTCTTCCTTTCTCATCTAGTGTAATGGCACAAGATTTCATTGCCTTGATCGCAAAATCAAGGGTAAATTTTACCAATAAGCCCTAATTGTGTCACAATTAGAATTTTGATCGTATGGGTAGATTTGACTTTTTATCCCTTGCTTTACCTCCCTTTAAGCTGAGCTTGGCTCCCCTATCAATGAGGGGATATGCTTAGTTGATTTTCTCTTTGAATTTGGGAATCCAATATGATTTGGCCTTTTTCTTTGTAAATCTATTCCTCAATATTTTATTCCAATATTATTGATTCAAACTTGCAAAAAGGATAATAAATAGCCTTGTAATTGCTCAAAAACATTATTGTGTTCAGATAATGCTTGATTGTGATTCAATGTTTCTATTTCTACTAAATATGCTAGGGTAAATGATATTTGGCCTATTTTAATAAAAAAAACTTTAGGTAATACATATGATCAACATTGTTTGATTATAGGGTTTGATGAATCTAGTTACCTATAGTGACACACCCTAAATTGAAGACGTATATGGATCATATGTATGATGAGAATTATAAGAATGAAGAATAAAATGATGAATGTTTATTAGGGTCATGCCTGAGGGTTGACTAGCATATAATCACCACGGTAGACCAAGTCAACTGTATCTCATCCCAACCGTGCATCTTCTATCTCAAAATCTACATACTCTTTTGTGATCTATAATCTCAATATTGCCCTTAGATTTCTCTTGAAATAGCCTTGAAAAGGGTTGGTTTACTCCTATTGAGCAAACTAGTGATATTGAAGATGTAAATTATATATATATATATATATATATATATATATATATATATATATATGTGTGTGTGTGTGTGTGTGTGTGTGTGTGTGTGTGTGTATATATATATATATATATATATATATATTCTTGTGTTGCTAGGCTAAGTATTGGTTGGAATACATGTTTCATATGACTAGCTTTTTGATTTTGTATAAATATTTATTATGAACATTCATATAAATGAAGAATCTTTTATTACACGTTTGATGTTGCTTAGTTAGAGAGTAAATGCATATTTTTATGTGCAATATAAAATTAGTTCAATACATAAGATGAACTTTATTTGTCCTACTTTTTGAGGGGTGACTAGAAATATGATGTGTCCTCCTGGTGGAGTGGGAGTAATTAATAATCAAATGTACCATTTTGGAAAAAAGATGTGATTATGTTTGTTATGCACAAATATAATGTAAAATGAGATCTTTTCAAATAAGAACTCTTTTTAAGTTCAAATTTATTTTCCTTTTTATTGTAAGTCATGTAAAGCACACCTAGTTCTTCTACAAAACATGTTCTTGTATCATTATCAACAAAATATATGTTTGCAGTGACTAATTTATTTTCCTTTTCATTATAAGTCCCTCCAAGCACACTATTCATATTGCATAAAATATGTTGCTTTATCATTTTCAACGTATCAAACCATGTCTTGATTACCATGCTTTAGGTATTGCAATATGAGATGAATACTATATCTGCCAGGAACTAAACATGATGCATAAAAGTAGAACTCCACAAGGGACAGCAATAATAAATGGTTAGTTCTTGAGCAGTTTCTTTTCCAATGATGTAATCTTTCTTTCATAGTTAACTACGAGCTTTATGTAAAGACTTAGTTTCGTTGATAACATAGAACTGAGTCTTAGCCTTTTATAATGCATATGTCATGTGATAAATTCATATATCTCATGGACAATCACACCAAAATCCATTTAACATAGTCTACCATTTAAGGAGATTTGGGATTGACATTTTAACCCCAAAAAATGAATCATAGCCAAACACAATGACTCCATGTTTTTGTTTAGGCATAATTTCATATTACATATGAACCTTGAAAATCCTAATCCATAATGGTAAAATTAAGGTATCTATATTGGTGCACATATAGGTTTTTTGATATAATCACCTCCTATACATCTCACTTCAATGGCTAAGGTTCCTACGAGCACCTACCTAGATGAAAGATTTCCTTTTAACCTTATAGAGTCATCTAGAATCTAATATCTCTTTTAATGACTACTATCAACCTCCTATTTAAATGAATATCAAATAGTATCCTTTCTCTCTCATTTGATGATTATGTACGCACTCTCTTTATTATGGGTAGCTTAAGGACATGATACAACTAAAATACAAATTAATTCTTAAAAGATAGAGTAAAATGATATTGTTTTCTTACACTTGACTTGCAACTTTATGATAAATCATTTATATCAGTAAAATTTCTTGTATATGGCTGTTAGAACCTATGGTAATAATAATGATTTTAGCTCTTCGAGCATCAAGATTTGTGAGAAAGGCAAGGGGAGAGGGGATATGGAAGCCAATGTCGAGGTAAAAAACATGTTAATAAGTCCATTAATGTGGGGTGTTGGAAGGAACAAAGGTTTATCCTTATGAGCACCATGCACGCCTTAGTTGTATATGCAACATCAATGTTTTAAGAGAGAGTCAACAATAATTACCCTAACCCCAGATAAATTACCATTCCAAAATTACTTAAATTGAATGTGGGGTATGTCCTAGATAAAAATGATGCTTGACTAATATCTATGCGTGATACCTCAAAGGTTCTCAGATGCCATAAAAATGACAAGATAACTTACAAAATATACCAACTTAAGCGTTCAACAAAATTATAGAGGGAAAATTATATCTACTCACAACTAGTTGTTGAATTGGGATTGGTGTGTTAACTTGTGACTTATGGTATATCTCCCAATCCCTTTTCCCTTTATATTTCTATTCATACTGCTCATTATCCCCTACGTTGGGCTTAGTTTTGACCCCTAATGACTCATTAGCCTCGTTCGAGCACCATGGGGCCAATCGTAGCCTTAGTTTTGCCTTGCACGACTCCTACCGAGTTGATTGGACTCAAAAGGTAGTTGTATGAATTACTTAAAAAGAGTTCGATGCACCCTATTTCTTACCCTTGAGGATCAAAATCACTCTTTGTCAAGAATAAGAGGAATAATTGAGTATGTAAATTTATTATCATATGATTAACCAAGATACATTGAAGATAAGTATCAATTGTCTAGGATTGATGATTTATCTATCAACTATGTTCTATCCATGTTTTTATAATGAGAAGTACTAGAATGAAAATACTTAATGTACTAATTTCCCCACTCTTAGTGTTTCACTACCTCTTTCACATATGGCATGACTAGCATAAGAATTAATTGCATCGTAAACTTTAATTAGTAAAGAGACTATTTCTACTAGCTTAGATACAACTAAACATGTATATGAAACCATGATATGGAATCAAACTAGGGTTTTCCATATCATTAACAAAGATATCGTGTATCGAGAATAATCTTGAACAAATAAAACTATAATGTTTTCAAGAATCACTTCTACTGTATTTCATTATGTTTATTCTCAAACTCCCAATTTTTCACTCGTCTAAGGTTTCACCTGTATACTGAGGTATCAAGAAAAAATTGATAACTTCAACTATAATCCCTGACTTGAATTTGACATATCTATATTGAACATTTAGCTAAATAATATAACAATGTATAAGAACATCGAATTCACTAATATTATTTGCTTTGATATATTGAAAAATTGGATACATTCAGAAGCCCTAGGTTTTTGGTAATTGTAGATTCTAAAAAAACTTTTTAAATTCTACTCTAGATAATTTACATTCATTTCTAATATCATTAATCATGAAATCAGAATACGAACATTTCTAAACTATCTTGTAATGACTTGATGTGAAAAGTATATTTCAGATTTACTTTCACATATACAAGGAACTAAAGATTTTGATGCTTTCACACATTTTAGTGCAATCTATTGTAAAATGGAAGTATCTACCCACTTTAGGTGTAAAACACCTTAAGTTTCGTATCCCAACAATTGAGATTCTTGACTCTACTTCAAATTCAAGCAATCCACCATTTTCTTCTTCCTTCAGACTAAAAAATCCTAGGAATGAATAATTGTAGAGCAAGAATGAGAAAAGAAGGTGATTTGATGCCATTTTGAACCATATCATAGAAGGGACAAAATGTATACTTTTAAGAGAAGAATCACCAAGAAAATCTATCCAAGGAAGATCAACTTACTTGATTTCATCGAATCTAGGAAGAGAAAACCCTAGATTGTCATCTTCACCTCTTTTTCCTTCCAAATCCTAACTCTCCTATCTCTCTCTAGGATTTCATTTATGTGGAATGAATCACAAAATATGGGATCTATTAGTATGTTAGTTTACTCATATATAGCAATTAAGGTGCTCCGTACAATTGCAAATTAACCCTACCTTACATTTTTTTTTATTTCAGCAGAACTTGCTTCCAGAAAAGGTTAATGACAAACATTATATGAATATGTCAAAACTCTTCCAAAAATCATAATTTATCATGTTGTCTAAAATAAAGTTTAAAAGATATAGTAAAATTTTATGTCATATAGAAATACCAATAAATAATTAAAAATCAAATACTACACCGCTATACTATAGTCTACAAGATGGTCTGTCGAATTGCAATTTGTCAGACCAATAAATAAAAGAATATCCAAATATTCTGAAAATTTGTAATAACACATATAATTAATTTATACAAATGATGCCCACATTTCAATTAAATCCAAGTTGCAAAAAGCATGTGAAAAATCATTTAATATATTGCTAATACCTATCAAAATTTGTATTTATATACTATCAAACCCTAATTTTGGCTGACTAGGGTTTGCACTTATCAAATAACAATGATTCATCCAATATGCAGACAAAAGCATTATCTTCATCCACCCAGATGATGCATATCTTATCAACACCATTCGAATGGTGGGCATCTTCTCATATATTTTGGGATATAAGATCAATTTTCATAAATCTACGATTATCAACACACAAATTAGTTTTGAGAAAATCCATTGCTACCAATCTCTCCTCAATTGCAAGATTGAAGACTTTCCTTTCACCTACCTTAGACTTCCTATTTACTCACACTTTAACTAAATCCATATAGAACCCCATTGTCACTGAATTAAGAAACCACACGTTCCCATGGAAAACAAACTTACCAAATTTAGTTGGGAGACTTACTCTTCTCAACAACTTACTCACATCTCTGACCAACTACTACTTTAGATGTATCCCTTTCCCATCCCACACCCATAAAGCTATTAACCAAATCAGAAGAGACTTTCTCAGGAGAACATTTGGGGAACACAATCCATTTGGTAAATTGGGACATTAGAAGTGCACCGAAAAATATAGTGGTTGGGGCATAATCCACATCAAAACACATGCACTCTGCCTGATCCTTAAAATTATTGACACACTCTGTTAGGGTAGAATTTGCACTTGAAAAGCACATGTACCTAATAAATACTATCATAATATAAATCCTTAGTGGAAAATTAACATAGAGGATCCTCACCAAAGTGGAAACATGTCAACTAACAAATATTCTCAATCTAAGACTGCATCATGACTCTGCCCACATTGTCAATAACATCAAGTTCTGGACTGACTCCTCACCAATGTCCCACTATATGTCTTATGTGCTCACAACATGAGACAACCATCACACATCTCTTCATCCAATGTCTTACCACCACCCTTCTTAGAGACCACTTCTTCATTTATAGATAGATTACTTCATCATTTATACTGATAAATTAACTACAACTCTTTCAGTTCCATAAGCCCAAAGATCTGGACACATACACACAAAGGACACTGTCGGCCTCATTGATATGGATGATATTGATCGCAAGAAACAATGGAAAGTTCAACAATAATAATAGTAACAACAATAGACTCATCACAAACGTTCAAATTCATATCACATGTTTTTTCATTACAAACACCATGAAGAAAAGTAAGGAAAAGCAACACTCATCTTCACATTTTAGAGAAAAGACGCCAGTACAAAGGACCTACCCTATCAAGAAGATCTTAGCAGAGACAAATGGATTATGTTTTACTTTCTTCATTTAGAGGCCTACGAGGTCCCCCCCCCCCCTTATAATTTCTAGTAGTTTAACTCTTAGTTGGCTCTATCATCTGGATCTTAGACTCATTGTTTTATTAACACCCCTGGTACTATCCAAAATGTGACGTGGCATCTTTTTACTTTCTTTACTATTTAATTTTGCATGGAGTTGTATGTCAAAGTTGATCTATGCTATGAATATTTTGTAAAAAGAAAATTTAGAGAAAATATGATAGTAGAAAGCTAATAGAATCTGCAATTTGTAACCCTATACATAAATGACAATGTGGTGTCTACTATTCGAGCTACCTGCTCAACATATACCACATTGCCTTGTGTTTATGTTACTTTTTGGTAACCATCTTTTGTTCAGTTGAGGTGCTTCTCGACTTTCCATTAAGCTCGGTCAATTCTTTTTTTTCTTCTGGATAGATGATTTTTCGTTGTCCTTGATTTGCTTTTCTGGCATTGTCGCTTCATTTTTTCCCATATATTTCTATGTGTATTTAATTGTTGACTGCATCTTACACATAGGTAATTTTGCACCTTAGAGGGAGTCAATTGTCATTTAATCAGGTTGTTCTCTTTTAATAGGTCATATGTAAATTAGCGTGATTATTAATTATATATTTGCCATCTATGTGCACATGCCTAATAAGAAATCATGTGTGATTTTGTAATGACACACTACATATTAGAAGGGTTTGCAAATAGTTAATCGAGTTATTCTTTATAAGTTATTGTGAGCAAATATTATATATATTAGTCGTCAACAAGCACATGCTGACGAATGCATGCACATATAGATTAACACATGTTAATGCTGTGGTCATCATGAGTCCAACAGAAAAATAATTTAGATTTAGATTTTGGTAATGATACACTACAAGTAGGATGGAGTCAATTGGTCAACTGACCGACTGCATTTGTGTATGCTCCTATAGCTTGGCTATGTGCTCATTGGTCTATTCGTTGTTTGTGTTCTAACAATATATATGTGTGTTAATCAATCCAACTTATTTGTATGCTAATCACTTCAACATATTTGTATGCTTTTATATTATAATGAGTTAACTAGATGTTAATCGATCTACTCTCTCTCTCAATGGATTAGTCATTTTTTGTATTTCACATTTTTTGTATTTTAATTTTAATTTTTATTGCACGTATTAGAAAGAGTCAACTAGATATTGAACAAATTATTCTCCTTAAACAAGTTAAATGCAATTATTGTTATTACTAATTATGAACCTAAAGAAAAGATTAATTCTTGATTATATTTGAATACAAATATTTTTATCATGTGTAATAGTATATATTAGAAATTTTATTGTACACGTTCAATTGCTATTCACGTGCTTAACACGTACTTTTCTCTAATTTTTGTTTGGGGTTGTATGTCAGAGTTTATCTATGCTATGAATGTTTTGATAGAAAAATTTAGAGAAAATTTGAGGGAGGAAAGCTAATAAATAAGAGAAAAAGCGACAAAAATAAAATAAAATTAGAGAAAACGTGAGTGTAAAAACACTAGAAAGGTTTCTCTCCATCATTTGATGCCGGCGAAGCTGCGACTAGGCTATACAGCAACCCTTCTACAGTTCTACTAGCGGAACCCGTCGGTCCGAAGAAACGCACTGAAAGCCGAGGGGCGTGCAGACGCGAGGCATGGCCTTATCCTCCATGTTCCGCCGCATCACCTCCTCCCTCCTCCATCCGGTCCCTTCCCCTGCAACTTCCTTCTCCCGCTCCTTCGCCGCCTCGGCCGTCAAGGACGGAAAGAACGCGCGGAAGCAGCACAAGGGGGTGAGCACCAAGGGCATTGCCGACAACCCCATCTCGTTTGGGCGATTTGCGCTGCAGTCACTGGATTTCGGCCGCCTAACCACCCGACAGATCGAGGCCGGCCGGCGTGCCATATCCCGGCTGGTCCAGCGAGGCGGGAAGATCTGGGTTCGCGTTGTTGCTGACAAGCCCGTGTCAGGAAAGGCTGTGGGGATTCGTATGGGCAAGGGTAAAGGTGCTATTCAGTACTGGGCCTCGGTTGTGAAACCTGGGAAGCTCATCTATGAATTGGATGGCGTTCCGGAGTTTGTCGCTAAGAGAGCCCTGGCGATCGCTGGCGATAAGATGCCCATTGCGACAAGGTGTATCACTGCGAGATAGCGAAGTGGATGTGGACATTTGTTTCCATCAGAACAATGCCAATGGGATGACACATGGGACTTTGATAAATAGTGAGTCTAGAGGGGAGTTCGGATAAATCTGATCCAGGGTGTGTATTTTGCAAGGTAGACGTATCAAAAACTTGCAGAAGTCGCATTCTTTTTTACTTTGAGCTGTGATTTTGGAAATATATTTCACTTAGTTTTAGAATAAGTAGTCCCGAAGAAGTGTTTTTCTTTTCATTCTTATCAAAACTCAAACTGTTATTGTCTTGTCTTCCATATTTTCAATTCTTGGTATTGGAGGTGCTACATCAGTTACGATGTTAATCAAGTGATAATAGTATGTTAGTTATGGCATTCCTGCGATTTGACTGGTTAATAATAATTATGTTAGCAAATGCCAACAGCCTCTGCTATAGAGCTTGTGGTAGGTTCAAAAAAAAAAAAACCTTTGGAACCGAAACACACTTCCTGCAAGTGTAGGCAATAGCATAGACTTTCCTGCGAGGTTCTGATGCCACAACTGAACACTGTTGATTTGCTGGACAGAAGGCCCCTGAAAGCGCTAACAGCAGGTTACAATTTGGGAAGCACTAACAGCAGGTCACAATGTGGGAAAATAATGAGTACGGTGCAGATCTGGATGCACCCTGATGGCCTGTGACGAGTACTAAGGATGAGTGCAGATCTCAATGCACTCTTACCGACTGACGGCCAGTGAGGAGTACTAAGGAATGAGGAGTCTATGGTTCAAACAATGTGGCCATAACAGAGAAACATTGATTGAGGCGGGTTTGAGGAGCACACTCAATGTAGAGGGGTGGTAATACCGAAGTTGTGACTGGAGACTTGAGTTATAAACATTGAGTGTTGAGGCGGGTTTGAGGAGCACACTCAATTTTTTAAAATTGCCGTGTCCCGTGTCCGTGTCCGTGCAAAATGAAAAATGAAAGTTATAAACCCAAGTCTCCAGTCTGTTCAGTTCTTATATTTTGGCACAATTTGAGAGGTAATTTCGTGATCAGACTTCAATAGCCCCTTAGATCTAATACATGTCCTACTGGAAATATATTGTTTAAATATGCTGAAATATATATAGATTTCTGCTTTCCCAATCCAAATGTTCTTGATATCACTGAAATTTTGGTCTTGATTCCTTGAATGGATAGAGGATCGTAATGTGGTAAATAAGGGTAGGGCGTCGATGTGGATGTACTTTGTTGGCCATCTAGTAAGAACATATACAATTCTAGACATTGACTTGGATATAGAACCGGAAATGATGGCATGTTTTGTTTTTAAATGTTTTGGGCCTTGCTTGCAGGGGAACATTTGATAGTTAGGTAGTATCATAATTTCATTAAAACATAGTTATAGAAAAGAACTTGTCGATATTACTTTGTTGCAAACTTTTAACTTTCCGATCTTGTTAATTTGTCATATTATTTTTTTAATCTTCAATCTCTTAAGTATAATTGTTCGAAACCTAGAAAACCAAAATAGCATGCAAGATATGTTCCAAGCAACACGTAATAGTTTAATAAAGTTATCTCATGGCATTGCTTTTCAAGTAGTCTTGGATGAATGTCCTTTAGATTATACATTTTATCTATGAAATGTGCATAGTTTAAAATGTCGATTTGGCATCAGTTTCGATGGTCCAGAAACAGAAATTCACAGAAATTTTGGTCAAAATTTTGATGATTCCGCTCATATCGCAGAAAATTTTGATACAAATTTCAACAATATCGATTACCAAATAAACGAATTAAGTCATGAAATTTTACCTGGATGATCCACATACATAAATACACCTGATTATGCAATAATATCATAAGTTGGTATAGGGTAGGGGGGTCCCTATAACTGTGAGTGAAAAGATACAAAACTGTTTCGATCAGATTTTGATTATGCAATGTAGATATATATAATCTTATGCAATTGCATGTTATATCTTGCATTCAATTAAGTAATACATAATGATTCTCATTTTCTTTCAGATATCTTTTTTCCAATTTTTTGTGAAATTATATTCTAAAAAGTTTTACAATTGGGAGGTAGGTTTTGATTTTGGGTAGCCACCGAAACTAAAGTTTTGACCAAAATTTCACAATTTAAGTCGAAATTTTAATTTATGGAAATGTATCTACGACATTTTGACTTCAATATCTCTTAAGCTTAGTAAGTGATCAAAAGGAAACAGTAGTAAAAACTTTGTAAGAAAGACTGGCCTCTTTTCCATGTTTTGTCATTGTATAAAAAGTATGACACACTAAGAAATGAACAAAACTTGTTACGATGTCCAATATGTTTCAAGGTGTATGCTAGGAGTATTGGTTTCCAAAACAAGTCCAAGTCAGATTTTGAAAGAAACGTCTTAGCTGCCTAGATGGCGGTAAGGGATTTGGAGTTCTCAGCGTAGGCAATGTTCAACGGAGAGAAAACAAATGAGTGTTGAGGGTTGTCATAAAAAGCACACTCGTTGTCCAAGATGCACAATCATAGTAGGTGGAGGCGGTTGAGGCTTCTGATCTATCACCTTAGAGATTTAATCTAGAGCATTACCACTCTTTATCTCAACTATGGTTCTTTTGTATAATGAGCCACTCCACAATCAAATATTATTCCAGGTAAATAATAAAAATATATAAAATACTAAATTGTAATCTTAAAATACCATTCCTTCCAATTATATTCCAAAGAACGCTGGGCATCAATGATGAAGTGGTAGTTTAGTGAACAAACTTCAGTAGCCATTTTGGTATATGATGTAGAGCTGCTGATATTTGAACAAATAACTTATTTTGTTGCAAAAAATAGATATTTAAGCTTCCTAGTTGATTTTTCTTACCAGCACAATTGTTAGTCGATTTATTGGACAAACAACCTCTTAGAAGCGGTGAGAGAAGACAAAATTACGGGAAAATAAAGGTTGAGCACACATTTTGATGCATTGTAATGGCTTTTGAGGGATGTAGAGTCTTTGCGGCAAACAAATATGCTCGTGGCAGAAAATGTTAGTGCGGATTCCCATAATGCGGAGTACACTTGATGTCTATGTAGCAACATCACTGTCAGTGAAGGGCTAGTCGGTGATGGCATGAACTAGCTTGATTGCATATTAGAATAGGATACACGTGTACTATGGAGCACCACTGCATATTTCAACTACTATTCTCATGCATAATTAGTCTAAGATAATGTTACATTCCATTCCATTGTTGAATGCTTTTTCTTGATCCTGAAAAGTTAATAAAACACATAAAAAACGAAATGATATCCAGAATTCCAATCTATTCATTCTTTTGATGAACAATTTCAAATGCATAGATAAGATATTAGCATACAACCACATGCTAATATAAAACAGTACAAATGTTCCTACATAGTGTAGATTGTACCAGGAGTACCATTTATATTATGCACCAATACAAACCCTAAATGAAGCAATGTTGAGGATAATGGGGGAGGACAATGGGCCTTAGATGATGAAAATAACATGAAAAATATGAAATCTAGAATTCACTGGTGTATGCTAAAATTTCCTCCCTAGTGAATGTCATGTGCCTATTGCCTTCACCTCCAAATGTGTGAGCTGGTACTTCATGCTCCCGGCTCACCTCTGTGTTGGCTTGTGACCCTACACTGAAGAAATAGGTCATATGTGTCTTTGACCTATTAAATGAGTATATGAATGCTATTTTATTAGTTGTTGTGCTTTCTCTTATTTCTCTCTATCCATATCGTCTAGATAATGGCATCTAGGATGGTGTTATGAATAGAGTATTGTTCATGTTTAGTGATGAGAAGACTGAAAATATTTGTGAAATCCAGATTTAGGGTGTTCTCTTTCGAAAAGAAAAAAATATCTGATGTGTTTGGCTATGTGACAGTGCAAAAAAAGGTGAGTGGTAATTTCTTCTTGCATGAGACACATATGACATCGCGTGGGTCCAACAAAACCTCTTTTTTCAAGGTTATAGTTTGTCAATATTTTATCATTTTTGATGATCCATAATATGAGTTTGATTTTCAGTGGTCCAATGAATTTGCATATCTGTTTGGTGGGACATAAGTGGCCACGCTATGAGAAGAATAGGTAGGCAACTTTGGGTGTGTAATTTGTTCCCCAAATCCATGAGATATGGTTCTGTATGTTTGTTTCAAGATGGTGTAGAATGTTGGTGACGATGCCATCTGATAAAAAAGTAGAGAGTGTTCTCTTGAGATTGTTGTTTCTCTGATTGCTCAGGAGGGCCATAGCTTTGACTGTGCTGATGTGTGATAAATTGTGCGGAATGAGTATGTTGTTGTTTAGTTTTTTATCTGAGTGCCGTGGAACCATTTATCAGACCAGAACTGAACTTGTAAAACGACATGTGGAGGAATATGGATGCTGCTATGAATGTAGTGTATGTGTCTATTTTTGTGTTTCCAAAGTTGTGAGGCGGACTTGTGTGATAAATACTGCCAGGGATTTTTCTCTGATAGTATTTCTCTAGAATGTATTCTTTCCAAATGCATCTTCTGTCAGAACTATGAGTAGAAATGATTTTGAAAATCAGACAAAGAGCATGTAACTTGATGTTTAGACCAGTCTATTCAATTCTTCTCCTAGGAATGTTGTACATCAACGATTTGGGACTCTCAAATTGAGGTTATTTTGATGAGCAACACTAACCATTCCTTTGGTATAGTAGATATATATCATATTCAAAGTGAAAACTGAATATACTTCAAGAGGATAAAGATTCGGAGCTTAAAACATTTCCTTCCACCATATACTTTTTGTAGACCAAGTTAGCTTTATTCCACAACTTTCATATTCAGTTTCTTAATAGAAGGAAGCAATGCTAGAAGCTAATCATGTGGAAAATAAAAGGCTAGGGCACAAATCTAGGTACAATTTGATAGCGACTAAGGGATGAGTCCCTAGTGAAAAGAAACGAGATAAGTTGGTTGCTGAGGCAATCACAAAGAACACTCTCATCTCAAGGCTGATAAGCTTCCCCCCTCTTCGAGCATTTCAATGGTTTTTCTTGGACATTCATTTTCTTATAAAGGTTATAAGTGCCTTGATCCATGGAATCGTCGTAATCGGCAGAAATTCGCCAATTTCGATTTCGACGCGATCTGCTACGAAATCTTGCCACTGTGTCGCTATGTTGAAATCAATGAAGTTTTTTGCCCAAATTTTGAAATTTTCCTAGGGAACAGGAAAGTCTCATTTCCTCCCACATGAAGGACCCCCCCACCTATCCCCATATCAAATCTTATTGCATCAAACAATGCATTTAGGTGTAGAGATCACACCTGTGAAATTTCATGGCTTAATTCGTTCATTTTGGCATTGAAAAGGGCATGGTTGCATTTATCAAAATTTTTGTTGAAATTTCAATAAATTTCGGTTTTCATGCTGTTGAAATGACATCGAAATCGGATACTTTATTCCTTGCCTTGATCCTACAACTTGTCACCTCTATGATTCAACTAATGTCACCTTTTACGAAGATGAGTTTTTCTTTGCTCTTTCTCTGTCTTCTACGTTGTTTGTCGATGAGTTGGTCTCTCTACTAGATCCATTTCTTTTTAACACATCACCCTCTCCATCCCCATCTCTAACACCCACACCACCTCAGTTCTTTAACCACATCTATCAATGAAGCAAGGAAATTGATCCACGGACATATGCCTCTCCATTGTCTATTCTAATACAATCTGACCACACAATAACTCTTCAAAAAGGGATATGCTCTTGCATAATAACACACCCTATTTCTGATGCATGTTGTCTTGTTCGCCTTTCTCCTTCTGTGTCTGCTTTTGCCAAAACATTGGATAATACATTTGTTCCCAAACGCCTGGCTGATGCCCTTCAGCATCTTGGGCGGAGAGCTACTATGATAAACTAGACGCATACTATGCTGAAAATAGCACATGGGATTTAGTTGATTCCCCACGTGGCAAGAACATTGTTGGTTGTTGGTGGGTCTTCTCCATCAGACATTGATCTGATGGCTCTATTGATAGACTAAAATCCTGCATGGTTTCCATAGGCTTTACCCAAACTTTTTTCTGCCAAGCGTCGATTTGATTGCTGACATCTTTAAAACATACCGCCTCCAATTTTATTTCAAAGTATGGGGATCAAGTTGGGACTGTGCGGTTTATTTATTCTTTCTAGCTTGATGGGGAGTGTTAGTGGTTATTGGGCTTAGCCCCATCATCATTATGTTTCTATTTCTTTCCAAGTACACTTGAGTGAGGATCCATTTACCCACTTAAGCATGGAATAAAATTTCGCTCGAAATTTCGTTTTTTTTCAACCGGACATCAAAACTTATGATCGGACACGAAATGTAGGGAATGAGACGTAATTTCGTAAAAATTCCGACCCTAGGTGCGAAATTTCGCAAAATAGGGTGAAATTTTGCAGCAAAAAGGCTAGTTTGGGACATAATTTCGCGAAATGGTATAGAAACACAACTTAAATTTTGAGAAATTTGTTCGTAAGGCTGCTAATACTGCAACTTGGGTATTTTGGCAATTGTTTTTGAATCTCTTGCATCTAAAGCCTATTTTCCTTAATTCTAAGGCATGTTTCTGCTATCTATAGACCATCTATACATTACCTTCATCAATTTCTACACTTCTGTAGAGATATGGAGAAATACTTCGAAAATAACAAAGTTCTTTCTTGGATCTATGTATAAATGTCCCATGTAACCTAGTTAAATGCGAACACTAGACTTATACAACTTGTAGTTCGTAACTTTGTAACTTGTAATTGTAAGTTATACATTCTAAGCTGTAACTTGAAGTTTTTAACAGTCTAACTGTCTAGCAGACTTGCCATTTCTGATCATTTGTTCACTCACTCATCAAGACATGGATCCCACCCTAACCTCTAAACATATAACTTTAATATATACTCTAGTGTATCTTTGTCTAAACATTGTGTATGCAAAATTTCATAATCTAATTCCTTCATTTTGTCATCGAAATTGCCATCGAAATTCTGTCGAAATTGTTCAGCTTCCTTCACTTACAAATGTGGGAGACCCCCCACCCCACATATCCAATATGAAATATTATTGCATATTTGAGTAGATCTTGGCGTTTAGATCGTTCTGGTAAATTTTCATAATTTAATTCGCTTATTTGGTCGTCAAAATCGTTAGGGCCGTAAATATCGAAATTTCGTGGGAAATTTTGAAAAATTTCTGTTTCTGGGCCATCGGACGCGACATCGAAATCGGACATTTAATTCTATGCACTTAAGTATCCATGTACTCTCATGTACTCCTATATATAGAAGAGCCTCTTACCCTTGTTTTTCTAATGATATTACTCTTACTTCATCCACATATGCTTTTTTCCAAACCCATGGAAAATCTTTTGGTGTGCGACACATTTTACCCCACATGCCCCTTACTGTGACTTAGGCATGCATCCCTGAGCAGTGACGGAACTTGCCATAGGCCCGTCTTTCTCATCTAGGGGTAGTTAGTGTAGGTTAGGCTACACATCTGATCCATCTTCAGGCTCAACATTTCCTGTGTGTATATATTTAAGGCCCAATTAGTTATGTCAAGTTACATTTTACTTTTTATTTATTACAGTGAGCTAGTTATGAGTTTCATGTTTAAGTATCTAATCCAAGTTTATTAGGTTGTTTGGCAATCCTGCATAATTGCTATGGTTTGGGGTTACGATCCCTGAGGGTATTGATCGGAAAGAGTTGCATCATAGATTTGGATTCACCTACAAACTTGGTTGCCCGTCAGTAGTTGTGTAAATGGGTAGGGTACGATGTCAGTTTGGGCCATAATCATACCTGCTTAAGTCAGCGGGTAAGATTACGAGTAACTTGCTCCAACATCATACATGGACCATACCCATATTCATGAGACAATGGGTGCATGGGACGGTTGTGTGGACGTGTTTTCCTTTTAATAGGCTGAAAACGTGTTATAATATTGAGATCTGAACTAAGGTCTGTCACTTTTACATAACAAGCAAATACCAACACACCACACTTGTAGTTGTGTTAGGGAATGCATCATATTATATAATATGATTAAACAAGCAATAACGACAACAAATACATATGATACCTTTTATTATTGGGTGACTAAAAGTTCCTTTCTGGGGTGTGAAACCTGGTAAGTAATATACGTTGATTTAATGAAATAATCTAATCATTCACATACCAAAAAATATACACTTACATGCTTTTGTATAGGTATATGTCTACTTGTAGATGTATATGGATATGTATTTATACATGTATATGGACGTGCTTATATATATTTACATACATACACTGATATATCAATGTGTGTATGCATATATATAGTTATGTACAATTAGTGGAGCAATATAATTAGTATATGAAGATGTACATGTCTATCATGAGTATGTATATTTTTATATATACGTGTATGTGTGTACTTGTACTGTATGTATGCACATATTATCGATTTGTGTTTTTGCAAGTATATGCACGTGCACTTGTATGTCTATGTGCATATATGCGTGTATATTTGTGTGCATTCACATACATGAATAAGTTTATGCTTAGGCATGCATGCATGTATGTGTATGTTTATATCTGTGCATGTATATGTGTGCTTGTATCTAATCTTGTAAGTATTATGTGTGTTTGCATTAAACGTGTATGCATATATATTATCAATGTGTATGTAAGTCTCTATAATTATATATTATCAATGTGTATGTAAGTCTCTATAATTATATGCTTATTAGTAATATGTGATATAAACGGGTAAGTGGTTATGCAGGTATGGGTGTAAGTGTATCCAACTATATGCTCGATTGTAGCTATTACTCGGGTATAAGGGTAACAAGGTATGTGGGTATGACAAAACATACCTATAACAGTCAATGTTTTAAAAAGTGGAAACCGGAGGCGTTGGGACATCACCTTGTGGCCGCTTGAGCACCAGGCGGACGCTTTTTGAAAAAGCGGGTTCCTAATTTCATACATAATTCTATAGGAAATTACACATATATGTATATAAATAATGTATTTTTAACAAACTTCCATACATGTATAACCATGTGATGAGTATAAAATAACCAAATAAACTCAATCATAACATACTAAATATAGTAATATATAAAATTAGTTATATAGAACACTAGCCAACATGATACATGTACACTAGTGGTACACAGTACATAGTACATGAATATATAGTAGCAGGCAACACGATATATACATTATACAGTAGTGGTACATACTACACAGTACAGAACATTATATAGTAGTAGGAAGTACGTGATATGTACATTATATAGTTGTATCTAATGCTTACAACAAAGTACATCTACATGGACAGTACATTAGTTGTACACATAACAAACAATAGAAACAAACATATGAATGTATAAGTAGGTAGCATAGATACGAGTATAGTACATTAGTATATAACTAGTAGTTCAGTACATAGCAGAGCAGCATTGCATGCATATATGATAAACATTTAGTGTAGGTGCAGCAATTCATACTTAAAGATGTAACATGGGTGCAACAGTGCATACATGCAAAGCTTGTACAAAGTAGGAATGATTTTGATACATATAAACTCAATTAGTAATTAGAAACACATAGCTACCTTGATATACAAACATAACATTCAGAACTATGCACTAATATAGGCGTAATGTAAAATACATGCAGCAATTTCAGGCTTTGTTTTGGTCCCAGAACCGATTTTTCATTAAGAGGGCTGAAGCGGCCGCCTCAACAAGGAAGTGAAGCGGGCAGTTAAGCGGGTCAGGCGGCTGGTAGGCGTCCGCTTTTTACTGGCCCGCTCCACTGGCACTTATCCCATTAACCAGGCGGATTAAGACTTGGGCCGCTTGAGCCGCTTTTTAAAACACTGATAACAGTAGATAGCTAGAATGGGTTAGCGGGTATGCGGATCTATCTGTATCCATTTACAACTCTGACCCGTCATTTTTTTGAGATTCATGTGTCAAGAGGGGTGCACATATCTATACAAGTTTTTTTGTCAATTCTCTTCTAATTATTTTGAATGTTTTATGACCAGGCTAGGTTTAAGGTTTCCCATGGTCCAGCTTTGAGGAAGTGTATTACTTTATTTTGTTGTTCCCTTTTTTTGATAGTGAGGATGAACTAATTTTTTTTTTTGAGAGAGTTCAGCAAATCACACGCGCAAAAGATTGTCCTTTTGTTTTACCCATTGCTGGTGCTCCAACGAGATTCGAACCTATGACCTATACTACAACCAACAACATGCTTTACCAGCTGAGCTAGCTATAAAATGGACATTATTTTGTTGCTCCTTAAATTTGCTAGGCTAATAGTATTGAGATATATTTATATATAGCTGTTGTATTCTCTTTGTACCTATTTACGTTTTTCCTTTTTAGGTAAGTCTCATGTAATGTGGGCCTAAGTATAATAAGCTCATTAGGGTTTTTTTGCTTCCCTGTAGTGACTGCTACAATATATAGAAGAGGGTCTTACCTTTTCTAATATGTACAAAAACGGCTACTTTCGACATGGTATTAGAGCATGACATATAGCCATCTCAACAATCTCTCTATGTCAAGGCGCCGCCGATGTGTCTCCTCTCTTCCTTCTCGATCACATCCTCTCTTCTCCTCCGTGACTGCCCGCACCTCATCTCTTGTCCCCTTTCTATCCTCTTCTCCAACAAGAGGATCTAGGGGCATTGTCCGCGGTCTTTCCGACGATCTTATGCCTTGAAGACTATTTTTTGCCAAGTTGTATGGAATTTTTTTGCCTATTATAGGGCTTTACCTATTTCTTTATTGATATAATTGAATCTCATCAACATATCTATCTTTCACTTGGTGATCCATAGTGTTCCCACCTGGTTGTTTGTCGACTTTAATCTGTTGCTGCGCTGCCTGATAACACCAAATTTTGTGATGTTTTTGGCCCTTATTTCGTTATCAAAACTGCCCTTTCTAACTATTTTCCTCTCTCTTTTGTCATGTTTTTGAATAAACAGGCCACGCTACGCTATTAACTCAATTTTATCATCTTTTGCAGAGTTTTCCTCGTTTTTGAACTCATTTAGCAGCAAAAAGGCCCGTCTCGGCCCACAAACGTGTTCCACCTACATCGGCCTTCTTACCAACCGGCCGACCGATACGCTCGCCATAGAATTAAATGTCCGATTTTGATGCCGTGTCCGATGGCCCAGAAACAGAAATTTTTCGAAATTTCGCACGAAATTTCGATATTTACGGCCCTAACGATTTCGACGACCAAATAAGTGAATTAAATTATGAAAATTTACCAGGACGATTTAAACACCAAGATCTACTCAAATATGCAATAATATTTCATATTGGATATGTGGGGTGGGGGGTCTCCCACATTTGTAAGTGAAGGAAGCTGAACAATTTCGACAGAATTTCGATGACAAAATGAAGGAATTAGATTATGAAATTTTGCATACACAATGTTTAGACAAAGATACACTAGATTATTTATTAAAGTTATATGTTTAGAGGTTAGGGTGGGATCCATGTCTTAATGAGTGAGTGCACAAATGAACAGAATTGTCAAGTCTGTTAGACTGTAAACAGCTTATAAACCCACAATTTATCACTTAGACCTTAAAACTTACAGTTGCAAGTTACAAACTTACATGTTACAACTTATATAAGTCTAGTGTTCAAATTTAGTTAGGTTACATGGGTCATGTATACATAGATCAAAGAAAATGCATTATTTTTAAGTCATTTTATGTATACATATGTGTAATAATAACAAATTTATTGTAGAATTGCAGACTTAATACTATTATTTCATAGATCCACAAGTTTGTTTGTAGTTCATGTGATTTTCGAAAGAGAATCGCCAAAATACCTAACATGTAGTAGGTAGTAGCAGCACTTAGAACTTTGTTATTTTTCATAGTATCTCTTCACATCTTTTAGAAGAGTGTAAATATAGAAAGAGGTATACATGGGCTAGGGATAGGGGAAACGTACCTTAGAATCAAAGAAAATAGCCTCTATAAGCAAAAGATACAAAGAGAATCGCCAAAATACCTAACATGTAGTGGCAACAGTCTTAGGAACAAATATTTCGAAATTTCTATCGAAATTTTGTGCCATTTTGCGAAATTATGGCCCAAACTGGGCGAAATTTGCACTGTTTTGCGAAATTTCGCACCTTAGTGTGAAATTTAGCGAAATTTCTGCGAAATGACGTCCCATTCTCTGCGTACATGCGTTTTGATGTCCGATTGGAAAAAAATCGGAAATTTCGATTGAAATTTTGTACGATGACGCTCGCTGCCTGACACGGGTGGGCGATACCATACCGCGCGACACAAGGATGCCGCGCAAAAAGGAACGAACGAGCGACACGCCATTTACCCGATAGGGAGCCAGGCTCGCCACGACAACTGAAGCGTGTCGCGCGATACAGGCCACCCACCGGCAGGCGCCACTCGTCACGATAACTGACAGCCCAACATCCTTGTGCCGGGCGATACACATATCGGGCGTCCCTGAAGCCGCAATAATGGAGCTGAAGGAAGAACACGTGGCGTCCGGAGCACCATAACTTCCACCAACCGCTGCCTATAAATAGCAGCTACAAGACTCCGATGGGACGGGTCGGAACCCTCGAAAGTGAACTTAGGAAAGCTTCAGGAGCTAGCGTGTCGTGCCTCGGAGGTGTGCCGGGCGATTCTAGGTGAGCACTTCTCCATCCCGAGAGGGAGGGAATGGGTCACTTAGGGTCGTCCCGGGCACCACTGCAGGCCGATATCGGCCAACAAGGATGCCCGATAGAAGTACCCGATACTGAGAGCAACACTCTAGCCCGACACGATACCAAACCCCGATACGCGTCACCAGTCGCGGCGTGTCGCCCGAGAGGGCGCCGCCCGACACGATCGTATCGGGCAAGGGTGCCCGCACGATACGTCCGCCCGTCATGAGCGTGTCGCCCGAGAGGGTGTGCTGCCCGACACGGGCATATCGGGCAAGGCTCCCGCCCGGTATCGGGCTGGAGGGTCTGCTGCTGCCTGTCGCCCTTCTAAATCAAGAAGGCGGCATTTATCTTTCCTTATTTCAGTCATTTACTTTCTTTACTTATGCAATGTAATCAGACCCTTATATGTTAATAGAATTAGAAGAGTTTGAATTATCAGCTGCTTTATGTTTGGTACCTTTGTTGGATGATTGCTATGTTTGACATCTGAACTCTAGCTTGTACGCTTGGATCGCGTTTCGATTAACTACCGAATCGTGTTTTCCCGTGCAGCAACCTCGAGAGAGGTGTTGTGGCTCTAGTGTTTGGTTCGATACTGGAGTACGAGAGTGCCCAGGATCAGAGTTGCTTTAGTAACCTTTCCACTCTAACTTAAGTCCAGCAACCTCGAGAGGGGTGTTGATGTTTAGTTAGAGGTACCCGCTTCGAGAGGGGGGGGTACAGGATGTTTCTGCTGCCGCTTGTTTTACCGAAGCTTTCTCCTTCGTTCCTTACTAACGCAATAACGTTATCTCTCTGTTTCCGTTGCACGAAAACCCTTAAAAACTGATAAATGCTTAAAACCTTAATTTTCCTCGTAGCTCCAGTTGGAGATAGATTTCTTTTGTTTTATCGATCTTATCCTGCTGTCCCCTTGGGGAATTTTATCATCTCCTTACCCTTACCGGAGTGTAACGTGTCGATTCTGCGTTCTCAACACTACCACCTTTGTCCCTGTGTTCGACCCCGTATATCTACTTCGACCCCGTAAACAAAGTTGCGGGGGCCTAGAAGGTTTCGGGTTATAAATTTAAAAGTCCGACTACTTCAAATCCGCTCCACTTTTAGGACGCGCGATTTAGGCCGGTCACTGCCTAACATGTCATGTCCAAGATTTGACATGGCCTGTCGCCTTCACCTACTATGCCAAGTCTGCTGTTGCACCATCTAGCACGACGTGTCCGAACTTTGAAATTGCGTGTCACTCTGCTGTTGCAAAGAAAAGATCTGCACTCTAACAAGGTGTTGAGATCTAGGACATGGTGTGTCTTGTTTCCGCTGTTGTCGCTAAGAATAGTCTGCCCTCCAACATGATGTCTATCTTAATCTACACGACATGTCGACATCTGTATGACTTCGACTCTGCACCTGCTATATGACACGACATGTCCATCACCTCACACGTGTCAGACTGTCTACATGATGTGTTCCTACCAGGACAAGACCTGTCTCATCTCTGTTGATATGTTCTATCTTGATATTCTATTTTTGTTGTGTTATGGCCTCATCTTCTAATGTTGAGGTCCCTGAAACACACTCTGGTTGTGTAACACCTGTGAAGTGTAATGGCTCGAATTATAGCCTATGGGCACAATCCTTTCAAATTTATGTACACTCTTTGGGAAAGCTTGATCATCTCATTGATCCACCTCCATTTAAAGAAGAGATGTTTGACAAAAAGAAGACAAATTATAAGACATTGGTAGAATGTGATTCTCTAGTTCTCTCCCAAATTCTAAATAGCTGCAAATCACATGTCTTCAGTATTGTCCTTTTCACTGATACAACCAAGAACACATGGGATACATTGCACATGTGTAGAGTAAAGGGAATGCATCCCGAGTATTTGATCTGTCCAAACGCATGCATCTCTGAAACTTGAAGACACCTAATTTTTGCTTCACATTTTGACAACTTCAAAGGGAGTAAGGTGAACTCAAACTTCATCATTCCTTAAAATCTGATCTTATCAAACTACAAAAGCAACAAGATGAGGTACAACTATGCCAATGCCAATTTTTTGCATCTCTACCTCCCAGTAATGATGCTATCACTAGCAAATTCTTGCTCCGGAACCCTTGCCAATGCGAGATGATGTCTATGTTCGACTATCTCGCTCTCTGTCTACTACTGTAGAGGATCATGCTACCCTTGTCATGGCTGGACGAGGGCATGTTAATCCTGGTCGTGTCCGGGTAAAAGTTCTCAACAACAGTGGGGTAGGGCCTTCTTCCTGATCTCGATTATGTAATTTTTCAAAGCGTACTAATCACTACGAGGACAAGTGCTAGCATGAGAAACCAAAATGGGTCAATCAGGTGTCAACTACTAATGCTTATGGAGAATCTACATTTGCCTCTAGTGGTACCAATTTATCAGATGGTAACATTCAGTTCTTATGATCTTGACAAGTTGATCAAGGCTGCTTCTCCGTCTACAATTACACTTGTGATCCCTCATGTCTTCAAGCTTCTTCTTCTTCTTCTTTAAAAGATAATTGGATTATTGATGACTACAACTCATATGACTGGTAATAAGAATCTTTTTACTTTCCTAGAGTCTACATGTCATCTTGCTGTGCGTCTAGTTGATGAATCTACTTCTACGATCATTGAGAGAGGAGATGTGAATATCTATCTTCCTAAATATGTTTTCTTTGTGCCCAAATTCCCTTTGAACTTGACGTTTGTCAGTAAAACTACCAAGATTTTAAGCTACAATGTAACTTTCTTTTCTTATACACTCTCCATGCAAGTCTTAGGACAAAGGAGATGATTGGTGGGGGTTATGGAGGTGGAGAAGGTTGCTACTACCTCTCTTCTTCATTGGCACATGCGAATTGGTCATCCTTCTACCACAAAGTTGAATTCATTATTTCCCAAATGTCTTTTGTTAATTTAACTATCAGTTCAATCACCTTGGAAAACATCATCACTTGGTGTTTCCTCTTCATAGTGACAACCGGTGTTTCGAGTTTGTATTATTTAGTTATTTGTGATGTCTAGGAACCATGTTATATTGGTAATCGTATAGGTGTGCGATATTTTGTAACCTTCATCAACAACTGGTCTCGTGTCAATTGGCTTTATCTATTAAAGGATCCATATGAAATTTTAGATGTTTTCTCAATTTTTTAAAATGAAATAAAGGATCAATTTTCTGATACTCCGAAGTTTGTTTGCACTGATAACGCTTCTGAATATGTGCAATGTGGTTTTCAAAAGATTTGTATCTCTAAGGGGATTGTCCATCAAACATCGTGCCCCTATACCCCACAACTAAATGACGCTGCTGAAAGGAAAAACATGCATCTCCTTGATGTAGCTCATACACACCTATATTGAAATGAAAGTTCCTAAATTTTTTTTCAGATGCCATCCTTTTAGTAAATTGTCTCATCAATCAGATGCCTTCTTTAATTTTGCAAAATAAAATTCTTTATTGACTTCTCTACCCTCACAAACCAATTTTTATTCTACCACCAAAAGTTTTTGGCTGCCTATGCGTTCACAATCACCAACCTGGACGTGATAAACCGCCCCATGTTCTGACCGCTGTAGTTTCCTTGATACTTTCGCACACAAAAGAGATACACATGTTTTGATCTCGTTGCACATCACTTGTATGTCAGTGCTAATGTCACCTTTTTTAAAGATACGTCTTTCTTTTCTGAACTTAGATAGTAGGTGCCACCTCCTATTGTGCCTATTCCTAGTCCTGCTGTGTCTACTACCCCTTCGCTTGTTGAGTCTTCCTCTTGAACATGTGTGAGTGGAGGAGACGACGAACTCTACATGAAGTCTCCTTTATGGATCAAACACATGATCTATGAGAGGAATTTACTCAACCCTTTGAAGATAAACTTAACTATAAGCTTCTGGTTGGCAAACTTTTATATCTCACTGTTACCAAGCCAGATATATGCTTCGCTGTTGGTGTTCTTATCTAGTTTATGGATTGTCCTAGGCAATGTCACTGGGAGGCAACATGCTGAGTACTAAGCCCCTGTTTGGGAACGGACTGGGATTTCGTAGTCTGGACTGGATTAGACTGGGTTAGTCAGGATTCAGTCTGATTCTGTTTGGCAACCCAGCCTGATTCTGTTTGGCAACACAGTCTGATTCTGGTCAGCTGGTCTGGTTTGAGTTTGATTGCAGTCTGGTTCTGTTTGGCTACTAGACTGGATTCAGTCTGGTTCTGTTTGGCTACTAGTCAGTATCTGCTGATTCTGTGCTGATGTTGTACAACTGTTTTAACAAGAATAAGTATGTGTAGTTTTGTTGCCGCTTTTAAGCAGAAGTTGGCTGAAGTGTATTATATTAAATAACAATTACATAATTTAATTAATGTTTTTAAATTAAATAGTAGCAAAGGTGCGTAGCATGTCTGTAGCAGAACGTAATACCACATAAATTAAAAGATAATATATTGTTGGTTCTCGGGCGAATACATATGTAACATAGAAAATGAAACGAGAGCTCTGCCCTGGACCTAGACAACGACATAGTAACACAATCTAAGCTGGTGATGAAGCAGGCAACTTCATGCCTCGTAGTTCTTCATGGCCTCGTCGTACTCTTCCCACGACACCGCACAGGGTTCGTCCAACACCTGATTTGTTTCCTGTTTGCTGGCGTCTTTTGGCCAGTCGAACAGCAACGGCAGATGGTGCGTAGGAGGAAACAAGGCTCGCAACATTTGGGCCCTCATTTGGCTTGTTCCTTCGGCTCTCTCATTTGGGCCCTCATCGCGTGGAGGCTCGCAACATGGTTTTTTGCAAACAAGATTTTCTTTTACATATTTTTTAATCTTCGACGGAGACATCACTATTTTTTCAAATTCTGTCTTTGCCTTTGACCGTGACCGCGACCGTGACCGCGATGATGACATCTATAGTTAATAAATCAAATTTTAGTATTAGCAAATATCAATAATATAAAGATAACTGTGACAATATTGAATAAAAATAAATGCTGCAAACAAACTTAGCTACAAACAAGTAAGAAAGTGATTTATGCATTCAATACATAAACAAAAAGGTCCAAACAAACTTAGTTGCATACAAATAAATGTTGCGAGGTAAACAAAAACAACTACAAACTGTGACAATATTCAGTCATCATTGTTAATAGGGTATTGAGCAACGCCAGGTGGGTAAATGCGACGAGTAGTCATGAAGTTGCGTTGCACGGCCAATGGCGGGGGAGGCAATACATCTCCCAAAATAAAAAGATTGTCTGTTATGAACTCTCTCCTTATGTGTTGCCACCTCATCTGCAACTCAGTCAAAGTTATGGGCTCCCCAGTTATGTTTCGGAAGTGACGCCATGCCTCCATCCAAGCCTGTGTAGTATATACTCCATTAACACATCTCCCCAAATCATATTGGTTTCTCATCATACCTCTGAGAACCATATCAAGCTCCCTACACCACATAAAGGAAGGCGTCCTTTGAGGCCCAGCCATATTACAGATTCTGTAAGTAATATGTTTTAGATGTAAGTGTGTATCGCATAATTAAGGGAATATAAAATGCATATTCAATGTTAGCTATCATTTATCAACATAATGGTGAAAAAACATACACCCTCCATAAAACATACAACAACATTATGATGAATAACGGTGAACATCATTTTTAAAGTAAAACAGATTCAGCTACATTCGATAGATATAAATTGTCTTAGTGGGCAGGCACCCATAACAAGTCTGTAATGTTATATAAACAAAATAAAGACAATACACAAAATAAAAAACTAATAATTGTTTGTTGATGCAACAGATTCAACATTACTTGATGAAGAAGAGTCCCCAATAGGGACATTCACATCAGTTTCTTCATCACTAGACGAGATTAAGATTGGTGGTTGGTGGCAGTCTCTGACAAACAGGGCATCAGCCGAGTCTGAAGTAGATGATATATAACCCTCTGGTCTCGGGTAA
This sequence comes from Alisma plantago-aquatica, assembly GCA_963693085.1. Classification (NCBI taxonomy): domain Eukaryota; kingdom Viridiplantae; phylum Streptophyta; class Magnoliopsida; order Alismatales; family Alismataceae; genus Alisma; species Alisma plantago-aquatica. The sequence continues at coordinate 939,363,423 of OY856412.1, read as the reverse complement.
ATATACCTAAGCAATTCAGAGTTGTCCCCATCACCATGAATCCACAAATAAAAGCTTGTAGGGCGAGTGTCGTCCTTGGGTTTTGGTTGTAGGGTCACGGTCCATTCTGGTTTGGCTTTTAGTTTGTCCAACATTTCAGCCCAACCTTCATCCATGATTAAATATTTACCTTTCTTATTCCACATTCTTTCTTCAGGTGTAGACCACCTGATCTGTACATCAAAGTTGATTCTGCCTACCCCCACCATAGCATAGCCAGGAGTTATCTTAAATGGCTCGCACATCCATGTTAGGGGAAGGGAGACGCGTCTCATAAACTCCCTGTTTGAGAGATCATACTCCTTTACAGGGAAATGAGATCCCATGTTAACTGTAATAAACAATAAGAACAAGAACAACAAGAAGATAAGAAGAAGAACAGAAGACGAAAAATAACAAGAAGATACGAAGAACAAAAATAACAAGAAGATAAGAAGAACAAAAATAACAAGAAGAACAATAATAACTCTTATGTTCACCTAAGTTAAAAACAGCGAATGCTGGACAATGTAAATCGACACACCAAACTAAATGTAGTTCTCTGCCATTAAACTTTATGGCGTCACCGTGGGTGAAGGAATGTCTAAAAGAAGACTACATTCTTCCTCCAGACTGGCAACGTAGCGTTCTACAGCGTCATGCTCATACTTTTTTTGGGTGTATATATCATCGTAGTTGTGATGAATTTCAACACAGTCCTTCATGTTCATTGCCTGGCCCCACACTGACTTGCACTCGACAGTTAGTAACATAATCTCAGCTTTTAAAGAATCAATTGTTGGGTGGAGATCGACTGCCCAACGGAAGTATCTGCACCGATCTTTTCCCTACAATGTATAATAAAATTTAATGAATGACAAAGAATGTGCAACATACACAACGGCAACCTATTATGTATGTATTTACTAGTGCACCTCACGGGAAGGACATATGTAATACATTTCGCCCGACCTTTCACTAAGAATGCCAAAATCATACAACCCTGCATCCTCTGTGTTAAGCCGTAAGGCCGCATCTAACCCACAATCACACCTCGGAACTCCAGATGGATCCATTGACATCTAAAACATAATTGAGGATTAGTAAAAACATTGTCGGATTCTGAACATAGATTTCAAATACAACTTTCCGAACATAAAATAGGCCTAAAAGTGCTTGTTCTACATCTATGATGTATTGTATCCGTCCTCGTTTGAAGAGTCGTTACTGCTCGTGATGTGAAGTAGTTGTCGAAGATGTTGGCACCTCTCACGTAGAGTGGTAATACCTTGTTCAAGCCTATCGATGTCTGCTCTTGTCGAACTGACAAAGTCACATTGTTCAGACCATAGCTTGCGTTCGTTGCGGGCATATGCAAGTTGTGTTAGCATAGCATCCCTAACTGCAGTAAGTGTGGCAACTGTGGGTGGTACACGCTGCGCAGGCAATCTCATCTGACATCTGTTCGAAACAAGCCCCCTACCACATGTAAAATACGGTCTGTGGGGGTTGTTGTTTTCAAAACGTCCATTTGTCGCGTCCGCTTCATCCATATACACACGTACAGTGCATTGAAGGCCGCATGTACAACAAGGCATTCCATTCTCCATTTCAAGACAACCTACCGATTCATTATGTCATGTATATTATTAGGATCCGGAAAAAAGTTTGAAAAAAATACAATTGTTGAGTTGTTTGTTGGAAAAAAGTTTGACTATTACAGATACAATTGTAAGTCAACGGGCATCCCATAGCAAATTAGAAATGGATTCACGTAAACGCTCGCCCTCCCTTGAATCGGCCTGAGTTGTTTGTTGGAGGGAACTCAGGTCAACCCCAGCAGGGGGAACGACAGATGTTGAAATGTCATCTGGGAGTTCGTCCATTATACTGTCGCCATCATGTTGGCGGCGTATGAAATTGTGGAGGATACAACAAGCCATTACGAGGCGACACTGCGAATGTATGGGAAATGTCGCCCCCTTTTTAAGGTAGGCAAACCGCCGCTTCAGCACCCCAAATGCTCTTTCTACAACATTACGTAATTGTGCGTGGCGGTGGTTGAACATCTCCTTCTTGCTGGTGTAGGCATGTCTGTTTCCTCGATACTCAGAAATATGGTAAGCTGTGTTGCGATACGGTGCAAGGAATTGCCGAGTGTTGGCATACCCTGCATCTACTAGGTAAAACTTTTCCGGCGGAACTTTAAACCCGCCTGTGGTCGTCGCTGACTGTAGGACCCGTTGGTCAGCAGCTGATCCCTCCCACCCAGTTAGGACATATGTAAACTCCATGGAGAAGTCAACTACAGCCAAGACATTAAGAGAGACATTCCCTTTTCTGTCTCGGTAGCGATTTTGCTTGTCTCGTTTAACCAAGACGGGGATGTGTGTTCCGTCAATTGCCCCGATGGCATTCTATAACAGCAAAATAGGTTGTCAACATACAAAATATTTGCAAATGATTAAAGATTGTAGGGGCTAACTATTACCTTGAAGTAAGGGTAGAACCTTGGGGTCTCCAATATACGAGAATGTGTTGTCGTGCATGTCGCTGCAGTTTGCATGACAATGTAATCATTGGACAACGAACACACAGCGTCCAAGACTTCGTTGAACTTCCTACTTATGGTCTCACCAGAGTGAATGTAGTCCTCAGCCAAAGCACGATTTGTATGTCCATGGCCAACCATTTGTAGGAAGTAGCACACAGCCTCAACCGAACTGACTCCTCTAGTGCTTCGTAACAAGGCGCGACTCTCAAGCTTGTCCACAAGGGCCAATATAGAATGTGTTCTCATTCGATATAGGTCATAAGCCCTTTGTTCATGACCGTTTAAAATTTCTAAGACCTTCTGGTGGCCACTCCTAATGCTAACTGACCTAGGTATTGTAGGTGGTATGTCGGAAATGTCGTCAATGATGGAGTTTGCTATGGACTCAGCTATTGTATCAGCAATGTGATTAGCTGGACCAGACAATGTATGTAGAATGTGCGTGAGGAGGCCAGGTGTTTCTGTTTGGTCAGTGGTTGACATTATGCCTACAAGTGGAAGCATAGCAACGTTGTCATGGCAAGGACAAGGAAAATAACTAGGCTACAGTCATATGTAATTGTGGACACATAAAATAATGGCTTCCAGGATACAAAGCGAAATAGATTGATCGCAAAATACAACCATGGCAGTGAAATAAAATATTACAACAGTTAATCAATAATGTCTGGACGGGAATAAAAATATTACAACAATTCAGCAAATAAGATTAAGCCCAACGAAAATGTTTGGATGGGAAATAGATTATTACAACAACACAAGAACTTTCTACTGATTTGATGAGTTAAATGCCTGGCTGTTAAAGTTTGTTGATCCAGAAGGGCCAGCATCATTGGACGAAGGAAAAAATGGACGGTGAGATGACGCAAACGACGATGCCATACTTGGTCTGTTGCTGAAGTTGGGTGTTGGGGATTGCGGGAAAAATGCATGGTGAGATGGCATAAACAAGGATGGCATTGAAGGTGTTGGTGTTGCATTGGCAGCTTGGAACGAGGATGGCATTGAAGGTGTTGTTGTTGCATTGGCAGCTTGGGACCTTTCCCAAAGGTCTTGCAACCATATGGTTATCTTTTGAGGTGTGTCTATAAGGCTGAGGTAGATGGAGCGGTTTGTTGAGTCCTTGATGGCGTTCACAAGTGTTGTAAACACAGGAGTGGGGGCATCTGGGTAAGTGTCCTGGAAATGTTGTAAGATGGTTGTAAATTCTTTCTTTTCAAAGGATCTAGTTGCCACACCACTGCCTAACTCGTGAACCTTTGCATAAACCTGTGTGAATTCAGATAACACTTCATTTGATAACCCACATCGGTCTTGAGGCATTGATGGCCGCTTCTTGCGCCTAACGATAGGAGGCCTCCCGCCACCACTCTGTGTATCTGTTCCGCCTCCCCCGGTTTCTCCCTCGCTTTGCATCCCAAATGCGCCCATATTAGGTTCCCCAGCTTGGCTTCCAGTGTTCATGGGTGTGTCTGGGGCATCTAAGTCGACAGCGATATCATCCTCGGAGGCAACGTCAGAAGGGATATGTGTGTCCGTTGAAGACATTGCATGATGTCCTCTAGCAATGTTCCTCCCCGCCATCATCTCGATGTCATAGTAGTGGGGAAACGGCTTGTTAAGCAACCTAGCAAGGTCCTTGTTTGCCTAAGTAAAAAAAATGTTTATTATGAAATTAAAATGCTAATGGATGACATATTTTTTAAATTAACGGACTGGTTACTGGATATACCGCAAGGCTCTCCCTCCATTCAGGGCTGTCGGGCAGCGTTGGCTTATGCCTTGTGTCATCCCATCCAACGCCGCTCTTATTCGTCACAAGCTTCAAAGCGGCATAGTCCCTCCTCAAGTTCTTCCACCGAGTTTTCAGCTGGTCTGTATTGCAGGCCGTCTTCCCCATCCTATTTTGCATTTCCACAGTTGCCTCCCTCCAAGCCTCCCTAGTGAAATGACCATCGACACACTTGCCTAGGTCATATTGTCTGCGCAATGCAGATACTAGAGCGGCATCAGAGTCTCTTTGCCAAACAATACGAAACTTGGGGTCAGCGGAAGACATACCCCCGTAGGTGCTGCAACATATTATGATACACAAATCGTTATATCGTTTATCTTTTCAGATAAAGTATTTACTTAGATAGTGTCGTCTAAGCTGTAATGACACTACGAAATTACCTTGTTCATCAGTTGCATATAATTTCTGTATATTAGTTCCAATAAAATAAAAAATGATCTGAAGGCGTGTTATATAAGTTTTAGGTCTGAAGCCGTGTTATATAAATTTTAGGTTAAACATCCATAAAAAAGAATTCCAAACTTTTCAGTAAGAAATGAAGAACCCGCATCTTCTGTTATAAGGTCTTCAGATCTAATATTGGCACTCCAGCAACCATAAAAAATAATTCAAAACAAAGCAAGCTGGAACAGTGTATTAATGAGAGCATTATACTAGTTCCCCACTTATTCAATAATCCCATGAATATTGATTAACAAATTTCAACAAACCAATGTCCTGTTTCTGCAAAAGAGGCTATTTAGAGCATTGGTAAATATAAAATATCTGCAAAAGAGGCAATTTAGAAGACAGAGAAGAGAACCAAGTATAATATGTAGGAAGAGTGGTGACAAGTAAGATGATCATATTTAGGGAAAGAGGAAGTGAACCTAGTAGTGAATTAGATGATTTTACACCGACTTCTCAATTTGTCTCAGAGTGGAAATGATGGACTCAATTTCAAAGTATAAAATATATTATCTGATCCTAAATTCAGATACATGCTAGGTATTATCATAGATTAAATCAGAAGATTAAATTGTTCCCCCTTATTACAACAATGAAGACCTGTAATACAGACCTAGGTATTCTATACAGAAACACTCTCTACCTTCTCAATTTGTCTCAGACCTGTAATACAGACCTAGGTATTCTATACAACAATGAAGACCTGTAATCAGTTAGTACAATTATTTTTTCGACAATAATATCAACCAAAAAGGGAGACAAAGAAGGAACTTTGGCCTAGATATGAAACAAAAAGGTTGTATTATAGCAATACAAACATATTTGTTATATGAGTTGAAACAGAGGAAGTTGGGTCAAGAAAATCATTTATTTTACAGACCTAGGTATTCTAAACAGAAACACTAGTTTTTACAGACCTAGAAAATTTGATATCCAAGGCCTAATTCCTGAATCAATTTCTTAGCTTCATGATAAGAACATGGGAATGTGACCAAATGTGGAATGGGCATCCAATATAAGTGCTCAATCTGAACGTTATGCAACATGTAGATATTGGAAATGAAAAATTATCAAAACTGATCATGTTATCAATGAAAAATGTAGATATTGGACTCTACAAAGCAGATATTTATCAATGAAAAATGTAGATATTGGAAATGAAAAATTATCAAAACTTATCATCTTATCTTAGTGCACAGGAGTTCATTAGGGCTATTCACACACATGTAAACCCTATTTTCCATTTCCACATATTTCATCCATCAATCAAAAGTATATATTGATGAACTAACCCACTTGATTCAATCCCTCAACAAAATCCCTAAACACAGATATGACCACCCCATATTGATCCATATGTATATAATAGTCCATTTTAGAATACCTAAAAGGGGACTCTATTTGGAGGTGTAAAATCTCTCAATCTGCTTCTTGGGTCTGGAAGCATATCCTTTACCTCAGAAAAGACATTGTGGATGATATTTCTTTTTCTGTGGGGAATGGGTTATATATCAAAGTGTGGAGAGACCCTTGGTGGGGGGGTCGTTATCTGGATGAGGTGCTTGGCAGCAAGGCTGTGATGAAGTTGGGCATGGGGAAATATGCTACTTTTCATAAGTTGTTCAATGGGGATGATTGGATTAAGTCTGATTCTAGACATATTAATGATGTTCTGTAGGTTATTAAGGAGAAGATTTCTCCTGTTTATGGGAAGGATGATTGCATTTTTCTGAAAGGGAAAGAGATTCACAAGTTTAAGGAGGCGTGGAAAGAGATGTTAGTTTATGTGCAGATAGAAATTGGAGGAGGATTAGAAAAGACATTGAAACCTTAAATGTATAGTTCTCTTTCTGTTTCTTGTCTTTGTTTGGTTTTGATCCACTTTGGATTGAACCCTAGCTTGTATATATCTTACAAAAATCTATAAAAAGGAGTCCCACGCTTTCCCGATAAAAAAAACAGTCCATTTTAGAAAGATTAAACAATACATTATATAATTCATTCTAATACAATTCAAATATGATTCTAGACATGTCAATTCAATTCCCAAGCATATCACACAGTGGCCTAATTTTTAGTGACTCGTGTGACATGAATACGAGAGATATCATTTACACACGACGAGTTTCACCATTTGAGGTCAAGCATGCTTTGAAAAAGATGAAAATGAGAAAGGCATGCAGACCAGACAATATTCCCATTGATGTATGGAAGAGTATGGGAGATGAGGGAGTTACATGGTTAACAAATTTCTTTAACAAGATTATGAAAACCAAGAAGATGCCGGATGAGTGGAGAAATAGTATTATAGTCCCAATCTACAAGAACAAAGGTGACGTTCAGAGTTGTACAAACTATAGAGGTATCAAGCTGATGAGTCACACGATGAAGCTTTGGGAGAGGATTATTGAGCAAAGGTTAAGATCTATAACACAGGTATCAAACAACCAATTTGGTTTCATGCCTGGAAGATCAACAACAGAGGCTATTTTTCTGATAAGGAGGCTTATGGAGAAGTATAGACAAAGCAAAAGAGATCTTCATATGGTGTTTATCGATCTAGAGAAGGCTTATGATCGAGTACCCAGAGAAGTGTTATGGATGGTTTTGGAGAAAAAGGGTGTGCCTATCCAATACATTGACTTGATCAAAGACATGTATGATAGCTCTACTGCAAGTGTCAAGACTCCTGGAGGAGAGACACCAACTTTTCCTATTACAGTTGGGGTACACCAAGGATCCACACTCAGCCCATATCTATTCGTTCTGGTTATGGATGAGTTAACAAAGAATGTTCAGGATGATATTCCTTGGTGTATGTTATTTGCTGATGATATTGTTTTGATTGACGAAACAAAAGATGGATTGAATGATAAAGTTGAATGTTGGAGAAAGGCATTGGAATCAAATGGATTGATGATTAGCAGGAGCAAAACTGAGTATATGCATTGCAATTTCAGCCAATCTCGCAGTGTGAATGATGGAGCCAAGTTGGACGGAGTAGATATACCAAAATGTGACAAATTTCGTTACTTAGGTTCTATTATTCAAATAGACGGGGATGTCCAAAATGATGTTTGTCACCGGATCACTGCAGGATGGTTGAAATGGAGGAGTGCAACTGGAGTTTTATGCGATCAGAAGACCCCTCTCAAGTTAAAAAGTAAGTTTTATAGAACAGCTATACGACCATCCATGCTCTATGGGAGTGAATGTTGGGCGGTGAAGAAACAAGGTCTCAACAAGATGAACGTGGCCGAAATGCGTATGCTGAGATGGATGTGTGGGAAGACAAGAAAAGATCGTTTGAGAAATGACTATATCAGGAATAAAGTGGGGGTGGCGAGCATTGAGGACAAGTTGCGTGAGGGCCGACTCAGATGGTACAGACATGTGCAACGCATACCTACTAGTGCGCCTATACGAAGCAATGCTATTGAGCCAAACACTATAAATAGAAGAAGAGGAAGGCCTAAATTAACATGGGATGAGCTTATAAAGAGAGATTTTGAATCTCTACATCTCAATCAGAATATGACCCATGATAGAGCTGAATGGAAACGAAGGATCCATGTAGCCGACCCCAACATAGTTGGGATTGAGGCTTAGATGATGATGATGATGATGATGATTCACATTAAATTGCATAGTCATTTATCCATAGAATTTTATGTGGAACATTAATCAATATATCAGGAACATATCAACTTCAGTTCAATGAGGAATATTCAAAATTAGTATCTAATATCTTTTAAATCAATACCCAATCACATACAAATACAATAAACATTTCTAGTTATTTTAACGAGATAGAATTAGGCTTTTGACATGAATAAAAATGTTAAGACGATGATAAACACTCACTTAAGGTGAGAAGAACCTTACAAATGTAGGTTAAACTCTAAATTTCTAGAAATGTAATCAAACTCTAGAAACTGAATCCATTTCTTCCTCCTCTCAGCTCAAAAACCCTACAAATGGAGATTAGGAGACAAACCATACGAGGGATGGCATATTGACATGTGAGATAAGACTCACTATGAAAGGCTATTCTATGAAGCTAAACCCCATACGAAGGTCAAAATCTCCACCACTTTCTCTTCTCAAACCCCTAGCTCTCTTCTCTATCTAGGATTTCATTTATCTACAACCAATCATGAGGTATGAGATCTCCTTGGTTGATAGGTTACACTTTATTTTTTTCAACAAATTTTTCTATCATAAAGCATTTTACTGAAAATCATCTACTGAATAGGTCAATCTCACCTAAAAATTATCAAAACTTATCATGAAGACTTGTAATCATTTATTACAGTTATTTTTTCGACAATAATATCAACCAAAAAGGGAGAGAAAGAACGAACTTTGGCCTAGATATTATAGCAATACAAACATATTTGTTATAAGAGTTGAAACAGAGGAAGTTGGGTCAATAAAATCATTTATTTTACAGACCTAGGTATTCTATACAGAAACAGTAGTTTTTACAGACCTAGAAATACATGGGAATGTGACCAAATGTGGAATGTTCATTCAATTTATAGAGCAGAACTAGACAATAGCTTTGCAAACAGATTCCAAACAGATTCCACGGATGAAAAATAGTATGATCCACGGATGAAAACTAGTATGATCCACGGATGCAAACAGATTCCAAACATCATTTTATCAATGTAAAACACACACAGGGGATCCAACACACACCATGGAACACGGGGAACCCCTTTGCATAATGATTCAGTACACAAATAGGCCTAACCCCTTTTGCATAATCATTCAGTACAAAAAATAGGCCTAACTATTCATCATGACGAACCTATTCAGAAGTGGATAATCCCCAGCAGCAACTTCGGAAGAGCCGGGATGAGCAGCAGCACCGCCGGAGCAGGGACGAAGACGACAGCGACCAGCACCGCCGGAGCAGGGACGAAGACGACGGCGAGCAGCACCGCCGGAGCAGGGACGAAGACGACAGCGAGCAGCAACTCCAGCGAGCGAGCAGGGACGAACACCAGCTTCCTCCAAGATGCGTAGGTGGATGTGAAGCAGCTCGATGCACAAGGCGACCAATATGTAGGAACACGGACACTGCTTGCCCTTGCTAGGGTTTGTCCTGTGCGTCGACAAGATGGGACGATGGCTGAATCAGGTGGACGGTGCAGACAATGGTGCTCAGAAGGACACGACAGGGCACTGGGGTACCTTGCCTTTGCAGGATGTAGCCGCCCTAGTAGCCTGGCGGTCGCAGATCGCTGCATTGACTCCTCACTAGGCGGCAGACGCTCCGCCCGACGACTGCTGCCCTCCATCCGCGAGCTGCTCGAGGTATCGCTTTAACTCACGGACCCACGGACCCAACACTGAGCCGGCAGAGGGAGAGGCAAACAACCAGAGCGAAGGAGAGGGGCGAGAGGGAGAGGGCCGAGAGGAAGAGGGAGGCGCGCGAGTGAGAGGGAGAGTCGGGGTCGAAGGGGGTGTCGGGGGGGCGTAAACCGGACTGGGATTTGCAATCCCGCCTAGGCCGGGACTGGGTTAGTCCGGATTATGGGATTCCGTTATCCCAAAACGGTGGTCGAATGGGGTTGCGTACCAAACAGATTTTTGGCCCAAACCGGACCGGGTTACGCCGACCTGGCGCAAAACGACACTGCCTAATCCGGACTCAGTCCGTTCCCAAACAGGGGCTAAGATAAACATTTCAACAAGGTCGATGTTCCTGGATATTTTGATGCTAATTATGAAAGGTGTAAATGTAATAGGAGATCTACGTCTGCTTACTTTACCTTTGTAGGAGGTAATTTGGTTACTTGGTGAAGTAAGAAACAAAATGTTGTCACCATTACTAGTGCAGAATCCGAGTATCGTGCAATGACACATACTACCTGTGAGCTGTTATGATCAAATCTGTTCTTGCTAACTTTGGGTTTCCCACCACTTATGTTATTCTGAAGTACTGTAACAATAATGTTGCTACCTTCATTGCTAGTAATCATGTCTTTCATTAAAGGACCAAGCATATTAAGGCTTACTGCCATTTTCTCCGGGTTTCCGTGTTGACGAAGAAGATCACTACTTCTTTCCTGCCTACATATGAGCAAACTGCACACACACACACACACACACACACACACACACATATATATATATATATATACACACACACAGCCTCTCTCTGGCAAGAGAGTTGAGGAGTTGTGCTGCAAGCTGGGAAGGATAGATATATATGTTCCAGCTTGAGAGGGAGTATTGAGATATATTTGTATATAGCTGTTTTATTCTCTTTAATCATGTGCTTTTCCTTTTTGCTTAAGTCTCATGTAATACGGGCCTAAGCTTAATAGCCTCATTAGGGTTTTTGTTCGCTTCCCTGTACTGCCCCCTATCTATAGGAGAGGGTCTTACCTTTTCTAATATATACAAAGATGACTACTTTTGACAATAGCAATTAGTCATACAGTATGTGTTACAGTCACAGCCCATGTGCGTATCCCCTTAGTTACATATACAAGCACAAAGTTTACCTGTTAATATGATGAAAGGTATTTGCGTCTCTTATATGTTTGTAAGCTACATATACTCATCAAAACATTCGTTAGCTTTTTCCTATTCTTAGCCATGTCAAACACCACTGGCTTCCAGCCATGGCAATGAACATGATTGTTAAAGTAAGACTACTTCTATTTCCGTAGCCATTCATGTACAACTACATTGATATTGGAGTCAGCAGGGTGTTTGAGCATACTTATAAGATTTCCAAGACACTTCCAGAATACAAGGCATATGCTAGCACCCAGGAGTGTGTATATGTCATTAATGGCAGTGGGGCAGGGGTGGTAGCTATCGGACCCCGGGAGGATCTTGCACCTCCTCCTCAGCTGGTGTGGAGAAGCCATTCACCCCCTCCACTCTTCTTCGATAAAAGAATCCAGCAACAATCAATCCAAGAAGAAGTAGCTCTTTTTCTTATTTGTGTCTGGGGGGGGGGGCATGCAGTCTTTCTGTTTCCCAGAAAACATGGTGGAACTCTAAAAAGGGTCCATGACTTCAACCATACCCAAAATCAAATGACAAGGAAACTATTTATCTGTAACTCATGAGACTTATAGCAACTTTATCAACAGGAAAAATAGGTCAGTCAGAAGTCTTATATCCATCTTACAATCTTATTTGGAGAGGCCTATAAAATTAATGCAGCTACATTTTGCCAGGTGACACAAGAATGCCACCTACTTCAGGTGTGCTCAGGTTGTTACACATAACTAGCAGTTCCACTGCCATCAAAATATAGAAAAGCAAAGCAGATAACAAAGTGGGTCTGAGTGAGACAGCAGAGGACGCTCTGACCTAACTCCAATTTATTGTCTTGCACGAGGAAAGCTACATCACAGCCAAGTTTGACAAGCTTAATCCACTCTAATGACGATTTACTAGCCCTCAGTGACGAATCACACGGACCAACAGTAACCTGCTCAAAGCATAAATATGTATGCTAGATCTGGAGTCCGAACAAATGCTACTCTTTTAAATCGTAATTTGGCATCTTGACCGCTCCGATCCTGAAAATGAGAGATTGGTAACTTACTCCTTGGCAACAGGAGACTGTTGTGCCCAATGTCAGGAAATTTCTACAATATAGAACCTCAAAAGTTTACAGAATACATTTTAGACAATATATGTGAGACGTGGCGGTTTCACATTAAGCTTTTGAGTAGAATTTCCTTTTTATTTAGCACATCATTATCTATCTGCGAGTTACTCATGATTTGTAGCTGTATTATATTTTATGCAGATTTCCCAATAACCATTACCTGTACCTCACTGATCCCAATCGCTTAGGCACTCAAGAAACAGTACACAATCAATCTGTTCTCAGAAATTTCATCTTTGAGCTTTAACTGGTAAAATATCAGCAAAAGATGACTTTTCACGCAGTATGCCATGGTTCAGGAGCTGCAAGTTCTGATATGCGCTGACAATGGACCATAAAGACAGTCCAGGACTTCTTCATCCACTGAGATTAAACGGCTTTACACACACTAGCAAGTCTAGGATAGATTAAAGTACAGATATGCTATCTCTAAGGATAAGACTTTGTCTGGTGCGGTTGCTGTCTACCCATCGCCACAAGATGCAAACTTTGTCCCTCCACGACCAGAATTTTACATATTATGGCTTTCTGGGACAACTTTCTGACACCAGGTTCTCGGACAGCCTTCCTCCTTTATACCTTTCTATATGTACAGAGTTACAGACCATTATATCTGTTTGTCATTTACTGATGATTTGTAACTGTGCACTATATTATAAGGATAGAAAAACAAAGAAACCACACTTCAGCTTTTTGTTAGGAATTTCTTTGGTGAGCTTTCTTAATTTGTGTAATCTTTTGTCAAAGAGGTCTTCAGGCAGCATGTCATGGCTCTGGAGCTGCTAAATCATAGATAAATGATCACAATATATTGTAGAGACACTCCAGCACTTTTATCTGGTGATAGCAATAGCTTGAGCACTTTAGAAGGTCTAGATAAATTTATGTACAGATATTCCTCCACTAAGGATAAGACTCTCTCATGTAGTTTGAGACTACTCAGTGCCCTGAAACTGCAAAGCCCACCCCTTCATAACGAGTGAGTCAACTTGCTGATAGAAGATAAACATACTTTGGGGTAGATAGCCCACCTTTATTCATTGCCATTGCCATTCTCCACTCTGTATTCGGCTCTCAACCAAAGCACTGTCTCAGCTTCAAGGGAGCAAATGAGCATTTTAAACATCTTTGCTAGAGATGACTAAGATTCTATGCTAATTAAATACACGGATGTGATTAGCTATTCGTCCTATATGTGCAAGTTTAACATTTCCACACTTTCATAGATATGTTTTGCACGTGGGACCTACCTCCTGTAACAAATAAATAATCTGATCTTGATCTTCAATCCAGCTGCATGCAGGGCTATTTCTGCAGTTCTTCATGCTTAGCAATTTGCCTCACTTGAGAGAACTGCTTGATTTCCTTGAGACATAAATTGGCTAAATTCACATATTTTCCAGGATTGTCTTTATCCAGCTTTATGATCTTTTTAGCAGCTATCTCACCTAACTGAACTTGTTTATGCATGACACAATCACTGCGTTGGATCCATTGGTGTTCTCTGTATTAATGTGTGTCATCAAGGAAACCAACATGATCAAGAATGATGGCTGAGGTGGAGAAGGGGTGGATCAGTGGCGGCTTCACATAGGACGGAGAGGAGGGGTTGAGAGGAGAGAGTTTGTAAAAGCAAAAAGTTATTTAGAGTTTAATATAAACGCTAGTATGGCCAGGTCACATTTTCTTACTTAATAGTACTGCACTAACATTTTAGTTGAAACTTTGTGTGCATCTATAAAGCATGCACAATTCCCCGGTCCTGGACATGTGTCAAACACAGGCACACTGTGGCCGTGACTGGATGCGTGGACACCGGATAGACATAACCACTTTTCTTTAAAGCCAGGACACACCATGGATGCGATAGAGACACGCCAGGGACAAACGGTGGAGATTGGACACGCCATGGACAATCTGTGGACGTCTAGGAACACACAATGGACAACACATGCCCAAACCAATCCCCCCCTATGTCAGACAAGAATTTCTGTTATAAAATCAAATATTATCTATGGAAAATAATAATTCCATAATACATTTGTAATATGCATAATAAGTGTAAATGGAGAGTGTGAATTATGATAAATTTGCATGTCAAATTCCTAGAACAACCTTGATTCAACCCGTAAAAGGGAGTTTGCATAAGAAGCAAGCCCAGATCCAAGACAATCCTGATTAGAGCTTATTGGGCTCAAGTTGGGCTTTTATTTAGTTCTTTATGCATTTAGAAAATTTACGTTTTATTTAATTCCGAATTTCTTTTTAGTTCCTTGTTTTATTTTACATTAGGATTTAATTTCCTATTTTATTGACTTGCACGTCAAGTCGTAGAGTCTTATATAAGCCAGCCTTGGGGCCTTTGTCCAAGCAGTCGATTATGAATTTGAATTTTATTTGCTGGTTGCAAATTTATTTCTCCCTTTCTTCTTCTCCGTAGCTTGGCTACATCAAGTGGTATTAGAGCCAAACCCTAAATTATTAGGGTACGGCCTCCCCTTCCTCTTTTCGTTCTATTCTGATTACTGTTCATTCACCCAATCCTTCACTTTCTCGAATCCCCACCCCCCCGCCCAGAACTGTTTGCTCTGTGCGTCCCTGTTGCTTCACCGAACAGCCCGCTCCCTGCCCTCTCGTGAATAGCCCAATCCGCCAAGACCTTGCAACCGCCTAGCCCCGCCCACCGCCTCCATCACAAAACACCCCGCTCGTCCGCCATCTCCCCCGGTTTCCGCAAATTGTCTAGATTCACCACCCGTCAACACCATCTGCCGTCCTCTACCACTTTTTTTCCTCCCGCTTCCGCCCACCTTACATGCTGCCCCCCCGCTGTCTGTGACCCCTGTCCCCAGTGTTCGTTCCTCCTGCTTCCGCTCATCTCACACCTTCCGTCAGTACCGCTTCCGCCCACCACCGCAAACCCCGCTAACGCCAACACACCATCCACCTATCCTCTGCAAACAACCCGACGTCTTCCTGCTCACAATCGCACAACCTCATACACCGCAGGCCATCCCCGCAGAAAGTCACAAATCTGCACAACAAGTCTCGGTCAGTGCTAGCCCCTGTAGCCAATGACAGCCGTGTTACCCTTTCCGCAAGTCAACGACCATTTTTGCAAGTCAACAAGTCCTCTGCCTCTACAGCTAGCAGTACCCACGACAACCATCAATCAACGTCCAGACTGCCAGTTGGATTGGCGTAGGGTCAGGGAATACTAGATCAACCGTCATTCCGAGGCACCTCCTTCTACATCGACTTCAAGGAGGCTTTCTTCTAGCAAAGCATGGTGACTGTTCAACACGTCAACGACAAACTAGAGGCCTTCATGGCCACAACTGCTGCCACCTTGGAGGCTATTCAACAACAATTAGACAACATGATGAAGCAACAACATGGTGATATAGTTCAACAACAACAACAACAACTAGGCACCCTGATGCAACGACAAGAAGAATTAATTCAACATCAAGCCGTACACGATGACTCTTTTGAGCTTCTCCTTCGTCGCGTTACAACCTTTGAACAATGTTTGAATGCAATGGAGGCTAACCGCAACAACAATGTCCGTCAACCAGCCCCTCAACCCTTACAAGCAGAACACATTGTTAAAATGAAGCTACCGAAATTCCATGGCGAGCGTGACGCCAAGATTGTGCTTAACTGGTTGCACTGCGCCAACCAATATTTTCGGTTATACATAATCTTTGATTCTGAATGGAAATGAAGGATCCATGTAGCCGACCCCAACATAGTTGGGACTGAGACTTAGATGATGATGATGATACAAAACCTTTGGTGAGGCAACCAAAGTCCTGATAGCCACCTCCAAGTTTCGGGGAGCCGCTCTAGCATGGTGGAATCAACCGCGAGACGACCCTGTCGATACATGGGGAGCATTGCGTCCTTTGATTGTGCATCGCTTCTTACCTCGAGATTACAAGCAACATGTCTACTTGGCGTATCAAGTCTCAAACAGGGTGACAACACTGTCGCCACGTATGCCAGCAAATCTCAAGAATTGTGCAACCGATGTGAGGTTCGGATGGGTTCCACGGTCGCAATCTCCAATTTTCGCAGGGGACTTCGTGATGAGGTGGCTGATCGTCTAGCAATCATGCATTTTAATTCTCTAGACGATGCTATTCAAAGTGCTGAAAGAATTGAAGAGGAGATCAGGCGCCGTCCCCGACTGTGGTCACCTGGGTGGAAACCACGTCAAGGGGCGACGACTATAACAACACCGACTACTGAAGGCGAACCGTCCAAACCAGTTGTTACCAAGCCTATCCAATGCTTTTCTTGTCATGCATATGGTCATCGTTCCAACCAGTGTCCACGTCATGTGCTGACTACAACGACAACGAAAGATGATGATGACATAGAATATGAAAATGTCTTTCCGGCTTCAGTACCTAGCGACGAGGAAGAAGAGGAAGACGAAACAAGAGACCTCGCTATGTAAAATCGGGTCCTCATGGCTATAAAGAGTCCACCTCCTGATGATTGGCGTCGCACGTCATTGTTTTATTCAGTGGTGGAGGTTCGGGTCGCATATGTGTACTGACAGTTGATGAAGGATCTTCAGCCAATATAGTGTCTTCTTCGGTTGTCTAGGAGTTGGGATTGCAATTGGAGCCCCATCCCCGGCCGTATAACATACAGTGGGTTGATGACACTTCTCAAATGGTGACCCACTGTTGCAGAGTTCCTTTTTCATTTCATGGTGTTTACAACGATACTGTCCTATGCGATGTGCTCACTATGACAACTTCTCACATACTGCTTGGTTGTCCATGGCTATATGATCGTCATATGTGACATGATGGGTTCTAAAACACATACTCCTTTCGACTTGGCAACGCCCGACAACTCTTACGGTGGACATCCTATGGTTCCAGGCAGTTAGGTCGTGCCCTTCGAGAGATGCCTCCCGTCAACTCATGGCAAGGAGTCATTGGGCTTGCCCCTGCTTCACTGGAGGTTCACATTTTTAAAGGGAGGAGATTGATGCAACCCGTAAAAGGGAATTTGCGTAAGAAGCAAGCCCAGATCCAAGACAATCCTGATTAGAGCTTATTGGGCTCAAGCTGGGTTTTTATTTATTTCTTTATGCATTTAGAAAATTTACGTTTTATTTAATTCCGAATCTCTTTTTAGTTCCTTGTTTTATTTTACATTAGGATTTAATTCCTATTTTATTGACTTGCACGTCAAGTCGTAGAGTCTTATATAAGCCAGCCTTGGGGCCTTTGTCCAGGCAGTCGATTATGAATTAGAATTTTATTTGCTGGTTGCAAATTTATTTCTCCCTTTCTTCTTCTCCGTAGCTTGGCTACATCAAACCTTTATAAGAACTATGATTTATATATACAACAATGATGTAAATAGATAATAATGAATGGCTAATAGTAGGAGAGAAGATACTAGTATTGTGCTAGAGGAAGAAGAGAAAGGGTATATATTTATATTACATGTATGTATCGGAATTGGGTAAAATTTTATTCCAAC
Organism: Alisma plantago-aquatica; assembly: GCA_963693085.1. Lineage (NCBI taxonomy): Eukaryota > Viridiplantae > Streptophyta > Magnoliopsida > Alismatales > Alismataceae > Alisma > Alisma plantago-aquatica. The sequence continues at coordinate 939,345,450 of OY856412.1, read as the reverse complement.
TCCCCCTCCAATTGGTAGGAGTCTAAGATTACATGTAGCCCAATGGCACACCATGACATAATCACCTAAGCACCAAAAAGAAATGACACTATATATACATTTGGGTCTCAATCGGACTCCTTTACAAATTTCCTTTTCCACTCTGTCAGCACTTTTGTTTTGCCGTGATGCACACGTTGACTTAAACTACACATGGTGACATAGTCTGGAAAAAGTTAATAATCCCTTGCCATCGTCTTCTTTGCCAAGATCGTGGTAGAAGGCCAGCAGCTGCTCAAATTCTCCAACCCCAAACCGGAAGACTATGCCCAGCTTCTTGCAAATGTGATCCCAGCATTCATGATCAGATGTGCATCTCGCAAACAAATGGACATGACCTCTCATCTTCATTGCTGCACAGGCAGCAGCTAGCTTCAACATCATTATTCCACTTTCTAATTCTATTTCTGGTAGCTAAAATCCGGTGGTAGATTTTGAAAAGTGAGCAACTCCAATGTGTTAGCCTTCAAACCAGACAGACTACATACATGCAATCAGCATACCCCTATTTATGATCATGCCCCAGAGCGAGTTCTTCGAGTTTATCAGCTCCCACATACCCCGATCGATAGATCTGAAATGATGATTTACTTTTTGCCATACATCTATCATCCTATTGATGGCCCTTGAGCAGCCTTCTCTTGTATTGCGGATGAAGTCAAGGCCTTTGGGGTAGCGTTTGTTCATCCACTTTGTCCAGACTGATTCATTCATATGAAAAATTGCAGATCCTTCTTACCGTGCCCCATCTAGGTATTTCACTAGGAAGCTTTAGATTTAGTCCATAAGAAATTTGAGATCTTCATCTCTATTCTATCAAGAACCACATCTGGTATTTCTCCTTGCTGTGCCCAAACGTTAAGAGGACCTTCAATAGCAGCTCGGATGCGGGTGATTCTACCTACCATGGATGTTATATTAGGAGGCCATCTGATCTGGATATCATCTCATCCAATTTATCAACACACTCTTCAAAATCTTTGACCATTAAACTGCCTCCTAATGGAATCCCCATGTATCTAGTGGACTGGGCAGTGAGTGGATCTGAACATTCATTATGCTGGAGACTCTATTGGCTGCATGTAGAATATTTTTGGAGGTAGAAATTTGTCTTGCTTTCATTAACACAGTCCATTTTTGCCATCTAAAACTGGAGAGTTCTTTCAGCGCCTCCATGTTTTCTATTTTTACTTCTATGAAGACTAGTACGTCATCAACTAAAATTAGGTGCCCCGATACCTTGCTTCCATGTACATTAATGGGCTGAAATCTTTTTTTCCTGTTCTGCCTTCTTCATTAGCTGTGTAAATATTCCATAATTAGAGTGAAGAGAAGAGGGGAAAGAGCTTGACGCAAAGCATTGCTGCCACTGAACAACCCATTAGACGTTTCATTTACTAAGATGGAAAAATTTACAGTGTGCACACATTGCTTCATCCACCCAATCCATGTGTCATTGAAGCCCATTTCTTTCGTGATCCACCATCTCACACTGTTATATGCCTTAGTCACATCAAGCATCTGACATGCTTTTTTCTTCCTGGCTGCACATTATAGTCAAGAAGAAACTCAACAACTAATAAAGTGCAGTCATCTGTACTTCTGCCATCCACAAAAGCTCTTTGATTTTCAGAGGTCAAATATGGGAGAACAAGCTTCAATCTAGTAGCCAATATTTTTGTAATAATTTTGTATTGAATAGAGCAACATGCTATTGGTCTAAAATCAGAAAAGGAAGAGGTAATCTTTTTCATTGGAATAAGAACCAGGAAAGTATTATTTACATGTCTCACCATGCTCCCTCCTTTCATGAACCATTTAACACTTTCAATAAAATCATCTTCGATAATGTGCCATACTCTCCTGTAAAACAAAGCATTAAAACAATTCAATCCTGGAGATTTATTGACCCTGATGCTTTATAGGGCATTTTTTGATCTCTTGGTTGTTCACCTCCCCAACTCCCTTCTCAAGATATTGTTATGTGTTGATGAGATCTTGAACTACCAAAGTGCCAAAATATCTCCTCTTCACCCTGCACATTAAATTGTTTGTTGTAACGAGCTTCATAGAACTCAACTGCCCGGATCTCTGTCTTGTTTATTAGTTACCTAACGATCTTCTTTTAGCAGTTCAGAAATAATATTGCTTGCCTCCCATCTTTTAACTGCTGTATAATAGAGATTTGTGTTTTCGTCTCCCATCTTTCATCCACTTTTTCCTGCTTCTTTGCCAAAATAATTTTTCTTCAGCCATCTTTAAATCATTAAGCATCATTTTCATTTTTTTTCTTACAACATCAGCTCCTCAGTCTAGGTGTCTCTTATTAAAGCTTTTTTAATGTCTGGCACTTATCTCTAGTGTCAATTAACAATCTGGGAATATTAACTTCCTCTTCTGCCCACTTCTTGATGACCTATTTTGTTTGGATGATGTGGGAACCACCCTTGAGGAGCAGCCACATCTGTGACCCCACCCTGTTTGTGTACACCCATGGCCCCCCTCAACTAGCCACACATGAGGGGGGGGGGGCGCATGTTAACACATTAATCTTTTCATGAATTTGAAAATAGGATTACCCTAGATATGAATGCTCCAAGCATCTTGTATCTTCTCTTCAAAGTCCTCCCCATCAACCCAATAGTTAAGAAATCTGAACGGTCTTCTTTTCTGCTTTTTTTTCTGCCACTTCTACAACAATTGGAGCATGGTCACTAATGTCATCCATGTCTGCCTTTACCATGATGTCAAGAAATGAATTTAGCTGTGTCATTTATTAATACCGTGTCCAACTTACTTGCAACTTTGTCTTCAACACTCTGCTCATTATTCCAAGTGCACAGATTATCCACACCATGAGGAATGAAAACAAATAAGATATGTCAGTAGCCTCATTGAAATCATTACTGACAACATTAGGCACCGAAAGGCCACTTTTTGCATGTAATCTCACATTATTAAAATCTCCAAAAGCGAACTAAGGAAGATTGGCCTCCTTTGATACATCATCCAGATCCCGTTACATGCTCCTTTGATGTGCAAGATTGAAAGCATACACCACACTGATGCATATTTTTAGCTCAACATTATTGGTACATCTCATGCAAATCATCTGATTTGTCTTTTGAAGAGCTTCCACAGTCCAACACATTGGGGTTCCACCTCACACAGACCCTTCCAAGATTGACCTCTTCATGATTGGAGGTACACTCCCAACCACATGGAAACATATTTATCAAAATTTATCTATCATCCAATTTAATTTTTGTTTTTAATAGAGCAACGAAAGAATACTGGAAGTAGAAACCCAACCTTTTATCCTCTTTTTTGCGGGTGTGCAGACACCCATGGTATTACATGCTAACATGGACTTATTTCATGGACATTATTTTTGAGCGGGTATGTTTAGGAGCCCCTCTCCATTCTGGCACTGCCTTCTTGGATTTTGACGATGAGATCCTCTTCCTCTTTGTCTGAATCAACAAGAGGGTCAAAGCTATTACCTATGAGAACAGTTCTAACACCTCATTGCCTCGAGGTATCTCCTGTTTCAATCTAATCTTACGAGCTGTAGATTTGGATATTTCCTCTTCTTCATGTATATGTTTCGAACTAGCTCCCCTATTAGCTTGGTCATCTGGGCTTGGGACTACTTCTGTGGCTTCTTTGTTTCATCCATGTTTACTTTCTTTCATGGCTTCTAAACCTTCTTATTAGGAGTCAGAAAGCCTTCATCGTTAACATTCTCCTTGGGTGGGTCACGTACCCCACATTGGTCATCACCATAAACAAAGGCGCAATAGTACGAACATCTCGACAAGATTGTTCATAAACAATCTCTTCTCTCTCTCGGGTACCTTCAACCATACAGTCGATGGCATAACTCTTACCATTTCCATGTTGATTAGGACCCGTGCTTCTCCTCTACCAATGTCATCAGGAGACCTACCAACCTGTGGAGGTTGCGACCACTGTCCTCACTGCTTTCATGGTCCAACATCTGCACATTGATGGAATTTGTAGTCCAATCTCCAAAGCAATAATCCTTCATGACGACCAAATTGCTGTCGTACCATCTTGGTCCCAACTTCAACACGCTATTCTTGTCGTCGGCGCTGGAAGATTGGACTAGAAAGAAGCCCTTTTCTCTTGACAAAAGCTCATATTCTCCTTTGGTCGACAATGTCATGGACTTCCATGCCCTGAAATGGGGAAAGTAGGGGGTATTCCCATCACATAGACAAGAACGTTGGATTCCCATACGTTGCACATCAAGTCGAAGTCTTCTTTTTCCAATGTCACAATAACATTATTGCCGTTAACTTCTTGATCAGGGAATGCAAGCTCTTTGGCGTCTTTGCCTTCCCGCAACACCTGGTTCCAAGGTTTCTCGGAAAACCTGATTTTGCAGTTCACTTCTCCCGTAGGTGCGCAATTCTTTTCTCCCACTAGCGCCATTCTTGTTGTGGACTCCACTTGCGAATTGCAACCTGCGTACTCCACTTGAGAATCACGGTTGTGATTTCCTGGTGGGGCGGGGGTAGGCTAGTAGTGGTGTGGGGATGCGTGCGAGGGAAAACGACAATAATGGCCATCGCCATATTCACCTTTCCCAACAGGTCACGTGGTCGATAGTTTTAGGGAGATCCTAGGGAGGTTGCGGTGGTATGTATGTAGGTATGTATATATGTGTGTGTATGCTATATGTGTGCGTATGCCATGTCCGTGTTCTGCATTTTAAAATCATCGCCATGTCTCCGTGCTACCTAGGATATCATTACTAAGAGGCAGTTTGTTACTAAGCTATGGAATCCCTCCCCCCCACCCCCCAAAAAAACACACACACACACAAATGTTATTAGGATATGTGGTACGTGAGCTAGTTCCTTGAGCAACAAAACTGATTTCCTCTCATGACTCAACCTTTTTGTGTCTATGATTTCTTTGGGAACGTCGCTATTCTTCTTGAGCAACTTGTTAGTTGCTCAGTAAAATTTGCGTTGGTCCAGTCAAATTTTGATAAAGACGTGTTATATGGAAATTTATTGAATGGTTGGTTATGATTGACCACTTGTCTTCAAATGTTTCAAGAGCATCTTTGTCATATTGAGTCTTGACTAATATTTTCTCTCTTGAAACGAGTCTACCAATCATTTACTTTCAGTAGGTAAATTTGTAGTTTTCCAGCCTTCAAAATGTCATGATTAAGTCTATTACAAATTTCTACATTTAATATGTGATGTACATGTTCAGCAATCTGTGCTGAGATGTCTGACATCTTTTAAGTCCTGAACCTTGAATGTCTCCTATTGTAGTGCCAACTTCTATGGGGTATACATGTTAAGGGTGAAAAATATATGTATCATTATTTAACATTTGCGAATGATGAAGTTTAGATGCTTGTACATTCAAGTTTCAACATCAGGTTCTAGTCTGTCTCTTACACTATGTTTGGCTGCAGATCTGGATTAGGCTATCAGGGTTGTGATACCCCTAGAAAAAAGGTATCTTCTTCAAAATCATGTTTGGAAACTTATAAGCCTAACCTTCATTTCAATTTGGGTTAGGATTGACAAGTTGGACAATCACATATCCCATTGCACAAAAAATACAAAGTCCTAACTGGGGTTGGATTCTAATCTAGGGGGAGGCAGGATTATGCTACCCCAGATTCCAGGATTATAATAGAAGTAACAACCTTCGTTAACAGCCCAACACAACACCACTTCGCTACCCAAGGTAGATTGTGCTAAGTTGGTGCAAAAGGACAAGCTTAATTTGGGGTGTACCCGGTTTAACAGCCCAACACAACACCACTTTGCTACCCAAGGTAGATTGTGCTAAGTTGGTGCAAAAGGACAAGCTTAATTTGGGGTGTACCCGGTTTAAACCTTTTCCAAACAGGCTGGATTTTGACTTGTCCTTTTGTGCCAACTCAACAATCTACCTGGGGTAGTGAACTGGTGCTATTTGAGTGAATTGGGCTGAAATTGGGGTAACGGGGGCCGTTACCACTGTCACCTCCATTATAATCCTAGAAACCTGGGTAACAGTCTTCCCTCTTGATTTAGAATCCTACCTGGCAGGGCTTGTCTTTTTGAGCAATGTGATATGCAACTGTCTGGCTTATTAATCCTAATCCGCATTCAAACGAGGGTGCGACTTGTGAGTTTCTAAACAAGGTTTTGAACAAGGGCTACCCTTGTTCCCAGGGTAGTGCAACCCAGGTAGCCAAATCCAGATATGTAGCCAAACAAAGCCTTAAGATTCGTTCGGGAAGGATTGAAACGGGGTTCAACCCGAATTCCTTCTTGTCCTTTTGCGCTAGCTCATGGCAATCTATCCCCGACAGCGGAGCTGGTGCTGTTTTTTTTTTGTTGAGAAAATGGGGGTAACGAGGGCCATTACTCCCATTTAAATCTTGGATTTAGGGCTAGCCGAATCCTGCCTCTCCTTGGATTGGAATCCTATTCCGGTTAGGGCTTGGCTTTTTGTGCACTGGGATATGCAATTGTCGTGTATGTCAATTCCAACTTGGATTGAAATTGGGGTGAGGCTTTATGACCCAAATAGGAGTTTGAAGAGGCTACCTAGGTTCCCATGGGTAGTCCAACTCGGGTAGCCAAATCCAAATCTGTAGCCAAACATGGCCATAATGTAGTACTTCTATGGGTTACTGCTTACATATACTTTTCATTTGTATTAAGTTTCAAATCATCCCTATATAAGAGTGAATGTATATAGTTACATGGTTATCACACTTGCCTGCAAAAAGGGATGGGGCACATGAGATCCTCTGAGCAGTTCCCATTGATTGTAGTTTGTTATTTGATATATACTTTTGGCAGTTGGATAAAAATTTCAGATACTTCAAACATAAGCCTAGATTGTACCATCTGTTTTTAGCAGATATATAAACAAGACATTCCACTGGGGCGGTAGACAATGACACATGTAAAACATAATTTCAGCATAATTAACTAGGGAAGTAATGGAGTTGGTAGAACAATATTGTGAAGAAAAAAAATGAAGCCCATTTCTTTGAAATCCAACTATCGTAATGCCTATAAAAATCGAAAATGAGAGAGCCAAGGTAATGAGAAAATGACTTGTCACTAATGCTTACGAAGAAAAGGTGTAAGCATTTCAAAAACGATTCTGACTTTAGCATCCCCACCCCTGAAATAAGACATCTTTAACCATCCCCTTCACCGATCCAATTCCTCTTTATATCCTCTAACTTAGTGTTTACAGATTTAGATTAAATGGAGAAAGCATAGCATTTTGCTCTTTGGCGAGAGTACTCCCAGCATAGAAGTCTCAAAACATGTTAAAATTATTCAGATCTGGTTTTCAACTCTGCTGTTTGACATGCTGTTCACTTGTAGCTTAATCTATCCGATAACTTCATAATAGGTGATCAACATTTTGCGATGCATCAGGCACAACTCTAAAACAAAAAGTTTAATGCCAAATATTTTGTGGTTTTCGAAGGCAAACCTATCAAATGAAGCCCCTGTGTGTATATTGCAAACTTATCAAGTTAAAGTCCGATTTGACATATTTTAACACTGCACGGCGGGTTTCTGTGATTTAGCCTATTTTTTCAAGCACCGAGTCGATTTCTGAGTGTTTCTCCATCTCCTAATATTGTTTGTAGTTCTGCTCAATAGTTTATCTTTTGCTTATTATCCCATTTCTCAATTCTAATGTCTAATCACATATTTTACTATGCACATTTTTGGTCTGCCAGATTATGTAGTATTGCACGGTATTTTGGAATCTGTTTGTGTATATTTTCATTGTTTGCTTGTGGGATTAAAAAACGGAGTTGATTCTAAGATTTTCCTACATAATAGGAATTTCACAATTTGGTCATCCTCAAATTTATGTCGGCAAAATCCACCTCCAATTGATATATAGACCAAAATTAAAAGCCGCAATGATCATTCTAACAAATCAAGCATAAAATCTAAGTTCACCCTAGATTTTGGAATCTAACATTTATCTTATGCATGCATCATTGGATAAGTAGCGATTTATATACCCGTTATGGAAACCGCTCAAGCCAGTTGTTTTTCCCAATTGTCTATCGCTTTAAACATGTAGGTATACTTTTGGATTGATAGTTATCTACTCACCCATGGTATTCAATTTTGATGTGGTTTTTGCTAAGGGGCTATTTGTGCTTCTTAATCCTGCAGGGTGACAGGTGATAACGACCAATAGGAAGGTTAACAAAGGCCTAGCATCTGCACGAGAACATCAATTAGAATGGTCATAGTTCATAGCCCCTCTAATGATCTAATCATGGATTTGTTCTGTCGTAATATCTTGGATACTAGAAATACAATATCACATTTGATTGGAAATGAAAAAGGTAATATGCAAATCTTAGGCTATGCCTGGATTAGGGCTGTAAATGGATACGGGTATACCTGCATACCCTTAAATCTATACCCACTAAACCTGTCATGGGTATAAACTTTTATAACCATGTAACCGCTTACCCTTATACCCACATACCCGCCTCTTACAGGGTAAGATTATGGGAGAAAAAACCAAAATAGCACGGTTTTATAAAAATATGTACTAAACTAGCACCAAAATCATTTTAATTCCCGAAATAGCCCACTTTCTGGGAAAAGCGCCAAGATTTTGACGTTTTAGTATTTCCGGGATCAAAGGTGCCAAAATAGTTGGCGTTTTTGAGTGAAAGCGCCAAGTTTGTAGCGTTTTAAGCTAAAAGCGCCAGAAATTTAGGCGTTTTAACGTAAGCCCACCTTTTTTGGCGTTTTATTGTGAAAGCACCAAGATTTAGCCGTTTTCTGGGGAAAGTAAAAGTGCCAACCAATTAATTTGGCGCCACAAAGTTGGCGTTTTTAGGATGGGTCAGCGCCACCCCCTTGATGGGGCCCATCGTGCTGGAGGAGCAGAGCAGCCCTGCGACGTCGTCCTACCTCACCATCGGCAGAGGAAGCGGTAGAGAACCAGTGACGTTGTGGAATAGGATGGCATGGAATTCAGAGAACACAAAGGGGTCGAAGTGCGTGGACTCGGGGATATCCACCATCCTCAGGGAATCAGCGCCGAAAAGCTTGCGTGCATTGCTTGGCAAAACAAACGCGAGAACCGTCCGGGTAGCTCTAGCATGTCCTAGGACCTCCTGGGCAGTACTCAGCGGGCTTACAGGGCATGCGATGGCACCGACGGTGAGAGTGCCTTGGAAGACGACGGGGAAGAGCACAGCGTTGGGTGAGAGGATCAGGACCACGTCATCGGGCCGGAACCCTGCCTGTCGGAGCCCCAAGGCAAACGACCGTACGAGGGACCGAAACTCCATGTACGACAGAGTCGAACCGTCATTGGCGTCGAGAAGGGCGGTCGTGCCGTCGTGGTGGTAAGAGAACATGTGCGTCGGAAGGTCGAGATATGGCGACGACTGGAGAGAGATCGACGGGTGCTTGCTGCTGTAGATGTCGGTCTCCGGGGAAAACCAGGGAGGTGTCTCCATTGGGGTCAAAATGGGAGAAGGAGGAGACGTGGGGGAAGGGTGGTGGTGGACGAGGTGGCTTGGCGGCACAACGACTGCTCCTGCCATTTCTTTCGTTATGGCGGCGTGCAGGGACGGTATTGAACGATCGTCGCGTAGGCGACACTCTATGGATCGGTCGGATCAGGTGTGGTGTTTCGATGGAGGGAGGGGGTTTTACTTGAAAACTCCAAATTGGTTGGCGCTTTCCCAGAAAATGCCTAAATCTTGGCGCTTTCACAATAAAATGGCAAAAAAAGTGCGCTTACATTAAAATGCCTAAATTTCTGGTGCTTTTAGCTTAAAACACTACAATCTTGGCGCTTTCACTGAAAAACGCCAACTATTCTTGCGCCTTTGATTCCGGAAACACTAAAACGCCAAAATCTTGGCGCTTTTCCTAGAAAGTGGGCTATTTCAGGAATTAAAATGGTTTTGGTGCTAGTTCAGTACATATTTTTATAAAACCGTGCTATTTTGGTTTTTTACCCAAGATTATGGTTATGTATATACCCATACCCTGTATACCTATATACCTATTTACTTATATTTTTAAATAAATAATTTACATTAAAATGAATGATGTATATTGTAGGACTCACATCTAGCAAGTATATATACCTTAAAACGGTAAGAATTTATATTAGAATGTAGTATTCCTCATCGTAGCGTTCAAATCTTGTAATATAAGTATCTTGTAGTAGTATAATGAACAAATCTGTTGACGTACCTTTTTAGACACACAAGTACATTTTATTAAATTAGGAAGACCATAAAGTCATTCTCTCATTCCACTCATCTCTCCTTTCTTCCTTGAATGATATTTCTCCATAACCTATCCATTCAAAGTGTGGCAGCTTGTTGTATCTCGAAGTTTGTAGTGTATTATTATAGTAAGTTAAACATAACCGCATACCCAATTGCCCATCCATATACCTGGCGGTTATGCGGATATGGGTATGTTACGGGTATAACTTTTGACAAAGTGGGTATATAACCGTACCCATATCCGCTTTTAACTAAACAGTTACGATTATAAATATGACCATACCCACACCATACCCTATCCATTTACAGCCTTAGCCTGGATTGTAGGATGTCGGTGGGGTCACCTTCAATCGTGCATTCCCTGATTCAGATTCAACAGAAAGGTGAGTTTCACAAATTTTGTAGAGTAAATGAATACGTTTGGTTAAAAGACGTTCATGACGTGAGTGGGATCCCGACACTTTTTGAGGGAGAACAAAGCGTATCACCTATTTAGGGCATGTTTGATCTGCCGTATTTTTTTTGTATTGGATTATATTTGTACGAAATGTTTGAGCTTGTTTTGCCGAAGCTGGAGAAGGTGACAAAATCCAGCTTTTTCGAGTTGTACGCTGCTGCTGGATTCACTCTTACGTTTCAATTTGGTGGGTAGCCGTCACGCAGCACGGTGCACCCTCATTTTTGCTGATGTGTGTTGAAGCCTGACACGGAAGACACGTCTCTACTGTATAACGGATCCAAAATGCTGGTCTAACAAAACATGGCAGACAAACAAACTATGTGTTTGCTGAATTATGGATATCCCAAAATTTGTCTTTGCTGCTTCTAATAAATCCAGCACTTGTTATAATCTAGGTGAATCACGACAAACAAATATGCTGTGAATAACTTTGTTAATCACGACAAACGAATTTGTCATTGCACCGTGTGTGATCATTGGGGTCTGGATTTGTACTATAAGGCCTAGTTTGGCCGCTGTTTTCTAGAATGCAGGTACTTTGTACAGTAATTAACGGCGATCACGTTATAAGTGGAATTCGTAGCTACTGTTCCGTAAATAGTGTAACGGTGACGGCAGGCATCTCTAGGCACGCCGAATTCCGAGGTATTGATAAAACTCGCCTCCGGTCCGATCCCCTATCCTATTTCATCGGTCTTATTCGCAAATTAGCCGTGAAGTCCGCAGGTTACGTGCAGCTGATCTCTCACGCCACCTTAAAAATGCCCACGCCATCTACCAGGTTACGGAGAGTTACAATGTTGGCGGCCAAACTGGGCCTAAGACCAAAAGTGAGGTGAAGATGAATATCATCATTGAAGGAGAACTGACCATCAGAGAGTGCGATAAGCCGATCCCCATTGAATCTGGCCATCCCCAATGCATATGGCTAGACACGACAGTATCTTAACTCGTCTTGTACAATCTTTCACAAGCCAGAAATTGTAAGACTAACACATTGTCAAGAAAGAGAGCAAAGAGATGATGACTACACAAACAAGAAAGATAGTGAAGACGCTTAAATATTCTATTAAGAAAAACCAAAACGAATATGATTAGGCTCTACTGCAATGCATTTACATGAGAACTTATCGTAATGAGTGGGAGTAAGATCACGGTTGACTTTGATTGAAATGCATATCTGCTTATTCTTGAAGTCCGTTCACGAAAGCTATTGGTTAGCATGTATGTGGTGCGCTCAAAATGTATAGCTTATGTTGGCGCCTTATCTGCTTAAACTCTATGCAACACCACTTTTCTAATAATCTACGCAACAACTTAAAAGCTCACTAGCCTGATGTCTATATTGCTTTTTGGTAGATTATGAATGTGCTCATATGTATACACGCCGATATTTGCAATTGGCATGATGAAGATCCCAATGGTTTCCTGCCTGATGTTAACATTGCTTTCTTTTCCTTTTCGAAGAGTGCATTACTGGGGCTTGAATGAAACCCCCAAAAATTGATATGAAAAAGAAACTTCATAACCGCTTAGAATTATGAGATTTTGTTGTTTGTCAAGAAAGGTACGGGTGAAAGTTGAAGTATGTTTATTTGTTGTCTTCCTACCTTGTGTTTCGATGTTACTTTAAATAGGTAGGATTTGTGAAGAAATTCCCTTGTTTTAGCCACCCAACCTTTACTTTATCTAATCTCCGTCCGAAACATTCTCTTGCCCCAAACAATGCCCATTCTCCACTCCACTATATCGCAATATTGCCCACATGTAAAAGCCTATCTAGATTCTACACCAAACTCTTTTGCATGTCTATCTATTTGTGTGTGTATTGCCGTCCTCTTCTTGAGAAGCCCAAGAAATGAGGACGGGAAATGCACTTGCTCCATCACCTCTTTGATATCGAAAGCTTGCATCTTAGAGTTGTCAATGCTATTAAACAATGTACATGGGATGCAACATAGGGTCATAAAGGGCAAGTGTGTGTTGACATTGAATGTTTTCCATCTCAGCATACTAGAAATCCACGTCAGAGCATGCAATTGAGAAACTCCCATAATGGCATACCTTGTGTGCATAATGGTTGTTTGCCATATGGGCAAATGAGCATGGAAATGAGAAACTTTCATAAACCAAAATTGTTAGAACATAAATTTTTATTTATTTATTTTGTACATCTACTGAAGTCTGTTAGGCTTCTTAGTGTGCATATTGGTTGTTTTATATTTATTTATTTTGTACATACCTAGTCCATATTAGGATTTTGGCCACTTGCTAGTATCTCCTCCTTTTGTAGAGGGGTTCACCCATCTATTAGTCAGAATTATATAGGGAATTTTATGTTATCCTGTAATCTGACATGGTATCGAGGTATCTATTCTTGCGCTCCTAACCCTAAGAGAAAGAAAGGAGAGCCCCCCTGTGGGAAAACCCTTCTAATTGCTGGTGTTTTGCTACCCGTAAGGATGCCCACCCTTGTGCCTTCTAGGAGTGTTTTCATAAAAAAAAAGTTCGACGATGCACTTTGCTTTTGCTGTTGTATCTAATGGACCACCATTGACTTCACATGGAGAATCTATTTCTAGACTCCTATACTCCTATGCCATTGTTTTATATACCGCCATCATTTGCACCGCAACTGACTACACAACTGTTGTCTATTCCACCTCCATCTACATTGTAAGGAGTGGGACTTGACATGTGTCCATTTTCTTCTATTTTGAAAAATAAATCAAGCAATCCGAAACATGCATCATCAAATAATCAAAGGAAGGGCTGCATAGTAGTTCTCAAAATTGTAAGACAGAGCAAAAGTGTTGTAGCAAGTAGAAATATATCCAAGCTATTACAAGATTCAAATGTTATTCAACAACTTAGACCATAAAGGAAAATTGAAAGAACGTTGATGGTACTAGAGAGATCAGTTGCAAAGGGCAACCTAGGCATCTCAAAATTCTCTCCATAAACTACTCATAAACAAGCTATTCAAATCATTACTCAAACTCGTGTTTAGTAGGCTGCTCAACCTCTAGGTGGAAGGGAAACAACACCAAAAAAGAAACAAAAAAATGTATACGTAAGAGATTACTGTGCATGTGCATTAATAAGAATAGTTGGGTGTTAAAAGGACTTCAAGTACACAAGAGGGTGTTTGCATGCAAGCGTTGATTATATGCATTTAATAAAGTTTAATCAATTTTCATAAAAAGAATCTTGATATCTAACTCTCTCTCTACCACACGCTCTCTTCCATCTCTAGATTAGGGGCGACCATGGCGGAGCTAGGGCCGACGACCTCCAGTGTTTCCAGTCAGGGACAGGAGCTACCTGGCTCTGGCCAGGGGGAGGTTCGACGTCTAAAGAAAAGGAGAAGGTCGACTGGAGTCCCACAGGAGTAGATGTCACCATTGCTAGGGAATGGGCCAAGGTGGTCGAAGGCCCCCCTATGCGGATTAGAGGATCAGTGACAGATGATCCTAAGAAGCCTTTCTACAAGGAAGGAGATAAGAGGAAATGGACCAAATTCACGGAGCCGATCATGGGGGAAATGGATGATTACCACAGATTCTCAGTAATCGTCCAGATTGTGGGAACCTCTGTGAACATCAGCCAACTCCGCGGATGGATGCTCAGAACCTGGAAGCCAAGGGGGAGCTTGAAGTTTTCACTCTGATCGACGGGCTCATCCTAGCTAGATTCGCCAATGAGGCAGATATAAAACCTGTGCTTCAAAGAGGGCCCTGGTTCTTCGACGACCAGTTGGTCCTGGTCAGAAGGTGGACGCCTGATGCCGACATTCAGAGGATAGCTTTGAAGATGGCACCGGTGTGGATTTCTCTCCCTGATGTGGGTAAACATTGGTCCTTCAGGGCCATCAATGTGATCGCTCATGCTATCAGAGAACCACATGCTATCGATCAGAGTGTGGATGAGACTTTGCTCGGCTGTGCGAGGGTCTGCGTGGACATCACGACCGAGGAAGAACCCCCACCTGAGATCATGGTTGAACTTCCTGACGGAGGAGAATGGGAGATGAAGCTACATTATGAAGTGATGCCGCATCGATGTTCTTCTTGCAAAGTTTTCGGCCACAATAATGGTGCCTGCCCTGGTGAAAGGGCCTCTAGACCATTACTGTCTCCGCCCATTGTGGCATCATAGCTCAGAATACAGAGCAAAAGAAGATCACATTCAAAACCTCCCCCTCGTAGGGAACCTTCTAGAGGAGGCAGAAAAGTGAAGCGAATCCCATAGGAGATAAGAGGATCAAATACAGAGAAGAACAAGGTGAGATCTGCAATAACAACATCGATTAACCTCGAGGAGGGGGAGATCCAGAATGTGGTTACTAATAGACCTGCAAACCATGAGAAGAGAGCAGAAACGATTGAGAGAGGGGATGCCAATCCATTTTTAGTCCTAGATTAAGTGGGAGAGGAGGAACTCCCTGCGAGTTCAGAAGGAGGTAGAAGCAGAAGCCCAAGGAGCACGAGAAACACCATAGGGAAGGCTAAGAATAAACCCAAATCCAGTGGAGGAGGAGGGTCTAAAGAGAAGATCTAATGACCTTCCTCACATGGAATGTGAGAGATCAGATCATCACTGTTAGTTGTTTAAATCCAGGAGGTTTCTCATGCATCTTGTCCGATGTGTATGGTGAAAATCTGGAAACTGACAGAGAAAGACTATGGGAAGACTTGAAATCTACTGCCCAAGACCAAATCCCTTGGATCGTGCTTGGGGACTTCAACAACATAAGGAAAATAGAAGAAAAGAAAGGAGGAAGAAGAGTACCGGAGAGAATACTAGACAATTTCAATAACTGCCTTGATACCACTGAGCTACACAAAGTCAACACCTTTGGGGGTAGTACCACCTGGTCCAACAAGAAAAAAGGGCGCATAACCTGTCGTCTTGACAGATGCTTGGTTAACAACTGTTGGCTCGATTTTTTTTCCAAGGGTGGCTGTGAGGGCTGGCTCACATCACTTCAGTGACCATGCCTGGTTGAAGGTGGAGCTCCTAAAGGAGCCAGAGAAGTCGAAACCTTTTAGGTTCCTTAACTTCTGGACTAAATGGGAAGGATTTAAGGAGATAGTAGAAGAAGCTTGGAGTGTGAACATAGATGGCAATCCTCTGTTCAGATTTCTCAAGAAGCTTCAAAGAACGAAGATGAAACTCAAAGCCTAGACGAAGGAGAAGGTTAACATAAACAACCTGCTGTTGAAAGCTAGAATTAAATACGAAGAGGATGCTAGAAGACTGAGAGACAATCCCTTGAACATAGATCTCATTGAAGAAGAAAAGAGAAGCGAAGATAAAATCAGAAGCCTAGAGAAGGTAGAAGAACAATATATGTGGCAGAGAAGTAGGATGAAATGGATAAATGATGGAGATTGGAACACCAAGATATACCACGCAACAAACAAAAAGAAGATCATGCATGACAACATTTATGAATTGACTGACGAAGAGGGAAGAGCCATTAAAAGCCACAAAGACATTACTGCTGCAACCATAAGTTTCTTCAACAACCTGTACAACCACATTGAATGCAATTATGAGGGAGAGATGAACCTACCCAAAGACAGAGTCACCCCTACCATGAGTGACATCTTGTGAAAAGACATTACTGAAGAAGAAGTAAGGATCACCCTCTTTTCCATTCACTACTCTAAAGCCCCAGGCCCCGATGGGTTTAACATCCATTTCTTCAAGGAAATGTGGCCAACCATTAAAGATGACCTCTGTAAAGCTGTTGACTGGTTTATGAGGAGGCAATATGGTTTGGGCTGTCCATTGCTTCATAAAGCTTATTATTAAATCCAAAGAAGCAAGAGAGATGAGGGACTTTAGACCCATAGCTTGCTGTAGTGTTTTATACTAAACCATCACGAAGCTTCTTGCTAAAAGACTGAAAGAGATCCTTCCCCACATTATATCGGATGATCAAAATGCATTTGTGAAGGATAGAAAGACCGAAGGCTGCTCCCTCCTTGCTTTTGAATTCCTCATTGAATTCAATAAAGGGAAAAACAATTCCAAAGCTCTCATGAAAATTGATATTAGCAAAGCGTATGATCATGTTAATTGGGATTTTCTCCATAAGATGATGACCTCTATGGGGTTTTATCAACAATGGACCTCAATCATGAAGCAATGCTATGAAACATGCTCTTTCTCTATTCTAATCAATGGAGTACCTGAGGGTCTGTTCAAATCCTCAAACGACTTACGCCAGGGGGATCCCCTATCCCCTCTCATGTTCACTTTGGTGATGGAGGGGCTGAGCCATCTCATTAAAGAAGCTGAGAGCAATAACAAGGTGAAAATGATCAAAGTGAAGGGGGTGAAAATGAAACCAATTCTTATTTTTGCAGACGATGTTCTTCTTTTCTCTGCTGGTAACGCCAAAAGACTGAAGGACGTATCCAAGGTGCTTAAGATGTTTGGTAAAATGACTGGCCTATACATCAACACCATAAAATCTCAGGTGTTCCTATCCAAATCATGTGACAACAAAAGGGGAAGGTTAAAGACTGCTACGGGGATGGAAAAAGGTGAGCTCCCAACTAAATACCTTGGAGCCCCCTTAGCTGCGGGCAAAGTAAAATCAAAAGACTATAGTCAATTGATGGACAAGCTCAGAAGCAAAATTGAAGATTGGAGTGGCCTAAACCTGTCTATGGCAGGCAGACTGGTCCTTACTATATCGATCATTCAAGCTATTGTCAGATTCTGGGCCACAATGGGCGATATTCCAAATCCCTTTCTTGATAATATCAGATCCTTGACAACTAATTTTATCTAGGTAGGAAAGACTCATGGCGTAGCATGGGATACGATCTCAAAACCTTTTAAACAAGGTGGTCTCCAGATCAAGGACCCCTTCAAGACTATGGAATCCTGCACCAAGAAAAGAGTGGATAGATTCATACAACATGCAGACTGCTTCTCGGTGGAATGGCTGAAGAAAAGATACAACATCAACCTGCAGAACACGAATGGTTGCAACCCATCTAGAGTGTGGAGAGCTATGTGCTCCTTCGTCGCTAGCTCTGCAAATCTGTATAGTGTCAATGGTAATGGTGGTTGGGCTGTCTTAACACCTCCACCATTAATCAACACCAACACAGGGGATCCTAACGCCAAACTTGCTGACATCATTTGGGGCAGATACCACTGCCCGAAGTGGAGCACCTTAACTTATCACACTCTCCCCAAGAAGCTTCCTACCTATGATAGACTACAGAACTGGGGTATGCTTGTGGATACTTGCTACTGCTTATGCAAGGAGGAGACGGAATCCAGTACGCGTCTCTTATTCAACTGCAGGTACTCTAAGCAGCTGATTGCTATTACTTGTCTCAGAAATGGATGGCGTTACAATGGGCCTAGCAATGCCCATGATCTGCTGAAGTGGATCAAAAGGCAAAAAAGCTTCAACAAGCTCACATACAACTTTGCTAATCTATGCATCATTGGAGTGATGTATGCGATTTGGAATGAGAGAAATAGAAGAACACATAACAAGGGTGAAAAAATAGCCCTTGATTTGATGGACATGTTCGCCACTAATCTAAAGTGGCATGTAAATCATAGGCATGAACTCTTAGCTAATCTGAGTTCGAATACAAGTATATACTGGGGATTTTTGTATAGTGCCCCTGTATAGTTGTGCCTTTTTTGGCTTCTGGTTTAAGGGGTCTCGGCTGTGAGACGCCCTATTTTTGTAAGTATAGCTCTGCTATACCTTTCTTTTGGCAATATATTTACCATATTCCATTTTTTTCATAAAAAGATGAGGCATTTATTTGTGATCAATAAGGGATTATAAGAGTTTTGCCTTCACATCATTTTCATAAATTCATAGTAGTTATACAATTACATGCAAATATACTATATGATAAATATATCTACAGTAGGACCAAGACACCATAGAATCTTAGGCCAAAGGTGCATCTTGGGTGAAAAGACACATCGTTGTATATATAAAAGGTTGGAAAGATGCCTCAGATGAAAAAGCACGTCCCAAAATACATGGTTATGCATAAGTATCTAAGATAAACACCCTTTAAAGAAAAGTATATATGATAGATACATCAGTCTAAATGCCATGCAACATAATAGAGTGGAAATACAATATCTGAGTCAATATCACATTGAAAAGATGTTTAAAGTATTCATTGAACTCGTGGTAGGGGGTTGTAAACCCAATTCAACAAGATTATTTTAACATCCATGATTGGATTAGGAGATTACAAAGTGTAAATTTCAATTAGGGTTTCGAGAAGGAAAATAAGTAAGAAAAGTCTCATTACGGAAATTTTAGTCATTTATATGCCCAAATAAAACATGGGGACTGGCCATACCTAACAATTAGTCTAGATATCCAAAGTACCCCTAAGGTTATGAGGTTAGTCTTTTTAGCACCTAATTGTAAAAATAAGGGATATGGGTTATTAATGAATATACATAATTAAGAAACGACCATGAAAATACTTTATAAAGCTTTAAATTAGACTTTAAAAACCATATGGGTAAATCACGAACATTTTCCTAATTTTGAAAACATATTTGTAGTTGTAAATATTTGATAAGCCAATAATTAGTTATCAATTTTACAAGTGAAACCAATTTCTAAGTATTTAGTAAAAGAATATGAAGATGAACGATATGCCCTCACATCGGATTATTAACTAATAGGATATGACATGGCATATGCATCATTGCCCCATAGTTAAAACTCACACGTTCGTTATAAAACAAAAGTGCAAATGACCTATATGTCGCTAAGGGCGGAACGTGACTTCATGAGCCCATGAGGGCAAGAGAAAGAATAAGAGGGGTGATTGTACCCTATCTCTCACCAATACATGACCATGTGGATCTTAATACAGAGAGGTGGGATCTCTCTTCTGACTTCCTCATATGTGGGAGACAACCCCAATTACTGTATGGGACCATATTAGATTCAACAAGCCCAAGTTTGAGCCCAAAGTCCATTGAGTGTAGGGAAAAGCTATTTCTAGAGAGAGCACACGAAGGTGAATATTGAGAAATAAACGAGTAAAATGAACACATAAATGAAAGGAAAAATAGGAAGAGGAAAAATGGAGGTTCTAATTGTGTAGGGAATTGGACCAAATTCACGCGAATCACCATGTCGGCGAGATGGTTCTCAGAGAAGGTAGTCTATCCTTGATGATACAAATCACCAGGCTCCTAGACAATTGACAACTAGAAATGACAACTAGGGGTATACTGAAGACCTCTATGTGGTTACAAACTAATGGATAATTAGTTTTAGGGGATGCTAATACATGTGTAAATATCATTAGAGGAGGGAGATAGGGTTTAGATTGAGTGTTTGATGGATTGGTCATGACACATTCTGAGTGAAGGTTTGAACCAAACATAAGAGAGAGATCAAATGGAAAAAGGTTGTACAGAATCATTTATTGAAGAGGGATAATAAGATTGGGACAATCTAAGTTGTAGAGGCGTTATAGTAGGAACGATTGTAAGAAGGAGACAATCACCATACTATCAGATTGAATGTACATGGGATGTAGGTCGTCTGATTTTGGGATCATATCAAAGAGAAAGGAGCTAGCTCACTTGACATGCAAAGTAAACAAAAACTTTATGGAAGATATATATACAATTGATTTGACTTACTAAAAGCTAGGTCCAGTATATGTTTCCCCCATAATTACATTTAGGGGTGTGATTAATATCCAAATGACTTTAAAATACTAATGGGACTAATTAGGATGTGAGGAATTTGAATTAAATATCAAGTTTACATTTTCAAAGTCTTTCCATTACTTGTATGTTAAGCATCCCCTCTAGGTATTTATTCCACTTAGTTAATCAATTGTGCTACACTATTTTGTATTTCTCCATTTTCCTTCATCCTTTAATCCTAAGAAGACCTTAGAGTGCCAAAATAAGGTCAAAGCCTACCATTTGGAGTATGCAAGTTTGATTCCAGAAGTGGAATTAGTTAGTTAATTTATCCTAGAATGTCTTATATTAAAGGCTATTTATCAATGCATGATATTATTTGACTCCAACTTATCCAAATAAATTCTAAATTAGGGGAAAATGGACTCAGTTTATTATTGCATTTTTATAGCCTTTCCGTTACTTGTATGTTAAGCATTCCCTCAAGGTATTTATTCCACTTAGTTAATCAATTGTGCTACACTATTTGTATTTGTCCATTTTCCTTCATCCTTTAATCCTAAGAAGACCTTAGAGTGCCAAAATAAGGTCAAAGCCTACTATTTGGAGTATGCACGTTTGATTCTAGAAGTGGAATTAATTAGTTAATTTATCCTAGAATGTCTTATATTAAAGGCTATTTATCAATGCATGATATTATTTGAATCCAACTAATCCTAATAAATTCTAAATTAAGGAAAAGGGACTTAGTTTATTATAACAAAAAATTCATAAGAAAAAAAGGGGTAAGCCATTTACCTATTTTTGGTTAGATTATTATTCTCCACTCTTTAAAAATGATTATATCCCCAAAATCTTAAGAAAAGAGGGAGGTGTGAGTCTGCAACATCTCATCTTTGAGATCCCATGTGGTTTCATAAAGTCCATGATCCTAGAGGACCTTAACTATTGCGTCTCTTTATTTTCAACTGCTTCACTCTATAGTCCAAAGTTTTCACTGCCATTTCTTCAAAAGACAAATATATTTTATAACTCTAAAGTCTCTATAGAAAGCACATATTGAGGGCTAATCTTGACTTAGACTTTGAACCTTGCAAAAGATCATATTGGCTCTATATTTAGAAACACATAATCATCTACCAAGAATTAATCAGATCTCTTTTTATCAATATACATCTTTTATCAGTCTTGGGAAAACTTAATTTGTTTCTTGATGGGTGTATCTCATCAATCAGTCATAATCTGTACGTCGTTGCTGTGACACACCTCCATGCTAAAGTGAGATTACTCAAAATGAAATCATGATCAACCACTAATTAATCACATCATTAAAAGATGGATTATTATATCCAAATTAAGCACCTCATACATGTGTAAGAATATTTACATATAGGTCTAACACCTTACATAATAATTTACAAGCCTCAAGTAACTTTACATATATCTAGTGGTTACAACCACAACCTATATACAAAAGCATATCCACATATAGATTTATTAGATATAAACATCATCATAATTCCAAAAATCAAGTCGATACATTTCTTCTACAAAACTTCCCTGCCCGAACCTGAGAGTACATGGACAACTCTAGGACTATATACATGACTAGCCAACTTTTGGTCCTTATTAATCTACAAAATGTCATTCCTCATTATCACGAGTCTGATGATGCTTATGAAAATCACCTAAAAAGATGTGGTGACCAACGAGGTGAGACCCATGTCCCATCGAGAGATATAACTCTGAACCACATTTTCAACTTACATCAAGATATTTAATTAAACATGCAAGCATACAATATTGCAAAGTTAATATAATTTAACATAATTATAAGGAAAAAATAAAGCTATCACAATTTTAAAGTTAATTTCTCTTTCCTGACACTATAAGAAACAAGTCAAGAGTTATCATCCAATGTGAAGCATTGTATAATCTTAACAAATATACCACATAACTGTATTATACATTTTATTAAGCCCTAGGAAGTTTGAGGCATACCACTGGAATTCCATCTGACCACTATAGAGTGTAATCAGTACCATACAAGATCTAGGAGAGATGGAATTCTAAGATCTCATCCCCTTGACCAGTACGAGTTGACCACAATGATATCAGGATCAAGAAGCAATCAACATAGTCTGCCTTGGGTATACAATGTACTATTGACCTAACAATTATACATTGTTCATATTTTGATAATGACTTAACCATTCCATTCATATGTATCTAATATGTCTATTTGAGATTGATTTCAGGTATTAGGTACAAGAAAAAGACCATTTCAATCAGGTTCAAACTTGACTCAATACAAGCCAAAGTTAATGCAAATACACTTTTGTGGAAATAGCCCTAAACGAATTAGGACAATTTTTGTAATCATTTGTATTGATGTTATGATTTGTAATTAAGATGAGAAAAAAATCAGGAGCACTTAATTTGAATGTTAGATCACTTTAATGACATCTTCCAAAATGCATCACATGCTGTTTTATTGACCGAGTTTACCTCCCAAAAACTCGACCGATGCCTATGATGGGTCTTGCAAATGCCCAAGACTGGTCGAGTTTACCTCATGATAAACTCAATCGACACCTTGCACCGGAAAACTGATTTTAAGCCATCAGTCAAGGTTCATCAAGGAAAACTTGACCAAAAACTCAAAATTATCTTGTCGCATAGTGCTATCGGCTAAGTTACCTCTAAGGAAACTCGACCATCTGTACTATTTAGAGTGTACAGAAAAAGTAATTCTAATCATTGGAGTGTTGTAATCATCAAAAATAGATCCATTACAACACCCCAAACGACTAGATTTTGTTCCCAAGTACTTCTAGTGGCTAGTGAAGATCCCTAACTATAAATAGGACCCCTTGGATTCATCCCAAGTTTGCTTCTTCATGCTATTTAAGCTCCTAGATATAGTTGAGTGATTTTTTCCACATAGAGGCTCTATCTCTCTCTTTCTTACAAATCCAAACGTCCATATGAGTGAGGTAGGCTATTTGTGAGAGAGATACTTCATTGTAATCTTGTGAAGCTCTCAATCTTCTCTGTCCCCAACCCCTTTATTCAAGCAATGTTGGTGAAAGCTTCTCTAAGTTGAAGGAGAAGGTAAAGGATGAAGATCCTTGAGAAGAGTGGGTAATTCCTTCAAGGCGAAAGATTGGTTGCAAGAAGGGGAGCTCCTTGGCGAAGGTGTCCAACTCCTTGCAAAAGTGGGTAAGCACTTGTAGAGGTTGAATACTCTTGTTTCAAGGATAGGTAAGACCTTGTAAGGTTTATTGTATCCTTTTCGTCCTTAAAAACTAAGGTTAGGTATCCTTTTTCTGCAAAAGGCAGGTCTTATTGTATGTCTTATAAATGGAATATAATAATGCAATAGTTGCAAAATCCTAGGGCTTGACCTCTCCAGGTAGTAGACTAATTTTCTCCTAGTTTGGAGATTGGAACCACTCTACATAGTTTGTTCTTGATCTCATTCAATATCTCTCATCCTTTCTATGTATGCTTAGTTTCACATCAAATTATATATTTACAATCCTACTTCTTGAAGTAATTTGAAGGTTTAATCAATTTGATTTAAGTGCTTTTTAGCTCTATTCACTCCCTCTAGAGCCTTTGTTCCAACAAGTGGTATCATAATGAAGTTCTTCTCTGACAAGATCTCCCAAGAGATGAGAAGATGCACGACAACCTGTTACATTCTCTCAACTTGGAGGGTGGATTCTCCATGAGGCCTCTTTCTTTGATGGCACAAAATTCCTTTATTGGAAGTGATGGATGCAGTTCTACTTGCAAGGAATGAGCTACAATATGTGGAAAGTAGTCTTCTTTCCATATAAGGAGCTGACCAGAGATATAGGCAGTTGGGATGAAGCCTCATTGAAGAATGCACAAATGAATGTAAAGGCCATAAGCATCATTTATGCAGCCCTGAATCTTGAGTTCAACTAGATCTCTTCTTGGGATACAACCCATGAGATATGGAACAAACTTTGCATCACTCATGAAGGGACCGATCAAGTCAAGGAGTCTAAGATATATATGCTCAAAGGTCTCCTTGAGAACTTCAAGATGGGCAAGAAGGAGAGAGTGGACGAGATGTACTCAAGACTCAACCCCATCATCAATGTACTTGCTTCTTTGAGCCATCCTAAGGATCAAGGCACCATCAACTCCAAGATCCTGAGGTCTCTTTCCAAAAGTTAGGAATCCAAGGTGACTTATATTGAAGAAATAAGAAGCCTTGGTGACATTGCCACCGAAGATCTTACTAGAAACCTTCAAGACTATGAACCTAGACATGACAAGTAAGAGGAAGATGAGATGCAATAAGAAAAAGAGTCAAAGAAGATGAAGGACAATGCATTCAAAGCTCAAGTGGAGGCCATTGTTCTCCAACAAAAACTTGATTTCTAGCCTACCCCTCCTTACTCAAGTGAAGATGAAGCCCCTAGTGATCATAAATCTAACTATTCTAAGGGGAAGTATTTCAAAGGGAAGTCCTCGTCCTCCTGTACTCCAAGGTGCTATTTATGTGGCCAAAAAGGACACTACAAGAATGATTGCTCCAAGACAAAGAAGTCCTACCACAAGAGCAGATCCAAGAAGAAAGAGGACTACAAGAAGGATGGAAATCTCAAGAAGAAGGACAAGAAGGAAAGAAGAAGCAAATATGCAGCCCATTCCACATGGGAGAAGTCTTCTTCTAGGGATTCCAACTCTAATGAGGGAGAATGCCACCTTGTTTTGATGGCCTCAATTAGTATTGACATATGCGAGGTGAGTGAAGTAAGTATAAATGAATTATCTGAAGAAGTCCTCATTGATATGCTTAATGCTTCCCGCTCTTCTTATTCTAAATGAAAATCTAAGAGGAAGAGATTAGGGAAAATTATTGATGACTTGTATGCTAAGATTGATTTTCTTGAGAAACTTGATAAAGTTCATCTTGATAGTATTGATACTTTGCAAGGGCTATTTATTGATATAGATCTCAAATACAATGGAGTTGCAGTAGAGAATGGTATTTATCTTAAGAACATAAATAGTCTTAAAGATGAAAACCAATCTCACCTTGATGAGCTTGTCTTGATTATGACTGAAAATGATAGACTTGTTACCAAGCTTAACAATCCCAGACATGCTTGTGATGCTATTAGAGATGAAAATAGAATCTATCTTGATGATCTTATCATGTTTAGAACTAAAAATGCTAGATTGCTTGCTCAAATAAATGATCTTTCTTATATACCTTTGTTCTCTAGTAATGAAGTATATACCATTACTCTTGAGAGATATTCTTATCATACTAAAGCCCTCTATTTAGAGATAGACCTGCTTTATGCTCAAGATGATTTATCTAGTATTTCTTCTACTATCATTACTCTTATTGATGATAACCAAAACTTTAGAGCTTCCTTGCAAAAGTTCCTTAAAGGGAAAAAGTCCCTCAATGAAGTTCTAGATCACTCTACCAAACATAGTGGTAAAAGTGGTTTGGGATATGAGGGAGCTCCAAAGAGCAAGCACAAGGGTAAGAAAAAGAGCAAGGGACCTCCTATTTTTCATGGAGAGTCATCCCAATTTAATAACCATATGGTTTGTACACATTATTGTTGGCGCGTCCCTACCTAGCGACGCGCTGCATCGGCACCCGGGTGTAGTGATAAATATGCAAGGGGTTTCGACACAACGATGCCAGGTTGTGTTGAAGGACAAACAAGGGTTTCCACATCTTGGAAGGGTGTGGGTAAAGAAGCTAGTCCTGCTGCATCATCGCCCGAATGTAGTGAAAAATGTGCAAGGGTTTCCACATCTTGGACGAGTGTGGGTAAAGAAGCTAGTCCCGCCGCATCATTACCCAGATGCAGTGAAAAATGTGCAAGGGCAACATTTTCGACGAAGGCAATTAAAGAAGCAAGTTCAACAAAAAAGGATTAGAGTTAGATCTTGGAATATTGGCTCTTTGACAGGGAAATCTTTGGAGATAATGGATACCATGATGAGAAGAAAAGTCAATATAGCTTGCTTGTAGGAAACCAAGTGGATAGGGGAACGCTGTAGAGAGATTGGAGACACATGATACAAAATATGGTATACATGTATTGATAAACATAGAAATGGAGTAGGTATTATTGTTGATAAGAGGTTGAAGGATGATGTTGTCAAGATTACAAGGATGGGTGATAGAATCATAGATATCAAGGTTGTTCTTGGGGGAAATATTTTTAACATTATTAGCGCTTATGCCCCCCCAAGTTGGGCTTAGCGGGGGTGCAAAGAAGGATTTTTGGGATGACATGGATAAATTGATGCAAGGAATATCGATCGAGGAGAAAATTATTATTGGGAGTGATTTAAATGGCCATGTGGGGAGTAGAAATGCTGAATATGAGAGAGTTCATGGTGGTTTTGTATATGAAAACAAGATTGGAGAAGGAGAGAGGATATTAGATTTTGCAGTTGCATATGATATGATTTTGGAAAACACCCATTTCAAGAAAAGAGAATATCATAAGATTACTTTCAAGAGTGGGCACAACTGTAGCCAAATTGATTACCTCCTTACAAGGCAGGTGGATTGTAACATATGCAAGGATTGTAAAGTGATTCCTGGCGAAGAACTCACGACCCAACATAGGTTGGTGGTTTTGGATATTAACATGAAGATCAATAAAGGCAAGCATAATAGATCCAAGATAGTAGGATCAAGTCGTGGAATCTCAAAGGATAAAAGAAATTAACTTTTCATGATAAACTCATCAAGGAGGTAACTTGGAATTTGGAGTCTGATGTTAACACTATGCGGCATAACATGAGCTCCTGCATAACAAAAATTTCCAAAGAGGTTTTGGGGGAGTCTAAAGGTCGTGGGCCTCCACAGAAGGAGACTTGGTGGTGGAATGATGAAGTACAAAAGGCTATTAAATTGAAAAGGGAGATCTATAGGAGGTTGCCCAAATCTGGAGATGATGCAATGTTCCAAGGATACAAGCAAGCAAAGAAAGAAGCTAAAAAGGTTGTTCGGGAGGCAAGGTCTAGATACTTTGATGATATGTATAAGAAGTTGGACACTATATAAGGGGAAAAAGATATATAAAATGGCTCGTATAAGAGAAAGGAAAGGAAGAGACTTGAGTCAAGTAAAATGCATAAAGAATGAAGATGGTAGAGTATTGGTGAAGGACGATGATATCAAGAACCAGTGGAGAAATTACTTCCATAAGCTTTTCAATGGAGATACTGCATATAATGTTAGCGACTCGTGTGACATGAATACAAGAGATATAATTTACACACGACGATTTTCACCATTTGAGGTCAAGAATTCTTTGAAAAAGATGAAAATGCGAAAGGCATGCAGACCATACAGTATTCCCATTGAAGTATGGAAGAGTATGGAGGATGAGGGCGTTATGTGGTTAACAAATTTCTTTAACAAGATCATGAAGAACAAGAAGATACTGGATGAGTGGAGAAATAGTACTATAGTCCCCATGTACAAGAACAAAGGTGACATTCAGAGCTGTACAAACTATAGAGGTATCAAGCTGATGAGTCACACAGTGAAGTTTTGGGAGAGGATTATTGAGCAGAGGTTAAGATCTATAACACAAGTATCAAACAACCAATTTGGTTTCATGCCTAGAAGATCAACAACATATGCTATTTTTCTGATAAGGAGGCTTTTGGAGAAGTATAGACAAAATATAAGAGATCTTCATACGGTGTTTATCGATCTAGAGAAGGCTTATGTTCGAGTAACCAGAGAAGTGTTATGGATGGTTTTGAAGAAAAAGGGTGTGCCTATCAAATAAATTGACTTGATCAAAGACATGTATGATAACTCTACCGCAAGTGTCAAGACTCCTGGAGGAGAGACACCAACTTTTCCTATCACAGTTGGGGTACACCAAGGATCCACACTCAGCCCATATCTATTCATTCTTGTTATGGATGAGTTGACAAAGAATGTTCAACATGATATTCCTTGGTGTATGTTATTTGCTGATGATATTGTTTTAATTGACGAAACTAAAGATGGATTGAATGATAAAGTTGAACGTTGGAGAAAGCCATTGGAATCAAATGGATTGATGATTAGTAGGAGAAAAACTGAGTATATGAATTGCAATTTCAGCCAATCTCACAGTGTGAATGATGGAGCCAAGTTGGACGGAGTAGATATACCAAAATGTGATAAATTCCGTTACTTGGGTTATATTATTCAAATAGACAGGGATGTACACAATGATGTTTGTCACCGAATCACTGCAGGATGGTTGAAATGCAGGAATGCAACTGGAGTATTATGCGATCAGAAGATCCCTCTCAGGTTAAAAAGTAAGTTTTATAGAACAGCTATACGACCAACGATGCTCTATGGGAGTGAACGTTGGGCGGTGATGAAACAAGGTCTCAACAAGATGAACATGGATGAAATGCATATGCTGAGATGGATGTGGGGGAAGACAAGAAAGGATCGCTTGAGAAATGACTATATCAGGTATAAAGTGGGGGTGGTGAGCATTGAGGACAAGTTGCGAGGGCCGACTCAGATGGTACAAACATGTGCAACACAGACCTACTAGTGTGCCTATACGAAGCAATGCTATTGAGACAACCACTATAAATAGAAAAACAGGAAGGCCTAAATTAACATGGGATGAGCTTATAAAGAGAGATTTTGAATCTCTACATCTAAATCAGAATATGACCCATGATAGAGCTGAATGGAAATGAAGGATCCATGTAGCCGACCCCAACATAGTTGGGATTGAGGCTTAGATGATGATGATGGTTTGTACACATTGCAAGAGTGATGATCATTATTCTAATTATTGTCCTTATAAGGAAAAGGGGGGCAATCCAAAGATGAAATGGGTCCCCAAGCTAACTCCAGATCCCAAGGTTTGATTTGGGCACCAACATCTTCCTTTCTTGTAGGTAAAAGGAAAATGGATTGTTGATAGTGGTTGCTCTAGGCATATGATAGGAGAAATAAGCCACTTCAATAACTCCACAAAAAAGAAAGGAGGATCCATGTCTTTTGGTGATAATAACAAAGGTAAAGTGATAAGTGAGGGTGATGTGGGTGATTCACTATGCATCAAGAATGTTATTCTTGTGGATGGCCTACATCACAATTTAATTAGTGTTAGTTAATAATGTGATAATGGTTATCTTTTTTTCCTTACTATTATTGAATTCTTGCTTCTACATTACCTCTCCTACAATGTTATATATAAGGGAACCAGAAATGGAAATCTTTATGTTATTGTTCTTGATTCTCTTAAGCCTATTCTTGGTAGATTCCTTGTTGTTGATAATAGTGATATATCTTTGTGGCACCATAGGCTTGGTCATGTAAATATGCATCAACTGAAGAAGTTGAGCAAAAAAGAATTGGTAAAAGGACATCCTAAATTGGACATTGAGAAAGAGGAGGAATGCCAACCTTGTACGCAAGGAAAGCAAACTAAATCCTCCTTTGAATCCAATGGAGTCCTTAGTACCAAGAGATCTCTTGAACTTCTTCATATTGATATATTTGGACCTATGAGAACTCAATTGTTTTGTGGTAGCAAGTGTTGCCTTGTGATCGTTGATGACTTTTCTCACTTTACTTCAACTTTCTTGTTAGTTTAAAAAAGTGATACTCTCTATATTTTCTACCTTTTGCAAATGTGTTGAAAATGAAGCTTCTTTCCAGATTGTCTCTATTCGCAGTGACCATGGAGGAGAATTTGAAAATGATATGTTTGAAAGGTTTTGTGAGGATTTTAGTTACATGAACAATTTTTCTTCCCCTCGTACACCTACAAAATGGGGTTGTAGAGAGAAAGAATAGGTTGCTATAGGAATATGGATATGACCATGCTTCTAAAGTATGATACTCCAAAGAAGTTTAGGGCCGAAGCTGTTAGCACCTCATGTTTTATGCAAAAGTGGGTTTTCACTCATCCATCTTTAAAGAAAACTCTCTATGAGTTATGGCATGGCAGAAAGCCCTCTATTGATTTCATTCATATTTTTGGTTGTCCTTGTTTTGTTTTAAACACAAAGGATTCTCTCGAAAAGTTTGATGTAAAATCATACAAGACTTTATTTCTTGTCTATAACACTTCTAGGAAGGCTTATAGAGTGTTTACCATTGAATTGTCTAAAGTAGATGAATCTATCAATTAAATTTGTTGAAAATAGCTTCTCTATTTCTAAGAATATTGAAAATGTTGATGTTGTAGATGAGGTGATTTCTCACTTGAAAGAGCTCACCATCGTTGACAAAGGAAAGAAGGTAATAGTAGATGAAGAAGAGAAAGAAGAAAAGAAGGATCCAACTCCCCATTTTGCAAAACATCATCCTAAAGAGCTCATCATAGGTAATCCTTTTGAAAGACTGCAGATGCAAGCTGCATTCAACAAAGAACAAGCTGACATTACCTTCATCTCACAACTTGAGCCCAAGAATGTGAAAGAAGCTCTTAAATATGATGAATGGATCCTAGCTATGCAAGAAGAGTTAGAGCTATTCGACAAGAACAAAGTGTGGAAATTGGTGCCAAGACCAAATGATAGGAAGATCATTGGCACCAAGTGGGTCTTCCACAACAAGATAGATGAAAGTGACAAAGTGGTAAGGAACAAAGCAAGGTTAGTTGCTCAAGGATACAATTAACATGAAGGTATTGATTTTGATGAAACTTATGCTCTTGTTGCTAGACTTAAATCTATTAGAATGTTACTTACCTTTTCTAGGTACTAGAATTTCTTGCTCTAGCAAATGTATGTTAAAAGTGCATTTCTAAATGGTAGAATGGAGGAGGAAGTCTATCTGTCTCAACCTCTTGACTTTGAACATGATAAACTTCCTAACCATGTTTATTTGTTGCAAAAATCTCTCTACGGACTCAAACAATCCCCTAGAGATTGGTATGAGAAATTAAAGAACTTTTAACTAGATAATAGCTATATTATGGGAAAAGTTGATTCTACCCTCTTTCTTAAACATACTTTTAGCATTTTTTTGATCATTAAAATATATGTTGATGATCTCATTTTTGAAAGAAATAATTTGATCTTTGCAAGGGGTTTAGTTCTCTTATGTAGAGTGAGTTCAAGATGATATGATGAGGGAGATTACCTTCTTCCTTGGATTTCAAATCAAGCAGGCAAAGGAAGGAAACTTCATCAAACCAAGGTAAGTATACAAGTGAACTCTTGAAGCACTTTGGGATGGGGAACACCAAGATGATGGACACCCCCATGACAAACATTGCCAAACTTGATAGAGACGAGGAAGGTGAGAAGATAGATGCGAAGCTATATAGAGGTATGATCAATAGCTTATTATATTTAACTACCTCTAGACTTGATATTATGTTTAGTGTTGGATTGTGTTCTAGATTTCAATCAAGCCCTAGAAAATCCCATCTTATAAAATTTAAGATGATTTTGAGGTATCTAGCCAAAACCCAAAATTTTGGACTATGGTATCCACGGTATCCCAAGTCGAGAGATTTTACTCTTACTGCATATAGGGCATGTCCGGTTTGCTGGATTTTCAAGAATCCTACATTTATGCCATCCTACATTTGTAAAATACTGCATTGTCAAAATTCCATAATTTTTTTAATGTTTGGTTTCCTGGATTTGTAAAATACATGATTTAAATTTTTTGGGCCCACTGATTGGATTTTGGCATCCAAGAGAATTTTGATGGAAACCAAAATGTGGGATTCCTATTATGTCCAGAAATCCTGAGATTAGTCCTATTTCCCGAATCTTGTAAACCAAACATAAATTTTCTATAGATGGATGCCACAATACAATCCAATACGACAAAATCCAAGAAACCAAACATACCCATAGTGATGCAAATTATGGAGGATGCTTAATTTATAGAAGGTGCACAAGTGGTACTTTCTTCCTCCTAGAACCATACTTACTTTCTTGGTTCTCTAATAAACAAATCATAATGGCTCTTTCAACCACTAAGCATGAGTACAATGTAACTGGGAGTTGTTGTGCCCAACTCATATGGACGAAGAAAATGCTCCAAGACTTTAATGTTCATTATGATGCTTCTCCTATCTATAGTGATAATACTAGTGCAATCAATATTTCATACAATCCTATATTCCATAGTAGAGCCAAACATATAGAGGTTCTCCACCACTTCCTCTGTGACCACATTGCCAAAATGATATTTATATCACGCATGTAGACATGGAAAATCAACTTGCAGACATTTTCACAAAACCTCTAGCTAAAGAAAAATTTACCTTTATTATATCAAAATTTCTTATTAGCACTCTTTATGACATTTTCATGTCTTCTAGCTAAATGTTCTCATACCTATACATTCTTGCTCTTTATTTTTTCATATCTTACTTGATTGTGCCATTTTTGACTAGTGTATATGCCTTGTTCTTGGTTGTTTTTGGATATTTTCACAAATGCATGTTTTACCACAAAATACTATCCAATGATGAGTGAAAGATCCCTCAATATGTTCAAAAGACATGATAAGCTAGAAAAATAAATTTATATAGTACTCTAGTGGCCTAGAATTAATTTTTTTAATCTTTTAGACAAACTAACCTATTGTTCGAGTTTTTTCTGGGAGAAACTCGACCAACAATAGGCCAAGGATTGAATTAAACCATAGTATCGATTGATTTTCCCAAACCACAAACTCAACCAACAACACTGTTGGGTAGAAAATATATAGGTAGTCTTCCGACTTTTCTCCCTCTCAACTATAAAAGTCGACCAATAGCCACTTCATCTTGTTCGTCCTTAAACCCTAGGGCTACCCAAACCTTGCCCATACCTTCTATAGTCCCATATCACCTGCCCTATCTCTCCCAACCTTGACCTAGAAGCCTAGGAGAACCACAACTTTTGGCATCTCCCTCAGTTTGGCTCCATTTCATCTCTTTTGATCTCCATGGCATCAAACTGATGCAAACAAACTGGACCAGATGGAGTACCTTCGTACTCCACTGCTCTAAGGTACGTTTCCTTTGATGGTACCTCATTCATCTCCACTCAAGTTGTCAATAGGTATAAGGAGCTTCTTCCTATAAATCCTCTTCCCTTTTGTGCTTTTCTTGAATCACATCATGTCTTGATGAAGGAAGTTGCTATTGTTTTTAAAACTCACCACCTTAGTGCAATTTGTGTAGAACGATTGTGTTATACCAACTCTATTTATAGAACAAAATTGGTCCATAATTCTATGCTGATATCACGAGGAAGTACACTACCCTTGTTCCACCCCCTAACCGACAAGTGATCCTAACCTTCATGATTGCGGGTACCAAGATTACCATATATGAGGATTCCTTGAATTCCTACTTCAATGGTACCGACATTCCATATACACGGTTGACTTCCTATCACCAGTAGAAGTTCTACAAAGTTCACCTCATTGCATTAGTATTCAATTTTAATATCCACACGAAGGAAAGCCAAATGGATCTTGTAGAGAACACTGTTGTGTTAATGTACTGTCTCCTGAATGATGTCAGAGTCAAATGGGCCCATTACATTCTTCACCACGTGACCTATTTTGACTCAGGGAAGAACACCAGTGGAACCCACCTATCCTATCCCAACTTGATTCATGGTGTGTTTGCTCACCATGCTGAGAAATCCCTTTTCCATGATCTTGGTTACAAAGCAAGTAGGAAAGGTGTTCACATAAGTGAAACCACTGTCAAGAAGTCCTTTTATCCTACCTCCTCTACCACACTTGGTTCTTCCACCTCCACCTAGGCCCTCCACCTCCTCGTAGACCCAACACTACCTCATTCTTAGTGTCCAATCAAACTCTGATGGGATACATGATACACCAACAAGCATACAACCTCTAAGTTTAGGACCAAATCCATCAGGATCTAGTTCAAATCATGTCAAACATGAACTTATCATACACCCATTCCTAACCCACCTACTAGCCCTACCCTAGTGCTGACTATGCCTCCTATTCATACCGTCAGTTCTACCCCATCCCTCCACCTACTACTTTTTTGTACCTCCTATTTTTGATGGCAGACGTGCTCCTACTACCTCTCAACCTCTTACACTTCCTGTTGGACCTACTGCTACCTTTCTTTCTAGGTATGATTGGGTTTCTATACCCAATTATGATCAAGCAAAGGCTTTTACTTGAGTGTGACGTCTCAAGGCAAATCAGAATTGCATATGGCATGGTCCTTTCTCCTTCATGCTTGATGATGACACAGAGATGGGTGAAGAGGATGCTGATGATAATAATGGTGGTTATGATGATGAGGATGATGGTAAATATGGTGATGGCTCAGATGATGATGGAGATGATCGTGAGGCTACCCCTACTACCCCTGATGCACCTTTAGATGGAGATGAGGACTACCAACCATATGATGATGATGAGGACATTGACATAGATGCCTTAGATGTTTAGTTATTAGTCTGCAGATGCTCATACATACTCTATTTGTAGACTTTCATGTACTGAACATTTGGGTACTATGTCCTAGGCATATAATTTTTATATCTTGTTTTTTGCTATTTTGGAGTTTTTCATCTAGAGAGAACATATCTGATTTTGTAATTTGATTATATGTACCTTAACTGTATACTTATCTTTATCTTATGAGTTCTTGGTATGTGCTTCCATATTTTGATTATGACTCTAGCATGCTTGTTCTCTCTGAGGTTTCAATTTGGTGCTTTCTATAGTGGTTGCTTATGTAGTTTGTGTTGGTGGATAAGACACATGTTTCTTATCTCTTCTACCCCCTACAATTTTGATATCACAAAGGGGGAGAAGCAAGCTCAATCATATTTTATTGTGTTCCTTTTCTAGTCTATTGTCTGAAATATCATGTGACCTGTAAGAGGACTCAATAGTATATGTACTATGGTTGCTTTTTGGAAAAACTAACCATATACATGCAAAGACAAGCATGAAATGAGGGGGATCATTTGCAATTGTTAATTCATATATCCCCTTACAATTCACAAGGTAAAAGTTTAAATTTCCAAGTCATTTTCTATATGTTAAGGAATGGTTTGTCATTGTCAAAGAGAGGGAGAATGTTGAATTAACAGTTATACATTGTCCATATTTTGATAATGACAACCATTCCATTCATATGTATCTAATATGTCTATTTGATATTGATTTCAGGTATTAGGTACAAAAAAGGATCATTTCAATCAAGTTCAAACTTGACTCCATACAAGCCAAAGTCAATGCAAATGTACTATTGTGGAAATAGCCCTAAATGACTTAAGTCAATTTTTGTAATCATTTATATTGATGTTATGACTTGTAATTAAGATGAGAAAAAACTAGGAGAACTTAATTTGAATGTTTGATCACTTTAATGACATCTTCTAATATGCATCACAGGCTGTTTGATTAGTAGAGTTTCCCTCCTTGAAACTTGACTGATGCCTAGGATGGATATTGGAAATGCCCAAGATCAACCGAGTTTACCTCAAGATAAACTCAACCAAAACCTTGCACTTGAAAACTAATTTTAAGACATCGGTCAAGTTCCAACTAGGATAAAATCAACTAACAACTCAAAATTATCTTGTCTGCATAGTGCTATCAACCAAGTTACTTTTATGAAAGCTCGACCAACTACACTGTATGAAGTATGCAGAAAGAGTGACTCTAGCCCATTGGAGTGTTGAAAACATAAAAACTAGATCCATTACAACATCCCAAATGACTAGATTTCATTTGCAAGTGTTTTTAGTGTCTAGTGGACATCCCCAACTACAAATAGGACCCCTTGGGCTTCATCCCATGTTTGCTCCTTGATGCTATTCAAGATCCTATCTATAGTTTAGTGATTTTGTCCACACAGAGCCTCCTTCTCACTCTTGGTTACAAATCCAAGCATCCATATGAGTGATATAGGCTATTTGTGAGAGAGATACTTCATTTTAATCTTGTGAAGATCTCAATACTTTCTTTCCCCAACCCCTTTCTTCAATCAATGTTAGTGAAAGCTTCTCCAAGTTGAAGGAGAAGGTGAAGGCTAAAGATCCTTAAGAAGAGTGGGTAATTCCTTCAAGGAGAAAGACTTGTTGCAAGAAATGGAGCTCCTTGGGTAAGGTGTACAACTCCTTATAATAGCAGGTAAGCCCTTGTAGAGGTTGAATACTCTTTCTCCAAGGATAGGTAAGACCTTGAAAGGTTTATTGGCTCCTTTTGGTCCTTTAAAAGGAGGGCTAGCTATCCTTGCCCTGCAAATAGAAGGTCTTATTTTATGTATTACAATGGAATATAAGTATGCAATGGTTGCAAAATCCTAGGGCTTGACCTCTCTAGGTAGTGGACTAACTTTATCATAATTTAGAGATAGGAACCTCTCTACATAGCTTGTTCTTGATCTTATTCAATATCTCTCATCCTTTGTATGTATACTTAGTTGCACATCAAATTACATATTTGCAATCCTACTTCTTGAAGTAATTTAAGGTCTAATCAATTTGGTTTAAGTGTTTTTTATCTCTATTCACCCCCTCTAGATCCCTTTGATCTAAAAACTACGACATTAAAAACTAGTGTATTCAAAAACCACATTATCTGTGGTACAACCACAACTATCCTCAACCACATCACATATACATATTCATTCATCTGAGATACAACCTCGACCATTCTCCATAAAGTTGGAATCAGGATGACAAGGATATATCTTCCCTTCCCCCACGTATACTCTACAATATACAACTCTGAGTTTCCTTTATGGAATACTCGTTTTGTTAAGAAGCAAGTTCTAACACTAGAAATCTCTATGACACATGGCATTACATGATTAGGGTTTCACTTGATTGGTTATTGCCCATTAGGTGAGTTTAGGCTGCATCAATCAATTTACACATAAACCCTAAAGAATTCCTACTGAAGTATTGGTGTATAACAACTTTAGAAGATATAAAATGTATGAAACATGTTTGTAACATACCAGATCTCAAACCCTACCCTAGAACTGTGACCTTTTGGTCTTAGCCAAACAAGATTGAGGTTAGTATGATCCTAATAATCTAATGCATGAATAATGTAATCTAATATGTCATATAATTCATTTGGTAATAATAAAATGATAAATAACTTAATTACATGCATAATATGGTTAATGGGCCTCTAATGGGCCATATGACATAACCCATGTAAGAAAGTCTCAAAATAAAGAATAGACTTCAAATTCATAGTCTACACATTAAAATAAGCCTACATGTCAACTTTCATTTAATTTGGACAATCTTGAATTAATATGGTTAGATAGGAGAGAGAAATTGCCTAAAAGGTGTAATTAATAAATAAAAATAATAAATAAATCCAAAAGAAGAAAATAATCCTATATTCGTGATCTACATAATAAATATAGCCTTTGGGTAAATTTTTATCCAATTTGGAGAAAGTTTGCTTAAAAGGTAAAATCAGGAGAGAAAAAGTGTGTAGAACCTTCAAAATATTAATTAAATACTCAAACAACTCCAATATGTAAAACTGATAGCAAATTCGTATCCAACATACTTAATATGACTTTTAGGTCAAGTTTTATAATTTTTGGATAATCCTAATTCCATTAATGAAGGAGGAAAGAGAAAATATGCTTTGACTTATTTAACACAATAAATGTTCCCAAAAGGCAAATCTAATTGGATAATCAAAATCTACATGCCTTATTTAGCCTATGTGTCAAATTTCATATTAATTGGATAAAGTTTGGACCCTCAATTTGCTTTGGAAAGAAACTTAATCAAACCTTATTTAAATGCAAATGTAATTTCTCGATTTCCTTGTCACACTTGCTTTCCTGTTTTAGTTTTCTCAGGTTCAATCCTGACCCTTGGATTTAGATCTAGCAACAACTGGATTCTCTTCTTCCTTTCCCCTTTCCGATTTCGCACGCAGCGATGGGGGGTTTCTCTCCCCGGTTTCCTTCTCTGTTTCCTCTCTTCCCTCTTCACCTTCCTTCCTGGTTTCTTCGCCCTCATCATCCTCTCTCTCCTCCGCACCCGATGACCCTATAAAAGTAGGGTTTTTCACCCCTTTCCCCACAACCACTGGCGCCGGCCTTATGCTATGTTTCCTCCCCTGTTTCCAACTTCATCTCATCTCCTCGCCGCCTTGGACCATCAGACCATTAAGGGTCAGTCCCCTGACCTCCGCCAAGGTCCCAGCTACAATGCACACACTTTGGTTTGGCTGCTTTTGATTCCGGCATGACCTCCCCTACTCAACACCGCCCCCTCAGCCTGGCCTTGCTCGACTCTCGTCGTTTGGCCTTCACAAGATTCGTTTTATCTCTGGTGGTGTTCTCTATGCCTCCGCGATGCTTTTTCTTGGCATCGATTGCAACGATCAGGTAGCTAGCCGATTTTCCCCTTTTACTATTACCTGGAACCTAAGCTTGCTCTTCTCTGCTTTTCTCCATGATTTTTGTTGGCTTTTAGATCTCTAAGTTCATGATGCTCCTGCAAACTCGACGGTGATATTGCCGATCTATTTTGGCATTTGATGCCCCGATTGAGTTCCCTTGCTGTCAAGGTTTGCTGCGGCCTACAATTCTCGTGATTCTGTGAAAACGAAGAAGACGACCACATCGATTAGTCTGGTCTGCCCTTCAATTTTCTTTATCTTTGGTTTTTCTTTTAGGGGTAGTTTAGTCTTTTCGTGCTCTCGTCTCTTACTTTGGAACGAGTCAAGTGAGCCTTTGACCCGCTGACTTGGCCGACATTCATTGGGCAAAGTCATGCGGGCCCAGCCTATTTTTTGTGTGGATTTTCTAGCCTATGTAGCATTAACTAATTATATGATTGGTCGTTATTTAAAAATCTATAACTAACTAACATATGATCATAAAAATATGGAAAAATATTCGTTGGAATCACAAAAATAAGATCTATCTAGTGACATAATTTTGATGACTAAATAAAATGATTAATAACATGTGTTTTTAATAGATCTAATTAAATAAGGATTAACTTATACAAATCATAACTAATAACCTGTAAGTCAGAAAAATATAATAAAATATGTTTTGGAATCCTAATGACATATACTAAAATATGGAATGGTTTTGGGAAATTAATACATACATTAATAAAAAGGAGATTTTTAGGATTTTGAATAATTAATGGAAACCTAACCCTAATTCCACATATATTCTTAATAGGTTCTTTGGATGCCTAGTCTTGGATCTAGAAGTGACTATGGATCTTTTGAATCTGATGTTGAGGTATGTTGTATCCCCTATTACTTCATGTTGAGCAATTCACCTATATTTTGTCTTTCACTTGGTCCTATGGACAATAGCCTATATACATTGCTCTTATATCTTGTTATCACGGTTCATGTGAACTATCTTGGTTATTGTGAACTTGGATAATCTCTTGGCATCTTATCTTGTGATATGGCATATTATGATCTTGTTGATAGTATATGTCCACTGTGATGTGGAGGTTTATTGGTGGTTTCCTTTGTTGTCCATTGTGGAAAATCTTGTTTAATGTTGACTTTACTTTTCTACTTGCCTCTACATTTACCTTCTATGTGATTCAGTAATCCTAGAGTAGTATAATTGCATTGGTTTTGTCTCATTATAATTCATGACAACATTGTGATATTTTGGATGGCGGATGTGTGATTCCCCATGCCAGGGCAGGATGTGTGATTCCTGGCCCATGTTATATATATATATATATATATATATATTTGGATGGTGGATGTGTGATTCCCCATGACAGGGCAAGATGTGTGATTCTTGGCCCATGTCCCACCAAGTTCAAGATGTGTGATTCTTGACCACCATTGTTATTTATATTGTTCTAGGGCTATGCTTATCTCACATGCATGCAGGTTGATGATGATATGTGCTTTGTTTCCCACCATGGTAGTGGATGTTTATATTGATAGCACATTCTTATTATTTGTTGGTTATGGCAAGTATCCCTTTTATTATGATTCTTTTCTCTTGATACCCATTTGGGTGGTACTTATCTCTTGCATGGGAAGCCTTTTATTTTGATGTCCCTTAATCTTTATAAATTTATCAATTTGCTTTTTATTATGCACATACCGGCCTTTGCTGATGTTTCCTATTATCTTTCTTTTGCTGGGGAATGCTTCCAACCCTAGGTGGAAGACTTGGATGCATGGCATGTTGACCTGGACTTAGTTTGAGAAGTTAAAGCTTGGAGACAATCTTGAGGTGGTTTAGATTTCCTCTACGTGGATCCTATGATGTAAGTTTGTAACCCTTTGTTTCATAATTGAATATAGTCATATTTTTTTTCCACTTCTATACTTTAGTCTTTTGTTACTATTAAATAAAGATTTGAAAATTTTACACCCACTCCATCATACCTTCTGAGTGTGTTTGGACTGGAGGTTTTGTTATTCAAATTTTTAGTAAGAAAGTGATTTCACTTCTTTACAACATGGTATCAGAGCCCATGGTAGTCGGAATCTGACTATTTCAGTTTTATCTCCCTATAGAATCCTTGACTTAGTTAGTTACCTCTAAGTGAGATGTTGACCCTAGATTTGATCTATGATGATCTTTTATGGAATAAGGTTTGGTTTGAGGTCAAGATTAGGTTATGAGGAAATATTCATATGGAAATATTGTGTCTTGGTTTTCACAATTGATTTTGGATCCACTTTTTGTTTCATCTCAAAAAGTTTTCATCGTCAAAAATTATTTTCAATTATACCACTATATATGTACAAAAGTTTTCTCTGATTTATCGATGTTTTCTTCAGCTAAGTCACAATGAAGTGAAACTCTAGTTTGAGTAGAATATAACTCTAGTTTGTGATTAGGATTGATATAATGGTGTAGTTGACCTACCCTATGACTTTTTGGATGTTCATGTAGGGTTGTTAGGTTAGAGACACGAGGACCTAAAAACTCAAGCCTAGATGGTGACTTTATTTGGAAACATGAGAAATATTAATCTCTAAAAACTTTCATAACTAAGATATGTGGGTAGCTCTAAAAAAAGATTGTTTAGTTTGACTTGTTAGATTGAACCCTTTAAGGGGTGGAGAATAATTAATAGTTGATGTTTGGATCAATAGATTTCGAGGACAAAATCCTTTTTAAGGGGTGGAGTGCTGTAACATACCAGATCTCAAACCCTACCCTAGAACTGTGACCTTTTGGTATTAGCCAAACAAGGTTGAGGTTAGTATGATCCTAATAATCTAATGTAGTAATAATGTAATCTAATATGTCATATAATTCATTTGGTAATAATAAAACAATAAATAACTTAATTACATGCATAATATGGTTAATGGGCCTCTAATGGGCCATATGACATAACCCATGTAAGAAAGTCTCAAAATAAAGAATATACTTCAAATTCGTGGTCTACACATTAAAATAAGCCTACATGTCAATTTTCATTTAATTTGGACAATCTTGAATTAATATTGTTAGATAGGAGAGAGAAATTGCCTAAAAGGTGTAATTAATAAATAAAAATAATAAATGAATCCAAAAGAGGAAAATAATCCTATATTCGTGATATACATAATAAATATAGCCTTTGGGTAAATTTTTATCCAATTTAGAGAAAGTTTGCTTAAAAGGTAAAATCAGGAGAGAGAAAGTGTGTAGAACCTTCAAAATATTAATTAAATACTCAAACAACTCCAATATGTAAAAATGATAGCAAATTCGTATCCAACATACTTAATATGACTTGTAGGTCAAGTTTTATATTTTTTGGATAATCCTAATGTCATTAATGAAGGAGGAAAGAGAAAATATGCTTTGACTTATTTAACACAATAAATGTTCCCAAAAGGCAAATCTAATTGGATAATCAAAATCTACATGCCTTATTTAGCCTATGTGTCAAATTTCATATTAATTGGATAATGTTTAGACCCTCAATTTGCTTTGGAAAGAAACTTAATCAAACCTTATTTAAATGCAAATGTAATTTCTCGGTTTCCTTATCACGCTTGCTTTCCTATTTTAGTTTTCTCGGGTTCAATCCTGACCCTTGGATCTAGATCTAGTGGCAACTGGATTCTCTTCTTCCTTTCCCCTTTCCAATTTCGCACGCAGCGATGGGGGGTTTCAATCCCCGGTTTCCTTCTCTATTTCCTCTCTTCCCTCTTCACCTTCCTTCCTAGTTTCTTCACCCTCATCATCCTCTCTCTCCTCTGCACCCGATGACCCTATAAAAGTAGGGTTTTTTCACCCCCGTTCCCCACAACCACTGGCGCTGGCCTTATGCTCTGTTTCCTCCCCTGTTTCCAACTTCATCTCATCTCCTCGCCGCCTTGGACCATCAGACCATTAAGGGTCAGTCCCCTGACCTCCGCCGAGGTCCCAGCTACAATGCGCACACTTTGGTTTGGCTGCTTTTGATTTTGGCATGACCTCCCCTACTCAGCGCCGCACCCTCAGCCTGGCCTTACCCGACTCTCGTCGTTAGGCCTTCACAAGATTCATTTTGTCTCTGGTGGTGTTCTCTGTGCCTCCACGATGCTTTTCTTGGCATCGATTGTAACGATCAGGTAGCTAGCCGATTTTCCCCTTTTACTGTTACCTGGAACCTAAGCTTGCTCTTCTATGCTTTTCTCCATGATGTTTATTGGCTTTTGGATCTCTAAGTTCGTGATGCTCCTGCGAACTCGACGGTGATATTGCCGATCTATTTTGGCATATGATGCCTGACCGGCCTAAATCGCGCGTCCTAAATTTTTAGGCGGATTTGAGGTAGTCGAGCTTTTACATTTATAAACCTGAATCCTTCTAGGCCCCCGCAACTTTGTTTACGGGGTCGAAGTAGATATACGGGGTCGAACACAGGGACAAGGGGGTAGTGTTGAGAACCCAGAATCGACACGCTACACTCTGGCAGGTAGAAGAGATTGTAAATTCCCAAGAAGGGAAGCGTAAAGATGTCACAAACAAAACAAGAAAACTATATCCAAGTAGAGTTACTAGAAAGATTTAAGGTTTTAGTCATTTAGCAGTTTTTAGGGGTTTTTATGCGATAGAAATAGAAAGATAAAACTAGAACTAGAGCAAGGTACGAAGGATAAGACTATAGCAAAACAAGCGGCACCGGTAACATCCTGTACCCCTCCTCTCAGAGCAGGTACCTCTAACCAAGCCTCGACACCCCTCTCTTGGTTGCTGGGCTCAAAGTTAGAGTGGAATGTCACTGAAATGACTCCGTTCCAGGCACTCTCGTACTGCAGAAACGGTCCAAACACTAGAGCCACAACACAACTCTCGAAGTTGTTGCGACGGGAAAACACGATTTGGTAGCTAAGCGAAACGCGATCCAAAACATGCAAGCTAGAGTTCGGATATCAAACATAGAAGTCATCCAACATATTGCACCAAGCATAGAGCAGCAAGTAATTAAGCATTTCCATTCCTATAAGCATTAAAGGTCTTAATTACAATGCATAAGTAAAGGAATTAAATAACAGAATTAAAGATAGGTGTCGCCTTCTTGATGTAGAAGAATGATAGGTTGCAGTAGCCATCCCGCCCGATATCGGACAGGGGCCTAGCCCGATACTGCCGTGTCAGGCGGCACACTCTCTCAAGCGGCACACCGTGACGGACGACTGCATCGCTCAAGGACCTGGCCGATACGCTCAAGTCGGGCGGTACACCCTCTCGGGCGACACACCTGACGGGTGGAGCGTATCGGGTTCGTTATCGTGTCAGGCATGGAGCTGCGTATCCTATTGCCGGGCACTGGTGTCGGGCACTCGTGTCGCGTATCTACATTGGCCGATATCGGCTCCCAGTGTCGCCCGGTACAGTCCTAGGTGAACCAGTCCCCTCCCTCTCGGGATGGGGAAGAGCTCACCTAGTGTCGCCCGGTACGAACACTGGAGCACGATACACCTGCTCTCACAGCCTCCTCCGAAGATCACTCGACTCTCCGAAACCTGAAGTGACCAAGCTTGTCCGAATTGTCTAAGCTGTCTTTTCGGCTCCTTGTAGCTGCTATTTATAGGCAGCTGGTCGTGAGAAGATATGGTGCTCGAAACGCCACGTGTCCTTTTCTGCCGTTCAGTTGGTGGTCGGCTGACGCGGGTATCGCCCGGTATCGCTCGACACAAGGACTTCGGCTGTCGGGCGTCGAGGC
This sequence comes from Alisma plantago-aquatica, assembly GCA_963693085.1. Lineage (NCBI taxonomy): Eukaryota > Viridiplantae > Streptophyta > Magnoliopsida > Alismatales > Alismataceae > Alisma > Alisma plantago-aquatica. The sequence continues at coordinate 939,300,802 of OY856412.1, read as the reverse complement.
GAGAGGCGCCTGCCGGTGGGTGGCTGATATCACGTGACACCTAGAGTAGTTGCGGCGTGCTCGGCTCCCTGTCGGGTAAAGAGGCATGTCGTCCATCGGTACCCTATCGCGCGGCATTCTTGCATCGTGCGTCGTCGTATCGCACAACCCCGCCGGTCAGCGTGTGTATCAGGCGTCGGGGGGGGGGGGGCGAGACAGTCTTGGACTTATTTGCGGGCCAGAACGGCCTTATTGGTGCTAAATGGACCAAAATAAGAGGAAACTCTGCAAAAGATGGAAATGTTGGACTGAGAGCATTGCTTGGCTAATTATTGCAAAATTGCATATAAAATAGAGGAATCTGGCAGAAAAGGGCAGTTTTGATAACAGAATAAAGGCCAAAAAGTCACAAAAATTGGTGTTATCAACTCCCCAAAACTTAGCTTTTTGATTGTCCTCAATCATTATTTAAACTTTATTTGGCGACACTTCTTCTTGCGTAGTATGCTTCTCAGGCTAAGATGTAAAACAAGTATCGTAATGCCTTTAGAGATAATGCTGCCTCATTACGAACAAAAGACTTCGTCTTTCTTGCCTTATTGATTAAGTAAGATTATTCTCTACAGCTTCGGCGAGACGTTGTTGTATGATTTCGAAGTTAGCTTCCACACCAAACAACTTTATTTTCGGGGCAGAAAGTTGTGTATAGGGTAGGCTAAGGTTTTTTGGGTTTTCTTCTTGTTTCCCATCGGTCCATCCAGGTAAGGGTCCGTTAATGGGCAAGTGGTCCCTGCAGTCCAAGTCAGTTGGCTTTAGAGTAGTGATTTCACATCCTACGTACCACAGCCCCGGATCTACCATGCCTAAAGATGGGTACTTTTGGGAAACAAGTGTGTGTACATTTTTTTTCTTTTATTAGGCACAACTCTCATGCTTTTATTCACGCTCATAAGGCTTCTCTCTCTTTTTAGGATTTTTGTCTGGTAAGGGGAAACAAAGAGATTCTTGCTGTTTGGGCAGCTTTTTCCTTCTCCATACTCGTCTCTTAGCTGTTTGTGAGATTATTATATTTTTCGAAATTTTTGGCATGTCAAAACATATTCTTTTGTTCATTTGAAGCAGCACTATCAAAAAGATATAACAGGACTTGCGTCATATTAGCACAAAGAAAATAAACTTGGCAAGCAGTTGCATCAGGGTTTTTACTAATATAGCGACTTTGTACATATGCATGGGAACAAAATAAGCAAATTTTTCAAAAATTTCAAAATTTTATATGAACATGTATATGTATCAAGATGAACAAAAGAATCAAAAGATTAAGTTAGAAAATTTGGCAGAATTTTGTACCTCCCTCACTGGTACCATGGTACCCCCCAAACTTACTCCACACTCTGTCCCAGAGTTGTGAAGTAGATTAGGCAAGGTAATGCTAATTTAGTGAGGGTTAGCCGACGAGCGCGCCTTCGTCAGATAGAAGCTCCCACACATATTCTCCTCTTTCACTGTGGTAATTGATGTGATGGAGTTGGTCAGGCGTCTCTTTATTCGCTATCCATTCCAGGACGTGGATGCCGTAGTCGTTGGATAATGGGATCTGTTGTGGGCTGCGGTGGCAGAACTGAAGTTCGTGCCATTTGTTTGCTTGTGTGTCCAGGAATGGTTGTATCATCTTTGTCACCCCGTCGTAGTATTTTCGAGTTAAGCGTTCGACGGATGACAGCGGTTCTGATGTACACGACACTGGATGGTTCTTGTTGCCGTCCGAGCTGTTGTAAGAGATTCCTGCTCGTTGCCGGGTGTACACCGTCAGGAGCGTCCGGTGGTTATAATGAAGAATTGGCAGGAAGATTTGGCTAGGGACTCTGCTTTCCAACTCTTCTAGGAAAAGCTTCTGTGCTCCTGATTCGTCGGCTAGGCAAACGTCGTTAAACAGCATAGGATGGGCTATATATGTGTGATCGAACTTTGGTTGTAAAATTTGGACGCAAGCGGTTAATACCGATACCGACAAACATCCTCCTTCTTTAACCACGTCCCTTAGCTCATCAATTGGGACTACGACATTGCTCGCCTTGTAAATGATATCCCTCGGGGTAGCATCTGCTAACTTCAGAAGGATTACATCTACTTGCTCCTGCGTGAGCGTAGCGCACGAGAAACGGTCGAAGTTTTTGATCATCCCTTCTGTGGCTTTAGGCGAAGCAGTTTCTTCCATCCCGTGCACTTTCTTAAGGACCATCAGCTCCTTGCCTACCCCATGTTTGACGGTCGCCACTTCTTCTTCTTTTTCTGAGGGGTTGCTGGACTGAGAAGAGTCTTCATCTAGGTCACTGTCCAGCAGCTGTTCCGGTACCCCGGCGTCCCGGAAATAACGCTTGTCCTTGATCAACAACATGGCGTAGGTGCCCCTGCGTTGATAAAAACAATGGCCCCTAAGGGCCCTCAAGTTGCCAAATGTACTGAGCACCTCAATGGCACTTAAGACGACTAAGGCGCTGTTTCCGCATCCCTGTTCAGTCTGGACGAGGAAGTTGCGAATAGAAAAGAAGTTCCAAATGCCGCCGTGGCGTTTGGCTCCTCGCTTGATAACTCTTTGAAGACGCACCGGTAGAAGCCTCATGTTTTTGTCTTCCGGGCGGCTGAAGGTGATCCCTGAGAGCGGCACCTCGTTGTGGCTGCAATTCAGGAGCTGGACTTCGTGGTTCCTTAGGTCTGCTATGCAGAGGAACCATATGTTGCGGTGCTTGTACGGTGCCAGCACGAGGTCAGAGTTGTGCTCGTCAATGTGCTGCAACATGTTTGACACCGCAGAGGAGTCTAGTTCTCTACACATCAACCTTCTCGCCAAGGTCGGGGTGGCGTAGTATATTTTCTTCTGACCTGTCCTACTATCAATATTTTCTATTATAGCATTCTCGAGGACCCTGAATAGCCTTTTTCTGACGACGGCCATCGAGCGGAACATGTTGCGGAGTGTTCCCCGTCATACAGAGAAGTAGCCGTCGCTCCAGACGACGTCTTCTTCATCTGCCAGCGATCTTAGGACCCTGTCTAGCAGTTTCTGGTCTCTGATCGATAGGTAGCCGATGGCCCTTCTGTCGAAGTCGGCCATTTCGAAGGACGGTATCTCTGATGGCTCACGGAACCTGTCTGCCATCGATTGTCTACCTCGGGGGAAGTGTCTTTCATTGGCTGCGTACACGTCCCCCTTTTCTCCCTCTGACTCGTCTAAAGAGTCTGTCCCGATGTTGACATCTCCGTTATCATCTTCAATATCATCCAGGGGAATTGCGGGATTTTCTTCCTCGGGACCTACGGAGCTCGCCCGTCCTGCTGGAGCTCCGTCGGTGGACTTCGGTTGCGTCCCCTCCTCGGGCATTGAGGATTGCCCGCTGGAGGAGGAGGGTGATGCTGATGTCGAGGGAGACGCTGACGGAGATGATGGAGAGCCACGGCTCGGAGGTGACGACGACCGTCTCAGCTGCCTTCGGTGCGGATGGTCGTCCCCTCTATCCAGCCTCTCCTCGATTTTGTCGAGGTGTTGGAGAACTTGCTGCATTATTGAATTTACGGCCTCTAGTCCGCTCAGCAACTCTCGCTCTTGGTTGCTCAGCCTGTCTTGAACAGACGCATATTTGCGGGTTAGGGAAATACAAATTTCAGAGTTGGTATCTGTTACCTCCCGCAACCTGTTGAGCTCGTGCCCGAGCGTCATTCCGAGCGATGGGGAAGCTCCGGTAGATCTTCCTCCCATCCTCGCGACCTCTTTTTCATGCGATGGCTTACCAGGTGTGGTAGACTTTACGTAAACAGTTTGCGTCGCCGATGCCGCCAGGCGGGGCGATGGCGCTACTTCAGCAGCTATCGCCTTGCCTTTTTGTCGGCGAGGGACGACTGTGGTGTGGGTGAACTTCGGTCCACCTCCGCACTGTCGGCGACCTCCTCTCCTGCTATAAAAGGCGACACAAGTTGCGGCGTAGGTGTCAGCTGAGCTCCCTCGAGCTCCATCCTCAGGGTCTCGGCGAACACCGCATTGCTGGTGCTCGGCTCAAGTTCTTCTTCTGCCTCTACAGGCATTTCAAGGATGACAGGGGCTGCGGCCGTCTCTTCTGCGATACCTCCCGAAGTTTCTGTCTCAGTGACCCCAACAATCACCGGTTCTTTGTCGGCTACCACCCTTCTTGTTGAGGCAGTGGCTGATATAGCTGGAGCGACTACAACCCTACTGGCAGTTGTAGCCGGTAGCTCTGGAGCTACCCCTTCTCGGGCTTTGGTGGTTGTGGTGGGGGCTGCGCCTTTTGGTACATCTTCAATCTCGGATGTAGTGAACACCAACTTGTCTACGTCGTAGTTGGCACAGTGAGGGAGCGGGAGGAGTGTATTTGTCCTTGCGAACTTATAGAAATAGTCCCCCCCTCCTTCCTAATGATGCTGGTCCTCATCAGGTACTTGGTGTCAAACACCTCATCGCCTTGCGTCCTTGAAAGGCTACGCGGCTCCCTTGGGTACCCGAGTCCTACCGCGATTAGGTTGACGATGCCACCCATGTAGTATTCCTTGGTAGCTTCCTTCATCGGATGTAGTCTGTTCAGCAGAAATCGTCCGAGGTTGATCACTCAGCCCTCCATTATGTGCCACATGACCTGGAGCTCTTCCGTGTATATGTTGCTAGATTTGTACTTGCTGAATAGGAGGCATGCCACAAGTTTGTGTACTATCCTCCAGAAGCATGAGTGTATAGCAGCTTCCTTCTTTCCCGGCTTGAACGAAGATTCGCCGGTTAACGTGTTCCAGAGCTTCACGGGATCGAACCCGTCTCTTTTGGTGATTCTCTCACCGTTGTCCATCAGGTTCCTCTCCTCCTCGCTTGAAGAGAAGATTTTGTTCAGAAACTTTTCGGAGATTGTGCACTCCGAGTTGTAGAGTCGGGCTTGGAGTCTGTCTGGCCCTCCGAATTCTTTTCTCTCCGCCGGTGAATTTCTCACCCGGTGGAGGGAAGACATGAACTCCATTGTCAGCCTAGTGTACGAGGAAGACCTGCTGAAGAAGATTTTCTTCAGACCCGCCGTGGCGAGGATGACTTTCAGCCTCTTCTCAATTCCCAAATCAGCAAATGAGGCTTCATGACAGAACCTGCTGGGGCGGTAGATTTTGGGCACCAGCTCAGCGTACCGGCGAGTATGCTCTTCGTTCATTGGCTCGAAACTCATCGCCAAGGCTTCCGAGATTGCTGCTGCTGCTGGGGGCGTTGGAGTTAAAATTGGAGTTGGAGTTGCCGCTTCTCCAACCCTGGCCCTCTTTTCTATTGTAGAGGCCTCGACTGGTCTTGGGTTCGGGCGCTTCCGCCCGGCGTTGGAGGGTTCAGCCGCAGTCTCGGGGTAGATCCTCCTACCCTGAGAGTCAATGGGGACAATAGTCATCTTGGTGCGGGCCATCTCTGTAGGACAACAAAAGAAATACTTTGATTAAATATGTTGGCCTTCGAAAGAAGTATATAATAAAGAATAAATATATGCGCCCATTTTTTTGTACAAAGATTGCCTGGCCCCGCCCCCCTTAGTATCAGGCGACACACAAGGTCCTGAGGTGAAGTCATGTGGCCGATAATATCGCCCGATACGACAAGGTGATAGGGCGACAAACGCGCGGCCGTGTCGGGCAATAAAAGATTCCCGATACGGCTCGTATGTAAAAGGGAAAAAGCGTGTCGCCCGGCACAAAACCTTTAGGACGATACAAAAATGGACGACACGACTATCGTCTGACATGGCATATCGAGCAATAGTTACTAAAAGATACGTTGCGCGATATGCATGTCGGATGATACGAAACCGCTCACCTAACAAGGCCGATAATCTATACATGTTAACAGAGAACGCGTCGGGCAGCATAGACTGCCGCACGATAGATCTACCGGGCTATATCTACCGGGCGATAGGTCTGTCGGGTTGTACCTCACAGAGTTCGGGACTTCCGCACGTTACAAAGGCAAGGGGTGTCGCGCGACACGGGAGCAAAAAGCACAAAGTCCTTTGCACGATACGGGAGTACGAACACAGTAATTCAGGTAGCCCGATACGGTAAAACTTGTTCTCATATATATAGCAAACTCAAACTCGGTGGTGAAAACACGACAAGCAATCCCAGGCATGCATCGGCCGATAGGGCAATTCATTCCTGAGACGGGCAGTCCATCCGTCGACCTAAGGGTGATCAGTCCTTTGGCACGATCCTCACAGGCTCATGCCGTCTAGGAGCGTCTTTTGTCATGGCTTTAGCAATGCCCGAAAACACTATTTGCATGATGTTGCGCATCCTGCCGGAAGAGTTGCTTTCCATAACGATCCTCGGAGCAGAGGCTAGAAGAAAGAAAAAGGGAAACTTGAAAGCGAAAAAGGGGTAACAAAAGCGGTTGAGGAGTAAAACATCACTGGCCCGAAACTAAGGTCCCGACCTCAGCTAGCATTACCCATCCCATCCTACAGAATACTTCGGTGACCCACAAAACAGAGTCAGCGCATGTGGCGCATGAACTGACTCGGGCCTTATTACATCCCAAAAATGTTTGTAATGTTTTTCTTACAGGAAAGTAAAAACGTCCTATTCTAGGAATCAAAAAGACAACTCGGGTTGCCTCCCGAGAAGTGCTGCGTTTCACGTCTTCAGCTGTACGCTCGAAGTTTCTTCTTCTTCCATCTTCATCCCCGCTTCTGCGGTCATTGCCCTGTTCTTTTTGCTGGTTTGGTATTGGACGGAATCCTTCCCAATGGGTTCTTCACAATTTCAGCCAATTGAGCTAGCTGCTGGTCGATCTGGCGTTGGTGCGTCTGCATGTCCGCCAGTTGTACCTGCAACGAGTTCAAGACACCAGAATTTGATAATGCACTCTGTGCCAGTTGATTGTTGATCGTTTCTTGCTTCTTAACAAAATCAAATAACTGGCCAATCACGTCTTCCTGGCCCGTGCGCTTGCTTTGTTCTCGGTTAGGCCCTTGATACTTCCCCTGTGCTTGGAAGTTCCCTCTGTTTGATGGGAAATGAGTGTTTTTGGGGTATTGGCTTGGTCCTCCCCTTTGCTCAAAAGCCTGAGGTTGCTTGGAGGCGCTTTGCAACTGATGCGAATTTTCAGCTGCATCCTTGTTGCCATAGTTGAAACCAGGATGGTCCGGCCTTTTGAAATTCACAAAAGCCACCTTCTCAGTTTCGTCATCAGATTCGGTATCGCTTGATGCGTCTGGTTGGGTGTAGATGCAATTGTCTACCCCGTGTCCGCCTTCTCCACATGTTACACATTTCATTACCTTTTCAACCTATTTCTTACCCTTTCCGCCAGATTCCTTCAGCTGCTTTACATCCGTAGCTATCCTTTGGATCTGAGAAGTGATTGTCTCCAGCGCCTTGGATTCAAAAGAAGGTCCCTCACTAGCCTTCTTAGCTTGGCCCCGGTCAGATCTGTCATAGTCAGTGCCGGCTTGCAGCTCGGCCATGTTCTTGATGATCTTCTCGGACCTGCTCGGCTTCTTCCCCAGGAAGTCACTTCCGACTACTGCGTTCAATGAAACCCTTTCTTCGGGAGTTAGGCCGTTATAGAAGGTAGTGATCAAGAACCCTTTCTTGTAGTTGTGGTGAGGGCAATCCCTATGATATTCTTGATACCGCTCCCAGGCTTCATGGAGATTCTCATTAGGCTTTTGCATGAATGAAGTTAACCTTTGTCTATTTCTCACTGTCTTCTCAGTCGGGTAGAACTTATTTACGAATGCGTCCGCCAATGCCCCCCATCCATTCAAAGACTGGTGGGGTAACCCAAGATACCAGGACAGGGCCTTATCTTCTAAGGAGAAGATGAAGCCTTTGCAATAGATCACCTCCTGGGGAACCCCCCGCATCTTGATAGTATCACAGATGTTCTTAACAGCATCCAAGTGGTGATAGGGATTGTCTTTTTTAGAACTCCCTCTAAAGCTTTTGTTCTGAATCACAGAGATACCAGACATCTTGAGTTCAAAGTTTGCGGCGTTGAATCGCAGAACGACGATAGGGCATCTGGAATTGTTTGCCTTAGTCGAGGCTAGCTCCCTTAAAGTCTTTTCTTCTTCGCCTGAATCGTCGCTGTTGCTGCCTCCCTGTTGTTCTTGGTTATGGTGTCGCCTGTGTCGATGACAGTGACGACGCCTGACATGGGGGTGGCCTTCCTCGGAGTGCTCCGATTCCTGATCTTCCTGCTGATCATTTCCGTCGTAGCGATCGTTGCCACTCGGCGGAGGTGATTCATCCCTAGGCCTTCCCTACTGTTGACCTTCAACTTGTTGCGGGTTGACACGGGGAGGCATGATGTCGATGACTGTGCTCGGTCGATCGGTTGAATGGTGTCGGATCTCGGTGGTACAAGGATCTTTCCTTCAGGGTTCCTGAGAGAAAGACACGAAAAATCAAGTCAGAAAATTGATTTATTTAGCTTAGGCTAAGAATAATAGTAAGGAGAAAGAATAAAGAAAAGGGGTGCTGTCAAGCTCGTTTCCAAGCTTGAGGCACAGGAGTGTAGTTAGTGGATTCAAATTCATCTACAGTACCTTTTTGCCTTGTCCCCGACAACGGTGCCAAAAAGTTGACCGACCTAAATCGCGCGTCCTAAATTTTTAGGCGGATTTGAGGTAGTCGAGCTTTTACATTTATAAACCCGAATCCTTATAGGCCCCCACAACTTTGTTTACGGGGTCAAAGTAGATATACGGGGTCAAACACAGGGACAAGGGGGTAGTGTTGAGAACCCAGAATCGACACGCTACACTCTGGCAGGTAAAAGAGATTGTAAATTCCCAAGAAGGGAAGCGTAAAGATGTCGCAAACAAAACAAGAAAACTATATCCAAGTGGAGTTACTAGAAAGATTTAAGGTTTTAGTCATTTAGCAGTTTTTAGGGGTTTTTATGCGATAGAAATAGAAAGACAAAACTAGAACTAGAGCAAGGTACGAAGGATAAGACTATAGCAAAACAAGCGGCACCGGTAACATCCTGTACCCCTCCTCTCAGAGCGGGTACCTCTAACCAAGCCTCGACACCCCTCTCTTGGTTGCTGGGCTCAAAGTTAGAGTGGAATGTCACTGAAATGACTCCGTTTCAGGCACTCTCGTACTGCAGAAACGGTCCAAACACTAGAGCCACAACACAACTCTCGAAGTTGTTGCGACGGGAAAACACGATTCGGTAGCTAAGCGAAACGCGATCCAAAACATGCAAGCTAGAGTTCGGATATCAAACATAGCAGTCATCCAACATATTGCACCAAGCATAGAGCAGCAAGTAATTAAGCATTTCCATTCCTATAAGCATTAAAGGTCTTAATTACAATGCATAAGTAAAGGAATTAAATAACAGAATTAAAGATAGGTGTCTCCTTCTTGATGTAGAAGAACGACAGGCTGCAGTAGCCATCCCGCCCGATATCGGACAGGGGCCTAGCCCGATACTGCCGTGTCAGGCGGCACACTCTCTCAAGCGGCACACCGTGACGGACGACTGCATCGCTCAAGGACCTGGCCGATACGCTCAAGTCGGGCCAAAAGGTGTAATTAATAAATAAAAATAATAAATGAATCCAAAAGAAGAAAATAATCCTATATTCATTATCTACATAATAAATATAGCCTTTGGGTGAAATTTTATCCAATTTAGAGAATGCTTGCTCAAAAGGTAAAATCAGGAGAGAGAAAGTGTGTAGAACCTTCAAAATATTAATTAAATACTCAAACAACTCCAATATGTAAAACTGATAGCAAATTCGTATCCAACATACTTAATATGACTTTTAGGTAAAGTTTTATAATTTTTGGATAATCGTAATGCCATTAATGAAGGAGGAAAGAGAAAATATGCTTTGACTTATTTAACATAATAAATGTTCCCAAAAGGCAAATCTAATTGGATAATCAAAATCTACATGCCTTACTAGCCTATGTGTCAAATTTCATATTAATTAGATAATGTTTGGACCCTCAATTTGCTTTGGAAAGAAACTTAATTAAATCTTATTTAAATGCAAATGTAATTTCTCAATTTCCTTGTCACGCTTGCTTTCCTATTTTAGTTTTCTCAGGTTCAATCCTGACCCTTGGATCTAGATCTAGCGGCAACTGGATTCTCTTCTTCCTTTCCCCTTTCTGATTTCACACGCAGCAATGGGGGGTTTCTCTCCCCGGTTTCCTTCTCTGTTTCCTCTCTTCCCTCTTCACCTTCCTTCCTGGTTTCTTCACCCTCATCATCCTCTCTCTCCTCCGCACCTGATGACCCTATAAAAGTAGGGTTTTTCACCCCCTTTCCCCACAACCACTGGTGTTGGCCTTATGCTCTGTTTCCTCCCCTGTTTCCAACTTCATCTCATCTCCTCGCCGCCTTGGACCATCGAACCATTAAGGGTCAGTCCCCTAACCTCCTCCGAGGTACCAACTACAATGCACACACTTTGGTTTGGTTGCTTTTGATTCCGACATGACCTCCCCTACTCAGCGCCGCCCCCTTAGCCTGACCTTGCTCGACTCTCGTCGTTTGGCCTTCACAAGATTCATTGCGTGATGCTTTTCTTGGCATCGATTGCAACACTCAGGTAGCTAGCTGATTTTCCCCTTTTACTGTTACCTGGAACCTAAGCTTGCTCTTCTCTGCTTTTCTCCATGATTTTCGTTGGTTTTTGGATATCTAAGTTCGTGATGCTCCGGAGAACTCGACGGTGATATTGCCGATCTATTTTGGCATCTGATGCCTCGATTGAGTTCCCTTGCTGTCAAGGTTTGCTGCGGCCTGCCATTCTCATGATTCTGTGAAAACAAAGAAGACGACCATAACGATTGGTTTGGTCTGCCCTTCAGTTTTCTTTATCTTTGGTTTCTCTTTCAGGGGCAGTTTAGTCTTTTCGTGCTCCTGTCTCTTGCTTTGGAACGAGTCAAGTGTGCCTTTGACCCGCTGACTTGGCCGACATTCATTGGGCAAAGTCATGCGGGCCCAACTTGTTTTTTGTGTGGATTTTCTTGCCTATGTAGCATTAACTAATTATATGATTGGTCGTTAATTAAAAATCTATAACTAATTAACAGATGATCATAAAAATATGGAAAAATATTCGTTGGAATCAGAAAAATAAGATCTATCTAGTGACATAATTTTGACGACTAAATAAAATGATTAATAACATGTGTTTTTAATAGATCCAATTAAATAAGGATTAACTTATACAAATCATAACTAATAACCTGTAAGTCAGAAAAATATAATAAAATATGTTTTGGAATCCTATTTACATATACTAAAATATGGAATGGTTTTAGAAAATTAAAAACACACATTAATAAAAAGGTGATTTTTAGGATTTTGAATAATTAATGGAAACCTAACCCTAATTCCACATATATGCTTAATAGGTTCTTTGGATGCCTAGTCTTGGACCTAGAAGTGACTATGGATCTTTTGAATCTGATGTTGAGGTATGTTGTATCCCCTATTACTTCATGTTGAACAATTCACCTATATTTTGTCTTTCTCTTGGTCCTATGGACAATAGCCTATATACATTGCTCTTATCTCTTGTTATCACGGTTCATGTGAACTATCTTAGTTATTGTGATCTTGGATAATCTCTTGGCATCTTATCTTGTGATATGTCATATTATGATCTTGTTGATAGTATATTTCCACTGTGATGTGGAGGTTTATAGGTGGTTTCCTTTGTTGTCCATTGTGGCAAATCTTATTTAATGTTGACTATACTTTTCTACTTGCCTCTACATTTACATGCTATGTGATTCAGTAATCCTAGAGTAGTATAATTGCATTGGTTTTGTCTCATTATAATTCATGACAACATTGTGATATTTTGGATGGTGGATGTGTGATTCCCCATGCCAGGGCAGGATGTGTGATTCCTGGCCCATGTTATATATATATATATATATATATATATATATATATATATATATATATATATTTGGATGGTGGATGTGTGATTCCCCATGCCAGGGCAAGATGTGTGATTCTTGGCCCATGTCCCACCAGGTTCAAGATGTGTGATTCTTGACCGCCATTGTTATTTATATTGTTCTAGGGCTATGATTATCTCACATGCATGCAGGTTGATGATGATATGTGCTTTGCTTCCCACCATGGTAGTGGATGTTTATATTGATAGCACATTCTTATTATTTGTTGGTTATGGCAAGTATCCCTTTTGTTATGATTCTTTTCTCTTGATACCCATTTGGGTGGTACTTATCTCTTGCATGGGAAGCCTTTTATTTTGATGTCCCTTAATCTTTATAAATTGCTCAATTTGCTTTTTAGTATGCACATACCAGTCTTTGCTGATGTTTCCTATTATCTTTCTTTTATTGGGGAATGCTTCCAACCCTAGGTGGAAGACTTGGATGCATGGAATGTTGACCTGAACTTAGTTTGAGAAGTTAAAGCTTGGAGACAATCTTGAGGTGGTTTATATTTCCTCTACATGGATCCTATGATGTAAGTTTGTAACCCTTTGTTTCATAATTGAATATAGTCATATTTTTTTCCCGCTGCTATACTTTGGTCTTTTGATACCATTAAATAAAGATTTGACAATTTTACACCCACTCCATCATACCTTCTGAATGTGTTTGGACTGGAGGTTTTGTTATTCAAATTTTTAGTGAGGAAGTGATTTCACTTCTTTATAACATGGTATGAGAGCCCATGGTAGTCAGAATCTGACTATTTCAATTTTGTCTCCCTATAGAACCCTTGACTTAGTTAGTTACCTCTAAGTGAGATGTTGACCCTAGATTTGATCTATGACGATCTTTTATGCAATAAGGTTTGGTTTGAGGTCCAAATTAGGTTATGAGGAAATATTCATATGGAAATATTGTGACTTGGTTTTCACAATTGATTTTGGATCCACTTTTTGTTTCATCTCAAAAAGTTTTCATCGCCAAAAATTATTTTCAATTAAACCACTATATATGTACAAAAGTTTTCTCTGATTTATCGATGTTTTCTTCAACTAAGTCACAATGAAGTGAAACTCTAGTTTTAGTAGAATCTAACCCTAGTTTGTGATTAGGATTGATATAATGTTGTAGTTGACCTACCCTATGACTTTTTTGATGTTCATGTAGGGTTGTTAGGTTAGAGACACTAGGACCTAAAATCTCAAGCCTAGATGGTGACTTTAGTTGGATACATGAGAAATATTAATCTCTAAAAACTTTCATAACTAAGAGATGTGGGTAGCTCTAAAAAATTGTTTAGTTTGACTTGTTAGATTGAACCCTTTAAGGGGTGGAGAATAAGTAATAGTTGATGTTTGGATCAATAGATTTCGAGGACGAAATCCTTTTTAAGGGGTGAAGTGCTGTAACATACCAGATCTCAAACCCTACCCTAGAACTGTGACCTTTTAGTCTTATACAAACAAGGTTGAGGTTAGTATGATCCTAATAATCTAATGCAGAAATAATGTAATCTAATATGTCATATAATTCATTTGGTAATAATAAAATGATAAATAACTTAATTACATGCATAATATGGTTAATGGGCCTCTAATGGGCCATATGACATAACCCATGTAATAAAGTCTCAAAATAAAGAATAGACTTCAAATTCGTAGTCTACACATTAAAATAAGCCTACATGTCAATTTTCATTTAATTTGGACAATCTTGAATTAATATGGTTAGATAGGAGAGAGAAATTGCCTAAAAGGTGTAATTAATAAATAAAAATAATAAATGAATCCAAAAGAGGAAAATAATCCTATATTCATGATTTGCATAATAAATATAGCCTTTGGGTAAATTTTTATCCAATTTGGAGAAAGTTTGCTTAAAATGTAAAATCAGGAGAGAGAAAGTGTGTAGAACCTTCAAAATATTAATTATATACTCAAACAACTCCAATATGTAAAATGGATAGCAAATTCGTATCCAACATACTTAATATGACTTGTAGGTCAAGTTTTATAATTTTTTGATAATCCTAATGTCATTAATGAAGGAGGAAAGAGAAAATATGCTTTGACTTATTTAACACAATAAATATTCCCAAAAGGCAAATATAATTGGATAATCAAAATATACATGCCTTATTTAGCCTATGTGTCAAATTGCATATTAATTGGATAAAGTTTGGACCCTCAATTTGCTTTGGAAAGAAACTTAATCAAACCTTATTTAAATGCAAATGTAATTTCTCGATTTCCTTGTCACGCTTGCTTTCCTATTTTAGTTTTCTAGGGTTCAATCCTGACCCTTGGATTTAGATCTAGATGCAACTGGATTCTCTTCTTGCTTTCCCCTTTCTAATTTCGCACACAGCGATGGGGGGATTTCTCTCCCCGGTTTCCTTCTCTGTTTCCTCTCTTCCCTCTTCACCTTCCTTCCTAGTTTCTTCGCCCTCATCATCCTCTCTCTCTGTGATAAAGTGGGTTTTCTGGCTTAATTTCGAGGACGAAATTTCTTTTAAGATGTGTAGGATGTGATGGAGTGAACTTTTGGAACCTTTTGAATATCCAATGACATAAGTGAATCCATGAATGTTGAGTTATCTTAAGAATGATAAGTGCTTTGGTAATGTTTGATTTATGTTGATATCATGGTTCATATACCTAGATATGTGCCACTTTGGAGAAATTAATTGTAGGATATGTAATAGTTGAGGAGTATAGTTTTGGATGTATTAATCTAGGCTAAGATTTTGATGTCGTGCAACTAGGTAGTTTGAGTGGGAAGTGAAGCCCTTATCTAGCCATTAAGTGATTCGGATGTGAGGAACACAAGTACTCATATTCATGGTTATCTATTCTCCATCTCAGCCACACATGAGGCACTAATGGACATGATTCTCACTTTCAGTTACTGGATTGACTAATGTGGAGATGAAATGCATGGTCGTGGCTCTGAGAATGTGGGAGTGGAACCGAGATGAGAAGGGAGTCCCACCTCCCCATCTGTACCAGTTATCCAACACTCTTCGTATATGGGGAGCATCGTGAGAGGAACTGCCATAATCAACCATACAATAGCCACCAAATATCCACCCCTGCGGCGGCGGCAGTCGAGAGTAGGCAGAGGCGGTAGGCTTGCGCACGCCCATAACGAATGAATAGAAGGAGAGTGAACTAATTGCCGGAGTAGTCCTTAGCGCCACCGAGCTGAGATCCATGGTGCAGCGAGTGTAGTGTTGGCGTTCGGAGATCGCCAAGAGATAGTAGGACTCGCGAAGGAGAGACGAGCGCTGAATAGCAGAGCCGGCGACCTGGCGGAGATCTTAAGAGCACGGAGGCCTGCGGCGGTGCCGGCGCAACCGTTACTCGTTGGAGGTGAGCTGTGCGGCGGTGACGGCGAGGATGACCTGTACGGGCGAGGAGGAGGTCGCGTTGCCTACTTGGTCGCCATCGTGTTCAAGAACAGGCGGGCGAGGAGGAGGCTGCGTTGCTCGATTGCTTGCCGTTGGGTTCAAGTGCAGCCGAAGCATGGAGTTCACATGGCTGACGAGGAGGTATGTGGATGCTAAATCCGTTGCCGCTGCTGAGGAGTTGAAGAAAGGGGATGAAGCCAAAGAGCTTCGTGGGTGCAGATCGGCAGAACCCATGCTGGAGTACTGTCGCACGCAACATCGGCCAAAGACCAGTCGGCGGTTGTGGAGCTCCGATGCACGTAGGTGTCGGGTTTGGATGCGAGAAAGGATCAAAAGGAACTCGATGCTGATCGCACACAGGAGGGTGGAACCTCGTGGCAGAGGGATCATGGAGGTGCCGCAGTACTTCCCAGCATCTGGGGGGGGTGATTGGGAGGCCGTCAGAGGAGGCGATGACACCATGGCGAGATCGTTCTCCATTGATCCAAGGAACAACAACGGCGCTTGTTCCAGAAACAGAGTAGGAGGACAGCAGCCCTAGTCCACACTGGAGGAGAGCCAAGCGGCGGTAGACCTGCGGAGGGATGAAGCCGGGAGATACGGGCGTCGTCGTACGAGGGTGAGAAGATAAAAGAGAGAGAGTCCGATCGTGGGCAAGAGAGAAAGAAAGAAACCAGACCCAGTAGCAGAAAACCAGACAAATCCCAGCCTAGACCAGGCAGCTCCAACCCAAAACCGGCCGGCCCACCAAAGCAGCGTCTACCCTCCAAGCCACGTGGCGGTTCCCCATTGGCCATTCAAGGTAAATCTTCAGTTAATTCCCAGATCTTGCATTATTCCTAGTAATTAGATCCGTTGTCAGAAAAATACAAACAATATACCAAAATGTTCATAAAAATGCATAGAACAAGACATAAGCAAAATATCAGGATTTTGATGCACTAATATTAGTGATATCTTATTAGTTGTGAAATGCTTAATTGATAGATAATAAATATCAAACAATGACCTAAAATTATGAGAAAATGTCAGTAAACCTATATTCATGTTTATAATGCATATGATGTCAGATATGGTCATGTTGATGCACGAAAGTATATAATTTGCTTAATATGTCTAATTAGGGCTAATAACCCTAATACAATGCAATAAATGCGCACATGCTCAATAAATGGTGACATTTATAGAATAATCTCATCTCAGTATCTGGAACCTCAAAATTAAATATGAGATCAGGATGATTCACGAAATCCATGTTATATTAAGATGAACCTTAATACATGGATTGTAACCCTAATTTGAATAATGATGTAACCTAGGGTTAATATGTGCACAAAAATGCTATGGAAGATAATGTTAAGATAATGAGACATAATTTGGAAAATAACATCAGTAATATAATTCTAATATAAGAATGCAAGTAATGATGTACATATCCTAATGAGTAAGCAAACCCTAAAGTGGATACGATTAGGGTTAAGATGAGATGTAAGATGATAAGATGAGAACCTGATGATGGTGTATGATCTTGTCTTGATCAGGTTTAACAAAGATATATATGACATCAGGAATACATATGTGATTAGGTTGGCCTTGATCAAGGTACGCCATTACCTCTTACTTGGCTTATTATACAATATGCTTGTGTTATATGAGTAATAAAATACTTGGCATATGGTATTGATTGAAATTATTGTTCTTGTATGCTATGTTGCTTGATTCTCCATACTTATTGCTATGAACACATCAAACATAATATATCTATTCCATTATATGAAAGCACTAATTCTCTTTGGTAGCATAGTGCTGGAAAGTGATCATTCTCTTTGGTAGCAGATCACATTGTACACTGATCTAACTCTTTAGTAGTAGATCATAAGGCCTTACATCTCATTCTCGTTGGTAGCAGAGATGATGCATTATTCTCTCAGGTGGCAAATGCATGGATATATAATGGAAAATGTGCTTAAAACATGTGTTCTCTTTTGTTAATGAATATCTTTGTGCAAGTATACACTTTTCTTATATTCTTCTGTTACTACCAAGTATATTAGTTTTATCTTATTGCCAAGATATGATGAGAGGTAAATAAAAGACACGTAGGCGTACTCAGTACAATATTCTTGAATATTGTGCTGACGTGTACCGCATGTAATCTTTTTTTTAGGTTGTGGTTATGCTTTTGAAGATCCAGGATAGTTAAGAGTTGTGTGGCGAGCTGATGTATAGGTGGACCTATTGTCTTAAGATCCTGTAGTTTAGTAGTAGTACATGTATATGTATAAGTTTGTTGTTCAATATGTAATATCAATGTTGTAACAATTCATGTTGTAAATATATGTTGAATGGTGAACATGTGTGTATGGTTTTATTATTGTTCATGTACATGTGCTACTGTTGTTTCCTTCTGACTTCCTCTGATTTTCTTCTTCTTAGCCTCATGTGGGATGCTTAAATTGGGATTCTCGCTGAGGTGAGAGTTTCAATTTGGACGTCACACATCAAATTAAGTTTTAGAAAATCCGGGGACGTCACAGGTGGTATCAGAGCATGAACAATAGCAAAGCCTGACATTTGCTCATTATGCAACTTGGAACTAAAGAACCTTGAACTTAATAATCTTTTAGGGTTACATTAGTCATCTTTTAGAGACTAGATCTAACCTAGCCTCTAGGTTAGCACCTACATGTCTGAGAACTAGGTCTAGACTGGTGCTTGTTGTATAGCAAGTCCTTAGATGTCGTTCTTTCCTTGTAGTGCAGCGGTATGGGACATTGTACTATTTGGAAATGACGTGCATCAAGGGAAGAGAAACCCTAGACATATGGCGCTCGTTGTCTAGAGTAGCTACACTAGTCTACACTATGTTCTCACCCCTTTCCTTAGTTTTCATGACATTGTACTCTCTACTATGTGTGGGACACTCATTTTCAGGATTTGGTTTTGGATTCCAACCGGATCGAACCTCGATAGTTTTCTCTAACGCTTGTTTTATCGGAGAAAAACTATATAATATTTTATTATGTATATGTATTACAAAAATGTGTCCCCACACATGTACGAGTAGGAGATGATCATGTAACCTAAGTGAAAGTGAATGACATCAGTTTAGAAGAGAGAGTAGTTCTAGATTAGATGTCTAGAGCCTTGTTAGAATATATGATAGATGGAATAGATGAAATAAGCTTTAATGTAAGTCTTATATAGATGATATAAGATAGTTTATGATGATCTATGTTTGTCTTTGAGGACGTCAGTCCAATTTTGAGGATTTGAGATAAGTTTTGACGATGAAAGTAAATAGGCTTTTATGAGATAAGATAAGCTAAGTTGAGGCAAGTTTGTGAGTCAGCATGAGCCTCAAGCTCTTTTACAAAGGAGGGCCTCTAGTGTTACGACCAATTTTGGGGTTAACTCAAGAGAGAGCGATACCCACAGGGAGAAGGTCAGAGAACCTAGAGTCCACGATATGAGAAATATGAGATATGTGATATGATATGTCCTAAACTAGAATACTCCTGAGTGATTGAGTTGAGTCACTCTATGCATGATTCCTGTAGTTTTGTTGAACCCTAGATGTCCTTGGGAGGACCAAACCCCAGAGATAGAGAGAGACTGGATACATGTACATATGTGAAAATGAATATGAGTGCCTGCCATCTGGGTGAGGGAGAGAGACCAAGACCCTGGAGGAGGTAGATATGTGAGTTTCTGTGAAGCCTCATGATCAAGTTGGTGGTCTCCCACATAGGAATCTAGTGGTGTATATACAGAGAGTTTTGGGTAAGCATGTTTCATGGGTAGAAAACCTATGAAGAGAAAGTCATAACATGTTTTGGTTTGTTCTTATGTGGCTAGAGCTTGTAAGGCTACCTCTAGTGCCAATGAGGTATACATGAGAACCCTAGACTAAGAGAGGAAAGATAAAGTATATGCATGTGAGATACTCATAGAGTTGAGTTAGCTCAGAGAGACTGAGCATGACACTATCCTCATGATATGGGTCAGGAGAACCTCAGTTGGACTAGATGATGTTTTGATATATGTTTGATAAGCCACTCAAATTACTTTGTTTAGCACAACCATGATATAATATATATGTTCATGATCTAATCTCGAGATGTGACACATAAACATGATATGATGAAAATCTAGAAATGGTTTAATGTAACTCTATGCATATATGGGTAACCATATACATGCATAATGATGAATTGTGATGAAATCACTAGTAAATGTTGCAAGTTATTATGAGCAATGAAATAAGATCATATGAATGAAACATGTCACATGAGGTGTTAATCATAGTGCTTAATAAAGATGAAAGATATAGTTTGACAGTTAGCACAACATAACAATTATAACACCTTGATAATGGGTTAACTTGGGTTAATTCCTTTAGAACATGTTAACATGATTTGGGGACCCTAATGCATGGCTAAAGATAAGGAAGCAAATCTAACATATGAGATATGTAATGACATAACCTAAGCTTCTAAACCTTGAGTTCAGCCTTGAGTTGAGTGCTTGTGCACCCAAGATGGTTGTAAAACCCTAATGTTGCTTTAGATACATGGTTTTAGGTAGCCTTGCGGATATGTTACACATAGAATGATGCCTACATGTGGATGAAGGCAAGATAAGGTTTTCCCTGGAAGTATGAGTATGATTTACTTTCGAGGACGAAAATTCTTTTAAGACGAATATGATGTGATAAAGTGGGTTTTCTGGCTTAATTTCGAGGACGAAATTTCTTTTAAGATGTGTAGGATGTGATGGAGTGAACTTTTGGAACCTTTTGAATATCCAATGACATAAGTGAATCCATGAATGTTGAGTTATCTTAAGAATGATAAGTGCTTTGGTAATGTTTGATTTATGTTGATATCATGGTTCATATACCTAGATATGTGCCACTTTGGAGAAATTAATTGTAGGATATGTAATAGCTGAGGAGTATAGTTTTGGATGTATTAATCTAGGCTAAGATTTTGATGTCGTGCAACTAGGTAGTTTGAGTGGGAAGTGAAGCCCTTATCTAGACATTAAGTGATTCAGATGTGAGGAACACAAGTACTCATATTCATGGGTATATATTCTCCATCTCAGCCACGCATGAGGTACTAATGGACATGATTCTCACTTTTAGTTACTGGATTGACTAATGTGGAGACGAAATGCATGGTCATGGCTCTGAGAATGTGGGAGTGGAACCGAGATGAGAAGGGAGTCCCACCTCCCCATCTGTACCAGTTATCCAACACTCTTCGTATATGGGGAGCATCGTGAGAGGAACTGCCATAATCAACCATACAATAGCCACCAAATATCCACCCCTGCGGCGGCGGCAGTCGAGAGTAGGAAGAGGCGGCAGGCTTGCGCACGCCCATAATGAATGAACAGAAGGAGAGCGAACTAATCACTGGAGTAGTCCTTAGCACCACCGAGATGAGATCCATGGTGCAACGAGTGCAATGTTGGCGTTCAGAGATCACCAAGAGATAGTAGGACTCGCGAAGGAGAGACGAGCGCTGAATAGCAGTGCCGGCGACCTGGCGGCGATCTTAAGAGCACGAAGGCCTGCGGTGGTGCCGGCGCAACCGTTACTCGTTGGAGGTGAGCTGTGCTGTGGCGACGGTGAGGATGACCTGTAAGGGCGAGGAGGAGGTTGCGTTGCCTACTTGGTCGCCATCGTGTTCAAGCACAGGCGGGCGAGGAGGAGGCTGCGTTGCTCGATTGCTTGCCATTGGGTTCAAGTGTAGCCGAAGCATGGAGTTCACATGGCTGACGAGGAGGCATGTGGATGCTAAATCCGTTGCCGCTGCTGAGGAGTTGAAGAAAGGGGATGAAGCCAGAGAGCTTTGTGGGCGCAGATCGGCAGAACCCGTGCTGGAGTACTGTCGCACGCAACATCGGCCAAAGACCAGTCGGCGGTTTTGGAGCTCCGATGCACGTAGGCGTCGGGTTTGGATGCGAGAAAGGATCAAAAGGAACTCGATGCTGATCACACACATGAGGGTGGAACCTCATGGAAGAGGGATCATGGAGGTGCCGCAGGACTTCCCAGCATCCGGGGGGTGATTGGGAGGCCGTCAGAGGAGGCGTTGACACCATGACGAGATCGTTCTCCATTGATCCAAGGAACATCAACGACGCTTGTTCCAGAAACAGAGTAGGAGGACAGCGACCCTAGTCCACACCGGAGGAGAGCCAGACGGCGGTAGACCTGCAGAGGGATGAAGTCGGGAGATACGGGCATCGTCGTACGAGGGTGAGAAGATAAAAGAGAGAGAGTTCGATCGTGGGCAAGAGAGAAAGAAAGAAACCAGACCCAGTAGCAGAATACCGGACAAATCCCAACCTAGACCAGGCGGCTCCAACCCAAAACCGGCCGGCCCACCAAAGCAGCGTCTACCCTCCAAGCCACGTGGTGGTTCCCCATTGGCCATTCAAGGTAAATCTTCAGTTAATTCCCAGATCTTGCATAATTCCTAGTAATTAGCTCCGTTGTCAGAAAAATACAAACAATATACCAAAATGTTCATAAAAATGCGTAGAACAAGACAGAAGCAAAATATTAGGATTTTGATGCACTAATATTAGTGATATCTTATTAGTTGTGAAATGATTAATTGATAGATAATAAATATCAAACAACGACCTAAAATTATGAGAAAATGTCAGTAAACTTATATTCATGTTTATAATGCATATGATGTCAGATATGGTCATGTTGATGCACGAAAGTATATAATTTGGTTAATATGTCTAATTAGGGCTAATAACCCTAATACAATGCAATAAATGCACACATGCTCAATAAATGGTGAAATTTACAGAATAATCTCATATCAGTATCTGGAACCTCAGAATTAAATATGAGATCAGGATGATTCACGAAATCCATGTTATATTAAGATGAACCTTAATACATGGATTGTAACCCTAATTTGAATAATGATGTAACCTAGGGTTAATATGTGCACAAAAATGCTATGGAAGATAATGTTAAGATAATGAGACATAATTTGGAAAATAATATCAGTAAGATAATTCCAATATAAGAATGCAAGTAATGATGTACATATCCTAATGAGTAAGCAAACCCTAAAGTGGATACAATTAGGGTTAAGATGAGATGTAAGATGATAAGATGAGAACCTGATGATGGTGTATGATCTTGTCTTGATCAGGTTTAACAAAGATATAGATGACATCAGGAATACATATGTGATTAGGTTGGCCTTAATCAAGGTATGCCATTACCTCTTACTTGGCTTATTATACAATATGCTTGTGTTATATGAGTAGTAAAATACTTGGCATATGGTATTGATTGAAATTATTATTCTTGTATGCTATGTTTCTTGATTCTCCATACTTATTGCTATGAACACATCAAACATAATATATCTGTTCCATTATATGAAAGCACTAATTCTCTTTGGTAGCATAGTGCTGGAAAGTGATCATTCTCTTTGGTAGCAGATCACATTGTACAATGATCTAACTCTTTAGTAGTAGATCATAAGGCCTTACATCTCATTCTCATTGGTAGCAGAGATGATGCATTATTCCCTCAGGTGGCAAATGCATGGATATATAATGGAAAATGTGTTTAAAATATGTGTTCTCTTTTGTTAATGAATATCTTTGTGCAAGTATACGCTTTTCTTATATTCTTCTGTTACTGCCAAGTATATTAGTTTTATCTTATTGCTAATATATGATGAGAGGTAAATAAAAGACACGTAGGCGTACTCAGTACAATATTCTTGAATATTGTGCTGACGTGTACCACATGTAATCTTTTGTTTTAGGTTGTGGTTATGCTTTTGAAGATCCAGGATAGTTAAGAGTTGTGTGGCGAGCTGATGTACAGGTGGACCTGTTGTCTTAAGATCCTGTAGTTTTGTAGTAGTACATGTATATGTATAAGTTTGTTGTTCAATATGTAATATCAATGTTGTAACAATTCATGTTGTAAATATATGTTGAATGGTGAACATGTGTGTATGGTTTTATTATTGTTCATGTACATGTGCTACTGTTGTTTCCTTCTGACTTCCTCTGATTTTCTTCTTCTTAGCCTCATGTGGGATGCTTAAATTGGGATTCTCGCTGAGGTGAGAGTTTCAATTTGGACGTCACACATCAGATTAAGTTTTAGAAAATCCGGGGACGTCACATTCTCCTCCGCACCCGATGACCCTATAAAAGTAGGATTTTTCACCCCGTTCCCCACAACCACTAGCTCCGGCCTTATGCTCTATTTCCTCCCCTATTTCCAACTTCATCTCATCTCCTCGCTGCCTTGGACCATCATACCATTATGGGTCAGTCCCCTGACCTCCGCCGAGGTCCCAGCTACAATGCACACACTTTGGTTTGGCTGCTTTTGATTCTGACATGACATCCCCTACTCAGCGCCGCCCCCTTGCCTGGCCTTTCTCGACTCTCGTCATTAGGCCTTCACAAGATTAATTTTGTCTCTGGTGGTGTTCTTTGTGCCTCCGCGATGCTTTTCTTGGCATCGATTGCAACAATCAGGTAGCTAGACGATTTTCCCCTTTTATTGTTACCTGAAACCTAAGCTTGCTCTTCTCTGTTTTTCTCCATGATTTTCGTTGGCTTTTGAATCTCTAAGTTTGTGATGCTCCTGTGAACTCGACGGTGATATTGCCGATCTATTTTGGCATCTGATGCCTCGATTGAGTTCCCTTGCTGTCAAGGTTTTCTGCGGCCTGCTATTCTCGTGATTATGTGAAAACGAAGAAGACGACCACAACGATTGGTCTGGTCTGCCCTTCAGTTTTCTTTATCTTTGGTTTTTCTTTCAGGGGCAGTTTAGTCTTTTCGTGCTCTTGTCTCTTACTTTGGAACGAGTCAAGTGAGCCTTTGACTTGCTGACTTGGCTGACATTCATTGGGCCAAGTCATGCGGGCCCAACCTATTTTTTGTGGATTTTCTCGCCTATGTAGCATTAACTAATTATATGATTGGTCGTTAATTAAAAATCTATGACTAATTAATAGATGATTATAAAAATATGGAAAAATATTCGTTGGAATAAAAAAAATAAGATCTATATAGTGACATAATTTTGATGACTAAATAAAATGGTTAATAACATGTGTTTTTAATAGATCTAATTAAATAAGGATTAACTTATACAAATCATAACTAATTACCTGTAAGTCAGAAAAATATAATAAAATATGTTTTGGAATCCTAATGACATATACTAAAATATGGAATGGTTTTGGAAAATTAATACACACATTAATAAAAAGGTGATTTTTAGGATTTTGAATAATTAATGGAAACCCAACCCTAATTCCACATATATGCTTAATAGGTTCTTTGGATGCCTAGTCTTGGACCTAGAAGTGACTATGGATCTTTTGAATATGATATTGAGGTATGTTGTATCCCCTATTACTTCATGTTGAGCAATTCACCTATATTTTGTCTTTCTCTTGGTCCTATGGACAATAGCCTATATACATTGCTCTTATCTCTTGTTATCACGGTTCATGTGAACTATCTTGGTTATTGTGATCTTGGATAATATCTTGGCATCTTATTTTGTGAAATGGCATATTATGATCTTTTTGATAGTATATGTCCACTGTGATGTGGAGGTTTATTGGTGGTTTCCTTTGTTGTCCATTGTGGCAAATCTTGTTTAATGTTGACTATACTTTTCTACTTGCCTCTACATTTACATGCTATGTGATTCAATAATCCTAGAGTAGTATAATTGCATTGGTTTTGTCTCATTATAATTCGTCACAACATTGTGATATTTTGGATGGTGGATGTGTGATTCCCCATGCCAGGGCAGGATGTGTGATTCCTGGCCCATGTTATATATATATTTGGATGGTGGATGTGTGATTCCCCATGCCAGGGCAAGATGTGTGATTCTTGGCCCATGTCCCACCAGGTTCAAGATGTGTGATTCTTGACCGCCATTGTTATTTATATTGTTCTAGGGCTATGCTTATCTCACATGCATGCAGGTTGATGATGACATGTGCTTTGTTTCCCACCATGGTAGTGGATGTTTATATTGATATCACATTCTTATTATTTGTTGGTTATGGCAAGTATCCCTTTTTTATGATTCTTTTCTCTTGATACCCATTTGGGTGGTACTTATCTCTTGCATGGGAAGCCTTTTATTTTGATGTCCCTTAATCTTTATAAATTTCTCAATTTGCTTTTTAGTATGCACATACCAGCCTTTGCTGATGTTTCCTATTATCTTTCTTTTGCTGGGGAATGCTTCCAACCCTAGGTGGAAGACTTGGATGCATGGCATGTTGACCTGGACTTAGTTTGATAAGTTAAAGGTTGGAGACAATCTTGAGGTGGTTTAAATTTCCTCTACATGGATCCTATGATGTAAGTTTGTAACCCTTTGTTTCATAATTGAATATAGTCATATTTTTTTTCTGCTTCTATACTTTGGTCTTTTGTTACCACTAAATATAGATTTGAAAATTTTACACCCACTCCATCATGCCTTCTGAGTGTGTTTGGACTGGAGGTTTTGTTATTCAAATATTTAGTAAGGAAGTGATTTCACTTCTTTACAATGTTCTTTTTGACAACATCATTGGGTACTAGACCATTGTCAATTCGCAAATAGGATTATACCTCCATTCAGGGCATATCAAAGCCCACAAGCCATTAAGGCCAAAAACATATATTCTCTTGTAAGCACATCATTATCATCTGAGCGTTGTATAAGATTTATCATATCATAATGAACTTATCATTTCAGGCTTAGAGTGAGTGTACACCAATTATAGGAGTCATACCATTATCAAGAGTAACATAAAAGAATTACCCTAACATTATGAATATAACATTCATTATCACATTCATCAATTAGGGTATTAAGCCATCATTTGCAAACCATTTGCAAGAAAGGGTAAAAGGTGTATGCTGGATTAGTATCACCTAATCAACACCTATTGCTGACCCATCAGTTCATTTGTAATTTCTAGGCAACCTATCAAATCATTGAGTTACTTAGTGAGATTCACATGTACTTTACTTCAAAATTACCATTATTTAATGGTTCAAAACCCATCAGATTATGAGTATCACACTCAACCATATAATCATTTTCCTAAAGCACAATCCATTGAGTTATCGACTTCACTTGAAGCCATCGTATTCAAGGTGGACATACATATTGAATCGTATAAAAGAACCATAAGATCTTTAGGCCTAGTGAGGCCATCAGATTCTAGACCTAGAGAGGACATCATCTCTTTCATGGTATTAGTAAAGGACAATGTTTTATTAGCTAAGTGGAACCATCATTTGATTAGTATACATGGGTGTTTGATTAGTATACATAGATGAACTATCAACTCTTTGCTTATATGAAAAGACCATAAAATCACTTCTATACTTAGTCAAAATGTTTAAAGTCTTATACTTAACCTACCATCGGTTCTTTGAGGTACTTAACCAAGAAATGGACCATCGAATATTTGTTATACTTAACCAAAAGAAAATCATTGGATCCTTTGGAAAGTAGTCAAAGATCAGTTCATGCATCTAGCATACCCATCGGTTCATGGAAATACATACCAATAGTAGGATCATTGGATTATTTGGGTACTCAGCCAAAAAAATACACATCGGATTCTAGGTAGCAAAGACCATTGGATTATTGTAATGACTTAACCAAAAATCAATTGTGTAAGTGTAACATCCCTGACTTGGGTTATGAGTTAACCCTAGGTGTTTTGCCTAATTATGTAATTAAATACTTGTGATTATATTTTGATATGTAATTAAGGCTCCTGAGGAATATATGTTTCCATTTTTGTCCTTTTTAAACAATGTTGTAGTATTATCTTGTAATACAGGGACCTATGTGCAATTACCCAATTAGAGGGGTTAAATTGCAATTTACACATGTTGATATGTTCCTTTAGTGTTGAGACATCATAAGAAATAATATGATAAAGTATGATGGATTCTCCAAGCTTGGGCACCAAGATGCAGCTTGTGGAGCAATCCTTTTGCTCTAAACCCTAATTTTGGTGTAAAGTGCAATTTACCCAAAAGGTGGGGTGCAATTTGTAAAATACACTTACTAGAATATCTTTTATTACTCTTGACATCATTTAGAGTAATAATGATGAAGAGGGCGCTTCAATTGAATAAATTATATAAAAAGGAACACCTTTGTGGTTAAATCACCAAGTTGTAAGTAAGGAGACCCTTATATATGTGCACCCTAGTAATAAGATGACCTTCTTTGCCTTTAGTTCTTGGTATTAGAAGGAGTTTTGCCCTTAGAATATGGAGGAGGGACGTGAAAAGAAGAAAGGAAGGACCTAGATGAGATATGGAGAAACTTGTTGTCCTTATGCTGGAAATAATCCCAAACTACATATAGCCTTTTCCTTTGCAACCAAAGGCAACATTTCCTTTCTCTTTCACTTATCACCTTGCTCAAACCAACTAAGGCAGAGCTCTGGAGCAGAGGAGAACGACCAAGGAGAAGCTAGGTAAGCTTGGACCACCTTCTTGCTTGAATTCATGGAGGAAAGTGGATTACAAGGTTGGTTTCATGGTTAACTTACTTAGTTTTCTCTTTCCAGCTGATCTTTCCCAACCTTTTCTTGGAGAAACACCTTTGGCCGAGTTGTTGAGCTCAAGATGCCATTAAAGTCTTGAAGCTTGGAAGCTTGGAGATCTAGGAGCAACCATAAAGCGGGTTTTACAACTCTTAACCTCATCCTTTCTTATGCATATCCTTGTTCTTGTGATTAGTACTTAGTTCTTCTTCTTCCCCACTCTTCCTTGCACTTTTGCAAGCAATCCGTGAAGTAACCGACCTGTTCAGAGGTTGAAGATGATGGGCGTGATTCCCTAGGTTACTTTACCAGACGATCTTGGACCATTTGGTCTAAACGGTTTGCAAGACCGTTTGAAATCAAACGATCTCAAGACCGTTTGAATTCATGCGGTTTGCAAGACCGTTTAGATTCAAATGGTCTCCAAGACCGTTTGGTAGGGTTGACCAAGTGAAGACCATTTATAGGTCTGTTGTATATATATTGAATTAATCAATTACAAAGAATCATCACCTAATTGCAAACCAATCACAAGTTGAAGGCAATTCAATCATCTAAACCCTAATCGGGTTCAATTGCTGAATTCAAGGACCACTTGTGTTGAATTTGGGGTTGAGTGGTCCAAACGGTCTCAAGACCGTTTGGAAATCACTCAAACGGTCTTAAGACCGTTTGGTGACACCCCAAAACCGTTTGTAGGTCTAGGGTTAAGGTAATTTGACCAATTGAGGGTCCAATCGCATTAGGTTGTTGAATTAATTGAAAATGCTGATTTAAGACTTAATTAGGGTTCAACCCTTATCAAATTGACTTAGTTTTTGATAAAACTTTGGTCAAACGGTATCAAGACCGTTTGGAGGGTGTCCAAACGATCTCAAGACCGTTTGGGCCAAGTTGGGGCCCAATTGAGTGTCAATTGATGGGTTCAACCTCAATTAGATTCACATTGGTGATTGTTGATGGTTGAGTGACTTCAAACCCTAATTCAATTGGTTTCAACTCTAATTGGCTAGCAATTAAGGGTCAATTGAGTGTTCAATTGGTTAAAGATAACCCTAATTAGCCCAATTGATAAGTGATTAACAAGGATGTGGCCAATGGAGGGCTTCAACATAGATAACCATAATCGATTATAACCTTTGATGCACCTTTGAGGTCCATGCGGTTTTGAGCCCATTTGGACCAAACAGTCTCAAGACCGTTTGGGGCCAAACGGTCTCAAGACCGTTTGGGCTCAAACGATCTCAAGGTCATTTGGTCCAATCGATCTCAAGGTCGTTTCATTTCATACGGTTTCAAGGTCGCATAGATTCAAACAGTTTGGAAGTCAACTCTTTGAAACGGTCAACTCACTCATGCGGTCTTGGAGGTCATGCGGTCTTGGAGGCCATGCGGTCTTGGAGGTCAAAGTGTCCAAATGGTCAACGCCCCCAAATGGTTTCAAAACCGTTTGGAGGTCAAGGTGTGAAACTGTTTGGGGACTTTTAGAGCTGTGATTTCTTAGTCACTTGAAGGTTTAATTGGTTCAATGGTTGTCTAATCTAAACCCTAATGATACCTAAAGACAATAAGGGGCTAACTGATTAGTAGATTGAACCATGTGATGATTAATGGTGTACATTACCAATGTGCCCTTGCAGGGTTCAAGTAGATGACACCTTTGTTTAATCAAAACCCTAATGACATGATAGTGGTAAATTAGCTTATGATAATCAAGATTGAATTAACCTAACCTAATCTAGAGTGATGTAATCACCATCTTTTAGTAAGAGGAGAGAGAAGGTGCCATTTATGGTTGAAACTCAAGTAAAATACCTTCAATGTATATGAATGTGCATGATTGGGGTACGATCCACCTATGTGAGATCATGAAAACCCTAATTATGATAATTGATGAAGCTTAACCTAATTTGAAAGCATAAATAATGATGTTTCTCATATATGATGATGTTATGAACTCAATTCACTATGAAGTGAATAGTAAACCCTAATTCTAGGGTAATAACATGTATTATGAATAGTAAACTCTAATTGAGGGTGATGTGATGAAATGTACGATAAACCTTAATTCCAGGTTATTCTTTTAAGCATGAATCTTAATGATTAAGTATGAGATGAGGAATTATTATTCCTAATCATAATGAAAAGGATTGAATAACCTTAATTGATGTAAATAAGCGAACCTAGCCTTAGTAAAGGCATGAAGGTACAAATCTTGAAATGAAAGATTAATTCTACTTTATAAATTGCTGATCTGGAAATGAATTGTTTACTGTTGTCAGTTGAATTAACATTGCAAGTTCATGTCAAAAGGTAGACATGATGTATATGAAAACATGAGGTAAATAACATCTTGAATATAATGATACCTAGAATAGTTGATGATGGATTATTCTACATCAACAATGTTTAAATCTATATCATTAAAGATAATTGGATAATTCTGAGATATGATATATAAGTCATATGAGGAAAGAAACAAGTTAGTGGTTGAAGTATCAAAATAGAAATATCTTAATATTGAATGAGCCAATTATTTTCAAGTAATATAGTAATGAGAAGAACGTGATATATCAAATTATGATAGATATCACATTCATCAGTCCAGGGTATTATACATGTATGCGACTCTAAACCCTTATACTTAAGCAAGGGACACAAAGAGTATATAATAGGTAGTTACCTATGATAGAGACATAATGAACCCAATATACTCAATAAGTACAGATTTTATATCTTGAGAGGGGAGTAAATCCATTCAAGGATATGAATGAGAAACGGGCTAATACTTAGAATTGATGAACATTAATGATTTATTATGGTTATAGTAATTGAAAGTAAACACATTTGATACCTTTGTATGCTAATAAGGGTGGTGAAGTAGTATGTTAAGGTTGAACAAAAAATGTAAACAGGAAATCCTCATTACTGAAGGATGGGATACATTAACCCTAAATTTGGGTTATGTTCTTAAACGTGGAAATTTATGCATGAAATATGTAATAAAGAATCACTATACCTTCTTACAGGTAAGAAAGGGTGGAATAACCCTAGTTAAATTAACCAGGAGTTTAATGGCACAATTCTTGAATTGAAAGGTTATCTTTGCTTTATACCATGCTGATATAGAGATAAATTGCTCATTATCAAATATATTCACCATGCAAGTTTTTATAGAGTAATAATCATAACCAGGTAAGGGTTATGATGTCATATTCATTGAAAGCATGTTACTAACTTTATGAATAGTGATATACTATGTTGCCTAGTTAAGTGACATCATATAAGATTGATAGGCTGTGAGAGCCATGAGTAACATCAAGGTCATGCTAATAAGATGACTTATGATGGTTTAAGGGTTTGAATACCCTATTCTTGAATCATAGTAATGAAATGGTTAAGAAATGATATCCAATTGATAATTGATGTGAATTAGACTTGATACATTTCGTATTCTACTTTCATAGCTGTTGTTCTAATGATTAATGCTTGGAAACATGCTTGATGCTAAAAGAATGCTAGAATGTACCTAACTAACCAAGTATAATCATATCATGTAGAGCCCTGATCATAGATCCATCATTGTCAGAGAGCAAATGATGGTGAAACATGTTTTCCTAAGGGAACTCCTGGAACATATACTTTTGAGTATATGGGGGAAAATGGACGCAAATATCCTTACGTCCTAGTGTAGGAATTGATGTAGATGTACTTTAATCTATCAATCCTTCACTATATGTCTATACCGGGTGATGTACTAGAAATCTCCTGAAGAAATCACCAATACCGCATCGATGAGAGATAAACAAGAGATCTTTCGATGACGAAGAGAGTACAGAACGCCACTGTAACTCTATAGCGAAGTTTCCAGAATACCCTGGATAGCTACTACAGCAGAGACACAAGATGTCCTGCAAGTAAATCCTCTTACTGACTGAGGAAGATGAGGTCATAAGAATCCGGCTCTTTTGATGACCTATGTATGATACCGATGTGACTTAACAGTGATCGGTTGGAGTATGAGTGGTATACCTCATCTCCGAAGGGCATAATAATGTTTGTAAAACATAATCAACCGCGTAGCATATTTTCTTAGGTTGAACTATGAGAAACAATGATTGGTGTTACATTGTTTACATTAATGATCTATTCAAGTATTTAGTGTACATGTTCTTCATATGCTTTAAGGAAGTGATTGCATAAGTAAAAGTTACTTTACTTATTATTAAACC
Source organism: Alisma plantago-aquatica (assembly GCA_963693085.1). Taxonomy (NCBI): domain Eukaryota; kingdom Viridiplantae; phylum Streptophyta; class Magnoliopsida; order Alismatales; family Alismataceae; genus Alisma; species Alisma plantago-aquatica. Next base: position 939,268,592 of record OY856412.1, on the reverse strand, counting down.
TGCTGTTGAATGATTTAAGTTACCTTGCTTATGTTGTTTCTTAAATGTTATAACAAAGCTTCTGGCGGAGAGTTATAACTCTCACTGGGACAATTATTCAAATTGTCTCACTCCCGTAGATTTCTACTTTTTAGGTAGACTCCAAGGATGAAGGAATCCATTTAAGAATGAGAAACAACAACAACAACAACATCAGGGGTAGTAGTGAATCTCAGGTGGAGATACTGACTGTCTAGTCTTGTAGATAGTGTGTCTTATGTTGTCTCTGTACTCTGAGGTCCTAGGAGATAGTAGGTCTGAGGTTTTTGTCTATAAGCCTCGAGATTTTGTATCTGGATGTACATAATCACTCGAGAGGTGATTTCACAAATGATGTAAACTGTTTATCTTGTTTATGATAAAGGAGTCTTATGATTTACAGATCTTCCTTAAAAAGTTTTAAATTTCTAGTATTTTTCAGTAATTCGCTTCCGCATTAGTTAATCTTGTTTTTTCGAAGTAAGACGTCACAATTAGTGGTATCAGAGCTTTAGGTTCACCGAGTCTACAGAGACATAGGACTTAGGTAGTAGAGTCTGTTCTAAGTGTCATCCAGTGTATCTGATGGTATCTTCTGCTCACATAGGAGGAGAAGAACTTGAAGATGACTGGACCGGACAAAGACTTTGTTGCAGAAAGTAACAATGCTACACCAAGAAGAAGTGCATAGGAGCAAGCAATAGAGGGACAATTACCTGAGATTCCCCTAGTTAATCCAACCATGATAAGGAATCCTTCCTTAGGAATCACTGTTGGGGAATTTAGGGCAACCATGATGTATCTAGTGGATCAAGCACTAGCAATACAACCCAGATTACCAACTCCTAATGATGATGTTTTGGATATCCATAGGATATGTAGCCCTCAACAACATGTTGAAGAAGAGGTAAATGATGAAGCTTTAAACTTAGAGCAAGCCCGTGCTCAACCTCAGTCTGATGAATCAGTATATAGTAATATAGGGGTTAGGATACAACCAGAAACCAGGACCTGCCATAGGTGTAGGAAGCCTGGACATATCAGACCTAATTGTCCAGAAAAGAAATATAAGGGAAGGATTGAGAAAAGGCATATCCAAACCCAGGAGCAGAAACCTGCTAGTTCCATAAGGAAGAAGTTTCTGGTGTCACCAATACAACTAGGACCTAGTATACCAAGGCAATGGTTATCTAGAAAGGGTAAGGAACCCTTTAGACCACACAGGGAACTTAGATCTTACTATCAATGTGGATAGGTAGGGCATCTGATGAGAGATTGCCCAACCAGAAATGTTATGGCAAATCAACCTCTGAGGCAGAATCAGCCTGAGATAACAAATAATCCTCGAGCCATGACAGGTTAGACAAGATAAATGGTATTTCTTATATGTCTTTTTATGATCTTTTGGATAAAATTTAAAAAGCAATTGATTGAACCTTCCTTGATTGGTCTTATAAAGACTTATTATGCTGTGTAAAATAGATGTTTCATGTTACATACTTACTTCCATAAGAAGATAAGGTATTAAAAGAATTGATCTGGATGTAAAATTTAGCAAAGTTAATATTTATACTTGTGATGATAAGAAAAGAGAAGGAACATGGTAGTATACAAGTGCATATTACCTTATCTCAGTAATTATATACCATGGCCAGGTATACAATTGCTGATGATAAAGTAAATATGGAAACTCTTAGATTGTTATCTTTTGATTACTCTGATCAAGTAGTCAATCTGAAACAACCTAAAGAGTATCATGAAATAAGAAATATGAGAATAAGGAAGGTCGATCCTAATCAGTAAAGGTTGAAAGAATATTAATAAAGATGTTATGTGATGAATATTTATCAAGGTATCAGTTTAACCTAGATTTTGGTTCTAAGGTGAGAATATATGTAATAAATAATGTCCCATGATAAAAGAAAGAAGAAGATATAATGTGTTGATAAAACATGTGATAAGTACTAAAATAAGAATGCAATAATATATCAAATGAATATATTAATTACTTGGATTGGTTAACTATGAAATTAAATTAGACATATAGAATGACATGAACATCACTTGTTAGGCGTTTATGTTTTTCATAAACATATCCTTCTCTAGGATATCTGTTAAATAAGTCCTTGTTTGATAAGTAACTTTTCCTTATGATATAAAAAAAGGAAAGTTAGTATGGTGATTATCATATGTGATGACGCACTCAAGGTGCGAAGGAACTTATATGGTTTCACATAAATAACAGAGTTTGAGTGTGACCTTAAGAAATGTTGATCAAAACTCTATAACATCTCACTAATAGTTGAATGTTACCTAAGGATGTAATAATATAATGCTTGAATAATATCTGCTTTTCCCTTTCCTTCTGGGATTTCGGGGACGAAATCCTTATTAGGGGTTTATAATTTGTAACATCCCTGACTTGGGTTATGAGTTAACCCTAGGTGTTTTTCCTAATTATGTAATTAAATACTTGTTATTATCTTTTGATATGTAATTAAGGCTCCTGAGGAACATATGTTTCCATTTTTGTACTTTTTAAACAATGTTATAGTATTATCTTGTAATACAGGGACCTATGTGCAATTACCCAATTAGAGGGGTTAACTTGCAATTTACACATGTTGATATGTTCCTTTAGTGTTGAGACATCATAAGAAAGAATATGATAAAGTATGATGGATTCTCCAAGCTTGGGCACCAAGATGCAGCTTGTGGAGCAATCCTTATGCTCTAAACCCTAATTTTGGTGTAAAGTGCAATTTACCCAAAAGGTTGGGTGCAACTTGTAAAATACACTTACTAGAATATCTTTTATGACTCTTGACATCATTTAGAGTAATAATGATGAAGAGGGCGCTTTAATTGAATAAATTATATAAAAAGGAACACCTTTGTGGTTAAATCACCAAGTTGTAAGTAAGGAGACCCTTATATATGTGCACCCTAGTAATATGATGACCTTCTTTGCCTTTAGTTCTTGGTCTTAGAAGGAGTTTTTCCCTTAGAATATGAAGGAGGGATGTGCGAATAAGAAAGGAAGGACCTAGATGAGATATGGAGAAATTTGTTGTCCTTATGTTGGAAATAACCCCAAACTACATATAACCTTTTCCTTTGCAACCAAAGGAAACATTTCCTTTCTCTTTCACTTATCACCTTGCTCAAACCGACTAAGGAAGAGCTCTGGAGCAGAGGAGAACGACCAAGGAGAAGCTAGGTAAGCTTGGACCACCTTCTTGCTCGAATTCATGGAGGAAAGTGGATTACAAGGTTGGTTTCATGGTTAACTTACTTAGTTTTCTCTTTCCAGCCGATCTTTCCCAACCTTTTCTTGGAGAAACACCTTTGGCCAACCTGTGGAGCTCAAGATGCCATTAAAGGCTTGAATATTGGAAGCTTGGAGCTCTAGGAGCAACTATAAGGTGAGTTTTATAACTCTTAACCTCATGCTTTCTTATGCATATCCTTGTTCTTGTGATTAGTACTTAGTTCTTCTTCTTCCCCACTCTTCCTTGCACTTTTGCAAGCAATCCGTGAAGTAACCGACCTGTTCAGAGGTTGAAGATGATGGGTGTGATTCCCTAGGTTACTTTACCAAACTATCTTGGACCATTTGGTCTAAATGGTTTGCAAGACCGTTTGAAATCAAACGATCTCAAGACCATTTGAATTCATGCGGTTTGCAAGACCGTTTAGATTCAAACGGTCTCCAAGACCGTTTGGTAGGGTTGACCAAGTGAAGACCGTTTATAGGTCTGTTGTATATATATTGAATTAATCAATTACAAATAATCATCACCTAATTGAAAACCAATCACAAGTTGAAGGCAATTCAATCATCTAAACCCTAATCGGGTTCAATTGCTGAATTCAAGGACCACTTGTGTTGAATTTGGGGTTGAGTGGTCCAAACGGTCTCAAGACCATTTGGAAATCACTCAAACGGTCTTAAGACCGTTTGGTGACACCCAAAAACCGTTTGTAGGTCTAGGGTTAAGGTAATTTGACCAACTGAGGGTCCAATCACATTAGGTTGTTGAATTAATTGAAAATGCTGATTTAAGACTTAATTAGGGTTCAACTCTTATCAAATTGACTTAGTTTTTGATGAAAATTTGGGCAAACGGTCTCAAGACCGTTTGGAGGGTGTCCAAACGATCTAAAGACCGTTTGGGCCAAGTTGGGGCCCAATTGAGTGTCAATTGATGGGTTCAACCTCAATTAGATTCACATTGGTGATTGTTGATGGTTGAGTGACTTCAAACCCTAATTCAATTGGTTTCAACCCTAATTGGCTAGAAATTAAGGGTCAATTGAGTGTTCAATTGGTTAAAGATAACCCTAATTAGCCGAATTGATAAGTGATTAACAAGGATGTGGCCAATTGAGGGCTTCAACATAGATAACCATAATCGATTATAACCTTTGATGCACCTTTGAGGTCCATGCGGTTTTGAGCCCATTTGGGGCCAAACGGTCTCAAGACCATTTGGGCTCAAACAATATCAAGGTCGTTTGGTCCAATCGATCTCAAGGTCATTTCATTTCATACGGTTTCAAGGTCGCATAGATTCAAACGGTTTGGAAGTCAAATCTTTCAAACGGTCAACGCACTCATGCAGTCTTGGAGGTCATGCGGTCTTGGAGGCCATGCGGTCTTGGAGCTCAAAGTGTCCAAACGGTCAACGCCCCCAAACGGTTTCAAAACCGTTTGGAGGTCAAGGTGTGAAACCGTTTGGGGACTTTTAGAGCTATGATTGCTTAGTCACCTGAAGGTTTAATTGGTTCAATGGTTGTCTAATCTAAACCCTAATGATACCTAAACACAATAAGGGGCTAAGTGATTAGTAGATTGAACCATGTGATGATTAATGGTGTACATTACCAATGTGCCCTTGAAGGGTTCAAGTAGATGACACCTTTGTTTAATCAAAACCCTAATGACATGATAGTGGTAAATTAGCTTATGATAATCAAGATTGACTTAACCTAACCTAATCTAGAGTGATGTAATCACCATATTTGAGTAAGAGGAGAGATAAGGTGCCATTTGTGGTTGAAACTCAAGTAAAATACCTTCAATGTATATGAATGTGCATGATTGGGGTATGATCCACCTATGTGAGATCATGAAAACCCTAATTATGATAATTGATGAAGCTTAACCTAATTTGAAAGCATCAATAATGATGTTTCTAATATATGATGATGTTATGAACTCAATTCACTATGAAGTGAATAGTAAACCCTAATTCTAGGGTAATAACATGTATTATGAATAGTAAACTCTAATTGAGGGTGATGTGATGAAATGTACAATAAACCTTAATTCCAGGTTATGCTTTTAAGCATGAATCTTGATGATTAAGTATGAGATGAGGAATCATTATTCCTAATCATAATGAAAAGGATTGAATAACCTTAATTGATGTAAATAAGGGAACCTAGCCTTAGTAAAGGCATGAAGGTACAAATATTGAAATGAAAGATTAATTCTACTTTATAAATTGCTGATCTGGAAATGAATTGTTTACTGTTGTCAGTTGAATTAACCTTGCAGGTTCATGTCAAAAGGTAGACATGATGTATATGAAAACATGAGGTAAATAACATCTTGAATATAATGATACCTAGAATAGTTGATGATGGATTATTCTACATCAACAATGTTTAAATCTATATCATTAAAGATAATTGGATAATTCTGAGATATGATATATGTCATATGAGGAAAGAAACAAGTTAGTGGTTGAAGTATCAAAAGAGAAATATCTTAATATTGAATGAACCAATTATTTTCAAGTATTATAGTAATGAGAAGAATGCGATATATCAAATTATGATAGATATCACATTCGACAGTCCATGGTATTATACATGTATGAGCCTCTAAACCCTTATACTTAAGCAAGGGACGCAAAGAGTATATAATAGGTAGTTACCTATGATAGAGACATAATGAACCCAATATACTCAATAAGTACAGATTTTACATCTTGAGAGGGGAGTAAATCCATTCAAGGATATGAATGAGAAATGATCTAATACTTAGAATTGATGAACATTAATGATTTATGATGGTTATAGTAATTGAAAGTAAACACATTTGATACCTTTGTATGCTAATAAGGGTGGTGAAGTAGTATGTTAAGGTTGAACAGAAAATGTAAACAGAAAATCCTCATTACTGAAGGATGGGATACATTAACCCTAAATTTGGGTTATGTTCTTAAATGTGGAAATCTATGCATGAAATATGTAATAACGAATCACTATACCTTCTTACAGGTAAGAAAGGGTGGAATAACCCTAGTTAAATTAACCATGAGTTTAGTGGCACAATTCTTGAATTTAAAGGTTATCTTTGTTTTATACCATGGTGATATAGAGATAAATTGCTCATTATCAAATATATTCGCCATGCAAGTTTTTATAGAGTAATAATCATAACCAGGTAAGGGTTATGATGTCATATTCATTGAAAGCATGTTACTAACTTTATGAATAGTGATATACTATGTTGCCTAGTTAAGTGACATCATATAAGATTGATAGGCTGCGAGAGCCATGAGTAACATCAAGGTCATGCAAATAAGATGACTTATGATGGTTTAAGGGTTTGAATACCCTATTCTTGAATCATAGTAATGAAATGGTTAAGAAATGATATCCAATTGATAATTGATGTGAATTAGACTTGATACATTTCGTATTCTACTTTCATAGCTGTTGTTCTAATGATTAATGCTTGGCAACATGCTTGATGCTAAAAGAATGCTAGAATGTACCTAACTAACTAAGTATAATCATATCATGTAGAGCCCTGATCATAGATCCATCATTGTCAGAGACCAAATAATGGTGAAACAGGTTTTCCTAAGGGAACTCCTGGAACATATACTTTTGAGTATATGGGGGAAAATGGATGCAAATATCCTTACGTCCTAGTGTAGGAATTGATGTAGATGTACTTTAATCTATCAATCCTTCACTATAGGTCTATATCGGGTGATGTACTACAAATCTCCCAAAGAAATCACCAATACCACATCGATGAGAGATAAACAAGAGATCTTTCGATGACGAAGAGAGTACAGAACGCCACTGTAACTCTATAGCGAAGTTTCCAGAATACCCTGGATAGCTACTACAGCAGAGACACAAGATGTCATGCAGGTAAATCCTCTTACTGACTGAGGAAGATGAGGTCATAAGAATCCAACTCTTTTGATGACCTATGTATGATATCGATGCGACTTAACAATGATCGGTTGGAGTATGAGCGGTATACCTCATCTCCGTAGGGCATAATAATGTTTGTAAAACATAATCAACCACGTAGCATATTTGCTTAGGTTGAACTACGAGAAACAATGATTGGTGTTACATTGTTTACATTAATGATCTATTCAAGTATTTAGTGTACATGTTCTTCATATGCTTTAAAGAAGTGATTGCATAAGTAAAAGTTACTTTACTTATTATTAAACCTACTATTGAATGATTTAAGTTACCTTGCTTATGTTGTTTCTTAAATGTTATAACAAAGCTTCTGGTGGAGAGTTATAACTCTCGCTGGGACAATTATTCAAATTGTCTCACTCCCATAGATTTCTACTTTTTAGGTAGACGCCAAGGACGAAGGAATCCATTTAAGAATGAGCAACAACAGCATCAGGGGCAGTAGTGAATCTCAGGTGAAGATACTGACTGTCTAGTCTTGTAGATAGTGTGTCTTATGTTGTCTTTGTACTCTGAGGTCCTAGGAGATAGTAGGTCTGAGGTTTTTGGCTATAAGCCTCGAGATTTTGTATCTGGATGTACATAATCATTCAAGAGGTGATTTCACAAATGATGTAAACTGTTTATCTTGTTTATGATAAAGGAGTCTTATGATTTACAGATCTTCCTTAAAAAGTTTTAAATTTCTAGTGATTTTTAGTAATTCTCTTACGCATTAGTTAATCTTGTTTTTCTGAAGTAAGATGTCACAGTAAGTGTACCCATCAGTTTATGAGGGTACACATATGACCATCGATTCTTTACTTAACCCTAGATTCCTCTAAGTGGAAACATTGGTTCATTGCTTAAGTAAGGTCAATGGAATTCACACTATGTAGAGCCATCATTTTCTTATCCTAAACTAGGCCCAATGGATTAGGTGATAGGAACCACTACTATTTATTTACTTAGTGAAATCAGTAAGGCACATACTAGAAAAACCATCATTTCTTCACTGTAATAGAAATCAGATCTATTTATTTTAACATACCATCATTTCTTATTCTTCTTCAAGACCAATAGTTCTTATCCATGAAAGAAGATAGTATATACATATGATCAAGAGATAAATAAAATTACACAAAATGTTTTGCACGTATGAAAGATAGTTTACAAATGTCATCTTTACATAAAACCAACTATGTTCAAGGATATGATCTATATGAAGAAAGTTAAAGGCAAGATAGAAAATGGGATAAATGTTATATAACTCACCTATATATAGGCGATGAAGGTAAAACAACAAGATAACTCAAAGGAAGAATATGAAACTCTAACTTGCACTCCCAAGTTCTAAAGCAACTTCTTTCTCAAGATCGAGGTGAAACTAGGGCAAAGGAAGAAGCAAAGGAGATATTTAACCACATATGCATAACTTCCACTAAGAGAAACTAGGACTTCGTCCATGGAAGAAGGAAGGGGAGAGAACAACAAGAAACAAAGAATAAATGAAGAACTTACTTGGCTGGGTTAAGAGCTAGTTTAAGAACCTTTAAAACCCTAAGGTTTCTTGATCAAAACCCTAAAGCAACTTGCTTGCAAGCTCCACCAAAGCTTCACACTCCAAGATCTTTCCTTTTTTTTCCACCTAGTAGAAGAAGATAATACCTCTCTAGCACATGAGGAAGATGAAAGAGCAAAGAGTTCATTTGTGAAGGAAGGAAGAGGTATATATGCTTTAGATGAGAGAGATGATAGGTTGAGATATCAACACATGTATGTCATGTATCAAAAAGTCAAAATCAGTCCTTATCCATGGATGCAGATAACCCATCAGATCTTTACTTAGGTCTCTCAACAGTTCTTGCCTGAGACAACTCATCAAGGTGGGTCATCAGTGAACCCATTGATTCTTTTCACTATACTTATCCATTTCACCGAAGTTGATCATCTATCAGACGATTTACCTCAACTAGTATATCCATCAGCTCTAAGGTATCAAGGATAATTCATAGGATCCTCTAATACAATAAGAACCCTTCAGATCTTTCCTTCACTAGGTGATACCATCAAAATTTTCACATACATAGACAATTCATCAACACACTTAGGTGAAAATTATAGATTTCCAACCTACCAAGAGAAGATCAACAAACCAATGATGGGATCTGGGCATTTATAAATGAAACCCCATCAAACATTATGAAGAGTTCTATGAATAACAATATTCATGTATCTAAATTACATACAAAACCCTAGAATTGGGTAAATTATGTAAGATCCCTTATAAGTGCATAAATTGCAAAACTTGATCAAACAGTGTCCAAATTGGACCAAATTTGAAACATAGGTTCATCTCATGATATAAAATCATGTATTAGAGTTTGATTAGGAAATTAAGCATCCAATTAATTTAATCAAGCATGCTTACCATATATCCAGGTCAGGAGTCTTACAAGTATAAACCCCTAACAAGGACTTCTCCCCCGAAATCCTTAAGCAAATAAGAACATGTACTTTTTGCACACCATGGAAATGCCATAACACTTTCACTAAGGCTATATCCTTCTTTCTTAGATTCTACACTTGCTTATCCAGGATCAAAATAGGACCCTCAACATAAGAAACATCCTCCTCTAACTCAACCTCCACTGACTGTATCGTTTGTTCTGTGGCAGGGTGATACTTTATAAGCATAGAGACATGGAAGACATTATGCAACCTATGCAAATTTAGCGGTAAATCTAACTTGTATGTCACCTTTCCAACATGTGCCAAGATAGGGTATGGTCCCATAAACCTAGGATCCAACTTACCATTCTTACCAAACCTCAAAAAACCTTTCTGAGGAGAAACCTTGACATACACATGGTCCCTAATTTGGAACTCTAGTGGTATACAATGTTATCAACATATGATTTTGTTTGTCCTAAGCTACCTTCAACTATTGTTGAATCACTCTGATCTTCTCAGAAGTTTGCTATACTAACTCAGGACCTAAAATTTGATTCTCACCTACCTCATATCAATAAAGGGGGGTAACCGACAACGTTCCCTGTACAAGGCTTCATATGGTGCATATCTATACTTTTTCAATAGTTGTTGTTGTAGGCAAACACAATGAAAATCAGATGAATGCCACAACTATCAAGAATTTACAGAATACCTACTCTCAAGAGATCTTCTAACATCTGTGTAGTCCTTTCAGACCAACCATCAGTTTGTGGCTAAAAAGTTGGGCTAAATCTCAACTGTGTTCCCAAAGTTGAATACAGACATTCCTAAAGCCTGTTTGTGAACTGAGGACCTCTGTCAGATACTATGATAACTAGGATACCATGTAGATGGACCATATCATCAACATAAATCTTCTAGCTTCTCAACTGTATAAGTTGTCTTAACATGAAGAAAATCAATTGACTTCGTCAATCAATCAACTATTACCCAAATGGAATTATGACCCATGGTTGTCCTTGGAAGACCAACCATATAGTCCATGGTTATGCTATCCCATTTCCACTGTGGTATTGGGACAAGTTGCAATGTATCTGTAGGCTTTTGATGCTCTTCCTTGACTTGTTGACATGCTGGACATTTGGCAACAAACTCTACCACATCCCACTTCAGACCTGGCCACCAATACAAATGCATTGCGTACATTAAGGAATGAGCATCCTCAAGTAACATCTCCCTTAGACATCAACATCTGGAACCACTGTTCTATTCCAGAAACAAACTCTCCCATCATCTAACTCATGGAACCCATAATCATTACCACTACCAAATTCTATTCTAATATCATGTATCACAATATCACCCTTCTATGCATCTCTAATCTACTGTATCAATGTCGGCTTGAGTTACAATTGTGCTAACAATATTTCCAATAGAGATACTTCCAACTATACATTCATCTATCACAAAGATACTAGCATGTCCCTCTTGTGACACACCATGGAACACAAATGTTCTTTATCTAAAAATGATAACAAAGATTATTTCTTGCTCAAAGCATCAACCACCATATTTGCCTTTCCTGGATGGTAGTATATAGTGTAGTAATAATTTTTGATCAGTTCCATCCATCTTCTCTGCCTCATGTTCAACTCCTTCTTTGAGAAAATTTATTGTAGATTCTTGTGATCAGTGAAGATCTGATACTTCTCCCCATAAAGATAGTGTCTCAAAATATTCAAGGCAAGGACCACTACTACTAACTCCAAGTCACTCCAAGTCATGTGTCAAATAGTTCTCCTCAAGTTTCTTAAGCTGTCATGAAGCAAAAGAATCACATTCTTATCTTGCATCAACACACATCCCAAACAATTATTTGAAGCATGATAGAAAACTATATAGCCTTTCCCTTATTCAGGTAGCACTAACACCAGAGCACTTGTCAACTTATCCTTTAGCAACTCAAAGGATCATTAATACTAGTCATCCCAAATAAAAGAAACACCCTTCCTAGTCAACTTGGTTAGGGGTAACACCATGACGCTGAAACTCTTAATGAATCTCGTATGATAACCTACCAAACCTAAGAAGATTTAGATCTCTCTCAGTGTTTCCGGTTGCTCCCATTCCAACACAGAATCTACTCCCTTTGGGTCTATACAAACGCCTCTAGAAGATATGGCATGACCATGGAAAGACACCTCAGTCTACCAAAACTCACACTTACTAAATTTGGCATATAATCGGTGCTGCCTCAACAACTATAATTCCTGACACAGATGTTGTTGACCTCTATGGAGTATATCATAGTATCATCTATGAACACTACTATAAACTGATCCAGACATGGTCTGAACACCCTATTCATTAAGTCCATGAAAGCTACTGGTACATTGGTTAGCCCAAACGACATAACCATGAACTTGTACTGACCATACCTAGTCCTAAAAGCAGTCTTAGGTATGTCATCCAATTTTATCCACAACTGGTGATAACTTGGCCTCAAGTATATCTTAGAAAAACACCATGGCACCTCTTAAATGACCAAACAGACCATCAATCCTTGGAAACAAATACTTGTTCTTGATTTTGACCTTATTCCACTTCCAATAATCTAAGCATAGCCTCATAGAACTGTCCTTTTTCACAAATAGCACTAGAGCACCCCAAGGCAAAGTGATTGGTTTTATGAACCTTCTCCACCAACTCCTTCAACTATATCTTCAAGTCCTACATCTCAGCTGATGCCATCCTATAGGTTGTCTGAGCTCTAGGTTGTGTTCTAGGAACTAGATTAATCTCCAAGTCAATCTCTCTTTGAGGTGGTACATCAAGAAACTCCTATGGAAAGATGTCCTCAAACTCTTGCACTATAGGCACATCCTAGATACTAGGACTTCTCTCCTTGGTATCCATAATATGTGCCAAGAATACCTCACACCCTTATCTCGTCATCTTCTCTACTATCCCACCTGACACCAAACATGTAGGAAGAATCTTCCTATCTCCTTAGAAAATCCAAGAATTATCTCTATCATAGAATGTAGAAACCTTAGAACTATAGTCCAACATGACCTTATACTTTTCCAAGGTATCTATCCCTAGGATCACATAGAATCCATGCATGTTAGGTGGTAAAAGATCCACTTGAATGTTGCATCCTGAGAAAGAAAGAACACAAGACGGGTACAACTAGAGGGGTTTCTAGCAAGAGGCTATCAGATCTATTACAAATAGGCAAATTACAATAATGTATCACCTCTCTGATGATAAGTGAGTGCATCGCACATGAGAAAACTAAAATAGATGCAAAAGAAGAAGCATATCAATCAGAAAGAAAGAGTTCCATGTGACCTGTCATGACCCATGGATTGACCAGTCCTTCTGACTGATTCACGACATATAATCTAGCTGTCGCATGTTGTCATCCTCGTCCTCTACCAGTTTGTCCAGTTGACCCTATCTATGATGCTTGACCATGTCCTCTACCACCACCACTATTGTATTGTTGTTTATGTGAAACCCACTAACTCTACTTTGGCTGTTGTGTCACTTCCTCATCTTTCATTGGATAAGAACACCTCACATGCCAAACTTTTCCACACTTGAAACACGTGTTGGAATAATATTGTGACCTAGACTACCTTGTTTCTAACATATATGCTGCACTGGTTTCTTAGGTCACTAGAAAGATGTGACCTCTCCCTTTACTAAGGGACCACTGGGACTGTACTCGTGACTGTAGTGATGAAAACCTTGACTTTTTGAAGCCTCTAGACGTATGTCCTTGGAACTATGCTGGTCTCTTCCTAGCATTGGCTTCACTCTTCTCAAGAGTAAACCTTTCAATCCTCCGCACAGACTCCACAAAGGTAGAGAAACTTTCCCTATTCTCTACAACTGATGTTGTTGTAGACAATTTAGAACTCAGATCCTTCTCAAACCTTCAGATCCTCTCCTTTTCTGTTGTTCCTATGTGAGGACAAAACCTCAACAACTCCATAAACCTTGCCTCATAGTCATCGATAGACATTGACCCTTGGCACAACCTGTCAAACTACACTGTCTTCTCATCTAGATATGTCTCAGGGAAGTAGCGGCTTACAAATTTTTGTCGAAACTCTTCCCAACTCACAACAACTCATGGTATCTTCTCTTCTTCTATGTCCCACCAATGACCAGCACTACCCTTCAGGAGGTAAACAACATGCTTCACCTTGTCCTCATCTGGGATGTTCAAGATCTTAAACACCTATTCTAACTCATTTATCCACATATTATCGCCTACTAGGTCTACTATACCTACATACTTAGTAGATCCTACACACTTTAACCTCTCAAAGGTCTTCTCAGGACCTTGAGATTCCACAATAGGAACCACTATCCTATACTACATGCAGATGCCCTATCCGCTAAGTGCGTAATCATTTTCATAAGCTATCTAAACATGAATTGGAAAGCTGGATTATCCATAGCGCATGGTCAAATGGAAGTGGTGTAGGCAGTTCTAGTCCCGTATCAGGTACTTTTCCTTCTCATACCTACATATCTTTCGCAAGCAAGTATTTTCCAACTACATATTGCATAGAGTTAGGTCTAAGAATATATAGATTTCCAATTCTTTTTCCTTCATACACAACATTTGTAGTGTTTTCTACTAGTAACTTGCAGCAATTTTTATTAAATAAAACATCATATCCACTATTACATAGTTAACTGACACTTATCAAGTTATGGTGCAAACTATCAACAAGTAAAACATTCTTAATTTCAAGGTTTGTACCAATATTACCTATTCCAACAATTTTACCTTTACCATTGTCTCCAAAAGTGACTGTTACACTTTTCTTTTCTTAAAAAGTTTGAAAAAAATCCTTGTTTCCGGCCATGTGTTTGGAACATCCACTATTAACCACCCAATCCTGCAATAAAATATAGGTTTTGGTACCCATGTGATGGTCCATTATGGTTAGGTACATTTAATAACAAATTGAACATGATTGAATAAATTAAGCTGAACATAACTTCATTCGGTCGACAAATACTTCGACCGAATGTGTATCGGTCAAAAATTTTGTCGACCTATAATGTTGCTATTTTACGGATTGAAACAGGAAATTTCTTGGTCGACACTCCCTCAGCTGAAGTTGTCTCGATCGACATTTTTCTCGATCGGAATTGTTACTATTTCTACAACATATTTCAAATTTGATACAAGTATTCCCTTGGTCGAATACTTTCTCGATCGAGAATTGTCTCGGTCAAACTATTCCTCGACTGAGGTTATTTCTATTTGTTTTTAGCAATCTATTTATGTCAATTTGAGTTTAAATCGTTGTACTCTGCTGAGGTACCATTCTATTTAGTTGAGATAAGACATTAAAATATTCAAATGAGGTTTTAGGTCAAATCTCAACTTAATCATATTAAATTTGCTAAGTTTGGAGTCTTGGAACCCATACTAACTCAACATCCTTTTTCTTGAAAGGGCATGAGAAGGAATAATGTCCAAGATGCAAGTAGTAGTGACAACAAATGGAGTCAATTTCATATCTCTTTCTAGGATTTTGAGTTGTGTTCTTGGGTACAAATATGATCTTGGTCTTGGGTGCTTGACTTTTCCTAGGTTTAGGTTGATAAGAGTTTTCTTTTGGAACATATCCTAAAGCACTTATTCCACTTTAACCAGAAGAACTCTTTAGGATCTTATCAAGAATACCATTATTTCTCAACCTACTAACTTCTTTTTGTAACTTAGAAATCTCATCCATGTTCTTTTTGATATCTAACTTTGCTTGATCTAGATTATATGATAAAACATCTCTTTCTTTAACAATAGCATCGTAATCTAGATGAGTACATAGGATAGGTTGAGTCTGAAAATTGTGTAGTTTTGCAAGCAAATTAGCCTTTTCTTGAGAAAGAATATCATAGTTTGTTTCTAAAGTAAGCAACTTCATATTTCAATCATTTAAAGATGATTTCAAGGTAAAGTTTTCAGAAACAATACTGTCCTTTTCAAAAGAAAGATTATTTAATTTAGCATACAAATCCTCACTAGTTTTAGCAGCTTTCTTTAGTTTCTTTTTGCAATCAACATATTTGTCATGTGTATCTTGGAGACTAGCAATCAGATCTTGTTTTGGCAAATAAAAAAGGCTTACCTCTTGAGAATCATCACTGTCATCTTCTTTGGCCATGAGATACTCCACGTTCTCCTCTCCACTCTCACTATCACTTGACGCATCCCATGCAACTTTGTATGATTTTTCTCCCTTCTTCTTGGATGAGCTTTTCTTACCCTTCTTTTCTTTAGGACATTCATTCTTAAGATGTCCCTTCTTTCCACATTCAAAACACCTAGGAGGGAAAGAAGAAGAAGAACCAACAATTTTGTTAGATTTAAATCTTCTAAATTTCTTACCATTTACAATTAGAGCTTCTTCTCCTTCATCTCCATCACTTGTCTCATCACTTTCTTGAGTGATGACCTTTGTAGCCTTTAGAGCCATGCACTTCTTTCTCCCTTGTTGAAGTTCACTCTCTCATCTTTCTTCCTCCTCCAAGGTTGCCTTATGTGCTTCTAAGTTGCCAATGAGATGCTCCATCCTTAGTCAAGTGAGGTTATTGGCTTCTTCAATTGCAGTCACCTTAGGCTTGTACTTGGGAGGAAGTGACCTAAGAATTTTTGACACTTGATCCTCTTCACTAATGGCTTTACCTAATGCATTCAAACCATTAACAATAGAAGAGAATTTTGCATACATTTCACTAATAGACTCATTTGGTTCCATACGAAACTATTCAAACTTTTGTTTAAGCATACCAATTTTGGATTTCTCTACTTGAACAGTTCCTTCATTAGTAATAGAGAGTCTATGCCATATTTCATATGCAGTTTCACAATTTGATATTCTATTAAACTCACCTACAGAAATTGAACAATAAAGAATACTTACAACTTTTGCATTTAATTGGGATAATCTCACTGTATTAACATCCCATGTAGCATATTCAGTTTGAAGAAGATTATATGCATTTGAAACCATTCTCCAAAGATCCCAGCTGATTCCTTGAAAATAGAATTGCATCCTCCATTTCCAATAGGTGTAGTTGGTGCCATCAAATGGTGGAGGCCGAGCTACAGGAGTTCCTTCCAAGTTGAGGTTATTTAGAACTCCATCCTCCATCTTCTTCAAGACTCAATTATAGCTCCTTGAAGCCTGCTATGATACCAATTGAAAATACTAGAGGGGGGGGGGGTGAATAGGGTTTTATGATGATTTTAAAATAATTTAACCAAGCTACCACAAAAATATTGGAGAAGTGAACACATCGTTTAGAGTGGTTCCACCCTTAGCAAACACTAAGGGAGTCAGTCCACTACCCGGTTGTTCCCAACCAGGATTTTGAAAGTATTTGAATTTTATTACCTCGCAAGGATGTTACATAAAATTACAAACACCTTCACCACCCTTTGGACAACCTTCACCCTGAAGTCGTCTCACCAACCTTGAAGCAGCCTTCACTTGAAGTAACTTTAAGCCCCCCTTGAAGTAGCCTTCCTCCTTGAAGTAGCTTCCTGTCAGACCTTCTAGAAGTAG
Source organism: Alisma plantago-aquatica (assembly GCA_963693085.1). NCBI lineage: Eukaryota > Viridiplantae > Streptophyta > Magnoliopsida > Alismatales > Alismataceae > Alisma > Alisma plantago-aquatica. Next base: position 939,251,292 of record OY856412.1, on the reverse strand, counting down.
TCCAAAGTCCGTTGAGCTACCTTCACCACCTGAAGAAGCTCCAACAACCTCCTTTCTACAGCCTCCAACCTAGGAGTAGCAAAGGAGAAAACAAACAATAAAAGGAACAAGAAGGGAAGAAGGAAAAATACACTTTACCACTTTAGAACAAGGCTTGAATCCTATATCAAGCATTTTGATCTCCTATCCAATGTGTATGAACGTGAAAGTGTAGTGGGTAGGAGATGCTAGCCTATAGGACATGAAATCTTAGCTTATGGAAATGATCTGCAAGTGAAGGATTGCTCAATTGCTCACAAGAGTTGATTCTCAATTGCAAGTATGTGTACTCAAGTGAGTTTAGGTGTCCTAAGGCTTGTCCTATTTATAGGAATGGCCTACTAGTACTTAGGGACATTCTAGATACTTTCTAGGAGGTTATTAGTTCTCAACTAGCCATTAGGTATCCACTAATTACGTTTGTAAAGGCTAGTTAATTAACTCTGAAAAGTGCACATAGAAACTTTCTCGGTCGAGAAGTTTGTCGACCGAGTGTCTCTCGGTCGAGCATTTTGTCGACCGAGGGTAAGTCTGGAGTAAGTGTATTGCAATGTTCAACTCAACTCCCAACCACTTTTTCCCACCAAGTCTAACGACTATAGAACCAGCTAGAAGAATAGACTTAGGTGATTCTCGGTTGATAAGATTGTCGACCGAGAGTGTCTCGGTCGAGAAGTTGTTCGATCGAGAAAGTCCCTATTTTAGTGTGTCTAGACTTTTATTAAATGTATGTATGAAAGTGGTATTGTGATGATATCATAGGGGATGCCCTATCTAAGTGTTGTGAGTGGGTAGGGAAGATCTAAACGCTTGATTTACATGATGTCTAGGTACTTGTACATTATTTATTTGTACAACTTTACATTTTGTTACAATCATGAAGAAAATAAAACATTTTGAGCATATAGATCTTCCAAGCTTAGCTATCTACCATCTTAAATTCTTGTTCCTAAAATACTCAAGTAGCACGTTAGATCCACAAGAATGAAATGTTTGTCATTTTCAAAACAAAGGGATTTTAATAATGTCCATTTAGCCAATAGTACATGCCTAAGTGGTCGTTGGTGGATGAGTAATTTCCATCGATGGGCTACTTTATCTATATCTCATTGGCCATCACGTGGGGGATTCCATCAGTGGTAGATTGATGAAATGCCATAGTGAGTAGACCAACAATATTCTAGGAGGATGTAGTCCCACCCCCAAGGTGAGGGGGGGCACTGGTGTGTTCCTAGGGGTCTAATCAGATGTAGATGTTGATCGATGAAGACATCATAAACTGATAAAGGGACAAATCAACAAAAATATACTTGAGGATCAAAGTTGAGCTACTTGATGGCCCATTGAGCTTTGTATTCAAGCTCCACTAATAGGTGACTAGACTTGCCATAAATCAAATGGAAAGGTGTAGTGTACAATGGGGTCTTGTAGGTAGTTTGATAAGCTTAAAGTGCATCATTCAACTTGTGAGCACAATCCTACCTTATCTTATTGACTATCTTTCTGAGAATGTCTTTGATTTGGTGATTAGAAACCTCCACTTGACCACTCATCTAAGGGTGAGATGGAGTGGCCACTCAATGGTAATCACCATATCTGCAAAGGAGCATTTCAAAACTACACTCGAGGAAGTCTGATCCTCTGTCAGAAATGATAGTGTGTGGGACTCCAAAGCATGAGAAAATAATATCTCTGGACATTTTTATGACTAGTTTGGAGTCACAAGAAATTGTGGGGATGACTTCAACCCACTTGGAAACATAATAAAGTGCGACAAGGATGTATTAGAAGACATAATAAGAGGAGAATGGAACCATTTAGTCCACATGCTAGACATCAAAAACCTTAACTTCTTGCCAATGATTGAGGGGCATCTCATCCCTCTTTGAAAATTTTCCATATCTTTGACATTGATCACAAGACTTTACAAAGATATGAGTGTCTTTGAAGAAAGAAGGCCATAAGGACCCACATTGAAGGACATTGAATGCAATATTATTAGAGCTCATGTAGCCCCTAGTTGACCTAGAGTGACTTTGATCCATAATGAGAGGATCTTCTTCTTTATAAATGCATTGATAGTAGAGGCCATCTGAACAAACTTAGAATAGATAAGACTCATCCTAATAGTAGTAATGAATATCTGACATAAACTTCTTTCTTTCATTTCTAGTGCAATCAAGATAAAGGACTCCCACATCCAAGTAATTAACAAGGTCAACATACCATGGTGTGAATGTGGATACCTTCAACAATTGATCGTCGAGCAATGGGTCATTGATGGGGACCACATCAGAATTTTGAACATGCGATCAGCTGAGATGATTAACATTATTAGTCCCCTTCTTGTCTTTGATCTCTAGTTCAAACTATTGTAGCAATATGACCCAACCGAGCTTTACATCTAAGTACTTTATAGCAACATCACCAGTATAGACTATCACCCAAAAGCCTATAAAACATAGGAGAAAAACTTTTCAAAGGAATAGATGATGCTGAGGAGCTCCTTTTCTATTGTTGCATAATTCTTCTGCATGTCACCTATAGTCTAGCTAACATAATAAAGCATGATATTTCTTATTGACATGATGCTCCAGAATTACACCTATGACATAGTCACTGTCACACATGATCTCAAAAGGGAGAGATCAATATGGGGCACAAAGGATTGGGGTAGATGTGAGAGATTCCTTCAGGATGTTAAAGCTCATCATACAATCAGAATTAATGATGAATTCTGCACCCTTTTAAAGAAGATTCATGAGAGGCTTTGTTATCTTTCTAAAATCACATATGGACCTCCAATAGAATTCTGCATATCCTGGGAATGTTCTAACTTCTTTTGTGGTGGTTGGAGTAATAGCTGGGTGATCACTTCAATCTTTGGTTTGTTGACCTTGATGCCTCTAGAGCCGACACAATGTCCCAAACTTATGCACTTCTTCACCATGAAGTGGCATTTTCCCCAATTAAGCACAAGACGTGATTCTTCACATCATTCTAGGACCATAGAGAGGTGATGTAGGCATGATTTAAAAGAATCTTGATAGAATGAGAAGTCATTAATAAAGATTTTTTTTATTGTCTCGGTAAGGTCGACAAAGATGGAGGACATGCAACACTTGAAATGTGGCCGATGCATTATATAGCCTAAAGAGGATCTGACAAAAAGTGTATGTGCTAAAGGGACACATAAAATTTGTCTTTTCCTGATCCCTTAGATGAATGGGAATATGGTAGAAGCCAGATTACCCATCCAAGTAACAAAAGAACTCCTAGTGTGCAAATCTCTCCAGGACCTGATCAAGGAATAGGAGCAGGAAGTGGTCCTTCCTTGTTTTATTATTGAGCTTAAGGTAATCTATGCACATGTGCCACCCAATAACAATGCAAATGGGAATATGTTCATTTTTCTCATTTATAATGACTATAGTGCCTCCTATTCTGGCACACCTTGCACATGACTCATCCATGGTGAATCATTGATGGGATAAATAATCCCCAAAAATAGTAACTTAATCATTTCATTATGCACAACCTCAAAAATTAGATTCACCTTTGCGTTGAGGCTCAATGGAGGGCTTGTAGTTGTCAATGATGTTTATTCTTCATGCATATAGCTTGGATTACCCCTATTAATTCAGTCATTTTATAGCCTAGTTCCTTATATCTCTTCCTTAGTTATATCAATAACCTATCTTCTTGCTTGAAAATTAGAAATGCATTGATGATGACTAGACATACCTCCTTCTCATCTAGGAAGACATATTTTAGCCTCTCAGGTAGAGGCTTCATCACCGGTGCAGTAGGCTCCCTATCTTCTCCTTCAATCACCGAAACATACTTTAGATCTTCAAATTCAGACATGTGATCTTCCTCAGTAGAGTCTAAGTGGAGAAGAAATTGCTCAACATGTTCATCGTCCATGTAACATCCCTGACCTGGGTTATGAGTCAACCCTAGGTGTTTTGCCTAAATATGTAATTAAATCTTTGTGATTAACTCTGAGCATGTAATTAAGTTTCTCAGAAACGTATATTTCAGTATTTGCTCCTTTTTATTTAAAGTTGTAGCATTGTTTTGATATACAGGGACCTATGTGCAATTTACCCAATTGAAAGGGGTAGCTTGCAATTTTCACATGATGAGATGTTCCTCTGATGTTGAGACATCATGAGAATCTCTTTGGCAAAGTTTGAGGGATTTCCCAAGCTAGAGCACCAAGGTGCAGCTGTGGAAGCAATCCCAAGGCTTGAAACCCTAATTTGGGGTAAAATGCAATTTACCCAAATAAAGGGATGCAATTTGTAAAGAATGTCATCTAAAGTATCTTTTTAGACTCTTGCCATCATTTAGAGAATAAATGATGAGGAATTCACCTCAATTGAGTTATCAAGTTAAGAAATAGGCTTTATGATTGAATAATCAGGGCATATGTGCAATATCCCTTTAAGTATGAACTTTATTATTAGATTGTTCTTCCTTGCCTTCTTTTCTATAACTTAAGATAAGGTTTGTCCTTAGAATAAAGAGGAAGGGACGAGCAAGTAATAAAGGAAGGACTTAGTTGGAATTAAGGGAAACTCATGAGCTAATGTTGAAAATCCTACCCCATGTATATAAGCTCTCCTTCCCTTAGTTGCAAGGGAACTCACCCTTCGTTCCCTTACTGTTTCATTTCACCAAAGACGACCAAGGACTGCCTTGGAGCTAAGGAGGACGACCAAGGGGTGCAAGGTAGGTTTAAACCCCTCTTCTTGCCTAATTCCATGGTTAAAACTCGAATTCAAGGTCATCTTCATGGCTAACTCTTGAAACCCTACCTTTCTAGCCATCTCTTTTCATCCTTCCTTGGAGTTTTCACCTTGGCCAACCTGTGGGAACTTAAGGACGCCATTAGATCTTGGATCTTGAAAGCTTGGAGCTCAAGAAGCAAGCTTTAGGCGGGTTTTATAACTCTAAACCCATGCTTTACTATGTGCATCTTTATATGCGTTTTGATGATAGCTCTTAGTATTTCCCTACTTTTCCCTGCTATTTTTCAAGCAAACCCGTGGGATATCTGTACTGTTCTTGAGCTAGAAGATGAAGGCGTGATTTCCAAGAAAATCCCACCGCTTTTCTTTTTCTTAAACGGTCCTAACAGTTTGCTCTCTCGGACTCAAGACCGCGAGGTGAGCAAACGGTCTCGAGACCGCGACAGGGCAAACGGTCTCAAGACCGTTTGGCCCCGTTGACCGAGCGTGGACCGTATAAGAAATCTGTTCCTAATTATATAGGATAATTACCCTCAAAATTTGGGAGATTAACTCCAAAGGAATCGGGAGATATGACCTTTTTAAGTCACAACTTTAAATGAATTAATTGCTGATTTTCAAACGGTCTGAAATTGCCTTTTTGGGCAAACGGTCTCAAGACCGTGTAAGGTCGTTGACTAAGCTTTGACCGTATGATATTACTGTTCAAAATTATGTTAATGAACAACTCACCAAGTTGGATGGTCTAATTCCAAACGGGCTAAGAGTTGAAGGGTGATTACTAGGGATAACCCTAGGTGAAATCAGTACTGAAATTATGGTGACCTAATTAGGGTTTTTAGGGTTGATTGACCTAAACGGTCTCAAGACCGTTTGGGGGTCACCAAACGGTCTCAAGACCGCGAGGGAAATCAACCAAGACCGTTTGGAGGTCTGGGGTCAAGATTTGTTGACCAATTGAAGGTACAATTACATCAAATTACATTGCAATTAAATATTGACATGATCATCAATTCAATGGGTCAGACCTTGATGAATCTGCACTAAAATCCAAAATTTGAATGGGCAAACGGTCTCAAGACCGTTTGGAACTCATCCAAACGGTCTCAAGACCGAGAGGACAATCACTCAAGACCGTTTGAAGGTCTAGGGTTGAGTAATTTGACCAATTGAGGACCCAATTGCAAATAAGTTATTAATTTAATCAAAATTCTGTTTTGTGGGTCAATCATGGTTCAACCCCTATCAAATCACCTTAGACTTTGATAAAATCTTGGGAAAACGGTCTCAAGACCATGTGGGGTCCACCCACATGACCTCAAGACCGTTTGGGCCAAGTTTGGGCCCAATTGGAGCTCAATTGAAGGGTTCAACCTTGTATTGATACACACTGTTCAGTGTTGATGGGTGAACATTGATAGACCCTAATTGAATCGATTTCAACCATAATTGGTTAACCATTATGGGTCAATTGAATGACCAAGTGATCAAGCATAATCTTAATTGACTAAATCCATAAGTGGTCAACATAGCTTTGACCATTTGAGGGCTTCAACATGGGTTGACATTATCGGTTGCATCTTTGAGCCTTGTTGAAGGACCAAGCGGTTGAGACCATGAGAGCCTCGCGGTCTCAAGACCGTGAGAGGGCTCGCGGTCTCAAGACCGTGAGGGGGCTCACGGTCTCAAGACTGAGAGGAGGCTCGCGGTCTCAAGACCACGAAGGGCCTCGCGGTCCTGAGGTCAAAGAAGGGCAAACGGTCTTCATGACCCTCGCGGTCTCAACTCAAATTGGTCTTCGCGGTCTCAATGTTAACTTGAACCAATGGGAGGCCTCGCGGTCTTGAACCCTTGAAGAGGCTCGCAGTCTTGGAGTTAGAAAGAGGCTCGCGGTCTTGGAGGGTCAAAGTGGGCAAACGGTCAACACTTTCAACCAATTTCAACCCAATTGATGATTAATGATTGAAATCAATCAATGTGATTCAAGGTTGACCTCATTCAATCATTTGATGATGTAAATGGTTCAATGTTGCCCAAATCAAACCCTAATGATAATCTAGGATAGTAAGGGGTTATTTGACTAAGGTTTTTGACCATGATGATGATCAATGGGGTTAATTACCAAAATACCCCTGAAGGGTCAATTGAGTTATACCTTGCTCAATTCAAACCCTAATTACATGAGAATAAAGTTTTTAGTCATAATGACTCTATCCAACCTGATCTAGTCTAATGTTACCATCAACCTTTAGTATGATGAAAGAGAGAGTACTCTAGAGAGAGAAAGTACCCTAGAGAGAGAAAGTAACTCTAATCACATAATGGTGATGCTTTTGGCTATGTTAGCCTATGATGACTCAATCCAACCGGTTTTAAAGTTATGTTGACATCACCTAACCTTATGATGAGAGAGAAAGTACTTCTAGAGAGATAAAGTACTTCTAGAGAGATAAGGTACCCTTTTTAAGTGGAAACTCAATTGAAGCATCCCCAATACACAGAAATGAGCATAATTAGGTTATGATCCACCTGTGTGAGATCATAGAAACCCTAATTATGATAAATGATGAACCTTTAACTAAACCAAGAGCATCAATGAAGATGTTACTCATACATGATGATGTTATGAGTTTAATTCACCTTGATGTGAATAGTAAACCCTAATTCAAGGGTAATGGCATGCTTTTGAGTATTAAACTCTATTTGATTTGAGTTAAAGATTTAACTCTTATGACAAGAGTAAGAAGTACATTCCTTATTGTTGTATTACCTTTATCACATATATTAACCATGCAGGTTCTGATATGAAGGTAATCATATCCAGGTATGGATGTTGATGTTATATTCATTAAAGGCATGTTGTTAGCCTTATGAATAAGTAAAGTAATCTGATGCCTTGTCAGTGGCATCCTATGCTGAAAATGGGCTATGAGAGCCATGAATACCATCAAGGTCATGCCTTAGAGATGACTTGTGATGAGGATAATGAGAAATGATGATTGATATAAGTTAGGCCTGTTACATTTAGTATTCTTCTTTTATAGCTTCTATGCTACTGTTATTGTTTGAAGAACAATGTATGCTGTTAAAGAATACTGAATGTACCTAACTAATCAAGTATAATGTAGAGCCCTGATCATAGATCCATCATTGTCAGAAATTAAGTGATGGTGAAACAGGTTTTCCTCAGGGAACTCCTGGAGCACATACTTTTGAGTATGTGGGGTACATGGATGTGTAGAACCTTACATCCTAGTGTAGGAAAGTGATGTAGATGTGTAATCCATCCATCCTTCACTATAGTTTCATACCGTATCAGTGGTAGGTAAACATGAAACCTCCTGATGACGAAGAAAGCACAGATATCCGTATCAGTGGTAGGTAAATATGAAACCTCCTGATGACGAAGAGAGTACAGAACGCCACTGTGACTCTAGAATAGCGAAGGACCAGTTTACACTGGTGAGCTATAGTAGTAGAGACACGAGATGTCCTACAAGTGACCCTCTTACTGACTGAGGAAGGTGAAGGTCATGAGAATCCGACTCTCTTAATGACCTATGTATGATACTGATGCGGCTTCTCAGCGATCAGTTGGAGTATGAGTGGTAAGCCTCATCTCCACAGGGCATAATGTTGTTTGTAAAACATAATCAACCATATAGTATAACTTGTTAGAGATAACTCCAAGTTAGTCAATTGATGTTACATTGCAATAGTGTTTATATTCTCCATATCTCCTAAATGGTTGAGATCTTGTTATACCTGCAACTGTTACAGAATGCTTTGAAGGCTTTACTGTTTAAAATATTCTTTGATGTTATAATAAAGCTTCTGGCGAAGAGTTATAACTCTCGCTGGGACAATTATGTATAATTGTCTCACCCCGTAGGCTTCAACTTTTTAGGTGGACGTCAGAGACGAAGGAACCAACCTACAGGTGACCAGTCTCAGCAGCAGCAGCACCAGGGGCAGCAGTAATCTCAGGTGGAGATTTGTCCTGCCATGTGGTGTAGTTAGAGTCAGTCCTATGTGTCCTCTGTACTCTCAGGTCTTGGAGTCTTTTGTATAAGTGATCTTGAGATTTTGTATCTTGATGTATATAATTACTCGAGAAGTAATTATCCTGAGATGTAAACAGTTTATCTCTCTTTATGAAAGAAGCTTTTATGGATTCAAGCTCTTATCTCGAAAAGTTTTAATTTCCCGTGATTTTTGTCTTCCGCTGATTACCGATTCGCTTCCGCTACGTTTTAATCGTGTTTATGTCATGGTTTGGAGATCAGAGCCAACAGTCCAGTTCATAAGAATTTGGGTCAATGAGAGCAGTCTTAAGAGGGTCTTTAGAAATAGGTGTCTCTTGCCACAACCGTGCCATTTTTTCAAGAAATTCGATCAAATAACATTTCTCTTAGAAAGAGGGACCCTTGAGACTCTTAAAGAGTATAAAGTCAACAATGTTTGTCCCTAGCCTCAAAGTCAGGATTCTAACTTCTATGTTAATGAGTGCATGAGAAGATGCAAGGAAGGGGTGCCCAAAGATAAGAGGATATCAAAGATTCTCCTTGATATCCATAATGACAAAATCACAAGGGAAATAACATTAGGCACCCACACCTACAAGTATGTCTTCTACGATCCCCATAGGGGTGATCATAGAAGGGTCAACAAGTTGAATCACAATGTCGATAGGTTGAATGTCAGTGGTGAAGCCTAATTTTTTGCACAAACTATAGGGCATGATAGAAATGCTTGAGCCAAGATCAACTAGGCCTTTTTGACACATGGTGTCTCTGACAAAGTAAGATATGCCAAAAGATCCTAGATCTTTGAGTTTTTTGGGCATCTTGCTCCAGACAATCTCTAATGCTATTTATGCTAGTTTGACGGTCTCCAATACCTATGTTAGGTACTTACAAGTGAGGAGAGGATTGAGGAATTTGATCCATGAGGTCATTTTTGTGAGAGCTTCAAGGAAGGGAATGTCAACATACAACTTCTTCATCTCTTCCTTGAACTTCATGAACCTCAAGTCTATCTTTGTCTGAGCTAAATGACTTTAATAAAGGACTTGGGGTTTATAGATGGGCACCACAGGTATAGAGGGAGAAGTTGGCACATGTTCTGGAACCTTCTTAGGCTTAGGTAAGATGCTTGACACTAGAGGTTTGACTACTGGTTCTATCTGTATAGCTATATGTATAGCCATTGGAGTGACATAGTATACAATAAGAGTTCTATTGTGTGAAGTGAAAAGGTTTTCATGAGCCAGATGATGGATCCATTCATTTCCTTGACATTTTTTGTGTTCTATAAGTAAGAGGTTTGAGGTATATGGTCCTTGTTGAAGCACATTTTTTGATGTAGACATGCATCTAAGTAGGATCTAAATGTAAAATAATTTTAAGGATTTTGTATTGTCTTCCATGAATGAAGAGAGACATGCAGAGCTTGTGTGGAAGTGTCATGTTTGTCACCAAGTTAAGGAAGTGAAACAAAAACCTGCACGGTTGTCGTAGTTGTTGATAATATAAGAATGGAGATGAGATCATGTTACTATCGATTCTATGATTGGTCTTCCCTATACAACCAAAGTATATGATTCCACTTGGCTGGTTTTGAATGATAAAATAAGCCAATACACTTTATTTGATTAAGACTATTGATAACACCCAAATTTAGACATATCTGCTAAGCATATATTTATGATTTTTGTGTCAATATAACGTTAATATATCCAAAATAACCATAGATTCATTATCTTTTAGTAATTTATATCTTTTCATAGATAAAGTTACTCAACTAGACAATTTTCGGACTTGCAAGCACCGAACCTGAAAAGACATCTATTCTCTAAGATTTCTCCCCAATACATGGTTTTTGCAGCAGCTAGGCTTCCATCCATCATGACTGTGGTGGACTAAGCATCACACTATGTGCACCAGCCTAGGAGACGGTGGTCCCCAAGAAACTTTTGATTTCTTGGACCCTATTTTCGATGGCTAGTCCTTTATCAGAATACATCCTCATCAATCAGAAGTTTCATCAACGCAGGCCCCTCATCCACCAATAATAGCCCCCCCCGTGGGGGTGAGTTTGGTCCAGGATGTCGCAACTACAGTATCTGCCTCCGCCACAATCACATGGATGACCACGACCACGGTATCTGCCTCCACCGCGATCGTGGTATTCACCTCCACCACGACCGTGGCGAGCAGGACCACAACTTGGATCAGCACCTCGACCATTTTGCCTATAAATACCCACCCTCTCCAACTGAAGAGGGGTTCTGTAACATCCCAGGATTTGAGGCATCAGATATGATGATCTTAAAAGGAATGATTGGACTACCCATATCACCAAGGTGCACCTCCTTTTCCAGGAGCCCATCACCAAGGTGCACCTCTCCTCTACGGGCTAAATCTCTTATTCTTCTCCTTTCTTCTACTGTTCTCCTTCGTTTCTATACAAATGATGTTCTTCTATCTTTGTTCATTGCCAACTATGTTTGTCTATGGTTAGTTGAGCTCCTTCTTGGCTATGTAGCATGTCTTGGACATGTTTATGTACTTTTACCTTAAGCAAGCAATTTTATTTTAGATCTAGTATGTTTACTATTCTATCTTCTCTTTCTGGTTATGATTGCTAGTTTGGTTGATCTCTTTCTTGCTTGAACTTCTATTTCTACCTTCATTATAGAAATAGATAAGAGAAGGTAGTTTGGATCAAAATCTGAAAGGAGGTTGGCTCAAGGTGATTTGTACAGAACTGTAGACCTAGGCTCGGTCGGACCCACTACCTAGTTCTGCCTAGATCACGCATGTTCCTAGCATCTCAAAGTATTCTAGACCTGAGAGGGTATCTAGAATATTCTAGGGTGCTAATTTGTCATTCCTCAAGAGAGGTTTCATGTCATTGATGAGTTTTAGTCACGTTGCACGAGAGTGAGTGGGATGACCCCACAAGAATAGATACCACAATACGTACCATGTTTGGATGTAGGTTGCTTGCTCAGGTGTTTGAGGGTTGTCTATGCCCGAGAACAGGTGCTTAGACTATCCAACTTGTTGTTACATAACCAGGAACTCCTTCTCTTTGATTAGTAGAATCCTACGAACTATGTTTTGTTTTCTTTTCTTTGTTTTTTTTTACTTCGTGACAACTTGCTAGACTAGTTCTAGCTCCATACTTTTATCGATTATCGGATCGGCTTATCTGACTTATGAGCAAGATCTTAAGCATTCTAAGCATCCCCACATCCATGTGTTCGACCCCATATATCTATTTTGACCTCGTAATAAAGTTGTGGGGGTCCTTGAAGGTTTTAGGTTATAAATTTAAAGTTTCGATCACCACCCTCCTCTCGAGGCCAACATCAACTACCTACTTAGTTGACAATTTATCTAGAACCTACAAGGACAAGATAGTCAGTATACATTGAATATAGTTATATATTGCATCATGTAAATGACTTTCTTTCATGAGAAGGTTTTGAGACTGCTTGCATGAAGCACTTGGGATACAATTGAAATTTGGTACAACCTTTCACTTGTAGACATATGATCGATTAGAGTTTACAATCCAGACAATTGACCACGTTTCAAGGTCGTGTGGGCTTTCGTTCTTTGGTAGATGGGATATACACCGAGTCTCATAGAGTATCCTTCAACACAAGTATCAAAGTAGTATAGATATGACACTATATGAACCTTTATATGGTAGGCATTGCATATCACCTATATGTTGGTATGCAACGTGTGAATATAAAATTTCATTTCCTAAGTTCACACAAGATACAAATGAGAAGATATATATATCAACAAGAAATAGTTGAAATCAAGACATGATAGATATACGTTTTATGAAAATAATCACATGAGAACGCTTAACTTTCACATTGGATATCACATATATATATAAATGTTTCATTTTAGAAGGGGTTTTTGAGGTTTAATAATAAGGGTAATCTTTCTTCAAGATACACACAACCTTATCCTTCCTTAGATCATGTTTGTAAAATGGCATATAGGTTGGAGTTCCTTCCTGAGTTGAGTAGGCTTCATGATGTTTTCCATGTTTCACTACTGATGATTTATCACCCTGATACAATGTAGACATTATAGAGAATTTAGGTTTTGTTAGCATTGAATGTTACATATGAAGGACCTATTGATATCTTAAATCTTTATAAATGGAATTCGAGGAAGCATGAGTTACCTATTGTGATGATTTTGTGGCATCAGTATACTGTGAAGGAGGCCACCTGGCAATTGGAGGAGGCAATTTTTTGGTTTTATTCATTGTTACTTTTGCATTTTGAGGCAAAGTCTTAAAAGAAGGGGTGAGTTGCAAGACCATGGGTCTTCTTTTAAACTGAATCACATTTTATTGCCTTAATTATATTGTTTTCTCTTAATTAATATGAACTATGACACTAGTTCTTAATGTTTTTGTACACCTACTTGAAATGCTTTAGTTATAGCTAGTTAGGGGTTGGTTGATTGGAACCAAACTTAGAGAAATTAGAGTTTAAAGGGGTATTTTAGTCTATTAACAATGTGAAAAATACAAATAAATAAAACTAGATAGGTTGATGCTAGGTTTAAAATCCTAGTTTGCCAATTTATTGTATAGTCAGATAAATTGTCATAGAAAGGACTCATGTTCTTGTGGTGGGACACTTCCTTGACCATGTAATGGTTTGGCCATTAGTCAACCGACCATGTTAACAGTTTCATACTAACTTGTCATCCAGTCAACAGTGAGTTGTGGATCACTAGTCTGCCTCAAAGTCAGATCAACACATTGCTATAGTTAGGCAAACTATTTAATTAGTCAAAAAAACTATTTGATTAGTCAGACCGATTATCTAATTAGTTGTTAACTATTTATCCATTCTATTGAAAATTTGTGATAAGGGTGTACTTGTAGTTGTCACACCTTTCTCCTCTATATATTACCTTCACAACTCTAGATATATTTAGGTTCATTCTTAAGATGAAGAAGTCATTGCTGGAGGAGATCTTTGTGCATATTGGTGATTTTTGGTGGGTTTCCAAACTAGGAACCATACTCTTAACCTAGAAGAGACCCCATTTAAGTAATTTATTCTCTTCTTTCCCACTTTCACCTCCTAATGTCTTACCTAACCTCTTGTTCAAAGTTGTTCAACTACCATTGAAGAAAAGTTGGTTCTTCTTCCTAATTCTTCTCATTTCTCCTTCTTTGATCTAGTTGATATTGATATGTTCCATGCACGATTGATTGGTGGGATCTTGGTTTTTAAGGGCTTTTGGATCTAGGATGCATGTTCCACCATCATGTGATATGTTATTCCTAAAACCTTTTTGTGATCTCCATATGAAACTTCTACCTATAATGACCTAAACATACTAATTTGCATGTGATATGACCCATATATGAGATTCTATGATTAATTATTGGGAAAATACATACAACTTCAAAATTATATTTCTTACTAATATGTCGGGGTTCTCAAGAAAATATGATCTTCATGTAGAATTTTCTCTAAATTTACACAATTTTAGTGCTTTTTAGAAATTCCAGCTTTAGGAGCTGATAATATGATATCTTTTAATAAACTTTCTAGAGATAAATCTTATTGATAAAGGAAGATATTTCTCAAATTAGTAGTGAATTTTGATCCAAATTTATGCTACAAACAATGCATGGCCAAAAGAAAAATTTTCTAGCTAGCATGTGCTTTGATTGATCAAGATTACGATTTTGACTCCTTTAGTGCCATTATTGCTTAAATCTTCATAGGACATCATTCGTTTAATCCCTTTCTATGAAAGATGTACTAGTTAAAAAGCAAAACCCTAATCACAAAGTTTGGCACGTGTAATGTAAACTTTCCTAGTGTTTAGAATCTAGGGAAGAAGAACCCATATTCTTGTAGCAACCCAACGATCTTGAGAAGGTACTCTGAGTCATATACTTTTGAGTATACATAAATCACCAAGAATTTGTATAATGTCTGGTTCCGTTAGAGTCTTGAAATCACCAGTTATATGTGAGCATGATTGAGGCCACATTTACTTTTGTTTTCTGATGCTCGTGCCAATGTGATTGAAAATATATGATACTGATATATTACAAGTGATATGTTGAGGTTATGTCACTAGAGTACCTAGGATGAGCATGAAGTTTGTGTAGACTGCATGCTGATGAGTTTCTACTTTCTATATTTGCATCAACCAAGGTGTGGTAGGTTCTTAGTAAGATTGAATATTCCTAAGACCGTTTACAATGGACTAAGGGGATTTCCATCCATTAGATAGTAACTTTACATTAGATTTCAAAATACTCATGTCATAAAGATAAAATACTTAATCAAGACATGTAGTCTTATATGTATAAATGCTCTACTTTATATTTCATGTGTTTTTCTCTCTGTAGTACTATTCTTTTCATAAGTTATCTTCTAATATAAAACTTGCCTAAATCACCATACATAGATCTTGCACACTATTATCTCTTTAATAGAAATGTATCTCTCACTGAGAATTTGGTCTCACTCTCATAATTTACCAGCTTTCTATGATCTAAGAACCTTACCTAGGGGTACGGTGGGGAGTACCCTTCTTCTTGGTGACAGTGAGCTAGTGTGACTAACTCTTATATTTTAGTGGGGTCGTTAAAGTCGTCCATGTACACTCAAGCCTCATATAGGTTTTTATATGTTGATGTATCTAGGACTCAAAATTTATTGTATGATCCAATATATATTGCATAGTTGTAAGTAATGAGTGAGATCATCATTTTTGAATATCGATTGTGACTTGGGCCATATGATAAATGAATTCTGGTTACTTGGAAATGAATGTATGTGATGGGCCTTAATATGTTTTTTTATCTTAAATTGGTGAAGAAAATCAACTGTGTAACTGCCTTGGTATATTTTGGTAATGTAGATCATTAGGATCATTTTGATTTTAGTTTTCTTGCAGTGACTCCTCAACCTTAGGGTGTGAATATGCACTGACCCTAGGGTCGAATGCCACATGTACATAAGGACTTAGTTACTAGAGAGTAGAATTGTAACAAGATATAGTAGCATGTGATGCAGGCTTCGTAGCAGGTTCGCCTAGATTTGAGTCATGTGTGAATCATGATTGGCATGTGGGAGCACCAAATTTAGATAGTAGGTGCACCACCAAATGTGGTTGCACTAGGATTGAAATCAGATTTGATAGTAGATGATGCATACTTTAGTAGCAAGTGCATTAGAATTCAAGTCACTTCTGCACCATGATTCGAAATGCGGGTGCACCAGGATTTGGTAGCTTGTTCAGCGGAATTTGAGTTAGGACGAGCATAAAAATTCAAGCTGCTGGAACTGGTTAGAAAAAGCTGAACAGAAGGTGAAATTCTAAAAAAAAACCCTCGTGCTTCTTAGATTGTGGATCCAAACAACTAATAAAAGTTTCTTATTGTACGGTCCAAATCTTATTCAAGTTGTCAGAGGAAGGAGACATCACCGCATCCTAATTGAACCAACCCACAGCTGAATTGTCACGGAAGAAAGCCGCTTGAAACCACATTCATGATGCAACAGTTTGTGATTAAGTGTCTGACTGGTTTCTTGTAACTGTCAGTAAGTTAGGAAGTCATTTTTCAAAAACAAAAATACAATTCCCAGAAGTGGTGTTCTGCTGATTGGTTTAGAACTAAAGTAATCTCCATACACAAGCAGCAACCAGACTTCTCCCTTCAGATCTAGGCCGGATTGACGAGTGTCGCTGCTGTTGTGTCAGTATACTAGAGTGCAGACAGTGACGGCCGGAGAAGAAAGACGTGAGGGAGTGGGCGAAGCCAAGTGCGATTGTCCCCTTCACCTTTCCTAGCACGGGATAGCCCTTTGAGTGGAGGACAACGACGTCGATGAGGCCTCGTCGAGGAGGAGGTGCCAAGGTTTGCGGATCAAACTCTGACGGGCCTGGAGGCTACTCCTCCATCTGCTTTCGATGATTTCATCGCCAAATATTCTACTGTAAATGGGAAGTCGTTTTCCCTTTATTTTGGCTTGGAAGTTAGGAAGTCGGGCATATATATATATATATATATTGGTTTCCCACATGGGTAGCCAAGTTAATTACCCGTGCATAGAGAGCGGTGGCATGATCTGTAATTAATATAATGTCAATTGTACTTGCATGATAACGGTGGCAGCTATTTTAATTATACAAAAAAAATCACGTATGCATGGAGAAGCGGCACGGTGGCAGGATCTGTAATTAATATAATATCAATTGTACTTGCATGATAACAACGGCAGCTATTATAATTATACAGAATTTTTTTTATGTATGCATGGAGAAGCGGTGACATCTAATGTAATTAAGAAAAAGGCAATTACGTATGCATGGAACATGTATTCTAAATTTTTTAATTTAAAATTTGTTGCTAGTACATGTGTGTGTTGCCACATTAGTAGCTAGATCACAATTTATTATGAATACATGCACTAGTGGGAAAGATTTCTGTAGACATTGCGACATTCATGTTAAGTAAACAAAAAAATGAAAGTTGAAGAGAAATTTGTAACTGAGTATGACGCTACATAATAGAATCTGGAAGTATTGTTTCTCTTAGATAGTGGAATTTGATGCATTCAGATTTTTATTACAAAATGTCATCCTTGATTACATATGTTTCCTTTCCATTACAAATTATCTATTTTGATTACAAATATTTCTTTCTTATTACAAAATGTCATCTTTTTTTACTTGTCATTGTAATTCACTATACGTTGTCAGAATGTCACTTGTTTACTTGCTTCTATTTCTAATAAATATTGTCTTTGTAAGGATAAATGATATATTGTAATGAGAATGTAGAATCTATATTGGAAATGAGAAAATTGTAACTACGTTTGATGTTACGTAATACAATCTGGAAGTATCATTTTATTGTATTACAAAACGTCATTCTTGATTACATATGTTTCCTTTCCATTACAAATGATCTATTTTGTTTACAATTTTTTCCTTCCCATTACGAATTCTTAATTATGATTACAAACAGTTCCTTCCTATTACATAATGATATCTTGCACATCCCCATCATGTTTGGTGACTACATAAGGCCCTCTACCGCCTCCGGTAGGTCCCGCGGGCATGTCACAAACGGTTTAGCTCATTTCTCCTTCCTTGCAACTAGCTTCCGCTGCAGCTCGACTGACCCCTCCCTCTTCATCTGGCGTTTTAGCTCCCACTGCATCTTCGTATTGCTATACATGGATGACATCATTGTTACGGGAAACTCTCCCATGTACCTTCAAAACTTCCTGCTACGCATATCTTCTGATCGAGTTTCAACTAAAAGACCTTGGTGATCTACACTTATTCCTCGGTATAGAAGTCCAACACACTACAACTGGACTCTTCCTTTCACAATCCCGGTATGCTGCAGACACCCTCCAACGTGCCAATATGATACATGCAAAATTTGTTGCTACACCAATGGCAGTCACAACCCCTCCAGCTGTAAATCCTACCACTTTCTATGACCCTACCTTATATCGTAACCTTGCTGGATCACTCCAGTACTTGACCATCACTCGTCCTGACCTAACCTTTGTTGTCAACCTTGTTAGGAGTAAGGAAAAATATTTCTAATAAATATTATCTTTGTAAGGATAAATGATATATTGTAATGAGAACATAGAATCTGTATTGGAAATGAGAAATTTATAACTACGTATGACGTTACGTAATACAATCTAGAAGTATCATTTCATTGTATTACAAAATGTCATTCTTGATTACATATATTTCCTTTCCATTACAAATGATCTATTTTGTTTACAATTTTTTCATTCTCATTACGAATTCTCTGTTCTGATTACAAACAGTTCCTTCCTATTACATAATGATATATATTTTTTACTTATAATTACAAGTCTTGTACGACGTCGGAATATCGCTCGTTTACTTGCTGCTGTCTCTTATTTTTTTTAGATTATAAAATGTCAGTTCTTGTTACAATGCGCTCTTTTGTATTATATTTTTTCCGTACATGTTACAGTTTCTCTTTACTATTTATAATGTGTTATCTCTCATTACAGAGCGGTCTCTTGAACACAAAATACGTAGACACGATTTTTAAATACAAATAACAATTGTCTTATAAGGCACCCATTTTTGTCCAATGTGCGTGCTAGATAGTACGTATCCAGCACTAACGAGGTTGCAATTGTTATTTGTATTATTGGATAAGACTTAGATTGCTGCTCCATGCACGTTCAATTATTTAATATAATTACTAATATGCCACCGCTACTCCATGCAGGTAAAGTGACCAACTCTTTACATAATTACCAACAATGCCACCACTTCCAACTCTTTACATAATTACCAACAGTGCCACCGCTTCCATATCAACACCTCACAACATGCGTTAATTCGGCAGCCGGATAACTTCACTTATCTACCCGCGCGGGCAGCGAGTGAATAGCTATATATATATATATATATATATATATATATATATATATATATATATATATATATATATATATATATATATATATATATATATATATATATATATATATACGTGGAAGTTGAGTTCCGGTGACTGAACTTGTTTTCTAAAGTTTTTGAAAACCAATTACTCAATTTTAGTCTAGGAACTGCAGGTCCTCTCTTTTCCGTTTCACTTATATTATGGTAAACCAGTCAGACCCTAAGGGAATCATTTTGCCGAAGTTATGGGTGTTACCACTGCAGCTATCAGGGATTAGGTGTCTCCTCAAATGTTATCGTATCTTTTCTACAATTCAATGAAGAACGACATCTCCACCGATGTCGTTTATGTCTACTCCGCAAAATCTTGGATTTATTGACATTGTAATTTTTATTCTTTTTAAAATAGAGAATATCTTTTTTTTTCCTGCGTGCGTGTGTTGGGGGTTGGGGGTTGGAGGGTTTCAATTAAAGGAGCTCGGATTCGCTGCACCCGTTTTTGGAGGGTGTATTCTACTCCTAGTATGATCTCCTTGCACTAGTATCGGCATATTAGCATCGGCGATTTGATTAACTACTGTTACCACGTGGCATCGATCCAAGTAAAGAGTAGCGTGTTCCACATAGAATCAGGAGCAACAAATCCTAGGGGCAATTAAAGAGATTATTCGATCTGTTCTCTGGACAGCTCACAAGCCTATCCGATAAGATCTTCGAACTACTGCCAAGAAGATTGGCCAACTGGACACCTAAAAAACTTATACAATGGCACGAGCAAATACTATTTTTATCTTAACGATGCTGTTTGATCTGCATATGCAAGAATAGGCACATGGCGTCGACTCAAATAGGGGAATAGGCTGGGCACTAGACCTGTAAATAGATATCCTCAATCCGCAAATTTGATCTAGATTCGAGTCTGAAATTTTGAAAAGAATTCAACATTCGTATAATCCGAATTGGATTTAGGATATCAAATTTTATATCCGAAAATTTCAGATAGTATTTAAAATATGGCTATATCCGCTCCGAAAAAATTTGAAATCCGACAAATATATACATATATTATCAAATATATATTATCTATATATAAAAATATAAATATTTTATCATATATATTCATAGTGATATCAATGTTTTTTATATATAATGTATTAATAACAATACATTTATACTTTTTAATTTGGATCAGATATTTGTCCAAATTTGAATATTATTTGTCGGATCGGATTCAAATATTATCACATGATATCCGTCGGATATCGGATAGGATTTTTTTTTTCAGATTCAAATAGTAGTATCGGCTCCATATTCGATCTACTAAGCACCCCTTATCATGTATGCTGAGCC
This sequence comes from Alisma plantago-aquatica, assembly GCA_963693085.1. Lineage (NCBI taxonomy): Eukaryota > Viridiplantae > Streptophyta > Magnoliopsida > Alismatales > Alismataceae > Alisma > Alisma plantago-aquatica. The sequence continues at coordinate 939,230,654 of OY856412.1, read as the reverse complement.
GCACTTCGAAAATCTTGGACCCGACGTCGTGTGGTGCATCTTGGTCAGCTATAACTAGGTTGTTTTAACCGACATGGTGATCGAGACATGCATGTATATGCCTCCCTATCAGCTAAGCTAGATAGAGATGGTGGCTTGCTTCTTCGAAGAGGAAAGCGGAAGAAAAGAAGCGGGTATCCAGTTCCGATCAGCAGGAAGTTCGGACGCCGCACTCATAGAAAAAGGAGATCTGGAGATGATGATGCAAAGCGAACGCGGAACACCTGCAGCAACAAACCCAAGCACAACCACCGGCAGTTGACTATTGCACCAATGTGAGGGATGCTTACCGAATCAGCTAACTAGACGCGTTCTTTGGTCTTTATCATCCTTGTTGGCCGCGGAAACGGCAAATTTTCAACGATGGGTCTGCACGACTGCACGCCGAATCAATACATTAGCTTGCGCGGCTGTGTTTCATTCATTCATTAATTTAAAAAAAAAATCGGAAAACATCTATGCATATTCTGCCGTAGAGAACAAGCGGAACACCAGAGGTGCACGAGGATTTAACAGAGTATATAAAGGAAGAATCTCTATTAAAACAGTCCACTGCTTTATAAAACTCTAGAAAGTAAAGGATAAAGCTGTCATCAACTAAACAAATTCTACATAGAGAGCTGGGAGTTTAGTTCAAAATATGAGTCAGATCCCTTTATTATCGATAGAACAAATCAAGAGTCGGACATCGACAGGGGCACCTAGAACAGCCATCGCAACATCATTATTACGATCGAAGTTGATCATCTCCGAAAGAGGGAACAACTTTTCGTCATTGGAGATGGCAAACACTATGTGAGTCGTTTTAGCCTTAAGTTCTAATGAGACACCACCTATATGAAGATATATTCCAAACATTAGATTCATTATAAATGTTTGAAGTAATACACGTCTTTGAGGAGTTTCTGTTCTCAAATCAGTAAAAGTTTTTTAGCAAGCAAGATGTTCCAAAGAATAAAACTTGCTAGGGCATCAACTTTGAGTCTCAGACATGGATCGATTCACGCTTCTAAGTTGTATATTGAGTGAATAAGACGATTATAAATGAATTTGTTGTTTGTATTGTCACAATAAAAGAAATTACCCTATATATTTAGAGTAAAATGGCAACAAAAGAAGATATAGATTATGCTTTCATCATTTTTTATAAAATAATAAACACATATAGGGACCATGTAAACCACTCTCGTTGTAGTTAAATCCTATAAACAATTTGTTATTACCAGTTAACTCTAAAAGAATATGAGCTTTAACAAGGCATTTTATTTTCCATAAGAATTTACCATAATGTGAGTTATGCCTTCAGTGAATGGATAATTTCTAGGCATTCTTAACTCCATAAGTCTTACCCCAAGACCATGATATATTAGGTTTGTTATAGGGTCAACTGAGCCTATTGATGAGCTCATGTATGTGATTCTCCAAACTAGTGTTTGAAAGAGTTCTCTGGAGAAGGTTATTTTCATAGGAACATAAAAGTTCATGAGCTTTGTCAGGAGTAATATTATTTAGTGTTATAGAAATGTTGATGCCTAGTTGGAACTAAAATAAACATCCCATAGGGGCCAATGATTTGACTAAAATGACATACCAATTGTAAGAGGTAATTAAGATGATGTCATTGATGATAGTTTGACACTTAAGTAAATACTTCCAATGGGGAGATCTTTTTGGTGTTTTTTCTATTGCCAATGTGGTTGATTGCTATGATATTTAACCTCTATGTAATCCAACCACATACACAATTGCTAGTGTATTCTTTTATTTTGTGGTTTCTTGCTATGATATTCAACCTCTACATAATCCGAACTCGCACATTTTGAGAGTAGACTAATATTTATAATACCCCATCCATCTAGTCTTTTAGGTTAGCAATAGTGTTCCAACTAACTAGCTATATTTGTTTATAAGAAACATTATCAAGTCTCAGCAAGTTGTTTTTCAATGATCTTGGAGAGATGAATGCAATTTATAATCTATAAATGAACATCAATGAGAGACTTATTAATGAGGGGATGAGAATCTTGCTTTGTTTAGACATTACATGAGCCAAGAAGCAAGGAGTTGTATCATTTTTCTAATATGGGTTTCCAAGTAGTTGTTGGTAGTTTATGTGGATATAGAAGAAGCCCCAAGCAGAATAAGAGAAATTGCCCAGGTTTACACTTATATGAATCAAAATATTATTTTTGAGTCAGTGCCGATAAGATGTAACCCAACCAGAGATGATTTAGAAAAATTTATTTTGAGCCATAGAGCAGGTTGGAACTATTAAGAATCTGTAGAGTGTTAATGACATTATGAATGTTAGATTTTATAAAAATGATTGCATCCTCAGAAATTTGGATGAAATGACAGTTATAAAGATTATTAATTTGAGTAAGGAGATTGTTATGGACTCCCAATCTAACATAGAGACCATGATTAAGGAAAACATCACAGAGGGATAAAGTGATTAACAATCCCCTTATCTTATGCTATTTGAAATTTTAAAGTAGCCAAAAGGAGATCCATTTATAATTATCGAAGATCTACTAATATTGATGTGTTATTGTATCCATGAGTTCTATCCATCAAGAAAGTTGTAACGTTTCAAGCATTGCATCAACCAAGTCCAATTTATATAGTTAAAACCTTTCTCAAAGTCAAGATTAAGAACTAGAAGTGGTTCCTTCTTATGATGGGAAAAGTGTATAACTTCATTTACCATAATGTAGTCATCTTGAATCTATCTTCTTTTAAGAGAAGTTATTTGTTCACACTAATGATATTATTTGTGTGATTTTTCATTATATTGTTGAGGACCTTAGTGATTATTTTGTAGGATTTGGTGATTAAGGTAATTAGTTAAATTATATATATATATATATATATATATATATATATATATATATATATGTGTGTGTGCGTGTGTGGGGGGGGGGGTGGTAACTCACCTTACGTATAAGAACAATGTTTACTTGATTAAGTTGAGATATATTCATGTAAATTTTTGTTGCTATCATGAAATTATAAAAGATATCTAAAATAAGATCTTTGATAGCATCCCAATTACCTTGATAGAATGACATATCAAAACCATAAGGGCCAAGTGATTTGTCAATGCCTATGTTGAAATTTGCTTTTTGAATTTCACTAATGATGCAGAGTTGTGTGAAGTTGTCACTATTATCTATTTCCATTTCACATAAACAATTTCAACAAAAACCTAAATGTTTGGGATAAGAAAGGTTGTGATTGTATATATTCTTGAAATGTGTTGTTATGACATTTACAATATATTTACAATTTTGAGTGATCAAACCATTTCAATTGAGATAATGAATGATTTGATCATCTCTTATGACTATTACATACCTTGACATGTGTTGTTATCACCTTGAAATGTGTTTTTATCACTTTCCCCTAACCAAGTTTGTTTCAATATTTGCCTCCATATGATCTTTTGGTCCGAACAAAGTTGTTGAATATTATTCTTCTTATATTCAATTTCTAGAGTTCATGCTACTGTTTTTTCCCCAGATAGTTCAAGTTATATTTGTTATCCTCTTATCTTTTTGTGAAGGTTCCCAAAAAGATTATAACTTTAGCTCTTGAGTTTGCTATGAATATCCTTAAGGTCGTTGTGAATATTTGTCAAAAGGTTCAAGCTATTGTTTATTTTCTTCCCATAATCCATATGTTCGAGGGTGAGGGAGTAACCCAGTGGTGCAACTCGCCAATCCCCAATGAGGGACCAGGGTTCGACTATGGCTATTTCCCTTAGGGTGCAACAAGGCCCTACGTTATTGAGCATGCTACGATGCCCACAAAGTAAGTAGTTGGTTCTGGGGTTTACCCTTGGCTGGGTTGGATCCAATAGTGGCCTTGGCTGGGAGGGGTTCCTCATCATAAAGAAAACAATCCACTATGTTTTTATATTGATCATATTTTCACCAAAATATTTTGACTTCGAAGAGATGTAGACTCTTGGGAGACTAATTGGCATATGATCTGAAATTACACTAGATCCAACCAGGAATGGATGTAGTGGATAATGTTCTTCCAGTGTATTGAAGTAATCAACCTATTAAGGATTTCCCAATGATTTCCTTTTCTCCAAGTAAAGCTTGAGTTGCTAATGTTAATTTTCACAAGATTTGCTTCATTGACAACATCATTCAATTTATCCATATTATTTTGATGGTATAGTAGAGTATCAATATTGCATGAGTGTTAACCTAAAAAATAAATGCAACTAATGTGATCCAATAGAGATGTTTGTAATTAGCAACTAGGTCATGAAGGTCCATGAAGAAACCATATTTATTATGGCCCAATTCTTCATTTAGGCTAGTAAAACCCAAAAAAGTCATTGCCAAGGCTTTTAAAGATAAGAGAGATAATGAACTCTTTAGTATTAGTATCAGGAAATGAATTTCAATACTGTTCCAACCTATAATGATGCCTCCATTGATTCCAACAATGGTTTTTGGACCCAACGAGTGATCCCAATGGCTCCCGTAGAAGAGAATTGTTGGTTAGTTGTCACTAATTTTGTTTCTTTATAGTGATCAGTTGAAGTTTGTAGTATCTAATGTAGTCCTTTTATATATTTATTTCTATAAAAAAAACTCCTAAAACATTCCAAGTTGTAACTTTCATTAAACAAATGAGTGTTAAACTAAAAAAAGATAAACAAATTATTCTTCAACAAGAATGTATAGTAAAATTTTACAGTTGAGAGGTGCTCAAAGGCTAAAGATTTAGGTCTTTGATTACACCAGTGAAAGTATTTTTTTAGTGTCACTCATGGTTAGGTTAGTACTATGTGATTGTGATAAAGGGACTCTATTTTATATACAAGAAATCATGAAAAATGAATAATCCAGCCAAGATATAATATAATAGCATATTTAATACTAACCTGTTATGTTCAAAGTATTCAGAAAAAGATAGAGGTTCATAAGGAGTACCTAGTCCATAACTTGTTTTCTTTGATGTTTTGGTATATTTTCCTTTATCAACTCCTTTATGCATCTCACTATCAACTAATAGCTTAGTATCACCATCAATTTCTATTTCTTTTCTACTGTCAAGAGCTACCTAGATTACTAAAGATATTTTTTATGCAGCTTGGTTTATCATGTTATCCTTTATACTAGAAGGGTTTCTTTAGGGTTTTTACACGAACCAACCACATATTTTTCCATGTTTCCATAAAGACTTTAAGAGGGAGTTGTCTCTAGATATGTTGACCTCAAGGGTTATTTTGGTTGTTGTGTTTGACTCTCTTTGTTGTATTATAGGCTCTTTACAAATCCAAACATGGCCTTTAGACTAGTTCGTGTCCTGATTCATATGCTTAGTTTAATACTTTGGTGGTTATCCACATGGTGGTGGTAGTATTTTGGGGATATACATATAGTAGGGTGGTCATAAATCATTAAAAGTGGTAGACTAGGAGAGGCATTTTCAACAACTACAAGTACGACACACAAGCATTATTGTGCTCTAAATTGGACCTTGTTGGGAATGTTGGTGTATCTAGTCATGGATATTTGACGAGAGGCTTTAATATAGTTGGTTGGTTGTAGAGTGTTGGGATGCACATGATGGAGTTTTGAACCCAACATTAGGTTTTGGTTTTGAAGACATCAAGCCCCCATAGATGGGAGGGATTCTTGTTAGCTCCATCTAGCCTAATCCTTCATTATTGACCATTAAAGCATCTCATTTAGGACCCCACTCAAAAACATGTACGGTCATGAACCAAGCCTCTATGGTGAGTCTGACTAGGTGGTTAGTAATTGTATTCCTCAAGAGTGTGTGTGACTTGATTTTTAGAAAGAATCTTTGGTGTAGTAATGAATGTTTTGTGTATGAGATGTCTAATATTTTTTGTTACCTCTTGGGTCTTGATGGAAGCTCAAGAAGGATAATTTGCAAAAGTGATGAAGAGGTGGTGTGACCCCCAAATTTAGCCAAGTGCATGGACACCATCAGAAGATATATGTTGATATGTTAAGCCACACTTTAGAGAGAAGTGTTATGATAGAAAGTCACGAATCATCATATATTTGAGAAAATGAAGTGAGATTTAGGGTTTATAGAGATGTGTCATGACAAAAGGCGAGAGTGAATGCTTGTAAGTTTCTAGCCCTTTTTACAGATGCGAGTCTAGTTTGGTTGAGGAAGATAGATAATGTATTATTTTGAATCAATGTTTTCTATCTCATCAAAGGATAAGAGACCTTAGAATAAATCTAGCTTGTAGATATTGTTTGTTGCTTATTTGTTCATTTGTGTGTATGATATTGATCTCTTATACATAGAACCACATGTATGTCTCTTAGTTGTCACTTCCTCACATATTTTATGGCATGTAGGTTTCAAAGTGTTGAGGCCAAAGTTAGGCCATGCTTGTACCGCCCTACACCTTATAAAATAATCATCATGCATAAACAAAAGTGTATGTAGTTGAGTTTTTATTTGAGTTTGAACTTGTCTTGTTATACTAATCCTTATTTTGAAATGAATGTGTTGATTTTTGTCTTTGAACCCAATTGTTTCCATGAAATGGTATCAACTCCTTTTTTGTTGTGATTAAGTATTGTGGAACTAAATGTGCATAATGTATTTTTATATAGGTGCTCTTGTTTTGACAACATTATAATTATGATTTTTTTTTCAAGTTTCTATAGCAAAGTGACCTAAACCTGAATATTTTAGACATTTTTTGACTATTTACAACCATATTTATGATGGACAATGTCTTTGCATAGATGAACAAGGAATATGTTATTTTTCAAACCTATTAATGAATCATAATACATCTCTCTAAGCTTTGATAATTAGATTGGTAAGACAACAATTAGTGTAAACAATATCTAATACATTTTTTGTAATATTATTTAATTTATCTTACCTAATTTTGTTTAATTTTCCTAAAGCTCTTCTGTCTTCCTCTTTCCTTTCACATCTATGTGTGACATAACTTCAAAAATATGTGAGAAGTTTAGCTCCACTTTTGCTTTGAGAGAACTTGACACAGAGGGATTGATTGATGGCCAAGTCATCCAAACTTAGAAATGACTATATTCATTTGGGCATTCATACTGTCATCCACATGAGTTGATAATAGACCTTGTGTAGTTCTCAACGGGCTATGGATTAGGTAGTAGTAGACTCAAATGAATATGTTCAATGGTAAGGAAACTTGATAGGACGGATATATAGCTCCTAGACTTGCATCCCAACATAGCTTTGAGTTTTAAAAGTTCCAGGGCATGTCACTTCTGGATCGAAGAAGGTAACTTCAAGATTTTCCTCCAATAATAACTTCACTAGTCATGGTCTATGAAGAAAGTTGGTTTGTTCTAAGTTGTTGTCAGGAGTCTACCTTAGTTGTAGTCTGATTGCTTTTAGGTCATGGTTTGTATAGCAGACTATATAGCGAGGAAGGAGATGCTAGGGTTTGAAGGGATGTACAGTGATAAGGAGGCATGTTGTAGGGATTGGAAGAAGTTAAACATAAGAGATGAATGCATTCAAGGAGGCACATAGTTGAGAACCAACTGGATTCATTATCAATTCTGGTTAGCAACGAGACCTTAATAATGCCAATGGGTGTTTGGGCATGTGGTCATTTCTTGAAGAGTCATCAAGGAGAGGGATGTTGTCGGGTTTTGTGACATGTGGTGGGCATGGCCATGGAGAATGACCTTTCCATTTCTCCTCCATAACAATTGGAGATTGCAAGACCTAATGAGAAAGAAGGGGTATTTTAAAAATACTAACCTAATCACATCCAACATAAATAGTATTAACTTTCTAATTTCTAATTACTTCCCATTTTTATATCTTCCAAACAACAATTTTATTTGCTATATGATTTTGACCAATAGTCCATATTAATTTATTATTTTTACTAACTATATAATACTTCAATTTTATATACCAAATACCCCATATTTACTCTCCCTCTTACTTAATGCAAATATTAACAAGTAGTAGCTTAAATTGTATCTTGGTGTTATTCCAATGCCAATGATCCATAACTAGGTTCATGTATTCAATTGTCGGTCCCAAATAAGATTTAACTTATCAAGATGAAGCATAACTAAATTTTGGACTCAAAGTCCAATGTAATTAAAAAAGGTTCAAATATCGATTGATGTTTATCCATAGAGGTTTTTAAGAAAGACAATTATGCATAATAGCTCAAAATAAAATCTAGTATCAAATTTCAATATGTTACAACTCAAAATCCCTTAAAGTGAATGTCATCCTAGAAATTGACAAATACATGATCAATTCAGGTACTACTATCCACCCCTTAGAATGATTCAACAATAAAGCTAAAGAGGTGTAAATGATATGCCAACTAAAACTTAGTATCCTTCACTTTATCTTAACCATTACCCTACACCAAACTACACGTTTGAAGAATTTTATGTGATTATCCTCTAGGGTGTTTCTCACTCCTCCTTCATTATGAGTTAGCCTAAAAACCCATCGATAAATTTCCATAAAATAATTTTTTCTTTGTACGTTTACTATAATAAAATAATATTTCAATGCAAAAACTTTTTGATGCAAAATTAAAAATGGCCAAAATCAATGTGATAACCAAATCAAAATCACATCATATCAACATTATACTTACCTCTACTCTAAAATACTATACTCTTGACTCAAATTTTAATAAAAGATCTCCATAGAACCTAAAGGGTCACTAGAGTACCTTCACTTATGGCATTGGGAAAAATGATATTGTTGCCTACCAAAGGGGGATTTAAAAATGCAACCTTGGGAACCCCATCCTATTCTTTACATTCCCTTGTCCAAAACTAGTCAACTACTAAGTTGTTCAAAAATTGCAATCACATGTTCCATCATTTTCTTATATTTTCTATTTTTCTTCAACTTTCTGGAGGACACCTAATACAAGGATATGGTGAGGAAAATTTCTAAGTCGGTAGATATAATCGTATGCCTATATTTTAATAAGGGGAATAATTTTTTTATGGGGTATGGATTTTATCTCTCTCTCTCTCTCTCAAGTATAGGTCCATATCTTTTTTTTATCTTTCCTTAAAGTGAAGTGATCATATTGTTCATTTTTTGAAGTTACCATGATGTATATGAGGCAACTACAATAATTATATTTCATACTTATTCTAGATTGGGTTGGTGACTTTATTCAAATATTAAGGTTTTCCCTAGGTAGTAGGATTTTCTTTGACCAGGTCGGTTGTAAAGTGATGAATCCCACCACCACCTACATGGATTGGGATTGATTACTCTAGAACCTTCACAAAACATTCCTTCCTTATATGACTTAACACATTTAAAATCACATGGTTATGGTTATCCTCCATTAGTTGGTGTATGAGACAAAAAAATCATTCCACCTGAGTTTCATTATATTCATAATTAGTTATAAGATCCAATTTGAAACTTATCATATGTGATGTAGATGATAATCTAAAATAAATCAAGTAATCTAGGGTTTATGAATTATCATCACTCTAGTTTCTTTGAAAGGATTTTATCATGATTTATTTTTTCTTTATGTATGGTCCCAAAATTCATAGATCAATCATAGATAAGTCCAGTTTCTAGTTGACAAAGTCTATAAGTTTCACACCTTGCTAAATTGGAGTATATACACGACTAGTAAAAAGTCTAGTGTTTCTATTTGTATTATATATAGATACTAATAGTTGATCTAGGGTTTTCGTAAAATATGAGATTAAGTTCCATGGTTCTATTAACTAACCATATTTTCCATGAGGCATGCATGAGTGCAGCCTATTTGTAGCTCTAATAACATGTTGTAAAGACCCAACATTTATGATCAAGTTTATACAATATTTATCTCAGAATATATAAATGAATCTTTGTTCATTCATGATTTACAAGAAAGTTCACAAAATCCTATACATAAAGAATACGATTTAAAACACATGTGAGTTCTATCTACTTTTCAATAGAGGACATCTCTCACATATCTCTTCTACACATTCCATAGATCACCTCTTCGTGTATATCTAATGTGGGCGAATTACACAAAAAATTCACCAGAAAAATTATTTCCTAGAGTTTATCCTTTGAAGTGGCAATCAAGTAACTTGCAAACAAATAAGTTAACTATAGTAGTAGAAAGGATTGATCCCCGTGTAACTAGATGTTTAAGAGTTTATTCAAACCAATTTCTAAGAGTAGTATTTAATTTCTGATTTTGAAGACAAAATTTTAACTAAACAAGAGTAAAGAATTGCATAAGCAAAAATAAAATCTAAGATTTAATCAATATTAAGAAATACTAGGGGTCCGGATGTTTACCATCACAGATCATGTAAAAACCTTAATTGATTTAACTCCTTAATTTTTATTAGTTAGAACAAGATCATGTAGATTGTATCCTTGCTAAACAAAAATCTAGTAAGGGCCAGACTTCTTACAAACCTAGAGTCTCAACGATTGTAGGTCATTGTTCAACTATGAAGGAAGGTTTTGTTAGACATCTCTTTAAGAGATTACATGTTCGAACATCTATTCCAACCTATGGATCAGGTGATCTCATCTCCATGGACTATAATAGACAAGAAAAATTAGGAATCAGTTGATTACTCAAGTAACAAGATCGGATGAAAACACGCCCCCGTATGAAAAGAACTATTCAAACATGATATGCATAACCACAAGGGAATGGATAAGAATGGAAAGACTCATGTTGCCAAATCTGTATTCAAGATGGCACCTTCCACAAGAAAAATGACATTTTCTGCCTTCCTTTATGGACTTATGCACCCAGAGGAGGCTCTAGGGTGATAGATTATGAGATTCTTGTGTCGAGACTCCTTCATTCCTTATATGGGAAGGAGCATAGTTTAGAATATGAAGAGCCAAGGTAAGTCAAGTCTTGAATTCTCAAATATCAAGCATAACTGCATGTGCCCCGTTTGGAGGTTAAACGTCTTGCTTTGATAGATTTATAATTTATGTATTGATAGATTTGTGATGGGTCAAAGAACTTTAATTACATTATTTCCCCTTTGTGTCTGGTCAAAGGATTAATCTTTGGAAAATTTAATTATTTGCACCAATAGGAAATGGAGAAACTTTAATATTTTGACCAAGCTGCCTGAAAATGCAATTTTCCCATCGATAATGAAATTCTCTTTCTATGCATATTTAAACATTAATTTTTGCTTTGGGACTCAAAAGATATGACCATTTTAGTGCAAGATATATATATATATATATAAAGAGAGAGAGAGAGAAAGAGTTTGTCTTTGCTGCCCACACGGGCAGTATTCATTAGTTACCCGTGTGATTAAGTGCATCTGGTATTTACCTTTCCTGCCACCGTGTCTAGTCTCCGTGATAATTAAAATTAAAATCAATTGCACTTGCATGATAACGATGGCAGCTATTGTAATTATGCAGAATTTATTTATGTATGCATGGAGAAGTGGTGGCACCTATCATAATTAAGAAAATGTCAATTACATATGCATGGAACGTGGTGGCATCATTTTTTAATTTGAAATTTGTTACTAGTGCATGTGTGTGCTGCCACTATTAGTAGTTAGATGACAATTTGTTATGAGGGCATGCACTAGTGGGAAAGATAGTTGTAGACATTGCGACATTCATGTTAGGTAAACAAAAAAGTGAATGTTGAAGAGAATAACCCTGAACATATTTAGATGTATTGTAATATGTTTGGAAATGTTGTAATGCAAATGAGTAATTTGTACATACTGTAGATATATTGTAATATACGGACATAAATTGTAATATGTAAAAAGAGTTTGAATATCTTGCTAAGAAGGAATATGAAATAAACTTCAAATATCGATTGTCATCCTTAATTACAAATTTCTCAATTTCATTATGGATTCTTAGTTCTCATTACAAAATATAATTATAATTGTAATTCACTATACGTCGTCAGAATGTCACTTGTTTACTTGCTACTATTTCGTATAATTATTGTCTTTGTAAGGATAAATGATATATTGTAATGAGAACAGAGAATCTATAATGGAAAGGAGAAAATTATAAATAAGGATGACATTATATAATACAATCTGGAAGTATCATTTCTCTTAGATAGTGGAATTTTATACATTCAGATTTGTATTACAAAATGTCACCCTTGATTACATATGTTTCCTTTCCATTACAAATTATCTATTTTGATTACAGATATTTCTTTCTTATTACAAAATGTCATCTTTCTTTACTTGTTGTTGTAATTCACTATACGTCGTCGGAATACCACTTGTTTACTTGCTGCTATTTTTTATAATTATTGTCTTTGTAAGGATAAATGATATGTTGTAATGCGAGCATAGAACCTGTAATGGAAATGAGAAAATTGTAACTTAAAATGACATTATGTAATACAATATGGAAGTATCATTTTTCTTAGATAGTGGAATTTGATGCATTCAGATTTATATTACAAAATGTCATCCTTGATTACATATGTTTCCTTTCCATTACAAATTATCTATTTTTAAAACTGGCATTTATGTATAATTACAAAATGTCATCTTTCTTTACTTGTTGTTGAAATTCACTATACGTCGTCAGAATGCCACTTATTTACTTGCTACTATTTCTTATAATTATTGTCTTTGTAATGATAAATGGTATGTTGTAATGAGAACAGAGAATCTATAATGAAAAGGAGAAATTTGTAACTAAGATGATGTTACGTAATATAATTTGGAAGTATCATTTTATTTCCCATGTGTTTGGTTATATCACAAAAGGACACTACATTATGGTACGTGATCAGCTAAAAAATAGTTGTTGTGTTCATGCCTTTTTCTCTATGGGGATCATATTCAATGTGATATACGATTTCGTGAGTAATATAATAAACATATCCCAATCTCATCCTTACATCTCCCGTCGTGATCCCTTTTTTTTAACTTTTCCAGCAGATGCAATCAGAAATAAAGACTCGGTCAATAAAGCAGCAAGTCAAATATGTTTGGAATAATTACAACGTGTGCCATCGGACCAATACTTATGATTTAATTACAATTGTGTGCCACCGCTACTTCAATACGGGTTACTTGGCTTATCTACCCGTGTGGGCAGCAAGTGAATAGCTATATATATATATATATATATATATATATATATATATATATATATCATGCATTGCGAGGAGTAGTGTAAACATCTCCCAGAGTATTTTTTGGGAGTTCTTGATCTTTCAAATGAATGAGCCATTAATCTGCAAAATCTAGGAAAAATTAACAAAACTCTAATTAATGAGAGAAAAGCTAAGCTAAGACAATTGAATCTAAAATTAGGGAATAATAAACAAAATGATCCTAAGTAATGATCTAAAAGATGCAATAAAAATGGATAAATATGTATTCATCAAATACCCTAAACTTGGCTCATCCTCGAGCAACAATGAATCATAAATAATACCAAAGAATGTTGACATCCTTTCTCCACTCTTTCCTAGCCTATGTTGTCCTTACCACCTTTTATGGCCAAACGATTATGATTTCCTAAAATCAAAATGCAAATTTGCACATTTTCCACTAGAAAGTATTTTCACAACTTGTTTCCATTTCAATGCCTTCTAAAAAATGTCATATCCTTTCTATTTATGGCACTCCGGCATATTTCTATGAGTGTTGGACAAGAACATGGTTTTTTATTATGTATGTTGGGGGTATTTAGATACCTTTAGGTAGAAAAGAGGAGTGAACTTATATATGGAAGAAGGCAATCTCTCCTCTATTCAAATCAGGGTCTTTTTATTTTCTTTGTTGCAATTTCATTGATTGTATTTTAGTGTGCACATTGGCATCTTTTATTGGCAGTATGCCCCTATTAAATACAACGGATATGGAAGAAGAGGTATAGGGAGAAGGGGTGCGACACCCAAACTTAGAGTTTGGCACATTTTTTTACTTTCATTTATTATTTTTTGTTGCAGATGAAGGGGTAGGAAGGTGATAGAAGAATTATAGAAGAGACCAAACTTATGCATTTCATTTTTTTGAATTTAGCACTTTGGGAGCATCAAAAAATCAGTTAAAATATATCTATAACAAGTAAAATTTGATAAATTTCATAAGCTATTATACATAGAAAGTAGAGACACACTGTGTTTGATTCCTATCTATCTATTACGTCTTGCCATTGTTTCTAAGGAAGAGGCTACTTAAGGTCTTAGGTGACAGATGATTTCTAACAATGATGGTTTATGAAAATGTTGCAAGAAAATTCACTCATTTAGAGGGTCATTGATTTGCATGCATAACTGGATGACTAGATAAAATTCAAATCATAGTAAGAAAAAAATTGAAAAAGTTAAATGCTAAACTACATAACATTGATAAAAATGCTAAAAAGGGAAGATAGAGTGGGTGGAATAGGTACATACCCACACCTCCACCCCAAACTTAAAATTTTTACTTGTCCCGCTCAAAACATAAATCCAGAATAGAGGGTAGAATTCCACTAATATCACCAGGAGATCCTGGTAGCTCAAAGAATGTCCTACTAAAGGGGATGTCGATGAGGGCCAGTGCCTTGAACAAAGGAGCTTCACGGTGTCCCTAGTGATTGGGTGGTCCTGCAAGCTCAAATGGGATGTCTGGATACTTGAAGTAACATTGCTTTTCACCCTATAGCCCATCCAAAAGGATCCATAAAAACTCCTCCATCAGTAGAGGAAGTGAAATAATAGTGTGTGGATCGGGAAGAAATGGCATAATGTAAAATTAGTGCCCTATGGTAGCCTCAAGATCTGCCCATATGTGAATGTTGGAGGCAGATAACCTTCTTTTGTAGCTAAGCTAGTTAATGAAGAATCTACCACATGTAATGCTAGATGTGAAAGATTAGATGGGGTTTAGGCTCTGGTTTCTTCTTGTCACCTAGGTCTGCATGTAGTACAAATGGTGCTGGCATGAGAAGAACTATCGTATCATCCTGTTGCAACTTTGTATGCAGATGTGTGTCCTCGTCATCTATCATCACATCAATGTTAAGGTCAATGGAGGCATTGAGATCCTTTTACAATGCTGAAATGTGACTATGATTCCTGCATGAAGTATGTGACCAAATCAATGGCTCAGAAAGGACCACAATAGGAAACTCAACATCACAATCTAATAGTGGAGACACTTCTTGTAGAGGTGGAACACCTCATCAGTTTCAACCTAATGTGGAATAAGGATTGGTTGTGGCAGAGTGTAAGGATCTTGATGAGAAAGCCTTTCTTCAAAAAAATCCACTAATTCTTCATGGGAGGGTGATAGTACATTATCCATAATAGGCTAAACTAATGTTGGTTGATCATTGATTACACATGGATCAATGACTACAATAGGGGTAGTTGGTGGAGCTTCATGTTTTGAAGCCATTGATGTTGGATCCGGTATAGATGAAATGAGGATGGTGTCATCATCATCATCATCATCATCATCATCATCATCATCATCATCATCATCATCATCATCATCATCATCATCATCAATTGAAATCATTCTTGGCTGCTCCAGCTTCGTCATGAAGATTTTTGAGTGGCCCTTATGTGACAAGACCAACTGAGAGAGTTTTGCTTTCAACCCAGCTACCATAATCTCTAGGGCAGTAAGTTGCTCCTCCATAGCTCAGGCCTCCTGTTAAGCTACTACGACCACTCTTTCCTTAGCCCACATGGCCTCTCTTTGTATGGCAAGAGCACGTTCTTGATCTTGTAAATGAATGAGCCATTTTCCTACAAAATCTAGGTAAATCTAATAAAACTCTAATTAATGAGAGAAATTCTAAACTAAGACAATTGAATCTAAAACTAGGCAATAATCAACAATGCTCCTAAGTCATGATCTGAAAGATGCAATAAAAACATATAACTATGCATTCATCAATATCTCAAAGGGATAAATCAATAATGGCATGGACCAAAGAGGAAAGTTTAGCCATTGCTGGTACTAAATCCTTATTAGTAACTATTTAAAAATTTGCAACAAGAGAATATTTAATGTATTTACAAACTAGGTAAAGACTACTTGGTGGACTAAGGTCAACAAGTTAAGTATTTCAAAAAATCATTTAAGTATACAAGTTTATAATATAGAACTGACAAGAGTATTTCAAAATATCAAATATGCATTATTTTTCACAAAAGTAAGATTTACTTTGGAATATCAATAGTTCTAAATATCAATATATCAAACTTTTTAAATTTATAGAGTTGGGTGTTATCACTTCTCGACTCATATTTTGTCTTATCTAGGACTAGGTGTCTAGTGTTCTCCCCTCTATGAGAGAGATTTTTTTCTTATGGGGTAGCCAATATCGAGGGACCTAATGTCCATTATCGATTGCACACAGTTAGAGGATATAATGCAAAAAATCAAGGATAAAAAACTCTAGCCAATATATGATTTCAATACCAATGTCAAAATATAATTTATTTGGTATTAAACAATCTAGTTCTGACCTTCAAGAGGAAAGATAAGGCTTACAAAAAAGTTGGATTCTAAATGCAATTCAACAAGGATAAAATAGAACTATAACTGAAACAGAGAAAATTGCACCTCAAACTTTCAATGCTCCATATGTTGCACAATCATAGAAAGGATCCAAGTGGATAATCCATGAAGTAGTACGATATGGTTATCATTTGGCTTGGAAACAAGTATTATTTAATTTTATTCACTTAGGATTAGGTTTTACTATTCCATATTTTTCCAATCTAGTCTTCTCCAAAATTTGAGCTAAGTTGAACATGATCAAATTCTCATTATTATGTACAATATCGTGATGCCATATCATCACATAGTTTATGCTAATGTTACAATATGACACTATGTTACCAACATATTATCATATTCTAGACTAGGTCCTAGATCCATCTTTTTAAAGACCCATCAATAGTCACATAAGTCAATACATGTATAACATAACAAAATCTACCTATCCTGATTTTAGAAACCCTAATTCTGTCAATAGGAGATTGGTGTGCTTGGATCATTAAGATTGACCAAACAAGGATATATTTATACCTTAATACACATGTGTGTTCCTGGGTGGACGTATAAAGTGTTAATAATGAATTATTCACATGTTTATACCCTAATGCACACATAATGTGTAATATGAGTATAACCCTAGTTATAAATCAAAGTAACCCCAATATAGATAGGCTTAAAAATGTATATAAATACATTAAATGACTTTAGGATCTATAATCATATCACACTCATATGTATGTAATCACCTAACCATGATGAATGAGTTTATTCACATTGTCCAATAATACACATATAATGACCTAATTATGATTAGTAAAGATTGGATGTGTATAAAGGTGCATTAATGGTTGGGATGGTATCTAGTGTGCTTCATATGTGTAATGGGATAAGAATTGGACTTTTCATGTAAATAGAAATGATTGAGGTTACATTATTTAAGTTAATGTGGAATTGGTGGATTTAATGACAGAGTAAAATAATGTATCTTGCGCAAGATAATATCATGAATATTGGTTTGTAGTAAGATGATGTTAATAGCATCCCAGATCCTAAATATTGAAGATAATGTTAATAAATATATTAATATATATTTACATAATTGTGTTAAACCCTAATTGTATTAGAACTCATATAGGATAATCTCAAAACCTTAAGCCCAAAATTAGATTCTTTAGGTCCTAACTAGTCAATGTGCAAAGTTTCATCTCAATCAGATAATCCTAGATATCTCAATTTGAGTAGGGAGGACATTATCTAATTATCAATCCCAAGGTGAGATGGACTTTGGTTATTTGATTTATACAATCAATTTTGGTGTCACACTTCCCCTTCCCGGTCTAGATCAGACTTGGATTTGGGTCCGTCTGTCTGCGACACACCATCCTCCTTCCCCACATACTTCTCTGTCGCAACTTTGCATAGTCTGTCTCCACGCAACATTATCAACACCACTTGCATGATTTATTTCCCTCTCTCCCTTATCTACTCCTATACACCCTGTTATTTCCTCTCATACATGTTCCTCATTTGTTTTCTATGATCAATGATCCTAGGTTGAATAGGACTCCATATCCATGATCTTCAACTTGAACCATGAATGTTTTTACCTCAGATTCATCTCTCCTCTTGAATCCCTTCCCTCTCTAGATTTCCTCACTATAAATACTGGTCCAACCCACCATCGAAAGGATCACATAGACAAACTTCACACACTAGTCTACCATCTAGATTTCTAAGTCGCTCTTCTTATTGCCATCTTCCCTTGGATGAAGGTGTGAGCTAGGTCGTTCAGTTGTAGCGTCTAAAGGATTCATTGAAGGTCTACATCCAGTACAGACTCATGGTGCTTCCCATATCATTAATTAGATATTATCAAGGTAATGTGAGCTTCTCCCTCTTTGTGTTGTTTTTCTTACTATACCTTCATGTCCAAGATCGGTTGTCTTCGACTTGCCTACCAGATTATTGGTCTAACTCCATTGTTCGGTGTTACTTCTACTTCATTTTCCTAGTCTTTAGCTTAGTTGATTATGCTACATCTGTGTCTTGATCTTAGTTTCTTCTCCATTATATTGCTTGTTGGGTTTCTCACTGTGGCTTAGGCTATGCTCTATTCATTCATATGGTGGTGGTGGGGTGGGATCTGGTTCATCTCGGGGCCAACCACTAGGCTGGTTGAGACCGACTTGGTAGGGACAATGGTGGTCTCCATAGAACTCCATTTTGGTGGGAAATTGGAGTCATTTACCCATCACCGAGCGTTGTATGATGATCTATTACTTATTTTGAGTTACTCAATAATGTAGACAACATCGAGCATCCTACCATTTTTCCCTTATTATAATTTGACTATGTCATGCATATATTGGGCAATGTCATCATCTTCCTTCTATTTTCATTTTTTCTAATTGCTCATTTTTATTAATGGATCATTGACCAGTAAGCCCTGTCTCATGACTATGATCTAGCGCATGATGCAAGAGCATATGAATCATATATCTCACATTGTTTTGGTTTTAAATCTCATTCAATGAATTTATATTCAATAATTTAGAACTAATAGTACAATTATTAGAAAAAGACATAAAAATAGGTTTCAGAATCAAAAAAATAAGATTTATCCAATGTAGTTTTCATCATCCAAATCAACCCGTAATAAAATTTGATAGTTTATGATGTATAATGTACAAATTATATGCCTAATGTGTTATTAGGTGAAAGTGGAGAATATGGATCAAGGATTTGGACCCTGGCCAGTTACAAACATCATTGAGGCATATTGCATCCCTCTAAGTTTATTTTAAACAATTATTATTTTTCCTCTCTCTTTTAACCTAATTGAAGGATATCTGTGAAGTCTCTCCTTTGAGATCTATTTGAATTCTTTTGGGTCTCTAATATCGAAATCAATTATATATTGACACTACCATGTTGATATTGTAATTTGGAATCTAAGATTTGAAATCTTGTTTTTTACTATCTCTAGTTGAACCCTAATTGGTGGATTTTATCTACATTGTGCTATTTATACACTAAAACCCTAATTTTATCACGATGGGTTTTTAGGGTATGATGTTCCACTTTTTTTTTCTTTGGATAAGTTTATTTAATCAATACCATGACTAAACTACACTTGCCTTTACATTGCATGCTTGTTGATTTAGTAGTACTAGGGTTTTATAATATTCTTTGGTTTTTGGGTTATGTGCCTTTTATGTTTTCAGATGGAGGTCATGTGCCCCACACCTGGATTTTGTGCCCACTGTTACAAATTTGGGAGTTTGGTCATGTACCATGCTTAGGTTTAGGGTTATGTGCTCTAGCCGCCATTGTTTTATTATATTTCACTAGTTCTATGCTTATCTCACCTAGATGTTGATTATTTCATTATTGTCGATAGGTCATGTACCATAATTGATCTGTGTATTCCCTTGAGGTAAACTTTATTTTAATTCATGGAAAGTACATCTAATTATTTTATCTTATTAAAATGTTTTCTTTTGATATCGACTTGGATGTTAGTTTCCTCTTTTTTGGAAAGCCTTGTCATAATTGTTGTTTTCCCATATAATTTCCCGACCACTATTTAAATTCACATATCGACATTTTATGCTGACACATCTTTGTCTTCTCTTGTGGGGTATTCTTCCAACCCCTTAGGCATAGATCATGGAGGATTTGACCAAAGTTGACCAAGACTTATCTGCATGTAGATGATTCATTGATTTACCCTATGTGACTTATTTCCTATAATTGTCTTTTATATACACCGTGAATGGTGATTAAAAATGATAGAAATAAATATTGTAATAGTTAGATTTTTATCTTCTGCTGCTACACTTTATGGTGAATGATATATTACATACCTAAATTTTAGTTTCTATCCTTGGCGAAAAAATATTCTCAAATATGGCATTGGATGGTTTTCTATTATTTCTTCAAAGTAAGTGAGTGGCTCGCCTCTCGAGTCCCACTCCTTACAGAATGTCTAGGTCACTCCTATCCAAGAAATAACATTTATATATTTCCTTAACATACTATTCTATTTGAAATCACCCAATTTAGAAAATACACTTTCAAGATTCATATTGTTTCTAAATACTGTCAAATATATATACTCCAAACATAGATATATTTCATAGTATTGGTATTTCTTATCAGGATCTGTTGGAGTTTCTACATTTCACGTTTGATTACTATGCCAACATATAATATATAGCAAAATAAGGATATTTCTCTATTATTACTGGTCCTATATATAAATTATAATATACTTATTAATGTTATTTGTTTTGCTATTTAGTTTTTCCCAAATCTACATTACCGATCTTAGTACTTACTAACTTTAGTGTAATGTTAGTATACCCCTATATGTATATATTGATTAATCACCCAATTTAGAAAATACACTTTCAAGATTTGTATTGTTTCTAAATACTATCAAATATATATACTCCAAACATATATATACTTCTTCGTATTGGTATTTCTTATTAGGATATGTTGGAGTTTCTACATTTCACTTTTGATTACTATGTCAACATATAATATATAGAAAAATAAGGATACTTCTCTATGATTGCTGATCCTATATATAAATTATAATCTACTTGTTAATGTTATTTGTTTTACTATTTAGTTTTTCCCAAATCCACATTACCGATCTTAGTACTTACTAATTTTAGTGTAATGTTAGTATACCCCTATATGTATATATTGATTAATCTGATATACTACTATGGCAACATATCATGTCTCAATATTCATATTATCATCTAATATATTGTCTAACATTGTCTTTAACATCATAAACCTATTTTCTATATGTAGAATTATAGAAGATCAACTACTACTTCCAAATTTTTAAGGTTGGAGGATCTTCTAATGCATCAGTACCCAGCCGATCATGGTGAAAGAGATAATCACATCCTCATCATCAAGTATACCTACATTTGGTCATAGGTGATCCTGGTGTTATTCAGACACCTTGATGAAATAATGATTGCCTTCAAAGACTCATCATTGAGCCATTGGGTCTCTGGACTCAAATATGCATTATGTTTGTATTCATAATGGTTAGAAATATGTGAGGAGTTTTCTGCCTCTTCTACTTTGAGAGAAATTGATAGAGGTGGTGGTAGGCAATGGTGGAGTCGTTCAAGCAATGGAAGCAATGATATTTGTTTGGATGTTCAGACTGTGATCCACAAGAGGTGAGCACAATTCTCAATGGGTTGTGGAGTAAGTAGGTGTAGGCTTTGATGAATACATCCAATGATCAGATGAACTTGATTTGAATGATATATATCCCTTATAATTGCATCCCTAGCATATCTTTGAGTTAAAACGTTATAAGCCATGTGAATTTTGGATAGGATAAGGTATCTATAAGATTGTTCTACTAATATCACTTCCCTACTCATGGTGTATGGAGAGTTTTTGGTGTGTTTTAAGTTGTCATTGAGAAGCTAGCTAGGTAACAGATCTATCCCCTTTAGGTTGGGGTATGTGTAGCATATTATCTAACAAGGGAGGATATGGTAGGGTTTTCATGGATACACGATGACAAGGAGGATCGTTGTAGGGATGGGGGAAGTTAAATGGAAGAGATGAATGCATCTGAGGAGGCACATAGATGAGAGACAACTGGCTCGATCACTATTTCTAGTCAACAACAAGACCTTAATAATGGTGGTGAATTGCTTGAGGAGTTAGCAAGGTGGATGAATTGAGAGGAGAGGGATCTTGTTTGGTTTTGTGACCTGAGGTGGAATGGGCATGGAGAATGGGCTAGCCATTCCTCCTCCATGAAATTCATAGATTACACGACCTAATGAGTAAGGAGGGGGTCATTTTATAAATACTACCCTATTACATCCATTATAGATAGTATTAACTCTCTAATTTCTAATTTCTTTCAATTTTTCGTATCTTCCAAACTACAATTCCAATTTCTCAAAGATTTAAACCAATTATCCATATTAATGTAATAAAATTTGTAAGTGTATAAGATGTCAAATTTATTAACCAAAGACACCATATTTACTCTCCATATTACTTAATGCAAATGTTAATAATTGTTAGATTAATCTCTATCTTGGTGTGATTCCAATTCCAATAATCCATGAATAAGTTCAAGTATTCAAGTATGGAACCCTAATAAGCTTTCATTGATCAAGATGAAGCATAATTATGTTTTGGTTCTCAAGCCAATGTAAAAAAATACAATTATTAATGAAGGTTTATGCATAGATTTTTTTGAGGGAGATAATTATGCATTATATCTCAAAATAAAATATAGTACCAAATTTTAGTATGTCCCAAGGAGAAATACCTTGATGATTGATTAGTCTTAAAAAATGCATGGTCAATCTGTGATGAGGTACCATAGGTGAGATGAAATACAATCCATCCAAATGACGATTTCAATTCTTGGTCATATTATATGTATATATATATATATATATTTATCAGAATCTAGTAAATTTTATTCTGAGCTTTTTCCCAACAAGAAATTGATAAAAAAACAAAGTACATGCAGCCAACACTACACCCTTAAAATAAACAACTCACTCTCTATCTATTCTTTATTTATCTATCTCTAAATGTATACTTTCAAAACTTACAAATTTTCATTACTACACTATCCGCTTCCATGCTTCATGTCTTCTATAAATTATTTCCTTTCATACATGAAAGAACACAATGAAAAAATGTTAATATTTCTCTATCCTCCTCACACACCATCAATGTATCCTTCATATCCTCTTTTAGATGCAATTTGATCTTCCATTCACTTTGCATTTTCAGCTAGATCCTCTTGATGAAACTGTAAGTACCAAACATGTGATTATGATTTTCTACATCTTCTCCACAGACATCACACATAATATCCACATTATTATTCCACTTTTATATCCTCTCCAATGTCTCTCACGCCCCTTGTATTTCTCTATAAATGCAATAGATCCATTTGGAAATATTTTTCTTGAACCATATGTTCTTGACCCAACTCTTCTCTTTTTCTTTTCTCCTAATCATTTCCTACAAATCCATCCTTTCATCCTTGCATTTCCAACCATCTTCATAAGGTAGAAAGGAATTTTTTACCTCTTTCCATAGGTCTGCCATTACATTTATAATTTTGGAATATCCCTCCCTCATCTTCAGTTTGAAATCCTATCCTCTCAGATATCTTTACCTCATCAATTTCCACCATATGGATGTGTTGATTTTATATTTGATAATCCTGCACAATGTACCTCATCTTGAAATATCATGTACTCCCTTTACCCCCAGCCCTCCCTCTTCTTTAGGAAATAATACTCAGCTATATCTCATCAGATGGTAGTCCCCACCCCAAGGAAAATTTGATGTGCACATCTCCATTGTATCCATAACTGATACTGGTATCTCCACTTGATACACCCAGAAAATGAAAAGCCCTTCCACCGCATAATTGATCAAGGTTGTCCTCCTTGCCATAACAGTCTTATGTGTTGGCCATCTTCTTAGCATCTCCTTAAGTTTATCATTGCTTTCCAGGAAATCCTTCACCATAAAACTCCCTCCCACCAATGGAAATCCAAGATATTTTTTAGGAAGAGTCCCCAAAGATACTCCTACTTCCTCAATCAATCTATCCCTCATTTCCATTGCATTATTTGACATGAATAGTTGCGTCTTACTATTATTAACATATAGCCCCATTTATTCCCCAAACTCCTAAAGAATATCTTCATTCCCTACATTATCCTTGGTTTTCCTCCACAAATGCAAGCATGTCATCTATGAAAATGATATAATTTATAATTTTCATTCCCCTCATCGTGTAGGTTTTTATCATCTATCTCTTTTTAGGTTTCACCATCTTTATCATGAAATATTCCATGACCACAATGAACAAGAGAGGAGAGAGGGGATCACCTTGCCTGAGTCCATTTCCTCCTTTTATCAAGCCCGCAGATGTACCATTCACTAGTATGGATAAAGTTGTAGTCTCCACATATTGTTTCATCCACCCTATCCACGTTTCATGAATCCCATGGTAATCATTATCCACCACAACTTCTCCCTGTTGAACATTGTGATATGCCTTTGAGATGTCCAGCTTCAAGTAAGCCTTCAGCTACCTCTTTGTACATTGAAATCCAATAGGAACTTCCATGCCAGAAGTTCACATTCACTAATACTTTTTCTTGCAACAAACACTCCTTAGTTCTCAGAAATAATATATGGGAGTACCATGCTCATCCTTATCGATGGGATATTTGCAATAATATTTTATTGGATAGAACAACAAGCAAGAGGTCCAAAATCTGCCAGAGAAGCCGTTATCTTCTCTTGGGTATGAGAACAAGGAAGGCCTCGTTGACTTGTCTTAAGATCTTCCCTCCTCTCATAAACCACTTCATGTAATCAATAAAATAATTTTTAATAATTTGCCATACCTTTATGTAGAAGAAGACACTGACTCCATTCTATCTCAATAAATTATAACTATCAATAATCCATTGCGCTTCGTTGATCTCCTATTCATTCATTTCTTGTGTCAGTATGGTGTTATGGGTGTTTCTGATCTTTTCCCTCCATTTCATGCTCTCTTCCTTATTCTCCACTATAAACTCTTTATTATAAAGACTTGTATAAAATATTTGAATGATTGTTCCTCTATATCCTCCTACTTTTTCACAATCCTTCCTTCATTGTCCAACAGGCATAGAAATGATGTTGTTTGTCTCCCTTCTTTTGATTGTTGCATGGTAAAGTTTTGTGTTCTTGTCACCATCAAGCATACATTTTTTTCCTAATTCTCTACCAAAAGAATTTTTCTTCTACATTCTTCAAGTCTTCCAACATCTTCTTCAACTCTACATCTTTAAAGATTAGCCTTTCATTTAGCATGTCAGATAGCATCCCCTCACTCACCTCTTCACATTCCCTTTTTGTCTCTACAACAATTTCTGGAATATACACCTCCTCTTTAGATCACTTCAGAGCTTGCTTTGTATTCATCAATTTCCTACAAAATCTGAACATAGGATTCCCTGTGATCTGCATGCTCCATCTTTTCTTTATAATCTCCTCAAACCCCTACGAATCTACCCAAAAATTTAGAAAACTGAATGGTTTCCTTTTCTTCTTCTTCTCAATGACTTGCACTGTGATTAGTGCATGGTCAATGAGATCCAATCCACCTCCTCTCACATGTGCATTTGGAAATATCTATAGCCAATTGTCATTTACCACCACTCTATCAAGCTTGCTAGAAATTTTGTCCTCTGGTTTTCTTTCATTATTCCAAGTGAATATATGTTTCCTTTTCATGGGAGTTCATTTAGCCATGTCTTATCAAATGCATAATTGAAAACATTTATCACAGAGTTCAGAACCAGTCTTCCTCCCACTTTTTAGCCTGCATCTCACATTATTACAATCACCAAGTGCCATCCATGGTAAATCCATTCCCCTAAATTCCTCCCAAAGAGAAACCCTCTTCCTAGCCAGATTGTGTGCATACACATCTATATGTATTATATGTAGTCTCACCTTATTTCTGCATTATGTGGTAACTGCTTGTTTCAACCTCTTCATCACCTTTATATCTTACCCATTGGGATTCCAACCCACATTGTCAGAACCTATTACACTAAACAAGATTACTCAAAACATAAAACACAATCAATCACTAATTAATCACATATCCAAAAATATGGGTAAATTAAAACCGATTTCAACATCAACACCAACTCAAAAACATTAGCATAAGTGCTCAACATCTTTCTTGTATCCATACTATGCCAAGAATTTGATACAAATTATTCTATCGTCTTAGCTACAACACATATATACAGGAGAACAATAATCATATATGCCACACAAATAGGAATTAATATGGTAAAAAAAGTCTGGTTTATTTAAAACACCATATACAAACTTTTCCTACTCGGACCTAAGAGTACAAGGACGACTCTAGGACACACTAGACATCTAATCAACTTTATCAAAGATTCATTAATATAGCTCCTCTTTGTTGTCACATGTTTGTTTTCGTCACTTCCGATTACCTAAAAAATGTGACGAACCACAAGGGTGAGACCCATGTCCCAGCAAGAGATATAACCTCCAAAAATACTTATTGATTACAACATTTTAGGTAATGATACAATTTAAACAGTTTAATCATATACAAAAAATAGGCTCAACAACACTGATGATTAACAAAATACATAAAGGAGTTGATAACAATTATCATCATCAAGCTGACTATCATCATTTTCCTTATTAACTATACAAGAGATTCAATAGCATATGCATAACTACCATAAACAAGTATAGTAGCATATTATCTCTATTAACATGAATAAGTCTAGCATCATAAGCATATCTAACAACATTAACATGTCTAACAGTTTGAACATATCAATATCATAAGCAGAGCTATCAACATAAGCATGAGTATTTGCATAAGCATGATTAGCAGTATAGGCATTTCTAATTATAGAGCCATGGCTAGCATGCTAAACATAACTAACAACATGATATATCTAGCATCCTAATTATAATCAGCAATAGCATTATAGATATCAACATAATCATAAATACTGTATACACACATTTACAATCTTATGCATATCCACAACATAAGTATAATTACTATCTCTTAATTGCACTAAGCATCATCTTTATGTAAAGAGAACAAACAAGGGTTATCATCCAATGTGAAATGTTGTGTATAACCCTAAAAAAATATGCTACACGGCTATATTACATCTTTTATTAAGCCCTGGAAAATTTGAATCATACCATTCAAAGTCCAACCGACCCCTGCGAAGGGCTGTTCAGTTCCGTACAAGATCTAGGAGTGTCAGTATCCTAAGATCTCTTCCCCTCGGTCAGTATGAGTAAAAAGGCAGTGACATATCAGTCAAAGTTGCCACCACAGTGACATATAGTCAAGATGCTAACCACTAGTCCACCCTTGGTACAGGTTATAGCACTAGAAACCATGGTATACAAACCCAATCACTGAGGCACAACTGTAGTTATCCTCAATCACATCATGTTATAATCACTGAGACACGACCGCAACCATTCTCAATCACATCAGATGTATGAGGCATGACCATACCCAACCTCCACAATCTTCATTGTGGATGACAAGTATATATCCTCAACCTTTCACCCCCACATACTCAACATTATTCACTTCGAGTTTCCCTTAGGAATACTCATTTCACCATCCAGCAAGTTCTGACACTGAAGATGGTTCGACGGAATAGGGAACTACATGATTAGAGTTGCACTTGATTAGTTATGCCAATTGGGTAAATTAAGGATGCATCAGACAAGTGTACATACAAATCCTAATTCACTTCTAGCAAGCATATAAATATCACAACTTTGAAAAGATATAAAATGTGTGAAACATAATTTCTCATCTCATCATCACATGGTACTATTCACTTACCATTCATGAGACCACACTAGTCATCATACTATCACAAGATATAAATCCTTTTCACAATATCACAAGGTATCAACCCTTATCAACATAAGAGGATTACACCTCATTCAGGGCTCAACCATGCCCAAAGGTCATTAAGACCATCATACTATTCCCTATAAGATCATCATTATCTTTGCATGCCTTATAACAAGGCTCAACAACATCACTTACATATAATACACCAGATCAGCACAATATTGCATTAATGAGCTAAGAGATATTCATAAACAATCATAGTAGGGTTATATTAACATTAAGAGCATTCCTTTATTACATCAACATGCAAGGAATCAAGATATGATTAACCCTCATCATATTCATAATGCACATGTTTCACATAAGCAAGTATCAACCATGTGGCTATGACAACCACCTATTAACACATTAAGGTTATGATAATGTTAAGGAGGTTATTTTACCATCATGCCATCATATAAGAATGTTAACCATGAATACTCATCTTTATCTATTTGCATTACAGTTAGGTTCAATAAGATAAATTATATTAATGTTACTAATCAGCACTTATACCCAAACCCTAACTCACGACATCCCCATTGGATCATGGATGCATAAGGTGAAGCATCACCATCACATTCCATACTATTCTCAAGTATGAACCCACACATAAATTAAGGTGTAACCATTGGGTTATAGCATACTAGGGTTTCAACAACATTAAC
This sequence comes from Alisma plantago-aquatica, assembly GCA_963693085.1. Classification (NCBI taxonomy): domain Eukaryota; kingdom Viridiplantae; phylum Streptophyta; class Magnoliopsida; order Alismatales; family Alismataceae; genus Alisma; species Alisma plantago-aquatica. The sequence goes on along the minus strand of OY856412.1, from coordinate 939,201,906 downwards.
ATAATACTTTATGATTGTATTAGTCATTCAAGGACTATTCATACCCAATTACCATCATTTAGTTATATTAAAGCTAGGTATAACAACCTATACCTCATTAGGGTTACGTATTAACACAATATGATTATCATCCCTTCTATTCATATAAGTGAATAGGTAAGACTACCTTTTTAAGGGTAACCCTCCATTTGTTCCATCATCATTCAAACCATATCACCATACCACAATGTCACCCAGAACTATTGTATGTTTAAAAGGTAAGACCTTTGGTTGTTTGCATAAGTAAACACCTTCGATAAACCACCTATGAAGTCCTTGATTTGTTCTCTATATAGAGTCACCATTCTTATCCAAGACATCCCTTGATTAACAACACACAAAAAGTTCCATTGAGAGTAGGGTAAAACCCACAATTGACTGTTCATTTAAAACAAGCCATCCATTGTCAACAAGTAAGCTCCTTAAGTTGATCATATAAAAGAAACCATATAAATCACATTATTAGGACCAACATATTACATCAGCCATCATTCCACTTTATTGGAGGAATAAACATTATATCTTGACCATTGAGCCAAGTTCATATATTAAAACAATCAATTACAGTATAGGTCCGACCATTGCATCAGGTTACCCAAGAAACCATTGGTCTAAGGCTTAATTGATGCTACAACTATATGATTAACTCACCATAGGTTTTTGAGACCTGATCCACCATCATTAGTGACCATTAAGTCACCATAGATTGTTAGATCAGCACTATATTCATTAATCAGCATCAAATATCAAACTAATATCACCATTGATTGATAACATCATTAGGGTACTTAGTTGTTAATCACTAGGCTTCTTATTACGCCAAAACATGACCAAAGGGGTGAATTTCAGTTGAAAACCTTGGTTACCACCATCAATTGTCATGAAGACAACACCATAGGGTTGTTGCAATGGTACCATCATCGGGTCATGGGTTTATAGAAGAAATCAACTTAAAATCCTAAAATTGACCATTGGTTGATAGGTGCTTAGCACCATAGGTTGTAAAACCAACCTGATCCAAGTCATATCATACCTTAAGAATAACTTACACATGATCACAGGTTCATCTATAACTGAAATCAGAACAGGGAACATTATAAAAATCAAAATCCAAGTCAAGCATAGCTTTTTTATGAATGGATCATCATTTTCAAGCAAGAACATGATCTAGAAAGCTTATGGTAAGCAATAAACGTGGATCAAGTTATAAAACTTGCCTCTAATGAGAATAGGAAACCCCACACAGAAGAAATCTAGAGCAGGTAGGGTAGAAAATCCAATATAAGCTATGAACTCGTCCATCTAGCACCTTTCTTCATCACATGAGCAAACCCTAAGCATATGGAGCAAGAAAGGTAGGGTTTTAGAGCTTTAGAGCAATTTCTACCATGGAACAACAAGGTTCCGACCTGGAGGAAGGTCTAAGGAAGGATAATAGCAAGATAAACAGATAAGGAAGGAATAAAATAACTTTCCTTGGTCGAAATCCCTAGAAGATGACCTTGGAAACCCTAGGTAGGGCTAAATGGAGCTCTAGGAGACCTTCTTCTCCAAAAAGAGGATGTCTTCTACCTTAGAGTACTTGATTCTGCAGAAAAATAGAGTGGAGTCATTGATCCAGGTTATAGGAAGTATAAAGCAAGCATATATTCATACTTGGTCAAGGAAGAGGTAAATATAGCCCATGGATAAGGATGGAAGCAAGCATGAGGTGTAAAAGTAGCTTCCCCATGTTTCTATGGCCTTAAACTATTAAGAATATACAAGCACACACACACAAGCAGCTCTCCCACCATACTTATAGACCTTATTAGCTTTCCTTTGTCTAATTTCCAAGCCAATCACATAATTAATTAGTTGATAGCTACTAAAGGTAGCTCATCCGTGAAGGGGTAAACCCTAAAATACCCTTAGAGAAAACACCTTCAACCCAAGGATTAAATAGGTGCCCCATGGATAAAAAAGCTCAATAATGATGATATAATATCCAAGGAACATAATGCAAGTGATAAATTGCAAAGAAAACCTCTCAATTGGGTAACTTGCATAAAAGTCCAAAATGTGCATAAAATTGCATAACTTGCTCAAACAATGTCCAAATTGGACCAAATTTGAAACTTAAGCTTGTGTTATTATTTCAAAGCATATAAAAAGGTTATATTAGGGTTATAAGCATTCAATTATGGTAATTAATCTTATTAAACTCATTAAGAAAGTTTAGGGGCCTTACAACTATAAACCCCTAACAGGGATTTCGCCTCTGAAATCCAAGGTAAATAAAGATGGGTACTTCCTTTGCATCTCATACTATTACCTTTAAAATGTTACTTGTATATCATGGTGATGTCTCATCATTCATACATATATCCTCTTGGGTCAGCATAAAAAACCCCACCTAAGAAGACATTCTTAATATGAAATGTAGAAACTTGTTGTGTCATCTGTACAACTCTAGTAGTAATGTTCAACTTTAAATTCTAGCTATCATCCTAAAATTATATCTATTGTATCAACACATTACTCAAAAGAATATACTTGCTAGCTTTTTACCAATCATGGCATGTGTCCCATACCATTCCTTGAAGTATATAAAAAAAGGTGATGTATCCATCCTTTTTTTTCTTGATACACTGATACTGGAACACTTGTCAGTTCTTTTTCAGCATCAAAAGAAATGTTGACACTGGAACCTGTCATTCCATACAAGGATACATCATTCCTAGTCAACCTTGTTAGGGGTGAAACAACAACACTATCTTCACCTTACTAGGATTTACACAACCTACTTAGAAGACATATCATGATCCCATAAAGAAATGTAATCAGCCCCATCTCACTCTTGTTCAACTTATCTCATAGCTATTGCTACTTCAGAAACCCTAAGGTTTTTGAAGAAATATTGATCATATTTTTGACCATAGTTGAAATACTTTGACATGTCATCATTCAAAGCTTGATATAACTTGTCTGACATGACTAGAACACTCTACTCCTCCTATTCATAAATTCTATTTGTACATTGGTTAGTCTAATGGACATAACTCTAAACTCATCATGGTCATGTGAATTATGTCATCCAAACTAACTCTTATGCATTGATATTTGATCATAGGTTTATCTTAAAGGAGAACAATATCACATATCTATTAACCAACAAACCATCTATCCTTGATAATGGTCATGCCCAGTTATCACTGAACCATACACAACATTATAGAATCACTTTTTTTCCAAACAACATTTAGAGGGTCATCATCAACTCTCTTTCCCACTCTCTCTATAGAAGAGGAATACTTGGAATGTTCATTTAATAAACATCTCCAACCTTCACATATTTCTCATACTGTTGATACATCTTGGATACTACGATTAATTACCTTGGTATCCACCTCATGTGAACTCACGTCCTTATCCCATCTACTTTTACCAAAAAAACAAATATCAAGACATATAAGAGGAGTCTTCCTAATTATTGAAAGGCTCAAAAGCAAAATCATCACAAACCTTATGATTTTGGAACCATAGTCCAAACAACCTTATGCTATAATAAGCTATCCACCCTAATGTTTACAATGAATCCACACATACCAAGTGGCAATGATCCACTTGAAAGTTGTTCCCTGGAAAGAAAAGACACAAAGGGAAACACACTTCCCACATCATAGCAACATTGTTCAAGGTCACTAGCAAAAAGGTAACCAATTCTATTTTCATTATGCAAGTTACAACTTCTTATGTATCATTTTACCTTTTTCATTTCAAGTTCCTTGCCATTAGAATAGGAATCATCATGATTAACATATCTCATTACTCCTTCCTTGACGACTATTTATCACACTTGGTATGTTCTCTTGTTTTATTATGTTTTTCAACCACTTATCGACAGGTAAATCATCATATTCCACATTTTCTTCATTAAATTGGTATCATCTCCCTTAATTTCTTTCGCATGCCATGCTGATTTGTCATTAACACTTTCTTACACACATAGGTTGGTCTGAAATTAACTCAGGTTCCACCTTATTTCTTTGTCATTGTTCCCATTCATCTTCTCATTTTGTACTTGTTATAGGAGTTCTCTCTATCTTATGTGGATTTCATACCTTGATTCACTTTATAAGCATAGACTTGTTTGTCTTTTACTTTATAATCTTCTTGAATCACATCTTCAAGAACTCCTCTTTTCCTTATTTGTATTCAGATTTAGATTTCATGGTGTTGTATCTTTCTTTTATATTTACCAAACATTCAAGTTTTGATACATAATGATGCAATTCTCATCTTCTTTAAGGTAGGATTGAGATATTCACACCGTGATTTCTTATTCATTATGCTCTTTATATTGTCTCAAAATGACTACTTAATTGAGTAATCAGAAAGATAACAATCTAAGAGTTCCATACTTAGCTTTTCTTCAATAATTGAATACCAGGCCAGGGCACCCAAATACTGAGATTAGGCAGTATGCACCATATTTTTATGTCATATTCCTAACTTAGACATCATCCTAGTCCTAAGTGTCCCTGTAGACTCTGTGAACCTAAAGCTTTGATACCAACTTGTTAGAACCTATTACACTAAATGAGATTACTCAAAACATAAAACATAATCAATCACTAATTAATCACATACCCAAAAATATGGGTAAATTAAAACTGATTTTAACATTAACACCCACTCAAAAACATTTGCATAAGAGCCCAACATATTTCTTATATACATACTTTGCCAAGAATTTGATACAAATTGTTCTATCATCTTAGCCACAACATATATATATACTAGAGAACAATAATCGTATGTGCCACACAAACATGCATTAATATGCTAACAAAAGTCTGATTTATTTGAAACACCATATACAAACTTTTCCAGTCCAGACCTAAGAGTACAACAATGACTCTAGGACACACTAGACATCTAATCAACTTTATCAAAGATTCATTACTATAGCTCCTCTTTGCTGCCACATGTTTGTTTTCATCACTTCCGATTACCTAAAAAAATGTGGCGAACCACAAGGGTGAGACCCATGTCCCAGCAAGAGATATAACCTCCAACAATGCTTATTGATTACAACATTTTAGGTAATGAGACAGTTTAAGTAGTTTAATCATATACAAAAAATAGGCTCATCAACATTGATGATTAACAAAATATATAAAGGAGTTGATAACAATTATCATCGTCAAGCTGACTATCATCATTTTCCTTATTAACCATACAAGAGATTCAATAGCATATGCATAACTAGCATAAGCAAATCTAGTAGCATATTATCTCTATTAACATGAATAAGTCTAGCATCATAAGCATATCTAGCAACATTAGCATGTTTAATAGTTTGAACAGATAAATATCATAAGTAGAGCTATCAACATAAGCATGAGTATTTGCATAAGCATGATTAGAAGTATATGCATTTCTAATTATAGAGGCATGGCTAGCATGCTAAACATAACTAACAACATGATATAAATAGCATACTAATTATAATCAACAGTAGAAATATAGCTATCAACATAAGCATTACTACTGTGTGCACACATTTACAATCTTATGCATATCCACAACATAAGTATAATTACTATCTCTTAATTGCACGAAGCATCATCTTTATGTAAAGAGAACAAACAAGGATTATCATCCAATGTGAAACATTGTGTATAACCCTAAACAAATATGCTACATGACTATATTACATCTTTTATTAAGCCCTGGGGAATTTGAATCGTACCATTCAAAGTCCAACTGACCCTTGCGAAGGGTGATTCGGTTCCGTACAAGATCTAGGAGTGTCGGTATCCTAAGATCTCTTCCCCTCAGTCAGTACGAGTAAAACGGCAGTGACATATCAGTCAAAGCTGCCACCAAAGCGACATATAGTCAAGCTTCTAACCACTAGTCCACCCTTGGTACAGGTCATGGCACTAAAAACTAGGGTATACAAACCCAATCACTGAGGTGCAATCATAGTTGTCCTCTAATCACATCATGTTATAATCACCGAGACACGACCGCATCCGTTCTCAATTACATCAGATGTATGAGGCATGACCATAGCCAACCTCCACAATCTACATTATGGATGACAAGGATATATCCTGAACCTACCACCCCAACATACTCAACAACATTAACATAGTACTTCATGATTGTATTAGTCATTCAAGGACTATTCATACCCAATTACCATCATTTAGTTATATTAAAGCTAGGTATAACAAGCTATACCTAATTAGGGTTACATATCAACACAATATGATTATCATCCCTTCTATTCATATGAGTGAATAGGTAAGACTACCTTATTAAGGGTAAAACCCTCCGTTTGTTCCATCATCATTCAAACCATATCACCATACCACAATGTCACCCAGAACCATTGGATGTTTAAAAGGTAAGACCTTTGGTTGTTTACATAAGTAAACACCTTGGATAAACCACCTATGAATTCATTGATTTTTTCTATATAAAGAGTCACCATATAACCCTAGACATCCCTTGATTAACAATACACAAAAAGTTCCATTGAGAGTAGGGTAAAACCCACAATCGAATGTTCATTTAAAACAAGCCATCCATTGTCAACAAGTAAGCTCCTTAAGTTGATCATATAAAAGAAACCATTTAAATCACATTATTAGTACCAACATATTACATTAGCCATCATTCCACTTTATTGGAGGAATACACATTATATCTTGACCATTGGGTCAAGTTCATAGATTAAAACCATCAATTACAGTATAGGTCCGACCATTGCATTAAGTTGCCCAAGAAACCATTGGTCTAAGGCTTAATTGATGCTACAACTATATGATTAACTCACCATAGGTTTTGGATACCTGATCCACCATCATTAGTGACCATTAAGTCATCATATATTGTTAGATCAACACTATATTCATTAATCAACATCAAATATAAAACTAATATCACCATTGATTGATAGCATCATTAGGGTACTTAGTTGTTAATCACTAGGCTTCTAATTAGGCCAAAACATGACCTAAGGGGTGAAAGTTAGTTGAAACCCTTGGTTACCACCATCAATTTTCATGAAGACAACACCATAGTGTTGTTGCAATGGTATCATCATCAGGTCATGGGTTTATAGAAGAAATCAGCTTTAAATCCTAAAATTGACCTTTGGTTGATAGGTGCTTAGCACCATAGGTTGTCAAACCAACCTGATGCAAGTCATATTATACCTTAAGAATAATGTACAAATGATCACAGGTTTATCTATAATTGAAATCAGAATAGGGAACATTATAAAAATCAAAATCCAAGTCAAGCATAGCTTTTTTGTGAATGGATCATCATTTTCAAGCAAGAACATGATCTAGAAAGCTTATGGTAAGCAATAAACGTGGAGCAAGTTATAAAACTTGCCTCTAATGAGAAGATGAAACCCCACACAGAAGAAATTTCGAGTAGGTAGGGTTGAAAATCCAAGCATAAGCTATGAACTCGTCCATCTAGCACCTTTCTTCATCAAATGAGCAAACCCTAAGCATAAAAAGCAAGAAAGGTAGGGTTTTAGATATTTAGAGCAATTTCTATCATGGAACAACAAGGTTATGACCTGGAGGAAGGTCTAAGTAATGAGAAGAGCAAGATAAATGGAAAAGGAAGGAAGTAAATAACTTGCCTTGGTTGGAATCCCTGGAAGATGACCTTGGAAACCATAGGTTGGGCTAAATGGAGCTCTAGGAGACCTTATTCTCCAAAAAGAGGTTGTCTTATACCTTAGAGTACTTGGTTCTGCAGAAAAACAAAGTGGATTCGTTGCTCCAGGTTAGAGGAAAGATAATTCAAGCATAGATTCGTACTTGGGCAAGGAAGAGGTAAATATAGCCCATGGATAAGGATGGAAGCATGCATGAGGTGTAAAGTAGCTTCCCCGTGTTTATATGGCTTTAAACTATTAATAATATACAAGCACACACACAAGCAGATCCCCCACCATCCTTATAGACCTGCTTAGCTTTCCTTTGTCGAATTTCCCAGCCAATCACATAATTCATTAGTTGATAGCTACTAAAAGGTAGCTGATCCATGAAGGGGTAAACCCTAAAATACCCTTAGAGAAAACACCTTCAAACCAAGGATTAAATAGGTGACCCATGGATCAAAAAGATCAATAATTATGATAGAATATCTAAGGAACATATGTCAAGTGATAAATTGCAAGGAAAACCTCTCAATTGGGTAAATTGTAGAAAAGTCCAAAATATGCATAAAACTGCATAACTTGCTCAAACAATGTTCCAATTGGACCAAATTTGAAACTTAAGCTTGTATTATGATTTAAAAGTATATCACAAGGTTATATGAGGGTTATAAGAATTCAATTATGGTAATTAAGCTTATTCAACTCATTAAGCAAGTTTAGGGGCCTTACACACATACTCTTCCAAGCTCTACCTCCTCATGATTAGACACACTATTCCACCCATGAGGAAATAAACTTGTAATAGTATTTAAATTGCATCTCTTAATCATTGTTTCAATAATAGAAACTATAGATACACTACTTTTACCAATACATTCTTGGATCTCTTTCTTGTTGTTGTGATCACACCCCCTTTTCACGTTCCATAGGATACATATTCCCTTATGTTGAGATCTTGTGTGCCTCTCGGGCTCCACATTTTTCTTCTTCTGTCTCTCTTTTTTCCCCTCCTTGTTCACAATCTCTCCCTCCTTCTTGTCTGATTCAGACAAAGCATTGAAACTATTCACATCCAGGATGTTTCCCATCCCATTGTCACTTCTCGGTATCCCTTGTCCACTTGGGATGCTCTTTCTCCTGCTGTGAGAACCTTCATGCTGCTCTTTGTTCATATGTTGTCCATCTATTTTTTATCTCTAATTAAGCTTTTCCTACTATCCACCTATAGCCTATACGTGTGTTCATATGTTCATCATGTACTTCCCTATTATTTGTAGACTACTTGACATTGGATGTTTCCTTCCTCACTACATCATCATCAGTTGTCTTCAACTTCTCCACTGCATCAACAGTCCCTATTATCTCGCTCCTACTCCTCCCCTCCTTTCTTTGCCACACTCATTTCTAGATCTGCTTTGGGATCTTGAAACCTTCGATCATCCTTCTGTCGTGTCTCCTGAACCCTCTTAGGGAAGCAAGCTTCTTCATGGAATAAAGCCTCTCACATCAACTGCAGGACAAGGATGTGCTCATATATCACTTTCACCCCTACATCATTTCTTCCCTTCACCTACAACCACCATATCAGTCCTAGGTCCTTCATACTCCAAATTGACCAACACTCGAGCATCATCTCCTTCCAAAGATCTATTGTGAATTCACACTATTTTTCCCAGCCTTGCCGCAATGGTTTCAGAGGCCTTCCTAGTCCATGACCTCCCAAACAACTCCAAGATTATCTAGACTAGGATAGAAGACAACAACTCATGATGCACTACTTCTCCATGTTTATACGATTCCACGATGATGAGCTATTGGTCCATCCACCTCAGTTTGACATCTACAATCAACTTCATATCTTCCTCTTTCGACAGTTTGAGCAAGAAGATGCCATCATCTTTTAATAGGAGATCCAAATATTCTTGTAGTAACCATGTGCATTGGATCCATGCCACCAAGCGAGGAAAATAGGGTTGCTACCCCATCACATACAGTAGTAGTGTGCATTCCCACACATTTTTCATAAGTTGAAACTCTGATTCCTCCAACTCCATGATGATTCATCTCTCAACATTCATCAGCTCCAGAAACTTCTCTCTTTCCTCACTTCTTGCAACCTTATTCAACACATACGTCCAGGATCACTATTGTACTTCCTCTTCGTTGCTCTTATCCTACTTGGCATTCTTTATCTCTCCTTCTCTCCCACATCCGTGGCGGAAGTCAAATGCATGAGAGGGTGGTAAATCAAGACAAAAACTGAGATATGAACTTGGGTCCCTTTATTAGGGGACACCGTGCTTGACCACTTGAGCCACTCCTTATCGGCATATATATTTATGTATGTATGTATGTATATATGTATATTTATAGATGTTGTTGCATCACATAGATGGGATGAAAATAAGGTGGAAATGGGAGTCTTGCCTAATAGTGAAACCCTCCTAGATGTTTTTTTTTCAAACAAAAGGTATGAAGGCATACAAAGTCTTAGGAAACACAACTCCAAGGGTTGAGGGGTCATAATCCTAAAAGACAAAGGGCTTATTGAACCAACATATTGGAATCAAAATCAGTTCCCTATCTTGGACCAATGTCATCCCATTAATGTATACAAAAGTCATACAAAAAGTATATGTCTACATCGTAATATGTATAATATTCTTTTAGTTTATAAATATCTATACTATAATCTATGTAAACTACATATACGTGATAATTTGTGTACACTTTTCACATTTACTAAGGATATCTATTTTTTTGATAAAGGTCATAGCATATATTAATTGCAGAAGCAAACAAACACCTGCTTTGCCGAGTAATACAAGTTAAAAGCATGAGAAAGTTTTGCTGGGAAAGGAAAGAGATGTTAAATGTTCAAGGGGGAGGCACCCCTTAACAAGCCACTTTTAACACTAAGCCAGAAAATATGGAAGATGTGGCAGCTACAGACTCAAAACAAAAATCACTGGTGTTGCAGTAGCAAACTAACACTTGTTTCTTTGTCCACCATTGCCTTAAGGTCACAAAGAAAGTGGGCTTCAGATTCACCTTCTTCGGAGTCCTCCTTCCCATCCAGTTCCTATTTACCTGCACAAGGTGAACATATGAAGGTCTGCACTGATTTGTGAGATAATAATTGTTGGGTTTTAGGAGAGGCAGAGAAGGCAACGGAAACAAAATTTTCTCCTCCCCAAACCCAGAACAAGGAAACACGTCAACGTCTATACAATAGGAAGGGGATGGTTTGTGGAATCATACCTTGTCCCGAGGATTGCTCGGCGACAATACCTCGCGCCTTGTGCGGTCTTCACCTCCGGTCTTAGACGGTGTTTGTGCAGCTCCTTGTCGCACCGGGACTGATGACTCCTGGTCTCACCGGGACTGTCTGGATTGACAGCTGTCCTCCGAGCGACAGAAATCTCCTGCCTCTGAAGTAGTCCACACAGACCACCTGGAACTCCAATCTCCTTATCTCACAAGGAATTGGAAGGAGTCGCACGCTCATGTCAGTGTACTAGTCACTGGCACACTCTCCTACCACCAGTCACTTTCTATAGTTGTCTTTCCCTTGTTGTGCCTCCCTTATTGGGTAGTACTTCCTCGGGTTCTCTCGGTTACCAAAACTAGAGAGAACGACAACTTTACAGAGCAACTGGTTGCACTGAGTTGTACTTTGAGAAGCCCCCAATACCCCTATATATATAGGAGGTTCATGGGACAGGGTTCTCTATCACGGGCAATGTGGGACTAAAGCAGGAGTAGAAGGGTTCGAGATTTTCCACAAAACAACCAACTACGCAACCTGAACCGATCGTTTCATTTCTGAAACGGTCGGTTGGGGACCTGAGCCGGTCGGTTGACACCTCAATCGATCGGTTGGGACCCATGAAATGGTCGGTTCACTTCTGAACCGGTCGGTTCATGGTCCTGGTCAGTTCCCAATTGACTTTTCCTCTTTTGTTTCTAATTGGTATCAAATACCAATCCTTGTTCCAATCAAATTGGGCAAGTGAAACAAAAAGAAATTTCTCACCAACCTGACTTTCCCAACTTGCTTGGTTGGACCAGTTGAACCGATCGTTTCAACACTTGAAGCGATTGTTTCACCCTGTCCATCAGCCGATCGACTCACCATATGAGCCGATCGGTTCACCAAGCTCAGCCGATCGGTTCATCACATGAGTCGATCAGTTGGGAGTGCAGATTGTGCAGAACTAGTCAATTGCAGTTTCAATCAATCCGATACTCTAATTAATTTGTCCAACACCTTGAACATTATGACATTGAGCTATCAATTAATTGAGTGTTTAATTGAACTACTAAACTCCTTTAGTAATCAATCTAAACATTGTTTGTGGACAAAACTCCTCTTCCAAGTTAAATCATATGTGTGTGACCCTACATGTCCATTTCACGTTGGCAGTGAAAGTCCATAACACTTATGACTTCACAAGCAAAGAGTGGTGCCTAGTCACACATCAGTACTACCCAAGTGAAATATAAAGTTGGAGAACAACTTTCAATCCTACAATCCGTGAATGGTGTTACAGTGAATGTATAATTCCTTTATCACAGATATCCCGAATGAACTCGAGGCATGGTACAGTCATCCTGTCAATGTTCATTCACTTTCTTGATCTCAAAGTACATTGGAAGAGATATGTATGACATCAATATCACATACCGATTCACACATGTGTGCACGCCTTTCTCAATCCTACTCATCAAGTGACCATGGATATCAAACTCCCTCAGGAGGGACAAATCCCATATCTATCACTCACCCCTCAAAAGCCCCATGTGTCAAAGCCACCCAATCATCACCTTTATAACAACCCATGTTTCAGGACTGCGTTTGATGATGTCAAAGTGTACCCAACGACATGTGTTGAGTGTAGTGATTTCAGGTCTAAGAATCACACTCACCACCATCACTGTGAGAGCTGACTGTGATTACCAAGTCATGGTTCCATGTGTCACTCTCACGATGGGTCTGTCTGGTACCTTGTTCTCTAACAAGTACCTGTGTGCTTGGTTTGATATCACTATATCATGACTAATGATATTTTGTCATTAACCAACACACAATCTAGTATTCAGTGTTATTGATGTCTATGGTTATTTCTACAATAACAACTGACTAGGGACTAAACAAGAATGTATACTATTAACATCCGTATGATCTCATCGTTTAGGTCCTCAACCCAAAAGCATACGTCTTTGAGTAAAACAATTCTTTAGACATCTACCTTCCACAATGACATTGTTGTCTATCTACCTTCCATAATTCTTTAGCATCCGTGTGTCATTGTTGTCTATCTACCTTCCACAATGACATCCGACTAGGGGCATAACAAGAATGTACAAACTCTTAGCATCTGTATGATCTCATCGTTCAGGTCCTCAACCTGAAAGCATACGTCATTGAGTACTGTCATTCTCTAGACATTCAATATGTTCTATCACTATCTCATATGATTGAACCAGAAAGAATTAGAAGCTTGCCTTTGATGTTTATCAAATCAATCTTAATGTATCCCACCAATCATCCCATGATTAGCTCTCAGGGCATACATACCAACAGACTCCCACTTGCACTGCGAGCCAATCACCCTTGAATCATATTCATAGTGATCTTCAAACATGTCCCACATGTTACTATGCTCTAGTGCGAACATAGTGAGTTATGGCAACACCTTGCCAAAGTTAGTATCAATTGCATGTCTCACATCTCTTCGTTGTACGTCACATGTATGAGATGGAGTTGTCATAATATGAGACATAGTATTCCTTTGCTAACCTTTAGCCACATTGCATGATCAAGGATTCCATACTTGTCATCAATGAGTCGAATATCTATAAGTTCATCTCATGAACTTCCAGATCCATATAGTATCCACTGTTGTTCTCTAACATACAGATACTCAGCATTTTCCTTTTCAATGGTTTTATTGGAACACTTCCAATTATCAACAAACTTTCACTTTTATATATCCTATATATATTTTTTGCGATTAATTTTCTATCCTTTTGGAAGTTCGCATCAATGTAACTCTTTACATTGAACTCTTCCTTATCTCTATAGAACTAGTACTTCTCAAGTACTTATCAAGTTCTCATGGTATTCCAGTAACCCTTACTGGAAGTAGAAAGACATCCACTCGTCATGTCCCACATACGAGTTATCAGGATGAGCACATCATATTGTCATGTCCTCCATGTTGATACATGCAAGATAATGGGATGATTACATACATGATAGATCCATATCTATTCTTAGTGTTCCCATTCTTCATAAGAATTGGACACTTGGCCTTGGGATACTAACTCCATGTAACATGGACAAGTTTTTTCCCACTGAATTTGTGCATACTGAACTCTTCATTACATATTGCCAATGTATGCTTTCTCTTTTCAGGTCAAGAGGTTTTTGAGAACTATCTCTATAGATCTCTATTCCTATCACATAGGAAACATCTCTATCTTCCTTAAAGATAATTTCCACTTTTTTATTTCCATTCTAGAACATTTCCATTTCACATCAACATGTGGAATGTGAATACACTCCCACTAAATCACAGATCCATTCTTTATCTTTGACATATCAGTCAAACCCTTTGACTATATCATCAAAGTAAAGATCCAATTATGAGTTGCTTGTACTCAATCAATCACATTGATTAGTCCATTGTAACTTATAGACTTCATTTGCATTAGTGGATTCATAAACCTTATAGGTTGTGTCACGTACACATCCTTGTTTTATTCCTCATAGGAATGCGGTTTTAGTATCCATATGCCAAATGTCTTAGTCATTAAGTTGCAATCAACAAGCATCATCCTTCTCAAAATGTTATCCATGTGTCTTAACACTTAAGATTCATTTGCAGTTATGAATTTCATCCAATGGGTGCTACCATCAAGGTCATACCTTATGGTTCACATGGATGTCATTTAGGATGTAATGGTCATAAACCATAACTCAAAATTCGGTTCCTCGTATTCATCTAGATAGTTGACTCATCACATGAACAACTCATCACATAGATAAACGAGGTGTATCCGTCAAGGATATAAGAACTTACAACTACTTGTGATTCTTAATGTCCTTTATTAGTGTGGGGTATTCTTTTATTAAGAAGAATTCAATTATTTGATAATCATTCTCTAACTCCTTAGAGTATGATTCCTTCTTGATTTAGACATCACCATGCCTTAATCATGAGTTCACTATGATACACTATCATAATCACTCATAAGGATCTCAAACATTTGGTCCAAGTATTTCATTCATTGATCTCATCAAGAATTAACACTTTACCAAATTTGCACTTCATCTATTATAATCTTGAACACTTCAAGATATTCATATTGGTATTTCTCTAAACACCATTTGAAGTATTAGCATTTGGTCCAATAGGTATGTAAATACATCACATGTATCATACCTAATAGGATAATCATTCTCCCACTACCTTTAGTGAAGATTGATTAATCATGTCCAAGATATTCATGTCTCTTACTGGTTCTCTAACCAAAAGAGTCTAGATTTATCCATCACATGGAAACTAGAAATGAATTTCTCATGATTAATGCTAATTTGATTGTTTGAATTATCTATAACTTTTAGGTATCATTTTATCTTATGCATATCAAATACCACAAGATAAACAAGGAATTGCCACAAAGATCATATATTTATAACTTGAAACATCTCTTTATTGATTGCCATCATTGTCATACAATATGCAAAAATAAAGTGTTTCTATCTATTGGCAAATATGAAATAGCAGTTCATAACTGTATTACATGCCTTTTATGCTGAAAATAAACTAAAGTACTCCTATCTATGGCGGCAACACTTGCCCCATTTATTGAGTGCTTTACACTTTACATCTTGGTATCATATACCTCAAAAGTGTTACAAGTTTACTTTCATGACACCTTTAAGTAGAGACGTTTGTCGCCTCCTTCTTCTTTTGTTCTTCAAGATATAGAGGGAAATCCCTCATTCACCGTTTCCCCATGTGCCTTGAGGCTGAAGACGGCTTGGATTGCTGGCTAGCATCAGAACACTTCTTTGCTTTTCCCTTGTCCTTGCCCTTAAGAATTACCTTTTCTTTGATCATATCAAAGATTATGGTTTGTCTTTCTTCATCTTTGCCTCTACTATCCTCAACATGTCCAACAACTCTGTCAATGCTTGTCAAAGTTGTTCATCATGAATTGTATGATTCTCACAACATTTACAGTATCATACCAATAGCCAACTCTTGGCTCAGAGGGAATCCTTCTTAGTCAGGTTTTCCACATACCCAATCACATTGAGTGTGTGAATACCTTACTAGATCTCCTTCTGTCATGACATACTAGGACAGTGTCTTGGAGACATCATATGTCTCATGTTGTCTCTACAACTCATAGTTCAGAGAACACAACATCAAGCACTCCTCATCAATGTCTTCCTCGATATGCTTCCATAAGCATACTTTCATCCATTGATATGGTGGGATCGAGTTCATCTAGTTCTGGTATAACTAGGACTTAGAGATTTCACTCTACGATTGAGAACACTTCTCAATGTCCTAACCAATCGTGGAAAAATTCCCATTTAATTTGTCCTTTTCTAGGACGGATCATGAAGAAAAGTGATTGTTGTTTGTTGCCATTTGTACTACAAAAGGGGAAATATGCAATTTTAGTCCAAAACTCCTTTTGACTTGTTTGATTGATTTGAAAAGTTGACGATATAATTAGGACTTTAATTAATTATCGCTCCCACTATTTTTGTTCAAATTGATAGCCCTCACCATCAATTTAGAAGATTGCAGCGTACAACCTTCTAGTGGGCAAGATCCATATTTCATCAAGTCATGAGTCAGCTTTGGCTGATCGCCCACAATCTTGACTATTTAGGTAGGCCATCATGCCAATTGCATCATATGCAACTCTTGATGAATGAACATGTGCAACACCTTGCCATGAACATTCCTTGCCTCTGGGCTTAGACGCTCTAAGAATCACTAGTTAAGTCTAACCCAAAAGTTGACACGGTAAACATGCACCCTGCTTTGGTAGAACCTACATGTCTACCCTTCACACTTCCACAATATAGACGGCGCACCACGCTTTGGAGTAACCTACGCTTGGTCGATCGAGTTTTTCATGTGTGCCGCTAATGGAAGGCATATAAGACTTAATATTTTAATGAGGGATTTGGTTTTATACACGTATACATATCCAATCACCACAATACATAGTACGTATCATATACATGCTATATCCCACATAAAACATGCAAAATGATAAAAGCGATGATTATGGCCATCCTAATGTGATTCCTCGAGCCAAGAGGAATCACAGTCATCTAGGTCTACATCACATGCAACCAGTACAAGATGAACTCTGTGCTTTGCCTTTCTGGGTTTGATCAACTCATCACATGACTGATCGGCTCGCCATCAGGCCGGTCGGCTGGGTGCCACTAGCCGATCGGTTGGCTCCTCCAACCGATCGGTTCGCCTGGTCATCGTTCATCTCATCATGGCCACCACCCACTCGTCTCGCTCCTGGAACCGGTCATCAACCGATCGGCTCACTCCATGAACCGATCGTCTAGAACGTCAACTGATCAGTTCACTCCTTGAACCGATCGTCTCATCTGTCGTCAGGATGTCCGTTGTTCTTTGACATAATAGGAAATAAAATTCTATCCTATTTTACATTGTAAAAAGAGAAACCTTGAGTTACATTCGAGGGGAGCAAAGGTAGGAAAGAAATCTCGAATTATTTCGAGTTATATCAGGAATAGGAGAAAGGGAATCCGTGTGCAGACCGAGATGCAAGCAACCACATACAACCATACACAGATAGGGTTTATTGGCCATAACCACACTATACATCCACCACAAAACTCGTTTAAGGGTGACATGTATCGAGTGCATTCATAATACATATCATATATGTAAATTGGGATTTGTGGATTTAGGATTGGACATGCATAAAGCCAATTTTATTCGCATTGTATGCAATAAATAAAGGCAACAAACCAAAATCGATCATATCGATAATCCTAAAGTATAGAGCAGTTGACGTGGCTCTGATACCACTGTTGGGTTTTAGGGGAGGCAGAGAAGGCAGCGGAAATAAAATTTTCTCCTCCCCAAACCCAGAACAAGGAAATGTGACAACGTTTATACAATAGGAAGGGGATGGTTTGTGGAATCATACCTTGTCCCGAGGCTTTCTTGGTGATAATACCTCACGCCTTACACGGTCTTCACCTCCGGTCTTGGACGGTGTCTGTGCAGCTCCTGGTCGCACTGGGACTAACGACTCCTGGTCTAATCAGGACTGTCAGGATTGACAGTTGTCCTCCGAGCGGCAGAAATCTCCCGCCTCTGAAGTAGTCCACACGCACCACCTGGAACTCCAATCTCCTTATCTCATAAGGAATTGGAAGGAGTTGCACCCTCCTGTCAGCGTACTAGTCACTGACACACTCTCCCGCCACCAGTTGCTTTCTGTAGTTGTCTTTCCCTTGATGTGCCTCCCTTATCGGGTAGCACTTGCTCGGGCTCTCTCAATTACCAAAACTAGAGAGAACGACAACTTTATAGAGCAACTGGTTGCACTGAGTTGTACTTTGAGAAGCCCCCAATACCCCTATATATAGAAGGGTCATGGGATAGGGTTCTCTATCCCGGGCAATGTGGGACTAAAGCAGGAATAGAAGGGTTTGAGATTTTCCACAAAACAACCAACTGCGTAACCTGAACCGATCATTTCATTTCTGAAATGGTCGGTTGGGGACCTGAGCCGGTCGGTTGACACCTCAACCAATTGGTTGAGACCCATGAAATGGTCGATTCACTTCTAAACCAGTCGGTTTGTGGTCCTGGTCAGTTCCCAATTGACTTTTCCTCTTTTGTTTCGAATTGGTATCAAATACCAATCCTTGTTCCAATCAAATTGGGCAAGTGAAACAAAAAGAAATTTATCACCAACTTGACTTTCCAAACTTGCTCGGTTGGACCAGTTGAACCGATCGTTTCAACACTTGAAGTGATTGTTTCACCCTGTCCATCAGTCGATCGACTCACCATTTGAGCCGATCGGTTCACCAAGCTCAACCGATCGGTTCATCACATGAGCCGATCGGTTGGGAGTGCAGATTGTGCAGAATCAGTCAATTGCAGTTTCAATCAATCCGATACTCCAATCAATGTGTCCAACACCTTGAACATTATGACATTGAGCTATCAATTAATTGAGTGTTTAATTGAACTACTAAACTCCTTTAGTAATCAATCTAAACATTGTTTGTGGCCAAAACTCCTCTTCCAGGTTAAATCCTATGTGTGTGACCCTGTAGGTCCATTTCACGTTGGCAGTGAAAGTCCATAACACTTATGACTTCACAAGCAAAGAGTGGTGCCTAGTCACACATCAGTGCTACCCAAGTGAAATAGAAAGTTGGAGAATAACTTTCAATCCTACAATCTGTGAATGGTGTTACAGTGAATGTATAATTCCTTTGTCACAGATATCCCGAATGAACTCGAGGCATGGTACAGTCATCCTGTCAACGTTCATTCACTTTCTTGATCTCAGAGTAGATTGGAAGAGATATGTATGACATCAATATCACATACTGATTCACACATGCGTGCACGCCTTTCTCAATCCTACTCATCAAGCGGCCATGGATATCAAACTCCCTCAGGAGGGACAAATCCCATATCTATCACTCACCCCTCAAAAGCCCCATGTGTCAAAGCCACCCAATCAGCACCTTTATAACAACCCATGTTTCAGGACTACGTTTGATGATGTCAAAGTGTGCCCAACAACATGTGTTGAGTATAGTGATTTCAGGTCAAAGAATCACACTCACCACCATCACTGTGAGTGCTGACTGTGACTACCATGTCATGGTTCTGTGTGTCAAACTCACAGTGGGTCTGTCCGGTACACTTGTTCTCTAACAAGTACCTATGTGTTTGGTTTGATATCTCTATATCATGACTAATGAGATTCTGTCATCAACCAACACCACAATCTAGTCTTGTGTGTCATTGCTGTCTATCTACCTTCCACAATGAGATCCGACTAGGGACATAAAAAGAATGTACAAACTCTTAGCATCTGTATGATCTCATCGTTCAGGTCCTCAACCTGAAAGCATACGTCATTGAGTACTGTCATTCTCTAGACATTCAATCTGTTCTATCACTATCTCATATGACTGAACCAGAAAGAATTGGAAGCTTGCCTTTGATGTTTATCAAATCAATCTTAATGTATCCCACCAATCATCCCATGATTAGCTCTCCGAGCATACTTACCAACAATAATATGCCTCAGTTTCTGAGTGCTGTTGAAGAATCTATTGTTTCTCTCAAGCCAGAGATTCCAGCTAATGATGATGAAGATATCGCTTCCTGTGAAGGAGTTGTAGTGTCTGTTTGGTGTAATCTGTAAAGGAAAGGTTGCTGATGAGAGATCGAGCTGGTAATGACGTGTGAAGTGTGAGAAGATGCTTAGTGAAAATTTATACTTAAAGAAAATGTGTTCCACTGAGTCTATGTCATTTTGGCAGAGAGAGCATCTAGATGGGCCAATGAAGCCTTTCTTGGAGAGGTTTTGTTCAGTAAGCAACTTGTTGTGAAGGAGCAGCCAAAGAAAAGTTTTATGTTTTTGTTGGCATTTTTGTTTCCATATTTTTTAGTAGGGGGGAGAGACCTCTGTAGGATAGGTAAGTGTATGCTTTTTTTACTGAGTAAGTGTTTCCCCATCTCCATGTGATATTGTTTGAGGAATTATTTTCAAGAATCTACTTCAAAGCAGATAGGGCATCTGGTTTGAGATGCATGAGAATGCATCGTTGGAGAGTGTTTGATCTGTTGCTAGTTAAGAGGCCCAGAGCCTTGACAATGTTGATCTTGAGGAGGTTGTTTGGAATGGCCCAATTTGTGTGCAGGTTTAGAACAAAGTTATTTTCGTGCCATGGGTCATTCCAGAAGGATATTTTTAGATGAGAGTGTGGTGGAGTGTTGATGAGTTGGGTTATTTTTTGGATGTTCTTATTTATGTATTTCATAGGGGTGAGGCATATTTTTTGGCACTTTGTGCTAGGGAGGGGATTTTTGATAGTATTTGCAGTTGATGAGACTCATCCAAATTTTTGTCTTATTTTTAACCAGATTGTTGATAATTTTGTTTATAAGACAAAAAGCATGGGTTTTAATGTTTAGTATACCCCAACCACCTCGGTCTATAGGGGCAGCAATAGTGTCCCAATTTACAAGATGGTAGTGATTTCCGGATTTTGTGGAGGGATGGTAATTGTTCCAGAGGAATTTTCTGTGAGATTTATCAAGGAGATTTCTTGTTTTAGTTGGAAGGGGGATACAACTAATATAGTGAGTGGTAATTGGAGTGATGACACTGTTTAGAAGAGTAAGCCTTCCTGAGAGATTTAGAAAGTTATTTGTCCAAGTTGAGAGTTTTTTATTTATTTTGTCGAGGATGGGAGTGCAAGTTGCATTTGTGATGTTGTGGGGGGTGATGGGGAGTCCTAGGTATTGAATGGGGAAATCATCAATCTTGCATCTAAGAAGATCCCAGAATCTTTTCAAAGTTGAGTGATCGAGGTGGACCCCAAAAATGGATGACTTTTGGAGGTTTATTTTAAGTCCCAAAATGTAGGAGAATATGACTATTATTCTGAAGGTGTTGAGTATAGAGGCATCCTCTGGGGAGGAGAGGATAATGGTATCATCAGCAAATTGTATAATGTTCTCTTTGCATTCCTTTGGTGATTTAATAAGTCCGCTAATTTTTCCTAGTTGTATCATGCGGGAAAGAATGATTGTGATTATGATGAACAGGTAAGGGGAGAGGGGGTCTCCTTGTCTGAGGCCATTTGTATTATGGAAATAACCAAAAGGTATCCCATTTATGATTGTTGAGAAGTGGTTTGTGGAGATGCAAGTATGGATCCAGCTGACCCATTTGTATGGAAAACCAAAGCCTAAGATAGTTTTGGTTAAATAGTTCCAATTTACAAAGTCAAAAGCTTTTTCAAAATCCAATTTGATGGCTAGCAAAGGTGTTCTATTTTTGTGACAGAGATGTATTGTTTCATTTACCATCAGGTAAGCATCTTGAATGCTTCTACCTTTGAGAAAGGCATTTTGATTAAGAGGAATGATTTTGTTCATGTGAGGTTTTATTCTATTTGCTAATGTTTTGGCTAAGATTTTGTATGATGTGTTGATTAGGCTGATGGGTCTGTACTGGGAGATAAGGTCGGGTTGATTGGTTTTTTTTTATTAGAGTGATGAATGTTTGATTTAGGTGTTTGATGATGTAGTGGGGATTTTCACTTTTGTAGAAAGCCTTAAGTAAAGCCATGAAGTCTACTTTGTAATGGTTCTAACTTGCAAGGTAGAATTCCACATTTAGTCCATCAGGTCCAGGTGATTTATTTAATCCTAGAATTTTTATGGCCGTGTCCAATTCCTCTGGGGAGAAAGGCTTTATAAGGTCAAGAGGATTTTCAAGATTTGTAGGGCAAATCATAGGCCAAGCCAAGTCATTTAGGAAGGAGGGGTTGTGGTTGTTGTTGAAGATGTTTTTGAAGTGGTCTGTAATGTGGTTTGTGATAGTTGATTTGTGGGTTGTGATCTTATTATTTATCTGAAGGTATGAGATGGAGTTTTTTCGATAATTTTTATTACATATTTTGTGAAAGAACTTTGTGTTTTTGTCCCCTTCATTTGCCCATGTGATTTTTGCTCTTTGTCTCCATCTAGTGTCAATACAATCTTTTGTGAAGTCAAGGTCAGCTTTAATTGAAAGAACAAGAGTTGGGTCAGATGTAGGGTCCTTTAGTAAGGATATCTATGATATCTTTATATAAATTTATTTAGTCTCATTCATATCGGAGTTTGTAGAGGGAAAAGACATAATGCTCAAACTAGAATGAAAACATTCAAACCAAACATAAGACATGCCTTATTATTACATAATGCTCAAACTAGAATGAAAACATTCAAACCAAACATAAGGCATGCCTTCTTATTAAAATATTAACATATACCAACACATGCAAAACATGAATGTAACCAATATGTGATTTCTCACGCACAATGAATAGCGAGCTCAACATGCTAGTTACATTGATATTCTATTGAGCTACTAGATAAATAAACAAGACATATTATAATAAATAATATTGTGTAGAATAGAGGAATGTGATTCATGACTAGAAATTTTTAGAATCATTATGACATATAAACATCATTAGCAACATCATGATGCAAAACTTGAGAAATAGATTGGGTGCAGTATCTTGGCATTTAGAGGACCAAGAGACTAGGTTATCACCATGAAAGACACATTCACCAAAGGTAGAGTGGCAAGATAAATATCAAATGAAGCACTAAGACCAATGACGGAAGTACCAGATAGGCTTAGAACATGGTCAAAGGAATCCTAAAGGTATCACATGATACACTTAAAACATAAAAGTGGGGTAAATGTAGGTCATACATGAAAAGATATACTTGCTGAAAAACACAAGATATATCAAGTCTCCTAAATGTAAAATATTAGAGGATACCTTTGAGACTGTGATACAAAGTAGGGTGATACACATATGGTATAGAAGTGGTACTTAGTTTGGGTTGTGTATCCACATGATTAGACACATCATTATGAGATAACATTGAAGCATCACCTGAATATCCTGAGGAATATATTTCCCAAAATTTACGTAGACCACGAGCATCACAATTTTCAAAAATATCATAACCAATGATGGAGAGTTACTATATAGTGCATGACAACCTTCCATTTGAGAATATCAATAGTATGAATTATGAAGGCATTAGAAGAATAAGTTGAGACAACATATATAATAGTAAATGAATTGTATCATTGTCCTATCTGTAAATTAAAAGGGATAAATCATTTGTACTACTTTGAAACCCCAAATAAGTAACATATGTAGCAAATAATTGATACCAAGAATGAGGTGCTTGCTTATTAGTAGTAGAAATATTGAATATAATTTAAATAATAATACCCTTAACAACATGACTAAAATTTCCATCATAATTGACCTCCACTTTCTGAGGTCTTCATTGACAACCAAGCATGCCTTAAGATTCTAAATAGAATTTTCAAACAAAACTTGTGATGAAGGAGACACATGCATCAAATATATCCATGATAGAAAGATTAGGGACCAAAATTACATGTGTTATTCTATAAAATGCAATGTTTTCATCATGCATAGATATATTCCAATTACAGTCTCAAATGGAAATGAGGAAGAATTTGGGAAGAGGAGAGATGGTGAGACTTTTGAGCATAGTGTGGGCATGAAGATTCATATGCACATGAGGTTTAGAAACCCTATGTTGGGAACAGGTGTCCATGGTGTGAATGGGTAGGAGAACATTGGTGGAGAAGGGTAGGTAGTGCTTGATATGACAGGCCAATGATTGTATTGGGTGTGGGTGAACATGGTGGTAGTCAATGATAATGGGTGGATGGAGTGGTTGGTTAATTTTTTAGTGTGGTTTACGGGTGGGGTGGTCTAAGAGAAACTTGGAGAATATACACATTAGGGGTGTATTTGGGGTCAGGACATTGTAGGAGGATGAACTAGAGGTAGTAGGATGGGAAAAGGGAAACACATTCTCATGAAATATTCAATGGATAGAGATGATAACCTTGTCATGAATAAATCTAAACATAGCTATGTTGGATGGCTGATAAAATAAGAAAGAAACACATGTCAGGTTGAATGTGGGGCCAAATTATGTATAGTGATAGGCCATATGTTGAGATAGAAGAGACAAACCATAGACTTGAGCAACATCATAAGTTGAATTGTCAAGATAAAGTGAATAAATCTAATACTTTGTGGGAAGAATATTTTGCAAATAGCATGTCATATGAAGGGCCCCAACACAAAATATAGGAGGAAGAGAGGCATGAGAATTAAATATGCACTCTATATAATTAATAAGATGAACCAAACACACAATTTTCTTATTTTTTGGGAGGAGGGGTGGTACAAAAAATAAAAAAAAGAACATGGGAGGAGCATTGTTGTAAAATTGATTCACAGGTTAGGGGCAAGGGGGAGCTATTATTAGGGTTTTTATGGATGATGAGAAGGGAAATGGAAGACAAAATTTGCATACCATGAACAAATATCACCACTAAAAACATGCCAGGTTAAATGGGAGTGAGATATACCTTATCGTGAAGTAATTCTAATGACATCCCTCACATGATAATGTGTCTTTCTTGTGGCAGTACATGGGCGTGGTATATGATGTCCTTCTAACATAGTTGCAAAACTTGCATCTATACATACTTGTAGAAATATGAACTCATGAACACACGACTTGAACCAACATTAAGGAGAAATATCTCTTAAACACTTTCTAGCATTACTCAATCCCCTTCTCTCTCTCCCCTATGAGTAATGACAACTAGGGTTTCTCACATGACAAAACATGTGCATGGAACCCCTGGCCATCATAACTCTATAGATAGGGGAGGTACATAATAGGATTTCTAAATTATAAACCAAGAAACACAAATCAACAGACTAGATTTATGAAGCCTTTCACAAACTTTCTATTGATCGACGGTATGAGTTAGGACATTATTGAAACAAATGATTGAGATGTATATTGACTGCTTGATGTCTAATTTACTGCATGTTGACTTGAGTGCTCATATAGTGTTTCGGTAAATTGGTATTTGGTTAGTCAATCAGCTCATCACATCAATTGACCATCTAACATCTTGTCAGACAGCTATACCTTCTAGTCAATTGTTTACATTTGAAGAAAGTCTAGTATTGTCCTAATTGATTACCTAAACATGTTAGTAAATAATCTAACTTGTGCCCACAATTATACTCCCCATCCATTTGAATCCTATATGTGTGATCCTATGAGATCCACATTACGTTGGTACTAATGTATGTAATCATATTACAACTTCATAATCTATGAGCAGTATCTAAATAAAATCCAAGGCATGAACTTATGACACCCTTAATGCTCAAATTATGTTTCTTGATGAAGAGTAGTCTATTGTGATACACATGATATCAATGTCAAATATTAACTTACATGATCATGGTCATGCATTTTATAGTCTCACTCATCAAGTGGCCACAATATCGCTCCAATAGGAGAAAAAAATTCCTTCTACATCACTCACAATAATCCACATGTGTCATAATGCATCAAATCACTATATGTATGGAAACCCTTATTCAAGGTCACATTGAGTATTGTTAAAGTTCATCAAATGACATGTGAGCATTTTTGCGACTTTAGGTCTATAGACCACAATTACCACAATCACATTGAGATATGAGTCTGACTGCCATTCCATGCCTCTCGTTTAGTGTTATAAAGGTGGGGTATGTTTAGTCCACTTGTTCACTAACAAGTACCTATGTGTTTGACTTGATATTAAATGCCACAACTAATGTAACATAGTCATCAACAAACAACATAATAGTTTTGATGTATTATTTTTGCCTTCATTTCAACAATAATATATAACTAGGGACTTATACAAGAATGATTACTCTTAGCATACACATGATATCATGTTGAGATCCTCAACCCAAAATCACATGTTAATAAGTTATGCATTCTTAGGACATTATTACGTTCAATCAATCATACATATTAAAGCAACCAAACAAACATAATTGTATTTATTATTAATCAAATCAAGTACGAGGTATGTAGTTACAATCATAATATGAATGGCTCTCATGGCATACAACCAACACTACCAATGTGTGTTGTCCCAAGGATGTGTGGGTACCAATCTTGTTCCTAAAAGGGGGCATTTTTTATCACCTCTAGAGTTACAATGACCTCCTTTTCTACCCCAAGAATTATTTTAAGCACATGGATTAGGGGTCAAATCCTTCTAGTTATTTTCATTATTTATCTAGGTAGAGAAAAAGAAGGAGTTGGGATGTGAGGAACAAACAACCTTTTGGAGGAAGACATACCTTCTTTTTGTTGTGTCATTGCCGATCGAGGAGCAACATTGAGCATGTGGTGTTAAACATAGACATGGCATATTTTGTTGACTTATTGGAGAATAGTGACATTACGGGAGTCCATTTATATGATGTAAACAATGCCATTGCTGATAAAGAATACCATCAACATCGTAAAGATGATGTGAGGTAAGCCATAGTAGTTTGAAATGTTAATGAAGATATGGAAGCTTGTTAAGCTTGAGGATTGTGAACTCATTTGCAAATTGAGTGGATTGAACATCTTTATTGTCAAGGAATTTGTTCTTGAGGTAGGTCCATGTGTCATTTGTAGTGGTAGTTAATTCAAGGGTTTCAATTAATATGGATGAATAATTCCATTAGAAGATAACATCTCATTGATTCCATAAATATTTTTTGACCCCTTCTAGGGGAAAGAACTATTGATATGCTCTATCAATTTGTATGTTTAGTATGGTACTTTAAAACACCATACCTTAAAGAATTTAGGATTTATTTTCAAATTCCAGGGGTGATCCAAACATGTTTATGAATATTGGAGTGGATGAAGGCAGGATGCAACCATTTTTTAGAGCCAAGAAAAGGTGTCGGGTCTTCTAGATTGGCATCTTCTATTGATATGGGTGACAAATATTGTGTAGGGGAGTTCAATAGTAAACAACAATGGAGGTACAGAAGGTCCCAAAAAGTTAATATTTTAGTAAGAAGGCTTTGATACCATATTGGAATCAAACTCAATCCTCGTTCTTTAACTGTTGTCGCATTATCAATATTCATAAGATTTCTACAAAAATGTATATAAATAATATTCTTTTATACAAAGTGTATCTATAGAATGTTCTTTTAAAAAAAATGGTGACTCATTCATCCTGTCGGCTGGGGGTTTTAACCCTACAAACTCTGGGTCATACATCAAAACTTTCACAAACTGGGTGCCACATATTTAGCTATAGAATGTTCTTTTGATACATAGGTTATCAATATAATATCATTTTATACAAGAGATATCAACATAGTATACACGAATACAATATATAAATAGTATTCATGTATATACTTATTATAATTGCACATGATATATGTAGAGTATCCATTGTTACATTTACTTACTATAATACAAGGGTTAAGGACACAATTTTCTTGTATACACTTATTAAAATTGTATGTGCTATATGTAGAAAATCCATTTTTACATCTACTTACTATAATACAAGGGTTAAGGACACAAACTCTATGGGAAAGGAGAGTTCAAATGGGGGAAACAATAACACACATGATGTTTGAATCTATTTCCTATGGCTATTGTCAACATAAAGTGTAATTTATGGTGATGCATCTACTACCTGCTCCAACAAGCAACTATGATGATAGAAGAAGGGTATTAAAGAGATAAAAATGTTGGAGTATGAGAGACATAAATCCACCTAGACTTTAGGGTGAAGGAGAAGAAGTATGGAAAGGAAACAACAAGTGAATGATGCATAAAACTGTAAAGACCAACTAGAATTGAGAAGATAAATCACATGGAATAACATATGGAATTAGAACATCGACATGTATGAACCAAAAGGATAATTACTTAACTAATTAATCAATCATGCACTTGATAATTATCCATTTTTTACTCCCATAGGAACAAGGTTAACATAAATTTTGAACATGAACCTTGGGTGCAAGAGTTACACTTAATAAAAACACAATAAAGCCTATTGTTACAAAGAAAACCGACACATTAAAGGCCAATATATACAACTCGAGAATCATGATTGATATCAAGGCACAACCCAATTCCCTTGTTGAAGCTTACACGATATCAATCACTTAGTAGGAGTCTTCATGGATGTAATGATGGTATCATGTCCTAGGAATCAACACCATTCAGAGACTAATATCATACTAAATTCTAGTCTTCTAGGGGATAAACACACAGATCCTAGAAGCATGAAGTAAATGACATATTTTCATCCAATTCACGTGGCAATTTATTATTACCACATCGAACCCAATTTGTTGGACTCCCACACATTTGGTTTGGGTTTCCACTACTTACGAATAATAACGGCTTTCAATCCCATCCCAAACTTGGATTTCTCATGTAAGGACAAGGTAAGACCTTTATTCAAAGGATCAATTGTATTATTTTTGTTAATTATGTAGTGTAAAACCACAACCCTACTAGATACTAACACCCTTATAGACTTGAGTAAAACTTATATGTGTCTACGCTAGTTTAATTTTACTCAGAACTCCTTATCTTGGAAATAGTTATTGTGCTATGAATATAAATTGATATTGTAGGGAGCAGCTTATTTACCATTGGTAAACTGGACATAAGTCCATGTAACCACTTAACTTTCAATCCAGTTTCATCTAAAGCACACAACTCAACCTCAAAGATGGACCGATACATTATAGTCTATTTCTTAGACCTCTAGGCAACAACGACACCTACCAATAGGAACATATATCTTGACACACCATTACTCCCAGAGTTCATAGAAATCTAGTATGCATCACTATATCCTTTAACTATAGAAGGATACTTGCCATAATGCAACCCAAGGGAACCAGTTCCCTTGACATACCTCAATACTGTTCCAAGAGCTTCCCAATGGGTCTTGTTGAGACAAATTTTGTATCTACTTCACCTTCTCACAATAAATATAATGTTTGTTCATGTGCAGTTCAAAGATACACCAAACTTATAACAATATGAGATATAATAATTGAGACACGTGAATACCAGTATCATTCTTGAACAAGGCCTTCAATGAATCATATGGAGTCCTAACATGTTTATGTGATGTGTACTCAAGCCTGTCCAATATTTTCTCAACGTATTGAGATTGTTAGAGTGTAAAATCAATAATAGGCTTAGTGGTTTTATGTCCTAAAATCACATCATCTAGACCTAAATGTTTCATCTCAAACTATATACAAAACATAGATTTGTCTAATTTACTACTTTCATATGAGGATGAAAAAATAGGATATTGTATATGTACAATAATAAAATAATGAATCTATCATTTGCAATCTTGCAGTAAATACACTAATAAAATCCTCTAGAAATCAAGTCAAAAAATGATAACACATAATCAAAACTTGTGTGACATTGCTTAGGGGCTTGTTTCAATCCATACAAAAATTTAACAAGTTTACACACCTTGAACTCATAGCCACACCCCATAAAACCCTCACTCTATTCCATATATATCTCCTCTTGAAGACCGCCATGTAAGAACATGGTCTTCACATCCTCCTAATGGATAGAAATATTATAAATGGAAGTTAATGTTATAAGCAAATATATTGTACTCATTAGGTAAACATAAGAATAAGTATCAGAACAATCTATTCCCTCACTTTGTATGTATCCTTAGCAATCAATCTATCCTTATACTTTTTGATTGTCCAATCTACATTAACATTCTTCTTGTGGATACATTTGCATCTAAATGTAGAAAAACCAAGAGGTAAATCCACCAATTCTCAAGTTTCATTTGATATAACTAATTGTATTTCATCAATTAACAACTTCCTTCCAAAACATAGCTTCTAGATAATCCGAATCTTTTTAAAAGATACCAAATTAACCTCAGATAATCCCCAATATTGTACTCACTTCCAAAATCTATGGAGGTCCTAGGTCGTTTACTTCTCTTGGTTCAACTATCTCCTCATAATCATCACATTTAAAAATAGTATCTACTGAATCAACCCCACATGTGTCACTCATTCCTCGTGTTCATGGATGGAACATGTGATGATTGGATTCTCTTAAGAAAATTCTTTAGGAACACCATATTTATTGGGAAATACATCCTCAAATAAGACAACATCATGAACTTTCACGGTTGTATTGACAACAATGCTTGAGATTTTAGATTATACAACCAAGAATCTATATGCATAACTTGTCTTTACATAACCCAAAAATATGGCACATATTTTTGGCCTCAATTTCATCCTTTCCTAGTTAGGGAGAAGTACTTTTGTGGGGCAATCCCCACACTCGAATAAAATTGAGACTATTATTTCATCCTATCCATAACTCAAACGGGATAATCTCCTATTTTAATGGGTAACTATATTCAAAGCTACCCACAACATAAAGTTAGGTAGACATATAGTTTGGAGTAGGGTATTTACCATTTCTATCTGGGTATAGTTCTTAGACTCTTCTATTTCTTTGTATTGTTATGAATAAGGAGTAGTAACCTCATTTACTATACCATGGAATTGACAAAATTCCAAGAACATGTTTGAGATATACTCTCTTTTACTATCATACCTTAATCTCTTAAGTACCTTAATAGTTTGTGTTTTTGCTTCTTTCTTAATTATTTTCAATATGTCTAGCACCACATATTTACTTTTCTATGAATAAATGTAATCATATTTACTAGAATAACTAATGCATGTTATAATATAACTAGTATGCACTAAATACCAAGTTTTGGAGTTTTTATTCAAAGAATGGAAAGGTTTTAATGAGTAATTTACCTTGTTTTCATCGCTGGGAAGCCGTTGATTATCAAAAAATGGGAACGGGGTGAACCTATGGAGAAGGTCAAAATCTCTGAGATTCCAATATGGCTGAAGATACATGATCTACCATTAGATATTTGGGATGATGAAATGTTCATGAGAATTGGCTCTTATTTGGGGAAACCTTTGTGTACTGACCAATTAACGAGTGACCTTGTTAGATTGGAATACACTAGGTTGCAGGTCTTGGTATCTTCTGATTTCTCCTTTCTAGATGAATTGGAGATACAGAGTGATGACGGCCAAATGGACAAAATCAGATTTGAGTATGAATGGAAGCTGAGTGTATGTGACTGTTGTGGTAACTTCGGTCATGAATCAGGACTGTGTGCAGAGAAGGTGAAAAATCCTATGAAGGTGATGAATGATGGTCCTAGGAAGCAGGTGTGGGTGCCAAAAAGAATCAGAGGTCCAGTTGTTGAGGAATAAATAGAGGTGTTAAGCGACACTATTGAAGATATCAGTCTTGTTTCATATGGGTCTGTTAGTAGGATGGAAAAGGGGAGTTCTGATGATGGTGGGCAAGTAATCCAACAAAATCTCATCACTCCTTCTCCTTCTCCAGAATGGGAAGTGCAGAGAAGAAGATTTAAGTCGCCACTGAGGGTAGCTTCCAAACCGGTTTCCTCGGTAAGGAACATCCAATTCTCACCTAACAAATTCTCTCTACTTGCGAATCTTGATGATGGATTCAATGTGGAAGGAAATGCGGAAAGGGGGGCCATCTCTATTCCATATGGATATATCTCTTTCGGTTTGTGATTGGAATGTGAGAGGGATCCATAATAAACTCTTTCACATTCATAATGAAATAAGTAGGCTCAAAGCTGATGTATATATCCTTTTGGAGTCCAGGGTAAATAAAAAGGATCTGGATGACATTATGAATTTCGTTTGGCCTAGTGCAAAGTATCTTGCTAATGAGAATTTCTATTATTACACTCGTGTTATTATCATGTTGATGGATGTTGATCTGGAGTTCCATAAAATCCTGGAAAATGATCAATTGATTCATTGTAGACTAGTTATTGAGAAGAGTAATATGGATTTCTTTCTGTCTTCCATCTATGGCTCGAATGATGATGTTGAAAGGTCGGTTTTGTGGGATAATCTAAATAGTATTTCATCTTCCATCCTATCTATCTCCTGGTGTATTCTTGGTGATTTCAACGCAGTTCATTTTTCTAATGAAAGGTTAGGTAAACAACCCCCGTCAAGTAGAAGTATAATGGATTTTAATAATTCTCTTGTGATCACTGGTTTAGTGGAAATCACAACCAAGGGTCTGTTCTTTACCTGGGATAGCCACAGTAAAAAAGGTTTGAGTACCTTCTCTAAAATAGACAGAGCCTTCTGCAATATTAACTTCCTCAATCTTTTTCCTTCTATGTGGGGTGAGGTTGTGACAAATATGATAAGTGATCATCGAGTGCTTATTCTTCATCTGCTCCCTTTTAAGAGAAAGCATGTACCATTTCGGTTTATTAATGCTTGGATTAATCTACCTGAATTTCTTGATATTATGAAAAAGGCTTGGGATGGTTTGTCACCTGAAGGGGCTCCTATGTACAGAGTTTATAGGAAGCTTGTTGTTGTGAAGGAGGCTCTTCTAAAATGGAATAGAAACCAAGTTGGAATTTTCTCTTCAAAAGCTAAAGAGATCGAAGCCAAAGACATTGACCTTCAGGTGGAAGTTGATGCTAATCTAGGGGATACCAATTTGCAGGTTTCACTGGTTAAGTCGAGGGAAGACCTTAGAAAAGCTCTCTTAGATGAAGAAATGTTCCTGAGATAGAAATCAAGAGCCATTTGGCTGAGGGAAGGTGATAGTAATACTGTGTTTTTCTATGCTACTCTAAAGACTAGAAGGATCCACAATAGTATTCATGTCTTGCAGGATGCCGATAATATTATCAAGGAACCTGATGCTATTTCTAATCATGTGGTGAGCTATTATAAGACTCTTTTTTATTCTTCACCTTCGTGGGAGGTGAACTGGAAGAATTCTTGGAAACTACCAATGCTTGATCTTGTTCAAGTTCAAAGTTTGAGGAAGTGGGTTACTAAAGAAGAAGTTGAAGAGGTTATCAAATGCATGAATGGAGAAAAGGCTCCTGGCCCTGATGAGTTCAATGGGACCTTCTTCAAAATGTGTTGGCCTATCATTGGGCAGGATATTATTAAAGCTATTTTGAGTTTCTTTGATTCTGGTAAGTTGCTTAAGGAATGCAACAGGTCCTTCATTACTCTCATCCCGAAGGTTCAAGGTGCCAATAGCCTCAAGGATTTCTGTCCTATCAATGTGATGTTTAAGATCATCATGAAGATCTTAGCAAATAGGTTGAGAGATGTTCTCCCTATTCTGATTGATAAAAATCAGTTTGCTTTTATTAAAGGCAGAACTATTAGTGATGCTATCCTCTTGGCTAATGATCTTCTTAGCACCTTCTCTTCTCCCAAAGGCAGTGCTACTCTCTGTGTGAAGGTTGATTTATCTAAGGCGTATGATACTGTTAGGAGGTACTATATTCGGTTCCTCATGTCAAGAATGGGTTTTCCTTATTGCTGCTCTCATGGATAGAGGTTTGTTTCAATACTGCTTCTTTTCAAGTTCTTATTAATGGTTCCCCTTCTTGATCCTTCAAGGCCTCTAATGGGGTGCGTCAAGGGGACCTGTTAGCCCCCTATTTCTTCATCATCGCCATGCAAACTTTTTCTGCTATCATGGATGATTCAGTCACTAGCAAGCTTGTTACTCCTCCCAAAGCCTCTGATCATTTTTGGGTTTCTCATATTGTCTTTGTGGATGACCTTCTTATTTTCTCGAAAACATATCCTTATAATGCTAATAACATCAAGATGGTTTTAGATACTTTCTGTACTATGTCTGGCTTGAGTCTCAACAATCTGAAAAGTCAGTTATTTCTTAGTAGAAGTTGCACTGCTTAGGAGGAAATTTCTATGTGTTTGAATATCAAAAATACTGATTTACCTGTTAGATATCTTGGCTTTCCCTTATTCACAGGACGGTTGACCAAGTCCATGTGTTCTCCTATCACTGATAAAATCAAGAGGAAGCTTGATTCTTGGAAAGGTAGGCTTCTCTCCTATGCAGGTCGGGTTGAGCTTGTGATTTCTACCTTCTCTAGCTATCACATCTTCTGGTCTTTAGCATTTCCTCTCCCTAAGGCAGTGATTCCTGAGATTGAAAAGCATATGAGAGATTTTATATGGAATGATTTGTCAAATCAAAATCACCTTCATACTATTTCTTGGGAATCCATTTGCAGGCCGAAAGATGAGGGTGGTCTGGGATTCGCTTGGTGCATGACTGGTCTAAGGCAGGCCTCCTGAAAAACTTATGGAACATTGCTTGTAATAAGGAATCCTTATGGGTTAAGTGGGTGCATGAATGCTATATTAAACATGATTCTATTTGGTCTATGGGATGCAAATCTAAATCTTCTTGGATGTGGAAGAAGTTTCTAGGGATGAGAGACTTGCTCAAAGAAAATGTTGACTTCAAGATTGGTAATGGTGATTGTTTCAAGTTTTGGAAGGATCCTTGGTTACCGAATAAGAAGACCTTGATTGATATTTGTGATGATCATATGATCTTTTGTTTTGGGAAGGGTCCTTACTGCTCCATTTCTTCTTGTGCTCTGAACAAGTATTGGTTACTCCCTGAGGTCAGGGGGATAGACTCTATTCATAAAGTGATTGCTGGTTTGTATCCTCTTAATGATGAGAAAGATTCTATTATGTTCAAGCAAAGGAAAAGTTGTAAACTGAAAGACGGATGGGATATCATCAGAAGGAAGTATCCTAAGACTAAATGGTCTAGCTGGATTTGGAAGAGTAAATTTCCTAGAAGCTGCTCTTATTTTCTGTATAGGATTCTTACCTGTGATTATCTGAAGAGAGTTGGTTTTTCCTTGGCTTCGAGATGTGTGCTTTGCAAGGCTTCTGAAGAAGATGTGGACCATTTGTTTTTTAAATGCTCGTACAGTGCTGAGATTTGGAACTTGTATAAATGCAAGTTTGGCAAGAACCCTTGGTGGCTTGACGATCTTATTCTGTTGCATGGGGAGGCGAACAAAAGATCTGGCTTGAAAGGAATGCTAGAATTTTTAGTGGTCCAAAGAAGAGTCTAGACAAAGTTTGGATCTTAGTGATTATAGATACCAATAGTATTCACAATAGATGATGTACATATAGGCTCCTTTGTTTTTCCCTTTCTTCTTAGCTTTGGTTTTGTAATTTTCTTGTTCCTTTGTCTTGGGATCTCCCATAGGCACTGTACATACTCATTTTGGTAGTTAATGAAATAGGCACACTAGGTTCACCAAAAAAAAATTTACCTTGTTTTCATATTTTACATCTAGTTTTATCAACGCTCCATTTAGGGAATAAATTCAAATTCATCATAAGTTTCATCGAAGAAACATTAAGATTACCCAAATAATAATCTCACACGTCAGGAAAATTAAGATTTAAGAAGACCAATTTTTCATTTAGATAAGAAAATAGTTTGAAATAGGTTTTATAAGAATCTAAAACAAGTTTTCTAAATCACATAAATATCTCTTGCCAAATAATAAACCATCATGAAAATGAGTAATAATATCTTTATTATATTTATAGTATATTCTTAAACCATCTCTAACTAAACTTGCACCACTAATAATATTCGGTCAAATAGATGGAACATTTCTGACTTTTTGAAGCATAAAAAAACTACAATTCCACCTATCATTCTCTTTTGACTTTTATTGAGCTTGCATCATCCAAAGTGATGGATCGATGTGAAGAGGCCTAATAAGACATAAATAGGGACTTATCAACACAGACATACACATTACTCCCAATGTCTATAATCTAATAATGTGCTTCGAAAGTATAAAAGAATTCAGATCTAATAGAACTTTACCCATCATTGTGGTTTAGGAAAGTATTCATCATATTAACACTTCCTCCTCATTTGCAAATGCAACAATTTTCCTGGCCTTCTTTATAGTACAATCCTTGTTCCAATGACAATCTGTCACAACCCCAACATGGTCTGTTATTTGGTTTGTTTTGAATCTTGGCTTTAGGTTGATATGGGTTCTTAGATTTTTGTATCATTTTTCTTAGAAGTTATAAGATTGCCATTAGGGTTGATATAAATATGCATCACGGAATTTGTCTCTTTGAAGTGTTCCTCACTTATTGAGATATCTATCATAAGTTCATGTAGGGATGTGTCAACTTTCTTGTGCTTGATATTCTGGCCAAAGGCCTCTAAAGACTTAGAGAACTTTTTAGTTATAGATATCATAATAAATTTATCAGGTATCTCATATCCTCTTCTAGGAGTACAAGACACAAGAGTTGAAAATTGTGTGTCTTTTCAGAAATAGGTTTATCGTTCACCAATTGAAACACAAGAAATTTACAAACAAAATACATTTTCATTCCATGACTCTTAGTCGTCTATTTCTTATCTAATGACTCCTACAAAAATCTCGTTGTCATTATAGAATGTTTGAACATATATCATATAGTTAGTTAGACACTGTGAAGGATGTACATCCTCTTCGCAACCGATCACTCTCCTTTAGTCAAGATTTTTTTTTATTTATAGGGTCAGTTTTATCTGGTGTGTGATCATCCTTTTCAACATTGTCAATTAACACTATCATGGTCAGCCAGATTTCCAGTTGGATCTAAAGTGTGAATTTAACATCGATGATTTTTCAGCCATACCAGATGTATCAATCTTAGGATGATAAGAACAATGGTCAACCACGTAAACAAACAACAACATTGAATTTTTTTATGACTTTTTGTTTAATTTGTTATTATGAATTATGGCAGACAATTAATAAATGTAGATAAGAAACACAAGATCAAAGAGATAGGATAATAAGAAATAAACGAGTTAGAAAACTCAAACTAGATCACCTGCTATTCAGAGAAGGACGTTGTTGAGATAAATTAGTGCTCACGTATGCGGCAGATGCACTTTAGTCTATCAGACTTGATCTAGTTACAAACCTGTAGCAAATGGTCATCTTCCTAACGCAGTGATGATGAACAACAACAACATCAATGAAATATAGTGATTGTTAGGTACCACCATTGAACAGATCATGACCTTAAAGAGAGTAGATGGAGGCATTACATCCCTCACAAGAGAAGAATTTTGAAAAGTACAATAATGTAGGGAGTGCCAACTATGACAAACAATGAACAGTAGTTAGGTTTGTAATCCCTAATGCAAATGCTCAGTGAGATTAACCATGAGCGCCCAAGAGGCCTTACATATAGCGTTCTCACGCTCATCAAATTTTCGAAAAGAAGTGATCACCTTTGTCTCTTGTACTCGTATTTGGAATACAATACAATCATTTTCCTATTAGATTTATCAAAAAAATTAAGAAAGAAATAATTAATTGATTGATTAAGTAGTTATCCTCTTGTGTAAAAAGAGACTAAAGACCGTTCTTACGACCTATGTGCCGAAACCAGACCCGAGAGACAAGGTGAGGTGCGACACACATGCATTGCGTGTGTATAGTGGTCATCATACCTATGACAAGGAAGAGCAAACACTCCTCTAGATCTTTTAGACACTAGTGTAACATACACTCCTTACATATAAGGTAGTGCTCCGTCTTAGTGTTGGACAATCCGAGGTTGAACCATGCTCTCATTTATACAAAAGATAAGATCCATTTTTTATTCCACTTCCATGTACAAGCTGCGCGCACATTAGACTTAACTCACATGCTAGCATTAATAGCAAATGCTAATAAGACTAACATATTCAACCATATATGAGACTCACATGGCAGTATGATACATAAATTATCCTTTACACTTTGTTATTATGAATTGTCCGCTCCACTTTAATTCTTATACAATCATGCATTTTGAACATAATTAATTTAATCTTCACATGCATCTATGTTTAGTATTCTGCCCAGTTTGTAAAGGTCAATGCATTTGGTTGGTTCAAAACTCGCTGGTGCACTAATGTGGGGCGATTTAATAGAAATAACTGAATGTAGCACCGTAATGACCCCAAAATTGAACTTCTGATACAACTAATCATGATTAGATACTACAACGACCATTGCCATAATTACAATATAAAGCTAATTAGACTATAAGACGACGACAATAAACTATGAATAAGGACATTCGTACCGGAAACGGTATAGTATTGATGGTACCTGAACTGGGTACCTTTCATAATGGGGTTCCAAGAACAGCTGATGAAGCAGCCTTCCCCGGATGGCCACCACGTACGATGTTGATCCACCATACACGCCATGGAGCAGGTGGCGGCATGATGAAGCCAGGGCAGGATGTGATGGGGGTTGAGGGCAATATTTTAACGATCGAGAGTTGTCGAAGCTCGAAAGAAGTAGTTAGGTGGGACATGAACGGCCAATATACACGATGCACTGCTCCAGGGTTGTCGAAAGAACAGACCACCTACCGTTTTAGTAACTGTTGGATGTGGTGGAAAAGGATTCCGGATGCAAAGTTGGTTGCTAGAAGGCGATCGCTCTCTCGACCTACCTTGCTTCCACACGAAACAACTCCAAGGACGCAAACATGTCGATTGGTTAGAGCTATTTGTCACCTGGTCTTCCTGTAGCCGGGGCCCTGCTTCTGTCCTTTCAAAGAACTGGCCATGGCCAAATGCGTATATTTATACACAGCTTCTGACTGACCATCTTCAGCCGCGCCGGACATACATTGCAATTCACAAACACCTCTGGCACGACGACTTAGCTCCGTTTCGAGCCTCGCGCTCTGGTTCTACACCGGGCGGCCGATCGTGTGGTAGTGTTGGTGAAGTATCTAGACATATAGAGCTAGTCCTTTAGCCACCAGCATGGACTCAACAGTCGTTTTCGTGGGCTTGCTCGTCCTGGCAGCAGTTTCTTCCCCGGCTTTTGCCGCAGATCACACCGTGGGCGGGGCTTCCGGTTGGGATAGCACCGTCGACTACAGCAGCTGGGCTTCCGGTGAGGCGTTCAACGCCAAAGACACCCTCAGTAAGTATCTAATATCCTATCTAAGCAATATATTTTAATTGTCTCCGCGTGCCTAGTCCGGCCACACAGCTAGCATCGTTCTTCTAACCAAAACGAACGCATCCATGCACACAGCCTTCACCTACAGCGGCCTCCACTCCGTCTACCAGGTTTCCAAGGCCGACTATGGGAGCTGCAGCGCTAGCAACGCCATCAGCTCCGACACGTCAGGGAGCAGCAAGTTCACACTCGACAAGGCCGGTACCACCTACTACTTCATCTGCGGCACCACCAGCCACTGCCTCAACGGCATGAAGCTCGCCGTCACCACCGCCGGGGGGTCAGGGGGCGGATCATCAGACGGTTCCACTCCCTCTACCCCAGTCACGTCTTCCACGCCCACCGCACCGGCTGTTACCAGGGGTTACGGCGGCTACAGCTACGGAGCCGCCTCTCCGACGGCCGGGGGCGCCGCTGCGGTCGCCTTGGCGGGGTTAGTTGCTGGGTTGGTTGGCGTCGCTTTTTAGCTTGGGGAATTAGCGAGGAGAGAGGCAGTGCTAAGTGCGTGCGTGTTGGGTCCGTTTTGTGAGCGCGCGGGCTCGCTTGGCCGTATATGTGTAGGTCCCCTCCCCGTATGATCATCGATCCCTGTCTCCTTGTGGCGCCTGCCGTCTTTTTTCTTTTTACTACGAATTTGGGCTGGGATTCGATTTTTATTTGTCATATTGTATTTGTCTTGTCATCATACATATTACTGCTGTACAATTCTTCCTGTTCTTTGCTATATCTCCCGTTAGTGAGGAAAGTTACATATGATTCCCTAGTTGATTTTTTTGGCATAAGCCAGGATGAAGTGGCAACATTTAGAAGGCTCAATTGACTTAGTTTGCCCTTCCTTTGAGTAAGGGTATTTATTTCAGTCCGTTTTCTAGGATTGAATAGAACTCGGCTGCGACCTCTCACTTACAAAGCACACAACAATAATGATTTGGTGGAAGGAGAAGTCTATTATTGTGAACGGCATCGTAGGAGAAGCCATCACAAGAGTCACACTTGGCGTAAGACAATTCTTCAACACCTAACAATCTTATTTTAGACCTTCTAGTCAGCGCCATGCGTCTAGGGGAAGTTTTGGCTTGTCCTAGCCTCGTCATCACCATCCAAGACAACAACCTCGACTTGGCCATTAACATTATGGATGTGACCAA
This sequence comes from Alisma plantago-aquatica, assembly GCA_963693085.1. Classification (NCBI taxonomy): domain Eukaryota; kingdom Viridiplantae; phylum Streptophyta; class Magnoliopsida; order Alismatales; family Alismataceae; genus Alisma; species Alisma plantago-aquatica. The sequence goes on along the minus strand of OY856412.1, from coordinate 939,161,307 downwards.
GTCTTCTGATTCCTTTTGTCGGGCACTACTATCACTTGATTGAAAATGATGTCCAAATCACTGGACGAAACCAAGACTGATCATCTCGATAGTCTTCTTGTCACTGTCCCCATTGCCAACTATTCATCTAAGCCGTTGTTTCTAGATGGTCAACATAACAAGGTGCAATTTCTGCAACAGCCGGCATAATTGGATGGACATCTGTTATAGGTCTCCTACCACACATTTGCAAGGCCGGAATTTGAAGAAAATTACCTCCATCTTAGATGCTAAATTGCACTACATCCATCCATATACTCTTCAACCTACAAGCTTCTCCAAGGCCTTCTGCCACATTTTTGTTACAAACTCTATGCATCTTCCCTACCGAGTAGAATCAGGATGGGACAACACATTTTCCCTATGAAACTTCAAGCAGAGGAGCCTCATGAACACAATATCATTTTCTCTAGTCTCTCTGGCCATATTTCCACCTAGTATGTCTCTAGGGACAAGAACAGATCTCCAACCCACAGATTTTGCAGAGGCCTCAAAACAACTGAATAAGGGACACATCAGGCCATTAAAAGAGAATCCCAACCCACCCAACATGAGGTCCCTAACATCCCTTCACATCACACAATTCTCTCCAATAAGAAACTCCCATACCCAAACACAAAATTATTCGAGTTTCCCTCATCCATACATCCTAAGCCAGATCCTACTAACCATGATTATAACATCATGATACCCTACATCAACACTCCCCTCCCAAACATCCCAAGACTCTAAAAACAACATGAATCACATGATAGAAAAAGTAACATTTGGCATGCGTGCTGCTATTTGTAATACAACCACAATTTGGTTGAGGCTTTCACAACACTAGTGCTGCCTCCACATGAGGGAAACTTCATACCAATAAATAACTAGTGTTGATAACACCATAGAAAGAAAAGAAGAAAAGAAATCTTCAAGTTCTTTAGAACTAGGTATGTCTTTTTTACATGATTTTCATTCTTCCCGTGACAACTTGTATTATGACTTTGATCCTATTAATAACAATGTTTCATGGGAGTGTGCACTTGACTTCATTTCATTTGACAACAAAGTTGGCATATCATTAATGCTAACTTGGCTCTTACTTCCCTAGTAACAAGCTCAGTTAGAAAATTGTCAGACATGTCCCTCTATACAAGGAGCATCTCTGTGATCTTATCATATACTATTTTTCATTCTCTTTCTCAATATCAATCTTTAGTTTTCTTCACTTCCTTATGATTATTTCCATTAAAAATTCTTGTGGTGTCGCATCAGCTTCTAGAAGATTCCTGATCAGGCATTTCATCAGAGCCCATAACACAATCTCATCACAACTCAAGAAACTAAGACATCTTTATCTGATTTCTAACTCCACATTATAGGTAGAAGCATTATCACCCTATGGATACAAATTCATTCATCAATTCTAGGTGGTGGACTGATCATTTGTTGGAAACCCAATTTCTTTTCTCAAACTAATACCGGCTAGGGTTCATAATCTATCTCTATCACTATTCAAAATGTTATTGACTATACAACTTGGCCTTCTTGGATGTTTATGGCAAACCTGGGCATTATAACTCACACTTTGTTAGAAAACTCTCAACCCTTGCCACATTTTCAATCATATCTCTTAGGTTATAGGTGGTAACTTTCACCTCACTAGCTCTAACAAAAAAAATTCTACTTCCTAACTCTTCCGTGCAACATTCACACAACAATGAGGCTTCTAAAAAATTTATGAACAACCACAATTTTATCAAATGATTAGCGTCTGATATAAATTGGTCATGCCTTGACAAGTTCCTTTGCCCTTAATTGTAACATCCCAGGATTTGAAGCCTTGGATGAAATGATCTTAAAAGGAATGATTGGACAACCCATATCACCAAGGTGCACCTCCTTTTTAGAGAGCCCATCACTAAAGAACTATGTGGTTAATCGTGCTCAGCCCAGAGTAATACTAGGATGGGTGACCAGATGAGAAGTTTATCATGGCTTGCGTGTGAGTGTGGACAAAGCACATAGTTAAGACTAGTGGTGGTCTATGGGGCCATTAGACATTCCTGAAACTATACTAGAGCCTTGGGCAGTGGGCCCGACTATTACAAATGGTATTAGAATCATAACTCCTCCAGTAGGTTGGGCCCACATGTGCATGTGACATGCCAGTCTTAAGCTGTGAGGTCCAGACAAGTTGGAAAGAGATATCTATGGGGATGTAGCCACCCTTGCACTGGGTATTCTGTGATTGGGAGTTGGGTGTCCATGGGCCATTTTGAATATGTACTGAAATAGGGCACTATCATGTTGTATAGTTGAGACTTGATGAGGACATAAAGAGTCTAAGTGGAGGAGATTGTAACATCTCAAGATATGATGAATCAGATGAAATGGTCTTAAAAGGAATGATGCAACTACCCATATCACCAAGGTTTATCCTGGCTTGCGCATGAGTGAGAACAAAGCATGCAATTAAGGCTAGTAGTTCTCTTTGGGGCCAGTCGTTATTCCTATAATTCCTATCATGGATATACTATCCACAAAAACATTAAATATTATAGATCCAATCTTGTCACTTGGAATAATCATACTTTTGGATATATTCATCTTAGTATAGAAGTTTTAGAACTCCTTGACTGCCTAATTTCGACCTTGTTGAGATTTTGACAAAAAATGGATTCAACTTTCTCCTTCAGAACCAATAAATACTTTGAAATAGTGTTCTAAAGTCCACTGGACAAAATAAGGCTATATAAATACATATTTTTCCACAAAACATGCAATTCTAGGAAGTGAATTCTGATATATGTATCCTTACTTTTGATAATGTATTCATCACCAACAAGAACCTAATATTGAACACATTTGTGATTACTTTGAAGGTCTATTCAATATGGGAGACATTATCCAAGGTTTTCATATTGGAATCAGATGCTTTGTGCCCCAATAAAATCTCAAGTCATGTTTACTGTACAATGTCTTTCTTTGATGATGTTTGTTCTATCTCTTGGAATTTATAAATCACCTAGCCATGATGGTATGATCATGTCCTTTTGTCAATAATTAGGATGAATTTTAAAAAATTCCACTTACATTCATAAAAATGATGATATCTCCCCACAACTTGACATCCTCAATCAAACACCCTTTGTCCTTATCAAGAATATTGAGAATCCAACTTGCATCAAACATTTCCAACCTATTGGCCTGATCAATGCATCTTAGTAAATCATCTCTATTACTATCATCAAAATGCTTAAATGGGTGTTATTTTATGTCATTGGTCGTAATAAGTATACACTCTATAAAGGAGATGTATCTAGGATGATTACATTCTAGTCAGTGAAACTTTCCTCATGTGCCACTTGAATGACACCCCTCTTCTCACCTTCAAACTAGATTTTAAAAAAAAATGATAAAATTAATTAGAAATTCATTTCAAACAGTCTTCTTGGTTATGATTTCCATATTGGACTTCTTGGATTGATAATTGCCTCGTTGGATTGATAATTGCCTCGACTTGGTTCACTTCTCCACTCTTATTAACGAATCTACCTTTGGTTGTATTAAAGTCACCAAAGTCCACAGACAAGGAAACCCTCTATCTCTTTTTTTTCATTACTGCCACCTCCAATCTGGTACATATATTTAAACTAGGGATCTCATATAGCCTTTTAGATAATACAGACAACCACAACTTGGAAAGGATAATTTGATTTAATTTGAGGATGATACCATCATCTATATTAAACCATATGATTGACATCTCATTAACACCATTCCTATTCTAGGCATATTTTCTCAACTCTATGGACTCAACATTAGCTTCCAAAATTCCTCATCACAAAATCACATCTCTCTCATGCTTGCATGTCTTGTCTTAAACTTATTCTTAAATACCATGAGGATTATTTCCTCAAAAAATATCTTGCTCTCCCTTTTTCTCCCCAAAACTCCATAACTTTGTTTGGGAACATGTTATCAACAAAAACTACTTTGAAGCAATCCTACTAGAAGCCACAATTTTGTAGTAAGGTTGTTTGGCTAACTCTACTAAACTCTTCATTAACTAGCATGGTCACCTACTTTATCAGTTGTATTCACATGTCATCCCTTTTAGAGAAACAACTTAATATTTTTAAGAGTCAATCCCTATGGGTTATTATTCTAATTATCATCATTATCACTTGGTGAACTAGGACACCATTTGTAAACCAGGACTAGGATGATGGGGGTCATCAATATCAAAATCCATGCACACTACTTACTGAGTTAAATTATTGTATCATTATGACAGAAGAAAAACATATTGTAGTCTAAACATATTTTGAATAATTATTACAAGAAGAACAATGCTCGGGATCCTATTCATTGCACTAATGTTTCACCTTTATGGAAATCCCTACTCACCATTTTTATGCCATACAAGTTGCATTCACTCTCCTCCTTGTCCTCCCATGAATCATGTCTTGAAAATATCCTTCTCCCAAGCATGGTAAGACTGTTGATATGAAAATTCTATTTAGTTTCCTAACTTCTTTGAAACATATGTGTATCACTAAATTAGCCCCTTTTATTTCTTAGAATAGGAACAACACCCTTAAATGGTGCTTTTTTGATAACTTGTTCCCTCAGTATGACATCAATTCATTTTTTAAATCATCTCTCTTTGGCCCCACATCATATTCATATCTTGTGGATATGAGGACCTTCCTTATTTTTCTCTGAGGATTTTATTCCTTCATTGATCCTTGAGTTTATTTTTCCTCTAGGAAATTTTTCTGGAAGATCAAGTGCCCTTTGAAAGTTCTCAACACATCTAACTCTTAGGTCATAGTAAACTCTCTTTGTAATCACAAGAATATTAGAAGCAAGCATGGTCATCACAACTACCCCATTGTCTTAATGGTTCTAAAGATATGCTACACACTTTCCCCCATGTTATTTCATTTGAAATAGTTTCTTATACCCTGACTCACCCACTTGTAGTACTACTTCATTATCCACAAACTATTTCATGATAGATGGCAAAACAATATGACTTGTATATTCTGTGTCCTTGATGTCAAAACCAAGAGATTCATGGTAATTTTAATAGTAACTAATGTGATTTTTCTCTCATATCACTTCTCTTTACTATTCATGGTCTATCCTTCACAATCGATGTTGCCTCAACCCATAAAGATCTAGCATCGAGTTTCCCTAAGGCTTCCTTTGTTGAAGAAGAGGAGGACTATCGTACTCACACAAGATCCACATCTTTTAATTCACTTTTGGTAGTCTCTAAAGATGTTTCTTGAGGAGGATAGGGCTCGTGATACTTGTGTTGCCCAGACAATGCATGTCTTGTTGCCGATGTTGTTGATGTTTCTCCAAGATTTTCTTTCATCAGTTTTATTTGATCACTTTTTTGGGATGTTTTAAGGGAAACCAACCTTCATTTTACTATTACAAATTATGAACTTTGACTTTATATTTGGTTTTCCATTGGATTCTTTATTAAGTTGTCATGGTATTCATTCTATTTTCACTCTCTTCATTTGTACCTCAAACTATTTTTGTGTTCACAACTATGGTTTTCACCATGAACTCAATGAAAGTTTATCAAAAATAAAACAAAGATGATTTTTAACTATCCTAATGACATTGCTAAGCAATTAGATGACCTAGATGGTAGATTTAGAGATTATATTCCTTAAATAATTGTATATCTTATACAGTTTTTCAAATTGGAATAAATGAAACAAAGAGTAAGAATTTTTTTTTGAGAAGTAAAAGAAGTCGATGCATCAGTTTATAAATGCAAATAGTTATTGTTTAGGTCTACCCCAACATGATTTTCACTAATGTGGCTTCACCATTATGAGTTTTCCTTAATTTGTCATCAATAATCACATGAAAAGTTATTATGACCATTTATGGAATCACATAATGTGTTTTTTATGATTTTTGTCAAATATATCAAACTACAGGTAAAAGAAAAATCTCTACACAATTTCCCAAGTAGAGGGAATTATTTAAAATTCAATAGTTCTACACTAATTCCAAGAGTAAATGACCCAAGGGGAGCCATTGGTTTTCTAGAGACCTTCATAAGCACATGAATCTTCTTCAATAATTGACACAAAGAAACTTGTCTCCAAGAATTCATAATTGAGGATCCATCATTCTCTAGGAACGACCACAGTTTGAACTTTTAGAAGGCAAAGATGAGTTTTAAGAGGTGTATTAACATTACAAATATTCACATTCTCTTACATTTATATATTTTAATTTTTTAAATCGAAACCTTATGAACACCTTGATCCATGCTTAATCCTAAATTTAAAATGTAGTATATTGTACTCCTATGCTTAGGCAGCTAGCCCCTATGTCCTTAATGTGTTGAAATGTTTTATTGACTAACACATGTTTTATCCCAGATTTATGGTTCATGTTTTATTGTTGTACATACCCGTTATTGGTCATCCATCATGTATAATGCTTTCGATCAAATTGAGAGGGTGTGTTAGGAGTGTGGATATAAAGATATGACAAATTTAACCCAAAATGTGGGAACTTCTAGTACTCAATATAGGATTTTATCTAGAATATGTGTGACTTTAGTGTTGGTGCATTATCATAATGAACTCAAAGGTTAATTAGACCCACATAAGTGTGTTGGAAATAACGTGTAAGTATTGTCTAATATAAGAGGGGTTAGAAGACTACCTAGGAATCTATTTGTCTAGTAATAATTGTCTACCATATCAACATGAGGGATGTGTGATTAAAACCTTATAAGTTAATCAATACTTAGAACATTCACCACTATCACTAGTTTTAATCTGCATTTTTTTCTTTCCTATTGAGGAAACCCTCCCAGAATGGGCCACCCCAATAGTGTAAATCTCAGACCAAACATGTGGTGACAATTCATCCTCCTTCCATACCTAGTAGCAAGGAGTATCATCACAAGGGTAGCCCCCTGGACATCTTTCTAGGAGGTTTATTCAATTTTTGTTTGATGTACTTGAACTCAAGACCTCTTGCTTGAGGGGAAATTCCATTTACGAATTGACCCAATTTTGTCTTGCAATATGCATTTGTTTTTTATTTTAGTTGCAAAATCTTCAACTCTTGTCATAGATTTATATTGTTGCGTTTTAATCATCTATCTCATGACAATCATAATTCCATTAAAACATGACCTCCATTGAAATATGTTTGGCCTTACACTTGTTGGGTGGTCTATTCAAGGTATTATACACATGAAAACTACATCATTCACTTTATGCATATTCTGCATTGAAAATGTCTTGGACTTTTGCTAGACATGGTTGTATGATTTGTTCCATACATCTAGAGAACTATAAAATTTTACAATCCTTAGAAAACAAAAAACTCCAATGATCACAATTGAAACATACCATCTCAAACAAAACACGGTTACATACTAACCAGCGGATTACCAAAAACCACGGGAAATTAAAACTGATTTACAACAAGCACCATAAGATGAGACATATTACATCTAAGCCAAAAATTTCTTTTCATAACATATTTTCAAGGTGCTACAACATAATTTCTCATCATCTAATTACATGAAATAATTGTTCCACATGTTCATTTGTTACATCAAGGTACATAAGCTGAAAACCATACATCGATCATCATATGAGAAACATCAAAAACTCTCCTGAAGACCTGAGTGTACAGGGACGACACATAGGACTCTACTACTAGACACTATCTATTCCACCAGGTACGATACCTATGCATATCATCTCAGCCACATGATCTTTATCTCGCCAGGCACGTCCACCTAAAAAGTTTATTAACCAGTGGGGTGAGACACACAGTCCCAACGAGAAACATAACCCTCTACCAACTTTATTATTATCATAGATAACTGAGCAGATAGATCAATTTAAACAATAGGTAATAACTAACTGGTTATATAAGAAGGAATATGAAGAACATGTATACAGAGAACATATGAGAAAGCTTACATTATCCAAGGCCTCAACCAAGGTTTCATATTTGCCCTAAGAAAAGATACTATACGGCTTGATTACGAATTATTATGCCCTGAGGAAGTGAGTTGTACCCCTCAAATCCAACCTTCAATTGTGAAACCCAAAGCCGGTGCCATACAAGGTCAATGGAAGAGCCGGACTCCATGACCTCACCTCCTCATGGTCAGTGCACGATATCTAAAGCAGGACTGCAATCTCTTGCTTAAGTGACCTCAGCCACAGGGTTAGCTCCGCAGGCTACCCTCTTCTCTAGCCCGCCTTGGTACAAGTCTCGGTGCTAGTATATATGAGCCACGGGCCAGTTCACCATGCCCCCTGATCCATGAACGCATTCATGCTCTATCACACTGAGCCATGGGCTTGTTCACCATGCTCTTATACATATATTGAGTCTACAACTGAAGTTGCATTCTAACCCTCCTATTTTTGGCTAGGAGAAACCCCACATATTCAACAATATGTGCTCCGGGTTAACCCGCAGGAGAACATGTTTCACCATCACCAACTACTAATGATGATGGATATATGGCCAGGGCAAACTACATGAAAGTTCATATGTATTCAGTTAATTCATTTTAAGTGGATTGTTGGGGCAACCAAGTTGTATTAAATAACCATATAAAACATAAAAAACATTAAATTCCATTATCTTGTATCACACTATTATTCTCAATGCCCTCAATAATAATCATATTGCCATGGGATATCAATCCCTCATATCACAACTAGAGGATAGCACCTCAAACAGGCACTTCATCCTTTATCAGGTCACCAGACCTTTTCTCATCATATGGTGGTACTTGTTATCTCATCAACAAGGCACATCATCATTACTCAGATATTACGCATATACCAAGTGCTACATAAAGCACATAATCATATAACCATCATAGATCTTACTTGGCTATGAGATCAATTGATAATACCTGCATGGTTAGGATGTATGGAAAAAGAGATAACTTGATCACCAAAAACAAATCTTTAAAGAGCATATCATGATTAACACGTCATTAAGAGTAAGGTTTATAGGATTGGAACAACATCCTTTATTATGAACTCTTGAATCATAAAGTCTTAGATGGTATATTAAACAATACGCATTACTGTTACCATACCATGGGTATCCTACCATACCCTACATATCATGTCACCATGCACACCATCCCTAAGGATTCATCTTTAAGGATCATACAACCATGATCTATCATCAAGCTTTATCAAAGGTTCACCCATCACCAACCATAGGTAACCATCACAGTGAGGCTCACAACCTATTTGTCATACCTCAATATCATGATCAAAGATACGGGCCCAAGGTAACAAGATAAGCATACAAACATCTAGGGATCAAGATAACACTTAGGGTTATCGGGTTAGGGCACAACCTTCACCAAAGGTGTCGCCTATCCTCACCAAAACTAGGCAGTGACTAAACAAACCCTCACTATAAACCAGTGGACACTATTGATGTCGGCCAAGAACCACATAACCTTATAACAACTAAGGTATTCTCGGGGTAAACCCTAGCATGGTCAAATCCCTTTTCCCTCATCCATGATCATCATTAATATGCATATCATTTAAGCCAATAAACTTCTAACCCTAGGCTGCATACTTGCATAAGGATGAGTATGTGGATCTCATATATAATACCATATCATCAAAACTCTCAACATGTATCATATAAACACCATATCTCTCAAGCTTTGTCTAAACCTCTCTATGTGTCGAGTAACCAACCAAAAGGAATCATGTATCGGGCAAGGTATATCAGCCAAGTTATCAAATCTTCATATAGGGTATCAGCCAAGCACTCAACCCTAGTATCGCCCAAGATCTCATGTACACGATCATGCTTACACCGAGATAGGGATGATGATATCGGGAAATCCAATAGCATGTACCTCAGAAGACTGATGTATCAACCAAGGACTGTAAGGTTTGTGTCGACTTGGTATAGATATCGGGTTAAGTCCTTCACCAAGATGTATCGGGCAAGGGATACTCAGTATCGCCCAAGAGCTTACTCAAGGGTAGGGATTCACATCTAAGGGTATCGCACAAAGCATACCCAAAGCCATAGCACCCAGACACAACAACAACAACACCAAAACGCCCTAAGGGTTCTAGGGTATCGGGTAGTACTACCTTTAAGGGTATTGCCCTCACCAAGGATCAGCCTAACATGACCATGTCGGGCAACATACCTCATAATGCCCAAGCACCATATCGGGTGAAGGATCACCAAGGCATTGACCTACTATGTCACCCAAACTTCATACTACTGTATCGCCCATACCCTAACTAAAGGAAGAGGGGGATATCAGGCAACTCACTCAAGAGACCATAAAGGGCAACAAGCCACAAAGGTACTACCAACCATATCGGGTGACTAGGGTTTGGACAACCCTAACGGCCAACCTCACCATATCGCCCAAGGTATGAAGAGCATTGGATCACCTCTCAACTTAAAGAAAGAGAGAGGGGTGTTGCACAATTCTCAAGCATATCGGACAAGAGCTAGAGCTCACCTCATAATTTAAGGAAGGAGGGGTGTTGCTCAAGACTCACCAACAAGGCATGGCCACTCATGTCGCTCAAGGCACCCAAGAGAACATGTCGGGAAAACATTAACTCAGTTAAGGGCTCATATCGGTCAAAGGGGTCAACCAGAAATTCTTCTAGCATGTCATCCAAGACCCAACTAAGGGGATATCAGGAACATCACATCAAGACGGTATTAGGCAGCAAGACATCTCAGGCTGGTCATCTTCAACCTTAAGACCATCACAAACCCTAAAAGATCAAGAGAGTTGGCTCACCTCTCAACAACTAAGTGAGAGGGGTATTGCACAACCTCTATCACATATCGAGAAGCAAGGTGGGTCATCACCATATCGTCCAACCAAAAACAGCTAGGGTAGAACATCATATCAACACTAAGGTCAACACTCCTATCGGCCAAACTAACATGTCACCCAACCATCTAGAGCATAGGCTCACCTCTCAACAACAAAGTGAGAGAGGGGTTTTTTCCAAGGACTCACCACCATACATATTTAGATCAAGGAATCCTAAGCTGACCTCTCAACTAAATGAGAGAGGGGTATTGCTCATAATTCAAAAACTAACGCATAACCTATCGGGCAAGGTATTATATTGGGCAAAGCTCTATATCGTGTAAAATACCATATCGGGTAGCCAAAGAATATTGGGTTAGTCATATTCAACCTCAAGACACCCCTTACCATCCCACACAAGATAAAGGCAGTAATAAAATGTAGCATTCCCATTAGATCAGATTTCAAGTTCCACATATACAAGTATCATAGAAAAAAGGTATCGATCTAAAGACAAGAATCGATTTAAGTACATATGAGGAGTGAACATAATAGAGATGGTTAAGAGTTATGTAACCTGACTTAAGAGGATCTCCATGAAAAGGCATCAAGCTTCCTGATCCAAGCAGCAAACCCACGTTCCTCACCATGAAGATCATCCATCCAAAGCTCTAAACATGCCTTCGGCACCATCATCATCACCTTAAGAACCAAAAGGTGAAGAAGAAGAAGAAGAAGAAGAAGAAGCCATGGTTATGCTTAGCTCAAGAAGAAGTAAAGAGGGAGAGGACCATTACCTTGCCTACTCTCATCAAGGGTCCATCCATGGCTGAGAGGGAGGAAGGAGGTGAAGAAGAAATCACAAAGAAAAGCTAGAAAAGAAGCATTACTCACCAAGGTCGGGTCTTGAGCAAGAAATCTCCATGAGCAAGGAACTCGGCCTCCTAAGCTCCATGGGGGTTTCCTTAAGCTCCCAAAGCTCCCAAGATCATCCCATATAGGAAGGGGAAAGAGGTGGACGAAAAGGATCACTTGGTTAAGGAGGAAGGGAGTTATATACACCAAGGAAGAGAGAGGTAGCAAAGGAAAGGTGTCATAACCACATAAACTTAGTTGCCACTTGCTCATGCTCTTAACGCCATTTGTAGCCACCCAAACTCTACATGCACGACCTGGTGATTCACTATAGGATGTTTATATTGCATATAGTCATCTTACATGGGTGACACACCCCCTAAACCGATACAACTCCAAGCTCTACCCGATACACTAAAGGACAAGTTAGCATATGTGACATATAAGGCATAAAAACCATATAGAGATGTCACTCCTCAACTATCATCCAAACAAGGTGCCCAAGCCTTCATCCACATACTAGGTGATTCCAAACTGAAGCAAGAAAACTCTATAGCAGGTAAATTGCATATTGACCCTCCACTTTGGGTAATTTACAATTTACACCAAAACTAGCACATAAAGCTCAAGCTTCATCCAACCAAGCTCAAACTTGGAACATAGGCCTTCCTCAAGGATCCCCACAGAATCATTCTCTTTCCAATGATTCTATAGAACTAAAGGCATGCTCTACATGTGACATATTGCAATATAACCCCTTACTTTGGGTAAATTGTACTTTGGTCCAAAATAAGCAAATATTGCTCAAACAACATCCAAACGGGACCAAACTGGAAACATAAGCTTGTCACATGATATCAAAACTTCTTGAAGGATTAGATTAAGGTTATAAGCCCTTACTTAAGCAAATAAAATAGGGTTATCCCAAAACATGGGTCAGGGTCCTTACAACAATACTCTTCATACAGTTAGTGTATCATGTAAATGTCTTGGATTCTTTTTCTGAGACAATGATATGAGATAGAAATCCATCCAATTTTTACTTTTAGTTACACCATTTAGGTTATATTATAGAAATTTCATATTTTTGTGTTTAACCTACTTATATGGGAATATATAAGCTTTCTAAATCAACTCTTTCATGCATTCTGTTCCACATATGTGGGTGAAAGATTAAGTGAGATTCTTTGAAAGATATTGATAATTCCCATGCATGTAGCATGTTAGGTTTCTCTCTAATTATAATTCATGTAACTATTTTTTATTTATTATTTATGTAATTAATAATTTTGAATGGCAAAGTCTAGTATTCTTTCATATGTATATTCTAATTGAATGTATGTTCTAAAATTACTATGTTGCATGTGTCTTAAAAATGAAAATCATGTATTTACTTGGGTATTAATGTAGTGTATCCATCACATGAGTGTAGAATTATCGTCAGTTACACATGATTTCTAAGTTATAGGCTCTTACTAATATAGTTTTTAGGATATTCAATTAGAGTATTAAGTATTGAATAAGGCATATCCTCTTTCTTCCATAATCTTTTAGATTCTTGAATTAACTAATCTTAGTTGTCTTATGATTGAGATCTAGAATGAATTAATACTTATGGTTTAAGTAAGTATGATGGAATTATAACGGCCAACCTGTGGACCTAAATTTATGAGTTTATATAGAGGTTTGATGCAGCCTTAACCTTAATAAAAATTGTAGTGAAACCTTAGCAAATAGGTACCATAAAGGATGTTGATAACTCTTTGAGGTAGATAATTATAGTGAGAAATCCTAGAATCTTGTAGATGGTGGAAGTAGAAATAACATGCATAAGATTGGCATTCCCACATGCAACTAATAGATACCCAAATGTTCATGTAATTCTTACGACAATGGAATTTGATGAAGGAATATAAATGGTATATGGTACTTGATGAACATAGTATATATAATATTTGATTTCCTCTTTTTCTACATTTATTTCCCCAAGTTCTCAATATTAGATACACTCTAGGTTTGTAGTTTCATGAGCATATTTAGTTTCTATACTTCGTGATGATTAAATTCTTGTGCTTTTATGCAGATTTCCCACGATTTGATTCATCTAGAACCAACAATACCTTCACCATTGACCTTGATATTTGAGTAGTAAAAAATCATCCCTCATTCAGAGAGAGACGTCACACACATCCATGAGTATGTCATGTCCTCACCTAGAAATTCAGTTGCACTTTCCTAATAGTGTACATGTTGTGACACATCTAGTGCATGGTGTGTCCACTTGTAGTGATGATAGTTAGTTCAACATTGGCAAACACCACATGCTCCACTCGACCACACAGTGTTCCACTTGAGAATGGTGTGTACCTCGAGAGAAATTGTTTAAGGCAACCACACCAAAGAAAGATGTGTCTAGACAATGACATGCTATGCTATCGCATCAATAATTGTTCAATAAGACCTTCATGTTGGGTTTTGTGAAGGTGGCAAATGTAGCAGAAACAAAAAAAAATTCTCTACATACCCTACTAGTATATCTTGTCGACGACAACATATTCATAGAGAGGGGGTGTGGGATATGCCTCATCACAAATGGATCAAGTTGGGAGACGTCCCTTCCCATAGTGATGTGTGTAGCCCATCGCATGCACAGGCAGTGCTAGTCGACATCCTCCGAACGTAAGTGCTCAACGTCTGCATATCTACTTCATCCATGTGGATGGACTGTAACTCCACATTGCACTTCTTAAGCTGGAGGGAAGGAGTAGCCTTCTACTTGATGACGTGCTAGTGTCATGTTCGCACTCATTCTCTCTCTTGGGGACAATTACATCTAGGGTTCACGTACAAGGACATATCTCAAAATCCAACTGTCATGACCCTATAAATAGCAGAGTAAAGGAAGCAAGGTTTCCCAAAAAACCTGGGGAAAACAAAAGGTTGTGATTGCATTTAAAATGATCCACCCGTGCACTATTAAAAGAATATTACAGAATGAATTAATTAACCAATTAATCAAATTAATCGACTAACCAATTTTCGTCAAGGTCTCTAGTTAATTGCTTGGGATTAGTTAGTCAGCTTATCAGTTTTAATCTAATTAATTGGCTTAAACATTTTAACCAATTAAGTAAGATTATATTCCAATATAATTCTAGTAAATTACCTAAATTTTGAGTAATCGGTTTGATTCTAAACATTTACAATCACATCCACAATTATACTCCTATTCCAATACATCCTATGTGTGTGACTTGGTAGGCTCCAAATTGTGTTGGCAGTGATATTCCTAATTAGAGAAGTTTGAGAACAACTTCAACGTACAATCTATGATTGATGTTACAGTGAATATAGTTCCTTTTCCTTTGATATCCAAATTAAACTCGAGGCATGGAATCATCATCCTCTTCAACATTTAGTCCATGTTCCTTGAACTAGAGTAGGTTGTCTGAGATATGTGTAAGCTCAATGTCACAAGTTGACTCACACCAGCATGACCATGCATTTATCTGTCTTGCTTACCAAGTGTCCAGGATATCAAACTCCTACAGGAGGGACAAATCCCATCACTACTACAGAAATAGCATTCAATGTCACTTTTCTGGGCGTCGGTTATTAAGAAAAACCGACACCTTATATGTTAGGCATCGGTTTTTTAAGCAAACCGACGTCTATATTCAAAGACCATCCAGACACGGGTACCGCTTTATATTCAGCGTCGGTGGTTTATAACAAACTGACGCTGAAAGTCGGCCGCGAAATCCAAATTTAGATCAAAAAAAATAGTGTCATTGTCAGCGTCGGTCATGTAGGTATACACCGACGCCTATGTGCGATGAAAATTTGCGCAAAAAGTGTCACTTTCAGCGTCGGTTATCCTTTTATAACCGACGCGGAAGGTTGTTCCCGCCAAACAATTTCATGAAAATATCGTCCAATTGGACGTCGGTTGTTGCAAACAACCGACGCTAAAGACGTTTAGGCGTCGGTGGGTGCAAACAACCGACGCTATATGGGAACTAATACTCCGCGATCGCCCGACTCTTCCCCTTTCTTCTGTTTCATTGCGAGCAATTACCCTATTTCTCTGCTGCCGGCGATTTCTCTCCGGCGATTTCTTCTCCAGTGCCATTTCTCCGGCTATTTCTTCTCCGGCGCCCCCTTCTCCGGCGCCCCCTTCTCCACCACCACTCCTCCTTCTCCGCGCCCCCTTCTCCGCCGCCCCTACTGCCCGCCCCTGCTGCCTGCCCCTGCTGCTCCAAGCGCCTGAGGCCGCCGCCACGCCTGACTCTTCGGCGCCGCCTGGTGCTTTTCCACGGTCGTCGCGCCGCCGCAACCACCGCCAGAGCCACCGGAGCTGCTAGCTGCTCCTCCACCGCCGTCGCTGCTAGCTACTTCTCCAGCCAGAGCCACCGGAGCCTCTGCCTTCTTCCCTCTGACAAGGTTGGTCTTCCCGCTGCTAGTTGCTCTGCTTTTTTATGCATCGATCAAATTGTTGTGATAAAAATGCATGTAATGTATTTGATTAGAGTTAATCTAATCTGGATGTTCATAATAATGGTATGTTAAATATGATGATTAGGGATAAATATAATGTCTAGTACACAAATATTAGATGATATTCAAGAAAACCCTAGTTTGATGAGCATGTTGTTAATCATGTTAATTATGATTCTTCTATATATTCTGATGTCATTATATAATTATGTGATCCCAACATATTAAATTGAATTAGAGTGATTTCATGAATTATAGGGTTTTAAAGTTGATAAACATGTACATGCAGAAATAGGGTTATTAAACCAATGGTTATTAAACCAATGGTTATAACCATGTTGCCTGTACTTTATAGACATTTATTATATATAAGAATGACAACACATGTATTTGTTGGCCTAGAAACCCGTCCAAGATTGGCTCATTAGGAGTAAATCTTGGATAGTCCCCGGTTTGGGACTGTTCTTGAACACCTAATCTCACTTAGGATGTAAGTGTATAATGTGTATTGGGTTTTCGAGAAAATTTCAGTAGCATTTCCCCGTTTGTTCTCTAAGTACATATGTACTTAGAGAACAGCGGGGAAATGCTGCCGAAATTTTCTTGAAAACCCAATACACATTATACACTTACTAGTGAGATTAGGTGTTCAAGGATGGGATAGGTGGTACACATTTATTATATATAAGAATGACATGAAATGTGTTTGTTGGCCTAGAATGTGAACACTCGTTGTTTTTTATATTACTTGTACATTGATATAAATTAGAATGAACAATCACTAAATTATATACTGTTTGTATGGAGTCCGGCTTCATTGTAGATATCTATTATTGTGTTTGTTGGCCTAGAAACCCGTCCAAGATTGGCTCATTAGGAGTAAATCTTGGATAGTCCCCGGTTTGGGACTGTTCTTGAACACCTAATCTCACTTAGGATGTAAGTGTATAATGTGTATTGGGTTTTCGAGAAAATTTCAGTAGCATTTCCCCGTTTGTTCTCTAAGTACATATGTACTTAGAGAACAGCGGGGAAATGCTGCCGAAATTTTCTTGAAAACCCAATACACATTATACACTTACTAGTGAGATTAGGTGTTCAAGGATGGGATAGGTGGTACACATTTATTATATATAAGAATGACATGAAATGTGTTTGTTGGCCTAGAATGTGAACAATCATTGTTTTTTATATTACTTGTACATTGATATAAATTAGAATGAACAATCACTAAATTATATACTGTTTGTATGGAGTCCGGCTTCATTGTAGATATCTATTATTGTGTTTGTTGGCCTAGAAACCCGTCCAAAATTTACTCATTAGGAGTAAATCTTGGATAGTCCCCGGTTTGGGACTGTTCTTGAACACCTAATCTCACTTAGGATGTAAGTGTATAATGTGTATTGGGTTTTCGAGAAAATTTCAGTAGCATTTCCCCGTTTGTTCTCTAAGTACATATGTACTTAGAGAACAGCGGGGAAATGCTGCCGAAATTTTCTTGAAAACCCAATACACATTATACACTTACTAGTGAGATTAGGTGTTCAAGGATGGGATAGGTGGTACACATTTATTATATATAAGAATGACATGAAATGTGTTTGTTGGCCTAGAATGTGAACAATCATTGTTTTTTATATTACTTGTACATTGAAGGATTGCTAATTGATAAAAGATCACAATTTTAGAGACATGTATGTTTATACAAATGCTAAATGTTTTCCTTATTCTAGTTGATACAAATGCTAAATGTTTTCCTTTTTAATGAAATTTTCAGATGGCTCACCATGATGAGAATGATGTCCATGATGAGCATGAAGTCCATGATGAGCATGCTGTCCATGACGAGCATGACGAGGATACCAACGTAAGTTCTAAAAACATATCCCGTATTTCTATAAAATTCATTATCTTCTAGTTATGTCATATATCCTGTATTTCTATATTGGCTTAATTCGGTGTGTTTATTTTTGTCAAATTTTAGGTTGATGATGCACAGCTACCCACTGAAGCAATTGAGCAACTTGATGCGCAGCAACAAAAACTTAACAAGAAAAGGGGTATCACTCTGTTGAAAAAGTTACTTGCGCTGAGTGGCAGTGGATCCAAATTGGTTGTGGAGTTTGATAATGGAGGGAATGCAATTGGAGTGAACCGCAATAATTTTATAAACTATCTTGGGGTTGTCACTCGAAGCCATTGTGGTGTTAAATATGATAATTGGCATAAAGTTCCTCAGGCGAAGAAAGACTTGATATGGAAAGATTTATGCGTGAGTTATTATTATTTGCAATTCTTTTTTGTAGATTACAAATTCTATTATTTGCAATTATATTTTTGGTACTAGTTAATAACATTTCTATTTTACAGAATCTGTTTGCATTGGATGAGATGTTGCATCGTAAAAGTGTGATGCAACGCGCTGGAAAGATGCTTAGGAATTACAGGACAAATCTGAACAGAGAATACATAAGACAGGGTGATAAGAAGAAGAAGTCAGCCCTTGAACAATGGAACTTCTTGGACAAAGAAGATTGGGACAATTTTGTTGCTTCAAGAAAATCTGAAGAATTCAAGGTATTAGGCGTCACTCCCATTTTAATTAATATACATTGTATTCACCTATTCAAGATTAAGATTTAGTGCTACTAACGTAATTATAAATGTGCATACTAACTAGGCCCTCAGTGACGCACAAAAAGCAAGGCGTGCACTGAATGTACATGACCATACTATGGGTCCAAAAGGCTATGCAAGCGTTCGCCAAAGACTACAGGCGGAGTCTGCGGCTACTCAGGAGTCTGCGACTACTCAGGAGTCTGCAGCCACACCCTTCCCTCGCCATGATATCTGGATAGCTGGCAGGAAAAACAAGAAGGGTGAAATAAAGAAGCCCGAAACTGCTGAGGCGGCTGCAAAAATGGTAAAATACAACTCTTAGAGCAATCATTTGAATATTGATTATTTGTGGTGTTAACTTACCAATTTTTGTTTATGGTGATTAGCGGGAGCTGCACGAGCAGAGAAAACAAGGCACGTTCATCCCTCAGGGCACAAGGGATGAATTGACAGTTGCTCTGGGTAACCCAGAGCATCCTGGACGTGTTAGAGGTGCCGGCACTGGTGTGGGCATCAAAGCATTCTTTGGGCCATCCCAGCGCAAACCCAGAGCGGGACTTTCTCAAGAAGAGGTAACATATATATTCTATTTTTATAATGTTACTGCAAAAGGAAATTCATTAATAAAAAGCTAATATTTGTTTTATCCATGTATAGGAGAATAAGAGAGTCGAGGATATAGTTGCTAAGAAGCTCAACGATGTGGTTGCTGAGAAGGTCAAGGAAGAATTGCTGCGGTGGCAGACATCTCAGGCTTCCAATCAGCCTATGCCGACCCACTCTTCTCCTGGTGCACAGACTGCAAGTAATCCTGGAGACCCATCGCCTAACACGTCTGCTGTAAGTATTGTTTATGACATTGTAGCTAGTCTTTTCAAGATGATATGTTTTCAAGATGATATGTATATATGTATAACATTCTTTACGTAAATTTGTAGGCATTGAAGCCATGCCGCTTAAGAATGGAAAACTATGTTGTTGCAGAGGCGCAAGCTTACCAGTCCCTTCCTGGGGCAACGTTTCATGGGAGTCCAATGCCGCAGGGCTACATTCGTGTGAGCCCGATACATGTATTACCCGATTGGAGGGAAGTTGCGTTGCCATATGCCCACCCAGATATTGATACACTTGGTGACGCAGAAAGCGGGGTCATATTGTGGCCCAAAGCAGATGTCCTCTACACGACTGAAATTGTAAGATAAATTTACATTGATTTAGACTGTTAATGTGTATATATGATGTCAACTGATCTGAAATTATATATACAGGTTAAAAAGAAGACACCAGGAGCACCTAGGCCTCCACCTCCAATTCCCGCATTACCAACTTGGGTTCCAACTGACCTACAATACCCGTTAGGTCCTGCTTGTAGGGGAATGGCATGTTGGCTACGGGCACATAATATACTTTGCCCTATAATTGTTTCTTTAGATGCAGATTATGCAGGTCAATCATACGACAGCTCTTTATTTATACAAGATATTATTGAGCTGTTTATGTATGAATGGTTGAATACATCAATGATAGAGACATGGATAAGGTGAGATCTTGTTTATACATCCATATACCTTGTGTAAGATCCAGTGATCTAGTTTCTTATATATTAATGCATACGTCTATAGTTTTGCAGCTACTTAATCGAAGATCATTGCAAACAATTTGCATATGATCATGTGGGATTTTTGATTCCATCATTGATTAGTATGGTAGCTAAAGACCCTGATAGTGTTCAACAATACTGTATAGATGCTTTTACAATTTTTGGTCATCAAATGAAGACGATAATAATAGCTCCATTCAATGTCAAGTAAGTTTGCTTTATTTATAATTTGGACTTAAGAAAATTCCATTATTATTTTGCATTTTGAGTTATTAATTGTTAACTTTTTACCTCTAGTGGTAGACATTGGGAGTTACTAGTTATTGTCCCCGGGACGTTCACTGTTTATTATCTAGATCCCGCAGGAAGTACATTAAACACTAAAATTGGACACGTAATGAGAATGGCATTATTCTGGTGAGAAATATTTCATTTTTTATATCCGTTAACATCTTTTATTACATTACTATTTACTTATGCAACTTAGTGTGTTATATTAACATGTAGGGGTTTAGATGCATTCAAAAATGCTGGAGGAAAGGTCCCAAGGAAAAAGAACCAGCCATTGTCTTGGGAGAACATAAAAGTAAGTTCCTGACTCCCCGACTCCAATGTATATATTATTGATGTGAATTGTGCTTAGTTGTATTAATTTGTATGTTTCAATTTATAGTGCGCTACACAAGACAATGGTTGGGCATGCGCATACTATGTGATGCGATTTATGCAGATGATTATCAAACATGCCGCATTGGACATCGATACCATACATGAGGTATTATATATAGTCTCATTAGTTAGTATGAAATATATCAATCTTATTTTTATATTATTACTTATATATATACATCATTCTCTTTGCAGGTGTTTAAAACTGACCACACTATAGGCAAACGCTTAAAAAATGTACATGCTCCATATACGAGGGAATCATTAAATGAAGTAAGAGAAGAATGGGCAATAGCTGTACAAACAGTGGCAACTGTAAGATATAATTGGGATGTTGATAGTGATGATGAATGATACTTTGTAAATGAATGTTTCTGAATGTTAAAACATGTATTTGAATGATTCTATATGTGTGAACGTGACAATTGAATTGATGTCTGAATGTATCTACTTGTGTGAATCTTTTTATGTTAATTTTGCAGGTTTGTGGCCTGTTTGTAGGCTGATATCAATGGATGTCGTAAACCTGCAGTTCAGAAAACTGAACTGCAGGTTCTCATCCTGCTGACCAGCCACAGCAGGCCTGCAAACAGATTTATAAAAAAAAAATAGATATAGGTGTCGGTTATTTACCGATAACCGTCAGCACAGACTTACAGCGTCGGTGTTTTATAAAACACCGACGCCAAACGTGTTCGCGCTACAGGAAATGGGAGTCATCTAGGACACTTTTCTGCGTCGGTTGTTTAGTATATAACCGACGCAGAAAGCGTCCTAGATGACGTCGTTTTCTGTGGCGGGAACCCTTTTGGCGTCGGTGTTTTGTAAAACACCGACGCCTTTATATTAAATAGGCGTCAGTTTTTTAACCGACGCTAAAGTGTCCACCCTTTTAGCGGCGCCCACATAGGCGTCGTTCAGAAACCGACGCCAAAGGGGGTTAAACAACCGACACTAAAAGGCACTTCTGTAGTAGTGCATCTACATCACGAACAATCATCCCCATGTGTCAAAGTGCACCCGAGCACCACCTTTATGGAAACCCTTATTTAGGGTCACGGTGGATGATATCAAAACACACAAAACGACATGCTACAAGTGTAGTGATTTCAGGTCTAAGAACCACAATCACCACCATCACTATTAGAGATGAATCTGAATACCAATAATGGTTTTCATGTGTCACTCTCAAGGTGTGCATGTCTGATACACTATTCTCTAACAAGCATCTATGTGCTTGGTTTGATATCACGTGTCATGACTAATGAGTTTTTGTCATTAACCAACACACACTCTAGTCTTAGGTATTATTGTTTTCTATTAGCCTTCCACGATAACATCCTACTAGGGACATAATAAGAATGCATATACTCTTGACATTTTTATGATCTCATCGCTTAGGTTATCAACCCGAAGACATATGTCATTGAGTAATATCATTCTTTAGACATTTATTATGTTACATTATCTCATAACTGAATAAAACAAAATTACTTGGAAGATTTCATTTATTATTAATCTAATTATTTACAAGATATGCCACTACAATCATCATATGATTAACTCTCTGGGCATTCATACCAACACTTCACACAACGTGTCAATCCTTAAAAATGTCATGCTTAATGGTTATCAGCCTGACTCTTGGCAACAATTGAAAGACACTGTGTTTTGGTACGCAAGCACAATGTTTCATCTCGAATTTTTGCTAAAGTATAAAGTTTGAGAAAGCAAAAGACAAAAAAATTTGAGAAATATATTTATTTTTATCACACTCCACTATGGGAAATAAAAGGGAGGTGGCCTAGAGGGTGATTCCACTCAAAAAGTGGTAGATAGAAAGAATGATATGTAATCCTATAACACCCCACTTTTCACAACACAAATAAATCACTGAGCAAAAGCCCTTTACTCAAGGGGTGTGTCACAAACATAATATTCATTCGCAATTTGAATAAATATAACACTTTTCAATGAATAAAATTAGATTCATACATATTTTTTGAGAAAAGGAAACTACATCAAGTTCTCTAATCTACTTTGATAACTAGACTATACATAATGTACATGATATCTAAGATTTGGATCCTCTCGGTAAATGGCACCCCACTAGGTCTTCTCTTCATAAATATCCCTTGATCTAGTACTTGCATGTCTAAAAACTTCTTCTTCCTAAGCTTTCTCCTTACATGTGGGCATCTCTCCCCCAGCCATGCACCAAAAAAATGATAAGTGGAATTGAACATGTTATAATATAAAGAAAACTTGAAATCTGAAAATAAACTTTGAACATTAAACATTGAAAAGAAGACAAGTACTTTTAAATATCTTTTATCTTGACCTATATAAGGATCCTCAGATTTTGCACCTAAGTGCCTCTTCTCTTATGCACCAAAGTGCATCTTGGGTTGCACCAAAGTTCCTCTTCTGTTGTGCACCAAGGTACCTCTTAAATTTTGCTCTTAGGAGCCTTTTAATGAGGACCTTATATAATATATCTTTTACATTATCTTTCTCTTGAAAACTCTTACTTTGCTCTTAAAACTTAAATTTTACTTTAGTCTTAAGGTTCATGAAGCTGATACAATAATAAGTATAGTAAAGCATGGCATTCCATTCATGATGCATTCATTGACTTTAAGCAATTGAAATAGATAACACATTCATAACATTCATTGCAAACATACATACATATCAAACATTAACTATATTCAATTAGCATGGACCACTTATCTTGCAATTAGAGGAGATCTGATCTTTCTTCATAGGTTCTATAAACCCTAATCATGTCATTGAGGTTTGAAAACCCTAAACACCATGTTCATAATATTCAACATATCAATTCGTATTCCATCCATCACCTAAAACCCTAATTTTGGTGACATGTGTATTTTTATACTCAAATTAGGTCCAACATTATATTTTTATCCAAAAAGGTCACATATTAACTATTAAGATCCTTTAAACAAGTAATGACCATTAAAACTAAGGAATAATAGTTTTCATGCTTTTAATACATTAAAGTTAGCAACTTTATGCACATTTGGAATCTGATATAGAACTAGGCCATTAAACTAATTTTATTGGATTCCTTATATTTTTCTAATTAAAATACACTATTCACTAGCCATATTCTGGTAATCCTACTATTTTCTAGCATTTTTAGAAATTTAATACTTATTGGACAACCACGGGCCGCCACCTCAGAGGCTGGTTGGGCCGTTGGTCGTGCCATGTAGGCAGGGTAGAGCCAACAGGGTCACACCAATTCGAAGGTCCACTCTTGTGTGGATCTTGATTAGTCAGGGCAAAAAGGAAGCAAAGGACTAAAGAACCATTACATGTACATAGAGCGGTCGGGGGCAGGATGGTAAATACCCCAAGGTCATCTTCTACCTCAGTTGCCTCCTGCTTGGTGAGTGGGAAGTCAACTTGGAGGTTGACCTCGAGCTTTAGGCTCATAGGGCGGCTAGAAATTGTGGCATCACCTTCGACTCACCTCACTAGGGTCGTTGGAGGGTTCAAATGCTTCCAAAGACGGCCGGAGTAGGGAGAACGATGGTGGGGTTCTCCGGTGAGGTATAGAGAAGAAGGAAGAGGGGAAAGGTGGGGCTAGCAAGGAAGTTGAAGATGGGGAAAGGATCTGAGAGTCAATCCAAATCTCACGGAGCCAACCCTATCCGCGCAGGGGCGTCTACCTCTTTATATGGTCAGAGGTATGTAGGGTGGTGGTCGGTGACTATCTGTAGAAAGGGGAAAACTATAATGGCCTTCCAAAGAGGATGAAACTAGGGTTCATTAGGTTCAATTTTGTCGTGCAAATTCAATGGCATCCTTTTTTTGAAGGGATCGTGGCCCAAAGAGAGAAGGACAGCAAAAAGGAAGAGAGTAACTCACTGTAGCTGAGTTGCCTAAACATGCTGGAGGTAGGAGATGACCAAACATCATCCAATTCTAATCCAGTGATCATGGATGTGACAAAATTAAAGGAGATGAATATAGTTTCCAAAATCCAATTAAACCGTGACATTTAATGTATTTCCTCTTATCCTTCTCACTTTAGGAAAACTTGCTAAATCCATATCTCATTATCCTTAATTTTGATTGGTCCCAAATTTTAAAAGGAGGTTTTTAATGATTATATAACAGTTTGGAAAATATTTGGTGGCAAAATATGAAAGTTAAATACACTTTTCTTGTCCCTTAAACAAAAGACCTATTTGATTCATTTAAAGCATTAAGTAACTTCTTTTTCCATCCAAACTTGGAAAATAATCCTTTTTAGGTGTATCTTTCTCTTAGGTGTAGGTTAGGGTCGAATTATGTCCATTGATTACTCTCAACATACCTTTCTAGAAATTTTCACACAATTCCTTATTAGTCATTTAACTTTAAGGTAATGCATTGATACATTAACTAATTGTGAAAATACTTCCTTTTATGATCCCTTAAGTCAAGATTTGATATAATAACTTATTTTCCACTCAAATGTTATTTCACTTACTTTTCATCCTTTTAGAGTAACTTCTTTGAAGGAGAGAGAAAGATGAAGAATTATACTTTCTTCTTATTAAACGTCATAAAAGAAAAAGAGGAAAACTTCTTGTTCAAATCGTCTTAGTTATAAATTTCAAATTTCATACCTCTTGCCTTTCTCTTTCATTTCTTTTAAATATTTTAATGGATAGGAGAGAGAAAAGGAAAACCATAATTTATGTATTTGAGTTAATTATAACACATAATATACATATGAAAGAGAAAACATATTTTGGACTAATTTTTGTTCTTTTCACTTTATTATCCTTTACAAATTTTATTTCATTGTATTTTTGCGTTAAGATCTTCAAATATTTTTATTTAGGAAAAAGCACATTTTAAGTTTCAAATTACTCTGAAATTTGTGATGTTACAATTCTAACCACCTTAAATAAATTTTGTCCTCGAAATTTTCCTTAGGCTACTACCCACCTTAGGGTTTTTCTTACCTCTTCACTTAATGATGGTTAACACGTCAAGGTTCATTTATGTTCACAATTTTGTATGAAAAGAGTTATGTAGCATATGACTTTTAAATATTATGTGAGCATGGATTAACTATTATCTTAGTCTACTCCTTAATTCATACTCAGGGTTTATGAAACCTACTTGGCATTACACTTAGGAAATGCAACTCAACCTTGTCAGGACCTGCTAACATTAGGTGTAGATGACATTCTATTTTAGGTCTTTAGAATTGCTCATATTTTTGACATCCCCAAGTAGGTGTTGATCATACACATACCCAACGATGGGAGATCCTATTGTGATACCCTTCACCAAAATATTAGCACACATTAACCATACCACAAATATTATTATGAAGGGGAAAGATGCACAATAAGTCTAATGCTTATGACATTCCTCACATGGTGTGCACCAACCAATGAGATAAGAGAGGATATACCACTAGCTAAGATCAGGTCAATACTTAAGATTCAAACTAGATATACACATATCCCTAATATATCTCTACTCTACGGTGACAACTCTTGTTACCTTGGGGTTTGATACACTTCCTTGGGGTTCTTTCCTATACCTTAATCTTGTATTATCATTCTAGGGTGACTATGTTAATGTTATTTTCCCAGTGGCCATTTACCAAATTGCTCTGATACCATAATGTAACACCCCACTTTTCACAACACAAATAAATCACTGAGCGGAAGCTCTTTACTAAAGGGGGTGTCACAAACATGATATTCATTTGCAATTTGAATAAATAGAACACTTTGCATTGAATAAAATTAGATCCATACATAGTTTTTGACAAAATAAAACTACATCAAGTTCTCTAATCTACTTTGATAACCAGACTATATATAATGTATGTGATATCTAAGCTTTGGATCCTCTTGGTAAATGGCACCCCACTAGGTCTTCTCTTCTTAAAGATCCCTTAGGCTAGTCCTTACATGTCTAAAAGCTTATTCTTCATGAGCTTTCTCCTTACGTGTGGGCATCTCACCCCCAGCCATGCCTGAAACAAATGATAAGTGGAATTGAACATGTTATAATATAAAGAAAACTTAAAAACTGAAAATAAACTGTGAACATTAAACATTGAAAAGATCGACAAGTACTTTTAAATTTCCTTCATCTTGACCTATATAAGGATCCTTAGATTTTACACCTAAGTGCCTCTTCTCTTATGCATTGAAGTGCCTCTTGGGTTACACCGAAGTGCCTCTTCTCTTTCTAGTGAAGTGCCTCTTCTCTTTCTAGTGAAGTGCCTCTTAAATTTTGCTCTGAGTAGCCTTTTAATGAGGACCTTATATAAGCTATCTTTTACATTATCTTTCTCTTGAAAACTCTTACTTTGCTCTTAAAACTTTATTTTTACTTTAATCTTAAGGTTCATGAAGGTGATACAATAATAAGAACAGTAAAACATTCCATTCCATTCATGATGCATTCATTGACTTTAAGAAATTGAAATAGATAACACATTCATAACATTCATTGCATACATACATACATAAATCACACATTAACTATGTTCAATTAGCATGGACCACTTACCTTGCACTTACAGGAGATCTGATCTTTCTTCCCAGGTTCAGTAAACCCTAATCATGTCCTTGAGGTTTGAAAACCCTAAACACCATGTTCATAATATTCAACATATCAATTTGTATTCCATCCATCACCTAAAACCCTAATTTTGATGACATATGTATTTTTATACTCAAATTAGGTCCAAGATTTCACCCCAAAAAAAAATTAGGTCCAAGATTATCCAAAAAGGTCACATATTAACTATTAAGATCCTTTAAACAAATAATGACCATTAAAACTAAGGAATCATGGTTTTTATGCTTTTAACACATTAAAGTTAGCAACTTTATGCACTTTTGGAATCTGATACAGAACTATGCCATTAAACTAATTTTATTGGATTACTTATATTTTTCTAATAAAAATACACTATTCACTAGCCATATTCTGATAATCCTACTATTTTCTAGCATTTTTAGAAATTTAATACTTATTGGCCAACCACAGGCCTCCACCTCAAAGGCTGGTTGGGCCTTCGGTCATTCCATGCAGGCAGGGTGGAGCCAACAGGGTCACGCCAGCTCGGAGCTTTGCGCTTGCATGGATCTTCATTAGTCAAGGTGAAAAAGAAGCAAAGGACTAAAAAGCCCTTACTTGTACGAAGAGAGGTCAGGGGTAGGATGGTAAAATGCCCTGAGGTCATCTTCTACCTCAGTTGCCTCCTGCTTGGTAAGAGAACTGTCAACTTGGAGGTTGACCTCAAGCTTTAGGCTCCTGGGGTGGTTAGAAATTATGTCATCACCTTTGACTCACCTTGTCGGGTCATTGGTGGGTTCAAATTCTTCTGGAGACGGTCGGAGTAGGAAGAACGATGGTGGGGTTCTTCGATGAGGTACAGAGAAGAAGGAAGAGAGGAAAGGTGGGGCTAGCATGGAAGTTGAAGATGGGGAAAGGATCTGAGAGTCGATCTGAATCTTGCGGAGCCAACCATGTCCTTATAGGGACGTCTACCCCTTTATATGGTTAGAGGTATGTAGGGTGGTAGTCGGTGGTTATCTACAAAAAAAAGGGGAAAATATAATGGCCTTCCAAAGTAGATGAAACTAGGGTTCATTGGGTTTGGTTTTGTCATGTTAATTCAACAATATCCTTTTTTGAAGGGATCGTGACCCAGAAAGAGAAGGATATCACAAAGGAAGAGAGTAACTCACTGTAGCCGAGTTGCCTAAACAGGCTGGAGGTAGGAGATGACTGAGCGTTGTCTAATTTTAATCCATCGATCTTGGGACCATAAAACAAAATTAAAGGAGCCGAATATAGTTTCCAAAATCCAATTAAATCGTGCCATTTAATGTATTTCCTCTTATCCTTCTCACTTTAGGGAAACTTACTAAATCCATATCTCCTTATCCCTAATTCTGATTGGTCCTAAATTTTAAAGGAAGTTTTAATGATTATATATCATTTTGGGAAAGATTTTGTGGCAAAATACGAAAGTTAAATACTCTTTTCTTGCCACTTAAGCAAAAGACTTATTTGATTCATTTAAGGCATTAAGTAACTTCTTTTTCCATCCAAACTTGGAAAATAATCCTTTTTAGGTGTATCTTTCTATTGGGTGTAGGTTTGGGTCAAATTATGCCCATTGATTACTCTCGACATAACTTTTCTAGAAACTTTCACACAATTTCTTATTAGTCATTTAAATTTAAAGTAATGCATTAATACATTAGGTAATTGGGAAAATACTTCCTTTTATGATCCCTTAAGTCAAGATTCTATATAATAACTTATTTTACACTCAAATGTTATTTCACTTACCTTTCATGCCTTTTAGAGTAACTTCTTTGGAGGATAGAGAAAGGTGAATAATTATACTTTCTTCTTATTAAAAGTCATAAAAGAAAAAGAGAAAAACTTCTTGTTCAAGTCATCTTAGTTCTAAATTTTGAATTTCATACCTCTTGCCTTTCTCTTTCATTTCTTTAAATATTTTCAAGAATAGGAGAGAGAAAAGGAAAACCATCATTTATGTATTTGAGTTAATTGTAACACATAATATGCATGTGAAAGAGAAAACATATTTTGGGCATCATTTTTGTTATTTTCACTCTATTATCCTTTAAAAACATAATTTCATGGTATTTTTGCATTAAGATCTTCAAATATTTGTATTTAGGAAAATCACATTTTTTATGTTTCAAATTACTCTTAAAATTTGGGATGTTACAAATCCCTTCTCCAATGAAGGAAGAATCTCCTTGTATAGCTCCATAGTAGAGGATCCATCCTTTACTAGTGTTGTATCTTGCTTTTTATCTCTTTCATTCCCTACTTATCCACTCCTACTCCATGGATCCTATGGAAAAGTGATTTGAAACCTTTTTCATGAATCATCATAGGTATGGAGTGATTCCCCTTGTACCCCTTAGTTATGTGATGAACAACTCTTAGTTTACTTATGAATTTCCTTCTTTGTTTCTCTAATTGCTTATAATTGTTTGTGAGAAAGTGTGGACAGTGTGCATGACATCCTCAAATTTGGCCTACCCAGATGGGATATGAACTTAGTGGATAACGATTAGAGTCTTTTTTAAATAAAAAATTGATCATTCATTCATTTCGTTTCCATGGAGGATCAAACATGTGACCTTTTAATCATACATAATTGATTTTACCATATGGGCACCACTGCTTTGGCAACATATTTTACATCTTTAAGTACCTATAACTTGGAAATAAGTATGGATAGTGCACTAGTACCTCCTTGCACATGTAATTATGGTTCTGTATATGAATCTAGGAAAGACCTTACTATATGTGTTTTTTTTGTTGGAAGACATCAATTTCACTACATAGTTGCTTAGTAGGAGGAGGTTATTAATCACATCATCGAGAGATAGGGAAAAGAAGGGAATTCAACCTATTTTGTGATAGCTCATCATATGTTTAATGGGATTCATGAAATTGGATAAATTTCCTTGCCTTGATAACTTGAAATTGTATTTCATGAATAGCATAGTTCATTTAAAATTAATCCAAATCAACTCTTTTCATATTGAATCACTTAGATAATTTAATTAGATTGGTGGCTTGATATGACTTGGATCCTTGTGGAGACAACCTTAAGTTAAACTTCAATTGAAGGCATGAAGCTTATGTTTTTTACATTTTTATTATAGATTGCATACACATCCCTTAATTGTGGAATCATTTTTTGGCATCGTTTCCATGGAGTCAATTCCTCTCTAGAAAAGTCAATTTTAATAAATTTTCTTAATCGTGTGATTTTGTTAGTCTCCTTCACTTATTTTGTTCTTGCATTTTATACAAAATATGAATTAAAGTCCATTTTCTTATTTAGAAGAAACCATGCACGATTCACACTTAGTCTAGTTGGACTAGTTTAAGAGATTTTTGACAACCACGAGGTTGTGTTCATAAAATTTTGATTGTAGCAAGATGAAGAAAGAAAAACAAAGAGAGAGCTAATGTCAATTTTACTGTGATAATGGCATCTAAAATAGAATTACTTGACTACACATCCTCTAATACTAATGAGGCATCAATATAGGTAATTTCCCAACCTATTTTTGATGACTTCTACTTCTATTACACCAGAGTCTAAATGGAACCATGTACAATAATCAGTTCTCATGCTTGGAAATTGAAGTACTTCCTTGAGAAATGAGACACTTGAAAAGAAATCAAATGATATATAATGGTCTATATATCCACCTCTTTGCATGAACTCTATGTGCCTACGCCAATAAAGGGATCCAGACATAGAAAAGGGTCAATTAAGACCTAGAATGCCTTGTTAACAACCTTCTTGCATAATTTTTTTTGTTCAAGAAATAACAATGTAATGTTGAATCAAATTTATAGATTTGAGCAACAAGTTGGAGAGACATCTTATAATGCTTAGAAGAGATATAAAGAACTACTTCATAGATGTGCAGACCACAATTTACCTCAGTGGACACAACTAATCACATTTTTATGATGGATTATCTCATGATATTACCTCAACTATAGATTTAGCTTCCAAAGGATGTATTTTTTTACTAAGAATGCAAGTGAAGGTAGAAAATTGATTGAAGTTATCCTATGAACCAATATTAAAGGGTTTATATCATGTTAATAATAAACACGATGCGGAGGACATTTCTTCCCTCAATGCAAACCAAGACAGCCTTACCAAGTAACTCAATTCTATAAGTGTCCACCTAGCGCACCAATTCAAGGTATGTGGTTTTTGCAATGGCCTCCATTGCAATGCCTCATAATTCAGATGTACCGAGGAACATGTAAACTTTGTTAAGAAGAACCCAATGAATAATCCTTTCTCAAGTTACAACAATCTGGTAGGACAAATAATCCCAACTTTAGTTGGAAGGAGAATGACCAACACACCAAAACCAACAATTCTAAGACAATCACTGACGTCAACACAAGAAAAATGGTTGTCTTGAAGTTATAATATCCAATTTCATGAATAAGGCTTCAACACTTACACAAAGTCAAGATGCATAAATCAAGGGACTTGAGAACAAAATGGGGCAGCTATCTTTAGTAATTAGAGGACCCAAAATCAATGAGGGGGCAATTCTAATAAAGTGTGGATGTGTTTGACAAGATATTTCCTAAGCAAGTGAATTCTTGTAAGCATGTGAACCTTGTAAGAGTCAATTATATAAACCAAGATCACAAGGATAAAGAGCCAAAGAAGCAGCCCATTCAAGCAATTACACTAGATGTTTTTGACAAGTTGTTCTATAAGAATGGACAACCTAAAAAGAAAAGCAAATAATGTTGAGATAGAAAAAAGGAATACAACTCCCTATGTCCCAGCTACATTGAGAAGAAAGTCAATGAATCCACATATGAAATTTCCAACAACCACCAGTCTTGCAGGAAAGATGGAAGAAGAGCTCACTTCAAAAATGTCATCCTATGAGAGTTTAGTTGATGAAGGAAAGGAATATTAACACCAAGACATGGATATCACACCCAATGTAAGTACTATTGGATCTATGGATGATGGGCTCTAGAAGGGAGGTTGAATAGAGATAAAATCACTTAAACAAAATTTATTAGATATTCAAGATATTTCTAAGTTAATATGGCAAATATGAACTTTGAGTGCAACTAAACATACATAGTACGGATGAGTGAGATTGAATAAGAACAAGAACACAAGCTATGTATAGTGGTTCCAAACTCCAAACTAGGAGAGTGTACATCCACTACATAGAGAGATCAACCTCTAGGATTTTGCAACCATTTCACCTTCCTTATATTCCACTATAAGAGATACAATAAGACCTCCCTTTTCAGGGACAACGGTACCCAACTTTCCTTTGTAGAGAAGGGAGCCAACAACCTACCAAATGACTTACCCATCCATGACCAAGAGTCTTCTACCTCACCAAGGACTTACCCACTTTTGCAATGAGTCTTAGGCTTTCACCAAGGACTTACCCACTCTTGTAATAAGTCTTTTTCCTTGAAGGAATTACTCACTCTTGACATGGATCTTCTTCTTTTGACTTCACCTTTGCCAAGGAGAATCTTTCACCAAGGAACTCCTTCCCTTCTTCTTCTTCACCTCTCTTAGCCAAGAGAGAACATTCATCTTCATGTTAGAAAGAGAGATTGGAAAGTGGGGAAGTGAGAGCCTCACAAGATATACATGTATGATTAGCTCTCCTACACATATCCAACTCATTCTAATGGATGTAGCAAGTGATTAAGCTTGAGAGTGGAAGGAGGATCTTAGAGGCACTCTAAAATAGGGACATTCATAGTGCTTGTCTAACCATGTGATGAATCCCAAGGGGTCTTTTTCAACATTTGCATAGAGGACCTAAGAATATGATTTTCATGCATAAGAGAAGTAGTAGTAAAAGACAATTGGTTGATATCATATCTATCATGCAAAAGGTCGGTTTCAAAGCAAAGAGCTTTGGTCATATAAAAATCTTTTTCAATATGAAGAGTAGAAACATTATTCTCTCTACTACTAAAAATAGAGAAAGATTCAAGGACATTGATTTTAGCAAGCAAGGAGGCATTTTCTTTTGCGAGCAAAGTAATCTTAGAAAGCTAACCACTATTTTCATATTCCATTCCTTGCAAAACAAAGTCTTTGTCCTCTTTTTCAATTCTAAGAACATCAATATCAAGCATGAGAGAATTCATAATATTACTATGCTCTTCATTTGAACTAGACATAAGAGATTGATCTTCTAGAGATCTAATCTTATCAAGCAAGTTAGCATTTTCAAGTTTAAGAGCATCAACTTGTCTATGATAATCATTGTTTTCATATAGCAAGCAAATTTTAGCATGTTCAAAATCATCCTTTTCTACATGCAAATTATCAAAAACTCTAGCAAGATTTTTATTTTTATTTTTGGAAGACTTAAAAGAGGCATAAGTAGCATGAATAATAGCAATTAAAGATTATTTAGCCAAAGAGTTTAGATTTACCTCATTTGAGTCTTCACTTGTTGATGCCATGAGAACAGAATGACATTCTCCATCTTCACTAGAGATAGAGCTAAATCCTCCACATGATTCTTCGCCTGAGCTTGAGTTGGAGGAGTCACTAGAGCTTTTGTGCCATTTATCCTTATAATTTTGCTTCTCTTCTCTTATCTTGTGATGATGGGTCTTGCTACCTTGTGGACAATCTTCCTTGACGTGATCCTTCTTTCCACATTTGAAGCATCAGGTGGAGGAGGAAGGCTTGACTTTGTGAAGTCTACCTTTGGAGTACATGGCCTCTTCTTCAACTTGAGAGAATGGAGAGTCTTGACCAACAATAGCTTCAGTTTGGGCTTTTATTTCATCCTTCTTCATTCTCTTGAGATCTTTCTCTTCTTCTCTTTCTTCTTCCTCTTGCTTGTCAAGTGTAACTTCATGGCTTGTAGATTTCCTATGAGCTCTTCAATAGGAATATCACTAAGGCTCTTGCTTTCTTCAATGGAGGTCACATTTGATTTCCACCTATTGGGAAGAGATCTAAGGATCTTGGAGTTGATTTCTCCTCTAGCCAGAGAATGACCTAGAATGGAAAGACCATACCCTTTTTGTCACAAACCTTGTCCGTGGGCAGATGCCTCCAATGTCTTCAACGTTATGTTCAACACAATCCCCTTCAGATGGACTACCTCCAACGGCTGCCTCGAACGTCTTTCCACCCTTGGGGGTGTCATAACATATTTGTCATGCACAAGTTGTACATAATTCATTTACTATGGAACACATAACACAGTGGGTACTATACGGGTGTTTACTTTAGCAGACTTACCGTTTTCGATACCTTCCATTTTCTTTTCCCTGACGACATCAACTCCCCTCTCTTGATCGAGTAAAGCACCAATGGTGTCTGCAAACCACCTTGCTCAGTTATTTCATCACAAGCTAGATCTGTTTTATCATTACATTACCATGTTTTCCAGTTACACCACTGCTAGCATATTATATACAATATTGTAGCCTACCTTTTTCGAAGCAGATCTTGTCAATGCACCCTCACTAGAATTTTCGGTGTCTGCCCAATTAGTATATACATAATACACTTTTAGATCAAAATAAGATATCATGTCTACATAAACTGTGGATTTATACGCTTCGTTGTTAGGCATCTTACATACTAACTACACAGTGACTGCTTGTAATATATAACCCTACAACTTATGCTAACACGCTGCCATAAAAACACATTCAATTATATGTAACATAATTATACTAATTCATTATTGTTTTATATTGTACTAAGCGCACATGTTGTTGGTGCAGGCACATGTTTCATTAATATTTTTTTAGCAACAACATGGTACCTTCTTTGTCGTTGACCTTGTCACAGCTCTGTGGCTACCCACATAGCCCCTTCTATTCTACAACAAAAAATGGCATTCAACATTTCATTTCCCACACACAAATGCTTTATTAGGTAAATATTGTCTCCATATACAAACTAACTAAGCTATATTGTTAACATCATTTATATGAGTAATTGCACTTTTATATACACATATAGAACTTGTCGGTGTTGTTTCTTCAACAGCAATAGAAGCGTCAAGTTAACCGTTGACTTCAAAGAATCACATATATAATCACCACATTAATAAATAAAAAATACATACAATAATAACCCAATATTGGATTAATGAAACAAACCTTTCCTTTGTTGCCCCGCACTTATATAGTCACTTTCGGCCCGGTCACCAGTTCTTCTTTCAACAATGTATACATTGGTTTCAGTTTACTACCATCCGCGGTCTTAATGTAGATGACATGCAGCCACAATAGATACATTGGATAACTTATCATCATTTGCATAATCCATTTAAGGCTCACTTTGTTGAACAACTTACTTATCATTTCAAAAACTCACCATTTCATCTTAAATAATGTTAGACGGCACAATCCATTCCACGGGGATGACCATTACAACCTGATGTTAAACACACCAATACGTCTCATAAAAAACCCAACCGACGTGAAATACATACACATCTAACATGTAATACAATATTTGTTCAACGCTCCCACTCTGTCGCTTGATGTTACTAACATTTTCTGCATCTGCATCTCTAACCTGCCCGGATACAAAAAAAATAAGATACAGAATAATTCAAATAAAAATACCTCTCCCCAACTTGTTATATTTTAGTAAGTGCATCTCATATTATATCCACATCCCCACTTACTGTTAAGTGTTCCGTGCCATCCTATTACACCTACCACTTCCTTCAACCCCCCACAAGCACATACCCCACATACATACATAGTTGTCACAATTACCGTGCACTTACTTACCATTCGCAATGAGTTGTCTAGATACATTTTTTTTAACTTTGTATCTTGCTTACTGACGTAACTATGTCTTCCCTGGTAACCAACACATTACCAATCCCCACAGCATCCTGTAATCAAGTGCAACATGTATTACATCTTTTACACTGCATAATATAGAACTTATCTAATATCTACAATGATTAACACACTGACTTTGTTACGCTTTGCAGCTGTCTGGTTGCTAGTACTTGCAACACCTGCTGTTGAACTCTTGCAGTTCTCCTCCAACTTATCCTTGGCCTTATCTTTGGCAAATCCCTAAATAATCAAATGGATAGTGAGACTCATCAGTCATACTATGAATATCTAACATCAACCATTTAACTATTTCACTCACTTCTATTTCCTCTAAAACAAAACTTGGCTCATTCA
The DNA here is from genome assembly GCA_963693085.1 of Alisma plantago-aquatica. Lineage (NCBI taxonomy): Eukaryota > Viridiplantae > Streptophyta > Magnoliopsida > Alismatales > Alismataceae > Alisma > Alisma plantago-aquatica. The sequence goes on along the minus strand of OY856412.1, from coordinate 939,124,405 downwards.
TCACTTTTTCCTTCTACAGTTCACTGCATTTGCTCCTAATAGCAACATTCGAAGTGTCTGTTGCTTTACCACCACTCAGCTTGGCACATGTTGTCCTAACCTGCATGTAAGTTTGTCCCAACATCAATACCAAATAAATATACCATTACAAATTTTGATTCACAAAGAGGCAAAACCAAGGCATCCAGATATGTACCATAACAGGTTTTGACAAATCAAACACAACTACTGTATCACTACTACCTATGTCCTGCATAAAAAATATGTCTCTCCTTTTAATTATCATATAAAGTCAAGTATTTACACACTAATTAATGGTTAGCTCGCCTCTCTGTAGATTTCCCGGCGGCTTCTGCTGGGGGAAGGAGCACCCCCTCGGTGCCTTCCTCCCCTTGGCTCTCAACGCCCAGTCATGATCTTCCCTGATTGTTTGCAGCAGTGATCCCTAGAGAAAGGTTTCCAAGCGAGAAACGATCGGTCATCTTCACCAGGGCTCCCCTGCTCGGTATCCAGGAATGAAGAGGAGAAGAAGCCTCACGCGGGTCAAGGATGGTTTGAGAGGTGGCAAATCGATGTGTTCGACTCTATTCCATTCAAGCGTGATGGATGGAGAAGAGCAGCTTTCACTGTTCCTATCCTCACATGGTGCCGCTCCATCGATGCCGACGGAGTTCGGGCTTCTTTCCTGTCCTCATCCGCATCCACTCCTCTCTGCTCTGAGATACATCTGGGTTTACCCAGGGAGTCAGCAACCCCTGAAGCGGCTGGATCTGCCTGACGATCTTGGCAATGGGTGGATTCCAAGTGGGCTGTGCGGGTTGCGCCTCTTCATCCAGTAGGTGGTTCATCTCATTCGCCTCCATCTGGTTTCCTACCTTGGGTGGGCTGCTTGGTGACAACAATGATCAAGCCCTTTGCAGGGCGGACTGGGTCTACACCCTTCCTGCCCTGTCGGCGGCACTCCCCTACTGATCAGTGACCTTGGGTCACTCCACGGGGGGGTCTTTGATTCACAGGTTCCTAATGCCCTCAAACTGTTTGTTGAGGCATCTATGAGCAAGTAGTAGTCTGTCTCAGGTGGAGCTGGGCTTAAGGGGGCGGATTGCATCCTTGTCTCTTCCTTGGTCCTTCCTGCTGAACATCTTCAAGGAGTTCGAATAATTGTTGTCAGTTGTTCCAAGCTTTGCTTGAACATCTGATTCAAGAACTGGGGTTGTTCAAGTAAGAACCAATGCATGCCTAATAGGGGTGATCGGTGAGTTAATAGTGAAAAGGATTTCCCGTCCCTTGGTACTATGCCACACTTTGTGGGTGTGGTTGCTATCAGCTGGTGTTATGCCAAGCTAGAGGGTCTGACTTCGAGCTCTTGCTCTTACTTCTCCCATTTAGGATACTACATTGGTCCTAGCTTATCACACGGTTTTTCAGTTTGGTGGTTAGATCCATGAGGATTCTATGTGGATGTGCAATCCATACAGATACCTAAGCTCCTGAAATTCAGAGAAGGTCAACAGTTCTTAAAGCTAGCTCAAGATAGGAGGTCCTGGCATATGCTCTGTTTTGTTCTGTAATTATTATTTGTGGGTGGGCTGAATGTGTGTAATTGCAGGATGAAATATCCATTCCCTTGATCGAGTGTCTATTTTTAGTGATTATGGCTTGCTTGGCCTTCTTTGCTTTGCTTGTTTCTAGTATTCTACTGAGTACCTCCTGTGAGAGGTTTTGATCCTAGGCTGAGTTTTTTTTTTCTTAACTCTTATGCTATAATGGGGTACTTAGTGCCCAATGTTTTTGGTTTTATAGTAACACACTTTTTGATCGACCAACAAAAAATTAATGGTTAGCTCAATGCACCCTTGTTGGTGTCAGAACACCCTTGGTGGTTTCACTGTAACCATACGATGAACATCCTTTCAACTGGAAGAATACATGCCAATGGCAACTTAACACACATCCTAAATTAACCACCACAAATATTTATCTATATGTACACTTACACTGATATGTACTCCACTCTTCCCTTGTTTTTTTGTTCTTCCCACGCTTCCTGAGAAGCTACCTGTTTCACTCATTGTTATAACACATATGTTTATTACATGACATGATACTCTTTGTGAACAACATACATCTGTTGTACTATTAGTCACAATTCTCTCAATATCTTCATCAGTCCCCATGCTTCTCTATTTATTTATTTATTTCATATTCAACGCATCAGCTTATACAAAAAAATTCCCTACATTTGTCATAACCAATTGTAATGACATACTACCTACATACCTTATCATCATCGTCTACCATACATGTTCCAGTAGATCTCCCATCTGAACTGCTAGGCCATTTTGTGGGGTCTGTAATTCACCATGTCTGCAGTTCGAGCCTAAGCAGTTCAATCTCAAACAATCATACTTCATACTGGGCCTTCAAGGCCTCCAACTCTGTTGTACAAGCCTTGAGCTTTTTCTACAACATTTTCACTTTCTCATCATCATCTCCGGTCTCCTTCACTAGCTTTGCCTTGCTCTCCTCAATCCTCTTTTGTAATTTGAGTTTGTTGAGCTTCAGCTTCGCCGTTTCCAGCTACACACATTGAACACAACATATATACCTTTATACATACCAACAAATTACAACAATATATAATCACAACACATTACACTAGTTGTTTACATTACCTCTCTATCTATACTAGACGTGTCGGCCTTACTCTCTGTCTCATGGACATGTATTTCTTCCGTACGATGGGACCTCAGAAATTCGTCCCTAACATACCTATCAGGCAGGTTCTTCACTGACATGCCCTTCCCTGCCAGCCATCCGCTAATCCTAGTGTTGTATTCCCAACAGATTGCTAGAGGGGTCGCATTATCTCTCACCTTCTGGCTTGTTAACGTTACATAACAGAACCAGACCAGAAGCACAGAGCAGCATCCCTTGAGATAACTCCAATTGCTTTTACCCATCTCACACATACCCACGTGTAGAAATGTATATACAGATTCAGCCCAGTTATACTTACCCATTTCACCCAAATTGTCCACATAATACCAAATTCGTTTTTTAATGCTAAACCCAGCCATAGGGTAGAAAAAAGTTGACATCATCACAGCTAGCCAAATCTTAACAAAATCCTCTATAGATTTAGGGTCAGTCTTGTCACACAGTTCTTTCAAAATTTCATAGGCCCTTGACACCTTTGGCTCACCTGTGAAGTACAGATCAACAATGTCCGAGTCTACCTGTGTTCCTTGGACATCACCTAGCAATACATTCTCACATACAAAATAAACACATTACAAAGATAATACACTTACATGATAATACTATTAATAATTAATATTGCATTGTCGTTGTTGCATCTCACCTACAATAGGTAGACCTAGAAATATTCCAACTTGTATAGCATCAAACGGGACTACATTGCTGCCAAGTTTGAAAGTCCTACTTTTCTTGTCATAAGTTTCTACAATAGCCCTTACCAACACAAGATCTAAACCCTTTGGCCATTTCAACGATGTAAAATGGACAAACACCGTTGTCTTTAACATATCCTTGTGCTCGTCCCTAGTGAATTCTAACACTGACAGGAACTTCTGGAAAGAACATCATGAACTAAAACCCTTGCCAAGACCTGTACTGCATTCTTCATCTTCATCATAACAAGAGTCAGTCATCCTACATCAACTGTTATAATTCATGTCACACACTACTTTTTAAAAGTATTTTGTAATACATCATAAAAAAATTCAGTCAACCTACATCATAACCAGAGCATTCTATAATATTGCATTAATATGCAAACTCCACACATTTTCAGAACCAGTTCTACAAATAAACTATCAACACATTTTAATTTGTCATACATTGCTTTGCAAAACACAGTCAGTTGCAGTCCATTTGCATATCTTTACCATAACTGATATCACATTTGATATGTTGTCCATGAAAGAAATCACACATATCAACATTTGCAAACAAAGTAACATATACATACCAGGGAACTCAATGCATAACATGCACACACTTACACTTTTGTTACCAGGGTACTATAAACTTTTCAAACTATTTCTTGCATAAATCTATCAGCTCCTTTGCATTACATTGTAGTGTTGGGTACATTAATTAACAGTTTTCATTTGTTCTACTCTACATTGTATTGCAATCTATCTCTGCTTCACCAAAACACCTTACATACATGTGCACACTCATTTTACTTAATCAATAAATTATGATCACTAAATCACAATCACAAACCAACCAAACTTGGAATTAGTTTATTACATTACAACGTTGCTCGGGCATGTGTTACTTACTAACATGCTGCATTGTGCATCTGCTGTTACATATTTTGCCTAAATTAGCTCCCATGTTCTTATTGTAGTGTCACGTAACATGCCTATGTTTATCACTTCTCATATACCATTATATTTATAAACAACCTAACTTAGCACATTACCCCCAACCCCACAGTTACATAGGCATACCTATCATAACATGTACACATCCTCATTCAAGCATATAGCTTTTGTAACACTACCTTGTAAAATAACCTCACACAGCAACGTGGTTCGGCCATATAGCAGATATGCAAAACAAACAAATTTTTGTACACGAATACCTGACCACCTTGCCACAACGCATTTTTCACACATACCCATACGTTTATATGTTAAGAACATCCTAAACCTGCTACAGCATATCAACTTTGTTAACCCACCACCACATAGTTACCTCGTTTTAGCACCCTTCTGTTGTTGGATCGCTATTAAACATGCAACAACTCCTACTTCCTAACCCCCTACCACCAAGCCCTTTCGTCTTCATGTATACATACCTAACATAACCCCTTAACACTGTCGACTAACACACATACCCATCTCCATAACTGCCTCCAACACTTTTCAAATCATCTACCCTCCCAGAGCCACACCCGCCATAACAAGGTTAGGTAGTTACAGTGTCTTAACCCCTTGCCCTAACCTTGTTATCTCATTATGAACCCTACAGAAAATCTCGCTACATCACCCCCTTCCATCAAGCCACTGCTTCTTCTGCTTTGTCTTCCTATCATAACCCCTCAACTTTATCAAGTAACACACTTTCCCACCAACCAAACCCTGTCGCACTATTACCAGCTCCTTTCCTCTCTACCCTCCACCCAGCCTTCTACTCTTCAGCTTTCACCATCCAACCCTCACAACAAGGTTGGGTCATTAGTAGTCCAAGCCCTACTGTTATCTTCTCTACCATCTTAAACCCTAAACCCTCTTGCATCCCTTTTAATTGCAGTTGCAATCACGTGGCATAACTGCCTCCAACACTTTTCAAATCTTCTACCCTCCTAGTTCCACACCTTCCATAACAAGGTTAGGTCGTTACAACATCTTAACCCCTTGCCCTAACCTTGTTATCTCGTTATGGACCCTAAAGAAAATCTCGCTACATCACCCCCCTTCCACCAAGCCACTTCTTCTTCTACTTTGTCTTCCTATCATAACCCCTCAACTCTGTCAAGTACCAACTCCTTTCCTCTCTACCCTCCACCTAGCCTTCTACTCTTCAACTTTCACCATCCAACCCCCGCAACAAGGTTGGGTCGTTAGTAGTCCAAGCCCTACTATTGTCTTCTCCAGCGTCTTAAACCCTAAACCCTCTTGCATCCCCAACACAGTAGCATCCTAGCGGTGCTAGTAGTTCATCCTTACCTTTTCCACCACGAAGCATAAGGGGGGATACATTCTTACCTTCCGGTGTTGGAGATCATCCAGCTATTAAAAGCAGGTGTTTCTGCCCAAACCCTCCTCCAGTTTCCTCGGCCAGCGGTCACCTAGCGCTGCTCCTCCTTACTCCTCTCTGCACGCGCAACAACACACCCACTGTGCCTTCGCCACTCCTTCTTCTGAGGCTGCCAGTGTGCTCTTCCTCAGTCACCCACCACCGCTACTTGGAGAGAGGGAATGTAAGAGATAGCGAATATTTTGTTTTCTGATGACAAATACATTTGTTAGAGGGATCAGTTGGCAATTGGCATATAACTCAATTGAACTATGCAGGATGAAGTGCAAAGAGTAGAATGTACTTTAGTGACTGGCATCTTATCTGGCAGAATGTGTGCTAGTGAGAAAGGAAGTATAACTAAAATGGTATATAAGTAAAGCACATGACAAACCATTAACATCAGTTAAAATGTGGATAGAATTTTGCTGACCAAATTCATATGTTTGTTGCCATACAGCTGAAGTATAGCTCACTCGGGGCCAAAGATGAGTCCATCCTTTTACCAAATATGAGCCAAGAGGGACAAGTTAGTAACATCAGTAGTGAGGTTGAGAAGGTAAATCTGCAAAATATTGTGTAATTAAAGCGATATTTGTAACACATAATACTCTACTTAATTTGACGTGTTGTGTTGCAGAGTGGTAAAGTTTCCAGTGAGGGCAGCCAACATTTAAAAGGGCGAATGAGTTGTGGAACGTCATTTTTGGATCACATATCATGGCCAGAATTGTGCAAGGTGGTGATTTTCAATATGATTAGTTGTGTCAAAAAGCAAGTTACTACATGGCTAACGATTTTGCATCTGGTGTGGAAAGACCAACAAGGCAAACACTGAGAGCATTTTTGTGACGCGGAGGTAACAAAGAGCATTCCATTTGCATCTGCTATAGGAAGACCAGTTACTAGGCACAACAGTGATGTTGCACCGGATACTGCAGATAGGAATGTATGTAATTGTTTTAACAAATATATAATTGATAAACTGTGTTTGACGGACTGGTGTTGTGGTGTGCATGTATATGACTGGTGGAAAATGACAGGGATAGATGGAGAAATAGATAAGATGCTAAGCGTGCTCAGTACGCAGACATTGATCTTAATGTCAGTTGGGAAGAAGGGAAAGACTAAGCAGTGTGTGAAACCTGAGTGGGTTTTTGTGGACGTGGAGACTGCTGCTGGAAAGGTAAAGCACCTCACATAATGGTAAATTATGTAAATGGCACTGAACAAACATATTACTAGTATGCACTAATTATTATCTCATGTGATACAGAATTGTGTAAAGGATATGGTTGAGAAGATAGTTGTTGATTTGGGCCATACAGATGCCTTACGAGACGTGGTTCACGTATCTAACAGCCCAAGCTCCCTCATGAAAAGAGTGAAAGACTCACACCGAGAAAGAAGGCCAAGGGCAATTGGAACTGGGATGAAAAAGGAGTTACAATTGATGCGTGGGTGGGACGAGCGTGCAGTGTTGTGGCTCGAGCCTGCCAACATTGAAAAACTGAAACGAGTAAGCAATTTTCTTTAAGTGTCCTTGCGCAACTTGTAAATATACTATTTGGAAAAAGTTTATGTAAATGATTCTAGAATATTAGTTCATACCATATATATGTTGCAGCTGATAAGCCCCGAGAGGAACCCATGGGATGTTATATTCAAGAGTGCAAATGCTTGTATAATGGGGGCCGATTTTGTATCTGTGATGAGGGTGGGGGGCACATCACCAATCAGGTAAGAACCATGTTGAACTGCGTATTATGCAAAGTAGATTAAAATATGACTGTTGGAAGGGTACTTGATATTGATTGTGATGAAATAAGTGTGTAGTGGGTGTGATAACATAGGACCATGGCTATGCATGATTCATTGGCAATAACCATTAAGTTGTTGATAATTATAAACAATTCGTGTTTCATAAATAGTAATGGTGTTGACTTTGGTATGCTTTTTCTGAATATGGTATGTTAGAATACAAGGAGGTAAATTTAGATATGCAACAGATAAACTTAATAAATGATACATTGCGCATATATATAATGTCTTCATAAAATGTAATAGGTATGTAGTTTGTTGGGTAATCAAATAGAAATCCATGTGTAATTAACAAACAAAAGATACAATTAGTGTTTTAGCGAATGGGAGTTATATTGTGTGAAGTATTGAAAGTATTCATGTAATTAATGTTTTTTACATTTGTTGCAGTTCCTTGAAGGATACAGTGAGGTGATGCACGAGGAGCATAGCAATTGTTTGGGCAGGAGGGTGTTCATCTTCCACACATCAATGAAACATGCCATCAATATGAGGTATGCACCCTGCATGAGAAAGTATTGCTATGAACGATGAGAACAAATAACGAGGGTGAATGTTATACTCCTACCCTTGCTTAGCCACCAACACTGGGATTTTCTCGTAGCATCACATGAATACAAGAAGATCCTGCATTATAGCATCCTACGACCGCCTAAGAGATATAACAAACCAAACACCAATCATCCTTATGACGATGATGTTGTCACTGTGGTAAGTTTACACTTCATTGTTTTGATGTGGATCTTATTTGGTTATTGTGAATATTAGTTAGTTGAAATTATCTTATTCCATAATGTAGGCTACATCACTAAATACAATGTTAAGAAAGATAAGTGGTGTTTCTGAACATGGGTGGAATATTGTTTTTGACAACAAAGATGACCAACAACCAGGCGGGTCAAACGATTGTGGGTTGTACATTATGCGTTGGATGGAATGCATGTGCATAGGACAGAGAATTGAAGAATCATATGGTGAAGAATATCACCAGCTATGAGGCCACAATGCCCTGGAGATACTTAAATTGCAGAAGTATGTTAATGAAGGGGCTTTATGATGAAACAATGTTAAATGTTTGTATTGTGTAAATGACTTGATAAACTTTACTTAGTATGGATGTGAATATGAGTATGCCGTGCAGCCAGGTGACATCATGTTTGTATGGGTGGGCATCAAACTAAGTATGTAATGCATCAGAGTAAGTGTGTTTTTGAACATGTGCTAACTGATAATGTTTGGCCCTTGCATTACGTATGTGCTTGTGTCTTCAGTCGGTAGTTGGTAATAGACGTGCAAGTTGTGGAGAATTAATATATATAGTTGTGCAACATATAATTGTTCAGTAATATAAATGGGTAAGCTCCTGCAAAATAGAGAATGGTAACAACATTTGTGTTTTACTTTGCTTGTTTATGTGTTTGTGCAGATGAGCTTATGAAATGAATATGATTTCATGGTTATGCATGGCTGTCTATGCAGCTAACAAAGAGCATTGTTCTGTACATTAAAAGTGGATTGGTAGGAATTTAAGAAACTAAACGGGGATGTTTTTCCACATAGTTGTTAGGTTGTTATGTGACATAGTTATATGAATTGGCTTGAGTTAGTGATATGTTGTTGGGTGTACCAGTTTAGTGGTACTAGGGACAGAAGGCGGTGTGAATAATCATATAACTGTGCATGTGCATATGTATTTTGTAGTGCTGAGTTAGATTTGTTGGTGGTAGCAACAGAAGTTTTGAGCAAAGCATGAGTAGATACATGTAATCAAGGTTATGCTATGAATACATGTAATCAAGGTTACACAGAAGTTACAAAGAAGTATAAACTGATCACATTTTGGCATAATACATGTAAAACTAAATACATGTAAACTGTTTTGAAAGTGCATCCAAAGGAGTGTTTGGGCATAATTAGTTACATGAGGTTTGATGTTGGCTGGAAGAGAGAGGAGGTAAAGAATAATGTCACTAACTAATTAGTAGAGGTAAAAGATGAGGTTAGCGAAAGCAGACTGTGTTGTTGTAAGTAAGTTACAAACATAGAAGATGGTTTGGCAACATAGTGGGCAGAAACTACGTGATGTGTGATGGCATAACTTAATAACGTGCCTTAATAGCAAGGGTACAGGAGAGGTTGGTTAAAATAATTGAAGTAATAGCATGTAGCGTGTGGTGATGAGTGGTTACATTGTTATGTACCAGGTGATTTAGTAGCATTGACAAGAAAATAAGGATAGTGAACTTGTTTGGTAACGAACAACGTGTGGCAAAAACATGGTTGGGGGTGGGCGAGGCATAGCGAGTTAGTTGTGTGTTTTTTTGTGAGTCCAAAGAGGTTTGGTAAAGGCCATACGATTCATTAATGAATATGGTAGACATGTTACGAGTAGAGTGGGTAAACGTAAAAGTAGATGTTAGCGAGACATGGCATAGGATGGAAGATGGAATAGATGGCAAGTTGATATGTGGTGAATTTTGTTTGGTATGTGACAAAGGCTTGTGAAGAGGGGATTATGAAGATGTAACATGGGTATTAGTGGAAAACATGTGTTGGTGGTTAGAAACAATTACAAGGGTTTAGTTGTAGTGTATGTGACAGATTATGAAGATGTAACATGGGTATGAGCACAAAATGTGTGTTTGGCAACATAGTAATGGTGCCCACTGACATGGATCATGTTAACCTATAGTGATAAAACATTATGGCTAGGCGGCGACGCATAACGTGGAAGGTGACATAATTGTACTGATTAGTGATGTGAGGATGTTGGTGTAATGTTTTGTTATAATGACATAATTGTACAAAATATAGGCAAAAAAACCGTGTAACAATACTCAAATTGTTTGGTATAATGACACAATCAAGAAGTAGTTTGTTTTGTTATACCAAGGATGGATTTTATTGTAATGCACTTGTTAACTGGAAATATCTATAAAAGGAAATTGCATTGTGAAATGGTGTCACACAATGAATCCCTTTAATTGCAATTGTAATCACGTGACAGAATATAAACAGATGAAGCAAACCAAGAACAACTAGAATGGTTGTAAGTTGTATTAGATGGATAAAATTTGCTCAAAATGGTGGTGCGGAAGGGGTGATTATGGAGGGGAAAAAAGGTAACAATGTTTAGCGTGTGGTAGTGTCGAATAGCAATGAAGGGAATTGTACTTGTTTGGTAACGAACAACGTGCTGGAAAAAACATGGTTATGGGATAGAAGAGAGTAGGGAAAAAAGAATGGGATTAACTGATTACTAGAGGTAAAAAGATGAGGTTAGTGGAAGTAGACTATGTTGGTGCAAGTAAGGTATAAACATAGAAGACGGGTTGGCAACATAGTGGCCAATAATAAATTTATGTGTAATGGTATAACGTAATAACGCAAAGTAATAGCATGTAGCGTGTGGTGGTGAGTGGTTACAGTGTTATGTACTTGCCGATTCAGTAGTGTGGACAAGCAAATAAGGATAGTGAACTTGTTTGGTAACGAACAACATGCGGCAAAAAATGATTGGGGGGTGGGCGAGGCATAGCGAGTTAGTTGTGTGTTTTTTTGTGAGTCCAAAGAGGTTTGTTAAAGGCCATACGATTCATTAATGAACGTGGTAGACATGTTATGGGTAGAGTGGGTAAACATAAAATTAGATGGTAGCGATACATGGTACAAGATGGAAGATGGAATAGATGGCAAGTTGATGTGTGGTGAATTTTGTTTGGTATGTGACAAAGGCCTGTGAAAAGGGGATTATGAAGATGTAACGTGGGTATTAGTGGAAAACGTGGAGCCTGTTAACCTATAGTGTGGGTGTGTTAAAACAGTATGGCAAGGGGGCGACGCATAACGTGGAAGGTGACATAATTGTACTGATACCCATGTTACATAATTGTACGAAATATAGGCATGAAAATTGTGTAATGATACTCAAATTGTTTGGTATAATGACACAATCAAGAAGTAGTTTGTTTTGTTATACCAAGGATGGCTTTTATTGTAATGCACTTGTTAACTGGAGATATCTATCAAGGAAATTGTATTATAAAATGGTGTCACACAATGGGTCCCTTTAATTGCAGTTGCAATCACGTGGCAGAATATAAACTAATGAAGCAAACCAACAACAGCTAGAATGGTTGTAAGTTGTATTAGATGGATAAAATTTGCTCAAAATGGTGCTGTTACAAAATGTTAACAATGTGGCTGATTTACAAAGTGTTGATTCTATGATACACATTTTTTTAGGGTGGAGTTGTAGTACACATGTATGTACATTGGGATATTCTCCGTAATGTATACAACCAAAAACTCCATGACAAATGACAGTAAAAAAATATGAAGGGATACAACAGCAGGATCTACGCTTGTTGTGACTGAAATTTCAGCAAACCGGTGGCCAGGTGTGAAGGAATGTAATGTTGGTTGGGTAGATCCATAGGTTGCATAGCTGGTTACTGAGGACGCCATGCACCACTATTTTGAGAATTGGCATTAAACGGTGCTTTGGTTTTCTTTGTGTTTTTCTTTTCTTTAAATTTTTTTTAGCAGTTGCATATTATGTTTTCTTTACAGAATGCATTTCTTTCCAACTTTTCTTCCAAACAGATGGAGGCCTGCCAATCTTTTAGTGGTGGTTGGGTCTTTGATGCCAGGAACATTGTCAGCATAATGGCTTGGTACCTTTTAAATTAAAAAAAGCATAACATTCTAAAAGTGGATTTGAACAGAATGTAGGAATCAGTGAACATCAATGAAGAAGGAATGCATTACGTTATGGGGGGAGACAGTTTATAACTGTAAAAGCATATGAACCGAAATAAGAAAATTAGAAGTAGTTATAGACAAAAAAAGGGTATGTTGTGTTTTGGAGTAAGGCGACCATATGTTGACCTATGGAGATATAAAAATAGACTAAGAAAGAACACATCAACCAGTTTGACTGAAATGCATATACATGTTAGAATTGTGATTGTCCAAAATGGATTAAAACAACTGGACTGACATAAAAACAAAAACCAAAAACATCTTTGCATAATAAAGTTGTATACATTACAGTAGGTACATTGGTTTTCATGTTGCATATATAGGACGTAAAGTGCAGGATAGAATTAAAAAAGAATTACATAATGTACTTATAGTAGGATTAGGATTGAGATGTTGCTCTATTTTGCAAGTTTCCATTGATGTGAGAACTACATTCCTGACTGTGTTGTAGTGGTTCTCAGAAATCCAAGTTGTGGCAATCAACTTTTGGCACATGTTAGAAATGTCTTCAGCTCTTGCGGATGACTCTGTACTCATGCCTGTGTGATTTGCAAAAGTAATACCGAAATATCTTGGGGTGTCCTTCCTCCATCTGTTCAATACATACTGCATAGAAAACTTGTCACACATGCAATTCTTGATAAGAACAGAAAGCAAATGTCCGCACATCAGCCCTTTGCACTCAAAGGAACGACAACTGCATAGCACGTTGGCTTGGGTTGAGTCATATGTTACTACATACTATTTTCGAATAAGGCTGGATTTAGTCTCATATATGCTCACCCTGCGTTACTCATTAACACAGAAAGTTGATAAAGTCAAAATATTATTCAATATGACAGCTTCGCAGTACATCATCCTCTGTAGCTCGATTTGGAATTTCTTGAAGATGTTATGGGTGTAAATGTTCCTAGCATCTATCTCAATCTGAAAATTTGTCTGTAACTGAACAACCTTGTAAATGTCATCGTAATCAGCCTGGTGTTCTGCCTCTAGACGTGCTTCTTGTACACGTTGGTATTGATTGACACATTGTTTCAACGATGTTTTAGAGTTAAGATAGTTGTCGAAGAAAGAATTTATGGACTCACTCCGTTGAGTGGTTTTCATGTCAGCCCAGAAGAAGTCATCCACATACGCAGGTACCCACATTTTCCTCAATTGATACAAACGAGATAGCCACCCTTGTTCATTTGTCTTGCATGAGAGTGTTGCGGCCTCCCAGTTTTGTTCAAAATCCTCGATAGTAGGAATTTCGTATATGGAATTCCTAATGAGTTGTGAAGCATTGGAATTTTTACATAACTTATCAGGCAATTTGCGCATAATGTGCCAGAGGCATAGGCGGTACCTCACATTAGGAAAGACAGTCTGAATACCATTTATTATAGGTTGTGCTTGATCAGTAACGATGCCCTTAGGTTGGCTGCCTGAGTGTAACAAAAAAACAAGAGTACTCCTGAGGGGGGAAGAAGTGATTAATGGATCATTTTATTACAATAACAAGACAACAACTCAAAAAGAGTCATCGTAGTTAGTGGAGTAACATATATAGGATGATAGCTTTGTATATGTTAGGAAATATGTATGTAGCACTGTGATAATCCCATTCCAGCAAGTGTTTCGTTTGGCAAACTAGAGTGTACTGACCGGAGTTATGTGTTAAATATGGCAGCAACTAGACAAAACGGACAACACAGTAACAAATACATTACATTCATATTCCATGTCTGTTAAGAGGTAAAAGAAAATAGGTGGTTCAACAAATAGGATAATTTTAAAGGGAAAACATAAAAATTATAATGAAGTACACCACAATCCAGAGCTCAATCCAAGGAAAATCAAATTGTGTTGTGACAGACATGGTAGTATATCATATCGAATACAGTTGTATAACGAATAAGTTAGATAACTAGTTTCAACAAATGAGAAGAAGTAGTCACAAATTGTATGTTGTAATTCATAGAATAGGAATATTTATGAAACTTGCTTTATAAACCTGACAAGTAATGTGCTCACCCATGCATTGCAGCCAAGTTTGGAAAAGCAAATATAATTATCAGTTGTTTCTTCACATAGCAGTCCACATCCGAGCAAGATGGAATGACTGTGATGGTTAATCCCAATGAATGGTGCAAATGGCATTTCATATCTATTCGTAAGGTATGTAGTATCAAATGTAAAAACATCAACAAAGTGTTTGTATGCCATTTGAGACCTTACATCTGCCCAAAAGACATTTCTAAGGACTCCTTCATTCAAGTCTAGAACATAGAAGAATTCTGGGTTTTCTTTTTGCATACAAACAAAGTATGTTTGTATTGCATGGGCATCACCTTCCCCTAAGCGGAGCTTCCGTAATTGAAGCAGATGGTTGTTCATGTCCTTTTGTGTGAAGGAAAGTTTGTCATAACCTCCAGATTCACATACAAAGGATGTCATAGTTTTTTTATGCACCAATGTCTGATGCATCATTGAAATCAATATGCCTCTGAACATCTATAGGAATTTTTCATTTGGATGGGAGATGCCTAACCATATGTGTAGGAAGCATTTGGTGGTTATGGTGAAGGTTAACATTGCAAATCTGGTACTCCCCTAATATTGTTCGTTTCAGCTTGACATAAGATTTGCATTCTGTACACGCAGTTGGCTTGTACCGGTATAGAGAATCCTTGCAGTTGGTCGGTGGCTTCCCACCCTTGATATAAGAGAATGTGATCCTCGAGGTCTCGTTGCAATGTCTATCCTTATGTGAGTGTGAGATTTTGATACCAAATCCCGAAGCGTCTGCAAACGCCTCATAAAACTGCCTCGCCTGGTCTATACTGGGAAACTTCTTCCCTATGGTAGGTGTTTGTCCGTTAATGGTTGAAGCTATGCTACTGGGTGTATTCAGTAAGTTAGATTGGGTCTGAGTTGTTGATAAATGCTCTATATCATCCTCTGTCATCACTACAATGTGAGATGACTGTGAATCATGAGTGACATTGAAGCCTTCATCTACGGTGTTCGCTTCACTGGCATGAACGCACTGCAGCTCTGGATCTTAGTTCAAATCGATGACAACCACTTCCGAACTCTAAGGCATTTAAGCCCGTAATGAGTGCAAGGAACTGATACAAAATGAAAGTACTACGTGTTGAACATGTAAATGAGATAAAGTGTTCAAATTCACGAGCTGTTAGGTAATCAGTAAATGTGACAAAAGAACTTATACAAAACTGTAGACTGAGAATATGAATGGAAACAGATATGGACACATGTGGGAATAAAACATATGGAACAAACCAATATAATGCAATGGTGTGAGGTTAAGTAGGTTGATGTATAAAATGAAAGTTCCTGGGAATTTGAGTTGTAGTGTACAAATTTCAGAGTTGTTATGTAATCAAGAAACTTGGCAAACTAGTAAAATATCAACACAACCTTAAGTTAACTGAACTATAACAAGCATCAAGAAGTCGAAACATTATTAAAAAATAAGAAGGCACATATATCACGATAACAATGGGCAAACGATGATGACTTGTTAGCAAAGCAAGGAAATGGAATGGTAACAAATGACAAAAGGTAAGAGATATAGAAGTATCTCATTAAATGATTTACATTCCTTCTTCAGTTTTAAGACTGAGCAAATAACAAAATGGCAAAGGGTAAGAGAAAATTACAAAATGGCAAAGGGTAAGAGAAAATTACAAAATGGCAAGGTTAAAGGACGACTTATCTGTGGAAAAAAACCATACTAAACAACATGTAATGTATGCTTAACTAGGCAGTTAACGGAAACATGTGCTACGAAAATACATGGTCAACACATGTTAACATTGTTCATGTGGAAACAGTGCAAATGTTGCTTAGTGACATCAATAACATCCATGCTAGATAGTTGCTGCCAAAACTTGAATTGGTATTAACACACTAACAAAGGAATTAAGAAAGGATCAAAATGAGGCCAAAATGGGACATGAGGGCCACATACTGTATGGGTGTGACCAAAAGAGAAGCAATGGTAGGCAACACAAAGTAAGTGTTCTCTAGTGATGATAAAAAATATAAACAACAATGCTATGGTGTTAAAAATAGATAAATTAGGATCAAACTAAAATTCCATTTAGGAAACGAGGCAACATTGTTTCTATGTAAGTAACAGTTTCTTGTAAAGAATGTGCATATGCTACTGGGTTACAAACTAATAGCAGTGCAAAACAAAAAGAAAATGATAAGGGAAAAGCATGAGAGGTAACAAGCACGTGGTGATGTGAGGGTTTAATCTAGTAACATAGGACGTTGATTATCAACTTGACACATAATTTCTAACTAGGCAAATGAGAATCCTAAACTTGTAGTAACAAATGTGTTTTGTTATGTTACTATGAATCCCTAAAATTGGGTTGTGATGGTGGTGTTAATCCCTCTAAAAGGGCTTGCAAAACCCTAAATGGATCCATTACCTTTTTGGCCAATGAGCCATTAACATAGCTGGGGAACATATTTGCTCCTCGGCGACAGAAGAAAGGCGTGACCAACCAAGGAACAGCGGTGGAGGAGCGGGGGAGCAGCAACGCCAGAGCAGCAACGCCGGAGCGGCAGTGGTGGAAGAAAGACACGACCCTATAGAGTAGTAGTGGCAGAAGAAAGGGAGCGAGGTCCAGGCGACAGAAGAGAGGGAAGGGAGCGAGTGAGGGGGCCCAGTCACCAGAATGTCAGTGAGGAGAAGGGTAGGGAAATGAAGGAGAAGAATGTGGCGTCAGCGATGATGGAGAAGAGAGGGATACAGAGGGATGGGGGAGTGCGAGGGGAGGGAGGCGGGTGGGGGAATTTTTTCAAAATGGGTCGAGGAGTGCGTGAGACTCTAGAACTGGAAAATGACAGAGGTTCGTCTGGTGGGTCATCCAGGAGGGTCGTCCCTATATCATTTTCCTTTCAGATATGTCCCTCAACAAAAGCGTATACGGTCCTGAAAGCAAACAAGCAGTTGTAGTGTCAATCTATACTGGGAACTGGTACCCATAGTCCTACTGCAAGATCTATTCCCTTGGATTGTTTGTTGTCAGCTAGATCTAAATGACAAGACTCTACCTCAAGGGCGACACTGGGTGACAGGAAGGAAAAGTCAGAACCTTGGTTTTAAATCCTAGTGAAGCTTTTTGGACACGATTCCTTAGGTTGGGTTTGATTGGATCTATAACTATACTTTGAATCTGACCCGGCCATCGTAGTTTGAGGGCATCAAGACATGTGGCTTGTGTCCCAGTTTTCTGATCATCTCCATGATGGTAAGTTTGTGTTGGTGATCACCTAGGTTGTAAACCATAGAGTTGTGTTTGCCACTGCCTAGCAAAGGTAAGAAGCCACCTATATATATGTAGAGATTAGGTCTTGTTAGACTTTCCAGAAACATCGATACTTAGTATCCTATTAGGTTCATATTAGAATCGGGGTATAGATATATATTATAAAATAGAATAAAATTCACACGTACGAACTTCCAATACGATAAGGCAGAATTCCTTCGCCTTGGTACCTCTATTAATCAATTCTTAGATAAGTATTAACTACATCAAGATAATGTGATCACAACTCCCATCTAAGGTACAACTTATGTATCTGTGTGTATCCTCCTTACTTCAATGATATGTCTATTATGATGTAATAAGTTTTCCTTGGGAAAACACCTCCACCATATCCAAATAAATCTTAAAACCTCTACATACCCAATATGATCGTCAAGGCAAGGTCAAGTGTTGATAATATGTACTAAGAGATTCAACTGACTATTGCATAAATAAGTGCTATATTATTTGATCACTAGATCCTTGACTTTCCTCATCTTGTATATTGATGATTATGAGGTCTATTGGTATATGTAGGTTCTATTTGTTTAGAAATCCTAAATATTTAGAGTGTTACAAATCTACACCTTGTGAGAATTTATCCTCAAAATTTTAATAAGCTACCCACCTTAGGGTTTTACATATTCCACGCATACTTTCTCTCTAATTATCTTAAAAGCTCATTTGTAGACTTAAGTTGTGTGTGACCCTCTCATGGATAAACATCTTAAAACATCTAAATCCGACATACATGTGTATATATCCCTAATGTAGTTTGAGATCATCGTGTAACATAGCAAGGAACCTAGCTAGCTTCGTTTCCAAGGGGGGTTTGCAAAAGGGTCTCAACTCATCTATCTATTTCCTAAATATCTATCCTTTTATGTAGTCTTTCTCTTACTATGGATCTAATTAGGTTTAGGTGACTGTTAACCTCAAATTTAATGGAAACTCCTTTTTATGTATCTTTCTCTAGAGACTTGTACTCTGGTACCTAGGTCTCATGACCTGTACTAAAGTGTACGGGTCACATAATCTTCACGTAGGGCCTAGGTTATGTATCTGAAATGGCTAATAGTGAGGCTTGGGACTCATGACCTACACTAAGGACTTGGGTCATGTCTTTCGAATTGACGTGCACTAGGGCTTGGGTCTAACTCCATGATCTCATTTCATCTCATTAAATATGGTCTTATATGAATCTTAGTGCAGACCTGATCGTCTTACGATGATCTTAAATCTTATATCTTAGATCTTAATATAATATGATTTTTTTCTTAATCATTATTATGAAATATCACTAACAAATTTGTTAGAAGTATATTCTATTAATATTCTTATGAGCTTAATTTGTGAATCTTAATCGTTCTAGGAAATTTTATTGACATGTCTCTACTTGAGATCTTAGGCACATTAAGGATATAGCCATGAAAGTACAAAAATTTTCTTTCATATCTTATATTAATATCTTAGAATATTGGATCACACATATCATGAAGGTCTTATTTAAGAATCATGTAAATATATTGTGCTTAATGGGAATATACCACTTACATTGTCTTGTGAATCCTGCACTAACGTCATTCAGACTCCCTTCTCCTTTGACCATATACTACTTGTTTGCTCGAAATGACCTTTCCAAGGGCTAAAAATCTCCAAGTACTTGTTATCTTATTGGATGATAAGAGCCACTAACCATCTTGTGATGAGTTACCAACCCTCAAAACACTATGGTCAAGGTTGTATTTTATCCATACTCCTAAGGAACCAAAAATAGGGTTTTAAGAATGTAGAAGATGAAGCATTAAATGTTGTTTTATGACTCTTCATTATTATCACGATCTTCTATTTAAAGTTAGTATATGGTGAATTCTTCACAAAACCTTACATCTTAGTGCTTATTACATCAATGTGCCCATTTTACCATAGTGTTCACTTAACTTGGGGAACCACAAGCTTACATTACTTTCTTAATAGTATTCCTACTAACTTTCTTCATGTAATCATGGTGCTCCATGCCTACTGAACCCAAGATAACTCTCTCATTATTTTTTTCAATCCTTAGGAATACTGAATCAAACTTTAGTCATGCAACTTTTCTAGGCTCTATCTCGTGTGAAAATCATATAAAGCCCAATATTATATTGATCCTAGATCACAGATCCATGCTATCACATATTTCATATCACCACATGTTTAACCATACTCATGTATAACCTTAAAGACTTCTAGTCATCTCTAGCAATCCTCATACCTTAATCTTGAACTCGGTTCATAACATCAATATATTATCCTAAATCATTATCCTCAACGACCATCATGATTTGACTTGTTAATGCAATTCCTCTTTGAGAAGGAGGTCCTAACTAACACCAAGATTTCTCAAATTCTTGTCAAGTATAGTAGGAAAAAGGCTTCATCTCCCTCCAATCATTTTTCTACCTTAAAGCCAAGTCACTCATCTATTTCAAAATATCTACCTTTCGTATACATTCTAGGGTTCTAATAGGTAGGTGATTAGGTTTAGGCGACCATCTACCTCAAACTTTTTGAGTCAACTTTTTTTGTCACCTCTTAATGCATGTCGGTGGGTCATACATATGAACATGTCATGTCCTATCATATTTATCTCACCTAACAGTATACATTCCCCATACCATATGCACTAGAAAGAGTGAGACAAGCATAATAAGTATATAATTATGCATATAACATCCCCTCTACAAAACCCCATAAGCTTGTGCCCCATACCACAAACATGTGGGAGAAAGAGAAGGCATGATATACACAAATATAAAATTAACATAAAAAGTCCAAAGTATCTAGACACTAACCCTAATACATACATGAACTTATTTTGTCCAACAAAATCTCTAGTTTGGATGGTACTATCTTTCACTCACTTCTTTTATAATCAGGTTTGCTAACTATCTGTCTAAATCTATCTAGTCTCACTTGGCCTCTAGTTGGGGCAATCTAAAGTAAGGAAATGAGAATTTACCTGAAGGCCATGTACATTATTGATTTGACACGATATTGTAACACCTCAATTTCCTTATCACATGAGAGGAAGTTAATTTTGTTTTCAACTGGGGTGTTACTAACATGATATACATTACAATAGTGATATAAAAAATCATTACAAACTATGTAAAAGTACATTCTCATAAATTCTTAGGAAAGAAACTTGGTTACATCATCATATACAAAATAAAATAATTAATACCATAATACTACTTTATAGAAACCACATCCTATCTAGGACCTTGTAGATGGCGCCCCCCCCCCCAAGAAAACCTCCCAAAGTTGTCTCTACAACATCTTATCATGCCTCTCTCCTAAAGTTTCATACATGCGGACATCTAGTCCCTAGCCATGCACAAATAAGAAAACTACTATTAGAGTAAGTTGCATTGAATTTTTGATAAGATAACATGAATGTACTATAACTGAAAGTTATACTAAGATATGAAAACTATAAACTTACACTAAATCAATGTTTCTTTTTATTTATATCTTTTATCTGATTTGTGACCATCATTATACGATAAGACCTCCTGAATTGGTATCAAAGTACCTATGAATTGGAGTGACACTGAGGTGTCTCTAAATTGGTTTTTTTTTTTAAAGTAAACAGGTGCCATGAGGTGATTGGTAACAACACAAGCACTTGGGATCAAACACACAACAGCGAGGAGAGACTGGAGAGATTTAGGTCATTTTTGCTCAGGTTCCTATTACAAAGCATATTAGAAGCTTTTGGCAGGAACCATCATCAATCTTGATCGAAGAGTGCTCGACAAAGACGCTGATCGCCACCACGTGTCCTTAGAGAAATCACCAGACCGTCAGCCTTTGGATTCACCTTAATACCAGGACAGCACCCGCAAAACACACCTGAAAAGCAGAGGCAAACCAAATAGAGTGGATGGGGTTCTCTACGGCTATCACGGACAGGGGAGTCCCCATATGCTTTGATCCCCAGTGAGGGAGGGAAAAGGTTGAACACCCCACCCTTATTCTAGCCGTCACCCAGCAGAGCAACTAGCCACTCCCAGACTGCCAAGCAACACCACCACAAACAGGAAAGTAACACTCTCCGGAACCCATAGTAGAATCCAAATAGATAAACATCGGAAGACATGTAACCAACGCAAAAAGGGGGAAACCCCAACAGCGTTGTACCCCAGCACGAGAGGGCACTGGTCAGAGACCATGCCCTTATTCCATTCATCTCCCAGCTAAGCCCGCAATCAAATCGAATTCATCTGTTCACCCCGTCCCGCGGCAGGAAAAAAGCACAGCAAACACCAAAAAAGAGAACAGAAGTCAGTCGTTTCATGGGTACCGGTAGCGTTGACGATCCTTATACGGAGGCGGGAGGGTCTAGCAGTAGCCCGAGGGGTGAACCATTACGGCCACTAAGGAGATAAACTTTGGGTGCCCCACAGCTACTCACACCAACCCTCCACCTCATCGTTCAGGCACCGGCCAGAAGCTCCACGGCCGAAGATGACCAAACTGCCGAGAGAGGAAGGAGGGAAGGGAGAGGAGAGGGCAGCAAGAGGGGGCTCGGGGGGAGAAGCAAGGATCTCTCCAGCCGTCGTCCCTCTCCCCCAGGCCGGTGGCAAGCCCTAAATATCTGAGGTAGTCGCCCTAGCGGAGCACGAAGCGCGCTATATTGGAGTAAACAAATCCTCGGATTGGTAATTGATACCTCCGAATCGTCGAGGACTATTGAACGAGGACTTATCTCATAATGTATTATGTGAATGTTTTAAATTAATTATCTTAAATATGAATTTATGAATTCTGAATCTGAACTTATTTTATGCTAAAATTGAATACTGCAAACTGAACATGTACTAAATTATGAATCTGAATATAAATTTTTGCTCTGAAATTCTGAATTGAATTTAAATTTAAATTTGAATTTGAGATCCGATATACTTAAAATTGAAGTCATCTTGTTTGGAAGTTCTTGTTACATTGAAACCTTGAAATGTGACTTAATATGATCATAAATTCAAATATAGGATATCTAAAATCTGAGTGTAAAGGCTTAAGAAAATAAATTGAATTGGATGTAGAAATACTAAGTAACTAAAGGTAGCTTAAGTACCAAATAACTGAAATATGATTTTCTAACAAGATAATTCAATACGTATAAAGTCCCATTGCTCAAAGCATCATTAGATATCAAGTAAGCATGAAATACTAAATGTCTGAAAGTAACTTCATCTCTAAGTTACTTGTAGGAATGTGTATGATGAATCATAATAATAATGAAATTCAATGGACATGGCCCACTTACCTTTTACGTCAAATTTGTATACCTTGATCAGTAACCTAATCACCTAAATATTAACAAAGTTCTATAAGTCCATACTTATTTTTCTCCTTTTCATTTATTAATCTCAAAAGCAATCACCTAAGCTCCTAGACTAAATTAGTGTTATTATTTGGACCAGACATGAGTCTGATATAAAATCACGATAAAATTGTAATACTAAACATATTTTAAAACTTATATTACATAACTACTATAGACTTTATACTCCAATAACCTAAACTCATCTTATGTGCTATTGTATGAGTATATTCATCATATACCGATAGAAAACCTCCAACATACTCACATATACTGCTCTTATTGACTTATTTATAAACTCAGGTGAAAATATAATCAAAACCATTTTTCATACTAAATGCATGTTGTCCCACAAATAATGATTAATTATCTTATATCATGACCACTTAGGCCCAAAATTAAATACTAATATAATTGTACATGAAACCACAAAACTTTGAAAATAGTAAGAGAATTGTACATTAGAGTTTATAAAAAATATAAGATCATTTAATTCTCAAATAGTGGGTGAAATATCCAAAATACCCTTATTCGAGTTTAGATCAAAAGCCTTGATAAATCTTCAAATCAAAATGATCATGATCTAAAATCATGTTAAACACATCAAAAATTCTTATTATAAAATATTCATTAGTTTTTAGGTCTCTTTCTATTTTTAATTTTCAAAACATTGAAATCCCATATCTTTTAGTAATCATATTGTAATAATCGTCAAACGTCCAAAACACTCTTTCAATCTATTTTTATAGTACAATAGACACTACAAGATTTGAACTGATACTTTGAACTCCCAAAAATGACAACCATATCTCAAGATATAAATTTTCAAATAAAATACCTTCTTGTCAAATGTTCATCGTATAAGACTAATCTAGTGGCCACAAATGGTCCATGATGTGTGCCCATCATTGGCGTCTTGCGTATCTAATATACGATCCAGACAGTCATTGACCCATTGACCCGTTCTCTAGGCGTCTTCTCCACTCCAAAAGGGGTTCCCCTCTTTTACAGAGTATTGCGTCTGAGTTATTGTGGGACTTGAAACCTCTTTGAGTTAGGAAAAGATGTCTTTTGTCTTTTCTCAAAGTCTGCACAAAGTCTAATCTCCCCCTCGGCCAAGATGGTTTACTACCTCCTAGGTTCCAACACTGGCACCAGAATAGGAGGTGCGACTAAAGGACTTAGGCGACTGCCATCATCACAGCTTGCCCAGCTCTTGTCACCGTCCTCCTCAAGCCACAACAACTGAAGTCTGACTGATGTTATCTTTGTAGGTAGTAGAGCAAGTCATCTACGAGAGAAAGAGGTTTAGATATGTCCCTCAACTAAAATGTATATGCTTCTGAAAAGAAAAGGGCAAATACATAGTCTGTTTACAATGGGGACTGGTACCCATAGTCCTACTACAAGATCTATTCCCATGGATTGTTTGTTGTCACCTAAATCTAAAGGACATGACTCTGCCTCAAGGGTGACTCTGGGTGGCAGGATGGAAAAGTTGGCACCTTGGTTTCAGATTCTGGTAAAGTTTTTTGGGCATGATTCCTTGGGCCACAGTCACTGTCTTCTTGGGTTTGATTGGATATGCAACAATACTTTGAATCTGACCCCAACATTGTAGTCTGAGGGCACTAAGACATGTGTCTTGTATCCTATTTGTCCAGTCATCTCCATGATGGTGAGTTTGTATTGATGATTACCTAGATTGTAAACCATAGTCGTATTTTCCACCTCCTAGCAAAGGTAAGAAACCACACACACACACACACACACACACACACACACATATATATATATATATATATGGGTCCTTTTATATATATATATATATATATATATATATATATATATATATATATATATATGGGTCCATCTTTTATACCCACGCGGGTAGCTACCCACCCCCTATTTTGGTTACTTTTTTTAGTTTCTTACTTTTGTCATGTAGAGGGTTACTTTACTTTGCAAACTGTAAAGTTTCACGCATATATAGTTAGGTTTGCAACAATAGATTCAAAAATACGTTATATACATATCTATTGTGTATTTTCATGGATTTACTTTTTTAGTTGTATAGTTACTTTTTTTATAGCAGGATTACTTTTCTGACCAGAAGAGTTACTTTTTGGTTGCCGGGTAGTGAACTCCAGGTTACCCGCGCGGGTAGTAAATGAACGCCCTATATATATATACATACACACGCACACACACACACACACACACACACACACACACACACACACACATATATATATATATATATAGTCTTGTTTCAAAAACATCGATAGTTAGTATCCTATTAGGTTCTTGTTAGGATCAGGATATAGATGTATATGATAACACATAATAAAATTCACATGTACCAACTTCTAATACGAGAAGACAGAATTCCTTAGCCTAGCCTTGGTACCTCTATTAATCAATTCTTATATAATTAGTAAATACATCAAGATAAAGTGATCACAACTCCTATCTGTGGTATAACTTATGTATCTCTATGTATCCTCATTACTTCAATGATATGGCTATTATGATTACGTAATAAGTTTCCATTGAAAAAATACCTCTATTGTATCCAAATGAATCCTAAAACCTCTACATACCCATTATGATCATCAAGGCAAGGTCAAGTGTTGAGAATATGTACTAAGAGATTCAATTGACTACTTGCATTAATAAGTAGCTAGATGATTTGATCACTAGATCCTTGACTATCCTCATCTTGTGTTTTAATGATCGTGAGGTCCATTAGTATATGTAGATTCTCTTTGTTGAGAAATCTTAAATATTTAGAGTGTTACATCATTGTTACCCAAGTAATTTGGAAAGTTTGATAACAACTTCAACCTACAATCTGTGATCAATGTTGCATTGATTGTATAGTTCCTTTGTCTCTAATATCTAGATTGAACTTGAGGCATGAAATTTTTCATCCTCTCAATGTTCAATCCATGTTCCTTGAACTAGAGCAGACTATATGTGGTATATGTAAGCTCAACATTAAATATTTATGTACATGTGTATGGCCATGCTTTTCTCAATCTCTCTTATCAAGTGGGCAAGATATCAAACCCCTGTAAGACAGACAAATCACACCTACATCACCGACAATCAATCCCTATGTTTCATAATGCATTTGAGAATCACTTTTATGGAAACCCTTATTCAAGGTTACTTTTGATGATGTCAAAGTACATCAAACAACATGTGATGAGTGTAGCAATTTTAGGTCTAAGAATCACGATCACCACCATCACATTGAGAGCTAATTTCTTACTACCATTTAATGGTTTCCATGTATCACTCTGTATGTGTGTTTGTCTGATACACTATTCACCAACAAGTACGTATGTGTTTGGTTTGATATCACATACTATGACTAATGAGATTTTGTCATCAATCAACACACACTATAGTCTTATGTGTTATTGATGACTATTACCTTCGACAATAACAACCAATTAGGGACATGTCAAGAATGTATATACTCTTAGCATATGTATGATATCATCTTTAGGTCCTCAACTCAAAGATGTATGTCATTGAATAACATCATTCTTTAGGCATTTATTATGCAATATCATCATCTCATAACTAAATAAAAATATATAAAATGGAAGATTGCCTTTATTATCAATCAAATCGTTTACAAGATGTATCATTACAATCGTCATATGATTGCTCTCAGGTCATACATATCAATAGACACCCACTTGCACTTAGAGCCAATCACTCATGAAATCAATCCCAAGTGATCCATCATGACCTTCATGCTTCTGTAGAAAAAGTGCTTTTGTCAAGGGTTCAAACACATTGTTCTCAATTGGTACTCTACAAATCTACACATCTGCTCACTATACGATCTCTCATACAAGATGGAACTTCCTCTGTATATGCTTGGAACATTGATGTGACCTAGGTTCCTTAGCTTGTGTAATAGATTTATTATTGTCACAATATAGCTCAATTGCATCGTTGATGATTGGAACCACCCCAAGTTTTGAGATGATCATCTTAATCCAAACAACCTCCTTTACTGCATTAGATGTAGCAATATACTCCACCTCTGTTGTAGAACCAACAATTGTCTCTTGCTTGGAACTCTTTTGTCTACAACTTTTCTATTCAGGAAAAGTACAAATCCATACTGTGATCTATAGTCATCTTTGTCAGTTTGGAAGCTTGCATTGGTGTAACCTTTTACCATCAACTCTTCCTCTCCACCATAGACAAGGAACTAATCCTTAGTTCTTATCAAGTACTTATGGATGTTCTTCATGGCAATCCAGTGGGCATCATCGGGATCTGACTGATCTCTGCTCATTGTGCTTAAGGCATATGAGAGATTGGGATGAGTACACAACATCATGTACATGATAGACCCAATTGCATATGCATATGGAGTCATATTAATGTGTTCTCTTCCATAAAAAGAATTGGTACATTGAGCAATACAGATAGTAACACCATAAGACATGGACAAGTTTCCTCTCTTCAATACTTTGTAAATGTATGTACTCTTAGTAAGTACATGAATCCTTTTAGATCTATCTTTATAGATATTGATTCCTAATATGTAGGATGCTTCACCTAAGCCCTTCATAGATAATGTAATTCCTAGCTAGGTCTTTACCATTTGTGAAGTAGGGATGTCATTCTTCATCAATAGTAAGTCATCCACATACAATATGAGGAATACAATCATTCTCCCACTTACCTTCTTATAAATACACGGTTCATCTTCATTTTGACTAAATCCAAACTGTATGATTGTTTCATCAAATCAAAGATTCCAGTTCAGAGATGATTGCTTCAGTCCATAGATTGACCTCTCTAGCTTACATATTTTATTTACATGCTTTGGATTTATAAGCCCTCATATTGTGTCATGTACACATCATCAAAAAGATTCTTGTTAAGGAATGTGGTTTTAACATCCATCTTCCAATTCTCATAGTCATATTAAGCTACAACAGAAAGCATGATCCAGATGGACATAACCATGGCAACTAGAGAAAAGTTTTCATCATATTTAACACCTTGAACTTATCTGAAACCCTTTGCAACCAATCTACCTTTGTAAGTGTCTACATTACCATTCATGTCAGTCTTCTTCTAAAAACCCACTTGCACCCTATGGGACTTACCCTTTTAGGTGGATCCACCAAGGTCCATACCTTGTTGATGTACATGATTTCCATCTCAGATCTCATGGCCTCAAGCCATTCCTCATGTTTTGGTCCCTTAACAACTTCTAGGTAGGTAGTTGTCTCATCATCAATGACGGAATTTCCGCCTTCTTGAGTCAAAAGATAACCAAATCTATCTAGATCAAGTTGTATCCTCATAGATCTATGAGGTTCTTGTGTTACATTAAGGAATTTGAAATTCTAAAATGGCTTGTAACTCTTTATGTTCCACTTGTACCTCTATAGGTTCAATGTTTTCTTGTTGGTCTCGAATCTCTTAAAGCTTTACTTTCCTCCCACTGATTCCTTTAGAAATGAATTCATTTTCTAGGAATACAACATCCTTGGTAACAAACACTTTGTTGTCAGATGGGTTATACAAGTAATGTCTCTTAGTTTCTTTGGGATATCCAACAAGATAATGTTTATATATTCTAGGGTCAAGATTTCCAGGAAACATTTTCATGACATAAGCTTCACACCCCCAAATCCTCATAAATGACATTTTAGGGCGCTTCCCAATCCACATCTCATATGGTGTCTTTAAACTGATTTAGACGGTACATGTTTTAGTGTAAATGATGTACTTTCTAGAGCATATCCCTAGAAGGAAGTCAAAAGATCAGCAAAACTCATCATTGATCACACCATATATAGCAATATGTGATTCCTTCTTTTTGATACACCATTGTGATGTGGTTTTCCGGGTGGAGTCCATTGTGATACAATACCACATGATCATAGATGGTACTCAAACTCTTGGCTTAATTATTATCCACCTCAATCAGAATGAAGTGCCTTAATACTTTTACCAAGTTAGTTTTATACTTAATTCATGAAATCCTTAAACTTTTCAAGAGTTTTTTATTTATGTTTCATCAAGTAAACATAGTCATCCCTACTGAAGTCATAAGTGAAGGTAATGAAGCACTGATAACCACCTCTAGTATTTGTTCTAAAAGGGCCACATACATCAATATGTATGAGCCCTAATAGATCACTATCCCTCTCATTGTTTCTAGAAAAGGGAGCTTTGGTCATCTTTCCTAATAAACAATAGTTGCATATAGATGCAATTGCCAAAAGTTCCCTACCTAAATAGTCAAGTTGTGGGCGATCATCAAAAGTTGACTCGTGATTTGATGAAACATGGATCTTGGCATGTTAGAAAATTGTTCATTACATCTTTCCGAATTGATACATGAGGGTTATCAATTTGAACAAAATAATGAGAATGATAACTAATTTAATACCTAATTAATATCACCAAGATTTTAATCAAATCATATCAAAAATGAGTTTCTGACAAAATTGCAAATTCTTTTGTACAATCAAATGGAAACAAACAACAATCATTTTTCTCTATGATCGGTTCTTGAGAAGGACAAACTAAATGGGAACAACTTCTATGATTGGTTCAAGACACTGAGAATCGTTCTCACATAGGATTGCAAGATCTATGTCCTGGAGACACCAGAACCAAATGAACACCCTCTAACTACACCAAAGGCTGACAGGGATGCTTACAAGAAGCATATTGAATATGTCGTGGATGTCAAGTGGCTGATGCTATGCTCCATGAACTATGAGTTTTGGAGGTAGCATGATGGATGTGATTGAGATGGTCACACATCTCAAAAACATGTTTCCAGATCAAGCAAGACAAGAGAGATATGATGTCTTCAAGGCACTGTTCAAATGTAACATGGAAGAAGGAGATCTAGTAGGTCCTCATGTGCTTAAGAATTTTTGGGTGGAGAACCTTGCTAGACTGGGATTCCCCTTGGGTCAAGAGTTGGTCACTAATGTGATTCTACAATCTCTGCTAGAATCATACAGTTAGTGTGTCATGAACTATAGCATGAACGATTTTAACAAATCCTTGACAGAGTTGTTGGGCACATTGAGAACAACTGAGGGACAGATGAAGAAAGACAAGACCAAGTCTGTAATGGTGATCAGTAAGACAACACGAAAGTCTAAAGGTAAA
The DNA here is from genome assembly GCA_963693085.1 of Alisma plantago-aquatica. Taxonomy (NCBI): domain Eukaryota; kingdom Viridiplantae; phylum Streptophyta; class Magnoliopsida; order Alismatales; family Alismataceae; genus Alisma; species Alisma plantago-aquatica. The sequence goes on along the minus strand of OY856412.1, from coordinate 939,094,159 downwards.
ACTAAGAAGAGTTCTAAAGTTGGACAAAAGCCCATATCTTAAGATCTCATAGCAAAGGGAGGAGTGAAGAAAAGAGGCAAATGTCACCGTCACCAGCCTGGACATTGGAAAGGAAATTGCCCACTTTGGTCAGAGTAACGAAAGAAGAAGAAGGAAGGTGTTGAGGCCTCCACATCAGGTATAAATGTTATAAGATAAATTTGATTACTTCTTCACCTTGTTATGTGATACCAAATAGAGATCTAACATATTTGATGTGCATGATCTGACAAGAAGTAAAAGTCCTCATAGAAGGACAAGCATGGAAAAGGTAGACCAAGAGTTGTGGAAGCTTTAGTCTACATTTAAATTTATCTTAGCTCAAATGGGCATGTAATAGAGTTAGTAGAATATCTATTTCATTATGCCAATAAATAGAAACATTTACTTTAAAGCATCTTGTATGACAAAGATGATAAATCAATAAAGTGAATTTTGATGTTTCTATTTCAAAAGATGATCTTGCATGGAAATGCCCAAATATCTAGTGATATTTGCTTTGAAAGAATTATGGATAAATTTTTCAATGTTAATACCAAAGGATTGTAGTTGATAACTCAAGATCGTCATTAGCAATAGTCACCTTGGATGTACATATAAGAAATGCATGTTTGGAATACATATGGATGTTAATCAAGATTCCCTTGGTTATCAAACCGAAGGAAACATGCAAAGCCTTATTTACACACAACATGACATGACATCCTTCACTAGATGTAGTGGGCTGATAAGCTTTTCATCAGAACTCATACATATGAAGCATGAAGATCTTATGGAATGAATGTTATATATATTTACTTATACCTCATTTCATTTATTGGTTGATGTGTACTCAGTAAAATAGAAATTTAAATCTCTTAAAGTGTTTGGGGAGATTATAAATGAGGTATAAATTAGATGAAAGTGTTAACAAACTTTGATGAGATCAAATTTTAAGATACTTTACATTGATACCTTGATAACCTTCAAGAATTGTGATAATGTATCACAAGACAAATCCATATGAGCATGATGATGTGTCAGAATCAAGGAATTATACCATGATGAATCATGATATAATTATCAATTAATCTTAACTTCTTGAATTCTCATATATACCTATCACTAAACCATATACCATATGAATGGTTTATTAGACTTCATATATGATATGATATGGTAATGTCCCAACATGTCTAAAGGATTAAAACCTATATAAAGAAAGGAGTTTATTGAAGAGGTTTCTCCATAAACCATAACTGTTGAGTAATACTCTTAATCCCAATCCAATAACAAAATTTCTTTGTTGATAGGATAACTGAGTTCCTAAGGAATCAGTGGGAGTAAAAGTAGAACTCAAAATGTTCGAGGTCAACAAAGAAGTAAAATTAGAATTAAGAGAATCACAAGTTGTTGTCGAATCTCAAGTTCGTCATATGACACAGAAAAAAATAGTTCTAGTAGAATACATATGAAATTAGAGGATTATGAATCCAACAACTATGATAGGCTGGTCATGACGGGATGAGCCAACCAATCAACTAGACGCTACTAAGAACCATGATATGAGTAATGTCTTTAAAGCCATTTGAAGTTCATGTGAACTAGCAAGGTAGGACCTTGGTAGTTCCACCTGAAGGGTAATGCCTAAAATGTGAAGTAGGGTCATGTAGAAAAGACCTTCATGGACAACATAAAAGGACAAATTGGTTAAAAGGTTTTTAAATCAGTTCAAGTTGTTGAACATGATAGAAATTTCTTTACCAATCATTGTTCTTGTTGTTGTAGTTAAAAGAGATTGAAAGATTTGGCGTATGAAGATAGAAACTAGATTCCTTAAAGGGAATACATCAAATAATATGTACATGACACAACCTAAATGCTAATTTCAAGGAATGCAAATAAAGTCTATAAACTACAAAGTTCAATATGGGATTGAAACAAGCAACTCAAAGATGGGATCTTTTGACTCAATAGTCAAATAGTTTGACTTGAGCCAAGATAAAAGATGAAATCTGTGATTACAAAAGATATACTAGGAGCTTATATGAGTATTCCACATACGATGAGGAATCGCATCACAATATTATGAATACTGAGGGATGGCATGAAAACACCTTCAATAATGAAGGATTGGGTGAAACAACTTATGAGATAAGGATCAACACCTATAAAGATAGTTCTTGAATGTTTCACAATGTAAGTTTGAGCACGTGAAAAAAAATGAGTTGAAAGATTTCAACACGGAAGGATTCAATGAGGAGAATCCAGAGTAGTATCTCATGAACCATATGTTTCAGTTCTCATGAAGAATAGAAATAACATGATTTAGATGACATAGGCTGTAGCAATGGATCTATCATGAATGCTATAAATGTATTTTACCCATATAATCTTGTATGTGTAACACATGACAAGATGATATTAGATTCCAATAAGGGTTATTGGAAAATCATTAAAGATATACATTAATACTTGAGAAGTACTTAAGGATAAATTTCTAGTAATTAGAAATAGCAGAAAACTAAGAGTTGGATATAAAGGGTTACATTGATGCAAGCTTCCATAATGACAAAATGATCGCAATAAAATATTTTTTATTTAAAAGGAGAAATGTTGTTAGTTAGAAGTGTTCCGAACTAATAGCCACTAATTCTATTCTACAATAGAAGCTGAGTATATGAACACAGAGTGATACTATATAGATCTAGAAGTTCATATGATGAACTTATAGATGTTCCAATCATTAATGACTCAATAGTGATACTATGACAGAAATGGAGCTACTTATTGGGAAAGGAATATCAGATACCATATTACAGTAGTTTCATCTCACAGTAAAGAGATAAGAAACATGCAATATACTGACTAAATAGAAAAATGTCGCTAACCCACTAGATTAGAACTTGCACAACAGAAATATGGTAGACATGTTTAGATCACTAAGAATGAGATTCATGGGTGATTAGATCTAAGTGCAAGTGGGAGTCTTTTGGTAAGTTATGCCCATCGAGCCAATCATGTGATGATTGACATGGCACATACCATAAAGGATTTTATGGGTACTCATAAAGGAAAGCTTCAAATTCATTCTATTTCACTCAGTTATGAGATAATGAGGAAACATTATGAGTGTCTAAAGAATGACAATACTCAATTGTGTATGTATTCAAGTACGTGACTTGGAGAATGAGATCATATGAATGCTAAGAGTATGTACATTCTTATTATGTCCCTAGTCATTTGTTATTGTGGAAGGTAGATGGACACCAGTAATACATAAGACTGGAGTGTGGGTTGGTTGATGATACAATCTCATTTGTCATGATATGGCAATATCAAACCAAGAACACAGATATATGTTAGGGAACAATATATCAGACATACCCACCTAGAGAAGTGACATATGAAAACCATCATTGGTGGTCATAGTCATCTCTCATAGTGAAGGTGGTGATTGTGATTCTTAGACCTGAAATCACTACACTCATCACATGTCATTGGGTATACTTTGACATCATCAAATGTAATCCTAGAATACGGTTTGTCATAAAGGTAATGATTGGGTATCTTTGATACATGGGGATAGAATGTGAGTGATAGAGATGGGATTTGTCCCTCCTAATGAAGAATGATATCTTGGCCACTTGATAAGCGAGACTGAGAAATGCATGTACATGTGAATCAATATATGATATTGATGTCACATTATCTCAGACAGTCTGCTCTTGGTTCAAGGAACATGGGTTGAACATTGAGAGGATGACGACTCCATGCCTCAAGTTCATCCCAGATATTAGAGACAAAGGAATTATACAATCACTACAGCACCTTACATGTATAGTAGGTTGAAGTTGTACTCCAACTTTCCATTCACTTGGGTAGCACTGATATGCGACTAGGCACCACTCTCTGCTTGTGATTTAATAAGTTAGTTATGAACACTCACTACCAATGTGATATGGGACTGATAGGGTCACACACATAGGAACTCATCTAGAAGAGGTGTTTAATCTTGAATAATGATTGGATTGATTAAAAAAGTGTTTAGGTACTCAATTCACACAATGGATCAGCTGACTGTGCCCCATCCAATCATCTCACAGGGTGAAATGTCCATTTTGAGTGCCAAATGATCGGCTCAATTGTTGAGATGGCCATTTGGATTGTCAGGTTGATCAGAAATTGAATTGGCTAAGTTCTGCCCAAATTGAGGTGTGAACCAACCGGTTCATTTTGTTGAAATGGCCGGTTTAGCTCAGCTCACCAAATGACTGTCTGGGTGAGTGAGATGACCTTCCCACATGTGCAAGATTACTCAGTTCATGGGGAAATTCGACTGACATCATATCGTGCATTAATTGGATTCAAATTACTAAATTCATATGTGATTGGGAAATATGGTGAAAAGACTGTCTGGCTATACCAGACGACCGTCTCACATGTGAGATGACCATTTCATGTAAAAAACAACCATTTCAAATGTTGCGGGTTGCAAAAATTCAATATCTTCCAGTCCCTTTCACTCCCACATAGTTCTCGAACCAAGTGGGAACCTTGGCCCTAACCCCGCCTATAAATAGAGGGGTATTGGGGGCTTCCCATAGTACAACACTAACAATTAAGAATTAGTTTCTATGACAATTGTTGTCCTCTCTGGTTGTGGTAACTAAGAGAGCCCAAGCAAGTTCTACCTACCCAAGCAAGTTCTACCCGACTAGGGAGGGAAGTGACGGGAGAGAATAGTTAAGGATCATTATTTAGGAAGAGAAAGTTGGTGACTAGTACGCCAATGGGAGGGACAACTCCTTCCCATACATTCTAGCAGGATGACATGAGTTCTAGTTGGTCTATGTGGACTACTCTAGAGGCAAGAGTCCTTTGGATGATGCTAGGAGAGCAACATTAGACTAGAGTCTATGGCAAGACAACAGGAACTACTGTACAAGTTGATCCAGTCCATCAACTATGGAAAGACCATAGAATCTATCACGTCTGTTGTAACATACTCGAAACCTGACATATGTATCAAATCTCTCTTATTCTAAGGTCCTATTCTATTATGTTAACATATCATATATTTCCAACAATACAAAACACATTAAGAATAGTTGGTGTTAGAAATATATAAACACCCTTAGTAATTGGTATGCAAGGTAAAATAATCATAATACACTCAATAACAAGACTTAAGGAACACATATACCAAATACCATGTTTGACTCTAATTTGACCCTCTAGAATAGAAATTGATTTAGTAGGAAATAATGTGCCATCATTGATTAATTAAGAAGAGTAAACACATTTGATGTGTTAATATGTAAAAAGTGAAATTTAATATGATAAGTCTTCAAAATGTGAATTTGGATCCAAAATCGGATTCCTCACATCCATTTTGGCCTTCATGTCAAATTTCATACCTTTTGAATAACAGTTGCTCATCCAATTGAATTAGTGATTACACTTGTGTTAGATGATTATAATTGTTATTCACAATAATCTTATTCGTAAGGTCTCACATGATTTTTCCCTGACACGCCGGTCCCTCTGTTGTGACCTATTTCTCACCCTTGGGTGGATCCAGTCTGTGTTGACCTGATCAAACACACTCCCCACCTTCTTCTCCGTCTGCCGCTTCGCAAGGATCCCAGCCGCGAAAGAAGAAACTTCATCGCCTGCTCTCTTCCACTCCCTACCTCCCTACTTAACACCATGACAAAGCAAGAGACGTTACCATTTCATTCCTCCTCTTCTCCTTTCTAAAACCATACCCTTTGGATGTCCCTTTCTCTCTACGTCCACTACTATGAAAGTGGTATACCACCACCAAAGTAGGTTCTTCTCATCGTCATCCCCACCATGAGGTCTGTCACCATCACCGCTAGGCTCAGAAACACCTTCTCCAACCAGCGCAACTGACACCTCTACACCCCTGCTTCGTCCCCTGCACTTGACCCGGTGTTCAAACGGCTAAAACACGGTGCTACTCCCTCTTCATCTCCCTCCCAGTGTCTGACCATCATGGCACGCACAGCTGTCCCCACCCATGCCGTGATGGCTGGAGTTCAACCACTGGAAGATCTTGTGGTCGTGGATGGGGTCGCCAACCCCCTAAACTGCCATGAAACATCATCTCCTCCTCCCTCTTTCTTGGCATGGTCGCCGCACGTATCTCCTCCTCCATTTGCTCTTCCTCAACCTAAACCCAGCAGCGGCCAGTGACGCTGGGAAGCACTGAGTGTCGCCAGCTAGTGGGAGATTATCCAGGAAGCACAATTGACTAATACCAGTAGTCATCCTCTTCCTCCTCCTCATCTCTTATGTCCCCTTCCTCAATCATCTTGCAATCACACCCACGCTAGCAGCGCTCACCACCTCCTCAGTCTCCTCGCTCCTGCAATGGCCGCCGCAGGGTAGAAACTTGCACCCTGCTGTGACTACTGTCGGATGTTGTGACAATGATCATTCCTTCACTGACCTCACCTTCTACCTCTTCCCAATGATCTGCACTTCCGAAACCACCAACCATTGTGTGATGCGGCCGCCGCCGTCACCTTTGTCCATCAACCAGCCATGAAGTCACCGCCTCCTTCAGAAGCAATGGCGCTTAGACGTCCTCCTGCACTATCGACGCTGACCTCACCTGCGTCAGAGTCTCCGCGAAGCCCTCCTGCGTCTACCACCGCCACTCCAGGTTGAAATTATATCGCCACGCTCTCCTTACCCCTAATCTCCCTAAACTCCAACCACCATCGTCATCTCCTTCCCCGCCTCTCCTTTCCTCCTTCACACCTACTCTTCCTACTCCTCTTGCCACATAGCTTAGATTGATCTCCTTCCTACCACAACACATCTCTTTTCCTCACCACAAACCTATAGATCGCCGACCACCCTGACCTTCAGGAAACATCCAGCACTCATGATGCTTGCCGAAGTAGACATCCTTCATCTCGTCAACTCCAGAAGTCACCGCAAGATGTGTGGGTCGCTCACTAGCCATGGTGATAGCAGCAATATTAGTAGATGCCTTCAGACTCACCTCATCCACCATAGACCTTTCCTCATCATTGATGGATCTGCAAATCGCCACCAACAGAGACCGTCACGGTCTCAGCCTCCTCCTGCAAGTACCCCGATCAAAGGCGCAAGTGAATATGTTGTCTGTTGGCTCTCTATTCCACTATCAAGGCAATTAGTCATCATTTGGATTTTTCTTTGGCTGCTTAATCGCCTTCCACACCTATGAACTACAGGTCACCATCAACCGAAGTAATGTTCTGGTCTATGGAGGCCCATGTACCTATAAGGCAGCATTGTCATCAACATAGATGAGCCACAAACCATCTCCTTCCCTCCTTGGGTTGCCACCACTCATCACCTACATAAAGAGGGTATCCTCTTGAATGGATTAGCCTAACCGCGTATCTGCTAAACCCACTAGTTGCACCACCAGGGGTAGTAGGATCCATTGACGAGACCACCTACAAAGCTCCAACTCTTCTCCTCAAGTCTGCCACCAGGCTAGGATAGTCCAAGGTCATTTTCAACAAATTTTGAAGCTTCTTCATCAATATCAATGTTGTTCGGGAGCTATCAAACCATATCAATCATCATCATCTCACTGGTTCTGAACTTGGGGTCATATATGAAGAATGCTAGGCACCCTTCTTGTTGAAATGAAGGTCAGTATTCTCTTCATTCATGCAAATTAGTTCTTAGATAATGATGGGATGGATATAATATTATGAGGGTAATGTGATTTTCATATATACTGACACATTGGGTAAGTCAAATTACTACATAGTATCATATCATGATTTCATACGCTCATATACAATACACTACTACGGATACAACCAAGAATATAGTAATTTATATAGACTTGCATTCTTAATATCCATAGTAATCAGAGTTTTCTTGTAAGGTTTAACATTTGGTTACAGAATTGACCCTTATCATTTAATAGTCTTCTTGGTAATGGTTGTATTGATACATATGTTGGTATTATGAGTAATGTAAATACATATATCATAATATTCAATGATAATTAGACAACACAACATGTGTACACAGTAATGCACATAAAAATTTGAGGTTAGGGATAATATCCATTTCCATAATTGGAGAGAGAAAATACCATTTAAAATTTAATGGGAGGAATACATTCTTTTACAAATATATATATATATATATACATATATATAATATAGAAATATGTTGACTTTGTGACTTAAGATGGATCATAGAAGTAAATTGTATATCTTGTGGAACATGTGCTCACTTAATAAGAATAAGATCCCTAATGTTCACTTAGGTGACCATAATCGGGAGAATAATTTGTGTAGCTATAATAAAAATGTATATAAATATTCACTTTTGCTTGACTAACATACCTAATACGTTCCTAGGATGAGAACTCAAGTACTTGGACCAACAATATAGAATGATTTAAGCTTTAGTTGATAAGATCAGGTATGTACATCCTCTATTTTAATTTGGGCATTATTTGACTGAAACCTACTTTTCTTTTAATGAGTCATCTCTTGAACTTTTAATTCCACTTGAAATTCATTTAATTGGACATTCATATCTCATGTTCCTTATTCATTATATTCATGTGGTTGGTGAATTACACTGGTTATATGGGATCTTGGACCCCCTTGCTATGATTTCCATTTTATGAAGAATTGACTGAACTGCTAGTCTTGCCTCTCTATTTTATGCATGCTACATGTTTGACTAGAATATCTAGAATAGTGGTACTTATGTACAACCATACTTATATAGGGCGTGCATTTCCACCCTTATTTCTTTTAGGCCATGATCCTATGGTGTTATGGCCCTATTTTAGGTATATTTAGTCTACATTATTATGCATGCAAATATTCAATATGAATCTGTGAATGATTGCTATGGTAAGACACTCTTTTGTTATCATGCTTGTAATCTGAAATTTAATATGCCTCATTTCTTTTGTTACTTTTCTCTTGAACATACCTAATTGCAAATAGCCCCCTTCTTGTGGGAACATTTCTTTTTGCACTTTTACCCCAATATAATGCCTAAAGTTTATTATGTGTACACACTCAACCTTTGCTGACCTCTTTGTTGTTTCCTATGTTTCTGGGTGATGTTCCCTTGCACCCAGGTTTAGGTACATTGGAAAATAAAATCTCAAAAAGATCACTAACACGACTTGAACTTAAGGATAGCTTGGAATGGCTGGGTTACCCTCTGCTACTAGCTTTAGTTGTACTTAGTTCAAGTTTTTTTTATATAAAATCACCTATTATGGTGAGGAGCAATTGTATAAATGAATCATGAAGTGACTTTGTAATAGTTTTGTTTCCACTGCTTTATTATTACATGGCTTTTGTATTATATCATTTGAGTGGATCCCCTTTCAGGTCCCACTATTTACAAAATGGTATCAGAGCCTAAGCAGTCAGTAACTTGACTATTTCAAGTTATCCTTGGTTGACCCTTAATTAGATAGGTGACCCTTAGAGGTTATTGATAAACCTATTTCCTAGTAGTCAATACCAATTAGGGTTTTCAACCCCTGACTAATTTGGTCACTTTCACTCCTTGACCCACCTATGTGAACGTGGGTTAGTCTTTAGTAACCATTAACACCCACCCCTTCTTTGTGGAGGTGGGATGAAGCTACATCAAACTGATTCTTGTAGTGTTTAGTTTACATCTCATAATTTTCTAGGATATTAGCCTAAGAGCTATGAATTGTGGGTTGATTGAATAGACATAGATATGGATTATCCTACTTCTCACCTTATCTCCCTTTCTTTGTTGTTACCTAGTATGCCTCACATACATCCATTTTGGCTTGAGCATGTGTGAAAAACAACATAAAACCCTTATGTAATTTCTAGAGTTGAGATTAGTTCCTTGACACTATGTGATAATTAGGATTAGCTCCTTTATGGTTAGGCATGACTTTCCCTCAACATGGAGTACCTCATCATAGCTATGCCCCATGGACATTTATCTAATGGCAGGGTACCGATCTCATTGAGCTTGTTATGCCTCATACATGAGAATTGTTTGGTGAAAGTTATAACTTTTGGTAGATATCCTTAAGCGTTCACCTCTCAAACCCAAATAATGCACTTAGTTTACCTAGTGATTGATATGAGTAGGTTGACTATATAGGTTACCTTATCATGGGAAGAACAATGGTTGTAAACCAGTTAGTGATGAGAATAAATTCATCCTATAAAATTAGGTAATCTTGTGACCTCATTAGGTCCTCAGATGAGGCATTTTGAATTATGATTAAGAGTGTCATGGGTAATGGTGTATGTCATGCATTATTAGGATTTTATAGAAGTTGATTGTGTATAATAAGAAGTCGTTACCCTCGTATGCCTTTAAATTAGACATGTAGACATATTCCCTTTTAGGTGATAGAAGGAATAGACCCCTTTTGTAGAATGCAATGATGATAGAATAATACTATAGGTATCATCTGGTGGATAAGTGGTGGACTTGGTTCTCGAATTTATTTTTGGCACCAATTTTGGATTTTTTTCATCTTAAGATTTTCTTTCTTTCCGTCAAACTTATTTTCATTATTAATTTATATGTACAAAGGAAAAGTTTTCATATTTTATCGAAGGTTTTAGAACCAATTCATTGCCACAAGGAAGTTTGATTTGTAGAGGAACCCTTTTAAATGAAGAAGTACTTGAATGGAATGATGGACATGAAACCCTAGGACTAAGTGTTGTCTAGAGAGTACGAAGAAGCCTTGGATACTTAAGACATCAGTTCACCCTTTTTGCCCCTCTAGGTGATAATGTTGATGATATTGATGATGAGTAGATGGTGATGTTGTTGTTGTTGATGTTGATGATGTTGATGATGGTGATGATGACGATGATGATGGGTAGATGATGATATTGTTGTTGTTGGTGATGATGAGATGTTGATGATAATGATGATAAGGAAAATGATGTGGACCATGATCAAAGAATGGAAAAACTATGATAACATTGCGGGTAGCACTAATTGATACAAAGTGGTTAACATAATCCAAGGAATTGTTGTAACTTTTCTAGCCCAACATATAAAATAATTAGATTAATGGATGCATGATATATGGAGACATATGGCTTCACCTTAAGAGTAGATCATAAGTGTGACATGAATAGTATGATATGACCCCCTACATTAAGTTTATTAGAAATGTACAACTTGGTTAAGTTTATAACTCAGTTTACCATACCATAAGTGAATGGATTTTGAGGACAAAATCCCTTTTAAGGGGTGGATTGTTGTAACATACTCGAAACCAGACATATGTATCAAATCTCTCTTATTCTAAGGTTCTATTCTATTATCTTAACATATCATATATTTCCAACAATACAAAACACATTAAGAATAATTGGTGTTAGGAATATATAAACACCCTTACTAATTGGTATTCAAGGTAAAATAATCATAATACACTCAATAACAAGACTTAAGGAACACATATACCAAATACCATGTTTGACTCTAATTTGACCCTCTAGAATAGAAATTGATTTAATAGGAAATAATGTGCCATCGTTGATTAATTAAGAAGAGTAAATACATTTGATGTGTTAATATGTAAAAAGTGAAATTTAATATGATAAGTCTTCAAAATGTGAATTTGGTTCCAAAATCGGATTCCTCACATCCATTTTGGCCTTCATGTCAAATTCCATACCTTTTGAATAACAGTTGCTCATCCAATTGAATTAGTGATTACACTTGTGTTTGATGATTATAATCATTGTTCACAATAATATTATCCGTAAGGTCTCACATGATTTTTCCCTGACACGTCGGTCCCTCTGTTGTGACCTATTTCTCACCCTTGGGCGGATCTGGTCTGTGTTGACCTGATCAAACACACGCCCCACCTTCTTCTCCTCCTACCGCTTCGCAAGGATCCCATCCGCGATAGAAGCAACTTCATCGTGTGCTCTCTTCCACTCCCTACCTCCCTACTTAACACCATGACAAAGCAAGAGACATTACCATTTCCTTCCTCCTCTTCTCCTTTCCAAAACCATACCCTCTGGTTGTCCCTTTCCCTCTACGTCCACTACTGTAAAAGTGGTATACCACCACCAAAGTAGGTTCTGCTCATCGTCATCCCCACCACGAGGTCAGTCACCATCACCGCTAGGCTCAGAAACACCTTCTCCAACCAGCGCAACTGACACCTCTACACCCCTGCTTCGTCCCCTGCACTTGACCCGATGTTCAAACAGCTAAAAGACGGTTCTACTCCCTCTTCATCTCCCTCCCAGTGTCTGACCATCATGGCACACACAGCTGCCGCCACCCACACTGTGATGGTTGGAGTTCAACCACTAGAAGATCTTGTGGTCGTGGATGGGGTTGCCAACCCCCCAAACCACCATGAAACATCATCTCCTCCTTCGTTTCCTCTTCCTCCACCTATGCCCAGTAGCGGCCAGTGATGTTGGGAAGAACTAAGTGTCACCAGCTAGTGGGAGATTCTCCAGGAAGCACAATTGACTAATACCAGTAGTCATCCTCTTCCTCCTCTTCATCTCTTATGTCCCCTTCCTCAATCATCTTGCAATCACACCCACGCTAACATCACCCACCACCTCTTCAGTCTCCTCACTCCTGCAGTGGCCTTCGTAGGGTAGAAGCTTGCACCCTACTGTGACTACTGTCGGATGCCGTGACGGTGATCATTCCTTCACTAACCTCACCTTCTACCTCTGCCCAATGATCTGCACTTCCATAACCACCAACCATTGTGTGATGCGGCTACCACCGTCACCTTTGTCCATCAACCATCCATGAAGTCACTGCCTCCTTCAGATGCAGTGGCACTTAGACTTCCTCCCGCACTATCGACGCTGGCATCACCTGCGTCAAGGTCTCCACGATGCCCTCCTGTGTCTGCCACCGCCACTCCAGGCTGAAACTCGATCGCCACCCTCTCCTTACCCCTCATCGCCTAAAACCCCAACCACCATCGTCATCTCCTTCCCCACCTCTCCATTCCTCCTTCACATCTGCTCTTCCTACTCCTCTCGCCACATAGCTTAGATTGATCTCATTCCTACCATAACACATCTCTTTTCCTCACCACAAACCTATAGATCGCCGACCACCCTGACCTTCAGGCAACAACCAGCACTCGTGATGCTTACCCAAGTAGACATCCTTCATCTCGCCAACTCCAGAAGTCACCACAAGATGTGTGGGTCGCTCACTAGCCATGGTGATAGTAGTAAGATTAGTAGATGCCTTCAGACTCACCTCATCCACCATAGACCTTTCCTCATCACTGATGGATCTGCAAATCGCCACCAACAGAGACCGTCACAGTCTCAGCCTCCTCCTGCAAGTACCCCGATCAAAGGCGCAAGTGAATATGTTGACTGTTGGCTCTCTATTCCACTATCAAGGCAGTTAGTCATCATTTGGATTTTTATTTGGCTGCTTAATCGCTTTCCTCCTTCCTCACCTATGAACTGTAGGTCACCATCAACAGAAGTAATGTTTTGGTCTATGGACACCCATGTACCTATAAGGCATCACTGCCATCAACATAGATGAGCCACATACCATCTCCTTCTCTCCTTGGGTTTCCACCACTCATCACCTACATAAAGAGGGTCTCCTCTTGAATGGATTAGCCTAACCGTGTATCTTCTAAACACACTGGTTATGCCACCAGGGGTAGTAGGATCGATTGATGAGACCACCTACAAAGCTCCAACTCTTTTCCTCAAGTCTGCCACCAGGCTAGGATAGTCCAAGGTCATTGTCAACAAATTCTGAAGCTTCTTCATCAATATTAATGTTGTCCGGGAGCAATCAAACCATATCAATCATCATCATCTCACTAGTTCTGAACTTGGGGTCATGGATGAAGAATGCTAGGCACCCTTCTCGTTGAAATGAAGGCCAGTATTCTCTTCATTCATGCAAATTAGTTCTTAATAAGTCAGTTAATAAGATAATGATGGGATGGATATAATATTATGAGGGTAATGTGATTTTCATATATATACTAACACATTGGGTAAGTCAAATTACTACATAGTATTGTATCATGATTTCATACGCTCATATAAAATACACTACTACGACTACAACCAAGAATATAGTAATTTATAAAGACTTACATTCTTAATATCCATAGTAATCAGAGTTTTCTTATAAGGTTTAACATTTGGTTACAGAATTGACCCTTATCATTTAATAGTCTTCTTGGTAATGGTTGTATTGATACATATGTTAGTATATGAGTAATGTAAATACATATATCATAATATTCAATGATAATTAGACAACACAACGGGTGTACACAGTAATGCACATAAAAATTTGAGGTTAGGGATAATATCCATTTCCATAATTGGAGAGAGAAAATACCATTTAAAATTTAATGGGAGGAATACATTCTTTTACAATATATATATATACATATATATAATCTAGAAATATGTTGACTTTGTGACTTAATATGGATCATAGAAGTAAATTGTATATCGTGTGGAACATGTTCTCATTTAATAAGAATAAGATCCCTAATGTTCACTTAGGTGACCATAATCGGGAGAATAATTTGTGTAGCTATACTAAAAATGTATATAAATATTCACTTTGGCTTGACTAACATACCTAATACGTTCCTAGGATGAGAACTCAAGTACTTGGACCAACAATATAGAATGATTTAAGCTTTAGTTGAGAAGATCAAGTATGTACATCCTCTATTTTAATTTGGGCATTATTTGACTGAAACCTACTTTTCTTTTAATGAGACATCTCTTGAACTTTTAATTCCACTTGAAATTCATTTACTTGGACATTCATATCTCATGTTCCTTATTGATTATACTCATGTGGTTGGTGATATACTCTGTTTATATGGGTTCTTGGACCCCCTTGCTATGATTGCCATTTTATGAAGAATTGACAGAACTGCTAGTCTTGCCTCTCTATTTTATGCATGCTACATGTTTGACTAGAATATCTAGAATAGTGGTACTTATGTACAACCATACTTATATAGGGCGTGCATTTCCACCCAGGGTGTGCATTTCCACCCTTATTTCTTTTAGGCCATGATCCTATGGTGTTATGGCCCTATTTTAGGTATATTTAGTCTGCATTGTTATGCATGCAAATATTCGTTGTTTTAATATGAATCTGTGAATGATTGTTATGGCAAGACACTCTTTTATTATCATGCTTGTAATCTGAAATTTAATATGCCTCATTTCTTTTGTTACTTTTCTCTTGAACATACCTAATTGCAAATAGCCCCCTTCTTGTGGGAACATTTCTTTTTGCACTTTTACCCCAATATAATGCCTAAAGTTTATTATGTGTAGATACTCAACCTTTGCTGACCTCTTTGTTGCTTCCTATGTTTCTGGGTGATGTTCCCTTCCACCCAAGTTTAGGTACATTGGAAGGCAAAAGCTCAAAAAGATCACTAACACGACTTGAACTTAAGGATAGCTTGGAATGGCAGGGTTACCCTCTGCTACTAGCTTTAGTTGTACTTAGTTCAAGTTTTTTTTTTATAAAATCACTTATTATGGTGAGGAGAAATTGTATAAATGAATCATGAAGTGACTTTGTAATAGTTTTGTTTCTGCTGCTTTATTATTACATGGCTTTTGTATTATATCATTTGAGTGGATTCCCTTTAGGGTCCCACTCTTTACATATGTCACCTATGGTGAAGACTACGAGCTGCATAGACACCGTCTAAGAGAAACTAGATGATAGTTGCACTGTAATGAGCTGTTGTTGTAGACTTGCTCCAGGACCAGGTATAAACTCGTTAAACCATACTTCCTATTTCATAGTAGTTGATGTGATCTTGTTGTTATGGGAATACAAATAAATAATTTTTTTGTTTTCAGTGCCTTACTCTATGCCCGTATTTCCCAACACATAAAAGATACAAAAAAGTATATCTATTTACAATAGGTACAAAAATATAGTTCTTAAACGCCATAAAACCCATGTGGGCAGAGATAAATTATAGGTACCAACTACATTTGCAACAACTTTTGCTCCATATGCAATGCACAGTTCAACCTCACCCTTTAGTGATGGCTTACTTCTTTTCACATCTTGCATATTCGAGCATATGCGAGATACACATCTGGTGTCTAGTAGCCAAGATTGAAAAGTAGACAAATTTATCTCGATAATGCATATCCCCATATTCATATTCCTAAATCTCTTTAAGTACAAAGGACAAATTCCTCTTGCACATTTCTTTCTCCATATTTTGAGTGTTGAAGACTTAGACTTCAGTTTGACCTCAGAATTCTTCTTGGCTTTGCTTTTGTCTTTTGGAGTCCTCTCTGCTGACCTCCATCATGGATTTGTCTTTCTTTTCTCGTGCTTCAACATTTATCAACATGCTAAGAAACTTTGACAACAGTCTAGCCATGTTACTCAAGTTTTAACACTCGATAAACTAGCTATATGTTTTAGGCAATGATTATAGAATCATATATATGGCCAACCGTGGCTAAAGGGAATTCCAGTTCCTCTAGATGTTCCAAATTTCCAATCATATTGATCACATGGTTCTCTACTGGATCTGCTTCTATCATCTTGCACTCAAATAGAACTTTTGAGACACTATACCTTTGTTGATTTGCATGATTATGGATCACACTCTTAAGATGTTTACCATCTCAAGAATCCCCATGTCTTCACATTGATCATCCAACTCATAGTTCATGCATCATAGTATAAGGTGATTAAAGTTCAAGGCTCCATTGGAATTCCTCCAATAAGCATCCACCTCAGCCCTAGGTGCATAAGTAGTAAGCTCTTCTAGCATTGGTATATCTAAGACATAGAGCTTATGCTCATCATTGAGAACCATTCTCAAAGTTCAAAAACAATCATTGAAATTTGTCCCATTAAGTTTGTGCTTCTTAAGGACTACCGGGATGATGATATGTTTGCCATTTCATTATACAAGAAAATTTACAAATTTTCAAAACATTTTTTATTTGATTTGATTAAAACAAAATTTGACAATGTTTAATTAGGTCTTTAATTAATTATCTCTCCCACTATTTTTTTTCAAATTGATATCCCTCACATATCAATTCAGAATATTGCAGTGTACAATCTACTAGTGAGCTAAGATCCATTTTACATCAAACCATGAGTCAACTTTGGTTGATCGCCCACAAGTTGACAATTTAGGTAGGAAACTTTTACTAATTGCATGTAAATGCAACTCTTGGATAGATAATGCATGCAAATCCTTCTCACAGTCATCTGAATACTTTTAGGTATTTAGTTTCATTAAGATCGCCTAGCTAAGCCATACCCAAAAGCCAACACGATAGTAATGCACCCTGCTTTGGCAGACCCACATAACTACCATCACACTTCTATGATATGGACATTGCACCACACTTTGGCGTAACCTACGCTTAGTCGATCATAATTTTCATGTGTGTTACTAAGGGAAAACATCTAAGACTTATTATTTATTGAGGGATATTATATAAATACATATACATATCTAATCACCACATATGTATAGTATGTATCATATGCATGCTATAATTCACAAATTAAAATATGCAATTATAAAACACAAGTGATGGTTATGACCATACTATTCTAATTCCTTGAAACCATAAGGAATTACTACTACCTAAGATCCATATCATTTGTAGAAACCTTTTTTTTGGGTCAAAATCCTATATTATTCAAACTTGAGCGAAATTACAGACGATAAATGAAAACAACTAAATTTAAACATGGCATTATCAATACCATTACAACTAGTGGACACTAGGTCCATCATCCTCTCATCAAAGTGAGAGTTGAGAAAGTTTTTAGGGTAATTATTATCTAGGGAAATGACACCCTGGTAGGCTTCACATGCCAGATGAAACATCTCAAAATCCATTCTTCGTAGTGAGTGGTTCTTCATGTGATATATAGGACAATGATCCATTAATATGGTTGGAAGATACATTTGAATAGACTAGTTTATACTCAGGCAACCCTCAACTCCGTGCTTCTCCTGACTTTCTGGTGGTCTATGCTGAGGTATTGCCTCTGAATCCTGTTTAGTAATGGTTTCCTCCACACTACGCCTAAAACTTCTTCTTCTTTGTTCATTTTTTGATGAAGATCTATGCTAAAACTAGTTCAGAATGACTGGTTCTACTCTTGAACCGATCAGTTGGCCTCCTGGTTGGTTGGTGGGTTTGTCAGATCGATTATTTGGTCCCCGCTACAAGTGACTTTTAGACACCTTTAATCAATCGGTTGGTATACTAACCAATCAGTTGGTATACTAACCAATCGGTTGGGATACTAACCGATCAGTTTAGCTCCTCCTATCATATAGCCTCCTTAGTCCTCCAGTTGATTAGTCTGTCTTCTGAAACAGGTGGTTTGTCTGGTGAAAAACGTCTTCATTGCTATAACAAGAATTAATATCCTAATCCTATTAAACATATTACATGGAAATAACAAAACCTTGAGTTACATTTGAGGGGAGAATATGAAGGAAAGAATTAATACTTTTATATATGGAAAAGGAGATAAAGACTCAATATACAAACTGAGATATTAACTGGAATAACAACCATCCAACCAACACAAAGATCTAGCGGTTTATTGGCCATAACCATGCTAACATCCAAAATCAAAATCAATTTTAGGGAGACGCATGTAAATTATATATATATATAGAGAGAGAGAGTCAGGCTAGAATACACTCGAGTGTATCCGGAGCGGAATACACTCAAGTAGTTTTTCATGATGCAATATTTTTTTTTAAATCTAATCCATTGATCTTCTTAAACATCTCGTGAACAACTCATACGCAAAATTTGAGCACATTTGGATATGTATAGCTCATGTTATGAAGACAACAAAAATTATGCATTTCAAATTAGTTTCGCGCGTCGATTTTGTTTCCCTTGGATGAGTGACTTACACTCATCCAAATGGGCTCAAAATTTGTATGTAGCCTAGTTATAGTATGACGGTGAAGATCGATGGTTTACATTTTGCAAAAAATAATCTTGATATGCAAACACACTTGAGTGTATTCGTACGATCTGTATACTCAAGTGTATTCTAGCCTGACTATATATATATATATATATATATATATATATATATATATATATATATTCACTACCCATGCGGGTAACTAACTTTAGTTACCCGTGGATCTATTTTGTAATAAAAAGGTACCTATTTGTAATGAGACATGCAACATTTTTAATAAGATGACCAAATTTGTAATACAAACACTGATTTGTATTACACATCTGATTACAGTAAAAATGATATTTATGATAACAATTTCTATTGTAATACAAAACAAGTGTTTGTATTATAAATTTAGTCATCTCATTACAAACGTTGTCTGTCTCATTACAAATAGATATCTTTCTATTATAAAATAGATCCACGGGTAACTAAAGTTAGTTACCCATGTAGGTAGTGAATGAATGGCCATATATATATATATATATATATATATATATATATATATATATATATATATATATATATATATATATATATATATATATATATATATATATTCACTGCCCATACAGGTAGCTAACTTTTGTTACATGTTGATCTATTTTGTAACAGGAAGGAACATAATTATAATGAGACGACCAATATTATAATAGAAAGACTCGTTTTGTAAATATTGCGTGAAATTTTTATTATCCCTTTGAAAATAGTAAAAATGATGTTTATAAAAAAATAGTAAGCAACTTACGTGTCTTACAAAACTGGTCTTTCTATTGCAATTTAAGTCATCTCATTACAATTTTGCTATCTCATTACAAATATGTGCCTTCCTATTACAATATAGATGCACGGGTAACTAACCATAGTTACATGTACGGGTAGTGAATTAATGGCGTATATAGATATACAAATATATGGGTCTATCTTTGATACTTGTGTGGGTAGCCTTGAATTTGTTACTC
This sequence comes from Alisma plantago-aquatica, assembly GCA_963693085.1. Lineage (NCBI taxonomy): Eukaryota > Viridiplantae > Streptophyta > Magnoliopsida > Alismatales > Alismataceae > Alisma > Alisma plantago-aquatica. The sequence goes on along the minus strand of OY856412.1, from coordinate 939,074,126 downwards.
GTGCCATCTAAAAAGTAACTATTTAGTCAGAAAAGTAACTCACTTTACAAAAAAGTAACTAAATTGACTAAAAAGTAACTATTCGACTCAAACATTAAAATAGTGTAAAATATACAGAAAATATATATGTAATTGTATATTTGTTATAGTTGTTACAAGTGTAACTGTTTATGCATAAAAATTAATAGTTTACAAGGTAAAGTGACCCTCTGCATGTGTAAAGTAAGAAACTCCAAAAAAAGGAACCAAAAGAGGGGACGAGTAGCTACCCATGCGAGCATTGAATGAACGCCATATATATATATATATATATATATATATATATATATATATATATATATATATATATATATATATATATATATATATATATATATATATATATATATATATATATATATATATATATATATATATATATATATGGAGATTTACTCATTGCCCACGCGGGTACCGTTGTAATAGCTACCCGTGCAGAAGCGCGGTGGCACTAGTTGTAAATACGACATATCTTAGAATCCTTCTCTCACTGAACTTGCTCTATCCGCCGTACTGTATTGATGTCTTCCATCTGCATAACTTCCACCTGGTCAGCCTCTACTCATCAGTGGCAGTCGCTGACACAATCAGCCAAGCCAAGTACGTCTTATTGCTCCTCTCAAATTCACCCCCCGTTGTTGTTCGCCGGTGTCGGGCATAGGGAAGAAGGTCACAAAAAGGGTCCCAATCCGCTTCCCTTCCCCTACCTCATCGCACACCAACAAAGTCTCCACTTGTGGCCCGTCGACCTCTTGACAATCCATGAAACGCCTGGCCTCGCCTGCCAGGCCGCCACTGTTCCATCACACTGTGAGCGGCGTCGCGACCTTCAGTACTGTGTAGCGCCTGGAGCAGGATCTCTGCAATGTAAAGCACCTGCTCCCAGACAAGAATCTCCACCTTCTGAGGAAGATGTGTCAGAATATGAATCCTTGGGAAATAAAGGGGGAGGACCCATAGGTCATATTTCGTGCCCTCGATGCCGCCTTCATCCACCATGACAGTGTTCGTGAAGATGCGCCGTGGTCGCTGCGGGTCGCTCCGCGACCATTCCTGGAATCAGAGACGGACGCGGACTCGCCACGAACTGGAGCCTGCTTCTTGGGATCTTCGTCAGGCTTCTTGACCATGATCACTTCGGGGAAGCTCCATCGCGGAAGAAACACTGGGGAGAGACGGAGCAGGAAATGGGACTAAACCACCAGGTGGGTCGTGGTGCTTTGTTGATGAAAACGGAGTAGGAAATGGGACTAAACCTCCGCCGCTTTGAGGTAGCTCCACTCTAACGCCAGGTCATTACCGCCCGAGTGTTTCTAGTTAACAATCGAGCGACGCGGAGCATAGGGCACATGATGTCTTCCCGCCAGCGGAGTCCAGTGGCACAAATTTGGGCGGACAACGGGCGCTCGATCCCACGCCTCCGAAGACGGCGGTCTCTTCATCCATGTTGAAACCTTGTATGTCGTGGATGACACTCCTGTCATTTTTTGAAGAGGTCCAGATGAGTGACCTTGATGCATAGGCAGAGATCTTGATCGTTCAGGTAGTCACCTATGGAGGCGTTCCTCTTCTTAGATTCAGATGCAAATCATTCTTTACTACACCACCTCTTGACGTCGTTGGTCATGTTAGTCTGAGATCACAAACCAACAGACGATATCACTCCCCCAGGATGCCAGAGGAGCTTCATGAAATAGAAGGGGTCCTTGATTGATGGATACAACCAACAAGCATTTCTGAAGCGTTATCTTTTCTTACTAATTTTTTAGAACAGTTGGCGTATGTTAATTTAGATCCACAAAGAAATTCAATTATGTTACTTGCGACATGGTACATGAACCATTTGATGAAATGTGTAACAGGGTATAATAAAAGTTATTAATATTGTGGATGTATGATGTTTTTGTATTGCAACCTTACAATATATTCCTAATCTTGCAATTTTAGAATAGATTCATATATTCTGATTGCAGGTTCCTTTAATGGCGATAGGAATGAAATTGGATGGAGTTTGTTTTCTTAGGAGGATAAGGCTTTGGTCGATAATGGATTTTTACTGTAAGTGTTTGATATGATATTGAGGAGATGAAGTGATGGTTGCTGGAAGGTCGGCTCCCCTAGCTTTTCTATCCTTTCTTGGTGGACAGTACAAGACGTTTAATAGCAACATGTGTTGTTTTACAATTTCTGTTATCGATCCATAGATGATATGGTTCGGTCTAGTGAGGTCTTACATCCAGGGAGGTTACATAAATAGACAAACCAACACACTCTGCTAAGTCATTTATCTATCTAGTCTTCTCAGTAATGAGCTCTACTTCCCCCACTACAGTTAAGGTTTTTGCAATCTGAAGGACTTGCCGGCTGGAACTTAGAGATATGTTAAATCTGAGGAATACTTTGTGAACACTCTCATTTGTCAATATACTAAGTTTGATAATTTGTTTAGTGCCCAGATGCTATTCTAAGGGATCATGAATGGTAGATATGTGCCTTGGAATACTGTTTCCAATTTTCCTAATTACTTGACAGCTTATTAGCCTCTTGTTGTGAAAACAAGGCGAACATGGATTTTGGATATCTACCGCTCAAGAGAATGGAAGTATACAAAGTATAGAAATAATCAAAACAATGGAAGGTTGATCTCACTTGAGCATTAATATTTACGGTGACTATTTAACTAGCCTTTTTGGATTGTCGATTCAGATAGAGGCTTTATTCTGGCTTTGCATGCTTGTATGTATATGTGTTTTACTAGTTGCATAGAGGCGACGAGGGTATGCAAGACAACTAAATTTTCTCTTTCTAAAAATGATAGTTCATAAAAGTAATTATTTCAATACCTTTTGAGACATTCATCTCTTTGTAAGTGGTCAAAGAATATTTAATAATTTATGGTCTGAATTTTAGTTAGAGATTGTAAAATTAGTTGGTTGTAGAGTTGAAATACTACATCAATATTATGCCTTTATAAAAGTAACTATGTGAAAACAAAAGTAATGCCACGATACAAAAAATTAACTATTTAGATCTATATGTAACATGGAAGGGGATGGCAGGTCCCAAGGATCGTACTTGCAGATGTCGACCTCTGTGATAATGGGTATAAGGAATGGAAGATTTATCACACGGCACTGGGAGTAGTTGAGGATGAATTCCTATTTGTTGGGTGGAAGAAGAAAATTACAGGCTTAAGGGGGTATATAGACAGTGGGGCCGCGAGCATGGTGAATAGGCACGGAGGTGGAGGTAGGAAAATGATAGATGATTTAGGAGTTACAAACAACCATGGGCCAATGACGCCTTTAATGGTGATATCGAGGGCATCCATCATCTCAATTTGTATAGTTACCCATAGTGCTCTTACAGTTACTCTAGTTGTTCTTACAGTTACTCTAGGTGTCCTTACTTTTATGTTGTCACAGTTACTAATAAAGCTCTTACAGTTACTCTAGGTGTTCTTCTAATTACTTTATCAATGATGAGTTCATCTCTTTTATTTGTCAGTGAGTTCTGATATAGATACTTTTTTTTTGGAATAAAACACTTGCTTTCGTGTTCGTACAGTTACTTACAAGATGTCCTTGTTACTCAGTGTTCCATACACATTGTTTTTGTGATACATGTTTTATCTTCCTCTGTTAGAGTTACTTTTACAAAGTATAAGAGTTACTTTTTTGAATCACATGGTTACTTTTCCCTGTTGTCACAGTTACTCTTAGTGTTCTTACAGTTACTCTTAGTGTACTTACAGTTGCTCTTAGTGTTCTTACAGTTATCCATAGTGTTCTTATAGTTATCCATAGTGTTCTTATATATATCAATAGTTACTCGTAGTGCTCGTTCAGTTACTTGCAGGGTTGTCACAGTTACTCGTAGTGCTTTTTCAGTTACTTGTATTGTTTTCACAGTTACTCTAACTGCTATTTGAGTTACTCATAGTGCTCGTTTAGTTACTCGCATTGTTGTCATAGTTACTCGTAGGGTTTTTTTAGTTACTCACAGGGTTTTTTCAGTTACTTGCATGGTTTTTTCAGTTACTCACAGTGTTTATTCAGTTACTCGCAGGTTTGTGATAGTTACTCACAGTTTTTGTTCAATTACTCATAGGTTTGTGATAGTTACTCACAGTGTTTGTTTAGTTACTCAATCATTACTTGCAGTGTTCAATTACTCGCAGGCTTGTTTCAGTTACTCGAAGGCTTTTTTCAGTTACTCGCAGGGTTGTGACAATTACTCATAGTGTTTTTTCAGTTACTCGTAGTGTTTTCACAGTTACTCTAACTGCTATTACAGTTACTCGCAGGGTTTTTTTAGTTACTCACATTATTGTCACAGTTACTCATAGTATTGTCACAATTACTCGCATTGTTTTTTCAGTTACTCGTAGTGCTTTTTCAATTACTCGCACTATTTTTTAGTTACTCCAGGGTTGTGACAGTTACTCGCATGGTTTTCCAATTACTCAACCATTACTCTCAGTTACTCAAGCATTACTCTCAGTTACTCAAGAATTAATTTCAGTTACTCAAGCATTACTTTTCAATTACTCAAGCATTCTGTTACTTTCAGTTCAGTTACTCTCATGGTTGTATCAGTTACTCGTAGTGGTTTCAGAGTTACTCTTACAACATTCAAAGCATAACTAAAAAAACAATGCGAGTAACTGAAGCATTAGTTTCAGTTACTCAACCATTACTCTCAATTACTCAAGCATTACTCTCAGTTACTCAAGCATTACTTTTCAGTTACTCAAGCATTCTATTACTTTCAGTTCAGTTACTTGCATGGTTGTATCAGTTACTCGTAGTGGTTTCAGAGTTACTCTTACAACATTCAAAGCATGAATGTATTTAAAGCATTCAAGAACATAAGCATTCAAACCATAAATGTATTTGAAGCATTCAAGATCAGCTGTACATTCAGTCTTTTTACAACACACTAATAAATAATCCATTTTAATCAGTTGTACATTCAGCCAAAATATAAGGGCAAAACCAATATTGTTCAAGATGAGATGTACATCAAGATCAGTTGTACATTCAGACTTTTCACAGCTGTACATTCAAGATCAACTGTACATTCAGTCTTTTCACAGAGTTTATACATCAGAATAATAGAAGCCTATTGTTCAGGCTTTTCATAGTGGTTATACATCTGAATTACAGAAGCCTATTCTACATTTAGCCAAAATACAAGGGCAAAATCAATATTGTTCAAGATGAGTTGTACATCAAGATCAGTTGTAAATTCAGGCTTTTCATAGTTGTACATTCAAGAGCAGCTATACATTCAGGCTTTCACAGAGGTTATACAACAGAATAACAGAAGGCTATTGTTCTTATTTTACATTCAAATCAGTAATCTAGCTTTTCAGCTGGATTTTAGCCATTTATCAGGGCTTGTAACTATTTCTTCCTCTAGGATTTGTTCTTCATGCATTTTTGCTGATGTTTCTTCATTCTTCTTTGTTTCTTGGGGTACTAGTACATTCAGTAATGGGTACACAAATAGGAACATAATGTAAGTGCAATTAAGTGCTTGCTTGGGGGAGTAAACAAAGAGGTCGTAGGGATGTCGTCGTGTTGTTGTTTCCACCACGCACCAAGCAACTTTATTGATAGGTACTAACTCATTGATAGTGCATGCTTCTCTTGCCAACTTCGACTACTTTATTTATCAGATTTCTTGCCTCCTCCCATTCCTCGCTTAACACGCACATTCCCACATTCGTTTTCCAGCAACCTTCTCTGTTCTTTCTTGGTATGATATGTGCTGCGGTGAGTGTGGTCAATTCCACTGGATCAAGAACACTTTGTCACACAATATCCCAATTGGTGTTCTGTTGTGCCAATTCAACTCATGGACCTTTGATCGTTGTAGCTCCAAAGAATACAACCACCACTGACCTTGGGTCCGCAGAGCAAGGTTCCGTCCTTCATGGCCCTGGCGGCCTTCTATCTCTACTCCGCGCTCCTCACCCTCACACCCGTCTCCACAAAGCCACTGGTAAGGGTCAACATCAATAAGAGCCCCATGGATCTCTAGTCCCGCTATGCTGCCTGTGATGACACTGAGGCTACGAAATCGCTCAAGTTGGCCAACACCGAAAAGGGAAAAGAGTGTCGTACGATGGACAAGAGTGCCGCCGAACGAGAAAGATTAAAAAGGGGAAAAGGTCAGATAGAGAGGCACCCGTACAGATGGACTAATGATTTGAGGAGAAAAAAGGAAATGAGTGAGTTAGTTTCTATGATCTATGATCTCAGACGGAAGCAGGCCGCAATCTTCTAACCCACTACTGCTGGTTGGTACCACGGTGATTTGAGGGGCACCAAAATAGAGCGTTAGGATCATCTTCCACTTGAGGGCTTCCAAAACCACTGACTCTTCTTGTGGATGAGTAGCATATCGATGCTTATTGTGCTGAGTGAAAGACAACGAACCACAGTATGCAATAGATCTAGGTCGAAGCTTGTGAGGGAGAGGATGGCTCTCGTCGATCTTCCTTGAACGCGACGACGGTCGGGCCTCCTTTGTTTTGTGAAATTGGCTCAGTTTATATTTACAAATGTGCCACTGTGTTTTTAAGACATGAGTATTGTAACTAAGTTACCCACACGGGTATTAAAAACATTCTCTCTCTCTCTCTCTCTCTCTATATATATATATATATATATATATATATATATAGGGTCCATCTTTATTGTTCGCGCGGGTAGCTACTCGCCCACCCTTCCGACCACTTTTTTTCAAAAAACAAATTTGCAATTGTAGAGGACTATTTTATCTAGCTCTCCAAAAAATTTTAGCCAAAAATAATATCATTTGCCCCTCCAAAATAAAAAAACCCGTCCTTATATATATCTGCTGTATATTTTGTACAGAGTTACTCATTTATTCGTGTAGTTACTTTTTGTTCACCATAGTTACTTTTTTGACAGCAGAGTTATTTTTTTGGCCAGGAGAGTTACTTTTTTGGCTGTCGGGTAGCGAAAATCCAGGCTACCCACGCGGGTAACGAATGAATGCCCATATATATATATATATATATATATATATATATATATATATATATATATATATATATATATCTGTGTGTGTGTGTATGTATATATATATGTATATATATGTGTATATATATGTGTGTGTGTATGTATATATATGTATATATATATGTATATATGTATGTATATATGTGTATATATATGTATATATATGTATGTATGTATATATGTATGTATATATATGTATGTATATATATATGTATGTATATATAAGTATATATATGTATATATATATATATATATATATATTATTTGGGATTGTATGTGGTATTTAATCGAATATGCACATTACTCATTTTATGTATTTGCATCGTGTGCAATAAAATAAATGATAAAAGTGAAATCCAATCATATTGATTGAATTCTAAAGAATAGTAAATTGACATGGCTCTGATACCACTATTGGGAAATACAACATCAGATATGGAAATAGAAACAAAAGTTCTAGTTGCCATATTCCCCTGAAACATCAGATCATGTCAACAACTATGAAATGGGAAAGAGTGTTGCAAGGTATATACCTAGTACTAGAGAAAGTCCAATGACTATCCACTACTACATTTTTGGCCAATAATGTCACTTCCCTTAGCGTCATTTTTATTAGAATAACTGACCTAATAGACTATTGCATCGGTTTTATCATAAAAACTGACCTTACAGGTTTTCCACGGTAAAAATTCACGCGATTTTGGCTTCACACCTCGATCTATAGGGTTGGTTTTTCCAAAACACTGACGTTATAGGGTCAACAAAAAATGCAGGCACCGCTTTGGACATGTTGGGTCAGTTTTCTGAAAATAACTGACCTTGTAGCACCACTCTATAGGGTCGGTTTTTTAGATTATCCGACACTATAGAGGACCCTGGAAAATGCGGGCACTGCTTTATCTCTAGCGTCGATTTACACTGATAACCGACGCTATAGAGGACCCTATAGCATCGGTTATCAGCGTAAACTGACACTAGAGGTAAAGTAGGTGTCCACTTACTAACTTACTAACACCCTGTTTCTTCTGCTTTCATTCATCCATCGTGTGAAGCAAGCTACCGTTGCCGTAAGGGAGAGTAGAGAAGGTCCGAACGCATGTGAAGAAAGCTTCCACTGTCGTAAGGGAGAGTAGAGAAGGTCCGAACGCACCCGAATGTGGAGGTCCAAAGAGAAGAGAAGGCCTTGCCACCTCTGCCACCCGAATGCACCCGAACGCAAGGTAAGCATCCCGCTTCCGCTCAATTTGTTGCTCGTCTTACTCGTACTTGTTGAGCTGCACCACAGAGACGAACGCCATGTCCACAATGATGAGGAGGACTATGATGGACGTGGCGGCGACGATGATCCGTTTACTTTGCCTCTGCTTCTTCTCGGCCCTACGCCCGACGGTGGATAAGAGGCAGAGAGAGGAGTGGGATGGAGGAGGGCGGAGGGGGAGAAAAGGGAGGTAGTAGCACAAGGTCAAGGTGGTGAATGACATGAATGAACAGAGGGAAGGCCGATTTTCCATTTTATTCTTAATGTTATCCAATTGACTAGGTGGGCAGCACGACCGTGGTGTTGGCACAACCGTGTTGGGTAGCATGGCCATGGTGGCTGAGTTGCTGAAACTTCAAGTTTTGTCAATCTTGCATTTGTTAATTCTTCCTGCTCCTCTAAAATTGATGTATATTGACCCCTAATTAATACATTATAACAAAATTTAATCGTGCATTTGTGTTGTTGCAGGTTCTATTGACTTGTTGTTGACTTGCATATATTTCTTCTTCAACCTTCAAGTGAGGTATAATATTCTCACTCTCCCAATGCGCCATTTTATTTGACTAGTAAATCAACCAATAATAAAAATGTGTATTCTTTCATATCTAGATTTTGTTATCAATCACATATATAATCATTATATACATTTCAAAAATATGAGGGTAGACATTGTGTAGTCTCAGATTGACACTTTAGGGTTTACAGATGAGATCATCAATGCATGATGTTTAATTTAATATATAAATATGACAATAATACATTTATGCATGTATCAACTTAGAAACCTATTCAAAATTTACTCATTAGGAGTAAATTTTGGATAGTTCCCGGTCTGGGACTGTTTTTGGATATTTAATCTCACTTAGGATGTAACTGTATAATGTATGTTTAGTTTTGAAGAAAATTTCAGTAGGATTTCCTCATTTGTTCTCTAGGTACATATGTGAGTGGTTATTTGCCATGTACATCAGTGTACTTGGAGAACTTAGGGGAAACACTGCTGAAATTTTTTTCAAGACTAAACATACATATAGTTACTAGTGAGATTAAATTTTCAAAAATGGGATAGGTGGTACACTTTAGTATAAAAGTAATTAACATCCTATCAATAAAAACTTACAGCTTATAGTATCAATATTAAATGCTTAGTTTTATAATTAATTTTAATGTGATATAGAAAATGGATCAAAGTTGGATGTCTATCAAGAACCGTTGCAGTCCAGAGTTTGCCAAAGGTCTTGATGAATTTATCAGATTTGCTGAGAAAAATAGGAAACTACCTACATATAGGCTATATTGTCCATGTAGAAATTATGGTAATAATTTGAAAGTTGATATTGATGAGGAAATTAAGAATCATGTCATATGCAATGGGATCATACAAGGTTATAATGAATGGTATTGGCATGGAGATAAATTTAATTATGGATAAGAAAATGTTGATACTAATAGTTGTGGCATAGAAGATATAGATAATGATGATAATGTCAATGATGAACTGGTTTAGGATGACCAGATTCATGATGATATGGTTGATGATATGCTACGTAGTTGTCGGGACAATGTCATTGATCCACCTTCTTTATTTGCAAACAATGCCCATGATGCTGAAAAACCATTATATAAGGGTTGTACTAAGTTCACGAGGTTGAGTGTTGTGATGTGATTATATACTCTTAAAGCTCAAAACTAGTGGAGCGATAAAAGTTTCACTTCACCATTGTCTTTGTTAAAGGAAATTCTTCCTGAAGGCAATGAGCTTCGAATTTCAACATATCAAGCAAAGAAAATAATGTACCCAATGGGAATGGAGGCTAAGAAGATTCATGCATGTCCAAATGATTGTGTGTTATTTCAGAAGGACTATAGTAATTTGATAAATTGTCCAAAATGTGGTGCGTCAAGGTATAAGACCACAAATTTAGCTAAGGATAAAAATGGCTCTCCTGCCAAGGTGATGTGGTATCTACCAATAATACCACAATTTCAACGCTTATTTGCTAATACAGAAGACGCGCAAAATTTGTCTTGGTATGGGGAATTAAAGGCCAATGATGATGGAATCCTATGACATGCATCTGATTCACCACAATGGAAGAAAATTGATTTATTATACCCTCAATTTGGTAAAGAACCAAGAAACGTAAGACTTGGACTCTGTACAGATGGAATGAATCCCTATGATACATTAAGCAGCCAACAAAGCACGTGGCCTGTTATGATTGTTATATACAATCTTCTTCCTTAGTTGTGTATGAAAAATAAGTATGTCATGTTGTCAATATTGATATCAGGGCCCAAGCAACCTAGAAATGATATTGATGTTTACATTCAACCTCTAATTGATGACCTAATGAAACTATGGGAAGAAGGTGTTATGACATATGATGCTTCACGTAAAGAGATCTTTAGTTTGCATGCTATGTTGTATTGCATGATTAATGACTTTCAAGGTTATAGAAATTTTTCTGGATATAGCATAAAAGGATACAAAGCATGTCTTGTTTGTGAGGAAAATACTGATTCAATCTGAATGAAACATAGTGGTAAAATCATATATCTTGGTCATCGGAGATTTCCCCCACCAGTGCATCCTTATCATAGGCAATGCAAAACCTTTAATGGGTCAACTAAGGAACGAAGTGCTCCTAAATTTATACCAATAAATGTTGTATATGATAGGGTGAAACATATTGTTAATGAATTTGGAAAGAGTTCAAGTAATCATACTCTCGCATGTGACAAATCTCTATACAAGAAGAGGTCAATATTCTGGGATCTTCCTTATTGGAGATCTTTGGCAATTAGACACTACATTGACGTCATGCATGTTGAAAAAAATATTTGTGATAGCATCATTGGTACGATATTGAACATACCAGGAAAGACTAAAGATGGCATCAAATTTAGAAAAGATTTAGAATTAATGGGTATAAGAAAAGAATTATTAGTGGAGATCAGGGGTCGCCACACATATTTACCACCAGCTTGTTACACTTTGTCAAAGTAGGAGAAAACGACTTTCTGTGAGTGCTTGTATAATATTAAGGTTCCACAAAGATACTCTTCTAATATTCATAGATTGGTATCAAAGAAGGATCTGAAGTTGATATGTCTCAAATCTCATGATTGTCACACCTTAATGCAACAAATTTTACCTGTGGCTATTTGATCTATATTGCTGAAGTATGTAAGGTTTGCAATCACAAGACTTTATTTCTTCTTCAATGAAATATGCAACAAAGTGATACATCCTGATACTCTCGATAAATTAAAAAAAGATGTAATTGTTACCATGTGTCAGCTTGAAATGTACTTTCCTCCTTCATTTTTCGATATCATGGTTCATCTTGTAGTACATATTACAAGGGAGGTGAAGATGTTGGGTCCAATTTTCTTATATTGGATGTATCCATTTGAACGCTACATGAGTATTTTTAAAGGTGATGTTTGGAATCGTTATCGTCCTGAAGGGAGTATTATTGAGGGTTATGTGGCTATGGAGGTGATGGACTTTTGCAATGATTTTTTGAATTGCAATGAAACTTATAGCGATCTAAAAAATTTCCATCACACTGAATCTTATTGTGGCAAAGGAACTCTGGGAGGACGATGAAAGGAATCAGTCATGAGATGTGGGAACAAGCACATTTGTATATTTTACACAACATTGATGAAGTTAGTAGCTACATCATAGAACACAATGATCTTATTAAGAGAAATCATATGTGATCCAGTTCAATGTGGCTTGCAAGAGAGCATAATCGATCATTTATTAGGTGGTTTGAAGAGAAAGTCTTTAATCAACTATCTGAATCACCGAATAATGTTGCTGAGAACATAAAATGGCCCGCCTTTAAGCCAAAAATGGATGTCATGTCATATGAAGGTTATGACATAAATGGATTTTCATACTACACAAAGTGTCAAGATGAAAGTAGTGTAGTCCAAAATAGTGGGGTCACTGTTCAAGCTTGTTTGTTGTATTTTGCTAGTGCCAAAGATAAAATACCATGTGAAGCTGAGATGTCATATTATAGCGTCATTGAGGACATATGGGAATTGGACTATACAAATTTCAGAGACCCTATCTTTAGGTGTAATTGGGTTGACAACAACAAAGGAGTTTTAGTGGATGAGTTGGGCATCAAATTGGTGAATTTTCAAAAGATTGGTGAGAAAGATGAGCCATTCATCATGGAAGACCAAGAAAAATAAGTATTCTATATTGATGACCCGACAAATAAAAATTGGTATATCGTTCTTCATGGAAAAAGACAGTTTACTGTAGATCCTATAAATGAAGAAGTTTACTATGAAAAGTATGATGATTCCAGCCCATAGTTGGTTTGCCAAGTGTAAATGTTTAAGATAACACTGATGAATACTATAAACGTCAAGACCATGTTGAAGGAATTTTACTTGACTAACAACTCAACCAATACTAGAGGCATGTATTCTTTGAATTATTTATTTTATTATCATTCAAGCACGTAATATTTTAAATATACATCATATATCATTCAACCACTTGTGCTTTTATTATCACTTAAGTTTCTTTTATCATCTATACTTGCATGTTCTAAAATGGCAAGTGAAGATGAACATTCTGAGCATGAGCACCATGAGGATGGTAGTGGTGATGCTAAGAAAAGTAGAGGTCCCACACTAATGCGTAGGTTGCAGGAGCTCAGGGCCAAAGGGGAGAAATTGGCAGTCTAGCTTGATGTCATAGGAGAACCTATTGGGGAACATTCTAGTTCTTTCAAGCATTACGTAGGGGCGACCGTACAAAGTAAGGTGGCAATAGATATAGAAAATTGGCATGATGTTTCTAATGCCTTAAAAGACCTCCTATGGAAAGATATATCTATGAGTGGAAGTGATATTATTTTAATATGTTTTTTGTTTATTGATTCTAATTTAGTTTGCTTGGAAAGACGTATCCTTTTTAAGACAACATTATTGCTTCTTTTGTATGTATAGGGTGTTTTTCATCTAAATGAAAAAGATCACAAGAAAAAAGTACTACAACTTTTTGGTGTATGATGGAGGGATTTTAAGACATATCTCTAAAGGGAATTTATAGATAATCCTAAACAAAAGAAGAAAGCAACAAATATATATATATTTATAGATCCTGAGGTGTGGGAAAGATTTATTGCAACTAGGAAATCAGAAGAGTTTTAGGTAATAAAGATTGTGATGTATTGTATGAATCTTTAATTTTATACAATTAAGGAGGTGAATCTTTTTATATATGTTTGCCAAGTCTAAATTGCAATACCTCATTTTAAATGATCAGGCTATTCACGAGGCCCAAAAGGAAAGACGGGCCAAAAATGTGCATGACCATTGCTTGGGGCTCAGTGGTTATGCCTTCTGCCGCCAACTACAAGAGAAGAAACTCTCTTCTGGAGAAGAGTCTAGTCCAACTCAAGATGAGCGTTCACCCCGACACTTGTAGTGGATTGATGCTAGAAAGAATCGAGTAGGTGAAATTGTCAACCCTGCAACTAAGGAGGTGGCACAAAAGATGATAGGTTTATCCCAACTAAGTAAAGAGTAACTCCCACAAACTTAGATTTATTTATATCTAATTGATATTGTGATTTAATATTTTTATTAACTATGAATAGATTGATCTCCATTAGCAAAGGAAGGAAGGAAAGTTCATCCCAACTGGTCACATGGATGAACTATTAGTTGCTCTTGGTACAGGGGATCATCGTGTGAAAAACACTAGGGGGGGTGAATAGGATTTTATGATATTTTTAAAATTAATTCAACAAACAACCACAAAAATATTGGAGAAGGAGACAAGGCATTTAGAGTGGTTCCACCCTTAGAAAATACTAAGGGAGTCAGTTCACTACCCAATTGTTTCCAATTGGGATTTTGAAAGCAATTGTATTTTATTACCTCACAAGGATGTCACATAAGATACAACTACCTTCACAACCCTTTGGACAACCTTCACCCCGAAGTTGTCTCACCAACCTTGAAGCAGCCTTCACTTGAAGTAACTTCAAGCTCCCCCTTGAATTAGCCTTCCTCCTTGAAGTAGCTTCCCGTTGAGACCTTCTAGAAGTAGTCCAAAGTCACGCCAAGCTACCTTCACCACCGAAGAAGCTCCTACAACCTCCTTTCCGTAGCCTCCAACCTAGGAGTAGCAAAGGAGAAAATGAGTAATAAAAGGAACAAGAAGGGAAGAAGGAAAAATACACTTTACCACTTTAGCACAAGGCTTGAATCTTATATCAAGCGTTTTGATCTCCTATCCAATGTGTATGAACATGAAAGTGTAGTGGGTAGGAGATGCTAGCCTATAGGACATGAAATCTCAGCTTATGGAAATGATCTGCAAGTGAAGGATTGCTCAATTGCTCACAAGAGTTGATTCTCAATTGCAAGTATGTGTACTCAAGTGAGTTTAGGTGTCCTAAGGAATGCCCTATTTATAGGAATGGCATACTAGTGCTTAGGGACGTTCTAGACACTTTCTATGGGGTTCTTAGTGCTCAATTAGCCGTTAGTTATCCCCTAATTATGTTTGTAATGGCTAGTTAATTAATTCTAAAAAGTGCAGACAGAACCTTTCTCAGTCGAGAAGTTTGTCGACCGAGTGTCTCTCGGTCGAGCATTTCATCGATCGAGGGTAAGTCTGGAGTAAGTGTATTGCAACGTTCAACTCAACTCCCAACCACTTTTTCCCACCAATTCTAACAGCTGTAGAACCAACTAGAAGAATAGACTTAGGTGATTCTCGATTGAGAAGATTGTTGACCGAGTGTGTCTCGGTCAAGAAGTTGTTCGACCGAGAAAGTCCTTATTTTAGTGTGTCTAGACTTTTACTAAATGTATGTATTAAAGTGCTATTGTGATGCTATCATAGGGGATGACCTATCTAAGTGTTGTGAGTGGATAGGGAAGATCTAAACGCTTGATTTACATGATATCTAGGTACTTGTATATTATATATTTGTACAAGTTTACATTTTTTTACAATAATGAAAAAATAAGATAATTTGAGCATATAAATCTTCCAAACTTAGATATTCACAATCTGAAATTCTTGTTCCTGAAATACTCAAGTAGCACGTTAGTTCCACAAGAATGAAATATTTGTCATTTTCAAAACAGAGGGATTTTAATAATGTCCATTTAGCCAACAATCTCCTCCTTTTTGAAGATGACAAACATTTCTAAATATAGATCAAATAATCTTAAAAGCATATTGAGTTTCATACCTTGTGTATACCATCTCTTATTTATGGAATGTGTGCTTATTATTCCCAAACAAGTATGGAACATAAAATCCAACTCTTTAGGGAATATAGCAACATTTGATATAAAGCCCAAGAGAGTATGTGTGAAACTCATTGATTGAGTATTTAAGATTTATATTATTATTTCTCCCCCTTTATCATTTCAAAAAGATAGTCATTGAAAAACATGTTTAAGACTCCCCCTTAATTGGTGCTCCCCTTACAAAAAGATAGTCGTTAAAACATGCTAAAAGATGTCCATTTACAGCCAAAATGTAAGATTGGAGGTACAAACCAATTTTAAGGAGCACAAATGTCAAAGAAAACATCTTCTAAGGGAGTGATAAGTAATTTCTTTCTTATGTTATTAAATTGATCTAATGGAAGTGGTTTTGTGAAAATATAAGCCAATTGATCTTCCGTATCAACATGATGAAGGGATATATGTTTTTTGGAAATATGATCCCTTAGAAAATGATGACGGATTTCAATATGTTTGGCACATCTGTGTAAAATAGGATTATGTGCCAAGTTTATAGCACTAGTATTATCATAATAGATAGGCGTAGATGAAAATTTAAAACCATAACCATTTAAGACTTGTTGCATATAAAGCACTTGAGCACAACAAGACCCGACTGTCATATATTCAGCTTCAGTGGTAGAAAGAGCAACTGTGTTTTGTTTCTTGCTAAACCATGATACTAAAGCTTGTCCTAATAAGAAACAACTTCTGCTTGTGCTTTTTCGATCAATTTGACAACCAACGTAGTCGACGTCGATATAAGCTGTCAAATCTAAAGATTGTCTTTTAGGATACCATAAACCATAGTTTGAAGTGTCGGCTAAGTATCTTAAAATCCTTTTGACAGCTTGAAAATGAGTTTGCATGGGATTTGATTGAAATCTAGCACAAAGTCCTACGGAAGACATGATATCCGGTCTAGAAGCGGTTAAGTAAAGCAAACTACCAATCATGGCCCTATACAAAGAATCATCAATGGGTTCCCCATTTTCATCTTTGTCTATTTTCGTAGAAGTGGCCATTGGTGTGGTAGCATGTTTGCAATGATCTATTCCAAAATGTTTTAAAAGTTCATTTGTATACTTCTCTTGGCTTATAAAATTCCCAACAGGCATTTGATTTATTTGAAATCCAAGAAAGAAAGTCAATTCCCCCATGAGACTCATTTCAAGTTCTTTTTGCATAATATCACTAAATTGTTTACATAAGAATTCATTTGATGCACCAAAGATAATATCGTCAACATAAATTTGAACAACTAGAAAGTCAGATTCATATGTTTTGAAAAATAAAGTCAAATCTGAATTTCCAATTGAAAAACTATTATCAAAGAGATAATTTTTAAGCCTTTCATACCAATTTCTAGGTGCTTGTTTTAACCCATAAAGTGCTTTCTTAAGTTTATATACATGATCATCTTTACAAGGAATTTCAAAACTAGGTGGTTGGGCAACATATACTTCCTCTTGTATTATTCCATTTAGAAATGAACTTTTTACATCCATTTGGAATAGTTTGATGTCTTTGTGAGTATCTATAACTAGTAGCATTCTAATGGCTTCAAGTCTTGCTACAGGTGCATAAGTTTCATCAAAGTCTATTCCTTCTTGTTGATTGTACCCTTGTGCTACCAATCTAGCTTTATTTCTCACTACTTCTCCAGATTCATTCAATTTGTTATGAAAAACACACTTAGTTCCAATAGTGGTTTTATCTTGAGGTTTAGGAACTAAGTCTCATACATCATTCTTAGTAAATTGATTTAATTCTTCTTGCATGCCCATTATCCAATAATCATCTTTTAGAGCTTCAGTTACCTTTTTGGGTTCAATTATAGATACAAATGCCATATTTGCAACATCTCTAAAAGAGGACCGAGTTTTTACTTTATCATTAGGATTCCCAATGATTAGTTCTTTAGGATGATCTTTAATTAGTCTAGGAATGGGTTGTTGTGCCTCAATTTGTTGATCATTTTCAGCATTTTGATCATCTTTAGTTGATATGTTAAGATCTTTTGATGAGTAATATCAACTATGTCATTATCTTCGGCATTTTGTTTTAGTTCTTCATGAAAAGTAATGTGAATGGATTCTTCAACTTTTCTAGAGATGGTGTTGTATATTCTAAATGCTTTTCTAGAAGTTGAATATCCCAAGAAAAAGGCTTTTTGTGATTTAGAGTCAAATTTGTCTCTATCATCCTTTGTGTTTAAGATATATCAAGTTGAGCCAAATGTATGAAAAAAATGAACCCTTGGTTTCTTATTATAGATGAGTTCATATGGAGTTTTCTTCAAATAAGGATGTATGATTATTCTATTTTGTACATAGCAAGCTGTTTTTACTACTTCAGCCCAAAATGTTTTAGATGTATTATGTTCAAGCATCATAGTTCTAGCCATTTCTTGTAAAGACCTATTCTTTCTTTCAACTATGCCATTTTGTTGTGGAGTATGTGGAGCTGAAAAATTGTGAGTGTAGCCCTGAGATGTGCAGAATTCTTCAAATATATGATTCTCAAATTCTCCACCATGATCACTTCTAATTGTGCATATTTTATTTTGTAATTGATTTTCAATCTTTGAGCAAAATTGTATGAACACTTGAATGGTATCATCTTTATTTGAAAGAAAATGAACCCATGTATATCTACTATAAGCATCAATAAGAACAAAGCAATATCTTTTTCCACTAATAGATTGTGTCCTCATAGGTCCAATAAATCCATATGAATGAGTTCTAGTGATCTACTGGTGCTAAGCATGTTTTTTGGTTTAACAGAAGTTTTAGTTTGTTTACCCAAAGTACATGGTTCACAATTTTCAGATTGATCAAAAGATAGCTTAGGAAAACCACGAACAAGATCATATTTAACTAACTTTTTAATGACATGTGAACTAGCATGACCTAATTTTCTATGCCATAATTGTAGAGAATTATCTTTTGCAAGCAAGCATTTTCCAACTACATATTGCATAGAGTTAGGTCTAAGAATATATAGATTTCCAATTCTTTTTCCTTCATACACAACATTTGTAGTGTTCTCTACTAGCAACTTGTAGCAATTTTTATTAAATAAAACATCATATCCACTATCACATAGTTGAATGACACTTATCAAGTTATGGTACAAACCATCAACAAGTAAAACATTCTTAATTTCAAGATTTGTACCAATATTATCTATTCCAACAATTTTACCTTTACCATTGTCTCCAAAAGTGATTGTTCAGCTTTTCTTTTCTTCAAAAGTTTGAAAAGCATCCTTGTTTCCGGTCATGTGTTTGGAACATTCACTATCAACCACCCAATCCTGTAATAAAATATAGGTTTTGGTACCCATGTGATGGTCCATTATGGTTAGGTACATTTAATAACAAACTGAACATGATTGAATAAATTAAGCTGAATAGAATTTCATTTAGTCGACAAATACTTCGAATAAATGTGTATCGGTCAAAAAAATTTTCGACCGATAATTTTGCTGTTTTACAGATTGAAACAGGAAATTTCTTGGTCGACAATCTCTTGGCCGAAGTTGTCTCGATCAACATTTTTCTCGACCAGAATTGTTATTGTTTCTACAGCAAATTTTAGATTTGATACAAGTATTCCCTCGGCCGAATAATTTCTCGATCGAAAAGTGTCTCGGTCAAACTATTTGTCGACCAAGGTTGTTTCTGTTTGTTTCCAACAATATGTTTATGTCAGTTTGAGCTTAAATCTTTGTAATATGCTAAGGTACCATTCTATTTAGTTGAGATAATACATTAAGATATTCAAATGAGGTTTTAGGTCAAATCTCAACTTAATCATATTAAATTTGCTAAGTTTGGGGTCTTGGAATCCATACTAACTCAACATCCTTTTTCTTGTAAGGACATGAGAAGGAATAATGTCCAAGACGCAAGCAATAGTGATAAAAAATGGAGTCAATTTCATTTCTCTTTCTAGGATTGTGAGTTGTGTTCTTGGGTACAAATATGATATTGGTCTTGGATGCTTGAGTTCTCCTAGGTTTAGGTTGATAAGAGTTTTCTTTTGGAACATATCCTAAACCTCTTCTTCCACTATAACCAGAAGAATTCTTTAGGATCTTATCAAGAATACCATTATTTCTCAAGATACTAACTTCTTTTTGTAACTTAGCAACCTCATCCATTTTCTTTTTGATATCTAACTTTTCTTGATCTAGATCAGATGATAAAGCATCTCTTTCTTTAATAATAGCATCATACTCTAGATGAGTGTGGGGCACATTTCGGAGAAAACGTTATTAACGATGTGGAAGCGATTAATTAGCAACAGAATTATTGAAAATCATTAAAAATTAAAACTTTTTTATAAAGGTCCACAAACTATAGGAATCTTTCATTAAGAAACAAGGTAATTTATTTACAAGCAGATACATCAACATATATCTGTATCATCACATCTCGAGAGTCATAACACTGAATGCCCCGTTAAACAGTACATGAGCAGTATACAAAAATCTCGAGCCATTAAGCCAAAAATCTCAGATCTATATTAAACCATCTACTGACTCCTAGGACCTGAGAGTACAGAGATGACACATAAGACTTTCTATATATACAAGACCTAACAGACAGTGTCTCCACCTGAGGATCACTGTTGTCCCTGATGTTGTTGCTGCTGCTATTGCTGCTCACCCACTGAAGGGTTCCTTCGTCCTCGGCGTCTACCTAAAAAGTTGAATCACACGGTGGTGAGACAATTGAATAATTGTCCCAGTGAGAGTTATAACTCTCCTCCAGAAGCATTGTTATTACAAATATTAAAATAACAATGAGCAGTAAAACTATAATTATTCAACAGCAGGCAATTCACTGAATAAGCTAAGTAGAACAGTATTCTATATGCAATCATTTCAATTATAACTTGATTGAATGACAAGACATTTAATCAATAAGGAAAATGAAGAACATGTATTTTATCTATCCAACTAGGACATATTAAACAATGTATCATCAATCATTATTTCTCGTAGTTCA
Organism: Alisma plantago-aquatica; assembly: GCA_963693085.1. Taxonomy (NCBI): domain Eukaryota; kingdom Viridiplantae; phylum Streptophyta; class Magnoliopsida; order Alismatales; family Alismataceae; genus Alisma; species Alisma plantago-aquatica. The sequence goes on along the minus strand of OY856412.1, from coordinate 939,053,464 downwards.
ACCTAAGAAACTATGCTATACGGCTGATTACATTTTACAAACATATTTATGCCCTGGGAGATGAGTTACACCTCTCATACTCCAACCGACCATTACGAAATCACAATCGGTACCATACATAGGTCATTAGAAGAGTCATATTCCTATGACCTCATCTTCCTCAGTCAGTGTGAGGTACAACATGCAGGACATCTTGTGTCTCTGCTATAATAGCTTTCCAGGGTATTCTGGAAACTTCACTATTAGAGTTACAGTGGCATGTTGTATTCTCTTTGCCATCGAGGGATTTCTTGTTTATCTCACATCGATGCGACATTAACAACATCATCGGGAGATTAGTGATACATCATCCCGGCATATACATATAATGAAGGATTGAGAGATTAAATGTACATCTCACATCAATTCCCTCATTAGGACGTAAGGATATTCACGTCCATAACCCCCACATACTCAAAAGTATGCTCTCCAGGAGTTCCCTTAGGAAAACTTGTTTCACCATCATATAACTTCTGATAATGATGGATCTATGGTCAGGGCTCTACATGATATCATTATACTTGATTATTTAAGTACATTATGGCATCTTTTTAGCATAATGCATGTTTTCAAACATAAACCATTAAAACAATTGCTATAAAGAAAGAGTACTAATTGTATCAAGTTCCTTTCACATCTTGTTAACATTGGGATATCAATCCCTAACCATCTCATCATTATGATTCAGGAATATGGGTGTTCAACCCTTAGACAATCAAAACACTTGTTACCAAGTAACACATTGCCATCAAATCATTTAATAGTATAAACATAATAGTAACAATGAAGATATTTCTCATGGCTCATACAACCTATCAGTCTCATTTTTTACCTCTCACTAGGCAACATAGTATATCATTGTTTTCAAAACTTGTAAAGTGCTTTTAATGAGTATGACATCATAACCCTTACCTGGCTATGCTCACTACTTTATAAAGACCTGCATGACTAACAAAAATGATAACATGCACATTATATCTATATCAGCACAATGTAAAACAAACATAACTTTACTATTCAAGGGTTCCACCACTATGCCCTTATTAGGGTTAGGGTTTCCCTTTTCAATTCAATTAGGGTTAACCAACCCCTTTAGCTTATTTAGGAATAGTGATTCCTCATTTCATTATCCAAACATAACACTTCATGCTTAAAAGCATAACCCAGAATTAGGGTTTACTGTTCACATTATCTCCTTACCCTAGATTAAGGTTTACTATTCACATTACATCACATTACCTTAGATTAGGGTTTACTATTCACATTGCATCACATTACCCTAGATTAGGGTTTACTATTCACATTACATCACATTACCCTAGATTAGGGTTTACTATTCACATTGCATCACATTACCCTAGATTAGGGTTTACTATTCACATTATAATGAATTAAGATCATACCATCATCATGTATTAGGATTACTTTCATTTATGCCCCCAATTAGGGTTAGGACTCATTAACCATCATAATTAGGGTTTCATGATCTCACTAACATGGATCATACCCAAATTAGGCATTCATTCATATTGAGAGTCCATTACTTGATTAATTATTCATATAAAAAGTCTTCTCTTTCATCTTTCTATAAGTTAATGTTTGCATCACCCTTGATTATGCTAAGTCAATTCAACATTGACATCATGGGTTATGTCATTTCTATTGTTATCATTAAAGCTCACTCAATTCAAAGAGTACTAATCACTCTATCCCATCAAGGGTACCTTTATTATAATCACCATTGATTTCATCATGTCCTAATCAACTAATTACTTGGTCCTTTAACCACATTAAGTATCCATGAGGTTTTAGGTTAATCAACCACTAAACCATCTTGACCACTAAGGCATCAAACGATCTTGACCTATTTAGACCTCAAACGGTCTTGCACACTAAACCTCCAAATGGTCTTGGACAGCCCTTGAAACTGTTTGGTGATGAAGACCGTTTGGTCATGTTTGACTTTGAAACCGTTCGATGGTGAAGACTGTTTGGTCATGTTTGACTTTGAAATCGCATGGACACAACCGACCTTGAAACCGCATGAGACTAAATGGTTTGGGATCATTTGGTCCCAAACAGTCTTGAGACCGTTTGGTGCCCAAACGGTATTGAGACCGTTTGGACCAAACCACCTCAAAACCGCAAGGACCAAAAAATGTCTCAACCACTTCAATTGAATTAGGGTTTCCAATGTTGAACCCCTCAATCGATCATGCACATGTTAGCCACTCATCAATTGAGTTAATTAGATTAACCTTCAACTGATTTGACCCTCAATTGATCATCAATTAGGGCTTGGATCAATTGGATTAGGGTTTGAAATCGATGACCCTTCAACATACTTCAATGTGAGTCTAATTGATTTGAAATCATTAAACCATCAATAAATTTGGTCATGACCTGACCCCAAACGGTCTTGGGATAATTTGGATATCCTCCAAACGGTCTTGAGACTATTTTCTCATGTCAACATCAAAAAACAACTCAACTAATTAAGGTTTGATTCATTGGATTGATCACTAGGTCAATAATCAATTACACTTCAACTTGTTACTTTTAGATCTTCAACCACTTAACCATAGTCAACCCTAGGCCTCCAAACTGTCTTGGGTGACCCCCAAACAGTCTTGGGATCATTTGGATATCTCCAAACGGTATTGAGACTGTTTTTCCATTATTTTATCAAAAACCAAGTCATTCAATTAGGGTTTGGATCCTAGGTTTAGTCACCAAATCAGCAATCGATTACTCATCAACTTGATATCATTGGATCTTTAATTGGTCAACCATGCTTAACCCTAGACCTACAAATGGTATTGGGTGATCACCAAACGGTCTTGAGACCATTTGGATGATCCCCAAACAGTTTTGAAACCATTTGGATCACTCAACCCAAACTTCAACATAATTCAATTATTAAAATCAGCAATTAACCCGATTAGGGTTTTGATGATTGTTGGACCTTCAATTGGTGAACCACTTGGAATTAATTGATGATTTTTGGTAGGTAATTAGTCTACATTATTCTCAACAGTCCTCCAAATGGTTAACGCCTGGTCAATGCCTCCAAACGGTCTTGGACCGTTTGCTTCTATGCGGTCTAGTGAAACCATTTGCATTCAAACGGTTTGGGAAACCGTTTGAGCAAGGTTGGGAGACCGTTTGCTAAAGTAGTTCTTGGATAAACATAGAAATTAACGTCATCATCTTATACCTCTATTCAACCAAGAATAGGGGCTGCTCTTCATGGAAATGATAGCAAGAACACATGAATAGTAAAAGAAGAAGAATGAGAACCAACAATTTTAATGGAGATGAGGATGCCTTAACAAAGCTTAAGGGTTAGAGTTATAAAACCCACCTCTAGGACTGATCCATAGCTCCAAGCTCCGTAGCTTTAATGGTGGATGAAGCTCCAAAAGTTGTCCAAGGTCTGTTCTTCAAGTTTTGGATGGAGAAGATGGCTAGAAAGGAAAATCGTGTGAAGAACACCATGAATCTAACCTTATATTGTGGTTTCCACCATGAATTCGAGGTATATGGTGATCAAAACATACCAAGCTTAGTTGGGTCATCCTTCCTCTGGTCTAGAGATCTCCCTTGGTCGGCCAAAGCAAAGTGATGAGAGAAAGAAGATAATGAAAATGATCCTTTGAGTTGTTGGAAAAGATACCTATATATATTTATGGGTTTTTCAAGAAAAAAGGGAAAAGATAGATATTTCCTTTTATCTCCCAAAAATATCCACCAAGGCTTCCTCCAACATTATCCATGTTTCCACCTTCTAGTATCATGCAAAACTCCTCATTTATCCAAGGTTGAAAGGAAAAGAACTAAACATCTTAAAGAGAGGTATATTAATATCCACCCTTATTGGATATCACTTAATATATTATTAGTGTGAGTAGTTTCCACTTCTACCATGATCTTTTTGGTGCCCAAGTATGATACAAGCTCGTTAATACTATATCAAACACATCCTAAAACTTTTGGTTGAAGGGCTTCATAATTAATTTATTTCTTTTTGCATGAAGTTATATTAAAGAGCCTTTTGTGCTTAAATCTTGGTTATCTTAACATCAAGATTCTCTCTCCTTCATGATCATTCAAATGAGGAACAACTCTATTTTATTTGCTCCACTTGATGCCAAGAAACATGAGAGATCCTCTATAGGGTATATTTTACATGTTGGACCCTAGGTTTTGGGTAAATTGCACTTTACACCAAAACTAGGTTTTAAAGCAGAAGGATTGCTTTACAAGCTATATCTTGGTACCCAAGCTTGTGGAAACCTTGCCACTACATCATATACATACTCATGATGTCTCAACATCAGAGGAACATCTTAACATGTGCAATTTGCAAGTTAACCCCTCGACTTGGGTAATTTGCATATTAGTCCATTATTAACAAAACAATGTTTCAACATTATTAAAAAAGGACTCAAAATGAAATATAAGTTCCTCAAAAGCCTTAATTACTTTTCAAGAATTACAAGCAAGCTTATAATCAACTTTATTAGGCAAAACACCTAGGGTTAGTACATAACTCAGGCCAGGGATGTTACAATGAGTACATAGGATAGGTTGAGTCTGAAAATTATTTAGTTTGGCAAGCAATTCAACCTTTTCTTGAGAAAGAAGACCATAGTTTGTTTCTAAAGTAAGCAACTTCGTATTAAAATCATTTAAAGATGATTTCAAGGTAAAGTTTTTAGAAACAATAATGTCCTTTTCAAAAGAAAGATTATTTAATATAGCATACAAATCCTCATTAGTTTTAGTAGCTTTCTTTAGTTTCTTTTTGCAATCAACATATTTGTCAGGTGTATCTTGAAGACTAGCAATTAGATATTCTTTTGGAAAATCAAAAAGGCTTACCTCTTGAGAATCATCACTATCATCTTCTTTGGCCATGATACACTCCACGTTCTCCTCACCACTCTCACTATCACTTGACTCATCCCATGCAACTTTGTATGCTTTTTCTCCCTTCTTCTTGGATGAGCTTTTCTTACCCTTCTTTACTTTAGGAAATTCATTCTTAATATGTCCCTTCTTTCCACATTCAAAACACCTAGGAGGGGAAGAAGAAGAAACAACAACTTTGTTAGATTTAAATCTTCTATATTTCTTACCATTTACAATTAGAGCTTCTTCTCCTTCATCTCCATCACTTGTCTCATCACTTTCTTGAGTGATGACCTTTGTAGCCTTTAGATCAATGTCGTTCTTTCTCCTTTGTTGAAGTTCACGCTCTCGTATTTCTTCCTCCTCCAAGGTTTCCTCACGTTCTTCTAAGTTGCCAATGAGTTGCGCCATCCTTAGTCGAGTGAGGTCATTGGCTTCTTCAATTGCAGTCACCTTAGGCTTGTACTTGGGAGGAAGTGACCTAAGAATTTTTTACACTTGATCCTCTTCACTAATGGATTTACCTAATGCATTCAAACCATTAACAATAGAAGAGAACTTTGCATACATTTCACTAATAGACTCATTTGGTTCCATACGAAACTGTTCAAACTTTTGTTTAAGCATACCAATTTTGGAATTCTTTACTTGAACAGTTCCTTCATAAGTAATAGAGAGTCTATGCCACATTTCATATGCAGTTTCACAATTTGATATTCTATTGAACTCACCTACGGAAATTGAACAATAAAGAATACTTACAACTTTTGCATTCAATTGGGCTAATCTCACCGTATCAGCATCCCATGTAACATATTCAGTTTGAGGAAGATCATATGCATTTGAAACCAATCTCCAAAGATCCCAGCTGATTCCTTGAAAATAGAATTGCATCCTCCTCTTCCAATAGGTGTAGTTGGTGCCATCAAATGGTGGAGGCCGAGCTACAAGTGTTCCTTCCAAGTTGAGGTTGTTTAGTACCCCATCACCCATTTTCTTCAAGACTCTATTAGATATCCTTGAAGCCTGCTATAATACCGATTGAAAAACACTAGAGGGGGGGTGAATAGGGTTTTATGATATTTTTAAAATTGATTCAACAAACAACCACAAAAATATTGGAGAAGGAGACAACGTGTTTAGAGTGGTTCCACCCTTAGCAAATACTAAGGGAGTTAGTCCACTACGCAATTGTTTCTAATTGGGATTTTGAAAGCAATTGTATTTTATTATGTCGCAAGGATGTTACATAAGATACAACTACCTTCACAACCCTTTGCACAACCTTCACCCCGAAGTCGTCTCACCAACCTTGAAGAAGCCTTCACTTGAAGTAACTTCAAGCTCCCCCTTGAAGTAGCCTTCCTCCTTGAAGTAGCTTCCCATTGAGACCTTCTAGAAGTACTCCAAAGTCAAGCCGAGCTACCTTCACCACCGAAGAAGCTCCTATAACTTCCTTTCCACAGCCTCCAACCTAGGAGTAGCAAAGGAGAAAACAAGCAATAAAAGGAACAAGAAGGGAAGAAGGAAAAATACACTTTTCCACTTTAGCACAAGGCTTGAATCCTATATCAAGTGTTTTGATCTCCTATCCAATGTGTATGAAAATGAAAGTGTAGTGGGTAGGAGATTCTAGCCTATAGGACATGAAATCTCAGCTTATGGAAATGATATGCAAGTGAAGGATTGCTCAATTTCTCACAAGAGTTGATTCTCAATTACAAGTATGTGTACTCAAGTGAGTTTAGGTGTCCTAAGGCATGTCCTATTTATAGGAATGGCCTACTAGTGCTTAGGGATGTTCTAGACACTTTCTAGGGGGTTCTTAGTGCTCAACTAGCTATTAGTTATCTACTAATTACGTTTGTAACAGGTAGTTAATTAATTCTAAAAAGTGCAGACATAACCTTTCTCGGTCGAGATGTTTGTCGACCGAGTGTCTCTCGGTCGAGAATTTCTTCGACCAAGGGTAATTCTGGAGTAAGTGTATTGCAACGTTCAACTCAACTCCCAACCACTTTTTCCCACCAAGTCTAATAGCTATAGAACCAGCTAGAAGAATAGACTTAGGTGATTCTCAGTCGAGAAGATTTTCGATCGAGTGTGTCTTGGTCAAGAAGTTGTTCGACCGAGAAAGTCCATGTTTTAATGTGTCTAGACTTTTACTAAATGTATGTATTAAAGTGCTGTTTTGATGCTATCATAGGGGATGACCTATCTAAGTGTTGTGAGTGGATAGGGAAGATCTAAATGCTTGATTTACATGATATCTAAGTACTTGTACATTATATATTTGTACAAGTTTACATTTTGTTACAATCATGAAAAAATAAGACAATTTGAGCATATAGATCTTCCAAGCTTAGCTATCCACCATCTTAAATTCTTGTTCTTGAAATACTCAAGTAGCATGTTAGATCCACATGAATGAAATGTTTGTCATTTTCAAAATAGAGGGATTTTAATAATGTCCATTTAGCCAACATCCTGGCCGTATTAGGGGATTAGGAGTTGGCATAGGATTGACGTCTTATTTTGGCCCTTCACAATCTAAAAGAGGTCATGCAGGAGGTCTTACACAAGAGGAAGTTGAAGCATTAGTAGCACAGAAAGTAAAAGAAATAATGTCTTCATTTCAGCCTACTCAACCTTCTCAACCTACTTAAACTGTGTGTCTCTCAGATGATGAGGTACTAGCCCATGCTCCAACTATAGAAGTTTATGGGAGCACTCCCAATGACCCACCACAACAATTTGCAGTAAGTTTTTATTCTATATTTTGTGTTATTAGTATGATATATATATATATATATATATGTATATATATGATTATATATATAGTTTTAGTAGGTATCTGGTTTACCACTTCATATATAACTTATATTATTTCAATTCTAGGTTGGTATAAATGTAAACTTGCACTGGAGATTCCAGAATATAATGTTGTGGCAGCGGGCAAGGTATGTAACCTTGGTGGTACATTGCATTGCCAACAAATTACTAATGACATTTGTTGTGTGTCCATCCATCTTGTGTATGATGGAATGGGGGACAAACCACTACCCATACCTAATCCTTAATATAGTACAGTTGAAGAAACAGAGAGTGCTATGGTGGGTTGGCCTAGACACTTGGTTATCAATGACAAGGTATACTTGAATTCTATCATGTTTTTCATATTTGACTGCATATATGAACTCGTGTAATATAAGTATGTAATTTGATTAATAGATTTGCAAACCAAAAAGTAAAAATTCTACTAGTCATCCTCATATGCCCAAGCCATCTTTTATTCCAGAATCCACATTCGACGAGTTGGAAAGTAGATGTAAATGTTTGTGTCGATACTTAGTCAACCATAGCTCTGGATTACAAATGTTGGTCAATTTAACAGAAGATGCAACTGGGAGGGACTTTGACAGTTATTTTTTTCCTTGATGATATTATAGAGGTGTTCCAGTATGATTGGCTGAATACTTTGATATTAGAAGTATGGATAAGGTAAGGATCTATCAATATAGAAAATTTCAATACACATTTTAACTTATTTCTATATATGAAAATAATCACAAATGTTTTACAGCCATTTATATACCGAGACCATAAACTTTGATATAAGAAATGTTGGATTCTTAGTTCCTTCAGTCACTGGTCAAGTGGAGACACATATTGAGGATGTGAATGAGTACTTCTCTACTGCATTCAAATATTTTTTAGTGCGGGAAAGGAAATTATCCTAATTCCTTTTAACGTCCACTAAGTATTATTATTCAATATAATTTTAATAGTGAATAAATTTATTTATTTTAATGTTTTTTTTATTATTACTCAGATCTAGACATTGGGAATTAGTGGTGGTTGTCCCAAAATTTATGACTCTTTATTATCTTGACCCAATGGGAAAAACAACAAGGGGTCACAAACTGAAATTGCCAGCTATGGAGTAAGCATAAATTTAGTCAATGCTTCAACATGATATTTCTATTCAGAACTCCTATTTTACCAACTATCATTTAACTGATAGGGGTTTAAAGGCTTTTCGTGAAGGTGGAGGACAAATACCCACAAAATTAAAGACATTGACTTTGAAAAATGTCAAGGTAGCTACTTTGACAACAGCATAGTCTTATATGTATTAATTTTCAACTCTTATATGTCAACTCTTATAGTATTATCTCAACTCTATTTATAGTATTTTACTAACATTAAGTATAATTTGTTATTTGTAGTGTCCTATACAAAATAATGGATGGTCTTGTGGCTACTATGTAATGAAATATATGCAAGCTATTGTCAAACAAGCATCACATGACATTCAGACTATAGATCAGGTAATAAATAGTAACATCATAAATTTACAAGTGAGTTGTAGTCATTTTTATAAAATTTAGCATGTGAATTTTCTGTTACAGATCTTTACAACTCAGCCTTACACCTGAGGACTTAAATGAATTCCGAGAAGAGTGGTCAGATGCTTTTCTAAATGAAGTCAATATATCATTGGATTGAATATGTCAGCTCCATTTATGTATGTGGTTTTTGGAACTCTTTCATATTTACTTTTGTATTTGACATTTAATATCATCTCAGACTTGCAATCTATCATTTTGTAAATTATGATGTGATTATGTGTAACTCAACTAAATATATGAATCATGTTTATTATAAATGTGTGGTTTGGAATGGTGATGGTTGAGCATTAATGCTCCCCTCTCCCATATCCTAGTTCTTCTTGTTCTTCTGTTTTGTTTCTGTAGATTTTTTTAAAAACAACTTACCCTATAGGGTCATTTATCTCAAAAAACCGACCTTATAGGTATCTTGGTCGTGCCGCGTAGCACGGTCGTGTTGTGACGTAGAACGATCGTGCCGCATAGCACGACCGTGTTGGGATATGGTAGCACGGTCGTGCCGCGTAGCACGGCCGTGTTGGGATATGGTAGCACGGCTGTCTCGTGTAGCATGGTCATGCTACCATATCCCAACACGGTCGTGCTACACGGCACGACCATTCTACCATATCCCTACACAGCTGTAGACTCTATTGAATCAGTTTTCTTCATATAACCGTCCTTACAGAGCATCTTTAGGGTCGGTGTTACAACCCTGATTTTGGGTTCATTTGGTGAGAAATGTAATTTTTCATATTAAAGATATTTGAACAAATAATGATATAATTTGTTTTGAATACATAGATTTTGTTACAATCGCCTTGATGTTTGTGTTGTGGGCTTTATTGGCTATTGGGCCCAAATAATAAGAAAATTCAATCAGTGAATGAATAATTGAATATTTGAGGAAAGAAAAATGTGGAAACCTCTAGAAGGCAAATACAAAGAGGGATTTCGTCCCTCTCGGGTTCCTTGGGTACCAAGGAGTCCAAAGTTGCATAAAGAGTGCAATAAGAAAAGAAAAGATCAATTAAATACTTCTTTATTAAGAAAGAAATTGAAAACAATGGTAAAATCTGGAAAATGAGTAAAAAGAGGTACAATTGAGTTATCCTTAGTGGAATTTCGTATCCCAAGGATTCCTAATGATAAAAGGAATACCAATGAGGAAAATAAAAGAAAAATAAAGAAAAATCCTCAAAAAGAGCTATTTTAATAAGAAATAAACAAGATAATGAGAAATAATAAAGAATAATGCATTTAGATGCATCTAGAAGGATAATGAGTATCCAATAAAAAGGATTTCGAAATAATAGAGTTTCTTGGGATCCAAGGAGTCCCAATAAATAGGAAAGAAAGAGAAAATACCAAAATTACAAAATAAAAGGATAATGGGAATACATAATTAATAGATTATGTAATATGGATAAAAAGGAAGTATTTCCTACTTAAGGAGATATATAATTTCGAGACCAATGAATTAAAACCCAAGAGCAAGGATATTAAAATAGATAATTCTCGAATTTCCTAATAACCAAAGCATATGGATAAACAAGGAAATAAGTAAGATAAAGAAGATTACTTCTCATGGAAGTAATGGGTTTCCTTATGAGAGAGAACTTGATTTCTCTTGGATGAGCATCCTAGGGCATTGAGACCCTCCCCTATAAAAGGGGTAGACCCCCTAGATCGAGTTCCAGATAATCCAAGCATCCTTCTCTCTCTCCCATCTTCTTCTTTACAAGCAAACACTAGGGTGGAGGAGTAGCACGTCTATGAAGGAACGTGGAACTAATGGACAATCTTGTTGGATGTTGGATGTCCCCACGACCTCAGAGAATGATGCAGCCATCGTCCATGTGTTCCTATACTCCCACACGATGCCTCAATCTAGCTACAGCACAGCCATGGTTGCAGCTCTGTTGGGCGCGATCCCGGCCGACCGGATGTGTGCCAGAGGCCCCCTCACCTATGAGAGGGCACGACGGAGGTAATGGAAGAGCCTCCTGGGCTCGGGGGGGGGGGGGTCCGGAGTTGAGAGCCATAGTCACGCAAGGGGCGGATGGGGTGGAAGCAACACGCTGTCGCAAGGTTGAAGAGGAGGGAGCGGTCATTGGACCATTTTGCCCTCCAAAGTGCAAAGAATAATCAACCATTAAGTGCCCTACTGATGTTATCAATCAATGATGACATTAGCTTAATATTTGATGTCGATTAATGAATATAGTGCCAATCTAACAACCTATGGTGACTTAATGGTCACTAATTATGGTGTATCAGGTCTCCACACGAGTAGTCATGTTGAGGGTATTTGCGTAATTCGGTTATAAACTCTAAGGCGGGCCATGTTGCATGCATGAGGTGACGTGGCAGCTTCTGGTTGGTCCAAAAAGGTAACTTTTGCAAAATTCATAACTAAAGATTGGTAACTCCGATTAGGACATATAATATATGAATTTTGATCAGGAGAACAAGAGGAATACAATAAAAATGATATTAAAGGTTGATTCCATTCCTAATTACAAAAGTACAATAAGTTGATGAAAAATGCATTAAAGTTAATTTAAAAACCCTATTTGTGATTAAAGGTTGAATCTAGTATGCTTAATGGGTTAATTGAAGTATTAATAACCTGTTGAATAGTAATGTTAGATTCGAACCTGATCTAGATGAAATTTGCATGAGTTAGGGTTTTTTACCCTATATGAGAATGATTAAGTATTTAGAAACCCTAATTTAGGGTAAAAGAGGATAAGATCATATATAATTTGAAAATTGTGAAAAGACATTGTTAAATGATGGTTCTAATCTATTTCAAGCATTAAAGTTCCTAATTATGGATAAAAATCCTAAATGTAGTAATTAGGGTTTTCTCATGAATAAAAGGTAGAATTATGGAAAATCAAGCTCATATGTGATTAAACCGTAATGAACTTTGAATTGATGATGGATGCGCATAATGATCTTGTCATGGATTAAAATGATAAAAATAGTAGCTTTGATGTAAAAGAAGCTTAATGAAATTAATTAATGGTTAATGGTACCTTTAAATCCAAAAATAGGATTATATGTTTTTAAGATAACCTTAATATTGAAGAATAGATGAGATAATTACGGTTTATGAGTAATGGTATACAATTAGGGTTTAATATGCTAAAAGATGAAGGGAAACCCTAATTGCAAAATGAAACCCTAAAATGGATACAGAAACCCTAGAAAGTGAATCCAAATCAATAAAGTAGATTCTTGATAAAGTGTGTAATAAATAGAGTACATATTCTTTTCAGGAATTATGTGATTGTTGAATTGCTTGCTTGGATTGCTTTCTTGGTTGGATTTTCTTAATGCTTGTGAAATCATCAAATCAGGTATGTGGTTACGCTTATGAGTAATGACTTTAGTTTCACGGCGATTTCCGAACGTGTTTATTGGTTTCTTGAAATTAACTGTTGGATGCCTTTTATTTCATGCAACTATATGGAGTGACTATGACTATCACTATGAACATATATATATATATATATATATATATATATATATATATATATATATATATATATATATATATATATATAACTGGCTAGATCCGAGTCCACCTCTGTGGCTTGTAAAGGCTAAAAAGGGGTAACATAGAGTAATGTCTAGGTTATCGTGGGTTAGAAATTGGGCTACCGAGTGTAGTGCCATGAGACCCTTTAGCATGCCATGAGTTAAGGAGTGGGCTAATTACGGGTAGTGCCATGTGACTCAACCCAAGAAACTGGTTCACCTATAGGTGGGACCTTGACGGGTTTAATGGGGAGCTACTATAAGTAAAGTAGTATCCACAGCATAGAGGATAGGGAATGCATGGATCACGCAGTTATATTTAAAACATAAAATTGTTTGTTAAATGGTAATTGGCTGCAATACATTATTATCATAGTTGCATGATTATTGTTTCCCCCACATACTAGCTTCGGCTGACTGACGTTTTGTTTGTCGGCGTTTTAGGTACAAGCTAAAAAGGACAAACAGTAAATCATCATATTGTAAAATACATGAAGTAAAATGCAAGGAGGATTAGTTAGAGTAGAATCCATAAGTGGATAGAAGGTTAGAGATCCAAGTTTTTGAAAAGGTATGCAAAAGTTTATTTTCTTACAGCTTTTCAATTTAATCGGTTAAAATTTAATAATTGTTCTTGGTTAATTGTCGAACCTTTGATCTGGAAAATTATGGGTGCGGCTTCGACCTCTCGGTCTCCCTTAATTTGGGGTTACCAGAAGGTGGGGTTGTAACATTTGGTATGAGAGCGTAGGTTCCTCACTTAACCATTAATAATTATTAAATTTTACAAACTCCATAGAACCCAAGGGAGTTATTAGAGGATTATCCGAAAGACGGAGGTGTCTAGAAAAGGATCATGACTGGGGGCTGGCAATATTTTCCTCCACACCGCTAGTCAGAATATGAGGACTCCCGGATCCGTGTGACTACTTGGCCAAAGTCTTAGGGTATGAATCGAAATAAGATACCTTTAGGACTTTCTCATCTTATTCATCCCTTCTCATCACAAATTTTATTAAGGACCTTAAGGATTAGGGTTTTCTCTCTGCTCCTCACCCTCTTGAGGTATGGGTAAGGTTAATAAGGTCTAAGGAATCCTCCATCAAATTAAAGAAAAGCATGTAAATAAGATGTCATGGATATAAGGATAATAGATTAAGTGCAAACTAAAGGATAGTTACATGCTTAGGTCGTATGACATAAGTTTTCATACCCTCAGGAGAGACATGAGGTTCGACCTTCTTGCCATGAGGATAAATAAAGAGAGTTAGTCTTGGAGATAGAGATCTCCATTAGAAGTAGAGACCTGGCATATCCTTTGAGGATGATGTTAACCCTAACCCTAAATGAAGGTTAGAGAGAGAGATGGCATGATGAGTTAGACCAGGTGTTTGGATGGACATACCTTGGATGACATATGAGCCATGAGGGGTTGGATGACCTAGTACCTCTAGCGACCCAACACTAGGAAGGTTCATGCATGTTAGAGTGAAGGATAGCTCCTTCATTGATGAGGTTAGAGAAGAACCTATGGAAATCCCACGAGCTTATATGGGCATAATAGGCACCCAGAATGTATCAGTAGTGCGAGCAATAGGTTGAAACCCTGGCTGAGAGAGTTTGATGGATAGCTTATGTGATAAGCATAAGGGGCTATGGATAACCTTGAGTGAACATAAGTTGAACATAGGCTTCATATAGGTAGGGGCATGCTTTTGAGGTTGATCCTTCATGAAGAGAGGACCCCTAATGGTGAGGTTGGATGTAGGGTTAGCTCTAGAGAGAGAAGGAAACCCAGCAAGAAGGTTGGAAGCCTAAAACCCCGAGATATGAGGAACAGTGGATGATAGTGGTTGCCTCATGATCGATCCCTAGAAGTTGATGATATCTTAGTTGCCTTTATAGGAACCAAACCCTAGAGAGAGAAGATGAAACTTCTGGTACCTATGTTCCTACGGTATAGGTGTTTACCTTCTGAGGTAGGAAGAAGAGTTCCTTAGACCAAGAGAGGTTTAGTAACAGGTTGTGAGGCCTTGTACCTTATTGGTTGTCCTTGAAGAGGACTCAACTCTGAGGTGTTGCTCGAGTAGAAGGATGACATGAAGGGCATGTCATGCCTTATACATTCTTGATTCATGGTTAAGAGGTTGAGCATGCAGTTGGATACCCAAAAGTGAACCTAGGGTTCCTGGCCTCAGAGGGGAAGTGGTGTACCTAATGCTCATGATAAGAGTTGAGTTTCTATAGATGTGGACATGGTACTCCTCATGTTTAGAGGAAAGAGAAACCCCTTGAGTTTAAGGTATGTTTGATGAATCCCTCACAGCTAAGTTGATGATACAGGAAAGTATGATCTTGATCCAATATTGAGGATAAGAACAAGAGTGACCTGGCATGGTTTTGTAGGTGGTCTTCTTATGCCTTATTAGCTTCATAGGGTTAAGCATGCTCATGTTGATGTAAACCCTAAACATAGGGACGTTTGTGACCTTTGTTATCGAGATGAAGTTTTCCTCCCATCCTGGGAGAGGGACCCTTTGGTAGAGTGTATACCAGTTTTATTTGGTTTAAGTTAACCTAAAGAGGTCTCATAGGATCTTGAGAAGCTAAGTGAAAAGAACATGGTATGAGAATGAACCTGTAGACCCATAGATATCCATCTCTAAGTGCATGAGGATGTGTTACCATGGAAGTAACTGGTATGGGGCCTGACCAAGGTAGGAAGGTCACCCTGACCCCTATGAGAGGATGAAAGACAACCCTCGAATACAGAAAGAGAGATGATGAAGGCTTGGGTAAGGTTCTAGGTTGGACATGTACTATGATAGAATCCTCAGTCTATCCTAGGGTCAGGTAGGGAAAGGGCCGATGGAAGTGGGGGTTGCCTAATTCCCTAGTTGCACATGACCATAGGTTCAGGAGGTAACAACTATCATTGTCTGAGGGCCATGGGTTAGGAGATTGATCACCTTCATGAACTCATGGGACCCAAAGGGCAGATGAATAGGGAACTCTCTGAATGCATAAGGGAAGAGGGATGACCCAAAAAGTGCCAGCACCCTATAGACCTAGAGAAAATGACCAAGGATTGTGTGGTGAACCAAGTAGGTTCGAGACCAGTTTCCATGGAAGTAACTCTGATATCAAGATGATTGTAATATAGAGGTATAAACGACATGTTTCAACTTAGATTTAAAGGTGTATGGGAAAGGTGGGATGTACCATCTCTACTCTTGGAACAGGAAGAACTCTGTATTTGGATTGTAGCCAAATTCTTATTTCCTCTTGTTATGGGAGTGAGAGATAGGACAGTACGCATGCCATACACCAAGGATAAAGATGATGTGGGTTGGAATGTTGCCACAAATGCTTATTTCCTCTAACATACCCTGGTAAAGTGAATGATCCATGGATGGTTTACAAACACTAAAAGGAATGAGGTAGTCACCTCATGAGGATGTTTTGAGATATGAGTCATACAAGGTTGAGTTGATCACCAAGAAAGATGAGCTCGAAAGTGTTCTAAAAAAAGATAGACTTAGAGTTCGAGTTTGAGATGATAAGTGAAATACATGGAAGTGTATGTCTTCAATGTTACCTAATACCTAAGGATGTAAAGTGGTAATGGACGCCCTGGTTGAGATATATCTGCCTAGTTTGGCTAGAAGAGGTTGTTAGACTAACCCTAAGTTTGGAAAAGAAGATATGTTTGGCTAACACTCTGATGTAACGAGATCAGATAATTGTTGTTTGGTTAGCCAGTCTAGTCCTTGATGCAATGAAAGGATGGTGGTATAACCTCAGATACATTTCTTTAGATAGGAAGGTAATGAAACCCTGATGAGAGTGGTTTAGGGTTTCGAGGAATCGATCTTGAGGAATCATGACATACAGGAAATCATGATTTTAAGATCACCATACACCATAGTACTACTTAGATAATGGGTGGTAGCAGTACTTGTTGGCTAAATGGACATCATTTAAATCCCTTCATTTTGATAATGACAAACATTTCATTCTTGTGGATCTAACATGCTACTTGAGTGTTGCAGGGCTTAGGTGGATGACAAACACTTGGAAGATCTATATGATAAAATTGCTTTTAAGTCATGAATGTAATCAAATGTAAATACTTGTACAAGTATATAATGTACAAGTACTTAGACATCATGTAAATCAAGTGTTAGATCTTCCCTAGCCAATCACAACACTTAGATAGGTCATCCCCTACAACAGTGTCACAACTGCACACTCATACACACACTTGTGCAATACTTGAGCTTTCATACTTGCAAATTGGCAATCTGTTTTGAGCAATTGAGCAACACTAGTACTTGCTACTCATTTCCTTTGCTCCAAATTCGTGTCATATAGGCTAGTATCTCCTATCCACTAAACCTACACTTCCATACTCATTGGTTAGGAGATCAATACGCTTGATATAGGAAATCAAGCCTTGTGCTTCAAGTGGTAATTGTAATTTCTATTTCCTTTCTTGTTCTTTCTTATTGCTTGTACTCTCCTTGCTACTCCTAGGGTTGGAGGCTGCATATTGGAGGGAGTTTTATCTTCTTGGTGAAGAAGGAGATCTTTGGACTACTTCTAGAAGGCTGTCTCAACGGGAAGCTACTTCAAGAGGAAGGCTACTTCAAGGGGGAGTTTGAAGTTACTTCAAGGAAGGCTGCTTCAAGGTTGGTGAGACTACTTCAAGGTGAAGGCTATCCAAAGGGTGTTGAAAGTGCTGTAATTTTATGTAATATCCTTGTGAGGTAATAAAATTAAATACTTTCAAAATCCCAGTTGGGTATGCAACCGGGTAGTGGATTGATTACCTTAGTATTGGCTAAGGTTGGAACCACTCTAAACACCTTGTCTCCTTCTTATTATCTCAATTATGGTTGTTTGAGTTGAATTATTTTAAAATATTCATAAAACCCTATTCACCCCCCCTCTAGTGGTTTTTCAATTGGTATCAGAGCAAGACTTCAAGGAACTCTAACAAAGTCTTGAAGAATGGGTGATGGGGTACTCAACAACCTTAACTTGGAAGGAACACTCGTGGCTAGACCTCCAGCTTTTTATGGCACTAACTACACCTACTGGAAGAGGAGGATGCAATTCTACTTCCAAGGAATCAGCTGGGACTTATGGAGAATGGTGTCAACTCCATATGAGCTTCCTCAAATGGAGTATGCAAATTGGGATGCTAATACGGCAAAGTCAGCCCAAATGAATGCAAAAGCTGTAAGTATACTATATTGTTCAATTTCTATTGGTGAGTTTAATAGAATATCAAATTGTGAAACGACATATGAGATATGGCATAGACTTTCTATAACATATGAAGGAACTGTTCAAGTTAAGAATTCTAAAATCGGAATGCTTAAACAAAAATTTGAACAATTTTGTATGGATCAAAATGAATCTATTCGTGAAATGTATGCAAAATTTTCTTCTATTGTGAATGGTTTGAATGCTTTAGGAAAAGTGATTAGTGAGGAATACCAAGTGTCAAAGATTCTTAGATCTCTCCCTCCCAAGTACAAGCTCAAAGTGACTACCATTGAAGAAGCAAATGATCTCACCCGACTAAGGATGGAGCAACTCATTAGCAACCTAGAAGCACATGAGGCAACCTTGGAGGAAGAGGAACGACGAGAGCGTGAACTTCAATAAGGAAGAAAGAAAGATATATCTCTCAAAGCTTCAAAGATCTTCACACAAGAAAGTGATGAAATAAGTGATGGAGAAGGAGAAGAAGCTCTTATTGTTAATGGTAAGAAATATAGAAGATTTAGATCTAACAAAATTATTGGTTCTTATTCTTCCCCTCCTAGGTGCTTTGAATGTGGAAAGAAAGGACATCTAAAAAATGAATGTCCTAAAGCAAAGAAAGGAAAGAAAAGCTCATCCAATAAGAAGGGAGAAAAAGCTTATAAAGTTGTGTGGGATGAATCAAGTGAGAGTGAAAGTGGAGAAGAGAATGTAGAGTGTCTCATGGAAAAAGAAGATGATAATGATGATTATCAAGAGGTAAGCCTTCTTGATTTGCTAAAAGAAGATCTAATTGCTAGTCTACAAAAAACTCATGATAAGTTTGTTGACTACAAATAGAAACTAAAGAAGGCTACTAAAACAAATGAGGATCTATATGCTAGATTAAATGATCTTTCTTCAGAAAAGAACAATATTGCTTCTGAAAATTTGACTTTGAAATCATCTTTATATGATTTCAAAATAAAGTTACTTGATTTAGAAATGAATCATGATCTTCTTTCTCAAGAAAAGGCTAATTTGCTTGCTAAACTAAACAATTTTCAGACTCAACCCATTCTATGTAATCATTTTGATTATGATAATGTTGTTAAGGAAAGAAACTCTTTATTATCTGATTTAGATCAAGGAAGGATAGATATTAATAAGAAAATGGATGAGATTGATAAGCTATAAAGAGATATTAATGGCTTAAAGGGAAATGATGTTCTTAATAATATTCTAAAATATTCTTCTAGCTACAATGGAAGAAAAGGCTTAGGTTATGTTCCAAAAAGAAATGAACATAAAAGAGCATCCAAGACTAAGATCATGTTTGTACCTAAGAACACCATTCCAAATCCTAAAAAGAGAAATGAAATTGACTTTATTTCCTGTCACTTCTTTATACGTCTTGGACATTACTCTTTTTCATGCCCTTATAAGAAGAAGGATTCTGAGCTAGTTTGGGTTCCCAAACCTCAAACTTAGAAGACTTGAATGTAATTTAGTTGAGATATGATCTAATGCTTAGTTTTGAAAATCAAAATGTCTTATCTCAACTAAACAAATAGCTTCATGGGTTATTTTAAATTCAGAACTGATATAAACAAATTACTGAGACAAATAGAAACATTTTCGGTCGACAAATAGTTCGACCAAGATACTCTCGGTCGAGCAAAACTTTGACCGAGCAAATTCCTGTAACAAACCAAAATCTACAATAGAAATCTTAGTGAAACAGCAACTATTTCGGTCGAGAAAAGATTGATCGAAGCAAAAATTGATCGAAAATTGGTCGCCCGAACAGACTTCTATTTCTATTCAATTTTAATCTGTAAAACAACAATTTTATCGATTGACAAATTGGTCGACCGAGACACTTATCGGTCGAACTGTTGTTGACCGAATGGAGTTATGTTCAGTTTTCTTTGTTAAAACATGATCAGTTTGTCATTAAATGTACCTAACCATAATGGACCATCACATGGGTACCAAAACCTACATCTTAATAAAGGATTGGGTGGTTGACAGTGGATGTTCCAAACACATGACCGGCAACCAGGAGGCATTTCAAACTTTTGAGGAAAAGAAAAGTGGAACAGTCACTTTTGGAGATAATGGTAAAGGTAAAATTGTTGGAATAGGTAACATTTGTACAAACCTTGAAATAAAGAATGTTTTACTTGTTGATGGCTTGCTCCATAATTTAATAAGTGTTAGTCAATTATGTGATAGTGGATATGATGTTTTATTCAACAAAAATTGCTACAAGTTACTAATAGAAAATACTACAAATGTTGTTTATGAAGGAAAAAGAGTTGGAAATCTTTATATTCTTAGACCTAACTGTATGCAATCTGTATTTGGATAATGCTTACTTGCAAATGAAAATTCCTCACAACTATGGCATAGAAAATTGGGTCATGCTAGTTCACATGTTATCAAAAAGCTAGTTAAATATGATCTTGTTCGTGGTTTCCCTAAATTATCTTTTGATCAAACTGAAAATTGTGAACCATGTACTTTGGGTAAACAAACTAAAACCTCTTTTAAACCCAAAAATGTACTTAGCACATGTAGATCACTAGAACTCATTCATATGGACTTGTTTGGACCTATGCAGACACAATCTATTGGCGGCAAAAGATATTGTTTTGTCATTGTTAATGATTATAGTAGATATGCATGGATACACTTTCTTGCAAACAAAGATGATGCTATTCAAATTTTTTATAAAATTTTGTTCCAAGATTGAAAATATACTACAAAACAAAATATGTACAATTAGGAGTGATCATGGTGGAGAATTTGAGAACCATTTATTTGAAGAATTTTGCACATCTCAAGGCTACACTCACAATTTTTCTACTCCATGCACTCCACAACAAAATGGCATAGTTGAAAGGAAAAATCGATCACTACTAGAAATGGCTAGGACTATGATGCTCGAACATAATACACCTAAAACATTTTGGGCTGAAGCGGTAAACACAGCTTGCTATATGCTAAATAGAGTAACTGTTCACTCTTATTTGAAGAAAACACCATATGAAGTCATTTATACTAAGAAACCTAGAGTTGACTATTTGCATACTTTCGGATCAACATGCTATATCTTGAACAAAAAAGATGATAGAGACAAGTTTGACTCTAAATCACATAAAGCCTTTTTCTTGGGATATTCAACCTCTAGCAAAGCATTTAAAGTTTACAACACTATTACTAGAAAAGTTGAGGAATCCATTCACATTACTTTTCATGAAGAGCTACAATCTGAAAATCTTGAAATAGTTGATCTCACTAATCAATTAGAAAGTTTATCCATACCAAATGATAGTGACAAAAATACTACTAATCACCAAGTTGAGACACAATAACCTGTTCCTAGACTCATTAAGGATCATCCTCAAAATTCGGTCATTAGAAATCCAAATGATAAAGTCAAAACCCGTTCTTATTTTAAAGATGTTGCAAATATGGCATTTGTTTCTATAATTGAACCTAAGAAGGTGACTGAAGCTCTCAAAGATGACTATTGGATAATGGCAATGCAAGAAGAATTAAACCAATTCATTAAAAATGAAGTATGGGACCTAGTTCCAAAACCACAAGATAAAACCATTATTGGAACTAAATGGGTTTTTAGGAATACGTTAAATGAAGCAGGAGAAGTGGTAAGAAATAAAGCTAGGTTAGTAGAACAAGGATATAATCAACAAGAAGGGATAGAATTTGATGAAACTTATGCACCAGTAGCAAGACTTGAAGCCATAAGAATGCTACTAGCTATAGTTGCACACAAAAACATCAAATTTTTCCAAATGGATGTAAAAAGTGCATTTCTTAACGGAATAATCTAAGAAGAAGTATATGTTGCCCAACCACCAGGTTTTGAAATACCGGAAAAAGGTGACTATGTATACAAACTTAAGAAAGCACTTTACGGTTTAAAACAAGCACCTAGGAATTGGTATGAAAGGCTCAAGAACTATCTATTTGATAACGATTTTTCTATTGGAAATTCAGATTCTACTTTATTTTTCAAAACATATGCATCTGATTTTCTAGTTGTTCAAATGTATGTTGATGACATTATCTTTGGAGCCTCAAATGAATCATTGTGCAAACAATTCAGTGATATTATGCAACAAGAATTTGAAATGAGCCTCATGGGTGTACTGAATTTCTTTCTTGGTTTTCAAATAAAACAAACGCCCGCCGAGATTTTTATAAGCCAAGAAAAGTATACCAATGAACTCTTAAAACACTTTGGGATGGACCAGTGTGAACATGCTACCACTTCAATGGCTACCTCTACTAAAATTGATAAGGATGAAAATGGGGAACCTATTGATGATTCCTTATATAGAGCCATGATTGGTAGTTTGCTTTACTTAACCGCTTCTAGACCAGACATCATGTTTTCAGCTGGTCTTTGTGCTCGATTTCAATCACAGCCTATGCAAATCCATTTTCAAGCCGTCAAACGGATTTTATGATATTTAGCTGACACCACATGTTATGGTTTATGGTATCCTAAAGGACAATCCTTGGACTTTAAAGCTTATACTGACGCCGACTATGCTGGTTGACGAATTGATCACAAGAGCACAAGTGGTAGTTGTTTCTTATTAGAAAAGCCTTAGTATCTTGGTTTAGAAAGAAACAAAATACGGTTGCTCTCTCTACAACTGAAGCTAAATATATGGCAGCCACATCTTGTTGTGCTCAAGTGCTCTATATGCAATAGGTGTTAAACGATTATGGCTTTACTTTTTCATCCACGCCTATCTTTTGTGACAACACAAGCTCTATAAACTTATCACATAATCCTATTTTACACAGCCGAGCCAAACACATTGAAATCATTCATCACTTTTTAAGGGATCATATATCTAAAAATCATGTATCCCTTCATCATGTTGATACGGAAGATCAATTGGCTGATATTTTCACAAAACCGCTTCCACTAAACCAATTTAACAAAATAAGGAAGCAACTACTCATCACTCCCTTAGAGGATGTTTTCTTTGATATTTGTGCTTCTTAAAAACAGTTTTAATCGTATTATTTTTGGATTCCAAATGGACATATTTTTTTGTTATCTTTTTATAGGGGATAACAAATTAAGAGGGAGTCTTTCTACATTTATTTTTAACGGATATCTTTTTGAAATGACAAAGGGGGAGAAATAAATGTAAATCTTAAAATGGTAAGTTTGAAAAACTCAATCAATGAGTTTCATAATCTCTTGGCTTTACATTAAAGGTTGCTATATTCCCTAAGAATTGGATTTTATGTTCCATACTTCTTTGGGAATAATAAGCACACATTTCATAAACAAGAGAAAAATTCACAAAGTAAATCTCAGGTATGAAACTCAACTCATTTTATAGACTAGTTGATTTATATTTTGGAAATGTTTGTCATCTTCAAAAAGGGGGAGATTGTTGGCTAAATGGACATCATTTAAATCCCTTCGTTTTGATAATGACAAACATTTCATTCTTGTGGATCTAACGTGCTACTTGAGTGTTGCAGGGCTTAGGTGGATGACAAACACTTGGAAGATCTATATGCTAAAATTGCTTTATGTCATGAATGTAATCAAATGTAAATACTTGTACAAGTATATAATGTACAAGTACTTAGACATCATGTAAATCAAGCGTTAGATCTTCCCTAGCCAATCACAACACTTAGATAGGTCATCCCCTACAACAGTGTCACAACTGCACACTCATACACACACTTGTGCAATACTTGAGCTTTCATACTTGCAAATTGGCAATTTGTTTTGAGCAATTGAGCAATACTAGTACTTGCTACTCATTCCCTTTGCTCCAAATTCGTGTCCTATAGGCTATCATCTCCTATCCACTAAACCTACACTTCCATACTCATTGGTTAGGAGATCAATACGCTTGATATAGGAAAGCAAGCCTTGTGCTTCAAGTGGTAATTGTAATTTCTATTTCCTTTCTTGTTCTTTCTTATTGCTTGTACTCTCCTTGCTACTCCTAGGGTTGGAGGCTGTGGATTGGAGAGAGTTTGATCTTCTTGGTGAAGAAGGAGATTTTTGGACTACTTCTAGAAGGTTGTCTCAACAGGAAGCTACTTCAAGAGGAAGGCTACTTCAAGGGGGAGCTTGAAGTTACTTCAAGGAAGGCTGCTTCAAGGTTGGTGAGACTACTTCAAGGTGAAGGTTGTCCAAAGGGTGTTGAAAGTGTTGTAATTTTATGTAATATCCTTGTGAGGTAATAAAATTAAATACTTTCAAATTCCCAGTTGGGTAAGAAACCGGGTAGTGGATTGACTGCCTTAGTATTTGCTAAGGTTGGAACCACTCTAAACACCTTGTCTCCTTCTTATTATCTCAATTGTGGTTGTTTGAGTTGAATTATTTTAAAATATTCATAAAACCCTATTCACCCCCCCTCTAGTGGTTTTTTAGGACTGTGGATGTTGGCGATGAGGCTGCATGTGGTATGTTGCCATGCATGACAAAAGGTGAAGGATGAACATTAGTAACCCAGTGCATTGATATAGAGGATAAAGAGTTCCTGAGCGGGAATGGGAGTTCATCACTATGGATGTGGTGATAAGTCTTCCCTAGACCAAGGAAGGTCAAGATGCAATGTGGGTTATGGTAGATCGCATTACCTAGATGATATAAGAAAGAAAGAGTTCTATCAAGGGACATATTTGGTTGAACTACCCATGAGAGAGATGGTTCAGTTACACCATGATGCGAGTTCCAAGGTTCTTGAGTTTGACCTGAAGGTTCCCTTCCAAAAGGTGGAAGTAGGTACATGAAGAACTCGATGTTAGTATAGTTTATCACCCCTAACTAATGGTTAGTATGATACAGACTAAAGGGTCTGATGAGGGCATATGCGCTCGTTCAGGGTGATGTCTACGGACAGTTCTTGTCCTAGGAAAGATGTAATGATGACCACCATAGCCAGTATCGGGATTTAAAGAAGCTCTGTAAGGGAGGTTGTGTCGGTCACCACTTCAGTAAGGTGATGTTGGTGAAAGGACCACGTGATGGTTAGAAAAGGACCACAGTGCGCGTAGATGAAGTCACTTTAATCGTGCAATGGTTGAAAGGAGCCTAGAGACAACAAGAGTCGTGAGCAGATGCAAAGTAGATTGACATGCTATTCACTGTGGGAGAATATGTGACATGAAAAAGAAATCCGAACCCTTTGTGCTATAGCTAAGAAGGCTAAGTCCCCGATACATGGGTCCATTTGAGATGGATTGGTGGAGAAGGTTAAGTTTGATCTGACCCCTAAGGATAAGGTAATGTGTGATGAATTCCATGTGTCCAATTTAGAGCACTATGTGACGTACCCAGACCATGTGCGGAGCAATGAACCTAGTGAGCCCGAGGGAGGCTGAAATGACCTGAGTCACCTGTGCAGTTTATAGACGCCAGGATGAAAGAACTCAGAGAAAAGAATATGTGATGATAAAGGTTCTTTAGTAGTGCCATGAGTATGGTAAAGCCACATAGGGGCCAATGATGGACATGGAAAAGTCTTATCCTGAATTGTTTGTTTGTTTGATAAGCATTTTGAGGAAAACATTCCTATAAGAGGGGAAGGATGTTACAACCCTGATTTTGGGTTCATTTGGTGAGAAATGTAATTTCTCATATTAAAAATATTTGAAAAAATAACGATATAATTTGTTTTGAATACATAGATTTTGTTTACAATAGCCTTGATGTTTGTGTTGTGGGCTTTATCGCCTATTGGGCCCAAATA
This sequence comes from Alisma plantago-aquatica, assembly GCA_963693085.1. Taxonomy (NCBI): domain Eukaryota; kingdom Viridiplantae; phylum Streptophyta; class Magnoliopsida; order Alismatales; family Alismataceae; genus Alisma; species Alisma plantago-aquatica. The sequence goes on along the minus strand of OY856412.1, from coordinate 939,027,540 downwards.
ACAAGAAAATTCAATTAATGAATGAATAATTGAATATTTGAGGAAAGAAAAATGTGGAAACCTCTGAAAGGCAAATCTAAAGAGGGATTTCATGCCTCTTGGGTTCCTTGGGTACCAAGGAGTGCAAAGTTGCATAAAGAGTGCAAAAAGAAAAGAAAAGATCAATTAAATACTTCTTTATTAAGAAAGAAATTGAAACCAATGGTAAAATGTGGAAAATAAGTAAAAAGAGGTACAATTGAGTTATCCTTGGTGGAATTTCATATCCCAAGGATTCCTAATGATAAAAGGAATACCAATGAGGAAAATAAAAGAAAAATAAAGAAAAATCCTCAAAAAGAGCTATTTTAATAAGAAATAAACAAGATGATGAGAAATAATAAAGCATAATGCAATTAGATGCATCTAGAAGGATAATGAGTATCCAATAAAAAGGATTTCCAAATAATAGAGTTTCTTGGGATCCAAGGAGTCCCAATAAAGAGGAAAGAAAGAGAAAATACCAAAATTGAAAAATAAAAGGATAATGGGAATACATAATTAATGGATTATGTAATATGGATAAAAAGAAAGTATTTCCTACTTAAGGAGATATATAATTTCGAGACCAATGAATTAAAACCCAAGAGCAAGGATATTAAAAGAGATAATTCTCGAATTTCCTAATAACCAAAGCATATGGATAAATAAGGAAATAAGTAAGAGAAAGAAGATTACTTCTCATGGAAGTAATAGGTTTCCTTATGAGAGAGAACTTGATTTCTCTTGGATGAGCATCCTAGGGCATTGAGACCCTACCCTATAAAAGGGGTAGACCCCCTGGATCAAATTCCAAAGAATCCAAACATCCTTCTCTCTCTCCCATCTTCTTCTTTACAGGTAAACCCTAGGGTGGAGGCGTAGCACGTCTACGAAGGAATGTGGAACCAATGGACAATCTTTTTGGATGTTGGATGTCCCCACGACCTCGGAGAATGATGCGGCCATCGTCCCTGTGCTCCTACACTCCCACACGATGCCTCAAGCCAGCTGTAGCACGGTCGCGATTGTAGCTCTGCTGGGCGCGATCCCGGCCGACCGGCTATGTGCCAGAGGCCCCCTCACCTACGAGAGGGCACGACGGAGGTAATGGAAGAGCCTCATGGGCTCGGGGGGGGGGGGATCTGGAGTTGAGAGCCATAGCTGCGCAAGGGGCGGCTAGGGCGGCAGTAACACGTTGTCGCAAGGTTGAAGATGAGGGAGCGGTCATTGGACCATTTTGCCCTCCGAAGTATAAAGAAATGAGTAGCCGCACCAGGGGTATTTGAATAATTTGGTTATAAACTCAAAGGCGGGCCATGTTGCATGCATGAGGTGACGTGGCGGCTTCTGGTTGGTCCAAAAAGGTAACTTTTGCGAAATTCATAACTAAAGATTGGTAACTCCAATTAGGACATATAATATATGAATTTTGATCACGAGAATGAGAGGAATACAATAAAAATGATATTAAAGGTTGATTACATTCCTAATTACAAAAGTGCAATAAGTTGATGAAAAATGCATTAAAGTTAATCAAAAAACCCTATTTGTGATTAAAGGTTGAATCTAGTATGCTTAATGGGTTAATTGAAGTATTAATAACATGTTGAATGGTAATGTTAGATTCAAACCTGATCTAGATGAAATTTGCATGATTTAGGGTTTTTACCCTATATGAGAATGATTAAGTATTTAGAAACCCTAATTTAGGGTAAAAGAGGATAAGATCATATATAATTTGAAAATTGTGAAAATACGTTGTTAAATGATGGTTCTAATCTATTTCGAGCATTAAAGTTCCTAATTATGGATAAAAACCCTAAATGTAGTAATTAGGGTTTTCTCATGAATAAAAGGTAGAATTATGGCAAATCGAGTTCATATGTGATTAAACTCTAATGAACTTTGAATTGATGATGGATGCACATAATGATCTTACCATGGATTAAAAGGATAAAAATAGTAGCTTTGATGTAAAAGAAGCTTAATGAAATTAATTAATGGTTAATGGTACCTTTAAATCTGAAAATAGGATTATATGTTGTTAAGATAACCTTAATATTGAAGAATAGATGAGATAATTAGGGTTTATGAGTAATGGTATAAAATTTGCATTTAATATGGTAAAAGATGAAGGGAAACCCTAATTTAAAAACGAAACCCTAAAATGGATATAGAAACCCTAGAAAGTGAATCCAAATCAATAAAGTAGATTCTTGATAAAGTGTGTAATAAATAGAGTACATATTCTTTTCAAGAATTATGTGATTGTTGAATTGCTTGCTTGGATTGCTTTCTTGGTTGGATTTGCTTAATGTCATCAAATCAGGTATGTGGTTACGCTTATGAGTAATCACTTTAGTTTCACAGCGATTTCCGAACGTGTTTATCAGTTGCTTGAAATTAACTGTTGGATGCCTTTTATTTCATGCAACTATATAGAGTGACTATGACTATCAGTATGAACATATATATATAACTGGCTAGATCCGAGTCCACCTTTGTGGCTTATAAAGGCTAAAAATGGGTAACCTAGAGTAATGTCTAGGTTATCGTGGGTTAGAAATTGGGCTACCAAGTGTAGTGCCATGAGACCCTTTAGCATGCCATGAGTTAAGGAGTGGGCTACTTACGGGTAGTGCCATGTGACTCAACCCTAGAAACTGGTTCACCTATAGGTGGGAAGATGAGGGGTTTAATGGGGAGCTACTATAAGGAAAGTATTATCCACATCACAGAGGATAGGGAATGCATGGATCGCGCAGTTATATTTAAAACGTAAAATTGTTTGTTAAATGGTAATTGGCTGCAATACATTGTTATCATAGTTGCAAGATTATTGTTTCCCCCACATACCAGCTTCGGCTGACCGACGTTTTGTTTGTCTGTGTTTTAGGTACAAGCCAAAAGGGACAAACAGTAAATCGTCATATTGTGAAATACATGAAGTAAAATGCAAGGAGGATTAGTTAGAGTAGAATCCATAAGTGGATAGAAGGTTAGAGATCCAAGTTTTCGAAAAGGTATGCAAAAGTTTATTTTCTTACAGCTTTTCAGTTTAGTCGGTTAAAATTTAATAATTGTTCTTGGTTAATTGTCGAACCTTTGATCCGGAAAATTATGGGTGCGGCTTCGACCTCTCAGTCTCCCTTAATTGGGGGTTACCGGAAGATGGGGTCGTAACAGTCAGTTATTAAGAAAAATCGACCTTATAGGGTCTGGTTATCAGCAAGCTCAATCTGTAGATTCTATTGAGTCAGTTTTCTTCATATAACCATCCTTACAGAACATCTCTAGGGTCATTTATTAAGAAAAACTGACCTTATAGGATCTGGTTATCAACAAGCTCAGTAGACTCTATTGAGTTGGTTTTCATAATATAACCGCCCTTAGAGAGGATCTCTAGGGTCAGTTATTTAGAAAACCGACCTTATAGGGTTCAGGTACAGTTTCTTTTCTTATTTGGGGTTAGTTTTTGACAGCCTCTTAGGTCGGTTTTTACTATATGAGGTCGGTTTTCTTTGGTTAAAAAAACTAACCCTATAGAGAAATTTCTCTAGCGACAGCCACTTAGGCGTTGGCTAAAAAGTGATGCTATAGGCTTAAAAAACCGACGCTATAGACCATTATTGTACTAGTGATCCCTTGTTGTAGTGTGCTACTTTATGAAGTTTCACTAAGACGAATGTCAGTGTTAGCCTCCTACTTGATCACCATAAATAGTGGTTGACTGTGTCCTCCTAGCGGGTGGAAAAGGCCTCCTCGCATCTATTGTTGTCCACACGGACTACCAGAAACTCCTATCATTCTAGATGAATAGAGAAGGAGTTTCCCCTTCTAGTCAGTGTGTTAGTGCTAAATTGCTCTTCTAATTGTCTCTCCTTTTATATCCCTCCCATTGATAGGTAGGACTTGCTCGGGTTTCATTAGAGCTTATTGTTGCATCTCTGAAAGGCCTCCACTACCCCTCTGTTTATAGGAGGGTTGGGGTCAGGACTTCTAGTCTGAGAAGAAGTTAAAGAAATGAAATTTCATGAATTTTTAAGAGCCTACAGATGTTAAACCAGTCAGTTCCCTTCTAAACTAATAAATTCACATGTGAGCTTATCGGTTCAACTCTTGAACCGAACACTTCACACTATTTCCCAATCTCAATTGTATTAATAATTAATATTCAATTAATGCACATTAGGACATCAACATCAATCCTTGATCCAATTTTATTGATTAACCAAATGGTCGGTTCACAACCTGAATCAGTCAGTTCAGACATATGATTTGATCATTTCACTTAGTGAACCGGTCATTTCAAAGTCCTAATTGCCATATTTGTTTAAATTGAATACCTAATATTTAGTAATAAAGTTCAAACCACATTCATGAATAAACTCCTATTTGAGTTGTATCTTATGTATGTGACCCTGTAGGTCCCAAGTTACATTGGTAGTGAATGTCCATAACCAATTTATGACATCACAAGCAATGAGTGGTATGTAGCAAGACATCATTTCTACCCAAGTAATTTGGAAAGTTGAAGAACAACTTCAACCTACAATATGTGATCAGTGTTACAGTGATCGTACAATTCCTTTGTCTCTGATATCTAGATTGAACTTGAGGTATGGAATCATCATCCTCTCAACGTTCAATCTATGTTCCTTGAACTAGAGCATATTATTTGAGATATATGTGATCTACACATCATATATTGACTCACATGCACATGCCATGCTTTTCTCAGTCTCACTTATAAAGTTTCTAGGATATCAAACTCCTAAAGGAGGGACAAATTCCATCAGCATCACATACATTCAATCCCCATGTGTCATAACTCATTTCAGCATCACTATTATGGCATGCCTTATTTAAGGTCACGTTTGATGATGTCAAAGTACATCAAACATGATGTGATGAGTTTAGCGATTTTAGGTCTAAGAACCACAATCACCACCATCACTTTGATAGTAGATTCTAACTACCATTCAATGGTTTCCATGTATCACCGTCAAGGTGGGTCATACATTGTTTACCAACAAGTACCTATGTGTTTGGTTTTATATCACATATCATGAGTAATGAGATTTTGTCATCAACCAACACACACTTTAGTCTTATGTGTTATTGTTATCTATTATCTCCACAATAACAACCGACTAGGAAAATCTCAAGAATGTATATACTCTTAGCTACCATATGATCTCATCATCCAAGTCCTCAACCTGAAGACGTATGTCATTGAGTGACATCATTCTATAGACATTTATTATGTAATATCATTATCCCATAACTGAATAAAATAGAATAAATGGAAGATTGTGTTTATTATTATTCAAATTGTTTACAAGATATCCCACAACAATCATCATATGATTGGCTCTCTGGGCATACATACCAACACAAAGTTCTACACTTTTTTTCTGAGAAGGGACTTCTATAGACCTGATGCTATTTTAGCCTCTATCAATAAAGACTTAACAAGAGAATGAGAATCTTCATTAATGGGATCCAAAACTACATCACATTGTGCTTTAAGGGCCAATTTTTTCTCACTTTATCAATATAATTTAGATCACCAACAAAGATCATATTCCATTATTTTAGTTTATTCTTTAAGTGGTTATGTTTCTTGTAAAGTCTATACATGGAAAATCCATCAGTTTTTAATTCCAAGCATCATTGACAATAGAAACAAAATCAAAATGAGAGCCACATGTGTTGATGAATCTAAATAGAGCTCTGACTCTTATAGGATTACCAACATTAAGAGTGATCCTTCCGTGGTTACTAATAATATTGGAAGCAACTTCACTATGAAAATCTGAATTAAGAGAGAATAGAAAATATTATTTATTTATAAGTAACAAAACAAAAACCATCTTTCTTGTGGTCCCAGGTAATGAAGGGGCCTCTAAAAGGTCACTGTTGAATATATAACTATTAATGTCCTCTAGGATTACCAACATTAAGAGGAAGCCTTATGTGATCGCTAATAATATTAAAACCAAATTCACCATAACAATTTGAGTTAAGAGAAAGCAAATCAAATATGTAGACAATATTATCAATTTTGTAAGTAACAAAATAAAAACCATCTTTCTTTTGATCCCAGGTAAATAAGGAGTCGTTAACATCAAGCTCTCAAAGGTCACAGTTGAAAATACAATTGTTAAAATCTTCATAGATTTTCTGGTGGGCGGTTGTTGGTACGTATGCCCGTAGAGACTCATATAATGATTTTAATGGGGCATCATGTACTTGATTTGATAATTATAAAGGTAATTATGTGTATTATGTTTGTCTTAATCATGAGATTCTGACACAAACATGACAAATGTCTAAAGAATGATGTTACTCAATGACATATCTCATCAGGTTGAGGACTTGAACAATGAGATCATATGTATAATAAGAGTACACACATTCTTGTTATGTCCCTAGTCCTATATAATTGTGGAAGCAATATACACAATAGTAATACATAAAACAAGAGTGTGTGTTGGTTGATGATAGAATCTCATTAGTCATAATATGTGCTATCAAACCAGACACATAGGTACATGTTAGAGAATAGTGTATCGGATAGACCAACCTTGAGAGTGAAACATGGAGACCATGGAATGGTAGTCAGAATCAACTATCATTGTGACAGTGGTGATTGTGATTTTTAAACATGAATTCACTACAATAATTACATGTCATTTGATGTATTTTGACGTCATACAACATTACATTGAATAAGGGTTGCCATAAATGTGGTGCTTGGGTACAATGTGACACATGGAGATTGAGTGTGAGTGATGTAGATGGAATTTGTCCCTCCTACAAGAGACTAATATCCTTGACACTTGGTAAGAGAGATTAAGAAAAGTATGACAATACTCACGTGAATCAATATATGATATATGAGCTCACATGCATCTCATATAGTATGTCTAGTTCAACGAACATGAGATGAACATTGAGAGGATGACAATTACATGCCTCGAGTTTAATTCATATATAAGAGACAAAGGAACTATATGATCACCATAACACTAATCATGCATTGTAGTTTGAAGTTGTTCCCCAACTTTGCAATTATTTGGGTAGCAATCATGTGTTTCTAGATAGTGCTCATTGCTTGTGATGTCATAAATATGTTATGGACATTCATTGGAAACATAACTTATGATGTATAGGGTCACATGCATAGGATGCACATGGAATAGCAATTTATTAATGAATGATGTTTAACTTGATTACTAAAGAATTTAGGTATTAAATTTAAATAACAATGGCTGAATATTTGACTGAATGGACTGTGAACCGACCGGTTCAAGTGTTGAACCAATCGATTCAAGTATCAGGTCAATTTAAACTACATTGATTGAACATTGCATGAACATGGACATGAATTGACTGGTTCAGTTAGTGAATCGACCGATGCAAGGTATGAAACGACCGATCCAACTTGTGAATCGTTCGGTTCAATAATCATTACGATTGGATCAAATATTGATGCTGACATCATGTTGTGAATTAATCAAATATTGAAAGATAATTTGATTGTAAATAAGAAAGAAAATAAACTTACTAGTTCAAGTATTGATTCTATTGTTTCACATATGAACCGACCGGTTCACATCTATAGCTATCGAAAAATTCATGAAATTTTGTCTCTTTGACTCCTAGATGATTTGGAAACCATGACCCTAGCCATCCTATATATAGGGGTGCAGTTCAGGCTTTCAAAAGACACAAAAACAAGCTCCGACAATTGTTGTCCTTTTTTAGTTGTGGTTACTAGAGAGACCGAGCAAGTCCTACCGGTAAAAGGGAGGGACGGCAAGGGAGAGACAACATGGGAGAGTGGATCAACCCTAGCAGGTTGATGTTTGAGGAACAACTCCTGCATGTTGGCTCTGGTAGCACAAAGTGAAGTTCCCAATGGTTCGTGTGGACTACATAGAGGCGTGGAGGCCATTACCACCCTCTAGGAGGACAACAACCACTGCCATTTGTGATGCTGCACTACGAGGTCGTCATTTCTAGTTGTTTGTGTACATCTTGTGAGGAGTGCACATTACCGTGCAAGCGTTGTCACTAAAATTCCTCTAGGACTAGGTATATCTCTTGCTACCTTCTTTCCTAGATACATCTTTATTGATGTGATATATTGGTAAGGGCATATGGATTAAATTTTTTGTTTCCTCTACCTTCTCTGTCGTCCCTATTACCCTATAGTGGTAACAAATCCAGGTCAATTTATGGTGTATTTGGATTTAAATAATATGATCAGATTTTATTTTATTTCATAAGATGTGAGCATTAAAATGATTAATGTGCATATCTGATTAAATTCTACATATGATCCCAGTATATATATGATAATATATATGAAATCTATACACATCTCCCTAAAAGTGTTTTTATGGTGGATGTATGTTTGGTTATGGCCAAAATCTTTCTGGATTGTGTGCATGGTTGTTTGGTTAAATTTTCTATTTTTATTTAGTTTACATAACGAGCCTCTCCCCTCCTTTCCAAATGTGAATTAATGCTCTTATTCCTATATTCCCTCAAATGTAACTTGAGTTTTTCCCTTTTACAATGTAATATGAAATTGGATAGTTTTATTTTTTGTTTTGTCATGAGAAGTCGCTTTGCACTTGACAAGTAGACCGATGGAGAGTCCCGTCGATCGGCTAGAGGACCGAAGAGGCCAACAGATAGGAGGAGTCAACTGATGAACCTAAAGGCCAACTGATCAAATGAAGGGTTCAAACAACCGACCAGACCAACACAAGTTTACATTACATGTTACTACATATGATGTGCACCTTAGGTGTTAGAAATTCTTGGTGGCTCCAAATAATTACATTAGTATGACTATAACCATTGCTAATATGTTTCTAATTGTATGTTTCTTGTTTATGGATATAGCATGTATATGATATGTACTATAAGTATGTGGTTTATGGATATTTATATGTACTTATATATATAAAATCCCTTAATAAATATGAAGTCTAAGATGTTTTCCATAAGCAACACACATGAAAAGATTGATCGACCAAGCGTGGGCACACCCTAGTGTGGTGCGCCATCTATCTCATGGAAGTGTGATGTTAGCCATGTGGATCTTCCCTAGAAGGGTGCATATTCTATCGTGTTGGCTTTTGGATCAGGATCAACTATGTGACCTTAATGGGATTAAGTGCCTAGAAGCATATAGATGGACTTTGGCAAAGAGATGTGAATACCATCTATCCAAGAATTATAAGAGATGCAATTAGAAAATGTTTCCTACCTTAATAATTGATTATGAGCGTCGGACTTGGCTGGGTACTGACATAATTATTTTGTATTCAAGCTCACTAGAAGAGTGTTTTCTACAATTTTCCAAATTGGTGGTGAGGGCTATTAGTTTGAACAAATAGTAGGATCAATAATTAATTAAAAGCCTTGTTAATATCGTCAAACTTATCAAATCAAATCAAATCAAATCAAATCAAAAGGGCTTTGACAAATTGCGAAATTTCTTTGGTAGAACAAATGGTAAACAAATAGTTGTTGCAATCAATTCTTAAAAAGAACAAACTAAATGGGGCAAACTTCCATAACTAGTTTTGGACTTTGAGGGGGTTCTCAATGATGAGCATAAGCTCTATATCCTAGATACACCAGTGCTAGGGGAACTTACTCCTGATGTGCCTAGGGATAAGGTGGATGCTTATTGGAAGCATGCCAATTATGCCTTAGATGTTAAGAACCTTATGATATGTTGTATGAACTATGAGTTGTGTGAGAAGTATGAAAAGATGGGGATTCTAGATATGGTAACACATCTTAAGAACATGAACTAGAATCATGCAAGGCAAGAAAGGTACAATGTCTCAAACACTAGTACATAAATGGGTTATAACGTCCCTACGTGTAGGGTCGGTTTTTCCAAATAACCAACCTTATATGTCTAAAAAAACACGGGCACCACTTAAGACCTCTTGGGTCAGTTTTCTTTAAAAAATACGACCTTGTAGTGTAACTCTATAGGGTCGGTTTTCCAAATAACTGACATTATATGTTTATAAAAAATGCGGGCACCACTTAAGACCTCTTGGGTCGCTTTTCTTAAAATAACCGACCTTGTAGTGTATCTCTATAGGGTCAGTTTTCCAAATAACTGACCTTATATGTCTATAAAAAATGCGGGCACCACTTAAGACCTCTTGGGTCACTTTTCTTAAAATAACCGACCTTGTAGTGCATCTCTATAGGGTCGGTTTTTATAAAATAAGCGACCTTATATACAATTGGTTTAGAAAGTCAATTACAAGTTTCCCGCGGCAAAAATTTGCTTGATTTTGGCTTCGCACCTCGATCTATAGGGTCAGTTTTTCCTTATAACTGACCTTAAAGGGCTCCTCGGTCGACAAATTCGTCGACCGAATAAGAGCTAGATTTCACGTATACGAGCACCTTTAGGGTCAATTTTTTCCTTATAACCGACCCTAAAGTCCTCTTCGGTTCAGCACCTCTAAGGTCGGTTTTTCCTTTAAAACCGACCCTAAAGGCTCCTCGGTCGACAAATTCGTCGACCGATATCAATTATGGATCCAGTTTAGTTCACGCATGTATAAGCACCTCTAGCGTCGGATTTGTACTTATAACCGACCTTAGAGATTTCCTCGGTCGACAAATACCTCGACTGATAATCTCGGTTGACAAATTCGATGACTGATAAGGAGTCAGATTTCAAGTGTATAAGCAACTTTTAGGATCAGTTTTTTGCTTATAACTGACCTTAGAAGTCTATTCGGTCGACAATATTGTCGACCGAGATGAATTTTGGTTCCAATTTAGTTCACGGTTGTGAAAAACTAAACTGGATCCTAAGTTTATCTCAGTCAAAAATATTGTCGACCGAATTGGACTTTAGGGTCGGTTATAAGCAAAAAACCGACCCTAAAGGTACTTATACGAAGGAAATCTGGTTGTTTCTCGGTCGACGAATTTGTCGACCGAGATAGAGCCAGATTCATTCGTATAAGCTCCTGTAGCGTCGGTTTTTCTTTATAACCGACCTTAGAGGGATTTTCGGTCGACAATATTGTTGACCGAGATAAACTTAGGATCCAGTTTAGTATTTCACACATGAATAAGTACCTCTAGGGTAGGTTTTAAGGAAAAAACCGACCCTAGAGGTACTTATACGAAGGAAATATGGCTCTTTTTCAGTCGACGAATTGTTTGACAAAGACAACATCGGTCGATGAATTGTTCGACCGAGGCCAACCCTGTGAACCTCCATTTGCTTGAATTAAAAAGACAATATTCTGATTAAAATATAAATTTAAAAAAATTGTAACGGCTAGAAAATCGACCGTCGTAACGACTAGTTTGATCGACCATTGCGACCGTTGCGGGCGTCTTTCGAAAAATTGTCGACCGAAATGGGCTCTGTTTTGCTATAAATAGCACCCAAAACGATCCATTTCTTCACACCTTCACATTCTCACTTCTCTAGCTCTTCTCTAGTGTATTCTTGTGAAAATCTTTAGCTTCTCTACATCCAAGTCTTGCTTGCTACTTCTCCACTTCAAAGCAACAAAATGGCTTCATCATCTACGCGTGGAAAGAAGCAAGTTGTAGGTAGGAAAGGAAGGACGGTCTCTCCAACGATGTCCCCTTCAATGACGCAGCTGCAGGCGACCGCTACCTCAGGCTCTCCTCAAGAACTCCTCTTCCACGACAGCCAGGCGACGTCATGGACTTCCACAACATTTTCGATTTGGAGGAACTCTTTGAGGTGTAACATTTGACTGATTTTCTAAATCCCTCCTTCCATTCCTACTCCTCCAAAGTAGTTAATGAATTTTATACCAATTTAACCCCACATCCTGACCATGATTCCTTCTCCTATATGGTTGGTGGGTATGGATTCCATTTTACTGAGGAGGGTATTCTAGATATGCTTGACATAGACATAGAAGAATATAAAAATTTTCTTGATCTCACCATAGGAAATCCACTCAACAAACTCTCCCAAGATGACACTACAACTAGCCTTAGTGAAGTCAAAAGAGCCATCTTTCAATCAAATACGACTTGTCATGAAGATAGGGGTACCTATTATGCCATAAATTTAAAACCTGAAGCTAGGATCATAAATCTCATTGTTGCCACCAATATCCATCCTAGAGAAAACAAATCTGAAGTACCCACTTTTCGTATGTACCTTATCTATGCCATTCTCAAAGGTATTCCCATAAACTTTATTCGTATCATTCTTAAGAATATGCTTAAATTTTCTGGCAATCCACCTTATGCTGACTTTATATGCCAAATCACTCAACATTTTCTTAAAAAGAATATTGAGGACGACTTAGGTTACACATGGGATAGAAAACCCCAAAAGATAAGTAAAAATAAGGTGGAAAAGATGGGAATCGACTTTGGCCACAAAAGGGCTAGGACTAAAGGGGAGACATCCACCCAAGACATACCTCCACCACCTCCTCCTACCAACCTACCCCATGATCCTAATACAAACACCTTGACATACATTGCTGGATCCCAATATCACCTAAGTAGGCAATTGGATTATAATCACCATGCCATGACTTATTTAAACCAAATGATGCAAACTCTCTCTCCTAACCAACCTGATGAATATCCCTATTCCCTTAATCTTGGCATGATAAATCCATACAATCCTTCCTACAACTACTATCAAATTCCACCTCCACCATCTCCTGATCTCACACATACTTAGTTTTCCCCAATTCAACTTCAAGACATTGCTTCCCACTTTCACTTTGATCGTGTTCCCACCTTCTTGGAGGCTTATGCCTTAACCAAGACAGGTGCCTTGGAGTGGCAGACACTGGTCAAATATTATGGAGTTGAGCCCTTTCTTGGAAAAGACCCAGACATTGATGTAATCCTTCGGTCTTTTTAGTGAGATTATGAGATATCTTTGTAATGATTGTAATGGATATCTTTTTATAAAGCAAGTATGTCATGCTTCATCTTATAAAGTGTATGGGCATTAAATTGTTATGAATAAAAGTGTTTTCCATGGCTTCATTTGGACATATACATGTTATATAAGAATATTGTTATTTCAAATGATTGAAAAATAAATTATGGCTGAATTTGACAAAGCATCACTTGGTTTTAAAATTAAATATCTCTTTAAGGGGGAGCATAGCATAAAATTAAGGGGGAGAACTAAAGAATCATACAAAATGATTATATTGGATATCATGTAAAATCTTGTACAAGTACTTACATATCATGTAAATCAAGTGTTAGATCTTACCTAGCCATTTACAACACTTAGATAGGTCATCCCCTACAATAGTGTCACAACCGCACACTCATACACACACTTGGTACTTAATTTAAAACATTGATCAGGGTTAATCTCAGTCGAAAATATTGTCGATCGAGACACTCTCGGTCGATAATATTGTCGACCGAGGAGGACTTAGGATCACCTCTAGGGTCGGTTATAAGAACCTCTAAGGCACCTCGGTCGACAAATTCGTCGACCGAATAAGAGCCAAATTTAACGTGTATAAGCACCTCTAGGGTCAGTTTTTTGCTTATAACCGGCCCTTAAGGGCTCCTCGGTCGACAAATTTGTCGATCGAATAAGAGCCAGATTTCACGTGTATAAGCACCTCTAGGGTCGGTTTTTTCCTTATAACTGACCCTAAAGGGCTCCTCGGTCGACAATATTGTTGACCGACAGAAATTTTGGATCGAGTTTAGTAATTTTCAAAATGTTATAAAGCATTGAGATCTCAATCTTTTGTCTCATTGTTGGGAATTCACATCCCTCAATACCACCATCATCACATTTGCTGGATCTGGGTATTCAAACCCTTAGTTCATCACTAAACATGGTTATCAGTTATCAGGTAACTATTACCTTCAGGTCATCTGACCAAGGTATTCAGGATATTTGTTACACAAGCATCTCAATTTCATATCAACCATATCAATTTCATATCAACATCATGCAATACAAAAATAACATCACTATTCCCTCATTAGGGTTAGAGTTTCCCATATTTATCAATTAGGGTTTCACATCATCATCCCATATTGAAATTTCACATAACATTATCCCATATTAGGGTTTTTACACAACATCACCCTATATTAGGGTTTCACATAACATTCCCATATTAGGGTTTCACATAACATCATCCCATATTAGGGTTTCACATAACATTATCCCATATTAGGGTTTCATACGACATCACCATATATTAGGGTTTCACATAACATCATTATTAGGGTTGTGTAAGCACCTTAGAGCTCCCTCGGTCGACGAATTTGTCGACCGAAAAAGAGTCAGATTTCACGTGTATAAGCACCTATAGGTTCGGTTTTTTCTTTATAACCGACCCTAAAATGCTCCTCGATCGACAATTATTGTCGACCAACATGAATTTTCGATCCAGTTTAGTTCACGCATTTTTGATCGACGAATTTGTCGACCGAAAAGACCTCTAGGGTCGGTTATAAGGAAAAAACCGACGCTACAAGTGCTTATATGAAGGAAATCTGGCCCCTTTCAGTCGACAAATTCGTCGACCGAAAGGAGCCAGATTTCCTTCTTAGAAGCACCTCTAGGGTCAGTTTTTTCTTTATAACCGACCCTAAAGTCCTCTTTGGTCGACAATATTGTCGACCGAGATAAACATAGGGTCGGTTATAAGGAAAAAACCGACCCTAGAGGTGCTTATACAAAGGAAATCTTGCTCCTCGGTCGACGAATTTGTCGACCGAAAGGGGCCATATTTCCTTCGTATAAGCACTTGTAGCGTCGGTTTTTTCCTTATAACCGACCCTAGAGGTCTTTTCGGTCGACAAATTCGTCGACCAAAAATAGGTTTGAGTGTTTTTAAACAACCCGAAACGGGCACCGTTTATCTTTAGCGTCGGTTTTTTGTTGTTAACCGACGCTACAGGTCTTTCTCTCCGTGAAAAAGCCGAAACTTTAGTCTTTCTTCCTCCCGCGAAATCCTTTTCTCTGTTCTATTCTCTCTCCCACGGCACCGCGAACCCTTGCTTTTTCCTGTGTCATTCCGCAGTGAATGCCTTGCCTTCTCTCCGTGAAGTCGTTGCTGTGAAGCCCGTGCCACCTCTCTGTGCCGCCAAGAGGATCATGGTGTATGTACGTGAAGACGTTTCCACCTCTCCGCGCCACCAAAGTTTTGCCTCCTCTCTATGAAAAGAGCTCGTCGCCGCCGTCTCTCCACTCTTCCATAAAGGTCGCTGCCTCTTCGTGAAGGTCGTCTCATCCTCCACGAAGGTCGCTGCCATTTCCAAGTAAGTTTGCCACTTCCTTCGTTCCTTCATTCCCACCCGCCTCCATTGCTGCGTCTAGGTCCATCTCAGTCGACAATTAGTCGACTGAGATCCCACCTACGCACAGCGTCCAGGTCCACTCTCGGTCGATGAATTCGTCGATCGAGAGTGGACCTGGACGATGTGCGCAGGTGGGCTCTCAGTCGACTAATTGTCGACCGAGAGTGGACCTGCTCCTTATTTATGTGGGAGCTATAAATGTTTTAATCATATTTTTTGTAATGTTCACAAATAGTTCTGAATATTATAATGATTTCAATCTTTGGATTGTTGGAAATGGCCTTACTTTACTAATTTGTACAAGTATTTTCCATTTTATATGATTTGATAACCCAATAATAAAAACATGTCTTTTTTCATATGTATTCATTATATAAATTTTAGAAATTAATACTAGATTAGACATGTGTACTCCTAGATTGACACTTTAGGGTTGATGCATGATGTTTAACTTAATATATAAATATGAAAATAATGCATTTATATATTAACTTAGAAACCCGTTCAAAATTTACGCATTAGGAGTAAACTTTGGATAGTCCCCGATTTGGGATTGTTTTTGGATATTTTAATCTCACTTAGGATGTACCTATATAATGTATGTTTAGTTTTGTAGATTATTTCAGTAGGATTTCTTCATTTGTTCTCTGGGTACATATGTGAGTGGTTATTTTCCATTTACATCGGTGTACTCGGAGAACTTAGGGGAAATGTTGCTGAAATTTTCTTCAAAACTAAACATACAATATACAGTTACTAGTGAGATTAAATATTCAAAAATGGGATAGGTGGTACACTTTAGTATATAAGTAATTAACTTCCTATCAATAAAAACTTACAGATTATTATAGTATCAATATTAAACTGTTAGTTTTATAATTAATTTTAATGTGATATAGAAAATGGATCGAAGTTATATGTCTATCAAGAACCGTTGCAGTCTAGAGTTTGTCAAAGGTCTTGATGAATTTATCAGATTTGTTGAGGAACATAGGAAACTACCTACAGATAGGCTATATTGTCCATGTAGAAATTGTTGTAACAATTTGAAAGTTGATACTGGTGAGGAAATTAAGAATCATGTCATATGCAATGGGATCATACAAGGTTATAATGAATGGTATTGGCATGGAGAAAAATTGAATTATGGATCAGAAAATGTCGATACTAATAGTTGTGAAATAGAAGATAAGATAATGATGATAATTTTAATGATGAACCGATTCAAGATGACCAGATTCAGGATGATATGGTTGATGAGATGCTACGTAGTTGTCGGGACAATGTCATTGATCCACCTTCTTTATTTGCAAACACTGTCCATGATGCTGAAAAACCATTATATAAGGGTTGTACTAAGTTCACGAGGTTGAGTGCTATGATGTGATTATATACTCTTAAAGCTCAAAACTGGTGGAGCGATAGGATTTTCACTTCACTATTGTCTTTGTTAAAGGAAATTCTTCCTGAAGGCAACGAGCTTCCAATTTCAACATATCAAGCAAAGAAAATAATGTGCCCAATGGGAATGGAGGCTAAGAAGATTCATGCATGTCCAAATGATTATGTGTTATTTCAGAAGGACTATAGTAATTTGATAAATTATCCAAAATGTGGTGCGTCAAGGTATAAGACTACAAATTCAGCTAAGGCTAAAAATGGCTCTCCTGCCAAGGTGATGTGGTATCTACCAATAATACCACGATTTCAACGCTTATTTGCTAATAGAGAAGATGCGCAAAATTTGTCTTGGCATGGGGAGTTAAAGGTCAATGATGATGGCATCCTATGACATGCATATGATTCACCACAATGGAAGAAAATTGATTTATTATACCCTCAATTTAGTAAAGAACCAAGAAACCTAAGACTTGGACTCTGTACAGATGGAATGAATCCCTATGGTACATTAAGCATCCAACATAGCATGTGTCCTGTTATGATTGTTATATACAATCTTCCTCCTTGGTTGTGTATGAAAAATAAGTATGTGATGTTGTCAATATTGATATCAGGGCCCAAGCAACCTAGAAATGATATTGATGTTTACCTTCAACCTCTAATTGATGACCTAATGAAACTATGGGAAGAAGGTAGTATGACATATGATGCTTCACGTAAAGAGATCTTCAGTTTGCGTGCTATGTTATTTTGCACGATTAATGACTTTCCAGATTATGGAAATTTGTCTGGATATAGCATAAAAGGATACAAAGCATGTCCTGTTTGTGAGGAAAATACGGATTCAATCAGACTGAAACATGGTGGTAAAATCATATATCTTAGTCATCGGAGATTTCTCCCACCAGTGCATCCTTATCAAAGGCAACGCAAAACCTTTAATGGGTCAACTGAGGAACGAAGTGCTCCTAAACCTATACCAGGAAATGTTGTATATGATAGGGTGAAACATATTGTTAATGAATTTGGAAAGAGTTCAAATAGTCATACACTCACATGTGACAAATCTCTATACAAGAAGAGTTCAATATTCTGATCTTCCTTATTGGAGATCTTTGGCAATTAGACATTGCATTTACGTCATGCATGTTGAAAAAAATATTTGTGATAGCATCATCGATACGCTATTGAACATACCAGGAAAGACTAAAGATGGCATCAAATCTAGAAAAGATTTAGAATTAATGGGTATTAGAAAAGAATTATCAGTGGAGATCAGAGGTCACCGCACATATTTGCCACCGACTTGTTACACTTTGTCAAAGAAAGAGAAAAATACATTCTGTGAGTGCTTGTATAATATTAAGGTTCCACAAGGATACTCTTCTAATATTCGTAGATTGGTATCAATGAAGGATCTGAAACTGATAGGTCTCAAATCTCACGATTGTCACACCTTAATGCAACAAATTTTACCTGTGGCTATTCGATCTATATTGTCGAATCATGTAAGGTTTGCAATCACTAGACTCTGTTTCTTCTTCAATGAAGTATGCAACAAAGTGATACATCCTGATACTCTCGATAAATTACAGAAAGATGTAATTGTTACCATGTGTCAGCTTGAAATGTACTTTCCTCCTTCATTTTTTGATATCACGGTTCATCTTGTAGTACATATTACAAGGAAGGTGAAGATGTTGGGTCCAATTTTATTACACTAGATGTATCCATTTGAACGCTACATGAGTATTTTTAAAGGTGATGTTCGGAATCGTTATCATCCTGAAGGGAGTATTATTGAGGGTTACGTGGCTAGGGAGGTGATGTACTTTTGTAATTATTTTTTGAATTGCAATGAAACTTGTAGCGATCAAAAAAAATCCCATCATATTGGATCTTATTGTGGGAAAGGAACTCTGGGAGGACGAGTGAAAGGAATCAGTCGTGAGTTGTGGGAACAAGCGCATTTTTATATTTTACACAACATCGATGAAGTTAGTAGCTACATCACAGAACACAATGATCTTATCAAGAGAAATCATCCGCGATCCAGTTCAATGTGGCTTGCAAGAGAGCATAATCAAACATTTATTAGGTGGTTTGAAGAGAAAGTATTTAATCAACTATCTGAATCACCAAATAATATTGCTGAGAACATAAAATGGCTCGCCTTTAAGCCAAAGATGGATGTTATGTCATATGAAGGTTAGGGCATTAACGGATTTTCATACTACACAAAGCGTCAAGATGAAAGTAGTGTAGTTCAAAATAGTGGGGTCACTGTTAAAGCTTGTTTATTGTATTTTGCTAGTGCCAAAGATAAAAGACCACGCAAAGCTGAGATGTCATATTACGGCATCATTGAGGACATATGGGAAATGGACTATACAAATTTTCGAGTTCCTATATTTAGGTGTAATTGGGTTGACAACAACAAAGGAGTTTTAGTGGATGAGTTGGGTTTCAAATTGGTGAATTTTGAAAAGATTGGTTTCAAAGATGAGCCATTCATCATGGCAGACCAAGAAAAACAAGTATTCTATATTGATGACCCAGAAAATAAAAATTGGTCTGTCGTTCTTAATGGAAAAAGACAGTTTACTGTAGATCCTATAAATGAAGAAGAATACTACAAAAAGTATGATCATTCCAGTCCATTCTCAGTTGGTTTTCCAAGTGTAAATGTTGAAGATAACACCGATGAATATTATAAACATCAAGACCATCCTGAAGGAATTTTCCTTGACTAAAAACTCAACCAATACTAAAGGCATGTATTCTTTGAATTATTTATTTTATTATCTTGTATACCTTATCACTTGTGCTTTTATTATCACTTATTTTTTATCATGTATACTTGCAGGTTCTAAAATGGCGAGTGAAGATGAACATTCTGAGCATGAGCACCATGAGGATGGTAGTGGTGATGCTAAGAAACTTAGAGGTCCTACATTGATGCGTAGGCTGCAGGAGCTCAGGGCTAAAGGGGATAATGTTCCAGTCCAGATTGATATGACAGGAGCACCTGTTGGGGAACATGCTAGTGATTTCAAGCATTACGTAGGAGTGACTGCATGCAGTAAGGTGCCAATAGATATAGAAAATTGGCATGATGTTCCTAATGCCAAAAAAGACCTCATATGGAAAGATAAATCTGTGAGTGGAAGTGATATTATTTTAATATGTTTTTTATCTATTGATTATAATTTAGTTTGCTTGGAATTAATTCCTTTTCAAAACAAAATTATTAATTGCTTCTTTTGTATGTATAGGGTGTTTTTCATCTAAATGAAAAAGATCACAAGAAAAGAGTGCTACAACGTTGTGGTGTACGATGGACGGGTTTTAAGACATATCTTGTAAGGGAATTTATAAATAATCCTAAACAAAAGAAGAAAGCTACAGATGTATATATTTTTATAGATCCTGAGGTGTGGGAAATATTTGTTGCAGCTAGGAGATCGGAAGAGTTTCAGGTAATAAAGATTGTGATGTATTGTATGAATATTTAATTTTGTACAACTAAGGAGGTGAATCTTTTTATACATGTTTGCCGAGTCTAAATTGCAATACCTCATTTTAAATGATCAGGTTATTCACCAGGCTCAAAAGGAAAGATGGGCTAAAAATGTGTATGACCATCTCTTGGGGCCCAGTGGTTATGCCTTCCGCCGCCAACTACAAGAGAAACAATCATCTTCTGGAGAAGAATCTAGTACAACTCAAGTTGAGCGACCACCCCGACACTTGACATGGATTGATGCTAGAGAGAATCGAGCTGGTGAAATTGTCAACCCTGCAACTAAGGAGGTGGCATAAAACATGGTAGGTTTATCCCAACTAAGTAAAGAGTAAATCCCACAAACTTAGACTTATTTATATCTAATTGATATTATGATTTAATATTTTTATTAACTATGAATAGATTGATCTCCACAAGCAAAGGAAGGAAGGAAAGTTCATCCCAACTGGCTACATGGATGAACTAGAAGTTGCTCTTGGTACGAAGGAGCATCCTGGCCGCGTTAGGGGATTAGGAGCTGACATAGGATTCAATTCTTATTTTGGCCCTTCGCAATCTAAAAGAGGCCATGCAGAAGGTCTTACACAAGAGGATGTTGAAGCATTAGTAGCGCAGAAAGTAAAAGAAATAATGTCTTCATTTCATCCTACTCAACCTTCTCAACCTATTCATATTGCGCGTCTCTCAAGTGATGAGGTACAAGCCCATTCTCCAGTTGTAGAAGGTCATGGGAGCACTCCCAATGACCCACCACAACAATCTGCAGTAAGTTTTTGTTCTATATGTTGTGTTATTAGTATGATAAATATATGATAATATATATAGTTGTAACATGTATCTATTCTATTGTTTCTTATGTAACTTAAATTATTTCAATCTAGGTTGGTATGAACTGTAAACTTGCAGTGGAGGTTCTAGAATATAATGTTGTGGCAGCGGGCAAGGTGTACAACCTTGGTGGTACATTGCATTGCCAACAAATTACTGATGACATTTGCCGTGTGTCCATCCATCTTGTGTATGACGGAATGGGGGACAAACCACTACCCATACCTAATCCTGAATATAGTACAGTTGAAGAAGCTGAGGGTGCTATGGTGGGTTGGCCTAGACACTTGGGTATCAATGACAAGGTATACCTTATTTCTACCATTTTTTTCATATTTGACTGCATATATGAACTCATGTAATATAAGTATGTAATTTAATTAACAGGTTTGTAAACCAAAAAGTAAAACTTCTACTAGTCGTCCTCCTATGCCCAAGACATCTTTCATTCCCAAAACTACATTCGATGAATTGGGAAGCAAATCTAAATGTTTGTGTCGATACTTAGCCAACCAAAGATCGGGATCACTGTTGGTTGTTTAAGCTAACGAGTTTCAATCATAAGAATGATCTTTTACTCAACTAGCTTTATCCTGCAAGTATACGAGAGTAGTTGTAGTCGAGGTTGAACACAAGGAGTGTTGGTTAGTTAGGCGCAAGAGTTATGATTTTCAATAATTCAGATCATTGTACATAAGATGATTGGATTAGAACAACTAAATTATAGATTTAAAATAAAACAATAAATTATCACTTAAGAAAGGTTAAGATACAAATTTGGAAGGATCTTAGACTTGGGATTTCACTATCACATCATAGCTTATATTAAAATATGAATTTAAACATGTTAATTAACTTGCATAGGAGGTTTGTAGTCATCACTCACCTCCCGATGAAGTAATGACGATTCTAACTCCATATATCACTCTCATGCATGTATTTCATTTTGAATCACAAACCTTGCTCCTCAACTTAATCCTAGCCACTCTCGCGGTCAAGGACAAGTTGCCAAAAGAGTAACACCATACTCTCAAACACATCTTCTCAGATTATGAAAGAAAGCATAAAACATGCAAGTATGATGGCCAATCACACAAACAAGCATTTTAGATCTGAAACAACTCTTGGAACATGCAAGAAACTAACATTTAGTACGAAATTCATATGTTCATACAAGCTATGACATGGGAGTTACTCTCCCATGTCCATGATTCAGATTCTACTCATCCATGATCATGTATTGCAGAAATGCTACAGAATTTTTAGAGTTTAACGTGGTTCAGAGAAGGAAAAGCTAAGAGAATTGAAAGTGTAACCCAAGAGAAGTAGAATTATGTCTTGGGGACAAAATCCCACTCCTAAAGCTGCTCCAAAACGGACTGGATCCTCTCCCGAGAAGCTGCACGAAGTTGGGGAAGCTTGGTTGCACCTTGGAGAAGACAATGGAGAAGAAGAGAAGAAGAAATGGACTCCTTTCCCAAGAAACCACCCTTGATCTCCTCAAAATCGCCCTCCTCTGCTCTAGGCTTGCTCTGGGATGAGGGAACGTTCATAAATGACCGGGCATAACCACCCATTAAGTTCTCACTTCGTTTTAAACAAAAACTCGTATTTTTCAAAATGCTGAAACTGTCAGGTGCAGGTCGTTCAACTTTCCAAAAACTTTCAATTTACTCCAGAATGCACTGTACACGGCGTGCGCTAAAGAAATGCACGTCGTGCAACTTTCTAGAAACTTTTATCTCCCAGGTGCATGGTGTGCGATGAAGAAATGCACGCCGTGCAACTTTCCAGAAACTTTCAACTCCCAGGTGCACGCCGTGCAATTGCGTGCATGCCGTGTAACTTTCCAAAAACTTTAGTCTGCCTGACGCTCCCAGGTGCACGACGTGCACTTGGTTGTTCTGGGCTGTTGTGTATTCTGCTCATAACTTTCAGCGTGTAGGTCCGATTTACATGCCGTAAAAAGTGGTATTTGTGTAGTTTCGAACCCCAAAACATGTATATACTTGAGGAGTGATCCAATAAGAGATAATATGATATACTTCTCATCATTTCATTGCAAAATATAGTACCTACTATCCAAACCATGATACAAGTAAGAATAGCTAAAAATATAGAATCTAGCATGAATGAGAGTGATAATTGAGTCAAAACAACATGGATATGCAACCAAACATGATCCAAAAGATGATATAATTTGTGCACATCAAATCCCCCTAAGCTTAAACTATTGCTTGTCCTCAAGCAAAAAGAGCATACAAACATAAATGAAGAATTGTCAAGTTCATGAAAAGATCAAATGAAATGAAAGATGTGTATAAGACCAAACCAACCATGATCAACACGTTTATGCTCATAGCCATCAATTCAACTTAAACTCCCAAGAAAGAGATTTTTAGTTCAGCAGGGGCGGTCACAATTAAATGAATCAATCAATTAAACAACACTAAGTAGAATTTGGATGAGCAAGCCAAACAATTAGTAGATGTGCAACTCAAACTCTCAACTATTAAGGATACAGATGATGAAATCTTAGTTAAAATTGACAATTTTAGTTGTACTCTCCTTCTTTCCCAAAAATGATATGATAATGGATTATGGTTTCCGACACTCGGTTGCTAATGTAGGCTTATGCACACGTGGAATGTCGGTTGGGGTATTTTACCCTCTTTTAAGACATACCACCTAACCATCGTGGCCAGATCGGACTTACACTAGGCTAGCATGATATGTGGGCGGTTTAGCCATCTTTTATAGGGTATAAAGATGAGATAAGCCAAAAGAAATTTTAAATTTTTTTTCCAAAAGATAGAAGAGTCAACTAAATTGCAACATTAGCTAGATTTCATTCATTTGTTTTGAAATTTTTTCATTGAAAGAGTGGTTGAAAATGCACTAAGAGCTTGGCAAGGGCATCTCGTATTCCAAATGATGTTGTAAAGTTGATTTACTCACAAAAATTGAAACTATTACATGTTTTAAGCAATCAAGGATGTGAAAGATGAATGTTCAGGCAGAGTTAAGCACATGTTGATGGCCAAAAGGTTTCATTTGATTAATGCATGCCTTTTACAATTTCTCCAAATGATATTTCTCATCAAAAGAGGACAATGTGTTAAGCATAGGATTTCTATACACATATAAAAGATAAACCTCATATCATACTAGATTTTCCACCAGAAGAGGAGAACTGAAAACAATGACTGAAATGTGAACACAAAACAATAGCAAAAGATAAGAAGCAAATAACATGAAAAGGAAAAGCTAAAAGAACTAGGTTACCATCCGGTTGCTCCCCCCTAAGCTTGAAATCTGCAGTGTCCTCAGTGCATAAATCAAACTAAAAAGGTTGCAATCGGGTACCTCATCATGGTGGAAACATCAAAGTCCATGGAGGACCGGTGCTTTGATTTGTAGCTGGAAATTGTTGTGCTAAAGATTTATGCCTCCTTGCAAATATGTCCTTGATTTGGGGCAAGCGAAAGCACCTATGAGCTGCAACAAGAATAGTCTTTTGTATGCCAATACTATTTGTCTTTTCATTCTCCTTTGAAGCATCATCAAAATATGAGTTGGGAAGAGTGTTCTCATTATAAAGCAATGTGTCATCTAGAGTGTGAGGAGGAAAGACATGTGGCTTGCTTGAAGAATCAACATGTAGAGCATGTGTTGTAGCTTTCTCCCCTTTAGTTGCAACTTCATAATCATCATGGATATCAAAATCATCATACTTCGAAGGATATACCTCTATAACAACTCCATTCTTCAATGTCACCATCCTGAAATATGTAGGATTCATCTCCAGTGGACTAGGCAAGAAAGGTGGAAATGCTTCTTTGCTAAAAAGAGCTTGCTGGGTAATTTGTTTCTCCAAGATGTGTGCATGAGTGGTAATATCATCCACCTTAGAAGAGAGTTGGAAAATGGCACCCTTCATTGATTGTCTTTGTTGATGGAACTCCTCATTTTGCTACATTTGAGTTGAAAAAAATGTTGCAAGCATGGACTCTAATCTAGAAGTTACTTGTGGTTGTTGTGGATGAATGAAATTTGGGTTTGCATTGATGTAGAAGTCTGGTGGAGTGTAGCCCATTGGAGAATAAATAGAAGAATCATAACATGTAGAAGATGAGTTTCCAAGCAACCCACATGAATCACAAATAATATTGGCTGCTTGAAATGGCTGTGTGCTTAGCTTATCAAACCTTTGTGATAAAGTGTCTATCTTTGCTGCAATTATGTCTATAGCACCAACCGTGTGATCTTCCCTTTGCTTTCTGGAAGTAGTATGTGAAAAGGATGGGTGGTAGCTTGTAGCCGTACTCCATTGGAAATAATTTGATGCCATATCTTCAATAATATCATAGGCTTCTCCATAAGATTTGTTCATTAGAGCTCCATTTACAGCTGCATCAATAGACATCCTTGTATTGTACCACAAACCATTACAGAAAGATTGCAATAGAATCCAATTGCTTAGACCGTGATGTGGATAAAGATGTTGAAGTTCTTTGAACCTCTCCCATGCATCATACAAAGTCTCTCCATCCCTTTGAGAATAGTTGATGAGTTGAATCCTCAGCTGTAAAGTTTTGCTAGGTGGAAAATATCTTGCCAAAAAGACCTTTTGAAGCTCCTCCCAAGTGTTGATTGACTTCTTTGGAAAAGTATAGAGCCATGCCTTGGCTCTATCTCTAAGAGAGAATGGAAAAAGGATTAGGAGTATCCCATCAGTAGGAACACCATATATCTTTATAGTACTTAGCAACTGCAGAAATTCAGCAATGTGGAGGTTTGGATCCTCCATTGGTGTCCCTCCAAATGCATTCAGCTGTAGCAATTGTATGATGGATGGGATGATAGAAAACTCCTTTGCCTCAAATTCTGAAATATTAATAGCCCCACTCATGTGCATTGCAGCTGTACCAAAGTAGTCCTTAAGAGGAAGGTCATCCTCCTTGACTAGTTTTTCATGTGGATCTGGAGGATTAGGTGGGTGTGGCGTAGATGGTGGTGATGTATGTGGTATGGGTGTTGGTGGTGTATATGATGGTGGTGAATTAGGTGTGAATGATGGTGGTGTGGATGAAGGATGTGTGGATGAGGGTGGTACATATGAAGATGATGTGGATGAAGGCGGGATGGGTGAATGTCGTTTGGATGATGGTGACATGGATGATGGTTGTGCGGGTTGTGATTCCTCCATACATGTTTGGGTTTCACTCCTTCTTGCTCCATGAGGGCTGCAAATACTGTGTTCATTTTCTGAATGTAGAGATACGCACGGTTCAAGGATCTTTTTATGAACACCCCATATGCTCCTACAAATAAACAAGGTGAGTGAGATACAAAAACAAACATGGAAGATACAACAAATTATGATGATCATGATGAATTATGATTTATGGATATGATGGTGGATATGAAGGTTGTGATCTAGTCTTATTTACTTATCAACAACTCTTACTCTAACAGGAATACCGATGCTCCCGGGCAACGGCGCCAAAAACTTGTTGGTTGTTTAAGCTAACGAGTTTCAATAATAAGAATGATCTTTTACTCAACTAGCTATATCCCGCAAGTATACGAGAGTAGTTGTATTCGAGGTCAAACACAAGGAGTGTTGGTTAGTTAGGTGCAAGAGTTATGATTTTCAATAATCTAGATCATTGTACATAAGATGATTGGATTAGAACAACTAAATTATAGATTTAAAACAAAACAGTAAATTATCACTTAAGAAAGGTTAAGATACAAATTTGGAAGGATCTTAGACTTGGGATTTCACTATCACATCATATCTTATATTAAAATATGAATTTAAACATGTTAATTAACTTGCACAGGAGGTTTGTAGTCATCACTCACCTCCCGGTGAAGTAATGAAGATTCTAACTCCATACATTACTCTCGTGCATGTATTTCATTTTGAATCACAAACCTTGCTCCTCAACTTAATCCTAGCCACTCTCGCGGTCAAGGACAAGTTGCCAAAAGAGTAACACCATACTCTCAAACACATCTTCTCATATTATGAAAAAAAGCATAAAACATGCAAGTATGATGGCCAATCACACAAACAAGCATTTTAGATCTGAAACAACTCTTGGAACATGCAAGAAACTAACATTTAGTACGAAATTCATATGTTCATACAAGCTATGACATGGGAGTTACTCTCCCATGTCCAAGATTCGGATTCTACTCGTCCATGATCATGTATTGCAGAAATGCTATAGAATTTTCAGAGTTTAACGTGGTTTAGAGAAGGAAAATCTAGGAGAATTGAAAGTGTAACCCAAGAGAAATAGAATTCCATCTTGGGGACGAAATCCCACTCCTAAAGCTGCTCCAAACCGGACTGGCTCCTCTCCCGAGAAGCTGCACGAAGTTCGGGAAGCTTGGCTGCACCTTGGAGAAGACAACGGAGAAAAAGAGAAGAAGAAATGGACTCATTTCCCAAGAAACCACCCTTAATCTCCTTAAAATCACCCTCCTCTGCTCTAGGCTTGCTCTGGGATGAGGGAACATTCATAAATGACTGGACATAACCGCCCATTAAGTTCCCACTTCGTTTTAAACAAAAACTTATATTTTTCAAAATGCTGAAACTGTCAGGTGCACGTCGTGCACTTTAAAGTGCATGCCGTGTAACTTTCCATAAACTTTCAGTTTGCTCCAGAATGCACTGTGCACGGCGTGCGCTAAAGAAATGCACGTCGTGCAACTTTCCAGAAACTTTTAGCTCCCAGGTGCATGGCGTGCGATGAAGAAATGCACGCCGTGCAACTTTCCAGAAACTTCCAACTCCCAGGTGTACGCCGTACAATTGTGTGCACGTCGTGTAACTTTCCAAAAACTTTAGTCTGCCTGACGCTCCTAGGTGCACGGCGTGCACTTGGCTGTTCTGGGTTGTTGTGTATTCTGCTCATAACTTTCAGCGTGTAAGTCCGATTTACATGCCGTAAAAAGTGGTATTTGCGTAGTTTTGAACCCCAAAACATGTAGATACTTGAGGAGTGATCCAATAAGAGATAATATGATATATTTCTCATCATTTTATTGAAAAATATAGTACCTACTATCCAAACCATGAGACAAGTAAGAATAACTAAAAATATAGAATCTAGCATGAATGAGAGTGATAATTGAGTCAAAACAACATGGATATGCAACCAAATATGATCCAAAAGATGATATGATTTGTGCACATCAATCACATATGTTGGTCAATTTAACACAAGATGCAGCTGGGAGGGACTTTCAGAATTTTATTTTTCTTGATGATATTATAGAGTTGTTCCGGTATGATTGGCTGAACACTTTGATAATAGAAGTATGGATAAGGTAAGGATCTATCAATATATATAGAAAATTCCAATACACATTTTTAGCTTATTTCTACATATGAAAATAATTACAAATATTTAACAGCCATTTATATACCGAGGCCACATACTTTGATATAAATAATGTTGGATTCTTAGTTCCTTCGGTCAGTAGTCAGGTGGACACACATATTGAGGATGTGAATGAGTACTTCTCTGATGCATTCAAATATTTTGCTAGTGAGGGAAAGGAAATTATCCTAATTCCTTTTAACGTCCAGTAAGTATTATTATTCAATATAATTTTAATAATGAATAAAATTATTTATTTTAATATTTGTTTTATTCTTACTCAGAGCTAGACATTGGGAATTAGTGGTGATTGCCCCAAAATTGATGACTCTTTATTATCTTGACCCAATGGGTAAAACAACAAGGAGTCATAAACTGAAATTGCCAGCTATGGAGTAAGCATAAATTTAATCAATGCTTCAACATGATATTTCTATTTAGAATTTCTATTTTACCAACTATCGTTTAATTTGATAGGGGTATAAAGGCTTTTCGTGAAGCTGGAGGACAAATACCCACAAAATTAAAGACATTAACTTTGAAAAATGTCAAGGTAGCTACTTTGACAACTGCTTACTCTTATATGTATTAATTTTCAACTGTAATATGTCAACTCTTATACTCTTATCTCAATTGATGTTTATAGTAGTTTACTAACATTAAGTATAATTTGTTATTTGTAGTGTCCTATGAAAAATAATGACTGGGCTTGTGGCTACTATGTAATGAAATATATGCAAGCTATTGTCAAACAAGCATCACATGACATTCAGACTATAAGTCAGGTAATAAAGAATAATATCATAAATTTACAAGTTATTGTAGTCATTTTATAAAATATTAGCATGTACATTTTCTATTACAGATCTTTACAACCCAACCTTACACACATGTGGACTTGGATGGATTCCGAGAAGAGTGGTCAGAGTCTTTTATAAATGAAGTCGATATAGCATTGGATTAAATATGTCGGCTCCATTTATGTATGTGGTTTGTGTACTCTTTCATATTTACTTTTGTATCTGTCATCTCATACTTGCACTCTATCATTTTGTAAATTATGATGTGATTATGAATCATTTTTATTATGAATGTGTGGTTTTGAATGGTGACGGTTGAGCATCAATGCTCCCCTCTCTCAGAATATATGAATCTTCTTGTTCTTCTGTTCTATTTCAATTTCTACAGAAATTTTTATAAAAAAATCGTAACTTCTAGCGTCGGGTCTTTAAATAACCGACCCTAAAGATTGAATTCAGTGTACCCTCTTCGACCGAGCAAATTTTCGACCGAAATATAACTTCTAGCGTCGATTTTTGTATAAAATCGACAGTAAATGTCTTCTATAAGGTCGGTTATTTACAAAAACCGACCTTAAAGATTGAATAAACATTTTCAGTGTACCCCTCGGTCGACAAGTTTGTCGACCAAAATATTTTCGATCGATAATTTTCTCGACCGAGTGTTACACTGAAATGTTTATTCAATATTTAGTGTCGGTTTTTGTACAAAATCGACTGTAAATGTCCTCTATAAGGTTGGTTATTTACAAAAGCTGACCTTAAAGATTGAATAAACATTTTTAGTGTACCTTTCGGTCGACAAGTTTGTCGACCGAATTATTTTCAGTCGACAATTTTCTCGACCGAGTGTTACACTGAAATGTTTATTCGATCTTTAGGGTTGGTTATTTCAAAAAAAAAACTGACCCTGTAAACTCTCTCAGTTGAGAAAATTGTCGAGTGAAAAACTTTATGTCGACAATTTTCTCGACCGAGACCGTTTACAGGGTCGGTTTTTTTCGAATAACCGACCTTACAGGCTCCTTTTTTCTCACCTAGGTCAGAATTTTTACAACCTGTTGCGTCGGTGTTTACTATGTAAGGTCAGTTTTATTTGGTTAAATAAACCGATGCTATAGAGCAAATTCTATAGCGACGACCACTTAGGCGTCGGTTAAAAAGTGATGTTGCAGGCTTAAAAAAACTGACGTTACAAACCATTCTTGTACTAGTGAAAGGTTCTCTTTGAGTGCAAGATGAAAAAAGGAGATCCAGCAAAGACCCATGTGCTCAATATGATTGGGCATGTGGAATACCTAAAGACTCTGGGATTCTCTTTGAGTTAAGAGTTGGCCACAGATATGATTCTACAATCATTTCCTGAATCATATAGCCAGTTTATCGAGTGTTACTACGTAAGTAACTTAGCAAAATTGCTTTTAGAATTGCTTGACGTGTTGATAAATGTGAAGCACGAATGAAGACAGACAAACCCATAATGTTTGTTAGTGAAATGGATCTAAGGAAGAAAGCAAGTCCAAGAAGAGTTATGAGGCTAAGCTAAAGTCCAAGTCTTCAGCACTCAAGACAAGGAGAAAGGTAAGTGCAAAAGGAATTTGTCCTTTGCACTTAAAGGAACCTAGGAAGAAGAAGGAGATAGAGATCTCCACTTCAGGACCCAAGAAGAAGTAAGCTAGTACTGTGTGGAGAAAGAGTTGATGCCACTACAATTAGAATATATCATTCACCTAATGTGCATGTAATGGAATTAATGAGTTGCTATTATGGACCTACCATTCATGAAAACATCATGTAACTTGTATGGACAATGATATTATAAATATTTTGATATATTAAAAGATAATATCTTATATGGTAGTTCCTATGTCTCATAATCTATACTTGATAGTTGTAAAAACAAATATGTATTCCGCACACACTGATTGACTTGATGACTCAAACAATAAAACCTATAGCATTGTCATCTATGTCACACTAATAAGAAATGCATTTCTAGAATCCATATGATGGTTTTCTAGTTTCTTTTGGTTATTGAACCAATAGAGAAATAAAAGTCTTATTTTTGGGTAATATGACAAAATAACCTTTCACTATATGTATCGAGGAATGATTATTCTATAGGGCTCATACATATTGATGTTTACAGACCCTTTTAGAATTAATTCTAGAGGTGGTTAATAGTACATCAATATTTACATATGATCTCAGTAGATATGGTAGTTTGTATTTAATGAAATACAACTCAGTATCTCTTGAAATGTTCAAGGAGATCATGAATGAAGTACATAACCAGATTGGTGTAAGTATTAAAACATTTTGATATGATCAATATGGAAAATACTTTGAATCATGAGTTTGAGGACTTTATGGGAGACGGTGATAATATGTAATGATGAACTCCACTTGAAACATAATGATGTATCTGAAAGAAAGAATCACATGTGATTATCAATAAATCTAGATAATCTTACAAAGCTTTATACTAAAATAATATATTGTGTAAATTGGCTCAAAAGACACCATATGAGATATGGAAAGTGTCTCGATATGTCTTTTAAAGATTAGGATCAAAATATTATACAAGAAAATAGTTTCTTGAAAAGATTTATCTACAAATCACATAAATGTTATTTCATTGAATACTACTTTTATATTCCAATACAACAGCAAAATGTTTGTTGCCAAGATGGTTGTATTCCTAAAAGGAATTTAATTCCAAAGGAATTAGTGGGAGAAGATTAGGATTCAAAAAGTTTGAGACCAACAAGAAAACATTAAACCAAAAGAGGTAGAATTGGAATAAGGAGAATCACAAGTTGTTGTGGAATCTCAAGTTCCTTATGTAACACAAAGCCTCATAGATATAGTAGAACAGGCCTTGAGCTTGAAAGATTATGATACCTTATAACTCAAAAAGGCAATGTGTTGGTCATGGACGATGAGCCAACAATGTACCTAGAAGCTATCGAGAGACCAGAATCTAAGAAATAACCTGAGGCCATGGGATCAAAGATGGACTCCATATACACCAACAAGGTATGACCTTAGTGGATCCACCTGAACGGGTAAAACCCATAGGGTGCAATTGAATCTTCAAGAAGAAGACCAACATGGATGGTAATGTACAAACCTATAAGGGTAGATTAATTGAAAATGAATTTCAAACAAGTTCAAGGTTTTGAACATGATGAAATCTTTTCACCAGTTTCCATGGTTAAATCCACCAGAATCATGCTTGTCGTTGTAGCTTAGTATGACTATGAGATTTTGCGAATGGATTTTATAACCACATTCCTTTACATGAACATTGTAGAGGATGTGTGTGACACAACCTAAAAGGTTTTATAAATCCAAATATTGCAAATCATATCTATAAGATACAAAGGTCATCTATGGATTATAGTAAGCGTCTTAGAGAGAATCTTTTTTTGGACAAGATTCAAAGAATTTGACTTTAATAAGAATGAAGAGGGAAATTTTGATTACAAGAATTTAGTGAGAGCATATTCATATTCCACATAATTATGGGGAATGATGCCCTTATCCTATAAACATTAAAACATGGCTGGGAAGAACATTGTCTATGAAGGGTTTAGGTGAAGCATCTTATATGATAGGAATCAATATCTATAGAGATAGATCTAGAAAGCTTCTTGACCTAAGTGAGAATACATGTTGTAACATACCAGATCTTAGACCCTACCATAGAAGTTTGACATTTTAGACTTAGCCAAACAAGGTTAAGGTTTTAGACCTAAAAGATGTTTAATATAACCCTAACAAGCTAATGCATGTATAAATCACCCTAATGTAACACATTAATCTTTGGCCAAAAATGCACACATAAAAGTAATGATGAATTATATAAAATTCATGCAAATAATCTCACAAAATTCTTTTGGTGATAATATTAAGCTATGGAACATAAATGGAGGAGCAATAATGATAGTGGTGAAATAATTTGATAACTTAAGTAATAATGTCATATTAATGACCACAAATAATAATTGTGACATAACTCACTAAAAGAAATCTCAAAAGTGAAATTTAAGTTAATAATCGTGTTCCTTTGGTCCCAATTGCCTTGGGAGTCAAGTTTCACATTACTCACATAATGAGTAATTAATTTAATTCATTTAGGAAACAAAATATCTAAGTTTTCCCTAAAATATAAAATAAAATAATAAATGACTCCAAAAGAGGAAAATAACCTTGGATTCATAATCTACATAATAAATATAGCCTTTGGAGGAATTTTGGAGAAAGTTTGCTTAAAAGGTGAAATCAGGAGAGAGAAAGTGTGTAGAACCTTCAAAATATTAAATAAAAGTACAAACATTTCCAACATGTAAAATTGATGGCAAATTCATATCTAACACATTAAATATGACTTGTGGGTGAAGTTTCATGAAATTTGGATAATTCTAATGTCATTAATGCATGAGGAAAGAGAAACTAAGATTTGATTTATTTAATGCATCAAAAGTTCCCAAAAGGTAAATCTAATTGCATAATCGGAATCTACATTCCTTATTCGGCCTCTATGCAAAATTTCACTTAATTTGGAGAAGGTTTGGACCCTCAAATTGAAGAAAGAGAAAAAAGGAAATAATTAATGGATATATGTGTTTCACTTTATTGTTTTGTCTGATTTAATTGTCACACTTTCCGTCTGAGTTGGACTCAGATCATGAATCCACTCATGTGGTCATCCCTCTGACCTAGAGTCTTGATCATGTATGGACTGTATAGTCCCAACACTTTCCTCGTGATCTTCCTTCCTGATTCTCCCTCTATACTCCCAAACTTTCCCCCCAATTTCCTTTCCCTTGCCTTCCTCTCTTCTTCCCAAACCATTAGACCCTATAAAACCTTGGGCTCGAGGCATCGTTGCCCTGTTCCACGAGGCATCATACACCTACCTTGTTCTTGCTCTGTTCTCCTTCCTCTTTCCATCTCCTGGCCAATCGGGGTCGTTGGGCCTTTACCAAATAGTGCCAAAACAACTGTGCGACCCTCAACTACCTACTTCTGATGCCCGTCGATCATTTCCTACCCTACTACCTTGTTCCCCTCAACTTGGTCTATTGTCTATAGTGAACCTGGGACCGATGTGCACAACTTCACCTGTACGGATACTGAAGATGCCCTGATGGCTTTGCCTTGGCCTAAGAATCATGTATGCATCTTCCTGCCTCCCAATTTCCTTGCTCATCACCATTTCAATCATCAGTGATCAAGTTTCTAATCTTGGACTTGCAACTTCTCACATGGACATCTAGCTTCACCACTCGTCAAGAGATCTTAAGGGTAAGTTCGAGTAGTTCCTTTCTTCATTTTTGAGCCTTCAGATCGACGAAACATCAACACACACCGTTTTCCCCAATCTGGACGAGACCTACTTGGTGCTCTATTGCTTCCATGGCATGAGACAATGGGGGAGACAATCTCTATTGCATTTTATCCAATTTACTCCCACGTCTTGCCTTCTATTCTCTCTGTTTTCACACAAGGGTATTAACATCATCTGGTTTTGTTTTAGCTTTGCTTTGACGAGCTGTGTCTGGGTGTGGGACCAACTAAATTATCCAGCGACTATTGGGCAAACTCAACGGGCCTGGCCTCTCTCTCACTCTCTTTGTTGGTTTTTCAAACCGAATTGCCTACGTGGCATCTTCTGGTTGGCTGGATTTCAATAAATCATAACTAATTAACTGTTTGATCAAAATTAAAAATAAATATGTTCTGAACTCAGAAAAATCCCATCTTTCTAATAAAAATGATTTTCGATATAGATTTTGAGTTTTATCAAAAAGGATTTTTAGGAAATGAATTAATTAATCAAAATTCATCAAAAATACACCTACATGTCCATAACTCCAAAATAAACAATATTATATGTTTTCTTAACCAGGAGAACCTAACTAGATCAATGGTGATGATTTAAGAGTATAAATCAGAGTTTCATTTGAAAAGTCCAAAAGTAGGGTTTTCTTTACATTAATGCATATGACAAACCCTAATACATGTGAATAATTGGTAATTAGGCAAATTTGATCTTAGAAACAACTATATTGGTGAAGAGTTTTTCTAGGACACATGTTTAAGGTATGATTGCATCCCACATTATTTCTATATTGGGTAATTTCTAATTCTTCTCTCTAAATGTATGTTTGCATCTCCTATTATTCTATGTTGAGAAATTCACCTATACATTCTTTCTCTTGGTGCTATTGACTTTAACCTATACACAATGTCTTTTCTTCTGAAAATCATGGTTCATGTGAACTACCTTATTTATTACTCTTGTGATCATGGATATTCTTTTGGACTCTTATTTTATGCTTGGTTCATGATGGAACTTTATATGATGACATGTGATGTCTTTTTCCCACTTATGAGGTGGATGTATATGTTGGTCACTGATGTGGTTACTAGTTTGTATAATCTGACTATACTTTCTACTTGCCTATACATTTTACATGCTATGTGATTCAGTAGCACTAGAGTAGTGTAATTGCATTGGTTTTGTTTATGGGCATATGTGTAATTTCCTGCTTGAGCAGTATGTTCTTTTGGGATGGAGGTGACCCCATACTCGGGTTTCAAATTTGTGAGGTTTGGCCCATTTTATATATTGGGAGTTTGGCAACACGTCATTCTCTATCAGGTCTCAAGTTTGTGAGACTTGGCCAACTTTGTACTTATATTGTTCTAGGGCTATGCTTATCTCACATGCATGCAGGATATTGATGATGATTGTGGGGTGTGTGCCTTACGTTCTCTTATCATGCTTCATTTTCCACCATGGTAGTGGATTTATATATGGCATAACCTTTTATGTGGTTTTCATGGAAAGTATCATCTTATTGTGATCCTTTTCTCTTGATACTCATTTGGGTGGTACTTATTTTTTCTATGGGAAGCCTTTTATATATTCGTTATCCTTTATTCCATACCAACCTTTGCTAATGTTTCCTTTTCTTCTCTTCTTGATGGGGTATGCTTCCAACCCTAGGTGAAGAACCTAGAGGACATGGCATAAAGATATGGACATAGCTTAAAGAGTTAAAGCTTGGAGACAAATTTGTTATGGTTTAGACTTCCCTCTATCTTAGATCCTTATGTTGTATCATACATGTAAACTCTATGTGGGAGGTTGAGATATACTTTTGTAACCTTTTGTGAAGAATTAACAATAGTCATGTTTTATATTTCGCTGCTACACTTTGGTTGTTTTGAATACCATTAATAAGATTTGAAAATTTTACACCCACTCCAAGATACAATATGGGTATGTGTGGACTGGAGGTTCTATTCTTCAAATTTTTAGTAGGGAGTGGTTCCCCTCTAGGATCCTACTCCTTACAACATGGCATAATAACCCATGGTAGTCATAATTTGACTATTTCAATTTTGTCTCCCATATTAGAAACCTTGACTTACATAGTCACCCTTTAGGTGAGATTTTTCCCTAGATGTTGCCTAAGTTGTCCATGAGATGATGAAAGGTTGATGTTTAGTGAACCCTAATGTGATGAGGATTAGATGATCATACCCTACCAATAGGTTTTTGGTGGCATAAATCTTTATATGCTATGGGGCTTGACTTGAGGATGAAATTAGGTTTTATGGATGTGTATTAAGTAGGATGGGGAGGTCTTATTATGGAAAGTTGTGACTTGGTCCTGCAATCGATTTTGGATCCATATTTTTTTTCACCTCGAATAGATTTCTTTGCCAAAAATTATTTTCAATTATACTACTTTATGTACAAAATTTCTAGATTTAATTGAAGTTTTCTTGAACTAATTCATAATAAAGATTTTGAGAAGTTTAGCAGTGAAATGCTAAACCTAGTGCTAACCCTAGATTGGCTTTGCGATGTGACTAGGAATATGTGGAGTGATGTAAAGGTGTAGTTGACCTACCTTTGTACCCTATGACTTTTTGGATCTTAGGGTTGACAGGTTAGAGACACGAAGACCTAAAGATCAACCCTAGATGGTATGATTGTTTAGTTAACTACATGAGCAACATAAATATCAAAAGCATTCACAACTAAAAGTTTTGTGGGTAAGCCTAAATGATGTTTAGTTTGACTTGTTAGGGTAAACCTTTTAAGGGGTGGAGAGTAGTTAGATGGTGATGTTTGGATTAATGGATTTTGAGGATGAAATCCTTTTAAGGGGTGGAGTGTTGTAACATACCAAATCTTAGACCCTACCCTAGAAGTTCGACCTTTTGGACTTAGCCTAACAAGGTTAAGGTTTTAGACCTAAAAGATGTTTAGTATAACCCTAACAAGCTAATGCATGTATAAATCACCCTAATGTAACACATTAATCTTTGGCCAAAAATACACACATAAAAGTAATGATGAATTATATAAAATTCGTGCAAATAATCTCACAAAATTGTTTTGGTGATAATATTAATCTATGCAACATAAATGGAGGAGAAATAATGATAATAGTGAAATAATTTGATAACTTAAGTAATAATATGATATTAGTGACCACAAATAATATTTGTGACATAACTCACTAATAGAAATCTCAAAAGTGAAATCTAAGTTAAGAATCGGGTTCCTTGGGTCCCAAATGCCTTGGGAGTCAAGTTTCACATTATTCACGTAATGATAATTAATTTAATTCATTTAGGAAAGAAAAGATCTAAGTTTTCCCAAAATATCAAATAAAATAATAAATGAATCTAGAAGAGGAAAATAACCTTGGATTCATAATCTATATAATAAATATAGCCTTTGGGGGAATTTTCATCCAATTCAGAGAAAGTGTGCTTAAAAGGTGAAATCAAGAGAGAGAAAGTGTGTAGAACCTTCAAAATATTAAATAAATGTACAAACCTTTCCAACATATAAAATTGATGGCAAATTCATATAAAACACATTAAATATGACTTGTGGGTGAATTTTCATGAAATTTGGATAATCCTAATGTCATTAATGCATGAGGAAAAAGAAACTAAGATTTAATTTATTTAATAGATCAAAAGTTCCCAAAAGGTAAATCTAATTGCATAATTGGAATCTAGATGCCTTATTTGGCCACTATGCAAAATTTCACTTAATTTGGAGAAGGTTTGGAATCTCAAATTGAATAAAGAGAAAAAAGGAAATAATGAATGGATATATGTGTTTCACTTTATTGTTTTTTCTTATTTAATTGTCACGCTTTTCGTATGAGTCGGACCCGGATCGTAGATCTACTCTTGGGGTCGTCCCCCTGACCCAGCGTCCTGATCATATTTGGACTCTACAGTCCCAATGCTTTCCCCGTGATCTTCCTTCCTGATTCTCTCTCTCTGTACTCCTGAACTTTCCTCCCGATTTCCTTCCCCTCGCCTTCCTTTCTTCTTCCCAGACCATTATACCCTATAAAACCTTGGGATCAGTGCATCGTTGCTCTGTTCCACGAGGTGTCATTCACCTCCCATGTTCTTGCTCTATTCTCCTTCCCCTTTCAATCTCCTGGCCAATCAGGGCCTTCGGGCCTTTACCAAACGGTGCCAAAACAACCATGCGACCCTCAACTACCTGCTTCTGTTGCCCGTTGATCGACTCCTACCCCGCTACCTTGTCCCCCTCAACTCAATCTATTATTTGTGGTGAACTTGGGACCGGTGTGCACAACTTCACATGTGCAGCTACTGAGGATGCTCTGATGGCTTCGCCTTGGCCAGAGAATCATGTATGCATCTTCCCGCCTCCCAATTTCCTTGCTCATCACCATTTCAACCATCTCTAATCTGATTTCTAAGCTTGGACTTGTGGCTTCTCACATGGGTGTCTAGCTTCACCACTCTTCAATAGATCTTAAGGGTAAGTTTGAGTAGTTCCTTTCTTCATTTTTTAGCCTTCAGATTGATAAAACATCAACGCGCACAGTTTACCCCAATCTAGCCGAGACCTATTTGGTGCTTTGTTGATTCCATGGCATGAGACAATGGGGGAGACAATCTCCATTGCGTCTTGTCGAATTTACCAAGTGTCTTGCCTTCTATTTCTCTATTTTTACGCAAGCATATTAACATCATTTGGTTTTGTTTTATCTTTGCTTTGACAAGTTGTGTCTGGGTGTGGGACCAGCTGAATTGGCCAGTGACTATTGGGCCAACTCAACGGGCCCAACCTCTCTCTCACTTCTCTCTTGGTTTTTCAAACCAAATTGTCTACTTGGCATCTTCTGGTTGGCTGGATTTCTATGAATCATAACTAATTAACCATTTGTCCAAAATTAAAAATCAAATATGTTCTGAACTTGAAAAAATCTCATCTTTCTAATATAAATGATTTCAAAAACTAATTTTGAGTTTTTTCGACAAGGATATTTAGGATATAATTTAACTAATCAAAATTCATCAAAAATACACCTAAATGTCCATAACTCCAACATAAACAATATTACATGTTTTCTTAATTAAGAGAACCTAAGTAGATCAATGGTGATGATTTAAGAGTCTAAATTGGAGTTTTGTTCGAAAAGTCCAAAAGTAGGGTTTTCTTTACATTAATGCATATGACAAACCCTAATACATGTGAATAATTTGTAATTAGGGAAAGTTGATCTTGGAAACAACTAGATTGGTGAAGAGTGTTTCTAGGACACATGTTTAAGGTATGATTGCATCCCACATTATTTCTATATTGAGAAATTTCTAATTCTTCTCTCTAAATGTATGTTTGCATCTCCTATTATTCTATGTTGAACAATTCACCTATATCTTCTTTTCCTTGGTCCTATGGACTTTAACCTATACACACTATCTTTTTTTTTAATCATGGTTCACGTGAACTAACTTATTTGTTACTGATCTTGTGATCATGGATATTCTTCTGGACTCTTATTTTATGCTTGGTTCATGATGGAACTTTATATGATGACATGTGATGTCTTTTTCCCAATTATGAGGTGGATGTATATGTTGGTCACTTATGTGGTGACTAGTTTGTATAATTTGACTATACTTTCTACTTGCCTCTACATTTTACATGCTATGTGATTCAGTAGCACTAGAGTAGTATAATTGCATTGGTTTTGTTTATGGGCAGATGTGTAATTTCCTGCTCAAGCATTATGCTCTTTTGGGATGGAGGTGGCCCCATACCCGGGTTTC
The DNA here is from genome assembly GCA_963693085.1 of Alisma plantago-aquatica. Classification (NCBI taxonomy): domain Eukaryota; kingdom Viridiplantae; phylum Streptophyta; class Magnoliopsida; order Alismatales; family Alismataceae; genus Alisma; species Alisma plantago-aquatica. Next base: position 938,987,053 of record OY856412.1, on the reverse strand, counting down.
AAATTTGTGAGGTTTGGCCCATTTTATACATTGAGAGTTTGGTAGTACGCCATTCTCGATCATGTTTAAAGTTTGTGAGACTTGGCTGACTTTGAACTTATATTATTCTAGGGCTATGCTTATCTCACATACATGTAGGATATTGATGATGATTGTGGGGTGTGTGCCCTACTTTCTCTTACCGTGCTTCATTTCCCACCATGGTAGTGGATGCATATATGGCACAATCTTTTATGTGGTTTTAATGGCAAGTATCATTTTATTATCACTCTTTTCTCTTGATACCAGTTGGGTGGTGCTTATCTTTTCTATGGGAAGCCTTTAATATACTTTTTATCTTTTCTTCCATATATTTCTCAATTTCCTTTTTTTTATGCACATGTCAGCCTTTGCTGATGTTTCATTTTCTTCTCTTCTTGCTAGGGTATGCTTCCAATGCTAGGTGAAGAACTTGGAGGACATGGCATAAAGATATGGACATAGCTTGAAGAGTTAAAGCTTGGAGACAAAGTTGTTATGGTTTATACTTCCCTCTATCTTAGATCCTTATGTTGTATCATACATGTAAACTCTATGTGGAAGGTTGAGATATACTTTTGTAACCTTTTGTAAAGAATTGATAATAGTCATGTTTATATTTTACTGCTATACTTTGGTTGTTTTGAATACCACTAATAAGATTTGAAAATTTTACTCCCACTCCAAGATATTGTATGATTGTGTTTAGACTAGAGGTTCTATTCTTCAAATTTGTAGTAGGGAGTGGTTCCCCTCTGGGATCCCACTCCTTACGCATGCATTGGAAATATGATGAGGGGTTCAACATAGAGTACTCAATGAGAGAAATTTTGTCCATGACTAATGGAATTAGTCTCTCAAGTATCCCATTTATTGTGAAGCATGGGATTTTGTGAGTAAGATGCCAATTGCATTTGCAATGTTATGTACTCATCTTGTTATCGTGTATGTATTGAACCTGATCAGTGAATATCAGTCAGATCCCAATGAAAGTCACTTGGTTGTCATAAAGAACATCCTTAAGTACTTTAGAATCACTAAAAGGATCAGTTCCTTGATTATGGAAAAAAGGAAGAGTTGGATGTAAAGGGTTACACTGATGCAAACTTCCAAAATGACAAAGAAAATTAATGATCACAATCTATATTTGTGTTTGACCTTCACATAGAATAGTAAGTTGATAGAGCTTTGAGCGAAAGACAGTTGTTAATTCTACAATAGAAGTTGAGTATCTTGGTGATAAAAGTAGGCCTCTAATATTGAGCTCTTTTATCAATTACCATTCCCTCAGTGTGATCTCCACGCAACAGAGGATACTGTATGGATCCAAAAGTTCATATAGATGAACTTGTGGGAGGTTCCAACCATTAATGACACATTAGGAATATTGTGACAACAATGAAGCTACTTGATAGGCAAGGAATCTCAGAGAGCATCCTATGGCAACTTCATCTCACGTGATAAGTTGTACAGTGAGGACATGTGAAAACTTGCAAAATACCAACTAGAAGCAACGTTGATAACCCACTATAAAAGCACTTGCGCGGGAGAAACATGATGGACATGTTAAAGGTCACTTGGAATAAGATTCGTAAGTAATTTCCTCTAAGTGCAAGTGGGAGTCTGTTGGTATGTATGCCTACAGAAACAATAATATTATGATTGTAATTGGACATCATATACTTGGTTTGATCATTATAAAGGTAATTATATCTATTATGTTTGTCACAATCATGAGATGATGATACAAACACGATAGAAGTCTAAAAAATGATGTTACTCGATGACATCTGTCTTTAGATTGAGGACCTGAATAATGAGATCGTATGTATATTAAGAGTACATGCATTCTTATTATGTCCCTAGATGGATATAAGTGTGGAAGCAAAAATAGACAAATGTAATACATAAGACTAGAGTTTGTGTTGGTTGATGATAGAATCTCATTGTTCATGATATGTGATATATAACCAAACACATATGTACATGTTAGAGAACAATGTATCAGATAGACCCACCTTGAGAGTGATACATGGAGATCATGGAATGGTAGTTAGCATCATCTCTTATAGAGATAGTGGTGATTGTAGTTATTAGACATGAAGTCATTACACTTATTGCATGTCGTTTGATGTATTTTGACATCATCCAATGTGACCTTGAATACGGGTTGTCATAAAGGTGGTTATTGGGCACGTTGTGACACATGGGGATTGAGTGTGAGTGATGTAGATGGGATTTGTCCCTCCTATAGGAGATTAATATCCTGACCACTTGAAGAAAGACTGAGAAACGTATGGTCATACTCATGTGAATCAGTATATGATATGTGAGCTCATATGCATCTCATACTATCTACTCTAGTCAAAGGAGCATGGATTGAACATTGAGAGGATGAGGATTCCGTGCCTCAAGTTCAATCTGAAAATTAGAGATAAAGGAACTATACAATCATTGTAACCACTACTACAGAAATAACGTTCAACGTCGCTTTTAGAGGCGTCGGTTTTTTAGTAAAACCGACGTTGTTAACATTCAATGTCATTTAATAAGGACATCTGACGTCTATATTTGAAGACCAACCAGACACGTGTATCGCTTTTCATTCAGTGTCGGTTGAAGAAAAGAAACCGACGCCTAAAGTAGCCCGCGAAATCCAATTTTTTCGAGAAAAAAAATTGCACCAAAGTATCAGATACAATGTCGGTGTTTTACCTAATAATCGACGCTGAATGAAGATAAAATTTGCACCAAAAGTTCCAATATGGGAGTCGGTTTTCTTAGAATAACTGACGTTGATAAGGGTGTGCGCGCCATCCCCGCCAAAAAAATTAGGGTAAAGGAATGTTCAATTGACATCAGTTGTCTTTGGATAACCTACGCTTAATAATAAAGGTGTCGGTTGTTATGGATAACTGGCACATTTTAGTAACTTAATAGCCCCCACGCACAGCGGATTCTTCCCCTTTCTTCTGTTTCATCGATCGATTTTGCTCCAGTTCCCGACCCCTGCTGCGTCGCCGCCGCCTGCTGCTGTGTCACCGGCCGCCTGCCTCCGCGCCACCGCCTGCAGCTGCTCGCCACCGCCTCCGCCTGCCTCTCCTTCTCTGCTCACCGCCGGCACCTCTCCTTCTCTACTCGACTCCCTTCTCCTGCCGCTGGTGTGTTGGACGCCCTTCTCCTTGCACTGCCACCTCCATCTCCACACTGCTACCAACAGTAGGCCCTCCTCTTCTTCATCACTGGTTCTCCTGCTCTTCTTCGTCCTTCTCCCTCCTTACCAATAGCAACCAAGGCCGTGTGGGCTGGCACGGCCTTGGCTGTGTTGGTCGACCACACGGCCGTGTGGTTGGCCAACACAGCCACGGCCGTGCCAGCCCACACGACCGTGGTTGCTGTTGGTAAGGAGGGACAAGGAAGAATAAGAGGGTATATATTCAAATGAAATCAATTATGAATTTGTGGTGAAATCAATTATATGATGAAATCCCTATTGCATGATGAAACCCTAACATCTACATGAATCCCTATTGCATGATGAAACCCTAACATCTACATGAATCCCTATTGCATGATGAAACCCTAACATATACATACTCTATATGATACCTAAAATTGTGATGAAATCCTAACATCAATTGTGATGAAACTAGGATTGTAGGTATTGGAATGACAACATACATGTATTTGTCGGCCTAGAAACCCATCCAAGATTTACTCATTAGGAGTAAATCTTGGATAATCCCCGGTTTGGGACTATTCTTGAACACCTAATCTCACTTAGGATGTAAGTTGTATAATGTGTATTGGGTTTTCAAGAAAATTTCGGCAGCATTTCCACGTTTGTTCTCTAAGTACATATGTACTTGGAGAACAGTGGGGAAATGCTGCCGAAATTTTCTTGAAAACCCAATACACATTATATACTTACTAGTGAGATTAGGTGTTCAAGGATGGGATAGGTGGTACATGTACATTTATTATATATAAGAATGTCATCACATGTGTAATCTTTATCTTGATGATGAACATGTATGGACACTCGAAATGTTGAAATCAATGTTTTAGAATATGATACCTAGATTAAATGATGTTACATGCAACCTAGGATATGAATGATGAAACTAGGATTATAGGTATTGGAATGACAACATACATGTATTTGTTGGCCTAGAAACCTGTCCAAGTTTTACTCATTAGGAGTAAATATTGGATAGTCCCCAGTTTGGGACTGTTCTTGAACACCTAATCTCACTTAGGATGTAAGTGTATAATGTGTATTTGGTTTTCAAGAAACTTCCGGTAGCATTTCCTCATTTGTTCTCTAAGTACATCTGTACTTGGAGAACAGCGGGGAAATGCTACTGAAATTTTCTTGAAAACCCAATACACATTATGCACTTACTAGTGAGATTAGGTGTTCAAGAATGGGATAGGTGGTGCACATTTATTATATATAAGAATGACAGCACATGTATTTGTTGGCCTAGAAACCCGTCCAAGATTTACTCATTAGGAGTAAATCTTGGATAGTCCCCAGTTTGGGACTGTTCTTGAACACCTAATCTCACTTAGGATGTAAGTATATAATGTGTATTGGGTTTTCAAGAAAATTTCGGCAGTATTTCCCCATTTGTTCTCTAAGTACATATGTACTTAGAGAACAGCAGGGAAATGCTACTGAAATTTTCTTGAAAACCCAATATGCATTATACACTTACTAGTGAGATTAGGTGTTCAAGAATTGGATAGGTGGTACACATATATTACATATAAGAATGACGGCACATGTATTTGTTGGCCTAAAGTTTTAACCATATGCAAAAACTCTAATCTGTTAACCCTAAACCCTACTCTTATTGTAATATATACTTGTTTTCTCTTTGATCATAGAATGGATAGATCATGGATATCCATTCACAATCACTACACCCCAGAGTTTATATCTGGTCTTGACCAGTTTATTAGATTTGTCGAGGAACATAGGAAACAACCTGGAGATAGGTTCTACTGTCCATGTAGGCATTGCGGTAACAACTTGAAAGTCAGCACTGGTGACGAAATCAAAAGTCATGTCATGTGCAACAGGATTATACAAGGCTATACAGAATGGCACTGGCATGGAGAGATTTCAAACCCAAAACCAGTGGATGTCGATAGCAGTGCTTGTGTGGAAGAAGAAATTGCCTCCGATGATGTAGATGTGAATGAACCAGTTCCAGTAGACATCGTTGATGTGATGCTGGATAGTTATGGGGTAGAGCACACCGATCCACCTCCCATTTTTAGAAACATTGTTCATGATGTTGAGATATCTTTATACACAGGTTGTACTAAGTTTACAAAGCTTAGTGCTGTGTTGAGATTGTATAAGTTGAAAGCTAACAATATATGGAGCGACAAAAGCTTCACGTCATTGTTATCTTTGTTGAAAGAAATGCTTTCTGAAGGAAACGAGCTGCCAATCTCAACATACCAGGTAAAGAAATTGGTGTGCCCAATGGGAATGGATGCCAAGAAGATACATGAATGGCCGAATGATTGTGTATTATTTCAAAAGGACTATGTGGATTTGAAAGATTGTCCAAAATGTGGTGCGTCACGGTAAAAATTTACAACTTCGGGGGAGTCCAAAACTGGTTCTCCTGCCAAGGTGATGTGGTATCTACCTATAATATCACAGTTTCAATGCTTGTTTTTCAATCCGATAGATGCGAAGAATTTGAGATGGCATGTAGATGTTAAGAAAAATAATGATGGGATCCTACGACATGCGTCTGATTCCCCATAGTGGAAGAAGATTGATCTATTGTACCCTAAATTTGGTGAAGAAGTCAGGAATCTAAGACTTGGGCTTTGTACATATGGGATGAATCCGTACGGGACATTGAGCAGCCAACATAGCACTTGGCCAGTCATGCTTGTTATATACAATCTTCCTCCCTGGCTGTGTATGAAAAATAAGTATGTAATGTTGTCATTGTTGATATCGGGCCATAAACAACCTAGAAATGATATCGATGTTTATATTTAACCTCTAATTGATGACTTAAAGAAACTCTGGGGTGAAGTTGTGATGACCTATGATGCTTCACGAAGAGAGACATTTCGTTTGCATGCTATGTTGTTTTGCACTATTAATGACTTTCCAACATATGGAAATTTGTCTGGATAGAGTGTCAAAGGAGCTAAAGTGTGTCCTATATGTGAAGAGAACACTGATTCAACAAGACTAAAACATGGCGGTAAGATTGTATATCTCGGTCATCGAAGGTTTCTTACAAAATTCCATCTATATCGTAGGAAGTGCAAAGCATTCAATGGATTGAATGAGGAACAGAGTGTACCTAAACATATACCAGGGGAGGTTGTTTATGAAAGAGTAAAATACTTTGTCAATGAATTTGGTAAGACATCGCAATGTACTATGGCCACACGGAGTGATAAATCTTTATTCAAGAAGAAGTCAATATTTTGGGATCTTCCTTATTGGAGTTCTTTGACAGTCAGGCATTGTATCGATGTCATGCACGTTGAGAAAAATGTCTGTGATAGTGGGATTGGTACTTTGTTGAATATACCAGGTAAGACTAAAGATGGGATAAAATCCAGCCTGGACCTACGTGAAATGGGAATAAGGTCAAAATTAATAGAATTACGTGAAATGGGAAATCAGAGAACATACTTACCTCCCGCTTGTTACACATTGTCTAGAAAGGAGAAGAAAGCTTTTTGTGAATGTTTGGTAAATGTTAAGGTGCCACAGGGTTACTCATCCAACATATGTAGATTGGTATCAATGAAAGATCTGAAGTTGATAGGTCTTAAATCTCATGATTGTCACACTCTAATGAAACAAATATTGCCTTTGGCAATTCGATCTATATTGCCGAAGCATGTAAGGTTTGCAATCACCAGACTTTGTTTCTTTTTCAACAGTCTGTGTAGCAAAGTTATTGACCCTGATACTCTCGATAATTTGCAAAGAGAAGTGGTTGTTACCCTATGTCATCTTGAGATGTATTTTCCTCCATCGTTCTTTGATATCATGGTACATCTTGTTGCCCACTTGACTAGGGAAGTGAAAATGTTGGGACCAGTTTTCTTGCATTGGATGTATCCCTTTGAACGATACATGAGCGTTTTTAAAAGTGATGTGTGAAACCGTTATCGGCCTGAAGGGAGTATTATTGAGGGTTATGTGGCGAGAGAGGTTATGGATTTTTGCAATGAATTTCTCAGTTTTAATGACACTCCTGGTAATGACAAGAATATTGAGGAGCAATTTGGCAAAGGAATTTTGGGATCACGGGTGAAAGTAATCAGCCATGAGTAGTTGGAACAAGGTCACTTGTATATTTTACAAAACATGGACGAAGTGAATGTTTATATTGAGGAACATACCAATTTCATCAGGAGACAATATCCTCGAGACAATACAATGTGGCTTTCTAGAGAGCATAACAAGACATTTATTAAGTGGTTTGAAGCTAAAGTCTTACATCAATTATCTCAAACACCAGATGATATTACTGAAACTATCAAATGCCTTGACTTTAAACCAAAATTGAATGTTATGTCTTATGAAGGGTATGACATTAATGGATTCACATATTACACAAAGCGCCAAGATGATAAGAGTGTCATCCAAAATAGTGGGGTCACCCTTCAAGCATCGACTATGTTTTTTGCAAGTGCAAAGGATAAGAGTCCACGTGAAGCTAAAATGTCATATTACGGTGTCATTGAAGACATATGGGAGTTTGACTACATAGATTTCAGAATTCCGCTCTTCAAATGTAATTGGGTTGATAACACCAAAGTAGTTATAGTGGATGAATTGGGTTTCACTTTAGTGAACTTTGAAAAGATTGGCGAGAAGGGTGAACCATTCATATTGGAATCACAGGAGAAATAAGTATTTTATATCGATGATCCTGCAAATGATAAATGGTCGGTTGTTCTTCATGGTAAAAGACAGTTCATTGAAGATCCTATAGATGAAGAAGAGTACTATGATAAGCATGATGACTCCAGCCCATTCTCAGTTGGGTTGCCAACACCAGCAAATATTGAAGCTAATGATGACTTGTATGTGCGCAGAGATCATAATGAAGGATTGTTAATTGATAAAAAATCGCAATATTAGAGGAATGTTTATATTTTTTATATGTTTTATTTTTCTGAATGTGAACTTTACAATGTGAATTACTTTACAATGTGAATGTGAACTTTACAATGTGAATGTGAACTTTACAATGTGAATGTGAACTTTACAATGTGAGCTTTACAATGTGAATTACTTTACAATGTGAACTTTACAATGTGAATGTGAACTTTCAGATGGCTGAGCATTCTCCTGATGACTGTGCTGATGATTACCGTGAGGGTGAGGACATCAATGCGCCGCCTCACAATGTAAGTTTTAAAAATATATCATATATTTATATCTATATGTCCATTTATAGTTATATCCTATAAGTGTGTTTATTTTGTCAAATTTTAGGTTGATGATGCACATGTACCCTCTGAAGCACTTGAGACACTTGATGAGCAGTACCAAAAATTTGACAAGAGAAGGGGCATCACTATGATGAAGAAGTTAATAGTGCAAAGGCGCAATGGACCCAAACTTGTTGTGGACTTTGATAATGCAGGAAATGCAATTGGAGTGAATCGCAATTCGTTTGTTTCATATCTTGGGTATGTTACTCGTAGCCATTGAGGTTGTAAGATAGATTCTTGGCATAAAGTTCCTAAGGGGAAGAAAGACGTAATATGGAAGGATTTATGCATGAGTTATTATTAATTTGCAATTCTATTTTGCAGATTACTAATTTTTTGGATACTACTTAATAGCAATTCTATTTTGCAGAGTATATTTGAATTGGATGAAAAGCTACATCGTAAATGCGTGATGCAATGCTGTGGGAGAGTCCTAAGGAACTATCAGATAAATCTCACCCGAGAATACATAAAAGAAGGTGATAAGAGGAAGAAGACAGCCACTGAACAGTGGAACTTCCTGGACCAAGAAGAATGGGACGTGTTTGTTGCTTCAAGACAAACTGATGAATTCAAGGTATTAGGCGTCACTCCCAATTTATTTAATGTGTGTTGTATTCACCTATTCAAGATTAACATTTAGTGTTACTAACCAAATCATTAATGTGCATACTAACTAGGCCCTCAGTGAGGCGCAAAAACCAAGGCGTGCACTGAATGTGCATGACCACACAATGGGTCCAAAGGGGTATGCAGGCATTCGCCAAAGACTACAATCTGAGTCTACTTCTCAATCTGCTGCTACTCAGGAGTCCTCTACTATAGGTACCACACCTCTGCCTCACCATGATGTCTGGATAGCTGGGAGGCAAAATAAGAAGGGAGAAATAAGGAACCCCACAACTGCTGAGGCAGCTGCAAAAATGGTGAAATGCAACTCTTAGAGCAATCGTTCGAATATTAATTATTTGTGGTGTTTACTTAAGTACAAATTATTTTTTGGCAATTAGTGAGAGCTGTACGAGCTAAGGAAACAAGGCAAGTGCATCCCTGAGGGCATAAGGGATGAATTGACAGTTACTCTGGGTAACCCAGAGCATCCTGGATGTGTTAGGGCTGCAGGAGCTGGTGTGGGCATCAAAGCGTTCTTTGGGCCATCGCAGCGCAAACATGTCCCAAAAGTGGAAATTTCACAAGAAGAGGTAACCTATTGTTTCTTTATAATGTTACTGTAAAAGAGCATTCAATAATTAGAAGCTAACATTTCTTTTATCCATGTATAGGTAGATAAGATAGTTGATAGGAAAATCGAAGAAGCAATGAGCAAGTGGCAGGCATCTCTGACTGCCACTCAGCAGACAGTACCTATGGTGTCCCGCTCCTCCTACTATAGAGGTTGGGAGTAATCCTGTAGACCCAACACCTAGAACATTCGATGTAAGTATTTTTATGACATAGTAACTAGTCTTTTCAAGATGATATGTTTTCAAGATTATATGTATATATGTATATAACATTCTTTACACAAAAATTTGTAGGGGTTGAAGCCATGACATCTAAAAAGTAAAGAATTTGTCATTGCAGAGGCGTCGACTTACCCATCCCTACCAGGGGAAATGTTTCATGGGTCTCCATTACCATCTGGTTGGGTTCGTGTGAGCCTGGTACATATATTCCCCAATTCGATGGATCTTCCATTGCCATATGCCCACCCAGATTGTGAAACGCTTGGTGAGGCAGAAGTTAGAGTGATATTGTGGCCAAAAGCGTATGTCCTCTATACTAAAACTGTATGGTAAATTTACATTACATTAAATTGTTAGTGTGTGTATATGATGTCAATTGATCTGAAATTATATATATATATATATATATATATATATAGGTTAAAAAGAAGACTTCCAGATCATCTAGGCCTCCACCTCCACCTCCTACATTACCAAGTTGGGTTCCACAGGACCTACCTGTCCCGTTAGGTCCTAATTGTATGGGTATGGCAATATGGTTAGGTGAACATGATATAAATTGCCCTATAACTATTTTAATAGATGTGGATGTTGCAGGTCAATCATACGAAAGCAAACTATTTATACAAGATATTTTGGAGTTGTTTTGATATGATTGGATGAATACATCTATGATAGAGATATGGATAAGGTGAGATCTTCTTTATACATCCATATACCTTGTGTAGGATCTGGTGATCTGGTTTCTTATTTATTAATGCATACGTAATACATGTTTTGCAGCTACTTAGACAAGATATATGCAGATTTTTCATTCGAACATGTAGGATTTTTTATTCCATCTTTGATTAGTCTAGTAGCTAAAGACCCTCCGTAAGTTCAACAATACTGTTGTGATGCTTTTACAAATTTTTCTCAAAATAAGAATACGGTGATAATAGCTCCATTCAATGTGGAGTAAGTTTACTTTGCTTATAATTTGGACTTACGAAAATTACATTTTTATTGTGGATTTTGAGTTATTAATTTTTTACTTTTTTACCTCTAGTGGTATGCATTGGGAGTTACTAGTTATTTTCCCCAAGATGTTCATTGTCTATTATCTAGATCCTAAGGGGAGTAAATTGAATTCAAAATATGGACACACAATGAAAATGGCATAATTCCAATGAAAAATATTTTATTTTCATATTTGTTAACATATGTTATTACATTACTATTTAATTATGCAATGTATTGTGTTACATTAACATGTAGGGGTTTAGATGAGTTCAAAAAGGCTAGAGGAAAGGTCCCCAGGAAAAAGAACCAGTCAATAATTTGGAAGAACGTGGAAGTAAGTTCCTGACTGCAATGTATATATTATTTATGTGAATAGTGCTTAATTAGTTGTATTTTTTAATATTTTGTATGTTTCAATTTATAGTGTGTTACACAAGACAACAGATGGGCATGTGCATACTATGTGATGTGATTTATGCACATGATTATCAAATATGTCGCAGTGGACATCGATACCATTCCTGAGGTATTATATATAGTCTCATTAGATAATATGAAATATATCAATCTTATTTATATATTATTAATTATATATATATATATCATTCTCTTTGCAGGTGTTTAAAACTGACCACACTACAGGAAAGGCCTTACCAGATGTACATGCTCCATATACGACGGAAGAATTAAATGATGTAAGAGAAGAATGGGCAACAGCCATATAAGTAGTGGGGTTTTTTAAATATAATTGGGATGTTGATAGCGAATAATGACTAAAGAATGATATTTTGTAAATGAATTTCTGAATTATAATATGTGTGAATGTTTCTACATGTCTGCATATTTCTACATGTGTATGAATGTTTATACATGTGTGAATGTGAAAATGAATGAAACTGATGGTTGCTATATGAATGTTTCTACATGTGTGAATGTGAAAATGAATGGAACTGTAAATTGCTACATGAATGTTTCTACATGTGTGAAAATTGAATGGAACTGCAGGTTGCTAAATGTGTGAAAATTAATATTGTTAATTTTGCAGGTTTGTGGCCTGTTGTTGGTTGATATCAATGGATGTCGTAAAACCTACAGTTCACAACTGAACTATAGGTTTCTCATTTTGCGACCAGCCACAGTAGGCATGCAGACTGATAAGAAAAAAAACATGAAATAGTCATCGGTTATTTATTTAAAACTGACGACAAATGATTATAGCGTCGGATAAATAATTATAATTGACACCTAATGCATGTGATATGGCATCGGTTATCAATAATAAACCGATGTTGATGGTTCTGGCGTCGGTTTCCCTACTAGTAACCGACGTCGATTTCCCTAATGAGGCCAGACACCACGGCCGTGCTGGCCAGCATGGCCATGGCAGCGGGCCAGACAACACGGTCGTGTTGGCCAGCACGAATGTGGTAGTGGGTGAGATGGCGTCAATTATCATTAATAAAATGACGTTTATAGTGCCCCAGATGGCGCCCTTTCTATGGTGTGAAGGTTTATGGCGTTGGTTTCAAAACTGATAATCGACACCTATAACCCCATGCTGGCGAGTTTTCGGTGGCGCACGAAGGGTTGTGGCATCGGTTTGAAAATTGATGCCTAACTGTTGGCCTTTTAGCAGTGCCCACATAGGTGTCACATTCAAACTGATGCTAAAGGCCTTAAATAACTGACACTAAAGGTCGGTTAACACTGATCATAGATTGTAGGTTGAAGTTGTTCTCCAATGTAACTTGAGACCTATAGGGTCACATGCATAGGATGTACATGGAATAGGAGTTTATTCATGAATGATGTTTAACTTGATCACTAAAGTGTTTAGGTATTCAATTTAAAGAACAATGGTTAAAAATTGACTGAATGGATAGCAAACTAGTCGGTGTAGGTGTTGAACCAATTGATTCAAGTGTTAGGTCAATTTAAACTACATTTGTTGAACATTGCCTAAATTGGGACATGAACCGATCATTTCAATTAGTGAACTGATCAGTTCAAGGTCTGAAATGACTGATTCAACTTGTGAATCGTCCATTTCAATGATCAAAATGATTGGATCAAGGATTGATGTTGACTTCATGTTTATGCATTAATTGAATATTGAAAGCCAATGTGATTGTTAAAAGGAAAGCAAGTGAACTGACTGGTTCAAATGTTGAATCGATCATTTCACGTGTGAACCAACTGGTTCAGTAGTGAACCAAGTGGTTTAACATTGGTAGATTCAAGAATATTTATAGAATTCCATCTCTTCGACTCCAAAATGATCTGGAAACCCTGACCCTGGCCATCCTATATATTGGATAAGTCAAGGATTTCAAAAGACCCAACAATAAGCTCTAGCAATAGTTGTCCTATTCTAGTTGTGGTAACTAGAGAGCCCGAGCAAGTCCTACCCATAAAAGGGAGGGATAGTAAGGGAGAGACAACATGAGAGAGAAAATCAACCCAAGAAGGTTGATGTTCGAAGGGATAATCCTTCCCGTTGTCTCTTGTAGCACAACGTGGAGTTTCCAGTGGTCTGTGTGGACTATATAGAGGCGTGGAGGCTATTGCCACATGCTAGGATGACAACAACCATTGTCATCTATGTTGATTCTCTAGGAGGTTGTCGTGGCCAGTTGTTCTTGTACGTCTTGTAGAGAGTGCACATCATCATGCAAGAGTTATTTGTGGACTTGCTAACCATGTAAATCTCTTCCTACCTTCTTACCTAGATGCATTGTCATTGGCGTGATCTACTTGTAAAGAAATAGGGGCAAAAAAGTTTGTTTCTACTGCCTTCTCTACCATCCAGATTCCCCTATAGAGGTTGCTTATCTACTTTCTCATAGGGTCTTCCTCACTAAGATGAAATCCCCAAGAAGAACCTAGGGATGATCAAGGAACTTATGGAGATCTTCAATAGAATCTCATAAAAAGACCTATAAGTATCAGTATTGTGACCATAAATAGCATAAAGCAAGAAGTAAGAATCAATAAGCATGACTTTAGCATGGACAACATGATGTTCCTCAATTTTAGTAATAGTGCATCTATTACTCTGCCTAAAACATGATAATCATGGTTATAAATCCAATGATAATTAGGGAGATGTCTATCCATAAAGGCCAAAGTATTATTTGCATTGAGCTTAGTTTCTTTGAAAATAACAATATCACTATTATCTCCATTGATCTCTTTTAAAAAAAATTGATTTTATTAGTAATACCCCACACATTCCAAGAAGAGAGACTAATAGATATATTCATTTGATAATCAAGGTTCTTGAACCGTCAGACTTAATAATAAGTTCCTCCTGTATGATCTCAAGACCATCGAATCTATTGTGCATAGGTGAAAAGATAGAATTAGTAACATGGTGGAGAATCCCAACATTGGAATTAGCAAGGCTTTTAGGAGGAGACGTGTTCCTACTCTTAACAGTATAAAATCCATCTTTATCAATTAAATTTTAGAGTTTATTGTGATAGGGGATGGATTAGGAAAAACTAGAACAAGAGTAGAAGGAACAAATATTCCCCCTTCACTTCTACTTTGAATGAATTCAGAAATCAACTCAGCATTGTGTTTCGCACCCAAACCATTAATCTATAAGTTGTCCCTATAGGGGAATCAGAAGGAATGACATTAGAAGTAACCACATTGTCAAAGGTAGTGTATTTAACATTCAAAGAAATCTAAGAACCGTATGACTCTTTTTGACAAACATCTTGATAGTGGTACTTTTCACCGTGCCTAAAGAAACCACATTGTTGATAGACATAAAGAATCTATTCGTAATAAATCTCAACCTTTTGCATGTCTCCCTCATCACTTGTCACTGTGATAGCCTCAGGTGAATTGGAGGTTGAAGACATAAGAACATGAAACCTATCAAACTCTACCCAAGATCCAAGTTTTGTGGATGCATTAGTGCACACATGATTCCCCAAAAAGGTGCCCATTTTTTCAAGCATATATATATATATATATATATATATATACATACATATATATATGTATGTATGTATATATATATACATATATATGTATATATATACCTAAAGATCTAAGGGGAGATGATATATTTTTATCCACATAGAGACTAAGTTCAAGCTATATTTCAAGAACTTATCACCCAATTGTCATTTGGTTAGAAACATATGCATGTTCTTAACAAACTATGAATTAAAGAGAATATCATTTAGATTTGAATCTTTAGAGGATTTGAGAAGGAATAAACCATTTCCACAATTAATGACTTATAGAGAACCCTTTGGACTCCATAACCACTTCAGATAATGTTCAACTGTTGGAAGGTGAGGTTTGAAGTCAAGAATGTAGCCTACAATACATTTAATCCGTTCTCCAACAATTTACCTTATCTTTTCTTTAGGACACTAAAGATTATCATTAACAATATGTATGCCTTTCTCCTTCAAAGTGGAGGAGTTTCTTCCAATAATGGAAAATCTAGACACTTCCACCCAACTTTTTGGAGTCAAAGAGAAGGTGACTTCATTGATAACCTCATTTCCAGCATCAGTATCTTCACCCCTCTTCCTCCAAATCTAGATACGCCTATTGATGGGAGGTCAATGAGGGTGAGGATCCCAATTCACCCAATCAATTTCCCAACCATTCACCCTACACGTCTTTCTCAATGTTTCCAAATTCCT
Organism: Alisma plantago-aquatica; assembly: GCA_963693085.1. NCBI lineage: Eukaryota > Viridiplantae > Streptophyta > Magnoliopsida > Alismatales > Alismataceae > Alisma > Alisma plantago-aquatica. Next base: position 938,971,389 of record OY856412.1, on the reverse strand, counting down.
TTATTTTAACACTATAATAGTATAATCTATATTATCAACATGACATTACTAAATATTTGATACAAAAAGTTCAATATAGAAAAAAACCTTGAATGAGTGGGTACATTATGCATTGTGACCCCCCGGGCTCTACTCTAAAGCTCCTTTACTTAAAGTTGTCTCATATAATACCCCACATGTAGTGTTCATTTTGAGGTAATCATAAACCCTAAAGGATATGTATTATATTCTAGTTATGCATTCAATTTTTAAAAGTAACTAAAATATTAATCATTTGTCTTTATCCCAGTTTAGATGATGGAACATCCCATATTTAATTTGTAAACTTATCTTTTAGTTGCAAGGTAATATGGGATTTTAAATAGAGGTATATGTGGTTTTATAGACACCAATAGATTTTATTTGGCAACATGGGTTGTTTTTATTATCACAATATATCATACTATGAAATCACTTCACATTGAACACATCATCAATTCCCCAAAAAATATTACTTTTGGTGTTACCCACTATATCATTCAATCATGTGTATAGCTATATTTTTCTATAGCTATGTCTTTATTGTGAAAATCGTGCTTTCTCAAACATTCATATAATTATGAATCACTTTATATGGACAACTCAAGGTGAATAACAACGATCACCCTTACTACCAATATACTATTGAAACTCCTTGTTTTCCTCTAAATTATTAAACACATATTCTGGACATATGTCTAGATTTGGTTCAATCTAACAAATTAAGTTAAAACCTTATATTGTATGCAAATTCAATCTTTACCATGAGTGGCATTGTTCCACATAGTCAAGATTTCTATATTTATAACATATACTTGTAGTGAAGGGTTAAAATTCAAGGTGTTCATCTCTCCTTATTTGACTAGAAAGAAATGTTATATATCTTTTGATAAAGAAATTGTACTAGAATTGGAATAAATAACTTGGATTCTAGGTGAATTCATAAAACTCAAATAACATTCCAATTGTGTGTATGAAACATCTTCCACTTTGAATGGTCAAGATCCACTAGGAAGCCAACCGCTCCTTGGACACTCTAAATATGTTAGAGTAATGATATTGTCCCATTGTGAAGTTTACGTTGAGTTGTCCTTGGAACATATTTGCATGTATACCTTATTATTTAGTTAGTGGAAATCATAAAGGTATAATGAATTAGAGATAATTAAAGAGATATTCTTCTAGAAAATATAAATGAGATGGTCAGACAGCCAAAAAATAGTTACATCAATCCATGATTATTTTTTGTTTTAGTTTCAATAAGGAAGACAAGTAAACTATGTTGGTAATCATAAGACAAATACATTACTTAGAAAATATTATTTGAATCTATAAATAGGATAAATATGTAGAATTGTAATTGGCTAAAATCTGATTATATACTTTAAAATTGGTAGCATTACTTTACTATAATATATCATAAAGAGTTGAATATATTATACAGATAGGGGAAAGGATGGGCATATGCCCTAATGTGACACCTGGATAATAAGGTCCTCATCTCACATTCATTCCATGTAACACCCCTTAAGTAGTGTTTATTTTGAATAAATATTGGATCTCAAATTTATATTACATTTAAAATGACACACTAAAATGTTGTATAGTAGCACATTGTAAGGACAATGTATGTTTTTGTTTGTAGAAACATCCTATTTTAGATGATGTACACCCCCATGACTGGTGTTTCTGATATCCATGAGTTCATGGTTTTAGATTAGGATTCCAACACAAATGGATTGGTAGTATGGCATGTGTCATTGTTCATTATCTGACCTTTGTTTTAACAATATTTAAGTTATATATACAATTAAAAAAGAAGGAGTCTAACCTTATAATTACATTTATGCTACCAATAACATTGTAGTATTTAAAAATGATGCATCCTCATGAATTCTCTCTCTTGTCTTCCTTTTTGAGGATTTTCACTTATTTGAGACATTGTTTCATGTTTATTATTCAACCACTCCCATACACTTTGTCCCTAAACAGTGATGCCTAAATTCTTCACAATACACATTATAGTCAAAGGATGTTTTCTACTATCACGTCATGTTTAACAATCACAACCATCCCTATTTCAACTCGATTTTGATCGCATCATCACTTCAAAAATTAACAAAATTAGTTTCTCTAATCTTTATTCCAAAAAATTAGAAATCTTGCCACTGCTTCCAAATACACTCCATTGTCATCGTTGAGAGTCATCCCATTCAAGCGTAATAGTTCTACTGTGTGGGTAATTGTTGTAGGCAATTATTAAAGATCTCACACACTTCCCCTCTACTTGACCCTCTTCTACTCCACTCCTCCTATACTGGTTGATGACTTGAACAACCACAATCATGTGAAGTAGGGGTACTTCCCAACGAGGATGTTCAAATGCTAGTCGTTCCAATGTTCCTATGCCTAAAACAACATTTTACAATAACTACAATCTTGTATAACCACATCTAAATGGTTTTTCCAGGTATATTTATCCTTTTATATCACTGCTAATGTTAGAACTCATTACACTAAATGAGAATAATCAAAACACAAAACATGATTACTCATTAATTAACACAAACTCGGAAAATATGGTAGATTAAAACTGATTTCAACATTTCCCAAATGCTCAGAAACATTTACATGAAATCCCAACAACTTGCTTTATTTCATATAATGATCAAAATATATTACAATTGTCCCATGGCCTCATCCACTTCATATACATATTACAAAGGAAACATTTCCACATTTATCACTTGAATAACCATATAACATGCTACCAAAAACCTAATTTGATTGAAATACTGATTACAAACTTTCTCTCATGGACTTGAGAGTACAAGGATTACTCTAGGACACACTAGACAACTAACAACCATCTCTAGGCTTAACCATCTTAGATTCTCCTTGCTTCCATGGTCTACTACCATTGTTGCTGATCACATAAAAAGATGTGGTGACCCATGAGGTGAGACCCAGTCCCAGGGAGAGATATAACTCTCTCCAATAAATATTGAATACATTAGATTACATAATAAATTACTGAGCGGTTGGAGTATTTGATAGTCAACTGAGCAGATTGAACAATTCAAGCATGCTAAATAGATTAAGAAAATAAGATTAAGTATTATTATCAATGTATATATAGGTAACAGATAAATTTATTTTTTTATCAAATATCTACTTAGGTTTCATAAGATTGCATCTAATATTAATCATATGCCTTGCTAACAGTATAAGCAATCTAGTAGAATAATATGGTTATCAATACTTGAATGTGTCATAAAATGAACAAGTCTATATCATGAGTAGAGCTAACATCATAAGCACAACGAATTGCATACACATGATTAGTAGTTTAAGCATTTCTAATTATGTAGGCATGCCCAGCAATATTAAACATAGCTATAAGAATCATCTTAACTATCAGTGTCAGTATATATTACAACATAAGCATATTTACAGCATGAGTATAACTACAATATAACCATATCTATCATCTCTTATTGTACTATACATCATCTCTATGTAAGGAAAGCAAACAAGGGTTATCATCCATTATGAGGCATCGTGTATGACCCTAAACATATATGCTACATAGATGTATTACATCTTTTATTACTGCCCTGAGGATTTGAGTCATACCACCCAAATCCAATTGATCACTGTAAATTCGAAATCAGTGCCATATAAGATCTATGGAAGAGTCAGACTCCATTATCCCTCCAACAACTCCCAGTCAATATGAGAGACAACATAGAGACATATCAGTCAACTTCCAACAGTGACATGTAGTCAACTGAAAACAACAAGCCCGCCTTGGTATAGGCCACAACACTAGAGAACAGCTCACGCATGGTCATTCTATAACAGGCATCTTGTAGTTATAGTGTTGCCTTTCAAACATCACAATATCACAATATCTGAGGCATGACCGTAGCCATCCCCAATTGCTTGATATTAGGGTACCAAGCTGTTCCTGCATACTCAACATTATGTGCTCTAAGTTTTCCTTAGGAGTTACTCATTTTACCACCCAGCAAGTTCTAACACTAGAATGGATCTAGGTCATAGGGAAACTATGTGATTAGGGTTTCACTTGATTAGTTTTGCCAATTGAGTGAATTAAGGTTTTATCATACAAATGGACATACAAACCCTCATTCAATTCTACCAAGAATTGATATATAGCAACTCCAAAAGATATAAAATGTATGAGACATATTGTTCCTCATTTCATCATCACATCACACTATTCACTTGCCATTCATGAGACTACACTTGTCATCATACTATCACAGGATATAAATCCTTAGCACAATATCACAGTGTATCAACCCTTGTCAACATAAGAGGGTTACACCTCATTCAGGACTCAACCATGCCCAAAGGTCATTAAGACCAACATATCATTCCCTACAAGATCATCATTATCTTTCCATTCCTTATTGCAAGGCTCAACATACATCACCATTCATGTGATACACAAGCTTATCATGATATTGCATTGAAGAACTAATACATGCTCACATGATAACATTGCAAGGTTATCTTAGAATTTAAGAGCATTTCCTTATTATATCACGTATAAGGAAGCTATATGATTAACCATCATCATACTCATAATGCACATATTTAACATGAGAAAGTATAAATCATAAGTCCTTGATAATCACCTCTTAACACATTACGGTTATAATTACATCATGAAGATTATTCCACCATCATAGCATTAATCCAAGGAAGTTAAAAATAAATATCCATCTTCATCTACATGCGTTAGAGTTAGGTTCAAAAAGATGAATTATATTTATATTACTAATCAACACTCATCCCCAAACCCTAACTCATGGTATCCCCATTAGATCATGAATGTATAAGGTGAAGCATCACCATCACATGTCATACTATCCTCAAGTATGGATCCACACATAACTCAAGGTGTAACCATCAAGTTATAGCATACTAGGGTTAGTTCAACAATAAGAGAGACATCATTATTCTATTATTCCACTGAGGAAGGCTGATCCTAGTTACCCATCATCATTAAAGTTCATTAGAATTAAATATAACAAACTATATCCCATTAGGGTTACATGTAAACATGATATAGTCATTATCCTCTCCATTCATGTGAGGGAAAAGGTAAGACTACCTTGTTAAGGTCAAACCTCCATTGGTTCGATCATCATTCAACCCATATCACCATACCACAACATCACCCGAAACTATTGGATGTTGAAAAGATAAAACCATTGGTTATTTACATAAGAAAACGCCTTAAATAAGCAATATGTAAAGCCATTGAGTTGTGGCCTATAAACAGTCACCATTAAACCTTAAGCATACCTTATTTAATAACATAAAGGGACAACATAGGTTCTGGGGTTAAAACCCATCATTGGTTGTACATTTTAAGCAAGCCATCATATCAATCATCAAGCTCCTTAAATTGATCCCATGAGGGAAGCCATTAAATTCAGATTATTATAACTCACATGTATTACTATAGGTTTCAATCCAAACCATTGGATGTTGTAGAATCCAATCTCAACCATTGGATCAAGTCCATTATTCAAAGTTATTAGATGAAGAAGTGTCAGATCCTAACCATTGGATTAGGTAAATATGTTAAAACCATCACTTAGAGTATAGGTCCAACCTTTGCATCAAGTGACCCAAGAAACCATTTTCTTAAGGCTTTATTGATGTTACAACTACATCCTTAACTCACCATCAGTTGTGAGGACTTGATCCACCATTGATTGTGACCATTGAGTCATTATTGGTTGTTAAATAAGCACTATATTCATTGATCACCATTGGATATTAAGCTAATGTCACCATTGATTGATAGCATCATTAGGGTACTTAGTTGTTGATCATTAAACTTCTAATTGAGCTAAAACCTGACCTAAGGGGTGACCATTGGTTGTCACCATCGATTGACACCCTTCATCACCACCATCGGTTGTCAAGATTGCAACACCATCGATTGTTGCAAGGGTACTACCATCGGTTTATGTATAAAATGAAAATCAGCCAAAAAACCGAGGTATAAGCCATCAGTTGTTCGGTGCTTAGCACTAGCGGTTGTCAAGATAACCTGATCCAAGTCATCTTATTCCTTAATTAGGTCATATATAGAGTTTAAGATCCATCTAAACCTAGAAACTAAGAAATAAATACCATAAAAATTGAAACCCTAGGCAAGGTTATCTTTTACAAGCATAGATCTAAATTTTTAGAGAAAGAACTTATGCAAGCAAGCTTGTAGTAAGCAATAAAATTGAATAGGGTGATAAAACTCACCTCTATAGAGAAGAATAGACTTCTTACATAAATAAAACTCTAGAAAGAAGGTATAAAACCCAAGAAGAAGTTCTAAACTAGGCCAAGCATCACCTTTCTCCATAAAAGGAGCAAACCCTATATTGAAGAAGCAAGAAAGGTGGGATCTTCATCTCTAGAGTAACTTTTACCATGGAACAGTAGAGTTTTGACCTAGAGAAAGGTATGAGGGAGACTAGCATAAAAAAATGGAGAAGGAAGGAATAAAACAACTTGCCTTGGTCCGAAACCCTAGGAGATGACCTTGGAAACCCTAGGTAGGGCTAGATGGATCTCTAGGAGACCTTCTTCTCAAAAGGAGGGTTCTCTTCTACCTTAGACCACTTGTTTCTTCATCCAAATAGAGAAAGGTTGGTTCTCCAGGTTAGAGGAAAGAGAAAGCAAGCAAAGGCTTCATACTTGGGCAAGGAAGAGGTAGATATAACCCATGGATAAGGATGGAAGCAAGGATGAGGTGTATAAGCATCTCTCCATGTATCCATGGCTTAAATCTTCCATGGACGAGCAAAAGAAGGTCCACCATCTATTGGGGACTGTTGGGCCATCGTTTGATGGTCATCCAGGCCAACCATCACCTTTTGGTTGAAGGTACCCATCATTTGTTCATGGTTTAGGTCAATAGGTGGTTGAACCATCTGTTGATCATTTTAATAAGTGAACCATGGGTTCAAGTGAACCAAACCAGCATGAACCATCAAACTAGAGCCTCTAGGATGGCTTGTGGGTGTTCCTAAGTGGTACTTGTGGTTGATGTCCATCATTTTTTTCCCAAACCAGTGGATCCATCGTTTGTTATCCTTTGAAGGTAGCTCATCCATGGGGGGGTAAAACCCTAAATCACCCTTAGAGAAAATCACCACCAAACCAAGGTACAATTGAGCACCTCATGGCTCAACAAGATCAATAATGATAGTATAACATCTAAGGAACATAAATGATGTAACAAAATTCAAAGAAAATCCCTCAATTGGGTAAATTGTAGAAAGTCCAAAATGTACATAATTGTTAAATGTGCTCAAACGGTGTCCAAATTGGACCAAATCTGAAAATTAAGCTTGTCTTATGATTCCAAAGCATATAAAAAGGTTAGATTAGGTTCCTAACCATTCAATTATGGTAATTAAGATTGTTCATCACTTTAAGAAAGGTTCTCACAACCATAAAACCCAAATAGGGATTTTGCCCTCAAAATCCAAGGTAAACATAGATGGATACTCCTCATGTACCTCATTCTCAAACTTCCACATGGTTGCTTTCATCTCATGATGATGTCACATCAGTCTCATAGAATTCATATTCTTCTACCTCAACCCCAACATGTGTTACCTTGGTTCAGCATAGGAACTGTTGTGCCACCTATAGAGGTCTGGTAGTACCTTTCAACTTGGGACTCTAAATGTATTCATGAACTATTCTATCTTTTTGTATCACACATCACTCAGAGGCCACACTTTTTGGATCTCCCAAACATGAAACATCATGTATCTCTTAACATATGTTACTTTACAAGGTTTCATCTCTATGATCCCTTGATGGTGGTTGTAATTAGCAACTCAATCAATCAGGTAGGCACCCCCTAATTGTCAAGAACTATGAGGAATATGTTCTTAGAAAATTCTTCAATCATCTCAATGGTTGATTGATCACTTGTCTCATTGAAGAATCATACACTTGTTTGTAATCGTAAACAAATATAACTTCATGGTTGAACTTGTTAGGGGTATAGAAATGACATTGTCTTTATCTTACCAAGATTCACACAACACACTTAGTAGATGTATCATAATCACAAGAAGACATTTTAGTCAACCCTAAACTCATTATGATCATGTAACTTATATCATCCAATCTAATTCATATCCATTGATATTCTGGTCTTAGGTTTATCTTAAAGGATCACAGTAGCGCATGTCTACTAATCAACAAACCATCTATTATTAATAATGGTCATGCCCAACTATCAGCACACCATACACAACATCATAAAATTATTGATCTTTTCCAAAACAACACTTGGAGGATCAAAATAAACTCTCTCTCTCTCTAATGGAGAGAACATTGGAAAACTCATCTAATAGGTATCTTTAACTCATATACAACTGGTACACTCTGGATACTAGGATTCATTACCATGGTATCCACCACATGTGTTATAAAGAACTCATATCCTGGTTTCATCCACTTCCTCAACATCATAACTGGCAAAGAACATATAGGAGGAATCCCCCTAACTCTTAGAAGGTTCAACAAGCATACTCATACAAAATAAGAAGATCTTGGAACTATAGTCTAAGCCAATCACACATCATATCAATATATTCATCCCAGGATCACAGCAAATCCACATGTACCAAGTGGCATGAGATCCACTTGAAGGCTACACCTCAAAAAGAAGAAACACAAAGGGAAACACACTTCCCACATCAAATCAACATTGTCCAAGGGTCACTAGCAAAAGGTTACCAATTCTATCTTCCCCATGAAAGTTACACTTTTTATGTATTATCTTACCTTTTACAACTTGGGTACCTTGCCAGTAGCATATGAATTATTAAGATTATGGCATCTTATTACTATTTTCTCATTAACTCTTCATCATTATTATGTATGTCCTCTCATATTATCATGTTTTTCAACCACTTATCAAGGAAAAGATCATCATATTCCATATTTTGTTCATTAAATAGGGATCATCTCCCTTTAGTTTCTTCACATACCATGAAAATTTTGTGTTACCACTTTCTTACACACACAGGTTGGTCTGAGATTAACTCAGGTTCCACTCGATTCCTCTATCATTGTTCTCATTCATCTTCTCATATGATAGTTATCACATGAGTTCTCTCCTTTTATGTGGATTCAATACTTTATTATCACAGACTTATTTGTCTTTTAATTTATTATCTTCTTGAATTACATCTTCAAGAATTCCTCTTGAGCTTGTTTGTATTCAGATTTAGGTTCAATGGTGTTGTATCTTTGTCTCACAGTTACCAAATGTTCAAGTTTTGATAGATTATGATGTAATTCTCATCTTCTTTAGGTTTAGATTGAGATATTTGCACCATGATTTCTTATTCATTAGACTCTTTAGAGTGTCTCAAATGATTACTTGATTAGAGTAATAAAAAAGAAATCAATCTAAGAGTTCCATACTTACCTTTTCTTCAATAATGGAATACTTGTCTAGGGCACCCAAGTACTGAGATTAGGCTGTATACATCATGTTTTCATGTCATGTTCCTTACTTAGACATCATCCTAGTCCAAATTCCTAGTTTCCATGTAGACTCAACAAATGTAGAGCTCTAATACCTCTTTTTTATAACCCATTACACTAAATGATATTACTCAAAACACAAAACAATATTACTCATTAATTAACACAAACCCGGAAAAATAGGGTAAATTAAAACTATTTTCAACATTTCCGAAATGCTCAGAAACATTTACATGAAAGCTGAGCAACTTGCTTTGTTTGATATAATGATCAAAATCTCTGAGAATTGTTCCATGGCCTCATCCACCACATATACATATTGCACAGGAAACATTTTCACATTTATCACTTGAATAAGCATATAACATGCTACCAAAAATGTGATTTGATTGAAACACCGATTACAAACTTTCTCTCCTAGACATGAGAGTACAGGGATGACTCTAGGACACACTAGAAAACGAATAACCATCTCTAGGGTTCATCACCTTAGATTATCCTTGCTTACACATTTTGTTGCCACTATTGTTGATCACCTAAAAAGATGTGGTGACCCACGAGGTGAGACCCAGTCCCAGTGAGAGATATAACTCTCTCCAACAGATTTTGATTGCATCATATTACATAATAAATTACTAAGAAATTGGAGTATTTGATAGTCAACTGAGCATATTGAACAATTCAAGCATGTTAAACAAATTAATAAAATAGGCTAAACAAGTATGATTATCAATGTATATATAGGTAACAAATAAATTTATTTTTTATCAAATATCTACTCAGGTTTCATAAGATTGCATCTAATAATAATCATCATCATTAGTCTAACTATCATCATATGCCTTGCTAACAGCATAAGCAATCTATTAGCATAACATGGCTATTAATACTGGCATGTTTAATAAAATGAACAAGTCTACATCATGAGTAGATATAACATCATAAGCACAACTAACTGCATACACATGATTAGTAGTTTAAGCATTTTTAATTACATAGGCATTGTTAGCAATATTAAACATAGCTAGCAGTAGCATCTTAACTATCACTATCAATATATATGACAACATAAACATATTTACAACGTGAGAATAACTACAACATAAGTATATATATCATCTCTTATTTTACTATATGTCATATCTATTTAAAGAAAGTAATCAAGGGTTATCATCCAATATGAAGTGTTGTGTATAACCCTAAACAGATATGCTACATGGTTGTATACATCTTTTATTACTGCCATGAGGATTTAAGTCCTACCACCCAAATCCAACTGACCACTGCAAAGTCAAAATTAGTGCCATACAAGATCTATGGAAATATCAGTCAACTTCCAATAATGACATATAGACAACTGAAAACAACTAGCCCACCTTGGTACAAGTCACAGTGCTAGAGAACAGCTCATGCCTGGTTGTTCTATAAGAGGCATCCTGCAATTATATTGTTGCCTTTCACACACCACAATATCACAATATCTGAGGCATGACCACAGCCATACACAATTGCTTGATATTAGGGTACCAAGTTATCCCCGCATACTCAACATTATGCTCTCCAAGATTCCCTTAGGAGTTACTCATTTCACCACTGAGCCAGTTCTGAAATTGGAATGAATCTATGGCACAGGGCAACTACGTGATTAGGGTTTCACTTGATTCATTTTACCAATTGAGTGAATTAAGGCTTTATCATACAAATGGACATACAAACCCTAATTCAATTCTAGCAAGCATTGATATATAGCAACTCCAAAAGATATAAAACATATGAGACATATTATTATTCATCTCATCATCACATGGTACTATTCACTTGTCATCATACTATCACAGGATATAAATCCTTAACACAATATCACAGAGTATCAACCCTTGTCAACATAAGAAGATTACACCTCATTCGGGACTCAACCATGCCCAAAGGTCATTAAGGCCATCATATCATTCCCTGTAAGATCATCATTATCTTTCCATGCCTTATTGCAAGGCTCAACCGATGGTCACACCTTAGGTCATCTATAAGCTCCTTACTAAATGTATAAACCAGTGGTATAATGCCCTATAGATGACATCAAATATAGAAAATCTCAAATATTGACTCAAGTATGTGATAGGAAAAGCCTTTTCAATTTATCTCACCATTTAAATGCATTAATTTTAAGATTAAAAGGCAATATAAAAGTTATGGACCATAATGTGTACAAAAATGAAATTAAAATTTTTAGAAATATTCTAGACCTTCTATTTTGCCTATGATTCAAATTTTAACTCATTTGGACCATGTTTGACCCACCAATCAAATTTGGGAAGATTTGAATGTAGTTTCATCAAGGTTTTAACTCGAATACATTTATTACACCTATTTGACCTAAAGTCACGGTCATTTATAAGGTCACGCGTTACACATTAAATTTTTACTTCTATGCCCACAATCATATGGTCAGTACTTTAGTTGCTCATGATCCAATGATTTTGAAGTCGTCCTCTTCCTCCATTGAATTCGCGAGCTCAAGTCAATTTCACATGTTTTCTCCCTCGACCCCGTTATCTCTCGTCCCTCATTCATTTCATGAGATATCTTTTCCATAGAATTTTCCTCGACTTTCCAAATCAAATGAGCCCCTAATCTCCTCTTCTCGTGGACAATAAATGGAATACCCAATTAGGGCTCTTGCTACCTCTCCATGCCCAAGTTGCAGCCACCACCATAATGCCCCCCCTACCACTTAGCCATCCCAAATGCACTGCCATGCCTCTGAGGATTCTCCTCCTCTTCTAATTTCTTCCACCATATCCTCTAGCTCCTTGCCTTACTCAAAATTCTTCTCTGACGGCCATGACCCCACCCCCTGTTCATCTTTTCATTAAATTGATGTTGTCATAAGCATCTGTGATGCCTTTTCCATGACTCCCAATTGTTTTCTCACCTTGGGTAAGTCCCATGCTCCGTACCCTAAAGATCCATTTGAGTACCTTGCCTTCATTTGATGATGTGATGTTTCTTTGCACTCCAAGTTGTGGAAATGCATCCAGGGGGATTCGCCGGACTCTATAGAAGCCAGCCCAGCTTTGGTTCTAGGCTTTGGTGTCATGATTTCATCGTGTTTGGTTTTGAATTCCCCCCTCTGTTACTAGATTTCTCTAGAAAACTAGGAAACATGTACCAATTTGTTTCACGCGGTCATAGCTTCGACTTCATTTGAACTCGAGGATTTTCAACATGTCTTTGTGACTTATCAATTTAGTTGCCATGCATTTTCCTTCCCAACTCCCTTACCTTATACATCCATGGCGGTAGTGAGAGGTTGGGCTCCAAACTCCAGTGAGGCCTCACCCATGGCTTGATAGGTTCGGCATGACCTCATGGACCTACAGGGCAGTGTCTTGTCTCCAGAGGGAGTCTTCTTCCCAGTTCTCAGCCTAAGGTTAGGGCAGCATGATAAGCTCGATGCCATGGAGCAAAGGAGAAGAATTGAATGCATGATTTATTCTCCTTGCCCATGCTTTCTCAATTGGGTCATTAATTCAACAAGGGTGTTTTAGGATTTTTACTCATGACTTGTTTATCAGTCGTGAGATGATTTGCAATGACCAAATGACAAGTATGCCCCCCAACATACCCTGTAACATACCAAAACTTCGACATATTCTCTTTTTGGCCCTTTCCCAATATTTTCGTATCATTTCTATCCTTTTTGGACTTGATGCTTAAATTGTGGAATTTATAGTGGTTTGGTGAACATTTGTTCAATAATTATGCCAATGGAAGGGTTTATGCACAAATACCTCAGTGAAATCTTATTTAAGGATCTAAAATGTAAAATCACCACTTTAGTAGAACAATGGTTTATTACTTTGTGTTAGAAGTGCAAGGCCCTAAACATTAATAATGTATTAAACAAGATTAATTATCATAATTAAGTTATCTAAACCTTAATATGACCTTGTGAGGTGTTTTGAAATCATGATACAAGATTAAGTTTCAAGTTTGGACAATTTGGATGTTGTTTGTGCAAGTTATGCAATTATATGCACATTTTTTACTTTTATACAATTTACTCAATTCGAAGGTTTTCTTTACAAATTATCACCTGAATTTTAATCCTTAGATATTCCCTTACCATTCTCGGTATTTTGAACTATGGGAAACCTAGTTGTACCTTCGTTTGAAGGTGTTACTTTTCAAGGGCATTATAGGGATTGCCCTCTTTATAAATGTGCTTATCTTTAAAAGCTATCAACCAATGGGGTTATTTCTTTGTTTGAAGGATGGTGGGGATGGCCTAGAAGGCTCTAGCGGCTTTTAGGACCAACCTTTGATATACAATAAGAGTCTATGAGCTATCCTCTTGCATGGCCATGAAGCCCTAGCCTAAGGACACATGGAAAGTCCCACAGACACCTCATACTTATCCCCTTCTTTATAAAGCCATGCCTACCCCTTCCCACCTCCCAATCTAAAAAGAAATCCTCTCCTTCTCTTTTCCATAGCTTAGAGCATTGGCCCTTATATGTTTGGCCACGAATTTTCTATCCCAAGTTAAAAGAGGGTGCCTACCTTGGTGAAGAAGGCTCCTAGGGTTCCAAATTTCTCTATTTAGGATTTCTTAAGCTCCTCCTTGGTGATTTTGACCAAAACTAGAAAGAATCCTCCTTTCCTTCCCTATTTTAATGTTGTTAGTATTCCTTCCACCATCTTCTAGATCAAAACCATGACCTTCCATGGTAAAACTCCACCTAGAACCCTAAAGCATCTCATCTCCATGCTCTTTTGCTAGGGTTTGCACCTCTAAAATGGAGAAGGTGATCTTTGCTCAAGAAAGGAGCTTGTCTTAGAGTAACCAGACCTTTTAATCTCAGGATCCTTTTTGTTTGGATCTTCTTATCTTTCTATGGGCAAGTTTTTCTAACCCCCTTCTCATATATTGGTTACTATATTCTTAAAACTCATGCTTCTATGTTTAAAATCGATGATTTCCATCTCTTTTTACCATGTTCTCCTAGGGATTTCGTTTCTTGTTGTTTTACCTTATCTAGAAGATCTAGTTTGGTTACCTATGCAACTTCAAACCTGATATTGGGTCAAATGGTGTTTTCTCCCTCTCCCTCTCTCTTCAATTATCTCAATCAGTCTAATGATGTGGCAAATTCCTATTGGTCAGTATTGAAAAATTCATATCTTCTAATCTACTTATCCAAATTTGACAAAAAAATATGTTTTGGAATTGGAAAATTAATATTTATCTAATAAAAATATTTTTAGGGTATTATATTAGGGTTTGACAAAGGGTGATTTTTGTAAAATGAATTTAATGCTTAAAATCCATAAAAATTACATCTTAATCCTCATAACTCCAAAATTAACATAAAAATATGTTTTCTTGATCAGGAGAACCTAATAAGTTCATTGGTGATATTTTCAAAAGCTAAATCTAAATATTGCTAAAAAGTTCTGAAATTAGGGTTTCTATACATTAATGTGCACTATGTACTCTAATACATATTAATACATTGAAAATAGGCAAAGTGGAACTTGAACTCAATTAAAGTGGTGAAAGTTAGTAATTGATATTAGTAAGAGAGGTATGTGCAATCCTCTTTACGTATGTACAATCCCTATTTATGTATGTGCAATCCTCTTTATGTATGTGCAATCGCTATATATGTATATACATTCCTTGCACCCTATGTTGGGATAATTGCAGCCAAACACTATATTTCCCTAATGAGGCATAAATGAACCCTAAATATTCTATTCTTGAATCCTAATGTTGTTCATGTATCAAATCATATTATGATTTCTTCTTGTTTGAGTCTTATACCCCACTGCCATGCTTATTGAATATTATGACTACTCTTTCCATGATTACTTTTCTATCATGTAGATTTATGTTCTATTTAATTAAAACTAGCAGTACTTATATATAACCACCCACAGAAGGCATGTATTTAATCACCCTGGGGAATGTTTTTATTCTCCCCTATATAATTGTGTAGGTGACTGGGAATGTCTTATTCTCCCCTCACCTATAGGTTAGAGGTCTGGTAGGTGCCTCAACCTGACTTAGTTAGGTAGACATAATTATCTTACATGCAAATCCTTTTTGATATAATTTTTAATGGCAAGTTTCTTTTTAATATAGCCTCATACTCTTGTTCAGTTCATCTTATGATGAAATCTTAGCCTTTACTTTTATGTTATTTCCTTATCTTTTGTTCTTGTTCATTATTTGACACATACCTTGTATTTCTCTCTTTTGCTGGGTGATTTCCCAACCACCCAGGTTTAGATCGAGGTGTTGAACATCACCACGGAGAACATAGCTTCCAACATGGACCTAGCTCTTGGAGATTTTTCTTGGAGACATATTTGAATCAGTTTAGACTTCCCTCTACTTAGATCCTTATGTTGTATCATACATGTAAACCCTTATGGGAGATTATGATATACTTTTGTAATCTTTTATAAAAATTAAATATAGTCATTTGTTCAATTCCGCTGCTACACTTTGGTCTTTTGCATACCATTTATTGAAATTTGAAAATGTTACACCTATTCCAACATACCTTTGGGTGTGTTTGGAATGGATGTGTTAATTATTCAAAATTTATTTTAGTAAGGGGGTGATCCCGCCTCCTTATAGCATGTATTCCAACATACCTTTGGGTGTGTTTGGAATGGATGTGTTAATTATTCAAATTTTATTTTAGTAAGGGGGTGAATACACCTCCTTACAACATGGTATCAAAGCTCATGGTAGTCAAAATCTAACTATTTCAATTTTGTCTCCCTAGTTAGAATCCTTGCCTTACCTTTAAGTGACATGTTTGCCCTAGAGTTGATCAATAGATGATGAAGGGTTGGTTTAGGATCCTATAGTTTCGCATTAAAATAATGATGAATAGATTCCTAAAATACTTACAACTAAAAGATGCATAAGTAACCATAGTAACTTGAGGTTGTTTAGCTTGGCATTTAGGAAGCTACTATGACATAAAGTTGAAAGCAAAGGTGTCTAGAAAGGATTAGGGTTCGGGGGCTGGCAAGATTTTCCTCCGTACCACTAGCTTGGTTTACGAGGACTCCTGAATCCATATGATACCGGCTTGGCCTGAGTTGATATGAATTGTTCAAAATAGCATGCTTTTAGGCAATAGTAGCCTTATACATCTATACGATTTATCTTTAGGGACCCTAATATGTAGAACTAGTCTCCCAGGTGTAATGACTTGTTGAGGATGGATACCCAATATAGTTCCCTTATGACCCATAGAACCACATGTTTGGATAGTTATCCCTAGAACCTAGACTTTGAAGTTTGATGTTTAGTAGTAAGCAATCAGAGTGCGCAGTGAGGCATGATGGATCTTGTATATGGTTTAGTTAGACTCACCCTTTTACCTCTAGATTAGTTTGCCTTGGTAGGTCAAACCTTGTAAGGGGTGGAGAGTAGTTGGTTTGATCATGTTTGGGTTGTTAGATTTTGAGGATGAAATCCTTTCCAAGGGGATGGAGTCATGTAACATACTAAAATCTAGCTAATCTGACTTTAGAAAACCTAACTCCCTAATTAGGAAATTAGTGTGCTTGAATCATTAGTTTTGGCCAAACAAGTTATAGTTGTAACCACATGTTTCTTGGTATCCAAAAGAACATATAAAGATAATCTAATGAATAGTTTATAGGTTTGAATTCTAATGAATATCTAATGCACATAATAAGAGTAACTCACATTTTAATAGTAATAGTAAGCATGATGTTGACCATGTTATAAACCAATCTACTATTACCATACTAAGCACGAAGGACAATATACTCGTTTCCGTCCTTATGTGAGAAGCACGTGCTTCGTGACTTCTCTGTTTTACTGTGAGCGTTTTGCGGCAACCCTCTTGTTGTCTACTATGAGTCCACTAACCCTATATTTTGTGGCAAATCCAAAGCCTTCTCAACGGCAAGTGTTTTTCTCGAATAATTTCCTATTCCTATAAATCTCACAAGCAACACCTTCACCGAACATTGCGACTCCCACAAGCGGAACCTTCACCGAAGTTCAGATTCGGCGTCTTGACGTCAAGATTCACCGCGCCAACATCTCATATCCATATGATTTCATCAAGCCACACCCTTACCACTGCATTGAATCTTGTTCCGATGAAAACCGTGGTGACAAACTATTGTCCGTTGTGTGAATGGGTCAATGTCAAGTTTTGGTCTCCCCTTAGAGGGGATCCGACTTTGTTATGCATGCCTGACGGTGAGTTGGACTTTCTCTATACTAGGGTCACCACCAACACTGTTCTGCTTGCCTGACGGCGAGTTGGACTCTCTCTGTAGTAGGGTCACCACCAACAATGTTCTGCAAAGCAAACAAGAAGTTTGAGGAGTGAAAGGTCGTGCCACTCTACGTAAGATGTCATATTACATGGAACCGATATAAAGCGAAGTTGACCTGGTGCATAACAAACATGTTGAAGGGGATAAGAGAGGGACTACCAGAAATTGGCATATGCTTCAATGAGCCCCATGATTGAGGCATATGTCAGCCACAAACTACTGCTATTTTATATAAATGCTCAGTAAATTGGGTTTCGATGATGGTAATGACGATGTTCCGGAATGCGAGAGGAAGGAAAAGGCATGAATATTTTTGATGATGTAATTTTTTTTTAAATGCCAAGTACAAAAGCCTCAACACCTAGGCATATTCACGTTTTACAAATTTGTTGTTTTTTTTACAGGTGGTATGGTGAGATGCTAACATCATCACAGTTTGCATGTCCATATTTCCTTGCATATCATCGCATATGATTGATCCAAGTATGATCATTTCTCCAAAGACACTCATGGCTTCCGCCTCCATCATCCAGCCCGAAATACATTTGACGGGGAATCCAGACTGCGAGTACCTCCGACTAAGTGAAACAACGACTCTATCACTGTCCTTTTTTCATAGGAAAGCGGTCAATTGCAGAAGAGAAATCATCAGATCTGACTTTCCCCCTCACGCAGAGGGTTGATCGAAAGTTTCATTTTATGGGAGGGAGATCGACATACACCAATCATGGGTGAGATGAAGTAGTGCTTGTGCTTTCGGTAGCATTTGGGGTTCTCCCAATGTGATACAGTAGTTCAGTTAAATGTTTCTTAAGGAAATGCTATTAATTTCCGCCAAGTACAATTGTTGTACCATGGAACTTATTTACCAATACCTTCTAAGAATTTATGGGGTAACATGTATCTCTTATGGTGCATTAATTGCCACTCAAGGTTTGATGCACATAATTAACAGGAGCAAGAAATAAATCCAATAATAGATGATGGCAGCAACGACAGAGATGCTACAGTGTTGTTTACAGACACTTGGTAAGCTATCACTTAAGTAATTTTTTTAAAAAGGAGTTCCTACTGTCTAACTTCTAAAAATTGTTTGACTATATTAGAACATACGATGCCATCATCATAACTTTATTAATCAGGCATAGGTTGAGTAATTCAGATATAGTGATGCTAGCATTTTTCTTATTAAGTTTTGTTTAATAATGTAGTATTTCGACAGAACTATGTTCTTCATTGTTGTGATATTGTTAAAGAACTATATATCTATATTAAACATACCATCGACTATTTAGAAGCAAATGAATACGGAGCCAAATGAATAGCATGACCTCACTTAACTAATTTGACAATGTTGTTAGACACGACATCTCTTTTTTGTATTGGCATATATGGTTTTGCTTTTAATGAAAAATAATGTTACTGTTGTCACAATAACATTCTACTATTCAAATAACTATTTTTTCATTATAAAACTAATAGCATATAATAATACTTTACATATATGACATGTATTAAAGCTCAATAATTATCATGATGGTTTACATGAGAAATATTATAAAATAAAGAAATTCTTAAGTGAGAATGTTGTAAACTTTTTCTAGAATAAAAAATTCAAAATGCATTGTGATAAAGTCCTAGAGGAATATGACCATGAGATTCATAGATGGTCACAACTATTGGTTGAGAATAAAGAAAGATTAATGGAATTAATCAAACCAAAAATATTATAAATGTAATACTAAAATAGAAAAAGGTTCTATTTCATCAGTGACCACTTAATTTTTCTAAAATTCATAAGCCAGTAAAAGCATGTGTTGATCCAATGCCAATTATATGAAGGATATGTTGGTGATCCTATTTAATTTCACAACACCAAAAAATTTCTAAATACTTTGATACTATGTTAACCCAGTGATAAGACCGATATTGAATCATTGAAGCTACTTATTTCAAAAGTTTTATGTATTTAATAACAAGCAAATTCACTGAAGTACAAACAATATAAGTTCTTTTTAATAATAATAGATTTGATACATAAATGTGTAGCATTAAACTTATGTCTATAAGTCATCCCATCTTCATTTATGACAGAATAATCAGATTGGTTAAGTGCATATCCAATAATCTGAAATGAATTGTGTAGTAGTATTATGGATTAGATCTCCTTTGTAACTCTTTATCATGTGTTCTAAATGAGTTGTTTGTTACTTGAAGAGGGGATATATCTTATATGATCTTTTCAAATAAATAAAATTACCATGATTGTAAATTCTATACCCATTTACCAATGTCAGGAGAAGAATAAAATATAGCTCATAAAAATATGTAATTATTCTCATATCTATTGAAATTACATGATTTTCTTTCAAATTTATATATGGTATTTTCATTTGTTTTAGCCATGAAAAAGTACATTATGTTATTAAAAAAATATGTGAAACTTGAATTCCAAATGTGTACTTGAGTTGTCCACAATAGTCTTTTGATCATTTACTATAAAAGGTGAGACACAATTTATCCATTAATATTTCTTTAGGATATAAATGCACGCCTGGAAATGCAAGTATGCATTTATGTGAATTAGGAATCATTTACCTATACATATATTTGTCAATTGTTCGAAAACAATAGATTTGTTGGAGGCTCATTGTTTGCATAATTTTTAATTCATAAGTAGTATGATTGTGTTATACCATTAGAAAGTTTGATTGAAAAGAAATAAAATAAAATACAATATATAAAACAATTTTTAATTGTGAGTGTGCTCCTTTGAATGTGTCACACAGTCACAACACAACATGCCCATATTGAATTCAATTTATTATAACTAAATAACATATCTCAAAGTTTAACTTCTTTTTTACGAATATGAACTATCAAATATATGTCTGTATTGGTAATGCTCTAATAATAATTAAGTCACACTTCTTTATAAATAAATGCATATTGTTTATACCCAACATAACATATAATCTCAATCGAGCTGGTTGCTTTTAATTATTTGTGTAACTTTCAAGCAACTCTTCAATATTAAAGTATCATATAAAAAGTTGTGAGTTCAATTGAGTATGTCATGATCAATATTTGATTTTTTTCAATTTAAGATCTTCTCATGTTAGCTCAGATTATTTGTGTAAAAAAGTATGTAGTGTTTGTCTCAAATATGTTTATAAAACCACCATAAAGTTTTCCCTTATATTGTTAAGTACACTTATGTGATTTTATTTGAAAGAACAACATAGTATTAATGATGTAAGGAACAACCAGTTCATTATCCCTTGCATAAGAGACATGATGAGCTACATACAAGAAACATAGAGAAGTCAATACAATATTGTTACATTGTAGGTAAACCAACACACTATCCTTAAGCAATGGATGTGTTTGCATTTATTATATAATTGTACCACATGATTAGTAACATACTACATATTATGTAGTATAGTTTTTCTATATCATTGAATAGGTAACTAAGCATAACTATGTTCATATAGATATCTTGTACCTAAAATTAATATCATGAATTAAAATGCACAAAATTATAAGAGATACTTTTTACTTAAACATGATACAATACAAAAAAAAGTAAATCGAAAAGATATAAAACCCATAATAAATTATGTGTACAAGTTAAAAGAAAATTAGTGCCCAAACATTTTGAAGGTAGAAAAGAATTAGGAAATTGTCATCTTGTACAGTAATACATATTATTGGTGTCAGATGGTTAAAAACCTAAAATATGCAAACTCGTGTCTTAACCTTATGGTTTTAAAGGGGGAGGGGTTCCTCATAATTACCCTATTAAACCAGGTACTAAGTACAAAAGGTTTCAACAAAATTGTAGTTTTATAATAAGTATTACACTAATAACTTAAATAAGTTTATTATAATAGGTTTTTTTACTACACCCTACTCAGCCAAATTTACCTATGAAAATACTAGAAATTTGGATATGGTTATCATAATTGTTATTTGATAGAGAAAATATATTAAAAAGTGTTATGTGCAAAGCACGTGCATTTACAAGTATAATCTAATGATATGACAGGTAAGAATATTGTAATCTAACCTTTGACTGAATGCATCCTAAGAAGGTATAGGTGAAGAATAATGATCATGTTAACATAAACCCTAAGTTGTCATCATCTAACCTTAACCTATACATCCTTAATGGCATTCATGATACATTAGTGTCACTAGGTGTCATAATTAGATAACATACTTTAATACACATAAATCATAGATTAATCAGGTCATCAATATGAAATGCATATCACCTTTTTCTCTAATACTCACCTAATTAATCACCTAATGACTTAGTATGTGAATCAAATCATTAATATGTAATATGTCCCAACTTGATCATTAAAATGTATATAAAGATTTCAATATGGATAACAAGTAATTGATTCACATAAATGTTCATAATCAATAATAAGAAGTGAATAAATATGAGAGAATGATTAATGATGACATCAATGTGAATAAGAAAGTTAATGCGACAATGTTAAATATAGATATAAGTGATTAATGTGACATTATTTGGATTACTTGTTACAAGTTGTACCAAATGTCTTAATTCATGCAAAACAATTTGTTATAATTCAATATGTTGATAACTGAGACTAAATCCAATTTTTAAGGATAATAATCAAGTATATTGATAATTTAGTAAACTCTAATTGTGCTAAAACTCATAATGAGTTAAATAAGAAATATATATGGTTTCAAGCATAATAATGAAATATAACTCTTTTAGAAACAAAGTAAATATGACATGACACAATAAAAAGAATAATAATGATAATGTGATATCCTAATGAATATAATTCTAATAAGACAAAAAAAAAATCTAAAAATTGGAACCTTTAGGTGATCCATGAGAACCTAACCTATGTGGAGTTTCTTGAGAAGATTCTGAACTCCCAAGTTAAGTAGTTGAAAAATAAGGAGTTTAAGTTGGTAAAAGTTTTGATGAAAGTTTAATGGATTCAACCTGGGAGTTTAGTGGTGAGATGTTGCATACTCACCCTTTTCACTTTGCTTTAGATTTCAAGGATGAAATCCTCTTTAAGGGGTGGAGTGTTGTAACATACTAAAACTTCAACATATTATCTTTTTGGCCCTTTCCCAATATTTTTGTATCATTTCTATCCTTCTTAGCCTTGATGCTTAAATTGTGGAATTTATAGTGGTTTGGTGAACATTTGTTCAATAATTATACCAATGGAAGGGTTTATGCACAAATACCTCAGTGAAATATTATTTAAGGATCTAAAATGTAAAATCACCACTTTCGTAGAACAATGGTTTATTAATTTGTGCTAGAAGTGCAAGGCTCTAAACCTTAATTAATGTATTAAACAAGCTTAATTACCATAATTAAGTGATCTAAACCCTAATATAACCTTTTGTGGTGTTTTGAAATCATTATACAAGATTAAGTTTCAAGTTTGGTCCAATTTGGATGTTGCTTGTGCAAGTTAAGCAATTATATGCACATTTTGGACTTTTATGCAATTTACACAATTCGGAGGTTTTCTTTGAAAATTATCACCTGAATTTTACTCCTTAGATATCCCCTTACCAATTTCTAGATTTTGAACCATGGGGCACCTAGTTGCACCTTGGTTTGAAGGAGTTACTTTCCAAGGGCATTATAGGGATTACCCTCTTTATAAATGTGTTTATCTTTAAACGCTATCAACCAATGGGGTTATTTCTTCGTTTGAAGGAAGGTGGGGATGGATTAGAAGGCTATAGGGGCTTTTAGGACCTACCTTTGATATAAAAGAAGAGTATGTGAGCTATCCTCTTGCACGGCCATGAAGCCCTAGCCTAAGGACACATGGAAACTCCCACGGACACCTCATACTTGCCCCCTTCTTTATAAAACCATGCCTACCCCTTCCCACCTCCCAATCCAAGAATAAATCCTCTACTTATCTTTCCCACATCTTAGAGGAATGTCCCTTCTATGTTTGGCCATGAAGTTTCTGTCCCAAGGTAAAAGAGGGTGCCTACCTTGGTGAAGAAGGCTCCTAGGGTTCTAAATTTCTCTATTTAGGATTTCTTAAGCTCCTCCTTGGTGATTTTGACCAAAACTAGTAAGGATCCTCCTTTACTTCCATGTTTTCATATCTTTAGTATTCCTCCCACCTTCTTCCAGGTCAGAACCATCACCTTCCATGGTAAAACTCCACCTAGAACCCTAAAGCATCTCATCTCCACGCTCTTTTTCTGGGGTTTGCACCTCTAAAGTGGAGACGGTGATCTTTGCTCAAGAAAGGAGTTTGGCTTGGAGCATCCAGACCTTCTAATCTCGGGATCCTTTCTATTTGGACCTTCATACCTTCCTATAGGCAAGTTTTGTTAACCCCCTTCTCATATATTGGTTACTACATGCTTAAAACTCATGCTTATATGTTTAAAATCGATGATTTCCATCTCTTTTTACCATGTTCTTCTAGGGTTTTGGTTTCTTGCTATTTTACCTTCTCTAGAAGCTCTAGTTTGGTTACCTATGCAACTTCAAACCTGATCTTGTGTCAAATGATGTTTTCTCCCTCTCCCTCTCTCTTCAATTATCTCAATCAGTTTAATGATGTGGCAATTTCCTATTGGTCAATATTGAAAATTTCATATCTTCTAATCCGCTTATCCAAATTTGACAAATAAATATGTTTTGGAATTGGAAAATTAATCTTTATCTAATAAAAATATTTTCAGGGTTTGACGAAGGGTGATTTTTATAAAATGAATTTAATGTATAAAATCCATAAAAATTACATCTTAATCCTCATAACTCCAAAATTAACATAAAAATATGTTTTCTTGATCAGGAGAACCTAATAAGTTCATTGGTGGTATTTTCAAAAGCTAAATCTAAATATTGATAAAAAGTTCTGAAATTAGGGTTTCTATACATTAATGTGAACTATGTACTCTAATACATGTTAATACATTGAAAATAGGCAAAGTGGAACTTGGACTCAATTAAAGTGGTGAAAGTTAGTAATTGATATCAGTAAGAGAGGTATGTGCCATCCTCTTTATGTAAGTACAATCCCTATTTATGTATGTGCAATCCTCTTTATGTATGTGCAATCCCTATTTATGTATGTGCATTACTTACACCTTATGTTGGGATAATTGTAGCCAAACCCTATATTTCCCTAATAAGGCATAAATGAATCCTAAATCTTCTATTCTTGAATCCTAATGTTGTTCATGCCTCAAATCAGATAATGATTTCTTCTTTTTTGAGTCTTATACCCCACTGCCATGCTTATTGAATATTATGACTACTCTTGCCATGATTACTTTTCTTGCATGTAGATTTATGTTCTATTTAATTAAAAGTAGCGACACATATATACAACCACCCACAGAAAGCATGTATTTAATTGCCCTGAGGAATGTTTTTATTATCCCATATATAATTGTGTAGGTGACTGGGAATGTCTTATTCTCCCCTCACCTATAGGTTAGAGGTCTGGTAGGCACCTCAACCCGACTTAGTTAGGTAGACATAATTATCTTACATGCAAATCTACTTTGATATAATTGTTAATGGCAAGTTTCTTTTGAATATAGCCTCATACTCTTGTTCTATTCATCTTATGATGAAATCTTAGCCTTTATTTTCATGATATTTCCTTATCTTTTGCTCTTGTTCATTATTTGGCACATACCTTGTATTTCTCTCTCTCGTTGGGTGATTTCCCAACCACCCAAGTTTAGATCGAGGTGTTGAACATGATCAAGGAGAACATAGCTTCCAACATGGACCTAGATCTTGGATATGTTGCTTGGAGACATATTTGAAGTAGTTTAGACTTCCCTCTACTTAGATCCTTATGTTGTATCATACATGTAAACCCTTATGGGAGATTATGATATACTTTTGTAATCTTTTGTAAAAATTAAATATAGTCATTTGTTTAATTCCGCTGCTACACTTTGGTCTTTTGCATACCATTTATTGAAATCTGAAAATGTTACACCTATTCCAACATACCTTTGGGTGTGTTTGGAATGGATGTGTTAATTATTCAAATTTTATTTTAATAAGGGAGTGATCCCGCCTCCTTTGAGCATGTATTCCAACATACCTTTGGGTGTGTTTGGAATGGATGTGTTAATTATTCAAATTTTATTTTAGTAAGGGGGTGATCTCACCTCCTTATAGCATGGTATCAGAGCCCATGGTAGTTGGAATCTAACTATTTCAATTTTGTATCCCTAGTTACAATCCTTGCCTTACCTTTAAATGACATGTTTGCCCTAGAGTTGATCAATAGATGATGAAGGGTTGATTTAAGATCCTATAGTTTCACATTAAAATAATGATGAATAGATTCCTAAAATACTTACAACTAAAAGATGCATAAGTAACCATAGTAACTTGAGGTTGTTTAGCTTGGCCTTTAGGCAGCTACTAGGACATGAAGTTGAAAGCAAAGGTGTCTATAAAGGATTAGGGTTCAGGGGCTGGCAAGATTTTCCTCCACACCACTAGCTTGGTTTATGAGGACACCCGAATCCATATGATACCGGCCTGGTCTGAGATGATATGAATTGTTCAAAATAGCATGATTTTAGGCAATAGTAGCATTATACATATATATGATTTATCTTTAGGGACCCTAATATGTTTAACTAGTCACCTAGGTGTAATGACTTGTTAAGGATGGATACCCAATATAGTTCCCTTATGACCCATAGAAGCACATGTTTGGATAGTTATCCCTAGAACCTAGACTTTGAAGTTTGGTGTTTAGTAGTAAGCAATCAGAGTGCGCAGTGAAGCGTGATGGATCTTTTATATGGTTTAGTTAGATTCACCCTTTTACCTCTAGATTGGTTTGTCTTGGTAGGTCAAACATTTTAAAGGGTGGAGAGTAGTTGGTTTGATAATGTTTGGGTAGTTAGATTTTGAGGATGAAATCCTTTCCAAGGGGATGGAGTCATGTAACATACTAAAATCTAGCTAATATGACTTTAGAAAACCTAACTCCCTAATTAGGAAATTAGTGTGCTTGAATCCTTAGTTTTGGCCAAACAAGTTATAGTTATAACCACATGTTTCTTGGTATCCAAATGAACATATAAAGATCATCTAATGAATAATTCATAGGTTTGAACCCTAATGAATATCTAATGCACATAATAAGAGTAACTCACATTTTAATACTAATAGTAAGCATGATGTTGACCATGTCATAAACCAATAAACCCTAATGCTATGACGGGCAATATAACTATAATCTAACCTTGGACTGAATGCATCCTAAGAAGGTATAGGTGAAGAATAATGATTATTTTAACCTAAACCCTAAGTTTTCATCATCTAACATTAACCTATACATCCTTAATGACATTCATGATACATTAGTGTCACTAGGTGTCATAATCAGATAACATACTTTAATACACATAAATCATAGATTAATCAGGTCATCAATATGAAATGCATATCACCTTTTTCTCTAATACACACCTAATTAATCACCTAATAACTTAGTATGTGAATCGAATCATTAATATGTAATATGTCCCAACTTGATCATTAAAATATATATAAAGACTTCAATATGGATAACAAGTAATTGATTCACACAAATGTTCATAATCAATAATAAGAAGTGAATAAATATGAGAGAATGATTAATGATGACATTAATGTGAATAAGAAAGTTAATGTGACAATGTGACAATGTTAAATATAGATAAAAGTGATTAATGTGACATTATTTGGATTACTTGTTACAAGTTGGATAAAATGTCTTAATTCATGCAAAACAATTTGTTATATTTCAATATGTTGATAACAAAGACAAAATCCAAGTATTAAGGATAATAATCAAGTATATTGATAATTGAGTAAACTCTAATTGTGCTAAAACTCATAATGAGGTAATTAAGAAATATATATGGTTTCAAGCATAATAATGAAATATAACTCTTTTGGAAACAAAGTAAATATGACACAATTAAAAGAATAATAATGATAATTTGATATCCTAATGAATATAATTCTAATAATACAAAAAAAATTAAAAAGAAATATTAAAATTAGAACCTTTAGGTGATCCATGAGAACCTGGCCTATGTGGAGTTTCTTGAGAAGATTCTGAACTCCCAAGTTAAGCAGTTGAAAAATAAGGAGTTTAAGTAGGTAAAAGTTTTAGTGGAAGTTTAATGGATTCAACCTGGGAGTTTAGTGGTGATATGATGCATACTCACCCTTCTCACTTTTCTTTATATTTAGAGGACGAAATCCTCTTTAAGGGGTGGAGTGTTGTAACATACTGAAACTTTGACATATTCTCTTTTTGGCCCTTTCCCAATATTTTCATATCATTTCTATCCTTTTTGGCCTTGATGCTTAAATTGTGGAATTTATAGTGGTTTTGTGAACATTTGTTCAATAATTGTACCAATGGAAGGGTTTATGCAACAATACCTCAGTTAAATCTTATTTAAGGATCTAAAATGTAAAATCACTACTTTAGTAGAACAATGGTTTATTAATGTGTGCTAGAAGTGCAAGGCCCTAAACCTCAATTAATGTATTATACAAGCTTAATTACCATAAATAAGTGATCTAAACCTTAATATAACCTTGTGAGGTGTTTTGAAATAATGAGACAATATTAAGTTTCAAGTTTGGTCCAATTTGGATGTTGTTTGTGCAAGTTATGCAATTATATGCACATTTTGGACTTTTATGCAATTTACCCAATTCGGAGGTTTTCTTTGCAAATTATCACCTGAATTTTAATCCTAAGATATTCCCTTACCATTCTCGATATTTTGAACCATGGGGAACCTATTTGCACCTTGGTTTGAAGGTGTTACTTTCCAAGGGCATTATAGGGATTACCCTCTTTATAAATGTGCTTATCTTTAAAAGTTATCAACCAATGGGGTTATTTGTTTGTTTGAAGGATGGTGGGGATGGCCTAGATGGATCCAAGGGCTTTTAGGACCGACATTTTATATACAAGAAGAGTCTATGAGTTGTCCTCCTGCATGGCCATGAATCCCTCGCCTAAGGACACATGGAAAGTCCCATAAACACCTCATACTTGCCCCCTTCTTTATAAAGCCATGCCTACCCCTTCCCACCTCCCAATACAAGAAGCAATCCTCTCCCACTCTTTCCCATAGCTTAGATCATCGTCCCTTCTATGTTTTGCCACAAAGTTGTTGTCCCAAGGTAAAAGAGGGTGCCTACCTTGGTGAAGAAGGCTCCTAGGGTTCCAAATTTTTCTATTTAGGATTTCTTAAGCTCCTCTTTGGTGATTTTGACCAAAACTAGTAAGAATCCTCCTTTCCTTCCCTATTTTCATGCTGTTAGTATTCCTCCCACCTTCTTCCAGGTCAGAAACATGACCTTCCATGGTAAAACTCCACCTAGAACCCTAAAACATTTCATCTCCATGCTCTTTTGCTAGGGTTTGCACCTCTAAAGTGGAGAAGGTGATCTTTGCTCAAGAAAGGAGCTTCGCTTGGAGCAACCAGACCTTCTAATCTCAGGATCCTTTCTGTTTGGACCTTCTTACCTTCCTATAGGATACTTTTTCTAACCCCCTTCTCATATATTGGTTACTACATGCTTGAAACTCATGCTTCTATGTTTAAAATCAATGATTTCCATCTTGTTTGACCATGTTCTTCTAGGATTTAGGTTTCTTTCTATTTTACCTTCTCTATAAGCTCTAGTTTGGTTACCTATGAAACTTCAAACTTGATATTGGGTCAAATGGTATTTTCTCCCTCCCCCTCTCTCTTCAATTATCTCAATCGGTTTAATGATGTGGCAATTTCCTATTGGTTAGTATTGAAAAATTCATTTCTTCTAATCTTCTTATCCAAATTAGACAAATAAACATGTTTTGGAATTGGAAAATTAATATCTATCTAATAAAAATATTTTAGGGTTTGACGAAGGGTGATTTTTGAAAAATGAATTTAATGCATAAAATCTATAAAAATTACATGTTAATCCTCATAACTCCAAAATTAACATAAAAATATGTTTTCTTGATCATGAGAACCTAATAAGTTCATTGGTGATATTTGCAAAAGCTAAATCTTAATATTGCTAAAAAGTTCTAAAATTAGGGTTTCTATACATTAATGTGCACTATGTACTCTAATACATGTTAATGCATTGAAAATAGGCAAAGTGGAACTTGGGCTCAATTAAAGAGGTGAAAGTTAGTAATTGATTTCAGTAAGAGAGGTATGTGCAATCCTCATTATGTATGTGCAATCCTCTTTATGTATGTGCAATCCTTTTTATGCATGTGCAATCCCGATTTATGTATGTGCATTCCTTACACCCTATGTTGGGAAAATTGCAGCCAAACCCTATATTTCCCTAATGACGCATAAATGAACCCTAAATCTTCTATTCTTGAATCCTAATGTTGTTCATGCCTCAAATCATATTATGATTTCTTCTTGTTTGAGTCTTATACCCCACTTCCATGCTTATTGAATATTATGACTACTCTTGCCATGATTACTTTTCTAGCATAGATATTTATGTTCTATTTAATTAAAAGTATTGGTACTTATGTACAACCACCCATAGAGGGCATGTATTTAATCGCTCTGGGGAATGTTTTTATTCTCCCCTATATAATTGTGTAGGTGACTGGGAATGTCTTATTATCCTCTCACATATAGGTTAGAGGTTTGGTAGGTGCCTCAACCCTACTTAGTTAGGTAGACATAATTATCTTACATGCAAATCCTTTTTGATATAATTGTTAATGGCAAGTTTCTTTTGAATATAGCCTCATACTCTTGTTCTGTTCATCTTATGATGAAACCTTAGCCTTTACTTTCATGTTATTTCCTTATCTTTTGTTCTTGTTCATTATTTGACACATACCTTGTATTTCTCTGTCTTGCTGGGTGATTTCCCAACCACCCAGGTTTAGATCGAGGTGTTGAACATGACCTAGGAGAACATAGCTTCCAACATGGACCTAGCTCTTGGAGATGTTGCTTGGAGACATATTTGAAGTAGTTTAGACTTCCCTCAACTTAGATACTTATGTTGTATCATACATGTAAACCCTTATGGGAGATTATGATATACTTTTGTAATCTTTTGTGAAAATTAAATATAGTCATTTATTTAATTCTGCTTCTACACTTTGGCCTTTTGCATACCATTTATTGAAATTTGAAAATGTTACACCTATTCCAACATAACTTTGGGTGTGTTTGGAATGGATGTGCTAATTATTCAACTTTTATTTTAGTAAGGGGGTGATCCTGCCTCCTTACAGCATGTATTCAACATACATTTGGGTGTGTTTGGAATGTATGTGTTAATTATTCAAATTTTATTTTAGTAAGGGGGTGATCCCGCCTCCTTACAACATGGTATCAGAGCCCATGGTAGTTTGAATCTAACTATTTGAATTTTGTCTCCCTAGTTAGAATCCTTGCCTTACCTTTAAGTGACATGTTTGCCCTAGAGTTGATCAATAGATGATGAAGGGTTGATTTAGGATCCTATAGTTTCACATTAAAATAATGATGAATAGATTCCTAAAATACTTACAACTAAAAGATGCATAAGTAACCATAGTAACTTGAGGTTGTTTAGCTTGGCCTTTAGGCAGCTACTAGGACATGAAATTGAAAGCAAAGGTGTCTATAAAGGATCAGGGTTCGGGGGCTGGCAAGATTTTCCTCCACACCACTAGCTTGGTTTATGAGGACACCCGAATCCATATGATACCGGCCTGGCCTAAGATGATATGAATTGTTCAAAATATTATGCTTTAAGGCAATAGTAGCCTTATACATCTATACAATTTATCTTTAGGGACCCTAATATTTTGAACTAGTCTCCCAGATGTAATGACTTGTTGAGGATGGATACCCAATATAGTTCCCTTATGACCCATAGAACCACATGTTTGGATAGTTATCCCTAAAACCTAGACTTTGAAGTTTGGTGTTTAGTAGTAAGCAATCAGAGTGCACAGTGAAGCGTGATGGATCTTGTATATGGTTTAGTTAGACTCACCCTTTTACCTCTAGATTAGTTTGCCTTGGTAGGTCAAACTTTTTAAGGGGTGGAGAGTAGTTGGTTTGATCATATTTGTTTAGTTAGATTTTGAGGATGAAATCCTTTCCAAGGGGATGGAGTCATGTAACATACTAAAATCTAGCTAATCTGACTTTAGAAAACCTAACTCCCTAATTAGGAAATTAGTGTGCTTGAATCCTTAGTTTTGGCCAAACAAGTTATATTTGTAACCACATGTTTCTTGGTATCCAAAAGAACATATAAAGATCATCTAATGAATAGTTCATAGGTTTGAACCCTAATGAATATCTAATGCACATAATAAGAGTAACTCACATTTTAATACTAATAGTAAGCATGATGTGGACCATGTCATAAACTAATAAACCCTAATGATATGATAGGCAAGATAACTGTAATATAACCTTTGACTGAATGCATCCTAAGAAGGTATAGGTGAAGAATAATGATCATGTTAACCTAAACCCTAAGTTGTCATCATCTAACCTTAACCTATACATCCTTAATGACATTCATGATACATTAGTGTCACTAGGTGTCATAATCAGATAACATACTTTAATACACATAAATCATAGATTAATCAGGTCATCAATATGAAATGCATATCACCTTTTTCTCTAATACACACCTAATTAATCACCTAATGACTTAGTATGTAAATCAAATCATTAATATGTAATATGTCCCAACTTGATCATTAAAATATATATAAAGACTTCAATATGGATAACAAGTAATTGATTCACACAAATGTTCATAATCAATAATAAGAAGTGAATAAATATGAGAGAATGATTAATAATGACATTAATGTGAATAAGAAAGTTAATATGAAAATGTTAAATATAGACATAAGTAATTAATGTGACATTATTTGGATTACTTGTTACAAGTTTGATAAAATGTCTTAATTCATGCAAAACAATTTGTTATAATTCAATATGTTGATAATAGAGACTAAATCCAATTATTAAGGATAATAATCAAGTATATTGATAATTGAGAAACCTCTGATTGTGCTAAAACTCATAATGAGGTAAATAATAAATATATGTGGTTTCAAGCATAATAATGAAATATAACTCTTTTGGAAACAAAATAAATATCACATGACACAATTAAAAGAATAATAATGCTAATGTGATATCCTAATGAACATAATTCTAATAAGCCAAAAAAAATAAAAAATAAATCTTAAAATTGGAACCTTTAGGTGATCCATGAGAACCTGACCTATGTGGAGTTTCTTGAGAAGATTCTGAACTCCCAAGTTAAGTAGTTGAAAAATAAGGAGTTTAAGTTGGTAATAGTTTTAGTGGAAGTTTAATGGATTCAACCTGGGATTTTAGTGGTGATATGTTGCATACTCACCCTTCTCACTTTTATTTAGATTTCAAGTACAAAATCCTCTTTAAGGGTTGCAGTGTTGTAACATATTGAAACTTCGACATATTCTCTTTTTGTCCCTTTCCCAATATTTTTGTATCATTTCTATCCTTTTTGGCCTTGATGCTTAAATTGTGGAACTTATAGTGGTTTGGTGAACATTTATTCAATAATTATACCAATGGAAGGGTTTATGCACAAATACCTCAGTGAAATCTTATTTAAGGATCTAAAATGTAAAATCACCACTTTAGTAGAACAATGGTTTATTAATTTGTGCTAGAAGTGCAAGGCCCTAAACCTTAACTAATGTATTAAACAAGCTTAATTATCATAATTAAGTTATCTAAACCTTAATATGACCTTTTTAGGTGTTTTTAAATCATGAGACAAGATTAATTTTCAAGTTTGGTCCAATTTGGATGTTGTTTGTGCAAGTTATGCAATTATATGCACATTTTGGACTTTTATGCAATTTACCCAATTCGGAGGTTTTCTTTGCAAATTATCACCTGAATTTTAATCCTTAGATATTCCCTTACCATTCTCGAGATTTTGAACCATGGGTCACCTAGTTGCACCTTAGTTTGAAGGTGTTACTTTCCAAGGGCATTATAGGGATTACCCTCTTTATAAATGTGCTTATCTTTAAAAGTTATCCACCAATGGGGTTATTTATTTGTTTAAAGGACGGTGGGGATGGACTAGAAGGCTCCAGGGGATATTAGGACCGACCTTTGATATACAAGAAGAGTCTATGAGTTGTCCTCTTGCATGGCCATGAAGCTCTAGCCTAAGGACACATGGAAAGTCCCATAGACACCTCATACTTGCCCCCTTCTTTATAAAGCCATGCCTACCCCTTCCCACCTCCCAATCCAAGAAGCAATCCTCTCCTTCTCTTTCACATAGTATAGATCATTGCTCGTTCTATGTTTGGCCACGAAGTTGTTGTCCCAAGGTAAAATAGGGTGCCTACCTTGGTGAAGAAGGCTCCTAGGGTTCCAAAATTCTCTATTTAGGATTTCTTAAGCTCCTCCTTGGTGATTTTGACCAAAACTAGTAATAATCCTCCTTTCCTTCCCTATTTTCATGCTGTTAGTATTCCTCCCACCTTCTTCCATGTTGAAACCATGACCTTCCAAGGTAAAAATCCACCTAGAACCCTTCTCATATCCATGCTCTTTTGCTAGGGTTTGCACCTCTAAAGCGGAGAAGGTGATCTTTGCTCAGGTAAGGAGCTTGGCTTGGAGAAACCAGACCTTTTAATCTCAGGATCCTTTCTGTTTGGACTTTATTACCTTCCTATATGCAAGATTTGTTAACCCCCTTCTCATATATTGGTTACTACATGCTTAAAACTCATGCTTCTATGTTTAAAATCGATGATTTCCATCTCTTTTTACCATGTTCTTCTAGGGTTTTGGTTTTTGTTGTTTAACCTTCTCTAGAAGCTCTAGTTTGGTTACCTATGAAACTTCAAACCTGATCATGGGTCAAATGGTGCTTTCTCCCTCTCCCTCTCTCTTCAATTATCTCAATCGATTTAATGATGTGGCAATTTCCTATTGGTCAGTATTAAAAAATTCATATCTTCCAATCCGCTTATCCAAATTTGAAAAATAAATATGTTTTGGAATCAGAAAATTAATCTCAATCCAATAAAAATATTTTCAAGGTCTTATTTCAGTTTTTTACGAAGGGTGATTTTTGTAAAATGAATTTAATGCATAAAATCCATAAAAATTACATCTTAATCCTCATAACTCCAAAATTAACATAAAAATATGTTTTCTTGATCATGAGAATGTAATAAGTTCATTGGTGATATTTTCAAAAGATAAATCCAAATATTGCTAAAAAGTTCTGAAATTAGGGTTTCTATACATTAATGTGCACTATGTACTCTAATACATGTTAATACACTAAAAATAGGCAAAGTGGAAATTGGGCCCAATTAAAGGGTGAAAGTTAGTAATTGATATCAGCAAGAGAGGTATGTGCAATCCTCTTTATGTATGTGCAATCCCTATTTATGTATGTGCAATCTTCTTTATGTATGTGCAATCCTCTTTATGCATGTGCAATCCCTATTTATGTATGTGCATTCTTTACACCCTATGTTGGGATAATTGCAGCCAAACCCTATATTTCCCTAATGAGGCATAAATGAACCATAAATCTTCTATTCTTGAATCCTAATGTTGTTCATGCCTCAAATCATATTATGATTTCTTCTTGTTTGAGTCTTATACCCCACTGCCATGCTTATTGAATATTATGACTACTCTTGCCATGATTACTTTTCTAGCATGTAGATTTATGTTCTATTTAATTAAAAGTAGTGGTACTTATGTACAACCACCCACAGAGGGCATGTATTTAATCGCCCTAGGGAATGTTTTTATTCTCCCCTATATAATTGTGTAGGTTATTGGGAATGTCTTATTCTCCCCTCACCTATAGGTTAGAGGTCTGGTAGGTTTCTCAACCCAACCCCCGTGTGGGGCACAGAAGGGTTTGATCCTTTTGTCCTGGGAGGGATAGCTTCTCATCATATTGCAGCGGATACATTGGGTATATTAGCTTAGTTAGGTAGACATAATTATCTTACATGCAAATCCTTTTGGATATAATTGTTAATGGCAAGTTTCTTTTGAATATAGCCTCATACTCTTGTTATGTTCATCGTATGATGAAATCTTAGCCTTTACTTTCATGTTATTTCCTTTTCTTTTGTTCTTGTTCATTATTTGACACATACCTTATATTTCTCTCTCTTATTGGGTGATTTCCCAACCACCCAGGTTTAGATAGAGGTGTTGAACATGACCAAGTAGATCATAGCTTCCAACATGGACCTAGATCTTGGAGATTTTGCTTGGAGACATATTTGAAGTAGTTTAGACTTCCCTCTACTTAGATCCTTATGTTGTATCATACATGTAAACCCTTATGGGAGATTATGATATACTTTTGTAATATTTTGTGAAAATTAAATATAGTCATTTGTTTAATTCCGTTGTTACACTTTGGTCTTTTACATACCATTTATTGAAATTTGAAAATGTTACACCGATTCCAACATACCTTTGGGTGTGTTTGGAATGTATGTGTTAATTATTCAAAATTTATTTTAGTAAGGGGGTGGTCCCACCTCCTTACATCCCCCTCCTAGAGAGATTGACTTTGAGATCATCTTGCCTTTATAACACAACCCATAGCACAGTCACCATACAGAATAGTGTCGATTGAGATGCAAGAGTTAAAGAAGTAGTTGCATGAACTATTAGAGAAGGGATTTATCATGCCAAGCACTTCCCCTTGGGGTGCTCCTGTGTTGTTTGTCAAAAAGAAGGATGGTTCAATGAGATTTTGTATAGATTACCAACATTAAACAAAGTGACAATAAAAAATAAGTATTTTTTGCCAACAATTGGTGATAGTTGTTATCAGTTGAGAGGTTCCACTATGTTTTAAAAGGTAGATCTCAGGGTAAGTTATCACCAATTGAGAATCAAGGAGGATGACATGCCCAACTCAGCTTTTAGGACTAGGTATGGTCACTACGAGTCTGTGGTAATGCCATTTGGGCTAACCAATGCATTGGCAGCATTCATGGATCTATTAAACTGGGTGTTCAGACATTATCTAGATCAGTATGTGGTCATGTTCATTGTTGATATTCTAATATACTCTAAGGATAGCCAACAACATGAACAACACTTTCAATGTTTGTATACCTTTTTTAGGAACCATCAGTTATATGCTAAGTTTAGCAAGTGTGAGTTTTGGTTGTCTGAAGTGTATTTTCGGAGACATGTCATATCAACTAAGGATGTTTGTGTAGACCCTAAAAAGGTTGAGTCTGTTTGGGAATGGGAACAGCCTAAGACACTGATAGAGATTCACAGTTCCCTAGGTTTGGCAGGCTACTACATGAGGTTTGTAAAGAACTTCAATTTTTTATCGTTACCCCTAACTAGGTTATCCAGAAAGGATGTTCCTTTTGCTTGGGATGACAAGTGTCATCGTTCTTTCCAATAGTTGAAGGAGAAGTTGACCAGTGCATCTGTGTTAGTGCTACCAGAACAAGGGAAAGGCTACATTATCTTTTGTGATGCTTCGAAGAATGGGTTGGGATTCATGTTGATGCAGGACAAGAATGTGATTTCTTTTGCTTTGTGATAGCTTAAGAAATACGAGGAGAATTACCCAAAACATGATTTAGAGCTTGTAGTGGTGGTCCCTACCTTAAAGATCTGGAGACACTACCTTTATGGAGAAAAGTGTCAGAGCTTTACCAACCACAAGAATCTACAGCATATCTTTTCAAAGCAGGAGTTGAACATGCGACGGAGGAGATGGATGGATCTAATCAATGATTATGACTATAGAGTAGACTACCATCAAGGTAAAGCAAACATGGTAGATGATGCTTTGAGTAGAAAGTTGTCTTCATCATCAATGGCATACAATGCACAATTATATTCCTTGGTGTGCCATAAGGGAGATATGCTAGTGTCTCTTTGTCAAATGACTGTACACCTGGAAGTTTACTTGTTAGTAGGTTTATTATAAGAGTTACAAGTTAAACCTACTTTGAGACAACAAATCCATGATGCATGTCAAAATGATACAATGATACAGAACATTCGAGCAGGGATTGGTAGTGAAAATTTTGATGTGTTTCATGAGGCAGATGATGTACAGCTTGTTTCCATAATAGGACAGTGGTTCCTGGTGTTGATGGATTAAGGAAGATGGTACTTGAGGAGGCTCACTCTTGGATGTATGTGATGCATCATGGAAGTACCAGGATGTATCACAATTTGAAGGACTTGTATTGGTGGCTAGGTCTAATGTGTGATGTGGCGGAGTTTGTTGCCAGATGTCAAGTTTGTCAGCAGGTGAAGGTTGAGCACGAGAAGCCTGTAGGGACATTACATCCTTTTCCAATATTGCAATGGAAATGAGATCATATTACTATGGACTTTGTGGTTGGTCTTCCTAGGACAGCCAAAGGTGATGATTACATATGGATTCATTGCCAGATGTCTAGTTTGTCAGGAGGTGAAGGTTGAGCATCAAAAACCTACACAGACATTACAAGCTTTGTCACTATCACAATAGAAATGGGATCATCTCACTATGGACTTTGTGGTTGGTCTTCCTAGGAAAACCAAAGGTCATGATTCCATATGGGTGATAGTAGACAGATTGACTAAGTCAGCCCACTTCTTTCCAGTCAATATGATGTTTATAGCAGAAAAGTTGGCACAGGTATATGTTGATGAGATAATCCATTTGCATGACATTCCAATGACTATAGTATTTGACAGAGGTCCATAGTTTACTAGTATACTCCAAATCCTCTCCTGATGGTATCTCGCCCCAATCGCCTTAAACCAATGGTCATCAAATGGTATTCAAAAATGTGTCTTTGTCTCTTGGAAAAGGGGGAGAAGGTTTGATGTAATTGAATGACTGAAAGGGGAGGGTCGAACAAGCAATGGACTGAGCACCCGCACGAACTGCATCCTAAAAGAGTTTGATTGTTGGGAAAGGTGCCAGTCTCACAAGTCAGAGTAGGATAAGTTTCAGAAGTAGATGCGTTCCCACAAAAGAGAAATGTCAGTCCAAGAAAGTTGCCCTGAGGGAGCAGCACCCTACTATGAATAACAGTAGTTCCTAGCCTGGGCATCATATCATCACTTTGATATTAGATACGATGTTTATTCCAAGGCTGCCTTTCATTTCTGCAACAGTAGTATATGGTTCAAAGTGCCTTGTTCCATCTGGCGTGAATCCCCTCCTAGTATAGTGGAGGGAAAAAGAATTGGAAATATATATATTCTTAGACCTAACTCTATGTAATTTGTAGTTGGAAAATGTTTACTTGCAAAAGATAATTCTCTCCAATTATGGCATAGAAAATTAGGTCAATGTAGTTCACAGGTTATCAAAAAGCTAGTTAAATATGATCTTGTTCGTGGTTTGCCTAAGCTATCTTTTGATCAATCTGAAAATTGTGAACCATGTACTTTGGGTAAACAAACTAAAACTTCTTTTAAACCCAAAAACATGCTTAGCAATAGTAGATCACTAAAACTTATTCATATGGATTTATTTGGACCTATGAGGACACAATCTATTGGTGGAAAAAGATATTGCTTTGTTATTGTTGATGATTACATTAGATATACATGGGTTCATTTCCTTGCAAATAAAGATGATACCATTCAAGTATTCATACAATTTTGCTCAAAGATTGAAAATCAATTACAAAATAAAATATGCACAATTAGAAGTGATCATGGTGGATAATTTGATAAACATATATTTGAAGAATTCTGCACATCTCAAGGCTACACTCATAATTTTTCAGCTCCACGTACTCCAAAACAAAATGGCGTAGTTGAAAGAAAGAATAGGTCCTTACAAGAAATGGCTAGGACTATGATGCTTGAACATAATACATCTAAAATATTTTGGGCTGAAGCAGTAAACACAGCTTGCTATGTGCTAAATAGAGTAACCGTACACTCTTATTTGAAGAAAACACCATATGAACTCATTTATGATAAGAAACCAAGGGTTGATTATTTCCATACTTTTGGCTCAACTTGCTATATCTTAAACACAAAAGATGATAGAGAAAAGTTTGATTCTAAATCACAAAAAGCGTTTTTCTTAGGATATTCAACTTCTAGCAAAGCATTTAGAGTTTACAATACCATCTCTAGAAAAGTTGAAGAATCCATTCACATTACTTTTCATGAAGAACAACAACAAAGTGATAACATAATTGATATTACTCATCAAATTGAAGATCTAACCATATCAACTAAAGATGATCACAATGCTAAAAATGATCAACAAATTGAGACACAACAGCCCATCCCTAGACTCATTAAGGATCATCCTCAAGAATTGATCATTGGAAATCCTAATGATAAAGTAAAAACTCGATCATCTTTTAGAGATGTTGCAAATATGGAATTTGTATCTATAATTGAACCTAAGAAGGTGACAGAAGCTCTAAAAGATGATTATTGGATAATGGCCATGCAAGAAGAATTAAACCAATTCACTAAGAATGGTGTATAGGACTTAGTTCCTAAACCTCAAGATAAAACCATTATTGGAACTAAGTGGGTTTTTAGAAATAAGTTAAATGAAGCCGGATAGTAGTAAGAAATAAAGCTAGGTTGGTAGCACAAGGGTATAATCAACAAGAAGGAATATACTTTGATGAAACTTATGTACCAGTAGCAAGACTTGAAGCCATTAGAATGCTACTAGCTATAGCTGCCCACAAAAACATCAAAATATTCTAAATGGATGTAAAAAGTACATTTCTAAATGGAATAATACAAGAGGAAGTATATGTTGCCCAACTACCTAGTTTTGAAATTCCTGGTAAAGATGATCATGTTTACAAACTTAAGAACAACTTTATAGTTTAAAACAAGCACCTAGAAATTGGTATGAAAGGCTAAAAAATTATATCTTTGATAATAGTTTTTCAATTAGAAATTCAGATTCTACTTTATTTTTCAAAACATATGAATCTGACTTTCTAGTTG
Source organism: Alisma plantago-aquatica (assembly GCA_963693085.1). Classification (NCBI taxonomy): domain Eukaryota; kingdom Viridiplantae; phylum Streptophyta; class Magnoliopsida; order Alismatales; family Alismataceae; genus Alisma; species Alisma plantago-aquatica. Next base: position 938,930,400 of record OY856412.1, on the reverse strand, counting down.
TTCAAATTTATGTTGATGATATTATCTTTGGTGCATCAAATGAATCTTTATGTAAACAATTTAGTGATATCATGCAAAAGGAATTTGAAATGAGTCTCATGGGAGAATTGACTTTCTTTCTTGGTTTTCAAATAAAGCAAATGCCCATTGGGACTTTTATAAGCCAAGAGAAGTATACAAATGAACTTTTAAAACGTTTCAGAATGGAACATTGCAAACATGCTACCACACCAATGGCTACTTCTACTAAAATTGACAAGGATGAAAATGGGGAACCCATTGATGATTCCTTATATAGGGCCATGATTGGTAGTTTGCCTTACTTAACCACTTCTAGACCGGATATCATGTTTTCCATTGGCCTTTATGCTAGATTTCAATCAAAACCCATGCAAACTCATTTTCAAGCTGTCAAAAGTATTCTAAGATACTTAGCTGTCACTGCAAACTATGATTTATGGTATCCTAAAAGACAATCTTTAGATTTGAAAGCTTATACCGATGCCGATTACGCTGGTTGTCGACTTGACCGAAAAAGCACAAGCGGAAGTTGTTTCTTATTACGAAGAGCCTTAGTATCATGGTTTAGCAAGAAACAAAACACGGTTGCCCTTTCTACCACTGAAGCTGAATATATGGCAGCCGGGTCTTGTTGTGCTCAAGTGCTTTATATGTAACAATTTTTAAATGATTATGGTTTTATATTTTCATCTACACCTATCTTTTGTGACAATACAAGTGCTATAAATTTGGCACATAATCCTATATTACACAGCCGTGCCAAACATATTGAAATCTATCATCATTTTCTAAGGGATCATATTTCTAAAAAACATATATCCCTTCATCATGTTGATACGGAAGATCAAATGGTTGATATTTTCATAAAACCACTTCCATTAGATCAATTTAATAACATAAGGAAGAAATTACTTATCACTCCCTTATAAGATGTTTTCTTTGACATTTGTGCTTCTTAAAATTGGTTGGTTTCTTTGATCCTTACATTTTGCACTACTACAGAAATGGCTTATAACGTCACTTTTACTGGCGTCGGTTGTATAAATACACCGACACCTAAACTATACAGTGTTGGTTGATAACATAAACCGACATCCAAGCTATGAAGGGCGACCAGACACGGGTACCGCTTTTATTCAGTGTCGGTTACTTATTAAAAAATTGACGCCTAAAATTAACCGCCAAATCCAAAATTTCCAGCAAAAAAAATTACCTCTAAAATTTAACATATGGCGTCGGCTGATAAATAATAAACTGACGACTAAAGGTTATTCGCGAGACAGAAATTGGGTACATTTTGGTCGTCGATTTTACTACAATGATCGACGCTTATGAGTTTTCCCGCGCTATCCATGGGGAATTTTTCACACCCTTTAAGCGTCGGTTTTCAGAAGACACCGACGACTATGGTCATTAATCGAGAACAATTTTTTTAATCAGCATATGTATATAGACGTCAGTTGATTTGTAGTTAAAATCGACGACTATAATTTAGAATAGGTGTCAATTTTTGTGGAGAACCGACACCTTTAATTTTATATGTCGGTTTGTATGAATAATCGACGCCTATGGTACAGTTAATAGCCCCGCGAAACAGAGAACGTTTCCCCATTGTCTCTATTTCATTGCGAACCTCTGTTAGGTCTGGCGATTGTTGTCGTCAGTGCTCCCCACCGTCATTGCCCCCACAGTCATTGCTCCCCCATGCCACCACCACTCCTGGTCGACGCTCCTACTGCTCTCCTCTCCTCGCCGCCGCCCCCACCGGTGGCTGCTCTCCTCTCCTCACCGCCCTCACCGCCGCTCCTCTCCTCTTATCGCCGCCGGCGCCGGCTGCCAACTGCTGCTAGGCCTCTGCTCCGGTCACTGCTCTCCAGGCCGGGCCTTCTTCCTCTGCCCTCAAGGTATACCCTGCCTTCTTCTTCCTTCCTTCCTCCACCTAGGCGGTGCCTAGGCACCCAGGCTCTAGGCGGATGCTTGGGCGGTGCCAAGGCACGCCTAGGCTGCTAGCTGCTGGGCATTTTTTTATTTTTTTATTAAGTTATTTACTTAATTATGTTTATTTATATACTGATTTTTTTATGATTTAATCATCTACTTAATGAAATTTATTTATCAACTGATTTAACTTTATTTTTCAATTGATCTGTATGTATTCATCTAATGTTTGTATTTATTTATGTACTAATTCAGCAATTAATTGATCATCTACTGATTTATATTAGTTCTGGATCTTAGGGTATCTCAACTGATGTAACTTTATCACAAGCTCATTATGAACCATTAGATCTGGATCTTAGGGTATCTCTACCATCGTAACTATGAAATTGGTAACTTGTTTCATTGTTGAGTATATTGAGAATCATAATCACCCTTCTTGCTTAATGATGAACTGTAATGCACACATGTGACATGCTTGGAATGTAAATGATGAACTTTTCCCTAAATTGCCAATCATGCTTTTAAAGACATCAATAATCACCCTAACTTGAAGAACTAGGATTTTAGGTATAAGAATGACAACACATGTATTTGTTGGCCTAGAAACCCGTCCAAGATTTACTCATTAGGAGTAAATCTTGGATAGTCCCCGGTTTGGGACTGTTCTTAAAAACCTGATCTTGCTTAGGATGTAAGTGTATAATGTGTATTGGGTTTTCAAGAAAATTTCGGCAGTATTTCCCCATTTGTTCTCTAAGTACATATGTACTTGGAGAACATCGGGGAAATGCTGCCGAAATTTTCTTGAAAACCCAATACACATTATACACTTACTAGTGAGATTAGGTGTTCAAGAATGGGATAGGTGGTACACATTTATTATATATAAGAATGACATCACATGTATTTTGTTGGCCTAGAAACCCGTCTAAAATTTACTCATTAGGAGTAAATCTTGGATAGTCCCCAATTTGGGACTGTTCTTGAACACCTGATCTCGCTTAGGATGTAAGTGTATAATGTGTATTGGGTTTTCAAGAAAATTTTAGCAGCATTTCCCCATTTGTTCTCTAAGTACATATGTACTTGGAGAACAGCGGGAAAATGTTGCCAAAATTTTCTTGAAAACCCAATACACATTACACACTTACTAGTGAGATTAGGTGTTCAAGAATGGGATAGGTGGTACACATTTATTATATATAAGAATGACATCACATGTATTTGTTAACCCTAGACCCTAATCTTGTTGTAATGTATATTTGATTTCTCTTTGATCATAGAATGGATAGATCATGAATGTCCATTCGCAATCGCTGCACCCCATAGTTCATTTTTGGTCTTGACCAGTTTATTAGATTTGCCGAGGAACATAGGAAACAACCTAGAGATAGGTTCTACTGTCCATGTAGGCATTGCGGTAACAACTTGAAAGTCAGCACTGGTGACGAAATCAAAAGTCATGTCATGTGCAACGGGATTATACAAGGCTATACATAATGGCACTGGCATGGAGAGATTTCAAACCCGAAACCAGTGGATGTCGATAGCAATACTTGTGTGGAAGAAGAAATTGCCTACGATGACGTAGATGTGAATGAACCAGTTCCAGTAGACATCGTTGATGCGATGCTGGATAGTTGTGGGGTAGAGCACACCGATCCACCTCCCATTTTTAGAAACATTGTACATGATGCTGAGATATCGTTATACACAGTTTTAAAAATATATCATATATTTATATCTATATGTCCATTTATAGTTATATCTTGTAAATGTGTTTATTTTGTCAAATTTTAGGTTGATGGTGCACATGTACCATCTGAAGCACTTGAGGCACTTGATCAGCAGCACCAAAAAGTTGACAAGAGAAGGGGTATCACTATGATGAAGAAGTTAATAGCGCAAAAGGGCAATGGACCCAAACTTGTTGTGGATTTTGATAATGCAGGAAATGCATCTGGTGTGAATCGCAATTCGTTTGTTTCATATCTTGGGTATGTTACTCGTAGCCATTGCGGTTGTAAGATAGATTCTTGGCATAAAGTTTCTAAGGATAAGAAAGACGTAATATGGAAGGATTTATGCGTGAGTTATTATTAATTTGCAATTCTATTTTGTAGATTACTAATTTTTTGGATACTAGTTAATAGCAATTCTATTTTGCAGAGTATATTTGAATTGGATGAAAAGCTGCATCGTAAATGCGTGATGCAATGCTGTGGGAGAGTCCTAAGGAACTATAGGACAAATCTCACCTGAGAATACATAAAACAAGCTGAAAAGAGGAAGAAGACAGCCACTGAACAGTGGAACTTCTTAGACAAAGAAGAATGGGACGCATTTGTTGCTTCAAGACAAACTGATGAATTCAAGGTATTAGGTGCCAGTCCCAATCTCATTAATATATGTTGTATTCACCTATTCAAGATTAACATTTACTGTTACTAACCAAATCATTAATGTGCATATTACTAGGCCCTTAGTGAGGCACAAAAATCAAGGCGTGCACTGAATGTGCATGACCACACAATGGGTCCAAAGGGGTATGTAGGCATTTGCCAAATACTACAGTCTGAGGCTATTGCTCAGTCTGCTGCTACTCAGGAGTCCTCTACTATAGGTAGCACACCTCTGCCTCGCCATGATGTCTGGATAGTTGGGAGGCAAAATAAGAAGGGAGAAATAAGGAAGCCCGCAATTGCTGAGGCGGCTGCAAAAATGGTAAAATATAACTCTTACAACAATTGTTCGAATATTGATTATTTGTGGTGTTTACTTAATTACAAATTTTTGTTTTGGTGATTAAAGGGAGCTGCATGAGCTGAGGAAACAAGGTAAGTTCATCCCTGAGGGCACAAGGGATGAATTGACAGTTGCTCAGGGTAACCCAGAGCATCCTGAACGTGTTAGGGCTGCAGGCGCTGGTGTGGGTATCAAATCTTTTTTTTGGGCCATCCCAGCACAAACATGTCCCAAAAGTGAGACTTTCACAAGAAGAGGTAACATATTCTTTCTTTATAATGTTACTGTAAAAAGAGAATTCAATAATTAGAAGCTAACGTTTCTTTTATCCATGTATAGGTAGATAAGCTAGTTGATAGGAAACTCGAAGAAGCACTGAAAAAGTGGCAGACATCTCAAATTGCCACTCAGCAGACAGTACCTATTATAGCATCCCGCTCTACTCCACTGCAGAGGTTGGGAGTAATCCTATAGACCCACCACCTAGCACATCCGCTGTAAGTATTTTTATGACATAGTAACTAGTTTTTTAATTCAAGATGATATGTTTTCAAGATGATATGTATATATGAAATTGTAGTCGTTTCAAAAAAAGATGATATGTATATATGTATATAACATTCTTTACACAAAAATTTGTAGGGGTTGAATACATGCCGTCTAAAAAGTAAAGAATATGTTGTTGCAGGGGTGTCAGCTTACCCATCCCTACTAGGGGAAATGTTTCACGGGTCTCCATTGCCATTCGGTTAGATTCGTGTGAGCCAGGTATATATATTCTCCAAGTGGATGGGTCTTCCATTGCCATATGCCCACCCAGATTGTGAAACGCTTGGTGAGGAAGAAGGCGGAGTGATATTGTGGCCAAAAGTGGATGTCCTCTTTACTGAAACTGTATGGTAAATTTACATTACGTTAAATTGTTAGTGTGTGTATATGATGTCAGTTGATCTAAAATTATGTATATATACATGTTAAAAAGAAGACACCCACAGCATCTAGGCCTCCACCTCCACCTCCTACATTACCCAGTTGGGTTCCACAGGACCTACCTGTCCCGTTAGGTCCTAACTGTAGGGGTATGGCAATATGGTTAGGCGAACATGAAATAAATTGCCCTATAATTGTTTCTATAGATTCAGATGTTGCAGGTCAATCATACGAAAGCAAGCTATTTATACAAGATATTTTGGAGTTGTTTCGATATGATTGGCTAAATACATCTGTGATAGAGCTATGGATAAGGTGAGATCTTCTTTATACATCCATATACCTTGTGTAGGATCTAGTGATCTGGTTTCTTATTTATTAATGCATGCGTAATTAATACATATTTTATAGCTACTTAGACAAGATATGTGCAGATTTTGCATTCGAACATGTAGGATTTTTTATTCCATCTTTGATTAGTCCAGTAGCTAAAGACCCTCCGTCAGTTCAACAATACTGTTGTGAGGCTTTTACAAATTTTGCTCAAAATAAGAAGATGGTGATAATAGCTCCATTCAATGTAGAGTAAGTTCACTTTACTTATTATAATTTGGACTTAAAAAGTTACATTTTTATTGTTGATTTTGAGTTATTAATTTTTAACTTTTTTACCTCTAGTGGTATGCATTGGGAGTTACTAGTTATTATCCCCGAGATGTTCACTGTCTATTATCTATATCCTAAGGGGAGTAAATTGAATTCAAAATATGGACACATAATGAAAATGGCATTATTCCGGTGAGAAAATTTTCATTTTCATATATGTTAACATATGTTATTACATTACTATTTATTTATGCAATGTACTGTGTTACATTAACATGTAAGGGTTTACATGAGTTCAAAAAGGTTGGAGGAAAGGTCCCCACAAAAAAGAACCAACCAATAATTTGGAAGAACGTGAAAGTAAGTTCCTGACTGCAATATATGTATATATTATTTATGTGAATAATGCTTAATTAGTTGTATTTTTTAATATTTTGTATGTTTGAATTTATAGTGTGCTATAGAAGACAACGGATGGTCATGTGGATACTATGTGATGCGATTTATGCACATGATTATCAAATATGTTGCAGTGGACATCGATACTATTCCTGAGGTATTATATAGTCTCATTAGATAATATGAAATATATCAATCTTATTTATAGCTCAATAATTATATATATACATCATTCTCTTTACATGTGTTTAAAACTGACCACACTACAAGAAATGCCTTACCAGATGTTCATGCTCCCTATACGATGAGAGAATTAAATGAAGTAAGAGAAGAATGGGCAACAGCCATACAAGTAGTGGGGGGTTTAACATATAATTGTGATGTTGATAGCGAATAATGACTAAAGAGTGATATTTTGTAAATGAATTTCTGAATTATAATATATGTGTGAATGTTTCTACATGTCTGGATGTTTCTACATGTGTCTGAGTGAAAATGAATGAAACTGTTGGTTGCTATATGAATATTTCTACATGTGTGAATGTGAAAATGAATGGAACTACAGATTGCTAGCTACATGAATGTTTCTAAATGTGTGAAAATAAATAGAACTGCAGGTTGCATTGCTAAATGTGTGAATATTTTTGTTGTTAATTTTGCAGGTTTGTGGCCTGTTGTTGGTTGATATCAATGGATGTCGTAAAACCTACAGTTCATAACTGAACTACAGGTTTCTCATCCTGCGACCAGCCATACAGCAGGTCTGCAGACTGACAGAAAAAAGAAAAAAAAAATAGGCGTCGGTTATTTGTATAAAACTGACCCCACATAGTTACAGTGTCGGTTTCTACTCATAACCGACATTTATTTCCTTAACACCACGGCCGTACTGGATAGCACGGCCGTGGCAGCGGACCAGACACTACGATCGTGCTGGCCAGCACGGCCGTGTTGGGAGTGATATGGTGTCGGTTACAGTGTTGGTTTCTACTCATAACCGACGTCTATTTCCTTAACACCACGGCTGTGCTGGCCAGCATAGCCATGTTGGAAGTGATATGACGTCAGTTTCTTATCTAATACTCGACGTTGATAGTGCCCAAGATGACGCCCTTTCTGTGGCGCGAAGGTATATGGCGTCGGTTTCTTATCTAATAACCGACGTTGATAGTCCCCTGCTGGCGCATTTTCAGTGGCGCGCGAAGGGTTTTGGCATCGGTTTTTTAACTGATGTGTAACGGGTGGGCTTTTAGCATCGCCCACATAGGTGTCACTTAGAAACCGACACTAAAGGCCTTCAATAACTGACACTAAAGGTCGGTTATGTACTAGTGTTGGCTATAAATGGACATCTTTTAGCATGTTTTAATGATTATCTTTTTGAAAGGGGAGAACCAATTAAGGGGGAGCCTTAACAAATGTTTTTAATGGTTATCTTTTTGAAATGACAAAGGGGGAGAAATAATATAAAACTTAAATACTCAATCAATGAGAATGTTTGCATTCAGTAATGGGAACTCAACTAAGATTTAGCACAATTTTCATCCGCAAACAAAAGGCCAGTCTAAAAGGACTATTTAGACTTTAGAACATCTTCTGAGGGCTTGTGTGTTGCAATTTCATGGGAGTTGGGATATACACCTGAGTCTAATAGAGTTTTCTTATAACATTAGCTATCATAGAAGCATAGATATGCTTCTTATGAGGCTTTTTATGGGAGATGTTGTCGGTCTCCACTTTGTTGGTATGAAATGGGTGAGTATCAACTTTTTGGTCCTGAGTTAGTACAGTAGAGTACAGAGAAGATTAACATAATATAATAGCAGTTGAAAGTAGCTCAGGATAGACAAAAGTTTTATGCAAAGAATTATCACAAACCATTAGAATTTCAAGTGTGAAATAGAGTGTATCTCAAGGTTTCTCCTTAGAAGGGTGTGTTGAGCTTTGGGAAGAAGGGTAAGTTGGGCCTTAGATTTATGAGACCATACCCTATCTTAGCTTGGGTTGGTAAGGTAGCATATAAGTTGGAGCTACCACCAGAGTTTCATAGATTGCATAATGTCTTTCATATCTCAATGCTGAGAAAATGCCATCCAGATACAGAGCAGACATTTCATCTAGTGGAGTTGAGGGTCTGGTGTTGATCTTGGATAGATAGGGTGAATAATTTGAAGAGGAAAGATATAGTACTAGTGAAAGTTTTTTGGCATCATTGTGGCATAGAGTAAGACACATGGGATCTATAGGATGAGATGTGTAGTAGTACCCATCTCTCTTTGCATAGGATTTCAGGGCTAAAATCCTTATTAGGGGTGTATAGCTATAAGACCCCTAACCTTGATTAAAATGTTGGACTAGCTTAATTACCATAATTGAGTTCTTAAAACTTAACTTAACATTGTGATATGATTTTATATCATGTAAAAAGCTTAAGTTTCAAGTTTGGCCCAATTTGGACATTATTTGTGCAAGTTATACAATTTTATACACATATTGGACTTTTTTGCAATTTATCAAAATATTAGGTTTTATTTGAAATTTTTCACATGAATTATGTTCCTTATATGTTATCTTATCATTTTTGATCTTTTTGAGCCATGGGGCACTTGCTGGAACCTTGGTTTCGTGGTGATTCACTTCTATGGTAAACTAGGGTTTTACCCCTTCATTGATGATGGAGTTGCTAAGTGTGCAACCAAGGAGACCGAAGGTTTTTCCTAGTGGGGTGCCAACCAATGGTTCCCCTAGATGTAGTGAGGCTTAAGGTTCACCCTATAAGTGGTACAACCAATGTTTGATGTGGGTGAAGGCTCTCAACCGATGGTGGGGCAGAATGTACCTTTTTGCCCTTTTGTGGTGGTATGTGATGGTTGAAGGTCCTTTTAGGGGTGGATACTGATAAATACCTTAAGATGGATGACTGGTGGTCCTTTTAGGCATCAAGGACCGATGGTTAGGTAGTAGGAAAACTGGTGGAGATGCTTCTTGAATGACCATGGAAGCTCTTATCCATGGACACATGGAGAGCTACTAGGACACCTCATGCTTCTTCTCTTCCTTATCCTTAAGCTTTATATATATATATATATATATATATATATATATATATATATATATCCTTAATCCCCCAAATGAAATCTTTAGTCCTTTATCTCTCCCTTGTTGTTAGAGCTTCATCTTTCTCCTGCTTGGTGGTAGAGGAGTTGTCCAAGGAAGAAGAAGGTGGCCGACCTTCTTGTTGGTGCTTCTAGGGTTTCATTTTACTCTCTTCTAGGGTTTATATAGCTTCCTTTTGGTGATCTTGACCTAAACGAGTAAGTATCTCCTTCTACCCTTCATTTCTTTTGCTACTCCTCCTCCTCCTACCTTCTTTCTGGATGGAACTCTGTTGTTCAATGGGGAATGTTTCTCTAAAGCTCAAAGAACCTATATTTTTTGCTCCTTCTACCTAGGTTTTTCTTCTCTTGTGGAGAAATGTGCTACTTGGCTGAGTTCAGATCTAAAGCTAGGGTTTTTCTACCTTCTTTGCTTGAGTTTCTTATTTCTAGAAGTGTTTTCTTCTTCCAAGAGTCGAGTTGTATAACTCTCTTCACTTTTATTGCTTAATACAAGCTTGCTTTCTCGTTTTCTTTCTCTAATCTGAAGGTTCAAGCACTTAAAAATTATGTTTGACTAGGGTTTTGATTTTTATGATGTTTCTTGCCTAGTTTCCAGCTCTAGATAAACCTAAAATAATGTGTACGCTCTTCTTAAGGTAGAAAATGAATTAGTTCAGGTTGGTATGACAACCAATTTTTCTAAGAACCTATCAAACGACAGTCTTTACTTAGGGTTATAGGTTGTTCTCCACTTTTCACATGAACCGATGGTAGTATCCTTGTGACAACTGTTGGTGTTGTCTTCTTGAAAACCAATGGTGATGATCCATGGTGACAATCGATGGTGTCAACTGATGGTCACACCTTAGGTCATCTGTAGGCTCCTTTATAAGCTTATCAACCAATGGTATAATGCCCTATAGATGGCATCAACCAATGGTGGTTTTAACTCAACATATGAGGGTGACAAAGGATGGTAAAGCTGACCCTATCAACTGATGGTGGATTGGGTCACCACAACCTATGTTGGGTCAAGGCTTTAAATATAGCTTCAATTAATCCCTAAAACCATGGTTTCTTGGTTCAATTGATCTAATGGTTAGACCTATAATCTAATTGATGGTTTTGAATGATAAACCCGATCTAATGGTTGAGGTTTGATGCTTCAACATCCAATGGATTAGAAGGAATCCCATAGTATAATATGTTGTTTTTAATAATGAGAATTCGGTGGTTTGATGTCCTTAATTTGTAGTCTTACCTTTTCCCTCATATGAATATATTTGATAAATCACCATAGCAAGTGGATGTGTATCCCTAATGAAACATTGCTTGTTACACCAACTCTAATGTGACTAAGTGGCAGTGATTGATTGTAATCAACCTTTTTGAATGATTAAATGTGACAATGAAATACTCTTTTCTTGTCTTTAATCCTTAATATGACGATAATTGAACATCATAATTCTTGATATTTTAATATTATATATCACATGTGTGATTGATGACCTGTTGAGCCTTGTCCTAAGTCATTGAAAGATAAATTATGATTTTGCAGGGTTTGATATGATGGACTTTATGACCTATTGGGCATGGTTGAGCCCTGATGGAGGTATAATCCTCTTCATGATACATTAAGGGTTGGAACCCTAGAACTCTATGATAAGAAATTGGTATCTTGTAATGGCATGATGACAAATGTGGTTCATTGTAATGAATGATAGTAGGTGGTAATGTGATTAAGATTTATACCTCAAACATGTTATATTTTCTGAAGTTGCAATATATATACTCTTGATAGAAATGAATTAGGGTTTGTATATCCAATTATATGATGAAGCCTTAGTTCACCCATTTGGCAGTAATTAATTAAGTGTAACCCTAATCATGTAGTTCCCTTTGCCATAGAACCATCTTCAGTGTCAGAACTTGATGGATGGTAAAATGAGTATTCCTAAGGAAAACTTAGAGTGCATATTGTTGTACATATTATCCTGACCCCAAGTGTTTAGGGAGGATGGTTGTGGTCGTACCTAGCCCTCTTTTTTAGAATGGTTGTAGTCGTATCACAGTGATTATATGTATAACATGAATAAGGTTTTTCTTTGCATACCTTGGTGTCTAGTGTGGCGACATGTATCAAGGGTGGACTAGTTGTTTTTAGCTTGACTATATGTCATTGTTGGCAGTTGACTGATATGTCACTATAGTGCAGACTCAATTGACCTAATATGAAGAAGATCTTGGAGTCTGGCTCTTCCTAGATCTTGTATGGAACTGATTTTGACTTCATAGTGGTTAGTTGGACTCTGAGTGATATGACTCAAACTCCCCAGGGCATAATAAAAGATGTAATACTAGCCGTGTATTATATTTGCTAGGGATAAATGTGCTTCACCTTGATTGTTATATGTTTCCTTGTCTTTTCATTACACAACACGCCCTATATAGAGAAAATATACATAAAGATATCTAACTATCTTTATAAACTATATATACATACAAACACACACACACACACACATATATATATATATGAAATGCTTTCAAAGCACCTCACCCCCTTCCTTTTTATTGACTTTAATGTTTATCACTAGGGTACTCCTATTCTATAGCATGACCTCGACCACGTTGCCTGTCACCACCTAAAAAGATGTGGTGACCCACGGGTGAGACCCATGTCCCAGAAAGAGATATAACTCTCTCAAGCAGATACTGATTACAACAGATTAATTAACAATTTTAGGCTGGTCAGATTGAGTATTGAATAAGCAATTGAGTAGATTGAACACTTTAAGCATACTAAATAAGATAAACATATAAGCATAGCAACATGTGTAAGGACCCTAACCTCCATTTAGGGCTTATCCAGTTTGCTTTGCTTAACCCTGATGCTTAGTTGCTTGCTAATCACCTTTAGTGGTGATTAGGGTTTGTTGGTGCTTTGTTGAGAGTTGGAGGTGCTACTTGCAAATAACCCAAGTCTAGGGTTTGTGGGAAAGTTTGTCACCTTGTGAGGTGTTCCTCCCTCTCCTTGCTTCCTCTAGTGTTGAGAGGAAGGGTTGGGCTCGTTGCTTAAGTTCCTTTGGGCTTGGATGAGCCTTGGTGGGCCTTGTTGTGCCTTGCCTTCGCTTGGTTGGACCTTGTGTTGGGCAGGATTGCCTTGTGTCGACCTAGGTGTGTCGGCCTGTGGTGTGTTGGCCTGTGATGTGTCGGCCTAGGGAGTGTGTCAGCCATGGTGTGGAGGTGTGCCGCCCATGGACCCTTTGACCCTCTTTGACCTCGTTTGTGTCACCACTAGTGGACACTTGGTGTTTGATGCTTGCATGTGGCAATGGCCTTGGACATGTGTTTAAGACATGTTAGAGTGGTGGCTTTGCACATGGATAAGTGTACCTAGGAGGGAAAAACCTTTCCTTGTCTTACCTTGGTTTCTCCTCCATCCTCTCCTATATATGTGTTCCTTTCTCTTGCTAAGGATCCATTTAGTTCCATAGTTTCCTCTCTCCCTTGGTGCACGACACCCCCTTCCTTTGCAAGCATGGTGGTCGATCCTTATCTTGGAGTCTCCTTCTTCCTCTAGTGGTGGCCGAACCCTAGAGTGCCTTGCTCTTCTTCTTGTGGTGATGCTTGGAGCTTGGTGCTAGGAGCTTGGAGCTTGCTTAAGGCGGGTTACATAACTCCTAACCCTAACTACATTACCATCTTCTATGTTCTTGTTTGTATGTTTCTTATGATCAACTATGTATGTTGCTAGTTTGGTTTCTTGCTTAGTTGCTTCTTGTTGGCCGAACCATGTTCTAGGGTTTCTTGTTGAGCAACACCCCTCTCCCTCCTTTGGTCTAGAGAAGTGAGCTTGAACCCTAGTATCATGGTTAATACTCCTCTCTCATTTAAGTTGAGAGGTGAGCTTGTGTTCTAGTTGCTTGAGCAACACCCTTCTCTCACCATGGATTAGAGAGGTGAGATTTGTGGTGGTTGTAGACCTTTGTTAGGGTTGTCCCTTGTGTTTCCTGATTGGTGATAAGAAGTTGTGCAAGACCCCTCTCTCTTGGTTGTTGAGAGGTGAGACATCTCCTTGATCCACTAGGGTTTTGGTGCCTTGTGCTTGAGGTTAGTGACGAACTTGTTGTGGGTTGCATCTTGCATGATATGGTTTTGGAGGAGGTGCTGCCTGATATCCTTCTTTGGCTTAGAACCTTGGTCGACATGATGTTGTGGTTGTGTTGGGCGATACACCCTAGTCCTTGACCTTTTGTGTGTCAGACGTCACACTATGTTGAATGCCCTGCCCGATATACCTAGCCTTGTTTGGTGGTAAGTGCTACATCTGGCTCCTGCCCTTGTGTGTGTCAGTCATCACATCTGGTTGGATACCCTGCCGGGCATGCCTAGTTCAGATGGTAGCTCGACGCCGTTACCCCTTGGACGATGGGGTGTTGCGATCTGGACCTGTGTTGCCTTGTGTTTTGGCCGATAGGATGAGGGTAGGCCGGTTGAACGACAGGTTTCTTTGTGTCCGTTTGAGTTGTATCTTTGGGCGTCATACCTTGTGAGTGATGCTGGCCGATACTTTTAATCTGAGATGGTAACCTAGTGCATAACGCACCATTACACGATATAGGCTGAGTTGCACGTTGCATATGTATGCCTGATATCCATGATGCACGACACAACGTTGCATGACACTGAGGTGCACGATACAGTGGTGCCTGATACACCTACTGCACAATATGCTTGTGCACGTTATGCCTTGGACCTTGTTGCACGATACATCTTGAGGTAGTAGTCGATACACCTTGTTGGTTTGCTTGGCCGTTATGAGGCTTGAGTGCATGGGCGATATGAGGAAGTACCCTGCCCAATGCTATCTCTAGAGAGGGTGCCCTACCCATCACACTTCTTGTGAGGGTAGTGGGCACTTCTAGTGAGGGTCTTATTCCTTCTGGAAAACATATATGCTAGCTCTTATTCATGCAATCATGTTTGGTTTATGAGGGTGACCTTTGATATGTTTGATAATAGTGAGGTATTTGATATAGTAGATTATATCTATGTATCTTGACATGACATTACATGTGTTTATGATCATCTGGAATTATCTGTATAATGCTGAGAAAATGGTAAGCATATAAGATGATTTTCTTGATGATATGACCTATGTCTATGGTCACAGGTTGAGGCATGAATGATAAAGCATATGATTGTCAATGTTTCCCTATGCTTAATAATATGATCTTTCTATTCATCCATGATGATTGTGTATACTAATCATGTAGGTGTTTCATACAGATGCATAGCCAGGTAAAGGGCTATGAGGTATATATGTTTAAGTAACACTGCTCTTATGGTTACTCTTGATGATGAGATAACATGCATGATGTGTTTTGGTCTGAGGACCTGAGTTTGGCTAAAGTGCCTAAGTTGAGGTGTTATCCTCTGATGATGATCTGGGATTGTTATCCCAAGTAATGAGAATGCCCTATGAGATAGTGGTTTCTTGTAATGAGGGATTGAGATTCCAGGATATTGTGATGGTGGTAATAATAATGTAACTTTATGTTATGCATGTGTTACAACCTGGTTGCCTCAATAATCCACTTAAAATATACTAACTAATCACAGTGGAACATATCATGTAGTTTTCCCTGGACATAGATCCATCATCGTCAGGAGCTAGTAATGGTGAAACAGGTTCTCCTGCAGGTTAACCCAGAGCACATATTGTTGAATATGTGAGGTTTCTCCTAGCCTAAAATAGAGAGGATGTGAGTGCAGCTGCGGTTGCAGACTCGGGATATATATAGAGCATGGTGAACATGCCCATGGCTCAGTGTTATAGAGCATGAATGTGTTCATGGCTCAGAGAGCAAGGTGAATTGGCCCGTGGCTCAGATACTAGTGTCGAGACATGTACCGAGGCGGGCTAGAGGAAGGGTAGCCTATGAAGCTGACCCTATGGCTAAGGCCACTTAAGCATGAGACTGCGGTCCTGCTTTGGTTCTCGTGCACTGACCACGAGGTGGGAGGTCATGGAGTCTGGCTCTTCCATTGACCTTGTATGGCACCGGCTTCGGGTTTTGTAGCCGTCGGTTGGATCTGAGCGGTATGGCTCACTTCCTCAGGGCATAATAATATGTAATCCAGCCGAATAGTATTTATTGCTTAAGGCAAAACACGGAACATTGATTGAGGCCTTGCTTGAGTAGTTGATCTTGATATACTTGCAGTTACTTATACGTTC
The DNA here is from genome assembly GCA_963693085.1 of Alisma plantago-aquatica. Classification (NCBI taxonomy): domain Eukaryota; kingdom Viridiplantae; phylum Streptophyta; class Magnoliopsida; order Alismatales; family Alismataceae; genus Alisma; species Alisma plantago-aquatica. The sequence continues at coordinate 938,914,416 of OY856412.1, read as the reverse complement.
CTTATGTTATGAGGTAAGATCTTATAAATCTTATCTTGCCAATCATGTTCCATAAAGAAATACTTGGTTATATGCCTTCCGTATAGCCTGGTAAGCTTGATGGTATGAATAGCTTTGCTATATAGATTGCTCTTATTATATCATCTATCAGTTATCTGCTGCTTTTGCTTTAATCCTTCTATGGTTTTATGGTTTCGGCGGGGAGTTATGTTTCTCACTGGGACTGTGTGTCTCACCCCACTGGTGTATAACCTTTTTAGGTGTTCGAGCTAGACGTGGTGGTGGTCGCGGGGTTGCGGCCGAGCAGCAAGAAGAGCAGTAGAAGGCAAGAGATGGACATGATGTTGTTTTGGTCGTTTTGTAGTAGAGTCTTAGAGTCATCCCTGTACTCTCAGGTCCTTGGAGGTGTTTTGACATTGTTTCATGATGTAAAGCTGTTGATGTTTTGTATATCCTGTTGTTGGTCGGATGTGGGCCGTTATGTACATATAAATAGGTGATGAACTCATGTGATGACTAGACATCTGATCTCCTAAGTTGTGGATACGTATCAAGGCTTATATATGTTTATATAACCTATTTCTTACCGGAGAAGGAGCTAAATGTAATAGTTTCTTAGTTTATCCATTTTCTGAAATTGGTTTTAATTAACCCATGTTTTTGGTAATTTGTGGTTTATAGTGTTTTCCGCACATTACGTAACACCTCACTGTCTGTGTGATAGTGGGATGTGTTGCCACAAGTTTTGGTATCAGAGCTCTAGGTTCGCTGAGTCTACAGGGATTTAGGACTAGGTTGTGTCTGTTCTTGTGAGTTCTCCAGATTTTCTTACAATCATCTTCTGCCCTCAGCGGAAGAAAAAGCCAAGATGTCTGGAAACCATGAAGAACATGCTGCCAAGAACAGTGATGATGCATCAGTTGATGGAGCTATAGGGCATGCACATGAAGATCGGGTGCCTGAGGTCCCCCAACCTGACCCAGACATTCTTGAACACCCTGCATATCAACAGCTTATGGGGAAGATGATGGCTACGATGAATCTCATGGTAGAGGGATTGCCAGTGCCTTTGTCGAGAGCACAGGCTCCCCATGGTGAAACATCGGGTAGTGGGAAGACCTTTGAGTGGCTTCGCCGAGTCAGAGCTTCGGACTATGCTGGAACGGCTGATCCATCAGATGCAGGTCTATGCATGACAAGTCTTGAGAAGGCTTTCCTGATCCTCGACATCCCCAAAGCTGACAAAGTTAAGCATGCCGTCTACCTTGTAAAGGGTAGTGTTGGTCACTGGTGGACCATCGAGGAGGAGAAGCAACCCGGTGAGGTGATCGGTTGGAAAGTTTTCCGGTGTGAGTTCATCAGCATATACTTTCCGAAGACATATATGGATGAGAAGATCAGTCAGTTCAAGCGCCTGCGCCAAGGAATGATGAACATCATCGAGTACGAAGCCAAGTTCATGGACTTGTTGAGGTTTTTTCCTCACATGGAAACAACAGATGATGAGCAGATCAGACGTTTTGAGAAAGGCTTGAGTGCTGAGCTGACAACACCTACTTTTGTGTTGGAGAATCGAGAGCGGTTTGCTACGTTTGTGGAATCTGTCTGGAGGATCAAACGGTCAGTTAGGGAGAAAAGATAATCCATGTCTAAGAAGAGGCCTGCTCAGTTCCAGGGACAAAGGTTTGGTGGCTTCAAGAAGCCAAGGTTTTCAGCACCTTCCGTGATGAGAGGTTCCAGTACACCATTGCAGTGGTCTCTGAGTAAGGGAAGAGGATATGTTTCTTCACCGTCAAAGGCACATAGTATAGCTTCAGTGGCAGTGACAGTGCCATCTAGGCCACGGTTTGAAGATAGGTCATGCCATCTTTGTGGTCAGATCGGGCATTGGAGGTCAAATTGCCCGAGTAGAGATGTTGAAGTGACGCAGCAGTCGAGGCAGAATCAACAAGGGTCTGATAGATAGTAGCCCAGTAGTAGCAGAGGGCGAGGACGCGGTCAAGTGTCGCAAACGGGATCGTCTGCTTAAGGAAGCAGAGGACGTGGACAGCAAGCAAAGGCTCGATTCTATGTTATGAGTCAGCCGGAGGTGATAGTCAACTCACGAGTGGTGGCAGGTCAGATGAAGTTATTTCATTCTGATATGTCTTCTTCTTGCTTTATATCTATACTGGTTGACCCAGGTGCTACATACTCTTTTATCGCCTATAGTATGCTTGAAAATTGTCATTTACCTGTTAGTTGTAAGAAAGATAGCTTGTTGTTAGAAACCCCTCTTGATGGTTCCTTGATGCTTCGAGAGGAGTGTCCATCTTGTGTCTTATCTTTTTCGGGACACAGTATACAAGTGGATCTTATACCACTTGATATGCATGGTTTCGATGTGATCCTTGGGATGGATACCTTAGAGAAGTATAAGGTTGTTTTGGACTGTGGTTCCAAGCAGGCTATGTTTGATGATGGCGGTAAGAAGTGGATCTTCCAATGAGATAGGAAGATTCTTCCGACATGTCTAGTATCAGCTATGGTGGCAGAAAAGTTGTTACGACAAGAATGTAAGGTGTTCTTAGCTCACGTTGCGGATACCAAGCTGAAAGGTCCTAGCCTTGAGGAGGTGTCAGTTGTCTGAGAGTTTGCGGATGTGTTTCCTGATGAGTTTCCCAGTGTTCCTCCACCCCGAGAGATTGATTTTGAGATCAATCTGGTTCTAGGAACGCAGCCAGTCGCACGGACACCGTATATGATGGCTCCAGTAGAGATGGCAGAGCTTAAGAAGCAGTTGCAAGAGTTGTTGGAGAAAGGTTTCATCCGACTGAGTACGTCACCTTGGGGTGCTACAGTGTTGTTCGTTAAGAAGAAGGACGGATCGATGCGGCTGTGTATAGATTACCGGTAGTTGAACAAAGTCACGATCAAGAACAAGTACCCGTTGCCGAGGATAGATGATCTGTTTGATCAGTTGCGTGGTGCTACAGTGTTTTCAAAGATCGATCTACGGTCTAGATATCATCAGTTTAGGATTAAGGCGAATGACATACCAAAGTCAGCTTTTAGGATGAGGTATGGTCACTTAGAGTTTGTGGTTATTCCGTTCGGGCTAACTAATGCACCTGCTTCTTTCATGGATTTGATGAATCGAGTGTTCCATCTGTTCTTAGATCAGTTTGTTGTAGTCTTTATAGATGACATCTTGATCTATAGTCGAGACAGGTAAGAGCATGAGCGACATCTTTGACTAGCGTTGACTCTTCTTCACCAATATCAGTTGTATGCCAAGTTCAGTAAGTGTGAGTTCTGGTTGGAGGAAGTGACTTTCTTGGGTCATGTGATATATGCAGAAGGAGTCAAAGTGGACCCGAAGAAGGTGGAGTCCATTGCGGAATGGGAACAGCCGAAGACGCTGATAGAAGTTAGTAGTTTCCTAGGTTTAGTAGGATACTACCGGAGGTTTATCAAGGACTTCAGTGTGATTGTGTTTCCAATGACGAAGTTGACTAGAAAGGATGTACCTTTTGTCTGGAATGATTGTTGCCAGCAAGCTTTTCAAAGTTTGAAGGAGAAGCTAACTAGTGCTCCAGTACTAGTGCTTCCAGAGCCTGGAAAGGGTTATGTTGTTTTCTGTGATGCTTCCAAGAAAGGTTTAGGATGTGTGTTGATGCAGAAAGATCATGTGGTTTCTTTTGCTTTGCAACAGCTTAAGAAACATGAGGAGAACTATCCGAATCATGACTTGGAGTTGGCAGCAGTGGTTCATGCACTAAAGATTTAGAGACACTATCTTTACGGGGAGGTATGCCAGATCTTCACAGATCATAAGAATCTGAAGTACATCTTTTCGCAGAATGAGTTAAACATGTGACAGCGATGATAGATGGAGCTAATCAATGACTACAACTGCACCATCGAGTATCATCCTGGTAAGGCGAATGTGGTAGCCGATGCGCTTAGCTGAAAGTTTTCTTCTCCCTCTACAAAGAAGGCACAGTTGAGTTCCTTGGTATGTCATAGATGGGATATGTTTGTTACCTTGCGGCAGATGAATGTGCAGATGGAAGTTTCCTTGTTAGTAGGACTTTTAGCACATATGTAAGTCAAGCCTACGCTGAGACAGCAAATCAAGGATGCACAACAAACAAACGATGCAGTGCAGTTGATCAGATCAGATTTTGGCAGCGAAAAGTGTGATGGGTTCCATGAGTCCGAGGATGGACTAGTTTGCTATCATGATAGGAAGGTGGTTCTCGATGCTGATGATCTGAGGAAGCTAGTACTTGAAGAAGCATACACGTCATTGTATGCTATGCATCCAGGAGTCACCAAGATGTATCATAGTCTGAAGGACTTGTATTGGTGGCCCGGCTTGAAGAAAGATGTAGTGGAGTTTGTGGCTAGGTGTGCGGTATGTCAGCAAGTCAAGGCTGAACATCAGAAGCCGGCAGGTACGTTACAACCCCTACCAATACCACAGTGGAAATGGGATCATATAACCATGGATTTCATAGTTGGTCTGCCCAGGACAACTAGGAATCATGATTCCATTTGGGTAATAGTGGATAGATTAACGAAGTCTGCCCATTTCATACTTGTAAAGACAACATATACAGCTGAGAAACTCACTCGGGTATATGTGGATGAGATAGTATGTTTGCATGGTGTGCCAGCAACGATAGTTTTCGACAGAGGTCCTCAGTTCACGAGTTGTTTCTGGGAACAGTTGCACAAAGTGTTGGGAACGCAGTTGAGGTTCAGCACCGCTTTCCATCCACAGACAGATGGACAGTCTGAGAGGACTATTCAAACTTTGGAAGATCTCCTTCGGGCTTGTGTTTTGCAGTTTCTAGGCAGTTGGGATGTACATCTCAGTCTAATAGAGTTCGCCTACAACAATAGTTATCAGCGGAGCATTGACATGGCTCCTTATGAAGCCTTATATGGCAGGAAGTGCGGATCTCTGTTATGTTGGTACGAGTCTGGTGAATATCAGCTTTTGGGTCCTGAGTTAGTACAGCAGACAACAGAAAAGATCAAGGTGATACAACAATAGTTGAAAGCGACACAGGACAGGCAGAAGTCTTATGCAGACAATCGCCGACGACCTTTGGAGTTCCAGGTAGGAGACAAAGTGTATCTTAAAGTCTCACCATGGAAAGGTGTGCTAAGGTTTGGACGGAAGGGTAAGTTAGCACCCAGATATATGGGGCCATACCCAATCATAGCATGTATGGGCAAGGTAGCCTACGATTTAGAGTTGCCGCCAGAGTTGCACATGTTACACCCAACGTTTCATGTCAGTATGTTGAAGAAAAGTCATCCGGATACAGGGATAGTGATACAGCCAGTCAAAGTTGAGCTTGACAAAGATGTGACCTACGAGGAAGGTCATGTGATGATCCTTGACAGAAGATTTAAGAAGTTGAAGAGGAAGGATCTGGTTCTTGTGAAGGTTCTTTGGCATCATCGTGGCGTTGAGAAAGCCATGTGGGAGCTTGAGGAAGAGATGAGGAGGAAGTATCCCTCACTTTTCTCTCCGGATTTTGAGGATGAAATACCTTTGTAGACGTTTATAGCTTGTAAGGACCCTGACCTCCATTTAGGGCTTATCCAGTTTGCTTTGCTTAACCTTGATGCTTAGTTGCTTGATAATCACCTTTAGTGGTGATTAGGGTTTGTTGGTGCTTTCTTGAGAGTTGGAGGTGCTACTTGCAAATAACCCAAGTCTAGGGTTTGTGGGCAAGTTTGTCACCTTGTGAGGTGTTCCTCCCTCTCCTTGCTTCCTCTAGTGTTGAGTGGAAGGGTTGGGCTCATTGCTTGAGCTCCTTTGGGCTTGGATGAGCCTTGGTGGGCCTTGTTGTGCCTTGCCTTCTCTTGGTTGGACATTGTGTCGGGCAGGAGTGCCTTGTGTTGACCTAGGTGTGTCGGCATGTGGTGTGTCGGTCTAGGGAATGTGTTGGCCATGGTGTGGAGGTGTACCACCCATGGAACCTTTGACCCTCTTTGACCTCGTTTGTGTCACCACTAGTGGACACTTTGTGCTTGATGCTTGCATGTGGCAATGGCCTTGGACATGTGTTTAAGACATGTTAGAGTGGTGGCTTTGCACATGGACAAGTGTCCCTGTGTGGGCGACACCTTGCCTTGTCTTACCTTGGTTTATCCTCCATCCTCTCCTATATATGTATTCCCTTTCTCTTTCTAAGGATCCCTTTAGTTCCTTAGTTTCCTCTCTCCCTTGGTGCACGACACCCCTTCCTTTGCAAGCTTGGTGGCCGATCCTTATCTTGGAGTCTCCTTCTTCCTCTAGTGGTGGCCGAACCCTAGAGTGCCTTGCTCTTCTTCTTGTGGTGATGCTTGGAGCTTGGTGCTAGGAGCTTGGAGCTTGCTTAAGGTGGGTTACATAACTCCTAACCCTAACTACGTTACCATCTTCTATGTTCTTGTTTGTATGTTGCTTATGATCGGCTATGTAAGTTGCTAGTTTGGTTTCTTGCTTAGTTGCTTCTTGTTGGCCGAACCATGTTCTAGGGTTTCTTATTGAGCAACACCCCTCTCCCTCCTTTGGTCTAGAGAAGTGAGCTTGAACCCTAGTATCATGGGAAATACTCCTCTCTCATTTAAGTTGAGAGGTGAGCTTGTATTCTAGTTGCTTTAGCAACACCCTTCTCTCACCATGGATTCAAGAGGTGAGCTTTGTGGTGGTTGTAGACCTTTGTTAGGGTTGTCCCTTGTGTTGCCTGCTTGGTGATAAGAAGGTGTGCAAGACCCCTCTCTCTTAGTTGTTGAGAGGTGAGCCATCTTCTTGATCCACTAGGGTTTTGGTGCCTTGTGCTTGAGGTTGGTGACAACCTTGTTGTGGGTTGCATCTTTCCCGATATGGTTTTGGAGGAGGTGTTGCCCGATATCCTTCTTTGGTTTAGAGCCTTGGTCGACATGATGTTGTGGCTGTGTTGGGTGATACACCATGGTCCTTGACCTTTTGTGTGTCGGGCATCACATTATGCTGAATGCCCTACCCGATATGCCTAGCCTTGTTTGGTGGTAAGCGTTACACCTGGTTCATGCCCTTGTGTGTGTCGGGCGTCACATATGTTTGGATACCCTGCCTAGAATGCCTAGTTCAGATGGTAGCTCGACGCCGTTACCCCTTGGATGATGAGGCGTTGTGATTTGGACCTGTGTTTCCTTGTGTGTAGCCGATAGGATGAGGGTAGGCTGGTTGGACGACATGTTTCTTTGTGGCCGTTTGAGTTGTATCTTTGGGTGGCATACCTTGTGAGTGATGTTGGCCGATACACTTAATCCGAGATGGTAACCTAGTGCATAACGCACTGTTGCACGATATAGAGTGAGCTGCACGTTGCATATGTATGCTCGATATCCATGATGCACGACACAGCATTTCACGATACTGAGGTGCACGATACAGAGGTGCCTGATACACCTGCTGCATGATATGCTTGTGCACGTTATGCCTTGGGCCTTGTTGAACGATACATCTTGAGGTAGTAGTCGATACACCTTGCTGGTTTGCTTGGCCCTTATGAGGCTTGAGTGCATGGGCGATATGAGGAAGTACCCTGCCCAATGCTATCTCTAGAGAGGGTGCCCTACCCATCACACTTCTTGTGAGGGTAGTGGGCACTTCTAGTGAGGGTCTTGTTCCTTTTGGAAAACATATATGCTAGCTCTTATTCATGCAATCATGTTTGGTTTATGAGGGTGACCTTTGATATGTTTGATAATAGTGAGGTATTTAATATAGTAGACTACATCTATGTATCTTGACATGACATTACATGTGTTTATGATCATCTGGAATTATCTGTATAATGCTGAGAAAATGGTAAGTATATAGATGATTTGCTTGATGATATGACCTATGTCTATGGTCACATGTTGAGGCATGAATGATAAAGCATATGATCATCAATGTTTCCCTATGCTTGATAATATGATCTTTATGTTCATCCATGATGATTGTGTATACTAATCATGCAGGTGTTTCATACAGTTGCATAGCCAGGTAAAGGGCTTTGAGGTATATATGTTTGAGTAACACTGCTCTGATGGTTACTCTTGATGATGAGATAGCATGCATGATGTGTTTTGGTCAGAGGACCTGGGTTTGGCTAAAGTGCCTAAGTTGAGTTGTTATCCTCTGATGATGATCTGGGATTGTTATCCCAAGTAATGAGAATTCCCTATGAGACAGTGGTTTCTTGTAATGAGGGATTGAGATCCCAGTATATTGTGATGGTGGTGACAATAATGTAACTTTATGTTATGCATGTGTTACAACCTAGTTGCCTCAATAATCCACTTAAATATACTAACTAATCACAGTGGAACATATCATGTAGTTTTCCCTGGCCATAGATCCATCATCGTCAGGAGCTGGTGATGGTGAAACAGGTTCTCCTGTGGGTTAACCCGGAGTGCATATTGTTGAATATGCGAGGTTTCTCCTAGCCTAAAATAGAGAGGATGTGAGTGCAGCTACGGTTGTAGACTCGGGATATATATATAGAGCATGGTGAACAGGCCCATGGCTCAGTGTTATAGAGCGTGAATGCGTTCATGGCTCAGAGAGCACGGTGAATTGTCCTGTGGCTCAGATACTAGCATCGAGACCTGTACCGAGGCAGGCTAAAGGAAGGGTAGCCTATGGAGCTGACCCTGTGGCTGAGGCCACTTAAGCATGAGATTGCAGTCCTACTTTGGTTCTCGTGCACTGACCACGAGGTGGGAGGTCATGGAGTCTGGCTCTTCCATTGACCTTGTATGGCATCGGCTCCGGGTTTCGCAGTCGTCGGTTGGATCTGAGCGGTATGGCTCAGTTCCTCAGGGCATAATAATACGTAATCTAGCCGAATAGTATTTATTGCTTAAGGCAAAACACGGAACATTGATTGAGGCCTTGCTTGAGTAGTTGATCTTGTTATACTTGCAGTTACTTATACGTTCCTTATGTTATGAGGTAAGATCTTATAAATCTTATCTTATCAATCATGTTCCATAAAGAAATACTTGGTTATCTTCCTTCTGTACAGCCTGGTAAGCTTGATGGTATGAATAGCTTTGCTATATAGACTGCTCTTGTTATATCATCTATCAGTTATCTGCTGCTTTTGCTTTAATCCTTCTATGGTTTTATGGTTTCGGCAGGGAGTTATGTTTCTCGCTGAGACTGTGTGTCTCACCCCACTGGTGTATAACCTTTTTAGGTGTTCGAGCTAGACGTGGTGGTGGTCGCGGGGTTACGGCCGAGCAGCAAGAAGAGCAGTAAAAGGTAAGAGATGGACATGATGATGTTTTGGTCATTTTGTAGTAGAGTCTTAGAGTCATCCCTGTACTCTCAGGTCCTTGGAGGCGTTTTGACGTTGTTTCACGATGTATAGCTGTTGATGTTTTGTATATCCTGTTGCTGATCGGATGTGGGTTGTTATGTACATATAAATAGGTGATGAACTCATGTGATGACTAGACAGCTGATCTCCTAAGCTGTGGATACGTATCAAGGCTTGTATATGTTTATATAACCTATTTCTTACAGGAGAAGGAGCTAAATGTAATAGTTTCTTAGTTTATCCGTTTTCCGAAATTGGTTTTAATTAACCCATGTTTTTGGTAATTTGTGGTTTATGGTGTTTTCTGCATGTTTTCGTGTAACACCTCGATGTTAGTGTGATAGTGGGATGTGTTGCCACAACATGTTTAATTACTCATATTTCATGAGACTTTATCGTATAGAATGGTCAAAATCCACTAAATTTGTTAACAAATGTGAATGTTTCTAGTAATGATATGAGTTGCTACTATACATTCTATTAAAATCCTATATATTTTTTCCTATTTGCACTTTTTTATTCTAACTAGATCCTTTTATAGTTTCTCCTAAAAAAAGAATATTATATCTTTGAAAATTTATATATTAATGGCCATGCATACTTAAGTTCAGATATTTGTAACATACTCAAATCTAGATGTCTAGCTCAACCATCCCCATCTTTAGGAACAATTTATAATAAGATGACATTCAATCTATTTTTTCATAAAATTTGAAAAATAATAGCAGCTGGAGTTGAGAAAGTGTAATGTCACAACGAACAACCTTTAATATGATGTTAATGACTAATTCATTAATTATGTCACCAATTGGGATTTTTGTGTAAATTCACCAACCAATCTGGATTGACCCTTATTTGGCACTCTAGATTCATTCTAGGTCAACTGATGAAAGGTAATAAATAAAATACAAAATAACATATAAAACATTATCAAGGAATGTATTGAATGATTAATAAAGACATTAAATATATCAATGGAGTAACAAAAATACAACCAAGCTAATCAAATACCAAACATTTCCCAAAAATAAAACTGATATTAAAATCTGATTCCATGTATCCTCATTAGCCAGCGTGACAAATTCCACGTCATTTCAATAACATTTACTCACCCAATTAATTCAATTAAGAAATGGATCTAATACTTTAGGATTATTGAATTTAATGAGTCAATGCACTAATGTCTGGTTTACTTTCCATGAAACTCTCCCCCTGGTTTCTCTCCTCCCACATGACCATTGCTCTCTCCTTGCGTTGGTCTGATTGTTCGTCTTTTGTGTTGGGAAACGCCAATAATGCTGACAGTTTCTTTAGCTCATCTCCTTGATCGGTTGTCCTCTTTCATTACTTACTCTTCCTTTCTGCCTCCCTTCTCAATTCTATCATCCCTTCCTCCATAATCACCTAAGAACCCTAGTTGCCATTCATAGAATCACCCTGCATCGGCAATGCCAAGCATCGTTTAGGTAGAGTTGTCATCGCCAGGCAATGTCACCCCCTCGCCAGCAACGAACTGCTACAACCACTGATCTGATCTCACCTTCGATTCCTTCATTCTCCTCTTCTTCTTTTTCTCTTCCTCTTCCCTTCCTACTTCTCCATCTTTACCTCCCCATAAAAACCATATCCACTGGCGTTCCCTCCTCCATGTGCCCAGCTACTATGCGGCAAGCAGACTGCCGCCCTCCCCTCTCTTCTTCTTCCTTCCTATCCTCCCTTCCATCCTCCACCACCTGGTCGATCTCCATAGCCACCTCCCTTACGCCCTGCAACCATTGTGATTAAGACACGACAAAGACACCACCAAAATTCTGGAGATGCACACCTACAACGACGCCCTGTACCTACAATCAGGGGCGTAGCCAGAGGGGGGGCTGTCGGGGATGAAGCCCCCCCTCCAAAAAATATTTTTATTATTATTATGATACCATGTACATATTTATATTTTGTAAAAAAATTTATTACATCGTACAAAATGTGACTTTTAATCTTATGATTTCAGGTAATCCTATCATTCTTCTTTGTATGAACTTCTTAATGGTTAAACTTAATATATTTATAGATTGTGTGTCTTATATACTCACAAATCATAAAATTTACCATCCTAATATGCAAGTCATCAATTATGAGATGGAGAAATCATATGTTTCATTTCTATCCTACTAAAATTTGTTTTATAGTTTCATATTAATTGTGTTAAAAGTTACACAAATTGTCTCCTCTACTTGAATGTAAATCTTTATAAGACTAGGAATATGTACCCATAAAAGATGAAAATAATTATACAAAATGAAGTTTATAAAAATATATCATGCATCATGTTGACCTATTAACTAAAATTTGATGTAATATAGTTGACTTATTAATTAACATATATTATTAGCTATAAATTGAGTAAGTTCACTCAATTATAATTATACACCATTGGGAAAAATGATAACCATATATGCACAACTATCACCTTCTATTTATATATTTTTCTTTCAAACTTTTATTAGTCAATCACTCTCAAATTATTAAAAGGTCTATATTACTATATAGAAATAGATCCAAATAATATTTATTATTACATGGTATTTCACAAGCATTTTTAATTATATAACATTTAGATATTATATGTTTTTAGCCAAGTAACAATTATTACAAATTTATAAGAACTCGAGAAGATAATGACAATATTTCTATCTATAAAATAAAATAAGACGATTGAATTGACATAAGCTAAAAAAGGAGCAGAGAAAAATATATAAAATGTGGGGTAAGAAGGAGAAGAAAATGTGAGAAAATCCATCTAGTAAATATAATTTTAATCAAATGGAGAGAGAAAAATAAGGATGACATGTAAAATTAAAGTCAATAAAAATATATAATTTTTTCTTTCATATCCTCTCTTCTTCAACTTTTAAATAAAAAATACGCATGGATCTTTCCTCTTCATTCTCTTCACTTTTTATTTCCCAATGTGCTTCTCCATCATATGTTGTTCATACAACCACATTAAACATTTTCCTTCTTTTTTTCTAAAGTTTTTTTCAACTGATCATTGTGTCAAGATCTTATAATATACCAAGTACATTATACTTATATCCTTTATAGTATAAAATTTGACTGTCATAATTTTTTGGGCCTTCCAGTATGATATCATCCACTAAATGATGTCATATAATATTTTAATGATTGTTCTCCACTTAAAAGATGATTTTGTTCCCATTTTTAATATAACTATTATTTTTCTTATGCATTGTCAATTGTATGCACATTGTATTAATCAAGTGATCATGAATTATGATTATATTGTTGATCTTCTAGTTGTTTAATCTGAAAGAGATGCCAAATAATGAGTTACTTATGACTTTAGACATTTAAACAAATGCATTATTTTGAATAGTGAATTTTGTCATTTTAGTTATGTTAGATTTTTTTACAAATAGCTTATTTTATATGTTGGAGACAATAAGACACTTATTAGGTGTGTTTTTCTTCATTTTTTTCTAAAAAAGTATTATTTTCCTCATCGTCACTACTCATAGTAATTCAGCCCCCTTGTGGTTAGGGTTGTAAATGGGTACGGGTAGACCCGCGGACCCGCAAATCCGGACCCTTGAAAAACCCGTCACGGGTCTAATTTTTTATACCCGCATACCCTTGGACCCGTATGTCTAATAATGGGTATGCTTGGACCCAGACCTGCTAGACCCATGTACCCTCTATACATAAGTAACTATTAAAATAATATATTATATATATCATACTTTACTAGTCTAATTAATATAATTATTGAGATTATATCCAACTCTAAGGTTGAGACTAGTCATATAACTAAGAATTAACTATTCTAGTTACAATAACGAACATCATATGTAAACTTAAAATTAAAATGTCTACTAATCTACATTACTTTCTACATAAATTAAATGTTATGATCATGACTACAAATATGTAAACAATTACTCAATTAATTTTATTATATAGAATATAGCATTGTATAATATAACTATTACATGTTAATATACTATATGATAACAATATCTTGTTGTGTTAAATATATATAACATAGTCATTTCTCTTACATAAACAATATGATGTTTTATAGAACTGCTTACCCGCATACCCGCACCGCATACCCGCTATTATTGCGGGTACGGGTATGGTGCGGATCTAGGTTTTGTATTATGCGGGTCTAGAACCGGAATCGGACCTGCTAAATTAGATGGGTATGGGTATGGGTATGGGTATGGCCAGACCCGCACCGTACCCGCACCGTTTACACCCCTACTTGTGGTAGATTTCTGGATCTGCCACTACCTACAATCCAGTCTTGTCGATAGCTTGAAAGACCATTGTAAGTAGTGTGAGAAACATTCAACTCCAAAATTTGTGCCACCACTTATCCTCATCACATTTCTTTGTGATGTTCATTAGACAGAGGAATTCCTAGCCACCATCTTGCTCTGCTTCAAAGCTGCCATGGTTTTGCAACTCACCGTCCATATGTTGTTGGATTCTCTAGTAACACAATCCATCTTCAGAGAATGGCCCAGTCACCTCACTAGTTTTGTCCACCTCCAACACAGACCTATACCACCATGGGGTCAACATGATCATTGGGGAAGTATCATTGTGATCAGAACTCACCTATAGGAACTACGCATCTAATAATAGGTTCTGCAAAGGTGCAAGGTCCCTTGAGAAGATACCTTAGTCGGAAGATTCTCCAGTTTGACATTCACTCTTAGAAAATGACCCTCAAGCAAAGCTTTCTGGTAAATACCCTATTCCATATGTATACACATGTTAACATTGTATTCTAATCTTACTCCTTGATTAGTGGTCCTTCATTCACCTCTCTATTTGTGCCACCAATTTCCTAATTCGTTACATGCCTTTATGATGTTAACTACATGCAAGAACTGGGACTGTAAATATAACTTGTAATGTAATTACATTAGATTAGACTTGAAAATAATATCAAAGTTCATAACATGAATCATATTCAAATAGATGAATAACATAAGACAACCAATACTAGCTTGCATGACATATATAAATGTATACTAATGACATTATAGATAACAAGTAGAAATACTCGAACTCCAATCCTAATCATAATAGTGGACTTTGTTTCATAATATATATTAGTTCATTAATAAAAGTTAGATATGAAGATGTGATTTCATGATATGAAGGTTTGTAACACCTTTCTGTGCATCTAAAATCCTAGATTCCTATATATGAATACATATTTGATGGTAATTGGATGATACTACGGGTAAACACACTAATATGCTAACAAGGAGGTTAGGAATGATATTGAAACATGTAGTTGCATACATGTAAGACTTCAATGGGAGGAATGTGTAATATTACCCACAAATATATGTAATTCGGACATAATTAGGCTTCTATGACCAAGATGGGTCTCTTAAAAAATCAACCTTCCCCATTCATCTCTACTAAATGATAATAGTCAATGTATGTGGTAATATATTAACCATCTGTTAAAGGAAGTCTAGCAATTATGTAGACTCATATGTCAAATCCCAAATTGTATATTAACCACAGAATTAAGGATGTAAAACTTAGTGATGATGATAATTATCACATTTAATCGGATACCCTAGATCCACACATATGTGTACATATTTATATATTTGATGATGATTGGAGGCATACATATTAATACCGACATGTATTTGTAATCTAAATATATTTAGACTCATGTGTCTAAAGGAGAATCTTAGAACCAAAGTTGATATAAGAATCATATACTCACTTAGTACAGCTATAAACCCTAATATGAAATTAGATGAAGAAACCAGGCTAAGAACATTGTGTATACCTAAACTAGGAATGCGTACACATGTTCCATGTGGTTTGACTAACATAATTAATGTGATTTTAGGATGAAAACCTAGCATTGTGGACCAAAGTATATCAATCGAGTTAACCTTTATGTGTGAAAATCAGGTATGTACTCCTCCCTATTTATAACTGGGCATTTATATGACTAAATTTTCCCATAATGAGGTCACTTTTGCAATACTTTCTCTTGTTCCATTTATTGGACAATTCATATACTCTCAATTGGAATTATTATTACTCTTCTGAAATTATTATTATCATGTTTAATTGGGTCAATGACCCCACCTTCTATTATGCCTGAATTATGCCATGTATGTTTGTGAAAAGTGAATCTTGCCACTCTATTTATGCATGTTAGATAATTCAACTAGTTTAACTATCGTAGACACTTATGAGTAACCATTAGGATGCATCTATTTCTACCTCGGGTGCATCTTTCTACCTCTTTTTATACATGAGCGTGCTATTTCCGCCCAGAGTGTGCTATTTCCACCCATTTTATTTAGGCCATTGACTCAATGGTGTTGTGATCCTACTATAGTTACTTTACTCAAATATATCAGCATGCAAATATTTATGTGATTGAACTATTGATTATGGCAAGAATTGTGATTTAATTATTCATTTATACGGCCTCGTTCTTTTGAAAAATCTTTTTCTTATTACTTCTCATTGTAACTTACCTAATTTTTATGGCCCCTTTTTATGGGAACATCTTACTTTACTTTTTAATGCCCTAATAATCTTCTAATGTGCATACTTAGTTTTTGCTGATTCATATCTTGTTTTCCTATTTTTCTGGGTGTTTCCTCCACCCAGATGTAGGTGCTTTTTAGAGAAGAGACCCAGACTGATCGTGAGCTTATTGGTGGACATAAGGACAACTTGAGATAGCCTAATTACCCTCTTCATATGGGCATATGTGTGAATAGATGTAATCTTTTCATTTTATTTACCACCCTTAGGGTGAGAAAGTTACGTACATGAGAACATTTTGTAATTTTGTAAATAATTATATTTTTTGTTGCGTAATAATTTTATGACTCATGTTTGTACCATTGAGTGGGACCACTATCAGGTCCCACTCCTTACAATATAATTCTTAAAGCATCTATTTTTTTTCTTCATTGTATTATTTTTTAAAATATATGTTTTATTTCAGTCATTGTTTCAACTAGTTTCTTCATTTATTTGGATTTCACGTTTATAGATATGTGATGATGTCTTCACTGTTCTATGTGAAGTTATCAATCTCATATCTATAAGTAGCATCTGCATCTCGTAACCTACACCTACCATCATCAGGAGATTTCTAAGTTCTAGTGAGAAAGTTGTCTAATTGTAAATCAATAAGGTCAGATGTTAAAATTTATACTATGAAGAGTTATGCCACATATAGTTCGTTCATTAGATGATAAGTTATGAGATAATGATATTTAAGGGATAGGATATTTCTTTTTATCTCATGTTGACGTTGAATATATATAAATTGTTACTCATCTTGTCCACATTAAACTATGATGTTGAATGTATATAAGTCGTTACTCAACTTATACAAATTAAATATGTAATGAGTGATTCCACCACTACCATTTGAAAAATATGGTTGTGTCCAAGATTAACTTGTGCAAGTGTTTATTAGAACATTACACTATAGGAAGAAGAGAATGCTCCCCACAATTGGGTACTTTTACTAAAATGTACAAATTTCAACCTCATTACTTTACTAGGTGGTACACAATTTACTTAGTAAGGGATAATTATTTATAAAGGATTCAAATGTGTCATGTTGCAAATAACATAGTTGTTGAAAAAATGTTGATTGATTGTATATATTCAGATTTACAAAAGAGGTAATTTTTCTCAAAGAATCTCAATGGTTCTTCCATATATAATATCTTATAAAATTTAACTATTGTCTAAACAAGAATATAATCACTTTACTCTTAAAAATACAATGTTTGGTATTTTTGTAAAAAAGAATTATTTCAAACCAATAGTATTGTGGAACTACTTATTCAAACTATGAAACAAGTTTATATGACTTCATATTTCTCTATACGTAGGCCACTACTTTTATTAATGTCTATACAAATTTTGCATTACTTTCATTGTGATAAAAACATGTTCAACTGCCTAATAAATATTATATTATTGAGTTTATGATGTTTCTAGAACAAAGGAAAATAATTGATACTTCATTTATATATTTTTTTAATAGTCTTATCATTTTTATGTTATTCATTTATTTATTCAAATAATTATTAAGAATGTTTGATTTTAAATGTTTATGTTTTTTAAGAAAAAATCACACTTGAAGCTTCATGCCAAATGAATAGATTTTTGTCAATTATACTCATTACAGAATAGTTATTCGAATTATATATTTCAAACTTGTGAAAAAATAATAATTCCAAATATTTCATGTTGTGTATTTATACATGAATGGTCCATTAGCATATAGTATTTTTACTTTGATGTAAATTTCTAATCTATGCACATGTGGACTACAAAAGTGGTTTTTACCATAATTTATCTTATGCCTTCATTGTATTCAATAAGTTCAATCAAATTATATACTATAAACATTTAGTTAATAGACATATGCTTCACTATTGTTGGGGACATGAAGCTAAGCCAATGGTACTTCAATTAAGCCTTCCTTATGGTAGATTTGTACAAGAAGAATTTGTATATTCATCAAATTGAAATCTATAACTTTATACTTTATCATCAAAATCATCACGATCTAAGCATCATTCTGAACCATTTTCAGTTCAGCTACATGGATTCCCACTATTTGGCTCTATCATGGGTCATATTTTATTAATATATAAATATTTTAAGTCTTTCTTTTTAAATTCTCTCAAAGTCAAATGAGGCTATACTATTCCTCTTTTGTATACACATTTAATTTATCTTTAACTTATGCATTCTATATTATAAAAATTATAATTACAGTCATTTTTATTTCTTGTATCGTGTGTTGGGCCTACTCTGTGTCCAGTGAAAATAGGGCCATGGTCTACTAGGGTCATTTGATTTTGTTAGAGATGGTATTAAAAATACATGTAGTCATTCAACCCTAAAAGAACATAACAGACATCAGCCATTTTCAAGATTTTTGATGGGAGAAAAAACAAGAAAGAGGAGGATAAAGAAAGGAAAGGGAAGAATAAGTGGTAAAATACTACCAAAACTTTTGATTATAATCTTTGGTCCATCTACTATTATACACTTCCTAGAGAGGGTGTATTTTTATAAAGTTCTGGTGTGATGGAGTTTTAGGGATTTCTCTATGTGTTGGTAGTTTTTGTATCTCCTTCTGATTGTACTACCTCAGGTTTGGGGTGAATATCTAACAAGAACACTGTATCTTATTTTATAGTGAAATTTCCTTCAGTTAGTCTCATTGTTTTTCCCTCATACTCTGCCAGGATTTTCCACGTTAAATTAGGTACTTCCTCTATCTTCATGTGATTATATTATTGTGTTTATAGACTCATTAATAACTTTTTTGTAATATTCATTTTCTTTTCATCTCAATTGACCATATTAAATAATTATATGTGCATATTCTCCCAACAAGTAGTATCAAAGTGCATGGTGCAGATATAGATCCATATGGGGAAGGATGATGATGTGATGATGATTAAACTGAGGAGTAAAAACTGGATGATTTAAAACCCAATATTGAGGTTATTGTATATTGTAGGGACTTGTTGATCAGATAGAGGGACACAATCTGTAGAGTAAGCTTGACACAGATTGGAAGAAACTTTAATAGGAAGATAGTGGAAACAATGTGAAAGTGGTTTTAAACTTTTTATGCACCACATATCAAAGAAGATCAATGTCAAGGATATGTGAAAATTTACAAGATATTGTATGAGTGGCAGATCATGACAAATAAAGCTTTCTTGATTAGAAAGTTTGTGATCTTGGAAGTTCAGGACAACACTAGCATCTATTAGTATGTGAATGAATTTTAGATATTTTTCAATCAGCTAGGGTTGATGCTGATGATTCTTGATGATGAAATCCAAAAATTACTTCTTCTAATATCATTACCTAAAAGTTGGAAAATGCTCGTAGTGACATTCAACAATTCTACACAAGAAGGAAAATTGACACTTGATCTGGTGAAGATTAGTCTATTAAATGAAGAGAGTTGATGATGGGACTCAAGAGACAAGGTTTAGAGTTGCATGTCACTTAGAGCAGGAGCACTGATATAGTAAGAGATTGTGGTAGATCTCAAAGTCATGATGAATCCCAGGTCCATAGTAAGGATCATGGTAGATTCAAGATGAAGAGCAGTGGGTACTTCCATTGTGGCAAGTCATGTCATTTTAAAAAGGAATACAAGGTCTTGAAAATAAAACATGGGTCTAAAGTCAAAGACAAGAAGGATGATGACAAGAACACTACAATAGCAATCTCATATGACAAGAACAATGATGATGATGTGGTGTGGATAGTCTAGGAATAGTGTTTGTATGTTGATGAGGATGATTCCGAGTGGGTGGTGGATATTGTAGCTTCTTATCACACTTCACCCTTTAAGGAGTTCTTAACTACGTACATGAAGGGAGACTTTGGTAGGGTGAATATGGAAATATGATCTTCTCCATAATAGTTAGGAATGGAGACATTTTCTTTGAAACGTGTATAGGTTGCACACTCATAATCAAAGATGTTTTTCATGTTTATAATTTGTGGTTAAGTTTGATATTTTGGTTCTTTGTTTGACAAAGTAGACTATCATATGGAGTTTTTCAGAGGTAAATATAAGATCACAAAGGAGTCTTTGATTTTTATTTATAGCAAATTGTGTTTCACACTATACAAGACCCATTTTAGAGTGCTAAAAGGTGCCATAAATATAGTCGGGGATTACCAAGCAGATCAATGGTAAATACAATTAGTGAACATGAGTGAAAAGGGATTGCAGATTCTATCAAACAAGGGATTGATTATTTTTGGAAAGGACACTAGTCTTAGTTCATGATTCATGTCAGACTACATCAACGATTTTCTTTCCAAAACAAAAGTAAAGCTAACACTTTTGTAGTTGGTTCATTTGGATGTTTGTGACCCGTTTGATTTGTCTTCACTAGGTGTCAATGGTTATTTTATCACATTCATTAATGATGCATACATGAAGGTGTAGGTCTACTTGTAGAAGACCATGGATTAGATCATCTAGTAATTTATGAAGTTTGATCCCATGATGGAGAGGGAGATAGAGAAAAAGTTGAAGTGTCTATGTACATACAATGGGGGAGAGCACACCTTAGGGAGTTCTAGAACTATTGTGCATTGCATAGAACATGAATGAGAGGACAAATCCCATCACAGAAGAACACAATGGTACAATTGAGAGGATGAATCATACCATTAGTGAGAAATTTAGAGCATATTAAAGGTTACATAGTTACCAAAAACATTTTGGGAGGAGGCAGTGAGTGTTTCCTGCTATTTTATTAATTGGTCACCTCTGGTTCCTTAAGGATTTTAGATGCATGAAAAGGTATGGACAAAAAAGGATGCATCATATATTCATTTGTGAGTATTTGGGTGCATGTCATATGAACATGTACCTAAAAAAGTGGTAAAAGATGGATGATAAAGTAGTGTCGTGTATCTATCTTGACTACAAAGATCAACAATTTAGATACATGTTCTGGGATCTACTGAAAAGGACCATGAGCCGACACAAAGATGTGGGGCATGAGAGATATGATGCAGAGGCTACAGATCAAGTGAAATTTCTTCTGATGTTGAGTATGAGGATGTTTCAGCTTCTTTGCATGTGCATTCTTCAAATGAAGAGTAAGAGCAGCATGATCTCCTTGAGCAATATATTTTGGATTTTCAATGGGTTGTAGAGGCCATGAATAAATTTAAAACCACTTAAAAAAATTCATTACACATTCAAAATATTTCCTGAGATTATTTGCAAGTATGAAAAACAAGGGAGAGAGAGATTGCACAAGCATAAAAGAACCCAAGTATTCATAGTGGTTTCAACCTCTAAACATAGAGATGTACATCCACTACCTAGAGAGTTCAATCTCTAGTATTTTCAACCATGCGTTACTCATTATATTCTATTATAATAATTACAAAATAAGACCACCCTTTTTAGGTCAATGAATAACTAGCTATCTTTTTAGGTCAAGAGAGCCAACAACCTTACAAAAGATTTACTTATCTATGAACAAGAGTCTTTTTCCTTACCAAGGACTTACCTACTCTAGTAATGAGTTTTCGACCTTCACCAAGGACTTACCTACTCTTGCAGCAAGTCTTTATCCTTCAAGGATTTACCCAATTTTGACTTGGATCTTCCTCCTTTGACTTCACCTTCACTAAGGAGAAGTTTTTCACCAAGGGCCTCCTTTCCTACTTCTCAACTCTTATCCAAGAGAGAAAATCTTCATCTTCATGGTTTAAAGAGGGATTGGGAGGCATAGGAATGAGAGTCCCACAAGATATACATGTAGGACTAGATACTAATTATTCTAATGGATGTAGCAAGTGATTAAGATCCTGAGAGTGGATGGAGGCTATATGGGGAACTTCCTCTCTCAACTATAGTATAGGGGCATTTGTAGTGCTTGGCTAAACATGGGATAAATACCAAGAGATACTATTTATAGTAGAGGATACCTCCTAGCCATTAGAACCATTTAGGATTAATTATATCTATTTATGGGGTCTCCAACATATCTATTCACCTTTTTTTACCCCTCAAATGGCTATTTTGCAATGTAGAAAATGCTTCCTATTGTATCATTGACTCATTTTGTAACTCATCTGACAAACTTTACTGTTTGGGCCATTTTTTGGTCAGCTAAGTTGCATTCTAGCAAGAAACTCAGTCGACAGAAGGTTTTGGAAATCCCTATGAATAATGTTGTAAGTCAAGTTATACCCTAGGGAAACTCATCCAATTCCACTTGTTTTTTGGATATTTCAAGACCATAAAAGTGCAATATTAATCTACCCTAATTGATTATGTTGCACAAATGAGATTAATTACAAGTCATACAACCATTATAGGTGATTTGCATCAAAGATCTAAGGAGAAAATTTTATCTATTATTCAATCTAGATTTTTATGCGTGTATGACTTGATTTCTCCAAACTTGGGTTTGCACATTTAGCCATTTGAAGTGTTTCTACCTAATCAAATATCACTCAAGTAGAAGGATTAGACACATATAAGTTGAATGGTTTAGTCATAATCAAATAATGGATTAGTCAGTTTAGACCTTAATTCAACATTCTTCCCCTTTTTGAATATGTCAAGCTATTCAATAAATGTATTGAAATCTTTCAAATGAAACTAAACCTAGGGGTTTCAATGAATTGAGTACATATGCTTCCCCTCAATCTATTCTAAGGGAATTCATATCCTTCCCCTCAATTTATGATGTTTATCCTGCAATAGCTTTCATAACACTTGTAGAAATTATTTCTTATCCCCATATATGTCATCTCGTATATATCGTCTTCCCTTTTCGAGAGTCATGTCTTTCTCCTTTTGTCATTTCAAAAAGTGAGATTTTTTAACAGCCAAAACACAACTTGTTCAAAAAGGAGAGTAGAAGAGTATAAACAAAAGGGCTTATCCAATCAATGTTTGTAAAACAAATCAATATGTTCATTTGAACATTCTAAAATGTAATTATATCAAGAATCAAGGAAAGGATATGCAAGCAAGTAACTCAAATTAATAGATATACAAATCAAGGACCCATTTTGAGTATGTATTGAATATGATACAAGGGTAGCACAAGATAAATATGATCTGATGAACACTACTAGAACTACATATTAAAAGACTACTAGTAGATGATATCACAAGTTAGGACTACTAGTAGGATTTGGGTCATATCAAAATATGCACAAGTTAAAACATGGATATAAGTAGATGTCGAGAAATATTCATAAAAGGAAATATGCAAATTTAGGAGCATGGATCGATAGTACTCATTAGAAAATATGTGTCACAACCAAAAGATGAATATCACTAAGAAACTTATGGTTGAATTTTAAAAATATATACAATTATGTAGTAAATTAGATACAATGTAAGAAATTTAATCACAACTAAAAGTTTCAAAGAGATCATCATCATCATGCATAACAACTCAAGAAAACTAAAATATAGAGATGCCAATTTTAGAGAAATTATAAATATTGAGTTGTGTGTAAAAAAGATAATTGCAAAGCATGGTGATATGTATATCATATGAAAATACCAAGGGGGTTGACTATAGAATAAGTATATAATTGGTAATACCAAGTTGAGAGGGAAATTCACATATACTTTTCCACATGTATATTTAGTGCATGGTGTTGTCAGTCGTAATTAGTTAGAGGATAACTTGGTCAAAAATCATTACTGGCTAACCCCAAGGATGTCTATCAGTCAAGGTCTGGAAAGAGTGGCACCCAAGAGGGGATGCACTCTTCACTGAATTCAAAAATATAACCATCCAGTTCCAAATATGAAGGGAAGGAGAAATCTCATCCGTTTCTCAAATGGTATACATATCAGAGCAAGATAATAAGTAAGCATCAAAATAAAACTATTACAAAGTTACATGACATTTCATATACAATCATTCCTCACCATAAGGGTGGAACGGTGAAAATAGCTATATATTTATTACACATACGACTGAGTGTATAGAATGACCCAACCATTCCAAGCTATACTTAAGTCCATGTTATTTAGGTGATATTCTTGAGTGTTTGTCTTCTAATGTACCTATACATGGGCATAAGGGAACATCACCCACAACATAGAGGTCAGCAAAAAGCTGAGTATGTATATATAATAAACACTTTGTGGAAGTATTGCTTGGAGAACACCTACTCTAATACTACTTGTTGTATATATGGATGATGGTCTCTAGAAGGTAAATAGAGCTAAAAACACTTAAATAAAAATTATTTTACCTTCAAGATATTTCTAAGTTAATATGGAAAATAAGAATTTTGAGTGCAACTAAACATACATAGCAAGGATGAGAGAGATTGAATAAGAACAAGAACACAAGTTATGTATAGTGGTACCAAATTCCAAACTAGGAGAGTGTACATCCACTACCTATAGAGGTCAACCTCTATGATTTTGCAACCATTGTACCTTCCTTGTATTCCATTATAAGAGATACAATAACACCTTCTTTTTGCAAGACAAGGATCCCTAGCCTTACCTTTGAGGAGAAGGGAGCCAACAACCTACTAAAGGACTTACCCATCCATGACATCTTATACCTCACCAAGGATTTACCTACTTTTACAATGAATCTTCGACCTTCACCAAGGACTTGCCCATTCTTGCAACAAGTCTTCCGCCTTGAAGGAATTACCCACTCTTGACTTGGATCTATCGCCTTTGACTTCACCTTCAACGAGGAGAGGCTTTCACTAAGGGACTCCTTCCCTTCATCTTCTTCACCTCTCTTAGACAAGAGGAGAACCTTCATCTTCATGGTAGAAATAGAGATTGGGGGTGGAGGAAGTGAGGGCCCCACAAGATATACATGTAGGACTAGCTCTCTTACAAATATCCTACTCACTCTAATGGATGTAGCAAGTGATTAAGCTTGAGAGTGGAAGGAGACTCTTGGAGGCACTCTAACATAGGGACATTCATTTTGCTTGTCTAACCATGGGATGAAGCCCAAGGGGTCCTATTTATAGTTGAGAATACCTACTAGCTAGTAGAAACACTTAAGGACGAATTCTAGCCATTTGGGGGTGTTGCAACAGATATATTTTTGAGTTTTACAACATTCCAATGGTTAGAAATACTTTTTTAGCACATTATGTATAGTGCATTTAGTTGAGTTTACTTTTACAAAACTCGACTGATGGCACCATGCAGTAAATTAAATTTAAGTTGTCGATCGAGTTTATCTGAGATGAAACTCAGTCGATAGATTAAAACTGATTTTCTTATGCATGGGTGTCGGTCGAGTTTTTCCTGGGGAAGCTCAGCCAACCCTAGCAGTTCCTAAGATTCATCAAGGGTGTTGGTCGAGTTTATCCTAGATGAAACTCCACCGACAAAAGTCCTTATGATGAATTTTGCAAAGTTCCATAAAAGTGCTTAAATATTTGATTTAAGCGCTCTTAGTTTTTTGTAAGCTTAATTACAAGTCATACAATCATTATAAGTGATTTATAACATGATTCTAATGGGTTTGAGGCCTTCTCCACAAAATTTCACTTGCATTGATTATGACTTGTTATTCTCCAAGTTGGGATGTGCAAGTTTAGGTATTGGAGTGTGTCTATACCTAATCTAAAATCACTCAAGTAGAAGCATTAGACACAAATGAGTGGAATTGTTAGTCATTGTCAAAACAAGGGTTCAGTCAATTAGACTTTGAGATAAAATTGGACTTTGAGTCAACAAGCACCTCAATCATGTCACACATTCCTACCAATTAGTCAGACCCTAATGATTTCTACGTTTTAGATGCTATAGGTAAAATTCATTTTCCAAATATACTTTGTGATTAAGGAGATACTTTAAATGTTATGCCTCTAACTATATCCACTAGTCTATATTTGAATACACCCAAGCATTGAAGATCAATTTTTAGGTGGTACATCACTCAAAAGCAAATGCTACTTCTATGGCTGAGAATGTTCTTTTAAATATCAATGGCTACTTATGCCAAATGAATTTGTGATGTTGGAAGATAAACTGGAGATATAATCTCAAGGTGCCCTTCCCTAGAAAGTAAATAAGTTGTTCTTGATGTTGATAAAGGAGCATTAAATGTTGAGATTTGTGATTAGAGAATCACCTACTCCGCAAAACCTTTGACCAAGATTATCCAACACATGAGATGGAAGAGGGAGAATAAGAGTGTATTCTACACAATGACCCTATTTATCACTATTTTCCATTTGACCCAAGTTGAAAAGCAATATACATGACGTCCAACTGATAGACAATAAACACAAGCAGTTATAAGAGGCATCGCACAGTTTATTCTTTTTTCATGAAATTTGAATAACTCTGTTCTAGACCTTAACTAAATTTCTACATGTAGATATATGTGTTTTAGAACTTTCTTTTTTTAATCTCATTAAATATGCATGTTATATTTTATAGGATTATAAATTGAATGCCTAAGATTTTGAAAAGAATTTATTGAAATTAAAAAGTAAGTTACATGACAATTTGTGTACATACTGTACACATATTCAGTAAAGCATAGTTCAAATTTTGCTAGATTTGAATGTGTGTTGTCTCAAAGTGGCACTACATGCTCCTAAGGCCGTGTTTGGTTTGTGTTATTAGACACAGGATCGGATTATTAACCGGATTCAAATGTCATGCCATGTTTATTTGCAACAAAACAAAAGCGGAATGGATATCCTGCAGACTTGACGTCCCTAAAACAATGGATTACTAAAACCCGCACCCCCGTGTAGCTTTTGATAATCTGCCGGCAAAATATCACTGATTTGCAACCCTCGCTCCCGTCTCCACAATGCCACACCGACACCCAATCTACAGATCTCGTCATGAATCATACTTGTGTTAGAATTGTCCCACACCGCTGAGCTCTGGGAAAGGTCATTGGCTTATAAGGTGTGTGGTCCCTTCACCCATTGTCAATTAGTTTTGGGTTGAATATCACACATTCTAATATGGTATCAGAGCGGACCCCATGAAACAAGTGTGAGGACCACACCCTACCTAAAAAAAAAAGAACAAGTGCAAGCACACAAAAGTGGCTGCACTTGAGGGGGGATGTTAGAATTGTCCCACACCGCTGAGTTCTGGGAAAGGTCATGGGCTTATAAGGTGTGTGGTCCCTTCACCCATTGCCAATTGGTTTTGGGTTGAATATCACACATTCTAATAACTTGTCGTTCTACGTTGTTGACTCGTATGGTTACCTATTAGCTCTTGGACATCGCGTCAATGATCTATAGTATAATTCTAGCTTCGTCGTCTTCATTAGAAGACTTCTAATCTTTAGTAACAGAGCTCTGACACAACTTAGACAAAGAAAAGATC
Source organism: Alisma plantago-aquatica (assembly GCA_963693085.1). Lineage (NCBI taxonomy): Eukaryota > Viridiplantae > Streptophyta > Magnoliopsida > Alismatales > Alismataceae > Alisma > Alisma plantago-aquatica. The sequence goes on along the minus strand of OY856412.1, from coordinate 938,887,143 downwards.
TTTCTCACATGTTCAAATGTTAAAGTAGGATGAATATGGTGTTGTCGTCTTCATGGTGGGAATATTTCCAATCTTTGTTATCCAACCTCCTACTACAGCAGAGTACAAAAATTTATCTCTCTCATATATGTAGATTTTGAAGAAGGTTGATTCTGTTGTCGTGATTATCATGAAAAGATCTCTAATCCTCGCTCCTGCAGCCACACGATAAAAAGGACTACTTTTTGTATATGCAAATTCGAAGAAGAGTAAAATTGATCAGCTGCTTCTTCTCATATTTGAAACTAAACACAACATATTGGTTTATGGACTGATCAATATTGGTTTATGGACTGATCATTGACGGTGATATCTAGTGCTCATGAATTATGATGCAACATTTGCAGGAGTTAATAAGCGCTACGAATTGTATTAGATCACTGAACATGCAATAAATAATGACGTTGACAAGAGTTCTAGCAAGTTAGAACCATTCCGTTGTAGACAAATATTTGCAAGCGGAGGAATACTTTTCCCATCCTATGTTGTTAACAAACATAGGAAATAAAATTGTTATCCATTCCGTCTCATAACCGATCCAATCCATTCCTTCTCCAATATCCAAACCAATCCCATCCGACGAACCAAACACGACCTAAATCCTTAATAAATCAAGTACCACTGATACTACAAGACATGCATCATCACCTAAACAACGTGCCAACATAAACAACATGAGAACTCAAGTTCCTAGACCTCGTGCATGACATGTGTGCAAGGAAACACATCATGTGCCACCAAGAATCAACACAAGGAAGGATCTAAATTTGAGCTCATCAGACATTATCAAAGCATGTCATGTATGGAAGCTGAAAATTATTGAGACATGGACAAAACATGCATGAATAGTATGTTGTACGTTGTACCTGAATACAACAACTCAAAATTTGTTAGGGGTGTGTCGATTTTAGGAAAAACCCACAATTCTTTAATTAACACCCACACCTCCCATTCTAGAAGAATCATCAATCGAGAAAAGAAGGAGTGGTATCACCATATCTCCTCTTCAGTAACCATCATTTTGGGTTACGCTCTCATCGATCCAAGCCTCAAACACTACTTAGCCCCTTTGCTACTTAGGAGTGCTAGCAACAACTAATATAGGTAAAGCCTTCCTACAAATTACCAACTTTGGTCATAAGCAACAAGAGAAGTGTCCCCACTACTTCTCCTCATTGATATAACAATATCTATCGAGTTACATCATGAAACATTCTGTTCTAAATCACATGTCTATAAAGAGGAAGAAAAGGACCATACTTTAAATTTATAACATGAAACCTTCAAGACGCTTGTAGCTCAATACGGGGTCAAACATGAGGATGTAGGGACATTTAGTCACCTAGGATTCTTCTTTTACTTAGTTAAGGAAAATTGTAGGTAAAAAGATGTTTAAAGATAGAACCAAACTAACAAAACAAAACAAAGAAGGAAAAAAGGAAATAGTTTCTGTCCGATCCTACTAATCAAGAGAAGGAGTCCTTGGCTATGTAACCACAAGTTAGGCAATCTATGTATCTCTTTCTTGGGTCTAGATGACCCTCGAACACCCTAACTAGCAAATAACATCTAAACATAGTATGAATTGTGGTAGCTACTCCTGTGGGGGTCATCCCACTTTCTCTTGTATAGTGTGACTAAAGCCCCATCAATGACCCCGAGAGCTCTCACGAAGATGACAGACCAACACCCCTGAACATTTTAGATTACCTCTCATGTTCATAATATCCAGAACCTTTAGGAGCACTAGAGGATCTACCTAGAACCCTGACTCAGTGAAATTGACTCGAGTTCATGTAAACTAAGTTGAGTTCACTGACACATTGAGTTCAGCTGGGATTTAGGGAAATCGAGTCGGGTTCACTGTGCAAGGTCAGATCTCTTAGACCTTGGGTCTGAATAGATCCTTACTTGGACTTCCCCCTAATGGATTTCAGTTCATACTACCTCCTCAACCCATTTTACCACTAATCTCTTGATGTTAGAAAAAATTACAGTTCAAGTGGGAAAGAGATTAACCAAGCCGACTATCACAACCAAATAGAGAAGAAAGAATAGAAACATGATAAATTTGAATATGAACTAATTGCTTTGGTCCAAAGTACATAAATGTGTCCAATAAGGGCTACATAGATAAGAAAGAGATCAACTAGAGATATATTACCATGGTTGGCACCAAACAAAGATGGATATACATCATTTGTATATAAACAAAGGAGGGCAAATGAACAAAAGTGGAAGAAGAAAAGATTTAGCCCATGGAGGAAGGTGGCTCTTGCTCCTTAGCCTGTGGATGGGATGGATCTTGTCCTTGGGGTCGTCCTTCTTTATTTTATAGACTCCTTGGCCTCCTTTCTTTTTTATTCTACCCCCATACAACAGTCGGTGTGGATGGATAGAGGTGGAACATTGATGGAGATGGTTGGAAGGTAATGATGTTGGTGGAAGATGGTGTAGGTACAAGGAAGATGGGAGCTAACCAAAGGGACTGGATGTAGTGAGAGATCTATATCCCTCTTAGCCTTAGAGCTCTAAGACTAGAGGTCTGGTAACCAAAATTGAGAACCCTTGGAATGGTGGCCAAGGAGGGGTATTTATAGTGGTAGGCGAGTTATACATGTTGTTGGGGATGAAATCGATTTGATTTCAATGAACCCTACTCAAGTTCCCAAAATCGAATTGAGTTTATTTCTTTGGTTGGCGAGATATGTATTCCTTTGGAAGTGGATTGATCGAAGGTAGCCATTGGAAGAGGGACCTTTGGGAGGCACCATCAAAATACAATCTGTTAGAATTGGCCATTAGAAGGTGCCATTAGGTTTAGCCTTTGGAGTTAGTCTTTGGTTGGCACCATCAGAAGGTGGACCATTGGAAGGTGGACAACACATACCACTAGGGTAAATCGGAGTTGTAGGTAGAATAGTAAACAAAAGTTGTAGGTAAAATAGTAAAAAATAATTTACTACACCATTGTATTTATCAAATTTTGTATTCATATGCTTCCAAAACCCTAATTTTAACGACTAGGGTTTAAACTTGTTAGACCCTAATTATTAAAAATAAAGTCATGATTATAGTTTCTTAGTAGGTTTAAAACTTCATAATTAGATTGTGATCACTAATCAATCAAAGTACAACTAGTAGTTTAACACTGGCTTACCCCAATACTCAGATACTTGACCAATGTAGTCGAATATTGAGTGCAGTCAGTATGCATATATTTTAGATTGAGTTTGATATATATATTTAAATTTTGCCCTAGATCCTACTAGCCTTGTAGATGCATCTTACCTACTCTCTGATACCAATTGTTGGGACCTCTCTTTTGATCAACATTAATGCCAACCATTAGAGAGAAACCCAAAACCTAGACCCAAATTATGAAGCAAACCAATTGATTCTCACCAAACATGACTAACACAATATGCAAACAACATAGATAAATTTTCCTTTTCTTTCTCAGTAAAACTCCTAAAGTAATGTTACATTATCAAAAATCTAATTCAAATCCACTAAAGTTAGAATCAAATCTCTTTTCTCATATACATTTCAGATTATGTTGTTTATATGTACATGAAAGTTCAAACTCAACATACTACCATCTCGAGAAAGAAAGAGTACATCGACATTCTAGTCTAGATTATTCTATTTATGTCTTTTTTGTTGTATCCTATCTACTTGATGAAATTATACCTAAAAACATTTGAAACAATCTCATGAGATGCATATAGAGCCCTAATGAGTGGGTACCTCCCACTCAAGTTGAGTACATACATCAGAATTAGATTAAGTATAATGAACTAAAATAACTTACATATATCACCAATGCTAATAGATAATTATAGCATTTAGTACATTAAATTTATAACAATGACTTAATTAATCCATAGGATATTCATTTATTCCAATCATAAATTAGTACATATTTGTGGTATATCTATTAACAAATCAGCAGATGTTATTTACTTCAAAGTGACAATATTATTGTCGGAGTAGCAAGTCAAAATCTAAAAATTAGAATCTAGTAACAATAACATAACTATGATTGTGACACTCCACAACCCAGACCAAGATTGTATCTTGAAATCCTAAAGATAGATTTCACATGAGCATGTCCCCCAATTAGGACTATTCAAACAACAACTGAGTCCAAATCATATCAAGACCAAATATCAAATCCATCAGAGGCTAGAGGAAAATATTCAAATCAAATTCTATACTAGGCAAATAACAATAATTCATTTCTATTGATAAGAAGCATTTTCGTGTACAACATATTCGTTGACTAGAAATAAAAGGAATACAATAAGCATTCATTTCAAATTCAACATGGCTTGTCATCTTTTGTCCATTTGCCTTGAAATTACTTGGCTTGCACCTCACCATGTAGAAGTCACCACGCCCGATTCTTGTGTCAACGACTCACCGTCATTATCATAGGGTTTATCCGATCACCCTAAGACATCAACAACAACCCCGGTCCATTGTAGAGTTGCCTAAATAGGATCAGGTCCTCATCTCATGTAGATAAGATAGGAACAAACATCTCAAATATCACTCATCATGATATTTCACATGTTTTTCAATTTTCATTTTATTAGAGTCTATTCCTCTAGACATAAATTTTGACGTTAGAGGATTTAGGGTTAGAATCACACCAGATGACTCATCCCTAAATCCTAGTGCTCTAACCTTCAAGGTCTCGATCCACACTCTGGAAATCCTTCTCATAATACTCTAATTACTTCAAGGAGATCCATTTCATTTCCCAGGTATGGCACTCGGGAAAATTCACATTGTTCAGGGCACCTAACTAGATGTATCGTCATTTCACTTGTTATTAATACTTTTTACTCATCTTAAAGAAATTTCAAACCATCATATATCATATGTGTATATTCTCACTCAACTAGAATGGCATAAAGAAGATTAGGGTTAACTAGTAAGAAAATTATTATATTAAGAATGTAGAACAATCTATGATTTACAACATTCATGTTTCTTTCCCAATTCTGCATCATTTCATATAATATATCATCAGTGGGATATCAGCTCAAGACATCATCACATCATCCAACATTTATCCTAAATAGGGTTTCTCAATGTAATCATTGCATATGGATTCAATCTAACCATATTTTCTTATCAGTTCATTGCATATCATAGTTCTCATCAAGTATTGATATAGACATTAGAACTAGTAACAATAAAGCATATAAACATCTTATGTAACTCATTATGCTCAGAACATTCTTTTGATACAACATATACTGATTTCATTCAATTTTTATACATATGAATAAATATCAAATCATAAACGTATATAACACTTATTACTCCTCTTTTATGATCAACCACTCTTCAGTTAGGGCTATTATTCAACAGATAGGCACGTTATTTGAAATCCATTAGAGAAGGCCATCCTCTGAATACAAGTATCCTAACATACAATTAAATCCAAGATCATATTCTTATAAACTAATTAATATCCTTGAACCTCATCTTGTAATTTAATTAAACTATATTCCTATGCATTCCTTAATCCTTCATTTGAGATTATTATTCATTAGCATTACATATATCATCATTTTAGGGTTAGAGTTAGGTTCTTTGATCCAACTACTAGTTTTAATCAATTTCCTTTTATTTCATATTCATTAGTCCCAACTTCTATCATTTCATGTTCACTACTACTCTTAGAATAAATCATTCTAAATTTACTTATTGAGTAAAATTTCTCTCTCATTGAAATATATTATGGTCCAATTTTACTATATTCCATTCAATTTAGGTCAACCCAGATATACTTAAAGTAAATAAATGAACGACTTCCTCATACTTACCTTATTAATATTTTATTCATTGAACATCATCACAATTCACATCATCCTTGTTCATTTCTTATTTTTCATGAAGATATATGTAAGCTGTCATTTGACTCATAATGGCATTTTAGTAAATAAAAGCAATCCTTCTATTACTTGTAAAACTCTTGAATCAGAAGGTACCACGGATCAGGATCACTTCTTCTTGCCTCTAAATCTGTAGTCATCTTCTTAATTCCTTATCATGTGACTTGTATAATAGAATTACTTTCTTGTGGGTTTTACCCATTATTCCATATATTATACTAAATACACACATTTGTCTCATATCATCTTAACAAGACTTATCACCCCTAATTGAAGAAATAAGTCCTACAATTGATCATCTTTTCACATCATAAGATTATATGTGAGTTTGGATTTATCTTTCATACTCGCCTTAATATCATATTTTCCAGGATTTAGAAGTCATCTTAGTTCAACACATCCTAAGAATCTTATTATTCAGTGATCTCATTAGGGTGTATAGAGGTTCATTGAGTCTAATAGATGGAAACCCTAGTTTCCAATAAACACAATTAACCAATCATTTACAAGCATACAATGATCATTGACTCATTTGAGTCCATCCCTCATTAACCCTAGACATGGATTTCCTCCAAATCAAACCCTCATATACTGATCCTCATGCACATTATATAATTTAATTCAAGGAGTCAAAAAATTTAGTTGAGCAACCCATGCTTATTGAGTTCAAATTTGACTACATACATGTCAACTGAATTTCCAAGCATATTGCCCATTGGCTGATTTTTAAGCAAAATTGGTGTAAAATGATGTAGTTCTCTATACATAAGACTTACCATATATCTTGAATCAATAGATCAAATACTAGGAAAATAGAAATCCAAGAGAAAGGATCTAAATTGGTAACATGTATTTCCTTAAAATCATCCCAATTGATTATGGAATTGCATATAAATACTAGCAATGATCATGATTATTTTAGTCAGAAATTATTAGGTTTTGAACATGATTACTGAGCTTAAGGGAGTAATAAACACTCACCTAAAGTTCCAAGCACCATAAAAACGTCTCATACAATCTGAATATCAAGAAATCCATCAAGGTTCTAGCAATTGAATCCATTCTTCCTCCTCTCAACTAGGAAACCCTAGAAAAGAAGAATAGAAGAGAAAGAAAGAGAAACAATGGTGATTTTCTATCATTTTTATTGAAATCAAAGGATAAACGAAATATAGACATAGGAGAGACGTTTCACCATGAAATCATATCTGGGTTTGAAGAAATTATATGAATTTGCAAGCTATAGGAAGCCAAAACCCTAATTCAGCACTTTTGGTGATTTTCTCCTTGAAACCCCTAATTTTGCTCTCTCTCTCTCAAATTTCATTTCTTTGATGGGGATGACAAATTATGGGAGATACTAGGGTGTTAGGTTGATCATATTGATGAATTGAGGTTCTTAGAAGAAATTGCAAATAATTCCAAAAAGTATTTTTAGTCTTCTTTTTTATTTAGACAGATTGGCTGATTGGTTGAGTAGTCACTGATGAGAAACTCAGCTGACACCACTCTCTGGATTAGGTGATAATCAACTATAATTTATTAAAATTTAAATCAAAGTCTAAAATGGATTTTCCAAGCTACAATTAAAACTTCATATCTTTTGTATTTACCAATAAAAATATAAAAATCAAATACTAGACTGCTATATTTTAGCCAGAATGCATGGTCGACTGAGTTTGTCCTAGGGAAACTTGACTGATTAATAGATCAAAAAAATATTTAAAAATTTTAAATTTTGTAAGAACGTTTACATTGAGTTTTCCAAACTATATTCAAATTTTTAGTCAATCAAAGTTCTACATAACATACTAAAAAGTATTTACTACACCACTATATTTATCAAATTATGTATTCATATGCTAAGAAAACCCTAATTTTGGCGACTAGGGTTTACACTTATCAAACCCTAATAATTCAAAATAAAGGCATAATTATAGTTTCTCATTAGGTTTAAAACATTGTAATTATACTATCATCACTTATCAATCTTAAGCAATAATCAATCGGTAAAGCATGCAATCATCAAAGTAAACCCTTATTAGATGGCTAATTCTAAAATGGTTCATTACATGAAATGTATGCTCAGGGTTGAATTGGAGAATCATTGTGTTTGTGAGACATGACCTGCACTGGGTTGATCATGTCATTTTTGGGAAATAAGGCATTAGATATAGTAGTAGAAATAAAAAAATATCTTCCATATTCCCCTTAAACAGTAGATCGCTTCAATACTATGTAATGGGAAAGAGGGTTGCAAGGGATATATCTGGTCCTAGCAAGTCCGGTGACTTATTCTTACAGTACTCGAGAAGTCGTCAGCAATGGCCTCCTAGTGCAATACAAAGGATGGTGGTTGACGGCATCCTCATGATGGGTGGCAATGGCCTCCTCGCCTCTGTAGTAGTCTACGCGGACCACTGGGAACTTCAGTTGTTCTATTAGAGCCAAAATGAAGAAGTTGTCCCTTCTTGTCACCATGCTAGCATCGACTTACTTTGTCAATTATCTCTCCCTTTCTATCCCTCCCTTTGACGAGTAGGACTTTCTCTTGTTCTCACATAGCATAACTGTGAGAAGTCAACAATTGTCAGAGCTTATTGTTGTGTCTTTGAAAGCCTAGATTGCCCCCCTTTATATATAGGATGGCCAAGGTCAGAGTTTCTAATTCATTTGGGAGTTGCACAGATAGAATTTCATGAATTTTCTAGAAGCTACGAATGGTGAACCGGTTGGTTCACTATTGAACTAGTTGGTTCACAGGTGAATCGGTCAGTTTAACCCTTGAACCGGTCAGTTTAGTTGCTTTCCTTTTTCAAATCACATTGTCACTCAATATTCTGTTAATGCACAACATGATGTCAGCATCAATCCTTGATCCAATTGTATTGATCATTGAACCGGGCAGTTTACAACTTGAATTGGTCATTTTCAATCAGTTCATGCCCTAGTTCAAGTATTGTTCAATCAATGTTGTTTCCAATTGACCTGACACTTGAATCGATCAGTCCAACACTTGAATTGGTCAGTTCACAATCCAGTCAGACAATTTTCAACAATTGTTGCTTAATTGAATACCTAAATACTTTAGTAATCAAGTTAAACATTATTCATGAATGAACCCCTATTCCAGGTGCATCCTATGTGTGTGACCATGTAGTTCCCAAGTTACATTGGCAATGAATGTCCATAACTAATTTATGACATCACAAACAATGAGCAGTATCTATAAACATATCATTGCTACCTAAGTAATTGGAAAGTTGAAGAACAACTTCAACCAACAATCCATAATCAGTGTTACCGTGATCATATAGTTCCTTTATCTCTAAAATCTGGATTGAACTTGAGGCATGGAATCATCCTCCTCTCAATGTTCAACTCATTTTCCTTGAACTAGAGCAAACTGTCTAAGATGCATGTGAGCTCACATATCATATATTGAGTCACATAAGTATGGCCATATGTTTCTCAATTTCTCTTATCAAGTGGCTAGGATATCAATCTATTGTAGGAGGGATAAATCCCATCTACATCACTCATACTAAATCCCCATATGTCACAATGTACCTGAGCATCACCTTTATGGCAATTATTCAAGGTCACATTGGATGATGTCATAATCATTGAACAACATGTGTTGAGTCTATTGACTTTAGGTCTAAGAACCACAATCACCATTATCACTATGAGAGTTGATTCTAACTACCATCCCATAGTCTCCATGTATCACTCTCAAGGTGGGTCTATCTAATACCTTATTCTCAAAGATGTACCTATGTGTTTGGTTTGGTATCACATATCATCAATTATGAGATTTTGTCATCAACCAACACACACTCTAGTCTTATGTACTAATATTGTCTATATTACTTCCATAGTAATATCTGACTAGGGACATAATAAGAATGCATGTACTCTTATCATACATATGATCTCATTGTTCTGGTCCTCAACCTGAAGACATATGTCATCTAGTAATACCATTCTTTAGACATGTACCATGTTTGTTTCATCATCTCATGATTGAGACAAACATAATAGATGGAATTACCTTTATTATTATTAAATCAAGTATCTAGTTCCACATTACAATCATCATATGATTGGCCATCTGGACATACATACCAACACACTTCCACTTGAAATTAGAGCCAATCACCCACGAATCCTATTCCAAGTTTCATCATGTTTCTACTATACAAGTTCTTTTATAGTGGGTTAGCAATGTTTGCTTCTAGTCGGTATTTTGCAAGTTTCACATCTCCTCATTGTACAACTTCTCATATGAGATGGAACTATTCTGGTATGATATCTAATATTCCCAACCTATCCAATAGCCCCATTATTGTTACAATATATCTATTGCATCATCAATGGTTTGGAACCTCCCACAATATCATCTACATGAACTTATTGATCCATACAATATCCTTTGTGTATTCATTTCACCAAGATACTCATCTTCTATTGTAGAATTAAACAATTGTTTCTTGCTCAGAACTTTTCCAACTTACAGTTCTCATTTTAAGGTCAAATACATATTACGATTGAGTCAATTAATTTTATTTTTCAATTTTGTAAGTTTGCATTAGTGTAACCATTTACACCCAACTCTTCCTTATTACCATAATTAAGGAACTACTCCTTTAATACTTCTCAAGTACTTAAGGATGTTCTTTATGGCATTCTAGTGACCCTCACTAGGATCTAGCAGATATCTTCTCCTTATGTCCAATATATACGAGACAACAATTTGAGTACATAGCATTGCATAAACATGATAGATCCAATTGTGAATGCATATGGCATCTCAATCATGTTTTCCCATTCTTCACAAGAACTGGGACAGTGGGCTCTTGAGAGACAAATCCCATGAAACATAGACAAACTTTCTCTCATTGAGTCATGCATGTTGAACCCCTTCAATATCTTGCCAATGTATGTTCTCTTTCTTAGGTCAGGAATATTTATAGATTTATCTCTATAGATATCAATTCCTGTCACATAGGATGCTTCATCCAAACTCTTTATAATAAAGGTATTTCCCAGTCAGGTTTTAACGTATGCAAGATAAGGATGTTATTCCCCATCATTATGTGGAATATAAATATACTCCCACTAAATTCTTGTAATCACAGATTTCATCTTTATTTAAACTAAAGTCAAACTCTTTAACTATCTTATAAAATTGAAGATTTCAATTCTGAGAAGCTTACTTCAATCCATAGATTTACCTTTGTATCTTACAGACTTTATTTGCATTAATGGATTAATAAAACCTTTAGGTTAACCTTTAGGTTGTGCCACACACACATCCTCATAATTATTCCTATTAAGGAATGTAGTTTTAACATCCATATGAAAAATCTCATAGTCATATTAAGTTCATTGGCAAGCATGACCCTGATGGAATTAACCATGGTAACTAGTGAAAAGATTTCATCATGTTCAACACCTTGAACTTGTTTGAAATCCTTTACAACAAATTTGTTGTTATAGTTTTGTACACTGCCATCTACATCGGTCTTCTTCCTAAAGACCCAATTGCACCTTATGGGTTTTACCCCTTCAGGTGGATCCACCAAGTTCATGCCTAGTTAATTTACATGGACTTCATCTTGGATCTTGTGGCCTCAAGCCATGTCTCAGATTCTTGTCCATCAATAGTTTCTTGGTAGGTTGTTGACTCATCATCTATGACCAACTTATCACCTTTTTGAGCCATAAGATATCATAATCTTTCAAGCTCAAGGTGTGTTCTACTAGAACTATGAATTTTGTGTGCTACATAAGGAACTTGAGATTCCACAACATCTTGTGATTCTCCATGTTCCTATTGTACCTCTCTTAGGTTCAATGTTTTCTTATTGGTCTCAAACTTTTCAAGTTCTACTTTTCTCCCATTGATTCCTTAGGAATTAAATTCATCTTCTGGAATACAACCATCCTGGAAACAAACATTTTGTTGTCATATTAGAATAATAGTATTATTCGAAAAAATAACATTTATGTGATTTGTGGATAAAGGTTTTCAAGAAACTCTTTTTCTTATATAAGATTTCAATCCTAATCTTTATAAAAGACTTATAGGGACACTTCGCATGCCATATCTCATATGATGTCTTTGAACCATTTTAGACAGTATGTTGTATTGGTGTAAAGCATGTGCCAAAAGGAAATTGTAAGATTAGCTAGATTTATTGATAATCGAACCATGACCAACAAGGTGTGATTCCTTCTTTCTGATACACTATCATGATGCAATATCATTGTGTTTCAGGTGGAGTTCATCATCATACACTATCATAGTTTCCCAGAAGGTCCTCGAACTCTTGGTAAATATTTTCTACATCGATCATATTGAAGTGTTTTAATACTTATACCAAGTGGGTTATGTACTTCATTCATGATCTTCTTGAACACATCAAGAGATTCAAGCTTTGTATTTCAATAAATGCAAACTACCATATCTACTAAGATCATCAGTAAATATAATAAGGTACTATTAACGACCTATAGAATTAATTCAAAAAGGTTTATATACATCAGTATGTATGAGTCCTAATAGAATACTCACTCTCCCACTACATATAGTGAAAGGTGTTTTTGTCATATTGCCCAATAAATAAAACTTGCATGTTTCTATTGGTTCAATAATCAAAAGCTAGATAACCATCATTATGGATTTTAGATATGCATTTCTCATTTGTGTGCTCTAAATGACAATGCTATAAGTATTCATTGTTTAATCCATCGAGTCATTCAGTATATATAATTGTCTCTAGAACTATCAAATAGAAAATATGAGACATTAGAGCCACTTTCACAAAAAATCTTATCTTTAAAATAAAAACATCAAATATATTCATAATATTCTTGTCCATACAAGATGCATGATGTTTTTCATTAATGGTAGGTACATAAAGGCAATTCACTATTTCTATTACATGCCCATCACATGGGTGATAGATTCGAACTATAGTGGCAACAACTCTTGCTCCACACAGTTCTAATTTAGTTCTTCTCGGGTCCTGAAGTGGAAATATCCATATCCTTCTTCTTCCTGAAATCCTCTATATAAAGAGGGTAGTTCCTTTTCCATTGTCGGTGTTGGTAACAGTGGTGGCACTTTCCTTCCTTATCCACTCCTCCCTTAACTTTCAGTGCAGAACACTTTACTTTTTGGCTAGCTTTAGAGCTCTTCTTAGCTTTGCCTTTTCCCTTAGACTTCCCTTTATTGACCATCATCGCATATTTGGGTTTGTCCTTCTTCATTTGTGATTTAGTTTTCATCAACATGCCAAGTAATTTTGACAACGGCTTGTCAAAATCATTCATGTTGTAGTTCATGACAGACTAGTTTTATGACTTCAGAAGTGACTACAACATCACATTTTTGGCCAACTCTTGACCCAAGGGAAATACCATTCTAGCAAGATTCTCCACATACCCAATAAACTTGAGTACATGAGGGCATACTGGATCTGCTTCAGCCATATTACACTTGAATAATGCCTTTGAGACATCATATCATCTTGTCTTGCATGATCTTGGTACATGTTCTTAAGATGTGTTACCATCTTAATAACATCCATATTCTCATGATGTCTCTGCAACTACTATTTCAGTTATCACAACATCAAGCACTTGACATCCACAACATCTTCATAGTGCTTCTTGTAAGCATCTCTGTCAACCTTAGGTGTGAAGGGAGTGAGTTCATCTGACACTGGTGTCTCTAGGACATAGAGCTTGCACTCTTGAGTGAGAACAATTCTCATCGTATAGAACCAATCATGGAAGTTGTTCCCATTCAGCTTGTCCTTCTCAAGTACTGATCACAAAGAAAACATGTTTTTTTGTGATTAGATTCTATAAAAGAAATATTGCATTTTGCATTAAAACATTTTCATTTGATTTTATAATATTTATGATATTAATTAGTCCTTTAATAAATTATCGCTCAGACACTTTTATTCAAATTGATAGCCCTCACATATCAATTTAGAAGATTACAACATACAGTCTTATAGTGAGCCAAGACCCCAACTAAATGAGTTATTACCCGGCCAGCGCCAGCGTCCATAACCAATTATTAAGGTACACAATTTTTTCCAATTGCAACTCATGCAATTCTTGGATAGATGGTATGTGCAACTCTTTTCCATAGTCATATGCATGATTCTAGGCACTTAATCTCATTAAGGTCACCGTGTTAAGTTTGACCAAAAAGCCAACACAATAGTAATGCAGTCCGCTTGGTAGGCCCACATGATGACCATAACACTTCCACGATATGGACTACCCCATGCTTAGTCTGCCCAGGCTTAGTCAATCAATATTTTCATGTGTGTTGCTTATGGAAAGCATCATACTTAATATTTGATTGAGAAATTTATATTTATATAAATGCATATATATCCAATCACCACATACTTATATTCATCATATAAATACTATAACCACTAACAAAAAACATGCAATCAGAAATATATGATGTAATTGTTATGACCAGGATAATCAATTACTTTGAGCCACAAGGAATTTCTCTCACCTAAGGTCCATATCATATGTACAACATGTTCTTGCATAAAGTTGTGCTAGAACCAATCTGGTTCAACTCTTGAGCCGATTGGTTGGTCAGTTGGTCTCCAAAAATGGTCGCCTAGTCTCTGATCAAGCAATGTTTGGACTCCTCCAGTTGATCAGTTGGGCCACAAATTGATCAATTCTCTCTATCGTTTGGTCATGCTCAGTCCTCCAACCGAGCTTGGTTCGTCTCCTGAAGTGGTCGATTTGTCTAGTATAGAATGCCTTTTAATGACAAAACATAAATTAAAACTATCATATTCCATATTACATTGTATAAGGGAAAACCCTCGAGTTACATTTGAGGGGAATATAGGAAGAGGAGAATTAATTTGCATTTGGAAAGGAGAGAATATGCTCGATATGCAAACTAAATAGCAACAGGAAATAAACCAAACAACTATGCATACAATCCAAAGGGGTTTTGGCCACAACCATGCATACATTCACCATCAAAACACTTTTAAGGTGATGCGTAGATTGCATATATATATATATATATATATATATATATATATATATATATATATATATATATATATATATATATATATATATATATATATGGGATTATATATGGTATTTAATCAGATATGCACATTAACCATTTTGTTATTTGCATTATATGCAATAAAATAAATGATGAAACCAAAAATCCAATCATATCGATTAGATCTCAAATAATAGTAAATTAATGTGGCTCTGATACCACTCTTGGGAAATATGGCATCAGATAGAGCAGCGGAAATAAAAAAAAATTACTACCATATTCCCCTTAGATAGTAGATCGCATCAACAACTATGTAATGGGAAAGAGGATTGTAAGGGATATACCTTATCCTATATCAAGTCCAACAACTTATCCTTGTGGTAGTGTTCTTCTTCTCCAAGCAGCACTCGAGCAGTCATTAGCAACAACTTCCTGGTGCAATATCATAGATGGCGGATGATGGAATCCTCCTAGAAAGTGGTAATGACCTTCTCGCATTTGTAGTAGTTCATGCAGACCACTGGGAATTCTTCATTGTACTACTAGAACTAATGGGAAGAAGTTGTCCCTTCTAGTTAGTGTGCTAGCATCGATGCTCTCCCAATTATCTCTCCCTTGCTATCCCTCCCTTTGATGGGTAGGACTTTCTTAGGTTCTTACTTTATCACTATTATGATAAGACAACAATCGTTAGAGCTTATTGTTGTGTCTTTGAAAGCATATACTTTCCCCGTTTATATATAGGATGTCCAAGGTTAGGGTTTCTAGTTCATCCGGGAGTCGAAGAGACAAAATTTTATGAATTTTCTGGAAGCTACAAATGGTGAACTTGTAGGTTCATTATTAAACCGGTAGGTTCATAGGTGAACCAATTGGTTCAACCCTTGAACTAGTAGGTTTAGTTGCTTTTCTTTTTCAAGTCACATTGGCATTCAATATTCGATGCATGCAGAACATGATGTCAGCATCAATCCTTGATCCAATCATATTAATCATTGAATTGGGAAGTTCACAACTTGAACCAGTCATTTGAGACCTTGAACCAGTCGGTTCACTAAGTGAATCAGTCAGTTCATGCCCTGGTTCAGGAATTGCTCAACCAATGTTGTTTCCAATTGACATGGCACTTGAATTGATCAATTCAATACTAAATCGGTCAGTTAACAGTCCAGTCAGTCAATTTTTAGCCATTGTTGTTTAAATTGTATACCTAAATACTTTAGTAATCAAGTTAAACATAATTCATGAATAAACTCCTATTTCAGGTGCATCATATCGGTGTGACCCTATAGGTCCCAAGTTACATTGGCAGTGAATGTCCATAATCAATTTATGACATCAGAAGCACTAAGTGATATCTAGCAACACATCACTGCTATCCAAGTTATTGGAAAGTTGGATAACAACTTTAACCTGTAGTCCATGATTAGTGTTACCGTGATTGTATAGTTCTTTTGTCTCTAATATCCAGATTGAACTGGAGGCATGGAATCATCACCCTCTCAACGTTCAATTCATGCTCCATGAGCTAGAGTAGACTACCTCAGATGAATGTGAGCTCACATATAATATATTGAGTCACATAAGTATGGCCATACATTTCTTAGTCTAGCTTATCAAGTGGCCAGGATATCAATCTCATGTAGGAGGAACAGATCCCATCTACATCACTCATACTCAATCACCATGTGTCACAATGTACATGAGCATCACTGTTATGGTAACCCTTGTTCAAGGTCATGTTAGATGATGTCATAATACATTGAATGACAAGTGATGAGTGTAGTGACTTCAAGTATAAGAACCAAAATCACCACTATCACTATGAGAGATGATGCTAACTACCATTCCATATCTCCATGTATCACTCTCAAGGTGGGTCTGTCCAATACATTGTTTTCTAACATGTACCTATGTGATTGCTTTGCTATCACATATCTTGACTGGTGAGATTATGTCATCAACCAACACACGCTCTAGTCTTATGTAGTATTGTTTTCTATATTTCTTCCATAGTATTATTTGACTAGGGACATAATAAGAATGTATTTACTCTTATCATATATACAATCTCATTGTTCAGGTTCTCAACCTAAAGACATATGTCATTGACCAACATCATTATTTAGACATCTACCATGTTTGTGTCATCATTTCATGATTGAGACAAACATAATATATGTAATTACCTTTATCATTATCAAATCATGTATCTAATTCATGATCACAATCATCATATGATTGTCTCTCTAGGCATAGATACCAACAGTCATGCCCTAAATGTCTTAATTGTCCAAGACTCATTTGATGAGATGTGATATTTTTGGGTGAAGTACATCATGCCTTCTGTTGGGAAAGATTGGTTTGGCTCCTAGATTAAGACACATTGTATTCAAGATTGATCATGTTGTTTTTGTTAAAGGAAGTTTGAATTATGTGTCTTGGATCCTCAAGGTTAATGGTGATGGTTACATGAGATTCATATGAATTCTATCTTTTAGAATTTGCGTCAATTCATCTAATTAGTCAGTATAATAAAAAAGAGATAATTATCCTAATAACACAATATAGGTCTATAGTGTATCAAAAACCAATAATTAGGAGTGATTTTACATTGGTAAAACATAGTCTAGAACATATTATGAACTATGTTCATCACCACACTATTAATTTTGCTCAACACCTAAATTTGGTCTCCTCCCACTTTTCCATGCAATTTTCATGATATCTACACTCTCTAGTGACATCCACATAGATTAAAAGCATAATTCATGGTCCATATATTATTGAAATGGTATCATCCCTATGTTGATAATAATAGGCACACATTGGAATAAGATACAGCCTAAGTGAAACACTTCCCTATTATTGAACAAGTTACACAAACTTTTATTTCCCGAATTTTTGTCTAATCTCTTTGTAATCATGTATTCCATCTCTTTGACCTTCCTCAATGTAAATATACATCTTGAAAGTCCCAGATCAACCAAATAACAGATAGGTTATATTTGTCATTTCTCTCATCTAATTTTCACTTCTAGGAGATCCCCATGCCTTCCATGTGTTGTACATGAGTTCATTAAAATCACCAAACAACAATGTAGGTATATCAACTCATCTTCCTAACCTCTTAATTGAGTCCATTTATCCTCTCTCAGGTATGTGTTTGTCCGACCATAAATCTCAAAATCTTTCAAAGTAAGATCAACTTCATCTTGTTGACAGTATGATACAATCATCATGATGCAATTGCCACATCAAATCCCACTGATCGAGAACTTCCAATGTTACTAATATGCATACCATTAGTGAAATTGTATGATCATTATATCTCCTAGAATCTTCTATATTTAGTGTTTGTTTCCTTAAAATGAAGTACATCAGGCTTCTACCTCTGGAACATAAGCAGAGAGCAATGTTGGTGGCCCAGGCTATGGTAGTTCCAACTTAGGAAAATCAATGTTCTTCATAGTGGTATTGTCAAAAACCTTTAACACTTATGGAACATGGTTCATATCCACATATTGAGACATGTTCTTCATGCTTTAAATCATCAAGTCAATATTCATACATGCATCATCATATACATCCATTAGTCACCTCCTACCTTCCACAACATCCTTTTCCAGTAGTACTAGTCATTCATGACCGTGTATCCACCCATCCATGCTTAAGATGGTGAACAATGGTGATTTTTTTATGAATGGTAGTAGTTGTTGTGTTTAGTTTTCAAGGGTAGTATATGGGTATTAGGTGGATATGTGTGGGCTCATGTGTTAGGTGTATTTTGGGTACTCAAACACAAAGTAGGAAAGTTATATTTGTTCCTTTTGTATTTTCCATGGATAGACAACCTATTAGGGTAGATATTACAACTAATGGGGGTCGATAGGACAATAGAAAGTGGGGTGGGTAGGCCAACAATGGGTGTGGATAGTCCAACAATAGAGGTTGTTATATAGATTTCAAGATAAGAAATGTTTGTGGCTTGGGATGATGGTGTTGGGGTAATAGTAGGATTTTGTAGGTATAGTGATTGGGTATCTTCATGAGAATGAATATCATATCCTTCCACAACTACAACCATGTCTTACATATTTCTTCTCCATGTGATAGTGAAGTGTATGTTTGTGATTTTACATTATTCATCCACACTCTCCTTGGTTGGTAAAAATATATTATTCAACTCCCATGGTCGTACTTGCACACATCTTTTTTTATTTCTCCATTGACTCAACCTTGACTGAATGTTCTTGACCTTGATCGAATTTTTCATGCTTTTCCATCATGTATTCTATAGTATCTTCAAAAGACTTTCTGTACCCACTATTCTTTTGTAGAATGACAACTCCT
Organism: Alisma plantago-aquatica; assembly: GCA_963693085.1. Taxonomy (NCBI): domain Eukaryota; kingdom Viridiplantae; phylum Streptophyta; class Magnoliopsida; order Alismatales; family Alismataceae; genus Alisma; species Alisma plantago-aquatica. The sequence goes on along the minus strand of OY856412.1, from coordinate 938,867,757 downwards.
TGAATTTGTTTCTAACAACTTGTTGATATACCTCGATGGTTGATCTCCAAGTCTTGCTAGGTGATTCAAGTAACTAGATTCTCAAACATTATATTATCTTGCATTTACTTATTACATATTGCATCTCTCTCAACACCAATCAATCCACATATATAGTATAACATCGACAGTCGTTCATTCTTTAATTCAGCACACAACAGCCTCCCTTTTTATCTCACATAATCTTCTTCATCTTTAGATATTGAGTTATATCTATTAACACTCTATTCATGCAAGAATATTCTAATTTATATCATTTGTTTTACAAGTAGGACTCCACACATATGTCTATCTAGATAATTGATCAATATCTTATATCTCTATCCAAAGGTAGGTTATATAGTTGTAATGACAATGTCGAATGAGCTAATACTAAATATATAGATTGTTGATTTCAATTGATATCTCTATAAAGGTTGAGGGCATCATCAAAGATCCATGACCCTACCTATATAACACTCTCTCTATCTTTCTAATGTGTAAATTGGACAATGAACCAAACTGCTTGAGACAGTTCAAAACTCATCATGTTATTTAACCTTTGTGTGTATGTAAGTGTCTTTTACATAGACTATAAGTTCATAATTATATTCCCCATGAATTTTCAACCATTTCTAAACCTCTATGGTAGTTTTATATGTAAACCTACTAACGAATGCATATTCATCTTAGTTTAGTTGTACTTTCAACTTAGTTTGGCCTTTAGTTCCCTCATTTTAGCCTACGTTTAGGTTTTTCTTAATCTTATGTTAATTTGTAGGATTTTGATCCAAAAACTTGGTTTCCATGTTACGCTTGAGCTTCATAATATACAAATAAATGTAGTAGATGGTGATCTTGCTAAGAGGCTAGCGAGCATAAGAATTTTTTTCTAAATGGACTAGATTTTTGTTGATTCATACCTTCATGAGTTTATGTTAATTTATAGGATTTGGATCCAAACTTTTGGTTTCCATAGAAAGTTTGAACTTCACTATATACATACCAACATAGGATATGGTGGTTCTCTTGTTAATCGACTAGACGGCACAAGAAATCTTAGATAAATGGACCATATTTTTGTTGATTTGTCCCTTCATCAGTTGTTGTCTTTATGAATTAACAACTTTGGGGTGCATACCCTACAACACAAGCCAATAGCATCCCAGTGGGTTTGCTTCTTACTAGAATCTTGTTGGTTCACTTGTCCTGCCTTTCCATCGGTTCACTATCGATTGAAACTACCATATATCAACCAACAAAGGGTCCATGCACTTATCCTAATGATGAAGATCCCACATCGGCCCACTGATGAAACATGAACCAATGATTGACCAAGTATGTGCAATGATGGTCTCCTTATGTCAGACCTCTGATGAAATTCAAAGTGCAAAATGATGCATTCCTAGAATCGAGCATGAAGGGTTGACTGTCGATAAAAATCCTACAATGATCCTCCAATGGAAATATTGCTCTCACACATTGATCGTCTCCTTGCTTCAAGATCTATAAGAATTTTGATCCCTCCCTCCAATGAAAAGTTTGTTTGGCTAGCTGACAAAGTTCCTACACTTGACCTTTGATGGCTGGCCATACTTCACCCACCGATGAAGATTCTATGTCATGACTACCAACAAAACTCCTAATCATTCCATTGATGATCTTCCAAACATGCTTCACTGATGAAGATCAACTATCATGTCATAGATGGAGTCATTGCCTACCAACCATCGACCATTATACATGCTACACGTAGAGGAATATTGTAGGTTGCAAGACTCCTTGATTTCCTCCAGCCACTATCTCTTCGCATCCATAATGATTGGAAACTCACGTCCAAGGTAGCTTGGGATGGTTCCAACCCTAACCTTCACCTATAAATATAAGGCCATCACCTCCACAAAAGGGATCTACCATTGACAATGTCAAGTTTCCACAATTAGTCCTAAGCAACCTCTCTAGTTTCCATCAACCATTCTTGTTGGTGGATAACACCTCCATCTCCTCAAAGGATTGAAGGTTATAACCTCAAAAGAGGCTTTACCAACAATGCCATATTCACATCGGTGGAAGGTCACCGCCAATGTCCATCCACTATGCCTTCCGAACAGTAGCATATTTCCATTAGTGAAGGAAGAGGACACCTCCAAATCCCTCTTTGATGAATGTCAAGGAAAGGTCTTGTTGCTCTATCGACCATTGTCATCTCCAACCTTGAACATAGGCTTGTGAACACCATGGATGTGGTTTCATTGTCTAATGTGGTGATGGCTCTCTTCTTTTCTTCTAATGTTAATCTTCTTATTGTTGTTGAGGAAGTAGATTTTCTTTTTATTTTCTACATCTACTATTGTATGGACCATTATATGTTTAGAATCAATCTTATTATGCTTGTACTCTTGTCAAATCATCAAGTTTGCATTTTTATTAGATCTTGGGTTTAAGGAACTTTGAATCCAAGATATAGGATGTCAATTAATTCTTGTTAAACCCTTGATGAGAACTTTGGATAGGTGTTTTCTTAGGTGATAGGTAGATGATCTTTAGGTAATGCAACAATGAGCTTAGAATAATATTTGTCTCATTTTATTGTTTACACCAAAAGGGGGTTTTAATTGACCTCAACATACATATGTTCATGCTATTTATGATGTAGTGAGAGAATGAATGATAGGTTGAGGTGGTGAAACCCATCTGCCCTAGTGTTTTCAGGATATGATAGCCAACCCTTAATTCATCCCTTTTATTTTGAAATCTCAGTAAAAATAACAAACAACCACCTTTTGTGTAAGTTTTAGTTCTTTCTTATTACATTGATTATATATTTCTTAAATATGTTGTCTTTTGGGTTGGGTCCTAATATTATACTATGATAAGATATATCCACTTGTGGGTGGCAATTATTGTACATAGTTTTAGATAAAACCTTAGGGACTCTTCCGTATGTGAATTTGCATGTGTAATCATCCACATCAAATTTTGGCATTGTTAACATGGACAATGCAATTTTCATATCAACTAAATGAAATTGGATTAGTTAGGATTTTTATCTTACAATTGATAATACTAAAAATTGTCTAGAATCAAACTCATTTTCAACTGTCTAATATTGGTTGTATGCAGTTCTCACATGACATTTTTTGTGCATGTACACTCTTCTAGTATCAACTCCATTAAAAACTTTAATCCTAAGAGTGAACAAACCTATTGGAGGTTCCTTCATGAATGTAATAACCCGATGGAGGAAGGGAAATTAGCACTCAATGCATAGAGAGATAGACTCCTAGATAAGGCAAGATCCATTGTGCAAGCAGAGTTTCCAGTAGTTGAATAAGAAGATTGAAAACAAGATCCATCAGAGTTCTCTATTCCTAAAGTTGTAAACATACGTATGCCAGTTGTCCAACCTACCATCAATGCAAAAAAAAACTTCAAGATCAAAATGCAATGGGTGAACGACGATGCAAAACAACAATTTTGCAAGAAGTTCCAGTGAGAATTCCCATAACCATTTATAGAATTTCATAGATCTTTGTGGACTCAGTATCCCTCACTAACAAATCTAGAGTGTGGTACAACTACCTACATGATCATAGCATCACCACTTGGAAGGAACTTTAGAACAACATCCTAAGAAGTCCTTTCCTCTCTCACTCACTAATCAAATCTGAGGGCAAGTCACCCGCATTAAAAAAACTCCCAACCAAAACCCTCTTTGAATCCTAGGAACAATTCAAAGAGCTATTGTGTGAATGCCCTCATCACGGCATCCCCACCGCACACCTTATTGAGAAATTCTATAGGGGAGTTGATGATGACATCATATAGTTCCTTGATGATGCTTGTAATGGAGACTTCATGTAGAATAGATTTGATCACACATGGATGGTTGGAATCCAAAGAGTGGAGAACCAACTTAATTGGGGCTCATCATGCAAGATAGGGTTCTTAAGGTTGCTATGGATGAACAAAAATCTAAATTGAAGTCTATTTTTGAATCTTTGAAGGCTTTGGCCCATAAACAAGACAATCTTGAGTCATTCTTCTAGAGTACTGGGAAAAGTAGGAAATCCTTTTCTGAAGTGAAGGCAACCCAAGAAATCTGCCAAGCATGTAGTACATAGGGGCACACAAGTATGGAGTCCAACCACCTCTACCAATCCACATTGAACATGCACTAGCCTCAGTTCAATAGCATCCCATTCATTGAATAATTCAATGCTACCAACTCTTTCCAGGACATGGCTATTGTGATTCCAATAACTCAAGGAACCATCCAGGCTTCCAGTATGGAAATCTATATGGAGTAGTGAATGTGCATCAGCTCAAGTAAGGTCCCAGCCAAAACGAAGTTTGGGGTCCTCCTAGTTTCTAGCATATTCAAATATTCTAGTAGAACAATTTCAATCACGGACAATGTTGGTTATGTATGCCCAAAGAGCCAATCATGTGGTGATTGTAATGGCATATCATGTAAAAATGATTTGATTATTAATAAAATTCAAGCTTACAATTTATTCTATTTGTTCAGTTATGAGATAATGAAATAACATAATAAATGTCTAGAGAGTAACATTACTCAATGACATATGTCTTTAGGTTCAGGACCTGAGAAATGAAATCATATGAATGTTAAGAGAACATATATATATATATATATATATATATTCTCATGATGTCCCTAATCGTTTCTTAATGTGGAAGGTTGATAGACAACAATAACACATAAGATCAGAGTGTGAGTTGGTTGATGACTGGGTCTCATTGGTCATGATATGATGATATCAAACCAATCACATAGATATATGTTAGAGAATAGTGTATCGAACAGACCCACTGTGAGACTGACACATGGAATCCATCTTTATGGAATCCATAGCCAACTCTCACAGTGATGGTGGTGGTTGTGGTTCTTAGACCTCAAATCACTGCACTCAAGACATGTCGTTGGGTACACTTTTACATCATTAAATGTAGTACTAAAACATGGGTTTTTATAACGGTGATGATTAGGTGGCTTTGACACGTGGGGTTTTATTGTGAGTGATAGATATGGGATTTGTCCCTCCTATGGGAGTTTGATGTCCTAGGCCTCTTGATAAGTGAGACTGAGAAAATCATATCCATGCACATGTGAGTCAATATATGATATTGAGCTTATATATCTCAGACAGTCTGCTCTTGGTTCTAGACAAGGATTGAATAATAATGAGGCTGACTACTCCATGCCTCTAGTTCAATCTAGACATCAGTGATGAAGGAACTATACAAACATTGTAACACCATACACAAATTGTAGGTTGAAGTTGTTCCCCAACTTTTCGATTTACTTGGGTAGCAATGATGAGGACTAGGCACCACTCTTTGCTTGTGTTGTCATAAGTTGTTACGGACACTCACTGCCAACGTAATATGGGACCTATAGGGTCACACACATAAGTCTTGACCTAGAAGATGAGTTCAGATCTCAAATGACATTTGAATTAAGTGCTAAAGTGTTTAGGCAATTGATTCAAGAAGCAAACAGGATGACAACACTGCCAAACTCCCATCTCAAATGTTGAGACAGTCGTCTAGAAGTGCCAAATGATCATCTCAAGAGTTGAGACGAGCGTCTGGGTGTCAGACATGGTTGTGAGTTGAAATTGGCAATTGGAACGAACCGACCCGGCCAAATGGGCATGACTTGGGTCACCAGATGACCGTCTGGGTGAATCAAGATGGCAGTCTCACATGGGAAAGATGGTCCAGCTCAGTCAGGGAAGGTTCTAGTTGTTTCCCTATTTGTTTCTCTTGAGCAATACTTGTTGCATAAGGAAATCAATGTCTAACAGTGATGGGAATTGATTTGCCAAATTCGTTCCCAATTGGAAACTTTGAAATAGCCATCTCACAGTGTGAGATGACCGTATCGTGTGTGAGACAACCGTATGGCTCAGCCAAACAGTCGTTTCAGCTATCGCAGGTTGTGCAATTTCTAGAATTGTTGAGAAATTTGAGTTCTTCCAGTCCTTTCCACTCTCGCACATTAATCCTGCATTGGATAGCAACTGGGACCTTGACCCTGGCCTCTAATACAAATAGAGGGGTACTGGGGGGCTTCCCATAACACAACACAAACAACTGAGAATCAATTCCTCTGACAATTGTTGTCCTCTCTTATTGTGGTAACCATGAGAGCCCAAGCAAGTCCTACCTGACTACTGAGGGATAGCCAAGGGAGAGAACAGTTGAGAGTTGTCATGGTGGGAGAGCAAGTTGATGACTAGTATGCCAGCGGGAGGGACAACTCCTTCCTGTCTGGTCCAATAGGATGATAGGAGTTCTAGATATTTTATGTGGACTACCATAGAGGCGGAAAGTCATTGTTTATCACTTGGAGGACAACGTCAACCAGAAGTCCATGACAAGAGGAGTTGTTGAAGAAGAAAACATTCATGGTTGCAGTCTGTGGTGTAGACCAGGAGGTGTAGCAATCAGACGTGTCCTAGTACAACTAGAATTCAGAGTTGCACATCTACAATAATAGGGATTGTCGCTGTACATGCTATAGGACCAGGTATATCCATAAACCATCCTTCCTACATTATAGTTATTGCTAGAATAATCTTTTATGACCAAAATCATGATGATACCACTTGAACGATAAACTTAATCTACTTTGGACTTGCTTGATGCCTTGGATCATCTTGATATACTTATAATGTCTATATTGACCTAAAAATGACCCCCTTTATGTGTACTGGTGATATAACTTGACCAAGTTTGGACTTTATCTAAAATTGTCATCATCTAACCTTTATAATCTCAAAATCAGTAGATCTTATGATATTTTGTGCCATGTGTGAGTAAGATATTACACCTCTTTGTATGGAGTAGTTCATATAACCTAAAAGAATATTTGTACACTTGTGACTTAAAAGATATCTATATGCTTCTATGTTTGAATCCTTAAAGATTTATGCAAAGTTGATGATGTGATCTACTGATGATGGGGAATATGGTAGATAAATTTTTAAATTTTTCTTCCTGCTTTATACCATATTTCCCTACAGTGGTATCAGAACCAACGTCAATTTACTATATTACGGGATAATCGATACATCGAATTTTGGTTTTGTCATTTTATTATTGCATGCGATGCGAATAATATCTTGTCAAATCCAAACACCACGATAATCCCAAACTAATATATATGATACATATGCAATTTACATGTGTCACCTTAAAATGGTTTTGATGGTGGATGTGTAGCATAGTTATGGCCAATAACCCCTATTTGTGCATGGTTGTATGTGGTTGGTTTGTTTGTTTATCTTGGTCTGCGTACTGAGATTCTATCTCATCTTCCCAATGTAAAGTTAATTCTCTTCTACCTTTACTTCCCCTAGTATTTTAGGATAATGCAGAACACTTCTCAAGGTCCTGGACTAGTTATGGAATTAATCTCATTTAATTCATCCAATAGCAATGTGGATTTGTTGGTCATTTGATTATACAAGAGAAAATTTGCATTTATCAAAAACCCTTGAGATTTGATTTGATTTGAAAAGTCGATATTAATTAGGTCTTTAATTAATTACCGCTCCCACTAATATATTCAAATTGATAGCCCTCAATATCAATTTGGAATATTGCAGTGTACAATTTTCTAGTGGGACAAGATCCTAATTTCATCCAAATCAGGAGCCAGCTAGGGCTGTCACCCACTACTTGATTTTATCAGGTAGGCAACTTTTTCCAATTGCATCATATCTTGATAGATGATATGTGAAACTCTTTGCCATAATCATCTGCATGCCTCTAGGTGCTTAATTAATTTAAGATCACCTAGTTAAGCTTGGCCCATAAGCCAACACAATAGACTATGCACCCTGCTAGGGCAGACCCACATATCTACCATCACACTTCTACGAGATAGATGGCACACCACTCTAGGGCATGCCCAAACTTGGTCGATCAAGCTTTTCATGTGTGCTGATTTATGGAAAGCATCTAAAACTTAATATTTAATTGAGGGAGTTTGTTTTATAAGTATATACATATATTTTATCCAATCACACCATATATAGTATGTATCATATACATGCTATATCCCATAATGAAAACATGCAATAAATGAAAGTGATGGTTGTGTCTAGTCCTAATGTGATCCCTTGGAGCCATAAGGAATTACGATCATCTAGGTCTATATCACATGCAGAAACCTATTGTTGATGAAGATCTGTGCTTGCCAATCTGGGTTGATTGGTTCAACTCTTGAATTGATCGGCTCGCCTCCTGGCCAATTGTTACGTCGTCTCACTAGTCATCTAGTCCTTCTGTCCACCATCAGCTATCTCCTCCAGCTGATCGGTCGGGCCCACCAGGCGATCAGTCCAGCTTGTCTACCATGTCCCCCAAGGTCCTTCAGTTGATCGACTCATCTTTGAGACAAACCAATGGAGAAACTACTTCCATAAGCTTTTCAATGGAGATATTGTAAATAATATTAAAGACTCGTGTGATATAAATACAAAAGATATCATTTACACACAATGAATTTCACTATTTAAGATCAAGAATGCTTTGAAAAAGATGAAAAGGAGAAAGGCATTCAGACATCCCATTGATGTATGGAAGAGTATGGAGATAGAAGGATTTATGTGGTTAACAAAATTTTGTATCAAGATCATGAAGACCAAGAAGATGTCAGATGAATGGAGAAATAGTACTATAGTCCCCATCTACAACAACAAAAAAGGTGTTCAGAGCTTCACAAACTACAGACTTATTGAGTTGATGAGTCACACAATGAAGCTTTGGGAGAAAATTGTTGAACATATGCTAAGATCTATAATGGAGATATCAAACAACCAATTTGGTTTCATGCCTAGAAGATCAACACTCAAGCCATATCTGTACATTCTTGTTAGGGATGAGTTGACAAATAATGTTCAAGATGATATTCCTTGGTGTATGTTATTCATTGGTGATATTATAATGATTGTCAAAACTAAAGATGATCCAATGATAAAGTTGAACTTTGGAGAAAGGCATTGGAATCAAATGGATTGATGGTTAGTAGGAGCAAAATTGAGTATATGCATTGAAATTTCATCCAATCTCGCAGTGCGAATGGTGGATCCAAGTTGGACAGAGTAAAATTTGTTACTTGGGTTCTGTTATTCAAATACATGGGGATGTCTAAAATGTTGTTTGTCACATGATCATTGTAGGATGGTTGAAATGGAGGAGTGCAACTGGAGTATTATGTGATCATAAGATCCCTCTCAGATTAAAAAGCAAGTTTTATAGAACAACTATACGACCAATCGTGATCTATGGGAGTGAATGTCGGGCGGTGAAGAAACAAGATCTCAACACACTACAAAAAAAATAGTCTTTAACTACAAAAAAAATTTGTAGCAAAACCCCCAAATTGTGTAGCTAAAAGCTTTATCTACATTTATCCTTACATATAAAATATGAAGCTAATGCACGCATAGCTAATTCATTTTGTTACATTTTTCAAATATATAGTTAGATAATAATTTAGCTACAATTTCATATGTAACCCAAAATGTAGTTAAAAATGTCTTTACACATATAAATGTAGTTGTAATTTTAGCAAAATAAATGACTACAATTGTATATGTAGCTAGGAAATGTAGGGGGAGATTACGTTTACTACAATTGTATATGGAGTTTGTGTGTAGAATAAAATGGCACTTACTACACATTCTACATGTAGTTAGTGTGTCATGAAAGACATCATACACTACACATACAATAGTATATTTCAAAAAGAAGAATTGATCTAGATCAACTTGTGCTTGTAATGTCAATAATCATGCTTTTATTTATATTGAAGTAATGAGTACACATGGGGAGGACATTAACCTTGCCCCTATTTTACAATATGCATGAAAAAAAGATACATGTGTACAATATGACCCCATGAGAATATAAGTTTACATCATTCTCATAGCTCTACCCCACTCTGTGCTCTGATTTTAATACTTTCTCAAGCTTGACATCAAAACCACCACATTATTGCTCCTCAATATCATGTTTTGTACTTATAATTATTAGCTTGGATGCATCTAGTGAAATCTCTTCAAACCTTTATAAGCCTAACGATCCTCAAAAAAATACAAAACATCTCATCTGGAATCTACAAACGTCAAATTGTTCTTCATTCTACTCTAGGGCTTTATCCATCCAACCTCTATCTTCCATGGAGCAGCTACAAGTAAGTTGTGTCAAACTCCTCACATTTTTTATGCACACATTTTTCTTGAACCTTTGTATTTTTCATCAGGCAATATAGATCTGTCCCAAGCACTTCTTCATGAAGTCACCCATAACTATCCTCTATAGAATGAGAGAGGAACAGAACAAGCAAGATGTGGAGATAATGACTACATTTAAGTGTTATACATGGTGAAATACCAAAACATGAATGCCTTCTTACCCTCTTGTTCCTTTTTTAGTACAATTGTGCAGGTAGGATCTCGTACAAGTCCTCATCCATGACCCTAGGCACTCTGCTCCTCCACGATCCATGCCTGCTCATGTCTTCATATAATCCATGATCTTAGGTACTCTACTTCATGGTTTATGAACAATGCATTGGATGATTATACAATAGTTACCATGTTCAAGCTGCATGCACAATCACATAGTATAATAGTGACACTATCATCAAATGATAAAAACATTATTTTGAAATCAACGACAATAATGTGATGCATGGGACATGTTTTACCAGAAGAGTATAGCCACTGAATTCTTGTCCAAGTTTCAATGGAGTGGCATCATGTGTATGACTGCAATCTATCTTGATTATATTTTTGAACTCAACAGACTACACACATGAAGGACAATAGTTTCATTTTCTATTTATAGGTTAATATGCTAGTAGAAATCCGAATTTTAGCGGGGTAAGCAAATACAACACAACATTAAAAATCATAGTATCGAATGCTGCCATGAAACAAATCTCTCGCTGCACTTATGACCAAGAATTTTTGCTACTCTGTTGACAATGACCTATAAGAAGCATCAACATTCATTAAATATAAAAGTAAGGTTAAATCATAATAAACTCAAGCATAATCTACCTAATTGATATTTTTAGGATGTTTTCACAAGTGTAGTACCTTCTCTAATAAGGGAACCAAAATGGACCTGAAAGAACAGGTTGGACTAAGAAATATCTATGAATTCAGAACCAAAATTTTGGAAAAGTTATAATAATCCGCATATAGGCAGTTCTACTTTTAGTTTTGTTTGGTAATCTTAGTGATCCTGACCAGTCCAGGAATTTGGTTTATACATCAAACCTTTCTATAAAGTTAAGAGATTTTTTTCTAGTTGCATCATTAAAAGGAGGTTGATGGAGTGTGGCATCCATTCTATCATTTTCATCATCTTAAATAGTGGAAGATCAAGTAAGTAAACTATTACTCTTATATGATGGCACATGTCATGTTATATTGGTGCATAAAAAAAGGGGCATACCTCCTGACTGGTTGTGAAATGACACAAAATACAGAATCATTATCGATTGTACTATGTTGGTCATCAATATTAGATTTCCATTGTCTCACACTTTTATCTTCAGACCACACGATGAAACAAGTAGGTGCGCATGAACCAAACTGAGATCTCTGAATTGATGATAATAGTTCTAAGATAATGTTTCTTGTGAAACCACTATTATCCCAACCTACATATAGTAAAAAGCTCTTAGACTATCAGATTATTGGTCCTCCACCTTCACCTACAAGCCAAAACTTGATATTGGAATATATTCACTGTCTCATCCAAGAAAGGTATTCCTTAAAACAATCTCTTGAAAAAGTTTCAATGCCAAAGGATCAAAATTTGGGAACTTCTATAAAAATGGAATGGGTGATTTCTTCCTCATGCTACAGTCAGGTGACTCAGGCCTTTCACATCAATAGTCAGGTGTATGGTTGTTCACATCTATAGTCAGGTGACTTTGGTCTTTTACAAACACAAAATAAAACCAACCCTACAAAACACATGGCACTCTACAAAAGAAAATTTCTATGAAAAATCATACTAGAAAGGGAATTTTAACAGGGATTTAGGGCAAAGAAAGTACAAGGTACAAGTTAAGACCTGGAGCCCAATCATGATTTTGTGGATTTAAGTCCATGATAAAGGTATGCTATCAAGTATTTGTATCTGACATTTATATGAGACTTAATAGTTGAACTAGTAAGATAGGGGCAGATAGTAAATTTATCAAAAATTTGAAGGGATGTAGATAATACTTACTATTATATTTTGCAATTAGATAATACTTTCTATTATATTTTGTTATTCCAATGATCGTGATTTTTCTTATTTCTTGAATATCTCTTATTGGTTGGATTATTGTACTTCTTTGCTTCTTCATCACAACTTCACCTGGAGAAATTATGCTTACATTAATGTTATTTTAATGCTCCATTTTTAGCTATTGTTTTGATCTGACTTGTGCAACATCATTAAAGGAATATGTTGACTACATGTTGTGGGTACCAAACCATGATGTTTGGATAACACAACAATGAGTGGAACTACTAGTTTGAAGTGTAGTGTGTATCCTTCATGGTTTTAGCCTTCCATATAAGAATTTGAAAAATTAGTGGGTGAAACTTGACTTGCATGCATAGTACACATATATCAAAATTGTGAAAAGATATAGTCAATGCATATTGTGCAGTAAAGGAGATTTGGAGGACCTTGAAAACATCACTCTCAAGTAGGTATAAAAGTATTAGGTAGATAATCATACTCTCACCATAAACCAAATAACTGCATAATCAGTATCACAAATGCTTCAGTACAACCCAAAGTGGCAACAAGGAAGGAGAAAACTCTACAAGTGCATTGCCCCTACTGCCTCATCAACACAATTCTCAAGCAATCATCACTTCCTCATCAACAGACTACCCTATTAGTCATAAGGAACCCAACAGCAGAAGCTTCAGATCGCTAAAGAGATAACAAATCAGAGCACATCTACCAAATTTCATCAACCCATCAGGAACTCCAAGAAATTAGTGAACTGACTGAATCTGTAGTAGAATCAAAGCAATGAGTGTGAACCAGAGAGAGGCATAGATACAAGTAGATTCAATGTGTTTTCATATTGCATAGTGGAGAACCTATTTGACAAAAAAATGTGCTAAATATCAATAGCTATATAGAGAAATGGATATATTAAGCCACATATCCACCATGACCTCAACACCCGAGAAAGATTTAATGACCCTTCTCACCCCAAATTAAAAATTATAGCATGTGAAGCATACCTTGACAATATTTACAAAATTTTAGAAGAAAGAGTCAAGTCCAGTGACTTGCAACCTCGTTCAAATACTTTCAGGAGAAGAAATACCAGTTTAAGTAAATGAATGGCTAAAGAGGTGCATCTTTATGGAGAACCCCCTCTGATTTCTCTTCTCTAAATAGGTGCATCTTTGATGGAGAAACTAGGAGAGATGTAATTGATGAATAAGACCAGTAGGAAGACCCACACCTCCTCTAAGAGAAAAGTGATCTAGCAAGTGTAATGAGATACAAAGTGATCTAAGTATAATATTTTCCTTATCTATTTGTGTGCAAATGGATTGATATATTGCATATGCTTGTAGATTTAATTAGAGCCTAACTTGAAGACTAACAGACCTAAGAGACGGTAGAGTTTAGTTTAACCTGGTGAACATGTGTATAAACCTGATGGTGTGGGTTTCAAAATGAAGAAGGGTGAAACCAGTATTGAATAGAAATAGAAACATAACTCAGATTCTTGACAAGAAAATATTTACACAATCTCAAACCCATAGGAAGTATTGGTAAAATTATATGAGGAATAAACTTTTCTAATAGTTTGGATGGGTTAATTTTGTTTAAAGGGAATGTTTCTTAATGGTTTGAATCATCAAGCCATTCACCTCTCTATAATTGAGCCAAACCAAATGATTTGTGGTTCAATATAGTGTCGTTCCATGGTTTAGTTTGATTTTCTACCCAACATCATAGTGTTGACCCACACTGCCTTGGTTCCAACCTCCTTGATCATAACTACTACATTTACTCAACAAAGCCAAGAGATTCATTGAGTAATATATTTATGTAGGATAATTACAACATTACTATCTATGTGTAAACAAATGTTGTAATATCCATGAGGTTAAAAATTATTGTTTATATTTATTCCCTACTTTAGATTTTTTGTGGGTGGACCACCAGGGTAACAACTAGATTCTGAGGTAGGGTTCTCGAGAGGGATTGCTTAGAGTTTATTTTAGTGTTAGGAGATACGTTAACTCATCGGTGAGTTCTCCAATTCAAACACCAATTGATGATCACAACAAAACATTAAATTTGGGAGATAGACTAACCAGATTTTTCATGCTGCATAATTCCACAATGGCCGCTTCAACTGCTTAGGATCCAGTGAATGTAGGTTCTTCTTCTGATGAGAAGTCATTAATGACTACTCCACCATTGCCTACCATGGAGGTTTGCACTGAATTATATTTCTTCCACCACTCTTCACTCAATATACACATACTAAAGATCTCCAAGCTTCTGGTGAGGGAGTGGGTAGGTTGAAGATCAACAAGCTTACTATCTAGTCACTTCTCTCTCCATAGAACCCCCACTTTCAGCCTCAAGCCTGAAACAAAAAACCCATTTAGATTCTCATTACAACATACATAGCAAATACTTGTTATATCATATCATGTAGTAATCATGTGTATCATGCAACATGTGCAAATAAGGCACAAAATGATAGCCTTCGTCAACTTTACATTAGCCTTACAAATTGAAGGCATGTATATATGTAAAAAGGAATGGAACAGTCCAAGGTATAAGTTAGATATATAGTCGGTGTGAAAGATCCACTCACGCCTAAGTAAGACTCTAAAACAATCAATAAAGTTGTAGTAATGGACTTAGAAAGTTCAAGGTATGTTTCCATTAAATTCACTCTAATTTCTACAAATAGAAATTCATGACTAAAGTGTACCTTCTCTTGCATTTATTGGAGTAAACATTGACTTTTTGTGAACTACCATCCAACTAATGGTGCACCTACAAGGTAAAGTTAGCATCAAAATCATAAAAAAGGAACAGTTAATAAAGCTCTTTAATATTGCAAGAGTTGACTAAATTCATGCAATTCTACAAATGTCCATCTATCTTTTTTATACTACAAAGTCTTCTTATTGTTGTTTGACTTTAAGATGCCCAAATGCCAACATGTTGATCAGACTTCACATGCTCATTCTTCTACTATGAAAAATTGAGGAGGACATCCTTTCCTAAAGTCATTGACATCAAAATATCGAAGAAAGCAGTGAAATTGAGAAAAAAGAAAACAAAGGAAAACCAATTCCCAAAGTGAAAGGAAACAAACCTATAGAGATGACATTTTAATTTAACAAACAATAGTTTCCTTCATTTGAAAAAAAAGTAGGCTTGGCCCTTGCATTTTTTAATGCAAAAAGATGGATCCAAATTATAACAATGTAATTGTACCAGCAATTGCACGCCCATAGTGGTCATTCCCGAAGTTGCTACCAAGGAAGATTGTTTTCTATGATCGGGTGGGCTGTGATTAAAAGTACCAAGTTCACATTTTTATTGCAATATGTAGTATACAAAATGGTTAGAGTGAAAACAAGAAAAATATATGTATGTAGAAGTAAGTTACATGTAGAGAGGTAACTAAAGTTATAATACCT
This sequence comes from Alisma plantago-aquatica, assembly GCA_963693085.1. Taxonomy (NCBI): domain Eukaryota; kingdom Viridiplantae; phylum Streptophyta; class Magnoliopsida; order Alismatales; family Alismataceae; genus Alisma; species Alisma plantago-aquatica. The sequence continues at coordinate 938,851,984 of OY856412.1, read as the reverse complement.
CTAATGTGATCATGTGGGAGTGTACACTGCCATCCTGGCCACAAGCAGTTACCACTAGATTGCAAGCTTCATTTCATAGGCTCCACAGATTGTGCTCTCTTGAGTAGTCCAATTTTTGAGTCATGACCTAATATAGTAAAAAAAACCACACACTTAGAAGGGATAAGGTTTTCAGTTGGACAACATGAAAATTAGGATCAATATTTAGAAGTGGTGCAAGTTCCTAGTCTGCTATCACAAATCATAATGCAAACACTAAGAATTAGAAAATTTTGAACCAACATAAAGAGTTATACAGAATTTCTTTCCAAAAGTAGAAAAAGGTTGCCAGGTGGGTGACCATTTCTTGGAAGCATCTAAGTTTTCAAAGGAGTTAAAAAACATAAGAGAAAATGAATAGTAAGGCCAACAAAATCTATAATAAATATGGGGAAGAACAACATGCTTTACTGTCTTCTTGAATTTAAGCCTTGTGAAGATGGTGCTTCTTGTCCTCCCACAATATGTCTTCTAAAGTGCAATTGTATTAGCAACTCCGTAAAATAGGAGGATCACTATTGTATCATAAGAATGGGACACAAGAACATGTAACATGAGGTTGAACAAGATGTAAGAAACCAAAAGCATAGGTTGATCGAATAGTTGTGTAAAAACGTCCCTCCCAAGGAAAGTTAACAAGATCACATATGCTTTTCGATTTCATTGATATTTTGGGTGGGACTAGAAGATAATAGCTAACATGTGCAGATTATTGTGTACCTTTGCCCTAAAAAATCTACATTTGAAGCAACTCATTATGAAAGAATCTAGAGTGTTCTAAATGACTGTTTGGGAGGTTCCATAAATTTCCTCCAACCACCCCCTCAACTTGAAGTACTCTAGTTGATGACTTAAAAAGAGAGGAAAAATAAGGTTACAGATCATCAATTTGGTCTCTAGTCCACACATCAGGTGTCCTCTTGTCCATGAGTCCCATGGCCAAATATTTCTAAAGTGGTAGTTTACCTAAATGTGCATAATGTTTTCTTGAAGTGTAGGGTTATTGACAATGTGAATATCAGTCTAGTTATCATATATACAAGTCGCAAGATTATCCGCTAAAAATTCCAGCTCAATTGTGCAGAATCTGACACATCAAAGTCACAAAATTATGCACACCCTCTTTGGTAGTCTTGACTAGATATAAGAAAATCCTTCAGGCCTCAATAAAAAATAACATTTTTCTACATGTTGCTTCAACCACTGTTGATTTCAAAATATATCATATAGCTTTAGGAAAAGACAATAATGATTTTTACGTATAGTTACCCACAAAATGGGTATCTATATAAATTTATATTTGCACACATGATTACAACTATATTACATCTATTATCCTCTCTCATTTATCATCCCACATCATGTTAGAGTGACTCCAAAAAACTAGTAAGACGATTACAGTTTACAAGGAATACTCATATATAGAAAACATTATACTCTTTGATGCTTCCATTGTTGATATTTCTATATCATAAAGGTTACAACTATAAGACCTATAAGATTGGTAAAAGGTCAAATTGTTTTTAAGAGAGTGTGTGATAATTTCAAGCAATATGATAGATAGTTGTCTCATGGCTGCAGAGCATATGCTACATGTCTCTCTTAGAAAGTAGCAGAAGACCCTGGATCCTGAGCCAGACAGCAGAGGAAATTGAGTAAGGAAACAATTGATAATGTTATTCTCACTACCAAAGAGGGTGGATCATATCGTGATACCAACAATAGGTATATAAGAATAGAAAACATTTTATGCATTCATACTAATAGTTAGCTATCTAAGCAACAAATGTTATGCAATAAAATATCTCAAGCATAGATAAAGGAAATTGAATCCTGCTAGTTCTTTGCAAAATAGAAACATATATATTCCTAAAAAAAGAAAGACCCTGAAGAAATTAGGAATCATAGATGAGAAGAAATTGTCATAAAGCTTACTTTGTCTCCAAGAGTTCCTAGTTATTGATGAATCATCACTCTTGCATTAGGAATCTAAAACCTTTTCCCCTTTGTTCCAACTACTAGTAGAAATGAACCCATAGATGTAACAAGGTCTCTGGGCAAATAGTAAAGATATATGCCTGGAATAGCTTCATGGCATTATAGATCCTCATTTCTGGCAGTTTTGACATATCAAAATTGGATGGTGAATTCAGTTACTACGAGAAACAATTCAAGTTTTTCACTTCTTTGGACATACAATAAACAAACACTACAATTAAGCTTGATAGGTTAATGTAAGAGGAATATTGCCTTTTCATGATGACCTTTTTTCCAAATTGATTTTGGTGTGTCTTGTGAGGTATTCCATTGTACCTAATATGAAACTATTCTTTACATTTTAGATGTATCTTTATAGTGATAATCAATAAAAACCCCTGATAAAAAGTCAATTGAACAAATGAAAGCAATGTAGTTCATGTCATATTTGTTACATTGACAAAGCCTAGATATGTTCAAACAAGGGTACTCAATGACCTCTAGGAAGTACTACCATCAAAGTGAAGCCTGCATGGCCCTGGGGTTTTCAAATTCCTTAGAATGGATATCATATACCAGCAAGGAACCAACTACAACATCTACAAAACCCCAAAATACATAGAAGACTCTTGGGATAGACTGACAATAGTGAGAAAAGGAGAAATAAACCTCTTTATCAAGGGAAATTAAAGCAGAAGGAGATTATGGCACCACGAGTAAAAACATAAAAGTGTATTTTCACAATAAACTAGAGGAAAAAGCTACCAACTATAACCTTTTATAGATCATAAGAGCATAAAGATAGGGCCATTAAGAGCATCACAATCCAGGTGGCAAGCCAATAAGCATGAATCATGGACTTCAAGATGTAATCATTAACACAAACTCCACCATTGGTCGAACATGGGCTTGTAAACCTAGGGATCAAATCGGCAATAGGATGCAAAAGCTCATCTGTGGAATTTCCATAATTGTAGTAAGACTAACAGAGAATTGGATAGGTACTTGACCAGTCAATTTGAGGTAACTAGGTTCTAGGAAAATCTAACTGGTACATGGCTCTCACATTTTAGAGTGATATCCACCCACTTCATTGTCTTATAAGGAGGATTATATGAATGGATAAATTAGGAAGTGAAGAATAAGCATATGTGCCACAACTATGCAAAATACGGTGTTTGAAACCTCCCTCACATTATTTTGGACCATAATCCACTATTAATTAGTGTCGATAATAGCCCCACAATAAATAGAGTGTTCAATATGAAAGATGACTAGAACAAACAATTGAGTTGTAGAGCTTTGATAATGCAATACTAGTTACCTAACATGCAATTTCAAGAATCTCTTACTACAATTCAGAATAAAATCAACAAATGGGGAATCACAATACAAAAGAAAATAAAACAACCACATAAACACCTGAAAAGTACATAGGAATGGAGACTATAGATGAGGAATGCATCATCATTCAAGAGGAGTATGAATAAATTCTAGAAGTAGATCAAAATAATTGGTGCTAGAAAAGCCACATTGACTAAATGAGTCATGTGTTTTTTAACATACAACAATGTAATATGTTCATGACTTGTAGGAAATGTCATATATGATATCCATGTTGAAGTATGATAATAATTAATCAGTAAAGAATCCATTGTACCTTATACACTTGTCTAATCTCATTTCAAAGTATGTTAGCATCCTCTTCATATCTAACACAGGAAGGCATACATGAAATATTGGGAAATTATGAGCTACTTATAATGGACCAGTTTGATATAGTATGAGTCATCCCCTTCGAGGAAGAAGTTTACCATACTCCACATAAGAATGGGAGGTATAAGGCAGGGGACCTTGATGATACTGATGTTGGGAGGTATAAAGTATGGGACTTTGATGACTATGTTGTTGCTTTCCTTTAAATTAGTTAGGATTTCATTAAGCATTTAATCCTGCACATAGGTAGAAGTTATTTGATTGGCCTAACTTTGGAGAGGGGTATGTTCATTTTTTGTTGTGGCTCTAATTTCAAAAGTTTTAAATCCTTTATCATGCTACAATTTCAACCCAAACTCTAAAACAACATATGCCTAATTTTTTTTAAGATAGTGGTGGAAAGGATAAAGGAGCATATATCAAGTTGGACATCTCAAGTACAAATCGATATAATAATACTATACCAAAGAATAAATTTTTTGTCTAGGAGGTGATCCACAATACGAGGAGGCCAGGTGCAAGTCAGTGCATGGCAATAAAAGTTGACTTGTTGAAAGTTTATGACCATGTTTCATGGGATTTAATATCAGATACAATTACAAGGGATAATTGTCCGTTAAGTATAATGAATTATATCAGGAATTAGCTCTAAGGAGGTGAAACAATGTCTTATGTAATGAAGACAATTTACAGGTATCAAACCTTCAAGGGTATTATGCCAAGGCAATCTAGTCTTACCTTAGTTTTTTATATTCTTAGAAATATTAATTCACCCGATTGAAGAAAAATTTCTACTGAAGCAAATAAATATGTTGAAATTGAGAAACAGATGGTCAGAAATTTTCCTAGTCATGTGTGCCAAATACAATCATATTTGCAAAGAGGGAAACACAAACAATTATAATCATTATGAAAAGATGTAAGAGATTTGTAAAGGCATCTAGGTAACATATCCCAGTGTGTAAAACCATGGTATTGTTCTCTAAATGTGATCCAAGAAGAAAAGGGAAAATAATGTGTAATGTTTTATGTTTTTTTATGTGACAAAGAACCTTGGAAGGTACCTTGGGTTACTGGCAATCCATTCTAGGATAAGAAGAATGTACATGCCATTATGTTTTTCAATAGGTTGATGACAAAATCACAAGATGGACCTTGAGCATGCTATTCCCAGCTAGACACCTATTATTGGTTAAATCTTTGTACTCCTCATTCCCAGTCTGTATCATGTAGAAAAGTCCACTACTGATGCTTCTATGCTCTAGTATTGACTAGGTGATGCATAAACGTTTATGTTTGGGAGGTTATAAAGTTAATTTGTTGCCCCTAGTATCTTGGTACCAGGTTACAACAACCTGTAAAGATGGTTGATAGGGAGTGATGGCAATGCATCAATTAAATATGTCCTTGATCATATGTGGGAATCAATTTATATCAAGGAGGCTATGTGGTGTGAGGGCACTAAAAATAAATAAAAATCATATAGGGTACAATACAACTAGGATATAGACCCATGATCTTCTAGAGAATGTTCATGGAGTCGCAACCTAAATTAGATTTCACAACATGTGAATAATTCTATCTAGAAAGTTCACCAATGTGTAACATGAAAATTGGGTACTTTTGTACTAGAAGATAGCATAACATATAATCACAAACATTTATAAGGACATGAAAATTTAAATGTTGGTAGTTTCATTGACTTGAAAGGTGGGTAGCATACCAAATGTCTTGAAAACAACCTTTTAGTGAACATCATACATGCTATATAGGATATCGTGAGGCCTATGGAAAATGTGGAAATTGATGTATGGGCTTGGAATCTCAATGATAGTGGGAAATTTAACATAGTGTCTATGTATAAAATTCAAAGGTAATGTCTAGGTGGGAGGAAGACGAAACCATGGAAGTTGTTGATAAATGCAAAGGTGTCAATAAGTTCAAGATATTGATTCAGCTAGACGCACACAAAGAAATGCTAAAAAAGCTCGAATGAAGCCACAACATTTAACTTATAATGGCATATGTGTGTCGTGTTGTGATGATGAAGAAATTGACTGTCATGCAATAAGGGATTCTAATGCATGGAAGGATATGATCCAAGAACAAAACATATCGAGCTTCTTTGCATCATCATTGCCATCCTGGATCATAGGAATTTAAAGTTGAATGATGAGAAAAAAAAGGAGTTTGATGGTGTCTTGTTGGTGTATTGGAGAAGCGGGAATATGTATGTCTTTTATTAGATAGAGAGCTCTAATACAAAACTTTGTACCTAGATACACAACAATGTCAAGAGGACTGAAGAAGGCATGGATGTAGGATGGATACAAAAAAATCCTTGGATAGAATAATTTCTAGTCTAGGTTGGACTATGCCTGAGAGAGGATAGGTGAAGAAGAGTGTGGATGCATCTGTGTACAATCATATAGCATCAAGAGAGGTGGTGGTCGTAAGGAAAACTAGTATATGGTTGGGTGGCTAGAGGAAGATACACAAGTCCCACTTCATCATAGTGGAAGTAATGGAATCCATCATGCTTTCTTTAAAGAAAGCATGTTGGTTACGGTGGAAAAAATGATGATCGAGTCTAATTTCAGTCATGCAATTACAATTATTGAAGATGACTGATATGAATTTCCTATTCTCGTAGTTTGGAGTAGAAGAACAATGCAAATACCCTCAAGAGCTTGACAAGCGATGATAGGCTTTATGAAGAGGACCCACAACAGGAGTGAACATATTTTCACTAAGATTCATCTCAAAAACACATCCATGAAGATTTAATATTTAGTCCCACCCCTTGTGATGTTGGAACTAGACAATCTAGTCAACAAGTAGATAAAGCATCAAAGCTTCAACACATGACCTCAAGCACAAACAACCTCATAGAAGTTGTTGAAACAAAGAAAAACTATGATTAGATCTCATCTACATAATTCTAGAAGCACAAAAGCCTGATGTCAGTAATACACTAAACAACATAGCCTCAATAGGAAAACAACTTCAACACATGACCCCATCTACAAATATCCTCATAACAATCAATAGGGAACTAATTCATGGGGTTCATGATGTGATTCTCACGAGGAAGTCAACAACAACTCATGTTCCAGTAATAGAGAAGAAGAGAGACTCTTCAAAAACCAAACAAAAGTAAAGCACTAACCAATTTGGTAACTAACTCCACAAAATTAGTAGAAAGACTAAACAACCTTGGGACTAACAAGAGCACCTCAATAGGTGAAGTCAACATAAGTAAAACCTTAGTATCAAAAGTTATAACATCAAAAAGAAAAACTTTCAACAAGGTGTTTATAACCTTCAACTTCTCACCATTCTTCAAGAGACATATAAAACAACTCAAAACCAACTTTAAGACTTCCACTTTTTTTCTAAATCAAGGTCAACATGATATATCAATACTATTGTTATCATGATGTTAATTATGTTGAAAGTTGCCTCAATAAGATATATTCAGCATTTCACTTCCCCAAGAAGCCTTTCACTACACTAATAGACAAGCTAGTTGTGATGTTTATCTATGCACCATCTTGGGGGATGTTTGAAGTATTTATCCTATTTGTCCATTTATTTTCTTACACATTACACTCATTTCTCTTACACATGCAAATTTTTATGAATCTAAAGAGTCTTGCACTCTCTAATTTATGACAAGACACTAGAACCCCATTTACCATATCAACGTGCCTTATATCATGATCCTTCAATGTTGCAATTGAGAATAACATGTTGAAGATATAAGGAAAAATGTTAGCTTAAATATATCAGAAATATAATAATAACCTACAAATTGCTTACATAATCTCAATAGTAGTTTCTACCATAAAGAAACTAGTATATGTATTCATTGCCAAATGCTTGTCATCCAAGGTTCAAGTTTTCTCTAAAGGGATTTACTTAATAGAAAGGCAATAATGTCAGTTCATAGACCACACTCTAGCATGAGATATTATATTATAATGGGGGATGGGTGAGATGGATAGACAGGGAATGAAGCAATGTTCAATTAGGAACATTTGTTTCCCACACACTTAGTGTTGATCTTCTTCATGTTCTCGGAAACAAGGCATGAGGGTTCCAGAAGGGGAGAGAGAATCTTAGGTTTTCATCTTCAATGTGGTTTGGAAGGTGTGAGAAGCATAAAGAGAGGAATTAGGGAAGGGGGGCATACGTGGGCTTATTGCTTCCACCTCGTTCATTTCATATCCACCTTTTCTATTTCCGCAATCATCTCTTACATCGCCTCTCCATGGTAATCCATGAGGTTGGGTGCTAGCATAAGGGGGGATATGGGTGGGTACAGAGAGGAGAAGAGATAGAGATAGGGAGAGCATGATTAGGAGTAATGGTAGAGGAGTAAAGAGTCAAAGAGAGCACGGGAGTGATAGGTGGGTGGGGGTACTATCAAGGCAAATGGGGGTGTCGTGCGTTAAACCACTCCAACAAGGGGTAGTGCACAATTTTTTTGCATATTTCAGGCATTTTGGTTATTTGAGATGGGTGGGAAGTGAGAGGGAGATGAGTTGGGAAGAGCATAATTTCATAGTCACTACGATATGTAACCAACTTTGTAGCTAATATAATTGACTGCATTTTTTACTTATATTTTTATAATTTGTAGGAAAATGTATTCTTTAACTAAGTACAAAATGTAATATAGTTAGAGCAATTGTAGTTAAATCATCTATTTTTTATAGTGACAAGATGAATGTGGCTGAAATGCGTATGTAGATATGGATGTGTGAGAAGACAAGAAAAGATTGCTTGAGAAATGACTATGTCAGGAATAAAGTGGGAGTGGTGAGCATTGAGGACAAGTTGTGATAGGGTCCACTCAGATGGTATGGATATGTGCAATGCAGACCAGCTAATGCGCCTATATGAAGCGATGATATTTAGTCAAACACAATTAATAGAAGAAGAGGAAGGCCTATATTACAATGGGAAGAGGTTATAAAGAGAGATTTTGAATGTCTACATATCAACCAAAATATGACCCATGATAGAGCTGAATGGAAATGAAGTATCCATGCATACAAACCCTACATAGTTGGGAATGAGGATTAGATAATGATGATGATGATGATGATGATGATCGATCGATCGATCGATAATAAGGCCTAGTGGGTGATGAGATGAAGCAACTTGATCTGAAGGTGTTAGGAGAATGTAGGCACTTACAACAACAAGAACCAAATGACTCTGACAATTTGTGTATGAGAATGCTTGTATATATAAGGATCATACAAATATGTGGCATGATGGTCAGTGAAAAATATCTATATGAATATGACATATATTAAATTTTTGGTCTACAATGGATGTATCTTTTCAAGTACATTTTTATTCAAAGAGCAATAAAAAAAGGTATATACTTGTATATAAATTTTTACCTACCCACAAAAGAAATTTGACGCCAAATACCCATTTCTAAATCATTATTGAATAATTGGTTTATAATAAAATTATTTTTCAGAAAGGAGAAATATAAAGTGTACACATCAATTTACAAAAGTATACATGCTCTTATACAAAACTAGACCATTATATACAAAATTGTAATATACTCTTACAGAATACTAGACCATTATATATACCAGCTAAAAGCACATGCTAAGCATGTGAACATCAATTGAATTAACACAATAAAATTTAGAATGTATACTATTACACATGATAAAATGTTTGATGATTATTCAAATTTAATCCAAAAATTGATCTTTTATTCTAGATTCATAATTAGTATTAATAACAATAATTACATACACTTGTTAAAAGAGAATAACTCAATTAATATATAGCTGACTCTCTCTAGTATGCATAACAAAATTTATAAATTATAATGAAAAAAAATTGTGAATTACAAAAAAAAAAGTTGACTAAGCCACTAAGAGAGGAAGTAGCTTGATTAACATCCAATTGACTCATTCTAATGTATAAGCACAAACATTATGAATAGATTAGCATACATACATGATGTATTGATTAACATACATACATGTTGCTAGAACAAACAATGAATTGACCAATTAGCACATAGTCAAGCTACTAGAACTTTTGTAGATGCATTCTGTTAGTTGACCAGTTGACTTCCTCCGAGTAGTAACACATAATTACCAAAATATAAACCAAAACTATTTTCCATTGTACTCATGATGATCACTACATCAACAAATGCTAATATATATAAAACATACTAAGAGAAAGCATCTTGATTAAAATCCAACTGACTTCATTAAGCACATTGACAGATTGAACCAATACTAAGGTAGAATATTTGAACACACAGACATACTAAGCTAATTAGCAGTGAGATGGACTAACTAAATAAACAAATAAACTAGATCAAAGAACAATGATAATTTATTGAAACTCCCTTTTAAAAAACTCATGTTGTTGAACACATAATTATATTGGACTTATTAGTATGCAAATAGATTATTGGAATATATAAACCGATTGGAACAATGAGCATACAACCAAATTTGTAGGTACAAATCGACTGTAAGGAGAGGGATGGAAATGGCTTGAGAATTAGTGAGAGGGACAAAGTTGCTCGACCGTAAGGGAGAGGGATGGATCAAGGTGAACATTGATGGTTCATTTTCATTTTCATTAAAGAACGGCGATCGTCAATTCGGGCATTGAAACGACTCTTTCTACTAGTCCCCTGACCATCTGGGTCCCCCTCGGGGATTTGAAGATGGCCATTTATGGGACTCTCGTGCTTCGGGGTCCGAACCCAATTCCACTTCTCTTATGAGATTTAAAAAATGCCTAGGGTCCTACTGAAACTGCGAACACCTTCAAACTTGCACGTGTGGTTCTGGATGGAGACCCCGGTATACTGAATGAAACTGAAATGCCTACCCAAAATCTTAGGGCCCAATCCTCTCTCGCTTGCCACTATGGACGGGGTCTCGGTTGATTTCCCTTCCTTTAGCTATGGAGATGTTTCAGTTCGCTAAGTTTGAAAAGTCCAAAGAGCGCAGACGGGACACGGAGCTTGGATACGGTTTCCCGATCGGAGACACATATACTAGTCTGATGAAAACACATACCTAAAACCTAACATGTACTAAGTATGTGCACATGATTTTTTTTATTTGGAATTAAGATCGTCTAGTTGTACTCATGCGTGGTGACATTAACATTCAATAATTTATATACAACCTAATAAGAAATAACAACTCAGTTAATAACCAATCGATACCCTCCTCTCAATAAGCACACAAAAACACTAGATCAATTGACACGCATACAGACTGTTGGAACACATAGATATGGTAGACCAATAGTCACACATATTATAAAAACTCCATCTGAACTCCAAACTAATGTTTCGATTGAGTTCAAAATCAACACTGCACTTCTATATGCAATAATTTATATTAGAGAGAGTACCTCGATTAAGATTTAACATTAAAGGACACAGAAAAAGTAGACTATTTAATGCACATTGAGACAAAGTGAGTTTTCCATATTATGTTCCTCGATATTTTAGTTTGTTTCTCAAATGTTGAAAAATATATCCTCCAATATCTTCCTCACTAAATTGAATAGAAAGAAGTCACCAATTTTAAAATAATGCAAACCCTAGTTTCATGTGAATATGAATTATAGGTATTCATGTACTTAGATCATAACCATGATCAATACTTGAATTTCAATCTCAATTCTATACCATGGTTAGATAATATCATCATTAAGGTTTGTCTAAAACTTCACTCCAATTCGATGAACCAATTGAGAGTCAGTATTTTTTGTGAGATCTTAAAGTATCAGATCTAACCCTAATTCCTCAAAACCCTAAAATTATGATCAATAATAGGTTCACATTAATATCACATGAATTACCCTTATCTTCTCTCTCATTCAATAACGATGATTAAGGGAAGACAAACCATTCTAAATACCTAAATCCACACTATGATCCCTAACCTGAGAATTTCCCCTATTATACTCTAATTTAAAACCCAAGACACTAAATGAAGATCCTAGTAAGACCAAAACCCTAATATGAGGTGTTGAAATACATTATGACACTAGGTCTTTATTTCTCTTTCAGGGTGATCTACTCACTTAATCTGGGCTTGTTGAAATCAAGATCTGAGATTCAAGGTACGTGGACATAAGTATAAGACTAGTTTTGTTGGATGATCTAATTATGAATAAATGCTTGCATGTAGCGTATAATCTTGTTGGATGTATATATATAAATATTGTCTCTTTTCCGCCCTGAACTAAGAACACTAAGGAAAGATAATGGAATGCAGTTACCGATGATTCATTAATCTCCCTATTAGAGAGGGAAAGTATTAACAACGACTAGCACCTCCCTAATGGTACAAGGTACGTGGGGAGATCCTTAATGGTACAAGGTACGTGGGGATATGACCCAATAATATATGTTTATTCGAAGTCCACCATAGTAATACATGTCCATTGTAATGTGAATAATAAATTGGGTTTACTTTGATTTTCTGCCTTAATAATGTTTTCTTTTATTCTTCTTTTTCAAGTATTTTCATTATGCCAGCATAATAAAGTATTTTTCAACCGCATACCAACATTATGTTGATCATTTATTTCTCATATTTTCTAGGTTCAAGGAACAATCAAAGTATTGCAAAGTATGTGAAGATGCTAATTAAAGCTATTGGAGGATAACTAGTTTGATTGTTGTTTCTTATCTCTATTTCTATTAGATAGTTATTTCTTTTCCTCTAGATGATGTATAGGATGAATTATCTCCTATGTATTTTTCATTCCTTAGAACTATTCATTTCCTTCTATTGAATACTATGTATGACTTTTATCCTCATGAATGTTGTTTTGTGTGGCTAATTAATGATGATTGTGAACAACGATCTGGCTCCTTTTCATAATTTAGTTGGATATAACAATCTCTTATATTTTCCCTTTTGACATCTTTAATAATGAGTGCACACATATCTGGGGGAATGTCATTATGGAAAGTATATAACAATTGAGGTCGTCACAGTGGGTATCAGAGCTAATGTTCACACAACATGGTCACATGAACTTCATTCACCCTATTGTGAGTCTAGGGTAGTCCTTGAGTTAGGGATATGAAGCATGGAGGTGACTAGGATAGCATTTGCCATGGGTTTGGCTAAAGTCTCTGAGCCACTTAGCTTGGCAATCATGAAGCTACCTATGTGGCAGTATAAGTCTACCTGATCTATATAAGTGTCCCCTACTTCTTGGGCATACCTTAATTAAGGACCCTTCTCATCTATAGATATTCCCTCTCACCCCCTCTATAGAAAATTCCCCCTCATCTTTATTTTATGATATAAGGTTAGGAAAAGAGTCACTCTATTTAAAAGTAATAAGGACCAACTGATAAGTACTATAGGGTATCCTCTACAAAATGTAACATTTAGATCATTGATATCAAATAAAAATAATTAAATACAAAAAATGATGATATATCTAATATGATACACCTAATTTCAGGATGCCTCCGAAGACCCGTAACTCCAAAGCCTCTGAAGAGTCATCCTCTAAGAAGAGGAGGGAACCTAAACCTCATGAAGAACCTAATTCTGAGAAAATGGTCAGGGATAGGTGGGAAGAACAAAAGAAAGTCCTTCTAGACTTCATGGAGACCCTTGCCCTAAAAGGAACCCCCGAACCCAGCTCATCTAGGAAGAAGGAGGTGATTGTGTTATATTTCATCAAGTTTAATCCTGATACCTTTTGGGGGGGGAGACTAGTCTGAGGTGATGGATAAGGCTGAAGCCTGGACCTTTTCAGTGGAAAATGCCTTCCGTACCCTAGAAGTACCCAATGAAAAGAAGGTCAAATTTGCCACCCATCTGCTTAAGGAAGGGGCAAAATCTGGTGGGAAAACTATGGCAGCAATAGGGGAGAAGAAGTGGACAATATGGGATGGGAAGCCTTCAAAACCCTCTTCACTGACCATTTTATGCCTATAGTTGAGAGGAAGAGGAAGGAAAGGATGTATATTGCACTTAAGTAGGGTAGTCTCTCGGTGACTGACTACACCCGGAAGTTCAAGCTTCTGGAGCAATTATGCACCTATTAAGACTGAAGACCACCTCGTAGAGCACTATGTTGACTGCCTAGCCACCCATCTAAAAACCATAGTCATCGCCTCCCATCCCATAAACATATATGAAGCCCTAAACATGGCCCTCAAGCAGGAAAGGGAACATGGTTTGTAGAAGCCTTCCAACATGGGATACCTAGGGTTAACCACTACCGAGGAGGATAAGTCTAGGAAGTTCCACCCTGGCCATAACAACAAGGGATTAGGAAAAGGAGGAGGTTTAGGTAAAGGAGGACAGAAAAGACACCAGAACCAGTAAAGGACAACTCATACCAAGTGCAAGACTCGTGGATGTTTCCATGGTGGGGTATGTCGCCATACCGAGTCGGTCTGCTAAAACTGTAAGAAGGAGGTCCATTTCGTTGCCAAGTGTCTAACTCCTTCCGTCTTTGGAAATCCTGCAGCAAGTGTTCCCCCCTCAGGGACACCGCAAAGCCAAAGTGTTCGCAGTGACTACAGAGGAAGCAAAGGCGAATCCCAACCAGCTTGTTGAAGGTATCCTAAAATCTTTCATATATCTAATATATGTTCAAATGCCTCCAAATTATTCATAATCTAATTATCATGTGTAAGAATTGTATTCGTGAATGATCATCCTATCAAAGCTTTATTCGATTCTGGGTCAACAAACACATTCATTTCTCAAAATCTGGCATCTATGCTATACTTGCATACAAGGGACATGGGATATATTCTTGATGTATTGACTCCTAGTGGAAAAATACTTACTACATTACAGAAAACTGATATCCTACTTCTAAAATTCGAAAATCATGACATTCCTTTCGAATTCATCCTCTTAACTATGGAAGACTTTGATATTATACTTAGTATGGATTGGCTATACAAGTATCATGCTCAAATTGACTATAGAAATAAGATGGTAGTCCTCTCTCAGTCTCATTCTTATCATGTGGTGATCCCTAGGGGAAGCAGATTCTATAATAATAGTATAATTTCCTCTCTTAAAGCTAAAAAGCTCATTTCTAAAGGATGTAAGGTCTTCCTCATATTAGTCTCAGAGACCAGTCCTAGTAGCGGGCCCATAGAAATACTGGAGATGGTACGTGACTTTCTTGATGTATTTCCAGAGGAGCTTCTTGGGTTGCCTCCAAATAGAGACATTGAGTTCTCCTTAGATCTTCTCCCTGAAACCACTCCGATTTCTAGGGCACCATATAGGACGGCTCCTGCAGAGCTTATGGAGTTGAAGAAACAACTACAAGAACTTCTCGACAAAGGTTTTATAAATCCTAGTGTTTCCTCTTGGGGTGCGCCTATTCTTTTTGTCAAAAAGAAATATGATTCTATGCGTATGTGTATTGACTACCACATGTTGAACCAGACCACTATTAAAAATAAGTATCCCCTTCCTCATATTGATGACCTCTTTGATCATCTTCCCACTGCCAAAGTTTTCTCAAAAATTGATCTTCATTCTAGCTACCATCAACTCAAAGTCAAAGATTTGGATATTTCAAAAATTGCATTTTGGACTCGTTATGGGCATTACAAATTTCTAGTGATGCAATTGGGGTTTACCAACACACCTGGTGTATTTATGAATCTGATGAATAAAGTCTTCCAACCTTATCTCAATGAGTTTGTGGTTGTCTTTATTGATGATATTTTGATCTACTTCGACTCTTTGGAGAAGCACCATGAGCACTTGAAGACAACCCTTGAAATCCTTTGAGATCAAAAATTCTATGGCAAGCTCTCTAAATGTGAGTTCTGGATTGATAAAGTCATGTTTCTTGGCCATGTCATTTCTAGGGGTAATATATTTGTTGATCCCGCCAAAGTGTTTGTTGTTCTTGATTGGCAACATCATTGAAATCCTTCTAAAATCCAGAGCTTCTTGGGTTTAGTCGGATATTATCGTCGCTTCATTCCCAATTTCTACACAGTTACACTTCCTATGACTAAGTTTACTCGAAAGACAAGCATTTCATATGGTCATCTTCTTGTGAGTTCAGTTTCTAGGAATTAAAGCAGAAGTTGACGTCGGCTCCTATTTTAGTTCTACCGTCTGGCAATGAAGGGTTTGTGGTATTCATTGATGCTTCAAGAAATGGGTTAGGATGTGTCCTACAACAACACAAAAAGGTGGTGGCCTTTGCATCCAGACATCTAAATCCCAATGAACTTAATTATCCCACACATGATTTGGAATTAGCTGCAATCATTCATGCTCTCAAAATTTGGAGGCATTACCTATACAGAGCGACATTTGATATCTTCACTGACCACAAAAGCCTAAAGTACATCCTGACTTAGAAAGACCTAAACCTGCGTCAACGTCGATGGATCGAGTATCTAAAGGATTATGATTTTACTATCGGCTACCATCCAGGCAAAGCTAATGTAGTCGTTGATGCTCTTAGGAGGAAAAGGGAATTATGTGCATCTTTATCTATTCCTGAGTGGAGGAATATGGAGGATCTGGTGGGTTGGAAGCCATTGTTTTTATCTGATCATCTTTAGGTCAATAACATCTCTATTATGTCTGGTCTTCAGTCTATGCTTCTTGAGGCACAGAGAGCTTGTCTTGATCTTGTAGAGCTCTCCTATCTCTTGTCAAAGCCTCAAACACATCTATCTATGGGTCTCGATAGTGATCTTCGATATAAGAACCGTATGTGGGTTCCTGAATAGTCAGTTGTAAAGACGAAGATTCTTAGTGCGACACATGGGTCAAAGTATACAATTCAGCCATGCACAAATAAGATGTACAAAGACCTACAATGCCAGTTCTGGTGGAGGGGCATGAAGCATGATATTGCTGAATTTATGTCTAGATGTCTGACATGTCAGAGAATTAAGGCAAAGCACCAGAGGCTAGGTGGTCTACTACAACCCTTGGAAATCCCATAATGGAAATGGGAACACATCACCGTGGATTTCATGGTGGGATTGCCCAGGACCAGAAAAGGGTAAGATGATACATGGGTTACAGTGGATCATCTCACCAACTCAGCTCACTTTCTCCCTATGAAGACTACAACAAAAGATTCCAAACGGTCTGACCTCTATATATGGGAGATAGTACGTCTGCATGGAGTTCTAGCATCTAATGTCTCAGACAGGGACTTGAAGTTCACCTCAAAGTTATGGAAATAGGTTTAAGAAGAATTATGCACCAAACTGAACTTCTATATAGGCTACCATCCACAAATAGAGGGGCAGTCAGAGTGCATAGTGCAGATTCTGGAGGAACTTCTATGAGCTTGTGTTCTTGACTGGGAAGGCTCGTGGGACCAGTGTTTGCCTTTAGCTGAGTTTGCATATAATAATAGCTATCAGGCGAGTATTGGGATGCCTCCCTATGAATCTCTCTATGGTTGACCATGCAGATCTTCACTACACTAGGATGATGTCGGGGAACACACCTTGATGAAATATGAGGAGATGTAGTTGTATACAGACAAAGTTGCACTGATCAGGCAAAGGATGAAGTGGGCACAAGATAGGCAGAAATCTTATGTAGATGCTCACTGGCATGAACGTCAGTTCAAGGAAGGTGATCACGTTTTTCTGAAAATTTGACATATTTGAGCTTTGGCCAAGAATAAAGGGAAGCTCAGTCCTTGCTTTGTGGGACCCTTTGAGATCCTAGAAAAGGTTGGTGAATGTGCCTATCATCTTGCTTTGCCACCTTAGTATAATGCCATGCATAATGTCTTTCATCTATCAAATCTTAAGCCTTATGTCAAAGACCCCAGTCACATTCTGAATCATGAGCCTCTAGAGATGAAAGATGATCTATCTTATGCTGAGTCCCTAGACAGAATTCTTGATTTCAAAACAAAGGATCTTCACAATAATTGTCACATAGATATGGTGAAATTTCTCTGGAGCCACCATGATCAAACTGATGCCACCTGGGAGCTCAAGTCTGAGGTCGAGTAGAAATATCCACATCTATTTCAAGCTGCTTGAATTTTGAGGACACAATTCTTAAAAAGGAGGGGAGAATGTGACAAAGTGAGTTTTCCATATTATGTTCCTCTATATTATAGTTTGTTTATCAAATGTTGACAAATATATCCTCTAATATCTTCCTCACTAAATTGAATATAAAGAAGTCACAAATTTCAAAATAATGCAAACCTTAGTTTCATGTGAACACGAATTATAAGTATTCATGTACTTAGACCATAACCATGATTAATATTTGAGTTTCAATCTCAATTTTATACCATGGTTAGATAATATCATCATAATCTTTGTCTAAAATTTCACTCCAATTGGATGAACCAATTAAGAGTTATAAGCTTTTGAAATTAATACACATTATATCATTCACTTAAACCCTTGGACCTAAGTGTGAACTAGATGCATGACATTTATGTGTCACACCCACCCTCTTTATCTTAGGCACAGAAGGATTAATTAAATAAGTTATCTCAGTCACCCGATCTAATCACCATGGATTGGATGGAGATCCAATGATAGGGACATTGTCCCTAACCTCCTACAGGACTCGACCTTGACTTCAACAGACCGACCAACCCAATCACGATCTCACGCGCCCGACTCCAACATTATCTACAAGAGATAATTGGAGGATAATCTCCTCTCGCCAAGCTGAGCCGAATGACCCCCACCATGTCACCTCTAACTCCCTGGTCAGTGAGAACAACCCCCTCCTTTCTCACTGCTCTCACATGGAGGCGGTGCCCTACTTAGGGCTTCCTCACACAATAACTCTCATGCCTATTTTAAGGCCTCCCACATCACCACCTACCTCCCTTTCATCATCCTCGACCCCAAATTGCACACAAATCTGCCCCTACAACTCCACCCTCAAGCTACCTCCACCTATCCTGACCGGAGTGCCCCCTCACTCCTATGACCCTCCTCCTTCCAATCAGTCGAGGGCACACACTCCAGGGATCCTAGTGAGTCGAGAAATGACATTGGGAGGAGTTGTGAATGCCCAAAGGAGAGGGACAACAAGCTGCTCCATTCGAGCTTTGAAGCTCTGCAGCTGGCGGGATGCAGAGAAGCTCCAAGCCACCTGAAGGTCGCAAAAGCATCCCCAACCAACTACGGAGCTTTAAGATCCCTTAATCCAATCAGAGGGTAGGTAAATCACTGAAACATATCCTCCATTTTCTCCTTCACCTGTTTGATCGGAATCTGAGCTTTTGGTCACCTCCGACGATCACTTTTGATTCCTTACAATCGTCGTGACCTCACGATCTCAACAGGCTTCCTAGCACACCCCAAATAATCTTCTAGATACCCTGACCATCACCACACCTCTTGTTCCCTCGTTGCTGCCATGACACAAGCAACAATCGAATGGATGTGTTACCCTTTTTGCCCATGCCCCTGTCACGACTTACATTTGACCCTCAGGGGCATTTGCATCCTTTGCACCCATGGGCTTGACCCTGTTGACCGAGGCTGGCTCGTGGGTTAAGAGGAGGATCCGCGGAGCCAGATCCCGCCTCTAATCTGCGAGGCCCGCCACATTTTTTTTCCTTTAAAACCTCTAGCCCTTTTTCTAATTGGCTGTTATTGTGAAGTTAATAATAAATAGCTCTGATATCCAATAAATTCCCATAAAATACCCATGTTCTCAGAAAAATGAGGAGAACCTATAAAAACTATCATCTGTACCTAAATCTAACCCTAGTTCTATGTATCCTTTTTATGACTTTGTTTTATGTCCTTTTTTTAACTTTAACTTGTAGAAAATAAATATGAATATAAATGTCAGTATTTTTTGTGAGATCTTGAAGTATCAAATCTGATCCTGATTCCCTTAACTCAAAACCATAAAATGATAATCAATAATAGGTTCACATTAATATCACATGAATGACCATTATCTTCTCTCTCCTTCAATAATGATGATTAAGGGAAGACCAACCATCCTAAATACCTAAATCCACACTTTGATCCCTAACCTGAGAACTTCCCCTATTATACTCTGATTTAAAACCCAAGACACTAAATGAAGACCCTAGTAAGACCAAAACCCTAATATGAGGTGTTGAAAACATATTATGACACTAGGTCTTTATTTCTCTTTCAGGGTGATTTACTCACTTAATCTAAGCTTTTTGAAATCAAGATCTGAGATCCAAGGTATGTGGATATAAGTATAAGACTAGTTTTACTGGATGATCTAATTATGAGTAAATACTTGCATGTAGTTGTATATTCTTATTGGATGTATATGTTGGATCCGAGATGGGTGATTAGATGCTCTAGAGGGGGGTGAATAGAGTTGAATGTACTTAAACAAAATTCATTAGACCTTCAAGATATATCACAAGATAAGGTTGCTAAATAGGAAATTTGTGTGCAACTACAACATGCATAACAAAGATGAGAGAGATTGAACATACACCAATTGACAAGCTGTTTAGAGTGGTTCCACACTTCAAAATAAAAGTGAGTCAGTCCACTACCTAGAGAGGTCAACCTCTAAGATTTCTTAACCTTGCATTTTCATTATATTCATTATAAGAGATACAATACATGACCACCATAGGACTTACCTATCCAATACAAAGAGTCTTCAACCTTACCAAGGACTTACCCACTTTGCAAGGAGTCTTCCGCCTTCTTCCAAGGACTTACCTACTCTTGTATAAGTCTTCAACCTTATAGGGATTACCCACTCGTCTTGGATCTTCCGCCTTTGACTTCACCTTCATTCAGAGAAGCTTCCACCAAGGACTTACCCACTTGAACAAGAAGTCTTCTACCTTCACCAAGGGCTTACCCACTCTTGCTCCAAGTCTTCAGCCTTGATCTTCACCAAGGGATGCCTTCCCTTATTCTTCTTCACCTCTCTTAGCTAAGAGAGAGAACCTTCATCTTCATGGTTGAATTGAGAGATAGGGAGGTGGTGGAAGTGAGAGCCTCACAAGATATACATGTAGGACTACCTCTCTTACATATTTCCTACTCACTCTAATGAAAGTAGCAAGTGATTAAGCTTAGAGAGAGAGGAGGCTATAGGAAGCACTCAACTATAGAATAGGAACCTCACATAGAGTTTTACAATGAATGCTCAACCTTGGAATGAAGCCCAAGGGTTCCTATTTATAGTTGGGGATGCCTCTTAGCCTTTGGGAACACTTGAGAATGAAAACTAGCCATTTTGTGGCTTGCAACAGATATATTTTCACTTGTTGCAACTCTACAATGGCTAGAAGCACTTTTCTGCACTTTTTCATACAGTGCAATCGGTCGAATTTCTATAAGGGTACTCGACCGATAGAGTAAAAGACAAAACCGATATTCAGACCATCGGTCGAGTTTGTCCTGGGGAAACTTGACCGATCAATGAAAATTGAATTGGTCAGGTACTCCATCGGTCGAGTTCTGTGAAGTGTAAACTCGACTGATCAAAAGTCATTTTCAAGATCCAATCAGGATCAGTCGAGTTTGCAACTCACAGAACTCAACCAATGAACAACCTGATGTGAATTTTAGAAAATGACTTTTGAGTGCTTAAACATTCGATCTAAGTGCTCTTGATTTTTTCTAAGCTTAATTACAAGTCATACAATCATTACAAGTGATTTACAACATGATTCTAATGGATTTACATCATATTACAAAAATGTGCACTTGTATTGACTTTGACTTGTCTTTTCTCCAATTTGATATGCGCAATATAGGGCATTTGGAGTGTGTCTATACCTAATCTGAAATCACTCAAGTAGAGACATTACACACCAATTGTCACACCCCGATCTCGCATTACCCACAACTCACGAGATTAGGGCACGACGGAGGGATTACACACAAGCCAAACCACTCAAAGCTTTTTAAAACATTTTAAAGACATTAAAAAGATAATCTGATTTATGCTGTAAACTAAATTTAAACAAACTGCGGAAGCATTTTCATTTAAAAACTGACTAGCAATATAAACAGAGACTACATCATATTACATTGCTCGACATAAAAATAAAGCATAACAGCTAATTACATCTTTATACACCTTCTCTCTCACCCCCACACCATGTTCCAAAGATCGAGGGGAAAGGACTAAGAGACCTCTAACTACTAACTACGTATACCTTCTACAGACTAAGCGTTAGGATGACAGGATCCTTCAGTTTCCTGCTGCTGATGATGACCTGAAAATGTTTTGAGTAGAGGTATGAGCCTACTCGCTCAGTGAATAGCATTTCATTTAGCTATCACTAAATAACTCATCAGGTTTATAAATTGAAATTAAACATAAGTGCAGTACTAAGCAGGGCAGTTCTAATAACATAACAAATTTGCAGAATATAATCACATTTCCATGCCATAATAGATAATTTGAACAGATAAACAGATATAAAGAAATAGTACAAAAGTTCAAATACTTTAATTTACTGTGATCCTATATGAGTACCAATTTATATTATTATTATGCCCTAATCATATGCAGTGTACCCTGCATACGAAGATCCATAGTGAACTACGATCCCACCGTACAAGACTTAGTGACACACCCAGGAAATGCTAAGTCTGACGCCAGCCCTGCTCTGCCACAGGACCCCAGGCTCTCCGGCCTGACTCATAGGCTCTACGGCCTCAATGCACTACTCTGAGTGCTCTAGACTCCTCCTCTAACCTGAGTACACAGGCGCAGGGAGTCAACACTGGGTTACCACCAGAATTACTCAACCGGTTGGTGTTGGATAACCCTTTACTTTATTTATTATTTACCCCAGTGCCACCAAAATTACTCAATCGGTTGGTGTTGGACACTGTCTATCAACCCTCGTGCCACCAGAATTACTCAACCGGTTGATGTTGGACACGAGTTTCACCCCTAAGAAGCAGATCTATCAAAGGGGTTCTACGGTATCAGGGCACCTAAGTCTATTAAGTGATTTAACATTTAAACAATTAAATAGGAAAAACACATTTCATACTTATTTCATATTCTGAACATCTCTTTTAAACTCATACATATATCATTGTCATCTTTAAACATGACTCAATACCACTTATTCAAATTCATTGCTAAACAACCATCTTTATCCAGCATTTGCATTCAAACTGTAAAACATGAAATTCCATCTTTTCATCAATCATATTACGTATCTCAAGTTCCATTGAATCTATAATAAACTATTATATGTGCTAAACTGTTTAGAAGTTATACCAACTGATATTAAAGCAATTAAGCACTTAAATTGAGTTAAATAATGATTTCTGAATGAACTGCCACTCACTGTACTGAAACTCGGCCGACCAATCTGGGAACTCGGCCGATCAGCTGGAAACTCGGCCGATCCACCTGCAACTCGGCTGATCAAAACCCTGTTTGATTTCCTTATAAAGGAAACTCGGACGAATCATACCTAATTCGGCCGACCAAAACACTGATCCTGCAATAAAACAGTAACTAGCATCTTAACCCAAAAGAAAGTCTAAGGATGGCTTGATTAAAAGCTAAGTCTACGAATTCCTAATCAAGACCATATGTCAAAGTCAGAATACCTTGAATTAACTTGTTTACTATTCCTGTTACATCAAATTGCTTTAAGCACCGCTACATGATGACGAGGAGAAAATGATTAGTAACTGAATCGCGGATAGAAGCTAACCTTGCTCAAATTCGGAACTCAAGGGACAATTCCCTGCTGCTTGGCGCACCAAAATTGTCCCCCCTCAAGGTCACGCACAGCAACAACGACCTACTGCTACTTGCCGTTGGTTCAGGTTACTAAACGGCTAACTTAGGTGGGAGGGTAGTTGCGGATTCTGGCTAGGGCTCCATGGATGACTTCGGCACCGTGGATTGGAGGAGCTGGCCGCACCAAAGGAAGCTCTGGCCGGCAGCTTGCTGCACCAGCAGCTTGGGCGGCCTCTGCTAGGGCGGTGCCTTAGCAGCTTGGCTGCTCGGTGGGCTGTGGTTAAGGCAAACGGAAAGAGAGGGAGAGAGAAAGAGAAGAAGGAGAGGAGACGATTTCTCCTGGAATCGAGCTTGTGAGCTCTAGGGCTGCTCTCTGCTACGAGATATCGCAGGTCTGGACCCTGCTCAAGCGTCGCTCGCCCACTGTTGTATCGGAAATGAAATTAGAAAGGAAGGAGATAAGGAAACAAGTTGCCGACCCACTTAAATGGGTAATTAAATGGAAAAATTGCATCTCAAGTCCAAGAAAACAAAAAATGGCATAAGTATTGCCTCGGAGGTCCAATTTAAACGATTTTTCTTGCAAACTGCCAAGCACGGAATCCACTACAATCTCGAAGCGAGAAATTATGGTTATTAGCTAGTCACTACCGATCAATAAATTAAATGCATCTGGAGTACTTTATTCAACTTGATTAAATTAATTATTAACACTGCAATTATCATTAATTGCCTCAGGTGATTAAATCTCAGCTATTAATTCACATATTAACTTATTTGATTAACCATGATGTTTAATTTGATACTCAACACTAATTGAGGTGTTTCACGTAATTCGAGGTATTTATTGACTAACCCTGATATGGGTCGTAACACCAATATGTGGAATGGTTAGTCATCATCAAAACACGGGTTTAGTCAATTTAGACGTGAGTCAACATTGACCTAATTGACCTTGAGTCAACAATATATCTATAAATATTGTCTCTTTTCCACCCTGAACACTAAGGACACTAAGGCAAGATAATGAAATGTAGTTACCGATGGTTCATTAATCTCCCTATTAGAGAGAGAAAGTATTAATGATGACTAACACCTCCCTAATGGTACAAGGTACATGAGGAGATCCCTAATGGTACAAGGTACATGGGGATAGAGCCCAATAATATATATTTGTGCTAAGTCCACCATAGTATTACATGTCCAATGAAATGT
Organism: Alisma plantago-aquatica; assembly: GCA_963693085.1. NCBI lineage: Eukaryota > Viridiplantae > Streptophyta > Magnoliopsida > Alismatales > Alismataceae > Alisma > Alisma plantago-aquatica. The sequence continues at coordinate 938,827,304 of OY856412.1, read as the reverse complement.
GAATAATAAATTGGGTTTACCTGATTTTCTGCCTTGATAATGTTTTCTTTTTCTTCTTCTTTTTCAAGTATTTTCATTATGTCATCATAATAAAGTATTTTTCAACCACGCACCAACATTATGTTGATCGTTTGTTTCTCATATTTTCTAGGTTCAAGGAACAAGTAAAGCATTGCAAAGTACCCGAAGATGCTAATTAAAGTTATTGGAGGATAGCTAGTTAGATGGTTGTTTCTTATCTCTATTTCGATTAGATAGTTATTTCTTTTCCTCTAGATGATGTATATGATGAATTATCTCCTATGTATTCTTCATTCCTTAGAACTATTCATTTCCTTCTATTGGATAATATGTATGACTTTTATCCTCATGAATGTTGTTTTGTGTGGCTAATTAATGATGCTTGTGAACAACGATCTGGCAAGTAGACATCCAATGTAAAGATTGATAAAAAAATAGAACATTCGTGCAAAAAGAATGTCATAGTAAGTTGCCATAAACATAAAAAGAATAGCTCAATTAAAGCCAGTTGAATCCATTCAACATTTTAAACACACAGAAAGATTGGACAAACTCACATGCATACAAGCTGCTAGAACACACAAATAACTCGGTCCAATAAGCACACATATGTTTATAGAACTTCATCTTAACTCAATACTATTATATTATCGAACTTATAATTAACAACACATTGTCATACAAAATAGTTTATATAAAAGATCCCACTTCAATTAGCACCGATTCGAATCCCTTTAATATTCATACACACAGACAAAATAGAATGATTAACACAAAGACAAACTACTGGAGCAAATATATTGACTAATGAGCACATAATCAACTTGTTGTAACACACAAAGATTGGATTGTTGAAAAAACATAATGGAAACATGGCGGTTCTATGGGTCATGTTCTTGCTCTGATGTAGCAATAAATAAATAATTTAGAAGCAAATAGACAAACATCAAATAAAAAAGAAACCCCTAGCAAGAAAAATAAATCAACACAAAGAAAGAGAAGATGCTTTTTCCTGTAAGGTAATAGATCACAAAGAGTTCATAGTTGGATTAATATCCAGTTATCTCTCTCCAACAATAAGCACACATGCATACTAGACTAAATAACACACATGCAAACTGGACCAATTAGTGCACAAACATCCTACATAAACAAACAAACAATTACATCTAATTAAAAAAGAGTAGCTCAATAAACATTCAACTAAATTCCTCCAACCTGTAAAGCTGTAAATACAAAGACGGACTGAACCAATTAATACACAAATAGTAAGTTGAAACATGATGTCTGATTGGATTGATGAGGACACAATAAAACTGCTGGAATATATAGACAGATTAGATTAATGACCCCACATACTAAAAATGTGGTGGAAGAAAAAGTAAAAAAAAAAACACAAATCAAGGTATGTCAGTTGACCTTAAATTGTCTATTTTATTGTATATTTAAAATGCGGCGGAAGAAAAACTCAAAAAACAAATACTTACAAATCAAGGTCTGTGTAGCAGCAGTGCATATTCTCTATTTTATTGTATATGTAATATATTGTGAGTGAATAGTAGTGTTAAAAAGTTAAAACAACGAATGTAAATGCATGAAGCAGATCAAGTAGACAAGTATGTAAATATACTTGATATAATAATATAATGGAAAAGCAAGTTGCTCAAAAACCTGACACCACACTCGACCTTATTTATATGGTTAGAGATTAGAGACTCATCAAGAAAATTAAATATGTTTATATTATATATATACAAAATTAGTGTTAGTAGATAGTTACATAAATGTTAATTATAAACATATTTCTAGATTTATTTCACGTGGTTACATCTGATTTAACTAGTAACACAACATATGTGATATGCCACCATTATATCTAGCGTGATTTTTAAACAATAGGCAGGTGAACCTGTCGCGTCGAGTTTGCTTTGGGCCATTGTGCGTGCGGGCTTGTGGATGTGAGTGAAAAAGAATATACTTTTAAACGAGTCGTACAAAATTTTATTCAAACCCGATCCGTGGGGTCATGAGTCGGCCCGTAGATACCCATATAACTTGTGGTAAATCTTAAGGTTTTTGTTCTAAACGTAGAAATATAAGATCTAGGTTTTTTATTATTGCATGCAGGTCATTTTTTACGTGTAACACAAATTATACCATTAAGTTTATTTCATTTTGTGTCAACCATAGTAGAAAATAATATTTTGTAATTCCAAATTAGTCCAAAAAAAACTCTATTAACAATTATAATAGCTTTTTTGTGTTAGACATCTACATACATCAACAAATTTTTTCTTTTTATATTGACTTTTCCATCTTTTTGTTAGTATAAAGTAGAAATGATCGTTGTTATTCCGAATACACAAATATTTACAAGACACACAGAAAGATAATATTCATACATATGTACCAATTTAGTTAGAATATGTCAAATATATATTATCTGTAATACAAACTACTACTTATTCAAATGTTCTTTATGTATATAATCATATCCTCAAATTCGTAAAAGTACCTTTTCCTATTCTATTTAAGCGATCACCTTTGACGTGTGGGATCCCCCTAATAAACAGATTTGTTTCATATTTAAATGGGTGGCTATAATCGGTACCCAAGCCGGTACCCAAGCCCATATCACGCGAGTCGACCCGCTGGCTCCCTTCAATACCCATTTTAACAGATCCATAGGCAGGACAGTCTGCAGTATATCTGCTTTTTCTTTTTAAATATTATACTGCTAGAAGGAGCAGTTTGAAGCTCATTCCAACAGTGCACTGGCCAGCGGTCGCAATTGTGGATGGCATCCGGTGCGGCGCCGCCGCAGCCGCCCGCTTGTTACCGCTCCCACCGGGAACGACCATATTATCCATACCGTCCTAACTCCGTAGTACACGAGAAGCCGCTTCTCAGCTTCTCCCAACCTCGGAGCCTGGTCCAACTGTCGACGAACTCCTACCTCCTCAACCGCAGGCCTCAACCAGATAGAGACTGTTTTCCTGCCAAGTACTCCATCTCCTTCCTCGTGGACACAGGCCCGGATTCAGGTGCCTATTCTGACGTCATCGAATCATGCAAATGCCTTTATCTTGGCACGCAGCTTCATGCTCACGCACTCAAAAGCGCGTTTGCAGGTAGCCGCACCTTCCTGGAAACCAAGCTCCTTTCCATGTACGGCAGGTGCGGAGCTTTCGAATCTGCCCTTCTTCTCTTCGATTTGATGCCTGAGAGGAGTATACACTCCTGGGTCGGAGTCCTTTCAGTTTGCGTTGAGGGCGGCTGGTTTGAGGAAGCAGTCACTCTATTGGAGGAGCTGCAACTTCAAGGGGTCATTACTGATTTCTTTGTCTTCCCGGTACTTTTGAGTGCTACCGGTGGACTTGGTCAGCTGGAACTTGGAAAGCAGCTACATGCCTTGATATTCAAGGGTGGCTTTGTCTCTAATCTATATGTTGAAAATGCCTTGATATGCATGTACGGGAAATGTGGGGACATAGATGACGCCATTGCTGTTTTTGGGAGCATGCGCAAGAAAGACATTATCTCATGGAATTCTATTATGACTGCCTGCTCAGCTAATGGAATGTCTATTGAAGCATGCCATTTCCTTGAGAAAATGAGACTGTCAACTGATTTGAGGCCTAATTTGATATCTTGGAGTGCACTGATAGGAGGGCTTTCACAGAACGGATATGACAAAGAAGCTCTCCAATTGCTCATTCAAATGCAAGATTCTGGCATTGAACCGAATGCTCAAACTCTAGCTTGTGTGCTGCCTTCTTGTGCGAGGCTGGGCATCTTGAATGCATGCAAAGAAATTCATGGATATGCTGTGAGACATGGATTCATGTTAAATTCATTTGTCCTCAATGGGTTGTTAGATGTTTACAGGAGATGCGCTGACATGGAGAGCGCCTCAAGAATGTATTCCCAATTTCTTATTAGAAACCCCATCTCTATCAACATGATGATGGCTGGATACTTTGCATGTGGAGAAGTAGATAAAGCAAGGGAATTATTCGATCATACGGATTCAATAGATGCAAGAAGAGACACCATTTCATGGAATGCTATGATATCTGGCTATGCTGAGAATGAGATGTCTGACGACGCCTTGTCAATATTTAAACTTATGGTGATGGAAGGGATGGACATCAACTCTTTCACATTAGGAAGTGCTCTCAGTGCTTCTGCAGACATTAGTGCGCTTGGGAAAGGGAAAGAGATCCACTCTTTGGCAATTGTTCGAGGTCTACACCATGACACAATTGTCAATGGTGCACTTGTAGACATGTATTGTAAGTGCCAGGATTTGGTGTCTGCAGAACTGTTGTTTCAGGGGATTTCTCCAAAAGATAGAGCAGCCTGGAATGCACTAGCTTCTGGTTTTGCACGTTCAAACGAAATTGGCAAAGTGTTTTCGCTTCTTTTAAAGATGAGGTTAGAAGGTTTGGAACCAGACACATTCACTTGGAATGGTATTCTTGCAGGTTATATGGAGAATAGGCACTATGAATTAGTTGTTCAATTGTTTGCGAAAATGGTCAGTCATCGAATTGGGCCTGACTGTTATACTATCACTATGTTACTATCAGCTTGCACAAAATTAGCTAGCATCCAGCGGGCAAGACAGGCCCATGCTTACACTATTAGATGTTGCCTGGATTCAGATGATCATGTTGGGACAGCTCTTGTTGACTTGTATTCTAAATGCGGTTACATTAGGCAGGCTGAGCTACTTTTCCGCAGAATTTTGAACAAAAGTTTATTTTGCTACAATACCCTGCTTGCAGGATTTGCCATGTATGGTCTTGGTAAAAAAGCCATTTCTCTTTTCCAAGAGCTGCTTGCTAATAGGTTACTTCCAGATACTATTACTTTTCTCTCTCTAATATCGTCATGCACTCATGAAGGATCTGTTAAAGAAGGTTTCAAGTACTTTAATCTTATGAAAGACTTTGAGATAGAACCAGATCTTAAACATTACACGTGCATGGTAGATCTTCTCAGTCGTGCAGGTTTCCTTGATGATGCATATAAATTAATACAGAAAATGCCATTGGATCCTGACGCAGTAGTATGGGGTGCTTTGCTCAGCGGTTGTGTTATGCATAGACAAGTTCAGTTAGGAGAGATAGCTGCTAATGAGATCATACAGCTGGATAAAGACAATGCTGGAAACTATGTAAATTTAGCCAATTTATACGCTATTTCAAGGAGGTCAACCAGTTCTGCTCAAGTAAGGCAAATTGCTAAGCAGGAAGAACTGCAGAAAGTTCCTGGATGCAGCTGGATTGAAGATCAAAATCAGATTCATGTTTTTGTTGCTGGAGGTAGGTCGCACGTGCAAACAAAACATATATATGAAACTGTGGAAATGTTAAACTTGCACATGAAGGAAGAATAGCTAATCAAAGTCGCGTAGCTTATTAGTATAGAATTTCAGTCATCTCCAGTGAGGACTTTAAACATGCTCATTTCCTCCCTTGAAGTTGAGACAAAGTGCTTTGGTGGAGAGCCAAATACAGTGCAGGGAATTGGCAATGACAATAAATAAGGACAGAAAGCTACCCCAAAATATGTAAATTCTGGTTATGAAGGGGTGAGACCTACACATCAGGGGTGCTGGATAGTCTCAAACTACACCAGACGGTAAAAATTAGTGGATGAATATCTGTACATAAGTCTTGTTTATACTAGAGCTGTTCAAGTGCTCAAGCTATTTAATCTCATAAGAGTCTTGGAGTGTCTCTACGGTCTATTGTAATCAGACATCTCTGATTTCGCAGCTCCAGAACCATGACATACTGCCTGATAGCCCTCTTTGATGAACGTTTAGATCTCTTGGAAGAAATTCCTGACAAAAAGTAAAAGTGTGGTTCGTCTGGTATCCTATCGTTGAAATATATTGCAGAGTCATAAATCATCAATAATCTGGCAAATAGATATAATGGTCTATACAGATAGAAAGGTATAAGGGAAGAAGCATTTCCGGAAAATCTCTTGTATCAGAAAGTGGGCCAGTAAGCTAATATGTAAAATTTGGTCATGGAGAGAAGAGTTTGCATTTTGTGGTACTAGGTTGAGCCACAACTACACCAGACAGTCTTGTCCTTAGAGAGAGCACATCTGTAGACTCTACATCCTAGACGTGCTAAAGTGCTTAAGCTATTTTAATTCATTGGATGAAAGTCCTGGAGTATCTTTGCAGTCCATTTTGTCTGCTCGTTTCTAAACTAGCAGCTCCTAAGCCATGACATACCGCATGGAAGTCCTTTTTTTTCTGATATCTAACCAATTGAGAAGCTCATCCAAGAAATTTATGAGAACAAATGGAAGTGTCTGCTGTTTCCTGAGTGCCTTTGCGGTTGAGACAGTGAGGTACTGGTAATAATTTTTGGGAAGTCTGCATATATTGTTCTGTTCTTGTAAATATATTATACAGTCTCAAATCATGATTAACTCACAATAGATAATGATCTTTTAATTAACTTAGGTGTTACAGACTGTAGTCATAGTTTCTGTATCCAAGATTTTTCTCTATCTACAGAACCAAGTGAGTATATATATTCTACTACGCATATATTGTCTGAAATGTATTCTTTTATCTTTTGAGTCTCGTAAATTGTACCCAATTTCCTGAATATTGGAATCAACAATCTCGTATTGCAATGTGTATAATTTGCCAATCTCTCATATTGTGGGATCAAAGCGGTCAAGATGCTCATCTTACGAGTAAAAGAGCAGCATTTGTCGCTGACCCAAAATCTAGTAGCATACCCGATGAACCATAAACATGCCCTGAGCAGGTTATTGTCTGTCTATGCAAAACTTGCTAATATATTTAGTGCTTTGTGTTATGTCTTGTTATTTTTGTCTGTATTTTTCTCCTTAGTCCATTCTCCCATATTACTCCTCTCTTATCCTATATAAAGAGAGGACTTGTATTTGATTTGATCATCTCGATAAATCCTATTTACTTTATCTACATGGTATCTGAGCAGTTCGACCCTCCGTAACCGGCCCTAACCCTGCTTCCTTCTCATGACCTAACCCTGCTTCTTCCGTAGCCGCCACCACCCTCATGTTTCCCCCTCACCCGTCACCGCCACTGTTGTCCCTCCCTCAATCGCCACCGCCGCTCCCTCCCTCACTCGCCGCTGCCGTTGCTTCCCACCCCTCTTCCCTCACCTGCCGCCGCCCCTTCTCCCTGCCTTCACTCGTTGCTGCCTCTTCTCCCTGCCCTGCCATTGTCCCCTCTCTCTCCCTTTCCCACTGCCGTCTCCACCTCCTCTCTCTCCCGCGCCCCCTCTTCACTATTTTTCCTGCCTTCCACCCACACCCTGTCCTCTTCCTACTCCACCCTCCTCACCTCCACTACCTTATTTCTTGCTGCTACCACCAGAATCACCTTTTGACCACAACAGTCACTGACTCTAGTCATTGCCATCTTATTCTCATCCTTTTGATCTCCTCATTCATCTTGTCTTCTTTCTAAACCAACCCTTCCACCAGTTTGTTGTTTCTCTTTCGGGGGCTTGCCCCCCTCCTATTGCTTACTTTACATGTTGATGTAAATTGACATTGTGATGTAGACTTTTTGTTTTCTATTTCTGCCCATGTACTAGGTTGATATGCTCTACTTCTATTGATCTCTTACTACTGCTGCTACCCATATATTGGGTTCTTCTTTTTGGACGACGCCCCCCCCCCCCCCCCCCCCCAGACAAAAGCCCAAAGAGCAGGGGTGGTAAACCCGAAGACCTGTGCACCCACACACTGCTGTCTCGATAAGTCGCATTTGAGGCCGGCTGCCGCTATGGAAAATTCATTTTCGAGTGCGCTTCCAACGAGATTCGAATCCAAGACCCTTCGTGAGGGCGCTCGTGTTGTGACCAGTTGAGCTACCGCTCGCCAGCTATTGGGTTCTTTTTCATCTGCTACTGCTTGCATATTCGTCACACCTCTCTATCTACTGCTGCTTCTTCACGCGTGATACACACTTCTATATGTCATCATGACTTCTATTGATGCTTTCCATTTGTTGTGTTACTACTATTAATTTGGATGACTCTAACTTCCATACATGGTGTGCCTCCTTTGAGTTGTATGTCAAGGCTCAAGGGCGCTACTCTCATCTTATTGCTGTTGCCTCACCTACACCCACTGAAACTGCTGATGAGAAAACCAAGTAGGCATATGATCTTTTGGGTTAAGGGAGACTTGGGCGTGACGACTAGGTGGAGAATAGTGTTGAATCCAAATTAGTGAATCTCTTCTTCGCCTTCGGATGGTAAAGGCAATGTAGGACCGACCTCTCATGTCTATTCTCATCATCAAAATTCCTAAGAAAGTGCTCGAAATTTTCAAGAACCTTGCCAAGGAGTTCTCTAATGATGACTCTATTGAAGATTACTATGCTGTGCACTCTGGATGAATTTGAGGTTTACCACCCCTCTATGCTGACATCATTGAGGTCCAAAGACAGTGCAATGAACTACATTTAGTTCAATTCCTTGCTGGTCTTCCTACTTTTTTCTGGAGTTGTTGATCGAATTCTGTCCAGTGACCCCTTGCCCACACTTTGTGACGTCCTGAAGAGGGTCCAACACCTTTTGTTTATCTCTTCTCTACCCGCCACCTCCTTTGACGCTTTTTCTTTGGTTGTTCGATCAGGGGATCATGGACGTGGCCGATGATGTTGTTATATCCTCAATTTTAGTAAAATTGTATGTATAAATTGATTTTTTATTCTCCAATAGTATTATTATTCATGAAATCACCTTTGTGACATTGGTGCTTGTGGCACAAGTCAAATAGAAAGAAGGGATTCATACATGAATAATAATAATGGCCTTGTGAGATATTACATAAACGAAATATGGAACAATATGTAAGTTCCCAAGAGAAAATAATATACATGGTGTTTCTGATAATTGAAAGAATAACTATGTAGCCGAAGAATGGAAACACAATGTTGACGCACCAAACAACATTATCTCAATTCAATCTTTGTATACTCGAATATAATAAAGTAAAGGAAGAGAATTATAGACATAGAAAGAAAAAGAATATTCCATGAGACAATTGCAAGAGAGAAATTAAGAATAATCTAGAATCCGTTATCTAATGAAGTGTCATATATTGATGTGCTTTCCCTATGACTTTTGTGCAAAATCAAAGTCCTAATTATAAGAACGTGGTAGTATCTTCTCATGGCTTTAGGAATTATAAGAGCAAAAGGCAAGGAGTTTAATTACTTCCTAAAACATGTTGCACTTCTCCTGTTATTTTGGTGAATAATCGTTAAACAGTAAAAGGAATACATGTGTAACCATGTATACGTAGACATGGAGAGTAATGGAAAGAAGAAAGGAAAGGAGGAGTCTGTTTAATTCTTGCCTTTGCTTTAAATGACTAATCGTATACAAAAATATGGAAACTGGGATCTGCAAACCCCAATACTACCTATATATATGGGGCAGTTCCACCCTTTTAGCCTATGTATCGTCTCTGATACCTCTGTCCTTTGTTCACGGTCTGCAGATGAGACCTGGGGATGAAGCTAGACGCCTTCCCCATACGTCTCTCGTTGTCGCAGCCTGTTTTGGCACTGCGATGCCGGAGCACTGGCAGCGGTCTGGTTGAGAAAGGCTGGAGGCGAAGAGATGGTTGAAGGCAACTCTTAGAGGTCTACCACCAACAACCTGTGGTACCGACCGTCTTGGGTTCTTGCCGCCGGGATGATGATAGAAGAGCGAGGAGGAGAGGGGAGGCGAATCACGAAACCTTGAAGGAGACCTGGCGTTGGAACCTAGGTGCTGCAACGTCGAGCAGGGAGGGCCTGGTAGTGGCACCTCCACTACTGTTGGGTGGGTGTCGCAGATGGGCGACCTAGCAGTACCTCCACGGTAATGAGGGAGGGAGTCACTGGCATTGAATAAAAAAGCGGGTGAAGCGCCCGCTTAAGCGCCCAAGCATATACTTCGTTGTAATTTTCAGTGAAGCGGGCCTTGAAGCGTTTTGCACTGAATCAGCCGCTTTTGTCCGCTTTTTTCCGCTTTAGGCCGCTTTTTTGGGTCCGCTTAAGCGGCCGCTTCACAATAATTATTCTCAAAACTTGCCCAATCACCCGCTGAATTGAAAAAAATGAAAATGATGTATTGTATAGGTGTAATAACCAGTTTGATAAATATCTCTAACTATTTACGTCTGTTTGTACACTATATACATCTATATAAGAGCTATGTATTGCCATCTTGTCATTTGTAGAGTTTGTGATATAATAATAGTAATAGTTGCATGAATTTATTGATGTTTCACTTTGTTGCTGTGATGTTTTAAGTTTTCATGATATAATATTAGCAATACATTATGTTCCAGCTATGTTTGAATTTGCATGACTTTTTTGATGTTCCACAATCTCATCATGTAACTGCCTATATGAAAGCACATCATCCTGTCACATGTATATACAATTATTTTTGCTATTGGCTGTTGCACAATTTCATCATTTTAGATGAATGGATGCATACCATTATGTCACTTCTATATGATTGCATGATTTCACAATGAATATAATATGCTGCTGTCACATAATTAATTACTGCAACTAGTGATATTTTGATAAATCTATCTACTGTAAATTCAGTAGTCACTACTGCCATGTATCATAAATCGACACTTACCCTACCTTGTTTAAAATTTTAACTGTACGGATTATGATTCTATGACAATATGACTCTAAAATGTACTTACTCTAATCAGAAATTAATCTATTGATTATTTAATTTCTATCATAACTAGTGTGGACGGGGGGTGATTAAAGTTTTGCTATGTCAAAATAATCCCAAGTGGAAGTATAACACTCATCCAAATCCAGCCCGAAGGGAGAAAGTGATCTGCAAGTTATTCTATGTTTTTCTATTTTTTTCAAAAACAACGTGGACCGCTTTTTCAAAAAGCGTCCGCTTTAGTCCGCTTTAAAACCCGCTTCCCGCTTCACGCTTCAAGCAGAGCAATCCGCACGCTTCCCGCTTCGCGCTTTCCAAAACCTAGGTCACTGGTAGTTGGAAGCCCTGAACACCAAAAGGACGACGCCGGTGGTTGGCGCGCGTGGGCGCTGAGTAGAGGATCGCGACGGGGAACCAGGGTCTCACGGACGCGTGAAGACGGAGATGGGCCGGTCCAGCGCCAGCCAGCAAACGAACCAAATTCAATTAACCAGTTGATAGCCAGTCTAGAGGAAAACCGCTTGCTGAACCGCGCCCCACTTATCTAGCTGGGCGAGGAGCGGGCTGCAGGCGGACCAATGAGGAGCCGCCACATCATCCCACTTTGAAGATACTTGTTGATTACGTGCTTTACTGCTTGGATTTTGGATGCACTCTTAAAGTACATGTGATGTTCTGCATGGTTTTTGCGATGGCATAAGGTACGTGGTTAGTTGGTTACGCTTATGATTACATGTATTGAATTCCGAGATTGCCGATGTTTCTCGATGAGATTGAACGACAAATAAACTTCTTGGTTGTTTATTTACTTCTCGCAAACTATAAAGTTCCTATGAGTATCATGTAAAGTAAATAACTACATTCTGAACCCTGGGTTAGACTGATCTTAAGGGTAATGCACACGAGCCCCGGAGGGACAATGATTACACCTGAGGTAGTAGACCAGATAAGGGTTAGAATATGAAAACAAGTTTATGTTCTTATATGCAAGATAAAGATGTTTTCTTATATCTGTACTTGTGATTATTGTTTGAACCCACGTACCAGTATAACTTGTTATATTGACCGTGTTTTGTTTCACGGCGTTTTAGGTATATGATGATATACTTGATAAGGGACATGAAGGTAAAGATGAAACCATGTGAATACATTAATTTAAATAAGGAGGATTTAGATAAACGCTTCTTCTCTATGTGCAATTCTGGTAATGAAACTTCAAGTTAGCATTTAGTAAACAATACTTATGAATTAGTGAAATTGTTTTCTATTATTTATTATTTGCCAAATCTGGATCCTTGAAATTTTTTTGTAAGTAATGGCTTTATCTTTCGGCCTTCTTTAATTGGAGGTTGTCGAAAAATGAGGTCGTTACAGATGTAGTCATGGTCGTGGGCATGGTCTCTTTACCGAGACTCCTAGACTTGAACATGGTCGGCCTCCTACTGGATCAAGGCATTGCAACTTCTTGTGGCCGTAATAACCTTACTGAAGACCACTGTTGAGCCAAGCACGGAGAACCAACATGGGCTAATCAAGCCTCTACTGAAGGCACTGAATCTAACACACTTCCCTCTTCGAGCTCTACTACTCCCTCAATTGACTGGATTCACTGAGTTTAAAAAGCTACTCCAAGAATGCCTCCTTGCCTAGACTACTGTCGCCCGACCGGATGGAGGTTTTGCCTTCCTTGCTTCTCCCACTCCATATGGTAAAAACATACGTGTCATTGAATCTTGGTGCTTCTACTCATATTTTTAATATTCTGCTCTATTCTATGACCTCACTGCAAGTCTACAACATCAGTTGTTTCTCCTGTCACGGTGGCTGATGGTTCTCAATTCCTAGTGCATGGTGTTGGGAATATTTCAACACCTAATAATCTTTTAATCCAATTTGCTCTCCATGTTCCATGATTTGACCCGTACATGACTCTATAGAGTTGGAAAAACTAGGGCCGGAATGAGGGTTCCGCATTTGCACTCCTGTGCTGGGGGGAGAGGGTGTGGCGACTGGCTTACCTCCGTCCCTAGTCCCCATGGTACGTCCTCGACTCCCCGTCGACGTTTTTGCTTCTTGAGATTTCTCCCTGCCCCCTTGTGCCACAGCCTGGATCCTCGACTCTCCCTTACCGTTTTCTTTGTCTGCGATTTCTCTCTGCCCCCTTTTGCCTAAGCCTGATCAAACGACTCAGATTTGTGTTTCTCAAGACCAAGGCCTGGTAACGTAAAACTACATGCTAACTTAAGAGAAACGAAGCAATGGCTAAAAGATAATTCTTATTCATCAACTGTGTCTCTACATGGATGCAGATAGAACCTTTATATAGGCTTCTAAAAGAAAGACTAAGCGGGCGTAGCCAATGTGGGACTAAACCATTTGACTTTACAAAAGCCCCAAAACGAGACACATGCAAAATAAAATAAAGGACAAAAGCAAAATAAAATAAAGGCTGCTAATGAAGCCTAACTAATTACACAACGCCGTCTACGCTCATAAGTGCGTAAAGGTGGGCCTGTCCTACATCACCTGGTTTGGCTCCTGATGAGTGGGTCTTTGCCTGTTGCGGCGGTTCCAGAGGCGAGAGTTAGGGGGGTTTGTTGCGGGTAAGCGCTGTGCATCACAGGAGGAAGAGAACTGATGGAGCACACAAGCTTGCGGCCGAACCATATCTAGCGGTGGACGTCTTCCTTTGAGTCAACAATGTCAGGAACCACTTCCTCGAAGATCGCACTAGGGAAGGTCGAGATTTGTACATGGAGGCGTGGAGTGTTTGGTGGTGGCAACAATGTTTGTGGAGTGTTTGACAAAAGGTCTATGGGGGTGGAGAGTTGGTGGGTTTGGTGGTTGCGGTGGTCAAGGTGGAATTGAGGTGGCTGTAGTGGAGGAGATGCCGGTGGCGGTGGAGGATTTGGCGGCAGCCGACAGGAGAGGTGTTGGTAGTGGTGGCATGCAAGGTGAAGGATTTGTCTCGTGGTAGTGTGCAAGGTGGATGTTTTGGTTGCAATGGTCAAGGTGGAGGAAGGGGCAGTGGAGTTGGTGATGGAGGTAGACAAGGAGGAGGTTTTAGAGGTATATACATACACACACACACACACATATATATACACGCATATGCATATATATACCTATATATACGTGTATATACATTTATATATATGTATATGTATATGTGTATATATATACATATATATATATATATAATCAGGACCATGTGGGGTGGCCCGTTTTTGAGATCTTCTCGCTTGAGATCAGGTTGCATAGAATCCACATCTCTGAGAAGAATTGCCAAACTGCGGAATTAGTTAGGGGATTTAACGAAAGTTGATTTCCAATATGTTAAGACTTGCATTTTGGCTGGACGTCCAGTTGACGCTCACTTCACACATCCAAATAGGTATAGATCAATAGAAGTCGATCTCATGGACAACAACTAGCAGAAGATGCCAGGCAATCTGGCCGCACGATGATCTCACGATTGGACAACCACCTGAAGATGGGCGGGCCTGCCATGCGACTTGTATTGGAGATGAGCGACTTTCTTTCATTGTAGAAGGTGGTTTAGAGACTCCTTTACTCGAGCCGACAAAGACGCCCTACATGTAGTGACCGCAAAAGTCAAGATTTGAGGAGGGCATGCGTTAGAAAGATTAGGGTTAGACTTGGGGAAGTGATGTTAAACAACGCGAATCAGAGTGTAAAGATGATAAATTTTTTATCAATGAAGAGAGAGAACTTCTACGGAGGCAGGGATGATGTCTGACCGGTGGCCAAGCCAAGAAGTGACAAAGGCCGCATGTAGGCGGAGGCTCTCTCTTTTCTCTCTAGGGTTAGGATCAATGCTCTGATACCATTTGAAAATAAGACATGTGTTGTATTTCTTATTGATAGCCTCCTATATATAAGAGAGGAAGCATGTACAAGGAAGCGACATAACCCTAACGGGCCAAGACAATTAGGCCCAAATGATAAACAAACTTATAACGACTTTCTAACATCTAATAAGAACCATGTTCGTAAGGAGTGTCAACATTTTCATCACCATATCTATGGCCATAAGAATTAGAGGAAGGTTGTTGCATTGGTGGGGCTTGTGATTACGAAGGCCCAAACCCAAAAATGCTATCAGCAGAGAGGATGTTTCCTTGTCATGAATACTCAAACTCCCTAGTGATCCAGTCAAGTTAGAATGATAGCCACTTTGCTAATCAGGAGCTGGTGGAGGTTGTGTTCGTGGTGCACCACCACGAAACTCCTTTTGGCCTCGAGTTATCCTTCTTCACAATGCCTTTTGAGCCAATGGGTATCGAGTTTCAGTAGGCTCAAGTGGTGCAAGTTCCCTCCTTAGGCTTGTAAGATAAGGGCGATCATTATCTTCAGCTGTATATCCTTCCCATCCTCTATGCCACCACCACTACCTCCTTGACCATCATCATTGTCGTTGTCGTTGTCATCATCACTCTTAGACGTAGACTTTACAAGGATGGAGATGAAAAGTTGCTTTTGGAACCATTAGGTGCAACACTACTACTGGCACCAATCTCACCATTTATAGCTCTCAATTTCCATGATATCATTTCAATGCTCTTCCTCTTCCTCAATTTTTGAATTGGGCGCGGTCGTTTTGTGTTGCTTCTTGTTGATCTTCAACAAGAACAAGGCATTTGATAACAATGCCGTTTCCACGTCGTGGAAATAGGTATTTACTGGTTTACCAACGGAAATTCGACGAATGCAACCCTAGACATTGCGGCGCCAAAACAGACAAATTAAAACATGAAATTCTACAAGTGTAATCTCTGCATCTAAATGCATTGTTTTATGCAATAAAATTCTATATTGGACTTGGATATCGAGAGGGGGGGGTCCTTCATGTAGGGAAGTTAGGAACCTAGCATGTTTCCTAGGGATTTTGATGACAAAATGTAGGAATTATATTTTGAAGTTTTACTAGCACAATCCATAAACTAAGATACTTAAATTTACACAATAAAGTCATACATTGAATATACAAGGGGAGTTCTTTATGTATTATCTTTGAGTAAAGAAAATGTCAAGTCTGAAGGAACGCAGAGTGCACATATTACTATTATTAGATATCCAGAGTCTACTAGATTCAAGTAAATCACATACGTCAATTAATTAGATACTTGTTGATTTTTGTAAAAAAAGTCCAAATTGCATGGTGGATGTGATGGTTGACCTCCCATTCTTGGTGGTTTTTCCCCAACATGAGCCGCTTGATGTGATAAATAGATTGTTCTTGTTGAGAACGATATAATGGGAAACACCCCTGCGTATGTTATTGATAGAAGAGTAGACCCTCTCCTATAAATAGGAGGAGATACATGGAAGCGGACATAACACTAATGAGCACAACTCAAATACAATTAGACTCAAAAAACTTAATTAATTAGACTATCTAACACTCCCTTTCAAGATGGAGCTTGGGAGAATCCCAAGTCAACTTGCAAACAGAAAGGTAGGCTAATAAGAAAGAAGCAATAGAAAAATAAATCAAGCCCATACAAGAATATTTCTCCCCCTCAATATTACAATAAAACACTCATCGCTCAAACACTCCAATACTCCCTCTCAAGTAGGTAATCCATAAGCAACCAGTACGCAAACATGCATTAAGAGCTTCTTGATCAGAATGAAGTGGCACATGGAGCAGAAGTAAGCAGTAGGTAGGCGTCAGAGCCTCCATCACAGTCACTATCGCCGCAGCCTAGAGATTGCTGAATCACTGTTCCTCGAGAGTGCTAGTTCAAAACAATAGTAGTCAATGTGCAGAGACATGGACAAAGTCTACGTGCAAAGAAAGCACAAACAAGCCAAAGAGTGTTGGAACACGACATGAGAAAGTCAACATGCGCAAGGCACAAACATATAGAAGAAAAGTAAAGACAATGTAGCCAAATAGAAGGCCATCAACAGAAATAGTAAGTAGCAAGCATGAAACTCCGAATACTAAGTTCCCACGAACCACATATAGAAGCATTGAAGATCCATAAATAGAAATAGAAATAGAAATAAAATCTTCCTCTCTTCATTTTCTCTCCTCCATCTCATCTCTCTTCTCTACTCTTCTTCTCTTCTGCATTTCATCTCCCTCCTCTACTCATCTTCCTCTATTCTCCCCTCACACCAATCACGGAAAGAGCCAAGAGTGGTTCAGGTGAAAAGTCAGAATCAATGACAAAGGAAATGGATATATCTAGGTAGATATGTGGAGGATGTCAATCGATAACTCGAGTCAATGTGCAACATGATCCAATTAGACAGATCGTGTTAAAAAAATAAACGGATCTTTGTGCGACACAAAAAGAAGGGTGTGGGGGGTGGTGGTGGTGAAGCCCTTGCAATATGGATTAGATAAAAATCGAATCTAAATAAGGATCCAGTTAACATAATGTGTAAATGGGGGAAAATATATGGAGGGAATTAAGGGCATATGTATATAGGGATGACTTAAAGGTCAAAAACAACATTCGGAGAACCAGTAGACCAATAACAGGGAGTTATGTGAGGAGGAAATTACATAAGGGCATGTATTCTCAACATCACATAGAGGCCCATACCCATGTCGTAAGCACCTGGACTAGTCGCTTCGTCAAGGAGGCCCATGTCGGAAGCCATCCACTGGTGTTGTTGTCAAGGGAGTCGGGGGCATGTTGGAAGCACCTTGTTTGTCTGTGGTGTAAGGGGACTGACCGATTGAACATGTGGATTTTAGTCAATCAAAGATCAACATAGAGAAGACATACGTCAATCATAGTGGCAACGATGACCAATGGTTACAAGAAGCCTATTGATTCTGGTGTTGAGAAACCATTATGGATGGTAGGAGATAGCACCGTCGTTTGTTGTGAGGTTGTCACCCCTGTGTATGTTATTTATAGAAGGGCAGACTGTCTCTAATAAATAGGAGAAGGAGATATAGGGAAGTGAATATAACCCTAATGGGCCTAGATACTATTGGGTCCATATACTAATAGACTCAAATACCTTAATTAACTAGATTCTAACATTCTCAACCCAGACAATTTCTATAAATCTAGGCCTATGTCTCTAAATGCATCGTATTAGATTATGAAATAAACTAAACTGAGGGCTTTCTCTTGCTCTTCTGTAAAATCAATATGTGACTTTGGCAATTGACTTCATGACTGTGAAGGAAGTTAAGCTACATTACTAATGTGACACCTTGTTTCTCCACGATTATTTATTACCACATGATGTTGCTATACGATAGTGAATTCCCCCCATCTCATTCACAATATTGGATTATAAAAGGCATTATTACCATGTCCATTATATGTATGTTGTGTGTATGCAATAATATAAGAAGCGTAGTCACCATGTTGAGTGTGTCCAGGTTATGGGATATGTATAACAAGTGCTATATATAAACAAATATAAGATGAAAACATTTCAACATCTATACCTTCTCAGAATAGTTGTTTGTGTTTTTGTGGCTAAGTAGTACATTTTCTTCCTTTGTATACTAAATAATACCAATAATAAGAACATGTATAGTAATTAGCTTACTACTAAATATGATAGCAAATGATACTCGTATTTAGTGGAGTATTTAGGTATATTATTATGAATATAATGTATATTATGAGATAGTGTTGTAGATCTATGATCACATACAATCAAGGTATGGGGTATCTGATTTTGATGCCGTTTCAACGTGGAAATGGAAATTTATCAAAATTTTGACAAAAATCTCGATAAATGAAACCGTGCCCATTTTGATGTCAAAATGGACGAAGCGATGGAATTTCACAGGCATGATCTCTACACCTAAATGCATCATTTTGTGCAATAAAATTTGATATGGGTATAGATGAGGGGTCCTTCATGTGGGAGAAAAGGAATCTTTCTTGCTTCTTGAGGAAATTTTGAAATTTGGGCAAAAAAATTCGTTGATTTTGACGTATCGGTATAATGGCAAGATTTCATAGCAGATGCTGCAGAAATCGTAAATTTCGACGAATGTTCATTCCTTGCATACAATTAGGAATATATATTAAGATGCATATTGGGGATTTTTGTCAATTTAGTGCTTTTTCAGATGAATTTATATGTTAATTAAGATAGATGAGGTGCAAATAAAAGAAATAGTAGAAAATATAAAGGCATACCTTGGATTAGGCTTAATTGAGCCCAAATGTTGAAATTTCCCTTGATCCCCCATTTTCTCCTCAAACAGCAAAAATAGGCTCAAACACGTAAAGTTCGTATTTCTGTCAGTATAGCAGTAATTTCGTGTTACCTGACAAAATCTGGTGGTATTTGGTGTTATACCTATTAGTATGTCGATATTTGCGATCCTATCGATACACTCGTAGAATATTGTGTTCGATGGTGTTGAAATCAAAATTTCGTGCGTCGATAAAATTTCGCGTCTCAACAAATTTTCATTCCTTAATCTTCAAAAGTTCCTTCAAATATTGCATATGGCATAGACTAGCTCCATCTAAACCTCGGGTACCACCAATCCCATTCATCCATTCTTGCAATGGATCTTCATCATCATTACATGTGAGAGGAAATAGGATTCCAGTAATGTGCAACATATACAAGCATAGACACCCTCCTTATATAGGATAGGAGGAGTCCCTCATTACAGAGTTCACTAATATGGGATAAAAGACAAGACACTTAAGACTGCACAAAATAAAGGAACAAATATAAATAAATATATTAACACTCCCCTCAAGCTGGAGCATGGATATCATGCATGCCCAGCTTGTCCACTGTAGATTGAAATCTTGTCTTTGGCAATGATTTTGTAAAGATGTCAGTGAGCTGGTCCTCAGTCTTGAGGTATGAAGTGGCTATGCGCTTGCATAAAATGGATTCTCTAACAAAGTGATAGTCTACCTCAATATGTATGGCGTGCTGATGAAAAGTTGGATAACTTGCAATAAAGGTAGCTGCTTTGTTATCACAATACATAGGAATAGGGGCAGAATCAGAGACGCCGAATTCCTTTAATAGCCCCTGAACCCACATCAGCTCAGATGTGGTATGTGTCATGGCACGATATTTAGCTTCAACACTGGATCTAGCCTGGAAGATCAACAACGGATACTATCTTTCTAACAAGAACAAAGGTGATGTTCAGAGCTGCACAAACTACAGAGGTATCAAGTTGATGAGTCACACAATGAAGCTTTGGGATATGATTATTGAGCCGAGGCTAAGATCTATAACACAGATTTCAAACAACCAATTTGGTTTCATGCCCGGAAGATCAACAACAGATGCTATCTTTCTTATAAGGAGGCTTATGAAGAAGTATAGAGAAAGCAAAAGAGCTCTTCATATGATTTTTATTGATTTGGAAAATGCTTATGATTGAGTACCCAGGGAAGTGTTGTGGATGGTTTTGAAGAAAAAGGGTGTACCAATCCAATACATTGACTTGATTAAAAACATGTATGATAACTCTACTGTAAGTGGGAAGAATCCTGGAAGAGAGACACCAACTTTTCCTATCATAGTTGGGGTACACCAAGGATCCACACTCGGCCCATATCTGTTCGTTCTTGTTATGGATGAGTTGACAAAGAATGTTTAGGAT
This sequence comes from Alisma plantago-aquatica, assembly GCA_963693085.1. Taxonomy (NCBI): domain Eukaryota; kingdom Viridiplantae; phylum Streptophyta; class Magnoliopsida; order Alismatales; family Alismataceae; genus Alisma; species Alisma plantago-aquatica. The sequence goes on along the minus strand of OY856412.1, from coordinate 938,806,955 downwards.
GATATTCCTTGGTGTATGTAATTTGTTGATGATATTGTATTGATTGATGAAACTAAAGATGGATTGAATGATAAAGTTGAACTATGGAGAAAGGCATTAGAGTAAAATGGATTGATGATTAGTAGGAGCAAAACTAAGTTTATGCATTGCAATTTTAGCCAATCTTGCAGTGTGAATGGTGGAGCCAAGTTGGACAGAGTAGACATACCAAAATGTGATAAATTATGTTACTTGGGTTCTATTATTCAAATAGATGGGGATGTCCAAAATGACGTTTGTCGCAGTATCACTGCAGGATGGTTGAAATGGAGGAGTGCAATTGGAGTATTATGTGCTCGGAAGAACTGCTATACAACCATCCATGCTCTATGGGAGTGAATGTTGGGCTGTGAAGAAACAAAGTTTCTCCAAGACGAATGTGGCTGAAATGCGCATGCTGAGATAGATGTGTGGGAAGACAAGAAAAGGTCACTTGAGAAATGACTATATCAGGAATAAAGTGGGGGTGGCGAGCATTAAGGACAAGTTGCGCGAGGGCCGACTCAAATGGTATGGAGATGTGCAACGCAGATCGACTGATGCGCGTATACGGAGTAATGCTATTGAGTCAAGCACAATTAATAAAAGAAGACGAAGGCCTAAATTAACATGGAAAGAGCTTATATAGAGATATTTGAATCTCTACATCTTGACCATAATATGACTCATGATAGAGCAGAATGGAAAAGAAGGATCCATGTAGCGGACCCCAACATAGTTGGGATTGAGGCTTAGATGATGGTGATGATGATGATGACTGGATCTAGCCACAACAACCTGCTTTATCCTTCTTCTAGATGAGTACTGTCTGGCTTGGCACCCAACATACCAGTCTCTTGTAGAAGATCAAGTACATACTTGCTCTAAGATAAACAAACTCCAGAAGTAGAATGAGATACTTCAACTCCCAGAATATAGCACAATGTTTTGAGATCTTTAGTAATGAAGTGTTTTTGTAAATATTCCTTGGTCTCTTGAATACATAGATGGTCACTCCTAGAAAGGATGATATCTCGACATACACAATCGGAATAATAAGGCCTAAAGAAGTTTTTTAACAAAGACATAATGATCTGAATGCGAGCATCTGAAGTCAAATTTGGCAAGTATTTGACTTAATTTATCGAACCATGCTCTTGGACTCTATTTCAATCCATAAATAGCTTTCTTAAGACAACATATTTTAGCACACTCCCCTTGAGCAACAAATCCGGGTGGTTGCTCCATATATACTTCCTCATGCATGTCACCATATAAGAAAGCATTTTTAACATCCAAGTGGAACATGGGCTACTTCTTATTGACAACAGTAGAAATAAGAATTCGAATGAAATTAAGTTGTGCAATAGATGAAAAAGTTTCAAAGTAATCCATACCATAGGTTTGAATATATACCCATTTAGCAATAAGACAGCCTTTAAGGCGCTCAACTGTGCCATCTAGTTGATATTTCACAGTAAAGGGCCAACGACAACCTACAAGTGAAACATGAGCAGGGGGTCTACTAAATCCCAAGTCTGTTGAGTATAGAGGACTTCCATCTCGACTTCCATGGCATGTCGCCAGGTAGAATGTGTGAGGGCCTCAATCACATTTTAGGCACACAGATAGTAGAAAGAGCAGCAGTAAAATTCGCAAAACTAGAACCAAGACTAGCATCAGAATACTCATTGATGATAGGATGGAAAGAACGAGAGCGCACCCATTTTCTAACGCTAATTGGAGTATCCAAGTCAGGATATACTTGAGTTGTGCCTTGATTTGCCGACAGGGATGAAGGATTGGTGGAGGGAGGGGTCATAGAGGGATTTGTAGTCTTGCGGCGTTTTTGAAACACTTTGAGAGGTACCTTAAGAGAAACATATTTTGAAGATGCCGGTTCAACAGGATTAGGAAGGGGAGTGGCAAGAAGATCCGTAGACAAAGTCGAACCCATTTATAGAGTATCTTCATAAAAGACGACATCCGCACTAACGAGCCACTTTTTGGAATTATGATCATAACATCCGTACCCTTTTTGACTGCATGAGTACCCTAGGAAGATGCACTTCGTAGATCGGGGGTCAAGTTTACTCAAACCGGTCAGAAGATTCTTAACAAAACATGTAATACCAAAAATTCTAGGTGGTATAGAGAATAGGGGAGCTCCAGGGTACAAAACATTAAATGGGACTTGGTTATTTAAGACAGAGAGACATTCTATTGATAAAAAAATAGGCAGTGGAGACAACATCGGCCCAAAAAGGTTGAAGTACATTACAATGAAACATAAGGGTTTTGACAACTTCTAGGAGATGCCGATTCTTATGCTGAACAATGCCATTCTGATGAGGAGTGTAAGAACAAGATGTTTGATGAATGGTGCCAATGTGTTTATAGAAATTACTGACAGATTGTTTCGTAAATGCAAGAGCGTTGTCTGTCCTAAAGATTTTCATGGACTTATCAAATTGAATTTTGATCTCAGCAAAGAAAGCCATAATAGTATCAAGAACATGTCCTCCGTCTTTAAGTAAGAATAACCAAGTGGTTCTAGAAAAGTCATCGATAAATTCATAAAGTACCGAAAGCCAGCCCATACTAATGACTGGACACGGCCCCCAGATATCAGGATGAACAAGATAAAAAATAGAATTTGAAGACATCATCACTTTCTTAGGGAACACACATCGAGTTTGCTTTCCGTACTCACTAGCTTCACATTTAAACAAATTTTCTGAAATAGTTGGAAATAAATCCTTGAGTGTAGATGTTGATGGGATTTCCAATTTGTAGTGGCACTGAAGTCCTGAAACCGCCGAGGAGAGAAGAGCCTCATGCTTCAGAGCATCAATGTAGTATAAGCCGTCTTGTCCCTCATGTCTGAACCAATCTTCATCCTCGTGCGGAGATCCTGAAAGACACATCCATCCAGGTCAAAAGTAATAGAACATTTAAGTTGCTTGACAATTTTGTTGATGAAAAGAAAATTTAGAGGAAAGCGAGGAACATATAACATTGATCTGAGCAAGAAGTTATTTGGAGAGCGAATACGACCAACCCCAAGAACTGACGCTCAACAACAATTACAATTGGAATAGAAGATGAAGCATTCAAAGTAGAGAATAATTTGGAATTGCTAGAAATATGGGTAGAAGCTCTAGAGTCGATGACCCATTCGTTTTTACCGTAAGGAGCCGATGACGCAAGGAAGACAAAATCACCATCTGGCCATGGAGTCGATGTCTGAGACTGGAGTCGCTCTTGGAAAACTTTTCAAATTTAGCTTGGACCCAATATGTAGAAGCAATTGAGGGTTGGGCTGGTGCATCCTTGGTGGTATAGTTAGTAGAAGCCTGATTGGCCCATGTGTTGGGGTAGCCATGTTTCACCCAACACCGATCCTCATTGTGATTGTCACGACCACAAAAGTTGTAGTGACGAGGTCCAGTAGGGGTGTAGCTTGGTCCATCAGAGGTCTGACCACGTCCTGGTCCAGTAGGGGGCTGACCACGTCCAGGTCCTGACGGGCCAAAACGACCACGTCTGCTACCACGACCACGGTCTCTGCCACAACCATAGTCGTTAGAACGGACTGCAAGTGTTGATGCATTTGTGGATCCAACAGGAGAATAAGAGACTGATGGCAGCCACCATGGTTCAAAATTTCGATTTCGACGTCGTTTCTGATGGCTCAGAAATAGAAATTTACAGAAATTTCGATGGAAATTTCGACATTTTACGCTTATTTCGACGCAAATTTCGATACAAGATTTCGACGACCAAATACAGGAATTAAGTCACGAAATTTTACCAGGATTGTCTACATTCATAAAGACACCTATTTATGCAATAAAATCATATGGGTATCTTGATGGGGTGGGTGAAGGCCTACATGTGTGAGGGAAAAGAAGCTGAACTGTCAGTTTCGATGAAGATTTTAATGCAAATTTCAGTGTTATAAGGAATGAATTATTTCATAAATAAATTCAACAACAACCTATTACAACTTAGACAATTAAATATCAATCAATATATTATGATGTTGACATGTTGTAAACTTGTAATACAAAAGAAAGTATTGAATTATCTAATTGAAATCGGAGTGGCGTGGTGGCTGATCATTAGGCCCTTGAACCCCACTTGGTGGTTGTTGATGAAACACAACCTCATTTATGTGACTGACATATTGAGTCCAACTCATGCTATCTTTGTAAACTGTATTATATGTTTGCACATGTGTTTGGTATGCTTCATCTCCCACAAATTGCATCATCCCAAATGTCAGAAAATAATCCTTCAATGCTCTTACTTGGTCATCCGCATTATGTGACCCATGTCCTGTCTACACACCTTGAGTTGGAATGACTTGCCGCATATCTCTAATACATTGCCATGTTTTACCCCCATCATTTGTGACCATATGATCTTTAAATACAACACTTGGACCACCTTGTGGGTAATACTGAAGAGTAGTGGGATATTCATTGGCATACTTTCCATGTCCATAATCATAACAGATAGAAGGTTGATGTGGAACATGTGGTCGGGGTTGTTCAGGAGCTGGGGTAGTATAGCCAAAAAATTGTTCAGCCAAAGAGGATGAACTAGAATCTGCAATGCTCATGCTTCCCATGGAATCAACCAAATCAGAATAATAGTCACTAGTAGCATATTGCTGAGGTGGTCCACCTGTATACTCGAGTTTTTCTTCTTTGAAATGTCTTTTCTGCAAGTGGGTATTCTTTCTCAGGAGGAGCAACTTCAACTCTAGGACCAGTAGCGGTGATGTAGGGTCGATCATCATCATCATTTTGAAATCCATCCCAAACATGATCAGATTGAGCTGCACCACCATCACCATCATTATCATCGTCATCATCGTCATCATCATCATCATCATCATCATCATCGTCGTCATCATCATCATCATCATCATCATCGTCATCATCATCGTCGTCGTCGTCATCGTCATCGTCATCGTCATCGTCATCGTCATCGTCATCGTCATCGTCATCGTCATCGTCATCGTCATCGTCATCGTCATCGTCATCGTCATCGTCATCGTCATCGTCATCGTCATCGTCATCGTCATCGTCATCGTCATCGTCATCGTCATCGTCATCGTCATCGTCATCGTCATCGTCATCGTCATCGTCATCGTCATCGTCATCGTCATCGTCATCGTCATCGTCACCATCGTTGTCGTCGTCGTCGTCGTCATCATCATCATCATCATCATCATCATCATCATCAGGAGTGGATCGAGTGGTGTTATTGTTAGACTTGGACTTGGACTTGGATTTATTAGCAGTTGTAGAAGACTTGTTAGTAGCAGATTGAATCTATTCTTGGACGACTCTTTCAATGTCCATCTCATCCTCTACATGTCGAGGCTCCTCCTCAATACGGGTAACTGGATTGCAGTTTCTTTCTTCTTCATGTTGATCTCGTGCATTTGGTTGCTCAAATGTTGCTTCCACTGTGGCATCTGGTCTACCCTGCTCTCTGTCTAAAACTGGTGCACCGCCTATTTCATTCATCCATTGTTGTAAGGGATTATCCTCTGAATTAACATCATCAACACCACCAAAGGTACAACCAACAACAATAGGATCATGGGTGACAGATAGATCCACTTCTTTGAACTCTAATTCAGTCATATCTTTTGATCTCAACCTCATATTATAATGAACAAAGACCAAGTCATTCAAGCGTTGTGCACCAAGTCGGTTTCTCCTTTTATTGTGAATCAGGTTGAATGTTGACCAATTTCTTTCACATCCACCTGCAGCAGCTGTTTGTGACAATATTCTCACAACAATTCTTCTAAGTTCATCACAGCCTGTGCCATACCAACACCACCACTCACAAGGAATAGATTTGTCCCTATCAGCAATTGCATTTGGATGTGCAAAGCATCCCATTGTCTCCCTAAACAACCTTAGCTGCAAAAAAGTAAGAAAAATATTCTTTAATATGACATTACTAAATAAACTAAGGTCTGATTTTAGTTTTAAAATGTGTAATCCATACTTGATTCATGACTGTCACCCTCTCATCACCACTTTTGACAAGTTTGTCAACCACTTCTTTCACGGCTGCCATGAACTTGTTGTTGAACCCCAACTTATATTTGTAGTGGAATCGTGGCTTCAATTAGTGAGCTACACAACAAAAATATTAAAATATGAGTCACTCATTATAACATCCCTGACCTGGGTTATGAGTTAACCCTAGGTGTTTTGCCTAAATATGTAATTAAATCTTTGTGATTAACTCTGAGCATGTAATTAAGTTTCTCAGAAACATATATTTCAGTATTTTCTCCTTTTTATTTAAAGTTGTAGCATTGTTTTGATATACAGGGACCTATGTGCAATTTACCCAGTTGATAGGGTTAGCTTGCAATTTGCACATGATGAGATGTTCCTCTGATGTTGAGACATCATGAGAATCTTTTTGGTAAAGTTTGAGGGATTTCCCAAGCTTGGGCACCAAGGTGCAGCCGTGGAAGCAATCCCGGTGCTTGAAACCCTAATTTGGGGTAAAATGCAATTTACCCAAATTAAGGGATGCAATTTGTAAAAATATATCATCTAATGTATCTTTTAAGATCTTGCCATCATTTAGAGAAGAAATGATGAGGAAGTCACCTCAATTGAATTATCAAGTTATGAAATATACCTTGTGATTGAATAATCAGGGTATATGTGCAATAGCTCTTTATGTATGTACCTTAGTATTAGATTGATCTTCTATGCCTCTTTTTCTAGACCTTAAGAGAAGGTTTGTCCTTAGAATAAAGAGGAAGGGACGAGCAAGTAATGAAGGGAGGACCTAGTTGGAATTATGGGAAACTTATGGGCCTTTAATGAAACCCCACCCAAGTATATATACACTTTACCTCTCAAGCAAAGGAACCTTTCCTTCGTGCATATCACTGTTTTCCCTTGCTTGGCCGACTAAGGACTGTCTTGGAGCTCAAGAGGAACGACCAAGGGTGCAAGGTAGGTTTGGGACCTTCTTTTGCCTAAATTCCATGGTCAGAACTCGGATTCAAGGTCAAGTTGATAACTAGCTCACAAAACTCTACCTTTCTAGCCATCTCTTTTCATCTTTCCTTGGAGTTTTCACCTTGGCCAACCTGTGAGAGCTCAAGGACGCCATTAGAGCTTGGAGCTTGAAAGCTTGGAGCTCAAGGAGCAAGCTTTAGGCGGGTTTTATAACTCTAAACCCATGCTTTACTATATACATCTCTTTTATGCGGTTAGATGATAGTTCTTCATGTTCCCTACTTTTCTTTGCTACCTTGCAAGCAAATCCGTGGGATATCCGTACTGTTCTTGAGCTAGGAGATGAAGGCGTGATTTCCAAGAAAAACCCACCGCTTTTCACTTTCTTAAACGGTCTCCCTAACTTGCTCTCACGGTCTCAGGACCGCGAGGTGAGCAAACGGTCTCTGGACCGCGAGAGGGCAAACGGTCCTCACGACCGTTTGGACCCGTTGACCGAGCGTGGACCGTATAAGAAATCTGTTCCTAATTATGTAGGCTAATCACCCTCAAAAAATTGAGAGGTTAACTCCAAAGGAATTAGGAGATATGGCCTTTTTAAGTAACAACTTTAATTGAATTTATTCCTGATTTTCAAACGGTCTGAAATTGCCTTTTTGGGCAAACGGTCTCAAGACCGTGTAAGGTCGTTGACCAAGCTTTGACCACATGAAATTACTGTTCAAAATTATGTTAATTAACAACTCACCAAGTTTGATGGTCTAATTCCAAACGAGCTAAGAGTTGAAGGGTGATTACTAGGGCTAACCCTAGATGAAATCAGTACTGAAATTATGGTGACTTAATTAGGGTTTTTAGGGTTGATTGACCTAAACGGTCTCAAGACCGTTTGGGGGTCATCCAAACGGTCTCAAGACCGAGAGGACAATCACCCAAGACCGTTTGAAGGTCTAGGGTTAAGCTAATTTGATCAATTAAGGACCCAATTGCAATAAGTTATCAATTAATCAAAATTCTGATTTTGTGACTCAATCATGGTTCAACCCCTATCAAATCACATTAGATTTTGATGAAATCTTGGGCAAACGGTCTCAAGACCATGTGGGGTCCACCCACATGATCTCAAGACCGTTTGGGCCAAGTTTGGGCCCAATTGGAGCTCAATTGAAGGGTTCAACCTTGTGTTGATGCACATTGTTGAGTGTTGATGGGTGAACATTGATAGACCCTAATTGGTCAACAATTGAGGGTCAATTGAATGACCAATTGGTTAAGCATAATCTTAATTGACCTAATCCATAAGTGGTCACCATGGCTTTGACCTTTTGAGGGCTTCAACATTGGTTGACATCATCGGTTGTAACCATTGAACTTTGTTGATGGTCCAAGCAGTTGAGACCGTGAGAGGGCTCGCGGTCTCAAGACCGTGAGAGGGCTCGCGGTCTCAAGACCGTGAGGGGCCTCGCGGTCTTGAGGTCAAAGGTGAGCAAACGGTCTACATAACCTTCGCGGTCTCGAAACCAAGTTGAAGGCTCGCGGTCTTGGAGTAAGATGGAGGCTTGTGGTCTTGGAGTAAGATGAGGGCTCGCGGTCTTGAAAAGTCAAAATAGAGCAAACGGTCAATACACCCTCGCGGTCTTGGAAGTCAAAATTGGCTAAACGGTCAACTCTTTCAAACGATCTCAAACCAGTTGGAGGTTGATGGTTGAGATCGATCAAGGTGATTCAAGGTTGACTTCACTCAATCATTTGAAGATATAAATGGATCAATTATGCCCTAATCTAAACCCTAATGATAACCTAGGACATTAAGGGATTAATTGACTAATGACTTGACCATGATAATGATCAATGGGGTAAATTACCAAAATACCCTTGAAGGGTCAATTGAGTGATACCTTGATCAGATCAAACCCTAATCACATGGTGGTGATGTTTTTGGCTATGTTAGCCTATGATGACTTAATCCAACCTGATCTAGAGTGGTGTTATCACCCTCTACTAGTATGAGGAGAGAGAAAGTACTTCTAGAGAGAGAAAGTACTTCTAGAGAGAGAAAGTACTTCTAGAGAGAGAAAGTACCCTTTTTAGGTGGAAACTCAATTAAAGAACCTTCAATACACATGAATGTGCATAATTAGGGTATGATCCACCTGTCTGAAGTCATAGAAACCCTAATTATGATGAATGATGAATCTTTAACTAATCTGAGAGCATCAATGATAATGATACTCATACATGATGATGTTATGAGTTCAATTCAATGTAATGTGAATAGTAAATCCTAATTCAAGGGTGATGACATGTAATGTGAATAGTAAACCCTAATTCAAGGGTAATGGCATGCAAATGAGTATTAAACTCCAATTGATGAGAATCAGAGGAGTTAACTGTTATGATAAGAGTGGGAAATGTATTCCTTATTTTTGTATTACCTTTATCAGTTGAATTAACCATGCATGTTCAGATATGAAGGTGATCTTATCCAGGTATGGATATTGATGTTATATTCATTGAAGGCATGTTGTTAGCCTTATGAATAAGAAAAGTAACTTGATGCCCAGTCAGTGGCATCCCATGAGTTAATGTGCTGTAAGAGCCATGAATACCATCAAAGTCATGCTTTAGAGATGACTTGTGATGAGTATAATGAGAAATGATGATTGATTTGAGTTAGGCTTGTTACATTTAGTATTCTCCTTTCATAGCTGTTATGCTACTGTTATTGTTTGAAGAACAATGTGTGATGATTAAATGAATACTAAATGTACCTAACTAATCAAGTGTAATGTAGAGCCCTGATCATAGATCCATCATTGTCAGAGATTAAATGATAGTGAAACAGGTTTTCCTAAAGGAACTCCTGGAACACATACTGTTGAGTATGTGGGGTATATGGATGTGTAGAACCTTACATCCTAGTGTAGGTGATTGATGTAGATGTGTAATCCATTAACCCTTCACTATTAAACCCTACCGTATCAGTGGAAGGTAAACATGAAACCTCCTGATGACGAAGAAAACATAGATATCCGTATCAGTGGAGGTAAACATGAAATCTCCTGATGACGAAGAGAGTACAGAACGCCACTGTAACTCTAGAATAGCGAAGGACCAGTTTACCCTGGTGAGCTATAATAGTAGAGACACAAGATGTCCTACCAGTGATCCTCTTACTGACTGAGGAAGATGAAGGTCATGAGAATCCGGCTCTCTTAATGACCTATGTATGATACTGATGTGACTTCTCAGCGATCAGTTGGAGTATGAGTGGTATGCCTCATCTCCACAGGGCATAATGTTGTTTGTAAAACATAATCAACCCCGTAGTATACTTGTTATAGATAACTACAAGTTAGTTGATTGATGTTACACTGTGATAGTGCTTATATTTCTTCATACCTCATAAGTGTTGAGTTCTTGTTTATAGCTGCAACTGTTATCTAATGCTTTGAAAGTTTTATTGCTTAAGATATTCTTGATGTTATAGTGAAGCTTCTGGCGGAGAGTTATAACTCTCGCTGGGACAATTATGTAAAATTGTCTCACCCCGCAGACTTCAACTTTTTAGGTGGACGTCGTAGACGGAGGAACCGGTCTACAGGTGACCAGTCTCAGCAGCAGCAGCAGCACCAGGAGCAGCAGTAATCTCAGGTGGAGATTTAGCCTGCCATGTGGTGTAGTTAGAGTCAGTCCTATGTGTCCTCTGTACTCTCAGGTCTTGGAGTCTTTTGTATGAGTTCTTGAGATTTTGTATCTTGATGTATATAATTACTCAAGAAGTAATTATCCTGAGATGTAAACAGTTTATCTCTTTTTATGAATGAAGCTTTATGGATCCAAGCTCTTGTCTCGAAAAGTTTTAATTTCCCGTGATTTTTGTCTTCCGATGATTATCGAATCGCTTCCGCTAAGTTTTAATCGTGTTTATGTCATGGTTTGGAGATCAGAGCCCACAATTAGTGGTATCAGAGCTCTAGGTCAGTTGAGTCTACAGAGGCATAGGACTTAGGATGTCGAGTCTACCTTTAAGTACTCCTTCCTTATCTAATAGAATCTTCTGCTCCTCAGGAGAAGAAGATACCTAAGGATGTCAGAACATCATGATGAGTACGTGGCGGAGAGTAGTGCTAGTGCACCTCGAGGCGGTGCAAGGGTTCCGAGAATAGAACAGCCTGCACCTGAGTCACCAAGAGAGCCACCCCAGTTTGACCCAGCCGACATGGGTAACCCAGCTGTACAGACGATGTTCGGGCAGTTCATGACTGCCATAACACACATAACCGACAGGATGCCCATGCCTGCACCGAGGGCACCTGTCCAGCCTGAAGCACGAGGTATCGGTAAGACATTCGAACGACTTCGTCGTGTCGGAGCTACCGAGTACTTCGGGACTGCCGACCCTGCAGATGCTGACTTATGGTTGACAGAGTTGGAGAAGGCTTTCAGGATTCTTATCATCCCGGAAGCTGAGAAGGTTAGACATGCTGTCTATCTTCTCAAAGGCAGTGCTGGTCACTGGTGGAACATGGAAGAGCAGAAGAGACCTGGAGTAGAGTTCTCATGGGAAGAGTTTCGTCGGGAATTTATCAATAGATATTTTCCAAAGACCTTCCTAGATAAGAAGATCTCTCAGTTCGAGAAACTAAGGCAGGGTATGATGAACATTAGCGAGTATGAAGCTAAGTTCATGGAGTTGTTGCGGTTCTGTCCGTACATGGCTGCTACGGATGAGGAAAGAATCAGAAGATTCGAGAAGGGTTTGAATTCTGATATGTCAACCCCTGTGTCTGCCTTAGAAAACAGAGAGAGATTCTCTACCTTTGTCGAGTCAGTCCGAAGGATAGAGAGATCTGTGGTTGAGAAAAGACAAACTCAGAAGAGATATCCACAGTTCCAGGGTTCTTCATCTAGGGATTCCAAGAAACCTAGATTCTCTGCACCTAACCCTCCACCACCCAGATCGAGTTTTCAAACTCAATGGACACCGAGCAGAGGTAGAGGACGGAGTCAACCGCTTCAAGGAACTCACAGTTCTGCATCAGTGTCAGTTACTGGACCACCCCGACCACAACAACAGGAGAGGAGTTGCTACAACTGTGGTAAGGTGGGACACTTGATGAAGGATTGTCGTTCTAGGCCTGTTAGTGTGACACAGCCTCCGAGACAGAATCAACAGGGATCTCAGAGTAGACAACATCAAGGAGCAGCTCGAGGACGTGGACAAACGTCTCAAGCTGGATCATCAGCACCACCTCAACAACAGGCGACTGTGAGGTTCTATGCTATGAACCCACCTGAAGCAGTGGTCAATCCACGGGTAGTGGCAGGTCAGATGAAACTTTTATATCCTGATATGTCTACATCCTGTGCTGTATCTGTTCTGATTGATCCGGGTGCTACGCACTCTTTCATCACTCATAGAGTGATTCGTAACTGCAATGTGACTGTTAGTCATAGGGCAGATAGTTTGTTGTTGGAGACTCCGTTGAGTGGGTCTGCCGTTTTGCAGGAGGTATGTTCTCCCTGCATCCTCTTCTTTTCTGACCATCACATTCAAGTGGATCTTATACCACTTGATATGCAGGGATTTGATATAATCCTCAGGATGGATACCTTGGAAAGGTATAGAGTTGTCTTGGATTGTGAGTCCAAGTTGGCTGTGTTTGCTGATGAAAGCAACACATGGATCTTTCAAGGTGAGAGAAAGATTCTGCCCACCTGCCTTGTGTCAGCTATGGTTGCTGATAAGCTATTGAGGCAAGGATGTTATGCATTCTTAGCCCATGTGGTAGATGTTACCAAGGAAAGTTCCAATCCTGCTGAAGTTCCTATAGTCAGGGAATTTGAAGATGTGTTTCTTGAAGAACTTCCTGGTATACCACCACCTCGGGAGATTGATTTTGAAATCAATCTGATCCCAGATACGAAACCCATAGCTCAGACTCCGTATAGAATGGCGCCTGCCGAGATGGCAGAACTCAAGAAACAGCTTCAAGAGTTACTTGAGAGAGGTTTTATCCGACCAAGTACTTCACCTTGGGGTGCTCCGATCTTGTTTGTTAAAAAGAAAGATGGGTCAATGCGGTTGTGCATCGACTACAGACAACTCAATAAAGTAACAATAAAGAATAAGTACCCTCTACCGAGGATTGATGATCTCTTTGACCAGTTGCGTGGTGCAACAGTCTTTTCAAAGATAGACCTGAGGTCTGGATATCATCAACTTCGTATTAAGGATAGTGACATATCCAAGTCTGCCTTTAGGACAAGGTATGGTCACTATGAGTTCACGGTTATGTCGTTTGGACTAACCAATGCACCAGCTGCATTTATGGAACTCATGAATAGAGTTTTTCGACCTTTCCTTGATCAGTGTGTTGTCGTCTTCATAGATGACATTCTGATCTATAGTAAGGATGCTCAGCAGCATGAACAACATCTTCGCCAAGCTTTGACCTTGCTAAGAGAACATAAGCTGTATGCTAAGTTTAGCAAGTGTGAGTTTTGGCTACCGGAGGTATCTTTTCTTGGTCATGTGATATCTGCCTCGGGAATTCGTGTTGACCCTACGAAAGTAGAATCTGTTCTATAGTGGGAACAACCGAAGACACCGACGGAGATTCGAAGTTTCTTGGGGTTAGCTGGCTATTATCGAAGGTTCATTAAGAACTTTAGTTCTATAGCCTTACCCTTGACCAAGTTAACCCGGAAAGATGTTCCTTTTTCTTGGAGTGATAAGTGTCAACAGTCTTTCCAGTTGTTAAAGGAGAGGTTGACAAGTGCACCTGTTCTAGTGCTACCTGAACAAGGAAAAGGATATGTAGTCTTCTGTGATGCTTCCAAGAATGGACTAGGATGTGTGTTGATGCAGGATAAACAAGTGATTTCTTTTGCTTCCCGACAGCTTAAGAAACACGAGGAGAATTATCCGACACACGATCTGGAGTTAGCTGCTGTGGTTCATGCTTTGAAGATCTGGAGACATTATCTCTACGGAGAGACATTCCAGATTTTCACAGACCACAAAAACCTTAAGTATATCTTCTCTCAGCATGAGCTCAACATGAGGCAACGTCGCTGGATGGAGTTAATCAAGGACCACGACTGTACAATTGATTATCATCCAGGCAAGGCCAATGTTGTTGCAGATGCCTTGAGTAGGAAATCAACAACATCAACCATGAATAGAGCACAACTAAACTCTTTAGTATGCTCTAGGAGAGATATGCTTATCTCTTTAAGGCAAGACAATGTACAGTTGAAAGTGTCATTGTTAGCCGGTCTGTTAGCTGAGATGCATATTAAACCTACCCTAAGAGAGCAGATTAAGGAAGCACAGCTAGGTGATGCTGCAGTTCAACAGATTAGATCTGAGTATGGAGATGAAAAGCGAGATGGTTTCCATGACTCAGAGGATCAAGTAGCTTGTTATAATGGAAGGATGATAGTGCCGGATGTGGACAACTTGAGGAAGTTAATCCTGGAAGAAGCTCATTCTTCCATGTATGCTATGCATCCAGGGAGCACCAAGATGTATCGGAATTTGAAAGATTTGTATTGGTGGCCTGGAATGAAGAAGGATGTTGCAGAATTTGTTCTGAGGTGTCCTGTGTGTCAGCAAGTTAAAGCTGAACACCAGAAGCCTGCAGGGACAATGCAACCTTTACCCATACCACAGTGGAAGTGGGACCATGTGACCATGGACTTTGTTGTTGGCCTACCCAGGACAAGCAAAGGACATGATTCCATTTGGGTAATTGTTGATAGGTTGACTAAGACAACACATTTCTTACCTGTCAAAACAACCTATTCTGCTGAAAGGTTATCAGAGTTATATGTTCAAGAGATAGTGCGTTTGCACGGAGTTCCTGTCACAATAGTTTCTGACAGAGGTCCTCAGTTTACGAGTCGTTTTTGGAAACAGTTACACCGAGCCTTAGGCACCAAGCTGAGGTTTAGTACGGCCTTTCATCCACAGACTGATGGACAGTCGGAAAGGACCATACAAACCTTAGAAGACCTGTTGAGGGCATGTGTTCTCCAGTTCACCGGAAGTTGGGATCTACACCTAAGCTTGATAGAGTTTGCCTATAACAATAGCTACCAACATAGTATTGATATGGCACCTTATGAAGCCTTGTATGGTAGACGTTGTAGATCACCTCTGTGTTGGTTTGAGACTGGTGAACATCAGTTGTTAGGTCCTGATCTTGTGCAGCAGACCACAGAAAAGACTAAAATAATACAACAAAAGATTAAGGCTGCACAGGATAGGCAGACATCTTATGCTGACAAACGTCGTAGACCCTTAGAGTTCCAGGTTGGAGACAGAGTGTATCTCAAGGTCTCGCCTTGGAAAGGAGTCCTTCGTTTTGGAAGGAAAGGGAAGTTAGCTCCTAGATTTATGGGGCCTTATCCAATCATTGAACGGATTGGAAAGGTAGCATATAGACTAGAGCTGCCCCCTGAGTTACAGAGGTTACACCCTGTATTCCACATTTCTATGTTGAAGAAATGTCACCCAGACACCGAGTCAGTTCTACAACCCTTGGAAGTAGAATTGAATGATGATATATCCTATGAGGAAGGACCAGTGTCAATCCTTGATAAAAGAATTAAAAAGTTAAAGAAGAAAGATATAAGTCTTGTAAAAGTCCTCTGGAACCATCGTGGTGTTGAAGAAGCCACTTGGGAGTTAGAGGATGAGATGAGAAGGAAGTATCCTGCCCTTTTCTCTTGATATGTCTTATCGATTTCGGGGACGAAATCCTTGTAAGGGGTGGATAATTTGTAACATCCCTGACCTGGGTTATGAGTTAACCCTAGGCGTTTTGCCTAAATATGTAATTAAATCTTTGTGATTAACTCTGAGCATGTAATTAAGTTTCTCAGAAACATATATTTCAGTATTTGCTCCTTTTTATTTAAAGTTGTAGCATTGTTTTGATATACAGGGACCTATGTGCAATTTACCCAGTTGAAAGGGTTAGCTTGCAATTTGCACATGATGAGATGTTCCTCTGATGTTGAGACATCATGAGAATCTTTTTGGTAAAGTTTGAGGGATTTCCCAAGCTTGGGCACCAAGGTGCAGCCGTGGAAGCAATCCCGGTGCTTGAAACCCTAATTTGGGGTAAAATGCAATTTACCCAAATTAAGGGATGCAATTTGTAAAAATATATCATCTAATGTATCTTTTAAGACTCTTGCCATCATTTAGAGAAGAAATGATGAGGAAGTCACCTCAATTGAATTATCAAGTTATGAAATATACCTTGTGATTGAATAATCAGGGTATATGTGCAATAGCTCTTTATGTATGTACCTTAGTATTAGATTGATCTTCTATGCCTCTTTTTCTAGACCTTAAGAGAAGGTTTGTCCTTAGAATAAAGAGGAAGGGACGAGCAAGTAATGAAGGGAGGACCTAGTTGGAATTATGGGAAACTTATGGGCCTTTAATGAAACCCCACCCAAGTATATATACACTTTACCTCTCAAGCAAAGGAACCTTTCCTTCGTGCATATCACTGTTTTCCCTTGCTTGGCCGACTAAGGACTGTCTTGGAGCTCAAGAGGAACGACCAAGGGTGCAAGGTAGGTTTGGGACCTTCTTTTGCCTAAATTCCATGGTCAGAACTCGGATTCAAGGTCAAGTTGATAACTAGCTCACAAAACTCTACCTTTCTAGCCATCTCTTTTCATCTTTCCTTGGAGTTTTCACCTTGGCCAACCTGTGAGAGCTCAAGGACGCCATTAGAGCTTGGAGCTCAAGGAGCAAGCTTTAGGCGGGTTTTATAACTCTAAACCCATGCTTTACTATATACATCTCTTTTATGCGGTTAGATGATAGTTCTTCATGTTCCCTACTTTTCTTTGCTACCTTGCAAGCAAATCCGTGGGATATCCGTACTGTTCTTGAGCTAGGAGATGAAGGCGTGATTTCCAAGAAAAACCCACCGCTTTTCACTTTCTTAAACGGTCTCCCTAACTTGCTCTCACGGTCTCAGGACCGCGAGGTGAGCAAACGGTCTCTGGACCGCGAGAGGGCAAACGGTCCTCACGACCGTTTGGACCCGTTGACCGAGCGTGGACCATATAAGAAATATGTTCCTAATTATGTAGGCTAATCACCCTCAAAAAATTGAGAGGTTAACTCCAAAGGAATTAGGAGATATGGCCTTTTTAAGTAACGACTTTAATTGAATTTATTCCTGATTTTCAAACGGTCTGAAATTGCCTTTTTGGGCAAACGGTCTCAAGACCGTGTAAGGTCGTTGACCAAGCTTTGACCACATGAAATTACTGTTCAAAGTTATGTTAATTAACAACTCACCAAGTTTGATGGTCTAATTCCAAACGAGCTAAGAGTTGAAGGGTGATTACTAGGGCTAACCCTAGATGAAATCAGTACTGAAATTATGGTGACTTAATTAGGGTTTTTAGGGTTGATTGACCTAAACGGTCTCAAGACCGTTTGGGGGTCATCCAAACGGTCTCAAGACCGAGAGGACAATCACCCAAGACCGTTTGAAGGTCTAGGGTTAAGCTAATTTGATCAATTAAGGACCCAATTGCAATAAGTTATCAATTAATCAAAATTCTAATTTTGTGACTCAATCATGGTTCAACCCCTATCAAATCACATTAGATTTTGATGAAATCTTGGGCAAACGGTCTCAAGACCATGTGGGGTCCACCCACATGATCTCAAGACCGTTTGGGCCAAGTTTGGGCCCAATTGGAGCTCAATTGAAGGGTTCAACCTTGTGTTGATGCACATTGTTGAGTGTTGATGGGTGAACATTGATAGACCCTAATTGGTCAACAATTGAGGGTCAATTGAATGACCAATTGGTTAAGCATAATCTTAATTGACCTAATCCATAAGTGGTCACCATGGCTTTGACCTTTTGAGGGCTTCAACATTGGTTGACATCATCGGTTGTAACCATTGAACTTTGTTGATGGTCCAAGCGGTTGAGACCGTGAGAGGGCTCACGGTCTCAAGACCGTGAGAGGGCTCGCGGTCTCAAGACCGTGAGAGGGCTCGCGGTCTCAAGACCGTGAGAGGGCTCGCGGTCTCAAGACCGTGAGGGGCCTCGCGGTCTTGAGGTCAAAGGTGAGCAAACGGTCTACATAACCTTCGCGGTCTCGAAACCAAGTTGAAGGCTCGCGGTCTTGGAGTAAGATGGAGGCTCGCGGTCTTGGAGTAAGATTAGGGCTCGCGGTCTTGAAAAGTCAAAATAGAGCAAACGGTCAATACACCCTCGCGGTCTTGGAAGTCAAAATTGGCTAAACGGTCAACTCTTTCAAACGATCTCAAACCAGTTGGAGGTTGATGGTTGAGATCGATCAAGGTGATTCAAGGTTGACTTCACTCAATCATTTGAAGATATAAATGGATCAATTATGCCCTAATCTAAACCCTAATGATAACCTAGGACATTAAGGGATTAATTGACTAATGACTTGACCATGATAATGATCAATGGGGTAAATTACCAAAATACCCTTGAAGGGTCAATTGAGTAATACCTTGATCAGATCAAACCCTAATCACATGGTGGTGATGTTTTTGGCTATATTAGCCTATGATGACTTAATCCAACCTGATCTAGAGTGGTGTTATCACCCTCTACTAGTATGAGGAGAGAGAAAGTACTTCTAGAGAGAGAAAGTACTTCTAGAGAGAGAAAGTACCCTTTTTAGGTGGAAACTCAATTAAAGAACCTTCAATACACATGAATGTGCATAATTAGGGTATGATCCACCTGTGTGAAGTCATAGAAACCCTAATTATGATGAATGATGAATCTTTAACTAATCTGAAAGCATCAATGATAATGATACTCATACATGATGATGTTATGAGTTCAATTCAATGTAATGTGAATAGTAAACCCTAATTCAAGGGTGATGACATGTAATGTGAATAGTAAACCCTAATTCAAGGGTAATGGCATGCAAATGAGTATTAAACTCCAATTGATGAGAATCAGAGGAGTTAACTGTTATGATAAGAGTGGGAAATGTATTCCTTATTTTTGTATTACCTTTATCAATTGAATTAACCATGCAGGTTCAGATATGAAGGTGATCTTATCCAGGTATGGATATTGATGTTATATTCATTGAAGGCATGTTGTTAGCCTTATGAATAAGAAAAGTAACTTGATGCCCAGTCAGTGGCATCCCATGAGTTAATGTGCTGTAAGAGCCATGAATACCATCAAAGTCATGCTTTAGAGATGACTTGTGATGAGTATAATGAGAAATGATGATTGATTTGAGTTAGGCTTGTTACATTTAGTATTCTCCTTTCATAGCTGTTATGCTACTGTTATTGTTTGAAGAACAATGTGTGATGATTAAATGAATACTAAATGTACCTAACTAATCAAGTGTAATGTAGAGCCCTGATCATAGATCCATCATTGTCAGAGATTAAATGATGGTGAAACAGGTTTTCCTAAAGGAACTCCTGGAACACATACTGTTGAGTATGTGGGGTATATGGATGTGTAGAACCTTACATCCTATGTAGGTGATTGATGTAGATGTGTAATCCATTAACCCTTCACTATTAAACCCTACCGTATCAGTGGAAGGTAAACATGAAACCTCCTAATGACGAAGAAAACATAGATATCCGTATCAGTGGAGGTAAACATGAAATCTCCTGATGACGAAGAGAGTACAGAACGCCACTGTAACTCTAGAATAGCGAAGGACCAGTTTACCCTGGTGAGCTATAATAGTAGAGACACAAGATGTCCTACCAGTGATCCTCTTACTGACTGAGGAAGATGAAGGTCATGAGAATCCGACTCTCTTAATGACCTATGTATGATACTGATGTGACTTCTTAGCGATCAGTTGGAGTATGAGTGGTATGCCTCATCTCCACAGGGCATAATGTTGTTTGTAAAACATAATCCACCCCGTAGTATACTTGTTATAGATAACTACAAGTTAGTTGATTGATGTTACACTGTGATAGTGCTTATATTTCTTCATACCTCATAAGTGTTGAGTTCTTGTTTATAGCTGCAACTGTTATCTAATGCTTTGAAAGTTTTATTGCTTAAGATATTCTTGATGTTATAGTGAAGCTTCTGGCGGAGAGTTATAACTCTCGCTGGGACAATTATGTAAAATTGTCTCACCCTGCAGACTTCAACTTTTTAGGTGGACGTCGTAGACGGAGGAACCGGTCTACAGGTGACCAGTCTCAGCAGCAGCAGCAGCACCAGGAGCAGCAGTAATCTCAGGTGGAGATTTAGCCTGCCATGTGGTGTAGTTAGAGTCAGTCCTATGTGTCCTCTGTACTCTCAGGTCTTGGAGTCTTTTGTATGAGTTCTTGAGATTTTGTATCTTGATGTATATAATTACTCAAGAAGTAATTATCCTGAGATGTAAACAGTTTATCTCTTTTTATGAATGAAGCTTTATGGATCCAAGCTCTTGTCTCGAAAAGTTTTAATTTCCCGTGATTTTTGTCTTCCGATGATTATCGAATCGCTTCCGCTAAGTTTTAATCGTGTTTATGTCATGGTTTGGAGATCAGAGCCCACACTCATGAGTCATGATTCATGAAGCATTCTAGTAGTGTCATTGCAATATTAAATCACAAGTTCACAACTTAAGAGAATTAAGATTTGCTCACCAGCCTTGTGTAGAGGGTGTAGAAGCATCTTCTCCCATCGCTTGTTGATGATTTTAAGATATTTCTTATCTCTTGTGGGGGCAATTGCAGTGATTGCTTCTTTCATCTTTGACATTGCATCATACAAGTAAGGAATGGTGGGAGCCTTGTCGCCATCCACCAATCGGAGCACTTTCACTATCGGCTCCATTATATTCAACAACTTGGAAACTCTGTCCCAAAAGTTTCTACTGTTTACCGGATCTTCAATCTTCTTCCCTACATCACTCCTGCTTTCTTTCATAGAGCTCCATTCCACTCCAGAAAATAACCTTTTTAAACCATCCTTCTTGGCTTTAAGACTTTGAAGTGCCAAGAAGTTAGAGGCAAACCGGGTGACTCCTGGTCTTACTAAATCACCAACACAATACTCTGGTCTCCTCATTGATGCTAAAAGGAATGAATGATTGTAGATGAAGCTGGTGATTGTCCTAGCTTCAGTGATTAATTTCTTCACATGTGACAACCCACCTACAGTGATTGAAGTTAGGTTAATTCTCTATTACTCTATAGAATATAGAATTATAGATTATACAAAATGAAGAATCTAAGTACATTTCCAATTGTGCTCACCTATATCTTTCAAGATGAGGTCGATGCAATGGGCAGCGCATGGAGTCCAGTAAAGTGAATACTTATCCATCAATGACTTGCCAGCTTTCTTAAAATTGGTGCCATTGTCAGTAACAATTTGAACACTGTTCTCCTCACCAATCTTCCTAATATACATCTCCATCAACTTAGCCACATATGAAAAATTCCGAACTTCATTAGAGGCATCCACAAATCCAAGGAAAATTGTAGATCCACGACAGTAAGCTAGAAAATTAATTATTTGCCTTCTGTTGCCAGAAGTCCAACCATCAGCCATTAGTGTTACACCATACTCTGGCCACCTAAACAAATGTAAATCAATGTCATTGTCAAGTAAAAATATTTTTAATGTTAAAGATTTTTATTGTGGCAAAAAGAAATTATGTTTACCTTTCCTTATTTTCCTCAATCCATTTTTCAATCTCCTCTTTTTGTTGTGGTAAATACACATTCATCAATTCATAAGCAGTGAGAGCTTTTACACCTGAGGGCATTTCTTGCACATTGCTATATTTCTATCACCACCAACAATGTGGGCTTTGAACCGTGTGATGCCACCACCTCCTATTTTTTTATCACAATTATTAGTATATACACTTTACTGCTTTTCTTTACTTAGTGTATTTGCTTATTTTGTATTTGCTTATTTTCTCTTTATTCTCTTATTCTCTTTATCCCATATTGCTCATCTCTAAACTCTGTACACTCTCTTGTCTTATAAAAGAGAGACCATTGTATTCTTTTTGATTATCCAATAATAAGCAATCCTCTCCGCTTTCTAGATGGTATCAGAGCCACCCGATCCTCCCTAACCCTACACCTCTTCTTTCCCTCCACCAACCCTAGCTGCCACTCCCATCTCTCTCTCTTCCCTCTCCTTGCCGTCGCTGCCCCTGCGGCTTCTCCTGCTGCCGCCGACTGCCCCCACCACAGCAGCCCCCCTCGCTGCTCCTCCTCTCCTCGCCCCTCCCTACCATCCTTCTTCCGCCGCCAACCCCTCCTTCCACTCCTATAACCCGCCGCCCAGCCCTCCTCCTCCTGCCGCCACCCATCAGGCCGCCGCCCCTCCCTGCCGCCCTCTTGCCGCCGCCACCACCCTCCACCAGCACCACACAACCACCCCTCCACACCTCCACAACTCTCCACCCACCTCCAATCTCCTAAACCCCTCCATCCTTATGGCCTAATCCACCACAGGCCCCTCCGTCTAACTCAGTTTCACTTCCGAAATCTTCGGACAGCCTCAGCATTTTCTAGTTCTGGCACGTTGATGGCGTAACGGGCTTCATCCACTCTGTCTGCCTGCGCCTCATGGTGGAGTGACTGATTCTCCATGTTGGCGTAGGTTTTTCTCTTCTTCTGCTGCCCCTACGTGGGTTTTTCTAAGATCCATGCATGGATCTCCTACCTTCTACTACTAGTCCATGTGTTGGACTCCTGCCTCTGACTGCTGACTCTGCGCTCGTGCTTCTGCCCCTGACTGCACCTTCCGATGGCGACTCCGGATCTTCCGCGCAATCTGTGTGTTACTACTGTGAAGTTGGATGGCTCCAACTATCACCTCTGGGCAGCTTCCTTTGAACTCTTTGTTAAAGCACAAGGGCGCTACTCTCATCTATCGACCAAGGGACTGGCGGCTCCCACTGCTGATGCTGATGACAAGACCAAGCAGGCCTATGATCTCTGGTCCAAGGAGGACTACGGTGTTATGACCTGGATGGTCAACAACGTCGAACCGAAGATCAACCACTCTCTCCTTCGCCTAAAGACTGCAAATGATATGTGGGACCAACTCTCCCACGTATACTCTCACCAGCAGAATCCAAAGAAGGTGTTTGAGATCTTCAAGCAACTGGCCAAGCAAGAGTTTTCTACTATTGATTCTATCGATGACTACTACAACAACTGTTGCACTCTCTGGGATGAATTTCAGGTGTACCATCACCTTTCTGCCGACATCACTGAAATCCAGCGTCTACGGAACGAACTTCAGCTTGTCCAGTTCCTCGCTGGTCTACCCTCCTCCTTCGCCGGAGTTGTTGATCAGATTCTCTCGAGTGATCCTCTGCCTACGCTGCGAGACGTTCTGAAATGCGTTCAACATCTCCCCTCTGTATCTCAGTCTCTGCCTGACACTTTTGATGGAGCAGCCCTTGCTGTTCGCACCGGTAACTCCTCTCGTGGCTGCGGTCGTGGTCGGGGCCGTGGTCGCGGGCGCTCATCAGCACCTGGATGTGGCTCTGGTACTGAGCCTACTGAACCACGCTTCTGTACTTTCTGCTAGCGCACAAATCACAATGAAGACCGCAGCTGGATCAAGCATGGCAAGCCTGCCAGGGCAAACCAAGTCACTACGGATCAGCCTAAGACTACCACTACCTCTGCTGCTCCTTCTGCTGATTGGATCCGGTCGGAGTTCGAGAAACTTCTCCAGACACGCCTCACTTCTTCTGCTGAAGCCTCTACTGATGGGAGCACTGCACTTCTGACCCAGTCTGGTAAAAATTCATGAGTGATTGATTCGGGTGCGACATCCCATATCTCTAGAAATCCTGCGTTATTTTCTCACTTACATAATACTTCTGATATACCTCCTGTTACACTGGCTGATGGCTCTAAGACACCTGTTACTGGCATTGGTGATATCTGCACTCCTGGTTTCCTGCCTCTGCGTTCTACTCTTTATGTTCCAAAATTTCCTATAAATCTGTTATCTGTTAATAAAACTGTCAAAAGCCTCTGTTGCTCTATTACTTTTGACCCGGAAGGTGTTGTGTTTCAGGATCTGCGCACGAGGACGACGATTGGTTCAGGCAATGAGGGACCAGATGGGCTATATTACTTGGACGTTCCGAAGACCGCAACATATCTGACATCCTCTGTGACAGGCATCCAGTGGCACTACCGTCTGGGACATCCTTCTGCAGCGAAATTAAAACATTTACTTCCTGATGTTTTAGATTCTGTTTTTCATTGTGAGACTTGCCAACTGGGCAAACAGACGCGAGCATCTTTTTCTAAGAAATCATGTATTAGTTCAAAGCAACCATTTGATATTATTCATGCTGATGTTTGGGGACCTTGTTCTGAGTCCAGTACTTCTGGATTTCGCTATTTTTGAGTTTTATTGATGATTTTTCTAGAGCTACTTGGATTTTCTTGCTCAAGGACAAGTCTACTTTACTTGATACCATTACTGCTTATTTTGCTGAGATCTGTACCCAGTTTGCCAAATCTATCAATTTTTTTCGCACATATAATGCCCTTGAATTTATGCAAGCCTCTGTCAGCAATTTTTGTTGCAATCAGGGTACCATATACCAAACTTCTTGTGCCTACACTCCACAGCAAAATGGAGTCGCCAAACGCAAAAATCGACACCTGCTTGAAGTTGCCCGCACTTTACTGTTTCATTACCATGTCCCACAATGTTTTTGGCTTGAAGCTATTTCCACTGCATGTTACCCTATTAACCGCATGCCTTCTTCTGTGCTTGGGAATCAAGTCCCTTATCAAATCCTGTACCCAGATGCACCCCTTTTTTCTGTTCCTTGTATCTTTGAGAGCACCTGTTTTGTCAAAAATCTTCGTCCTGGTCTCACCAAACTTGATCCCAGAGCAATAAATTGTGTCTTCTTAGGGTACTCTCGCACTCAGAAAGGGTACCGCTGTCATGATCCCGTGTCAAAGAAATGGTTTGTATCTGCTGATATCGTTTTCTTTGAGCGCATGCCTTTCTACTCCTCTGCCGGGTCTGCCCTTACATCAGATTTATTAGTGGAGACACCTTTACCTATGATTGATGATACTGATGATACTGCTCCTCCTGCTGAAAGTCCTCCTCTGAAAGTTTATCAAAGAAGACAGAAGACAACAACTCCCTCTATGGCCCCTCCAGAGTCTTCGTCCTCCGTGCCAGATCAAACACCACCACAAGTATACTCTGACCTAGATGTTCCTATTAGTTTGAGGAAAGGAACTAGAGCTTGTACTAAACATCCTATTGGCAATTTCTGTACTTCTGCTCATTTGGGGACTAATTTTGCAAATTTACTACTGCTCTTTCTGCTGTGTCTATTCCTAAAAATGCTTCTCAGGCTCTTAAACCTCCAACTTGGCGTCAGGCCATGGAAGCGGAAATGCAGGCTCTTACTGATCGCAACACTTAGCAGTTGGTCGATCCTCCTACTGACTGTTCTCCAGTTGGCTGTCGTTGGGTGTTTACTGTTAAATATCAACCGGATGGCACGGTTGAACACCTCAAGGCTAGACTTGTTGCCAAGGGCTACACACAGACTTATGGGGTCGACTACTTTGAGACTTTTTCACCGGTGGCGTGGCTCGGTTGAATTCCGTACGCATTCTTATTTCTGTTGCTATTAATTCTGATTGGCCCTTGTACCAACTGGATGTGAAAAATGCGTTTCTGTATGGGGATCTACATGAGGAAGTCTATATGGAACAACCTCCAGGATTTGTGCTTCAGGGGGAGTCCTCCAAAGTCTGCAAGCTGCGGAAAGCTATATATGGTTTAAAACAGAGTCCCCATGCTTGGTTTGATAAACTAAGTACCATTCTTCAGAAGTTTCTTTTTAGACACTCCCAGTCTGATCATTCTGTCTTCATTAAAAATACTACTGCTGGCATTGTTATTCTGATTGTATATGTTGATGACATTATTCTCTCAGGGAGTGATCTTGTTGGTATTCAGGCTACTAAGTGTTATCTGGAGAAACACTGTCACCAAAGACCTCGGCACTTTGCGTTACTTTCTTGGGATTGAAGTCTCTAGGTCTGCTTCTGGATTATGCTTGTCTCAACGTAAATATGTTCTGGATCTTCTTTCTGACACATGACCTCTTGGTGCTAAACCTGCTAGTACTCCTCTGGATCCAAATACTAATTGGGATGATGAGAACTCTCCTACCTATCTTGATCATCATCAGTATCGCCGCATGATTGGCAAACTTATTTATCTTACTGTTACTCGTGCTGATATTACTTTTGCTGTCGGGCTTGTTAGTAGATATCTGGATAAACCCCGTCAATGTCACTGGGATGACGTCTGCCACATTCTCAAATATCTGAAGAGTTCCCATGGGAAAGGTTTGCTATATAAAAAAAATGGTCACTGTAAGCTTATTGGATATTCTGACTCTGACTATGCCGGGAGTAAAATCGACCGACGCTCCACCTCTGGCTACTGTACCTTTGTAGGAGGAAATCTTATTACTTGGCGAAGCAAGAAACAGACTGTGGTTGCTCGCTCAAGTGCTGAAGCAGAATATCGCGCCATGACGCATACTACTTGTGAGCTGTTCTGGATTCGGAGCTTGCTGAAAGATTTTGGCATTTCTGACTCTTCTCCTATTCCAATGTACTGTGACAACAAAGCTGCCACCTTTATTGCCAGTAATCCTACTTTTCATGAGCGAACAAAACATGTTGAGGTTGACTGTCATTTTGTTCGCGAAGCTGTCTTATCTAGCCAGATATCTACTCCCTACATACATACTTCTGATCAGGTGGCTGACATCTTCACCAAGATTCTTCCGAAGACGAGATTCACTTTTATGACATCCAAGCTGGGCATGATTGACATCTACACTCCAGCTTGAGGGGGAGTATTAGTATATACACTTTACTGCTTTTCTTTACTTAGTGTATTTGCTTATTTTCTCTTTATTCTCTTATTCTCTTTATCCCATATTGCTCATCTCTAAACTCTGTACACTCTCTTGTCTTATAAAAGAGAGACCATTGGATTCTTTTTATTATCCAATAATAAGCAATCCTCTCCGCTTCTAGAACAATATTTGCGAATCACTTGCTGTTTGGTACCTGGGATTTCAAGGCAATGATCCCAAGCAAAATCCACCGCTCTTTTAGGACCACCCTTCCCCCTACCAGCTCCACCGGCTCCATCATCACTGTGAGTACCTGAAGATGCCATATCCTGTAAAATTGAAAACAAGCATAACTTAGTTATTTGATAATCATAATTGATAACTAGTTAAGTGAATCTAATCTTTGGTAATAAATTATTAGCATGATAGATAATGGTTCTATTCTAACTTCTACTTTTTTTCACATTTTTTTTTTTTGCATTTTTAGGTTCTGAAATTATTTATTAATAAATTAGAAATTTGAAATATCATATACTATATTTAATTTTCGTTGAAATAAAGTCATATATTATATAAATATATTTTCAACATTGTATACAAACTCAGATTTAAAAAAAACTAAAAAAACTCAACTTTAGACTATATTATGTATTTTCTTAATAAGATTAAGAAGAACAAAAATACAAGTTAGATTTGTAAAATAATGGTACATATGATGTATGTATAAATTATAAGCATCATACATAATGGTTCTAGTTTTTTTTTCACTTTTTTTTGCATTTTTAGGTTCTGAAATTATATATTAATTAATTTAAAATTCAGAATTGTATATATATCTATATATTTTTTACTGAAATAAACTCATATAGTATATATAAGTAGCTTTTCAACATTATTTAAGTATATTATGATGTATTTAAGCTTAGATCTAGATTTTTTTTTCAAAACCTCAATTTCAGCCTTTTTTATGCATTTTATCAAGAAATAAAGAAATATATAGTGAGATTCGTAAAATAATGATAGATCTATGTTCTATAGTGACTAATCTCGTGATATTAGAAGTTTAAGTAGAAATTAAGATTTGAGGAGGATCTACTACTTTGAAGTTTAGATTTTCGGAGTTCATCTTTTAGGCTAGAAAGAAGAGGTTAGAAGTGGGAGAAATGGAGTTAGATGGGTAGAAGAGAGGGTAAACATACCTTAGAATCGAAGAAGGAAGCCTCCAAGAGAAGAAAATCCTAAAAAAATCACCCGAGCAGCACTCTTTCTCTAGCAGCAGCGTTTCCGTAAAAAATTGGAAACGGAAACACTGTTTCGTCTGCGTTTCGCGAAATAGGGCCTCAAATGGCTATTTTTCACCGAACTCCAGCAACTTTTGCGAAATTTCGGCAGGGGGTGCGAAATTTTGAATTTTTTTTTGCAAAATTACGTTTCAGTCCAGCGACCGTGTCATTTCTGTTTCTGGTACCCGTCGAAACCGCAATTTCGACCGAAATTTCGCAATTTCGGTCGAAATTTTGAACCATGGCAGCCGCTGAACCCGTTTGAGAACATCCTGAAGTTTAGGAAGTGGATTGCTAGATAGGCTTTGATCCATGACTCCTACAAAAGAAGCTGGTAGGCCAGCAAGGAACTGTACCAACTAAAGTTCATTCTGCCATCTTTGAACTTTAGTGATATCATAAGTTAGGGCTTCGAATTCATCCCATAGAGCACATCATTGCTTATAATAATCTTCCACAGAAGTATTAGTAGTGGATTTCTTTTTAGCCAAAATTTTAAAGATTTCAAAAACTTTCTTAGGTTTTTGTTGGTGTAAGTACACATGTGCTAATTGATCCTACATGTCATTGACTGTTCTAAGGTGTAAAAGATATTGACTGATTTTTGGTTCTGCACTGTTGACCATCCAGGTCATTATTCCAAAGTCATCTTTGAACTACAAGTCATAGGCATGTTTAGTTTTCTTGTCAGCAGTCTCAGACGGAAGAACAAGTCCTTTCGCGATCAGATGAGAGTACCAGCCTTAAGCCTTGATGTACAACTCAAAAGAGGCTGATCAAGTATGGTAATTAGAACCATGTAACTTGACTGTGGTCACACATAGAGTTCTTAAGTTATTAGTAGAGGCCATGATGAGGAACAATTATAGATCAATGCACACAGGCTCTCAGTGCAACAAGGCGTGAAGCATCACACAAGTAATCAACATGAGAGCTCAGAAGCCCAAAAACTGGGCATTTTTAAGATTATTTTAATTAAAAACCAACGTCACATCGACATATTAGACTGACATGTAACGAAGGTTGATGGCAGGAGCAGGTGCCTCCCGTAGATTAAGGTGAACCGAGGAGCGGTTGTTTTATATAGAGAACAATCTTCCAATTAAGGCAATTTAGCCGAGGGAGGAAGGGGGTGGCTGGTGTGTGGTGGCATGCTTGAACGGTGGCTGGAGATGGCAGGGAAAGTGGAGATGGAGGGGATCGGTGGGATGGGATGGCTGGGTGATGACAGAGGGAGGGTGGTGTAGCGGTGAATGGTGAAGAGGTTGCTGGCGGAGTTTACTAGATCGGTGGCTGGGGCCTGAGCGGATGATGGAGGGGCGGCGTAAAGATGGAGGAATGGTGGGGGTTTCTGTCGGCCGAAGAGATGGATGGTATTGGCTGACGGGACTGTTAGGGTGGTTGGCTGGTGACGAAGGAGCGAGAGCGATAGGAGAGGGGCGGCTGCTTTGACAAAGGGGAGATGGGCGGCTGACAGAGGGACGGGGGAGATGACTGACAGAGGGACGGGGGCGGCGGCTGACAGAGGGATGGGGGCAGCGGCAACATGGGAGACGGTCAGATGGGAAATGGGCGACATGTGGCTGGGTGGAACAAGGCGTGCGGGAAGGCAGGGAGAGCGGCGAATGACAGAGAGGACGGAGGGTGGAGAGGAAAGGAAACAAGACTAGGGGGGATTGTAACCACACTCTGATACCATGTGAGAGGGAATAGGATTCTAGTAACTATGTAACAAATATAAGCATAGGCACCTTCCTTATATAGATTATAGGATAGGAGGAGTCCCTCATTACACGGTTCACCAATATGGGATACAAGACAAGACACTAATGAGTGCGCAAAATAAAGGAACACATAAATAAATATATTAATAATTACATGCGACAAAGGTGTACGAAGTCTTAGTGGGATCATGTAAGACTGAGAGATCCACTTCTCTGAACTTTGGTTCTCTTAGTTCTTTTGCCCTCGGTCTCATATTGTAGTGGACAAAAACCAAGTCGTTTAAACGAACAAAACCAAATCTTTTTTTACAGTGGATGAGTTGAATGTGGACCAATTCCTCTCACATCCCCTTTAACAACTTTTTGTAATATGATTCTCACAACGATTTCTCACAAATCAGGACAACCTCTGCCATGCCATAACCAACACAAGGAATGCTTTTCTCTCTATCCTCAACATCATTTGGACCCTTCTATTGATAGCTTCAGCTGCAAGGAAAATAAGATGCATTTAGGATGCAGTTTATTGTAATTTACGTAAGGAATTTAGGTCAGAATTGCATAATAAAATCAGACCTAGTTCATTAGAGTCTGTCTCTCTTCATATGACGTAACTAATCTGTCCATCACATTCTCTATTGCTGACATGAAGGCACTATGTGAACCCAATGTGTACTTTTACTGTAACCCGGGGATTCGAATAACGTGCTGCAAAGTGCAATGCCAATAAACTATTGGTCTTGAGAGAAAGAACAAGTTATTCCATGATAATGAATAACAAGTTATAAGTCACAACTCACCAGCTTTATGCAGTTATGCATTAACATGTTATCCCATCTAGCTCTTGTAATCTTCAATTGTCGTGCATCAGATCTGGGTGCAACTATTTTTATGCTCTCCTTTAAAATTTTCTATGGCCTCATACAATCATGGAATGTTGGGTGTCTTATCTCCATCTACTAATGTTACACTTTGACAATTAACTCCAAGTCAACAATTTTGTGATTTTATCGCAATAACTCCTATTCTTTGCATGTTAATCTATTCTTGGACCCAAATTTGTTCTACTTTCCTTCATGGAATT
This sequence comes from Alisma plantago-aquatica, assembly GCA_963693085.1. Taxonomy (NCBI): domain Eukaryota; kingdom Viridiplantae; phylum Streptophyta; class Magnoliopsida; order Alismatales; family Alismataceae; genus Alisma; species Alisma plantago-aquatica. Next base: position 938,775,898 of record OY856412.1, on the reverse strand, counting down.
CCGCTCCACACAAGCAAATAACTTCCTCAATCCATCCCTCTTCGCCTTAAGGCTCTAAAAGTGCTAAGAATCAGTAGCAAATCTCGTGACTCCAGGTCTAATCAAGACACAAACACATTATTCCTTCCGCCGCAGTGCCTCCAATAAGACTGAGTGTTTGTAGATAAAAAATGTTATGGTTATAGCTCCAATAATCACTATTTTACATGACCCCCCCCCCCCCCCCCCCCAAATTCTTCAAATGATAGTCGTGTATCATGGTTAAGTATAAGTTGTTTACTTAAATCCTGAAGATAATAGTCATATGATTTTACTTATCTATATCTTTTAGTATTAGGTCGATGCAATGGGCTGTATAAAGTGTCCAAACATTTGATATTGTTTCATTAGCTCCTTTCCTATTTTCTTGAAGTTTGGTCCAATATCTGTCACTATTTATACAATATTTTCCTCGCCAACAACTTCAAATATGTCTTCATCTGCTTCTTGATGTATTCATGATCCCAAACTTGGTTAGATGCATCAACTAATCCAAGGAAGACTGTAGAACGATTGCAATATGCTAAGAAATTGACTATTTGTTTACTATTACCTGATGTCCACCCATCACACATCTGAGTAACTCTATGTTCAAACCACTTCCAAATTGCAATGCAATAAATGATTGACTTTCAACTTCAATTAAATTCATATAATGTAATGGCATAATATTATATTATGCCTCTCCTTTTTTCACCAATCCAATTTTGCATCTCAGCTTATGAATCTGAAAGGTAAACATTCATCAATTCATATGAGGTGGGGGCTTTGACATCCAGTCCATCTGTCCCCGTAATCCTCAGTAGGTGCTGCAAGTATGTCTCAGAAGCCACACATGTGGGGATCCTACCAACAAAGAAAAATGTTCGTACAACTTTTACAACTTTGTTCTTTACTCCAGAGAACCTGTCTTTCAACTTTTGCTGAGCTCTTTGAGATTTCCTAATACATGGCTCATCAACATCTAAATTCAACCTCCCTCTTGCAGTATTAGTACATTTGAACAATTAATGAATTATACCTTTCTTTCTTTTTACTTGAGAAAATGCCATAGCATCCTCAGTCAAATCAACTACAGTTCTCTCGGAACCTGCACGAGCACCACTACCACCACAAAATTCATAAATACACTGGCCAGTTCCCCTTCTGTACTCATCATGCTGTTGTTTTTTCCATGCAAACCTCTTAGAATCTCTTAGAGCCCTCCTACACGTGCAACGATCTTGGGGGTGTCATAACCTTAGGGATAATCTACATCAGAGTCCTTGACAGATGAACAATATCCTCTCCTTATCAAATAAGTTATCAACATACGAACGGTTTCACTCTTTTTGTTGTTGACATGTTTCTTTCTTAGCATTCATATTCATCACTTGATCAAAGTCATTCCTTCTTGAGGGCATTTCTTGTACATTGCCACGTTCTTGTCCTGACCAATAATATGTGCCTAAAACATAGTAACTACTCCACCTCCAATTTTTGTTCCTGCAATAGTTGCAAAGTATTTGTCTATTGCCACCTACAACTTGGCAATGCCCCCATGCAAAATTTAGAGTTTTTTAATAGATTGGTTCCTCTCCTTACCCCTCCCAGTCCCCCTCCATCCCTGTCAGACGAAGAACATTGCTAGAAGAATGAGTCATTACCTACAAACTATAAACAAAACACGAAATTTACTACTTTTAGGTCATTGTACTCATCATCATCATCTAAGCCTCAGACCCAACTATGTTGGGGTCGGCTATATGGATCCTTCGTTTCCATTCAGCTCTATCAGTTTCCGTTCAACTCTATCATGGGTGATATTCTGGTCGAGATGTAGAGATTCAAAGTCTCTCTTTATAAGCTCTTCCCATGTTAATTTAGGCCTTAAACTTGTAGGTATAACTCATCTAAGTATTAATCATACTAAATTTAACTCATCCAAGTATGACCATTGATATAGCTTACACTTGCACATCTACATGTAATCTAAGTTTTTTTTGCTAGGAAAGGTATTTTTAGGGGTTGATTTACCTAGATCTATGTATATATGTATATCATCTACTAATATTGTTACATTAAGATACAAAATGAAGACCGAAGGCAAAATGGTACTGTGTTTTCATTATTTTTGGAAAAATAAACTTAAAATTTATTTAGACCAATAATAATTGAATACAACTTCTAATTAATAGTATATTTTGTATAATACAATTAACATAACACTTAATAATCTAATAAATTTTATATTAGTATGCTAAACTATTTTTATTAACATAAATATATTAAGAATAAATTGTAAGCAATTTATAACGATTTAAAAATAATATCAGAACCTAAAAAAGAAAAATAAATTATTTTATGTTCTATAAAATAAATTAATTTAAGAAAAAGTCAAACAATGGTTCTACTCTCCTTCTACATGTTTCTAATAGTCATCATCATCATCATCTAAGCCTCAATCCCAACTATGTTGGGGTCGGCTACATGGATCCTTTGTTTCCATTCAGCTCTATCATGGGCCATATTCTGATTGAGATGTAGAGATTCAAAATCTCTCTTTATAAGCTCATCCCATGTTAATTTAGGCCTTCCTCTTCTTCTATTTATAGTGTTTGGCTCAATAGCATTGCTTCATATAGGCGCACTAGTAGGTCTGCGTTGCACATGTCCGTACCATCTGAGTCGGCCCTCGCGCAACTTCTCCTCAATGCTCGCCACCCCCACTTTATTCTTGATATAGTCATTTCTCAAGCGATCTTTTCTTGTCTTCCCACACATCCATCTCAGCATACACATTTCAGCCATGTTCATCTTGTTGAGACCTTGTTTCTTCACCGCCCAACATTCACTCCCATAGAGCATGGCTGGTCGTATAGCTGTTCTATAAAACTTACTTTTTAACCTGAGAGGGATCTTTTGATCGCATAATACCCCAGTTGCACTTCTCCATTTCAACTATCCTGTAGTGATCCGGTGACAAACATCATTTTGGACATCCCTGTTTATTTGAATAATAGAACCCAAGTAACAAAATTTATCACATTTTGGTATATCTACTCCGTCCAACTTGGCTCCATCATTCACACTGCGAGATTGGCTGAAATTGCAATGCATATACTCAGTTTTGCTCCTGCTAATCATCAATCCATTTGATTCCAATGCCTTTCTCCAACCTTCAACTTTGTCATTCAATCCATCTTTAGTTTCGTCAATCAAAACAATATCATCAGCAAATAACATACACCCAGGAATATCATCCTGAACATTCTTTGTCAACTCATCCATAACAAGAACAAATAGATATGGGCTGAGTGTGGATCCTTGGTGTACCCCAGCTGTGATAGGAAAAGTTGGTGTCTCTCCTCCAGGAGTCTTGACACTTGCAGTAGAGCTATCATACATGTCTTTGATCAAGTCAATGTATTGGATAGGCACACCCTTTTTCTTCAAAACCGTCCATAACACTTCTCTGGGTACTCGATCACAAGCCTTCTCTAGATCGATAAACACCATATGAAGATCTCTTTTGCTTTGTCTATACTTCTCCATAAGCCTCCTTATCAGAAAAATAGCATATGTTGTTGATCTTCCAGGCATGAAACCAAATTGGTTGTTTGATACCTGCGTTATAGATCTTAACCTCTGGTCAATAATCCTCTCCCAAAGCTTCATCGTGTGACTCATCAGCTTGATACCTCTGTAGTTTGTACAGCTTTGAACGTCACCTTTGTTCTTGTAGATTGGGATTATAGTACTATTTCTCCACTCATCTGACATCTTCTTGGTCTTCATGATCTTGTTAAAGAAATTTGTTAACCACGTAACTCCCTCACCCCCATACTCTTCCATACATCAATGGAAATACTGTCTGGTCCACATGCCTTTCTCATTTTCATCTTTTTCAAAGCATTCTTGACCCCAAATGGTGAAACCCGTCGTGTGTAAATGATATCTCTTGTATTCATGTCACACGAGTTGCTAACATTATATGCAGTATCTCCATTGAAAAGCTTATGGAAGTAATTTCTCCACTGGTTCTTGATATCATCGTCCTTCACCAATACTCTACCATCTTCATTCTTTATGCATTTTACTTGACTCAAGTCTCCTCCTTTCCTTTCTCTTATACGAGCCATTTTATATATATCTTTTTCCCCTTCTCTAGTGTCCAACTTCTTATACATATCATCAAAGTATCTAGACCTTGCCTCCCGAACAACCTTTTTAGCTTCTTTCTTTGCTTGCTTGTATCTTTAGAACGTTGCATCATCTCCAGATTTGGGCAAGCTCCTATAGATCTCCCTTTTCAGTTTAATAGCCATATGTACTTCATCATTCCACCACCAAGTTTCCTTCTGTAGAGGCCCACAACCTTTAGACTCCCCCAAAACCTCTTTGGAAATTTTTGTTATGCAGGAGCTCATGTTATGCCACATAGTGTTAACATCAGACTCCAAATTCCAAGTTACGTCCTTGATGAGTTTATCATGAAAAGTCAATTTCTTTTCTCCTTTAAGATTCCACCACTTGATCCTACTATCTTGATTTCTGTTATGCTTGCCTTTATTGATCTTCATGTTAATATCCAAAACCACCAACCTATGTTGGGTCGTGAGTTCTTCGTCAGGAATCACTTTACAATCCTTGCATATGTTACGATCCACCCGCCTTGTAAGGAGGTAATCAATATGGCTACAGTTGTGCCCACTCTTGAAAGTAATCTTATGAGGTTCTCTTTTCTTGAAATGGGTGTTTGCCAAAATTATATCATATGCAACTGCAAAATCTAATATCCTCTCTCCTCCGTTCCTGCTGCCATATCCAAAACCACCATGAACTCTCTCATATCCGGTGTTGCTACTCCCCACATGGCCATTTAAATCACTCCCAATAATAATCTTCTCCATGATCGGTATTCCTTGCATCAATTCATCCATGTCATCCCAAAAATCCTTCTTTGCATCCTCACTAAGGCCAACTTGGGGGGCATAAGCGCTAATAATGTTAAAAATATTCCCCCCAAGAACAACCTTGATAGCTATGATTCTATCACCCATCCTTGTAATCTTGACGACGTCATCCTTCAACATCTTATCAACAATAATACCTACGCCATTTCTATGTTTATCAATACCTGTATACCAGATTTTGTATCCTGTGTCTCCAATCTCTCTACAGCGTTCCCCTATCCACTTGGTTTCCTGCAAGCAAGCTATATTGACTTTTCTTCTCATCATGGTATCCACTATCTCCAAAGATTTCCCTGTCAAAGAGCCAATATTCCAAGATCCAATTCTAATCCTTTTTTGTTGAACTTGCTTCTTTACTTGCCTTCATCGAAAATGTTGCCCCTGCACATTTTTCACTGCATCTGGGCAATGATGTGGCGGGACTAGCTTCTTTACCCACACCCGTCCAAGATGTGGAAACCCTTGCACATTTTTCACTACATCCGGGCGATGATGCAGCGGGACTAGCTTCTTTACCCACACCCGTCCAAGATGTGGAAACCCTTGTTTGTCCTTCAATACAATCGGGCGTCGCTGTGTCAAAATCCCTTGCATATTTATTACTGCACTCGGGTGCCGATGCAGCGCGTCGCTAGGTAGGGACACTCCAACGATATTCTTATAAGGTTCCATGTCATAGAAAGAGTGACAGTTTTTATAGGTTGGCTGTCAACCTACCACTAACCCTCCTCCTTTACCCGGGCCTGGGACCAGCTACATTTACACAAAATATGAAAACATAGGCGGAGTTTACATGTGTCTAATAGTATATTTAATAATTTCTAATGAGTATAATGATTAAAAAGCGGTAAGATTTTGGATTTTTGTTTGTATTTGTAGGAGATGATTCATTCTTCTAGTAATGGCTAGACGATGCTGGCATATATTGGGGGGTTGGGATGGGTTAGGAGAAGAACTGGACTACTAAAACATTTCAAATTTTGCATGGGGGCATTGCCAAGCGGTAGGTGGATGGGCAACAAGTAATTTGCAACTATTATTGGGAAAATATTAGAGGTTGATGAATTACTAGGTTTAAGGCACATATTATTGGTGGGCATAAAAAATCAACATTGTGCAAGAAATGCCCTCAAGGAGTGAGGGATAACTTTAGTCAAATGATGAATGCTAAGAAAGAAACACGTAAACAACAGAAAGAATCAAACAAGTTGTATGATGATACTTTGATTATAGGAGAGGACATTGTTTGTCTGCCAAGGATGACTCTGATGTGGATTATACCCCAGGTTATGACACCCCCCAGGATCGTAGCATGTATAGTAAGGCCCTAAAGGATTCCAAGAGGTTTGCATGTAAAAAACAACATGATGAGTATAGAAGCGGATTGGCCAATATATTTATGAATTTGGTGGTGGTAGTGGTGCTTACGGTTGTTCAGGAAGAATTCTGGTTGATTTGAATGAGGATGATATTCCATTTATTCAGGTGAATAGAAATAAAGGAACGATTCATTCATTGTTTACATCTACTAGTACTACAAGAGGGAGGTTGAACTTAGATGCTGATGAGCCACGTATTAGAAGATCTCAAAGAACTCGACATGAGTTGAAGGTCATGTTTTGTGAAGCAAACAAGGTTGGAAAAGCTGTGGAGAATTTTTCTTTGCTCATGATCTTAGCACACAACTTTTGAGCAATACTTACCGCACCTCGTGAGGATTGTGTGGGCAGGTGGTCCAGGTGTGAAAGCCCCCACCACATATGAGTTGATGAATGTTTACCTTCCCAAGCAATGAATAAGATATTGACGATATGGTCGGTATACCGATATCGACGCCATTGGTCATCGGTTCACACAAACATGTCGCTGAGATTGCAAATATCGGTAAACCGATGCACTTACTGGTAAAACCGCCGAATATCGGCGAATATCGGGGGTGCCGCTGTAAAATGCCCCACTTTAGGGCGGTATCGGCGGTATGCCGCCCCGACATACCAGTATTTGCGAACCTATTGTTGCTGTTGCTGTTTGAGTGGAGAAACTTGGATATTTTGGGTGATTTCTTTCCTTGGAGCTCAAATCAGCCTTAATCATGGTATGTTTTCTTAATTTGTTTCATTTCTCATCATTTCCAACCCCTTCCCTCTCTATTTCCTTCTATTTTCACCATAGAAGTTCTCCAAAATTCTCTAAATACTCCCAAATCCTAGATCTACTCCAAAAAACTTAGGATTAATGCTATTTAACAATAGATCTATGATTATATTATGTAGATCTACTAATGTATCACTAGATCTACTACTACTAATTAATATTATCATATAATTTTACTAATTAATATTAAATTCTTAATAATACAATAAGTACTATTAATAATAAGTATCTAACTTAGGTTTAGTAGAAGTTGTACTAAATACTAATATGAACAAATACAAGCAAAAATATAGTACATATATTTATATTTTTTGTTTTCATTTATTAAGAATGTTGAAAATAATTTTTTTTGTTTTTTGTTTTCTCTATAGAAATGTGTGTGAAAGTGTTATATAAGATGGAATGAGTAATTTGTAACACATCACTTGCCTTAATACTATAAAAATGTCAGATTTAATATTTTTTTAAATTATTTCAGACTTTTATTTTTTATTTAACTTTTTTTTCTAGTTAATAAAAATCTTAAAAAATATTGTGTTTGATTCTATAAATACATATAACATTTATGCACTTAAAGTATTGTTTTTGATTCTACAATACATAATATAGATAATTTTCTTGCAACTTAATGGGTTATTGATTTCATACACCTAATTTTTGTTTGTCTTTGTCTTTTTGCAGTGTTGACTTTTGAGAAGATGTCTTCATGCGATGGTGAGGGTGCTGGGGTCGGTAATGTTGGAGCTAAGGATGTGGATTTTGCATGGAATCACTGCACGCCTCTTGAAGGGAACATGGGAAAGATAATTTGCAATTACTGCAAGAAGACAATTGGTGGAGGGGAGATTACTAGATTGAAACGTCACATTACTGATGGTGACAAAAATGTGGCAATGTGCCAGAGGTGTCCCCAGAATGTTAGGGATGATTTCAAAAAACTTATGGGTGCAAAGAAACAAAAACAACAAAAGATGAAGGAGGTTGACAAGGCTTACACAAATACATTATTTGATGTTAGGCCCACAAGTTCTTCTGCTGAATCTGACGATGATATTGGATATCCTCCTGTGTGATACAACTTATTCACGTCGTATGTATAGACGTGCTATCAGAGAATCTCGCAGAAGAGAGTGGGAAAGGATGAGGCAGCTCGAATTACAAGGAGGTATGAGCCATCTGGTGCAGGTGGAGGCAGTGGGACTGTACATATTCCTGTTGTTGACCGAGATGACAATGAAGACCGAGCTGGTCATGGTAAAAGGAAGAAAGACGACATTGATACACTTTTCCGTTCTGCTAGTGTGAGATTGAGGAATGTTGACGAGCCAGGGGTTAGGAAGCCTGAGGCTAGGCAAAAAAGCCTCAAAGCAATGTTCACTGGTGCAAAAGATAAGGTTGGCAAGGCAGTGTGTAAGTTCTTTACTCATGGTATACCTGCACATGTTGCAACTAAACCCAATCTGCAACATATGGTAGATGTGATAGGGGAGTCTGGTAGGGGCATCAAGGCCCCCAATTCATATGAATTAATGAACAAGTATCTTCCCCTAGAGAAGAAGGATCTACAAGCACGAATTTCAGACCAAAAACATGTGTGGTCTGAATATGGCGTCACACTCATGTCTGATGGGTGGACTAGTGGAAACATAAGGCAAATTATCAACTTTCTTACGCATTGTCGTGGATCAACAATTTTTCTAGACTCTGTTGATGCATGAGGTGAGGTCAGGAACCACATATACATAAAGAGACTAATAAGACATACATGAAGTAGGTTGGTGTGGAGAATGTGGTCCAGATAGTTACTGATAATGCTTCTGTCTTCAAGAAGGCCGGAGAGAGTATAATGAAGAGATATTCGGTCTACTGGACACCATGTGCTGCCCACTGCATAGATCTCATTCTTAAGGACATGGGCTCAATTGATTTCATCAAATCTGTTGTCATTGATGGTAGGTTGATCACGTGATTCATCTACAACCATTTTTTTCTGCTAAATGCAATGAGGCGACCTGAGTATTGTGGTGGTGATCTAATTAGAACAGGAGCAACTAGATTTGCAACAAATTTTCTTGCCTTACAATCGTTAAAGTCCAAAAAGGATGGACTTAGGAGGTTCTTCACTGGAGTGGAGCGGACCTCCATGAAGGAGCACAACACCTCGGTTGGCAGAAGAATTAAGAAGATGATTGCTAGCCGACCTTTTTGGGATAAGGTTACTAGATTGCTGCGAATAATGTAACCCATTGTCAAAGTATTGAGACTGGTAGATGGTGACAAAACTGCAACAATGCCTTTCCTATATGGTGCAATGACCTCAATGGTGGACAATATTAAAGAAACAGCTCCTAGGTCCAATGAGTAATACATAAAAATTTATGAGAATCATTGGACAAATATGCTTTTGCATCCATTGCATAAAGCAGGTATATATCTCAATCATATTCTAACTTCTAAGTTATTGGTCTAACTCATAGTCAACAAATAAAATGTCATTCTTATTTCCTTATTTAAATTTGTGACAGCTTACTATTTGAATCCGAGGTTCCAATACTCACGAACGCTGAGCTTGAATGCGACTCTAATGGATGCAGTGAGAGATGTCACTAACAAGTTCACCTCTCCAGAAGAGCGATTGCTAGTACTGGAAGAGGTATATAACTATATAACACATTCTTAATTTCTCATTAGTTTTTACTTTGATTTCATCTTCTCATTATCGTAAATATTATTTTTGCAGTTGCGCCAATTTCGTGAAAGCACTGGATGCTTTGGCCATCCAAATGCAGTTGCTGACCGCAAGGCAGGTGATCCTTGTGAGTGGTGGGTTTGGAATGTAACATGTGCCTCCCATTTTAAAAAATGGCTATTCAACTCCTTGCTCAAACAACATCTGCAGGGGGCTGTGAAAGAAATTGGAGCACTTTCAATTTGATACACTCGAAGAGAAGGAACATGCTTGGGGGGCAAACAGGTTGAGGGATCTTGTCTATGTTCACTACAACATGCAGTTGAGGGTTAGAGCAATACGAGATGCCAAATACAAGGAAGTGGATTTTGCTGTTGTCCATGATCCCATTGACACCGCATATACTTTCAACCCTAAAAGACATAGAGGACTGGAGGATGATTCAGAAAATCCTTTAGAGGAATGGATGAATGAGATAAGTCGTCTTGTTCTTGATAATTTAGATGAACGTCCAGATCCATATATAGAAGAGCAATTTGATGCAAATAATGATGATGATATTATTATTGACACCCCGTGTGAAAGACTTGATCCTGAAGCTGCACATGTTAATATTGATATGGAAATCAATAGAGAAGTGGAAGAACAATTAGGTAGCTAGGATTCTTCTTCTTCTACATCTGGTTCCAAATCTAAGTCTGATGACGGTGGCAATGATGGTGATAATCACAACCAACACTCTCAGAATATCCTCCAGCTGTTAATCCTCAAAATGATGACGAGCCTTATGTTAGTCATGTTACTAGGGCTGCACCTCTACCAGAACAAGAATATCCCATGGCTGACAAAACATTTCAAAGGAGAAAAACTCGAACTGGGAAAGATTACAGCGGTGCACCTCCACCACAACCACAATACCAGAGTCAAAGTGATTATTATTCTGATCTTGCTGATTCAATGGATATCATGAGCATATCTGACTCTCAATCTCAACGGTCATGCAAAGATATGTTATTTGGGCAGACACTTCCATACCCATCTCAGTCCCAACATGGGTATTTTGGATATCAACTTGAACCATCACCTAGATTACAATTAGAAGTAGGTTTAGGATATCACGAAGCATACTCTGTCCGTAGCCCTTATGGATGCTTTCGGGTGAACTCCGAAGCATTCTCTGGTGATGGAGGTCAAACATGGAGTGGTGGGCATACTACAGTTTATCCTATTGCGATGTACCGTTACAACCTCAAGCTCCTCGAGCATGGGCACCTCTTCCTGCTTCTACTCAACCTCAATTCGTTTCAACAACCAAGGAAAAATATCTCAAAGATTTGGAAGAACATTTTTCAAAGTTTGGGATGATACAGTTTGCCAATCCTGAAGTGTATCTGGAGCATGTTGTTTCATACAACAAGTCTTACAGAAGTTACATGACATGGGAGCAATATGTGGCCCATATCAACACCATAATGTATAGAGAACCAGCGCGCCACTCAACATACAATTGATGTGAGTGAGTAATTTACTATGTTGTTATATGTTTGTTGTAAATTGAATATTATTGCATAAGTGTGTAAACATGAGTCTATGGATTGTGCTAGTAAAATTTCAGATCTTAATTCTTGCATTTTGTCATCAAAATCCTTCATCAAAATCTCCAAAAAATAGGACAGGTTCCTTACCCCCCACATGATTGACCCCCCCCCCCCACATACCCGATATAGAATTTTATTGCATATGTTGCATCTAGGTGTTGAGACCACGCCTGTAAAATTTCATGATTTAATTCGTTCATGTTGGCGTCGATATGGCCAGGATTGCATGTCGATATTTCCGTCGATATACCGGTAAATATCTATATCCAAGCTGTCGAAACGACATCGGTATCGGTCATTAAATTCCTTGTTCCCAAGTAGAAAGATGAGAATCAAAAGTGGGTTGATGAAAAATTGGAGATGTATTATATATAAATATGCCTTTATGCCTATTTTTATATTTACATTATGTGGATTGAATTTGATGTTGAGATTCATTCATTTATTGCATTGCAAAATGTAGGTGGTTTGAATATGGAGTCATTTTGATGTGTGATCGGTGGCATCTGGTAATATAAAATAAATAATCGATCCTCTATCATACTGTAATGGTTCCACAATCTTAGCTCCGTTGATGCATCTGACCAAGTTCATGATCATCAATACATCAAGAACCAGATGAAGACGAATCTTAAAATTGTTGGCGTGGAAAAAGTTGTACAAATGGTGACAAATATGGCCCTAACTTAAAGAAAGCATGAAAGGAGCTAATGAAACAATATCCAATTTATTGGACACCTAGTGTAGCTCATTGCATCGAACTAATACTGAAAGATATATGCAATTTTATGACTGATTGACTTTTACCCTCGAGATATAAGTAATCGACTTAACCATGGTACATGACCATCATTTGAATTATTGCGGGTAAGTTGAGTTATGTGGAAACTAAGGAATGAGAAAATCTTTATTTGGTGTGTCTAAAAAAATACAAGACACTCTCTCTTATAGGATAAGAGAGTAAGTGAAAAATAGAATCATGCAATATGGGATAAAAGAAAAGCTAAAGACAAGACAAGTCTAAAGCACACAATAAAACAGAAAGCATAAAGCATTATATACTAATACCCCCCCTAAGATGGACCATAGATGTCAAACATGACCAACTTGTCCACCAATGTAGTAAAGCAAGTCTTGGGAAGTATCTTGGTGAAGATGTTAGCAACCTGATCTTCGGTCAGGAGATAAGGAGTGCAGATGCGTCCAGAGAGAACATATTCACAAACAAAATGGCAATCCACCTCGATATGCTTGGTGCTCTCATGAAACGCGGGATTGCTGACAATAAAAATGGAGGCTTTGCTGTCGCTGTGCATTGGAATAGGATCAGAATTAGAGATATCAAATTCCTTGAGGAGTCCTTGGACCCACATTAATTCACAAGCAGTATGAGCCATACCTCTATATTCTGCTTTGGCACTAGACCAAGCAATGCCTTTCTGCTTCTTACTGCGCCATGCAACTAGATTTCCTCCAACAGAAGTACAATAGCCAGAGGTAGATTTTCTGTCACATCTACTACCGTCATAACCAGAGTCAGAATATCTAGTGAGTTTGTAGTGCCCATGTCTGCGATACAATAATCCTTTCCCTGGAGAAATTTTTAAATATTTAAGGATATGACAAACAACATCCCAATGACATTGTCGTGGTTTGTCCAGATATCTATTGACAAGTCCTCAACAGTAGTATCAACTCATACACAGTAAGATAGATAAGCTTACCAACCATTCTTCTCTACTATTGGTTATCAGGATAGGGAGGTGAAGATTTATCATCCCAATTGTGATTAGGATCCAGAGAGGTGCTAGTAGGTTTAGTACCAAGCATGCCTGTTTCTGTCAGAAGATCTAGAACATATATTTGCGCTATGAAAGACAAACGTGAGATGATGATCTGGAAACTTCAATTGCCAAGAATTGAGTTTGTCAAGATCTTTAGTAACAAAGTGTTGTTCTAGATATCTTTTGCTAGCTGAAATACCTTTAGTATCACTACCAGACAAAATTATATCATCCACATAGACAATAAGAATAACAAGCCTGGAATTGATCTTTTTAATAAAAACAGAATGATCCGAATGTGAGCGCCGAAATTGAAACTTTAAAAGAAACTGACTCAATCTATCAAACCATGCTCGTGGGTTTTGTTTTAGGCCATAAAGAGTATGCACACTTTGGTACACTCCCCCTGAGTAACAAAACCAGGTGGTTGATCCATGTAGACTTCCTTATGCAAGTCACCATACAGGTAGGCGTTTTTAAGGTCAAGTTGAAAAAGAGGTCAATCATGGTTCACAACAACAAATATAAGCACCCGTACAGAATTGAGTCTGCCAACAGGTAAAAAGTTCCAAAATAGTCAACCCCATAGGTTTGAGTATAACCTTTTGCTACCAGACGAGCCTATAACCGTTCAATCGAACCATCTGACTGATATTTAACAGTATAAATCCAACGACAACCAACAATAGGACAGTTTTCCGGGCGATCATTGAGATCTCACGTTTTGCAATCACGAAGGGAAACCATTTCAGTTTGACGCCAGGCATGATGCTTAAGAGCTTATGTAGCAGTCTTCAATATGGAAACAACATAGAAAGCAACTATAAAACAAGCAAAGCTAGCACCAAGATTAGTGGTAAAGAAGAAATTACTAATCTGGTGTTGAGTTCATGAATGAACACCTTTTCTTTGACTAATAGGAAGATGTAGGTCAAAAATTACTTGGGAGGTGTTGTGATCTACCCATGAGGGAGGAGTTGGTTGTTGAGGGGCTAGAGAGGGGATTGTAGCCTTGGGTCTTCTCGTGTAGACCTTTAAATGAGGACAGAGATTATTGAGAGATATTATCGTATTTCATGTTTAAATGTATTCCTGCTTAAGTTCTTTCTTTAGTCTGTAACATGGGCCCATGTATAAAGTGGCCCATTAGGGTTTTAAGTTCGCTTCCTTGTACAACCTCCTCCTATTTATAGGAGTGAGTTTTCTCTTTTGTGAATATAGAAAACACGGCCGTTTCCACATGGTATCAGATCAGAATACCTAGTCCTGATCTCCACCAGCCGCCGCCGCCTTCTCCCTCTCTCTCTCTTCCCCTCCATGAGCCACCGCCGTCGCATCCTCCATCTTCACTGCCGCTGCTGATCACACCTAAGGAGATTTACTTCTCCTTCGAGCCCCATTCTCTTTTCCAACAAGAGGATCTAGGGACATGGCCGACGATCATTCCAAGGTTCTTATGCCTGAAGAACTGTTATTTGGAAGAACCGTTCGGCAGATTTGGGGTCATTCATGACCACCTATTCTAGGGTTCTGTCCACTTTATTATTGGTATGATTGGGTATTTCCAACATATCACCCTGCTTCTCCTTTGTAAATCATAAGTATTTGCCACTTATTCTGGGTCCCTTTTGACCTTATTTTTCCGGATTCATCATTTCTGCTCCGGATCTGCTGCTGCCCCGGCCTTTGACACATTGTGTTCCCGCCAGACACGCCGTGTCCCAAGCTGACGAATCATCTGATATGCTACTGCCCCGACCTTTGACACGTCGTGTCTCACACCGACAAATCATCGAACACGTCGTGTCTTATTTTTGACATGCCGTGTCTTTTTCCAGAAGACTATCTGCTGCTGTCTGATACGCCGTGTCTTTTTGCAGAAGACTATCTGCTGCTATCTGACACGCCGTGTCTTATTTTTGACCCGCCGTGTCTCTTTCCAGAAGGCTATCTGCTGCTGTTTGACACGCCATGTCCTTTTCTAAACGCGCCGTGTTGCTACTTTTGGAGACTCTTTCGATATCACTATTGCTCTATGGCTTCATCTTCCTCTGAGATCATGGAGACACATGCTAGATGTGTCACTTCTGTCAAGTTCAACGGATCCAACTACATTTTGTGGGCATGATCCTTTCAAATTTATGCTCACTCTGCGGGCAAGCTTGAACATCTCACTGAACTACCTCCTCCTAAAGATGAAGAGCGAATGACAAAAAGAAGGCCGAGTATAAGAAATGGGCATAATGTGATTCTCAACTCCTGTCTTAGATTCTAAATAGTTGTGAATCACATGTATCCACCAATCTCCTATTTACTGATACTGCCAAGGAAGCCTGAGATCACATTGCTTAGATCTATTCCAGTAAGGGAAATGCCACCCGTTTTTTTTGAAATCTACAAATGTCTGCATTCTCTAAGATTTGACGAAGCTACCTCGTTTGCCTCACATTTTGATACCTTATTTGGGGAGAACTCAAACTCCACCATCCATTATCTACTGATCTCAATAAACTGCAAAAACAAGATGAAGTCCACTTATGCCATTTCTTGGCATCCTTGCCCCCCCAGCTATGAAGCCGTCCGCCAACATATCCTTGCATCCGAACCATTACCCATGTTGGACGATGTTTATCTTCGACTATCTCGCTCTGTGTCTTCTACTACCAAAGAAGAGCCTGCTGCCCTGGTTGTTGCTGGACAAGGATGTGAAAACTCTAAACGTGGACGAGGTCGTGGTCTTTACAATGGCAGTAGAGGGCCTCCTCCTGAGTCTTAATGGAAGAGGGTCTTCTCCTCTTCAGCCTCGGTATTGCAACTTCAACGAAAGGACCAATCATACCGAGGATAAATGTTGGAAGAAGCATGGAAAGTCTGAATGGGCAAACCAAATCTCCACAAATGAAGCTGATGAAGAGTCTCCTAGTGTTGCTACTCCTCAGATGGTAACACTAAGTTCGTCTGACCTTGACAACCTAATCAAAGCTGCTTCCGTACTTACTACCACACCTCAGGCGAACATTGCTCAACACTCAGCTGGTCCTTCATGTCTTCAAGCTTCTTCTTCTTCGACAAAAGACGATTGGATTGTTGATTCTGGTGCCACAACCCATATCACTGGTAATAATTTTTTTTCCACTCATCTAAAGAAATCTACATATCATCCTCCGGTGCGTCTGGCAGATGGATCCACTTCTCCAGTCACTGGAATAGGGGATGTTAACAACAATCTCCTTAAATCTGTCCTATTTGTGCCCAAATTTCCTTTGAACTTGATGTTTGTTAGTAAAATTACCAAATATTTAAACTACAATGTAACCTTCTTTCCTTACACTGTCTCCATGCAGGATCTTAGGACAAAGAAGACGATTGTGAGGGATATGAAGGTGGAGATGGTTTGTACTATCTATAGACCTCGTCAAATTTGCCTGCTACTGCTCTTATGGCTCACTCTACATCTTTGTATCAATTGCACCTGTGGCTTGGTCACCCTTCAGCCAATAAGTTGAAATCCTTATTTCTTAGTTTGTCTTCTGAAAAATTTGCATGTGAATCTTGTCAACTCGAAAAACATCATCGATCTGTGTGTTCTCCTCATTGTGATAAAATGAGCCCTAGTTTGTTTTATTTAATTCATTCCGATATCTGGGGACCTTGTCGTATTGGTAATCGTACTGGTGTGCGATATTTTTGTATCTTTTATTGAAGATCGGTCTCGTGCCACTTGGCTTTATCTTTTAAAAGATCGCTATGGAATTTTAGATGTTTTCTCCAAGTTTTTGAGTGAAACAAAAACTCCATTTTATGCTATTC
The DNA here is from genome assembly GCA_963693085.1 of Alisma plantago-aquatica. Lineage (NCBI taxonomy): Eukaryota > Viridiplantae > Streptophyta > Magnoliopsida > Alismatales > Alismataceae > Alisma > Alisma plantago-aquatica. The sequence goes on along the minus strand of OY856412.1, from coordinate 938,758,869 downwards.
CTAATTTGTCTGCATTGATAATGCTTCTGAGTACGTGCAACATGATTTTCAGAACATTTATATCTCAAAAGGAATTATCCATCAAACCTCATGTGCCTATGGTCCACATCAAAATGGTGTTGCTGAAAGGAAAAACAGACACCTTGATGTTGCTCGAACTCCTTGTAGAAGACTAGATATAATGGAAAAGACCCCCTTACGTGTAGGTTTTCCTATTGCTTGATAGAAAAGTGGCAACCACCCTTTCCTATAAATAGGAGAAGGGAGGAAGCATACATACATAGACCAAATCCTAATGGGCCAATAGACAATTGGGCCCATATTACAAATAGACTAAAAGCAACTTAAGTAAAGGACTAAACACTTGAGTAAATAGACACTCTAATACTCCCCCTCAAGCTGGAGCTTGGGAGAATCCCAAGTCAGCTTGCAAACAAACAAGCTGACATACTAAACAGAATAAAAAGATAACCAAACCCATACCAAAATTTCTCCCCCTCAACATTACATTAAAACACTCAAGCATTCAAAGACTCCCCCCTCAAGTAGATACTCCATAGCAGCAGATATCTTGACAGGCATGGAGGTTGGTCTTCTTGATCATCATACTGGCATCTGGAGCAAAAAGAACAAATAGCGGATAAGCACCAATTCTTCATCACAGTCGTCATCGTTGTAGCCAGAGAGTGTTGGATCACAAGTCCTAGAGAGTGCTAGGTCACAAGTAGCAACAATAGTCAACGTGCAAACAAAGCACGGACGAGCAAAAAGTCAACATGCACAAAGCACAAACAAGCCAGAGAGTGCTGACACACATAAGCAAAGATCGACGATGTAGGCGGATAGCAGACCAATGTACAAAGTAGCAAGCAAGTACATAGCTCCAATATGCAATGTAGTCGAAGCTCCATGTAAAGTCAATCAACAAAAAATCTTCATCATGTTCTCTCTTCATAAAGTATCCATCACAGTAGTAGGCGTAAAAGTCCAGAGAGTGCTGGTCCACAAAGTCCAGAGAGCTGATCCACAGTAGAAAGTCACCGTGCAAAACATAGCACGAACAACAAATAGTGCTAAACTAGGAAGCACGGATACAAATACGTTTCGGATACGGGTACGGGTACATGTATGGGTACAGGGATACAACAATTTTTGAAAATATAGGATACAAGCACGACATGGATACGTCAATTTTTTTAATATTTATATAAATATTTTAAAAAATAAACAGTATATTTATTTTAAAAATTGATGAAGGCAGTCAAATTTTATTTATAAATCACAATATATCTAAAGAAAATGGAAACTAATTCCATACTATCGAACAATGATATAAAAAGGGGTCTTTCATTCATATTAATGTCAGATAGAAGTTACAAAACGACGTCATAAAATCATATTCTAAACCATTCACATTTCATGTATCATTTAATTTTGTGTTGTAAAGTGTGTCATGTCATCTGTGACACCAAACCATCTTCTTTTGTCTATAAGAAGTAATTAAATATTTACGTATACAAGAAGTATATCCACATTCCAAAATAAAAAAAAAGAACTGAAATATGAAACAACAGAGGCAATTATAGACAAGTAGGTATATTAACAGCAAGACAAGGTGATAAAATCAGAACTACTAAACAACAAAATTAGAGAAAGCTAGAGAGGCTTACGTTCAAAGGGAATGAACAAAGACGATGCCAAAATAGAATTCCGAATAGAGTTAAGGTAGAAATTCAGAGGCTAGAGGCTGTAACCATTTATAGAAAATTGAATCCCTTTGGAGAAGATGAGGCACAAAGGCTGTACGTTAACCACACCAATAGCCCATTGGAGAAGATGAGACACAAGCCGCACAACAATAGAAATATGACGTGGAGTGAAGCAAAACCAAGCTTCAAAATGTATCGCAGGTCAATCCGTTAAAAGGTCTTAAAAACAAAAGAAAAAGGCTTAAATGGGCTGGGCCGTATCCAAAACGTATCCAGGTCGTATCTAGGCAAAAAGAAAGTAGAAAAAAGGGGATACGGTTGGAGAGGTATCCGATATATATTTAGGTGTATCCATGGAGTATTGGTATCCGATACGTATCGGATACGGGTACGACACCTATTTTGGAGTATCCGTGCTTCCTAGGTGCTAAAGCACAAAGCAGCAGGTAAAATGTGCTAATCATAGCACAAGTAGCAACAATGACGTCCCAATATGTAACTTCATATAGTAGTCGAGGTAGATGATAAATGAGTAATAATAGCAACAGAGATCTCCATATAGAAGCAACACAATTATGAACATGCCACATAACAATAGATGGATCCACATAGAAGCAAAAGGAACACCATAGAGCAACAAAAGGATCCATATATCAGTAGTAACAGTGGCATGAAAATACATGTAGCAGCTTACTAAATTCTCTTCCTTCATCTCTCCTCCATCTCATCTCTTCCGTCTACTCTTCATCCTCTATTCTCCCCCTCACGCCAACCACGAAAAGAGTCAAGAGAGTGGTTGGCGTGGAGAGTCAAAAACAATGGTAGAGGTAGGGTTATGTAGGCAACATGTGGAGGAGGTAACGGAAAATGCAAGTCAAGGTGCAAAAAGACCCGATTAGGTAGATCCGTGTAGAAAAATAAATGGATCTCAAAAACCTGATTAGGCTACAAAATGGATCCGATTAGCAAAAATATGTAGCACAAAATGGATCCGATTAGCACAAGACGAACAAATGAAAGACTACCGGAATGTAAACTTCGGTAGAAAGAGAAGATACATTACCGGAATGTTACTCGGTAGGATGGATATGTATAAAAAGGGGGGTGGAACAAGTATAGAGGAGGTAGGAAAAAGGTTATGTAGGGTTGGAAGACAGGGGGATGTAAACAAAATTATAAAAATGCTGAAAATGGGAAGATAATTGTTGCTTGTAAGAGAAAGAAGGAACATGCCATGTATAGATGCCTCCGCCATATGATAAAATCATTGTAGCACGCCAAGATGTAGCAACCAGTAGCAGCGGACACGCCGTGTCATCGAGCGACACACCGTGTTAGTTGACACAGGAAGCAACAGTAGCAGGCGACACGCCGTGTCAGTGAAGAGACACGTCATGTCTGGTAAACAGAAGCAGCAGTCCGCGCCAACAAAAGCCGACGACACGCCATGTTGTTGAAAGGACACGCCGTGTCAGTAGACAGAAGCTCGGGGCAGAAGCAGGTGACACGCTGTGTCAATAAGATGACACGCCGTGTCTGAAAGCGCCACGTCGTGTCCTAAATCGGCGAACGCAGTCGCGAAGAAGCAGTACACCGCCTGCACGCCGTGTCTAGATGTGACACGCCGTGTCAGCGGAGATTAACAACAGAACAAGGCCCCAAAACAACATCAAAAGTGGGGCGAATCCTTTCAAATCTCCACCAAAGCAGTAGAGGATGATGGATCCTTAATATTAGTGGAAATAAGGAGATCTTTTCCTTGATTTAGGATAAGATCTCACATGGGTGGATGCATGGATGAGCGGCAGCAGCATACATGGACGCAACATGGAAGGTGGCGACAACATGGATGGTGGTGAATAGGATAGCGACGACTTCATTAGCAAGCAAGATCGACGGAGGCATGCCAACCCTTTTAGATCTAGATTTATCAACTTCATAGGATGATTGTTGTTGTTGATGATGAAGATTGAGACAGCTCCATGGAGACGACTCCAACAAGAGGCATGGATAGGATGATCTCTGTGGGCAGTCTAGCCATGCCTAGCGGCGGCGGCCGCCCACTAGGGGAGGCAAATCTCCTTTGTGTTCTCTCTCTCTTAGGGTTTGGGGTGGCTCATGATCGGCCACTCTGATACCATGTAGAAGACTAGATATAATGGGGAAGATCCCCTTACGTGTAGATTTTCCTATTGCTTGATAGAAAAGTGGCAACCACCCTTTCCTATAAATAGGAGAAGGGAGGAAGCATACAAACATAGACCAAACCCTAATGGGCCAATGGACAATCGGGCCCATATTACTAATAGACTAAAAGCAACTTAAGTAAAGGACTAAACACTTAGTAAATAGACACTCGAATACTCATTGAAATGAAGGTTCCCAAATTCTATTGGCCTGATGCCATTTTGTTAGCCAACTACCTCATCGATCGTATGCCTTCGTCCATCCTATAAAATAAAATTCCCTACCAACTTCTCTACCCACATGAACCTATTTTTGCCCTACCACCAAAAGTTTTTGGCTGCCTTTGTTTCGTCCACAATCACCCATCTGGACTTGATAAATTGTCTCCACGAGTTGTTCATTGTTGTGTTCTTGGATACTCTCGAACACAAAAGGGGTACAAGTGTTTTGACCCTGTTGCACGTTGATTGTATGTTAGTGCGGATTTAACCTTTTTTGAAGATACTTCATTCTTTTTTGAACCAAGTCAACATGTGTCTTCTCCTACTATACCACTTCCTAATGTACCTCTTTCTACCGTCCAGTCCGTCAACGAGTCTTCCACCCCTGTTCTAAAAGTTTATGAGCAACGGAGCAAAAGATCTCTACCTGAAGTATTCCCTGCTATGACCTCTTCGGAGACTGATGATCCACCACCAGTTCATGGTAATTCTACCGACTAGTCAAATTTCTGAGTTGGACATGCCTATTGCCTTACAGAAAGGACAACGGTCTGGTGCAAAGTATTGCATTTCTAAATACGTTTCTACATATCATTTAAATGCTTCCATGGCTAAATTTACTGCTGCAATATCTGATATATCTATTTCAAAGACTGTTCGGGAAGAACTTCTCCATCCTAGATGGAAGAAGGCTATGGGTGAGGAGATGGATGCTCTTAGATCCCGTGGGACATGGGTCCTTGTTGATCTTCCTCCAAGAAGAAATCCTGTTGGATGTCACTAGGTATATACTATTAAATATCTTCCATATGGAACGATTGAATGCTTAAAAGCTAGATTGGTAGCCAACAGATACACACAAGAATCTGGAATTGATTATTTTGAAACTTTTTCCTCAGTTGCTCGTCTTAATTCTGTGCATATTCTTATTTTTGCTGCTGTCAATCAAGGATGGCGTCTGCATCAACTAGATGTCAAAGATGCCTTTCTATATGGTGACTTGTAGGAAACTGTCTACATATCCCAACCTCCAAGTTATGTTGCTGAGGGGGAGTATTCTTGGAAAGTTTTTTTCTTCTCAAAAAGGCTATTTATGGTCTTAAGCAGAGCCCTCGAGCATGGTTTGATAAATTCTCTCTTATACTACAACAATTTGACTTCACAAGGTCTCAATGTGATCATTCTATTTTTATCAAGACTACCACTTCTAAAATTATTATTCTTATTGTATATGTGGATGATATTATTATATTCGGTAGTGATACCACATGGATTGCTGATACAAAGAAATATCTTATGAAGCACTTTGTAACCAAAGACCTTGGACGCCTTCGGTACTTTCTTGGCATTGAGGCAACATATAACAAAAATGTTCACAAAGGAAGTATACTCTAGACTTATTATCTGAAACTGGAATGTTGGGTTGTCGACCTGTTGTCTCACCTATGGATCAAGCACATGATCTATGGCCTGAGTCCACTGATCTCTTAAAAGATAAATATTTCTACAAGCGACTAGTCGACAAACTTCTGTATCTCACTGTTACTAGACCATATATATCCTTTGCTGTAGGAGTTTAGTCAATTTATGGATTGCTCTTGGCAGTGTCACTGGGAGGCTGCCTGTTGTGTCCTGAAACATTTAAAGAACACACTTGGACAAGGGTTATTTTATAAAAGAAATGGACATCTTGATGTTCTTGGATATTTTGATGCTGACTATGCAGGATGTAAGTCTGACTGGAGATCCACTTCTGGTTATTGTATCTTCGTAGGAGGTAATTTGGTTACTTGGAGGAGCAAGAAACAAAATGTAGTTGCAAGATCTAGTGCTGAGTCTGAGTATTGTGCAATGGCACATACTACTTGTGAACTGTTATGGATTAAATCTATTCTTGCAGAATTTGGGTTTCCTATCACCTATGCTATCCCGATGTATTGTGATAATCGTGCTGCTACCTTCATTGCTAGCAATACTGTATTCCATGAGAGGACCAAGCATATTGAAGTCGACTACCATTTTCTTTGAGATGCTGTATTGGATAAGAAGATTACTACTCCTTTCCTGGCATCACATGAGCAAACTGCAAACATATTTACTAAGCCTCTCTGGCAAGCGAGTTGAGGAACTGTGCTGCAAGTTGGGTATGATTGAGAGATATTATTGTATTTCTTGTTTAAATGTATCCCTGCTTAAGTTCTTTCTTTAGTCTGTAACACAGGCCCATTTATAAAGTGGCCCATTAGGGTTTTCAGTTTGCTTCCTTGTACATCCTCCTCTTATTTATAGGAGTGAGTTTTCTCTTTTGTGAACATAGAAAACACGACCATTTCCACAAAGATCTTCAATTACTTCAGTGTGATCACATCTGATCACTTGATAAAGCAGACCCCTTTTCAGAGTAGTACGACATCTGTTGAAAAAAGACAACATCCACACTAACAAATCATTGTTGTTTGACAAGATCATAGCACCATATCCTTTTTGAGTTTTTGAATATCTAAAAAAAAACACACTTAGTGGAGTGGGGGTCAAGTTTAGATATCCCGGGGCGAAGATTCTTAACAAAACAAGTGCTGCCAAAGATGCGCGGCGGTAAAGAAAACAAAGGCGCATCGGGATACAAAAGAGAGAAGGAGACTAGATTATGCAACACAGAAGAAGGCATGCGGTTAATTAAGTAGCACCAAGTAGAAATTGCTTTAGGCCAGAAATGTTTAGGAACATGATAATGAAAAAGAATAGTGCATGCTACTTCAAGAATAGGGCGATTCTTCCTCTCTGCCACACCATTTTGTTGTGGTGAGTAAGAGCAGGAAGTCTGATGAATGGTACCCCGAGTAGTATAAAACAAATCCACTGATTTTTGCATAAATTCTAAGGCAATATCAGTTCTCAAGATTATAACAATCGTATTGAATTGGGTTTGGATCTCAGTGAAAAAGATGGTGATAATTTTCAAAATAATACTGCGATCCTTTAAGAGAAACAACAAAGTAGCCCTAGAATCGTCATCAATAAAAGTCATAAAATAGTGAAAGCCAGACAAGCTAGTAATATAATAGGGTCCCCAGATATTGACATGAACAATATCAAAATGATTTTTAGCATGAACTTTTTTCTTATGAAAATCAACCTGAGTCTGTTTGTCAAATTGACAAGATTCACAAAAAAATGTTTATCAGAAATTTTAGGAAATAGGCATCACAGTTTTGCAGCAGAAAGATGTCCCAGAAGGTAGTGCCACTGTAGACCAGTCACAGAAGAAGATAGCAGATCAATAGCACATTGTGACAGATTCAGGTAGTACAGTCCATCAAGTCCCTCATGGCCCAAACCAATCCTCGTCCTCGTTTGGAGATCCTGAAACACACAACCGTCAGAATCAAAAGTGATTGAGCATTGCAGGCTCTTAACAGTTTTACTGATAGATGACATATTAAGTGGAAATCTTGGAACATATAAGACAGATTTTAATGGCAGACTTTTAGATAGAGATATAGTTCCAATTCTATGTACTGCAGTCTGAGCCCCATCAACTACTATCATAGGAGGTACTCGAGTTGTTTTAGATAAGATGGTAAAAAGATCAGAACAATCAGAGATATGATGCTTCCGAGTTGATGGCCCATTTATCTTTACCGTAAGTAGCAAGAAATGCAAGTAAAGCAGAAGAACCTCCGTTTAGAGCAGGTGTTTGTGAGGATAGATGGGCCTGAAGAAGTTTTTCAAACTCGGAGCAAATCCACTCAATCGTGGGTTGGGTGGAACTGGAGGCAGCAGCAGAGACATCGCCAGAGGCATCAAATGTGACCTGGTTCCCCCATGCAGGTTTGCCGTGTTTTTCCTATCAGTGATCCTAAGTGTGGTTCATGCGCCCACAAAAGTTGTCGTAGCGGTTGGTAGTCGGAGGGTGTCCCCGTCTAGATCCAGGAGGACAACGTCCAGGAGCACCAGAAGCACGACTACTACGACTACGACTGCCGACTGCAGCCATATCCACGTCCTTGACCAAAGTCATTGGATCATACTGAAAGGACCGAGTGAGCAAAAGAAGAGGTATGTAGGGAAGACTTAGAGGGAAGACGTGAAACACGCTTTAGAACATCCCTCAGTGTTGGCAAGGGATCACCGGATAAGATCTGGTCGACAACACCAGAGAAGGAATGAGGAAGTCCAATCGAAAATTGAACCAACTAGAGTTGATTGTGTTGCCTCTAAACTTCTTTGATATCAATAGAGAGAGGATGATATACTTAATATTCATCCCAAAGTGCCGAGCACTGGTTGTAATAGTCCTCTACATATCCATCGGTCGAATACTCCTTTTTGGCCAAGTTCTTGAAGTTCTCAAAGACCTACAAATTTTTTTGGTTAGAGTACACATGGGATAGTTGATCCCACATGGCTTTGGCATTCTGAAGGCTGAGGAGAGACTAACTGATCTTTGATTTGTCACTGTTCACCATCCACGTCATGACTCCAAAATCATCTTTCGACCATTGAGTGAAAGCTTTCTTGGGTTTTTCATCAACCGCAACATCGGGAGGGATTTTAGCATCAATAGAGATATGAGAATAGCGTCCTTGGGCTTTGACATAGAGTTTAAAGGACGCCTACCAAAGATGATAATTCGATCAATCAAGCTTCACGGTCGTAACACACAAAGACCGAGGAGGATCTGTAGTCGCCATAGAAAATGAAGTGATGACGTGCACATATAGGAATAAGCAGCAACAACAATAACAATTTTGGATCAGTAAATCTGAGAAAGTAGCATATATGTGTCTGAGAGCCATAGAATTAAATGTCCGATTTTGATGTCGTGTCCGATGATCCAGAAATAGAAATTTTTCGAAATTTCGCACATTTTTTTTAATTTATGGCCCTACCAATTTTAACGACCAACAAGCAAATTAAATCATGAAAATTTACCAGGTTGACCTAAATGCTAAGATCTACTCAAATATGCAATAATATTTCATACTGGATATGTGGGGCGGGGGGTCTCCCACATTTGTAAGTGAAGGAAGTTGAACAATTCTGACAGAATTTCGATGGCGATTTCGATTGCAAAATGAAGGAACTAACTTATGCGATTTTGCAAACACAATGTTGAGACATAAACACACTAAACTATATAATACATTTATATGTTCAGAGGTTAAGGTGCGATACATGTATTGATGAGTGAGTGCACAAATGAACTAAAATGTCTAGTCTGCTAGACAATTTGTCTATTAAAAGCTTCAAGTTAAAACTTAGAATTTAAAATTTACAGTTAGAAGTTCCAAACTTACCAACTACAACTTGTATAAGTCTAGTCTTAGCATTTAACTAGGTTACATGGGACATTTATGCTTAGATCCAAGAAAGAACTTTGTTATTTTCGGAGTATTTCTCCATATCTCTATAGAACAGTGTAGAAATTGATGAAGGTAATGTATAAATGGTCTAGGGATACGGGAAACACACCTTAGAATTAAGAAAGATAGCCTTTAGAAGCAAGAGATTCAAAAAAATGTCCAAAATACCCAAGATGTAGTATTATCAACTTTTGGAACAAATTTCTCAAAATTTAATTTGTGTTTCTATACCATTTCGCAAATTACGGCCCAAATTGGGATTTTTGCTATGAAATTTCACCATTTTTGTCAAAATTTCGCACCTAGGGTCGAAATTTTTGCGAAATTACGTCCCATTACCTGTATTTATGTGTTTCACATGTCTGATCGTAGGTTTCGATGCCCGATTGCAAAAAAAAAAATTGATCGAAATTTTATTCTATGCCGAGAACAGTAGTAGATCTGGATCAGCAGATCAGAAAGACCCGCATAGGGGTACCCGAGAGTAGTAGTAGATCTGGATCAACATGTGAGAAACCCGCATAGGGGTAACAAAAAGAAAAAAGGACCTACGCTACCATAGTGTGAGAGTTACTCCATGTGGCGTAGGCAGACAACAACGATGGTACTTTTAGATCTTCAATGTGCTATTTTAGAAAGTACCAGGAGACAAAAAAAGGAGGGAGAAGGGAAGTAGGAAGGCTGATTGGTGGGGGGGGGGGCTGTGGGCTGGTGGTGGCAGTGGTAGTGAGGACATCAACAACGACGGGAGGGGGGGCAGCAGCAGCTGGGGGTGGAGGAAAATAGTGGCGACATGAGGGTGGGTGCAGCGGTGGGTAAAGGAGGGGCTGGGCGGCTGTGGCGGGGAAGAAGAGAGGAGGGATGGGGGCGGCGGCTCAAGAAGGGGGGGGGGAGAGGGGAGGGATAGGGGACGGAGGGCTGGAGAGAGGGGGGTGGCGGCTAGAAGGGTTTGAGAAGCATTAGGGTTGGTGGGAGAGGTTAAGGAGGATTGTAGCCGTCTGATACCATATAGAATAAGAAAACCTTTATTTGATGTTTCCAGAACAAATACAAGACACTCTCTTTTATAGGATAAGAGAGTAAGTGAGGCATAGAATCAAGCAATATGAGATAAAACAAAAGCTAAAGACAAGTCTCACACAATAGTATAGAGCATATATACTAATAGAAACAATTGTTAATGAAGCTAGAACCGTAACATCTTTTATCTACAATCTCTCATTCTTATTGGTAGATGTAGAGGAAGGAATATTGTGGTGGTGACTCGATTAGACCTAGAGTCACGAGATTTGCTACTCATTTCTTAGCACTTGAGAGAGCCTCAAGGCCAAGATTTGTGGATTGAGGAAGTTATTTGCTGGCGGGAAGTGGAATTTAATGTAGGACAGATCTTGGGACAACGATAGAAGAACTTATAAATAATGGGAATTTTTGGGATAAAATAAAAAAATGTTGAAAATAATGTAGCTGTGTCGAAGTGCTTCGGTTAGTAAACTGAGTTAAAGCACCCACCATTCTATGGTTGTATAAGGCCATGGAAAAATTAAAGGAGAACACAAACAATTGTGCTCGGATTTAATGCACAATATTATATGATTATAAAGCTAGATGACATGTTAATGCATGCTCTGCATAGAGCCGATGAGTTGTGACTTATAACTTGTTATTCATTTCACTGGAATAACTTGTTATCTCTGTCAAGACTTGTCACTTGTTGGAAATGCATTTTGCAACACATTATTTTACTCCCTGATTCCAGTATAGGTACAAATTGGGTTCATATAATGCCTTTATGTTAGAAATAAAGGATGTGATGGGTTCACTTGTTATGCCATATGAAAAGAGACAAATTGTAATGAACCAACTCTGACTTATTCTATAATTTAGACCTTAATACCTTGTGTAACTTACAATAAACTGCACCCTAAAAAGCATCTTATTTTCTTACTTGCAACTAAGGCTTTTGAGGGAAGGGTTGGGTTGTTTTGCATATTCAAACGCTGTTGAGGTTAGGGAGAAAAACATTCCCTGTAAGTGGTGGTTCTGGTATGACACTTTGCTGTAAGAATGCTATCACAAATGGCTGTTGTAGCTGGATTTGAGAGGGATTGGTGCACATTCAACCTCATCCACATTTGAAGAATGAATAAACTGTATTGCTAGTTTAAATGATCCGGTTTTTGTCCACTACAATATGAGACTGAGGGAAAAGATCTAAGAGAACCAGAGTTCAATGAAGTGGATCTCTCGGTTTTGCATGATCCCATTGAAACTCTATACACCTTTGACGCCGATACTGATGATGAAGATCCACTGCAAGAATGGATGAATGAGATTGATAGTGCCTCCATTTAGGTGTAGGTGCTAGACGCAACAATTGAAGGAACTTTTAAAGATGCTGGTGTTGAAGATCAACAAGAAGCATGGACTGCATCCTGTTCAAAGACTTGACGAAGAGGAAGAGCATTTAAACAATGACATGGAGCTTGAAAGAGTTGTGAATGTTGTCATTGGTGCTAATGGTAGGGCGACATCTCATCTCCATGCAATTCAAAGCCCACTTTGGAGAGTGATGCTGACAACAACAATGATGATGACAATGATGGTCAAGGAGGTGATGGTGGTGGAACTGAAGATGAGAAGGATATACAAACAAAGATGATGATTGCCTTCTTCACACACCACATGAGCCTATGGAAACTCAATACCTATTGGCTTAGAAGACATTTCAGAAGAGGAATTGTTGAGTCCAAAAGGTGTATAGTGGTGCACCATTAACCAACCTTCACCGCCCATGAATACCAAAGTGGTTATTATTCTAACCTGTCTGAATCACTAGAGAGTTTGAGTATTTATAACAAGGAAACAACCTCTCTTGCTAATAGACTTTTGGATTTGGGCCTTCACAAACCAAAACCCCCACTTTGAGCACCCACCACACAAGTGTGAGATTACTCAAAATAAAATTCCGATTAACAATATTCCAACATCATTACCATAGACTTACACACGAAAAACATAGAATAAAAAAATTCCGAATTTGAATCACATATAATTGCAACAAGATCCTTTACTATATTTATTTCCACAGGAATATTTACAACATTAAAGTTCAGTGACTTCAGTCACACGTATACAAAAGGATATGCCTGTCAGGTATATATATAACATGTACAACATTACATGACATACAAGCTAAAACCTCGAGTTGTAAGTTGCAACCATTATAAAACTCCCCACCCAAACTTGAGATTACAAAGACAAGTGTAGCATGCTACTCCAAAAAGATATTACCAACCTCCAATCTACTAACGTCCTCCAAAAGACAGATTCTCACCACAACCTTGGTTGCTCTACGGGTCACCCAAAAGATATTCAAAACCACTGGGTGAGACCCCAAGTCCCAACAATGTTATATAACAACTGATAAATGAGAAATGGTATTGTTAGAAAGTCCGGTTAATTTAGTTAATTAAGTTATTTGGGTCTATTTATATATGAGCCCAAGTGTGTCTTGGCCCATTAGGGTTTAGTCTACCCTTCTTCCTTCTATATATAGGAGTGGGAATCCTCTTATTAAATATATCCGAAAGCCTTCTTTTACTTTACAACACGGTATCAATACAATGACCCAAAACCCTAGCTAAGATAAAAGAGAAAAGGGGAGTTTTCTCCGCCTACGGGTGGCCACAATCGTTTCTTGGCTTGGCTGCCTGCCGGGTGTTTGCAACCACTATGACAATACTTTCGCTAATTCTGCTTTTACCACCCACGAAGGGTAACACTGTCTAATTCTACTCGCACACCCCCAATGGTCGATACCCCTCAGCTTCCACAGCTACACCCTTGCAAGAGCCCGACGACTGGTGCCAACACAACAACATAACGACAACTACCAACGTCCCACACACGAACATTGTTCCCCGTTATACCTTTCCAATCTCCTACCTCTTGCACGGTGCAACGAGGATCAATAGATGCCGAATGTTAATGTTTGTGCCTTGCGGGAAGAGGAAGGCTTTAAGCATTCTTGTCCCGATCAAGTTGCAAGAAGATCCTCACTTTCGAACCCGTGGGGTGTACTGCTCCAGTTGCGGTCGTCGCCTTTAAGGCCACGAGGGCCGCCCTCATCCCGATCCCGCTCGCCTCAAAGGGCATCTCGCTGAACCCTATCACATGCCTCTACTACGTCGCCCCTTGCTGCTTGGCCTTCTTCCTCATGTCTTGATGCCTCGTAGAACTGCTTGTCCTCCACTAGATCGCCCTTCCGGTTCGATTCATCATCTTCGACACCAATTCCATATGCTCCTTTGTTCTTAATCTGGTTGTGTTCCTCCTCGTTGGGAAGACCTATGCTTTGACCATATATGTCATTGGGGTCGTCAAGTACTGGCTTCTCATCACCTCCTGGTCCATCATCTGGGACACAGTGATGTCTGAAAATCTCTCCAGGTACCTTGTCGCCTACCATTTCTTATTCCTTGCTTCCAAGATAGCCAATTCATAATAGATATGCTGATGAAGCTTGAGAGGACCATACAAAATTTTCCATGAGAGTGAAGAAGACTGATCTTCAAAAATTCAGTACACGATCCATGTAGAGAGTGCTGCTGCAAATACTGGTGAATCTGCTTCAAAAGCTAATGGGAAGCCAGACGATGCTTTTCTTTGGGCACGATCAAAGGGGCATATTGCTCCTTCCTTCCCCTAAAATACAATGTGTCTCTTCTACATCTCCCTTGGTATATCATTTTTTTTTGGGACTGATTTATTATATTTATATATGGTTCTTAACAATGCCAGATTCATGGTTGATTTTACTCTGAAAAATCATCTGAGACCTTTTTTTGGGGCTCTGCCACCGAACCCCCGCGAAAGGCGGCCTTCCCTCCACTCTCACCCGCTAAGGGCAACGAGGCTCCCTAATTTGCCACCACCAAATCCCCTCGCAGTGCTACAAACTTTTTTTTGAAGCGTTTCTTTATCAGACCATAACCACTCTTGGTTCTTTCAGTGGTTGATGTGGGGGGAGAAATAGAGGACAGATGGAGATGGAGAAGAGGAAGATTATATTCTGTTTCTCTATATATTTGTGGATCTTTCTACACTTCTTGAAGAGCTTGTGGACTTTTGCTATTATTTGCATATGAAAGTCTTTTATTGTTATATGCTTCTTGGAGAGCTTACTATCTGGAGCTTCATGTCCATTTCTTACTTATTTAGTCTAAATGTCTTCTATCCGGTTACGTCATCTCTACTTTCTACTTTTTGTCCATGCTTTATTTGCATGTTGGCATTGTCCATGCCTTGTGAATGTTGGTTTTTTGAACTGTGAACCAGGACTCTCCGGACTTTTATACTGTGAACCATCACACTTTGGACTGCGACGATAGTGGCTGTGATGAAGCCTCTAACGCCTCTTGTTGTTGGTTACTACTGCGCTAGATGCCACATCTTTTTGATCAAGAAGCTTCTGCTACTGGTTTGCAGCCTGCACCTGCGACATGCAACATGCTTTTGATTCGACCTGCTTGCATATCTGCTTCAGGTTATCTACTTGAGGGGGAGTATTTGAGTGATGATCGCTTTATTGTAATCTCGACGGGGAGAAATTCTTGTATGGGCTTGGTTTATCTTTTTATTCTACTTTTTTATCTTTAGTCTGTCAATCTGTTTGCAAGCTCACTTGGGATTCTCCTAAGCTTCAACTTGAGGGGGAGTGTTAGAGAGTTTGTTTACTTATGTGATTTAGTCTCTTAGTATTATGGGCCCAAGTATGTCTTGGCCCATTAGGGTTTAGTCTAAAGTCTGTATCCAGCTTCTTGTGGTAGGCTGTTATGGTTGTAGGGCTGCCAAAAGATTCATTTTGTGTCTGTAATTCTGGCATAAATCATACAGGGTATTAGGTATACATGATTTTTTTAAATCTATTATCTTATTCATTTGCACTTCCGTTTCCTTGAAAGTCCTAACGCGTTTTCAGATTTCCCATTGCACTTTATAGGAGAACTGTTTCACCGCATTTGCTGCCCCATTTCTTGGTATAAGCCGTGGGAAATGCAACCTTGCAACTTACCCTGAGGTATTCTGCTGTGCCACGGCAAGGACCACATCAGCTTACAGCCACAATCCTCGATTCGAGGTCCCATGCTACAAATCTTGGTCGGTTGTCCCTGTCAGCTACGCTCATGTTGAATTCTGCTGTCCTTCCCAGTTGATGACCAATTGAGAAAGCCTCCTCCAGGCAACTTAGCCAAAACCTGCATATCTGCATGTGCACTGGGATAATGCAGAAAGCAAGAGTTCTCTCAGGCAACTTGGTGAAAACCTGCATATATGCATGTGGCGCTGGGAGCTCCTCAAATTTTACTGATGGCGGTGCTTTCTTTCAGGCCCGCTGCTCAACTCGTGGATTCGTTTGGAATATGCCATTCTGTCAAATTGTATATAAACCCTTCCGTTTCACAGTGCAGATAGTAGCTCGATAACAATGATTGCAGTTGCCATTATGCCATTGCTGGAAGGTAATGAATGATGAGGTTAATCTGGGCAGTTATTTAAATTTGCCGCTACAAATTCGTATTGGTAACTGACTCGGCTGGCTTTTATGTTTTAAAGCTTCGGTTGGGAGGCGACTGAGATGCGTTATTATTGTCCTTCCTTTCACTTGCGCTTGAGGTATGATTTGTGGCAGAGATGATATCATGGATCTCGTTGGAGTTGGACTCTGAAATCTGTGTTACTTTTTTTATTTTTTATTTCATCGAATTGGGTAATTTGAACTATGAAAAAGATCTCCGTCGACCTTTTTCCTTACGGAAGGCGACCCATTTATTTGCCATTCGCAAGTGCCTTTCATATTCGTCGTATGCATGTCCTTTAGCACTCGCTGAAAGAGGCACGAGCATTGTTTTCCTTCTATGATGAGACGTTGCACTACATATATTATTGGGACGAAGGCTGGGCCATTCCTCGAGTTATAGATGTTTCGGGCCCCATATTGATACCTGACATGTTAGGCTTGCAATTTCTTACGAATACATCGGACGAAGATATTTTGGTCTGGTTATGGCGGTGCCAATGTATTTATGCACCTCTGCCCCGACCACTCCCCCAACCAACAAGAAAGAAATTAATTCCCGATTCTCACTTCAGAAATCAAGGAAACTCAAGGCAGATATATGCATGGAAGATTTTTAGCCTTAGGAGCCGTTTGGGTCGAGAATTTTAGAGTGCTAGTAGTTATGTACAAAAGTCATTCTGGATTAATGCCCAATAAAAGCAGCTGTATTTTATATCGCTATCTACTATCCAGATTTGCGGAATTGGGAATCACGCCTGTTTTCACGTGATTGAGAACTGCCGTTTCTAATCCTCACTACAGGGGTTCACATGGCCACGACACTTACCCCAAACTCTACGCCTTAGATATTGCCTCACAGCAACAGTATGTACTCAAGCTAGACACCACCACCCCACCCCACCCCACCCCCGCCACTATAGAATTCTTCTCACCCGGTTACCTGAACAGTAGGGAATCCAAGGGAAAAAGGGGCAACGTCATACTCTATAATCGATGTCAAGGACACCATGCAGATTTTGCCTTGTAACACAAGTGATATATGTGTCTGCATCAACACCACCAGTCGTACGTGTTAATTAATTATCTCCCCCAAAGCCCACAATATAGGAATCTTGACCTAAGCCAATACAGCCTAACCAGTCGTACGTTCAACAACCACAATTCTCCACTGTGCGCCCCTTCCCACACCCCCACTTCTGTTCCAACTTGATTCCTCCACCCCAACCCACTCCTCAAATATCCCTACTTAGGTACACCCACCCCACCCCCAATCAACTACTTAGCCGTCCTGAATTTGATCATATGTATTAATACCAGTGCTTGCCAGCCCCACAATTGAAAAGGACAAGAGCTTGTACTAGCTAGCTACACTTAGCTTTAATGATGGACCAACCTATGTGTTGATGAGCTTTGATCGTAGTGATGGCTTAATTATTTGCACGCATATGATTGCGAAAATGATTGGGTTAAGTGCAATACATGTCACTCGCAAGTTACACTCATGTCCAACGGTGATTTTGGAAAAAAATGAGAAGTTTTGCATTTTTAAAGGTGATATTGGCAGGTGGACAAGCGGTGAGGTGGCGGTGGTATTTTAAGATAATTTTAGAGTGACTTGGAGCGGTATTTATTGGGTGAGGTGGTTGGTGGAGGTTATGTAATGGAGAAATAATTTTATTTTACGTATAACTTTTGAACCGTGAGGAATTTTTTACGAAATAAAAACCATTAGATTCTTTATAAAAATGCAAGCCAACAAGACCAATGTTGATATATCTTTGAGAAAAAATAAAAAATGTAGTATGTAGAGGTGATGTGATGAGAGAGAAAATTATTTTATTTATAATTTCTAAACCGTGATGAATTTTTGAACAAAATAAAAATTATCAAATTTGTGATAAAAAAATACATTCAAACAAGAGTAATATTGATATACTTTCAAGAAAAGAGGTAAAAAGAGAGAAGGGAAGTGATGATACACCATTATATTGTTTTGGGTATCAAATATTTATTTTTGGGCGTAATTATCCATTTATCGGGTGTCATTGCATGTGTTACTGGATGTTGATTAAGTTCATCATATTTTGGGCGTCATTAACTTGTTCTGGGTATCGATTACTCATGTTTGGGAGCACTTACTCATTAATGGCGTCATTTAATGTTCTACTGGATGTTGATTAAATTCATTGAGTTTTGAGTGTCATCATCTTGTTTTTGGCGTCAAACATCCATTTTTGGGCGTCGTTATCCATTCAGTGGATGTTGGTTAAATTCAATAAGTTCTGGGTGCCATTATCTTATTTTGGGCATCAAATATCTATTTTTGGGTGCCATTATCTTGTTTTAGGTGTCAAATATCTATTTTTGGGGACAGTTAACCATTCATTGGGTGTCATTGCATGTGTTACTAGATGTTGATTAAGTTCATCATGTTTTGGGCGCCCTTAACTTGTTCTGGGTGTCGATTACTCATGTTTGGGCGCACTTACTCATTCATTTGTGTCATTTCATGTGCTATTGGACATTGATTAACTTCGTTAAATTTTGAGCTCTATTATCTTGTTTTGGGTGTCAAATATCCATTTTTGATGCATTTATCCATTCATTGGGTGTCATTGCATGTGTTACTAGACGTTGATTACGTTCATCATGTTTTGGGCGCCCTTAACTTGTTCTGGGTGTCAATTACTCATGTTTGGGCGTACTTATTCATTGGTGTCATTTCATGTGCTATTGGACATTGATTAACTTCGTTAAATTTTGTGCTCTATTATCTTATTTTGGGTGTCAAGTATCCATTTTGGGCGCATTTATCCATTCATTGAGTGTCATTGCATGTGTTACTGGACGTTGATTAAGTTCATCATGTTTTGGGTGTCATTAACTTATTTTGGGTGTCGATTACTCATGTTTGGACGCACTTACTCATTAACTGGCATCATTTGATGTTCTCCTGGATGTTGATTAAATTCATTAAGTTTTGAGCACCATTATCTTATTTTGGATGTCAAACATCTATTTTTGGGCGTCATTATCTTATTTTGGGTGTCAAAAATTCATTTTTCGGTACAATTATCCATTCACTGGGTGTCATTGACACCCATTGTTGGTCTTTTGACATCTATTTTTGTTATTTTGACGCCCACTTTTGTCATTTTGACATGTGAAATTTACTCTATTTTTCTCTTACTTCCCTCCTCTCTCCCCTCACTTTCCTCTTCTTTTCCTTTTCTCTCTTTTAAAAAAGAAAAAAAAGGAAAAACTACAACAAGGGATGAGGGAGGGACCGGTGACAGAAATGACATGTGAGTAGATGGAGAGATGACAAGTGGGTAGGTGGGTAATAGATGGTTTTACTGGGTGGTTTGAGTGTGCGTGAGCGAACGTGAGGGAGCGTGAGCGTCACATAATTTTAATATGATTGAGGACTTAGCTCTCTCACACGTGTGCGCGCACACACACTACCAAAGGAATATTTCCGCTGAGGCTTTGTCTTGGCCGATCCATCTCCATTTAGCTTTTTTTAGCTCTTTTTCCTTCTTCTTGCCTCATCATCACCATCTCCCTTTTTCAACCCCCATCACTGAGTTGGTAAAGCTGGGGCACACACTGATCAGGAAAGGCATGGGGATGCAAGGTATGAGATGAGAGTCATACATATTCAGACAATGTGCTGTTGAGAGGAGGGGCTACCTAGGGGAAATGACGGACTGAGGACTCTACTACTGCAGCTGCAAGCAGAAAGGTGTTCATGTTAATTCTCAGCATCACACTGCCTTTCATTTCACCCCTAGCAAAGCCAATGATTCTGTCCCCGGTTGCTTTTTGTATGGCATTTTTAATCCCCATCATGCATCTCATGTACTGCATGTCAACAACGCGAAAGTTGGGAGGTGTATTCTCCATGATGATCGGCTCTAGACTCGTCTTTGAACACTGAAAAGTGAATGTCTGTCTGTTATAACTTCATTTAACTAGCTGATAAGGGTTGTGTCTGCTTTGTCATCAGTCACAGAATAGTCAACACCCGACAGTTAACATCTAATAGTGGATTAATTAGTTAAACTACATAAAGCAGAGATGCGAGAGCAGCGAAATCTAGAGATTGTTGTGGTCCTGAATACATGAATTTAGATGTCATATTAGGCTTTCAGCTAATGTGGAGGTTTCGAAGCCGAAAGATAAGCTTCATAAACCATCAAACTATTAGCATCGGACTAAGCTTGGTTAAAAAATCTAAATATAATTTTTTTTGCTATTTTTATTATTAATATAACATGATTGACATTTTCATTCCCAAAATGACATGTTTTTAATGTAGTATGTCCCAAAGAGGACACACTATTCCGGTGGGGGAAATACATCTCCGTGGAAGACGTATTGCTACTTTAAGAAAGCAATACATCTCCAGTTAGGAAGCATTGCCCCAACAATATATTGCGTACCCAATGAGAATGTATTGTTTTTTATTATTTATACCATGTACATCTTCTAATTATATATATTAAATTACTTAATTATCATAATACAATTAACATATATAATTAATTACATATTCAAAATAACACCTAAATCTAATTAAATAATAAAACAATTTCATTATTCAAAAATACATAATATGTAGAAATATAAATAAAAGTATATTAAATTAATAGACGCAATTCTAAAATTAATATATATAACTAAAGTCATATAATATATATATATATATATATATATATATATAAATATAATAAATACAACTCAATTTACAAACCATAGAACTTAAAATAATAATTTTAATATTAAAAGATATACCAAAAATTGATACAGATAAAAATGTAAAAAGATCTTTATAACAAATTGATAAAATAAATGCAATTAATTTCTAATTATTAAAATAGATTAATTCAATATTTTCTTTTTATTTAGTTTAGGGACAAATATAATCCAACAAAAATAGAATATATTATATTTTATATGTTGTATTTAAAATTATATGTATTTTATATTCTAAAATATGAAGTTATATATATCGAGGACAATGCCTACATCTAAATAAAAAATATGCCAAAATACTTTTGATATATGATTTACAACATAATTATCATAAATTATCGTTGTGATTAATTTTTTCAGTGACATATTTTTTTGACCCATTCAGGAAGAAAGAATTTTTAATAAGGCCGCCAAATTAGCTGTAAAATAAGATTGAAGTTAAAGGATGTGTTCATATTACATCATCAATTGTCTACCTGACATGTTTATATATTTGTAATAGTATGTGTTTCTTTAATAACTATATTTATATATATTTTGTGTGTATCAACATGTGTTATATTTAACTATATTAGTTTTTTTATTTCTATTACTAAGTTTATTTGATATATATATATATATATATATATATATATATATATATATATCTGTGTGTGTGCGCATTATCTTTTTGTTTTAAATTTATTATATAATTTGAATATATTATCAATTAATTTTAGACACTATTATTTACATATATAAATATTATGTATTAATGAAATGTAGTTCTTTTATTACTTCATTATTTTTAGGTGTTATTTCAAGTATGTAATTAAATGTATAAACTGATGAATATTATGGATATTATATATATATATATATATATATATTATATGCATGTATGTATATATAATGCACATGGTATCAAATAAAAAACAAAGCAAAAAAAATAAAAAGAGCAATAAATCCCCATTGGGGACGCATAGCTCTGTTGGAGGCAGTGCGTCCCAGTTGGGAATGCATTACTTTTTTTTAAATAGCAATAGGTCTCCCCTAGAGACACATTCTCTCACGTGGGAGCAATGCATCCTTCTTAGGGACATATTACCTCAAAACTTTCCATTTTGAAACTTAAAATGTTAATCGTGCTATATTGGTAATAAAAATACCAAAAATGCTATATAAGGTTTTTGGACATTAAGCTTTTAAGAGAGTGTGAATTTTCTATTTTCAATACGCAACACAAGGAAGTGACCAAAATCTTAGATATGTTTCACATGCTTTCTTTATAATAATATATTTGAAACACACTTTTAATCAACTCAGAAGCTAGTATGCACACACCCACCTTATACTTGACTATTTGTATAAAAATACAAAAATGTCCAATTTTTAAGTTGAGGTCAAATGTAGACATTAATATACTTAAAAACACTATCATCGTTTAGTAAAGGATATAAACTTTTAAAATTGACAAAACTCATTTTTTCATATTTTTTATTGAGCACATTGCGAGGTTAGTACACACATGTTATGCACACATACTTTTTATACATGGTCAACCAAAATGTGAATAAAATAAATAGTATAGAAGCTTTACCGATGAGTGTGTAAATCCAAGAAAAGATCTATAAGAAGATAGAGAATGTAACAATCCTCATGGAAAATTGTGGGCCAAGTGGCAAGAAGATCTACTATAAGTAAAGATACAATTTCCTTCTCAAGTTTTGACCCAAACATGAGATAATACAACCAAAAAGAGATGCAAAGAATACTAACATAGGGAGAGACCCCTACAACTTCACCGCACCAGAACCTTCTAGAATGACACCCTCTTAAATGAATTACACAATAGTAGATGGTTTGAGAAGATAATCTAGAAGTATTGTCCCACTCCCTTTATTATTACATTTTCTTTCTCCTCATCTTCCTTGATTTTTCTACCGTCACAAATTTCATAACTACCGCTGCTTTCTTACCTCATGTTTCAACAAAAAATGGCTAATGTTTGTTCTAGTTCTTTTGGGGCTGCATGATTGTAGGGATTTATAATCCCATCCACAATGGAAGAAAACAACCATAATGGACTGTGGCCCTATTTGTACTGGACACAAAGAAGGACCAACAATATCCCCTCCAACCCAAAGGAGAAATTGTAACCACTGAGCCATCACTAGAAGTGTATGTCATCAAGATCTTTTCATAGCTCTAACTTGTCTTGTGTCATCATGTTGCTCATCATATCTAAATCATTCTTCTTAGTATGGTCTTCTTCAATGTCAAAAATTTATTTTCAATCACATCAAAGACAATGATATCAGACATCAATGTGCTTTGTCTACACATGATGCATTTTGCTATTGCTCAAATCAATGACACTTCACTTATCAGAGAAAATAGTCTGTTCTATCTAATTCATTCCCACCTTCCCTAGAAATCTCACAATACAAAATGTTTCTTTTCACTATTCCACTACTGCAATGTACTCTGCCTCTGTCATACAAAGTGGAGCACACATTTACAACTTGGAATGTCAAGATTTCCCTCCCTCCCCCCTACAAAAGTGAATACATACTTAGAGGTAAAATTCCTATGATCAATATCACCTACCAAGTCAGCATCAAAGAAGCCTTTCATAGCTGGTTTAGAATTACCAAACATAAAGCACATGATGTTGGTGCCTCATAAATATCCAAAGACCCACTTGATTGCCTCCCAGTGATCTTTCTTAGGATTTGATAGAAACCATCTCACAAAGCCAACTACATGAGCAATATCAAGATGAACACACAACAATAGAATAGGGGATCTTGGCCATCTCTTCCTTCCCCTCATCAATAGATGGATATGACTCTTACTTAGCTTAAAACGACCTAATAGTGGAGTACTCATAACTTTGCATTTGCTCATATTGATCTTTTCAAGGACCCATTCAACATAACTCCTTTGTGATAACCACTACCCATGTTTCTTCCTATCATGCATGATCTACATTCTTAGATTTTGTAATACAAGTCTCAAATCCTTCATCTCAAAATATTTGGAAAGGTTGGTCTTCTATTTTTTGATCAAACTGACATCCAGTCCCGCTATCAACATGTCATCCTCACAGAGTAGCATAATTATGAACTTGTCATTTGAAACCTCATGATATAGATACATGGATCTTCACTTGTATGCTGGTACTTGTGACTCTACATGAAAGCATCAAACTTCTTGTACCATTTCATGGGAGCCTATTTTAAACTGTACAAACTCTTCTTCAATTTGCATACTAAGTGTGCTTTCCCCTTGACTCAAAATCCTTCTGGATGCTTCATGTAGATCTCCTCTGCTAGGTCACGATGAAGAAACATTGTCTGCACATCCATCTGCTCAAGGTCCAAATCTAGGCTAAGAATCAAAGCTAGAACTCAATATTATAGAAGTCATCTTCACATCAGGAGAAAATATTTCATCACAATCCACCCCTAGACTTTGAATACAAACCATGAAAACTAGTTTGGCTTTATATCTGAATCCCTACTTTTGTCATCTTTCTTCATCCTCTGGACTTACTTGTTATTTAATGCTCTCTAATCTTTGGTAAGTATCAAAAGCTCACAAGTATCATTCTTCTATAGAAAATTCATTGCCTCCCGCAACACCTAATATCATTCTGCTCCGTCTCTATAAGTCTGTGCCTTTTGAAAAGTCTCTAGACCCCCTGATCAATAAGAAATCTATTGAGATTCTAGATATGTAGATGAAGAATGAAGAACTCTCTCAGATCTCCTCAAATTCTACTCTAGGGACTGCTTGGTGATGATCTTGTCCCCTCCTACTTAGAAGTCACTGATTGTGAATCTGAGTCACTCAAATTCACACTTGGAACATGATTACCTAATGTGCTATCACTATGTTGTTGACTCAAGGTATAAATTACTAATCCCTTGTTTTGATGATTAATCATTCCACTTATTTGTGTGTAATGATTCTTCTTTAGTGATTTCGGATTAGGAAGACACACTCCAAATGCCTGAACTTGCAAATTCTAATTTGAAGAAATCAAGTCATACATGCATTAAGATAAAGATTAAAGAATAGATAGTCCTTAGATATGTGATGTAAATCACTTGTAATGATTGTATTACTTATAATTAATCTCATATGTATTATAGAATCAATTATTGTGAATTATTATTGTACTTGGAGGGTCTTAGAATACCCAAACAACAAGTGAAATTGGTCAAGTTTCCCTAGGGTATAAATCGATTGGCATCATTGTTCTAAGGTTCTAGAACTCTTATCAGTCGAGTTTCTTGCCTGAATGAAACTCAACTGATCATAAAATGGCCCAAACAACAAGGTTCATTGACTGAATTATAAGCTTGACTTATCATAATATAGCAAGCATTTTCTCAAGTGCAAAATAGCAGTTGGATGGGTAAAAAAGGAAAACAGAACAATTGGAAACCCCATTAACGACTATAATTCATCCTAAATGATTTTGATAGCTTGGAGGAAATCTCAAATATAAATAGGACCCCTAGGGATTCATCTAATAGTTATCCCAACACTATAGATTCCCCAATACTATAGTTGAGAGAGAAAGTGCCCCAAAGAGCCTCCATCCACTCTCATGAGCCTAATCACTTGTTACATCTATTATAGTGAGTAGGAGATTTGTAAGATAGCTAGTATTACATGTATTTCTTGTATGGATCTCATTTCTCTACCTCCCAATCTCCCTTTCTACCATGAAGATGAATATTCTATCTATTTGCTAAGAGATGAGAAGAATAAGGGAAACAAACCATAAAATCCAAGTCAAGAGTGGGTAAGTCCTTGAAGGCTGAAGACTCACTACAAGAGTGGGCAAGTCCTTGGTGAATGCTGAAGACTTTTGAAATAGTAGGTAAGTCCTTGATAAGGCAAAAAGACTCTTGGTCATGGATAGGTAAGTCTTTTGTAATGTTGTTGGCTTACTTGGCCTAAAAAGGAATCTAGTTATCCGTTGACCTAGAAAAGGATGGCTTATGTTGTAACTCTTACAATGCAATATAAGGAGTATCACATGGTTGAAAATTATAGAGGTTGACATCTATAGGTAGTGTAGTTACATCTCTAAGTTTAGAGGTTCAAATCACGATAAATACTTGTGATCTTTGGTTGTTGTTCAATGTCTCTCCCTTGCTGTTCACACTTGCAGTATTATCTTGAGAAATATCTTTAAGGTTTACTTAATTTCATTTAATTGTTTTATCTCTACTCATCCCCTCTAGAGTCCATTATAGATCCAACAATTG
Organism: Alisma plantago-aquatica; assembly: GCA_963693085.1. Classification (NCBI taxonomy): domain Eukaryota; kingdom Viridiplantae; phylum Streptophyta; class Magnoliopsida; order Alismatales; family Alismataceae; genus Alisma; species Alisma plantago-aquatica. Next base: position 938,732,778 of record OY856412.1, on the reverse strand, counting down.
GTAGCAGAGTAGGGTATTCTACAAGCAATACTTTCACAAGTAGGAAAAGATGGGTGATAATAAAGTAGAGAAATATTACTTCAATATTTTGGCCTTTGATTTGAGAAACTTGCTATATAGAAAGATAAGAATTAAATTCCTCATTCACATATAAAGTCTTGATATGCGGTGAATGGTAGATCATCCATACAAGCAACCATATAAAAATCTAGAATAATGAGATGAGGGTACTTTGAAGAAAGTAACCTTGAATGCCAAATCACTCAACATCCTCTATGCCACTCTCTCCCCCATTGAGTTCAACTGGATATCTTCTTGTGACACAACCTATGATATATGAAGAAAGATATGTGTCACTTATGAGGTGACAAAGTAAGTGAAGGAAATCAAACTACATGCTTACTCAACTCTTTTAAGGATTCAAAATGATCAATACAGAGAGTGTGCTAAAATATACTCATGGATCAACACCACAGTAAATGGTCTTGACATCCTAGGCCATATCATGGACAATGCTAAGGTGAACTCCAAGACCCTCTGCACTCTCTTACTGTTGGGGATAGAAGGTGGTGGTCATAGAAGAGACCAAAATTCCCTCCTACATTCCTATTAAAATACTTTAGGAAATATTCAAGCATGTGAAGTAAGTCTCAACTTATAAGAAGAAGAGGATCTTAGAGAAAATAATCAAAAGGAGAACATGATTGATTTTCATGTCTAATGTCCCAAAATTTAGAATCCTACCTTATCCCATAATTAGAAGGTGTATGTGATCGGTTCCCTAGATTTGACCGAAAAGGATAAAATTCTACTCTAATGAATAATGTTAATGCGTATAACATATTATGTGGCAATATGTTTTGTGAACAACATCACACATTTACATAATAACTTAAGTATGTGCCAACAAGTAAATAAATTCATCAAATATGTTACACATATTTTCTTGGATAACTAGTATTTACATATTAGTTAAATAAGAGGAATAATATACTTAAAACATGTATTAAAATAACAATTATAATTTTTATGTGCAAACATCTAAATTAAAGAGGAATTAGTGGATTAAATATGATAAATGAGAAAAGTGTGATATTTCATGCTTAATAATATAATATAGCTCTTTTGGAAATGAATTGAATATAACACGATTCAAATAATTTAGTGTTGATAACAAATATATAATATTTTGATAAACACAATGGTAATGTGCCAAAAATCATAATGTTTCCATAACATATAAAAGGAAATATCAAATTTGAAATATAATGGTAAAAGTGCGTGCTTTGGGTCCTAATTAGGTGCCAAGTTTCAAATTATTTGAACAATAATAGCTACCACAAATTTTATTTAGAGAGGACAATATGAGAAAAGGCCAAAAGTGTTAAATAAATTATTAAATATCTTTAAAAGTAGAAACAAACCATAAATTCGAATTATATACACCAAAATTAGTCTATGTGTGATTTTCCACACTAATTGGACAAACTTATCTATCCTACTATAGCTTAGGAGAGAGAATATGACTTGAAGTCCAAAATATTAAATAAAATAGTAAAAATCCCCAAAAGGAAAAATAATGTCAATATCGGACTTCACATGTTTTAATTTACTTGTAGACCAAGTTTCACATCTTTTGAATATTGCTATGTGCCTTAAATTCATCAAGTAAAATAAAATATGTGGTATGATCTAAAATATAAATAAAATACTACGTATTCAAAAGTAAAAATTGATGCTAAAATCAGAATCTACATGCCCCAACTCGACTAGGTATCAAATTTTAAATTAATTGAACATTGTTTTAGCCCCCAAATTTCTTTAGTAAAGAAAGCAATTAACTCTGACATAACATTGCATTAAACATTTTGATAGTCGATTTGGAAACACGAGTTTCCTAATTTATCTCAAGCATGGGTTAATACTAGCCATGGGATCTGAATTCATGCTTTGGCAATTTTGTCTCCCTCCTTTTCTCTTTAGTTCATGCACAAGCAACAATAACTGAATCATTTCTTGATTTTGTGTCATCTTTTCCCTATACTCTTTGTATTATTACTGACCCACCTAACCTATAAAAGGTTACCTTCTACCCCTTGATCAACACCAAGAAACTTTCATCAAATTTTCCCTTAGTGATACCTTGACCCTAGTCCAATGTGGTGCTTCTAGATGATGAGCTGGCTGGAACAACAAATCAATCTCTATCTCGTGCTGATCGATAATATTGCATCCCTGATTGTGCTTAAGATTTGCCTATGTAAAGTCTCAGAGACCGGTGCACGGTATCATATTAGATGATTCAAGTACCACTACTCGACATAGATAGACTCAGGCACACATCCAAAATTACTTGTGAAGCCTTGTTCACCATCGATCTGATCTCATTCCTTATAAGATGGAATCAAAGCCAATAGTGGTTGAATTATGACTATTTCAATTTGGTCTCCCTAACTAGAACTCTTGCCTTACATAGTCACCCTCTAAGTAAGATGTTAGCCTAAATTTGACCTATGATGTTCATAAGATGATGAAAGGTTGATTTAGAATCATGTGAATTACTAATAAGAGTCATGATTACTAAACACTCATGTAATGAGACCCTAGTGGATCATACCCTATAATATTAGTTATTGTCTTAGGGTGGAATTGAGTAGTGAGGAAGTTAGTGTTGCATGATAAGGAGACCATAAATGGGAAAACTATGGCTTGGTTTCTCACTTTGATTATGGGCCCCATATTTATTTTCTATTGAAAAGTTTCCACATCAAATTATTTTTCCTTATAATACTATATGTACAAAAATTATTTTCTAGATTTTATCGATGTTTTCTTGAACTAAGTCATAATGAAGAGATGTATAAAGCCTTGTTAGAGAAACCCTAAAATTAGTTGAAATAGATATCCTAAACCCTAGTTTTACCCATGAAGTGATGACTAGGAATATGTGGCATTATTAAAAGGTTTAGTTGATCTACCCTTTTGGATGCTATGACCTTTGGTTGTGAAGTGAATCTTAGGGTTGTTAGGTTATAAACACAAGGACCTTAAATTCAACCCTATGTGAGTATGAACTGTTAGTTGGATGCATGACCTATGAACAAACCCCTAAAAAATTCAAACCTAAAAGATACATTGGTAACCCTAGTACCTTGATGTTGTTTAGCTTGACTTATTAGTGTAAACCTTTTTAAAGGGGTAGAGAATAGTTGATTGATATTTTATGTATGATTATATTTTGAGGACAAAATCCTTTTAAGGGCTAGAGGGTGTTGTAACGTCCCAAAACCTAGAATCTTACCTTATCCTAGAATTAGAAGGCGTGTGTGGTTAGTCCCCTAGATTTGACCAAAAAGGATAAAATTCTAACCTAATGAATAATTTTACTGCGTATAACATATTATGTGACAATAGGTTCTGTAAAAAACAACACACATCTACATAATAACTTAGTTATGTGTCAACATGTAAATAAATTCATCAAATATGTTACATATATTTTCTTGGCTAACTAGTATTCACATAATGGTTAAATAAGAGGGATCCTGACCAAGCGCCGACCCTAGCATGCTGCTAGAGCGGGGAAGAGGACGTGGGCGAGGGGGGGTGGCGGTCATAGTGGCCGCGGCCCCACTAGCAACATCAACCATTAAGCGATAAGTGAGCAGCAGCCACAACGTCCTCCCACGGAGGCCGAAACAGTGGATGAAGCCATGGAAGAGTCTGTCGATGTTGAAAGTCAAGAGAACCCTAAGTCCTATTACGATGCAATAAAGGGACACAACAGAAGCTCCACTCCAGAAACCTCGTCGTACACCCTCAAGGAAGACGACCTTATAATAGACACTTCTGGAAAGATGCTTAAAATCAGGGTGAAAGATGCGGCCTTTACCCCCCTGATCGAACCTTGGAAACATGCAGTGATCCTCAAGGCAATCGGGATCAACATCGGCTACAATGTCCTCGTCAATAGACTAGCGGTGATGTGGCGTCTGTCCAATGACTTCCGCATCATCGATCTTGAGAAAGGTTATTACATCGTGCAACTGCACAATGAAGAAGATTACATCAGTGTCCTCACCAACGACCCTTGGACCTTATTTGGCCACTATCTATCGGTGCAGTCGTGGTGCCCCAGTTTCCGTCCCTCGGACATGCTCCCAAGGAAGCTGGTAGTTTGGATTCATATCCCTGAACTCCCAGTCCACCTATTCCAAACTCAGTTGCTCTGGAGTATTGGCGACGTAGTTGGTAAAACGCTACGTATCGACTCGACGACTGCATTGGGAAATCGAGGCAAGTTCACTCGTTTAGCGGTAGAGGTTGATACTTCCAAACCTCTCCTGACGGAGATCGACATCATGGATGAGATCTTTAGAATTGAATATGAATCCATTCCATCGATCTATATCAAATGTGGCAGAATCAGTCATGTTGTTGCCGACTGCAACCACACTATTGCCCCTGCCGCTACAACAGAGACGGCAGAAGACTCGCCAAACAATGCTGTGCCATTCTCGCTGGCGATGCATGCCAAGAATCCTGAACGGAAAACACCAAAGCCGTCACACAACCTTTCCCAACAAGGCCCTGACCCTTCTACAGGACCTTTTGGTGAGGTCCTAAGAAACTCAACGCTTCCTCCTGAGACCTCTACACCTCCACCGCTTCCGGACAGTGAGGGGTGGACAATGGTGCAGAACAGGAAGGCCAGAAGAAAACAAATTCAAGCCTCGTCTTCAACCTCGAAGGCCCCAACTCAGGATCCCCAGGTCCTTGAGCAAAACAACACTGCGATTATCCTGACCGGCAACAATACTGCCACTGGTAGGTCGCATGATTCCTCATCGTCCATGGCACCGGTGACCTCCTTCTGCTTCGGCAACCAGTTCATTGACTCAAACAGAAATGGTGGTCCTCTACTCTGGAATCGACGAGTAGTCTACCAGACCATTCCCATCAGCCCAGATCGAACGAGAAAGAAGGGCAAGGTGTCGTATCCCACCGATGGTGAGAAACTAGCCGAAGCTCGCCGACTATTTAGCAACACCACAGAAGAGACCAGCGTCGCTGCTGTTAGTCTCCAATCTGTAGTCCCTTAACTTCAATCCTCCCGCCCTCCCGAATATTCCAATAATGAACTATGTCTCCTGGAATACTCAAGGTGCGTGCCTTGAGGACAAGATCAACTACGTGAAATATCTAAAACTAACTTTCAATCTCTCCCTGTTCGCCATCCTCAAACCTCGCTGTAGTGGTGACAAAGCGGATTCTATTATAATAAGGATGGGTTTCAATTCTTCTCATAGAGTCGAAGCCATTGGTTTCTCAGGCGGCATCTGGATTCTTTGGGACCTGCATGCCATCACTATGGAGATACTACTGAATCACAAACAATTCATGCACTATAGAGTGAACAACTATGCATTCATCACCTTCGTCTACGACAACCCTAATCCTACTCTTCGCCCATTGCTCTGGAATCACCTGAAGGACTTGTCCCTCTCGATATCATCGTCTTGGGCAGTCATCGGAGATTTCAACATGATGCTTTCTCCTGCTGATAAATCTGGTAGCAACTACTTCGATTCCTCTACCTCTTTCCTCTTCAACGACCTCCTTCAAACTGGCCTAGTTGACATACAAGCGGGAGGCCAATGGTTCACCTTTCAGAAGAGGCGTGTCTTTAAACGCTTGGACCGCCTCATAGCTAATGAAGCATGGCTGGATAACAATGCATACACCTCTATCACTGTCCTGCCACGCATTCTCTCAGATCACAACCCTCTGCTCGTGTCTAACAATGCATCATCGTGCAAACGGCAGTTTGCCTTTAAAACTAAAGCCAGCTAGAATCTTTGCCCGGACTTCAACCAACAACTGGACCTCTTCTGGGACCGGAATGTGGAGTTCTATGATGCCCTAGCAATGTTCAAACCAGCTATTACCAAATGGTCTTCTTCCTCGATGAAGGCACAAAATAAGGAGAAAGCCTCTCTCATCGACGCCATCAACAGAATTCAGGTACGCATCCCCTCTAACCCTAATCCCATTGATGAGCTCAGATCCATCGAACTCCAAGAAAATATGCAAAAAATTCTTGCTCGTGAGGAGGCCGACTGGTGCCAAAAGGCTTACCTTGACTGGCTCAAGCTGGGTGATGGCAATACAAAATTATTCCACTCCTTCGTCAAGGCCAGGAGACACCGTAACAAAATCGCAACTATTAAGAATGAATAAGGCCAACTCATCACTGCCCTTGAAGAAATCAAACTGCACGTGTGGAAATTCTTCAACAACCTAATGACGATGACCTCTCCGGTCACCCTGGACAGGATTCCATCCTACCCAGGCATTTTTTGAGAGCCCCAACAGCAACCTGCTGGCTACCCTCAATGCAACCCCTTCTCCACAGGAAGTAAAGGCCGCAATCTTCAACATGAAAGCCTCCGCAGCTCCTGGCCCCGATGGTATTTACAATGATTTTCTACAAAAAAACTGGTCCACAGTGGGCACATCTGTTATCAAGACAATTACCACAACTTTCTCTTCTGAATCCATTGATTCTAAGCTATCCAAGGCGTGGATGATTTTACTACCTAAGAAAGAACCAGTACAAAGCTGTAATGACTTGAGGCCGATCTCACTCAATAACAATTGTCTGAAGATTGTATCGAAGATTCTTGTGGAGCATCTTAAACCCCTCCTACATAACTGGATCTCGCCCTTCCAATCCAGTTTCATCCCTGGAAGGAAGATTGCTGATAATATTCTGATTGTGCAAGAAGTAATTCATTCAATGCGTTTCAAAACCGGCAAAAAGAAATGGATGGCGGTGAAAATTGATCTAGCCAAGGCCTTTGATCGTATGAACTGGTCTTTCATCAGTGACACACTGCAGAAGACTAATTTACTGGCCAAGATTCGAAATATCATTCATCAAATTATTTCCAAAGGTACCTCACAAATTCTCTGGGAGGGTAGGCCATTAGAGCCTATTCAAGCAACTCAAGGAGTCTGTCAAGGAGATCCTCTAAGTCCCTATCTGTTTGTCCTCTGTATGGAGTGCCTCAGCCAATCCATTCAGAATGTGGTCCTGGATGGCTCATGGAAACCAATCTGACTCTCCAAAGATGGTCCCCCACTGTCACATGTCTACTTTGCTGATGACTTACTGCTGCTAGGTGAAGCGACTAATGAGCAGGAAAAAATTATGAAGAAGGTCATGAAGGAATTATCTAAAGTTTCCGGCCAAATTATCTCTGCTACTAAATCAAGGTGCTTCTTCTCCAAGAACACATTATCCAGAGAAAAAAGAATCATAAGCAGGTTCCTAGGGATCCCTTCCACTGAGGATCTCAGTAGATATCTCAGTGTTCCTATCCTCCATCACTGTGTGAACAAGATGACACACGCTAGTATTCTGGACTCTCTCAAATCAAGAACCAACAGTTGGGTTGCTAGGCATCTCAACCTCATCGGCAGGACCACCCTAGCTAGAGCCACGCTGCAATCTATCCCAGCATACACAATGCAGACTGTCATCCTCTCGCCAAGCCTTTGCGACGAGCTGGACAGACAAGTCAGAAGCTTTATTTGGTTCAGAAACCGGGAGCAATGAAAGTTATCTTTAGTATCGTGTAACAAGGTTACATCCCATAAAGATGTAGGCGGTCTCGGCGTCAAAGACGCTCGTGATTAGAATCGATCGGTAATGCTTAAAAATGTATGGACCTATCTCACTTGCCCCTCTAAACTTTGGGTACAGGTTATGCAAGGTAAATACCTTCGTAATGGAAAGGCTAAGAGTGGTTCTTCTTCCACTGCCTGGAGCTTCATAAAGAATCAAAGCACCACAATCCAAGCTATCAGCATGAAGATTGTTAACAAAGGGCACACTTCCAACGTCTGGCACGACAGATGGTTTGAAAACAACAACATTGCCTCCAAATATCCCAATATTCTGATCCCACCCGAGCTGGCTGACCTCAAAGTGTCCTCCATGGTGAGCGACACGGGTCACTGGGACACTGACTTCATCCATTCGTATCTTCCTCAAGATTGCTGGCTAAAAATCCAAAGACTTCCGCCCCCGTGTCCGGAGGTTGAAGACGATAATTGGTGCTGGCCTCTTGAAACCTCTGGAGACTTTTCCACCAGATCAGCTTATAGATGGATCTACAAGGACAAAGAAACACACGTCAACAAACCTTGGAAAGACATCTGGTCACTCAAAGCCCTAGAGAAAATTAAAACCTTCCTTTGGCTCCTGGCTCATAGATCGTTGCTGGTTAACACAGAAAAGATTCGTCGTCAGCTCGACGTCAACCCTACCTGCCCGCAATGCAACAATGCTGAAGAATCCCTACTCCATTGCCTGCGAGACTGTACTCACAGTAAAGAAGTTTGGTTGAAGCTAAATGTTGAGGCCTCTTTCTTCTCGACCAATACTAAAGAATGGATTGTGGATGTTATAAAACTCTGCCACCGATCCATAAGCTATGGTGTCGCTGTATGGCACCTCTAGACAGCCCGCAACGAAGTCGTCCATTCCAACACCAGAATTCCTTCATTAGTCCTATTTAAATTCATAACCGCAAGAGCCTCCATGATAACTTCTTTACAGGATACTGCCCACACTCGCCCTGCAAAACCTTTGCTCCAACACCTGCATGCCCTCGAGGAGGCATCATTCTTTGTGTTTGTAGACACCGGCTTCATGGCTCAATCTGGAAAAAGCTCAGTCGGTATTCACATTACTAACATGAATAACAATTTCATTCACGGACTGGGGTCTTCTTCCTTTGCTACTTGTCCACTGGAGGCTGAATTCCAAGCGCTCATCCATGGTGCTTCAACGACATGTTCTATGGGTCTTAACAGAGTCCTCTTCATTTCAGACTCTGTGCAGGCTATCAAAATGCACACAGGTGCTTGTACCACCTTTGCGAAGCTTCTGCCTTTCAAGAGGCTTCTCTCAAACACCAATCCCCAGAATAACTACTTCCTATTCCTTCCCAGGAAGTTTAATATTGTTGCAGATGCTATAGCAAAGCATGTTCTGCATAGAGCTATTACAGTAGATTTTTCTGATAAAGCCCTCTGGCTTAATCAAAACATTTCAATTTGTATTGATGAATTGCGGGCTAGCTTAGCTAGTCATTAATAAAAATTTCAATAATTAAAAAAAATGGTTAAATAAGAGGAATAATGTACTTAAAACATGTATTAGAGTAACAATTAGAATTTTTATGTGCAAAGATCTAAATTAAAGAGGAATTAATGGAATAAATATGCTAAATGAGAAAAATGTGAAATTTCATTCGTAATATATAATATAACTATTTTAGAAATGAATTGAAGATAATAAGATTCAAATAAGTAAATGTTGATAATAAATATATAATATTTTAATAAACACAATGGTCATGTGCCATAAATTCCATAACTCATAAAAGGAAATCTCAAAAGTGAAATATAATGGTAAAAACATGTTAGTTGGGTCCTAATTATCTTAGGTTCCGAGCTTCACATTATTTGAACAATAATAGCTATCACAATTTTATTTAGAGAGGAAAAATGAGAAAAAGCCAATAGTGTTAAGTAAATTATTAAATTTCTTTAACAGTAGAAACAAACCACAAATTTGAATTATACACACCAAAATCAGTCTATATGTGAATTTTGACATTAATTGGACAAACTTATTTATCTTAGTGTATCTTAGGAGAGAGAATATGACTTAAAGTCCAAAATATTAAATAAAATAATAAACATTCCCAAAAGGGAAAATTAATGTCAAAATCAGTCTCCACATATTTTAATTTGCTTGTAGGCCAAGTTTCACATCTTTTGAATATTCCTAGACACCTCAAATACATTAAGTGAAATAAAATATGTGTTATGATATAAAATTTTAAATGAAATACTAGAACTAGATATCTTCAAAAGTAAAAATTGATGCCAAAATAGGATTTTACATGTCCTTGTTAGACTATGTACCAAATTTGGAATTAATTGAAAATTGTTTTAGCCTCCAAATTACTTTAGGAAAGTAAGAAATCATCTCTGACATAACATTGCATTAAACAGTTTGATAGTCGATTTGGTCACATGAGTTTCCTAATTTATCTCGAGCACGATCTAATGCTAGATGTAGGATACAAATTTATGATTTGGCTATTTTGTCTCCCTCCTTCTCTCTTTAATTCACTCACAAGCAACAATAATTGAAGCATTTCTTGATTTTGTCTCATCATTTCCCTCTCACCTATGTATTACTACCGACCCACCTACCCTATAAAAGGTTACCTTTTACCCCCTGATCAACAGGGAGAAACTCTCATGGAATTTTCCTAAAATGATATCATTTCCCTAGTCCAATGCCGTTCTTCTATATATTATGTCGACCAAGAATATTGCATCCTTGATTGTGCTTAAGATTTGCCTATACAAAGTCTTACAAACTCGTGCATGGTATCATATCAGATGATTCAAGAACCACTTCTTGATGCAGATAGAATCCAACATACATCCATAATTTCTTAGGAAGCCTCCTTCACCGTTGATCTGATACCACTCCTTACATCATGCCTCATAAAGTCACAAATCCTCTAAAGGTGAAGAAGGATCCATACACTCCAAAGTTAGATCCTACAAAGGCAAGCATTCTTCCTCCATTAGGTGTTGTAAATGTGAAAAGAAGGGTCACTTCAAGGACTATTACCCACAAGTCAAAATGAACAATCATCACAAGAGAAGGGAAGAGAATCAGAAGAAGAAAGACCTCCAAAGCTCTAGTGATTCCTCCAACTCTAGCTCAAGTGAAATATCTGGTGAAAGTGCAGTTGGAGAATGCCACTTTGCTCTTATGACAAACTTAATATAAAATTCAACTAAGGTAATTCTAAAATATTTAGCTAAATAATCTTTAGTTGAAATTATTTGTACTACTCAGGCCTCTCTTAAGTCTACAAAGTATAAAATGAAAAAGCTTGCTAAGATTGTTGATAACATTAATGAAGAAAAATATTCTTCTATGGTATGCATGATAACCATATATTTTTATTCTCTATGAAAAGATTCATAGATAGTAAAAAGAATCTTAATCAAATCTAAGATCATACTATTGAACAAATAGGTGTAGATGGTATTGGACTTTATGGTAGCCAAAGGAACATCGAAGATAAATCACCTCCAATTTTAAATAGAGATTCCTCTTACTTTCAGGCTAAGGGTACTTGAAATGATTGCAAGAAAATTGGTTACCATTTTACATATTGTATTTTTAGGAAAGAACCCAAAAGAAATCGGACTTGGGTGGCTAAGAAACCCCTTAGAGGACCCAACAATATGATTGGATACCATTTCATGTTTCTTCTTGTAGGTCACTTGAAAATGGATTAAAATGAGATATAAATTTGCAACATAGTTTCTCAATCCAAATAAAAGAAGAAATGTGATGTGTGTATGCGGTCAAACCAAGTGGTAAGAAATGGTAAGTACAATTCACAATCATATCCAAACTTTTTTGGGTATTTCCAAGCTTTTATACACTTTATATGTGGTTTTTGAGTCAAACTTTTACATGTTGTGATTTCCATCATAAATGTTTTAAATAACAACATATGATGGTTCCTAGGTGCATTACTAACTTATTTATACATGTTTGTATATTGTTCTTATTTTTATATCTTCTAGAATTGTTTTAATGCCTATCTTTGAGATTTGACAACAATTCTAACTAACTGAGTTTGTTTAGAGGGACCTTGTAACATACTAAATTCTAGACATTAGGTTAATACGTCCTTATTATAGGCCCTATTAGCTTATGAAGTCATCCAATGCCTTTCCCCCAATTCAAAATGCACTAGGATTACTTGTACCCAAATTATATTTATCCCAATCTAACATTATCTAACATAAATAAAAGTAAAAGATGAAATACATTGAATATGTATGGGTTCTAGTGTCAAAATTCATTAATTAATAGTACTACATGTATGAAGTGGGTACATAATAGGCAAGTAATGAAATATAATATCAAACACTTTCAAAACATAAAATTTATACAAAATTTGTGTTGTTTGCATATCAATTAGTCTATTCATCAATTTCATATGTTTTGGATAATGTTTGACCATCCAATTGAATTGGAAAATAATTGAATTGAAATACCTAAGTCTAATGCTAAAAATCAAGGTAACCTTTATTTATCTCCTAAGTTTGTGAAGTTTGTTTGTCATATTGTTTTAGTTGTGCCACTCTCTCATGTTCTGCTTTTGATATACTGTGACCAAGTCACACATCAACCAAGTCGTCTTCTCTACTTTCCCCTCGCCAACAGTCTAGACCGCGGAAGAAGTGCCATATGGCACACTCTATAACTCTCACTATTCTGCTTCTTAATGTTGCACCAGTGCAAGAAACTCATTCTTTCCCTTCTTTTCTTCATTCTGCATCAATGAACCTATTCTAACTAGGGTTTAGTAGCTTCAAAGCCATATAGAACATCATCTCTATTCTTCCTTTATTTTCACTCAATGGAGCCTCTCCACCTGCTTCAGGCCTTCATGCCTTTGGGAATCTCTCCCGAATCCATCCTTGGACATGTAGAAGCTCAAACAAGCCATTAATACCTCACTTCTCAATATGAGTATGGTTCCAGACTCTGAGTCAAAACAACCATTGTCGGTGCTTGGCAAAGGCACCTCAGGTTTTCACGTTCGTTGTCATGGCTCTAATTAGTCTCCACAATGTGTATGAAGGATTTTGAACCAGATAGTTCTATGATTTTTCATGGTAAGCTATCTTTCCCCTAATTTTCTTCTCTTGTCGTTCCCCTTTTCTGATGTTACCTTGTTCATTGTGCAATCGATAACTGTTGGCTCTATTTTCATGTGAACCCTACACGACTGGATTCATATGGGTTGTCTGAAGATCACCATATACATGTTTTGATCAACATTTCTCTGAATGATTCCCAACCTCCTCCCATTCTCTGTTCAGGTATGGGTTCTGTTCCCACTACTCCATTGAGATCTGGGTCTTGAACAAGATCCTAAAGTGTTCATCCAAGTTCCAAGCACTATGGGCTCTCACTTGAAAGTGAGGATGCAAGAAAATATAGTTCCTTACCTGGCGGGAGCTCCAGTTGAGCCAGGGCGACGGTGATAAGGATGACGACTATTCTCCTGGGATTTCTCTCATGTGTCCATGCCAATTTGGGACAATCATATCTTATTAGTTTGTATTATTTAATTCAGTGTGGGATCATTTGTGAGGCTTAAGGAACTTGCACCCTATCATGCCTTATTCTATTAATAAAAGAATAAGACACAATGACATATTCCTCATATCATCATCTTTATTTTTATTAAAAAATTAGAAATTGAGTTAACTGGTAAATGCCAAGGATAGTGGTTGTCGTTTCAATATATAAACATGTAGGTTTTCCAAATTAGAAAAACTTGAATGATTATTGGTGTCATTTTTAGTGTCTGAGTCACAATTTTCTGAAAGGTATTTTAAAAGGTTTAATCAATTACATGAAATACCATTGAATCTAAACAAACTTATAATTTATTTAGACCTTGGAAGAATGAACTAGATACTATAGGAGCACCTTGGGTATATAGGCACAATTATTCAGGTATGTACATCTTGTATTTTATTTTAGACATTATTTGACAAAACCTACACTTATTTAATGAGGCATGTCATGACCTATTAATTTTACTTGAAATTAAATAATTGGCGATTCATATTTTCTACTTTTGATTCATATAAATTCCTATGGTTTCTGAAGTATTCCTTTATAATGGGTTTTGGGACCCCTTGTGCTATGATTTCTTTCAATGAGAAATTAACTAAAATGTTAGTCTTTCCGCTCTATTTATGCATGCTACATGTTTGACTAGAATATCTATAATAGTGGTACTTATGTACAACCATACTCATAAGGGCGTGCACATTCCATTTGAGATGTGCTTTTCCACCCTTATTTCTTTTAGGTCATGAACTTATGGTGTTATGGTCGTAATTTACATATATTTTGTCTACACTGTTATGCATACAACTTGTTCATTAATTTAAATTGGAATTGTGGTTAAATGATATGGGAATAAATTTTATTCTTCATACTTGTAATCTAAATTTATTATTCCTCCTTTGCCTTGTTATACTTATTTTAACCTTACCTAACTGCAAAAGGCCCCATTCTTATGGGAACATATTTTTTGTCTTTTAAATTCAATATAATGGCCACAATGTTTATTATATGTACATACTCAAATTTTTTCATGACCTCTATTGTAACATCCCTGACCTGGATTATATGCTTAATAAACTTGATTATATACTTGCTCTTATCTTTTGAAAAGTAATTAAGGCTCAATAGGAACTTATGTTTCAATTTTAGTCCTTTTTGAATAATGTTGAAACAATGGTTGCTTATTTTGGATTAAAGTGCAATTTACCCAATTTGAGGGGTTATCTTGCAAATGTTACTTTATAAATGTTCCTCAAGTGTTTTAGCATAACAAGAATGAAAATGATGTAGAGGTATGGCTTGTGAAAGCTTGAATAATAAGAAAGAGCTTGTTGAGCAATGTTTGTGCATTAAAACCTAGTTTTGGTGTAATGTGCAATTTACCCAAAACCTAGGGTTCAATATGCAAAATACCACTTTTAGAGAGTTCCTAATGTTTCTTGGCATCATGTAGAGCAAATAAAATGAGAGGGGCGTCTCATTTGAATCACTTTGGAGGAGAGAGAATCTTGATATTAAAATAATCAAGATTTAAGCATAATTGAAATCCTAATTCAATTTAATGCAAAAATAAATATATTAATTGAAGATCCCTTCAACCAAAATATGAGGGATGATTTTTCAAAAGAATGGATGACCATTTGCCTTGCAAAGGCACGAAAATATCTAAAGGAAGTGGATAACTCACTCACATTATTAAAAGGAAAAAGAATTATCCACTAACTTTAGGATATTATATTAAAAGGGTTAAGGTGCTTAATTATTTTTCTCTAAATCGTGAATAATTGAGAGGAATATGAGGCAAGGAAGATATCCTCGTATCTAAGGAAGAGAAGGGGACAAGTGGCAAGGAAATGGAGGAGTTATCCCCTACTTTCTCTCTCTTAAATGAATTTTCAATAAATCCATATATATGTTCCGTTATCCATGAGTTGAAAGGGTAATTTCGAATCCACTTTCACTCTTTGCTTGAAAAACGACCAAGGGAGATTTTGAGGATCAGGAGGACGACCCCCAACCTATTGGTAAGCTCCATGACCTCTTTTCACCTTGATTCCATGGTGGAAATCGAAAATCAATGCATGATTTCTTCTTATCTCCATTCTATCTTCAATTCTAGCCATTCCTTTTCACTCAAAGATTAAGGACGAGCTTGGGACAGTGGAAGATGTTGCTTTAACCATTAAAGACGTGGAGGTTGAAGCTTTTAAGCTCAATTGAAGGTGGGTTATATAACTTGAACCCTTATTCATTGTTATTGAATTCAATTTCTCAATCTATTATGTTCAACTGTACTTCTTGTAATTCCCTTGAATAATTGATGAAACTACCATGAGAATGGTAGTAGAATTCGAGGGGTTGAATCTTGATGATGATGAAATCATCATAAGCACACATCTCAACAAGTTTTAGTTGCAAACGATTTCAACACTTTTGGTCTAATCAGTTTCACCAAACCGTTTGGTGACCAAACTGTTTGCAAACCATTTGGAGATGGAGTTCCAAACCGTTTGATCATGGTTGACTGAATGGGATAGTTGACCATTTGGAGCCTTAAACGGTTTCAAACTTTTTGGACATATTGAATTGACCGTTTGGGTTGAGTTGACCATTTGGTCAAGCAAGTTCAAAACCGATTGGAATCTTAAATGGTTTCAAACTGTTTGGACAGTTAGGTCAAAACTGTTTGGAGTCTTAAATGGTTTCAAACCGTTTGGACAAATTCAACCAAAATTGTTTGGATGATTAATGATTGCAATTGAGGGTTGAAGATCCAAGGATCATACATTGATGGACTTCAATGACCCAATTGATGAAGGAATTGTTGATGCAAAACCCTAATCGGTTTAGTTGAAGAAGTACCTCTTTGGGATTTTCAGTTTCAAGGGAAGTTTGGACCAAACGGTCTTGAGACCGTTTGAGTCCAAATGGTCTTGAAACCGTTTGGGGTCAAACGGTCTCAGGACCGTTTGGTTTCAAACAGTTTCAAACTATTTGGAGCATCAATGGTCAAGAACGTTTGGATGTTTCAATGTGATTAAGTCAATTGGAAACCTACGGTGATGAAAGATAAAATGACCCTATGGTTGTTACTGATTTATGTCAAACATAATTACTAGGGTTGTATCTTTAAGGTACTAAGTAACTGGTAACCCTAGATGAGTTAATCCATGAAGCTTAAGTAAGCAATATTTCAATACACTATGTCAACCCTAATTGAATGTATTTAATTAAAGGGTTGGTTGACCTAATTTATCCAAGTTTGACATAGTGAACATCCTAACCATACATGTAAGATAATCATGTAATGGATAAGCCTCAAGCACCTTCAATATGAATAAACTATGATTTTAGGGTATGATCTTTGATGAAGTGATCATGAAACCCTAATTAAGAAGATTGATGAACATTAACCCTAATCTAGGGTAAGGATGTAATCCTAATTAAGGGTGATGGCATGAGAAACCCTAATTGAGGGTGATTCCATGTGAAACCCTAATTGAGGGTGATGCCATGTGAAACCCTAATTGAGGGTGATGCCATGTGAAACCCTAATTGAGGGTGATGCCATGTGAAACCCTAATTGAGGGTGATGCCATGCGAAACCCTAATTGAGGATGATGCCTTGTGAAACCCTAATTGAGGGTGATGCCATGTGAAACCCTATGCAATGGTATGATGAGGAGCCCTATTATAGGGTGAAAGTATGTGAAACTCTAATTTTGAGTCATAATACATGAAGCCCTAATCTTGGGTAATAAGATGATAAAATAGTGGGTAATGCCTTATAAAGGTGAAATATCTCAAATGGTTGATCATAGAAAACCTTATAGTAAGCAATGCCTTAACCTGAAATGAGTCCATATCATTGAAGATAGTTGGACCATTCTTGTGTGTGACCTATGCACTTCATGGTAAAAGTGGTAGGTTAGTGGATGAAAGTATTACGATGGGAAAATACCTTAATCCTAGCTAAGTTGATAATTCAAGTAAGTTGGAAGTGATGAGGAAAGTGATACATCAAGATATGATAGATACCATTTTTAACATTCCAGGGTTGGAATATCTTGATGCACCTCAAATCCAATATACTTGGATAAGAAACACATACAGTGTGTTATGTAATTGTTACAATGAAATGTAATGAGTTTGATATACTTCGATAAGTATAGGCTAATATACCTTGAGAATGGGGTTAAGCCAAACTAATGAGTATGATGTAATCATACCATGATAAGGATGAGAAATGAACTCATACCTTATAATCATTTAATGATAGGTGTTAAGAGTAATAAACATGATTGAATACTCGAGATGTTAATGGATACTCCTAGAGGTGTGGAGTAATATATTAGATTGATTTGATAAATATGAAATCCTAATTAATGCGAGATGGGAAACCCTAACCCTAGATTGGGTAATGGGACATGAGAAACACTAATGTAACATAAATAGTAAGCCCTAACCCTATTGAGGGAATAGTGGTGTTACTATTGTATTATATGAGGTAATATGTTTTTGTTGCCTAGTGATAGGAGACAAGATGTTTAATGGCCTTGTGAGCCATATGGTTAGATGTTTCCTAGTGAGAGGTGACAAAATGCTTTATGGGCCTTATGAGCCATGAGAGCAATTGTGGCATAGTGAGAGGTACCAAGATGATTATAAAAGTTTATTGTAAGAAATGATAATGTTTTAATAAACTTAATAAAAGGAACAATTGTATTTAATAAAAAATGTGAAAAGCTATGAAGGCTAACCTCAGGGTTCGAAGCGTATAATCAGGAGTGGTTAGAGTCCACTACCTGGATGTGTAATCAGGATTGGTTAAAGTCCAATACCTGGCAGAGGCACGAAGCCTGTAATCAGGAGTGCTTAGAGTCCACTGCCTGGCTGTGTAATCAGGGTTGGTTAAAGTCCAATGCCTGGCTGTGTAACCAGGATTGGTTAAAGTCCAATGCCTGTATGTGTAATTAGGATTGGTTAAAGTCCAATACCTGGCAGAGGCATGAAGCCTGTAATCAGGAGTGGTTAGAGTCCACTGCCTGGCTGTGTAATCAGGGTTGGTTAAAGTCCAATGTCTGGTTGTGTAATCAGATTGGTTAAAGTCCAATGTCTAGTTAGAGGATCTATTGTTCTATCATAAATAGTTGCAATGCTTTAAAAGATGAGAATGCTTTAAATTGCTTATCGTCTATCCAGTTTTATATTATTAAACTACAATAATAATGTTTTTGGTGGAGAGTTATATCTCTCGCTGGGGCTATTACAATTGTCTCACCCCCGTGGGATCCAATATTTTTTTAGGTGAACAAGCATGAAGGAGACTGGGAATATCTTGTAGAGGAAGATCATCAGCAGCAACATTGACAACAGTAACAACTCAGGTTGAGTGTACTATCTATCATGTCATGTATATAGAAGTCCTATGTATCATCTCTGTACTCTCAGGTCCTTAGAGTTAATAGTTAGTGCTTTTAATGAATCATTTTGAGATTTTGGCTTGATGCCTCGAGGTTCTTATGCTGTCTGTGTTTAGCGTTTAACAAGGCAGTTGATGTTGTAAACCTCGAGAAGAGATGGTATAAGATATGTACTTATGAACCAGGATGTAAATGTAATACATTTTTTCTTGTTGAAAGAGTTTTCCTATGATTGGATCTCTTTGAAAAAGGTTTTAATTTTTAGTGATTTTTAGTAATCCACAGTTAGTAATTGCTTCTGCATAGTTAATGACGTATGTTTTGAATGCTTCATCACACTTTAGTGGTATCAAAGCTCTAGGTTCGCTAAGTCTACAAAGACATAGGACTAAGGTGTTGAGTCTGTTCTAGTGTCCTCCAATATATCTTATAGTGACTTCTGCTTATACAGAAGAAGATATATAACTCTAAGATGTCTGGAGAATACGAGGGACACGTTGTTGAGAGCAATGTTGCTGCACTAGTAGAAGGTGCCAGGGATCAGGCAAGAGAAGAAACAATGCCTGAATCCCCCTATTGATGAGGTCATGATGAGAAACCCAGATTTTTCTACTCTTTTTGGGCAATTCATGACTGCAGTGATGCATATAATAGACCGGATGCCCGTACCACCACCCAGGACACCAGCTCCCAATGAGGGATATGGGTCTGGTAAGACTTTTGAACGACTACGTCGTGTGCCATAGAATATGCTGGGACATCTGACCCAACAGATGCATATTTATGGCTCACTGAGTTAGAAAAAGCTTTTAAGATCCTCAGTATCCCAGAGGCTGACAAAGTTAAACATGATGTATACCTTTTGAAGGGAAGTGCTGGACATTGGTGGGCTATAGAAGAAATAAAAAGGAATGATGAAGAGGTTGATTGGGGGGAATTTCGTCAAGAATTCATCAATAAGTATTTTCCTAAAACATACTTCGATGAAAATATCTCACAGTTTGAAAAGATTCAACATGGAGCCATGTCGATAAATGAATATGAGGTTAAGTTTATGGAACTTTTGCGATTTTGTCCTCAAATGGTCGCTACTGAGGAGGAAAAGATCTGATGTTTTGAGAAGGGATTGAATGCTGAGATGTCCATCCCGACATCTGCGTTAGAAAGTAGAGAGAGGTTTGCTACATTTGTGGAGTCAATTCAAAGGATAGAAGGGTCTATGACAAAGAAACATGAGACAGACCTTAAAAGGAAGTCTAAATAGTCACAGGAACAAGGAACTGGTGGTACTAAACAGTCAAAGATTTTAGTAGTACCGACTCAACCACAATGTAGTGCACCCAAGCAGTAGTCACCTAATAGGCTCCGAACTTGCTATAGATGTGGACAGAGAGGACATCTGAGGTGGCAATGTCCAAATAGAAAGTGATGAGGTGACCCAACAGACAAGACACTAGATAACTAGTGAGAGGTAGACATGTCAAGATAAAACTTTCTATTTTGAAATATCCTCTACTCTCTACTATAAGAAAGGTAGCGTTGTTTAGTTCATCTGTATAATCCTTTACGGATATGAGGAAGAGATAAGTAGGATGAAAACTTGTGTTCAGTTTAATATTCTTTTATATGTTTTGAAATTTCTCTTTCTTCATTAAGGAAGGGAAGCGATGAAAAAGGAACTCAGAGAAAATATGAGATATTAAGTATATCAAATTTAAAGAAATGAAATATAAGATAAATTAGATGCATACTACCTAATTTCAGTTCTTGAATACCCTGGTCAGGTATTCATTTATTGAAAACAAGGTAAGTATGACATATCTAGATTGTTATTTTTCTTATTACTCTGATCAAGTAGTCATTCTAAAACAATCTCAAGAGTTTAAAGAAGTGGGAGATGTGGCATGGATATTTCTACCACATTCTAATTGATATACGAAGGAATTTGATTTAATTATAAATCAACTTATAAACAAAAGAAGATGTTTAGTATAATGTATACCCTGGTCTGAAGACCTAGAGGTAACAGTTACCTGATGGGAGGTAACAATGATCAGTGATAAACCAAAGGTTTGAATACCCATATCTAGTAACCATGGTGATAATGATATTAAGAAATGAATGACAAGTAATCATCCCTATGATTCCTATGCTGATGGTAAGGAACCAAGGAAGAAATAAGAGCAAATAACTTATGAACAGTAGAAAGATCATGCAATCATTTAAGGAGATGATAATCTCTTTTCATGGATAGACAACCCTGTATAATAATGAAGTGATAAGAAGAATATTATCCTCTATTTTCTGTCCTCTCAGGGACATGGTAATCAAGTGGGTCTTAGGACACTTGATGTGCATACATTAAAAGTGTTCTTTTGATGGATACTTAGAAAAAGTATCAGCTTGTCTTGGACTTCAGTTCTAAGAAAAAGATGTGTGTAACAAGTAATGTCCCAGGATAAAAGAAAGATAATAATGTGATATGTTTCTAGCACATGGGATGGATACCAAGGTAAGGAATTCTGGTATCTGAGAAATATCAGGCTATTTTATGATGGTTACCTGGAATAGTTAACTATGGAATTAGCCCAGTTACCTAATGTAGGGTGAACATCATATGTTAGGGGTTTATGCTTTGCATAAATATAATTTTGATGCGAATGAACTATTTGAAGGAATAATTGTAAAATTATTGCAAGAAAAGTTTATCAAATTAAATTAACAAATAACATCTATCTAAATAAGAAAAGTGTTACCTAAAATAGAATTAACTCCACAGTCAATAATGAAAGGACAATGGAGTATGTGTCCTGTGTGTTTGATGCTATGGGAATTTTGTGTGGAAGAACTTTGTATTGATCAAAGTTCTATGGTGTCTCCATAACAATGAGATGTTATGTGGAGACTTGATGATATAACGAATGAATAATATATGTCTCCTTTTATCTGGGATTTCGGGGATGAAATCCTTGTTAGGGGATTATAATTGTAACATCCCTGACCTGGGTTATGTTTCAACCCTAGATGTTTTTCTTAATAAACTTGATTATATGCTTTCTCTTATCTTTTGAAAAGTAATTAAGGCTCAAGAGGAACTTATGTTTCAATTTTAGTCCTTTTTGAATAATGTTGAAGCAATGGTTGCTTATTTTGGATTAAAGTGCAATTTACCCAATTTGAGTGGTTATCTTGCAAATGTTACTTGATAAATGTTACTCAAGTGTTTTAGAATCACAAGAATGAAAATTATGCAGAGTTATGGCTTGTGAAAGCTTGAATAACAAGAAAGAGCTTGTTGAGCAATGTTTGTGCATTAAAACCTAGTTTTGGTGTAATGTGCAATTTACCCAAAACCTAGGGTTTAATATGCAAAATACCACTTTTAGAGAGTCCCTAATGTTTCTTGGCATCATGTATAGCAAAGAAAATGAGAGGGGCGTCTCATTTGAATCACTTTGGAGGAGAGAGAATCTTGATATTAAAATAATCAAGATTTAAGCATAATTGAAATCCTAATTCAATTTAATGCAAAAATAAATATATTAATTGAAGAGCCCATCAACCAAAAGGTGAGGGATGATTTTGCAAAAGAATGGACGACCATGTGCCTTGCAAAGGCACAAAAATATCTAAAGGAAGTGGATAACTCACTCACATTATTAAAAGGAAAAAGAATTATCCACTAACTTTAGGATATTATATTAAAATGGTTAAGGTGCTTAATTTTTTTTTCTCTAAATCGTGGATAATTGAGAGGAATATGAAGCAAGGAAGATAACCTCGTATCTAAGGAAGAGAAGGGGGCAAGTGGCAAGGAAATGGAGGAGTTATCCCCTACTTTCTCTCTCTTAAATGAATTTTCAATAAATTCATATATATGCTCCTTTATCCATGAGTTGAAAGGGTAATTTCGAATCCACTTTCACTCTTTGCTTGCATAACGACCAAGGGAGCTTTGGAGGA
Organism: Alisma plantago-aquatica; assembly: GCA_963693085.1. Lineage (NCBI taxonomy): Eukaryota > Viridiplantae > Streptophyta > Magnoliopsida > Alismatales > Alismataceae > Alisma > Alisma plantago-aquatica. The sequence goes on along the minus strand of OY856412.1, from coordinate 938,710,122 downwards.
TCAGGAGGACGACCCCCAACCTATTGGTAAGCTCCATGACCTCTTTTCACCTTGATTCCATGGTGGAAATAAAAAATCAATGCATGATTTCTTCTGATCTCCATTCTATCTTCAATTCTAGCCATTCCTTTTCACTCAAAGCTTAAGGAAAATCTTGGTATATTGGAAGGTGTTGATTTCACCATTAAAAACGTGGAGGTTGAAGCTTTGAAGCTCAATTGAAGGCGGGTTATATAACTTGAACCCTTATTCATTGTTATTGAATTCAATTTCTCAATCCATTATGTTGAATTGTACTTCTTGTAATTCCCTTGAATAATTGATGAAACTACCATGAGAATGGAAGTATAATTCGAGGGGTTGAAGCTTTATGATGATGACATCATCATAACCACACATCTCAACAAGTTTTAGTTGCAAATGATTTCAACACTTTTGGTTCAATCGGTTTCACCAAACCATTTGGTGACCAAACGGTTTGCAAACCGTTTGGAGGTGGAGTTCCAAACCGTTTGATCATGGTTGACTGAATGGGATAGTTGACCGTTTGGAGCCTTAAATGGTTTCAAACCGTTTGGACATATTGAGTTGACCGTTTGGGTTGAGTTGACCGTTTGGTCAAGCAAGTTTAAAATTGATTGGAATCTTAAACGGTTTCAAACTGTTTGGACAGTTAGGTCAAAACCATTTGGAGTCTTAAATGGTTTCAAACCGTTTGGAAAAATTCAACCAAAATCGTTTGGATGATTAATGGTTGCAATTGAGGGTTGAAGATCCAAGGGTCATACATTGATGGACTTCAATGATCCAATTGATGAAGGAGTTGTTGATGCAAAACCCTAATCGGTTTAGTTGAAGAAGTACCTCTTTTGGATTTTCAGTTTCAAGGGAAGTTTGGACCAAATGGTCTTGAGACCGTTTGAGTCCAAATGGTCTTGAAACTGTTTGGGGTCAAATGGTCTCAGGACCGTTTGGTTTCAAACGGTTTCAAACCGTTTGGTTTCAAACGGTGGAGCATCAATGGTCAAGAACGTTTGGATGTTTCAATGTGATTAAGTAAATTGGAAACCTAAGGTGATGAAAGATAAAATGACCCTATGGTTGTTACTGATTTATCTCAAAGATAATTACTAGGGTTGTATCTTTAAGGTACTAAGTAATTGGTAACACTAGATGAGTTAATCCATGAAGCTTAAGTAAGCAATATTTCAATACACTATGTCAACCCTAATTGAATGTATTTTATTAAAGGGTTGGTTGACCTAATTTATCCAAGTTTGACATAGTCAACATCCTAGAGAGGATGAGAGAGAGAGAGGAATCCATACATGTAGGATAATCATGTAATGGACAAGCCTCAAACACCTTCAATATGAATAAACTAAGATTTTAGGGTATGATTTTTGATGAAGTGATCATGAAACCCTAATTAAGAAGATTGATGAACATTAACCCTAATATAGGGTAAGGATGTAACCCTAATTAAGGGTGATGGCATGGGAAACCCTAATTGAGGGTGATGCCATGTGAAACCCTAATTGAGGGTGATTCCATGTAAAACCCTAATTGAGGGTGATGCCATGAGAAACCCTAATTGAGGGTGATGCCATGTGAAACCCTAATTGAGGGTGGTGCCTTGTGAAGCCCTAATTGAGGATGATGTCATGTGAAACCATAATTGAGGGTGATGCCTTGTGAAACCCTAATTGAGGGTGATGCCATGTGAAACCCTATACAATGGTATGATGAGGAGCCCTATTACAGGGTGAAAGTATGTGAAACTCTAATTTTGAGTCATAATACATGAAGCCCTAATCTTGGGTAATATGACGATAAATTAGTGGCTAATGCCTTATAAAGGTGAAATTTCTCAAATGGTTGATAATAGGCAACCTTATAGTAAGCAATGCCTTAACCTGAAATGAGTCCATAACATTTAAGATAGTTGGACCATTCTTGTGTGTGACCTATGCACTTAATGGTAAAAGTGGTAGGTTAGTGGATGAAAGTATTATGATGGGAAAATGCCTGAATCCTAGATAAGTTGATAATTCAAGTAAGTTGGAATTGATGAGGAAAGTGATACATCAAGATATGATATATACCACTTTTAACATTCCAGGGTTGGAATACCTTGATGCACCTCAAATCCGATATACTTAGACAAGAAACACATAAAGTGTGTTATGTAATTGTTACAATGAAATGTAATGAGTTTGATATACTTCGATAAGTATAGGTTAATATACCTTGAGAATGGGGTTAAGCCAAACTAATGAGTATGATGTAATCATACCATGATAAGGATGAGAAATGAACTCATACTTTGTATTGATAATCATTTAATGATAGGTGTTAAGAGTAATAAACGTGATTGAATACTCGAGATGTTAATGAATGCTCCTAGAGGTGTGGAGCAATATATTAGGTTGATTTGATAAATATGAAATCCTAATTAATGCAAGATGGGAAACCCTAACCCTAGATTGGGTAATGGGACATGAGAAACCCTAATGTAACATAAATAGTAAGCCCTAACCCTATTGAGGGAATAGTGGTGTTACTATTGTACTATATGAGGTAATATGTTTTTGTTGCCTAGTGAGAGGATACAAGATGTTTAATGGCCTTATGAGCCATATGGTTAGATGTTTCCTAGTGAGAGGTGACAAAATTCTTTATGGGCCTTATGAGCCATGAGAGCAATTGTGGCATAGTGAGAGGTACCAAGATGATTATAAAAGTTTATTTTAAGAAATGATAATGTTTTAATAAATTTAATAAAAGGAACAATTGTATTCAATAAAAATGTGAGAAGCTATGAAGGCTAACCTCAGGGTTCGAAGCCTGTAATTAGGAGTGGTTAGAGTCCACTACCTGGCTGTGTAATCAGGATTGGTTAAAGTCCAATATTTGGCAGAGGTATGAAGCCTGTAATCAGGAGTGGTTAGAGTCCACTACCTAGCAGTGTAATCAAGATTGGTTAAAGTCCAATACCTGGAAGAGGCATGAAGCCTATAATCAGGAGTGGTTAGAGTCCACTGCCTGGATGTGTAATCAGGGTTGGTTAAAGTCCAATGCCTGACTGTGTAATTAGGATTGGTTAAAGTCCAATTCTTGGCTGTGTAATTAGGATTGGTTAAAGTCCAATACTTGGAAAAGGCATGAAGCCTATAATCAGGAGTGGTTAGAGTCCACTGCCTGGCTGTGTAATCAGGGTTGGTTAAAGTCCAATGCCTGGATGTGTTATCAAAATTGGTTAAAGTCCAATGCCTGGCTGTCTAATCAAGATTGGTTAAAGTCCAATGCCTGGCTGTGTAATTAGGGTTGGTTAAAGTCCAATGCCTGGCTGTGAAATTAGGATTGGTAGTGTCCAATGCCTGGCGGTGTAATCAGGTTTGGAAGAGTCCAATACCTGGCAGAGGCTCAATGTCTGTAATGATGACACAAGATTGGTAATAACCCAATGCCTGTAATGATGACATAAGATTGGTAATAACCCAAAGCATGTAATGATGACATAGGATTGGTAATAACCCAATGCCTGTATTAATGATATATGAGTGCTTGGTAGATATAATCCCATATCTGTTTAGCAGATTGGCTAAGGCCAACAGATTGAAACGAGAATGTCTCATGGGTGACATATCAAGATAGTGAGTGTCATAAGAGAAGTTTGACATGATGGTATAATATGATGGATAGATGATGTACATGTTCTTCCTATTCCTTATTAAAATAATAGATGATCTATTGTTCTATCATAAATAGTTGCAATGCTTTAAAAGATGAGAATGCTTTAAACTGGTTATCCTCTGTCCAATTTTATATTATTAAACTGCAATAATAATGTTTTTGGCAGAGAGTTATATCTCTTACTGGGGCAATTACAATTGTCTCACCCCCGTGGGATCCTACATTTTTTAGGTGGACACGCACAAAGGAGACTGGGAATATCTTGTAGAGGAAGATCATCATCATGAGCAGTGACCGCAGTAACAACTCAGGTTGAGTGTACTGTCTGTCGTGTCATGTATATAGAAGTCCTATGTGTCATCTCTATACTCTTAGGTCCTCAGAGTTAATAGTTAGTGCTTTTAATGAATCGTTTTGAGATTTTAGCTTGATGCCTCGAGGTTCTTATGTTGTCTGTGTTTAGCGTTTAACAAGGCAGTTGATGTTGTAAACCTCGAGAAGAGATGGTACAAGATATGTACTTATCAACCATGATGTAAATGTAATACATTGGTTCTTGTTGAAAGAGTTTTCCTATGGTTGTATCTATTTGAAAAAGGTTTTAATTTTTAGTGATTTTTAGTAATCCATTGTTAGTAAATGCTTCCGCTTAGTTAATGACGTATGTTTTGAATGCTTCGTCACATCTATGTTGTAGGTGATGTTCCCTTCCACCCACATATTGGTACATTAAATGACTCAAGAAGATCACCTAAATGACATGAACTTAAGGATAGCTTGGAATGGCTGGGTCATCCTCTGCACTCTGTTCTATGTGTTATTAAATGTATACCTTTTTTCTACCATGTCACCATTATGGTGAGGAATGATTGTACATGAATTGTAATGTAACTTTGTAATAGTTTTGTTTCTAATACTTACTTATTATCTTGCTTTGATATGTATACCATTTGACAAATGGATGAGATTCATCCTTTCCTTCATATTTGGAATTGGATGGTTATTTTATAAATTCATTGAGGAGTGGATCCCTTCTCGGGTCCCACTCTTTACAAAATGGTATCAGATCCTTAGAAGTCGATAAATTAATGATTTCAAGTTATCCAATAGTGTTCCTTAATTAGGTACTCAGGTGACTCTTTACATATAGTTGATGTACCTAATCTTGAGTGTTGGAATAGCAAACAAGGATTCAATCCCTATCTAACTTTGTGATTTCCACTCCCCAACCATTGTGTCCAGGACTTAGTTTTTGGGAACCCTAGTTAACGCTTTATGGAATGTGAAATTTTCCTACATAAGGGTTGTCTCTCCTAGTCATTAGATTTTATATCCCAACCTTAAGTGAGTATAGTTCATGATAAAATGTAGGTTGACTTGAACATTAGCTATAAGCTTAATCCTGATTCCCACCCGAACCCTTTCCTTGTTGTTTTTTAGCATATACTTCCAATGGGCGGATAGCATGCATGAATGATAAACATAGAAATCTAAAATAAATTGTAGAATGGTGATGATTTCCTTGATACTAGGTGATGACCTAAACTAGTTATGTTATAGTTAAGCATGCCTTTCCTTCAATATGGAGTATATCCACATAGGCCTTCCCAGATCCTTCTATCTAAGGACTAGATATCATCCTCATCGAGCTTGTGATGCCTCATACATGAGAATTGGTTGAAGAAATTGTAAATTTAGTGTACCTAGTTTATCTTGTGATTGAGATGAATAGCTTAACTATATAGGTTACTTTATCTTATGAAATCATGGACCAGATAGAGGTGGGAAAACCTAATTTTCTTCTATGATGTTGGGTAATCTTATGACTTCATTAGGTCCCAAGGCAGTGTGGATTATAATTAAGAGTGATATGAGAAATGGTGGATGTTGTGCCTTTTTGGATTTGATAGATGTTGATCATGCTTAATAAGAAACCCTTCCATGACTTATGCTTACATAATAGAGATTTACTCCCATGGCCTTTTAGGTTCTACAATAATTAGAATCCTTCTCACTATAATGAAGTAACAATATAATAGGAGGGGGGCTGAATGTCAAGGATCCTGGCTACTTTGTTTGGGTGACCAATTTAAAGAGGATTGATAGATTCTTGAAAAAGGATTCCCTATGGAGTTGCTGGATGACCAAAGGTATGACTCCTATCTGGTTCTTGGTGGACAAAAAAATGTGCCGAAGGTATGGAGGGCTATGTGTATGCTGTGGTAGGAAGTAGCTGATGAGTACCACCCCCCTCCCCTTGACTGGGCACTGAAGGACCCTCAAGCCAAACCGTGGGTGATCTATCACACTCACAACCCGACAGTTCCCTGGTTTCCTTTGCTATGGAACCATGGGCATGTACCCAAGTGGAATTGCAACACGTATAGAAATAAATGTGTTGGGAAGATTGCCGATGAAGGACCGTCTCATAAAGTGGGGCCTTAACGTAGATGCTAAATGTATGTTGTGTAAGAATGTGGATGAGTCTCATGCCCATGTGTTTTTTGATTGTACCTACACTCGCTATATCTGGTGTAGATGTTGGTTGAAGATGGGTTGGGGCGGAGCCCCCCCACCCACCTTTTTGAAGGCATTATGGTCATTATGGAGAAGACCAGAGGCAATACCGGTCTAACACATTTTGTGGGGGGTATGGTTGACGGGTCTGTGCTTTATGATATGGAAAGAAAGAAATAATAGGATGCATGGGAAAGGGGATGCATATGTCCTTCCTTTTTTGATAATTTTGTGAGTTGCGTGAGGTTGGTGCTCAAATCCAGACCAATGATTATGAGAGAGGTCAGTTCTGTTATTCTGGACCGGTGGGATTTTGTAGTGTAGCCCTCTTGTACAGTATACGATGGTTATTCCATCTATATGTTTCTTTTTTGATGATAGTAATATTTTACCTGCTCCAAAAAAAAAGTAACAATATAATCATAATATATGTTGTGTTGTGTAAGGTGGATGACTTGGTTCTCAGATTGGTTTTGGCACCAAATTTTGGGTTTTCATCGCAAAGATTATATTGATAAAATTATTCTCATCACTAGGTTATATGTACAAAAAGATGATTTTTTAGATTTTAGCAATGCTTTTGGAACTAAGTCACCATCAGAAGGAAGTTTTATTTGTAGAGAAACCCTTTAATGAAGAAGCACTTGACTGACATGATCAACTTGAGACCCTATGTCTAAGTGTGGTGTAGAGAGTACAAAGAAGTTTTGGATATGTAAGACCTAGATTCACCCATTTTGCCCCTCTAGGAGTCAAAATCACAAAAAATGTAATTTATTTTGTTCCCTAAAACATGGTTGGTTAGTTCATAATTGACATCCAATACACTAAACTACACAAATAGGAAAGGTGAAACACAATTTCTAACTAAACCCTAATTCTACACCTTAATCTCAATCTTCCTAATGATTCATATATGATGACTTGGTAGTCAAAATTGTTTACTTTTTTAAACTCTAAATATATATAAAACTTAAGAGATGACCCTAGTATTGAAAGGGAAAGAAGGATTGCATGAATGTTATATCCTACTTACTATATACACTTAATATATAATAAACATGGTAATTATAAAAGAAAATAAAAGTAATGGTAACAATAATATGAATCATGATGATAGTGTTTGAGGATTGATGTTTCTAAGAAAGTTTAGTCGACCTATTTAGTGGTTGCAATCTAAATGGTTCTATTGGGAGATATATTTATGAAGATCGGTCAATCATGCTTAAGTGATGGAAAATGAGATATTGTAGAACAACCTAGTAATCTCATGTGTGTAGTGGCATGATTCATGTAAGAGGATAGTGAAACCTCCAAAGAATGTAGGTATTTTTAATGAATGTAGCACTGCTAATACAATTTATGTTTGAGTGTAAATTTCCTCTCTCAACCTTGAGGATGAGAAGACTATGGGGACTTTATGCATGAAATGATGTATGTTCACCATGGGGTTTTGGATATAAGTATAATAAGGAGTGTATAATAATCCACTACATTAAGTGACATCGAAACCTATAGTTTAGTTAGGAAGTATAACTCATATGCCACACTATAGATGACTAGATTTTGAGGACAAAATCCTCTTAAGGGATGGAGTGTTTTAACATACTCAGTTTTAGACATGAGGTTAATCCTTCCTTCTTCTAGGCCCTATTATCTTATGAGGTCATCCAATACATTTTCCCAATCCAAAATGCACTAGGATTAGTTGTACCCAAATTGTATCATCGGTTCATTAAATTTGAAAATTTAAGCTAAAATAACAGTAACATAAGAATTGTTGTAGTAAGTAAATTCTTCAATATATTTATCCTAATCTAACACAATCTAACATAAATAAGAATAAAAGATGGAATAAATTGAATATATATGGGTTCTAGTCTCAAAATTCATTAATTAAGAGTACTAGACGTATGAAGTGGGTATGTTACGACCCCACCTCCCGATAACCCCCAATTAAGGGATCCCGAGAGGTCAAAGCCGCACCCATGATTTCTGGATCAAAGGTTCGACAATTAACCAAGAATAATTATCAAATTTTAACATACTATACTGAAAGCTGTAAGAAAATAAATTTTTGCATACCTTTTTGAAAACTTGGATATCTAGACTTATATCCACTTAAGGATTCTACTCTAACTAATCCTCCTTGTATTTTACTTCATGTATTTCACAATATGACGATTTACTGTTTGTCCTTTTGGCTTGTACCTAAAACGCCGACAAACAAAACGTTGGTCAGCCGAAGCTGGTATGTGGGGGAAACAATAAACATGCAACTATGATAACCACATAAGCATTCAATTAATCATTTAACAACCAAGATTACATTTTAAGCCAAACTACTCAATCCATACCTATCCACAACTCTGTGTTGTCCCTGTAAGGACTTACACGGTACCTCTGTAAAGGTAGAGTCGCATGGCACCACCCAAAGGTAGCCCAATATCTAACTCACTGTGACTTGATGAACCTACCCTCTAGGTAGCCATATACTAAGTCATTCATGACCTAATGGACCTACCCTCTAGGTAGCCATATACTAGGTCAGCCATTACGACACAGAGGGGACCAGGATCTGAGCTGGAAGGCATATACATTATGTGATAGTCATAGCCACTTTATAATTACAATATGAACATCCAAACAGTTTAGTTGCATTCAATGCGATTAAACATCCAAGAATCCATCAGAAAACCTAAGAGGTTATTCATAATTAACCACATACCTGATTTGATGAGTCATGCAGATTATTCAACATATACTTCATGTATGTACAATCAAACCAATCAACAGATCCAAGGAAGTAATTCAATCATCACATAATTCCTGAAAAGAATATGTACTCTATTTATTACACACTTTATCAAGAATCTACTTTATTGACTTAGATTCTCTTTCTAGGGTTTCTAATCCGCATTAAGATTTCATTAATATTCATTAGGGTCTCTTAGATCAATTTCTCAAACTTTATCCCTTTTTAGGTTAACAAACCCTAAAATATCCTTTTCCATTTTTATGAACCTTAATTGCTCAACTATTCATTTTAATAGTCTTTTATACCCAAATTGACTTAGGATCATCACATTCCTATTTATCCATGGATTTGAACAATTAAACCAATTAAAAGACATATTCATCAAAATTAGGGTTTTCAAGCTCATTAGTGCATAATTATGCACGAAACCCTAAATTAAGCCAATTATATATAAAAAGATCATCTTTTTAGATCCGATTTTCTCTTTTATTAACAACAGGTTAATATCAACTTGAATTATCCATTAAACAACATTAAATCCATCTATCATCAAATCTAAGGGTTTTTCATTAATTATAACACTAAAGATGATAACTTTATGTACTTTTCCAATTTCAAGCATATAAACTCTAAATTAGACTAATCATATGCAAAGTTCTTCCTTTTTGAACATAATGTACCTTTTTACATTTAACAGGTTAACATCAACTCTAATGATCCATTAAACCCTATTAAACACATTAATCATATCAAAATAGGGTTTCTTAATCTTTAATTCCTTAAATATGATAATTTACACTACTTTTCGAGTAGAGAGAGGAATTAGCTTCTCACTATATTTTTATTGGATTCCTCTCATTTTTCTGAGCAATTTGATATATAATTTCACTATATTCCGAGTTACTAAAAGAGAGATATGATTCTTATAAAATCAACTTACCCGGACCAATCAGGAACTGCCATGTCATCATTTCCATGCAAAGCGGCTCCTTTCTTTTGGAAACATAACTCAATTATGAAAATGCCCCCGCGTAAGTGAAACGCTCCTTAGCCCCACACAGGGCAGAATTGTCCAACGTCCTTCCGTCATCTGCAAGCTTGAGAACGGCCGCCGCAGCAGCCCTAGCTGCGGCTTGCGGTCCTTCTCCAGCCTCTCCTGGACCCCGAAGACCATAGGGAAAGGTCCCTCCACCTCCGGCACTCCATGGCGCTCCACTGGATACCCAAAACGCGTGGTCAAAGCCTCCGACCTGCGCGGGCCAGGTCCGCCTATGCGACCGACCATGCAGCACATCCAGTGCTCTGGCGTCCAGGTTAGCGCGGAGAATCAATCGCCAAGTTACCCTGCAGCTACGTGGGTACTTCGAGCCTCCAACCAGATCAAACCAGAACCCTCAAACATTCCAGGAAAAGAGCTATACCCTCAACTAGGGTTTATACGTAAGGAAAAAGGAAAAAGGAAAAAGGAGAGGGTTGCGTGAGATTCCCTCTTCAAACTCGAACTAAGGTTGCTACCCTATATATAGGGTGGAGTATGGAGCCCTAAGGCGTGCCTCATGAGGACTCAAGTCCCAACTCAAAAGGAAATACACTTTCCTTGGTTGTGAAGCAACCATCTCTCTCTTTCTTCATTAACTTTTATTTCCTTGATATACCTTGTTGCATGGATATTTAGGAATTCGAAATTCCTCTTTCTTATTCTCTTTAAACTTGCCTTGTAGTTATTTGTCACAAAATCATGTTTCCTTTTAATATAAAATACCATCTTTTGAAAAACAACACAAAATTCATTAATAATGTATCACATTATCCTTTTATTTTGCAATTTTAGCATTCTCTCTTTCTTTCCTCTTTATTGGGACTCCTTGGATCCCAAGATACTCTATTATTTCAAAATTCTTTTTATTAGATACTTATTATCCTTCTAGATGCATCATTATGCATTATTTCACATTATCTTGTTTATTTCTCATTAAAATACCTCTTTTGAGGATTTCTCTTTATTTCTCTTTTATTTTCCTCATTGGCATCCCTTTTAATATTAGCAATCTTATGGATACGGAATTTCACCAAGGAATCTCATTTATGCCTCTTTCCACTCATTTCCCACATTTTACCATTATTTTCAATTTCTTTCTTAATAAAGAAATACTTAATTAACATTTTCTTTTCTTATTGCACTCTTTACGCAACTTTGGACTCCTTGGTACCCAAGGAACCCAAGAGGCACGAAATCCTCTTTGGATTTTCCTTCTAGAGGTTTCTACATATTTCTTTTCTTAAAAATTCAATTATCCATTTACTAATTGAATTTCCTTGTTATTTGGGCCCAATACCCACAACACAAACATCAAGGCTATTGTAAACAAAATTCATGCATTCATTCATTATTCGTTCATTTATCTTTAATATGAGAAATTACAGTTCTCAACAAATGAACCCAAAAATTGGGGTTGTAACATTCTTCCCCTCTTATAGGAATTTTGTCCTCAAAATTCAAGCAAGCAAACAAACAATTCAGGATAAGACTTTTCCATGTCCATCATTGGCCCCTATGTGGCTTTACCGTACTCATGGGCTTCTACAGAACCTTTATCATCACATATTCCTTTCTCTGAGTTCTTTCATCCCAACGTCTATAAACTGCACAGGTGACTCAGGCCATGTCAACCTCCCTTGGGCTCACTAGGTTCATTGCTCAGCACATGGTCGAGTACCTCACATAGTGCTCTAAATTGGACACATGGAACTCATCACACATCACTTATCCCAAGGGGTAAGGTCAATCTTAACCTTCACCACCAAACCATATCAAAAGAACCCATGCATCAGGGACTCAGCTCTCTGAGTTATAACTTAGAGGGGTCGGATTTTCATGTCACATATTCTCCCACAGTAACTTGTATGTCAGTCTACTTTGCATCTGCTCACAACTCTCATCGTCTCTAGGCTCCTTTCAGCCCTTGCACAATCAAAGTGACTTCATCTACATGCACTGTGGCCCTTTTCTAACCATCATGTGGCCCCTTTCACCAACATCACCTTACTGAAGTGGTGACCGACACAACCTCCCTTACAGAGCTTCTTATAAAACCCAATACTGGCTATGGTGGTCATTGTCACATCTTTCATAGGATGAGAACTGTCTCTAGATATCACCCTGAACGAGCATACATGCCCTCATCAGACCCTTTAGTCTGGATCATACTAACCATAGTTAGGGGTGATAAACTATACTAACATTGAGTTCTTCGTGCACCTACTTCCATCTTTTGGAAGGAAACCTTTAGGTCAAACTCAAGAACCTTTGAACTCGCTTCATGGTGTAGTTGAACCATCTCTCTCATGGGTAGTTCAACTAGATCTGTCCCTAAACAGAACTCTTTCTTTCTCATGTCATCTAGGTAAGGTGACCTACCATAACCCATATTGCATCTCGACCTTCCTTGGTCCAGGGAAGACCCATCACAACATCCATAGTGTTGAGCTCCCATTCCCTCTCAGGGACTCTTTTGTCCTCTATATCGATACACTGGTTACTGGGGTTCAATCTTTACCTCCTGGCTTGCATGGCCATAAACCACATGCAACTTCATCTTAAGCATCCAAAGTGCTATTGCCATTTACCACGGTGTATGTGGATCTTTAATCATGACTTCCCGTAAGTCATGATTCCTCAAGATCGATTCCTCCGAAACCCTAAATCACTCTAGTCGGGGTTTCATCACCTTTTTTTTCCAAAGAAGTGCACTTGAGGTTCTACCACAATCCTTTCATTGTAATAAGGACTAGACTGGATAACCAAACAACCAGTAACTTCTCAATGTATCTTGTTACATCTGAGTGTTATCCAGACACCTCTCCTTTTCAAACTTAGGGTTAGCCAAACAACCTTTTCTAGATTCTAGTCAAACAAGTCAGATGTATCTCAACCAGAGCATCCATTACCACTTCACATCCTTAGATATTAGGTAACATTGAAGACATACACTTCCATGTATTTCACTTATCATCTCACCTCAAACTCTACGTCTATCTTCATTAAGAACACTCTCTCTGCTTTCATCATCATGGTGATCAAACTCAACCTGGTATAACTTGTAAGTTCCACATAGCTCATGATAAAAACATCCTCATAAGGGGACTACCTCATTCCTCTTAGTGTTTACAAACCATCCATGTATCATTCACTTTACCAGGGTAGATCATCTTTTCTATCCCCATTTCTCATGGCAACGTTCCAACCTACATCATCTATTATCCTTGGCGTATGGCATGCGTAATGTCCTATCTCTCACCCCCATAACAAGAGGAAATAAGCATTTGGATGCAGTCCAAATACAAAGTTCTTCCTATTCCAAGAGTAGAGATGGTACATCCCACCTTGCCAATACACCTTTTACATCTAAGTTGAAATGTGCCACATATGTCTCAACATCACATTGATCTCGATATCAAAGTTACTCCCATGGAAAACTGGTTTCGAACCTACTTGGGTCACCTCACAATCCTTGGTCATCTCCTCTAGGTCTATAGGGCGCCGACACTTTTGGGGTCATCCCTCTTCCCTCATGCATCAAGAGAGTGCCCTACTCATATGCCCTTTGGGTCCCATGAGTTCATGAAGGTGATCAATCTCCTAACCCATGGTCCTCAGACAATGATAGTTGTTACCTCCCGACCCTATGGTCATGTGCAACTGGGGAATTAGGTGACTCCTACTTTCATCGGTCTTATCCCTACCTGACCCTAGGATAGACTTACACTGTTATAGTACATGTTCACTTAGAACCTTACCCAAGTCTTCATTATCTCTCTTTCTGCATTCATGGGCTGGCTCCCATCCTTTCATAGGGATCATGGCAACCTACCTACCTTGGTCAAGCCCCGCACCGATTACCTCCATGGTAACACATTCATATGCAACTAGAGATGGATATCTACAGGTTCATTCTCATACTATGTACTTTTCACTTAGCTTCTCAAGATCCTATGAGACCTCTTTAGGTTACCTTGAACCAACAAAACTGATATACACCCTACCAAAGGGGTCCCTCTCCCAGGATGGGAGGAAAACTATCTCTTGACAACAAAGTCACAAAAGCTCTTAGGTCTAGGGTTTACATCCACATGAGCTTACTTAACCCTAGCAAGCTATTAAGGCACAAGCAGATCACCTACTGTACCATGCTAGGTCATACTTGTCCTCTTTCCTCGATGCTGGATCAAGATCATACTTTCCCTTATCATCATCCTAGTTGTGAGGGGTTCATCAAACATACCTTAAACTTAAGGGGCTTCCCTTTTCCTCTATACATGAGGAGTACCATGCTCGCTTCTACAGGAACTCAACTCTCATCATGAGCATTAGGTACACTACTTCCCTTCTTAGGCATAGGAACCCTAGGTTTACTTGTAGGTGTCCAACTACATGCTCTATCTCTTAACCATGAATCAAGCTTGCAAAAGGCATGACATGAACTTCTTGTCATCCTTCAACTCAAGCAACACTTAGAGTTGGGTCCTCCTTAAGGACAACCAACAAGGTACAAGGCCCATTACTAAACCCTTCTAGGTCTAAGGAACTCTTCTTCCTACCTCAGAAGGTAAACACCTATACCGTAGGCACATATGTACCAGAAAATTCATCTTCTCTCTCTAGGGTTTGGTCCCTCTAAAGGCAACTAAGCTATCATCAACTTTCAGGGATCGATCATGAGGCAACCACTATCATTCATTGTTCATGGTTTTAGGCTTCCAACCTTCTTGCTGGGTTTCCTGCTCTCTCTAGAGCTAACCCTACATCCAACCCCACCATTAGAGGTCCTCACTTCATGAAGGATCAAACTCAAAAGCATTCCCTACATGGGTGAAGCCTAGGTTTGAACTTATGTTTGCTCAAGATCATCCATAACCCTTTATGCTCCATCATAATTCTTTATCCAGGGTTTCATCCTACTACCGGCACTATGACGTGCCTTAGGTGCCAGCTATACCCTACTTGTACAAGCCCATAGGGTTTCTAAGGTCCTTCACTAACATCATCATCCAAGGAACTATCCTTTACCCTAACATGTACGACCCTTCCCAGGGTTGGGTTGCCAAAGGTGCTAGGTCACCCATGGATCATATGGCATCCTAAAGGCATGTCCTTTCAAACACCTGGTCCAACTCATCTCTCTCTAACCTTCACTTAGGGTTAGGGTTAGCATCATCCTCAGAGGATGTGCCAGGTCTCTACTTGCAATGGAAATCTCTATCTCCAAGACTAACTTATCCTCCTGACAAGAAGGTCTAGCCTCAGGTCTCTTCTGAGGACATGACAACTTATGTCATACGACCTAAGCATATATCTATTCTTTAGTGTGTGCTTAATCTATTAAGCTTATGTACATGACATCTTATTTACATGCCTTTCATTAATTTGGTGGAGGATTCCTTAAACCTTATTAACCTTACCCATACCTCAAGAGGGTGAGGAGAAGAAAGAAAACCCTAATCCTTTAGGTCCTTATCAGAATTTTCATGATGAGAAGGGATGAATAAGGTGAGAAGTCCTAAAGGTATCTTATTTTGATTCATACCCTAAGACTTTGGCCAGGCAGTCACACAGATCCGGGAGTCCTCGTATTCCGACTAGCGGTGCGGAGGAAAATATTGCCAGCCCCCGGTCGTGATCCTTTTCTAGACACCTCCGTCTTTCGGATAATCCTCTAATAACTCCCTTGGGTTCTATGGAGTTTGTAAAATTTAATAATTATTAATGGTTAATTGAGGAACCTAGGCTCTGATACTAAATGTTACGACCCACCTCCCGATAACCCCCAATTAAGGGAGACCGAGAAGTCGAAGCCGCATCCATGACTTCCGGATCAAAGGTTCGGCAATTAACCAAGAATAATTATCAAATTTTAACATACTATACTGAAAGCTGTAAGAAAATAAATTTTTGCATACCTTTTTGAAAACTTGGATCTCTAGACTTATATCCACTTAAGGATTCTACTCTAACTAATCCTCCTTGTATTTTACTTCATGTATTTCACAATATGACGATTTACTGTTTGTCCTTTTGGCTTGTACCTAAAACGCCGACAAACAAAACGTCGGTCAGCCGAAGCTGGTATGTGGGGGAAACAATAAACATGCAACTATGATAACCACATAAGCATTCAATTAATCATTTAACAACCAAGATTACGTTTTAAGCCAAACTACTCAATCCATACCTATCCACAACTCTGTGTTGTCCCTGTAAGGACTTACATGGTACCTCTGTAAAGGTAGAGTCGCATGGCACCACCCAAAGGTAGCCCAATATCTAACTCACTGTGACTTGATGGACCTACCCTCTAGGTAGCCATATACTAAGTCATTCATGACCTAATGGACCTACCCTCTAGGTAGCCATATACAAGGTCAGCCATTACGACACATAGGGGACCAGGATCTGAGCTGGAAGGCATATACATTATGTGATAGTCATAGTCACTTTATAATTGCAATATGAACATCCAAACAGTTTAGTTGCATTCAATGCGATTAAACATCCGGGAATCCATCGGAAAACCTAGGCGGTTATTCATAATTAAACACATACCTGATTTGATGAGTCATGTAGATTATTCAACATATACTTCATGTATGTACAATCAAGCCAATCAACAGATCCAATCAAGTAATTCAATCATCACATAATTCCTGAAAAGAATATATACTCTATTTATTACACACTTTATTAAGAATCTACTGTATTGACTTGGATTCTCTTTCTAGGGTTTCTAATCCGCATTAAGATATCATTAATATTCATTAGGGTCTCTTAGATCAATTTCTCAAACTTTATCCCTTTTTAGGTTAACAAACCCTAAAATATCCTTTTCCATTTTTATGAACCTTAACTGCTCAACTATTCATTTTAATAGTCTTTTATACCCAAATTGACTTAGGATCATCACATTCCTATTTATCCATGGATTTGAACAATTAAACCAATTAAAAGACATATTCATCAAAATTAAGGTTTTCACGCTCATTAGTGCATAATCATGCACGAAACCCTAAATTAAGCCAATTATATATGAAAAGATCATCTTTTTAGATTCGATTTTCTCTTTTATTAACAACAGGTTAATATTAGCTTGAATTATCCATTGAACAACATTAAATCCATCTATCATCAAATCTAAGGGTTTTTCATTAATTAAAACACTAAAGATGATAACTTTATGTACTTTTCCAATTTCAAGCATATAAACTCTAAATTAGACTAATCATATGCAAAGTTCTTCCTTTTTGAACATAATGTACTTTTTTACATTTAACAGGTTAACATCAACTCGAATGATCCATTAAACCCTATTAAACACATTAATCATATCAAAATAGGATTTCTTAATCTTCAATTCCTTAAATATGATAATTTACACTACTTTTCGAGTATATAGAGGAATTAGCTTCTAAATATATTTTTATTGGATTCCTCTCATTTTTCTGAGCAATTTCATATATAGTTTCACTATATTCCGAGTTACTAATAGAGAGATATGATTTTTATAAAATCAACTTACCCGGACCAATCAGGAACTGCCATGTCATCATTTCCATGCAAAGCGGCTCCTTTCTTTTGGAAACATAACTCAATTACGAAAATGCCCCTACGTAAGTGAAACGCTCCTTAGCCCCACACAGGGTAGAATTGTCCAACCTCCTTCTGTCATCTTCAAGCTTGAGAACGGACGCCGCAGCAGCCCTAGCTGCAGCTTGCGGTCCTTCTCCAGCCTCTCCTGGACCCTGAAGACCACAGGGAAAGGTCCCTCCACCTCCGGCGCTCCATGGCGCTCCACTGGATACCCAAAACATGTGGCCAAAGCCGCCGACCTACGCGGGCCAGGTCTGCCTATGCGGCCAACCATGTAGCACATCTAGTGCTCTTGCGTCCAGGTTAGCGTGGAGAATCGATCGCCAAGTTACCCTGCATCTATGTGGGTACTTTGAGCCTCCAACCAGATCAAACCAAAACCCTCAAACGTTCCATGAAAAGAGCTATACCCTCAACTAGGGTTTATACGTAAGGAAAAAGGAAAAAGAAAAAAGGAGAGGGTTGCGTGAGATTCCCTCTTCAAACTCGAACTAAGGTTGCTACCCTATATATAGGGTGGAGTATGAAGCCCTAAGGCGTGCCTCATGAGGACTCAAGTCCCAACTCGAAAGGAAATACACTTTCCTTGGTTGTGAAGCAACCATCTCTCTCTTTCTTCATTAACTTTTATTTCCTTGATATACCTTGTTGCATGGATATTTAGGAATTCGAAATTCCTCTTTCTTATTATCTTTAAACTTGCCTTGTAGTTATTTGTCACAAAATCATGTTTCCTTTTAATAGAAAATACCATCTTTTGAAAAACAACACAAAATTCATTAATAATGTATCACATTATCATTTTATTTTGCAATTTTGGCATTCTCTCTTTCTTTCCTATTTATTGGGACTCTTTGGATCCCAAGATACTCTATTATTTCGAAATGCTTTTTATTAGATACTTATTATCCTTCTAGATGCATCATTATGCATTATTTCACATTATCTTGTTTATTTCTCATTAAAATACCTCTTTTGAGGATTTCTCTTTATTTCTCTTTTATTTTCCTCATTGGCATCCCTTTTAATATTAGCAATCTTATGGATACGAAATTTCACCAAGGAATATCATTTATGCCTCTTTCCACTCATTTCCCACATTTTACCGTTATTTTCAATTTCTTTCTTAATAAAGAAATACTTAATTAACCTTTTCTTTTCTTATTGCACTCTTTACGCAACTTTGGACTCCTTGGTACCCAAGGAACCCAAGAGGCACAAAATCCTCTTTGGAATTTCCTTCTAGAGGTTTCTACATATTTCTTTTCTTAAAAATTCAATTATCCATTTACTAATTGAATTTCCTTGTTATTTGGGCCCAATAGCCACAACACAAACATCAAGGCTATTGTAAACGAAATTCATGCATTCATTCATTATTCGTTCACTTATCTTTAATATGAGAAATTACAGTTCTCAGCAAATAAACCCAAAAATTGGGGTTGTAACAAGGTACATAATAGGAGAGTAATGAAATATAATATCGAACACTTTCAAAACATAAAATTTATAAAAAAAATCATATCTTTCTATATCAATTAGTATATTCATTACTTTTCATATTTTTTTTTATAATCGTTGAGCATCCAATTGAATTGGCAAATAATTGATTTGAATTACCTAATTCTAATGCTAAACATCAAGGTAACACTTTATTTCTCTCTTAAGTCTATGATTTTTCTCCTTCACATTATTTTAGTCGCATTACTCTCTTGTGAACTAGTTTTGATCCACTTTTACTGGGTCACACACAAGACCGATCGTCTTCTCCAATTTCCCCCTTGCCAATAGTCCAGACCATGGAAGAATGACCATCCTGCGTGCTCTATAGCTATCTCTATCCCTCTTCTTAATGTCGCTCCATGTCAAGAAACTTGATCTTTCCCTTCTTTTCTTCATTCTTCACCAACAACCCTATTCTAACTAGGGTTTAGTAGCTTCAATTATGTATAGAACATCATCTCTATTCTTCCCTATTTTCACTAACGGAGCTTCTCCACTCACTTCAAGACTTCGTTCCTTTGGGAATCTCTCCCGAATCCATCCTTGGACATGTAGAAACTCAATCGAGTCATTAATACCTCACTTCTCGACATGAGCATGGTTCTAAACTCTGAGTCAAAACAATCATCACCGGTGCTTAGTGGAGGTGCCTCATGTCATCATGTTCATCACCATATCTCTAAATAGTATCCACACCATGTTGGAAGGATTTCAAACCATCTAATTCTTTGATTTTTCATAGTAAGTGACCTTTCCCTTATTTTTCCTTTATTGCCATTTCCCCTTTTTCTGCTTTTACCTTGTTCGCTATGCAATAGATAATTCTTATCTCTATTTTCTTGTGAACCCTACATGACTGGATTCAGATGGTCTATCTGAAGATCATCAGACACACATTTTGATCAACATTTCCTCAAATGATTCCCAACCTCCTCCCATTCTATGTTCAGGTGTGGGTTTTGTTCCCAGTACCCCAAAGTGTTCATCCAGGTCCCAGGCTCTGTAGGCTCCTCACTTGAAAGTGAGGATGAAATGAATGATAGTTCCTTACTAGAATGGATCTCCAGTTGAGCCATGGCGATGGTGATAAGGATGGGGGATATTCTCCTGGGATTTCTCTCGTGTGTCCACGCCAGTCGGGGACAATCATATCTTATTAGTTCATATTATTTAATTCAGTGTGGGATCATTTGTAAGGCTCAAGGAACTTGCACCCTATCATTCCTTATTATATTAATAAAAGAATAATACACAATGCCATATCCTTTAGATCATCATCTTGCTTTTTAATTAATAATTAGAAATTGAGTTAACTATTAAATGTCATGGATAATGGTTGTGTTTTCAGTAAAATGTAAACACATTGCTTTTCTAAATAAAAAAATATGAATGATTTATTCGTGTCACTTTTATTATTTGAGTCACAATTTTCTGAAAGTCCTTTTAAAAGGTTTAATAAATTATATGAATTACCCTTAAATCTAAAAAATACTTGTAAGTGATTTAGGCCTTAGAAGAATGAACTCTATATTGTAGGGCACCTTGGATATAGGTACAACTGTCTAGGTATGTACATCCTCTATTTTATTTTGGGTGTTATTTGACTAAAACATACACTTATTTAATGATGCATATCTTGATCTGTCACTTTTACTTGAAATCCAATTATTGGACATTCGTATTTCCTACTTTCGATTCATATAAATTCATGTGGTTGTTGAAGTATTCCTTTATAATGGTTCTTTGGATCCCTCTTGGTATGATTTCTTTTATATGAGAAATCAACTAAGATGTTAGTCTTGCAACTCTATTTATGCATGCTACATGTTAGACTAGAATATCTAGAATAGTGATACTTATATACAACCATACTTATATAGGGCACACATATTCTACCCGGGGTGTGCGTTTCCATCCTTATTTGTTTTTAAATGATATGGCAAGACATTTCATTCTTCATACTTGTACTCTAAATTTATTATGCTTCACTTCTCTTGTTATACTTCTTTTAAACTTACCTAACTAAAAATATCCCCCTTATTGTGGGAACTTCTCTTTTTGCTCTATTAACCCAATATAATAGCAGGTGAAAAGAGTGGGAAAGGTGAGCGGGAATGGGAGAGGAGGGGAGAGTTGAACCAATTTGGGGGAAGTGGGTTGACGGAATAAACAAGAAAAGAGAAGTTAGTGGGAAGAATGGGGCGCTGTGCAGCAAGTAGCAACCCGTTGACATGACCAATTTTGTCATTTAGTACGGTCGTCTGGATTAGGGTCCAAGAATGACTCTATATAGAAAATCCCTATCTGAAACCCCTTCCTCTTGTGGAGGCTTTGCTCTTCTACCTGCAAAGATAACATCAGTCAGACTTCAGTTGCTACAGATTGAGGAGGATGAGGGCCAGAGCTGGGTTGTCTATGATGATGGCAACCACATGAGTCCTTCAGTCATGCCTCCTCTTCTGGTGCCGCTGTTGGTTCCTAGGAGGCAACGAAACATCTTGGGTGAGGGGGAGATCAAACTTCTTGCAAGTTTAGAGAAAGGACTATAGCTATCTTTGCCTAAAGGACGAGGGCCAGAGTTGGGTTGGCTATGATGATGGCAGACACATGAGTCCTTCAGTCGCGCCTCCTCTTTTGGTGCCGCTGTTGGTTCCTAGGAGGTAGCGAAACATCTTGGGTGAGGGGGAGATCAGACTTCTTGCAAGCTTAGAGAAAGGACTATAGCTATCTTTGCCTAAAGCAGAGAGGTGTCAAGTCCCACCAGAACATGGACGCAATACTCTATAAAATAGGGGAAACAGAGTCCCCTTTCAGACTAGAGAAGACACCTAGAGAATGGGTCAATGGGTCATGGACCATCCACATCCCATATTAGATCCACAAGACGCTAATGCTGGGTGCACATCATGGAGCATTTGTGGCCACTAGATCAGTCTTAGATGGTCGATATTTGAAAAGAAGGTATCTTATTTGAAAATTTATATCTTGAGATATGGTTGTCGCTTTTGAGCGTTCAAAATATAAGTGCAAATCTTGTCGTGTTTACTGTTTTATAAAAAAAGATTGAAAGAGTGTTTTGGATGTTTGACTATTTTTATAATATGATTATACTTGTGAGATTGTACTTCAAAAGGATGTGATCTGCATGCCCTTAATCTAAAAATTCTTAACTCAAAGAGTTATATCAATTAAAACAATTACATAGGCTATGGTGGTGAACCCTATTGTCCCAATATTTTTATTAATTGAATTAAACCCTCAATTCAATCAATTATTTTGCTTGCAACCTTTATTTTAAGACTTAGTCATAATCTCTGTTAAAATATAATATTTCAACATTGTCCTTAATGATTGGTTTGAAGTGATTCTTAATCAAATTTTCTCATGGGTTTGACCCTATACTATACTATGATCGACTTGTTTGCTTGCGGCGAGTTGATTTTGTTGTCAAGGTTAACCTCTAGGATCTTCATTTGCTAATGAACTTGTGTGTGCAAACTCTCGCATCACTCCTCCATGAAAGCCAGTTGGCATAAAAATGGTATTAAAAGTCTTCTAGTTGGTGGTAACATCTCATATAATCCTACCATCATCAAATCTTCTATTGCTGACTTCTACTCTAATATGTTAAATAATGATAAACTTTCTAATGAGGTTTAGATTACTAACTAGAATGGACCTATTTTTCCAATTTTCAAAGAGTTGTTATTATTTACCCTATCTCTATAAAGGAGATTGAAGATAGTGTCTCTGAGTTTGATTCCGATAAGGCATGTGGGCCTAATGGTTTTAATGACTTCTTCTTATAAAAAGCTTGGCCTATCATTGGAAATGATGTTTTTCATTGAAGAAGTCATTTCTGAGTTTGGTTCTGATAAGGCCCCTAGGCCTAATGGTTTTAATAACTTCTTCTTCAAAAAATCTTGGATGATCATTAGCAATGATGTTTTCATGCTATTTTCAAACTTTTCCTTCATGGTAAACTTCTTAAGGAGGTCAACATGATGTTCATCACTCTTATTTCCAAAGTGCTTGATTCTTCAGATATTAAAAGTTGGAAATCTATTGCCTTGTGCAATGTCTTTTATAAGACCCTTCTAAGATCTTGGCTAATAGGTTGCAATACTTGTCGATGTGCCTTTGTCAAGGATATAAGTATGAAAGATGACACTCTTCTTACTAATGAGATTCTAAGTGACTTTAAGAAACCAACTTAAGGTAGAAAAATGTGCAATCAAGCTTATGTTTCTAAAGATTATGATTCAGTGAGTTGAAAATATCTTTATTCTATCATGCATGAGATGAGTTTTCCTCCTATTTGGCTCATAGGATTTATGAAATCTTTAGTTACACTTCCTATCAAGTTCCACTTAGCAGTGAACCTTTAGATTTCTTTTGGCCTTCTACTAGTATCAAGCAAGGGGACCATATAGCCCCCTACCTTTTTATCATTGTTATGCAGAGATTGACTAAAATGATGAAAAAGGATGTCATTGAGGGTTCTATTTCTCCTATTGCAGCTTCTAAGAGTCTTTATATGTCACATTTGATTTTTGTTGATGATCTTATGCTCTTTCCTAAGTTTGATCATATCAATGCCCTCTCTTTGAAAGATCATTACTGACAGATTAGGTAGAGAATCTCGTATTATGGTTTGTTCTCTAGTAAGATCTATTATCTTCATTAAGGGATATGGCAAGGTTTTTGTGATCGACAATTTAGATATTAAAGAAGGTAATTTCCCCTATGAAGTATCTTGTCATCCCCCTTTTTTATAGGGAAACTTTCTCAAAGATATTGTTTTAATATCATTGACAAAATCAAGAAGAAACTTGAGAGATGAAAATCCAAACTCCTATCTATGACTTCTATAGTTGAATTGGTTAGGTCCACATTCTCTACTATGAACTTGTACTAAATTCTTTCTTTTCCCATCCCTAGTTTAGTTCTTGAAGATACTAATAAGCTATCCAAAGATTTCCACTGGGTTCATACTGGTTCTAAAAAGAACTTACACCTAATCCAATGGGAATCTGTCACACTACCTACTAAGGAAGGGGGTAGGGTATTAAGAAAAGTAAGGAAGTTTCTAAAGCCTATCTTGTGTTTAACTATTGAGATATCACTAGAAAAGGCTCTCTCTAGGTAAAGTAGATTTATGAGAAGCATCTAAGGAGAAACTCTTTTTGGGTAGTTTTTGAATCTCATAAATTTTCCTGGTTGCTCAACAACCTCATTAAGGTTTGAGATGTTCTTATTTCCCATATTATGTTTCATATTGGAAAAGGGGTAGCTTTAAACTTTCACTGGATCCTTGGTGTAATTCTAAACTCCTTATTGATATCATTGGAAGGGAGAATGTTATTAAGACTGGCTTTACCATGGATAGTCCTCTTAGTGCCATTATTTGTAAAGAGGAAGCTAGTTTTCTCATGATGTCAATGACAGGAATTTCAAAAAGAATTATAAGTTCCTATCCAATTTGGACATTTCCTTTTTTGATGAGGATCACACATCATTTGATAACAAGTGTAATGTTAAATTAAATTTTATTTGGGACTCTATAAGATGCAAAGGTGTGCAAAATGATCAGTTTCTTTAGATCTAGGATTGTAAGGTGCCCAAGAAGTGTCTAGTTCATCTTTGGAAGGCTAGGCATCATAAAGTAACTACCTTTGTCTATTCCAAGAGAAGAGGCATTCTGGATGTCTCGATTTTCTTCTTGTACATGAACTCATATGAAGATACTCACCATGTCATGTTTACTTGTGAGTATAGTAATAAGCTTTGCGAGAAGGTTGTTTAAACTAGTATTATTAGTTATGCACCTTCTAATTTGTCTGAACTTACAAAATTCTACCCTAGTAAAAGTAAAACCATCAATGCTCTTATTTATTACCATTATTGGATGGAAAGGAACATTAGAGTTCATGAAGGATAACACATAAGTGTTGATTGATTATGGAGTCATATTGTAGAGTATTTCTCATTGTTCATCTCCATTCTCCTCTATAGTTTTTTTCCTGACCTTTTGTGGTTGTTGTTATTGGTATGTATGCCCAAAGAGCCAATC
This sequence comes from Alisma plantago-aquatica, assembly GCA_963693085.1. Lineage (NCBI taxonomy): Eukaryota > Viridiplantae > Streptophyta > Magnoliopsida > Alismatales > Alismataceae > Alisma > Alisma plantago-aquatica. Next base: position 938,684,934 of record OY856412.1, on the reverse strand, counting down.
ATATGATGATTGTAATGTCATAACTTGTACATGATTTGATTTATAATAAAGGAAATCTTCCAATTTATTTGGTTTTATTCAATTATGAGATAATGATTGAAGCTTGACTTGATCATATCCATATCGACATTCTAAATTTCTTATTCATAGACTACGAACAAGCTTATTTGGTTGGTTCCTATAGGTGAATTAGACCATTTACATAATAAATGTTTAAAGAATGACATTACTCAATGACATATGTCTTCGGGTTCAGGACTTGAACAATGAGATCATAAGGATGCTAAGAGTATCTACATTCTTGTTATGTACATATTCTGTTGTTATTGTGCAAGGGTATTAGACAATGATAACACTTAAGACTAGAGTGTGCGTTGGTTGATCACAACATAGCATTAGTCATGATATATGATATTAAACCAAAAAGATAGATAGTTTGGATAGACCCACCTTGAGAGTGAGAAATAAAAACCATCGAATGGTAGTCAGAATCAACTCTCATAGTGATGGTGGTGATTGTGATTCTTAGTCATGAAATCAGTACACTCATCACATGTTGTTTAATGTACTTTGTCATCATCACACATGACTTTGAATAAGAGTTTTTTTAAAAAAAATTGCGCCTCATTCATCCCGTCGCTTGGGTTCGAACTCATGACCTCTCAGTCTTACATCATCACTTTTACCACTAGGGTGCCACTTCATTGGTACATTGAATAAGGGTTTCCACAAAGGTGATTACCAACCACATTATAACACATGCAAAGTGAATGTGAGTGATGTAGATGGGATTTGTCCCACCTACAGGAGTTTGACATCCTGGACACTTGATAAGTGAGACTAAGAAAAGCATGGCCATGTGCATGTGAATCAATATATGATGTTGAGTTCCATATATCTCAGACAGTCTGCTCAAAGTTCATGAAACAGGGATGAATGTTGAAAAAGGATGATGATTCCATGCCTTGAGTTCAATCCAGATATCAGAGACAAAGGAACTAACAATCACTATAACACCAATAATAGATTGTAGGTTAAATTTGTTCTTCAACTTTTTGAATTACTTGGGTAGCAATGATGTTTTGCTAGATACCAATCATTGCTTATAATGTCATAAATTAGTTATGGACATTCAATGCCAAAGTAACTTGGGACCTATAGGGTCACACACATTGGAATGCACTTGGAATAGAAGTTCTTTTATGAATGATGTTTAACATTGATTACTAAGGTGTTAGGTATTCAATTGAAACAAAATTGGAAATCCGCACCCTAAAACAACTGGTTTTGCAAGTAAACTGACCAGCTCAGGTTCATGAACTAATCCACTCAGGTTGCGAACCAACTATTTGGTAGATCAATAAATTGGATCAAGGATCGATGTTGATGTCATGTTGAGCATTCATCGAATTTTAATTCCCAAAACAACTGCAAAAAGAAAACATAGTGAAATGGCTGGCTCAAGTGTTGAACCGATCATCTCATATGTGAACCAATCGGTTCAACATTCACATGTTATGGAAAATTCATGAAATTATGTCTATTTGACTCCCAGAATGACTAGAAACCCTGAACCTGAGGCTTATATAAGTAGAGGGATATTGGGGGCTTTTCAGATATAACAATAAGCTTTGACAATTGTTGTTTGTTGGCTAAATGGACATTGTCAAAATCCCTTTGTTTTTAAAATGACAAACATTTCATTCTTGTGGATCTAACGTGCTACTTGAGTATTTCAGGAATAAGGTGGATGACAAAGTTTTGGAAGATCTACATGCTTAAATTGTTTTATTTTCATGATTGTAATCAAATGTAAATTTGTACAAATATATAATGTACAAGTACTTAGATAGCATGTAAATCAAGCGTTTAGATCTTCCCTATCCACACACAACACTTAGATAGGTCATCCCTAAATGAGCATCACAATTGCACATTAATTTCTTACACATAGCATATGAGTTAAAGTTTTGAAACAAAGTTGATCTTGGTTGACAAACTTCTTGACTGAGATACTCTCGGTCGAACATTTTCTCGACTGAGAAACTCCCAAGTCTAAAGAACAAACATCTTTGCATAACCTGCTAAAAGCAATCACAGAGAAAGGCTCGGTCAAACTTTGCTTCGACTGTGACAGTATCTCAAGTAGGTTCTATAGTTGTTAGACTTGGTTATCTAACTGTTAGAGTTAGTGGAAAAAGTGGTTGGAAGTTGAGTTGAACGTTGCTCCAGACTCACCCTCAGTCGACAATCTCCTCGACTGAGAGACACTCGGTCGACAAACTTCTCGATCGAGAAGGTGTCTGTCTGCACTTTTCAGAAGTAATTAACTAGCTATTAATAATGCAATTAATGGATACCTAACGGCTAGTTAAGAACTAAGAACCCCCTAGAAAGTGTCTAGAACGTCCCTATGTACTAGTAGGCCATTCCTATAAATAGGACATGCCTTAGGATACCTAAACACAGTTGAGTACACATACTTGCAATTGAGAATCAATCCTTGTGAGGAATTGAGCAACTTCAACACTTGCAAATCATTTCCATTGTTGGGATTTCGTGTCCTATAGGCTCGAATCTCCTACCCACTATACTTCCACTTTCATACACATTGGTTAGGAGATCAAAACTCTTGATATAGGATTCAAGCCTTCTGCTTAAGTGGTAATTGTAATTTCCTTTTCCCTATTTTTTCTTTCTTATTGTATTGTACTCTCCTTACTACTCCTAGGTTGGAGGTTGCGGAGTGGAGAGGGTGAAATCTTCTCAGGTGGAGAAGGAGGACTTTGGACTACTTCTAGAAGGTCTCAACAGGAAGCTACTTCAAGGAGGAAGGCTACTTCAAGGGGGAGCTTGAAGTTACTTCAAGTGAAGGCTGCTTCAAGGTTGGTGAGATGACTTCGGGTGAAGGCTGTCCAAAGGGTTTGGGAAGGTATTTGTAATTTTGTGTAACATCCTTGAGAAGGTAATAAAATTCAAATACTTTCAAATCCCAATTGGAAACACTTGGGTAGTGGACTGACTCCCTTAGTTTTTGCTAAGGGTGGAGCCACTCTAAACCCTTGTCTCCTTATACATCCTTGTGGTTGTTTGTTGGTTGAATTATTTTAAAATCTATTATAAAACCCTATTCACCCCCCTAGTGTTTTTCAATTGGTATTATAGCAGGCTTCAAGGAGCTCTAATTGAGTCTTGAAGAAAATGGGTGATGGGGTACTAAACAACCTCAACTTGGAAGGAACACTTGTGGCTCGACCTCCACCATTTGATGGCACCAACTACACCTATTGGAAAAGGATGATGCAATTCTACTTTCAAGGAATTAGCTGGGATCTTTGGAGAATGGTCTCAAATGCATATGATCTTCCTCAAACCGGCTATGCTACATGGGATGCAAACACGGTGAGATCAGCTCAATTAAATGCAAAATCTGTAAGTATTCTTTATTGTTCAATTTCCGTAGGTAAGTTCATTAGAATTTCAAATTGTGAAACTACATATGAGATATGCCATAGACTCTCTATTACCTATGAAGGAACTTTTCAAGTTAAAAATTCCAAAATTGGCATGCTTAAACAAAAGTTTGAACCGTTTCGTATGGAACCAAATGTGTCTATTAGTGAAATGAATGCAAAGTTTTCTTCTATTATTAATGGTTTGAATGCATTAGGTAAAGCCATTAATGAAGAAGATCAAGTGTCAAAAATTCTTTGGTCTCTTCCTCCTAAGTACAAGCCTAAGGTGACCACAATTAAAGAAGCCAATGACCTCACCCGACTAAGGATGGAGCAACTCATTGGTAACTTAGAAGCACATGAAGCAACCTTGGAGGAGGAAGAAAGACGAGAGCATGAACTTCAACAAGGAAGAAAGAAGGACATGGCTTTCAAGGCTACAAAGGTCATCACTCAAGAAAGTGATGATACAAGTGATGGAGATGAGGGAGAAGAAGCCCTAATTGTAAATGGTAAGACATATAGAAGATTTAAATCTAAAAAAGTTATTGGTTCTTTTTCTTCTTCTTCTTCCTCTCCTATGTGTTTTGAATGTGGAAAGATGGAACATCTCAAGAATGAATGTCCTAAAGAAAAGAAAGGGAATAAAAGCTCATCCAAGAAGAAAGGAGAAAAAGCATACAAAGCTGCATGAGATGAGTCAAGTGATAGTGAGAGTGGAGAAGAGAATGTGGAGTGTGTCATGGCCAAAGAAGATGATAGTGATGATTCTCAAAAGGCAAGCCTTCTTGATTTTCCAAAAGAAGATCTAATTGTTAGTCTTCAAGATAATCATGACAGATATGTTGATTGCAAAAAGAAACTAAAGAAGGTTACTAAAACTAATGGGGATCTATATGCTAAATTAAACAATCTTTCTTTCGAAAAGGACAATATTGTTTCTGAAAACTTGACCTTGAAATCATCTTTAAATGATTGCAATATGAAGTTGCTTACTTTAGAAACAAATCATGATCTTCTTTCTCAAGAAAAGGTTGTTTTGCTTGCAAAACTGCATAATTTTTAGACTCAACCTATCCTATGTAATCATCTAGATTATGATGCTATTGTTAAAGAAAGAGATGCTTTATCATCTAATCTAGATCAAGCAAAGTTAGATATAAAAAAGAAAATGGATGAGATTGCTAAGTTACAAAAAAAAGTTAGTAGCTTGAGAAATAATGGTATTCTTGATAAGATCCTAAAGAACTCTTCTGGATATAGTGGAAGAAGAGGCTTAGGATATGTTCTAAAAGAAAACTCTTATCAACCCAAACCTAGGAGAACTCAAGCACCCAAGACCAAGATCATGTTTGTACCCAAGAACATAACTCAAAATCCTAGAAAGAGAAATGAAATTGATTCTATTTGTTGTCATTATTACTTGCGTCTTGGACATTATTCCTTCTCATGTCCTTATAAGAAAAAGGGTGTTGAGTTAGTATGGGTTCCAAGACCCCAAACTTAGCAAATTTAATATAATTAAGTTGAGATTTGACCTAACACTTCATTTGAATATCTTAATGTCTCATCTCAACTAAATAGAATGGTACCTTAGCATAGTACAACGATTTAAGCCCAAACTAACATAAACAGATTGCTGAAAACAAATAGAAACAATCTCGGTCGATAAAAAGTTCGACCAAGATACTTCTCAGTCGAGAAATTTGTCGACCGAAGGAATTCTTGTACCAAATCTGAAATCTGCAGTTAAAATAGTAACAATCCCGGTCGATAAATTGTCGACCGAGACAAGATCGGTCAAAGTATTTGTCGACCGAATAAGATTATGAGAAGCTTAAATTATGTAATCATGTTTAGTTTATTATTAAATGTACCTAACCATAATGGACCATCACATGGGTACCAAAATCCATATTTTTGTTGCAGGACTGGGTGGTTGATAGTGGATGCTCCAAACACATGACCGACAATAAGGATGCTTTTCAAACTTTTGAAGAAAAGAAAAGTGGAACAATCACTTTTGGAGACAATGGCAAAGGTAAAATTGTTGGAATAGGTAATATTGGTACAAACCTTGAAATAAAAAATGTTTTACTTGTTGATCGTCTGCACCATAATTTAATAAGTGTTAGTCAACTATGTGATATAGGATATGCTGTTTTATTCAATAAAAATTGCTGCAAGTTACTAATAGAAAACCCTACAAATGTTGTGTATGAATGAAAAAGAATTGGAAATCTATATATTCTTAGACCTAACTCTATGTAGTCTGCAGTTGGAAAATGTTTACTTGCAAAAGATAATTCTCTCCAATTATGGCATAGAAAATTAGGTCATGCTAGTTCACAGGTTATCAAAAAGCTAGTTAAATATGATCTTATTCGTGGTTTGCCTAAGCTATCTTTTGATCAAATCTGAAAATTGTGAACCATGTACTTTGGGTAAACAAACTAAAACTTCTTTTAAACCCAAAAACACGCTTAGCACCAGTAGATCACTAAAACTTATTCATATGGATTTATTTGGACCTATGAGGACGCAATCTATTGGTGGAAAAAGATATTGCTTTGTTATTGTTGATGATTAAAGTAGATATACATGGGTTCATTTCCTTGCAAATAAAGATGATACCATTCAAGTATTCATACAATTTTGCTCAAAGATTGAAAATCAATTACAAAATAAAATATGCACAATTAGAAGTGATCATGGTGGATAATTTGAGAAACATATATTTGAAGAATTCTGCACATCTCAAGGCTACACTCAAAATTATTCAGCTCCACGTACTCCACAAAAAAATGGCGTGTTGAAAGAAAGAATAGGTCCTTACAAGAAATGGCTAGGACTATGATGCTTGAGCATAATACATCTAAAACGTTTTGGGCTGAAGCAGTAAACATAGCTTGCTATGTGCTAAATAGAGAAACCGTACACTCTTATTTGAAGAAAACACCATATGAACTCATTTATGATAAGAAACCAAGGGTTGATTATTTTCATACTTTTGGCTCAACTTGCTATATCTTAAACACAAAAGATGATAGAGAAAAGTTTGATTCTAAATCACAAAAAGCATTTTTCTTAGGATATTCAACTTCTAGCAAAGCATTTAGAGTTTACAATACCATCTCTAGAAAAGTTGAAGAGTCCATTCACATTACTTTTCATGAAGAACAACAACAAAGTGATAACATAGTTGATATTACTCATCAGATTGAAGATCTAACCATATCAACTAAATATGATCACAATGCTAAAAATAATCAACAAATTGAGACATAACAACCCATCCCTAGACTCATTAAGGATCATCCTCAAGAATTGATCATTGGAAATCCTAAGGATAAAGTAAAAACCCGATCATCTTCTAGAGATGTTGCAAATATGGCATTTATATCTATAATTGAACCTAAGAAGGTGACAGAATCTCTAAAAGATGATTATTGGATAATGTCCATGCAAGAAGAATTAAACCAATTCACTAAGAATGATGTATATGACTTAGTTCCTAAACCTCAAGATAAAACCATTATTGGAACTAAGTGGATTTTTAGAAATAAGTTAAATGAAGCCGAGGAAGTAGAAAGAAATAAAGCTAGGGTGGTAGCACAAGGGTATAATCAACAAGAAGGAATAGACTTTGATGAAACTTATGTACCAGTAGCAAGAATTGAAGCCATTAGAATGCTACTAGCTATAGCTGCCCACAAAAACATCAAACTATTCCAAATGGATGTAAAAAGTGCATTTCTAAATGGAATAATACAAGAGGAAGTATATGTTGCCCAACCACCTGGTTTTGAAATTCCTGGTAATGATGATCATGTTTACAAACTTAAGAAAGAACTTTATGGTTTAAAACAAGCACCTAGAAATTGGTATGAAAGGCTAAAAATTATCTCTTTGATAATAGTTTTTCAATTGGAAATTCAGATTCTACTTTATTTTTCAAAACATATGAATCCGACTTTCTAGTTGTTCAAATTTATGTTGATGATATTATCTTTGGTGCATCAAATGAATCTTTATGTAAACAATTTAGTGATATCATGCAAAAGGAATTTGAAATGAGTCTCATGGGAGAATTGACTTTCTTTCTTGGTTTTCAAATAAAGAAAATGCCCGTTGGGATTTTTATAAGCCAAGAGAAGTATACAAATGAACTTTTAAAACATTTCAAAATGGAACATTGCAAACATGCTACCTCACCAATGGTTACTTCTACTAAAATTGACAAGGATGAAAATGGGGAACACATTGATGATTCCTTATATAGGGTCATGATTGGTAGTTTGCTTTACTTAACCGCTTCTAGACCGGATATCATGTTTTCTATTGGCCTTTATGATAGATTTCAATCAAAACCCATGCAAACTCATTTTCAAGCTGTCAAAAGTATTCTAAGATACTTAGCCGGAACCACAAACTATGGTTTATGGTATCCTAAAAGACAATCTTTGGATTTGAAAGCTTATACCGATGCCGATTACACTGGTTGTCGACTTGACTAAAAAAACACAAGCGGAAGTTGTTTCTTATTACAAAGAGCCTTAGTATCATGGTTTAGCAAAAAAAAAACACGGTTGCCCTTTCTACCACTGAAGCTGAATATATGGCAGCCGAGTATTGTTGTGCTCAAGTGCTTTATATGCAACAAGTTTTAAATGATTATGGTTTTATATTTTCATCTACACCTATCTTTTGTGACAATTCAAGTGCTATAAACTTGGCACATAATCCTATCTTACACAGCCGTGCCAAACATATTGAAATTTGTCATCATTTTCTAAGGGATCATATTTCTAAAAAACATATATCCCTTCATCATGTTGATACGGAAGATCAAATGGCTAATATTTTCACAAAACCACTTCCATTAGATCAATTTAATAACATAAGGAAGAAATTACTTATCACTCCCTTATAATATGTTTTTTTTGACATTTGTGCTTCTTAAAATTGGTTGGTTTCTTCGATCCTTACATTTTGGCTGTAAATGGACATCTTTTAGCATGTTTTAATGATTATCTTTTTGAAAGGGGAGAACCAATTAAGGGGGAGCCTTAACAAATGTTTTTAATGGTTATCTTTTTGAAATGACAAAGGGGGGGAAATAATATAAAACTTAAATACTCAATCAATGAGTTTCATACATACTCTCTTGGCTTCACATAAAATGTAGCTATATTCCTAAAGAGTTGGATTTTGTGTTCCACACCTCTTTGGGAATAATAAGCACACATTCCATAAACAAGAGAAGGTATACACAAGGTACATCTCAGGTATGAAACTCAACTCAATATTATTTAAGGTTATTTGAGTTATATTTAGAAATGTTTGTCATCTTAAAAAAGGGGGAGATTATTGGCTAAATGGACATCGTCAAAATACCTTTATTTTAAAAATGACAAAAATTTCATTCTTGTGGATCTAACGTGCTACTTGAGTATTTCAGGAACAAGGTGGATGACAACGTTTTGGAAGATCTACATGCTTAAATTGTTTTATTTTCATGATTGTAATCAAATGTAAACTTGTACAAATATATAATGTACAAGTACTTAGATATCATGTAAATCAAGCGTTTAGATCTTCCCTATCCACACACAACACTTAGATAGGTCATCCCTAACTAAGCATCACGATTGCACATTCATTTCTTACACTTAGCATATGAGTTAAAGTTTTGAAACAGAGTTGGTCTCGGTCGACAAACTTCTCGACTGAGATACTCTCGGTCGAACATTTTCTCGACCGAGAAACTCCCAAGTCTAAAGAACAAACATCTTTGCATAACCTGCTAAAAGCAATCATAGAGAAAGGCTCGATCGAACTTTACTTCGACCGAGACAGTATCTTGAGCAGGTTCTATAGCCATTAGATTTGGTTATATAACCGTTAGAGTTAGTGGAAAAAGTGATTGGAAGTTGAGTTGAACGTTGCTCCAGACTCACCCTCGGTCGACAATCTCCTCGACTGAGAGACATTCGGTCGACAAACTTCTCGACCGAGAAGGTGTCTGTCTGCACTTTTCAACTAGTAGTTACTAATGCAATTAGTGGATACCTAACGTCTAGTTAAGCACGAAGAACCCCCTAGAAAGTGTATAGAATGTCCCTAAGTACTAGTAGGCTATTCCTATAAATAGGACATGCCTTAGGACACCTAAACACACTTGAGTACACATAGTTGCAATTGAGAATCAATCCTTGTGAGCAATTGAGTAACTTCAACACTTGCAAATCATTTCCATTACTGACATTTCGTGTCCTATAGGCTAGAATCTCCTACCCACTATACTTCCACTTTCATACACATTGGTTAGGAGATCAAAACGCTTGATATGGGATTCAAGCCTTGTGCTTAAGTGGTAATTGTAATTTTCTTTTTCCTGTCTTGTTCTTTCTTATTGTATTGTACTCTCCTTGCTACTCCTAGGTTGGAGGCTGTGGAGTGGAGAGGGTGAAATCTTCTCAGGTGGAGAAGGAGGACTTTGGACTACTTATAGAAGGTCTCAATGGGAAGCTACTACAAGGAGGAAGGCTACTTCAAGGGGGAGCTTGAAGTTACTTCAAGTGAAGGCTGCTTCAAGGTTGGTGAGACGACTTTGGGTGAAGGTTGTCCAAAGGGCTAGGGAAGGTATTTGTAATTTTGTGTAACATCCTTGAGAAGGTAATAAAATTCAAATACTTTCAAATCCCATTTGGAAACAATTGGGTAGTGGACTGAATCCCTTAGTTTTTGCTAAGGGTGGAACCACTCTAAACCCTTGTCTCCTTCTTCTACATCCTTGTGGTTGCTTGTTGGTTGAATTATTTTAAAAATTATTATAAAACCCTATTCACCCCTCTAGTGTTTTTCCTTGTATTCTCTAGTTGTGGTAACCAAGAGAGCCTGAGAAAATTATACTTGTCAAAGGGAGGAACAACGAAGGAGAAACAATTGTGAAAGAGCAAGTCAATGCTAGCATGTTGACTAGAAGGGACAACTCGTTCATGTCTGTTAATCTAGAATGATAGGAGTTCCCAATGGTCCGTGTGGACTAATATAGAGACAAGAGGCAGTTGTCCTTCTAGGAGGACGTCATCAACCACTATCTATGGTGTCTGACAAGGAGGCCAATAACAACAGTCGTCCGTGTGCAACTTGAAGAAAGGCGCATGCTACTGCATGGGAATTATTGTTGGACTTGCTCTAGGACCAGGTATAACCTTGATACCCTCTTTCCCATCACATAATTATTAATGGGGTCTACTATTTATGGGGTATATGGCTAGTAACATTTTTGTTTCTTCTTTTATATTTATGCCATGCATTGTAATTTCAGCCAATCTCACAGTATGAATGGTAGATCCAAGTTGAACGGAGTAGATATACCAAAATGTGATAAATTTCGTTACTTGGGCTCTATCATTCAAACAGACGGAGATGTCCAAAATGACGTTTGTCATAGGATATCTGCAAGATGGTTCAAATGGAGGGGTGCAACTGGAGTATTATGTGATCGGAAGATCCCTTTCAGACTAAAAAGTAAGTTTTATAAAACTGCTATACGACCAGCCATGCTCTATGGGAGTGAATGTTGGGCGGTGAAGAAATAAGGACTTAACAAGATGAATGTGGCTGAAATGCATATGTTGAGATGGATGTGTGGGAAGACAAGAAAAGAGTGCTTGAGAAATGACTATATCAGGAAGAAAGTAGGGGTGGCGAGCATTGGGGACAAGTTATGCGAGGGCCGACTCAGATGGTATGGACAAGTGCAATGTAGACCGACTAATGCGCCTATACGAAGCAATACTATTGAGGCAAGCACAATTAATAGAAGAAGAGGAAGACATAAATTAACATGGGAAGAGCTTATAAAGAGAGATTTTAAATCTCTACATCTCAACTAGAATATGACCCATGATAGAGCTGAATGGAAAAGAAGGTTCCATGTAGCCGACACCAACATAGTTGGGATTGAGGCTTAGTTGATGATGATGATGATGATGACTCTTGTATTCATGCCATATTTCTCAACAGTGGTATCAGAGACACGTCAATTTACTATGTTTTGGATTTATAGATGAAATCAAATTTTGGTTTTAATCATTTATTTATTACATGAGGTGTGAATATTTAATTGGCTAATGTGCATATCTGATTGAATTTGACATACAATCCCAATATATATATATACGATATATAAATATAAACATAGATATAAATATAAATAAATAAATAAATAAATATATATATATATATACATATATATATATATATATATATATATATATATATATATATATATATATATATGAGCGTCTCTCTTCTTTTTCATATGTAAAAGTATTAATTCTTTTATTCCTATGCTCCCCTCAAATGTAACTCGAGGTTTCCAATTATAATGTAATTGATAAATAGGATTAGGTTAGCTTTTATTTCTTGTTATGACAAAGAGGATGTTCAACACCAAACGTCTCGATTGATTTAGGAGGAAAACTGATTGATTGGAGGACCGAGGAGGCTAATGATAAGAGGATCCAACTGATCAGATGGTGGCCCAACTGACTAGGTGGAGGAGTCTTGACATCACAAGGTCCAGATGACTGATCCTTGAGACCAACCGACCGACCATGAGGCCAGTCACCCGGTTCAAGGGTTGAAACAATTGACTCAGACTAGTTACAACATAGATCGTCATCAACTGTAGGTTGCTACATGTGATGGAACTTAGGTGGTAGCAATTTCTTATGGCTCCAATGAATTACAATAGGTTGGCCATATCCATTTCTTATGTTTATTATTTCATGTTTCATTGTGGTTATAACATGTATATGAGTACGTACTATAAGTATGTGGTGATTGGATATGTATATGTATTTATATATAAAATCCCTCAATATAATATTAAGTCTTATATGCTTTCCATAAGAAAAGCACATGATAACCTTGATCGACTAAGCGCATGTTACTCTGAAATGTGGTGTAATGTCCATCTCGTGAAAGTGTGACAGTAGATATGTGGATCTACAAATGTAGTGTGCATATTCTATCATGTTGTCTTTTGGGTCAGGCGTAACTAGGCGATCTTAATGTGATTAAGTACCTAGAAGCATAAAGATGGATTTTGACAAAGAGTTTTGCACAACATCTATCCAATAGTTGCAAATAGATGTAATTGGAAAAAGTTGTCTGCCTAAATAGTCAAGTTGTGGGTGATCAACCAAAGCTGACTCATGATTTGATGAAATATGGATCTTGGAACCCTAGAAGATTGTATGATGCAATCTTCTGAATTGATAAGTGAGGGTTATCAATTTGAACAAAATAGTGGGAGCGATAGTTAATTAAAGGCCTAAATAAAAATCATCAAATTTTATTTTAATAAAATAAAATAAAATAAAAAATGTTTTAACAAAATGTAAATTTTCTCTTGTAGAGTGAAATGAAGAAAAAAAAAGTTTTTTTTTGTGATCGATGCTTGAGAAGGATTAGTTAAATGGGGATAATTTCCATGACTGGTTCAAGACATTGACAATTGTTCACTCACAATAGCGCAAGATCTATGTCCTAGAAACAGCAGAATCAGATGAACCTGCTCTCATTGCGCCTAAGGATGACAAAGATGCTTACAAGAAGCATTATGAGGATGCCATAGATGTCAAATGCCTGATGTTGTGTTCTATGAAATATGAGTTGCAGAGATAACATGAGAATATTGAGATGGTAACACATCTTAAGAACATGTGCCAATATCAGACACGACAAGAGAGATATGATGTCTTCAATGCGATGTTCAAGTGCAACATGGTAGAAGGAGATCCAATGGGTCTCCATGTGATCAAGCTCATTGGGTATGTAGAGAACCTTGCTAGATTGGGATTTCCCTTGGGTCAAGAGTTGGCCACATATGTGATGTTGCAGTCATTTCCAGAGTCATATAGCTAGTTTGTCGAGAACTACAATATGAAATTTTTTGACAAGTGATTGTCAAAATTACTTGGCATGTTGAGGACTGCTAAAGCACAAATGAAGAAGGACAAACCCAAATCTGTGATGATGATCAACAATGGAAAGGGGAATACCAAGGGCAAAGGTAAAGCAAAGAAGAGTTCTAAAGTTAACCAAAATCCCAAATCTTCTGCACTTAAAGCAAAGGAAGAGGTGAATAAGGGAGCCAATTGTCACCACTATCACCATCTTGGACATTGGAAGAGAAATTGCCCTTTCTATCTAGAGGAACTAAGGAATAAGGAAGGATAGAAATCTCCACTTGAGGTATTTATGTTATTGAGATAAATTTATACACTTCTTCATCATGGGTAATAGATACTATATGTGGCTCTCACATATGCTCATATATGTAGGATTTGAAAAGAAGTAGGCCTTTATGAAAGGGCAAGGTCGAACTATGTGTTGCAAATGGAGCAAAACTTGCTAAAACTATAGTTGGAACCCATAATTTATCTCTGCCCATGAGGCTTGTAATAGAGTTAAAGAACTACTATTTTGTATCTTCCATTCAACTGTAGTTGGAGCCTATAGTTTATCTCTACCCACATGGCTTGTAATAGAGTTAAATAACTACTATTTTGTATTTGCCATTAATAGAAGCATTATTTATGTATCTTGTATGGAAAAGGATGGATATGAATTTTATATAAAGAATGGTTAATGTTCTATTTCAAAAAGATGAGATCTTTTATGGAAGTGCCCCAATGTCCTATAGTCTTTATTTATTATATCTCAAGAAAAATGTTTATAATGTAAATATCAAAAGGCTAAAACTCAATAACTCAAACAAAATATATCTTTGCCATTGTCATATAGGGTACATCAATGAGAATCACATATCTAGACTCCATTAAGATGGCTATCTAAAATCTTTTGATTTGAATATATAGAGACATGTGAGTCTTGTTTGTTGGGCAAGATGTTGGGAAATACAAGAATAGAGTATAACATCAGAAACAAAAAAATATCTATTCCTATTCCCATAACAACAAGACCGCGTCAACTACTATGAAATAGGAAGGATAGTTTTAGTGAGTTATACCTGGTCCTGGAGCAATTCCAATGATGAAATTTTATACTTTGCAACTATTGACAAGTTTCTCTTAGACGGTGGTTTTACAGCTCTTGGTTTTCACCAAGAACAGTTGTCTGTGTAACCTATACAACAACTCTAGTGGTCTCACCATAGATTGCAAATTGACTTTGCTCTTCGAGCAGAAGCCAAAGGACTACTTCCTTTAGAGTAATCCACACAGACCAGTTAGAAATCCTATCGTTCACCTAGAACAGATAAGGAGTAGTCCCTCCCATTGGTGCACTAGTCACAAACATGCTCTCGCACAATGAAAACTTCTAGTTTGTTCTCTCCTATTGGCTATCCCTCCCTATCGGGTAGAACTTTTTTGGGCTCTCTTGGTTACTACAACCAGAGAGGACAACAATTGTTAGAGGAATTGATTCTCAATTGTTTGTGTTGTATTTTGTGTCTTGGGAAACCCCTAGTACCCCTCTTATATGCGGAATTTGGGCCAAGGTTCCCAATATGTACGAGATTGTGCGAGAGTGGAAATGACTGGAAGAATATGAACTTTCACAACATGTGAGATGCAAAACAATCTCCTGGAACACCCATATGATTGTGTAGTGTGTGACATGGTTGTTTTGCATAGCCAAAAGGCCATTTGGCAGTTTCTCAATCGTATACGAATTTAATAATTTTATATTCCACATTAATATCACATATTAATTTACTTGCACTCCAAGTTTGTGCAATCGAAACTATTTGGAAAACATCCTAAACCTTCATTCAGACCAACCGAGCCATCTCACCCAAGCGAGACACCCATATCACTCACCCAGACGTCCGTCTACTGAGTTGAGATGAGCCGATCGGTTCAATCATATTGAACATGTCGGTACAATCATATGTAACCTGTTGGCTCAAATGTAGAACTTAGCCAATTCAAACTCTGATTACCCTAGATAGCCCAAACAACCGTTTCAACATTTGAGATGTCTGTCTGGCTGCTAAAATGGCCATCTCACTCAGTGAGATGGTCGTTAGGCATACCAGTCAGCCAATTAGTTGATCTGTTGCGTGAATTGAATACCTAAACACTTTAGTAATCAATCGAATTGTCATTCAAGATCAAACTCCTCTTTAGATGAGTTCATATGTGTGTAACCCTACATGTCCCATATCACATTGGCAGTGAATGTCCATAACTAACTTATGACATCAGATGCAAGGAGTGGTGCCTAGTTTCACATCAGTGCTACCCAAGTGAATGGAAAGTTGGAGAACAACCTGAACCTACAGTCTGTGTAAGGTATTACAGTGATTGTATAATTACTTTGTCTTTGATATCTAGGATGAACTCGAGGCATGGAAGCGTCATCCTGTTAACATTCAATCTATGTTTCTTGAACCAAGAGAAAATTGTATGAGATAATGTGACCTCAATATCATATATTGATTCTCATGTGCATGCACATGCATTTCTCAATGTCACTTATCAAGTGGCCATGATATCATACTCTAGTAGGAGGGACAAATCCCATATCTATCACTCATAGTCTATCCCCATGTGTCAAAGTCACCCAATAATCAATGTTATAACAACCCATGTTCCAAGATAACGTTTGATGATGTCAAATCATACCCAATGATAAGTGACCGATGCAATGATTTCATGTTTAAGAATCACAATCACCAACTTCACTATAAGAGCTGGATGTGACTTACCAAATGATGGTCTCCATGTGTCACTCTCAAGGTGGGTTTGTCAAATACATGGTTCCCTAACATGTATTTGTGTGCTTGGTTTGGATTGCCATATCATGACTAGTGAGATTTAGTCATCAACACTCTGATCTTTTGTGTTATTATTTTCTATCAACCTTCCACAATAATAACCTATCAGTGACATAATAAGAATATGTATATGTACTCTTAACATCCATATGGTCTCATCCACAAGGGTGGTAACTTGAATACATACATCATTGAGTAATATTATTCTCTATACATTCATAGTGTTTCTCCATTATCTAATAACTAAATGAAACAAAATGAATTGGAAGCTTGCCTTTATAAGTATTAATCAAATACTTTAAGGTATATACCATGTCAGTCATTACATGATTGGTTCTATGCGCATACCTTAACAACACAATATGACAAAGAATCCCTTCATTTCAATAGTGAGAGGGCTAGTGATCTATTAGGAATCATACATATTGATGTATATGTCCCTTTTCAAACAAATGTTAGAGGTAGTTATCAATAATTCATTACCTTCAATGATGTTTTCAATAGGTATGGTTATGTTTATTTGATGAAACATAAGTAAAAAAGTCTTGAAAATTTCAAGGATTTTATAAATGAATTACATAATCAACTTGGTCAAAGTATTAAGGAACTTCATTATGATCAAGGTGGGGAATACTTAAGTCAAGAGTTTGAGGACCTTCTACGAGACCATGGTATCATATCACAATGTACAAAACCTAGAACACCACAACACAAAGGTGTACCGGAAAGAAGGAATCACACATTCCTAGATATGGTGCGATCATTGATGAGTTTTTCCAATCTTCTGACTTCTTTCTGGGATTATGCTCTAGAAACCAAAATGTTTACACTTAACCACATACCATCTAAATCGGTTCAAAAGACACTATATGATATATGGACAGGTAAGTGTCCCAAAATGTCTTTTATGAGGATTTGGGGTTGTGAAGCTTATGTCAATAAAATTTCATGAAAAGCTTGTCCTTAGATTAGATAGATGTTATTTTCTTGGATATCCCAACTAAGGGATGCTACTTGTATAACCCAACTGACAACAAAGTATTTGTTGCCAGAGATGCTACATTCCTAGAAAAGGAATTCCTTTCCAAAGGAATCAGTGGGAGGAAAGTAGATCTCAAAGAGGTTTGAGACCAAGAAGAAAGCGTTGAACATGTAGAGGTACAAGAGGAACATAGAGAGTCACAAATTATTGTGTAATATCAAATTTCTCAGGTAACACACAAACCTCATAGATCTAGTAGGAGACGCCTTGAGCTAGAAAGATTTGCTTATCTTGTGACTCAAGAGGGAAATAAATTGTTCATTGATGATGAGCCAATTACTTAAATAGAAGATGTTAAGGGACCACAATCTGAGGAGTGTCTAGAAGCCATGATATCTAAGATGGAATCCATGTACATCAACAAGGCATGGACCTTGGTGACACCACCTGAAGGGATAAAACTCATAAGGTGGAAATGGGTCTTCAAGAAGAAGACTAACATGGATGGTTATGTACAAACTTACAAAAATTGATTGGTTGTTAAGGGTTTAAAACAAGTTCAAGGTGTTGGATATGACAAAAACTTCTCTCTAGTTTGCATATTAAGTCTGTTAGGATCATGCTTGCCATTTTAGCTTTGCATGACTATAAGATTTGGCAGATGGATGTTAAAATCACATTCCTTAATGAGAATATTCTTGAGGATGTGTATATGACACAACACGAGGGTTTTATAAATCTAAAAGAGGCAAATAAAGTTTGTAAGCTACAAAGGTCAATATATGGATTGAAGCAAGAATCTTGGAGCAAGAATCTTTGATTTGACAAAATAGTAAAATAATTTGGATTTAGTCAAAATGAAGATGAACCATGTGTTTACAAGTAGGTTAATGGGATCATGATTGTATTCCTCATATTGTATGTGGATGACATACTATTGATGGTGAATGACATACCTACTTTATAGATGGTAAAGACTTGGCTTGGAAATACATTCTCTATGAAGGACATGGGCAAAAGCATCCTATATTTTAGGAATCAATATCTATAGAATTAGATCTAGAAGAATTCTTGGACTAATTCAGAGCACATACATTGACATAGTGTTGAAGAGTTTCAACACGGAGAACTTAGAGAGAGGAAACCTACCCATGTCTCATGGGGTTTCTGTCTCTAGAGCTCAATTTCCCAAATGTCATGAAGAAAGGGAATGCATGAATCAAACTCCATATGTATCTACAATTGGATATATCATGTATGCAATGTTATGTACTCGCCCCGATGTCTCATATTCCTTGAGCATGATGAAAAAATATCAATCATATCCTAATGATGCCCACTGGGCTGCCATGAAGAGCATCCTTAAGTACTTTAGAAGAACTAAGGATTAGTTTCTTATCTACGGTGATGAGGAAGAGTTGGTGGTAAAAGGTTACACCGGTGCAAGCTTCTGAAATGACAAAGATGATAGTCAATCACAATCAAGATTTGTGTTTTGCCTCAATAATAATTTTGTAAGATGGAAGAGTTCCAAGCAAGAGACAATAGCATATTCTATAATAGAGGCGAGGTATATTGTGGCATCCATTACAACAAAGGATGTTGTATGGATCAAGAAGTTCATTTATAAACTTAGGGTGGTTCCAAGCATCAACAATGCAATTGAGCTATATTGTGACAAGAATGGAGCTATTGCACAAGCTAAGGAATACAAACCACATCAGTTCTCTAAGAACATACAAAGTTGGTTCCATATCATATGAGAGATCATACAAAAAGGAGATGTGAAGATTTGTAGAGTG
Organism: Alisma plantago-aquatica; assembly: GCA_963693085.1. Taxonomy (NCBI): domain Eukaryota; kingdom Viridiplantae; phylum Streptophyta; class Magnoliopsida; order Alismatales; family Alismataceae; genus Alisma; species Alisma plantago-aquatica. The sequence continues at coordinate 938,665,872 of OY856412.1, read as the reverse complement.
CCAACCGAAAGCAATTTTGCTGACCCCTTAAAAAGCACTATAACAACAAAAGCATGATGGTCATGTTAGATCACTTGAAATTAAGTTCATGGGTGATTGTTTGTAAGTGCAAGTGATATTTTATTGGTATGTATGCTAACATGCCAATCAAATGATGATTGTAATTGTATAACTTGTAAACAATATGGTTAATAATTAAGGCAATCTTCCAATTTATTTAGTCTTATTTAGTTATGAGATAATGATGTTCCACAATAAATGTCTAAAGAAAGATATTCCTCAATGACATATGTCTTTGGGTTGAGGTCCTGAACAGTGAGATCATATGGATGTTAAGAGTATATACATTCTTGTTATATCCCTAGTCAGTTGTTATTGTGGAAGGCTAATAGACAACAATAACACTTATGACTAGAGTGTGTATTGGTTAATGATAAAATCTCATTAGTCATGATATATGATATCAAACCAAACAAATAGATACTTGTTAGAGAACAACATATTAGATAGACTCACCTTGATAGTGATACAAGGAAACTATTAAATGGTAGTCAAAATCAACTATCATAGTGATGGTGGTGATTGTGGTTCTTAGACCCAAAATCACCACATTCCTCACATATTTTTTAATGTACTTTGTCATCATCAAACATGACCTTGAATAAGGGTTGCCATAAACGTGATGCTGAAAAGCATTATGACACATGGGAATGACTGTGAGTGTTGTAGATGGTATTTGTTCCTCCTAGATGAGTTTGATATCTTGGCCACTTGATAAGTGAGATTGAGAAAAGCATGGCCATGCACATGTGAATTAATATATGATGTTGAGTTCACATATATCTCAGATAGTTTGCTCAAGTTCAAGGAGAATTGATTGAACATTGAAGAGGATGAAGATTCCATGACTCGAGTTCAATCTGGATATCAGAGACAAAGAAACTATACAATGATTGTAACACCAATCACAAATTATAAGTTGAAGTTGTTCTCTAACTCTCTGAATTACTTAGGTAGCAATAATGTCTTGCTAGATACCAATCATTTCTTGTGATGTCATAAATTAGTTATGGACATTCACTCCCAATGTAATTTGGGACCTATAGGGTCACACACATAGGAATGCCCTTGGAATAGAACTTTGTTCATGAATGATGTTTAACCACTACTACAGAAACAACGTTCAACGTCGCTTTTAGAGGCCTCATTTTTTTTAGTAAAACTGATGATGTTAACATTAAATGTCAGTTAATAAGGACATCCGACGTCTATATTTGAAGACCAGCCAGACACGGGTATCGCTTTTCATTCATTGTCGGTCAAAGAAAAGAAACCGAAGCCTAAAATAGCCCCCAAAATCCAAATTTTTCGAGCAAAAAAAAATTGCGCCAAAGTATCAGATAGAACGTCGGTGTTTTACCTAATAACCGACACTGAATGAAGATAAAATTTGCACCAAAAGTTCCAATATGGGCGTCAGTTGTCTTAGCATAACCGACATGATAAGGGTGTGTGCACTGTCCTCGCCAAAAAAATTAGGGTAAAGGAATGTCCAATTGGACGTCGGTTTGTTACTATCAACCGATGACTATGGTCATTAATCGAGAACAATTTTTATAATCGGCATATGTATATAGACGTTGGTTTTTGTCTAGTAAAAACTGACGACTATCATTGAGAATAGGTGTCGGTGTGTTTGTAGAACTGACACCTTTAGTTTTAGGTGTCAGTTTTATTTAAGAACCGAGACCTATTGTTAACTTAACATTACCCGCGCAAGCCCGACTCTTCCCCTTTCTTTGTTTCATTCATTCTCGCGCTACTCCAGGGTTTGGTCTGGTGATTTATCCTCTTCCCCCACCTCCGCCACCGCTTGCTCCGGCCGCACGCTGCTCCGCTCGCTTGTTGGTCCTCTGCCCACCTCCGCCGCCGCTTGCCCTTTGCCCCCAGCTCGCTGCTCCGACAACCTTCTCTCCTACTCCGATGGCCTGCTCTCCCTGCACTACCGACCTTCTCTCCTACTCCGGCGACCTGCTCTCCCTGCACTGCCGCCGCTCACTACTACTACTCTCCCCTCTGACGCTACTGAAGGTACCTGCTCTGCTCTTCTTCCTCCTCTTCTTCCTCCTCCCTCAAGCTGGTACCCTGCTACCCGACCGTGTGAAATCGCAGGTTGGCACGGCCGTGCTGGGGAGCACGGCCGTGTTGGTAGCACGGCCATGCTGCATAGCACGGCCGTGTTGGCTGATTTTATGCTATATTGCTCAATTATAATCGGATAGCTACATTTGTGTGTAATTATTATCTTGATGATGAACATGCATCTACATTTGTGTGTATTTGTGTGGCTGAACACCTGCTATTGTGCCTGAATTATGCCATGTATGTTTGTACAAAGTGAATCTTATCACTCTAATTGTGAATTATTGTATGTTTGAAACTGTTGAATTCTTGATTTATTATTTAATAATGCTCTAATTGTGAGTGATGCAATGTAAGTGAGCAAATACATGTAGTGGATATGTACTCATTAGCCTAGAAACCCATCCAAGATTTACTCATTAGGAGTAAATCTTGGATAGTCCCCAGTTTGGGACTGTTCTAGAATACCTAATCTCACTTAGGATGTAAGTGTATAATGTGTATTGGGTTTTCAAGAAAATTTCGGTAGCATTTCCCCGTTTGTTCTCTAAGTACATATGTACTTGGAGAACAACAGGGAAATGCTGCCAAAATTTTCTTGAAAACCCAATACACATTATACACTTACTAGTGAGATTAGGTGTTCAAGAATGGGATAGGCGGTACACATTTATTATATATAAGAATGAGATCACATGTATTTGTTGGCCTAGAAACCCGTCCAAGATTTACTCATTAGGAGTAAATCTTGGATAGTCCCCGGTTTGGGACTGTTCTTGAACACCTAATATCACTTAGGATGTAAGTGTGTAATGTGTATTGGGTTTTCAATAAAATTTCGGCAACATTTCCCCATTTGTTCTCTAAGTACATATGTACTTGGAGAACAACGGGGAAATGCTGCTAAAATTTTCTTGAAAACCCAATACACATTATACACTTACTAGTGAGATTAGGTGTTCAAGAATGGGATAGGTGGTACACATTTATTATATATAAGAATGACAACACATGTATTTGTTGGCCTAGAAACCCGTCCAAGATTTACTCATTAGGAGTAAATCTTGGATAGTCCCCGGTTTGGGACTGTTCTTGAACACCTAATCTCACTTAGGATGTAAGTGTATAATGTGTATTGGGTTTCAAGAAAATTTCAGTAGCATTTCCCCATTTGTTCTATAAGTACATATGTACTTGGAGAACAGCGGGGAAATGCTGCTGAAATTTTCTTGAAAACCCAATACACATTATACACTTACTGGTGAGATTAGGTGTTCAAGAATGGGATAGGTGGTACACATTTATTATATATAAGAATGACAACACATGTATTTGTTGGCCTAATGTTTTAACCATGCAAAAACTCTAATATGTTAACCCTAGACCCTAATCTTGTTGTAATATATACTTGTTTTCTCTTTGATCATAGAATGGATAGATCATGGATGTCCATTCGCAATCGCTGCACCCCAGAGTTTATTTTTGGTCTTGACCAGTTTATTAGATTTGCCGAGGAACATAGGAAACAACCTAGAGATAGGTTCTACTGTCCATGTAGGCATTGCGGTAACAACTTGAAAGTCAGCACTGGTGACGAAATCAAAAGTCATGTCATTTGCAACAGGATTATACAAGGATATACAGAATGACACTGGCATGGAGAGATTTCAAACCCGAAACCAGTGGATGTCGATAAAAGTGCTTGTGTGGAAGAAGAAATTGCCTCTGATGACGTAGATGTGAATGAACCAGTTCCAGTAGACATCGTTGATGTGATGCTGGATACTTGTGGGGTAGAGCACACTGATCCACCTCCCATTTTTAGAAACATTGTGCATGATGCTGAGATGTCATTATATAAAGGTTGTACTAAGTTTACGAAGCTTAACGATGTGTTGAGATTGTATAAGCTGAAAGCTAACAATAGATGGAGCGACAAAAGCTTCACATCATTGTTGTCTTTGTTGAAAGAAATGCTTCCTGAAGGAAATGAGCTGCCAATCTCAACATACCAGGTAAAGAAATTGTTGTGCCCAATGGGAATGGATGCCAAGAAGATACACACATGCCCGAATGATTGTGTATTATTTCAAAAAGACTATGTGGATTTGAAAGATTGTCCAAAATGTGGTGTGTCACGGTATAACTTGATGACTTTGGGGGAGTCCAAAACTGGTTCTCCTACCAAGGTGATGTGGTATCTACCTATAATGTCATGGTTTCAACGCTTGTTTGCCAATCCGATAGATGCGAAGAATTTGAAGTGGCATGCAGATGTTAAGAAAAATAATGATGGGATCCTACGACATGCGTCTGATTCCTCACAGTGGAAGAAGATTGATCTATTATACCCTGAATTTGGTGAAGAAGTCAGGAATCTAAGACTTAGGTTTTGTACATATGGGATGAATCCATACGGGACATTGAGCAGCCAACATAGCACTTGGCCAGTCATGCTTGTTATATACAATCTTCCTCCTTGTCTGTGTATGAAAAATAAGTACGTAATGTTGTCGTTGTTGATATCAGGCCCTAAACAACCTGGAAATGATATCGATGTTTATCTTGAACCTCTAATTGATGACTTAAAGAAACTCTGGGGTGAAGGTGTGATGACCTATGATGCTTCACGAAGAGAGACATTTCGTTTGCATGCTATGTTATTTTACACTATTCATGACTTTCTAGCATATGGGAATTTGTCTGGATATAGTGTCAAAGGAGCTAAAGTGTGTCCTATATGTGAAGAGAACACTGATTCAACAAGAATAAAATATGGCGGTAAGACTGTATATCTCGGTCATTGAAGGTTTCTTACAAAATTCCATCCATATCGTAGGAAGCGCAAAGCATTCAATGGATTGAATAAGGAATGGAGTGCACCTAAACCTATACTAGGGGAGGTTGTTTATGAAAGAGTAAAAGAATTTGTCAATGAATTTGGTAAGAGATCACAATGTATGGCCACACAGAGTGACAAATCTTTATTCAAGAAGAAGTCAATATTTTGGGATCTTCCTTATTGGAGTTCTTTGACAGTCAGGCATTGTATCGATGTCATGCGCGTTGAGAAAAATGTCTGTGATAGTGTCATTGGTACTTTGTTGAATATACCAGGTAAGACTAAAGATGGGATAAAATCCAGACTGGACCTACGTGAAATGGGAATAAGGTCAGAATTAACAGAATTACGTGAAATGGGAAATCAGAGAACATACTTACCTCCCGCTTGTTACACATTATCTAGAAAGGAGAAGAAAGCTTTTTGTGAATGTTTGGTAAATGTTAAGGTGCCTAGGGTTACTCATCCAACATCCGTAGATTGGTATCAATGAAAGATCTGAAGTTGATAGGTCTTAAATCTCATGATTGTCACACTCTAATGCAACAAATATTTCCTGTGGCAATTCGATTTATATTGCCGAAGCATGTAAGGTTTGCAATCACTAGACTTTGTTTCTTTTTCAACAGTCTGTGCAACAAAATTATTGACCCTGATACTCTCGATAATTTGCAAAGAGAAGTGGTTGTTACCCTATGTCAGCTTGAGATGTATTTTCCTCCGTCATTCTTTGATATCATGGTACATCTTGCCGTCCACTTGACTAGGGAAGTGAAAATGTTGGGACCATTTTTCTTGCATTGGATGTATCCCTTTGAATGATACATGAGAATTTTTAAAAGTGATGTTCGAAACCGTTATCGGCCTGAAGGGAGTATTATTGAGGGTTATGTGGTGAGAGAGGTTATGGATTTTTGCAATGACTTTCTCAGTTGTAATGACACTCCTGGTAATGACAAGAATATTGAGGAGCAATTTGGCAAAGGAATTTTGGGATGACGGGTGAAAGTAATCAGCCGTGAGCAGTTGGAACAAGGTCACTTGTATATTTTACACAACATGGACGAAGTGAGTGTTTATATCAAGGAACATACCAATTTCATCAAGAGACAATATCCTCAAGCCAATACAATGTGGCTTGCTAGAGAGCATAACAAGACATTTATTAAGTGGTTTGAAGATAAAGTCTCACATCAACTATCTCAAACACCAGATGATATTACTAAAACTATCAAATGCCTCACCTTTAAACCAAAATTGAATGTTATGTCTTATGAAGGGTATGCCATTAATGGATTCACATATTACACAAAGTGCCAAGATGATAAGAGTGTCGTCCAAAATAGTGGGGTCACCCTTCATGCGTCGACTATGTTTTTTGCAAGTGCAAAGGATAAGAGTCCACGTGAAGCTAAAATGTCATATTACAGTGTCATTGAAGACATATGGGAGTTTGACTACATAGATTTCAGAATTCCTCTCTTCAAATGTAATTGGGTTGATAACACCAAAGGAGTTATAGTGGATGAATTGGGTTTCACTTTAGTGAACTTTGAAAACATTGGCGAGAAGAGTGAACCATTCATATTGGCATCACAGGCGAAACAAGTATTTTATATCGATGATCCTACAAATGATAAATGGTCGGTTGTTCTTCATGGTAAAAGACAGTTCATTGAAGATTCTATAAATGAAGAAGAGTACTATGATAAGTATGATGACTCCAATCCATTCTCAGTTGGGTTGCCAACACCAGCGAATATTGAAGCTAATGATGACTTGTATGTACACAGAGATCACAATGAAGGATTGTTAATTGATAAAAACTCGCAATATTAGAGGCATGTTTATATTTTTTATATGTTTTTTTTCTTTTGAATGTGAACTTTACAATGTGAATGTGAACTTTACAATGTGAATTACTTTATAATGTGAACTTTATAATGTGAATTACTTTACAATGTGAATGTGAACTTTACAATGTGAGCTTTACAATGTGAATTACTTTACAGTGTGAACTTTACAATATGAATGTGGACTTTCAAATGGCTGAGCATTCTCCTGATGAGCATGCTGATGATTACCGTGAGGGTGAGGACATCAATGCGCCGCCTCACAATGTAAGTTTTAAAAATATATCATATATTTATATGTACATGTCCATTTATAGTTATATCCTATAAGTGTGTTTATTTTGTTAAATTTTAGGTTGATGATGCACATGAACCCTCTGAAGCACTTGAGGCACTTGATCAGCAGCACCAAAAAGTTAACAAGAGAAGGGGCATCACTATGATGAAGAAGTTAATAGCGCAAAGGGGCAATGGACCCAAACTTATTATAGATTTTGATAATGCAGGAAATGCAATTGGAGTGAATCGCAATTCGTTTGTTTCATATCTTGGGTATGTTACTCGTAGCCATTGCGGTTGTAAGGGCATAAAGTTACTAAGGGGAAGAAAGACGTAATATGGAAGGATTTATGCGTGAGTTATTATTAATTTGCAATTTTATTTTGTAGATTACTATGTTTTTGGATAATAGTTAATAGCAATTCTATTTTACAGAGTATATTTGAATTGGATGAAAAGCTGCATTGTAAATGCGTGATGCAATGCTGTGGGAGAGTCCTAAGGAACTATAGGACAAATCTCAACTGAGAATACATAAAAGAAGGTGGTAAGAAGAAGAAGACAACCACTGAACAGTGGAACTTCCTGGACCAAGAAGAATGAGACGCGTATGTTGCTTCAAGACAAACTGATGAATTCAAGGTATTAGGCGTCACTCCCAATTTAATTAATATACATTGTATTCACCTATTCATAATTAACATTTAGTATTACCTAATTAGGCCCTCAGTGAGGTGCAAAAAGTAAGGCGTGCACTGAATGTGCATGACCACACAATGGGTCCAAAGGGGTATGCAGGCATTTAGGGGTGAGAAAATTTTAGTCCAGATCGCTAGACCGGACCGGACTGCACATTCGGTCTGGTCCGGTCCTGGACCGAATATGTAGTCGTTCCGGTCAACGGTCCTTAAAATTTGTATTTTCAATCTTTGGTCCGGTCCGATCCAAAATCGGAAAAATTGTAAATCGGACCGCAGACCGGTTGGCTGAGTGTTTTTTACCATATTTGTTAGATCAGCCCGGTGACCCTTCCAGTATCCCTGAATCCTAATTTCATTAGTCTCCCTGTGGGTTGTGGCTATGAACCGAAGCAGAAAAGTCGATGCGAGTAGGGCATGAAGTCTGAAGCGGCGAAGCAACCAGTGCGACAACGCCTCTTTTACGGTGGGATACGACGAATAGTGCACAATGACGACGGGCTCACTGGCTCATGGCATGCAACGCATGATGGAAGGTCAACCTAGCAGTTGTCAACCGCAATCGCTGCTCTGGGTGCTCCCAAGTTGCTCCCCGATCTCTCTTCAACCGATCACGCGCCAGTCCTTGCCGCTTGCATCCAGCCGATGTGGCACGCCATCAGTGCACATCCAGTCCCCATCCTCATGCCACCCTTCCCCAGTTCCAACCACCTCCAGTTATGTCGTGCACCATCCGCCTCAAAACCTTGCCATGCGCCGCCGTCCCTGCTTGTGCCGCCGACCTTGCTTTGCACCGCCATCTGTACTTGCGTCGCTGTAAATACTTGCGCCATCGATCTTGTGCCCAATTTCTCCGACCTCTTTCCTTTTCCTCTATTTTTAGTCCCTATTTCACGTTTCAGGTCCCAACTCAACCCTACTGTGCTAGACACCACTAGCTTTGTGACTCTGTGGAGAGGGAAACAAATTCTGATCAACTAACGAAGGTGTCTGGTGTCCAAAAATAGAACGTGAAGTGTGAAAACGAAATTGTTCTTACTGCTTACTAATTGACCTATCTCCTTCGATTCAACGTCCAAGAGAGGGCCGACAGTCATTCCATGTTCCAGAATTCACTGTAAAATCTCGGCTCTAGCCTACTTCTACTTGTAGGTAAATAATCCTTAACTAATTGTTGATTTTAGTTCTCTTTCTATTGGCCCTTTGTTTTCCTATTCGGCTGTTTTTGTATCTTCTCACAAAAAATGATAAATGCTTGGGGGTGGAAGGGTTGTTACATCTTATCTAAAGTTGGATTCATCATTGCATCAACTGTGAATTGCTTGGAGAATCTTAGCCTAATGTTTATGAATTCACAAACCCACCAGCCACGAGGGTCTAAGGGGGTCACAACTCACTTGTGATGACCAGAAACCCCTCCCCGACTCCCCCTCCATTTCTTTCCTTGCTCTATCCACCACCAATATATGTGTTCTTACTATTTCTGTTCATACTTATTCTTTGATGGGAAGTAGGAAGAACCTGCTATGTAATTGTTGAAAATTGCCCAATGATTTTTGTTATACATTGTTCCATGCTATTTAAAATCTGTCTTGATTTCTTTGGCAAATGAAACTAGAGTTCAATTCAACTTGTTTCATTTCTTATTGTCTGAAATTTCGTTTTACTGGTTTGTGATATATGTGTTTCAGTGGACAGTGGTAGTTTGTTTTCACTTTATAACAATGTTGGTTACATAATTTTTTATTGAAACAAAGATTGTTTTTGCTGAAATTTCTTGTGGGTGACAATCATTACGGATTCGTCTACAAGATTATCGTGCAATGTAAGATTTCTCCTCAAATGTACTTATATTATGCGTTCACCATATTTGGTAAAATATTTTAACTACATGTTTTAATATCTATATGTACAAATGAGCTCCCAATCCAAAAGGCCAAATGTTAGGTCAGGAGAGACAGTAACTACAAATGAACCATCACCTCAAATGCTGATTGAATCCATGGAAAATCCTTATGTGGATGAAGTATATGGCTCTGCAGAAGAAGGAGACTTTGAAAAAGAAGATGTGGGGAAGCCAAGAGTAAAGAAAAGATCTCGCAAGAGGTCGGAGGTTTGGTTACATTTTGATGAGTTCATTTCTGATGGTAATACAACTTGAGCTAGATGCAAGTATTGTAGTAACACTTTTGCTGCTCACTCTTCTAAGAATGGAACTAAAAACTTGAACTTTCATCTGCCTAAGTGTGAGAAATATCCTGAAAACAAGACTAAGGGGATACAAACTCAAATAGTATTGGAAAGGGGAAACAATGAAGAGGGACAAGGGAGACTAAAATGTTGGGCATTAAATCAGGGAGATGCTAGAGATGCTCTAAGCTATATGATTATTGTGGATGAGTTGCCATTTAAATTTGTTGAACGTCCCAGATTTCAACATTTTATGTCTATTGTTAGCCCAGATTTCAATTTGCCATCTCATTTCACACTTGCCAGTGATTGCTACCAATTGTATCTTAATGAAAAAGCTAAGTTGCAAAGTTTTTTGAAACACTCATGTCAAAGAGTCTGCATAACAAATGATACATGGACCTCTATTCAAAAAATCAACTACATGACTTTGACTGCTCATTTTATTGATAAGGAATGGAAGTTAAGGAAGAAAATTTTGAACTTTTGCCCAATTTCTGGTCATAAAGGTGAGATCATAGGAAGAGCAGTAGAAAGTTGTTTGATTGATTGGGATTTAGATGGCAAACTATACACCATCACGGTTGACAATGCAAGTTCAAATGATGTTGCATGTAAGTATGTGAAGCAGAAAATGGCACAAAGGGTGGGGTTTATAAGTGATGGGAAATATCTCCACATGAGGTGCATTGCACACATCATAAATCTTGTAGTTGTTGATGGTCTAAAAGAATCTGAGACTTCTTTAGATCGTGTAAGGGCAGCTATAAGGTTTGTAAGGCAGTCTCCTGCTAGGTTGAAGAAATTTAAGGAGTGTGTACAAATTGAGAAAATTGAGAGCAAGGCACTCCTATCTCTTGATGTGGTAACTAGATGGAACTCAACATACCTAATGTTAAACTCGGCCTTAAAGTTTGAGAGGGCTTTTGAAAGATTTGGGGAGCTAGATCCATACTTTAGGTTGGAGTTAGATAATATTGAAGGTGGAAATGTTGGAGTTCCAATAGAAAGTGATTGGGCAAATGTGAGACGTTTGTCTACATTTTTAGAATCTTTCTATGAAGTGACTCTTCATGTTTTAGGGACATCATATGTTACTGCAAATTCATTTTTCTTTGAAATTGCTGCTGTGTATGATCTTTTATGCTCCCACATGTCTAGCAGTGATGTTGAATTGTGCAATATGGCCACATCAATGAAACTTAAATATGACAAGTATTGGGGAAATATTGATAAACTGAATATGATGATCTATATTGCAGCATTACTAGACCCCTAGAGTGAAATTAGTTGGGCTAAAGTTATCTTTCATTAGGATGTATGGCACAGAAAAAGGTGAGGTGATGACTAATAAAGTAAAAATAGCCATGTCTGCATTGTTTGAAGAGTACAGGAAATTGTATGCCCTAATTGCTTCTCAATCTGGTCAAACAGAAGGCACATCTTCTAGTGGAGAAAATAAGACACTTGCTTGTAGAGGTTCTAGTTTTTAGAAGAATGTCATGGAAGATATTAGGAGGATGAGAAATGGAGCAGAAAATGGTTTTGTGAGGACTGAATTTGATAGGAACTTGAATGAAGAAATGGATGAAGATGAGTCTGATGATTTCGATATCTTGAAGTGGTGGCAACTTCATGGGATGAGATTCCCGATACTTTCTTGTTTGAAATGAGATGTTCTAGCTATACCTATAACTACAGTGGCTTCAGAGTCTGCATTTAGCATAGGAGGTCAACACCTTGATTGTTTTAGGAGCTCTCTCACTCCTAAGGTAGTAGATTTTTAGTTTCTCTATTTTTTTTGTCCATCTTTGCACTTTTATTCTTTATTGACCATATCAAACATTGTCAGACTGTCCAATCTCTTATATGTGCACAAGATTGGCTTAAATCTACCCCTCACATGATTAATGTGGAAGCTGATCTTGAAGAGTTAGATCAACTTGAGAAAGGTAAATGGGTGGTTGTTAGACTTTTTTTAATTTTAGAAGTAAAGATTCTTACATCTAACATTATTTGTAAAATCTTTCAGAGCTATCTAATCTCTGTGCAAATGATGTTGTCATTGATGTTTAGAGTTAACATGTCTATTATATTTCGACATGTAAGTGTATTTTCTTCTTAATACATTTTTAAATCAAGGCTATACATGTCTGTTACATTGAGTATTGATGCATATTATGTATTTTCAGAGTTGGTTAGCTGGATTCAAGATAACATGATCATTTTTTTCTATTTGGGGAGTTACATCACATGTAAGTGGCCTAATTATAATATTATGGTGCTTAATCTTAATTAAAAAATCTTTCTATATTTATCTTTGTTGTGTTTGTAGTTTCTTTATTTTAGCTGTAGTACTGACTTCTATTGTTTCTCCTTGTAGAAAATCGCTGTCGTGACTCGTGAACATGTCATTGAATATACATCCAGAAGTCATTGACAACACGTCTTGGTCAAGTGAAGTAATGGACTATGAATTGTGACTTGTGCACTTGATTAGAGTCTAGTAATTGTTACATTGCTCATGTTTTTGTTGTAGTCAATACAAACTCATGTCATGGAGATATTAATTTTACATGTCTTCAAAGTTTAATGTTGGATTTATGTTTGTAGTTCCAAACAATATTTTGAATTTGTTGTATAACAATATAAGCATGTATTTATGCTGACCAAGACAAAATTATTGACTTGATTTTGGTTTTTTTTACTATTTGATATTCTAATAAAGTAGGTTATATATGCTAGCTTTTGTTTACATTTTCAAATCTACATGGGCTGTTACGTTTGGAGAAATACTTGGACTATAGTGTTGGACAAAAAATATTGCCCCATTAAACAAAAATAATTGATCGCCAGAAACTTGGGGATGAACTGTGCTGCATGACTCGTAAAAGTATTATCGTTGAGTGAAAATATTAATGAAATAGAAATTTTGGGCAATGGTACAACTGAAATTTAAAACAACAATAATGTTCTGCAATTTCGGTCTGAGTGGTCCGGTCCCGGTCCAGTCCAAATGTAAAATGGTCCGGGTCGGTCCAGTCTGCGGTCCAAGTTTTTGCATTTTTCGGTCTTCGGTCCGGTCCGGTCTGGGTTTGGATCGATGCTCAACCCTACACGCATTCGCCAAAGACTACATGGTGAGTCTAATGTTCAGTTCGCTGCTACTCAGGAGTCCTCTACTATAGGTTTCACACTACTGCCTCTCCATGATGTCTGGATAGCTGGGAGGAAAAATAAGAAGGGAGAAATAAGGAAGCCCGCAACTGCTGAGGCGGCTGCAAAATGGTAAAATACAACTCTTAGAGAAATCGTTCGAATATTGATTATTTTTGGTGTTTACTTAATTACAAATTTTTGTTTTGGCGATTAGAGGGAGCTGCACGAGCTGAGGAAACAAGGCAAGTTCATCCCTGAGGGCACAAGGGATGAATTGACAGTTGCTCTGGGTAACCCAGAGCATCCTGGATGTGTTAGGGCTGCAAGCGCTGGTGTGGGCATCAAAGCGTTCTTTGGGCCATCCCAGCACAAACATCTCCCAAAAGTGAGACTTTCACAAGAAGAGGTAACCTATTCTTTCTTTATAATGTTACTGTAAAAGAGAATTCAATAATCAGAAGCTAATGTTTCTGTTATCATCCATGTATAGGTAGTTAAGTTAGTTGATAGGAAACTCGAAGAAGTAATGAGCAAGTGGCAGGCATCTCTGACTGCCACTCAGCAGACAGTACCTATGGCGTCCCGCTCTACTCCTACTATAGAGGTTGGGAGTAATCATGTAGACCCACCACCTAGCACATCCGCTGTAAGTATTTTTATGACATAGTAACTAGTCTTTTCAAGATGATATGTATATATGTATATAACATTCTTTACACAAAAATTTGTAGGGGTTTAAGCCATGTCATATAAAAAGTAAAGAATTTGTCATTGCAGAGGCGTCGACTTACCCATCCCTACCAGGGGAAATGTTTCATGGGTCTCCATTACCATCTGGTTGGGTTCGTGTGAGCCCGATATGTATATTCCCCAAATGGATGGATCTTCCATTGCCATATGCCCACCCAGATTGTGAAACACTTGGTGAGGCAGAAGGCGGAGTGATATTGTGGCTAAAAGCAGATGTCCTCTATACTGAAACTGTATGGTAAATTTACATTACGTTAAATTGTTAGTGTGTGTATATGATGTCAATTGATCTGAAATTATATATATATATATATACAGGTTAAAAAGAAGACACCCAGAGCATTTAGGCCTCCACCTCCACCTCCTACATTATCAAGTTGGGTTCCACAGGACCTACCTGTCCCGTTAGGTCCTAATTGTAGGGGTATGGCAATATGGTTAGGTGAACATGATATAAATTGCCCTATAACTATTTCTATAGATGCGGATGCTACAGGTCAATCATACACAAACAATATATTTATACAAGATATTTTGGAGTTGTTTCGATATGATTGGCTGAATACATCTGTGATAGAGCTATGGATAAGGTGAGATCTTCTTTATACATCCATATACCTTGTGTAGGATCTGGTGATCTGGTTTCTTATTTATTAATGCATACGTAATCCATGTTTTGCAGCTACTTAGACAAGATATGTGCAGATTTTTCATTCGAACATGTAGGACTGTTGATTCCATCTTTGATTAGTCTAGTAGCTAAATACCCTCCGTCAGTTCAACAATACTGCTGTGATGCTTTTACAAATTTTTCTCAAAATAAGAAGACGTTGATAATAGCTCCATTCAATGTGGAGTAAGTTTACTTTACTTATTATAATTTGGACTTAAGAAAATTACATTTTTATTATGGATTTTGAGTTATTAATTTTTAACTTTTTTACCTCTAGTGGTATGCATTGGGAGTTACTAGTTATTATCACAGAGACGTTCACTGTCTATTATCTAGATCCTAAGGGGAGTAAATTGAATTCAAAATATGGACACACAATGAAAATGGCATTATTCCGGTGAGAAATATTTCATTTTCATATCTGTTAACATATGTTATTACATTACTATTTAATTATGCAATGTACTATGTTACATTAACATGTAGGGGTTTAGATGAGTTCAAAAAGGCTGGAGGAAAGGTCCCCAGGAAAAAGAACCAGCAAATAACTTGGAAGAACATGGAAGTAAGTTCCCGACTGCAATGTATATATTATTTATGTGAACAGTGATTAATTAGTTGTACTTTTTAATATTTTGTATGTTTCAATTTATAGTGTGCTACACAAGATAACGGATGGGCATGTGCATACTATGTGATGCAATTTATGCACATGATTATCAAATATGCCGCAGTGGACATCGATACCATTCCTGAGGTATTATATATAGTCTCATTAGATAATATGAAATATATCAATCTTATTTATAGCTCATTAATTATATATATACATCATTCTCTTTGCAGGTGTTTAAAACTGACCACACTACAAGAAAGACCTTACTAGATGTACATGCTCCCTATACGACAGGAGAATTAAATGAAGTAAGAGAAGAATGGACAACAACCATACAAGTAGTGGGGGTTTTAACATATAATTGGGATGTTGATAGTGAATAATGACTAAAGAATGATATTTTATAAATGAATTTTTGAATTATAATATGTGTGAATGTTTCTACATGTCTAAATATTTCTACATGTGTCTGAATATTTATACATGTGTGAATGTAAAAATGAATGAAACTGCTAGTTGCTATATGAATGTTTCTACATGTGTGAATGTGAAAATGAATGGAACTGCAGATTGCTACATGAATGTTTCTACATGTGTGAAAATCGAATGGAACTGCAGGTTGCTAAATGTGTGAAAATTAATGTTGTTAATTTTGCAGATTTGTGGCATGTTGTTGGCTGATATCAATGGATGTCGTAAAACTTGTAGTTCATAACTGAACTGCAGGTTTCTCATCCTGCGACCAGCCACAACAGGTCTGCAGATTGATAAAAAAAACTTGTAATAGGCGTCGATTATTTGTTTAAAACCGACGACAAATGGTTACAACGTCAGATAAATAATTAAAAACGAAGCCTAATGCATGTGATGTGGCATCGGTTATCAATAACCGACGTCGATTTTCCTAATGAGGCCAGACACCACGGCCGTGCTGGCCAGCACGGCCGTGGCAGCGGGCCAGACAACACTGCCGTGCTGGCCAGCACGACCGTGGCAACGGGTGAGATGGCGTCACTTATCACTAATAAACCAACGCCGATAGTGCTCCAGATGGCGCCCTTTCTGTGGCGTGAATGTTTATGGCATCAGTTTCAAAGCTAATAACCGACACCTATACCCCCCTTCTGGCGCATTTTCGGTGGCGCGCGAAGGGTTGTGACATAGATTTGAGAACCGACGCCTAATGATTGGCCTTTTAGCAGCACCCAGATAGGTGTCGCATTAAAACTGACACTAAAGGCCTTAAATAATCGACACTAAAGGCTGGTTATGTACTAGTGAACATTGATTACTAAGATGTTAGGTATTCAATTTAAACAAAATTAGCAATCTGCACCTTGAAACGACCAGTTCAGCAAGTAAACTGAGTGGCTCAGGTGCATGAACCGGTCGACTCAGGTTGTGAACTGACAAGTTGGTAGATCAAGAAGATTGATTCAAGGATCGATGTTGACATCATGTTGAGCATTAATCAAATATTAATTTCCAAAACAATTGTGGAAAGGAAACATAGTGGAGTGACCAATTCAAGTTTTGCATTGACTGTCTCATGCAGAAAATTCATAAAATTGTGTCTCTTCAACCCCCAGACCGATTGGAAACCCTAACCCTGACCCTCCTATACATAGAGGGATACTGGGGGCTTTCCAGATATAATAATAATCTCTAAAAATTGTTTTCTTCTCTAGTTGTGGAAACCAAGAGAATCTGAGCAATTTCTAACCATCAAAGGGAGGAACAACAAGGGATAGATAATTGTGAGAGGACAAGTCGAAACTAGCACATTGACTAGAAGGGACAACTCCTTCCTGTTTGTTCATATAGAAATATATGATTTTCCAGTAGTCCGCGTAAACTACTCTAGAGGCGAGAGACACTTTCCCCTCTAGGAGGATGCCATCAATTGTTTTTCATGGGGTTTGATAAGGAGGCCAACAACGACAACCATCCAAATGCGACTTGACGAAAGGCACACGCTACATCAAGGGAATTGTTGTTGGACTTACTTTAGGACTAGGTATAAGCTTGCAACCCTCTTTCCCATCACATAGTTATTGACACGATCTACTATTTATGGGGAATATGGCGAGTAAAAGTTTTGTTTGCACTGTTATATCTGATGCCATATTTCCCAACATTTGTTCTGAAACTTTGGCGTGTTGTTTTTATATGGAATAATCTTGGAGATAACTCCCTTCCCCTATAGAATTTCTAGTATTTTATGGTTTCTTCTTTATGAAAGCTATGGGTATATGTTCTTTTATGTGATAACTTTAGGGTTACTTCGTATTTTATTTGAGCTCTTCTCTTTGTTGGATTTGATGTCTTACAACTCTCTACTAGATTCTCTACTATGTTTGTTCTCCTCAGTTGCACTGGTCCCTGGAGCTTTCTTACATAATTTCTTTATCCTTTTGGTTTGAGGGTCACGAGCTAGTGTTCTTTCTCCTAAGCATGTTTACCATGATGATTTTTCTTATAACATCCCAAGATTTGAGGCCTCAGATAAAATGATCCAAAAAAGAATCATTGAACTACTTATATTACCAAGGTGCACCTCTTTTTCAAGGAGCCCATAACTAATAACCCCATAGTTAAGCATGCTCATCTTAGAGTAGTACTAAGACAGGTGACTAGTCGAGAAGTTGATGTGGGATTGCACATGAGTGAGGATAAAGTGCAGGGTTAAGTCTAGTTGTAGTCTATGGGTCCAATCATCATTCTTAAAACTCTACTAGAGCCTTGGGTAGTGGGCCAAGACATTACATTTCTTTTACTGGGAGTCTTTCATCGAAGGAGATATGTAGATGATCTAATTTTTTATTGTCTCTGTAACATGATAAAACCTAAAAAATCTTTAAAACACTTTCTCTCTTATTAAGTTTCCTTTAGGATAAGTTCTAATTACCCATTGATCAGAATTAGTTGTTGATACATGTCTTAAGATTAAGCTCGAACACATACTGTGAACATTATATCCTTTTTTACACATGGTGATTTATTTAGGGTAATAATGCAAGGATGAATATGTTAATATTTTTTTATTACTTATTAGGATGGGCTTAAAGTATCTACAGATAATAGTTGAATACTTCCATATCCTAAATAAACCATAGTTGCATTTATAAGGGTAATATTAGATGAAAATTTGTCAAATTGATTAATTTAATAAATAAATATCCTTTTCAATGAAAACAATTATATTTGCCTAAAAATGTGTGATCTACTTAATTGTAGTTAAAATGTAAACCTTTATCTCAAATTTGGAGATATAAGTCTTTTACCAAACTTTAATTTTCATCAAAATGACCTTTTCCCCCTAACATAATTAAGTGTTCTAATTAGCCTAAAATTCTAATATACTATTCTATTTGTGTCATAAAATGCCTAATATTCTCTCTCTCTCATTTTAATGGCCAAAACATTTGTAGATAAATAAAAAGCAAAGAAATGGCTTATGTATACACTTTTATAAATCATGACATTCAAAATTCATTAATTCATTAAAATTTGTTGGAATCATTTTACATGGCTAATACATTGTATGTTTTGGCTTTAGAGAAAAATATGAAAGAATAGTTGACTCTTATAGCCATTTAAAGCCCAATTATGACAATAATACTCCTAGCTTATTTTGTGGTCTAGATTTATCCAAAATACAAATTAACATTTTGTTTAAGAAGTTTATCAACTGCTCTACCTCTCTCATAATTTTCATCTCATTTAGAGATTTTTTGACCATTCTATCAATTAGTTGAATGTTCATGTTAAAAGTATCACTTATTTATTACAATCATCAAATTCAATCCATTTCATAATAATTTCCCAAGTAACGTCCCCTCCCTTGGCAAGTCCACGACTCTGGTCACGCTCCCTGCGTGTCACCGAGGCGGATGCGACTGGCTAATAAGTGATAAACGCCGCCGCCCCCTCCTTCTCCCCCTTCATGTTTCTTTCTCTTCCACTTCCTCTTCTCCCTCGCCCCTCCTCTATTTCTTCATCTCCTTTCCTCCTCCAAAATACCCTAAAATCTACCTTCACCATCGTCCTCCATTGCGGCACCGATGGTGTCAAGAAGGAGATCCGTCGCCACCTGCTATGGTGGCAGATGGTGACTCCAACAACCTCCTGATGTCGATGCCCCCACCCTACTCTACCTTCTTGTTTCTCCATACACCACCAACCACGGCCATAGGGACTAGAAAGGGGGGCACTTCCGACGGGTGAAGTTTTTTATTTTTAACAGAAGATCAGAATCAACGGGCCAACCTGAAAGTTACCCTTCCTATTAACTGACCCCCTCAGTCAGTCATTCCGGTTCGGATTATTGAACCGAATACATGTCGTAATGGTCCTACTTGGGTGTAACATATCTGATAATTTCTTTGGATGGACCTATCCATCTCCTCTTACCCCAATTTCTCCTCTTAATCTCTCCCCCTTCCGGTCGCAAAGGCAAAATGAAAACCCTTCTATCCTCGTGTCATCGCCAGCCACGAGCAACACTGATTTTGTGCCTCCACAATGCTTCCTCTGTCCCGACATCTATTTTGTGCCTCCGATGATGGATCTATTCTGTACATTCCTCGAACCTACGTGCTATGAGAAGACACCTCAAAGTAGCGCGACAACGACGAGGTGATAGTTAGAGACCCACAATCCAAAAGCTCGTCGTATCTGGTTGCGATCGTACGTGCGTATGCTGCTACCCTCATCACACACCCAACACGACCTAGTGAACTGCAAAACTGATTCAGGGGTCGTCGATAAAGGATGGGTTCTGCACGACATCTAGGAGGAACATGTAAAGTCAACCACTGACTCTCACATCTACTAAATTACAACTTCCTTCCTCTCATTTCTACCCAGTTTTTAAGTTTTTAATCAAGAGTTAGAATCTAGCCCGCCAACAGTATGATTATAAGTTTAGCTAATAATAGGAGGATGCCCTGGTATTCAGTGCATTTTAACTACTTACTTATGGTTGAACAATTACAATCGCGTGTGAGTGTGAGCTGTGAGGTATATGCGCCCTAACAATCTGAATCTATGGTAGTAGCTTTCAATGATATAAAGCTTTGAAATTAGGTATCCATGGAAGACTTCTCATTAGATCACCTGTAGGATCTCAGAGTATAGAAGAGATGATTTATGTACTTACGAAACGTACTATGCAAAAAAATTAGCATTTGGGGATCTCTTTCTCAATGTCTATTCTCTCCACTGTGGCTAATTTTATTATTGAAAATTCTACACAAGGAAAAATGGAATTTAGTTGGCAAGGTGGTCATGTTTCATTGGGACGTACACAGTGGCTGAGAGATATCATCAATTTTGAAGCTCATTATGTTGAATTATGGTTCCATTTCTGTACCCCGACGAGGTTCCCTCGATTTTGGTATAGAATCTATGCTGATCTTATTATGCTCTGAACACCACATACACGTCGTATAATCCTCTCCTTTTCACCTATACACTTCAATATAAGTGTCATTTACTTATTTTTCTTCCTATGAACAATAAACTTATTATATAATAAACTGCAACAAATTTCTTGTGCCATTAAACGCATGTCCTCTTTAATACTACTACTATCATCCTTTTCTTTGGTTGAATGAAGTGAGACTTATACATTGTCATATGTAGGTAGTAAGTGCAACTAAAGAAATTCAAGATTGTCATTTGTCATGTTTGTACGTTGTCATTCTAAATTTCTAAAATCTTTATCCTTATTCATTATTTGGAAATTAATACAATATCATGGAAGATACGTTTATATACCTATTGGTTTGTAATTTTATTAATTTCTTTTTCTACAATCACATATATTCAAAATAATATAGATATGAGCATGTGAATAATTTCTATAATGATATGAACGATTTGCTGCAAGTAAAGTAGAAAAGTAAGATCTTCAGGGTTTGGAAATATATGCAAAACAACAAAAGATTATTATTTCATGCTTTAGATCAGTTTAGGATTCTAATTTGCTTGATTTGTTCTTTCACATTCACATTAAATATTCGAAATCATTTTAGATTATCTAATGCATGCCTACTTTGGATGCCATGTATACCTTTTTTAGGTAGTAATAATCTGTACAAACAAGGTTGAAAAAGATTATGTTTAAGGCACACTAAAATACATCATACAACATCAACTTCCAAGTGGGACTACCATGTTATGAAGCAGAGCTTGGTTATATTGTGCACATGTATTTGCAAATATTCAAGGGTTGTAATGGCAGGAAAGATGACAAAGGACTTTTCAAAGGTTGCATCATATTATAAGAACCTTTGTAGAAAGTAATACATATTTAGTAAATTGGTTAATTAGTTTATTATGTACATGGCCTGGTTTTCCTTGGCATGTTAGTATTTAGTCAGCATCCTTGTGAATGGCTTCCTATCCTATACATGAGACATGGGTGTACATATCAATATACAACAATTGTGTACATATAAATATACATTGGAGCACGCCCTAGGGACGTAACCCTACCCGTCACCTCCTCTTCCCTCTCCTCTTTATGTATACAACCGCCTCTCTATCCTAGAGAGAGAAATAGAGAGAACGGCCACATGCATGTGGCCGTTGTCTCCATAGCTTAGGCCATACTTGTTATTGCGGCAAGGCGACACAACGTCATGCTTGAACTCCTTGTGCTTAGGCAACTTTGATGAAATTATATTTTTGTACAATTTACCTATATGTATACATGTGCTATGATTTTTGTAACACCCCCTTCATATATATGTTATATTTTACATATATCTATACTTATTTTCTGATTTTTATAATATTTCCCCCTTCATATATATGCTATATTTCATATAGGTAAATCCACAATAGTCTGCGTAATCCACTGAGAGTGTATTTTCCTGTTGTATGCATACTCTTTTATTGTTTGTGCATAGATATATACATATTAAACATAACTAAACATGTATGTGTAAAATTATACAGTTTCATTGCTGCATACATAAATATAAGCATATTTTAAAAATTACACTTGGATGTAAAGATGTATTTTGTGGTAATATGTGTATTACAGGTTCTACTAATACTCAAAACAAACCTTATTTAAGTTATGTAATCCACATATATCAGGTTTAACTTGAATAAGGGATTTAGGATAGCAGTGAATAAGGATAACAATGCTTTACATAGTATTAGTATATAATTTTTATTACTGAGGGTAATTATCAACTGATATACATATATGTCACAGTTAATGTGGCTGTTTGAAGTTCCTTTCATAAGAAAGAAGAGAGTTAGTATACATAGCATGATATTTATATTGCAATTGAAGAGCTATTCAGGGTTGAAATATCCCTCAACATTGAAATCAAATTCAAGCTACTATTAAGAAAATTAATATAAATACCTAGAGTATAAATTCCATTTAATAATGATATTTGACACAAATATAGATAAATATATTTAATTTGAATATTGAAACAAGTGTAGATTAAATAAATACCTATATATAGGGTCAAGGGTCCATAAAAAACCATAAAGTGACATATTGGTCAAGGCGCAGGGCAAATTGACCCCCTATGGAATGCCTTGACGCCTAGGCGGCCGCTTAGGCGCTCGCCTTAACAAGAATGGTTTAGACCCATAGTTATTGTGGCAACACATCCCACTATCACACAGACAACGAGGTGTTACGCGAAAACGTGCAGAAATCACCATAACCACAGATTACCAAAAACACAGGTTAATTAAAACCGATTGCGGAAAACTGATAAACTGAGAAACTATTACGTTCCAGTCCACATCCTGCGAGGAAACATGTTATATACATTCATACAAGTCATGATACTTGTCCACAGCTTAGAGAAACAGCTGTCTTGTCATCACATGAGTTCATCATCTGTTACTACTTACATAAGGCCCATATTCGGCCAGCAGCAGGACATACAAGACATCTACAGATGTACATCGTGAAACAATGTCAAAACACCGCCAAGGACCTGAGAGTACAAGGATGACTCTAGACTCTATCACAAAACATCCAAAACAGCAGCATATCTATCGCTTGCCTTCTACTGATCTTCTTACTGCTCGGCCGCAACACCACGACCACCACCACGTCTAGCTCGACCACCTAAAAAGGGTGTAACTCAGTGGAGTGAGACAATTGAACATTGTCCCAGTGAGAAACATAACTCCTGCCAAAACTACAAAACCTCAGATATATGCAAAGCAGCTAAAAATTATAACAAGAGCAGTTATAAGATAAGACTGTTCATACTATCAAGCTTACCAAAAGTACTCAATCATTTATCCAACTATTCCTTATGAAACATGATTAACAAGATAGGATGTATAAAGCTTACCACATATGAGAAATGTATAAGCAACTACAAGATACAAATAAAGTTAACTACATAAACAAGACCTCAACCAATGTTTTGTGTTTGTCCTAAGCAGTAAATACTATTCGGCTAAATTACGTATTATTATGCCCTGAGGAAATGAACCGTACCGTTCAAATCCAACCTTCGGCTGCAAATCCCATAGCCGGTGCCATACAAGGTCAATGGAAGAGCCGTAATCCACGACCTCACCCCTTGTGGCTAGTACACGAGAAACAAAGTAGGACCGCAGTCTCACACTCAAGTGGCCTTTAGCCACAAGGTCAGCTCCTCAGGCTACCCTCTGCCTAGCCCGCCTCGGTACAGGTCACATCGCTAGTAAAATTGAGCCACGGGCCTGATCACCATGCTCTGAGCCATGAACACATTCATGCTTGTCATATCACATATCTGGGGCCATGGGCCTATTCACCATGCTCATCACATATCCGAGTCTACAACCACAGCTGCACTCGTTTACCTCTCTATTTGAGGCTAGGAGAAACCTCGCATATTCAAAAATATGTGCTCCGGGTTAACCCGCGGGATAACCCGTTTCACCATCACCAAATCCTGACAATGATGGATCTATGGCCAGGGAAAACTATATGATATATTTCACTATAATTAATTAGTATCTTTTAGATGGATTGCAAGATTCAAGCAAGTTATATAACATGCAAGATATAACAGAAAGTGAACAACATAAACTCAACATTATGCTATTATTGTAATCACATCAACCTGATCCATCTCAAGGATCCAACATCACATGTTATCACTTGGCCTCTTGCCGATCATCCGGATCTATCTCAAGGATTGTCACACACCATGGGATCTCAATCCCTCATCACATAGTGCCTCTGCCTCTCAAGGCTTATATCATCATCATGGAACATCATTCACAATGTACCTGTAATCTCATTGTTCACATATAATCATTCCTCATGGCCTTTCATCAGGCTATGCATTACCTGCATGGTTAGCATTATTCAATAATCAATATGAATAACTTATATTATCAACACAGGGTGACATTTAGGGTTATGCATATTATTAACACAAAATAACATTTGTGGTTGTAACCTTTTCTTAAATCATGCCTCATCTCAGGATCTCATGTGTAAGCCATATCACTAAGCAAACCCTAATGCATGTTCATTATCATTCTTGGGTATTATACCGATGATTAAGATAAAAGGAACTAACGTGGCCATCATCATTATTAAACATAGCACAAACCATCATCATGGTAGATGTGGTATGAGATTAACACCTCAGTTTCTATGGCTGACAGAACCCTCACTAGAAGTACGTAAGCCCTTACTAAAAGGTTATGTCGGGCATCATGCCCTCACCTAAGGCTCATCCATAAAGCTCACCTCATGACGACCGACACACTCAGCCATACCCTCGATGCTAGGTTGGGCATACCAACTGCAACGCCCATCATACTGAGCATGTCGGGCGACATACTAGGCTAATGTGACGCCCGTCACAGGTCTACCAGCCATGCCCTCCAGCTATGTATCAGTCTGGTGTTCTAAACTCAAGCAACCAACAAACGGGTCTATCATCTAGCCTATTAACTTAAGGCCTATCAGTCGACACAAGGCATAGTAATGGTGTGATGCCCGTCACAACTTCAAGTGTGTCGTCCTAGACCAGACCAAAGGAAGGTGTCGTCCGTTACAAACAGATACAAGAATCAAGATATCGTCCAAACCAGCATAGCATATTGCCCAGGAGTTTAGGTCAAGGGGGCTATCAGGTAACACCTCCCCATGCCCATATCATCCAAGATACATCCAACAAAGGTCATCTACTACCTTACACACATGGATACCCGAAACCCTAGAAAAGGGTCACCACCAAACTGAGCTCACCCTTCTAGCCCATGGTGAGAAGAGAGTGTTTCTTAAGCAACTAGGACACAAGCTCACCTCAATCGACTAAGAAGGAGGGATGTTTCTCATGGCACTAGAAGTCCAAACTCACTCTTCTAGACCAAGGGGAGAAAGGAGTGTTGCTCACCTACAAACCCTAGATCACAAGGATCGGCCATCAAGGATATTAAGCAAGAACTAAGCTACTAGCATGCATATAAACAAGATTATGACAAGAGATAGTGTAATTAGGGTTAGAAGTTATGCAACCCGCCTTACGCTCCAAGCTCCAAAGAAGAAGAAGAACTCCAAGCTCCACGCACCACCAAGCAAGGAAGATGGAGACTCCAAGGTTATCGGCCACCACCTGCTTCTCCAAGGTGTGTCGGCCTCCAAACTTGCTCCTTCAAGGGGGGGTGTATCGGCTGACACAAGCAAGGAAGGAGGGAGTGTCGTGCACTCGATGTGGGGAGAAACTAAAGGACCAAAGGGACCCTAAGCTAAGGAAAGGGCACGCCTATATAGAAGGAAAGGGAGGAGAAAACAAGGTTGGTCCAAGCAAGGTGTCACTTGCCTAGGGACACTTGTCCTAGAGCACAAGCCACCACTCTAGCAAGCTTCATCCACATGGCCAAGATATGCACCAAGTGTCCACTAAACAAGGTCAAGGCTAGACCAAAGAGCATGGGCGACACAACATGTTGCTCCATGGGAGACACACATCCATGTTGGCCGACACAAACACCCCTAGGCTGATACAAGGCTCAACCAAAGCAAAGCAAGACACCGCAAGGCCCAAAAGAGCTCAAGCAACGAGCCCAAACCTTCCTCTTTACACAAGAGAAAGCAAAGAGAGAGAGGAACACCTCACAAGGTGGCAAACTTGCTTACAAAACCCTAGCCTTGGGTTATTTGCAAGTAGCACCTTCAACTCTCAACAAAGCACAACCAAACCCTAATCACCACTAAAGGTGATTAGAAAGAACCAAAGCATCAAGGTTAAGCAAAGCAAACAAGGCAAACCCTAAATGAAGGTCAGGGTCCTTACAAGCTAACCCCCTTTAAGGGATTTCGTCCCCGAATTCTGAAGAGAAAAGCGAGGGATACTTCCTCCTCATCTCTTCCTCAAGCTCCCACGTGGCTTCCTCAACACCACGGTGATGCCAAAGAACCTTCACCAGAGACAAGTCCTTCCTCTTCAGCTTCTTGACCCTTCTATCAAGGATCGCCACAGGACCTTACTCATAGGTCACATCTTCATCAAGTTCAACCTCTACTGGCTGTATCACTGTACCCGAATCTGGATGGCTTTTCTTTAGCATACTGACATGGAACACTGGATGCAACCTGTGCAACTCTGGAGGTAACTCTATCTCATAGGATACCTTTCCAACATGCGCCATGACTGGGTAAGGCCCCATATACCTAGGTGCCAAATTACCCTTCCGGCCAAACCTCAGCACATCTTTCCACGGCGAGACTTTAAGATATACCTTGTCTCCTACCTGGAACTCCAAAGGTCGTTGACGATTGTCTGCATAAGACTTCTGCCTGTCTTGTGCCACTTTCAACTGTTTTTGTATCACCTTGATCTTTTCTGTTGTTTGCTACACTAGCTCAGGACCCAACAACTAATACTCACCGGACTCATACCAACACAAAGGAGATCTACACTTCCTCCCATACAAGGCCTCATAAGGAGCCATGTCAATGCTCCACTGATAACTGTTGTTGTAGGCAAACTCTATCAAACTCAGATGTACATCCCAGCTGCCTAGGAACTGCAAAACACAAGCTCGAAGGAGATCCTCCAGAATCTGAATAGTCCTTCCCAGACTGTCCATCTGTCTGCAGGTGGAAAGCTGTATTGAATCTCAATTGTGTTCTCAACGCTCTGTGCAACTGTTCCCAGAAACGACTCATAAACTGAGGACCTCTGTCAGAAACTATCGTTACTGGCACACCATGCAAACGTACTATCTCGTCTACATACACTTGAGCGAGTTTCTCAGCTGTATACGTCGTCTTTACCGGTAGGAAGTGAGCAGATTTCATCAATCTGTCCACTATCACCCAAATGGAATCATGATTCCTAGTTGTCTTGGGTAGACCAACTACGAAATCCATGGTTATATGATCCCATTTCCACTGCGGTATCGGCAAAGGTTGCAACGTACCTGCCGGCTTCTGATGTTCAACTACCGCACATCTCGCCATGAACTCAGCCACATCTTTCTTCAAACCGGGCCACCAATACAAGTCCTTCAGACTATGATACATCTTGGTGACACCTGGATGCATAGCATACATCGACGTGTGTGCTTCCTCTAGCACTAACTTCCTCAGCTCATCAATATCAGGAACCACCATCCTATCACGATAGCAGACTAGCCCATCCTCAGACTCATGAAACCCATCACGCTTTCCGCTGCCAAACTCTGATATGATCGACTATACCGCATCATCTGTCTACTGTGCATCCTTGATCTGCTGTCTTAACGCAGGCTTGACTTGCATCTGTGCTAGAAGTCCAGCTAACGAGGAAACCTCCACCTGCACGTTCATCTTCCGCAAAGAGACAAGCATATCTCACCTATTGCATACCAGGGAACTCAACTATGCCT
Source organism: Alisma plantago-aquatica (assembly GCA_963693085.1). Classification (NCBI taxonomy): domain Eukaryota; kingdom Viridiplantae; phylum Streptophyta; class Magnoliopsida; order Alismatales; family Alismataceae; genus Alisma; species Alisma plantago-aquatica. The sequence goes on along the minus strand of OY856412.1, from coordinate 938,637,797 downwards.
TCTTGGAAGAAAAAGAAGACTTCCGACTAAGCACATCAGCTACCACATTCGCCTTACCAGGATGATACTCGATAGTGCAATCATAGTCATTGATCAACTCCATCCATCGCCGTTGTCGCATGTTTAACTCTTGTTGCGTAAAGATGTACTTCATATTCTTATGATCCATAAAGATTTGACACACTTCCCCATAAAGATAGTGTCCCCAAATCTTTAGTGCATGAACCACCGCTGCCAGCTCCAAATCATGAGTTGGGTAGTTCTCCTCGTGTTTCTTAAGATGTCGCGAAGCAAAAGAAACCACATGATCCTCCTGCATCAGCACACAACCTAAACCCTTCTTGGAAGCATCACAGAAAACTACATAGCCCTTCCCAGGCTCTGGCAAGATCAACACTGGAGCACTGGTCAGCTTCTCCTTCAAACTCTGGAAAGCTTGCTGACATCTATCATCCCAAACAAAAGGCACATCCTTTCTCGTCAACTTTGTCATCGGTAATGCAATCACACTGAAATCCTTGATAAACCTCCGGTAGTATCCTGCTAGGCCCAGAAAACTACAAACTTCTGTCGGCGTCTTCGGTTGTTCCCATTCTGCAATGGATTTCACCTTCTTCGGATCTACCTTAACTCCTTCAGTAGATATCACATGACCTAAGAAAGTCACCTCTTCCAACCAAAACTCACACTTACTGAACTTGGCATACAACTGATGTTGGCGAAGAAGAGTCAACGCTCGTCGAAGATGTTACTCATTCTCTAGACTGTCTTGACTATAGATCAGGATGTCGTCTATAAAGACTACAACAAACCGATCTAAGAACGGATGGAACACCCTGTTCATCAGGTCCATGAAAGTAGCAGGTGCATTGGTTAACCCAAACGGCATAACTATGAACTCATAGTGACCATACCTTGTCCGAAAAGCTGACTTTAGTATGTCATCCACCTTTATCCTTAACTGATGATATCTGGATCGTAAATCGATCTTTGAAAACACTGTAGCACCACGCAACTGATCAAACAGATCATATATCCTCGGTAATGGGTACTTGTTCTTGATCGTGACCTTATTCAACTGTCGGTAATCTATACACAAATGCATCGAACCATCCTTCTTTTTGACAAACAACACTGGAGCACCCCAAGGCGACATGCTCGGTTGGATGAAACCTTTGTCCAGCAACTCTTGTAACTACTTCTTCAACTCTGCCATCTCCACTGGAGCCATCCTGTACGATGTCTGTGCAACTGCTGTGTCCCTGGGACCAGATTGATCTCAAAGTCAATCTCTCGGGGTGGAGGAACACCAGGAAACTCCTCAGGAAACACATCGGCAAACTCTCAGACAGTTGGAATCTCTTCAAGGCTAGGACCTTTCGCCTTGGTAACCACGACAGTATCTACCACATGAGCTAAGAATGCCCCACATCCTTGTCGTAGCAACCTATCTGCCACCATAGCTGATATCAGACATTTCGGAAGAATCTTTCTATCTCCTTGGAAGATCCACTTCTCTCCAGCATCATCAAACACCGCCTGCTTGGTGCTGCAGTCTAAAATGACCTTGTACCTCTCTAAGGTATCCATCCCAAGGATAACATCAAAACCACACATATCAAGAGGTATGAGATCCACTTGAATGCGGTGTCCCGAGAAAGACAAGATACAAGACGGGCACTCTTCTCGAAGCAACGAAGAACCATCAAGAGGGGTTTCTAACAACAAGCTATCCTTCTTACGACTAACAAGTAAACGACAGTTCTCAAGCATACTATAGGCGATAAAAGAGTGTGTAGCACCTGGGTCAACCAGAATATATATAAAGAAAAAAGAAGAAGACATATCAGAATGAAATAACTCCATCTGACCTGTCACTACTCGCGGGTTGACTATCGCCTCCAGCTGACTCATAGCATAGAATCGAGCCGTTGCTTGCTGTCCACGACCTCTGCTTCCTTGAGCAGATGATCCAGCTTGAGATGCTTGACTGCGTCCTCGTCCTCTGCTACCACTGGGATAATGTCGTTCCGATCCTTGAAGATTCTGTCTCGGCTGCTGTTTCACCTCATCATCTCTGTAGGGGAAACTCGTCTTGACATGCCCTATCTGACCGTAGGCATAGCATGTCCTAACATCAACCCGTGGCCTGGATGGCCCTGTCACTGCCACAGAAGCTGAACTTTGTACCTTAGATGGTGAAGAAACATAACCTCTTCCTTTGCTCGGAGACCACTGAGACGGTCCACCAGAACCTCTCATTACTGCCGGTGCTGAAAACCTGGGCTTCTTGAAGCCACCAAACCTCTGTCCCTGGAACTGAGCATGTCTCTTATTAGCCATAGATTCTCTCTTCTCCCTAACTGATCGTTCAATCCTCCAGACGGATTCCACAAATGTAGCAAACCTCTCTCGGTTCTCCAATGCAGAAACCGGTGTCATCAGCTCAGCACTCAGACCCTTCTCGAAACGTCTGATCTGTTCCTCGTATGTTGCCGCCATGTGAGGAAAAAACCTTAATACATCCATAAACTTGGCTTCATACTCGGTGATGTTCATCGTTCCCTGCCGCAAACTCTCAAACTGATTGATCTTCTCATCTAGATACATCTTGGGAAAGTATCTACTGACGAACTCGCGCCGGAACACCTCCCAACAGATCACCGCACCAGGCCGCTTCTCTTCCTCGATGGTCCACCAGTGACCAGCACTACCTTTCAGAAGGTAGACAACATGCTTTACTTTGTCTGCTTCAGGGATGTCGAAGATCCGGAAACCCTTCTCAAGACTTGTCAGCCACAGATCTGCATCCGCTAGATCAGTCGTTCCAGCATAGTCCGAAGCTCCGACTCGGCAAAGCCGCTCGAAGGTCTTCCCAATACCCAATGATTCTCCATGGGGAGCCTGTGCTCTCAGAGGAGGCACTGGTAATCGCTCAACCATGAGATTCATCATAGCCATCAGCTGCCCCATAAGCTGTTGATAGGCCGGGTGTTCAAGAATTGCTGGGTCAGGTTGGGGGACCTCAGACACCCGATCTCCATGTGCCTGTCCTTCAGCTGAAGCAGCATCACTATACTCAGCTGAGTGTTCTTCATGGTTTCCAGACATCTTGATTTTCTTCTACTGGGGGAAGAAGATGATTGTAAGAAAATCTGGACAACACACAAGAACAGACGACCTAGTCCTCAATCCCTGTAGACTTAGTGAACCTAAAGCTCTGAAACCAAAACTTGTGGCAACACATCCCACTATCACACAGACAGTGAGGTGTTACGCGAAAACGTGCAGAAATCACCATAACCACAGATTACCAAAACCACGGGTTAATTAAAACCGATTGTGGAAAACTGATAAACTGAGAAACTATTACGTTCCAGTCCACACCCTGTGAGGAAACAAGTTATATATATTCATACAAGTCATGATACATGTTCACAGCTTAGAGCAACAACTGTCTTGTCATCACATGAGTTCATCACCTATTACTACATACATAAGGCCCACATCCGGCCAGCAGCAGGACATACAAGACATCTACAGATGTACATCGTGAAACAACATCAAAACACCGCCAAGGACCTGAGAGTACAGGGATGACTCTAGACTCTATCACAAAACATCCAAAACAACATCATATCCATCACTTTCCTTCTACTGATCTTCTTTCTACTCGGCCGCAACACCACAACCACCACCACGTCTAGATCGACCACCTAAAAAGGGTGTAACTCAATAGACTGAGACAATTGAACATTGTCCCAGTGGGAAACATAACTCCCGTCAAAACTACAAAACCTCAGATATATGCAAAGCAGCTAAAAATTATAACAAGAGCAGTTATAAGATAAGACTGTTCATACTATCAAGCTTACCAAAAGTACTCAGTCATTTATCCAACTATTCCTTATGAAACATGATTAACAAGATAGGATGTATAAAGCTTACCACATATGAGAAATGTATAAGCAACTACAAGATACAAATAAAGTTAACTACACAAACAAGGCCTCAACCAATGTTTCGTGTTTGTCCTAAGCAGTAAATACTATTCAGCTGAATTACGTATTATTATGCCCTGAGGAAATGAACTGTACCGTTCAAATCCAACCTTCGGCTGCGAAGCCCATATCCGGTTCCATACAAGGTCAATGGAAGAGCCGGAATCCACGACCTCACCCCTCGTGACCAGTACACGAGAAACAAAGCAGGACCGCAGTCTCATGCTCAAGTGGCCTTTAACCAAAGGGTCAGCTCCTCAGGCTACCCTCTGCCTAGCCTGCCTCGGTACAGGTCACGACGCTAGTGAAACTGAGCCACATGCCTGATCACCATGCTCTGAGCCATGAACGCATTCATGCTCATCATATCACATATCCATAGACATGGGCCTGTTCACCATGCTCATCACATATCCGAGTCTGCAACCACAGCTGCACTCGTTTACCTCTCTATTTGAGGCTAGGAGAAACCTCACATATTCAAAAATATGCGCTCTAGGTTAACCCGCAAAAGAACCCGTTTCACCATCACCAAATCCTGACAATGATGGATCTATGGCCAGGACAAACTATATGATATATTTCACTGTAATTAATTAGTATCTTTTAGATGGATTGCAAGATTCAACCAAGTTATATAACATGCAAGATATAACAGAAAGTGAACAACATAAACTCAACATTATGCTATGATTGTAATAACATCAACCTGATCCATCTCAAGGATCCAACATCACATGTTATCACTTGGCCTCTTTTCGATCATCCGGAACCATCTCAAGGATCATCACACACCATGGGATCTCAATCCCTCATCACATAGTTCCTCTGCCTCTCAAGGCTTATATCATCATCATGGAACATCATTCACAATGTACCTGTCATCTCATTGTTCACATATAATCATTCCTCATGGCCTTTCATCTGGATATGCATTACGTGCATGGTTAGCATTATTCAATAATCAATATGAATAACTTATATTATCAACACAGGGTGACATTTAGGGTTATGTGTATTATTAACACAAAATAACATTTGTGGTTGTAACCTTTTCTTAAATCATGCCTCATCTCAGGATCTCATGTGTAAGCCATATCACTAAGCAAACCATAATGCATGTTCATTATCATTCTTGGGTATTATACCGATGATTATGATGATTAAGATAAAAGGAACTAACGTTGCCATCATCATTATTAAACATAGCACAGACCATCATCATGGTAGATGTGGTATGAGATTAACACCTCAGTTTCTATGGCTGACGGAACCCTCACTAGAAGTATGTAAACCCTTACTAAAAGGTTAGGTTGGGCATCATGCCCTCACCTAAGGCTCAGCCATAAAGCTCACCTCATGACGGCCGACACACTCAGCCATACCCTCGACGCTACGTCAGGCATACCAGCTGCAACGCCCATCATACTGAGCATGTCGGGCGAGACACTAGGCTAATGTGACGCCCGTCACAGGTCTACCAGCCATGCCCTCCAGCTATGTATCAGTCTGGTATTCTAAACTCAAGCAACCAGCAAACATGTCTATCATCCAGCCTATTAACTTAAGGCCTATCGGTCGACACAAGGCATAGTAATGGTGTGACGCCCGTCACAACTTCAAGTGTGTCATCCAAGACCAGACCAAAGGAAGGTGTCGTCTGTTACAAACAGATACAAGAATCAAGATATTGTCCAAACCAGCATAGCATATCGCCCAGGAGTTTAGGTCAATGGGGCTGCCAGGCAGCACCTCCCCATGCCCATATCATCCAAGATACATCCAACAAAGGTCATCTACTACCTTACACACATGGATACCCGAAACCCTATAAAAGGGGTCACCACCAAACTAAGCTCACCCTTCTAGCCCATGGTGAGAAGAGAGTGTTGCTTAAGCAACCAGGACACAAGCTCACCTCAATCGACTAAGAAGGAGGGGTGTTGCTCATGGCACTAGAAGCCCAAACTCACTCTTCTAGACCAAGGGGAGAAAGGAGTGTTGCTCACCTACAAACCCTAGATCACAAGGATCGGCCATCAAGGATATTAAGCAAGAACTAATCTACTAGCATGCATATAAACAAGATTATGACAAGAGATAGTGTAATTAGGGTTAGAAGTTATGCAACCCACCTTACGCTCCAAGCTCCAAAGAAGAAGAAGAACTCCAAGCTCCACACACCACCAAGAAAGGAAGATGGAGACTCCAAGGATATCGGCCACCACATGCTTCTCCAAGGTGTCTCGGCCTCCAAACTTGCTCCTTCAAGGGGGGTGTATCGGCCGACACAAGCAAGGAAGGAGGGAGTGTCGTGCACTCGAGGTGGGGAGAAACTAAAGGACCAAAGGGACCCTAAGATAAGGAAAGGACATGCCTATATAGAAGAAAAGGGAGGAGAAAACAAGGTTGGTCCAAGCAAGGTGTCACTTTCCTAGGGACACTTGTCCTAGAGAACAAGCCACCACTCTAGCAAGCTTCATCCACATGGCCAAGATATGCACCAAGTGTCCACTAAACAAGGTCAAGGCTAGACCAAAGAGCATGGGCGACACAACATGTTGCTCCATGGGCGACACACATCCATGTTGGCCGATACAAACACCCCTAGGCCGATACAAGGCTCAACCAAAGCAAAGCAAGGCACCTCAAGGCCCAAAAGAGCTCAAGCAACGAGCCCAAGCCTTCCTCTTTACACAAGAGAAAACAAAGAGAGAGAGGAACACCTCACAAGGTGGCAAACTTGCCTACAAAACCCTAGCCTTGGGTTATTTGCAAGTAGCACCTTCAACTCTCAACAAAGCACAACCAAACCCTAATCACCACTAAAGGTGATTAGCAAGCACCAAAGCATCAAGGTTAAGGAAAGCAAACATGGTAAACCCTAAATGAAGGTCAGGGTCCTTACAGTTATCAAGACGGGCACCTAGGCGCTCCACATGTCTCTCAAACCTAGGTTCCTAGGGGCCATATGTTAGTTGGGAAAACTAGGCGGACTGGGCGGGCTAGGCGATCAAGGTAGGTGTAAGGAGTGGGACCCACTAAGGGGACTACTCCTAACTCTAATATTTTGAGATCACTATAGAAATTCTAATGACCATAATGCCGATGGTAGATAATGTGATTATTAAAGCGCAATGTCCCATGAACTTAGAGAATTTATAAGAGTGGAATTTTGCAGTCAACATAGTCAACTTAAATCAAAATTCCAATAATACCCTCATGGGCGTGACCTGAATAATCTGGGCAACATGGGTAGGATTGGACTTTCGTCCCAGGGATTGAAACCCCTGCGTTCAACGCCATATCTGCTCCACAGAGCTCAGGGTCAAGGTAACCTCTGATGCAAGACTCCAGGCGAGTGAGCACAAGGCTCACTGGCTCCGCCTCTTCACCCTGGACCTGTAGGGCTACTGCTTTGATCTTGAGGTAGCTAGGAGTCGAGTCCCACTGTGGAGACGACCATGGATGGGCCTATAAAAGACAACGGCGAGGGCAATACAAAAGGAGCTAGCCTACGATGCTAGGACTTAGAAGGAAACCACCTCACAGAGAGGTTTGCGAGGAAGCAGGCATGAGGAAGGTCAGAAACAAGACAAACCAGAGAGGATCCATCTTAGATCACAGAACATGCAAGGTAGAGGTTGGGACAGGTGGGAGGTCTCAGAGGCCCTCAGCATGACCATTACCTTCGAAGTGTGCTTGCAATGCTTTATGGAGTCAAAAAATAGATCAAGGAGTCATCAATACCCCTCCCGGTAGCGACCCAAAATAGAAGAGGTCGATGCGTTTGTCGACCCATCAACCTTGGCGACGACAGAGCAAAAAGAGTACATAAGAAGGAAGAAAAGGTGTCTAAGATGGTTACCTCAAGAATGATTGGACCGAGGTGAATCTAGGCTCTGTAGCTTTGTGTTTTCTCATCAGAAAATATGACCTACCCACAACCTCTCCCAAGCGACCTCATGCAAAATCAAGTGACGATCTATGAACAAACGAACACCACAAGGCATATAGTACCGACCATAAGGAAGAGAGGGCATTGGGGTGGAGCGGCGACACGTCTAAACGTTTCTAACAGCGGCTGTTGTTGGTTAGAAATAGGGGTTTTTGCCTTAGGGTTCCATAGAGGCCAAGTAAGGGGTCATTGGACTCGTCGAGACATGCGATGTTCGTTGGAGAAGGAAACACAAGGCTTGGACGCATATGGAGATCAAAAAGCCAGTGAAAAATGAGTGTGTCCAGTTTGACTCAGCGTGTGAGGAAATCAGAGGTAGGGGATGACCAAGTCCCACTACCCAACTACCCGGGTACCCGACCCGTGTCGTCCGTGTGACATAAATTCCAGGCTTGGACCAAAGTCTAGGCCATGACATATGAATTCGATTTAAATTGACCCAAACTTTGGTTAAAACATACATAGTTCACTAGGGTCTAATTAAGGGTGCATTTGATGTCCGAAAGACCCCAAATTTTAAGGTTTGACTAATGAGGATGTGAGGAACCTGATTATAGGCTTAGATTTGGGTTTTGAGGTTACCTTATCTATAAATTAATCATTGTGCATTAATTATTCAATCAAGGAAATGAACTAAGTCCAATGGTCAACTATGGTGAAACCTTCCACCTAGGCTCGACTCCTGTCCTATCTGTTACCCAAGACTATCCTAGTTCATAAATCTAGGGTCAAGAAATCTAGATTATCATAATTTCTAATAAGTGTCCCAATTTAGGTATGACGGTAACATTATCGTATGGTTTCACTTCTATGGAACCCTATTGAGTCAATCTAGGGTTTAAAGATCAGAAAGCTAGCTAGTTAAAAAGGAACAAGACAGATGGTATTTAAGAGGTACTTATAAAAGTAAAAGATAATAAAAAAGGAAGAAAAAAAGGTTTGTACCTGTAATTGGGGATATTACAGCGGGCATCCTAGGCGCTTCTAATGACTTTTGCAAACATGTCAGTCCTTATTCTATTGTTTCTTTTTTTGTACGTCCTCTTCTGTCATCTATTCTTGCTGTTTTTCTTTTCTTTTCTTTTTTCGTCAATTTCTTCTATATTTCCTATTCTCCCTACTGTTGTATTTAAATTTTTGTACTCTCTCTTTTATACCTTGTTACTGCCATTTCCATGTTTCTTATTTGATAAGTTTAGACTGTTGTTTGCATGTATGTGTTAAGAGTTTCTTGATCTCCTATTCTTTCCCCTCAGCCTCCTCCAACACCTCATTTATTGTTTTTTATATATATAACTTCATCTTCCTCATTCACGTCTCCTCTACTGCTATTTCTTTTTTTGACTTCTTCCTACACATCACTAACACTTTTTCTTTTCTTTTTTCTTATATTCATTCTCCTTCCATTCCTCATCTTCCTTGTCTTGTGTTTCTTTTTTGTTCCTGTTAATTCTCCTTATGATCCTCCAAACAATTATCAATACAAGTTAGGCATATGAAAACATTTAATGGACAAATAGTTACAAAACTTCATGTAGTACCATATGTATATATCAACGAATAAGTAATGGAAAATAAATACCAAAATAAAAATGCCCAGAAAAGTGCCTAGGCGGCCTAGACGACCTAGGTTCCATTTAGATGAAGCCCACTACCTAGTCACTTTGAAAACTTAGCTTTGATAACTTAGGAACATCCCAGACTCCCATCCCTTCTCTCCCACATTCTTAATGACCCAATCTTCATCTATTCGTTGACACCATCCTTCCCGACCATCTATGCTTTTTGATCCATAGTCAAAGTAGCCATTGAGAATCTTTCATCTTTGAGTTAACCCAGATCCATTACTTGTCTAGGTGGCTAGGTAGTCCTTCCCACCCAAGGGAAGCCCAGGGGGGCCTTGGTCCCTAGGCAGGAGCCTAGGGGGTTCTAACATTCTTCGTATTTGTTTATATTTTACACACATATATACAAGATTTTATGTATACTATATACATTTACATAGGCTATCCCTAAGCTTAATTTGTGACACCCATCATCACACAAAGTGAGATTACTCAAAACAAAATGTGAAGCTTAACACTAATAACTCAAATTATCAAAAAACACGATAAATTAAAACCAATCACATCACAACATCTCAAACAGAAACATATTTTCATCTAAGTCCATAACCGTTGCCACATGTTTTACATAACATGTCTTAAAGATGTACACATCACTGTTTAATGGCCATCACGCCACAAACCTATTACATATAATGGACCTGAGAGTGTAGGGACGACATGTAGGACTCTACTACAAAACACTACTAGCATATCCAACCTTCAACAACCACTGCTCCTCTTATTGCTTAGCCTCAACCACACTATCTCTATCTTATCATGCACAACCACCTAAAAGATGCAGTAACCCATGGAGTGAGACCAATGTCCTATGAAGCGGGACCAACATCCCACAGAGTGAGACCAATGTCCAACAGAGTGAGACCAATTAGGGTTAGGGTTTTCCCATGTAGACGATTAGTGTTTTTGATACAATAGTCATTATGTAAATCTAAATACACCATCTCCCACTTTTATTGAAGAATTAGGGTTAGCATTCTTATAATACTCATCCAATCAATCGATCCAAATGAGTCAACGCCTTATTGTAATCGAAACACATCATAACACATGTAGTGACCTACTAGGTCAATACTGTAGCGACCACTTCACACACATGTGTTGCAATCCTTAGGGTTAACCTACTAAGGGTAGTGACTGTAAACAAAGGTGTCATCAATGTGTAGCGAGCCGCTACACATCACCATACATGCCTTAGCCAAAATCAAACCAGGGCTCATGTTGTGATCAAAACCAATACAAAGAGTGGGGACCAACCAAGGCCAAAATAGGTGTTGCAACCAACATAACACAAGTGTAGCAACCCGCTACACAAAGATCATGTGTTTCGACCGCAATAAAGGAACAAACACATCGACCATCAACCAAGATCAAGGTGTATCGACTGAAACAAGCTCAAAGGTGTAGCGACCAACAAAGGCACAAGGTGTAATGACCAAGGGTGATTAGGGTTAACCATGTAGCACATGCAACACCTAAAAACATGTAGCGGCCATGCGATTCAAGATAATTGTAGTGACACACCCAAAAACATGTAGCGGCCATGTGATTCAAGATAATTGTAGCGACCTTCAAGGTCAATCTACAACCAACAACACGATCAACTCCAAAACAAATTGCATTATTCTTAACATGGATAAATTGCAACTTGGTCCAAAACAAGCATAACTAGCTCAAGCATCAACCAAGGACCAAACTAAAAACATAAACTTGTCACCTGTTATTAAAACATATAAAGAGATCAGATCAAGCATGTTTTTAAGCAAAGCAAACAATCAAGCACTAATCCAAGTCAGGGGCTAAGCTCTTGGTTCTTTGGTCCTGGTCTAATTGTTGTTTCGATTGGGTTGACCCGTTTACATACATGTCACACACACATACACATGTACGCATAGATATATACAATCTTGTTCATTCATTGCACATCTAACATGTTCTTCCTCTCTATGTGACCTACATGGAAAATCATGTCGTTGAATTTTGTGTATATCATAAATCACAACAATATGATTTAGTGTAACACTTACAAAGTCAGATGCACTCCAAGCTTTCTACAAAAGATGAGGTACAACACAAGCTAAGAATACACTTTTCTATACTCAAAAGTGTTGATCTTCCCCCCATGTGCATCCACTAAGAAACTAAAAGAGAACATATGTATATATATGTATGTATGTATGTATGTATGTATATATACATGTATGTATGTATATATACATGTATATATATATATGTATGTATATATATATATGTATTAGTAAAAGAAATGTTCATGTATATTGTTTAAAAAACACAAGTGGTGTTTTCATTGTCTTATGGAGAATAGCAATGTCTTTGCCAAACGTCCCATGACCCTCTTTATACCAATCTACATGATCACATGGACTATCATTTGTAGAATAGAAGACAAAGCAACATTGGTGCTTTCTTGTATAAGAGGGTATAAGAGAGGAAGTAGGAGGAAGGGAATGAGAGTCATCCTTGATCAGAAACCATAAGTAATGGAAGGGAACAATTGTTGTTTGTTGGCACAGAAAAATGACACATTATGATGCATAGATGTGTCATCCGCAGTCCGTTCACGGGAGTCACGTAGGAAAAGAATTGGGATAGAGAAGTCAAATGATCATATGGTATTAAGAAATAATAATGTAGATCAATTTTTGCCTTAATATAACTTCTGAGTGGGCCAGGAGGGTGCCCAAAAGTTACACCTTGTCTTGTGGGTGGCTAGGCGGCCCTATCTCTGGTGACTATCCGACGATATGTACCTAGCCGGCTGTTAGGCATGTTAATGGCCAAGAAAGCACGAGTTCATTTAGGAGCAATGGTTTTGTAATTGTATGTATATGGCATTTAATCATACCTACTAGGATACAATGCTTGAAATGAGGGATTTTTCCTATAGCTTTGTACTTGAATGTGAGGACAACACACTTGTGATATGGATGGTTGTTGTTCATGAATGGAGATGGGTATCAAATCAATGGGGAAGATTTGTTGAGATGAATTTTATGTGATGTAAATGTGACAAGGATCATCCTTTTCTTGCAAAAGGTGCAAGGAAATGGGAGTGGAAGAGTATACCACTTGAGACCAGAAAAAGGATTTAAAATTGAAGATACACTTCCCACAGTGAGTGTTAGGATAGAGAGGCAGTGTATAGGGTAAATTGGAATACCATGAAGCATGAATAGAAGAAAGATAGTCATAAGGTGACAATAGTAAACTAGAAGAGAGTGAGTATTAGATCATACCATCAGAGGTGACATAGAAGAGGCATGAATGGAAATCTTGAAGTGCTAGGAATCATTCATTGTCCATTCTTCACTACCATGTACATTGTTTTGCCTGTTCTTCACTGCTGACAACTGGGCTACAATGAAAGGCTGGAATCAATCTTGTTTAATATGTAAGGTGCAAAACTAGCATGAACAAAACTAATTGCAGCAATGATAATTTGTAAATTTGGTTTATCTTTGAGCTATTATCTATGCTCTATTATATCTAATGACAAATGGAACATGTTCAAACCAAACTTCATAATTATAATATTTAGATTTCTTGATTCTTTTGCTACCACCAAACCATGGGGAAACTATATTTTTTTCATGTAGGGAAAAGGTCAATCAAAATAAATGAGGCCTAGCAAGCTTTGTGATATACTCAACCTAATTATGAAGTTCATGTGTGTTTTCCATAAGTGATTACTTTATTAGGTTTCTAATCATCAAGGTTTGGCTCATTTACAAAGATGATGATTGGCTCCTTTCAGGCCGCCCTGTGCTTTACTTTGAACTCATATTATGTGTGTTTTTCTTTGCTCAGGATTGTCATATATTGCTTGCTTCTATTTTGACGTCCTCATAGTCATCTTTCCTGGATGAAGGCCGAGATGGTGGAAGATTCTTTATATATGTTGACTAGTCGGTTGCTCTCAACTGCTACCATTGAATTAAGAAGGTATGTCTTGACTTATTTTGCTTGGCATTTTGATATCAACTACAAGACAATGAATTTGCGATATGAATTTTCTTGTCTGTCAACGGTAATTGGGGTTTGTTTTTGCATAAAATCGGATGTGTTTTTTGTTTTCTCTGTTCTCTGTTCTGAAGTTACACAAGACATTTGTCAAGTTCAATTTTCAATTTTCAATTTTACTTGATAGGTTTGATGGAAGTCTAAAATTTTAGTTCCCTAATTTTCCTTGACTTCCAGTAGTATACATAGTTTTGAGTTCCAGACTTTCACCCAAAATCCAGCGAAAAATGAGTTCCTCTCCCTATCGCTTGCCCAGTTTCCTGGTTCCGCTGGTCGGGCAATATCCCTTGGGCTTCTGTGTGTTCTTCCCTTGCTCAAAAGAGAAGGTGGTCGTGTGAGGATGTTTGATGTTTCCTTTTAGAGCCACATGAGGAGGTGGAGGAATCTCTGGTGCTACATAGTCCTCATCGCCCGTAAGTCATAGTATGTAGGGCTGAAAGATTGTGTCGATCCATCTATCTCACTGTGGCAGGTTGGGGATCGAGATTCCCATGGCAAATCAATATTCTTTGATTTGTTTCTTATTTTTCCTTCCTCATCGAAGATCCTTGAAAATTCAAGCACTAAAAAACTGGTTCATTTGTGAAGTTGCGTTATGCCAACAGTGAGGAGATGATTAAATCAGTGTTGTTTTATTTGTGTTCTTTGAAAGAAGCTTGAAACTGAATGATTGTTGTGCTCTGGTATATTTGGATTATACAAAATTCAATATGTATAGTTTCATAGTAGTGCATAATACCTTATGTATCTAGAATTTTTATACTTACAACTAACTAGTCGAATGGAAATCAATTTCCAGAAAAAGTCAAATTCACAACCAATCATGCAGAACTTATTTACTTGGAACTCCAGTTCATTTCCTGGAAAATGAATTCCATAAAAGTCACAGTTACATCAAAACCAATCAGACCCTTAGTTCTTGAGCAACTACCTAACTGGCTATTTTTTACTTCTATCATTCAATCAAGAGGAATGTATGTCTGGTCTGATGTTAGGGGTTGGGATGTGTTTTACTTACCATTTTGATGTTGTCTACAAGTAGAGGCATTATTTAATGTGTTAAATTGTCTAGTTTTGGGTAATTGAGATATATAGTTATTTAAAAATGGATTTGCTTATCGTGTTTTTGCCTTTTGATAATCTGACTACTCTTTATTATGAATTTGCACAAATTTTCTAATATTTTGAAGAACGTTAGCTGCTATCCATTTAGTTGGAATGGCAGAATGTCCATGATAGATAATGTATCTTCTCAAGCAGATAGACAAGAGGTAAATAGGTGGAAAGTAGCTACTTGAGGATGAAATAAATTTTCTTGTATTTGCGCCATCTGAATGGAGTCACTGTAAATGTGAAGAAAATCCCAAAAGTCTCAGCCTATTGTAAAGCTTATTCAAGGTGATACCGTGCACTCAAAGGTGGATGTTTATATTTTCATCATTTCTTCTATGATATATTGTGGGACGTGCAGAAATTTTATTGTTCCTCTTAACTTTTGTATGGTGTCCCTTTATTATCTTCATGTATGTGAGGAACAAAATGTACTATATGTCAGACAACAAATGTACAGTTGTATTCAATGTAATGGAAGAAAAACTTTTATAAGATATTTGTATTGTTTTATTTTATACTCTTCATTTGAATAAAAGATGAGAGAACAAACAGGTGGCTTAGTGCCACTCTTTGATTTTTTTATTAATATTGTAGGGTCAAATTTAACGGTTGGTGCCATTGCTCATTTCTGTATTTTATGTATATTTAACCAACTCAAGTTGGATGACAGGGGTGGTTGATTCCGAAAGGACCCGTCTAATTCTTAAGCAAGATTAACAGAGATAGGGAGAATGAACCAACTTCAACTATTCCTTTTAAATTCAGCACCCTACCCGTTAATGTTGGTGCAGATCAAACAACAGTTGCCATTGAGGTTGGCCAAGATTGTACTAGTGGCACCTCTGCCTGCTCCATATTGCGCCACTGTGTGACTGCCGCCCATCTCCTCCTCCCTCTGGTCTCTTGCACCCAGCCGCAGACGTGGGGCACCGACAGCAACCCCTGCTTCTCCTCTTCTTCCCCCGATTTCCCTAACCACAGAACTTCTTTTGCCCTACCGTTAGTTCATGCTCAATCACCCGCCACTACTACAGAAATGGCTTATAACGTCACTTTTAAATTCGTTGGTTGTAATAATACACCGACACCTAAACAATACATCTTCGGTTTATAAAATAAACCGAAATCAATCTGTGAAGGGTGACCAGACACAGATATCACTTTTATTCAGTGTCGGTTCCTTAATAAACAACCGACGCCTAAAATTAATTACCAAATCCAAAATTTCCAGTGAAAAAAATTCCTCCAAAATTTAACATATTGCGTCAGTTGTTAACTAATAAATCAACAACTAAATGTTATTCGCGAGATAGAAATTGGGCACATTTTGGTCGTCGGTTTTAAAACAGCGACCGACACTTATGGGTTTTCCCGCGTCGTCCACGGAAAATTTTTCACACCCTTTGAGCGTCGGTGTTTGATATAAATTGACGACTATGGTAATTAATCGAGAATAATTTTTTAATCGACATATGCAGATAGACGTCAGTTTTTTTCTAGTTAAAACCGACACCTATAGTTGAGAATATGTGTCGGTTTTGCTGTAGAACTGACACCTATAGTTTTATGTGTCAGTTATTTATAATAACTGACACGTAATGTTAACTTAATAGCACCGCGCGAGCCCGACTCTTCCCCTTTCTCTGTTTCATTCATCTCGATTTTGAGGGTTTAAGCTCCGACGACGATTCCTTTGCTCACCGCTCCTGTGCCGCCGCTTGCCTCCATCGCCGTCATTTGCTGGTCCTCCGGCCGTTGCGCTCCAGGCCGGCCACCGCCCTAGCTCTCTATTCGCTGCCCACCTCGGCGCCACCAGTAGCTGCGCGTGGGACTATTGCCGTCGCCTGCTGCGCGTGCACCGCCGCCGCTCCTGCTACCGCCTTCGCCTCCTACCACGGTCGCCTTCTACCACCTCTGCTTGCTACCGCCTCCGTTCCTGCTCCTGCTACTACCGCCGCTCCTACTCCTGCTCCTTCTACTGCCGCCTCTGCTTCCGCCAGTTCTCCGGCCACTGCTCTCCAGGCCAGCCGCTGCTCCTAGGGCTCTGCTCCCTGCTCTCCAGGTCGCTGCTCCGCTCCTACCACAGCTCCTGCGTGCCCAACGCCGCCACAAAGGTACCCTGCTCCTGCTCTTCTTCCTCCTCTTTTTCCTCCACCCTCAAGCAACAGGTACCCTGCTCCTACTTGAATAATGTAGGAAATGCGTAGATTGTGAATAAAAAATGCTCTGATTCACATTAATATTACCAATAATGTAGGAAATGAATGCTAGCTCCAATTATAGACATGTTGTATATGGTTTTGATCAGAAAAATGCATAGATTGTGAATAAAATATACTTAAAGCTCTATTATTCTTCTTGTTACAAAGGTATAGTTAGTACACGAATATTAGATGATATTCAAGAAAACCCTAGTTTGATGAGCATGTTGTTAATCATGTTAATTATGATTCTTTTATTTATTCTGATGTCAGTATATAATTATGCGATCCCAACATCTTAAATTGAATTAGAATGATTTCAATGAATTATAGGGTTTTAAAGTTGATAATCATGTACATGCGGAAATAGGATTATTAATAACGTAGTATGTTAAATATGATGATTAGGGCTATGTATATAATGTCTAGTAAAGATTCCTAGACTTTTTGTCATTAGGGTAATTTCTATACATGTTTGAGTAAATTAGGGTTTTAATAATGCTCTATAGATTATGATTAACCATGTTTCCTGTAGTTTATACAGATTTATTATATATAAGAATGACAACACATGAATTTGTTGGCCTAGAAACCCGTCCAAGATTTACTCATTAGGAGTAAATCTTGGATAGTCCCCAGTTTGGGACTGTTCTTGAACACCTAATCTCACTTAGGATGTAAGTGTATAATGTGTATTGGGTTTTCAAGAAAATTTCGGTAGCATTTCCCTGTTTGTTCTCTAAGTACATATGTACTTAGAGAACAGCGGGGAAATGCTGCCGAAACTTTCTTGAAAACCCAATACACATTATACACTTACTAGTGAGATTAGGTGTTCAAGAATGGGATAGGTGGTACACATTTATTATATATAAGAATGAAAACACATGTATTTGTTGGCCTAAAGTTTTAACCATGCATAAACTCTAACCTGTTAACCCTAGATGTGAACTTTACAATGTGAATGTAAACTTTACAATGTGAACATACAATGTGAATGTGAACTTTACAATGTGAATGTGAACTTTACAATGTGAATTACTTTATAATGTGAATGTGTACTTTACAATGTGAACTTTACAATTAGTGTTACTTTACAATGTGAAATTTATAATTTGAATGTGAACTTTTAGATGGCTGACCAGGATCGTGCTGATGATCATCGTGAGGGTGAGGATGTGCTTGCACCGCCTGACAATGTAAGTTTTAAGAATATATCCCTGAGGTTTCTATCTATATGTTCATTTATAATTATATTATGTAAGTGTGTTTTTTTATCAAATTTTAGGTTGGTGATGTACCTGCTGAAGAAATTACAGTACTTGATGAGCAGCAAAAGAAAATTGAGAAAGTGAGGGCCATTACAATGATGAACAAGTTAATACAGCAAAGGGGCAATGGACCCAAATTGGCTGTGGATTTCGATCAGGCAGGAAATCCATATGGAGTGAACCACAACTCATTTGTTTCATATCTTGGGGTTCTTATTTGCAGCCATTGCAGTCCTATCCTAGAATCATGGCATAGAGTTCCTAAGGGGAAGAAAGACCACATATGGAAGGAACTATGCGTGAGTTATTATTATTTGTAATTCTATTTGTGTAGATTACTAATTTTAAGGATATTAGTTAATATCAATTCTATTTAATTTGTAGAGCATATTTGATCTGGATGAAAAGTTACATCGTAAATGTGTGATGCAACATTGTGGGAGGGTCCTAAGGAACTATAGGACCAATCTCACTCGAGATTACATACGCGATGCTGAGAATAGGTTCTTGATTGATTCCGATTCTAGACATTGATCAGTATTTCACTAACTCTACACTAATAATTTTTGTTTGTATTCTCTTTGAAAAATAAATATAGGAAGAAGGAAGCCACACAGTAATGGAACTACTTGGACCCCAAAGAATGGGAGGAGTTTGTTACCCAAAGAAAAACAGATGAATTCAAGGTATTAAGTGCCACTCCCAATTTAATTAATATACATTTTTATGTATTCACCTATTCAAGATTAACCCTTAGTGTTACTAACCAAATCAATGTACTAACTAACTAGACTATCAGCAATGCTCAATGAGCAAGGCGTGCACTGAATGTGCACGACCACACAATGGGTCCAAGAGGATATGCAGGCGTTCGCAAAAGACTACAGGCCGAGTCTACTCAACCTAATGCTACTCAAGAGACTGCAGAGTCCTCTACTGCTGCTCCCGCACCTCTGCCTCATCATGCTATGTGGATAGCTGGGAGGCAAAATAAGAAGGGAGAGATATCGAAGCCCGCAACCGCTGAGGCGGCTGCAAAAATGGTAAAAATCAAACTCTTAGAGCAATCTATCGATATTGATTATTGTTATGTTTACTTATGAATTTTTGTTGATGGTGCTTAGCGGGAGATGCACGAGCAGAGGAAGGAAGGCAAGTTCATCCCTCAGGGCACAAGGGATGAACTGACAGTTGCTCTGGGTAACCTAGAACATCCTGGACGTGTATGGGGTGCAGGCACTGGTGTGGGCATGAAAGCTTTCTTTGGGCCATCCCAGCGTAAACCTATCCCAAAAGCGGGATTTTCACAAGTTGAGGTAACATATTCTTATTTTAGAACGTTATTGCAAAAGAGAATTCAATAATCAGAAACTAGCATTTCTTTTATCCATGTATAGGTAGATTCCTTATTTGATAGGAGAGTCGAGGAAGTAGTTGATAAAAGACTCTAGGAAGCATTTAACAAGTGGCAGACATCTCAGACTGCCACTCAGACAGTATCTGTGGCGAACCCCTCTTCTCGTACTCCTCATACTGCAGAGGTTGGGAGTAATCCTATAGACCCACCTAACACGTCCTCTGTAAGTATTTTTATGTCATATATAATAGCTAGTTTGTTCAAGATGATATGTTTGTGTATATATGCATATAACATTCTTTACGTAAATTTGTAGGGGTTGAAGCCATGCTGACTACAAAGTGAAGGATATATTGTTGCAGATGCATCAGCTTACCCACCCCTTAAAGGGTGCATGTTTCATGGGAGTCCAGTACCAGATGGCATGGTACGTGTGAGCCCCATACATATACTCACTGGCTGGACGAATCTTGCACTGCCTCATGCACACCCAAATGCTGAAACACTTAGTGTGGAAGTAGGTAGAGTGATATTGTGACCCGAAACGGATGTCCTCTATACTGATATTGTATGATAAATTTTCATTACTTTAATTTGTTAGTGTGTATATATATATATATGAGTCAATTGATATGAAATTATATATACAGGTCAAAAAGACGAGACCCACTACATCTCGACCTCCACCTCCTCGACTACCAAGTTGGCTTCTAGGGAACCTACACGCCTCGATAGGTCCTAATTGTAGGAGTGTGGCAGTATGGATCAGCGAACATAATCCAAATTGCCCTATAAATGTTACTATTCTGGAGAATGCTACAGGTAAATCGTACGATAATAATCTATTTATACAAGTTTAGCATACGTATTAATGCATACGTAATAGAAGTTCTGGATACATATTTATGTAGGTCAAACATCCGGAAACAACATATTTATACAATATATTTTGGAGTTGTTTAGTTATGAATGGCTGAACACATCTATGATAGAGTTGTGGATATGGTGAGATTAATGCATACGGCAATCTGGTTTATACATCCATATACCTTATTTTATATATGACAATCTGGTTTCTTATATATTAATGCATACATAATACTTATTTTGCAACCACTTATACAAGACATGTATAGATTTTGGGTTTTCCCATGTGGGATTTTTGGTTCCATCTTTGATTAGTCTTGTAGTTACATACCCTTCTTCAGTTACTTCATACTGCTGTGATGCTTTTGAATATTTTGATAAAAATAATAAGACGGTGATAATAGCTCCATTCAATGTCGAGTAAGTTTACTTTGCTTGTAATTTGGACTTAAGCAAATTACATTTTTATTGCAGATATTGAGTTATTAATTTTCTACTTTTTTACCTGTAGTTCTAAGCATTGGGAGTTATTAGTTATTGTCCCCAAGACATTCACCGTCTATTATCTAGATCCTGCGGGGAGTGAGTTGGATGTATTACATGGACATGCAATTAAAAGGCCATTATTCTGGTGAGAAATATTTTATGTTTTATATCTATTAACATCTATTACTGCATTACTATTTAATTATGCAATTTAATGTGTTACATTAACTTATATAGGGATTTACAAGAGTACAAAAAAGCTGGAGGAAAGGTCCCCAGGAAAAAAATTCTAACACTCATTTGAGAGAATGTGAAAGTAATTTTCTGATTCCAATGTATATATTATTTATGTGAACTATGCTTATTTGTATTTTTGAATATTTTGTATGTTTCAATTTATAGTGTGCTACACAAGACAATGGTTGGGCATATGCCTACTATGTGATGCAATTTATTGAACTAATCATCAAACATGCCGTATTGGAAATCGATAACATACAACATGTATTATACATAGTCTCATTAGATAATATGAAATATATGAATCTTATTATATATTATTATAATTATGTATGTACATCATTCTCTTTGTAGGTCTTTAAAACTGAGGACTTCAACACAAGTGCAAAGCATTTTGATGTACATGCTCCCTATACGAGAGATGAATTAGATGCTGTAAGAGAAGATTGGGCAAAAGCCCTGCAAAGAGTGAGAATTTTTCAATATGATTTTGCTGACAATGATGTAAATGATGAATAAAGAATAACTTTGTTCTCATAATTAATTTTGTGTGAATGTGAATGAATTTTTATGAATTGTCATATGTGTGTGAAAATCATCAATACATGAATGTTTCTACATGTGTCTGAATGTGAAAAAAGATGAAATAAATGGAACTGCAGGTTGCTACTTGTTTCTACATGCATGTGATGAAAAAATAATATGAATTAAATAATCTTATATATGAGTGTGAATCACATATATATAATATTGTCCATCATGTTAATTTTTTAGGTTTGTGGCTTGTTGTTGGTTGATATCAATGGATGTCGTAAAACCTGCAATTCATAACTGAACTACAGGTTTCTCATCCTGCGACCAGCCACAGCAGGTCTGCAGACCGACAGAAAAAAACATACAATAGGCTTCGATTATTTCCATAAAACCGACGACATATGATTACAATGTCGGTTGACATACTAGTAACCGACATCGATTTCCCTAATGAGGCTAGACACCACGGCTGTGCTTGCCAGCCCGGCCGTGGCAGCGGACCAGACATAAAATAGGCGTCGGATATTTGTATACAACCGAAGACATATGGTAACAGTGCCTATTTCCCTATGAGTAACCGACGTCGATTTCCCTAGAGGCCAGACACCACGACCGTGCTGGTCAGCATGGCTGTGGCAGTGGGTGAGATGACATCAGTTATCACTAATAAACCGACGCAGATAGTGCCCCAGATGGCCCCCTTTCTGTGGCGCGAAGGTATATGGCGTCCGTTTCTAAGCTAATAACCGACACCTATACCCCCTGCTGGTGCATTTTCAGTGCGTTTTCAGTGGTGCGTGAAGGGTTATGGCATCAGTTTGAGAACCGACGTGTAACAGTTGGGCTTTTAGCGGTGCCCACATAGGTGTCGCTTAAAAACCGACACTAAAGGCCTTAAATAACCAACACTAAAGGTCGGTTATGTACTAGTGCGCATCACCGCTTACTGAAGAATCCACAGGTGACGTGGTCCTCCTCCCTAGAACCAGTTGCTCATAGCATGATCTTCCTCCCAGGGTGTAGCCACCACAACACCAGAACTGGCCATTTGCAAGCCAATCACCTTCACCTTCTTCCTCTCTACAACCTGCACCAGTAAAAGGACCCAAGTCTCCACCATCTTTGACAGTTCGGGATTGGAGTTCTACAGTTGGATCTATCCACGTAGCTTCATACCTCATCACTAAAGATCATAGCCACGATGGATTTGGGTAACTTCTTTTGATAATTTTCTTGTCACCAATACTTGACCATCAGGAAGGAAACATTGTTGAAGGCTGTCCGAGGTCCTATGCATGCGACCTAAGTTGTAGCTTCATGTCTGACCAGTGGACTACAGACTGATCCATTAAAGATCCTCCAACCTCAGCCATAGCGGTAGGTTTGTATTTCATTTTCTATAGTGTGATTCCATTAGTCAATAAAGATGATCAGGGATAATGGCAGATCACTTGTAAAATCATATCATTATCAAATCCTAGATATACCTAAGATGAGCTGAATCAGATATACCTATAAACAATATGATGATGTATAAACATATCTTGATGCAGGCATTTGCTAGTTTATTAGAACTAAGTTAACAGACAATACGAAGTTACTATAGATTAATAGTAATACAGTGCATAATGCTTAGATGATAAACTAGACCCTGATTAGTCTTTTATGTTATTATTTATCATGTTAGTGCTAGTATACATATTGTTGTGTGAGTTAATATATTGTTATATGATGATTCAACAATTTCACTAGTTATTAAAACAAAATTCAATATATTCATCTCATTTGTTTCATAAATTAAAAACCCTAGACTCAACATATGTATATACACAATTAATGGTAACAAGAAGAAAAAAATGAAGTTGAGAATCTCATTTATATCGAGTTAGTAACATGAATACAATTGACCCTAGTTGTCTAAATTTGAACTATATGATACATATATAGAGAGAGAATATAACTAAAAGATCAAAAGTGGAGGAATGCTAATTATTACCAACATAAATATATTATATTCTATTTGGATACAAAACCCCTAGAAATGGATAGTAAGGACACTTTTATATTTTAATATCAATTAATCAAACCTAGGCGGAGAAGGACGAATTGGAAATTTCACCCTAGAGATAGGGTTAGTCGTGAAGAGCACGTATGTACTCACCCCTATTTGATTTTGGGCATCAACCTTGTGGGCTCTGATCTCCAAACCATGACATAAACACGATTAAAACTTAGCGGAAGCGATTTGATAATCATCGGAAGACAAAAATCACGGGAAATTAAAATTTTTCGAGATAAGAACTTGGATCCATAAAGCTTCATTCATAAAAAGAGATAAACTGTTTACATCTCAGGATAATTACTTCTTGAGTAATTATATACATCAAGATACAAAATCTCAAGAACTCATACAAAAGACTCCAAGACCTGAGAGTACAGAGGACACATAGGACTGACTCTAACTACACCACATGGCAGGCTAAATCTCCACCTGAGATTACTGCTGCTCCTGGTGCTTCTGCTGCTGCTGAGACTGGTCACCTGTAGACCGGTTCCTCCGTCTATGACGTCCACCTAAAAAGTTGAAGTCTGCGGGGTGAGACAATTTTACATAATTGTCCCAGCGAGAGTTATAACTCTCCGCCAGAAGCTTCACTATAATATCAAGAATATCTTAAGCAATAAAACTTTCAAAGCATTAGATAACAGTTGCAACTATAAACAAGAACTCAACACTTATGAGGTATGAAGAAATATAAGCACTATCACAGTGTAACATCAATCAACTAACTTGTAGTTATCCATAACAAGTATACTACGGGGTTGATTATGTTTTACAAACAACATTATGCCCTGTGGAGATGAGGCATACCACTCATACTCCAACTGATCGCTGAGAAGTCACATCAGTATCATACATAGGTCATTAAGAGAGCCGGATTTTCATGACCTTCATCTTCCTCAGTCAGTAAGAGGATCACTGGTAGGACATCTTGTGTCTCTACTATTATAGCTCACCAGGGTAAACTGGTCCTTCGCTATTCTAGAGTTACAGTGGCGTTCTGTACTCTCTTCGTCATTAGGAGATTTCATGTTTACCTCCACTGATACGGATATCTATGTTTTCTTCGTCATCAGGAGGTTTCATGTTTACCTTCCACTGATACGGTAGGGTTTAATAGTGAAGGGTTAATGGATTACACATCTACATCAATCACCTACACTTGGATGTAAGGTTCTACACATCCATATACCCCACATACTCAACAGTATGTGTTCCAGGAGTTCCTTTAGGAAAACCTGTTTCACCATCATTTAATCTCTGACAATGATGGATCTATGATCAGGGCTCTACATTACACTTGATTAGTTAGGTACATTTAGTATTCATTTAATCATCACACATTGTTCTTCAAACAATAACAGTAGCATAACAGCTATGAAAGGAGAATACTAAATGTAACAAGCCTAACTCAAATCAATCATCATTTCTCATTATACTCATCACAAGTCATCTCTAAAGCATGACTTTGATGGTATTCATGGCTCTTACAACACATTAACTCATGGGATGCCACTGACTGGGCATCAAGTTACTTTTCTTATTCATAAGGCTAACAACATGCCTTCAATGAATATAACATCAATATCCATACCTGGATAAGATCACCTTCATATCTGAACCTGCACGGTTAATTCAACTGATAAAGGTAATACAAAAATAAGGAATACATTTCCCACTCTTATCATAACAGTTAACTCCTCTGATTCTCATCAATTGGAGTTTAATACTCATTTGCATGCCATTACCCTTGAATTAGGGTTTACTATTCACATTACATGTCATCACCCTTGAATTAGGGTTTACTATTCACATTACATTGAATTGAACTCATAACATCATCATGTATGAGTATCATTATCATTGATGCTCTCAGATTAGTTAAAGATTCATCATTCATCATAGTTAGGGTTTCTATGACTTCACACAGGTGGATCATACCCTAATTATGCACATTCATGTGTATTGAAGGTTCTTTAATTGAGTTTCCACCTAAAAAGGGTACTTTCTCTCTCTAGAAGTACTTTCTCTCTCTAGAAGTACTTTCTCTCTCCTCATACTAGTAGAGGGTGATAACACCACTCTAGATCAGGTTGGATTAAGTCATCATAGGCTAACATAGCCAAAAACATCACCACCATGTGATTAGGGTTTGATCTGATCAAGGTATTACTCAATTGACCCTTCAAGGGTATTTTGGTAATTTACCCCATTGATCATTATCATGGTCAAGTCATTAGTCAATTAATCCCTTAATGTCCTAGGTTATCATTAGGGTTTAGATTAGGGCATAATTGATCCATTTATATCTTCAAATGATTGAGTGAAGTCAACCTTGAATCACCTTGATCGATCTCAACCATCAACCTCCAACTGGTTTGAGATCGTTTGAAAGAGTTGACCGTTTAGCCAATTTTGACTTCCAAGACCGCGAGGGTGTATTGACCGTTTTCTCTATTTTGACTTTTCAAGACCGCGAGCCCTCATCTTACTCCAAGACCGCGAGCCTCCATCTTACTCCAAGACCGCGAGCCTTCAACTTGGTTTCGAGACCGCGAAGGTTATGTAGACCGTTTGCTCACCTTTGACCTCAAGACCACAAGGCCCCTCACGGTCTTGAGACCGCGAGCCCTCTCACGGTCTTGAGACCGCGAGCCCTCTCACGGTATTGAGACCGCGAGGCTCACATGGTCTCAACCGCTTGGACCATCAACAAAGTTCAATGGTTACAACCGATGATGTCAACCAATGTTGAAGCCCTCAAAAGGTCAAAGCCATGGTGACCACTTATGGATTAGGTCAATTAAGATTATGCTTAACCAATTGGTCATTCAATTGACCCTCAATTGTTGACCAATTAGGGTCTATCAATGTTCACCCATCAACACTCAACAATGTGCATCAACACAAGGTTGAACCCTTCAATTGAGCTCCAATTGGGCCCAAACTTGGCCCAAACGGTCTTGAGATCATGTGGGTGGACCCCACATGGTCTTGAAACCGTTTGCCCAAGATTTCATCAAAATCTAATGTGATTTGATAGGGGTTGAACCATGATTGAGTCACAAAATCAGAATTTTGATTAATTGATAACTTATTGCAATTGGGTCCTTAATTGATCAAATTAGCTTAACCCTAGACCTTCAAACGGTCTTGGGTGATTGTCCTCTCAGTCTTGAGACCTTTTAGGTCAATAAACCCTAAAAACCCTAATTAAGTCACCATAATTTCAGTACAGATTTCATCTAGGGTTAGCCCTAGTAATCACCCTTCAACTCTTAGCTCGTTTGGAATTAGACCATCAAACTTGGTGAGTTGTTAATTAACATAATTTTGAACAGTAATTTCATGTGGTCAAATCTTGATCAATGACCTTACACGGTCTTGAGACCGTTTGCCCAAAAAGGCAATTTCAGACCGTTTGAAAATCAGGAATAAATTCAATTAAAGTTGTTACTTAAAAAGGCCATATCTCCTAATTCCTTTGGAGTTAACCTCTCAATTTTTGAGGGTGATTAGCCTACATAATTAGGAACAGATTTCTTATAGGGTCCATGCTCGGTAAACGGGTCCAAACGGTCGTGAGGACCGTTTTCCCTCTCGCGGTCCAGAGACCGTTTGCTCACCTCGCGGTCCTGAGACCGTGAGAGCAAGTTAGGGAGACCGTTTAAGAAAGTGAAAAGCGGTGGGTTTTTCTTGGAAATCACGCCTTCATCTCCTATCTCAAGAACAGTATGGATATCCCACGGATTTGCTTGCAAGGTAGCAAAGAAAAGTAGGGAACATGAAGAACTATCATCTAACCGCATAAAAGAGATGTATATAGTAAAGCATGGGTTTAGAGTTATAAAACCCGCCTAAAGCTTGCTCCTTGAGCACCAAGATTTCAAGCTCCAAGATCTAATGGCGTCCTTGAGCTCTCACAGGTTGGCCAAGGTGAAAACTCCAAGGGAAGATGAAAAGAGATGGCTAGAAAGGTAGAGTTTTGTGAGCTAGTTATCAACTTGACCTTGAATCCGAGTTCTGACCATGGAATTTAGGCAAAAGAAGGTCCCAAACCTACCTTGCACCCTTGGTCGTTCCTCTTGAGCTCCAAGACAGTCCTTAGTCGGCCAAGCAAGGGAAAACAGTGATATGCACGAAGGAAAGGTTCCTTTGCTTGAGAGGTAAAGTGTATATATACTTGGGTGGGGTTTCATTAAAGGCCCATAAGTTTCCCATAATTCCAACTAGGTCCTCCCTTCATTACTTGCTCGTCCCTTCCTCTTTATTCTAAGGACAAACCTTCTCTTAAGGTCTAGAAAAAGAGGCATAGAAGATCAATCTAATACTAAGGTACATACATAAAGAGCTATTGCACATATACCCTGATTATTCAATCACAAGGTATATTTCATAACTTGATAATTCAATTGAGGTGACTTCCTCATCATTTCTTCTCTAAATGATGGCAAGAGTCTTAAAAGATACATTAGATCATATATTTTTACAAATGCATCCCTTAATTTGGGTAAATTGCATTTTACCCCAAATTAGGGTTTCAAGCACCGGAATTGCTTCCACGGCTGCACCTTGGTGCCCAAGCTTGGGAAATCCCTCAAACTTTACCAAAAAGATTCTCATGATGTCTCAACATCAGAGGAACATCTCATCATGTGCAAATTGCAAGCTAACCCTTTCAACTGGGTAAATTGCACATAGGTCGCTGTATATCAAAACAATGCTACAACTTTAAATAAAAAGGAGCAAATACTGAAATATGTGTTTCTGAGAAACTTAATTACATGCTCAGAGTTAATCACAAAGATTTAATTACATATTTAGGCAAAACACCTAGGGTTAACTCATAACCCAGGTCAGGGATGTTACAAACCTGACTTAGATTATATTTTCAACAATGAGACATCTCTTGAATATTGTCTCTTCTTATTTGACTATATTGTAATTCATTGAATCATATGACTAAAATTGATAATTTTTTGTTGCCTTGGGTCTATGACCCCATCGACATTGTTATCTGGCCCAATAAATGTGAATGATGACTTATACATGATCTTGCCACCCTATTTGTGCATGCTAGATAATTTATCTTGATATATGTCGCATATGCTTATGCATAACCATTAGGGCACACTATTCCACCCTAGGTGTTCTATTCCACCTATTTATATATAAAGGGCACATTGTTTCACCCAGGGTGTGCTATTCCGCCATTTTTACTCTAAGCCAATGATCAAGTGGTGTCTTAGCCATACAATAGCTATTTTAGTCTAAACATATATGCATGCGAGTATATCTAATTGTTGCGATATTGTGAATAATAACAAGACTTTTCATATCAAACATTGTACTCTGAAATTTAAATGCCTCATTTCTTGAAATTAATTCTTTTAACACACCTAACTTTTATGGGCCCCTCTTCATGGGAACATCTCCTTTGCACTTATAACCCATGAAAATGCCCAAAATATTATTAAATGTACGTACTTAGTTTTCTTTGACCCTTTATTTTGTTTCATATCTTTTGGGTGATGTTCTGTTTCCACCCATGTATAGGTATTGTACAGGCTTAGGATGATCATGTCCATGTTGGTGATCTTGAGGATAGCTTGATTTAGCCATGTTGCCCTCTACAACTGGAATCTTCTGTAAATTAAATGAATATTTCTATTTATGTGTAACATTCTTAGGGTTAGAAGCATAGATATATTATATATATACATTTTGTAACTTTGTAAATGATTATGTTTTCTGCTGCTTAATCTTTCATGGCTCAAGTCTTATACCATTTGGTGGGCCCACTATCAGGTCTCACTCTTTACATTCTCCTTTTCTATTCTATCTCCGTTTTGGTTTTTTTACTATTCTTCCGAGCCTTGTCATTGTGGATTTCTCATTCTTTATTATTTATAAACACATGTGTTGTATATCCTATACTTCTTTTTCTTACATTGTAATCCTTTAGAAAAAATACAAAAAAAAGAGAAAGGGGTTTTAGCTGAGCAAAATCATATATATTATACTTCAATTTGTTTTTAAAATCTACTAGATTTTACAAGTTCATTTAATTAAAAACTTGATGATGTGTTTAACAATAATTTTCATCTCAACATCTTGCAATTTCCTTAAATTGTAACATTGTTTAGACTAAAATCAGAGATGACAATCAATAGATATTATTATACTTAATAAGGAGTCATCATGAAATGTTCTTGATCATTCCTTCTTCGATACATATCTATATGGTGGACACGGTCTATCTGAGCCTAAAACCATAGAAAAAACATGTAATAATAGTTCACAAAATTATCAAACCTAACCATCCTATGTGGAAGTCGAAGGTAGGATAGAATATATTGTGACTTTTGTGGTCTAGTTTGGTTTTATCTAGTCTCAAGCCACTATGATTTAATATATCCACTAGCATACAATATGTTTGGTGTTGCATAGATGTGGTGCATGATGCTACCATGGCTAGAAAAATGTCTTTGTATAGTGAGGTTGAAGGAGGAGGTTGTGTCTTCATTAATTAAATGATTTATAGTGTATGCAAGAGTATTTGTGTCAGTGACATTCATTGTTATGACCCACACTCAAATTAACTAGTAAGTATGATAATAACAACATGTATAAGTTAATTAAGTTAATTAAGTTGAATTAAGTACACAAGTTTCGATTAGTGTTTTAATCATGTGTTACTAGTTAATTTGGATGATTTCTTGCTTCAAGGTTGTAGCCGGTTCCGTGCTTGAAAAGTTGCAAGAAAAATCAGTAGATTTGGACCTACGAGGCAAAAGATATAAGGGTTTCAAATTTAGGGGTTAACTATGTAAATTTTCCAATTTAATTCGGCTATTAATTTCTTCCATATCATCTTCCTCGATCCACCGCTTGAGCGACACACTGTAGAGGCGCACAATGTGCGATTGAGAGATATAGCAAGGGAGATCGCGTGGGCGATTTCTTGGGTTTGGCTTCGTCCAGCAGCATCCGAGCTTCCTCCCTTCTTCTTCCTCTTCACTTCCTCCTCCTTTCCTAGCCCTAGCGGCGCTCTACCAGCCACCCGATCTGCTTGGGCGGCCGACCAGTAGGTGCGGCGCCCTCGTCAGCAGCTCCACCTGTAGGGGCGGCTGGCCATCAAAGTAGCAGCGGCGGCCATTCAGGGCTCGTAAGGATTGATCTGCAGGCACCCTACTCCTTCTCTTCCTCTACCTTAGCCTAGGGCGGCGCCCTACCTATAGCCGTATCGCAGCACAGAGTTGCGGCCAGCAGCCAGGAACTCTCCTGGGCGTGGCCAACACCAAGGAACGAAGCTTTGACCTCGACTTTGAGGTCCGAGCAAGAAATCACATCTCATCGCCTCCATTTGCGCCACTTGCGCCTAAGTAGCAAGGGGGACGCCCCATCGAGTTCTTGCAGCAGCAGCTGTTGCGCACGGCCAGGGAAGCCGCCTAGGGCATGCCTAGTAGCAGGGAAAGCTTCAGGTGAACTTCGATTTCAAGGTTCCTCCGTGAATCCACAGCCCTAGCTGCAAGTTGGCCATCAAGGAAGCTATTCCGTCAACCTGGGCTAGACGTGGGGTCGCTGTGAGCAACAGAACGATGAACAGTGTAAAAGCCAAGGTAGAAGACAATCGAAATCCGCCCTGAAACAGGCCTTGGGCACATCTCCGGACGAATCCGGACAGTCCAAATCACTGTGAGTAGGGTTTCATTTATTTATCATTAATAAACTCAGGCGTCTGAATATTTTCTGTTTTGTGCGCGAATTACGCTGATAACAGACGTTATCAGGCGTCGGGCAGCATTTGGCGTCGCCTGACTTTTTATTTCATAAAATGCTTCTAGATGCTGTTATATAATTTAGTTTAGCATCTGATCAGTGTGGATTGAATTAATGAATTTATATGGTTCATTGGAACTTGAAATACGTAATATGATTGATGAAAATGATGGAATTTTCTGTATTACAGTTGCAATGTATATGCTGATTAAAGACGGTTGTTTAGCATTGAATCTGGATAAGTGATATTGAGTCATGTTTATAGATGACAAATGATATATATATATGTTTTTAAGTGATATTCAGAATGTGGAATAAGTATGAAATGTGATTTTTCCTATTTAAATGTTTATATGTTAATCAGTTAATAGACTTAGGTGCCCTAACACCGTAGAACCCCTTTGAGATATCTGCTTCTTAGGGGTGAAACTCGTGTTGCAACATTAACCGTGCGGAGTCATGGTGGCACGAGGACAGAGAGGCAGTGTTCAACAATAATCCGTGCGGAGTCACGGTGGCACTGGAGAAAATAGGGGTTATTGCAATAAGATCCGTGCGGAGTCATGGAGGTAACCCCGTGAGACTCTCTGCCTGTGTGCTCAGGTTAGAGGAGGAGTCTAGAGCACTCGGAGTAGTGCATTGAGGCCAGAGAGCCTGTAGGCCGGAGAGCCTATGGTCCTGTGGCAGAGTAGGGCTGGCGTCAGACTTAGCATTTCCCGGGTGTGTCGCTAAGTCTTATACGGTGGGATCGTAGTTCACTACAAATCTTTATATGCAGAGTACGCTGCATATGATTAGGGCATAATAATAATATAAATATGTAATCATATAGGAACACAGTAAATTTAATATGTTAAGAGATTTGAATTTCTGTACCAATTCTCTATAATTGTTTATTTGTTTAAAATATCTGATGCTGCATAGAAATGAAATTGTTATCTGTAAATCTGCTATGTCATTAGAACTGCCCTGCTTAGTACTGCACTTATCTTTATTTCAATTTTATATATCTGATGAGTTGTTTAGTGATAGCTAAATGAAATGCTATTCACTGAGCGAGTAGGCTCATCCCTCTACTCAAATATTTTCAGGTCAACAACAGCAACAGGAATCTGAAGGATCTTTTCATCCTAACGCTTAGTCTGTAGAAGGTATATGTAGTTAGTTTAGTTAGAGGTCTCTTAGTCCTTTCCCCTCGATCCTTGGGACATGCTGTGGGTGAGAGAGAGTGTGTATGTGGAATGTGTATAAAGATGTAAATTATCTGTTATGTTTTACTTTCTGTTAAACAATGTTACATGTTGTAAACGCTGTTTATGTTCTCTAGCCAGTTTAATGGAAATGCTTCCGCAATAGTTTATTATGTTTTAGTTTACAACAATAATCCGGATATCATTATGAGGTTTTAAAAAGAAAAAGTTCTCAGTGATTTGTTTATGTGATAATCCCTCCGTCGCGCCCTAATCTCGTGATTAGTGGTTAGTGTGAGATCGGGGTGTGACATCTTGGTATCAGAGCTTAGGTTGAGTACATAGTTACTCAGAGTCCAAGTCAGGGGACGATAAGAGACCAATAGGATTAAGGTTTAGGTGCCTTTCTTCTATCTGTAGTTTCTAACAGGAAATATTCTGTTATATCATTGCAGATGGCGGAAAGAGGCTTTGATCGTGATGATCAGGCCGAGAGCCATGTTGGCCCTGATCCACTGTACTTGGGTCTAGGTGGTGGTGACCATGTGGATGAAGTGTCCCGTATGTACAGGATGTTTCTGGAGACCAGAGAGAGGTACAAGGCTGATAGATGAGCTTCTACTTCTACCAATAGTAAGGATCTGATGCGATCTTATGAGCTTGTGAAGAAGCTTGGTGGCACAGAGTTTAGTGGCACTACAGATCCCGCCGAGGCTGATGAGTGGTTGAGACAGATAGAGAAGGTCTTTTGCCTGATGGAGCTTCCAGAAGAGAAGAAGATTAATCATGCAGTTTATCTTCTGACAGGCGATGCAGAGTTGTGGTGGCACGGTGTGGAGGATAAGAAGAGAGGTACAGAGCTTTCTTGGCAGGATTTCTCTGAAGAGTTTCATCTTAAATTTTATCCACCTACTTTCATTAATGAGAAAACTAGGCAGTTACAGAACATTAAGCAAGGAAGCATGTCAGTTACAGAATATGAAGCACTTTTCACCAGGTTGGTGAATTTTTGTCCTCATCTTGTACCTAATAATATAGAGAGATGCAGGAGGTTTCAAGAAGGGCTGAGGCCAGAAATTCGGCATACAGTTTCTGCTACTAGTAGAAGGAACGGAGAGAACTTTGGTGAGTTTGTTGAGGCTGCTAGACAGGTTGAATAATCGGTGAATGCTGACAAGGTGCCTGAGTCTAAGAAGAGATCTGCAGATTTCAGTAGAGGACAGTCCAGTAGTGGATATAGAGGTGGAGGTAGAGGTTTCTTTTCTAAACTCGGGCGTGGCTTTAGCTGTTTCAGTAGACAGAGATCTGAGGATGTTACTTCTTCTAGAGGTAGAGGGAAATACAACCCAGGGAGATGGGGCAGTGCCGCTAGTGGACAGTCTTCTGGGTCGTCAATGTCAGTGACAGGTCCCCAGGGACAAGGGATACCGCCATGTGACAAATGTGGAAAACCACATTCTGGTCAGTGTTGGGGTCCAAGTTGTTTTGTCTGCGGACAAGGAGGACACCTCAAAAGGGAATGTCCTCAGCTTCAACAAGCAGCATCACAAGCTTTCCAACCTCAGTACCATGATGTTCCGAGTTCTTCTGTGGCTTCTGGTTCCAGAGGTGGTGGAGTGCCTAGTGGCAGGAGTGGTCAGAGAGGACGGCATGTCAGAGGGAGAGCTTCAGCACGTTTCTTCTCTTTGACACCTCAGGAAGGTATAATCTCTTCACAAGTCGTTACAGGAGAGATGCTTTTGTTTAATAGTATACCCGTTTTAGTTTTGATAGATCCGGGTGCTACTCTGTGACGTCCCCGGATTTTCTAAAACTTAATCTGATGTGTGACGTCCAAATTGAAACCTCACCTCAGCGAGAATCCCAATTTAAACGCCCCACACCAGGCTAAGAAGAAGAAAATAAAGGGAGTCAGAAGGAAACAATCAGTAGCACATGTACATGAACAATAATAAAACCATACACACATGTTCACCATTCAACATATAATTACAACGTGAATTGTTACAACATTTGATATTACACATTGAAAGGTAAACTATAACATATACATGTACTACATCTAAACTACAGGATCTTAAGACAACAGGTCCACCTGTACATCAGCTCGCCACACAACTCTCACTATCCTGGATCTTCAAGAGCATAACCACAACCTAAACAAAAGATTACATGCGGTACACGTCAGCACAATATTTCAAGAATATTGTACTGAGTACGCCTACATGTCTTTTTATATACCTCTCATCATATCTTGGCAATAAGATAAAACTAATATACTTGGCAGTAACAGAAGAATATAAGAAAAGCATATACTTGCACAAAGATGTTCATTAACAAAAGAGAACACACATTTTAAGCTTATTTTCCATTATATATCAAGGCCTTTATGATCACTACCAAAGAGTTAGATCATTTGTACAAGGTGACCACTACCAAAGAGTTAGGTCAGACCACTACCAACGAGTTAGGTCATATGTACAATGTGACCACTACCAAAGAGTTAGGTCACTTCCAAGCACACTACCAAAGAGTTAGTGCTTTCATATAATGGAACAGTTATTTTATGTTTCATGTGTTCATAGACATAACTATGGAAAATCGAGCAACATATCATGCAAGAACAATCATTTCAATCAATACCATATGCCAAGTCTTTACTACTATATAACACAAGCATATTGTATAATAAGCCAAGTAAGAGGTAATGGCGTACCTTCCAAAGAGATAGATCAAGATATTTCTAATCATCAGATATCCCTCATGTCAACTATAACTTGTAAAAACCTGATCAAGACAAGACCATATACTATCATCAGGTTCTTATCATGTTAACCCTAATCGTGTTCATTAGGGCTTTACTTAGTCTCTTAAGTATATTCTCATTATTATTTCTTATCTATCTCTTCTTGTTATCTAGGATTGACATTACTGATGTTGTATTCCAGATTATGATCAATAATCTGATTATTTCATTACATATGATTATGTGTACATATTAACTCTAGATCATATTCATTTAGCATATTAGGGTTTTATATCACGTGAAGAGTCATTATCATGTTTCTATTAATTCCATATATATAACTGATCTCAGAGTTACATATTGTCTTCTAATTACTGATATGAGCTTACTATGTAATTTCTATCATTTATTGGGCATGTATGCATTTATTACATTTTATTTAGGGTTATTAGCCCTAATTAACCATATGGAGCATATTACAAGATTTCGTGCATCAACATGATCATCCTTGACATCAGGTGCATTATAAACGTGATTATAGACTTATTGGCATTTTCCCATAATTTTATGTCATCGTTTGCTAATTATTATCCATTAAACAAGCATTACACATCTTACATGATATTTTTGATATTAGTGCATCAAAAGCCTGATATGATGGTTCCATCTTGTTCTATGCATTTTTCTGAAAAGTTTGGTACCTTGTTTGTATTTTTCTGATGATCGAGCTAATTTCTACAAATTAAACAAGATCTATGATTTATTGAAATAATTACCTTAGTGGACCAATCGTGAGTCGAAACGTCAGTGTCGAGAGCTGGCACAGCTCCTTTGTTTGGCCTGTTGGGTTTCGGCCGGTTCAGGCTTGGTTCACTGCTATTGGACCGGCCTGTCCAGCTTTCTTTCTCTCGTCTTCCTCACGTCCAATGCGATCTGTTCGCGTGAGCTTGGGGTAGAGCCACCGCCGCAGCAGGATGCTCCGGCGAGCAAAACCTCAGCCACCGGTTTCATCTCTGACGTCGCCACCAGCTCCGGCGAACCTTGATAGCCATCAGCTTCTCTCTCTCTCACAGTTGTTGTGTGTGCCCTGACGTCGTTGTACACAACGAACCCGCCACCGCCTGGCTTGGTCTCACCCCGACCTCGGTGGACACTAGAGCTCAGGCTCGCTAGAGCTCCTCTTCCTTGCCTTCCCGCTAAGTATGCGTCTGCTCCCTCTCACGGACTACCTCCGCTGAAGTGGTTGATCCGCCCAAAGCACTGCTGCTACGGTCTCCTTCCTCCAGCGAGTTCATCACGGGCATCCTCACTAGTTCTTGTGAGGACCTCCTCCTGCGAGGACTGGGTTTCATCATGGCCAGGTCTGGTCCAGTGCCTTTAGGCTCACCGCTGGTGGAACTCCATCGTGGATGCTGCTACACGACCCTCCCTCAACAAGGAGCCCATCGCCTCTAGGCTCCCTGGGTTGCTGTTGCTTTGGTCAGCGCTAGTGGCTTCGTTTGCGAATGAGTGGGCTTTGTGGAGAACTCATCAAGCCAAACTAACTACCCACTTAAAGCTATCCTCGACCCACGACCTCCAAGCGATGGATGCGTGGTGGGGGGGAGTCTCGTCCACGATTATGTAATTGTGAGGAGGATCCGTCCAATATTGTTGCTTAGCATCCAAGGGCCAAGGATGCATCCAAAGTGGATTGCGAATTCCCATTTCTCCAAAGGTGCGTGTGACATCCCAAAAGTCAAGGCATATGCACGAATCACAATATTAACATTGACTCAAGCCTTTCAAACATATAAACCAATAGTGGTAATAATCTATTGATTTATCTAAACTTCACGAGAAAAGACCACATCTTGCACTTCCTATGATGTACCTTTAATACAACTTTTATGCCAATATAATATTGTTCAACCATCTAATTAAATTCCTCAAAAAGGCATAAAAGAGAGATCTTAACCATGATATCAACCTCACGTCAACGCACCTACTTTGTCAAGAGCTTGGAACCTTCAATACAATTCAACCTTATGATTTTTACTTATGTCATTGGATGATCAAGGACTCCAAAAGTCCACTCCATCACATCCTACACCCCTTAAAAGATATTTCGTCCTTGAAATTAAAGCAAAAACCACTTTGTCACATCATATACATCTTAAAGGAACTTTCGTCCTCGAAAGTCAACCATACTCGTACTCCAAGGAAAACTACTAGGTCTTCATCAACATGTAGGCACTATTCTAGGTGTAACATATCCACAAAGGTTACCTAGAACCATGTATCCAAAGCACTATTAGGAGGTTTTACAAGCATCTTGGTGCACCAACACTCCATAGAAGGCTCAAACAAGGATTTAGAAGCTTAGGTTACATCATGACATATCTCATATGTTAGATTTTCTTCCTTATCTTTTGTCATGTATTAGGGTTCCCACATCGTATTACCATGTTCTAAAAGAGTTAACTAAGATAAACTCATACATCAAGGTTTCATCGACATTTTATTGAGATGACTTTTTAGAACACGTTCAACATTAACATATGTCTTTTAGGAAGGAGTTAATTATCATTAACTCACTTTATCCATCTAGATCATATCAAGCTGTCATAAGCATTATGTTGTGTTAACTGTCAAATTATATTTTTCATCTTCGTTAAGCACTAAGATTAGCATCTCATATGACATGTTCTGTTCATATGATGTTATTTCATTACTCATGATAAATTGCATCATTTACTAGTGAATTCATCACAAGATTAGCCAACAATTCGCATTATCATCAACATATGTGTATATGATCAACCATTTATGCATTGATATCAATTAAACCATCTTTATGATTTCCATCATATCGTGTCTATATATCATGTCTCGAGATTAGATTAATCCTTACATATATTAAATTATGGTTGTGCTAACAAACTTATACAAGTGGCTTATCAACATGTATCAAAACTTTTTCTAGTCCAACTGAGGTTCTCCTGACCCATAACATGAGGGTGGTAACATGCTCAGTCTCTCTGAGCTCACTCATTTCTATGAGTGTCTCATACTCATACACTTTATCTTTCCTCTCTTATCTAGGGTTCTCGGATTACCTCATTGGCACTCGTGATAGCTTTACAAGCTCTAGCCACATAAGCACAAACCAAAACATGCTATGACATACTATTCATAGGTCTCCTACCCATGAAACATGCTTACCCAAAAACTTCTCTTATATAAACCACTAGATTCCTATGTGGGAAACCACCAACCCGAGCATGAGGCTTCACAGAAGCTAACATAGCTACTTCCTCCAGGGTCTTGGGCTCTCTCTCCCTCACCCAAAAACTTCTCTTATATAAACCACTAGATTCCTATGTCTTAAGAACAAGTACCCTTTGCCGAGGATAGATGATCTTTTTGATCAGTTGCGTGGAGCAACGATCTTCTCTAAAATAGACTTGAGATCTGGGTATCATCAGCTCAGAGTAAAGGCTTCTGATATTCCCAAAACAGCTTTCAGAACTAGGTATGGGCATTATGAGTTTCTGGTCATGTCGTTTGGGCTGACCAATGCCCCAGCAGCCTTTATGGATATGATGAATCGGATTTTCAAACCGTTCCTAGATCAGTTTATTGTAGTCTTTATAGATGAGTACTCCAGAGATGATGTACAACATGAGCAACACCTGAGAGTAGTGTTGCAGTTGTTGAGGCAACATCAGCTGTATGCTAAGTTTAGCAAGTGTGAGTTCTGGTTGGCCGAGGTAGCATTTCTTAGACATGTTATCTCGAGAGATGGAGTTAGCGTTGACCCTAAGAAAGTTGATGTTGTGCTTCAGTGGGAACAGCCTAAGACTCCTACTGAGATTAGAAGTTTCTTGGGTTTAGCAGGCTATTACAGAAGGTTTATACAGAACTTCAGTGTACTAGCATCACCCTTGACATGCTTGACGAGGAAGAATGCACCGTTTGTTTGATAACTGTGAGAAAAGTTTTCAAATCTTGAAGAGGAAGTTGACTTCAGCACCAGTGTTGGTTTTGCCAGAGGCAGACAAAGGTTATACAGTGTTCTGCGACGCTTCCAGGAGAGGTTTGGGCTGTGTGCTGATGCAGGAAGGCAAAGTTGTGGCTTACGCATCTAGACAGCTTAAGAAGAACGAAGAGAACTATCCTACTCATGATCTGGAGTTAGATGCTATAGTTCATGCTCTTAAGACATGGCGTCACTACCTGTACGGTGAGACATGTCAGGTATTTACGGACCATAAGAGCCTGAAGTATATCTTCACTCAGAAGGATTTGAATCTGAGACAGCGCAGATGGCTTGAGCTGATTAAAGATTATGAGGTGACAATCGATTATCATCCTGGTAAAGCGAATGTTATGGCAGATGCCTTGAGTAGAGAATTGAGTTCAACAGCAGATGCATTTTCTATGGCATGTTTAAAGAGAGACTTGCTTGTAGATATGTGAAGGTTGAACTTAGACTTGGATGTGACTGGACAAAGTGGGTTGATTGCTCAGATGCAGGTTAAACCTACTTTCTATCATCAGATTAAGGAGTTGCAGCAGAATGATGATGAGTTGCGGCAGGTTATGAAGGATATGTCGGAAGGTAAAAGGTCAGAATTCAGGTTTTCTGACGATGGTGTGTTGTATCTTCATGACAGGTTGTGTGTACCTGGGAACAGTGAGCTGAAAGAGAAAATTCTTGAAGAAGCGCATGCTTTTATGTATGCTATGCATCCAGGTAACACGAAAATGTACAGGAATCTCAAAGAGATGTACTGGTGGTCTGGTATGAAGAGAGATGTGGCTGAGTACGTGACTAGATGTGGAGTGTGTCAGTAGGTTAAAGCTGAGCATCAGAAACCTGCTGGTACCTTGCAGTCGCTTCCTATACCTGAATGGAAATGGGAACACATCACGATGGATTTTGTGGTAGGGTTACCCAGAACGCCTAGAGGTTCAGACTCAATATGGGTGATTGTGGATAGACTAACTAAGTCTGCTCACTTTCTTCCTGTCAAGTCAACCTTTGATGTTCCGAAGCTGGCCAAGATATATGTAGACGAGGTAATCAGATTGCACGATATTCCAGTTTCCAATATTTCTGACAGAGACCCTAAGTTCACATCCAGGTTTTGGGATCAGTTACATCGTGCGTTGGACACAAGGCTAAGGTTCAGTACAACTTTCCACCCGCAGACTGATGGTCAATCTGAGAGGACCATTCAGACTCTTGAAGACATGCTGAGAGCATGCGTTCTGCAGTTCAGAGGTAACTGGGAAGAACACTTAAGCCTGATGGAGTTTGCATATAACAACAGCTACCATTCTAGTCTTGGAATGGCCCCATATGAAGCTCTATATGGCAGGAAGTGTAGATCACCAGTTTGTTGGTATGAGGTTGGCGAGAAAGAAATTCTTGGACCTGAGATAGTCGATATAACTACAGAGAAGATATCTGTGATCAGGGAGCAATTGAAAGCTGCTCAGGACAGACAGAAAAGTTATGCAGAGAGACGACGTTGACCTCTTGAGTTTGAGGTTGGTGACGAGGTTTATCTAAAGGTTTCACCGTGGAAGGGAGTGCTAAGGTTTAGAAAGAGAGGTAAGTTGACCCCTAGGTATATGGGCCCATATCCTATTGTTGAGAGGATTGGACCTGTAGACTACAGGTTGGATTTGCCGTCTGAGTTGGCAAATCTTCATGATGTGTTTCATGTGTCTCTGCTAAAGAAGTGTCATCCCGGTACAGAAAAGATTTTAGATCTGGTACCGGCGCAACTTAAGGCAGACGTGTCCTACGTGGAAGGACCAGTGCAGATAGTTGATCACCGAATTAAGAAACTTAAGAACCGTGAGATACCATTGGTGAAGGTTCTGTGGAGGAATCATAACCTTGAAGAAGCTACGTGGGAGCTTGAATTTGAGATGCGTAGCAAGTTTCCTTTTCTCTTTTAGGAATTTCGGGAAGAAATTCTTATAAGGGAGGGAGATTGTTATGACCCACAGTCAAATTAACTAGTAAGTATGATAATAACAACATGTATAAGTTAATTAAGTTAATTAAGTTGAATTAAGTACACAAGTTGCGATTAGTGTTTTGATCATGTGTTACTAGTTAATTTGGATGATTTCTTGCTTCAAGGTTGTAGCCGGTTCCGTGCTTGAAAAGTTGCAAGCAAAATCATTAGATTTGGACCTACGAGGCAAAAGATATAAGGGTTTCAAATTTAGGGGTTAACTATGTAAATTTTCCAATTTAATTCGGCTATTAATTTCTTCCTTATCATCTTCCTCGATCCACCGCTTGAGCGACACACTGTAGCGGCGCACAGTGTGCGATTGAGAGATATAGCAAGGGAGATCGCGTGGGTGATTTCTTGGGTTTGGCTTCGTCCAGCAGCATCTGAGCTTCCTCCCTTCTTCTTCCTCTTCACTTCCTCCTCCTTTCCTAGCCCTAGCGGCGCTCTACCAGCCACCCGATCTGCTTGGGCGGCCGACCAGCAGGTGCGGTGCCCTCGTCAGCAGCTCCACCTGTAGGGGCGGCTGGCCATCAAAGTAGCAGCGGCAGCCATTCAGGGCTCGTAAGGATTGATCTGCAGGTGCCCTACTCCTTCTCTTCCTCTACCTTGGCCTAGGGCGGCACCCTACCTATAGCCGTATCACAGCACAGAGCTGCGGCCAGCAGTTGCGGCCAGCAGCCAGGAACTCTCCTGGGCGTGGCCAACACCAAGGAACGAAGCTTTGACCTTGACTTTGAGGTCCGAGAAAGCAATCGTAGCTCATCGCCTCCATTTGCGCCACCTGTGCCCAAGTAGAAAGGGGCGACGCCCCATCCATTTCTTGCAGCAGCAGCTGCTGCGCAGGGCCAGGGAAGCCGCCTAGGGCATGCCTAGTAGCAGGGAAAGCTTCAGGTGAACTTCGATTTCAAGGTTCCTCCGTGAATCCACAGCCCTAGCCGCAAGTTGGCCATCAAGGAAGCTATTCCGTCAACCTGGGCTAGACGTGGGGTCGCTGTGAGCAACAGAACGATGAACAGTGTAAAAGCCAAGGTAGAAGACAACCGAAATCCGCCCTGAAACAGGCCTTAGGCACATCTCCGGACGAATCCGGACAGTCCAAATCACTGTGAGTAGGGTTTCATTTATTTATCATTAATAAACTCAGGCGTCTGAATATTTTCTGTTTTGTGCGCGAATTACGCTGATAACAGACGTTATCAGGCGTCAGGCAGCGTTTGGCGTCGCCCGACTTTTTATTTCATAAAATGCTTCTAGATTCTGTTATATGATTTAGTTTAGCATCTGATCAGTGTGGATTGAATTAATGAATTTATATGGTTCATTGGAACTTGAAATACGTAATATGATTGATGAAAATGATGGAATTTTCTGTATTACAGTTCCAATGTATACGCTGATTAAAGACGGTTGTTTAGCATTGAATCTAGATAAGTGATATTGAGTCATGTTTAAAGATGACAAATGATATATATATATATGTGTTTTTAAGTGATATTCAGAATGTGGAATAAGTATGAAATGTGATTTTTCCTGTTTAAATGTTTATATGTTAATCAGTT
Source organism: Alisma plantago-aquatica (assembly GCA_963693085.1). Classification (NCBI taxonomy): domain Eukaryota; kingdom Viridiplantae; phylum Streptophyta; class Magnoliopsida; order Alismatales; family Alismataceae; genus Alisma; species Alisma plantago-aquatica. Next base: position 938,594,744 of record OY856412.1, on the reverse strand, counting down.
AATAGACTTAGGTGCCCTAACACCGTAGAACCCCTTCGAGAGATCTGCTTCTTAGGGGTGAAACTCGTGTTGCAACATTGACCGTGCGGAGTCATGGTGGCACGAGGACAGAGAGGCAGTGTTCAACAATAATCCATGCAGAGTCACGGTGGCACTGGAGAAAATAGGGGTTATTGCAACAAGATCCGTGCGGAGTCATGGAGGTAACCCCGTGAGACTCTCCGCCTGTGTGCTCAGGTTAGAGGAGGAGTCTAGAGCACTCAGAGTAGTGCATTGAGGCCGGAGAGCCTGTAGGCTGGAGAGCCTGTGGTCCTGTGGCAGAGCAGGGCTGGCGTCAGACTTAGCATTTCCTAGGTGTGTCGCTAAGTCTTGTACGGTGGGATCGTAGTTCACTACGGATCTTTGTATGCAGAGTACACTGCATATGATTAGGGCATAATAATAATATAAATATGTAATCATATAGGAACACAGTAAATTTAATATGTTAAGAGATTTGAATTTCTTTACCAATTCTCTATAATTGTTTATTTGTTTAAAATATCTGATGTTGCATAGAAATGAAATTGTTATATGTAAATCTGCTATGTCATTAGAACTGCCCTGCTTAGTACTGCACTTATGTTTATTTCAATTTTATATATCTGATGAGTTGTTTAGTGATAGCTAAATGAAATGCTATTCACTGAGCGAGTAGGCTCATCCCTCTACTCAAACATTTTCAGGTCAACAACAGCAACAGGAATCTGAAGGATCTTTTCATCCTAACACTTAGTCTGTATAAGGTATATGTAGTTAGTTTAGTTAGAGGTCTCTTAGTCCTTTCCTCTCGATCCTTGGGACATGGTGTGGGTGAGAGAGAGTGTGTATGTGGAATGTGTATAAAGATGTAAATTATCTGTTATGTTTTACTTTCTGTTAAACAATGTTACATGTTGTAAACGCTTTTTATGTTCTCTAGCCAGTTTAATGGAAATGCTTCCGCAATAGTTTATTATGTTTTAGTTTACAGCAATAATCCGGATATCATTACGAGGTTTTAAAAAGAAAAAGTTCTCAGTGATTTGTTTATGTGGTAATCCCTCCGTCGCGCCCTAATCTCGTGATTAGTGGTTAGTGTGAGATCGGGGTGTGACATTCATATCATTGCTTAACTAATGATAGATAAAAGAGGGAGTGTGTATACCTAACACGCTAAAACTATGTGTGTAAAATGTAAGTGTACATGGTGAATAATATAAGACTACTGAGTCCTAAATTATCGAACATGGTGAATTGTGAAGCTAAAAACTACTACTAACTAGAAACCTATAAGCTAGACCTATGAAAAAGTGGGTTTTCTTGTTTAAACTATGAAATAAACAAGACAATGAATTAAATCATGTTGTGAACAAAAAAATAGAATCTCTATTATAATGATTTCACCATGATATCATTTCATACATGATTTCCCTTTATATAAAATGATCTATCTATTATAGTTATGCATCTATATCCTATGTTAACCACTTATTAAGTGTATCTAACCACAAACCCACTTTCTTAGCGTTCATATAGAAGATCAAACGTACTAGATTTTTCTCTACATATTTACCCACATAATAGTTAGCCCACTTCCACAATGTGTTCTTAATTATGGTGATGATAAATTTTCTAATTATTAACCACTCTTTTGCAGTGATTAAAAATATGTAGTATAATTTAGGTTAATCAAACATGAACATAGTACATCTACATAATTGTTATAATCATAATTAGAGCAAAGAAGTTGGTTTTAAGAAAATATTCTCATGTACAAATTAATGCTAGGATACTCTTAAGTCTAGTAAATAGGGGAGTAGCCCCTAATTATTGACATGGTATCATAGAAAATTAAAAAAGAGAGAAAACACGAATCTAAACAGATGAACCACTCGACCCTTCGTCAATGAGAACCCCTCTGAAATTGAGAGTGAAGGAGAAGCATTTTGACTTTTAAATCACCCTCTGAAGGTGTTGGAATCATCAATTTCCTCTGTCGTCTTATCTTTCTCCTCTCCTCTCTTGTATCTCGATTCCTGTTCATGATCGTTAAGTTTTTGTCTCATGACCGCCAACCTCTTAGGTCACCTGTGCACTATAATCCAACTTAAAGACCCAAACCATTACATTTTGTATAATAATATACTCCATTAATATTTTAGGACTCTGTAGCACCAACTTGGGTCGGTAGCACCAAGTCATCTATTTTCTGTATGACTAGAATAAAGTCGGTACTACTGAGTTGAGTTTTGGTAGTATTGACATGTCCACAGAGCATTTCTAAACCATGTGTTTGTACCATCGAGATGCATCTTGGTAGCTATGAGTTGTCATGATAGTGTTCTAGTTATTTTCTGGGGAACAATATCGATACCATGAAGAGGTCTCAGTGGTGTGATTCTTCTCAAGGCCACACACTAACCAACTAAAGGTGGCTAGATGCAACCCTAAGGAAAAACACACATATCTTTCAAAATTTATATGTGGACCTAGTCCAACTCATAGGCTCAACTAATCACACGTTCTCGTAAGCGCACAGGGTCATGCTGTAGTATAGGCTAGTGGTAAGATTAGGGTCGATCCTCAAGGAAAGAGGGGGCCCTAGAGCTAGATTTGTGTTGGCTATGTTCCTAAAGAAGAGATTAGGGTTTGAGAGTTTAAAGTTGGGTTTGGTTTTATTACACTACAATTGCAAGCAAGAAAGAAACTAAGTTAAAAAAAGTCCTAGATTACTCTAAGCAAGTTAAGGCTATCAAACTAAGCAAGGAAAGCAATTAGACTAAAACACTACACTAGCAAGGCAAATTATCAATTAAGATGTAAGCTAAGCAATTAGACAAGAAAGAACCTATGTTATCACTAATTAGCCAAATTAACACAAGCAAGCTCAAAGGAGCCCTAACTACTTGAGCAAGAACTAACTATCTAGAACTAGGTAATTAGCTAAGAATCAACAAAGGCAATTGACAACACTATATTAACAAGTTAAGAGGGCAAAGATGGATTTTAAGAAATATGATGGGTAGGTGGGCCATTTGGGAATGCAACTTGATATTAGTTGGGGGAAGGTCAACATATCATGAAAAACTCACATTTCAAACTAGATTACCAAACCAAACAACAAGGCAAGTGCTATTAGAATATACCCTGTACTACTAGTTGGAGAACTTGGGCTAGGTGTAATTCTAGTAGGACTTGGCTACTCTAGGTTTGTAGGATAAGTGGTATTAGGTCAATTGAGATACAAGGGTAGGAATTGGAGTAGAGATGAGGGTATTTCACCTCATGTTCCTTGCCATCTAGCCTTTAGGAAACTCTAGGTAATTGCACTAATCACACTTACACTAACTACTTAGATCTCACACTCACTTGTAGAAGATGGGAGATGCATGTAGGAACAAAGGGGTCTGGCTAGGGATCCACTAATTCGACCTAGGAGCCTTTCCTAAGATTGCCACATACATTCTAATTTCTCCTAGAAGCTAAGTGTCATCAAGCATCACAAAGCAAGCAATTTATGTTTAAAATCACAAACTACATGCAAGATAATGGGAAATGAGATAGAAGCAAGAAGAAATCATCATAGAATCAAATTATGTTAATTACAAGTTATTTTCCCCCAACATGGTATCAAAGTCACATTTTAACCCCAAATAGCTCACTACTAGGGGCTTATCTAGACATGCTCAAAGAAATGATAAAAGAAATGAGAAAAGGGGGATAGGACTCCATGGCGCTAAAGTAGCTTCTTCTTCTTCACCTCCTAGATACTATAGAATGACCTACCTCCTCCAAGGTCAGTGAAGAGAAAGTAAATGAACATGATTATGGTAGAAAACCTAGAAAACTAGGTTTCTATGGTGGAAATGAGGTGGAAATGGTGGGTGGATGGCTTGAATGCAAGGAAGGAGGCAATGAATGCTCTAGAGTAGGTGGAGGGGAGTAATGGTAGCTAACCTAGTGTTGTGGCCACCACCCATGTATATATAGGTGGTGAAGGAAGCACTAGGGTAAGTAGGGGTATTATTGGAAAAACAGTGCCAAAAATACTAGGGTTTAGGCGGTAGCATGGCTGTGCTGGGCAGCTTAGTTGTGGTGGGTAAGGGTAGGCACGTCCGTGGTGGTGTGGAATGACCATTCTAAGAAATGAAAACTCTTAGAGGGATTTTGGTGAAATGGAGGCTGGTAGCACGACCGTTATGGGCAGTACGGTTGTGGTGAGGGATAAGTAGAATAGCCATGCTGGGTAGCACGACCATTGTGAGTGAGTTGGAGGTGAGTTTGTTCCCTTCAGCATGCCTATTTTGGCTTCTGGCATCATGGTCGTGCTGGGCAGCATGGCTGTGCTAGGCAGCACGACCGTTTTGGAGGCTTCATAGCACGACCGTGCTAGGTAGCATGACTGTGGTGGCAATGTTGCTGTAGCTTTGCAATTTTGGGATTTTCTCTATAAGTTTGGCATTGACCAACACGACCGTTCCTTGGCACCACGGTGGTGTTGGGGTCTTCAGTAGAAAATTCAACTTGAAACTTCATGATCAATGGACTTCTTTGCTTGATGTCGACCCTTATCCATTAGGGGTAGGTTGAGGGAGCTTTGGGGTCTTTTTTGGACCCCTGCATGAGTGGAGGACTCCTAGAACTCCTTCCTTATCTCTCATCAATCCAAAGCAAGGTCCAAGTACCTAAAAAGTATGCAAAGAACATCCATAAGTGAATTTGACAATAATATGCATATTGGGGAATTTAACTTGCATTCTACTATGTTTAGATGTGACTGAGATACAAAAACACACAAGATGAAGCCCTAAAATAGGGATGCATCACCACCCCGAACTAGAAACATATTTGTCCTCAAGTATGCTCCAACTCAATCTTTCTCTTCATTTTTCTTTCAATAAACACGAGTGACAAATGCATTACAAAATATGATTATTGACTAAATGGTCTTAGAAGTGACTAAGTGCGTGTGTTTCACCTCTCTCCTCTCCACTTTCAAAAACCAATCTTGAATAGAGCACTGAGCATAAAAACTTCAAATATAGAGCATAGAATACACAGGCTTTCCATATGTCCTTCATGTAATTCCGGGTAAGCCATTTCATATTGTCGTTAATCGATTATGATTAGGAGTGTTGTTTCACTTTCATGCATTCAATTTTATGCCTCAAACCACACCAAATGACCCACATGGTTGTATAAAGGGTAAAGTGAGCTATATTTGATGTTTTCTAGCTCAATGGGAATGAAAAAGGAAGAAATGATTGTTGTAAGAGATTGGAGTTCTTTTACACACTCATCTTTTATTTATTTCGATGCTCTTAAATAGGAGCATCTTTTATTTTCTTTTTGTGCTTTTTTCTTTTATTTTTCCGTTGGTGTAGATAGGGCATATAGTGGAGAGAGTGAAGGGGGGTGTAGATATAGCCACCCCAAGAGTTTGGGGGTTGGCCAAGGCCACATATGTGCCCTAAGGCATCCTTTCATGAGGCGGAGAGGTATGAAGATGGTGAAAGAAGAGTCGGGTCAAAGGGGGGTCATTAGTGTAGTCCTCAACATAAAATATCCTATATAAAACTAATCTAACACTTCATCAAATGATATCACACCACATGCATGAACAAAATGAGATTCACATTTATATCATGTGATTCCATAGGCTCTAAGTGTTCATAGCTTGCTCAATTCACAATTCAACCAAACCAATCACAAATTGGAGAGAGGTGATGCACATGTAAAAAGTCAACAATTAAGTCCATATAGTAATAAACTCTAAGAAAGTGGCATGCATTTTTCAAATACCAACATTTTCATTTCAAAAAATGGAGATTAAGTTAAAACGTGCTTTTAGACAAGAACATTCAAGTTTGGACAAAATCGACTAAAATGGTGCCAATTTGCATTCAATCACATATAAACATACATTTAGGGAAAATTAAAACATAAATAAGCAAATCCTAGTTAAAAACACACAAAAACCACCAAAATGTAGATGGAAATGCAATGCACGACATGGAAGAACAAAAAGAGCATTTTTTTTAAAAAATTACGCAAAAATTCATGAAATTGAACTACATGTATGCATGGATGCAAATAGACACACAAGGTCAGGATAGACAAGTAAAAGGTTTAGTCAACGATTTGATCATCTCGCAAAAAATTAGCACAAGGTACATAGATAAAAATGTGGTGAAAGAAGGGCTTACCGCCCTACTACCCCAAACTTTCAAATCATGTTGTCCTTAGTGTGAAATAGAAGTTTAGAATAGTAGGGAAAAGGGCACTGAGTCTCGGTAGACAACCGCCAAGCGATGGAGTGATCAATGTAGCAATAGGTGAGAACGGAAGGACCACCACGACTATGCTGAGCAACATGGCCATTCTGGCTTGCCATCCACACGGCCGTGCTATGTAGCATGACAGTTCTAGACTTCTTCCTGTAGCTCTTCTACTAATTTGCAATATTCTCCTCACTTTGATCTCCTCCTTGGATAGACCATTCATGCATCACCTTTTCTTCCTTATACCTGTACTAACATGATTCACAAATAGAAAAACAATCAAGTATGGTGTGTGTGTGTATGTTTCTTGGAAGAAAAGAAAGTGTCATCAAGGAATTTTTTTTGAGAGAAAGAGTCTCAAACCAACGTGGGTTACCTCCCACTAGCACTAATTTTAGAGCCTTCATCTAGGCTTTTTTTCCTCCATCAATCAACCATTATCCAAAAGAAAAATCTTTCCATCCTCATCATAGACAATCCTTTCAAATGCCTTCATTGTTGGATCTCCCCCCCCAGGGTCATGCGAGCTTCTCAAGTATTTTTCTTCATTTTCTTCTCCTCTAGGGTAATCATCATAGACTTCAAAGTAAGAATCCTCATCAATGAAACTCTTTAGCTCATTCAACATGATCCTCTTGGACAACTTCCCCCTTATCTTCTTATCATGCTTGAGACCTTCAAAATTTTCATGCTATAATTTTTCTTTCCCTTGAGAAATGGGTCTTCATAGGCTTCAAAGAAAGGGGTCTCAATCATATTTTACACTTGAGAACGTTGAAATATCAAATTGGGATGTCTTAGATCAGTAATTGGGGCACTTGATGGTGCAACCTCAATGAAAGGTGGGACAATTGGTATCGTTGCTGGAAAAGGAGTCAGAACAACATATTTGCTAATGCCCTTGGCACTTTCCATAGAAGGTGGTGCAGAAAAATCTATTGTGCACTTGACACTCTCACAAGTACATTCCGAAAAGGGTACTCCGTCACTCTCTTTGTCAAATTTCCTTCCCTTATTTTTGGACTCCTCAACCACCTTCTCACATCTCAAGATGGGAACTGTATTCACTTTCCCCTGGGAAGGAGGGGGAGAATGTGATGGTTGTGGTGGTGATGGTGGTCTTTGGTGTGGTGGGTTAGGATTGTGAATGATGTAGGATGGTTGTTGTGGAGGTGGTTGGTATGGGGGTGGTTCTTATGGTTGATATTGTGGTGGTGGTTGTGAGGTGTGTTGGAAGTTATATGAAGGTGTGGCCATAAGCTTAGTTTGAATCTACTTTGGAAAGAGATCGTTTTCATTTTAAACCGGGCCATGAAGAACACCTCTTTTAGTAAATTAGAGGAACCGGGTTTCTACAATTTGATTACGATCAGTGGCATTGACATCCCTGTGACGAGATTGAGATCGATCAAGCTAGTGCGATGGCTTCCACCTGATATTAATAATGTCAAGCTTAATATCTCGATTGGCAGGTTCTTTGGTATGGATAATATACCTAAAAGATGGGCGGCCGGTCTTGTGAGAGACTCTAGGAGTAGAGTCAGGCTGGCGTTTAGATTTGAGATGAATGAAAAGAATTACGACGATGATTATATTATTGCGATCGCTGCTGCGCTCAGGATTACTGATGAGCATAATCTGAATATATCGATCGTGGAGATGGAAGACATCAATACTTACAACAGGATATGGAAAAGCACAAGAGCTTCGTGGAAAGTTAGGAATTTTATTAGACATCTTCGCCAGAAGGTGATTGATGACTCCATTATTGGGCTGCATGTTTCTAAAGTAATAAACACAATCCCTAGACAGCTGGGACATCTAGGGAGTTCCGCGTCTAATGCTTTCATCTGTGATGAGCTGAGCATCTTGCCCCGGAGAATTAGAGGCCTATGCATCCTTGAGAGAAGAGGCATACCCTATGTTGAAGTTAGTTCTCAGTAATGTTTTCTTTGTAGAGCTTGTCTGTTTGTGTTTCTTTGGGGTGTGTTGGTTGTGATCTGTCTTTTTGAGGTGTTGTTTACCTGCTTAGTAAGCAGGAGCTGTATTTTCAGATGATTTTTGATGGCCCACAACGAGGAGGGTGGGATGAATAAGAAAACCTCCTGGCTTATAAAAAAAAAATAATAATGAAATTTATCTGTAATTTGTAACATAATAGGATATGCATATTTCTTTTTGTTGTTTGGTTTTGAATGTGTCATTAGATAGGATGGATTTGTGAATTTGGAACATTCATGGGAACACACACTTCAGTTATAAGCATGCATGTAGCAACTTTCAGTTCCATTCATTAATTTCTTTTTACATCCACACACAGGGGTGTACCCCTAAACAGTAACTAAACAAAGGGGTTGGTGTACCCCTAAACATGCACGTAATTAAAATAACTATTAATACAAACAAGTCTAGATAGATAGACAACTAAATACTACACCAACACGGTCCCGCATCAGTAACTTTGAGGACATATCATTGTGACGATCTTCTCCTGAAGTTTAGAAAAGAAAGCATCTATGAGTATTGATTGCTTTCAGATAAAAAGTGTAAACACAAATTTTTTGTCTTGACAATCATATTTGTTAATTGGACCTACCGTGGTCTTTTTGATGATTATTCTATGTCGCGGATCTCCTCACTATATTTAAACAAATCGGAACTGACAGGGGCCTCATCATCAGATTCGTCTGAGCTGATATCCTCCATCGTGCGCTCATACCGCCGTAGATGATCAGGGGTCTCGCAGTTGATGTTGGTTATCCAAACTTTGATGGTATTATGGCCAACTGGATGGAGAAAAAGCTTGTCGCTACGTCCCACTAGCATCTTTCTAATCAAATCATGCCAATTGGATTTTGATACAAGATTTCCCGCCAAATCATACTCAACCTCGATAACATGTGAATAATTGCCAAAATTTAGGGTCACTTCACCAGGCCCATAGTTTCTTCCTTTTAGAAAACGCCAATGTTTGGGTATGGCTAGTTGGTTTAAGGAACAATCATCTAGGATGATGTCCAATTGTTCTTCAATAGGGAACGTTAACATTGGCATAGAGGCCCAGTTCATAGTGACTGTTGTGAGTGGACAGAGACTGCATAATATTAGTATTAACAAATTGTAAGTACATATAACGATGTTATATATTTTCAAAAAAAGTTGTATAACATCAGTTAACCTTTTATTTCTTGTCATAACCAACTTTGTTGTGGTAGACATGATAGCTTGAAAAGAAATCTAATAGAGGAGATCATGTCCGATATAGAGGATATATCTTTGCAATTGGTCCAATGCTCACTAATCCTTCTTTGAGAATTTCAATGAAGTAACTAGTATTTTCTATAATTTGATGTATCTTGGTATTTCATACAATGAGGTGACACTTATTATCTATTTGTTGAATCAACACTCATATTTTAGATTATCAAAGAGGTTAATGGTGTCTGGCTTATTTTGTACATGTGTGAGACCTATTTAATTTGGAGTATCGATGCACTACTATAGAAGGTGTGAGACCTATTTAAAGAGGTTACTGGTGTCTTTCAAAATTTTTACTACAGTCTTGTACTTCTGTGTTTATCAAAACACTACTACAAGATATCTTATCATCTTATTATTTTGATAGTACCAAAAATTTTATGACAAGAAGGATTCATCTAAAAATTGTAAATTTTCTAAATGAGTTACAAGAAGGATTCATCTAAAAATTGTAAATTTTCTAAATGAGTTATGTGAGGTTATTATTCTCTGACCTATATGTAAATGGGATAGATTCCTGTCACTTTAGTTTTATGAGTACATGACACTATGTTTGAAATACTTTTTAAAAGAATAAAAGAGCATACTTATAATAAGGACCCATGCACATTCTAATCATTTTGAACTGAATCAGAAAATGAACAGGAGCTTGGGTCCTATCCGCCAGTATCAAAGGAGAATTCATAAACCTCAAAACCACCAACATGGTTTCCAAACCTACAACCTCATCTTCTACAAGCTCACCTACTAGAAACCTTTAGAACATATATAGCCAGAAAGTATCAATGATTGCATGTATCAATGACTGCAAAGTCTATCATGCAGCTTGCTTGGCACATTAAAGAGAGACATGTTCAGTTGTATTGGCCCAAGTGGAAAGCAAACCCTATTAGGGATAGGTCTAAATCTGACTCACAAACACTATTTGGCAAAGGAGAGAAGCCCATCAATGCCTAGTACGACTCTGTGCCCTACAACTTTGTGCATAGATAAATTGGTTATACACAACAACTTTGTGCACAGCTTAGACCAAATAGCTACCAAACTACATCTAATAGTAGCAAAGATCATATCTTTAAGTTATTTATTCTTCTATATGGGTTACAAGTATTATTACCCTAAAATAAACATATTTATGATTTGGCTAATGTTGCACTCCATTAGTCTGAAATGTACTTATCTCAACTTGAGCCATCAAATCCAGAATATAATGTTGTACAAAGAGATTTCCATGAACCCACAAAGTTCACTTTGCCTACCTCATCTACAGAATGAGAAAAAGTATCCCACCAAAGATCATAGTGCCTCCTCCTCACAATGAAAAATCTGGCTGAACTTATAACATATATGGTACATATTTGTGTCATTAAATATCATAATCTTGAACATTTGTCTTACTTATCAATCAATAATGCATTATCAAATGTGTGCCTTATATATGTTTCACAACTAAAGCTTAGCATAGCCTTAAGAAATCAATTTCTACTGAATTTTTTATGTTTCATCCATGAAAAAATTCAGCTTGATGGTTTTAAGTCTGTGGTCCTTCCAAAAGTGATGTATGTTGAGCATCTTTTCATCAAAATTCTGCTTGAACCTGAATGATCACATGTAATGCACCTGGTATTACTACTGGTTTTTTTTCATTTTTGAGTCAAGCATTTGCTTGCAAACTACAAAAAAATATCTGAAGCAACTTTTCAATTTTTACTATAAATATAATGGATTTTTCCGAGTCTGTGCTTTTCTATCACCTTGCTTATTATCTAATTCTAGTTTCTACTAGCAGCATCTACTGGATGCAGCTTTACATATAAGAAATCTAATACAAAATGACATACTATTCCATTTTTTCATGTTTCAATTAACTGACATTGGATGTTCAACACTTAGAGAGAAAAAATCTAACTAATATGTATGCGTTGCTCTCCCTAAATGCATCTATTGTAGGTCAAGTCTTCATGGTTGATACTAACATGGGAATATTTGATCTTGGCCTTACATAGGCGTCAACAACAACTATTTACAATTCCCACTGATTTCTCAGCAACCCAACCTACCAAAAAACTTTGAAAATACATATATCATATGTTCATCTAGTCAAAGGTCCTATTGGTGATGTCGAACCATTATTGACAACTTGATCAAACTTTCTCAAAAGAAGTTCATCCACATCAAGCCTAATTATGCTTGATCTTGAAAAACCTTTTTCTTGAACCCAACTATAGATGGTTGAATTCTATTGAATTATGCAATATTTATGTAGATATATTTCCCATGGAAGATTCAAAACTACAAAATTCTTAGAACTGCCAAGACAGACTGCAGGATCCTCAAGATTATTAGGCAGCACATACCTAGATTCCCAGCAATACGTTGGCACAATTAATATCAGAATGTAATACAGAATCCATATATAAAGGTATAATAATTAATAATCACTGAATTTATACAAATGATAAGATACAAAACATATCTTGACTAGCTCTCACAATAACAAATGTAAAAGACAACTATTTTCCTCCCTACATAATCCACTATGAGGAATATTTGAGGATCACAAGCAGATTAAACACATTTATATATAATTAAGTGACAATACTTTTGTAGATGTTGATCTAAATAGGGATGCTAACACTAACAAGGAACATGGATGATCTAGATATACTTAAGAAGCCTAATTGACTAAAGCTTACATAGTTTATGTAATTAAAGGCTTTATAATCTTTTGATTCATGGCTTCAAACTGATGATTAACCTATAAATGAAGATGGTCATAGCAAAGTTGTAGGTCTGTAAAAATCATTTTTACTGTGGCCGAGAAGCCTGGCCAGAAGTCTAGCTTCGTGGCATGAACCTGGTTTGTGTAGATATATGGGGTGGATTGAATACCCTAACGAGATAAGGGAGTTGTAGAATAGGGTGCGGCGATGGTTACTTGAAGAGATTGATCGGAGTACTCCCTCACTCAAGCTCACCAACGCCGGAAGGGTAGATTGAGTCTTGCTTCAACTGGGCTCGGTCCAAAATGGCATAGGAGGAAGAACGCATGAGTATGCTTCGATTGGTTGGGACTCACCGGCAGGCGCCGACAACTTGGCACTCTGCAGCCGAAAACTTGGCACTCTGCGACCGGCAACTGGCACACAACACATGCAAGACGTACACGATCCACCAAGAGCTAGGGCACGATCTCCTCCACGTGGTGGTCTAGCTGGAGAGTGAGGAAGTCGCGTAAGGAGAGAGCAAACAGATGGATCGTCAGGCTGAATTAAGGAGAGAGCGGGATCTATCGTCACGATCTGGAGCACGAATGGTAAAATTTGGAGCGGGAAAGTCAATATTGCGTTAGCAAATTACTTTATAATTTGGTATGACAATTTAAGATTGCCACTAATTAAAAATACAAATGCCTTTATTGTTAAGTCCTTTTTAGAAACTCTATAATATGTGGTTTAGAGGCATTTTAATTAAAAATGCATGTATATTAGAAAGATAGTGGCTTTTTTTTATAAATGCCACTCGAATAAATGCCACTAATGGGAAATTTTGCTGTAGTGCCATGTAACATCAGTAGACTGATTATGGAAATCATCTCCAGTGGTTTGACATCTATACTTAGAGAGGGTTTGCCATTTCTGTCCTTCAAATCCTCCAAAGGCATATTCTAAAGGGACTCAATCAATCCATACGTCTTTTTTCTTTGCATGGAGCAATTAAGACAATCTATTGCCCATGAAGTCACCTCTACATAATGGAAACCAATTCCACTGACTCACAATGGTACAACTCTTTCTCACGTTCTTTTTGCTGATGATATCATGCTAATAGAAGAAGCCTCTACTCAGTAAGAAGACATAATCATTTGAGTTCTGGAGGATTTCTCAGTAATCTCTAGCCATGCCATTTCCAAGGAGAATTTCAAATGCTGCTTTTCACATAACACACCCTGTGTAGTTAAATATGCCTTCTACAACAAAATGGGAATAGGTTGCACAAAGGATTTAGGTTGATACTTGGGAGTCCCACTTCTCCACCACCACCTCAATCACAACACCCATGAAAGCATAGTGACCTCTCTGCAATAAAGAATGAACAGTTGGTCAGCCCGCCAACTCTCTCTAGAAGGTTGATACCCTATCAAAGTCCACTCTATAGGCTATTCCAGCATATGCTATGCAATTTGTTCGTCTATCACAATGCCTATGTGATGATATCAATCAACATGCTAAAAAATTCATCTAGTCTAATGGCCCAAAAAATAAGACGATGTCTCTAGTGTCATGGAAGAAGATCACTTCAAGCAAATTACGAGGAGGCCTTGGTTTGAGGGATGCATGTGACTTCAACCAAGCTCTTATAAAGAATGTGTTGTGCTTCCTCAATAAACCTGACCTTCTATGGGTCAAAATGATGACTAAAAAATATACAAACAAAGGGTGCTTGATTGAAAAACCTTGTTCCACAATGTGGTCCTTTATCAAAAAGAAACTTCCAACCATATCCAATGAATGTTCAAGGATTGTGCAAATTGATAACTCGATCAAAGTGTACAATGATAAGTGGATCTCAGGCATGCGATCATCATATGTTGATGCTCAATTCATAGTACCACCTAACCTTGAGGATATCACCACAAACTCCGTGGTACTTGACAATTAGTCATGGGATCATGACTTCATCTCAACCTACATGTCTCCTAATATAGTTGAACATATCTGGGGCATCCCACCCCCAGACCCCGACACCAACCCAGACCTATGGGACTGGCCACATGACTCCCAGGGTGATCTCACTTCAAAGTTATCTTACAACTAGTTGAGAGAGTCCAAGGAAGTCACCTTAGATGGTTCATGGTCTTTCATTTGGAAGATTCACGTCCCAGAATAGCTGAAGATCTTTTCCTAGCTCTAGCAACACAAATCACTGCTCAATAATATAGAAAAATAAAGTAGGCATTTGAAGTCGATATCACTTTCCCGATATGTCACAATGAGCGAGATTCACTACTGCACAACATTAGAGATTGACTGAGTACTAAACCTATATGGGAAGGTTTAATACTTCCAAAAAATTTCTTTGACCTTGAAGAAAACTCCTGGATTGAGGCCATCATCTCATCAACTAGAAGTGATCCATAATAAACCATCTTGTTGGTGGCTAGTTGGCATGTATGGAAGGCATGAAATGATGTGGTACATATTAGAAAACCAATCAATATTGGAGCTCACACTGCCTTCATCAAGGAGAGTGCACACACCACCTCTATGTTGTTGTGCTCCCAAGCTAACGACAATCAAGCAAGCATTGGTCATCATCCCAACCAAAGGCCAAACACTAACTTCTTCACCTTTACAAATGCAACCTTCCACCCCAACTCTGGGAAGACTAGTATTAGGACTCATTTGGTCTCTAACTAGGGTACTAGCTTCCTATGTGCTAGAGATATAAGCTTAGCACGCTCAGTACGTGAAGCGGAGGTGCAAGAAATTGTCCATGCTACATGTCTCTATTGGAATAAGGTTATCAACTAGGTTTGAATCCTCTCTGATGCTCAGAATGGTATAAGCTTGCTGAAGAACAAGAAATCACCACCTCCAAGGTTCAAGCCCCTTTGGATACAATTTTAGGATGATTGTATGCACACCAAAGATGTTGCGCTCCAGTTCAACCCTCACGATTTGAACATTGTATCAGAAACCCTCACAAAACACTCTCTTTCAGCTAATCTAAATTTTTATTTTGATTTGTTCAAGCCGCCTTGGCTGAACATGAACATTAATGTATATTTAAGTACTTGTCCTATTTCAGAGTACAAGATGAATAACTAAGCTCATAGGTTCCCCCCAAAAAAAGAGATATAAATCTTTTACACCTTTTATTTTCAATTTGAATGACTTTTGTACACCCAATGTAATGCAATGTATTAATTATAGAAAAATCCCAACCTGTCAAATTATTAAGGTGACACAATGTATAATCTATACATAGTCAAAACTTTTATAGATTATTAGCAATATAAGAAAAAACATAATTACAAAATTTTAATAGATTATGACATTTAATTGTTTGAAGTATTTAAAGTTCTCAAAAACATCAAACATAATTTGTACATCATATAATGTAACTTTTGGTATGCCAATGTTTGGTTTGTTATACCCTCCTAGAGCCATGATTTGCATAAGATACACTTAGACTAATTAAGTGGTCTAAATTGATACAAACAACAAGTTAGTAATTTATTTGGATACTCTTAGGAGTAATATTCCACCTCCTAAATTTTGGCCTCAATTGGACTTTTTTACCCACTCATTGAATTACTTGACTACTCACTTTAGTTCACTCTATTACATTAAATTGTCTTTGATGGTCCACTCAATCCATTTTTTCCCAGCTCCCACATAACATACTCATTTCTTTCTCATTCCTAGATTGGCAATTCATTAATCGATTTGTTCCCAACTCCCTTACAACATAGTCATTTCTTTCTCATTTCCCAGATCTGTTTCTTGCGTTGAGTGCAAGTATAATACCCATGATCTAGATTTTTGGCTAATCTTGATTACTTATCATAACTAGATGCTTAAAACCTTAATCTAATCTCATGATATGCTTTAATAACATGTGACATACTTATGTTTCAAGTTTGGTCTAGTTTGGATGTTGTTTGAGCTAGTTATGCTTATATGTGCTTATTTTGGACCTAATTGCAATTTACCTATGTTTAGGTTTTTCTTGCAAATTTTCACATCATGTTGGAGAGAATGGTGCCTGAAATCATTTTTTTACCTTGGTTTGATGTGGTGATATCATGAGTTGATGTTTAGGATTTGCATGGATGCCCTAACTGGATGGTTAACCTTGGTGTTGAGTCATCTTGTTTTAGCTATTGATGAGCTTCCCTTGTACATAGGTTTCAAAGGTTGATGTTATTTAGTTATGCTCTAATCTTATCGGTCAAAGAGGTTAATGATCCCTCTAGGCTGCCAAGGAACCCTAAGGCTTGCGACCATTTTCTTCTTTGATCATCATCAGTTGCCAAAGTGCTCATGGTCTCTACCTTTTATCATTAGTCAAAGAGATTTCCTGGACAAGTATGTTGCTGGATTTCTTTATTTTCATAACCATAGTTGCATGTTTGAGCATGGTTCTTGCATGGGTGAGTTTTGATTGACACTTGGCATATGTTTGCATGACACCTAGCTTCCCTTCTCTCTCCCCTACCCTTGTCTATATAAACCTCTCTTCTTGCATGCAACTAAACCCTTTGCAACCCTTTCCTTCTATCTTCTTGCTTGGATCTTTTCCACTTGTTTTGGGTGGTGAAGGTGGAGCTCTAGTGGCTGATCCATCTTGCTTGTGAGATAGGGTTTTGAGCAACCATTCCTTGGTGATCATTTGGTGATCCTTTACTCTTCTCTTTAGTTTGGGTAAGTGATCCATCTCTTGATCTTCGTTTTCTTTCCCTAACCTTTTCTTCCTTCTCTTTTTGGGTGAATCCACAGAGTTTCCATGGTGGATCTTGAGTTGATCTTGAAGGACTTCTCTCTTCTTGTACAAATCCATGGTTTTCCCTAGTAGTGCTTGAGTTGGGATGAAACATTTCTCTTTCTTATCTTTTTAGCCTAGGGTTTTGCTCTCCATCTTGTGCTCCTTTTGACCTAAGCTTTGTTCTTTCTTTGGAGGTGTAACTATCTTGGCTGAAGGTGGTGATCAAGATAGGGTTCTCTCTCTTTCCTAGAGCTTCCTTTCTATTGGAGTTGTTATTCATATCTAAGGTGAGTTATAAAACTTTCTCCTCAATTATTGTTGATTTTATAGTGCATGCAAGTAATCTACTCTTAAAACGTGGTTCCAAGTATAATTGTGATAATATCTATGATTTAGGGTTTATATTCCATGGTGATCTTGAGTAGATAACCTCCCTTGTTGAAACCCTAATCTTATGCACAATTATCATGTTTGGTGATGGAGGCATTGATCCTTGCATGCATGTGCTAAACTTTGGTTTTCTCTCTCTAAGTCATGGTTTTACTTTCTCTCATGTTGGTGTTTGAATTTAGGGTTTGGAGTTTTTTTACTTCTTGTGGTTTTTACCTTGTAGGTTTTCAATTTCATGGTGATGAACAACCTATTTGATCTTGAGTTTGATTATGTTTTCTCTCACTTAATGTTTGTCAAGCTATAGTTTATGTGATTGATGAGTTTCTAATATCTTTTAGGTCGCTAGGAATGGATCTTATTGAGTGGTCGTTGAGGTCACTATCTTCTTCAATCGATGAGTTTTACTCATGTTCTTTGGACTCCAAGGTTCCTTTCTTGTGATTGATTAATTCTAGACTCTCTGCACTTGATGAGATATTTCATGGTTATATGTGGTCGATGAAGCTCAGACTCTGAGGGTTGTTGATGCATGGATCTCTGTAGTCGATGAAGTGTTGTGATTTTTCTTCGGTCATCAATGCCTCAACTTTTTCTTCAATGCTGATGTGTTGACCTAGGTAGTCGCTGAGGGTGGTTCACCTCTTTGGTCCATGAAGAAGGTGAGATTTATTCTCTTCTGTCGATGAAAATTCATAGACTCTATGTTTTTGACCTTATGGTTATGCTATTTAACTTTCTTGTTTCCAAGGAAGTTGGAGATGAAGATACTTAGGGTTTACTACTAAAGGTTGTTTAGGAAACTCTAATTTAGTTAATAGGTTGAAACCTAAACCTAATTTCAACTACATAATGAAGTTTCTTAGCTCGCTTGAGTAGTTAGCATGATGATAGAGTACTTTCTCTCTCCTTACTATTAAAACCCTAATTTTCTATCTTATGAACATCATGTTGTATAATGCAATATTATGTTTGAGCTTATATATATCATGTTTGGTGATGATGATGAACCTTGATGAGGCATGGAGAGATAATGATGTTCTTGTAGGGAATAATGTGAATGGTCTTATGACCTTGGAGATGGTTGTTACCCCAATTGAGGTGATACCCTTTGTGTAATTTGATAAGTGATTGGTATCCCATGGTGGTGTGATAATGATGATGGCCTTGTGTATGGTAGTGAATAATACCATATGATGATGTGACAAGTTCTATGTTCCATACATTTTATATCTTATAAATTGCAATCTACCCTTACCTTTGTAGAATCTTTTTAGGGTTTGTACTTAAATTGATTGATGTAGTTAAAAGATACCCAATTGGCTCTAAATAATCAAGATAAACCCTAATCATGTAGTGGTATGCGACATAGATCCATTCCAATGTCAGAATTTGTTGGATGGTGAAATGATATTCCTAAGGGAAACTTGGAGTGCATACTACTGAGTCTGTGTGGTGCACATGAGTGTGTTCCTAGACATCTTGATCCCAAGGTGTATGGAGGGTGGGTACGGTCATGCCTTGGTGTGATAATAGTTGCATCCATATCTCAAATATTTATATATGTGATTTTTTTAAGGGCAATGACGATTGTACCTCTTTGGCAGGGCTTCATACCCTGGTGTCTAGTGTCATGACCTAGATATCAAGGTGGGCTAGGTGTTTTGAAGTTTGACTTTATATGTCATTGTGGTGGACTCATATTCACCGAGGGTGTGGGAGATCATAGGAGTTCGGCTTTCCTAGATCTTATACGACACTATTTTCAACTTCACAGTGGTCAGTTGGAGTTTGAGTGTTATACATCACTCTCCTCAAGGCTTAAAAGATGTAATACAGTTGTGATGCATATCTATTTATGGTTAAACACACTTCACAATGGATGTTTACCCTTGCCTATTTAGTAGATGATAAACTTACATGTTCTTCATATTCCTTCTTATCATGTATAAGTTATTGTGCTTATCAGATTAAGTTTTCTTAATCTGGCTAACTTGTTGGAATAGTTTACTATGTCAAACTACCAAATCTTCTTAACTTTCTTAACCAATTTAAAATTATCCTTTTAACAGAATCCACTCATCCTATTTTATAGTGACATATCCTACTATAACAATAACCATTGTATGAGAGTTATATCTCTCGCTGAGATGTTGGTCTCACCTCATGGGTTACCACATCTTTTTAGGTGGCCTCCAGCGGCGTGGGAAGGATCATGCTATTGAGTAAGAGCAACTTAGAGATTAGTAGACACAGAAGGTTGGATAGCTGATAATTGTTAGTAGTAGAGTCCTAGTGTCGTCCATGTACTCTCAGGTCTGGGAGGGATGTGTTTTGTAGATGATGTGTACCAATATGTGGGTTTTTGCAGTTTGCCCATGGTTGTATGCAATGTTTGTACATATGGAACACGATCTCTTTTATATAAAGGTTGTGGATATGGACACTAAGCATATGTAAATACTTGATATGGTATGTGGTGTGATACTGGTTGGTGGACCCCATTGTAATATGTTTTCACACATGATGGTAATATGAGATTAGTTTTAATTTACCTACTTTTTTGGAAATGTGGTTGTTTAGATGTTGATCATGTGTTTTGTTTTGAGTAATCTTGTTCGTGTGGCATCATGCTTCACACATTTGGTTGGTATCAGAGCTCTTTCATTGAGTCTATAAGGACATATGATTAGGGTTTGTGTTTGTACTTACATCATCCAAAATATATGATCATAGCATATTCTTATGCATATATATATCTGGGGAGCACAAAGAACATGCTGAGAGTAGCTTTCTTTTGCCAGGAGGTGGCACGAGGAGGAAGACACATGAAGATAGAGTGTTGGAGATGGGTCCAGAGCAGCTTGTAGTGCCTCAATTTAACCCAAAAACCATGGCCAATCCAATATTTTAGTCAATGTTTGTACAATTGATAGCCACAATTTCACATATGGTAGATAGAGCACCCATACCTCAAGCTAGAGAAGATGTTCCAAATGCAGAATCCCAGGGTTCTGGGAAGACATTTGAGTGGTTATGACATGTGGGAGTCATTGAGTATGTGGTTACAACAGACCCAATAGATCTAGATATCTGGTTGACAGAGCTTGACAAGGTTTTCAAGATCCTCAATATTCTGAAAGAGGACAAGGTAAATCATGCATTGTATGTGCTGAAGGGAAGTGTTGGTCATTGGTGGGCCATAGAGGAGGAGAAGAGACCTAGAGTAGTGATCAGTTGGGAAGATTTTTGGTGAGAGTTTGTGGGCCGATACTTCTTGGAGACGTATCTAGATGAGAAGATATTGTAGTTCAAGAAGATCTGGTAGGGATCGATGATGATCAACAAGTACGAGGTGAAGTTTACAGAGCTCTTAAGGTTCCATCCTTACCTAGCACCAATAGATAAGGAGAGGATAGGAAGGTTTGAAAAGGGCTTGAGTATGAAGTTGATGACAACAATGTTTGCTTTGGATAGCATGGAGAGGTTTGCTACTTTTGTGGAGTCACTGAGGAGGATCGAGCGATCTGCTACCGAGAAGCGTGAAGCCAACACTAAGAAAAGACCAACTCAATTTTAGGGGCAATCGTCTAGTGGATTTAAGAAGCCAAGGTTTCCTTCACCTTAGTCACAATAGTAATCAACTTTCTTAGAGGAGAGGTCAGTGGTGTTGTCATAATTGTCCCTGAGTAAGGGTAGAGGTTTTAGTTTTCCACCAGTTGGAGCCTGTTCTACAACATCAGTGTCTGTGACAAGGCTGTCTAGGCCATAGTACAAGGATAAAACCTATTATAAGTGTGGACAGATTGGGCATATAAAGTTGTTCTACCCTGTGAAGGATGTGGAGATGATAGAACAACTGAGACAAAGTCAGTGGGGTTCTCAGCATAAGTAGTTTAGTAGTGGTGGTGGTAGAAGATGTGGTCTGGTCAAGCTAGCAGAAGATGTGGAAGACAACAAGTGATGACTCGATTCTATGCTATGAATCAGTCGGAGGGAGTAGTCAATCCATAGGTCATGATAGGTCAAATGGAACTTTTTCATTATGATTTGTCAGTTTCTACTTTCATATCTATTTTGGTTAACTCGAGTGAGACACACTCTTTTGCCACCAGAGAGGTGACAAATAGTTGTTATTTGTGAGTTAGTAGTAGATCCGATAGTCTTTGGTTAGAAACCCCACTTGTTGGTTCCATTGAGTTGCAGGAGGTGCGCCCCTCCTGCATTCTTTCTTTCTCAGGATGCACCATTCAAGTGGATCTTATGCCACTTGACACACATGGATTCGATGTAATCTTCAAGATGGATACATTGGAGAAGTACATGATTATCTTGGACTGTAGTTCTAAGGTGGCAACGTTCATTGATGGAGATGTTTCGTGAATCTTACAAGGAGTATTATTCCATGGTGCTTGTCAGCCATGACAATAGAGAGGTTGATGAGATAGGGGTGTGAGGCTTTCTTGGTGAATCTTGTGGATAGCAAGGTGAGGACTCCTAGTATCCAGGAGGTTCTGGTGGTGCGAGAGTTTGAGGATGTTTTTCCTAAAGAGTTTCTTGGTGTTCCCCCTTGTAACGCCCGGGCCCACTGCCCAAGGCTCTAGTAGAGTTTCAGGAATGACGACTAGCCCCACAGACCACCACTAGCCTTAACTGTGTGCTTTGTCCTCATGCACGTGCAAGTCGGGGTCAACTTCCCGATTTGTCACCCATCCTAGTACTACTCCAAGCTGAGCATGCTTAACTATGGAGTTCTTTAGTGATGGGCTCCCGAAAAAGGAGGTGCACCTTGGTGATATGGGTAATCCAATCATTCCTTTTAAGATCATGTTATCCTAGGCCTCAAACATGGGATGTTACAATCTCCCCCACTTAGACTCTTGACGTCCTCGTCAAGGCTCAACTATATGGCCTCATAATCTGACCCCATTTCAGTGCAGACCCACAATGTCCCATGGACACCCAGCTCCCGTCCACGACTACCAGCGCAAGGGTGGCTCCATCTTGTCTCTACGGACATCCCTTTCCAACTTGCCTGGACCGCACGACTCAAGACTGGCATGCCACATGCCCATGTGGGTCCCACCTACTGGAGGGGATATGACTCTGATACCATGTGTAATGCCCGGGCCCACTGCCCAAGGCTCTAGTAGAGTTTCAGGAATGACGACTGGCCCCACAGACCACCACTAGCCTTAACTGTGTGCTTTGTCCTCATGCACATGCAAGTCGGGGTCAACTTCCCGACTAGTCACCCATCCTAGTACTACTCCAAGCTGAGCACGCTTAACTATGGAGTTCTTTAGTGATGGGCTCCCGAAAAAGGAGGTGCACCTTGGTGATATGGGTAGTCCAATCATTCCTTTTAAGATCATGTTATCCTAGGCCTCAAACCTGGGATGTTACACCCCTCCTAGAGAGATTGATTTCAAGATCATCTTGGTCATGATACACATCCTATAGCACAATCACCGTACAAGATGGCACCAATAGAGATGTAGAAGTTGAAGAAATAGTTACAAAAGCTATTAGAGAATGGTTTTATTAGGATGAGCACTTCTCCTTGGGGTGCTCCTATGTTGTTTGTAAAGAAGAAGGACAGTTCAATAAGGTTGTTCATTGACTACTGAAGATTGAATAAGGTCACGCTCAAGAACAAGTAGTCATCGTCGAGGATATATGATCTGTTTGGTCAACTGAGAGGTGTTGCAGTGTTCTTGAAAATAGATTTGAGGTCTGGTTATCATCAGTGGAGGATTAAGGTGGATGACATCCCAAGTCATCTTTTAGGACTAGGTATGGTCATGATGAGTTCATGGTTATGTCATTTGGGCTATTCAATGCACTGACAATGTTTATGGACTGATGAATAGAGTGTTTAGACCCTATCTCGACCAATTCGTGGTAGTGTTCATTGATGACATCTTGATATACTCCAAGGACAACCAACAACATGAGAAGCATCTGCAACAAGCATTAATAATGTTGAGGCAACACAGATTGCATGCCAAGTTCAGCAAGTGTGAGTTCTGGTTGAAGTAGGTGTCTTGTCTAGGGCATGTGATATCTGATAGTGGCATTTGTGTGGATCTCAAGAAGATTGGGACAATGTTAGAGTGGGATCAACCTAAGACACTGATGGAGGTTTGCAGTTTCCTAGGCTTGGTAAGATACTATAGAATGTTCATCAAGAACTTTAGTATTGTGGCATTACTCCTAACAAACTTGACAAGGAAAGGTGTTCCTTTTTGTCTGGGAGGATGTCAACATTTTTTCCAGATGTTGAAGAAGTAGTTGAGTATTGCACCAGTGTTAGTTCTTCCTGAGCAAGGGAAAGGTTACATCGACTTCTGTGTTGCATCGAAGAATGATTTAGGATGTGTGCTAATGTAGGACAAGAATGTGATTTCTTTCACTTTATGAAAGCTTAAGAAATATGAGGAGAACTACCCAATGCATGACCTAGATCTTGCAATTGTAGTCCATACTTTGATGATTTGGAGACACTATCTTTATGAAGATAAATGTCAAATTTTCACCCACTACAAGAACATTCAATACATCTTGTTGAAGCAGGAGCTGAACATGTGACATAGGAGATGGATGGAGTACTTAATAAAGGACTATGATTGCATTATAGACTACCATACAAGGATGGTAAACTTGGTGGCTAATGAGATGAGTAGGAAGTCTTCATCGTCATCATCTGATGAGGAACAATTATGTACTTTAGTGTGCCACAAGCAAGACATGTTGGTGTCACTTTGATAGGTGAACTTATATATGTAGGTCTCCTTGTTAGTAGGCTTTTTAGCACGGTTGCAGGTGAAGCCTATGTTGATGTAGAAGATCAGAGATGCACAACAAGATGATGTTGTGATACAGAATATCTAATCAAATTTTAGCAATGAGAAGGGTGATGGTTTCCATGATACAAATGATGGTATAGTTTGCTTCTACAACAGAGCAGTGATTCCATATGTTGATGGTATGAGGAAGTTGGTTCTTGAAGAGTCTCACTCCTCAATGTATGCGATGCATCTAGGTAGTACCAAGATGTATCATATCCTAAAGGATATGTATTGGTGGCATGGCTTGAAGTGTGGTGTGGAAGAGTTCATGGCTAGATGTCTTGTTTGTCAACAGGTCAAGGTTGAGCATCAGAAACCTATAGGAATGTTGCAACTATTGCCAATACTGAATGGAAATCGAATCATATCACTATGGACTTTGTGGTTGGTCTTCCTAGGACATCCAAAGGTCATGATTCCATTTGGGTGATAGTTGACGTGTTGACCAAGTTAGCTCACTTCTTACCAGTTAAGACAACATATACATCGGAGAAGTTGGCACATATATATGTGGATGAGATAGTGAGGTTGCATGGTATGCCAGTTACCATAGTTTATGACAGAGGTCCACAATTTACCAGTCATTTTTGGGAACATCTACACACAACAATGGGTGCATAGTTGAAGTCTATTACAAAATTTTACCTACATACTAATGGCCAGTCAGAGAAGACCATTCTGATCTTAGAAGATCTATTGAGAGCTTGTGTTTTGCATTTTCTTGGAAGTTGGAATGTGCATCTAAGTTTGATAGAGTTTGCCTACAACAACAGTTACTAGAGGAGTATAGATATGGCACCGTATGAAGCCTTTTATTGAAGGTGATGTTGATCATAGCTTTGTTGGTATGAGATTGGAGAGTATCAACTTTTGGGTCTTGATCTTATACAACAGACTACAAAGAAGATCAAGGTGATACAGTGCCAGTTGAAGGAAACCCGTGATAGATAGAAGTCTTATGCTGATAACTATCATAGGCCTTTGGAGTTCCAAGTAGGAGATTGTGTGTATCTTAAGGTCTCTCCTTGAAAGGGTGTGCTGAAGTTTGGTAAGAAGGGTAAGTTGGCTCCCAGGTTCATGGGACCATACCTTGTTGTGGCATGTGTTGGGGAAGTGGCTTACATGTAGGATATACCTTGACAGTTGCATAGGTTACACCCTGTCTTCCATGTTTCCATGTTGAGGAAGTACCATCCAAATAAATAGCATGTGTTGCAGCCAATGGAGGTTGAGTTGGAGGAGGATGTATCGTATGTTGAAGGACCAATGTTGATCTTAGATAGGAGGGTGAAGAAGTTGAAGAAGAAGTATATAGTTCTTATTAAGGTTTTGAGGCATTACCATGGCATGGATGAAACCACGTGGGAGTTAGAGGATGATATGCATAAGAAGTGTCCGCCTTAGTTTTGTAGGATTTCGAGGGCTAAATCCTTGTTAGGGGTTTATGGTTGTAAGATCCCTAGCCTAGCTTTTTTACTATTCTTTCTTTATTAGAAGAATTAGATGCTCAAAACTTTAATCCAATCTCATGATGTGATTTAATAACATGTTATAGGCTTATATTTCATGTTTGGTCCAGTTTGGATGTTGTTTGATCTAGTTATGCTTATATGTGCTTTTTGGACCTAATTGCAATTTATCCATGTTTAGGGTTTTTCTTGCAATTTGTCACATGCTTGTTGTTTCTCACATGTTTTGACATCATGTTGGAGAGAGTGGCACCATAAAGCCTTGTTGTACCTTGGTTTAATGTGGTGACATCATAAGTTGATGTTTAGGGTTTGCACGGATGCCCTAAGTGGATGGTTAACCTTGGTATTAAGCCACCTTGTTTTAGCGATTGATGAGCTTCCCTTGGACATATGTTTCAACATTTGATGATGTTTTCTTATGCTCTAATTTTTGTGGTCTAAGAGGCTCATTGGAGACCCTTGTAGGTCGCCAAAGAACCCTAAGGCTTGTGACCATTTGCTTCTTTGATCATGTTCATTCGCCAAAGTGCTTTAGCGGTAGCTACCTTTTCTAATTGGTCAAAGAGATTTCTTGGACAACTAGGTTTTTGGTTTTCTTTATTTTTATCATCAGAGTTGCATGTTTGACCAAGGTTCTTGGATGGGCGAGTTTTGATGGACACTTGGCATATGTTTGCATGACACCTAACCTCCCTTCTCTCTCCTACCCATGACTATATAAACCTCTCTTCTTCCATGCAACGAAACCCTTTGCACCCCTTTCCTTCTCTCTTCTTGCTTGGAGCTCGTCCCCTTGTGTTGGGTGGTGAAGGTGGTGCTCTAGTGGCTGATCCATCTTGCTTTTGAGCTAGGATTTTGGAGCGACCCTTCCTTGGTGATCATTTTGTGATTTTTTACTCTTTTCTTTGGTTTGGGAAAGTGATCCATCTATTAATCTTCATTTTCTTGCCCTACCCTCTTCTTCATGATTTTCTTGGCCTAATCCATGGAGTTTCCATGGTGGATCTTGAGTTGAGATTGAATGACTTCTCTCTTCTTGTATAAATCCATAGTTTTCCATGGTAGCTCTTGAGTTGGGATGAAGAACTTCTCATTCTTGTCTTTTCAGACTAGGGTTTTTCTCTCCATCTTGTGCTCCTTTAACCTAGGGTTTGTTCTTTCCTTTAAGGTAGAACTATCTTGGTCAAATATGGTAACCAAACTAGGGTTCTCTCTCTTTCTTGGAGATTCCTTGTTGTTGGAGTTGTTCTTCATATCTAAGGTGAGTTATACAACTTTCTCCTTGATTATTATTACTTTTACTTTGCACACAAGTAATCTACTCTTAAACATGATTCCAAGTAGAATGGTGATAATATCTATGCTCTAGGGTTTATGTTCCATGGTGATCATGAGTATATAACCTATCTTGTTGAAACCCTAATCTTGTACATGATTATCTTGTTTGGTGGTGGAGGCATTGATCCTTGCATGCATGTGCTAAACATTGGTTTTCTCTCTCTAAGTCATGGTTTTTCTTTCTTTCATGTTGGTGGTCAAATTTAGGGTTTGGAAGTTATTTTACTTTTGTGGTTCATACCTTGGAGGTTTTTTGATTTCATGATGATGAACAACCTATTTTATCTTGAGTTTGATGAAGTTTTCTCTCACTTGATGTTTGTCAACCTATGGTTTATATGATCGATGAGATTTTGATATCTTTGAGGTTGCTAAGAATGAATCTTCTTGAGTGGTCGTTGAGGTGACTATCTTCTTCAGTCAATGTGTTTTACTCATGTTCGTCGGCCACCAAGGTTCCTTTTTGTGGTTGATTGATTTTGGACTCTCTTCGATCAATGAGATCTTTCATGGTTATAAGTGGTTGCTGAACCTTGGACCTTTATGATTGTTTATGCATGTATCTCTATGGTCGATGAAGTGTTGTGATTTTTCTTTGGTCACCAATGCATCAACTCTTTCTTGAATTGCTGATGTTTTGACCTAGGTAGTCATTGAGGGTGGATCACCTCTTCAGTCTATGAAGAAGGTGAGATTTATTCTCTTCGGTCGATGAAGATTTCTAGACTCTAGGTTTTTTACCTTATGGTGATGGTGTTAGACTTGCTTGTTTCCAAGGATATTGGAGATAATGATACTTAGGGTTTACTACTAATGGCTGTTTAGGAAACCCTAATTTAGTTAACAGGTTGAAACCTAACCCTAATTTCAAGTACATAATGAAGTTTCTTAGCTCACTTGAGTAGTTAGCATGATGATAGAGTACTTTCTCTCTCCTAAACTACTGTAACCCTAATTTTCAATCTCATGAACATCACAGTGTATAATGTAAGATTACGTTTGAGCTTATATCTTACATGTGCGGTGATGATGATGAACCTTGATGAGGCATGGAGAGAGAATGATGCTCTTACAGTAAATAATGTGAATGGTCTAATGACATTGGACATGGCTAGTTATCCTACTTGAGGTGATACCCTCTTTGCAATGTGATATGAGATTGGTATCCCATGGTGGTTGACAATGATGATGGTTGTGTGTATGGAAGTGAACAATACCATGAGATGATGTGACAAGTTCAATGTTCCATACATTTTATATCTTCTGAAGTTGCAATCTACCCTTTACCTTTGTAGAATCTTTTTAGGTTTTGTACATAACTTGATTTATGCAGTTAAAAGATACCGAATGGGCTCTAACTAATAAAGAGAAATCCTAATCTTGTAGTGCCCTGTGCCATAGATCTATTCCAATATCAGAATTTGTTGGATGGTGAAATGAGTATTCTTAAGGGAAACTTGGAGTGCATACTGTTGGCCAGGTGCAAGTGATAGTGTGTCCTTGAAATCTTGATCCCAATGTGTATGGAGGGTGTCTATGGTCATGCCTTGGTGTGAGAACAACTGTGGTTGTATTTTAGAGATTTATATATGTGATATTTTTTGTGAGGGCAATGTCGATTGTACCTTGGTGGTAGGGCGCACCCTAGTGTCTAGCACCGTGACCTATATACCAAGGTGGGCTAGGTGTTTGCAGTTTGACTTTATATGTCACTGCGGTGGACTGGTACTGACAGGGGGTGTGGGAGATCATCGGAGTCTGACTCTCCTAGATCTTGTATGGCACTATTTTTGACATTGTAGTGGATGGTTGGAGTTTGAGTGGTATACCTCACTCTCCTCAGGGATTGAAAGACGTAATAAAGCCATGTAGCATATCTATTTAGGATTAAGAATGCTTGACATTGGATGTTTACCCTTACCTTGTTTCTTATACTGTTTTGTAGGTGATAGACTTATATGTTATTCAATTTCCTTCTTATCATGTATAAGTTGTTTTGCTTATATGATTAAGTTTTCTTAATCTGCCTAACTTGTTGGAATAGTTTACTATGTCAAACTACCTAATCTACTTAACCTACTTAACCTGTGTAACCAATTTAAAATGATCCTTTTAACTAAATCTGCTCATCCTATTTAATAATCACATATCCTGCTATAACAATAACTGTTGGCTGAAATTTATATCTCTCGACGAGGCGTTGGTATCACCTCGTGGGTTACTAAATCCTTTTAGGTGGTCACCAGTGGCATGTGTAGGATCATACTATTGAGTTGGAGGATCTTGGAGATTAGTAGATGTAAAAGGTTTGATAGTTTCTAGTTGTTAGTGTGAGAGTCTTAGTGTTGCCCCTATACTCTCAGGTCTAAGAGGGATGTGTTTTATTGATGATGTATACCGATACGTGTTTTTTGGAAGTATGTCTGTGGTTGTATATAATGCTTATACATATGGAACATGATCTCTTTTGTATGAAGGTTGTGGACTGGCCATTGAATAGATGTATATACCTGATATGGTATGTGATGTGATACAGGTTGTTGGACCCTGTTGTAATATGTTTTTTCACATGATGGTAATATGAGATCAATTTTACTTTACTTAATTTTCTAGTAAGTGGTTTTCTAGTTCTTGATCACATGTTTTGTTTTGAGTAATCTCGTTCGCATGGCATCGGGCATCACAGCAAGCGCCGCTCCATGGTCATTTCCCCTTCACCTTATTTTCTATCCTTCCTCTTCTTCCCTTCTTATCCACCTATCCTTCCTTATTTATTCCTCCACTTCCGTCTCCTCTCCACACCCTATGATGCCCTAGTTGCCTCCTTATTTTCTTCTTCTTCTTCTTCTTCTTCCCTCTTCTTTCCACACCCAAGAATCATCCTTACACACGACATGGGAATCTCCCTGTGCTAGCGAACATGTTAGCAAGAAAAATCATGCCACCATCTGTAGTTGTGGGCCGAGGATCTATTGGTGAACATGTTGTAGACTTATCACTTCTCGTATTATCTTTCTCCTTCTACCATGCACCCAACATCTTGATAAAGTGAAACCAGTTTTTTCAAGCACTATGTTCGGAGACATCTATAGGACCAAACCACCCACAACCTCCACCAACAAGGGCAACTCCACTGCTAAACTTGAGTTGATTGCAAGATCTTTCTTGACCATGCAATGGACTGGAATAGACCAAGGGGAATGAGAACTGTGGCCAACACTGCATTGGATGTAGATTACTTGGTGATGACCAACTTCCCTAGTTCTATTCCACCTCTTATGCACTAGTGGTAGCTAACACCTTCAAATGTAATCTGGTTGTTGTCTTCTTCATATTCTTCCGATGTCCTTTCCCAATGTGGTGCTACCATTGACAGGTCTAAGAGTAACCATGAGAAAGTTGTTCCCTTTTTCCACCTTAACAGCAACCACCATCAGATCTTCCTCCTTTTGTCCATGTCTTCCCCTTCATTGCCACAACTAGTTTACTTGAGACTTGCAGCAACATCTCACAAACTATAGCCTTAGCTTGGGACCAATAGTAGGCCAACTATAGTCAAAGCTTAGTAGTGTTGTTTCCAACTCCTCCATAATTTTTTCTGGTTGGTAACTTTCTCCCTTTTACTTCCATTCTTCTATCTATAAACAACAATATTTAAGTATGACCTAGTTTCCTGACTAGTTGTATGCAAGCAGTTTCATATCCTTTTGTGTTGACTGAAAACAAGATAAAAGACATAGCTAATGTATAGCTGACAAGAAGTTCGTTCTTGATCCTTCTCATGTTGTGCACAGTGAAGATAACCATCCTAAACAACCATTTTACACCCAATAATATACATGTACCCCATCATATACATTATTTTGAAAAATGTCGTACAAATATTTTATATTTCTATTCGACTTTTGTGTACATGATTATATAGTACGATCTAATCTGTATTGAGGATCTCGTATAAATCAATTGGTTAAGTTGATCACCAGTTATTTTCCCTAAAAGGTACTCGTCAATATGTTAACAAATAAGCCATAAGATTGGAGTGGTCTACTCCATGTCAAACCAATAAAGTATACGTGATACATTGAACACATTTGATTCATGATATGTACTTAGATAAAGTTCGTTATCATTAGTAGTGCACTTAAAAACATAAAATCCCATCTCTGACCCACTCTAGAAGTTTGATCCATCTAAGTCACAATCTCACTGCATGGAGGGGGAGGGTAGCGGCTCACATGCCCTACCCATCTCCCCCTAGCTTATCTCTCCATTACCATTCATTTAACTTATCCTCATCGCCAATGGTTTTCTACGGCCATGATGGGGCCAGGATTTCATCCTCAGTGCCTATGATCACACTCTATCCTGGTCTCCAATCGGTTGTCTTGACGATTGGGTGCCTTTGGCGGCTAGATCTTAACATTAGGTGACTAGGCCATAATGGAAGGCATTTGTTGTGGTTTTTGCACTCCTCAATGAGTCTTGGGCTCATCCAGAATCTACCAAGTTGCTTTTTAGGCGGGCTCAGGCTCCTACCCCCTTTATCCTTTACAACTCTTTGGTTGTTTTTATACTTTTCTTTCTATCTATCTTTCCTTTTCCTGAGAAGGTTATTGCTCCATTTTCCTGCCGCTTAGTGCCATCTATATCAATCCTTTTTTATGGCCCTCCCTTAGGGGTTGATTGGACTTCTTTTTTCCTAGATCTATGTGTTGTGTAGGGGTTTTTCCTAGTTGCCAAATTTTTCTTACACATGGTATTGGTGAATTTATCAACACCAGATTTGAGCATGAAGAAGATGCAAGGTTTTTACTCTGACATCAATTGTTCTAGTTTATGTATAGTTACTAGGATATCTTTCGAATGGAATACAATCAAGATAGAGGAGTATTTCTATCAATAGTTTCTTTCACACGTGTCAAACTAGAATTCAAACTGAAGCATTTTACCAATTTCAATTCTCATCTCAATGTTTTTGGTTTTACCCTTTTTCCCAAGTGGCATTACATCAAATATCATTTTATATAATGTATGGGTTTTTGATTTAATACAATCTAATTTACAAAAAAATTAAAACCTAAAATATAAATCTATACCATGATATGTCAATTCTCTCCTATATGACGTGTCTACCATGATACATTACATGCTAGATTATACTTATATGCTATACCTATATTTTTAAGTGATCACTTGTCCAAAGTTGATAAATCTTAGTTCCTGGTTGTAGGCCTAGGTAACTTATTAAACCCCATATTGTCAAAAAACCTACACTCACCATTCCCATCTTAGTTTTTAAAATTTAGTTGCATAAACCTAATAATCTATATATGTTTGAAATTAGGTTAAGAATAATATATATATAAATATATATAGACATAAATATAAATATATGTAAACATATATATATATAAATATATATATACATATATATCTAGGACATATACATATATAAGTATATATATATATGGTCCATATATACTTATATATATGTATATATATATATACATATATATATATATATATATATATATATATATATATATATATATATAAAGATTGCACTATACACCTCAATGGTGTTTTCCTATCTAGACCATATCTTTCTAAAATCTAATCCATTGATATTCATTGCTATAATAATTATAGACCCCATATAAAATTTGAGCCCATTTGGTTCAATGTAAGTCACTCATCCAAGATCAAAAAAATCGACGCACATCACTAATTTGACATGCATGATTTTTGCCTCCTTTTGATGCATGACTTATAAGTGTCCAAATGAGTTCAAGTTTATTATGTAGTATGATCTAAATATATTTAAAAATATCAATGATTTGAATTTTCAAACTAATTTCCTCATGATGAAAAATGACTGAGGTGTATGGTGTCTCTGGTACACTCAAGTGCATTCCAGCTTCACTCTCTCTTTCTCTCTATATATATGTGTGTATATATAGGTATATATCACATATATACACACTTGTATATTGTACATATTTATATATATATATATATATATGCATATATATATACATATATATTTAAATATAAATAAATATATATATATATATATGTATATATATGCATATTTATAAATGTATATATATATATATAGAAACACACACACAAACATATATATGTATATATATGCTAGAATTGTGTACCCGATTACATGTAGCTTATGTATACCCATCTTCTTTTTTTTGTCGATAAAAAGTCCTGTTACTATATAAATTCCAAAAAGTTTGAGTAAAAAACGCACCCCTATTTACAGACTCGGGTGACTAATCCCAACAAAGAAGAAATATAAAGCCATAACATATAAAATGCTATGGTACTTAATTGACCATCTACCAGAAATAAAGAAAGGAAGAAACAGAGTCTAAAAAAGCCATACAGAACCAGGGTGACTGAATGAAGTAAACCAAAACTATACAAGACATCACTAGCATGAAAAGCACCCAGAAAGAGTGAAGCCTTGGATATCCAGAGAACTGAAAACTACTAGAGGGGGGGTGAATAGAGTTTTATAAAGATTTTAACTTAATTAACTCAAACAATCAATCACAAAAATATTGGACAAGGAGATAAGAGTTTAGAGTGGTTCCAACCTTAGCAAATACTAAGGAAGTCAGTCCACTACCCGGTTGCTTACCCAACCGGGATTTGAAAAGAAATTTATTTTATTACCTCGCAAGGATTTTACATAAAATACAATTTCTTTTCCTAAACCCTTCAAGCAGCCTTCACCTAGAAGTAATCACCCAACCTTGAAGCAGCCTTCACCTAGAAGTAATTGCACCACCTTGAAGCAGCCTTCCTCTTGAAGTAGCTTCCCGTTGCAATAGCCTTCTTGAAGTAGCTTCCCGTGCGATAGCCTTCTTGAAGTAGCTTGAAGTCCCCTTCTCCACCTGAGAAGTCAAACTCTCTCCAATCCGCAGCCTCCAACCCTAGGAGTAGCAAGGAGAATACAAGGATAAAAAGGAACAAGAGAGGAAATAGAAATTACAACTTATCCTTTTAAGCACAAGGCTTGATTTGCCTATATCAAGCGTATTGATCTCCTAACCAATGAGTGTAGAAGTGTAAGTGTTGTAGTAAGGAGATGCTAGCCTATAGGACACGAATT
Organism: Alisma plantago-aquatica; assembly: GCA_963693085.1. Classification (NCBI taxonomy): domain Eukaryota; kingdom Viridiplantae; phylum Streptophyta; class Magnoliopsida; order Alismatales; family Alismataceae; genus Alisma; species Alisma plantago-aquatica. The sequence goes on along the minus strand of OY856412.1, from coordinate 938,560,510 downwards.
TGAGCTAAGGAGAAAGTAGGCCAATGATCACAATGCTCAAATTGCTTGCAACAGATTGCTCAAGTATGCTCAAGTATTTTCTCAAGTGTAGCAAGTGTAAAACAAGTGAGTTTAGGTGTCCTATAGCTTGTCCTATTTATAGGAATGGCCTAAGGATGCTTAAGGACGTTCTAGACAACTTTTAGGGGTTTCTAAATGCTTAACTAGCCGTTAGGTACAAAGTTGTTGCTTTAACAACGGCTAATTAATTAATTCTGCAGTTGCTGTTAGAGACCATCTCGGTCGACAAATGGTCGACCGAGATACCTACTCGGTCGAACTTTTGTCGACCGACAGGCTCTCTGGAACAAGTGATTTGCAACGTCTTTCATCAACTGCCAACTAACTTTTCTGTTGTGTCTAACGGCTACTTTGGATCTTTCTCGGTCGAGAAGATTGTCGACCGAGAGTGTCTCGGTCGAGGAGTTTGTCGACCGAGATTGATCCTGTTTCAAGGTTTCAATTTAGGCACTAATTATGTGTGTGAGTGTGCATAAGTAATCCTATTTGAATGGGATGACTTGTCTAACTGTGGTGTTTAGCTAGGGAGAATCTAACGCTTGATTTACTAGCAATTCTAAGTACTTGTACATTATATTTTTGTACAAGTTTTTACAACAGTGATTACATTGCATGAAAATATAAATATGTAAGCTTGTAGATTTTCCCTTGTTGCTTTGTCATCCTGCACACTCAAGTAGCTCGTTAGATTAATAAGAATGAAATGTTTGTCATAATCAAAACAAAGGGATTTATAGATGTCCATTTAGCCAACAATCTCCCCCTTTTTGAAGATGACAAACATTTCCAAAATATAAATAAAGAAAATATAAAACATATGAGTTTCATACCTTTAGATTACCTTTTGTAGCTTTTTCTCTTGTGTATAAAATGTGTGCTTATTATTCCCCATGAATTGTGGAACATGAAATCCAGATCATTTGGGAATATAGCAACTTTCAATGTAAAGCCAAGAGTTTATTTATGAAACTCATTAATTGAGGTTTACATAATTTCTAAATTTTAGTTTTATATTTATCTCTCCCCCTTTGTCATTTCAAAAAGATAACCGTTAAGAATAAAAACTCCCCCTTAATTAAATATCCTATTAGGAACATGGATTTAATATCATATTTTTCTAATTTAGCCACAATTTGTTTCTCAATCATTTGCAAAGGATGTTAAGCCTTGAAATGATATGAGATCCTATTAGATACATGGCATATGTATTGATTTCTCATCCATTTTATAAGGAATGTTAAGCCCATAAAATGATATGAGAATCCTTTAATCTCAGAGTACATAAAAATGTCTCCATCCAAATGCAAGGGATGTTAAGTCCCGATTTGTTTAGAGAGTTCCTTTAAGTACAAGTTATATCATTTTTCTGAAATTCATAGATTTCTTCATAACCAAAAATACTAAGGTCGTAACAAGCTCCAAATAATGTTTTTGTAAGCTTCTTAATCAAATAATCAAATTTGTTTTTATGAGCTCCCCCTTAATCTTACAATTAAAGCAATTTAAGGCTGCTAAGGTCACAAATGATTTTAAGTTTTGATTTTGACCTTTGTCAAAAGTATACTAAGATTAAGTACATTAAAATGATGTCCATATAACAACCAAGAGCTTGTGTTTAAGTAGCACCAAAAACATCTTCCAAAGTGGAAGCGGTTTCGCCAATTTTATCTTCAACATGATGAGGAGAAACATGATTAATTTGAGAATATATTCAGTTTTATTGCAAAATTGACAACAGAAACCTGCTCGGTCAACGATCTTTCGACCGATAGCATTCTCGGTCGAACAGTTTCTCGACCGAGAATGTGTCTGGATTTGTTTTCATAGCTGTTTTAAGTAATTTGTCAATTTTGCCACAATTATAAAGGTTGCTCCCCTTATTTGGTATGTTCTACAATGATGATCTTATAATCCATATTTTGAATATGTCTCACATAAAAATATCCATTGGAATCAAGTAAAGATGGCCAATTTCATTAAAAGCATGTATTACAAGCATAAAAAGATAGACACATCATAGAGATGACCCATTACAATTTATTCAAAAGATATCATTACAATAACTCCAACATTTACTGAAAAGACTTAAGGATTACATCAATGTCAGGGTCTTTCCCAAGAAAAGGCTCAGTTCCATAATATTGGACCAATGTTTGCCAATCTAGAGCACCTGTCTTAGTTAGAGCATATGCTTCCAAGAATGTAGGTACTCGGTCAAATCAGAAATGAGCGGCAATATCTTGCAGTTGCATGGATGAAAACTGAGTGTGCGTAAGATCCACAGATGGTGGAGATGGAGTTTGATAATAGTTGTACGAAGGATTGTATGGATTGAGCATGCCAGGATTTAAAGAATATGGATATTCATCAGGTTGGTTTGGTGAAAGGGTTTGCATTCTTTGGTTTATATAAGTCATGGCATGATGGTTATAGTCTAGTTGTTTGCTTAGGTGATATTGGGAACCAGCTATATAAGTAAGAGTGTTTTGAATGGGGTCATGTGATAGATTAGTAGAAGGAGGGGGTGGTGGTATGTATTGATGAGATGTTTCTCCTTCAACTCTAGCCCTTTTATGACCAAAATCAATTCCCATTTTTTCTACTGTATTCTTACTTATTTTTTGTGGTCTACGCTCCCATGTATATCCCATATCCTCAAGTGGGGTCTTAAGGAAATGTTTAGCATTTCAAGAATATCCCCTTCAGTAAATCGGAAGCTATGTCCATTGACCATAGTGTAGAAGAAGATAGTTTCATTTTCAGAGTGAGAAATGAGGTTTGCATAGAATTCATTCACTACCTTGATTGAATAGGAAGGAAAAGAAGGGTTGATGAATTCTTTTAACTTTTGTACTTCGAAAAGGTCCTCCAAGTCGACGATGTTGATGAAGTCCATAACTTCAACTGGTCGTCGTGGGAGAGGAGCTTTAGAGGAAAGCCATAGATATCGATCACCAGCATCTCCATCGACGAAGGCAATGTCGTTGATGATCGTCAGTGGTGGAGTAGCTTCCCGAGCTTCCCTTCCTTTCCTGCCGGCGACCTTCTTCTTCCCACGAGCAGATGATGAGGCCATTGTGTTGCTTGAAGGTGGAGAAGAAGCAAGGAAGGTTTGAGGATGAGAATGCTAAAGAGTTGCATAAAAATGCACTAGAGAGAGCCTATGGAAACAAGAGTATGCAAGTGTGAGGAAGTGACCCGTTTTTGGTTCCTTTTATAACATTCCAGCGACCTGGTCGGTCGACGACTCGTCGACCGAGCGTCCGCAACGGTCATGTTGCAGACGCGCCACTTGGCTCCCCAACGGTCATATAACGGTCATAAACGGTCATAACGGTCGGTTTACAACGGTTATATCCAACGGCTATTTCTCGGTCGAACAATTGTCGACCGACATTGTCTCGGTCGAACATTTGTCGACCGAAAGTATGTCCGATACTAAATCTGTCTAGATTCTATCGGTCGAGAAAGAGGGGCTGACCGAGAGGTTTTCGGTCGAAAAATTCGTCGACCGAGAAACTTACTGAGTACGAATTTGAAGCTGATTTTTAATGTAATTGATAGACTATTTTTGTAAAACACATATATAGATTTTCCAAGGGAGTAATTTTGTGTTTATTATTGACAATGTTTGGACAAGTTGTGATTAATTGTTCTTTTAATCATAAAAGGATATCCAAATAGTTATTATGTCAAACTTATTTTAGGTTGAATTTGACTACGACCATAGCGCCCCTTGGTCAAATTTTGTTTTGACCAAGAGGCTAATTTTGCAGATTTTCAGATTGAATATGTTGAGTATAATGTCAAGTTGAAGCATAATAATTAAGATTCTTAGGTACAATTAATTATCTCAAATCTTCAAAGATACTAATTTATGGATTGTGTTGCAAGCACTAATATATAACTAATAAATTATTTTGCTTGCCTATATTTTCATGGATCCATGCATACAATTTTTCATTTTCTATGCGCACCCAGTGATGAAAGCATGTTATCAGCATACAATGATAATTCCATTACATGATTAGTATATGAATAGACCAGAGAATACTTTTACGAACAATCATGTGAAAATAGGAATTTTCTTTGACTAAGCATAATTTCAGTTTAAACTTTAAATCATCTAGGGAATAAACTAATATTAATTTCATTTACATTTGTAATCTCACTATGTTGAGTTGAGATAGACATAGAATTATGCAACTAATGTTTTTGGTCATATCTCAACTTGATTTTGTTCATTTAGTTTGGCGGTTTTGGAACCCAAACTAACTCGACATCTTTTCTCTTATAAGGACATGAAAAAGAGTAATGTCCAAGACGTGAGCAATAATGGCAACATATAGAATCAACCTCAAGTCGTTTTCTATGGTTTTGTTCTATGTTGTTCTTTGGTAAAAATGTATTTGTTCCTTTAGGTACATATATAGTTTGATGGGTTTGTGACTTTTTCCAACTAGGTTGATAGGATTTCCCTTTAGGCTTATAACCTAGTCCTCTTCTCCCAATTTGATGATAGGAATTATCTAAGATTTGATCAAGAATGCCATTATTATTTAAATTACTGACTTTTTGTTGTAACTTGGCAATCTCTTCCATTCTCTTCTTAATATCTAGTTTTGCTTGGTCTAGATTAGTTGACAATAAATTTCTTTCTTTAACAATAGTGTCATAGTCTATATGTGTGCACAATAATGGTTGTTTTTGAAGATCGTTTACTTGAGTCTGCAAGTTTGAATTTTCAACAGAAAGGAGCTTGCAATCGGCTTCCATAGATTTTAACTTAAGATCAGAATATTTATTTCCCTCTTTGAGATCCTCATTTTCAGATGCAAGAGCAAGAAGTTTAACATTTAGATCATCATTTTCTTTATTTGATTTCTTTAATTTCTTTTTGCACTCAACATATTTATTATGTGTCTCTTCAATAATAGCAATAAGTTCTTCTTTAGATAAATCAAAGAGACTTACCTCTTCTTCTTCTTCACTAGTTGTAGCAATAAGACATTCTTTGTGCTCTTCCTTTGATCTCCATGGGCATTCGGTTGTTTTGTGGCTTGTTCCTAAACACCAATTGCAGCATGTTGTGGTTTGTCCAAACATCACCTTTCACCATTTCCCTCCATTCTTCAAGACCTGGTTAGGGTTCCTTGAAGCCTGCTCTGATACCAACTGAAAACTACTAGAGGGGGGGTGAATAGAGTTTTATAAAGATTTTAACTTAATTAACTCAAACAATCAATCACAAAAATATTGGACAAGGAGACAAGAGTTTAGAGTGGTTCCAACCTTAGCAAATACTAAGGAAGTCAGTCCACTACCCGGTTGCTTACCCAACCGGGATTTGAAAAGAAATTTATTTTATTACCTCGCAAGGATTTTACATAAAATACAATTTCTTTTCCTAAACCCTTCAAGCAGCCTTCACCTAGAAGTAATCACCCAACCTTGAAGCAGCCTTCACCTAGAAGTAATTGCACCACCTTGAAGCAGCCTTCCTCTTGAAGTAGCTTCCCGTTGCAATAGCCTTCTTGAAGTAGCTTCCCGTGCGATAGCCTTCTTGAAGTAGCTTGAAGTCCCCTTCTCCACCTGAGAAGTCAAACTCTCTCCAATCCGCAGCCTCCAACCCTAGGAGTAGCAAGGAGAATACAAGGATAAAAAGGAACAAGAGAGGAAATAGAAATTACAACTTATCCTTTTAAGCACAAGGCTTGATTTGCCTATATCAAGCGTATTGATCTCCTAACCAATGAGTGTAGAAGTGTAAGTGCTGTAGTAAGGAGATGCTAGCCTATAGGACACGAATTTGAGCTAAGGAGAAAGTAGGCCAATGATCACAATGCTCAAATTGCTTGCAACAGATTGCTCAAGTATTTTCTCAAGTGTAGCAAGTGTAAAACAAGTGAGTTTAGGTGTCCTATAGCTTGTCCTATTTATAGGAATGGCCTAAGGATGCTTAAGGACGTTCTAGACAACTTTTAGGGGTTTCTAAGTGCTTAACTAGCCGTTAGGTACAAAGTTGTTGCTTTAACAATGGCTAATTAATTAATTCTACAGTTGCTGTCAGAGACCATCTCGGTCGACAAATGGTCGACCGAGATACCTACTCGGTCGAACTTTTGTCGACCGACAGGCTCTCTGGAACAAGTGATTTGCAACGTCTTTTATCAACTGCCAACTAACTTTTCTGTTGTGTCTAACGACTACTTTGGATCTTTCTCGGTCGAGAAGATTGTCGACCGAGAGTGTCTCGGTCGAGGAGTTTGTCGACCGAGATTGATCCTGTTTCAAGGTTTCAATTTAGGCACTAATTATGTGTGTGAGTGTGCATAAGTAATCCTATTTGAATGGGATGACTTGTCTAACTGTGGTGTTTAGCTAGGGAGAATCTAACGCTTGATTTACTAGCAATTCTAAGTACTTGTACATTATATTTTTGTACAAGTTTTTACAACAGTGATTACATTGCATGAAAATATAAATATGTAAGCTTGTAGATTTTCCCTTGTTGCTTTGTCATCCTGCACACTCAAGTAGCTCGTTAGATTAATAAGAATGAAATGTTTGTCATAATCAAAACAAAGGGATTTATAGATGTCCATTTAGCCAACAAGAACATCACCAAGTAGACCTGGATTCAATGTAGCCATAAGGCTTAGCTTGTACCTATCAAAAGCTCTGATCATAGAGTTTCCAATGAGCTGAATATCAAATTACCAGGATCTCACCTCTGATCGGTAGATTGTGCAAAAGCTCACAAAATGATCACATCAGTACTAGCAATATCCTCATCCACAAAGTGTACTTATTAATCATCTACAAACCTTCACATTCACCATAGAACCAAAGCTTTAATCTTGGCAACAAGACACTTAGCACGTGAGAAACCAAATAGCTGCTTCAGCCTAGGACTACCATTGACCTTGAAATCCATCTTGAGGTCTGGTTCAAGATCAACAGGCAATCCAACGAACACCATGAAAGGTGTTCCATCACGCTACAGTAGGAGGACTAGTCAAGAGAAGAAACTACCCCCCTTCGACCCATCCTACGCAGTGCCTTGTGGCTATAGGCCAGAAGTGACTACCCTCATGGAGAGGAGCAGAGCACAACCATCAACTTGTGCCCTTGCGCATAGGGACAAACCATCTAACACCTTGCGGTCGGCCTGCGAATAGGATACTCAAACACATTGAAGGTGCTCCTGTATGCATCAGTAGAGGGGCCCAAAGAGGAGGAGAAGATGCATTCTGCCTTCCCTTGAACCCCCACCACCATAAGCACCTGATTTCAAAGAGACATTCTGTCGAGCAGTATGAGGGTGACCCATCCACGCCTGTAGTGAAGCACGAGAGGAACACCAACTCCAGTCGCAAACCCCTTGATGGTCGCCCATCACCATCGCCCAAATCTGAGGAAGAGGGCCTGACATTGTGGTTCACTGGTGGAGAGGACACGCCGCCAAACTGCCCAGCAAGGGCTCTGCCACCATCTCCACCACCAAGTGCTTCTAGGTCGATGTCGTGGGTCACCTTTACACTGGACATCACCAGTAATCGGCTCGGGGGTGGAGGATCACAAGTGTATGATGAGGAGATCGAAGAACCCCTTTTCCTCACCTAGACGGAGCAACATCAGAGAGATAGATCTAGGGCTCGGCTCCTCTCCACCCATCACTCTTGAACGGGATGGAGTTAACAATGTTGAAAAAGCACTACTTCACAACCTAGATCAAGCTCCGAAGGAACGCATCACGTCTCCTCGCCAACCCATCCTTGAGGCGACCCAAAAGACACCGTCTAGGAGCGCTGCTAGGTTCCCTATCTCTAGGATCACTACTATCTTCGGGCGAGGACCTCACTGAGACAAGAATGCCAGGGGAGGGAGGTGTTGAGGAGGCACTCCCTCCCCCCAACGGTGGCCTTCGGGAGTTCTAGAGAGAAGGTAGAGTGAACCTAGAGAGAAGTTTCAGAAGAAGAAAAAAATATGTATACCCATCTTCATTTATGATGATTGTAATTTTCTATTAAAAGCCCTGACCTTACAAACATGATGTATTCACCTTAGATAATATGTGTATCAAAAAACACCACATCAAGCAATTGCAGAAATTTTAATGATGATTGTAATTTTCTATTAAAAACCCCAATCTTGCAGACATGATGCATCTAATAATAATGATGCATCTAACGAAAGAAAATGTGAGTTTTCTCAATAAACATGAGTAATTGCAAAAGTTTTTGGATGACAATATGTCATGATATATATTAGATATTGCTATGATTTTTTAACCACATATAATTTATGTAGTGTTGAATCAATCCGTATGGTGGGATTTTATTAATGTACTCCACATGTGTCATTTTGATCATTGATACACACAAGTTACACACACTGGCCAATATATACTTCTTAACCTCTCTCTATAACATATCGAAAAGTGGCATCTTGACTCTTGAAACCCTATATCCTATGATTAGGAGGATAGTATGTTTGATTCCTATATTTGACCAAATAAGGATGACGTTATACCTTAATATATGTAATTAATGCATATAACATGAATAATTCAATGGTAACCCATAACATGTATAGCCTTGGAAACAAATGTAACACGTGAAGTGGAATTAAGTTCTATAAAAAACAACACATAACATGAAATACATATATTAACCTAACTACCTATTTATGTGCTAACATGTAAGATAGTTCTTGAAAAATGTCACATATACTTCCTTTACTAGCTAATATACACATAACATCTAAATATGTCTGGTGATAATTATAATGTGCTTAACACATGAATTAGAATAATAATTTGAGCTTACATGTCCCTAAATATGCATAATGTGCCATTTTCTAAGTTGACATTGAATTAATGGAATAAATAGCTAAAGTGGGTATCTATGGAAATCAATGCAATATACCATAACTTCCGTGATAATGAAATTTAGATAATAAGGGTCGAAATAATGTATGTTTGATGATAGATGCTAATATGTAATGATAAATTATGAGATAATGAGCCTAAAATCTAATTGTATTAGAACAAAACTTCACAACCCAAATATAATGGAAAAAATGTGATCCTTCAGTCCTAATTAGCTCGTATTCCAAGTTTCACATTAAATGAATAATCCTAGATGAATGAAATTCATTAGGAAAGAAAATATAAGATATGATCTAAAAATACTAAATAAACTATGAGATGTCTTCGAAAGTAGAAGCCAATCACAAAATTAGTATCTACATGTCTTAATTAGCATATGTATCAAATTTCATATGAATTGGACAATGTTTGCTCCTCCAATTTGATTAGGAAAAAATACATTAAATCCTTATATTTAATAGATAAAGTTGATTTTTGAAAAGTTTGGATTCATTACGCTATCAGTGATGTGTTGTTTCCCTTAGTTCTATTTAAGGTAATCTTGACCATTGATTTAAGTTTTGATTGCATGTAAACCTATCTCCTACTTTGGGTAGGAGACTGTACCCTAATACCCTTCCCCGCTGTATTCCTTCTTTTTCCTCTAACTTTTCTCTCTCAACAAATTCTCTCCGTTTCCCTATCAATATTTTTTACCTTTAATTTCCTCTACAAATTTTGGGTTTCCTAATCCCTAATTTCATTTGATTTTATGCTTCTTAGCCTCCAGGAAGAACCTGACACCTTTGACATCCTGTATCCAATTTTGATCGGGATCCCCAATTATTCCAATACTCCCACTTATAAGTATATGGTCCTTCACTATTGTATAGACCTTAGTTGTCTTCGTGTAGCGATACTTAGATATCTTAGAAAATATGACCATTAGGTCAATCTATGGTACTCACAGTGCCAATCTAGACGATGACGATGAGGTTTAGATCTATGAACATGTCGTCAATCATCCAGATAGTTTTCTATTGGCATCACAAAGCTAATCACCTCACTGATTCCATGGAATTCAAACTGTAAATAGTTTCCCTTTTTAGGAATTTGTCTGCTGGATATTGCATTGGTAGAGCTATAAACACCTTCCTTCTTTCTTTCAGATGGTGTTGGATACTCAAAGCTTCACAAACTCACATAAATAACTTGCTCCAATCAAGGCTTTTTTCCATTCTTCTCGTGAGGATCTTACTTTGTTCGACATTGATAGAGGATGCTTTGTTTGATCTTAGGGTCAAGAGACTGCTTGTTGGGTCACTCTGAGTTTGCCATGGTCTCTCTAAGTTCACCATGGTCTCAAAAAGATGATGAGATGAGCTCCTTGTGGTAAATCTTGGCTTAATCTGCAGTCCTAATTTAGATTTTAGAAGTAGTCACTTTAATTTTCCTCTCATAGAGAAAAAATGAGGAGGAAGATAATGGTTAGGTTTATTATGTTTCTATCCCCATTTTGATTTTTCTTTTCTTTACTACATCTTGGGAAAAAAAATTCATTTCACTACTTATTTTCCATTTGGTCACTTTCCAGCAATGCACCTCACTAGTTGTAGGCTCAGGCCACTTGGCCCATTTCTATAAGGTCATCTCATCAGGAATGGTCCTCCCTTTTGTGGATATTATTTGCATACATGGATTCAATTTATTTTTTGATTGATCGGTTATTACAATTTTATAACTAACTCTATAATCATAAAAAAAACTCATTGGAATTAGAAAAATATTCTATGCCTATCTAAATCTAAATAATGATCTAAATCCTACAATAGCAAGACTTCATAATCTAGGTTTTAAGATATATATATATATATATATATATATATATATATATATATATATATATATATATATATGTCCTTTTTACATAATATTACTCAATCCTACTAATATGCTCATGATGACATTTTTGTGCTGACAACTTCCACTTTGTCTTCTCTTGTGGGGTATGCTTCCAGCCCATAGGTGAAGGACATGGTGGACTTGACATGATGACATGGACCTGGTCCAATGAAGCTGACTCTGGGAGATAGACTTGAGATATGTTGGATATCCCTATGATTAGATCTTAGAGTTGTTTCTTTAATGTAAGCCCCTAGTGGGAGATTGTTATGTTATCCTATAAAATTGAATACAGTCATTACATTTATTGCATTTCTATACTTTGGTCTGTATGATAACCATTTATGAAAGATAAGAAAAATTATTCATAAAATTGTGAAAACATTTATACATGTTTGTTATGAATGATGACTCTTATTTTTATTTTAGTAGAGAGTGGATCCCCTCTCAGGTTCCACTCCTTACAAGATGGTATCAGAGCCAAGGCATTAAAATTCTAACTATTTCATTTTTATCCCCCTTAGGTTTCCTGTCTTGTGCCAAAAATTCCTTATAGAGACCTTACCTTGTGTGAAAACATAGATGTTATGTTTACCTTAGATGAGATTATATATGAAGGATACTTAAAGTGATGATGCCATTTGATGATTTTAAGTTTTTAATCCTAGTGTGATGAGACTTTAGTTGATCATACCCTATGATGTAGGTTAGTTGTGCATTTATCTTTGGATGTTGTGAGCTTTGACTTGAGGATGGATTCATGTTATGATGATGTTGAAGTAGTAGGAATGGGAGATCCTAACATGGAAAAGTGGTGACTCATCCCTCACAACTTATTTTTTATCAAATTTTTATTTTATGTCGAATAAATTTCATTGCTAAAAATTATTTTCCATCATATTATTATATGCACAAAATAAATATGTAAGGATTTTATCAATGGTTTCTCAAACTGATCACAATGAAGGAATGTATGAAGTTGGAATGTGAAACCCTAGCACTAGTTAGAGTAGAACTCTAAAACTCTAATTCTGACAATGGAGTGATGACTATGAGAAGTGTAGCTTGTGATAAAGGTTTAGTTAACCTACCATTTTGATCCCTATGACTTTTTGGTTGCTCACGTGAATCTTAGGATTGTTATGTTAGAAGCAAAAGTACCTAAAATTCAACCCTAGATGGGTATGACCTATTTGTTGGATGCGTGACGTATGAACAACAAACACCAAAAGTACTCCACAACTCAAAGATCCAAATGTAACCCCAACCTCTTTAATAGTTGTCTAGTGATTTCATCAACGCTACTTATTAGACTGGACATTTCAATATATGACCTTATGACATGAAAGCCTACATGGCCTTCTTGGCTCATTATCATGGCTATCTTGCTCATGCTCATTGTGGTTACTAAATTCATCTATCTTTCTCATGCTCATTGCAGTTACATCATTCATCCCTATCAAGTACATTGTTGAGTTGGATTTATTCCATTTCTATTGGAGGAGGGAGTATAATACTCTTTTAAGTACTACCCTCAGGTTCTGATCTTGCCTCATTGTTTAAACAATTATTTTCACTTCCATATATGTCATGTTCACTTGACTTGTTAGGTTAAACCTTTTAAGGGGTGGAGAGCAGTTAGTTGGTAGCATAAGGATGGTTAGATTTTGCGGAAGAAATCTCTTTAAGGGTTGGAGTGTTGTAATGTACCAAAACCTAGAATCTTGACTCTTGAAACCTTATACCCTATCATTAGGAGGATATTATGCTTGGTTCCTTATATTTGACCAAATGGGGACGAAGTTATACCTTAATTTATATAGTTAATGTATGGAACATGAATAACTCAATGGTAACCCATAAAATGTATAGCCTTGGAAACAAATATAACACATTAAGTGGCATCAAGTTTTATAATCAACATCACATAACATGATACACATATGTTAGACAAATAACCTATTCATGTTCTAACATGTAAGAGAGTTCACGAAATATGTCACATATGTTTTTTTACTAGCCAATATACATATAATGGCTAAATATCTCTAGTAACAAGTATAAGGTTCTTAATACATGAATTGGAATAACAATTGGAGTTTTCATGTCCATAAATATGCAAAATGTGCCATTATCTAAGTTAACGTTCAATTACGGACTACATAGGTTTTATAAGTAAAAAATATAGATCTATACAATATAATACACTCTAATTTGTGTGGTAATAAAAATTGAGATAACATATCTCAAAATTACAAATGTTGATGATACATGTTAATATGTAATGCTAAATAATGAGATAATGAACCTAAACCTTAATTATATTAGAATTCACAAAAGGAAATATCAAAACCCAAATCAAGTTGCAGATTGTGATATATGGGTCCCAACTAGCTTGGGTGCCAAGTTTCACATTACATGAATAATACTAATTGACTTAAATTCATTAAGGAAAGACAATATAAGATGTTATATAAAAATATTATATGAATTATTTGATATCTTCAAAAGTAGAAACTAATCACAAAATCTGAATTTACATGTCTTAATTAGCCCATGTGTCAATTTTCTTGTAAATTGGACAATGTTTGCTCCCCCAATTTGATAAGGAAAGATGTGTGCCTTGAAAACATGATTCACAATAGTAACTCAAATCATTAATGCACAGAAAATATGATGTGCCTAAATGATGGATACAATGCATGTCTACTAATACCTATTTTTCTTCTTTTGCTAGTCTGATATATGTAAAAAGGTCTCATCTAATGATGACCGCTAATGGATAGGTGTTCATATTAAGAATATTTCCACTATCTACTTCTTCATTGCTAAGAGAGTATGATATTGAACTTTAGAAATCATTTTCCTCCTTTCCTCCTCTTTTTATTTCTATTTAAAATGCTTCTTTTTCTTCCCCTTTATTTATCGAGATGAAATTTTCATGCATGAGTTTTATCTTTCTTTTTGTATGAGTAAGGATACATTCTACACTCTTAATTGAGGAATAATAAAGTCTAGAATAAAATATCTCACTATGCAATGTGAAATTTAATATTCTATCCATATGAAATTTTTTATGAATTAAATATGCTCAAAGGATATGCAAAATGTTAATTTTCTAATGCAAAAATAAAACAAACTAACTATATGATTTCTATCATTCTATGTATTTCAAATAAAAGGAAATTAATATGGAAATTGTATTCATCCTATGGGGGTGATGTTTGTGAAGAGGGTGGATGAGAACATATAACTAGAGAAAAAATCTTCCTAACCATGATATGTCTCTCATAATGATCATGAAAAAAGGAGATCTAATATTTATTCCTAAAATCACATAAGACGCCATGCTATTGCTTGATCATATTTGGCTAAAACACCATCCCCATATCACATTTCACAGGGTTAAGTTAGGTCATCTCATTTATTAGATTCATCTTCAAGTTTACTGGTCCAAACAATATCTAAATTTGTACACTCTTAAATGAGAAAAAATACTTACATGAAATTTATGAGAGCACATAAGATTCAATTTTTTTTGAAACTGATACCATGTCATCAAAGAACTCCTATCTTAACTAAAATATATTGTTGACATGGTTTTTGTTGCACGGACAAATTCACCCATGGCTGAAATCCCTAAGTTTTTACCAAAACCTCATGCAATAATACCACCCGCAAGCGGATGGGTCTTATCACAATATAGTTAAGGATCAAATCCCAAAGGACAACATTTTTAAGAATCTTGCTAGTCAGATCCAGTCCAAGTAAGACTAATATTTAGAACAAAGATTTGATTGGGGTTTAGTTAAACTAAATGTAAGGAAAGTAAAGAGTAGGATTAAAATAGAGTCTAGGTTAATGATAAGAATCATTGGGGTGGAATCAGGTTTCACCACCACCACACATGCTAACACATCCAAAATACAACCAGGCCATAAATAACTATCCATATAGAGTATCAAACCCCCCGTTAGGATGTCAGGTTCATGTAAGCATCACTATAGGCATCATATGTTTCGTCACCTACCAGGTCATGCACTTACTACTATGAAATTATCTTTTATAAGTTATCATCCAGGCATCAAACATGTTAAATGATATTAATAAACCTAAGTATTGAAGTTCTCACAAGAAGGGGTTATAATAGATCATGCAAGGCAGGTGATTAGTCCACAAGCACACATCAAACGATTAACACGAGATGAAAAGTTATATACAAGCCATGGAATGTTTTAAGATGAACATGTAAGCAAGGGAAGTAGGGCTAGTCCCCGCACCCCAACAAAGAGGACTACTCGCTCCTCATGATGGAAATAAGAAAAACAAGAGAGAGGGAAGATTCCGCCATGGTCATAGTGAAGAAGGTGGCTGAAGCTCAGTGGAGAAACAATCTTCTACACGATGTCGGGGAAGATATGGAATGAGGAGGGAGAGAACACCAAGGTAGGTGAGGCAAATCTTCTCTCTCCTTCCTCCTTCTCTTCTCGTGCACTTGCTTGCAGGAGAAGGAGCAGTAGGTGGCTGGCGACAGAGTAGATCAGAAAATCTGAAGACCAATCACTTCTGTGGCTAGAAGATAGATCTAGATGAGTGGAGATGGAGGAGAAGTAAGAACCCCATAGAGGTAGTCCTTGGCGGCAGAGATCATATCCCTAAGGGCTGGGCACAGTGCGGCAGCTTCTCGGCGTCACAGAAGAGATGCTTTGTCAAGTCGGGCGGGTGGCCTATTTATAGGCACACTTGATAACACCAAATTTTGTGATGTTTTAGACTGTTGATCTGTTATTAAAACTGCCCTTTTAACTGTTTTCCTCTCTGTTTATATGTACTTTTGCAATAATTGGCCAAACGACGCTCTTAATTCAATATTTCCATATTTTGCAGTGTTTTCCTCCTATTTTGACCCATTTATCGTCAATAAGGCCGTCCCAGCCCACAAACAAGTTCCACCTGCATCGGCCTTCCAGATGGCTGATACGATCACTTCCCGACAAGGTAGCGCCACACACCGATGCATGACATAAGGATGCCGCGCAAGAAGAAACTAGCGAGCGATACTCCTTCTACCTGACAGGGAGCCAAGCTTGCTATGACAACAAAGCTTGTCGCGCGGCACAGGCCACCCACCGGCAGGCGCCGCTCATCACGTGACTGACAGCCGACAATCCTTGTGACGGGCGATACCGATATCGGCCATCCACTGACTACACGAAGACAAGGAGGACACGTGGCGCCCTGTGCACCATAACTTCCCCAACCGCTGCATATAAATAGCAGCTATAGGAAGCCAAAAGGAAAGGTCGGAACCCTAGGCGAATCTTCCCAAGGAACGCTGCAAGAGCAAGAGCATCGTGCCTCAGTGGTTGTGATGGGTGACACTAGGTGAGCATTTCCCCATCCTGAGAGGGAGGGAATGGTTCACTTAGTGTCGTCCTGAGAAACACTACAGGACAATATCAGCCGACATGGATCCCCGACATAAGTGACTGATACTAGAAGCATCGCTCTAACCCGTCACGATACTGAATCCTGATACACGTCGCTCGTCACGGCGTGTCGCCCGAGAGGGTGCCGCCCGACATGAGCGTATTGGGTCAGGGTTCTCACGCGATACAGTCTGCCCGTCACGGTGTGTCACCTGAGAGGGTGTGTCGCCTGACACGGTTGTATCAGGCTAGGGTCCTGCCCAGTATCAGGGTGGAGGGTCCGCTGTAGTCTGTCGTCCTTCTATATCAAGAAGACGACATTTATCTTTATTATTCTAGTCATTTACTTCTTCATTTACTTTTGCAATGTAATCAAACCTTTATATGCTAATGGAATTAGAAGAGTTAATTATCTGCTGCTCCATGTTTGGTACTCTTGTTGGATGATTGCTATGTTTAACATCCGAACTCTAGCTTGCATGCTTGGATCGCATTTCGATTAGCTACCGAATCATATTTTCCCGTTGCAACAGCCTCGAGAGAGGTGTTGTGGCTCTAGTGTTTGGTCCGATTCTAGAGTACGAGGGTGCCCGGAATCGGAGTTGCTTTAGTAACCTTTCCACTCTAATTTAAGACCAGCAACCTTGAGAGAGGTGTTGCCGCTTGATTAGAGGTACCCGCTTTGAGAGGAGGGGTACAGGGTGTTTCTGCTGCCGCTTGTTTTATCGAAGTTTTCTCCTTGGTACCTTGCATTAGCTTTAGTATTATCTCTCTGCTTCTGTTGCATGAAAATCCCTAATAACTGATAAATGCTTAAAACCTAAGTTTTCCTTGTAACTCCAGTTGGAGATAGGGTTTTCTTTTGTTTTATCGATCTTGTTCTGCTGTTCCCTTTTGGGAATTTTATCATCTCTTTTCCTTGCCGGAGTGTAGCGTTTCGATTCCGCGTTCTCAACACTACCACCCTTGTCCCTGTGTTCGACCCTGTATATCTACTTCGACTCCATGAACAAAGTTGCGGGGGCCTAGAAGGTTTTGGGTTATAAATGTAAAAGGTCGACTACCTCAAATCCGCCTCCAATTTTAGGACGCGCGATTTAGGCCGGTCAACTTTTTGGCACCGTTGCCGGGGAACAAGGCAAAAATGGTACTGTTGACGAATCTGAATCCACTAACTACACCCCCGTGCCTCAAGCTTAGAAATGAGCTTGACAACACTCTTTGCTTTATTTTGTTATTATTATTCTTTGCCTAAAAATAAATAATTCGATTTTCTGATTTGATTTTTTCGTGCTATTCTAAGTACTCTGAAGAACGGTGATCTATTCCACCGAGCTCAAACATGCCGCCTCGCGTCGAACAATCTCTTTTTGAGGGTGAACGTCAAGACCAAGATGAGAGTTTGCACCAACCTAACTTTGTTGGTCAGCTTTTCGCTTTCATAAAATGACAAGATGCTATCATCAACAAGCTGGCGTAGGGTGTGCTTCCCAGCCCTAGAGCTCCGAATTCCATGCAACACCAGATGGCAAGTTTGCAGATGCGCCAGTGCGAGGTCGATCGACGGTTGACCCAGATGGCCGCTCTGATGAAGGACCCTACAGGAACGACACCCTCCTACCCTAAATCAGCCAGAATGGCAGTACTAAGATTTGGGAAGACGGTGGAGCGCACTGATGAAGCCAGACCAGAGCCTGAGCCAAGGCCCGAGGGTGCAATTCCAGCAGGGGATGAAGGTAGACAAGCATAAGCTCGAGAGCCTGCACTGAAGTCTCCCTATGAGCTACCTAGTGGGAGGAATCCTTATGCTCCTAGGCTTCCGTTTCCGTATAAACTGATAAAGGCAAATCTGAAAAAGCGTCACGAAAGGTTCATGGAATCGATCAGGAAACTGCATCTTGAAGTTCCCTTTCTTGAAGCCTTGAAAGAGATGCCGACCTATGCCAAGTTCCTCAAGGATCTTATCACGAAGAAAATAAGAGGAGGAAGGGTTGAGACCGTGCACCTAGCATCGGCTTCCTCAGCTTTCGTGAAGCCTGATCTGCCAAACAAAAGAAGAGACCCTGGAGCTTTTACGATCCCATTTGCCATCGGGGACAACATCGAGCGAAAAGGTCTTGCCGACTTAGGGGCAAGCATCGACCTCATGCCCCTGAGCTTCGCGCAAAGGTTGTGTTTAACTGACATGGTTCGAACCAATATGAGGATTGAACTGGCAGACCATACCTTCAAAAGACCTGTCGGCGTTGTTGAAGATGTGCCGATCAGGGTTGGTAATTTCTTCATTCCATGCGACATAGTCGCCATTGACACCGTGGAAGACCCCCGCTGCCCAATCATCTTTGGATGTCCTTTCCTGGCAACGGGGAGGGCGTTGATCGATGTTTCTGAGGGAATGATCACATTGAGGGTCGGAAATGACCACTTGGACTTCAAGGTGAAGGAGGCAATGAGGGGACCTTCCCTGTCCGAGTCTGCTTGCTTTGCAGATAGCTACAACGAGTTCTGTGAGGAAATAGAAGAGGACATATGGATAGTGGACCCCCTTGCGAGGGCTATAAGCTGTAAGGATTCCGACTTCGAAAATCCAGAAGTTGCGAAGTATCTCGACCTTTTTGACCTGTCTGACGAAGATCTGCACGGAGAGGATGAGGCGGGGGAGTATGTGAAGTATGCCTCTCTCGAGGGATAGCCTCAAGGGAAGGCATCCAGAGCGAAGCCTAAGTTGAAACCGTTGCCTGAAGGGCTGAAATACCAATTTTTAGATCACGAAGAAAGAAACCCTGTCATCGTCAACACCAACCTTTTGAGAAACTAGCTGGACAGACTTCTTGAGGAGTTGAGACTCCACCGGCGGGCTATAGGATATTCAGTGGAAGACATCAAAGGCCTTAGCCCCGCCTTATGCATGCATCGCATCAATCTGGAAGAATATGCCAAACCTCTGGCTCAACCCCAGAGGAAGCTGAATCAGATGCTCAAGGAAGTCCTCAAGAAAGAGGTAATCAAGTTAAGGGATGCGGGGATCATTTACCCAATCAATGATAGTAACTGGGTGAGTCCGATCCACGTAGTACCCAAAAAGGGTGGGATGACGGTGGTAAAAGGAGAAAAGGGAGACGAGGTGGCGGTTAGGACCGTCACCAGATGGAGAATGTGCATCGATTACAGAAAGCTAAACCAGGCTACAAAAAAAGATCATTTTCCGCTACCTTTTATTCAAGTTCTTAAAAGATTAACACATCATGACTTTTTCTATTTTCTTGATGGCTTTTCAGGATTTTATCAGGTACCCATCCTACCTGACAACCAGGAAAAAACAACATTCATCTGCCTCTACGACACTTATGCTTTCTGAAAGATGCCCTTCGAACTCTGCAATGCTCCCGCCACCTTCCAAAGATGCATGATATCAATGTTTTCAGATTTTGTAGAAGATATCATAGAAGTTTTCATGGACAATTTTTCAGTCTATGGAAAGGACTTCGATGCCTGCCTGAAGAATCTATCCTTGGTTCAACAAAGATGTGAGGAGAACAACCTGGTTTTAAACTGGGAAAAGTTCCATTTTATGGTACGAGAGGGCATCGTTCTGGGGCATAAGATCTCAAGGTGTGGCATCGAGGTGGACACAAGCAAAGTTGAAGCAATATCTAAGCTTCCTCCACCGAAGTCCGTGACGGGAGTGAGGAGCTTCCTCGGGCACGCCGGCTACTACCGAAGATTCATAAAGGACTTCTCGAAGATTTCAAAACCATTGTCCAATCTTCTGGTAAAGGATGCTGAATTTGTTTTCTCTGGCGACTGTCTCAATGCTTTTCAGGCTTTGAAGAACGCTTTAGTATCACCACCCATCCTCCAAGCGCCAAATTGGGATTTACCGTTCGAGCTGATGTGCGACGCTAGTGACTATGCAGTAGGAGCGGTCTTGGGGCAGAAGAAAGATAAAAAGCACCATGTGATCTGCTACACTAGTCGTACGTTGGACGAAGCTCAGGTAAACTATACAACTACCGAAAAAGAGATGCTTGCAATCGTCTTCACGTTCGATAAGTTCAGGTCGTACCTCATTGGAGCAAAGGTCAAGGTATACACAAATCATGGGGCCATAAGATATCTAATGCAGAAGAAAGACACAAAGCCCAGACTGTTGAGGTGGGCCTTATTGCTGCAAGAGTTCGACCATGAGATTATCGACAAGAAGGGTGTAGAAAACGTGATCGCAGATCACCTATCAAGGATCGTAGCTGAAGGACAGGGAGGATTGCCCATCAATGACGACTATGCCGACGAGGCTCTGATGTTGGCTGAAGCAAAAGAAGAAGACTTACCCTGGTTTGTAGATATCTACAACTATCTCGCTTGTGGAGAACTGCCTCCTGACATCACTTATAATCAGAAAAAGAAGCAGTTCGCGGATGTCAAAAATTACTATTGGGATGATCCTCTCCTTTTCAGAAGATGCGCTGACAATTTATACAGGAGGTGCATCCCAGAGGAAGAAACCGTGAACATTCTGAGCGAGTGCCACGCCTCCCCCTACGGTGGACACTTGGGTAGCAAAAGAACTGCTGCAAAAGTGCTACAATCAGGTTTATACTGGCCATCTTTATTCAAAGATGCTGCACAATTTGTGAAAGTCTGCAAAGAGTGCCGGTCAACGGGGAATATAGGGCGGAGGAATGAAATGCCGATGGCGAGCTGGATTGAGGTAGAAATCTTCGACGTGTGGGGGATTGATTACATGGGGCTGTTTCCTCCATCCAAGGGGTATCAATACATACTAGTAGCAGTAGACTATGTATCGAAGTGGGTAGAAGCCATAGCAACCCAAACATGTGACGCCAAGTCAGCAATCCAGCTATTCGAGAAGATGATTTTTCCTCGGTTCGGTGTACCACGCACTATAATAAGCGACGGAGGGTTGCATTTTGGAGAAAGACAGTTCGAAGCACTCCTACGAAAGTATGGAGTCAAGCACAAGATCGATACACCCTACTACCCACAGACTTCAGGGTAGGTAGAGGTTTCAAACAGACAAATTAAGCAGATCTTGGAAAAGACTGTCAGCCGAACGAGGAAAAACTGGTCTATGAAGCTTGACGACGCACTTTGGTCCTACATGACTGCCTACAAAACACCCATTGGAACCACCCCCTACAAGCTGATCTACGGAAAATCCTGCCATCTACCTCTGGAGTTGGAACACAAGGCCCTTTGGGCAATCAAATTCTTAAACATGGACCTTGAGAAAGCAGGAGAAAAGAGATTTTTGCAGCTTCAAGAGCTTGAAGAGTTGAGGATGAACGCCTATAAGAATGCAAAAATCTACAAACAAAGGACGAAGGTGTGGCATGATGCCCACCTAAGGAGAAAAGATGTAGGCGAAGGGGATAAAGTTTTATTATTTAAATCCTCCATTCGACTTTTCCCTGGAAAATTATAGACAAGATGGTCGGGACCGTTTACTGTGTCAAAGATATACCCATAAAGAATGATGGAACTCTATGACAAGGATGATCCGACCAAGGTCTTCCAAGTGAATGGGTACAGAGTAAAGAGGTAATATGAAGATGAAGCTTTTGTCAGGAGAGCGGAAATCAACTTGTAGGATATGGGTACTGTCGAAGGCTGAAAGTAAAGAACCTACACCGGTCGAGCTGGCGACGTAAACTTCAGCGCTCCTCGGGAGGCATCCCGAGTTTTCTTTCTTTCCTAGAATATGATACATTTTTCTTCCTTGTAAAACAAACATTATGGACTGTAATAAGGCCCGAGTCAGTGCACGCGCCGAGCGTACCGACTCTCTTCTGTTTTATGGGCCACTACTGTATTTTGTGAAGCTTTTAGGAGTAATACCTTCTGAGGACGGGGACTTAACCCTATGCCGATGATGTTTTACCCTTTAATCGCTTTTTCCTCACCTTATTTTAGTTTTTGGCCGCCTGTTATTAACCGTATCGGGCAGCAGCTCAGCTGGCACACAGGACCGCGCGTATCGGGCTGTAGTCTCTCGGGCATCGCAACGGCCGTGACGGATGGCATTCCTGGGTGGCGTGCACTGTATCGTGCATGTGAATAATTGCCCTTAATGAGACTGATGGGACCATCGTCTCGGGAATGGCATGTCTCAGCGGCCGACGCGCGCCCCAGAACTGACTGTTTTACCCCCAACTAAGTTTGCTATATATAGTAAGGAGGGTTCAATGTGTCGGGCTACTACACTTACTCTTTCAGCCATCTGTACCATGCAGTAATCCACTTTTTTCTCGCATGTCGGGCGGCTTGCCTTGGCTCTCGTGTCGGGCGAGAGCTTCAAAGAGAAAAGGTATAGCCCGACAGTCTGTTTGCCCAGCACGGGTTTCGTATCGCGTGCGGCGTATCGGGTTGACAATCTTAGTCGATTTTTTGTATCACCCGACACGCATGGATCACGACATGAATTCCGTTAGCGCTTGCCCGATATGACCGTATCGGGCGACACATTTTTTCCGTCAAGAGGACCTATCGGGTAGCTGCTTTGTACGACCGCATCACCCGACACACCCATGACGGGCAGCGTGTTTTAAAGCACAACCTCTTCTCCATATCGTCCAGTCTTGCATCGCCTTGAATTTTGTTTTAATAGATGATACCCGGACTTTGCAACGAGACAAGTTTTATCGTAATATCAGTTCTTCCTACCTAACATCTAAATGGTCAATGAACTTGATAACAGGTATGGCTCGTACAAAACAAACCCCAGGTCGAGTTGACAAACACACTGCCACCACAGCTGAAGCCACAACAGTCAGACAGAAATGTCAGAATCCCGAGACAACTGGGCCATCAAAAGAAGTCCATTTCCTTATCATAATTTGTCTTCTGTGGTGGTTTAGGATCATTCCCAAAAGACAGTGGAAATCTTTCTCTAGTGACCCCTGGATTGAATGTGGGCATTTCGGCTCCATCCATTATGAAGCCACCTTCATCGTGGGGAGGGTATCATATTCTTATATAGTATCCACAAGTGTTTTCAAAAGCTCTTTGTCTACAATATGCCAATTATCATTGTCATAATCTGCACGGGCCTTGCACTTCCTTCTTGAGAGCTTTGCACTTGTTCCGGCTGCATCCAGCTAGGAAATAAAATGGAGACTGCAAATAAGGAGAATGTATTGCAGCTTCTCCAAGGCACAAGCACAACCACCAGCTAACCTTCGCTGGGCTAACATGACCTCACCCTGTCCTCTTCACTACTCTGGGATAGAGAGTGGAGTAAGTTGGGGGGGTTCCCATGTACCAGTGAGGGAGGTATAAAAATTTTCTTCTTCTTCACCTCCACCCTTTGTGTCATTTCGTTCTTCTCCTATATCATGTGTATGTACCCATGCTCGTATAAAACGCCATGCTCACATAAATTTTTTTTTGCACAAAATCACTATATAGTAAAAACCTGATGCGACTTCTTGCCAGCTTGTTTTCTATGTACTTAGGGTGATGCACGTTTTGCTATATCTTTCTGATAATGCTACCTTAAACAACAAAAGACTACATTTTTCTGTGCCAAAAATTTTGAAAAAATAATAATCTCGCAACAGCTAAGAGACGAGTATGGAGAAGGAAAAAGCTGCCCAAACAACAAAAATCCTTTTGTTTCCCCTTACCCAACAAAAATCCCAAAAAGAGAAAGGAGCCTTATGAGGGTGAATAAAAGCATGAGAGTTGTGCCCAATAAAAGAAAAAAATATATACACCCTTATCGTCCAAAAGTACCCATCTTTAGGCATGGTAGATCCGGGGCAGTGGTACGTAGGATGTGAAATCACTACTCTAAAGCCAACTGGCTTGGACTGTAGGGACCACTTGCCCGTTAACGGACCCTTACCTGGATGGAATGATGGGAAACAAGAAACCCCCCCCCCCAAAAAAAAGGCCTCAACCTACCCAACACACAACTTTCTGCCCCAAAAATAAGTTGTTTGGTGTGAAAGCTAACTTCAGAATCATGCACCAAAATCTCGCTGAAGCTGTAGAGAAATTTTTTATTGAAATAATAAAGAAGGAAACACAAGGTATTTTGTTCATTGTGGGACAACATTATCTCTAAAGGCATCGCGATCCTTGTTTTACCTCTTGAGCTAAAAACTAAACCGAGCAAGAAGAAGCATCACAAAATAAAGTTTAAATATTGATTGAGGACAATCAAAATGCTAAGTTTGGGGGAGTTGATAACACCAAATTTTGTGATGTTTTAGACTGTTACTCTGTTATCAAAAATGCCCTTTTAACTATTTTTCAATCTGTTTATATGTACTTTTGCAATAATTGGCCAAACGACGCTCTTAATTCAATATTTCTGTATTTTGCAGTGTTTTCCTCCTATATTGACCCATTTATCGTCAATAAGGCCATCCCGGCCCACAAACAAGTTCCACCTGCATCGGCCTTCCAGATGGCCGATACGATCACTGCCCGGCAGGGTAGTGCCACACACCGACGCGCGACATAAGGATGCCGCGCAAGAAGAAACTAGCGGGCAATACACCTTCTACCCGATAGGGAGCCGAGCTCACCACGACAACAAAGTTTGTCGTACGGCACATGCCACCCACCGGCAAGCGCCGCTCGTCACGTGACCGACAGCCGACAATCCTTGTGACGGGCAATACTGATATCAGCCGTCCACTGATTATGTGAAGACAAGGAGGACATGTGGCTCCATGTGCACCATAACTTCCTCAACCGCTGCCTATAAATAGCAGCTACAGGAAGCCGAAAAGAAAGGTCGGAACCCTGGGCGAATCTTCCCAAGGAACGCTGCAAGAGTAAGAGCATCGTGCCTCAGTGGTTGTGACGGGCGACAGTAGGTGAGCATTTCCCCATCCTGAGAGGGAGGGAATGGTTCACTTAGTGTCATCTTGAGCAACACTACAGGTCGATATCGGCTGACATGGATCCCCGACATAAGTGACCGATACTAGAAGCATCGCTCTAACCCGGCACGATACTAAATCCTGATATGCGTCGCTCGTCATGGTGTGTCGCCCGAGAGGGTGCCACCTGACATGAGCGTATCGGGTCAGGGTTCTCGCACGATACAGTCCGCCCATCACGGTGTGTCACCTGAGAGGGTGTGCCGCCTGACACGGTTGTATCGGGCTAGGGTCCTACCCAGTATCGGGCTGGAGGGTCCGCTGTAGTTTGTCGTCCTTCTATATCAATAAGGCGACATTTATATTTATTATTCCAGTCATTTACTTCTTCATTTACTTTTGCAATGTAATCAAACCTTTATATGCTAATCGAATTAGAAGAGTTAATTATCTACTGCTCTATGTTTGGTACTCTTGTTGGATGATTGCTATGTTTAACATCCGAACTCTAGCTTGCATGCTTGGATCGCGTTTCGATTAGCTACCAAATCATGTTTTTCCGTTGCAACAACCTCGAGAGAGGTGTTGTGGCTCTAGTGTTTGGTCTGATTCTGGAGTACGAGAGTGCCCGGAATCGGAGTTGCTTTAATAACCTTTCCACTCTAATTTAAGACCAGCAACCTCAAGAGAGGTGTTGCCGCTTGATTAGAGGTACCCGCTTTGAGAGGAGGGGTACAGGGTGTTTCTGCTGCCGCTTGTTTTTATCGAAGTTTTCTCCTTGGTACCTTGCTTTAGCTTTAGTATTATCTCTCTGCTTCTGTTGCATGAAAATCCCTAAAAACTGATAAATGCTTAAAACCTAAGTTTTCCTTGTAACTCCAGTTGGAGATAGGATTTTCTTTTGTTTTATCGATCTTGTTCTGTTGTTCCCTTTTAGGAATTTTATCATCTCTTTTCCTTGCCGGAGTGTAGCGTATCGATTCCACATTCTCGACACTACCACCCTTGTCCCTGTGTTCGACCCCGTATATCTAGTTCGACCTTGTGAACAAAGTTTTGGGGGCCTAGAAGGTTTCGGGTTATAAATGTAAAAGGTCGACTACCTCAAATCCGCCTCCAATTTTAGGATGCGCGATTTAGGTCGGTCAACACTCCACTGACTTGACTCCTGATCGCAGTCGCGATCGGGTCGTGGAGGAGCAAGACCGTGGTCATGGTCTAGAAACGATCACGACCTTCGTGTGGCTCGCGGTCCTTTGATTAAGGTGCTTCAGGTCGAGGTCTTTTGTGAGGCCATGATGTGCTCAGGTTGCGATCTCCATGTATGTCGAGGTGTGCTTTAGCTCACAGTGCCTCAGGTCGAGGTCCTCCTTGAGATCACAGTCGCGGTCCTTCTTTGAGATCATGATCGCGGTCCTTCTTTGAGATCACGATCACAGTCTTTCTTTGAGATCATGGTCACGGTCCTTCTTTGCTTGGCCGCGGTCGTGATCGTTGCCTCTTTGGCCGCAGTCGCAGCCTCATGAAACAAACCCACCCTGGGGGGGCTATTTCTATGGATTGATTGGCCTATTTCAATGAATCATCTGATTGATGAGGATGCTT
Source organism: Alisma plantago-aquatica (assembly GCA_963693085.1). Classification (NCBI taxonomy): domain Eukaryota; kingdom Viridiplantae; phylum Streptophyta; class Magnoliopsida; order Alismatales; family Alismataceae; genus Alisma; species Alisma plantago-aquatica. The sequence goes on along the minus strand of OY856412.1, from coordinate 938,533,787 downwards.
TTTGATGAAGGAATTGGCCATCTACGGGACCACCATCCCCTATGCCTCCTACACTTGTGCACATAGTGCGACGTTCAATCCTACAATGGAGACAAATAGATTTGATCAAAACTCTAAATAATGATATGGAACTGAGGAAAATTGTATATGAGCATATTCAAGGGGTAAATGAGAGCGTTTAGTACAAAACAGGGCCAAATATGGCGACTAAACCAAGATGAATATGCATTCATCAAATGTTAATGTACATAATTAATATGGATAGGAGTGGACTCTCAAAAATTAAACTAATTTTTTCCAAGGGTGAAATGAGAGAGATTGGTAAAGAATCCTTCTTACAATTTCTAAGTTGTGTTGCTCTAAGTCACCAATGCAAGAAATAATGAGAAGGAGTGTCTGGGTATGTGAATTGATCTTCAATATCCTCCCTTTTTATAGAAAAATATGGACCAATCGAGTTGAGTTGATGCCATTGAGTTAGGTAGGATATGTGTGCTTCTCGATGGGTACTATTAATACTAAGAGGATTTAGCTATTGATGTACTGAGATGCATATTCCAAAGTCGATACTATTGGATTGGTGTTTGTGGTATTGACATCAGGTGTGAAATCTATGGACCATGCTTTGTGGTCATCCGTTATAAGCACGTCCAACCATTGATCCATCCCCACTGGCCAGACTATTGGCCATTTTTAGTGGCATCAAGAGAGAGCTCAATGCTACCACTATGTTGATGATGGGTTTCTGACCCCTTGACTTGGTGCATCGAATTGTTAGTAAATGGTACTCAGAATAAGTTTAACACATATAAATATTTTTTTGCAATCAGGATCAGTGTTAGTGAGAACGATCTTGATAGTACTAATGGTTTTTTATAGAATTCAATTTTTTTCATCAAACATGTGGGTGCCACCAAGAGTGGTCTTACCAATACTGGGTTGAAGTGGATGAGTTGATAGGGTAATTTCCTTTTCTTGCCATTTCTACTGACTAATATTTGGTGGTATCATCTTGTTGTATCTTTAGTGTAAAAATTGGTGAAGTACTCATGAATGACTCGATGGTATCCAGATGTGTTTGTGCCACCAAATTTTCCATTATAGTTCTATACATCTAACACACACATCAAGGCATCGATAACTTTCATCAAAACACTTAACATTGAAATCTAAGAGAAATGAAGAAAACCTATTAAACCATAGTAAGATTCAAACAACAAAACACAAAATATGGGTTGTCTCCCACAAGCAACCTTGTTCAACATTGTAGGGTTGACTCAAAGAAAATATTGAACGATCATAAAAATGTTGAGTTAAGCATGCTCATGAATTATCTCTCCCCCAAATTGATGTTTCAGTTCTGGCCATTAGTATTAAACACAATAAAACCATGAATAATTTTAATTACTCAATTTGGATAAAATTTAGTACCTTCTATGGGACACTCCATTTAGAATTATGTTTTCACATGTGTTTTTTCATCTTAGAATTCAATCAAAGTACATGCTATCCCAGTGGAGCTCACTATGAAGAATGTGTTTATCATGAAAATGTTTGGTTTTTTCTTTTGGAAGTTTAGTATTCTCACAGGCATCAAGACAGATCTCATCCAGTTCATGAGAATCCAATCTTCTCTTTTCCTATTACAATCGAGGTACACCAAGGATCCACACTCAGCCCATATCTATTCGTTCTGATTATGGATGAGTTAACAAAGAATGATCAGGATGATATTCCTTGGTGTATGTTATTTGCTGATGATATTGTTTTGATTGACGAAACAAAAGATGGATTGAATGATAAAGTTGACTGTTGGAGAAAGGCATTGGAATCAAATGGATTGATGATTAGCAGGAGCAAAACTCAGTATATGCATTGCAATTTCAGCCAATCTCACAGTGTGAATGATGGAGCCAAGTTGGACGGAGTAGATATACCAAAATGTGACAAATTTCGTTACTTAGGTTCTATTATTCAAATAGACGGGGATGTCCAAAATGATGTTTGTCACCGGATCATTGCAGGATGGTTGAAATGGAGGAGTGCAACTGGAGTTTTATGCGATCAGAAGATCCCTCTCAGGTTAAAAAGTAAGTTACAGCTATACGACCAGCCATGCTCTATGGGAGTGAATGTTGGGCGGCGAAGAAACAATGTCTCAACAAGATGAACGTGGCCGAAATGCATATGCTGAGATGGATGTATGGGAAGACAAGAAAAGATCGTTTGAGAAATGACTATATCAGGAATAAAGTGGGGGTGGCGAGCATTGAGGACAAGTTGCGTGAGGGCTGACTCAGATGGTACGGACATGTGCAACGCAGACCTACTAGTGCGCCTATACGAAGCAATGCTATTGAGCCAAACACTATAAATAGAAGAAGAGGAAGGCCTAAATTAACATGGGATGAGCTTATAAAGAGAGATTTTGAATCTCTACATCTCAATCAAAATATGACCCATGATAGAGCTGAATGGAAATGAAGGATCCATGTAGCTGACCCCAACATAGTTGGGATTGAGGCTTAGATGATGATGATGATGATGATTCTTAAGGCCCACATACATCTTTGTTTGAGCTCAATAGGGTGGCGATATGCCCTACCATAAATAAGTATGTAGAGTGTTGTACTAATTGGATTTTTCAAGATTATTCTATATGCCCATAAGGAATTATTAAATTTCATATTCCAACCAATATGGGCTTTGGAAACAATTTTCTCCAATATCATCATTAATTATTGAATGGAAGCATCCACCTCTCATTGTGTTTATGGATTATATGGGATACCTATATGATAATTTACCCCATAGTTCCTCAAGGAGGCTATATATGGACAATTACTGAAGTGAGATCTACCATCACTAATGATCAAACAAGGTACCCCAAACCTGCAAAAGATATCATTCCTAACATCCTATGTAAGCATCATTGGCTTAGTTTGAAATGCTTCCACCCATTTAGACACAGAATCAGCTACAACCAGTATATAAATAATCGTTAGAGGCGACAAATGGGACTATAAAATCATTGTCCCAAATATCAAAAACTTCTAGTCATGATATATATTCTTGGATGTTTCTTGGCTCACTAAAATGTTGTTGGAGTGTTGACATGTGTCATACCTCCACAAAAATGTGTGCATCCTCTAATAAGGATGTCCAGTATAATCCATTTTCCAATAACTTCATAACAAACCTAGAACTAGCTTGGTGCCCCCCAGTGGGTAGGAAGTGACATCGAGCCAAGATGATATGAACCTCCCACTCTGGTATACATTGTCCCAAAATCCCATCGATACACTGCTTTAGAAGAATAGGATTGTCCAGATATAGTATCTTAAAAAATAGATTTTTTTTCTACTAATAATTCCAATCCCCTATAATTACCCCAGTAGAGAAGTAGTTAACGATGTCAACATACCATGGATCAAGTGTCTTCACAACTAACAATCTCTCATGGGTAAAATCTCTTAGATGGGGAAATCTGACCCCTTATCCTTCATTCTCTCAAGAAAAGTGAGATGGTCTTCCATGACATTATCAATTCTAGCCTTATCTCTATATTATATGTCAAACTCTTACAAGAGAAGATTCACTAAATTAGTTTAGGATTAGACTTTTTTATGTAATAAATATTTCATTGCAGTGTGGTATGTCCAAGCAATGACTTTAGCCCCAATCAAATATTGGAAAAAATTATTGAAAGCAAACATTACATCTACATGATTTGTTTCACTGGCAGTGTAATATAATTGAGCATCATTCAATGTGTAAGAAACCTAACAAATAGTAGATAAATCATAATCCTTCTGCTATCCTAAATTATCTCCTACTACAAAATTGGATGAATCACACATGATCTCGAGTGGGTGGTTCCAATCAAGGGCCACTTCAATAGGGCTAAATCAATCTTTCTTTCAGAATATTTGAAGCATTCAAACCCAAGTCATTGAAATCAAAATCCGCATCAGTCTAAAGAATCTCTAAAAGTGGTTTTATCATCGTAACAATTTTTTTATTGAATCTCCAATAAATATAGTATGGCTTAAAATGCTCATCAGTAGCTTCACCAACAATGTTGAGGAGATTTGAAGATAACTTCTATTTTGGCAGGGTCTACCCCGAGCCTTTGTTTGACACATTGTGTACCCACAAATTACTCTCATTAACCATCATATGACATTTTTCTAGTTGAGGACTAAATGTGTCTCCTCACATATTAGTATAACCTTGTCTAAATTATCCAACATATCTAAAAATTACTCCCCATACACTAAATGTTCTCCATAAACATTTTGAGGAACCACTCTATCATATCTGAGAAGATGGTAAGCATGCACCTTTAAAATGTGGTAGGTGCATTCTAAAGTACATAGGTCTTTGATAAGCAAAAGATCCATAAGAGCAAGTGAAGGTGAATTTCCCTTGATCTTCAACCTCGATAAAATTAGATTATAACCCAAACATCCATCAAAAAAGAAAAAGAGATAATAACCAAGGATCTAACATGAACAACAAAGGAAAGTGTTCCTTTAACACGGTGGCATTCAAAGGATGATATTTTACACACACCCACCATCTAGTCACCAATATAGTGGAAACCTTCGGTCTCAACGTTGGTGGTCACAATTATCCCCCCTTTCTTAGATACTACCTGAGTAGATCTTACCTAATTGGATTAAAAAATGGCATAAACAATTCTTTTAGACAATAATTTGATTACCTCATTTTCTTCTCTTTTAGTCATGATGAAGTTTGATGTGTTTCTCCAACCATAACCAATAAAGCTAGCAAGAGATGGCGCTTAAGGGGAGAGATAACACCACAACTACTAGGGATATATGTCACTTTCTATCCCCAACAACGGTGCCAGAAAGTTTGGTGCGTTTGTGTTTGGAGCACACTTAACCAACTAAAATTTGATTTTATGCCACTTAAACTCAAACACACAATAAGGGGGTCTTTTGAATTTATAAAGGCCTAATAGGCTTGCCCACATAAACTAACCCACTTCACCCATAAGTGCACAAGGTTGTGTTATAGTATAGGAAAGCATAAAGTTAGGGGTCCAACCCAAGAGACGGGGCACTAGAGATAAGTTAGTTTTGTCTAGGTTCCTACTATGGAGTCTCAGGTTTTAAGGGTTTGAAGGTTGTTTTATTTAGTTATATTAAGGTTGATCAAGAAAACAATTAAAGAGAACAAGGCAATCAAAACCTAAATTAACCCTAAACAAATAAGTACTAATGAGAAAAGAAAGAGAGGCTAAGCAATGAAAAAGAGCAAACTATACTAAGGCAAGCGAATGAAAAGATAACAGTACACTAAACTAGAAATTGGGACTAAAAGGAAATTAAATATCTAAACTAGCAAGAACAAGGCAAGAGCAAGGTAATGGACTAATTAATCAAGTAAACATCTAAATAAGTAAATACTAGCTAATCAAAAAGACAAATTAGGGTACTAATGCAATTACGAGAAGTGGGGGCTCTTTTGGAGAATTTACTTATCAATTTAGTTGGGGTGATAACATGTAAACATGACTATTTTTTTAGATTATCAAACCAAACAACAATATAGGTGGTAATGAATTGCCCTAAACTACTAATTGGCAATGGATGGGTTACAATGTATATAGAGGAACTACTCCCTGCCATCTCCTATCCACCCATGTGAGGCTCACTTGCATTAGCATTTAGATCAAATCCATTAGGATCTAGTCAAATCTAGGTTTCTAGGATAGAAATTCTTAGGGTAATTAGGGGCCAAGGGTATTAATGGAAGGTGGACATGAGGCTTTAGACCTCACATCACCTACCATCCAACCTTCTCAGGGTTTATTAGTAATTCCATTAAGATATGGTCAACCCTAGGTTTCTAGGATAGAAACTCTTGGGGTAATCAGGGGCCAAGGGTACTAATGGAAGGTGGGCATGAGGTTTTAGACCTCACATCACCTACCATCTAGCCTTAAGAAGGCTCCAAGATAATTGAACTAAATGGTTCTATACTAGCTACTTAGATCTCTCTCCTAGGGGTAGGAGAATTGATTAGGGTGTAGGAGGGTGGGTGGCTATCTATAGATCCTCTAATTAGATCTAGGAGCAAGTCCCAAATTAGCAACATATAAGCAATTTCCCTAGAATCCTAGGTGATTTCAAGAAAAAAACAACAAGAAATTATTGGGAAATGAAATGAAAGTAGAACCTAATAATTAATAAATCAATTTATCAAGTTTACATGTTACTTTCCCCCAACATGGTATCAAAGTAACATTTTAACCCCAAACCATCCCATCTAGAGGGGCTTAGCTTCCAAAAAAATATAAAATAAAAAATATAAAAGAAAGAGGTAGAAGTAGTCATGAAACTTAAAGTAGAGGATGAAGTAATTTTCTTCGGTAGCTACAATCCCAAGCTCTGCACTCCTACAAGGTGGAGTGGAATGGAAATGGAAAGGGAAAGTGGCCAAAACCCTAAAATGAAGGGTTTTACAGTGGATGGTGATGGAATGGAAGTGTAATGAGGTAGGGAGCAAATAAGGGAGAAATGAATGCTCAAGGATGATAAAATTTGACCTCCAGCCACCCCAAGGCTTATATAGGGGTCTAGGGGGTTGCAGTTAAGTGGGGGCAATTATTTAAATTATACTACAGAAGCAATAGGGTTTGGTAGGTAGCATGGTTGTTCTAAGTAGAATGGTCATGGTGGGCATGAGTAAGAATTGGTGTGGTGGACCCCGGTTGTCGCTCCCGTCCACGCAGGCGATTCGAAGGGCGACTAGGGCTGGAGGAACCCTGGCTCAGGGGAGGGGGCTTTGGCGGCGGCCAGCACCACCCTACTCCCCCAGGGCTTTCTTCCAAGTCTGATCCTCTGTGGATCTATCTCGCCGGGTGGTCTCCCTCCGTCCCTACCGTCGTCTCTCCCCATCTCGAAGGCACTGGTGTTGCGCTCTGGGTTTCCAGGCGTCGGGTGGGTTTCTTGTGGCTGCCACAACTCCATTTTGGGCCTCTGGCCGTCGAGTGAGGGTAGGTGATGGAAGGCGCCCTCACGGCTTGACTGATATACAAGATTGGGTTCATCTACATTTTTCATTCGGGAGTAGGTTTAGGCTTTGTTGGTTTTCTGGTCTCGTCGGGTATCGACGTTGTTAGTACCTTTCTAATAAGGTCTTTCTCCCTCCTTTGTGAAGGTGGTGGAGTTCTCTGGGTTTCTCCCAATGATTTCAACCTTGATCGGGGTTTATCCCCCATCCATTTTTTGTAGCTTGGTTGTCTGTTTGTGCTCGATGTGTTGGTGGAGGTCTGTTGGCTCCATGGGAGATGGTTATCTTGCTTATTCTGGTCATCTCGGTGGAGGTGGTGTTGTCTTTGCAGATGCTACCTGGGATTATGGTTTGATTCTATTTGAAAGCTACTTTTATAAGTGCAAAAGGGAGGAATCCTTGCTGAAGAGTCTTACTTGCATCCAATCCTATCTGTTAGATATCACTCTCTGTCTTGTGTGGTTACAAAATATGTTTGATTTGCTTATCTCTGTAGATGTCGTATGTCTTTTATCAATATAATGGTATGTGGTTTACCTTCAAAAAAAAAAAGAATTGGTGTGGTGGATGGGAAAGATTGTAATGGAATATTAAAAGTAACAGATAAATTATAGGCTTCTGGGTCTGCTAGCACTAGCATTCTGGACACCATGGCTGTTATGGGATTTCTCAGCACGACCATTATGGTTAACTGGGTCATTTTTTGAAGTTTTACTGATTGGGGCATGTCCCAGAATGACCATTCATTGGTAGCACATCTGTTTTGGGGTCCTTCTCATGTATTTGGGTCTTGAACTTGGTCATCGATGGAGGTTATTGGTTCAATATATTCTTTGACCACTTAAGGTAGGTTAAGAGTCATTTTGGGTTCATTTGGGGCTCCTCCAAACATGGGGAAACCATAGATTCAACCTTCATCTCTTCCTTCCATCAAGTAGTGGTCAAATTACCTATATAACATGCAAAAGACATCCATAAGTGCATTTGATAGAAAACCATTTATTAGGGGAAGTAGCATGCATTCTAACAAGTTTATATGTGATTAGAGAACAAAAAGGTATAAGATGAATCCCTAAAAAATAGCTGCATCAAGGGTTCAACCACATCAAAGTTTGTGCCATAGGTTTTTCTCCCTCCTTGATGTCAATTTTGTGATGAACAAACTTGGAGAGATTCCTTTTATATCTACAATAGACCAACTGAATGGTTATTGGTAGTTCTTCAAAACTTTCATTAACTATTTTTCTTGTAAACTGATCAAGGATGAAGATATTATCACATGAAACTTCTTTTCTGTAGCAAGGAATATGCACTTCAGATGAGAAGGTAAGGGCTTGAGCTCAAGATCAGAAGGGAACTCAAGTGATGGAACAAAAGGTGGTTGTGGTGGTCCAAAGTCTGTGAAGTTCTTTGTGTGGAGGGCTATTAACGCTTTCAAAAATGCAAAATATTCCTCCATAAACTCATCATGAATAGTGACCTTTCTAAGATTCTAGAGATATCATTTAATGATAGACTAGGATAAGAATCTAGAAACAGTGCCACAACCCCCTCTAACATAGAGGTAGGCAAGATAAAATCCTCAAGCAGTTCAAGATGTCTGATAACTTCAACAAGGAGATCATCTATACTTCTACCGTTGCTTCCACATAGTTATATCCATCATCAACCTGGTACAAAATGTTTATCATGTCTAAGAAAGGTTTACCCAAAGTAAGAAAACATCCACATTAATATGTTGCATGGTTAGGCATCCAACTGCACTTTCCAATTTTTATTTTCTTTGTAGGTTGTTCTCGAAACATGAACTCCATCCTATCATGTTTAAACCCCAAGGTCATTCTCTTCCCATCCTAATGTCACATCTTGTAAAATGGAATTCTAAATAATCAACCACTATTATTAGGTCCAAATAAAGAAATCATATTCCTTTATAAAATATATTTATTTTCTTTAATGCGATAAATAATAAGTCATTGATCTAATTTTAAATAATAATTTAACTTTTAATGTATATTAGAGATATGAATCTCTTACACCTTTAATTTTCAACTTGAATGACTTTTTTACACCTAGTATAATGAAGTGTATTAATTATACCAAAACCTCAATTTGCCAACTTATTAAGATGACACAATGTATAATCTATACATAGTCAAAACATTTATAGATAATTAGAAATATAAGAAAAAAACCTAATTACAACATTTTAATAGATCATGACATTTAATTCATCAAAGTACTTAAAGTCTCTGAAAAACATCAAATATAATTCATACACCACATAACATAATTGTTGGTATGCCAATATTTTGTTTGTGATACCCTCCTAGACCCATGATTTGCATAAAATACACTTAGACTAATTAAGTGATGTAAACTGACACAAACAATGAGTTAGAAATTTATTTGAATACTCTTAGGTATACTATTCCACCTCCTAAATTTTGGCCTCAATTGGACTTTTTTACTCATGAATTTCTTGACTACTCACTTTAGTGCACTCTATTACATTAAATTGTCATTGATGGTCCATTTAATCCATTTGTTCCCAACTTCCACATATCATAGTCAGTTTTTTCTCATTCCTAGATGGGCAGATAGTTAACTGGATTTTTTCCAACTCCCACTCAACATAGTCATTTCTTTCTCATTTCCTAGATCTATTTCTTGTGCTAAGTGCAAGTATCGCCCAACTGTCATTTCCCCTTCACCTTCTTTACCTATCCTTCCTCATCTTTCCATCTTCTCCTCCTCTCCTTCCTTATTTCTTCCTCCTCTTCCATCTCCTCTCCAAACCCTGTGATGCCCAAGTTTCTTGCTTCCTTTCTTCTTCTACTTTCCTCTTGTTTCTACACTCAAGAATCATCCTAACTGCCGACACTGTAGTCTCCTTGTGCTAGCGTAAATGGTAGAAAGAAAAATCCTACTGCCATCTGTAGTTGTGCACCGAGGATCAATTGGTGTAGAGGTTGGAGACTTCTTGCTTCTTTTCTTATCTTTCTCCTTCTATCATGCACCCAACATCCTGATAAAGTGAGACCACTTCTTTCAAGCACTGTGGTCAGAGGCATCTATATGACCAAACCACCCACAACCTCCACTAGAAAGAAAGACTCCACTACTAAACTTGAGTTGATTGCAAGCTCTTTATTCTTACTTTCCCATGCGATTGATTGTAAAAGACTGAGGGGAATGAGCATTGTGGCCAACACTGCATTGGATGGAGATGACTTGGTGACAACCAACTTCCATGGTTCTATTCCACCTCTTATCCACTAGTGGTAGCCGACACCGCTAAATGTAATCTGGCAGTTGGATTTTTCATATTATTCCCATATCCTTTCCCAATGTGGCGCTACCATTGACAGGTCCAAGACTGAACACCAACAATGAGAAAGTTGCTCCCTTTCTCTGCCTCAACAAAAACCACCATTAGATCTTCCTCCTCCTTTTATCCATGTATCCACCTTCATTGCAACAACTGGTTTTGTTGAGACTTGCAGTAACATCCCACAGACATACTTCTCTTCTTTGCATTCCCTGAATCCCAAGTTCCATCATCTTAACCGCATAATTTCCCCTACAATTCTATTGGCAACATTATCAACTCTTCCTCTCTTTCTCTTTATATATATATATATATATATATATATATATATATATATATACATATATATACATATATATACATATATATATATGTATACATATATATACACACATATATATGGTCATCCTATTTTTACCCACTAGGTAGGATTCACGAGCAATCCAAGTTCTCTGACGACTGAGGTAATCCATTCTATATTCCAACCAATTTCCACCTTTATCATTGTTCACCTTTTGTCTACATTTTTTTTCTTATTTAGCTTACCCTCTTTCACCTAGTTTTACCCGGTTTGGGTCCTCATGTAAAGAAACCTTCTTTTTAGACACCAAGGGTAGTTTTTCGATCAATTTTGTTTTAAATAAGATATTTTCCATAAATTACCCTATTGAGTATTCGAAATAAAACAATTCCTTTTCCAACTATGTTCCACAAAAGTCCGAGAGATGATCTTGAGTTATATTTCTCTGCAAGTTTTCTCCAATTTTTCTAGAACATTCCTAAAGTTACTGGAAAATCAAGAAATCTCTTTCCAATCACCTAGGACACTTGGTGGATATGAGCCATCTACCATGTTCCATGTGGAAGATTGCCTTGATTGGTACACCCCATAGTGTGGCACATCATGATGATCTGCCACCTCCATAGAAAGTTCTTCCCAAAACCCCAAAACCCTAAACAAGTACTATAAATACCCCCCTACACCCACCGTATTCTAAGTGCCTTTTCAAACTTCCTTAAGCCAGAGGATCAAAATACCTCTATTATAACTTGGACTTTTGCATTTAATTATACTTATTGATGAATGCAAAAAATGGATTGTTAAGGATATGTTAGAAAGCTTGAAATGTCTATGCCTTGTTTGAAAGTGTTGGTTTGAGAATGCAAATTGTCCACATGTAAAGGGATTTTGTGTGTTTTTCTATTTTCAATAATCCATTATTAATTATTGGCTAAAAAAGAGTGGAAAATTCAATAATAAAGGAATTTGCAAAAGTAATGTATAATTGGTAATATAATAAGAAATTGTTTGAAAAATTCTAGAAAAGACAAGTTGAAGGCAACTAATAGGTTATGTTCGACCCAATCTTGTACTCAATGAGAAAATACATTGAAATAATAATTCTTGTCAAGTTTGAATGGGAAAAGAGTTATTATATGCTATATATAATCCAATAAAACAAATGGTTAAGAGGAAAGAAAAGCACTCTTCATGTTCATATTTTGCCACCAAACCTTGCCCAAACTGAGATTTAGTTATCAAAAGGCTTCCCTTAGAACTTGGCATCGATTGGATGAAAGAGGAGAGAGATATGAATTTAGTAAGATTTCTTAAAGTAAAAGAAATAATTGCTAATGTATTAAATGCCATGATTAAACTCATCAGGAAACTTAGGGCTTGGAAAATTCAATTGATAGGTATGACCTGACCATTCAATCTCAAGATCAACTATCTGCACGTCATCACCGTTCCTCCATCTGAATAAGGCAACTGGTAATAGTAAATTCCTTTTTATTTTTCAGTTCTCTCCCTTTATGACCATTATAGACATCTAAACCCTCCCATCAAGTTTGGTAGGTGATTATGAATACAACCATCTCAAGTTTTACTCACTTTGGACAACTACAGGAACTTTGCCCAATTCCAGACTTAGACGATGCCCAACCCTCTATAGCCATGTCTAAGTTAAAAGCCTTAAAATATTATAATTAGGGTTTGGGAAGCCTAACCCTAATGAAAACCTAATTCTACCCCATAAACCTAACTTAGAGCCCAAGTCAGTCTTAATGGATATTTTGTGAATGCAATAGTAATACTTGTGTGTTATACATTAATTACAGGGTGATTTTTTAATTGGTTTCCTCTACTCTTGTTTACATGGAAGTTTAGTCATCTCTAAGGAAAGGTACGTAGTCACGCCTATGAATACTCACCCTATTGACTTTCAAGTTTTCCAAATGGATTGCAACTAGACTACTTGATTCTTTATTTACTTTATGTAATTTATAAGGCCCCTACGAGTATCTTTTATATAAATTTAACTTTCTCAATCCCAAGATGCTATCTTTGAAAAAACACATGCATGTAAATTTAGAGATTTCCCTCAGCAAGTGGGTACCTTATTATAATACTCCCAACGAGTGAGCATGGCATTATGAATATCCCAAAGAGTGGGTATGATTATAGATCACCCCCAATGAGTGGGTATGATTAAAGATTGCCCCCATCAAGTGGGTACATCATTAAAATATTCCCAGGGAGTGAATAAGATATTGTGGATACCCCCATCAAGTGGGTATATCACAAATATTGAGCAAATATGGGTTGAGATGTTATAAAAGAAAATGCATGTTCAATTTTATAAAGATAATTGTTGTTATAAATGATTATGTTGTTACACATGCATGTGTATCTTTTGTTTTCCCCACATACACATTATAGCAATATATTGATCCCCATTTTAGATTGTTGGAAATTTAGGTAAATGCAAGATGTGAAGATATCACGACATGAGGAACCAGATGAAATCAACAGAAGATAGTAAATCTAAACAAGGAGGATTAGTTAGATACTTCTTCTCATATGTAATAGTTCTCATGATTAGAAATTCATGTAACTCCTCAGTGGTGCAACATTATACCTTTGTAAATAATATTTTTGAATTAATGGAAATTATTTGCTACTATTTGTTATTTGCTTAAATTTGGATTTTGAAAATTTTACGTAATGGATCTCAACTTAAAGGTCCTTCCTTAATTGGGGGATGCTAAAAAGTAAGGTCATTACAACATTCCATTTTATTTTCACATTGCTCATGATTAGATTATTCTTCTTCTAACACCTCCTTCTTAGTTAGGATCTGTAAAATGAAAAACTACTCTTAATGTTGTGCCTAAAAGCAGTAAGTGATGTATCTAGTTTTACTATATTTGATCTATAATTGTTGTGTCTAATCCATTCTATTGGCACATCCTATTTTTCTTGCATTTCTATAATTGCTCTTTTGTTCTTACTACAACTCTAATTATCTCTCTATATGAAAAATATTAGATCATGTTCACAAGCCTACATCTACTAATCACCTATAATCTTGTGCATAGGTCCTAAACACCAATGAGGGATCTCATCCACGGGAGGTCCTGAGGGGATTAGGCCCCAATTCACCTAAAAGTTAGGACTTGTAGGGAAATGATGGGAAGGACACAGACATCGCTATCCGTAAAAGTCCTCCTGTAAATAAAAATCACTTTTTTCTCCATTTCCTTTATCATCTGTTTTAACCGTCCCAAACTATTCTTTTCTCTACAACATGAAAACATGTTGATACTGCTTCACTAGGGTGTCAGAGATGTCCCAAGGCTCCCTACTTACTGACCACTCATCACATCCAAGGGGAAATGACCCCCAGGAGAGGTTCCTCGAACTAGGAGGAAACTAGGGTGCCATAGATGTTGCAAAGGGTTTTGGTTCGGTAACCCCACTGGACAAAGACTCCCTAGGGAATAAAAGTGATTGATTGAGAAGAGTATTGTACCAATGAAGGCTACCTTAATCATGGTCAACCTCTCAAATCCTGCCTACCATCCTCTTTTGAATAATCCTTTTGGAACTCTTCCATAAGGAGCATCATGTCCACCATTTTTTTTATTTTCTACAATGGCATTGGTGAACACATCCTATGCATAAGGGGGATACAATCCTTTGTCTCTCCCATGCTAAGGTCAAGAGTGGTCATGTAACACCCGAGCCCACTGCCCAAGGTTCTAGTAGAGTTTCAGGAATGACGATTGTCCCCACAGACCACCACTAGCCTTAACTGCGTGCTTTGTCCTCACTCACGTGCATGCCAGGATCAACTTTCTGACAGGTCACCCATCCTAATACTACTCTAAGATGAGCACGCTTAACTATGGAGTTCTTTAGTGATGGGTTCCTGGAAAAGGAGGTGCACCTTGGTGATATGGGTAGTCTAATCATTCCTTTTAAGATCATGTTATCTAAGGCCTCAAATCATGGGATGTTACAATCTCCCCCACTTACGCTCTTGACATCCTCTTCAAGGCTCAACTATAAGGCCTCATAATCTCTTCCCCATTTCAGTGCAGACCCACAATGGCCCATGGACACCCAACTCCCGATCATGGAATACCAGCGCAAGGGTGGCTACATCAACCATGGACAACCCTATCCTACATGCCTGGACTGCACGGCTCAAGACTGGCATGTCATGTCCATGTGGGCCCCACCTACTGGGGGTTATGGCTCTGATACCATTTGTAACACCTGGGCCCACTGCCCTAGGCTTTAGTAGAGTTTCAAGAATGACGAATGTCCCCACAGACCACCATTAGCCTTAAATGTGCGCTTTGTCCTCACTCACGCGCATGCCAGGATCAACTTCCTGACATGTTACCCATCCCAGTACTACTCCAAGCTGAGCATGCTTAACTATGGAGTTCTTTAGTGATGGGTTCCTAGAAAAGGAGGTGCACCTTGGTGATATGGGTAGTCCAATCATTTCTTTTAATATCATGTTATCCGAGGCCTCAAATCCTGGGATGTTATAGGTCACCTAAAAACCAATAATAAAAAAGAATCACAGGTGTCTTACATCATGAGAAGGTTGCAAAAATCAAAAGATACTCCTTTTTATGCATATCCCAGACTGAAGGGGAAGTCTTTTTAATTTTTCACTTGATATAATGTGTGTGGCAAGAGCTGTCCCAAAATACAGAATACCTTCTCACATAATGCTACACCCTACTTTGAAATCCTACAAATGTGAATTAGGACATCACAAGAAGAGAAAGAAACATGTTTTTCACCTGATCTCTCTAATGATCAACCCATACGATCAAGAACAACAATACCGATTGTGAATCCAACAATGAATCTAAAGGAGATTATGTCCACAACAAGAAAGACAAATATACATAAGTCAAAAATCCAAAGGAGTCATATTGATGCCTGACATAGTTGTCTCTCGGGAAGGTCCTTAATAAGAACATTCGTCCAAAGTGTTGTTTATGCCTCCACCAAGCCGTGTCAGTTTCCCACCCACCTCAACTAGAACCATTCCAGCTAGGGCCCTATCGGGGCTCACCATTTAGTAACACTAGGGCAGGCCTAATAACTCAGGAAGTAGCAATGCATGTCTTAAGTCCTGGAGGAGAAGCCAAAGGGGAAAATAAAGAGGAAGAAGTTGCAACTTCATAGGGAGACCATGATGAGGCCAAGAATGCCATCACTATCATAAAGGTTCAATCACAACATTTGAATGGTCAAGACCATTCCCCAACATGCACTCTTTGTATCCACAACCACACTTCTAGAACAAGCTATACACAAGAGGAGGATATGGATTCTCATCACCCTTGTACATGGCTCTAGCAATGACAATAAGATCTCCAGAGACACTGGTGGTGGATACAGCCATGAAGCTACTGCACACGAACACACTACCACAGACCCCCCTATTGCTCAAGATCTTACAAAAGATTATACAACTAGAGGGGAAGCAAGACAATTGAAAAACATTCAATGACTTAAGCCACTTCCGATATGTAAAGTTTCCTAACAACTTCAACATGCCAAAGTTCCATGAGTACACTGGAAAGGGAGATGTCATGGACTACGCCAAGGTGTATTCCTATGATATGGTGGAAGTCCAGGATGATGACAATGTCTAATATGTTGTTTTACGTGGACCTTCTCTTGCCCTACATTGTCATGGTACAATAAGAAGGATATGATCTCCATCACCACATGGGACAAGATGGTCGAGAAGTTTATTGATAAGTATTCATGGAATCTAGATAGGTCTCAACCAAATTAGACCTAGAATCACTCCAAAAAAGGGTAGATGAGAGCTTCTCTAACTTTGTTAGATGATGGAGGGAGCTGGTCAATCACCTAGAATTCAAGCTCACAGATAAAGAGCCCCTAGACATGGTAATCGGAGCCACCATGCCAGACCTTACAACCCTCTTATCTCTACTATGGTACAACACCTTCCCAAAGCTAATACAAGCAAGAGTACGAGTTGAACATTACATCAAGAGGGGGGTCTACCAAAATATAGGCCTCACTTTCTAGCCACAATCTGCCTCTACAACACCTAGTCAGAATTCTAAGTGGAAAAAGGCAAAAACCATTGATACAATTGTAGGGGCAGTGCTCATCCCTATCAGAGGTAATAAGTGACAAAAACTGACCATCCATATCTTACTAGGCATCAACAACTCAGACAGCTCATGTTCCAACAACAATAATAGGCTCACATAGTGATGCCCAACTATTAGCCTCAGTACATTTCCCAACAGTATGCGTAGCTACCAAGCAACTACTGTGGGTGTGCACCAACACCGTTCCAACTACCAATGTAGCAAGAGGTAGCCAGTGTGCCTCCTACAATGAGTAACCTGAGACCTCAAGCCGAGTCAGCAGCTATCACTTCATCTACAGAAGACCTTTCCAAGATGAAAAGGAAGTTTACTCTTGTGGGAGAATCTCTCAGCACAAATTATTGGATATCAATAACCTACTCCAGTTCCCAGCCATATGGGATCCGCATAATCCTTTGCCAAAAAGCTACAATGCCAACACCTTTTGTGACTTCCACCAAGAAAAAGGGCACAAGAATGATTCATGCATCACACTTAAGCACACCCTGTAAGATTTGATAGATGCAGGTGAATTCAAAATGCTCACATAAAAAGAGGTGACATCATCTTCCAATACGGTGCCCATAATGTCGTACTACATGACTCATCACATGGGATTGTCCTCCATCTAGAGAAAACAATTAAGAAGTGGTCCCAAAGTACTTAGATCATCGTTTTAGTCTAGTAATAGGAATCCAGTTATCCCCAGACTAGTTAACATGCCAATAGCTTGATGGGGGTACAAATTGTAGCCAACCAGCATACCAAAATCCCTCTGACAGCCAAAAACATAGAAGGTTTGGGTCCCAAAGGCACCGGTCCAAGGAAAGGCCCAAAAGACTACAACTCCTCGCCCACCTTGACTAATCACTACAAAGAAGAAGATAATTACTTTTGTAGGTGTCACTACTAGCAAGATAAAAGAGAGGAGAAGAAAGGTCTCCACATCTATGAACATCAAGAAGGTGCCACCAATGCCTGAGCTTTGCAAGGAGACTGATCCTAGAGGCTTGAATACAATTTAGTTTTTGAATGAACCAGAAGGGGAAGTGTCACTGATTGAAGTGATGCAAAACTTCCAAACACACTGAGAAGAGATAATGAAGACTCTAGAAGGGGCCTCCAAAGACATGAAGCTAAACTCTCTTGTGGCCACCATTTGGTTATCACAACCCAAAACCTGATCTCATTCTCCAAGGATGAAATATTAACTGGTGAAAATCAAAACATACCCTTATGAATAAGAGCAATATACAACAACATCAACATACCTTCGTATTTTGTGACAACGGTGCCTACCTCAATGTGTGTCCATTAAATACACTAATCATCCTGTGGAAGGTTCCCTCTAACCTCCAATTAGTGAAAAAAAAGCAAATCCCTTTGATAGAGTGATCAAAGATGCTATGGGGGAAATTACTCTCAAGCTACAAATTGGGCCACAAACATAAACAATCCCTTTCTAGTCATGGGTTGAGTTCCTCCTTCACCTTCTTCTGGGGAGGTCAGGGATTTATCAAAATTGGATGATTCCCTCATTATTACATCAAAAACTCAAGTATCAAATAGGACATGCTATTGTCACATAAAACTGATAGTCCAGACACCATAGCTTGCATCAAGGAAGAGGATCTCCTATTCTGCTTCAAGATGTTACACATTGATAATATCAGTTGGGTTCTGCCACATAGAAGAAATTGCCACATCCCCTACAATCTCAAGTTGTTTGCACAATGGCTTGGAGGTGCACATCCATCCAGATTGAGGACTGGGATCCATATGACAAGGGCGCACTAAGATCATAGAAGTCCCTCCCGAACTGAAGGGAAAATGCCTAGGGTTTTAGAACCCATACTACACCCATCCTCGGATCACCATGTGTACACCATTTTAGAAGCCTTCAACACTGTGGCCCACTACAAGAGACTTGACCCAGAGGGATTACCTTAACTATCTACCACTAACTCGAGACTTGAGTTGCATAGCCAGATACATTTGAATAAAAGATGAGCGTCAACTCAGGGTATTATATATATGGAACCTTGGCCCCGAGAATAAGGGTCCCCATCTGTACTTCCCTTATACTGTGACCAATACAAAGGACCTTCTCGATACTACCAAGGATATAGTACTCATGATGATGCCTTAATTTGTACAAGAGGTCAACAACAAAGACCATGATGACTACCTTGGGATTGCAACTAGCATTGGGGTGTTCACCCTCATCATTGGTGGAAGCCAAGGTGTCTGAACCGCCCAAAACAACCAACGATCTATGAACAAGGTGATCCCTCTAAACTAGGAAGCAATCAAATTTATTCCCACTCCTGATATCAACAAATTGTTCCCTGAGCAATCTTGACATTAGAAAAAGCATCAAACATCATCAATATGATCAATTATCTAGATGAAAGTCATTGATTAAACACCTGAAGGGGTGGAGGCACGACCCCAAATAGTCAGCTATGATCCTCTTTAGATTTACCCCAACTGACCAAGCCAAGACAATGGCAAGACTACAGACACCAAGGCTATGGAAGAAGACTACATCATTACCTGGGACGGCTAAGATAACACCTACAACATGATTGAGGGATGGGGTGTCAATTACATCTTCAATAAAAATTCTATAGAAGACCCACATACTCTCATCCTTCATGTCTCGAAAGGATAGGAATTCAAGAACTGGTATGTGGATGACCTCAACATCCTAAAGACGAGGTCTTACTAGTACAGAAATAATGTATAACGTCACATTTGATGTCGTCAGTTGGTGCACAAAAACTGACGTCAATAGTCTAAGATGTTGGTTTATAAAGACAACTGACACCTATATGTGAAGACCAACCGATTTACAAAAGACACGGGTATCGCCTTTTTTTTAACGTCAGTTTTTAATAAACAAAACCGACGTCCAAAATCACCCATAAAATACAAAATTTTAGCGAAAAAAATTGCCTCCAAAAAATTTTAAATTCGGCGTCAGTTATGTAAAATCCGAAGACACATGTTCCGTGCCAAGCCTCGTGAAAGTTTTTATCTCCTCATTTATCATCAATTTTTTTCTAAAGAACTGATGACTAAATATCCTTCACGAGGCAAAATTCATTCCCTTATTTATCGTCGGTTTTGGAAGAATAATCGATGCGGATGTGTGTTCGCGCGTTGTCCCTGCAAAAAAAATTCCCTCCAATTTTCCTAATCAGCATCGGTGTTAAGTTGGAAACCGAAAACTATGATTAGGCGTCGGATTATATGAAAAACTAACACAAATAGTTAACTTAATAGAACCCACGTGAGCTAGACTCTTCCCCTTCACTATTTAGTTCCCAATCTTCTCCCACCAAACTAGGTTTGGCGGTTTTTCTGCTACCTCAGAATATCTTTGCCGCCTCCCCTTCTCTGATCACCGCCTCCATGACAAGCTTGAAGCTACTCGCCTCCTCCGCATGCCGCCACAATGAGCTTGAAGCTGCTCAAGCCAGAGATGTTGTTGTCCAATCATCGGCCACCACCACCTGCTCCCGTCACCGCCACCATCTGCTCCAGGAGGAGCAAGGAGCCTTCCTCTAGCCGCCTTAATTTTCTCCAGTCACCGCCACTGGCCACCGCCTACACCTCCTCTGCTTCACCTCTAGTGTCGGCCACCTTCACCTCCAGCCCGACTACCTCCACCTCCGGGCACCGCCACCACATCCTGCTCGATCCACCAGTGCGGTGAGTGGTTTAATCAGTACTAGATTTGAACTTAGGGTTAATAATACCATCATATAGTTGATTACTATTGATTAGGGTTAATGATGTATTAATGAACTTAATTAATTAGATTTAGACTTAGTTTCTCTAAGAATGTGTAGTTGATTAATATTGAATTAGGGTTTAATAATGAATGAATAAACACAAAATGGAAGAATGAATTGAATTAATTGATGATGATGATGATGAGGATGATGATAACCACCACCACCACCACCACCACCACCACCACCACATCACCATCCTCATGTGATGATGATGATGATGAGGATGATGATGATGAGGAGGAGGAGGAGGAGGAGGAGGATGAGGATGATGATGAGGATAATGATGAGGATAATGATGAGGATGATGAGGATGATGATGAGGATGATGATGAGTTCCCTATTGAAGAATAGTTGGACATCATTCTAGATGATCCTCATCATCCTCCTCCTCCTCCTCCTCCTCCTCCTCATCATCATCATCATCATCATCATCATCATCATCATCATCATCATCAATTATTTCTCCGTCATGAATATGAAATAACCCATGTTGTTGTCTTTTGTTAGTACTTACATTTATATTACTTTTTCTCAACATTTTACATTGTTGTAGGCATAATGGCTTGGGCCTCTACCCCAATGTTACTATTCCCTATTGAAGAATAGTTGGACATCATTATAGACAATCGTTCATTAGCACAACTCACTATACCTAAACATTGGTGCTATCTAAATGGAAGATACTACACAGATGGTGAAGTGACCTTAAATTTTGGAACTTCAACATCTGTTATCGAGGTTAAGTACGATGTTGATGGAAATCTTGTATCCATATCCAGTTGGTGTGAGTGGGTTGGGAAGATGCTATTGGGCCGTAGTGACAAGCTTTTTCTTTGTCCGGTTGGCCATAATACCATCAAGGTTTGGATAACCAACATCAACAATGAGACACCCGATCATGTGGTCCGATTTGAATATTTGACCGGGGATAGCACATATTTGGACTCATTAGATGAGGAAAGCATATCTGATTTCCATTCTATTCCTATTGGTACCATCCATTTCCCTATCACCATTAGTTCAGATTCGTCTAACAATGATGAGCTCTGTGACACAGCAACATCAACAAAGTAGGTCCAAGCAACAAATTTACTTTCCCATCTTATGCACGTGTTTAGGGGTACAACAAGCCCCTTGTTTAGTTACTGTCATGTTATTTTCTAAACCTTTTTATCATAATTAGTATTTTGATAACATGTTAAACTTTGAAAGACACTCTTATATATAATTTTTGAATGATATTTTTTGAATTGTCTTATCTATATACATGTGTTTGTGAAGATGGAAATGAATGTTTCTACATGTTTGTGAATGTGAAAAGAGATGAATGAATGGAACTATAGGTTGCTAATGTGTGTGAATATGAAATAGAGGAATGAAATGGAACTACATGTTTCTACATGTGTGTGATGAATCACATGACTCCATATATATATATATATATATATATATATATAATATTGTACATCTTGTTAATATTGTAGGTTTGTGGCCTGTTGTTGGATGAAATCAAAGGATGTTGTAAACCTACAGTTTGTAACTGAACTGTAGGTGTTGCATCCTACTGACCAGCCAGACAGTAGGCCTGGGAGCTAATAAGAAGAAAAAAAGCAAAACATCGACATCAGTTAAAAACTAGAAACCAACAACAAATGCTTAATTATGTTAGTTGTTTGCTAGAAACTGACGTCTATGGTCCGACTGCTGGCACTTTTGGGTTGTAATCGGGAATGGCTTTGTGTCATTAGTTATGTAACCGATGTTGAAGGAGTCTACTTTTAGTTTCACCCACTTGGGTGTCGCTTAAAAACTGACGACAAAAGTCTTACTTAACCGATGCTAAAGGTGTTATCTTTACTAATGTCTCCTCATGCACCCAAAAAAGTGTCTTAGGGGAATGGAACCTCGATGTGGTAGAGATCCTAGAGTGTCTATTTATTCATTCTCTGCCATATCCCATGTCACCCCCATAAAATCTAAGAAATCTACAAAATATACAAAAACC
The DNA here is from genome assembly GCA_963693085.1 of Alisma plantago-aquatica. NCBI lineage: Eukaryota > Viridiplantae > Streptophyta > Magnoliopsida > Alismatales > Alismataceae > Alisma > Alisma plantago-aquatica. Next base: position 938,511,157 of record OY856412.1, on the reverse strand, counting down.
CCTAAAAATAAAAGACCTAGAAAACCCAAAAGAATCCAAAGACAAACAATGTCTCCAAGAGTTTGGAAACTATTTTACTAAGGTAGCACAAATATACAATGATGAAGATGACAAGTTCAAAGACATCCCTGTGTTGGAGTATATGATGAAGGAGCATTGACCTTTTCATATTAAAGATGAGATAATTATGGTGAATCTTAGATCAGGCCTAGAGTAGTGCAAAGTCAAAGTTGGGGCATGTCTGCTACATGATATCAAAGGTTGATTGATAGAGCTACTATGACACTACATTGATGTGTTTTCATGGAGATATACTGACATGCACATGTTGTATTAATCAATCACTATTCATCGAGTATTTATCATCCTTGGTGTTCTCCCCATCAAGTAGAAGAATAAATAGTTGCATCCAGAATGAAGCATTAAGATCATGGAAGAAGTTTAGAAGTAGTACTATGCTCATTTCTTAGAGCCAGTCAACTATCCCATAAGGTTTTCCAACATTTTACTAGTACCAAAGAAAGACAACAAGGTATGAATGTGCATGAAACATGGTGAACTCAAAAAGGCATCTTCAAAAGATGACTTCGTGCTTCCACACATAGACATACTCATTGACAACACATCTAGAAATGCACTACTTAGTTTTATGGATGGGTTCACTGGGTACAACCTAATCAAGATGGAAAAAGAACTAAAGAGAAGACATACTTCATCATTGAATGGGGAGTATTCTACTATCGAGTTTGTCTAGTCTAAAGAACATTGGAGCTACATACCAAAGGAAAATGGTTGTCCTCTTCTACAACATGATGCATTAGAGGTGTAGTGCTATGTCGATGACATGACTGAAAAATCTAAATGTTAGGAGGACCGTATCACCAATTTTGAGAAGCTATTTCAATGACTATGATGGTTTTCCCTACGCTTAAATTCTATTTAAAATGCATATTTGGGGCTACGTTTGGAAACCTCCTGGAATACTGGTCAGCTAGAGAGGAATTGAAGTAGACCTTAGAAAAGCTCGAGATATCTAGGAAATGTCTTCACTCGAAACAAAAAAAGGAGATATGAGTCCTACTTGTCCATCTCTGATTCATTAGTCGCTTCATTTCCAAGATCACATTCATATGTGAGCTTATTTTCAAGATGTTAATGAATAAATCAAACTTTGGTTTGAGTGAGCAATGTGATGGAGCACTCTAGAAGCATAACGACTACCTCACCAATCCCCTAGTATTGAGGTCGGGTGCGCCTGGATACCCTATCATGCTTTGCCTATTAGTCTACAAAACATTGATTGGTGGAGTCTTAAGCTAAGAAACAACCAACAAAAAGCATGTCATCTACTATCTATCCAAGAAGTTCAATGACATAGAGGCTTTACTACACTGTAATTGAAGATTATTGCTAGCTCTGACCCACACAATGAAGAAGTTGTGCCACTACCTGATGACATATTCTCCACATTCTATTCGCCAAGAATGATGCACTATGCTATTTGTGCAATTGCCCAACCATGACCAGACGATGTGCTAAATGGAAGGTAATCTTGTCATAATTCGACATCACCTATCTTCCAATGAAGATTGTCAAAGAACAAACCCTCATTAATCAGCTAGCAGATGCCCACTTTTGGAAGAAGCTAGACATGAATATGAGTTCCTAGACAAAGGCATAAGGATGATTATTCCACAAAATGTAGAGACTCCTCCATAACCAACATGTGGACCATCTTCTTTGTTGTAATTGTAATTGAAAGGAGCCAAAATAGGTGTAATGCTTTACAATCCCGTTGGAGAACAACTACCTTTAGCTAGATTAATGGAGTTCGATGCCACTAACAATGTGATAGAGTATGAAGCTTGCATATTGGTACTCCACCCTTTCTAGGAAGGGGCACGGCGATTACATGTCTATGGTGACTCCCTCCTTGAAAAATCTCTTGTTATAACCCATACCATGCTTTTATTTAATAATAGAGTTAATGATAATATTAATGTTAATCATATTTATTAGCATCACAATTATTTTGTGAATAAAATAATATTTATTAGTTTAAATCATGCTCAGGGGTATAATTGAAGAGAATTTAACTATGAATCCATAGAAATAAGAATGGATCAAAATGGAGTTGAAATGATCAATTTACAATCTTTTTAGTTCTCCTGTACAATTTTCATCGGTTGACAACCGATGGGTGAGGTCGAAGGTTTCACTGTGAATACAAGTCGATGGTTTTGTACGAGAAGAAAATGAAGGCTCCATGAATCAAAGGTCATGAAGATGATGATTTTTTTTGGAAGTATCTTATGATGGTTCGGTGGTATATTTACCTACCAAAGGTTTTGGAGGATTTGACTTACTGATGGTTTGGATGGATGACAACCGAAAGTAAGAATCCAAGGATGGTATCTATCGATGGATCGACAGATATCCATCAACAGAAGGTTGCCTAACAAATGTAGATGGAATGATGGATAGGTGATTGTCTTCTAATGGTTTGACTAATACATGTCAAATGAAGAAAAGGCAGAATGAAGGATCCAACAACTGATGGTTGCATCAACAGCTAGCAACCAATGGCTTGATGGTCGAAGGCAACCACCAATGGCTGTCTAGATCAAATGATATTGCCTACCCAAGGGATTATGAATCAGTAGAGCCTACTAATGTCTCACCTACCGAAGGCAAAGACCAACATATTGTTGATCGAAGGCATTCTTTCCAAAGGTCGAACCTTCTGATGGTTTCTCTACATGCCACCCAGATACACTTATCGTGAAGTCTTTAAATCTCTATAAATAGGCGTTGAAACCCCATAGAATGAGAAATATTGTTGTCTTTCTATATTCTTCCCATTGGAGAATGTTGAGTGGTCATATATGAGATGATTGTGGAGGTGATCAAAAGGATGAACATGAGGAGGAAAGAGGATCAATGGTAGAAGTCGACAGTTTCCAATATACCTAGATGGTAACTAGTTTTTACCAATGTATTTTTTCTTCTCTTCATGTTTCCTTGCTTGGAAGCTTTGTTGATTCATGAACTGATGGTTCCTGACCATCATCATCTTCATCTTCTACCTCAATCTAGCTTCTTTGTGGTCAGGGGACATGCTAATAAACCTTTTGTACGAGTTGTTGAGGTCTAAAATGTGGATCACACTTGTGCGATGGGAATCTAAGATCAGTAGATAGTTGTCTGAATATCAATGATTCTAGACGTTATCTATTAGTGGAAAATCACCTCTTAACCTTGATTTACAATATACATATTTAAAGGGTGTTGTGTTTGCATGAATTCATGCTCAATATTGATTACTATGAAATTATTGAGTATACATAGTGGTTTTAGGAAAAGAGACATATTGCTTAGTATGTCATGTGTTGTGATGTTGAAATGCTCAGCGATTGTGTTGGTCGTTTGACATGTGGTAAAATAGAATGATGGATTTAGTGGCACCAGAAACCTAGGTTGGCCCTAATTTGGAGTACAAAGAGTTGAGAGAATCTTGATATTTGTCTTTTTGCATATGAATGTTTTATTTCCTTCTAAATGCTCAGACGATGTAACTAGTATAAATATTAGAAATAATAAAGATGTTATCTGGGAAAATTAATATCACTAGACAATAGATGCCATGAACATTATAGAATCCTTCACATGAAGGCGTGCGCTGTGAGGAGGAAATGAGCTTCCAGACTAGAGGTAGTCCAAATTGTGGTAAGTTGGATTGTATAGGTAGGGTACGGGACACTATTCTAGTAAAAGATGAATCATTATGTTGGTATGGTACCCAATATCAACTGGAGATGTCAGCAGTAAATGTGTTACTAATTGTTGGCCATCTTTGATAAGACCACTGATGTAGAATAATATAGAGTGTTTTGAATATCCACCTGAGCACCTAGGTTTAGTGGAGGTGTCTAGACATCTAACCGCTCACATTAGCCACCGAGAGCCAGATGTGGTGATGCACACTAAAGTTGGGGTAGTTGAGATTACAAACTTAAGATCTCAGGCATGCTTCTAAGTCTTATACAGTGAGACTGCAGCTTACTGTGATGCTTCTACATGTTGTGGTACACCTCATGTGGGTCTAGCACATAATACAAAATGAATTAAAGGATATGTAAAATAATCTAGTATATTTATTTATTACAATCATTATTAGAACAATGATCATGTTGAATAATTTATGCAATTAAGTTCCATGCTTACATGCTTCTAATTTCTAGTTCTGTTAACTAGGGACATTTGAAATATCATGGTTACCTATTCTACCCACTGAGCCAGTATCTCATTGACCTACTAAAACATTTTTATGTAAATGATTAATTCTTGCAGAAGAGACAGAAGCATCTTTTATTAGGAATAGAACAAAGGTTTATATAGGAGTAGTTTGATTATTTAGAAGGTATCTTATCCTTCCTTTGGATTCTAGGAATGAGAGTGAGAAAGGAAAGTAGTTTGTAATGAGTCATACTTGATGTATATTAAAGAAAAAGTCTTCCTTTTATGTAAAAGTTGAACTCTATTGTATCCTTTAATGTTATGTTTAAACATGGTGTTATCGATTGGTCAAATGATGTCACTATATATTTGACAAAGAAAAAGAAAAAATAGTTAAGGCTGATTTTATTTAGTAATTTAGAAGTGAATGGTTTGGGTAGCATCAACTCTTTTGGAATTAGAGTAAGATTGAACATAGATTGAGTTTAGGTTTGGGACATGGGTGATAAAGGACCAATATGAGTAGAATGGTTCCCTTTTTAAACTATAATTTTCAAACAAATATGTCTTTATTATGGTATGCAGATGGTAGGAATAGGATGTGAACTTGGTGAGGAACAAGCTGAGAGATGTTAGTGCCCTAAACCTCAGGCAATGGATAGAGAAGAAGATAGGGATGAGGCAACAAGGATGTAATGTATTTTTCTATAGACAAAGGAAAAATATAAGATGGATAGGAGGTCTTCATCTTCTAGTAAGGACCTGATGAGATTCTATGAGCTTGTGAAAAAAATTGGTGGAACATAGTTTTATGGAATAATAGACCCAAATATGGAAGATGTGTGGCTCTGACAGTAGGAAAATGTTTTTTCCTAATGAAGTTACTAGATTATAAGCATATCAATCATGTTGTCTATCTACTCAAAGGAGATGATGAGTTATGGTGGTGTGGAGTGGAAGATAAAAGGAGGAATACAATAATAACATAGAGGGACATTATAGATGATTTTCACCTTAAGTATTTTCCTCCTACGTTCTTATGTGACAACATTAGATAGTTAGAGAATATCAGACAGGGTAACATGTCAATCAGAGAATACAAGGAATATTTCTCGATATTGTCTGATTTTTGTCGTTAGCTTGTATTAGATGATTTTGATAAATGTAGCAAATTCCAAGGAGGTTTAAGATTTGAGATTAGATGTACCATATCAACTATTAGGAGAAGAGATAGAGAAAATTTTGAAGAATTTGTGTAAGTAGAGAGACATGTTGAACAATTCGTATTGCTAATAAGAACTCCGAGTGTAAGAAAAAATATGGAGATTTTGGTAGAGGAGGATAGAGAAGTGATGGATAATCAGAATCTATATGCCTTAATTAGCCTCTGTGCAAGATTTCATGTAATTTGGTCTTCGTTTGGACCTTCAATTTGATTTGGAAAATAAATCCATCATTAATTCGTCCCACTTTGTTCTAATTGGAATAGGATATAGTTTCTGATTTCCCTTATGATGTGTAGTACATGAGCCATGGGATCCCAATTGCACAGCTCTGGGTTATCTTCAACCTCAAAATAGTTTAGGAAATCGGATGCCTTTTTAAAGCTATTGTAATTCTTGGATTTCTTGAGCTATACTCCATCTTCGCAGAAAATTTCTTCTTCTTTGAATTCATTGAACCAATCCGCTTTGATTAACGTCTTACTCAAAACCTAATGTTGAGAATTGGCATTTTGCCCAATTTGACGGCGTGCACCTCGCTGTCCTGCTTCTGCAACACCACTCATCCCCATTTCGCTGTTATGTTTAAGCTTCCTCCGCAGCGCCAGACTTCAAGAAGACATTCCTTCGAGACGAATTTGTCCCTCATTCCCGTTTCGACCGTCGTCAAGTTAGAGTTCATCCTGCCCTTACAGCTCGTCATGCATGGAGTTGCCTATTGCATTCTTCGATCAGTTTGGAAGGTGAGTTCGTGAAGGCGAACCCTTCATTTTTGCATAGTCATATCGTTGGATGGTGTTCGTTTCCGGTTTCGCCCAATTTGTGCCCTACTGCTGCTTCTTGGAATCGTAGAAATGGCCTACGCTCAAGGTTGGGGATGACTTCCCCAGTGATTTTTTAGTTTTTGCCCTCGATCCAATTCTTCCTCTCATTTTCTTGCCAAGGGTATATAGGACTTTCACACATATTTTCATTTCTGGCCTAGGCGAGTTGGATCCTCACTGGAAAATAGGCCCAGGTCAGGTGGCCGTGTGGTATTGGCCCAACTCGGTAAAGTGTTGACCAATGGCTGGGCCCAATATACTTATTTGGATTTTTGGTGATTTATGATTGGTCGATCTTATAAAAATTTATCTTTTGATTCGCTTGTCCGAAAATTATGTAAAAATATATTTTGGAATCAAAAAATTAAGCCCTATCTTATAAAAATCGTTTCAAAGACTGATTTCCATGTTTTCAATGATGGATTTTTAAGGATCTAATTAATTAATATAAAAGCCTTAAATTTTCCAACTAATTCATCTTAACTCCAAAAATAACAAATAAATATGTTTTCATGATCAGAAGAACGTAAGGAATCATTTGGTTTGGGTTTAGAGTCTAAAATCCAATGTTTTGTAGAACGGTCTAGAATTAGGGTTTCATTATACTTAAATGAATATCAAACCCTAATACATGTTAATAATTTATAATTAGGCAAAGATGATCTTGGAAACAACTAAATTGGTGAAGAGTATTTCTAAGGATCAGGTTTAAGGTATGTTGTATCCCCTATTCCTCTATGTTGAGCAATGTACGTATGTTATCATTCTTTTGACTTTGGCCTACACATATGTCTTTTCTTTGGATATCATGGTTCGTCTGAACTATCTTACTTGTTATGGACTTGGATATTCTCTTGATATCTTTCTTGTTGCCTTGGTGCATGTTTGGATATGCCCACTATGATGTGGATGTTAATGTGATATCTTTTTCCTACTTGTAAGGTAGATGTATATGTTGGTCACTTATGTGGTGACTACTTTGGTATATTTTTAATATACTTTTCTACTTGTCTCTACATTAAACATGCTATGTGATTCAGTAGCACTAGAGTAGTGTAAATTGTAGTGGTTTTTGTTTATGGTAGATGTATTATTTCCTTCCAAGAAGATGTGATATTTCGTGCTCTTTTGGGATGGAAAGGAACCTCGTACCTAGGGTTTTCAATTTTATGAGGGTTGGCCCATTATTTATTTATATATATATATATATATATATATATATTTGGGAGATTGGTAGTATTCCTTTCTCTATCAGGTTTCAAGTTTATGAGACTTGGCCGCCTATGTGTTTATATTGTTCTAGGGCTATGCTTACTTCACATGCATGTAGGTTGATGATGTTTATGATGGGTTATGTGCCCAAATTGATGATGGTTTATGTGCCCAAAAATCTTTATCAGTTATGTGCCCAAATCTTGAGATGTGCTTATGTGGAACAAGTTTATTATTTTATTAATGGAAGTATTCTTTTATTATCATATGATTGCAATTCCTTTTCTCTTGATACCCATTTGGGTGGTCCATGCCTTTTTATGGGAAGCATTTTATATTTGATGTCCCTTTATTTCATAATATTACTCAATTTGCTTTTTATTATGCACATACCAGTCTCTGCTGATGTTTTCTTTTCTTCTCTTTTTACTGGGGTATGATTCCAACCCTAGGTGGAGGACTTGGGTGACAAAACATGTTGACCTGGACTTAGATTGAGAAGTTAAATCTTGAAGACAATTTTGAGGTGGTTTAGATTTCCCTCTACATGGATCCTTATGATGTAAGTTTAAGATGTTCCCTTGTTTCATAATTGAATGTCGTCATGTTTTTATTCCGCTGCTATACTTTGGTTGTTTTGTATACCATTAATAAAGATTTGAAAATTTTACACTCACTGCAAGCGTACCTTTGAAGTGTGTTTGGACTGGAGGTTCTATTCTTTAAATTTTTAGTATAGAAGTGATTTCACTTCTTTACAACATGGTATCAGAGCCCATGGTAGTCGAAATATGACTAATTCAGTTTTGTCTCCCTAGTTTGACCCTTGACTTAGATAGTTGCCTTTAGATGAGATGTTCACCCAAGATTTGATCAATAATGATTTTTTTATGGGGATTAAATTAGGTTATGTGGTGTTGTTATGAAAAATTGTGACTTGGTTCTTGCATTGATTTTGGTACCATCTTTATTTTATCTCCAATGTTTCTGATCAACAAAAAATACTTTCATTATAGTACTAAATATATAAAAAATCCTTGATCTTGTAGAGGTTTTCTTGAACTAATTCACAATGAAAAGAAACCCTAGAAATATTTTATTAGAATCTAACCCTAGTTTCTGTGACTAGGATTTATAAAAAGGTGTAGTTGACCTACCCTATGACTTTTAGACGTTCATGTAGGGTTGATAGGTTAGAGATACAAGGACCTAAAAACTCAACCCTAGATGGTGACTATTAGTTGGATACATTAAGTACATAAATTTCTAAACTTTCTCACTAATGTATATGTGGGTAGCCCTAAAAATTTGATGTTGAATAGTTTGACTTGTTAGGTTGAAACTTTTTAAGGGGTGGAGAGTAGTTGGATGTTTGATGTCTGGATCAATAGATTTCGAGGACGAAATCCTTTTAAGGGGTGGAGTGCTGTAACATACACGATCTTGAACCCTACCCTAGAAATTTTATCTTTTAGGTTTGACCAAACATGGTTTGAGGTTAGACTTATAAAAGGGTTAGAATGACCAATGTGAGCTAATGCATGTAAAATCACCCTAATAAACTTAATCGATTGAGTAATTAAGATAATGAGCCACAAATGGGCCATATGGCATATCTCACAAAAAGAAATCCTAAAAGTAAAATATAAGTTTAAAATCATGTTCCTTGGTTCTCAATTGCCTTGGGAGTCAAGTTTCACTTTATTCACATAATAATAATTCATTTAATTCAATTTGGAAAAGAAGATGTGTTTCCCCCAAAATATCAAATAAAATAATGAATGATTCCAAAAGAGGAAAATAATCTTAGATTCGTAAACTACATAATAAATATAGCCTTTGGGTGAATTTTCATCAAATTTGGAGAAAGTTTTCTTAAAAGGTGAAATCTGGAGAGAGAAAGTGTGTAGAACCTTCAAAAAATTAAATAAATATACAAACAACTCCAATATGTAAAATGGAGGGCAAATTCGTATCCAACACATTAAATGTGACTTGAGGGTCAAGTTTCATCAAATTTGGATAACCCTAATGCCCTTAATGAAGGAGGAAAGAGAAAATATGATTTGATTTATTTAACCCATCAAAAGTTCTAAAAAGGAAAATCTAATTGTCTAATCGGAATCTACATGCCTTAATTGGCCTATGTGAACATTTTCATAAAATTTGGTCTTCGTTTGAGCCTTTAATTTGATTTGGAAAATAAACCCATCATTAATTCGTCCCACTTTGTTCTAATTGGAATAGGATATAGTTCCTAATTTCCCTTGTGGCGTGTAGTATGTGAGCCATGGGATCCTGATCGCACGACTCTGGGTTATCTTCAACCTCGAGCCAGTTTTAGGAAATCAGATGCCTTTCTAAAGCTATTGTAATTCAAGGATTTCTTGAGCTATACTCCATCTTTGCCGGAAATTTCTTCTTCTTTGAATTCATTGAACCAATCCGCTCTGACTAACATCTTACTCAAAACCTAATGTTGAGAATTGGCATTTTGCCCAATTCGACAGTCCGCATCTCATTGTCCCGCTTCCACAACACCACTCATCTCCTTTTCATTGTTATGTTTAAGCTTCCTCCGCAGGGCCAGACTTCAAGGAGACGTTATTTCGAGATGAATTTGTCCCTCATTCCATTTTGACCGCCACCGAGTCAGAGTTCATCCTGCCCTTACAACTCATCATGCGTGAAGTTGGCTTCTGCATTCTTAAATCTGTTTGTAAGGTGAGTTCGGGAAGGTGAACCCTTCGTTTTAAGGATCTAATTACTTAATATAAAAGCCTTAAATTTGACAACCAATTCATCTTAACTCCAAAATTAACAAATAAATATGTTTTCTTGATCAAAAGAATGTAAGGAATCATTTGGTTCAGGTTTGGAGTCCAAAATCTAATGTTTTGTAGAAAGGTCTAGCATTAGGGTTTCATTATACTTAAATGAATCTCAAACTCTAATACATGTGAATAATTTATAATTAGACAAAGATGATCTTGGAAGAAACTAAATTGGTGAATACTGTTTATAGGGATTAGGTTTAAGGTATGTTGTATCCCCTATTCCTCTATGTTGAGCAATGTACCTATCTTATCATTCTTTTGACTTTGTCCTGCACATATGTCTATTCTCTTGATATCATGGTTCGTGTGAACTATCTTACTTGTTATGGACTTGGATATTCTCTTGATATCTTTTTTGTTGCCTTGGTGCATGTTTAGATATGCCCACTGTGATGCTGATGTTTATGTGATATCTTTTTCCTACTTGTAAGGTGGATGTATATGTTGGTCACTTATGTGGTGACTACTTTGGTATATTCAGACTGTACTTTTCTACTTGCCTCTACATTAAACATGCTATGTGATTCAATAGCACTAGAGTAGTGTAAATTGCATTGGTTTTTGTTTATGGAAGATGTGTTATTTCCTGCCGAGCAGATGTGACATTTCCTTCTCTTTTGGGATGGAAAGGAACCTCGTACCTAGGGTTTTCAACTTTATGAGGTTTGGCCCATTTTATATATATATTTGGGAGATTGGTAGTATTCCTTTCTCTATTAGGTTTGTAGTTTATGAGACTTGGCTGCCTATGTGTTTATATTGTTCTAGGGCTATGCTTATCTCACATGCTTGTAGGTTGATGATGTTTATGATGGGTTATGTGCCCAAATTGATGATGGGTTATGTGCCCAAAAATCTTTATGGGTTATCTGCCCTAATCTTGAGATGTGCTTATGTGGCACTGGTTTATTGTTTTATCAATGGCAAGTATTCTTTTGTTATCATATGATTGCAATTCCTTTTCTCTTGATATCCATTTGGGTGGTCCTTGTCTTTTATATGGGAAGCCATTTATATTTGATGTCCCTTTATTTCATAATATTGCTCAATTTGATTTTTAGTATGCACATACCCGTCTTTGCTGATGTTTTCTTTTCTTCTCTTTTTTCTGGGGTATGCTTCCAACCCTAGGTGGAGGACTTGGATGATAAAGCATGTTGACCTGGACTTAGTTGGAGAAGTTAAAGCTTGGAGACAATTTTGAGGTGGTTTAGATTTCCCTGTACATGGATCCTTATCATGTAAGTTTAAGATGTTCCCTTGTTTCATAATTGAATATAGTCAATTTTTTTATTCCGCTACTATACTTTGGTTGTTTTGTATATCATTAATAAAAATTTGATAATTTTATAACCACTCCAAGCATACCTTTGAAGTGTGTTTGGACTGGAGGTTCTATTTTTCAAAATTTTAGTAGAGAAGTGATTTCACTTCTTTACACTTCACATCATGTGCACCATCTTAGACCACAACGGTCCTACTAATCGACTAGTGGGCCCTAGATACTTTTGAAATTCTGCACCTACATTCTAATGGCCACTCTCTTCATCAGTCTGCATCCCCGTAAGTCATAAGGTTCTTCAACGCAGGCTCATTGACCTATATTAATGCCCCCATGTGGGTTTGTTTTAGCCTGAGTGATCATGAATCGATGAGAATCCCTCAGACCTTTCATCAAACATGCAACCCTATGGTATGTCGCCAAACAAAATTTTAGGACTTGATGACCCATCGGGCACTTCCCATTGACCATTGAAGATCTGCACCTCAATGAAGTATCGATACCCAATGAGCCAACAAGCCACTAACTGATGAAGAAGCATATCATGTCTCTCAATTCTTGCATATCTCATCGAACTATGGCCATTTTGCATCTCAGCGACTGATGGCCACTCAATCCTTGTTGACCGACAAGATTCCAGTTCCTTTTGATTGAAAATGTCCTGGTGCCTAACAAAGCTCCTACCCTAACAAATGACAAACATCCTACATCTTCTCCTCTATGGATGGTTCTTCTGTGAATATCTGAAACCTATAAATAGCACACCATCTCCTCCATTTAAGGGAGACTCTTCTGCTCCATTACGTCAGGAGGATGTTTCTCTATGCCCAACCAAGGAAGACGATCTCCATTGACCTATGCTCCATCTCCACCTCCATAGACTCCCCTGTGCATCCTTGTCCAATTTCCATCTATGCTCCATAAAAATCTATCCTCTAACCATGAAAGTGGTTGAGTTCAGATCTCCATCGGCCTTGGTTCATCCACCCATCTATCGCTTGTTCTCTAAAAGACCAATGTTCAAAGATTGAAGGACTGGAAGAAGAAAAGATTTCCATTGATGACCGCCGCTGGTTCCTCCCTTCTTCTTTGGTTGGATCATCCTCAACCTCATAAAAGAAGACTATTTCTCCACTGAGCCAAGTTTTTCTTCTTCACCATGACCATGGCTGATTCTTCCCCCTCCATTATTTCTTCTATTTTTATCATGAAGATCAAGTAGTCCATCTTGTAGGGGTGCAAGGACTATCCCCACTACCTGTTCTTGCATGTCCATTTCTTAATGCTCCATGGATTGTATATAACTCTTTCTTTTCAATAATAATCATTTTATGCATGTTTTGTGGGTTAGTCACTTACTCTACATGATCTATTGTATCCTTTATTTTGAGAACTTCAATGCTTAGGATTTTGGATATCAATTCACTAGGTTGATTCCTCGACAAGAACTTTTGAAGGGATATATCTGGAGTATTAGGTACATTATCCATGAGTGACAAGACATAAACCACATAGGAGTATCTATGTGTTTCTCACACCTAACAGATAGATCTTGCTTTTTCTATATCTCAATGGTTGTATCTAGGCTGGACATGTTATGGATGTGTTTGAGTGTTTAGTAGTGGTGAAACATGATTTCACCCGGATGGATTCCATGATTAATCTAGACCCTATTTTAATTCCTCTCTTTTACTTTCCTTCCAATTAGTTCAAATCAATCCAAGTCAACTCTTAGTTCTAAATATTAGTGTCCAACTAGATACAAACTAGAAGATTCTTAAAACATTATCTCTTGGAATTCGATCCTTAATTATATTGTGATAAGGCCTATTAGATTGTGGATGATATTATTGCATGTTGTTTTGATAAAAGCTAAGGGATTTCAATCTAAATGAATTTGTCAGTGCAATAAAAATCACATCAGGAGTTAGTGTTGACCCTAAGAAAGTAGAATCTATTTTATAGTAGGGGAAACCTACAACTCCTAATGAGATTAGAATTTTTCTTGAACTAACTGGATACTATAGGAGGTTGATAAATAACTTCAGATCTATCAACACCACTTGCATGCTTAACAATAAAACATGTGCCTTTTTTTCTCTAATAATTATGAAATAAGCTTTCAGACACTAAACTAAAGATTAACCACAACACCACCTTTGATCCTACCAGAAGAAGATAAAGGTTATGTAGTATTCTATGATGCATCCACAAGGGTAGTAGGATGTGTCCTTATGCAAGATGGAAAGGGGTTAGCTTATGCTTCTAGACAACTTAAGAAGAATGAAGAGAACTATCCTATACAAGATCTTGAGCTAGATGCAATAGTACATGCCTTCAAGACATGGCATAATTATCTCTGTGGTGAGACATCTCAAGTCTTTACAGACCACAAGAGTTTAAGTACATTTTTACACAAAGGGATCTCAACTTGAGGTAGTGTAGATAGTTTTAGATCATAAAAGACTACAATGGTACCATTGACTACCACCTTGAAAAGCCTAATGCTGTGGCAAATGCTCTGAGTAAGAAGTCCACATCACCAGTGTAAATGTTTTTGATGTCTTATGAAATAAGAGATCTAATAGTAAGAATGAAGGAGATGAACTTGGACCTAAATGTATCTGATTATGGTGAATAGATTACATACATTTGAGTTAGACCTACATTCTATGATAAAATCAAGGGATTGCAACAAACTCATAATGAATTGAGACAAATCATGCATGACATTACATAAGGAAAAAAGATAGAGTTCAGATATTCAACGATGGAATGTTATATAAGTAGAATAGATTGTGTGTTCTAGATAGAGATGAGTCAAAGAAGCACACTCTTCGATGTATGAAATGCATCCCAGTAACATACAGATGTAAAATAACCTCATAGAACTATATTGGTGGCCATGCTTGAAAAGAGATGTGAATGAGTGTGTAGGTAAGTTTCGTATATGCCAACAAGTTAAGGCTAAACATTAGAAGCCAACTGGGATCCTACAACCACTCCTTATTATTGTATGTAAGCGAGAGCATGTCATAATGAATTTTGTGGTTGGGTTACCAAGTACATCACATGGATTTGATTCAATATGGGTAGTAGTAGATAGATTAACTAAGTCTTCTCAGTTTTTTCCAGTTAACACAACTTAGGGTACACCTAAGCTAGCTAATATATATATATATATATATATATATATATATATATATATAATATGAGATAGTTAGACTACACACAATACCAATTTGTATAAAATTAGACTAAGACCCAAAGTTCACATTTAGATTCTGGAATCAGTTACATCATGTAATGGGAATAATATCAAAGTTTAGTACAACTTTTCATTCTCAGATAGATGGACTGTCAAAAGGACTATTCAAACCCAAGAAGATATGTTGAGAGAATATGTTTTGTAGTTTAGTGGAAGTTTGGATGATTATCTTAGTCTTATGGAATTTTCTTATAATAATAGTTATCGTTCCAATTTAGGAATGGTACCTTATAATTCTTTATATGGAAGGAAGTGTAAATCACCTATTTTCTTGTATGAAGTTGGATATAGATAGATTCTAGGTCTAGAGTTGGTGTAGAGACAAAATAAGAGATATGTGTAATCAAACAACAGTTGAAAACTGCACAGGATGGACAAAAGAAATATGCAGAGAAGAGATATACACCACTTCAGTTTGAGGTTGAAGATGAGGTTTAATCTAAAAGTGTAACCATGGAAATGTGTATTAAAATTTGGAAAATGAGGTAGTTTAACTCCTAAATTCATGGATGCTTATCCAATCATTCATAGAATTGGACCAGTAGCATATAAGCTTGAGTTTCCTCCTAAGTTAGCTAATCTACATGATGTGTTTCATGTATTAATGCTAAAGAAATTTCATCTAGGTACAGAGAATATCATAGACCTAGAACTAAGACAATTAAGAGAAGATGCTTCCTATATGGAAGGACCCATTCAAATATTTGATCATAGGATCCGAAAGTTTAGAAAGAGAGATATACTTTTAGTGAAAGTTTTATGAAGAAATCATGGTGTGGAAGAATCCACATGGGAATTAGAATTTGAGATGCATAACACATATCCTTTTCTCTTTAAAGAAATTTCAAGTCTAAATTTCTTATTAGAGGGGGAGATTTGTATATCCTATACCATTATTAGTTAGGAAATCATAGAGTTAATGATAGTCTTATTGTTAGTAATGTTCATTAGTATGTAAATTATTTTGTGAATTAAATAATCTTTAATATTTTAAATCATGTTTTTGGCTATAATTGAAGAGAATTAATTATGAATCCATAGAAATAAGAGTTGATAAAATCATAGTTGAAATGAGAAAGTTACCACCTTTCTAGTTTTCATATAGAGTTTCCATCGATTGACAACCGATGGGTGTGGGTCGAGTGTTTTTTTGTGCATACAAGTCAATGGTTTTGTATGATATGAAAATGAAGGCAACACAAATTGAAGATCAAGCAAACCGATGGTTTAGTTGGAAGTGGCTTCTGATGGTTTAATTAATGTTGAAATCTCATGGCTCAGGTGAGTGAGGAGGCGATGAC
Organism: Alisma plantago-aquatica; assembly: GCA_963693085.1. NCBI lineage: Eukaryota > Viridiplantae > Streptophyta > Magnoliopsida > Alismatales > Alismataceae > Alisma > Alisma plantago-aquatica. Next base: position 938,494,974 of record OY856412.1, on the reverse strand, counting down.
CTAGGTCAGTGAGGAGGCAATGCCAAATTCAATGGTGGCATTTGATCCTCCAGATCCTGGTCATGGAGAAGACTCTCCGTCAGGAATCTATGTGAAAGGTCCAATTACTGGGGTCTCTGTCACGAAGAACTCGATGGATTGGGTTAATCTATTCAAGGAAAAAATGGTGTCGGACCTATAAATCTGAACAAGACGATGATCCAAATTGTAGAAGGGAAGCTATTATATCTTAGATTTATAGTGAACCGCAACCTTACTAGATGGAGCAGGACAACTACTGGAAATGTTGTTGGACTCAAGCCTCATTGGCCAACACTTGTGCGACAACTTGCCATGTTATGGAAGGTTAAAGGCTCCATTGAAATTAGATCTCAAGGAAGGTTTTTTTTTCATTGTCATGTTCACAAATGATGAAGACTTGATGGCAGTGATTGACGTGGTTCCCTGGTTCGTGGTGGGTAAACTGTTTATTATCAAGAAATGGGAATGTGGTGAACCACTAGAGAAGATGAAGCTTACTGAAATCCCTATATGGCTTAAGATCCACAACCTCCCTCTCGAGTTATGGGATGAGAAATGTTCAACTTTATCAGCTCAGTTCTAGGAAGGCCTCTCCACCCTGACAAGTTGACCCTGGAGTTTCAAAGATCAGAGTATGCTAGGATTCAAGTTGTGATACATGTGGATTTCATGTACCCGAAGGACTTGCAAATTGTCAGTGATGATGGTCAAATGGACACTATCAAATTTGAGTATGAATGGCAGCCATCAATGTGTTCGATATGAGGCATATATGGCCACAAACCCTCCCATTGGAAGGTAGAGATCCAAAAAAGAAAAACACAAAGACTTGGGTCCCTAAAAAACCTTTTGAAGAAGGAGAAGCAGAAATCTTCATGGATGCTATAGAAACCATCCCTGGGGGTGATTTGTTAAGTGTGCATGTCCCTACTTTGTCTGAAGTTGTACAAGGTTCTGTCTCTACAAAGCTTCCTCAACCCTTGCTATTTCTCCTAAGTCAGAATGGGCTGGTGACTAGTAGGAAGAAGTCGAGAGCTATTCCTAAAGCTGGTCCTAAAAACTCAACTAGAGTTGTTACTAAAACTCTAAACAAATACTCTCTATTATCAAACTTTGGTGATTTCGAGATTCAAAAGGAGGTGATGATCACATCTAAATTAGGTGTGAGGGACAAAGAGACAGTGACTATTCTTCCAAATGGATGAATCCTTTTCCATTTTATCCTGGAATGAAAGAGGAGGTGGTCATAAAATTCCTCACATTCGGGATGAAGTGAGTATAAATAAGGCAGACATCTATATCATTCTTGAGTCCATATTACAAAAAGATGATATTGCTAACTTTGTGGATAATATTTGGTCTGGTGCCTATTACTATGACAATGTTGACTTATATTTGTATACGTGAATCATAATTTTTTGGATCAATAAGGTGATTGACGTCAGATTGGTCCTGAGAAATGAACAAGTCATTCATTGTGTGGTTTGCAAAGAAATTATCAATCTTCCTATATCTGCAATTTATGGAGCCAACCTGGATGCTGAGAGAGTTATTCTCTAGGGCTCCCTTTCTTCTATTTACAATTCTAATCTTGAAAACTGGTGCATTCTTGGTGATTTTAATGCAGTAAGATTGGCTAGGGAAAAATTAGCAAGCAACCCCCTTCTAATCAAAGTATGAGTGATTTCAATAAAGCCATTACAACTACTAATCTTTTGGAACTCTCGACCAAAGGCCTTTTCTTTACATGGGACAGTCATAGTAGGAGCGGGAAGAGTGCTTTTTCTAGAATTGATCGTATTTTTATGAATATTGGTTTTCTTACAACCTTTCCTTATTGCTGGGGAGAGGTGATTCCAGCTTCTGTCAGTGATCACAAATTATTGTTCTTCATCTTGGAGCTGGGAAGAGGGGTACTACCACTTTTCAGTTCATTAACTCTTAGATCAATCAAGAGACCTAGAAAGATATAGTAGAGAAGGCTTGGAGGAGTATGAAGGTCCAAGGAATGCCTATGTATCGCCTTTATAGGAAGTTGTATGGTGTTTCGTGTGCATTAAGAATTTGGAACAAAGAGAAGGTGGGTGATTTTATGACTAAAGCAAGAGAGCTCACATTGAAGCTTATGGAGTTGCAAAGAGAAGTTGACAATGACCAATTAAATGAAGTCAAACAAATGTAGCTAGCTACTTTGAGAGATGACACTGGTAAAGCTCTAAGGGATGAAGAAAACTTACTCTGGCAAAAGAGTAGGATCTAGTGGCTCAAGCTGGATGATAAAAATACTTCATTTTTATATGCATCCCTTAAGACCTGAAGGGTTAGAAACAATATCAATGTTATAAAGGATGAGCATGGAGAAAATATATATGATACAGATAAAATTCGAGAAAGGATCAAATCTTTTTATGAAGGTTTGTTTAACAGCTCATCTAATGAAGTTGTTTACTGGAATGATGAGTGGATTTTGCCCCAAATTTCTAAGGATCAGTTTGATATGTTCAGAAGTGTTGTAACTAGGAAAGAGATTGAGGATGTGATGTTGAAGATGAATGATGATAAGGCTCCAGGTCTGAATGGATTTAACTCTATTTTCTTTAAATCAGTTTGGGACATCATAGGTGAAGAGATAATTTTTGCTATCCTCAGTTTCTTTGGTTCGGGTAAGCTTTTGAAGGACTACAATATTATGTTAATCACTTTGATTCCTAAGCTACCTAGTGTTGTTGACTTAAAGGACTTTAGACTTATTTCTCTATGCAATATCATTTACAAGGTGATAATGAAGGTTTTAGCTAACACGTTGGCCCGTGTTCTTCCTATGCTAGTTGACTTGAACCAAGTTGCTTTTCTTAAGGATAGGAGAATTGGTGATGCTATCTTGCTTTCAAATGATATTATTAGCACATTTGTGGGTCCTCAAAAGAGTATGTGTGTTAAAGTAGATTTAACTAAGTCCTATGATATTGTAGGAAGAGATTACATCTTATTCCTTTTGATAAGAATGGTCTTCCTGATCTGTTGGATTAATTGGATTCAAGAACCCTTTGCCTTAGCCTCTTATAAAGTTCTAGTTAATGGTTGTCTGACAGATGTGTTTTGGGCATCAAATGGTGTGACGAAAGGGGACCCTTTATCCCCCCTCTTATTTGTTATTGCCATGGAGGGGTTGTCTGGTGACTAAATGGTAGACTAAATGTTATTCAGGCTGGTGAAACGAAGTTTTCTCACATTATTTTTGCTGACGACTTTTGTTCTCAAAGGCTGATGATCAAGATGCAAAATGCCTCAAGGATATTCTAGACAATTTTAGTAGGATTTATGGACTGAATCTCAATAATGAAAAAAGCCAGATCTTTCTTAGCAAAGTTGTGGAGGTTACTAATGTGTCAGACATTATGAAGATTCCTATTTCAAACCTTCCAATTCATTATTTGGGTGTTCCCTTGTTTATCGGGAGGTTAACTAAGAAGTTGTGCTCACCTATTGTTGATAAATTTAAAACTAGGTTGGAATCTTGGAAAGGTAATCTCATTTCCCAAGCTGATAGGCTAGAACTCATCATTTCCACTCTCTCGGCCTATAATATCTTCTGGACCTCTACATTCCCTTTACCTAAATTTGTCATCAAAACTCTGGAGAAGCTTATGAGAGATTTCCTTTGGAAGGACACTGAGGATAAGAAACATCTACACACTACTTTCTAGGATATTATATGTAGACCCAGAAAAGAAGGTGGTTTGGGTATTCGATGTATTGACGATTGGGTTAAAGCTAGTCTAATCAAGAACCTCTGGAATTTAGCTTTGGATAAAAAAACCATGTGGGTTAAGTGGCTTCATGGTAGGTACATCAAGGAAGAATCTATCCGGGTGGGGCAATCCAGAGCTAACTCTTCTTGGCTCTGGAGAAAACTTCTTGAGCAAAGGGATACTCTTCTTAGTGAAATCAATATCTGCTTGGGAAACGGTGAAAAGTTCTTATTTTGGAGGGACCCATGGCTTACTGGTAAACTCAAGCTTTTTAACTTGGTTGGTCACACTCTTCTCTACAGATTGGGTAAAGGTTTTAATTGCAAGGCCTCTCAATGCATTGAGGGGAGCAATTGGAAAATTCTGAATTTTAGAGGTGCGCAGCAGCTAAAGGATATTCTCAATCTTCATATTAAACCATCCAGCGAGGAGGATTTTGTCCTATTTAAAGGCAAATGTAATATGAGTCATAAAGATAGATGGAATTTGGTTAGAAAGAAAGGCAAATTTGTTAATTGGGGAACTTGGATCTGGTATGGTGTCCCTAGAAGAAGTTCTCTGCTCCTTTGGAAAGGTTATCTGGGTAAAATCTCTACCTATAATTACCTCAAGAGGATTGGTTTTCATCTTGCTTCGAGATGTGCTCTGTGTGAAGACCATGAAGAAAGCTCTACACACCTATTCTTTGGTTGTCGTTATGCTGGTTCTATATGGAATTTGTGGTCTGAAGATCAGAAGTTCCTCTGTGTTTTGAAGTCCTTTAGTGACCTGTTGCTATTGAAGGATGGTTTGAAGTTCTCATCCATACATGTTACCTACATGCTTTGGGTAGAAAGGAAAATAGAATCTTTAGGAATCTATATTCTAGTCCTGAATTTTTTGGTCCCATTATAAAAAAGATATAGTAGATTTATACAGTTAGTTTTTCTCCTTTCTTTGTATAGTTTTGTTAGTTTTGTGACTACACTATGTAACCACCAAATACCTTTCTCATTATTCAGTAAAAAGGCACAACACCCTAAGTTCACCAAAAAAAAAGACTTACCAACAATTTAGCTGGATAACAACTAAAGGTAAGAATTGAAGGATGGTGTCTACTGATGGATATGCATCAATAAAAAATGGGTGTGACAAATGTAGATTGAAGGATGGATAATTGAGTGTCTTCCTATGGTTTCATTGATATACGTTGAACGAAGAAAAGGAAAATCAAAGGTTCCAACAACTAATGGCTGCTGACAGCTTATAGTGGATGACTTGATAGTCAATGACAACAACTAATGACTATTTAGACTGAAGGATAGTGCCTACTGAAGGGTGCACAACCAACAATTGTGCATCAGTAGAGCCTACTGATGGCCTTCCTGTTAAAGGAAAATACCATTAAGGTTTCGATCGAAGGCTTGCCTTCCAAAGGATCAACCTTTCGACAAATTCTTGCGTGCCTTTGATCCTATAAATAAGCATTGAAAACCAGTTTAATGAGATCAAGATTGTGTTTCTATAATCTGTCCATTAGAGAACATTGATCAACAATACAAGAGGAAATTATGGAAGAGGTCCAAAGGATGGTGGTGAGGAGAAAGGAGGTTCGATAGAAGAAGCTGATGGTTTCCAGTAGATCTAGTTGGGTAAGTAACTTTTTCTAATGGATTTCTTCTTCTCCTCACATTTTTTTCTTGGAGACTTTGTTGATTCATGACCCTATGGTTCTTGACCTACCTCAAGCTAGCTTCTTCATGGCCAGGGAACATGTTGATAAACCTTTAGGATGAGTTTTTGAGGTCTGAAATGTGGATCAGACCTATGTGAGCTAGAATCTGAGCTCAGTGGATACAAATTTGAAATGCAATGATTCTAGATGAGACCTATGAGTGGAAAATCACCTCTCAACCTTGATTTATAATATACAAGTTTAAGTATTGTTGTGTTTACACTGATTCATACTCATTATGGATTACTGTAAAATGATTGAGTATGTGTTTAAATGGTTTTTGATAAAATAGACATATTGCTTAGTAAGTTGTGTGTTGTGATGCAGACACGTTCAACTATTATGTGAGCAGTTTGACATGTGGTAAATGGAACAATGGACTTAGAGGTATCGAAAACCAAAAGTTGTCCCTAATCTAGAGTATAAAGAGTTGAGTTAAGATTTGAGAGAGCATGATATTTATCTTTTGCCATATGAATGTTTTATACACTTCTAAATTCCTCGTCAATGAAAGTTGTAAGAATATTAGCAAAGATAAAGATCTTAACTTGACAAATTAATATTACCAGAGAATAGATGTGTTGAATATTGTAGAATCCTTGACAGGAAGGCCTACATTGTGAGGTGGAAAAGAGCTTCCCAACTAGAGGTACTCTATATTCAGGTATGCCTAATTGTAGTGATAGGGTGTTGGGATCTAGATCAGTAAGGATAGAATCCTTATGATGGCATGGTATCCAATATCAACTGAAGAAGCCGGTCTTACCTATGTTAGTAATTAGTGCCATCTTCAATAGGACCACTCATGTATAATAAACCATAGTGCTTTGATGCTTCACGTAAGTACCCATGTTTAGAGAAGGAATTCAGACATCCAGCCACTCCCATTAGAGGCCAAGAGCCAAATGTGGTAGTTGAGATTATAGATATGGGATATCGGGTATGCTTCTAAGTTTTGTACATTGAGATCATAACTTGTTTCAATGCTTTCACATGTTTTGGTACAACTACTGTGTGCCCAATACATAATAATAAATGGTTTAAAGGATATATGAAATACTCTAGTTTATTTATTTACTACACTCATTATCACAACAACAATCATGTGGAATAATTTATAAAACTAACTGTCATTCTTACATGCTTCTTATTTTTAGTTCCATTAACTAAATATCATGGTTACCTATTAATTCTAGGCACTGAGCCAATAGCTCATCAATCTACTAAACATTTTCTAGGTAAAGGAACAATTCATGTAGAAGAGACTGAAGCCAACTTTTATCAAGAATCGAACAACGGTTTATAAAGAAGTAGTTAAATAAGTTAGAAGGTCTATTATCCTTCCTCTACATCCTAAGAATGAGAGTGAGAAATGAGAGTATTTTGTAGTGAGTTGTACTTGATGTATATTAAAGCAAAAGCTCTTTCTTTTATTTAAAAGTTGAGATTTTTTGTATCCTTTAATGCAAGACGTGATTTTAATAGCTAGTTAAGTGATTTTACTATATATTTGAGAAAAAAAAGGTTAAGAAAGATTTTCATTTTGAAATTTAGAAGTGAATGGTTAGTTGTAATCCCTCCTTGATGGGCCCTAACACTGGTTAGTGGGTTCAGGTCACATCATCTCAAATCTAGAACAACTGGAAAAGACACCATGAGAACCTGGTGTAATACCAGGAACATATGTGTACGCTGGCTCAAGATTTTGAGCACATCCCTTTTCACTTCATCAAAAAAAGAGAAAAACACCTTTGTTGATTCTTTAGCAACTCACTCTTCATGGATCATCATCTAGGATGGTCAAGCCTTTTTTTCCAAAACTCAGGCACTCTCTCAACCTGCCAATTGCATCGTCGTCGACATTGCACCCAATTATGAAAAAAGGCTTGGTTTCACGACATCAAGAGGTATCTATTAGACCAAGTCATTCCTAATAACCTCTTACAAAGAGAGGAACAAATGCCTAGATGATTAGCTATGCAATATGTCCTATGGCTAGAATAGATGTATCTCAGATCCTACAATCAAAAACATCTTTGATGCATCGACAAGACAGAAGCAAAAACTCTAATAAGGGAAGTCCATGCAGGGTGATGCATCAAACACATGAATGGAGTCAAGCTAGAAAAGAAAATACAATTGTTGGAGTACTATTAGAACACCATGTCTGCAAACACCGAGCTTACCAAATCCATGGTGACTACATTCATTTGCCCTCAATCAACTTCACAACATGGCCATTCCTTGACAGTTATTAGTTTCAGAAACCAAAGTGATTGGGAAGATAATTCTAATGAATCATATAGGAATTGGTTCATCCTAGTCTCAATTGATTACTTCATCAAATTACAGAAGCAGTGTCCATCACCAACATGTTAGCCCAATAAGTCATCAAGGTCCTCAAAAACAATATCATAAGCCTATATAGAATACCTCATGAGACCAACTAAGACAACGATATGAACTTCATTGCCAAGATCGTAAAAGAGTATCTAAACTCTTTGGGGATCAAAGTTCACTGAATGTGTCACCTTATCGGTCCCAGATGAATGGATCCATAGAAGTTGCAAACAAAAAATTAATTAATATTTTGAAGAAGTTTGATCTCATGCCAATTTGCATGGATATCTCTAAATGGTGTTGTGGGCCTACCACACTTCTATCAAGACATACAGAGGGGCTATTCCATACTCCCTAGTATATGGGATGATAGCAATATTACCAGTTGAGGTACATATCCCTTCACTCTGTATACTACGAGAGGCAGATATTTCTAAGACTAAATGGCCTCAAGATTGAATCTACTATCTCAAAACTCTTGAAGAACGATGAATAAAAGCCATTTACCATGCACAATGTTACCAAGAAATAATGGCTCGAGCATCCAAAAAGAAAGTTCATCCACATAGCTTCCAGAAGGGCTACATGGTATTATGAGTCATCCATAATGCATATTCTAGGGGAAAGTTTAACCCTAAATGGGAAGGACCCTACATTGTCCATGACATCAAAGACTGGGGCGACATGTGCTTGAAGGACATAGATGGAGATATTCATATTCATCAGACAAACTCCATCCTCATCAAACACTAGTACTACTCATCTGATGGAAACAAAGAGCAAACATTTGGCAGGAAAGCCATGTAAGGGACCCAAAAGCTCTCGCCCCTCTAAACAACACCTGAGATCTACTTAAATGACATACTATGACCCCCGTGCATCCTTAAGAAGAAAGGTCAAAGTAAAACCTAGGGCCTAGGACTGAAGGAACACGACCATTATCCTAAGGCCCTTACGGCTTGCCAACCTAAAAATAACTCTTTAACATAGTCCCACCCTAAAAAAATACACCCAAATCATGTTCATGATTGCAGAAAAAGGCAAGGAGAAGCCATGTGATCAACATTATAAGAGGACAATAGAGTCTATGAGTCCCTTGAGGAAAGTTCGGTCCTCACAATCAGCATCCTCACACATATACCTTGGGAGATGCAGTAACACTTACATATGTTGGGGTAACCTAGAAGGGGAGGCCCATTAGGGAAAGGCAGAGATTAAAACTTATTGTAGCCATCCTCATGTTGTGTCTTAAAAGGAGGTGGGACCAAACTATATATGAACTAGACCAAAATTCAGGAGGTGGGAAACTATTGCTTGGAAAACCCCATTCATTCCCCATGGGATCCTAGGCTCTCACACTAAGTTCCTGAGCACTAATGTCAAATTAGAAGCTTCAATAAAAAGACACACGACTAGTGGCACCTTGCAAAAAAAAATATAATATGAAAGCCCTTTGAATAGGAAGACACATTCTCATGATGGATTGTTACACTATAGTATTCTAAGAGTGAACCGTACAAGGATGCCTTTCACATCTGGCTCTTTGGCCCAATTGGGTAGGGAATTTCCATTGATATACTTAATACACAGAACGAATTTAGCATTTAGCATGACACCCATGTCCCATAGAGATTTTATCCATTCTATACCCTAGAACAAGGGCCCACCTTGTAATGGTACAAGTTGCAAACATTAGGAGGGAGGAAACATCTATCATCAATATTAAGATGGAAAATAGCTTAAAGCACTTGGGGTTCCAACTATTCTACTTCATGCATGGAGGTGGAAGAGAAGGAGGTCATCCTGACATATGAAAACCTACACCTATCCTTGGAATCCTAAAACCATATGATAGGAGCTCCAGTTGTACTCGATCAGATGATTCATTGAAAAGGAAGTCATAGCAATATGCACCTCAGGGAACTAAGTCCAGACATATTTCTAAATACCATGGAGGGAGTACCCATAGCTGGAGTTGCATGTCATGAAAAAAAAACCTCTATTTAAAAAATATGCTCATTATAGAACTTTAGCTTCTTACAGCAAAATAAAAATAAAAATAAAATATATGAAAAAATAATATATTGTTGTGGTTCTCAAGAAGAATAATGAGTTAGTGTCATTGAAGGCACTGATGCAAGCCACCTTAAGTATTTGGGAGAGCAATCTTGACGTATAAGGAAAGAATCTTGAGTCAGCCTCTTCCAGTTCAACAACATCTATCCCAACTTCTCTTTGACTTTTTGAGAATTTACCACCAGCTTCTTGAAAAAAGGGGGAAAGGCTTCGATGTGATAAGCACATTGTCGGTGATTGAACTTCCTTAGCACTGGAATAGGGTAATGCACAACACAACCCTCTACACTTGGCAAGATGATCATACACTGAGAGTTTGGCATGCTTGAACCACAAATCGATTTGTCAAGATGAAATTTCACCCATTCGTAATGCACATCTATAGCCTTCAGATCCACAAGACATTGAGTCAGATCTTCACACAACTGAAGAGGCTCATGAACTTGGATATGGTTTGATAAAAACTCCATTTCCATGTTGTAATGGGGGTTTGAAGACTCTGTTAATTTGGCAGGATTGATGCACATTTCTAAATAAATCTATAGGACCTTGAAGGGTCCCCTCATATTTCAAGTCAGTTATGCTTCATCCAAGAACTCATACAACTCAACTCATAATAAAGGAGTGATCGTTTCCTTTCTCTATGAGGTGATCACGACTCTAGAAGAAGTAAGAGTTAGCTACTTGACAGTCTCTCTAGAGAACAACTCCTCTAGAACGATCAAAGTATATGCCAGTAAATGGGGCATGTCATGTGAGTCAACAACCCAACATGATTCACTTTTAAATGACTCCCAGAGGGAGGCCATCTGGCTGAAGAAGCCTCCATCAGTCCATCAAGAATCTTGGGACTTCTTCATGCCAAGTGGTTCCCCCAGTTCAACATCCTAACTCGACATCTTTGGGACCACAAGACATCAGTTATGAAAAGGAAGTCGAGTAATCTTATTCACATCTTCTAGGGTGGGAGTCATCATGATGTCCCCAAAACGGAAGGAGTTACCTAGAAACTCCCACCCCCGACATCAACCCTCTCCCAATAGGGACATAGGCCATATGGTGAAGATGTCACACCAAAGCTCGCTAGCTTGACTTCTTTAGTCTCAGATTGATTAATAATACAACGATGTTCTAAGGACACTTTAATGGGAGGAAGCCGCAAAAGAGGGATCTACCATATCTGCTTCTCTCCCATGACTTTGAGTCGTGAGTAGCAAGACATGTAGAAAAGATGATGGATACAACTCTATTTATAGGTCTTAAATAGGGACAACTCATTTACCAGAGACAAAGTGACTCCATGTGCTTTTCCCTGGAAGAATCACACAATCCTCCATATGCATCTACATCAACAATCAACATGGACACACATCTCGAGACAAGTAGGACTTTGTGTCCCACAAGACCGATGGACTGCTCTAGTTCACCACCTTCAATTGACATGAGGATCGAGGAAATCCACTGATCTACTGGACGTCTTCTGAAGATCAAACTCCAAGTATATGATTCTGAATCTAAGATTACAAAGCCTCACAATCTTATCTAAACTCAAATTCAAACTTCTATTTAAAGTAAAAAAGAGTTTTACAAATAACAACACAGCCAATGCATGACTTTTCATGTAGGAAAATAAAGTACACCATAGAATGGAATGCTAAAACATCCACTACTTCTTTAGTTTCTTCTTTAGTCACCAAGTCAAGTGCTTGGCCTAAGATCTGTGATTAGTGGAACAAGAACCAGAAGAATGACACCCCCGCTTACGTCAGAGAAAATACCAGTGGCGGACCACTGATAAACAAAAGAGGAGCTTCTAAAAGGCACCTCTACAAACAATGTAGCATCCCTATGCTGATAGGAACCCTCCCTTACACCAGTTGTAGATGGATTTGTAGTTTGAACTGAGACGTCTAAAGAGAAGCTGCCCACACTAGAAAATTCCCTAAAATGCTGGTTGTGCATGTAACCTAGTGGAATACTCAAATTGAAGACTCCACCCACTACATTTGAAGCCTCATCCACCTCCTAAAAGGATGAGGTTCATCCATAGTAATTGGGAAGTGACCACCAAAATCTCAATGAGGCCTCAACTTGGGAAAGTCGTCAAAGCCACAACCATCAATCGCAGAAGAAGGCGGAGCCTTAGGAGAAAAAATTACTCAGGAGGGGGTGGATGATGAAACTCATACCCCATATTATTTTAGTCCTCAGTTGATTCATAGTTGATTACCTAGAGAAAAGGAATTTTAAAAATAATGCAAGCAAATGAAGACAACACCAGATTGAGATACTCACCATCAGAGGACATTGAAGTTGATCATATGCCTCTCTGGAAAAAATGACCATCTGGTCATGTACATTGCACCTCTCTGGGTACTCAACATGCGTTGTCTTCCCATACATCAACTCTCGAGTAGCTTGATATAACCTCAAACCAAAAGGGATCGGCCCCAACAAAGGGTCAAAAGGGATGTGCCATCTACCCACAGGAAAGCAACATGCTCAACCATATACAACATGCTCCCAGACATATACTTCAACTATATTCAGCAAGCATCCATGGACAATGACTCAAAGAAGACTGCATAAAATGTGGCATCTTGCCACATTGGAACATATAAAAGATCCTAAGTCATATCACAGAACAATAATGAATTGGAGACAGCAAAAGTGTAGGTGCACAAAATATTATAGGGTTGAAGTATTACATATACATCATTTATGGTCATCGTCTCTCTAGTTCACCCCTCCACTACTCGTACCTCACCATACTCCTACATCTAGTACAATGGTAATAGGTGTTACACATACATCATTTATGATCATTGTCTCTCCAGTTCACCCCTCCACTACTCGTACCTCACCATACTTCTACATCATGTAAGTAACCCTCTAGACCACTCAGAGTTGTAGGTCTATGAATTTAGAGGTTCTCACAGCCCCATAGATGCAAAGGAAGTGTCAGATAAATTCAACTACTATAGATATTTCTAAGCATAAAATGCAAAACAACTGGTAAAGAACACAACGACAATCAAGTCTACAAAGCATTCATAGCCTTTTGTAGCCCAAAGCATCTCTCCATTAAAGTCACCCACAAGACATATTCGCAAATTTGTTAGAAGATAAGCATACACACCTCACCCTAGTCAAAGGAGGAAATGGAGTCCAAATCTGAAGGAAAGGCGTACTCAATGATATCTACTCTATTACTCGTAAATTTTCTAAACAAGCAACTAGTGATCATGAAAACAAGAACACCTGGATCCTCAGGGCTGCATACAAAGGATCATGGACACCCCATAGATCTCCCTCACGAAAGAAGGTGGCTCTCAACCAACTAAACTTGACCTCATATCTAGATGTCATTTCATTATCTCTAAGGTTCACTCCTTGAATTCTGTCAGTCAGGAAGAGAACTAATAGGGGTCCCACCCATTTTTAACCTATTAATCCCAACAAACTCAGATGTAGTGATGGCTAGCTTGCCAAAGGAAAAATGAAAACTAGTATGTGGATGGAAGTGCTCGATTAGAGAAATGATATAGGATCTACCTATAATCACACACCAACTAATGCTACCAAAATTGGTCCTCTTTAAAGCTTCACCTCCGTAGTAACAAACTATCATACAAAAGTCCCAATTTGTTCCAATGAGTCCGCTAGGATACATTTGACAATTTGAGACTCGAAAAGGGGAAGGGGCGGATGGCAAAGTCAAAACATCTCTACATGATGAAAACCCGATTCAAGCTTGACAAAGCAACAACAAAATAACATGGATCAAAGTTTCCAAGTTATGCCTCATCACCTGCTTGACAAACTCGGTGATGTAGGTTCATCCACATGACTCCCAGATGTTGGAGAATCTCTTAGTTGGGAACAATTCCCCCATGATACTAATCACGACATTGTGATGCATGTATAGAACAAACATCGATCATAATTCTTGTACACCAGATAAGAACTTAATCAAGCAAGTCAAGTTACATAGAGTGGGTATGTCTCGGTCCCTAAAATATCACCAAAATCATTCTCATCCACAAAGGGATCCTCCCCATGCCAGGAACAAGCTTTCATTTGCACAACACAATGCCATAAGCTTTCCACAACAATTGAAATCAACTCAATCAGAAAATGGATGACTAAGAAAACAAAAAATAGCAAATCAGTCAGATAACAAATCAAAATGTGCATCCATGTCATCTTCAACCTCCAGACCAAGCATAACTTCGGGAAGACAAAAATCAAATTTCTCCATAGAGGGTGAAAATGGCCAAACCAAAATGAAAAATGATAGTTATACCTTCCTAGAGATGGATGTAGATGAGATCCACACTAAAAAAACAATAGAGAGGATCATATGTAGATCCTTCGTCACTGCAATGCTTCCGTCTACTACACCACTGAGATGGTTGCCAAAATGCTACAATCTGTAGGTCTACAACTAGTAGATCGTGGTAATCTACTGGCTTTTTGTCCCCCTCTTCTCGCCACCTTTTTCACCTTAATCACCCTGAGCTAGTCGCTTTCGCTGTTGTTTTGCAAGTTGAGAAGAAATGAGAAGGGTGCTCAACCTCCCATTTACCCTCTCTTAAAGACAAACTTTTATAAAAATTGCAAACTGATCCATAGATTTTCAGTAGAATTTCCAGTACCTTATAAAAATTACATAAATCACAAAAATTAGATCAATACAAATAAAATGCCAAAAAATGTAAAAATATGAACAAGTCAAATCCTGACTTCAAACTATTGAATTTCATTTTTCTTTCTTTTCTTGGATCGTGGATTATGACCTAAACTGGACCAATCATGAATCACTTTTTCCTATCTTTTTTAGGGTCTTGGATCATTACCTAAAACTGGACCAACCCTAAACTACATTTTTCAATCTTTTATGGGTCCCAGACCATGAATAAAATTGGATGAACACAACTCCAGCTTTTAATCTTCTTAGGGTCATGAATCATGATCTAAAACTAAACAAACACTAAGCTTCCTTTTCATACATACATAAGGTCCCTGACTATGAACTTAAATTAGACCATCTTCCTCTTTATTCCCAAATCTTTCTGGAGTCTCTAGTGAAGACCTACAACTAGAATAAAGATTGCCTTTCAATGCAAACCCTTTTTGACAATCTTGGGTCATTAGCAGGGATATGAGCTTTGCTTTCATGCACACATCCTTTGACGATCTCAATTCATGACCCTAAAATGAACTGAATTGCTGACCTCACCTCATGACCCTGAGTTATGGCCTAAATATCTAATTCCCAAATCTGAGCTCGTCAATGCTCTAAAGGATGGACAGTGAGCCGGTAGTAGAACACACAACCTTTTGGTGGATAATGGCATAAACATACAATCTCAATTCAACTTCATATGCCATAATCAAACTATAGCTAAATGACACAGTCACTTTCAAATAGGTCACCATAATCTAAAATCTTTTCTAATACTCAACCATCAATCTTGATGATCCAAGCCTTATCCCTATAGGCAAAATTCTCATATTACACCTTTTAAGAGTTTTTGGTCATGTTTAAAAAGTAATAGTAACTAAATATGCATAGAAAGAGGGGTGATTAAGCTTTTTTCTCTAAGATCTATTTTTAAATAGAGCAGTTGTCACTACTCTTCAATGATCATAAGATCCTCATCTTAATGTCTTTTTGACAAACCACAACCTACATTTGATTTTTCACATTAACCTTTTTATCACTAAGACATGAGATGATGAGAGCATCAAACATGTTGATTTAAGAACTGAAGCAAGGATTAGAGTCACTATTGTGGCTGAAAAACCTTTTATGGCTCATCAGAACTCCAAGGGAATGAACAATTTGTCATATATAGGTAAGTGTCTCAGTGAGAGGTCACCCTTACTATGGACAAATCATTCATGCTTAATACTATCTTTGTTATGAATGGCTATTTCTTATTCTTAGAAAGAAAGGACATCACACTCACATACTTACTCTTCGCCTCTACAAGGTTTGTCAAAACACCCTTATGACTCCAACCTTTTTATCCTTCTATGACAAAAAATGGGGGTCATATTTGGCTCAATCCTATAGTTCTCACGCTTATATCGAATCTTTCCTAGAGAGGGGCAAACTATTGACACCTCATTTTGCTCACTTGGTAGGAATTCATGAGAAATATAAGTTCTCTAGCTAATGATGAAACCCATTCTATATTCCAATGAATTTCCACTTTTATCATTTTTCCACTTTTTTAAACATTTTTCCACATATTTAATTCACCCACTTTTACCCATTGGGGCCCTCTACAAAGAAACCTTCTTTTTGGACCCAAAGAACATTTTATCCTCGAATTCTGCATTAAATAATCTACTTCTTCATAAATTGTGGAGTTGAATTATCCAAAGTAAAATATTTCCTTTTTTCAACTACTTTAAAAAAATATGAGGGACAATCTCTAGTTATCTTCAGGTGCATGTTTTCTCCAACGTTCCAAAACATTCCTGAAATTATTGGGAAATCGAGTAATCACTTTTCAATCACTTAGGACAGCCTAATGGATCTGAGCCATCCGCCATGTGCCACTGGTAGATCGCCTCCATCCACACACCTTACAATGTTGCACATCACATGTAAATTGACACCTTTCTAGAAAGTTCTACCCATAATTCTAAATCCCTAAACAAAAATTATAAATACCCCCTACACCCATTATATTCCATACCCTGTTTGAACCTCCTGAAGCCAGAGATCAAACTACCTCCTTTTTTAATTTTTGTGTTGCACATGATAAGAGGATCCCTCCACTGATAGCTCCTTCTTAACGTCTATAAAATAGTAAGTTTCTCTAACTGTTGTGCCTAACTGCAATAACTGCTATGTATACTTTTACTATTTGATCTATAATTGATGCATTTGATCTGTTCAATTGCCACATATGGTCTGCTTGCATCGTGATAATTTCTCTATTGCTGTTATAACTATCATTATCTCTTAATATGAAAGAAATCAAATCAGTTCATTAGCCTATATTAGCTAATCACCTCTAATCCTACACATTGGTCCTAATCACAAATGAGACATCTCTATTGTGGGAGGCCATGCGGTGATTAGGACCCCAATTCATCTAAAATTAAAACTTTCATGGCAATGATGGGAATGAAATGACCATCTCTAGCCCTAGAAAATGACCCACAAATAAAAATCATTTTTTTCTATTTCTTTTTATCATCTATTTTAACTGTCTTTAATTTCTCTTTTCTCTACAATAAAAAAACATTTTGATACCGATATACCAGGTGGGATGGGAGTGCTAATCCTTCCCCACTTGTAATGAAACCTTCGAATCTGATCTCTAGACTTATTTGTTTGTTTCCTATTTTTTTTAATTTGACTCAAATAATCACCTAGATTACACCTTGACTTCAATGATTTATCATTTTTTCCCTCCTTATCATACAAAATGTGGTGGTGACTCCAATCACCCCTATTTTTCATGTGACATTTCACTACCAAAAAGGGTAGAGTTTCCTCTGGGTATCCCATTCTTTTTCCCCTTTTTTGGAAGGATTCAATAATATGTATATATATGTATGTATGTATATATATATATATATATATATATATATATCACATGCAAGAATAAATAAAAGTAATGTAACCAATGAATACATAAATTCCCCATATAGACTCAAACACATTAACATATATTTAATATTCAATAAATACTTCCTTAAAGACCCACAATGCACTACCTTCTCTCTTCTTTTGCACTTGTTTCACTTTATCTTTTCTTTCTTCTATATTTATATCCCTTCTTTCTCGATCGCCAACTAATGTGAATATTTCTTATAATAAAATTTAAAAAGTTTCATTATTTCCCTCTCAAACTATTTCTTCATATAATGATTATATATGTACTAGTAATATTAGTATATAATAAATGGATTCATAAATTTGGTGTACGATGATTATTTTTAATTGATTTGACTAGGACTACGACATGTGAGATAATGTGTAGTATCATTATGCAGTCATTAACTCATGATGGATACCATAGTATTTGGTAGAATAACTTTTCCTTTTTGTCGGGATATGTGGTTAAGGCTATAATTGGGGAGGCTAAGGGCTTACCCTTACCCTTACCCACTAGGTCTGGAAGGTAAGGGTATGGGTGCCCACTCCACTGATATTCTTACCCTCCTCATACCCTTACCCTCTTACACGTTGGGTAAACATGGAGGGTAAAGGTGAGGTGGGGGGGTTTATGTCTTCTAAAAGTTTGTGATGATATCAACAATGACAACTTACCTATAATATTTATAGATTTATGTGAAATATTTATTAACCATTAAAAATGATTATAAGTAATGTTATACAACACTAACATATGATTTGTGTTGTACATAAATAGATTACCAAGGCAAATATTGTTGCATATAAGAATAGAAGTACTCCTAAGATTGATGTATAAACAAATATGCCATCCCAAAAAAATACTGCTAAACTGAAATGATATCAAATGACAATACATCACAACAAGTTATTGCTTCAAATATAGATATCTTATATCCTCCAAAAAAAATCTGTATACCAAAAAATTAAGCACAAATGAAATAGATAACATCACCAAAAATATGTATCAAATGGTACGTTCATGATTAGATTTATTATTGTGTACTTTTGTTCTTACAACTTTAGGCTTTGTGTCATACCTTATCAAATAAGTCCTAAAAAAAGTAAAAGTGCTACCTAAAAAAGTATAAAATTGTGCATAAACTATAAAAAACACATCATTTCATACATGTGTGTCTCACAACTCCGAAATGATGTTGTTTGCATGATCAAATAATAGGTTTTAAATGATGACATGTAGTATTGAATAATCTATAGACTTAAACAACACAATAACTATTTATTTAATATATTTTACATAAATATTGGTGGGTAGCGAGCTAATGGCTCTCTCTTAACGTTATCCACTAGGGTAGTGGGTTAGATGATGCTAGGTATGTGGGTAAAGGGTATGAGAATCCCATATCCTTATTCTTCCCTTATAGGGTATGGGCAAAGGGTAATGGGTTTACTCTTACCCATTGAAAACCCTATATGTGGTGAAGTGTGGAATGTCTATATGATATAACAATTCTTTTGAAGGGCATTGGAAATGGGGAGGTCAACTCTTCATAGAAATACCTCTTACAGAATATGTTTTCCTTTTATGAAACTAAAAATAAAAAAATTATTAGAACAACAGAAAATTTTGAACAAAGGATGATGCATGTCACAACATGATTACACAAAATGCACCAAGATAGAAAGCATAACATGTTTCATGGAAGAGAGAGTTGTGTTGTGTGTATGTAAGAGAGAGAGACATGGAGAGAGAGTAGCATATTAGATTTTATGGAACACATAATGGTGGAGTGTATTAGTACCAGAATGAGATATAAAGAGAACACTACAAGATGAAGAAATCATTTTTTGTAGAGTGTACATAGATTTTACAATGTAATTTAGGAGTTGGTCACACAATTTATAGATAATGTCTTTCACATTTAAGAAAGAGAAATGTATATATAGGTATGTATATATATACATATATATAAATACACACAAACACACACACACACACACACACATATATATATATATAATATATATATGTTATAACCTCGATTTTTCCAAAATATGTAATGAAATTATAAATGTTCTTTTTAAAGATAAATGAAATCCATGGATTGATGTGATGAATTGTTTGAATGGAATGAATGGATTGTGTGTTTGATAGCTTGTATGTTTACTTATTGGGCCTTTGTGGCCATTGAAGCCCAATTGAAGGATTAAAAGAAGAAACAAAAAGAAATGAAAAAAAAGGAATTTCATTTAATAAAGGAATATATGAGGAAAATAAAATGAAATGATTTTCAGGCTAAAAGATATTTTCCCAAAATAATATTTTGAGTTAAAAAGGTTCCTTGAGGTTCAAGGAACTCAGGATAATTAGATAAAGGCAAAAGAAATAAGGAATATGTGGAAAATACAATTAAATAAGGGATAACTTGAAACTGAAGTAAAGGACTCATTTCCTTTGGATAATGATTCCAACTTTTGCACAAAGAAAGATAAAAGTATAAACGAGTTTTCCTCAAAATTTGAGATAAAACAGAGTTAAGGATTGAGAGTTATTGAATTTTCAAGTTATCATCAAAATAGCACTTTCCTTGCATAATTAGGAATTAATTTTCCTTTTGGTTTAAGCGCAGACGACGCTGACCGTTGGATCTTAATCCAGCAGATCGCGGTCATCGTCCAGAGTCCCAGAGGGACTCGGACTATAGCGCCAACAGGGGTTTTTCCCCTCGCTTTCCCGACCGATGCAGTGCATGTGCACTCACGTTTTGTGTCCCACTGGGATCGGGAGGTCCGGGCGAAGGATCTAGACCTAGGATTTGATGGGTTTCGTGGTGTATTCTAGAAACGCCCAATCGGGCTGAGGACTAGGACGGTGACAGGGTTGGGAAACCCTAGAGAGGCATTCACACCCTATAAATAGGGGTCCTTCGAGTCGAGAGAACATTCACGAACATGAGCGGCCACTTTTGAGAATTCGTAACCCTCTGCTTCCCCCGATTGCACCTGCTCCGGTGAGCCTAAGCCGCGGTGCCGCCGAGCGCATCTGTGTTAAGAAGAAGAGGAAGGAGACAAAGAGCAGCGGTCGTTCGATTGTGATCGGACGATCGGGTCAAAGTTGGGCGAAGACGGTTAGATCTAAAGACCACCGTGGGCTCGTGGATCTGACGGTCGGGGCTTCACGACGCTTAAGTGAGGCCTGAGTGGAGGCGTGCGTGACGCTGGGCGTTGGATCAGGGTGCGGATCAAAGGGTGCACCGATCGAACGGCTACGAATTTTGGTAAAATTCCCCTCTCTAACAAATAATAAAAAAAAAGACTTTTCTTGCAAAAATAATAGAAATTGCTAGGATTAGCTAATGAGAAAACGTTATATATGAAAGTTGTATAGAAAAATGCAAGGAATACGATAAAAATAATTCTAGAACCTAATTCCACTTCGTTTTGCAAAAGTGCTTTATTTGTCTAATAAAGTGTATTAAATATTGATGAGAAACACTAATTGCATGATTAGAGTGTAATTTGGTAATCCAATAGGTCAAATTGCTAAGTTTGACTCTGATAATGGTAATGGTGGTTTAATTTACTATTTGATTGCAAAAATGCTTAACTGGGAATTATAATGTTTAAAAGAAGGTTAGTTTGCATGGAAACCCTAATTTGGGATAAAAGGAGATAAAAAGCATGTTTTTGTGGAATAAGATAATTAGATGCTAATAGAAGGAAATTTACTGAGAAATTAAGGGTTTATGTAGATTAATAAATTATGGATGATAATAAGGAAAGAAGAAGTGAAAACCCTAATTTCTAGAGGAACCCTAAAATAGGAACTGAAACCCTAAGTAATATGATGAAAAATTAGATGAACATTAATAAAAGGAAAATTGTCCTTTTATTTCAGGTTTTTCTTGTTAATTGGGTTTCTCTTTCTATCTTGAAATCTGCATTTAAAGGTATGTGGTTACTTATGGTTAACCGCTTATGTTTCCCGATGTTTCCCGAAGGTTTAATCGCATTGAATGCAACTAAACAGTTTGGATGTTTATTTCTTTCATGCAAAGTATAAAGTGACTATGACTATCACTTAATGTATATGCCTTCTAGCTCAATCCTTGATTCCCTCTGTGTCGCATTGGCTGACCTGATAAAAGACTACCTAGAGGGTAGGTACATCAGGTCATGAATGACTTTGACTGCCTAGAGGGTAGGGTCATGAATGACTTTGACTACCTAGAGGGTAGGGTCATGAATGACTTTGGTTGGCTAGAGGGCAGGTCCATCAAGTCACCTTAATAGAGGTACCATGTAAGTCCTATAGGGACAACACAGAGTTGTGAAAAGATGGATTGAGTAGTTTGGCTTAAAACGTAAACTTGATTGTTAAATGATTAATTGAATGATTATATTGTTAACCTAGTTGAACATTATCTGCTCCCTCCACATACCAGCTTCGGCTGATCGTCATTTTTGTTTGTCGGCGTTTTAGGTAAAATTCTCAAAAGCACAAATAGTAAAACGACATATTGTGAATACAAGAATTAAAGAACAAGGAGGAATTTTATAGATTAGTTAAGTTGTGGTTAGAAGATAGTTCCCAACTTTTTAAGGTATGTAAAGAAATTTTTTATTCCCATTTTTCAGTATAGTCTGTTAGAATTTAATAGTTGTTTATGGTTATATGTCGAACCTTTGATCCAGAATAAATGGTTGCGGCTTTATCCTCTTGGTCTCCCTTAATTAGGAGTTACGGAAAGGCGAGGTCGTAACATTTGGTATCATAGCCTGGGTTCTTCATGTAACCATTAGTAATTATTAAATTTTACAAACTCCATAGAACCCAAGGGAGTTATTAGAGGAGTATCCGAAAGACGGAGGTGTCTAGAAAGGGATCACGACCGGGGGCTGGCAAGATTTTCCTCCGCACCTCTAGTCGGAATACGAGGACTCCTGGACCCGTGTGACCGCCTGGCCAAGTCTTAGGTTATGAATCGAAATAAGATACCTTTAGGACTCTCTCATCTTATTCATCGCCTCTCATCACATATTCTACTAAGGCTTTAAGAGTAGGATTCTCTCTCTCCTCCACACTCATGTGGTATGGGAAAATAAGTTAAGGGTTTAAGAATCCTCCAGAAAATTAATAAAAGATATGTAATGAGATATCATTGAACATAAGTATAACTAGTTTAAATGATAAACTAAAGGTTTGCTTGTTATGCTTATGTAGATGGCAAGAACCAAGACTGTGGCTATTCCCGAGGGCTCCGGAAAACCGGCTAGGAGTGTTTGGCCTCCCCGTAAAGTAAAGGAGTCTTCTGAAAAGAGGAATAGGAACCATGAGGGTGGATCCTCTAAGAAGAGGAAGAGGCCTGAAGAAGTCACTCAAGAAGTCCGTAACCCTGACCCGGTACCATTTAGTAACCTGAACCAAGAAGAAGATCAAGGATATGAAGAGCAGCATGTGTATGAGGAAGAAGCCCAGATGGATGAGGACCCAATCAATGATTCAGAACCCACCATGATGATCCATACCCCTGATACCTTGTGGTTAGAGCAACAGAGGAAGTTGACAGAAGCTATTAGTGCTTTGGCCCTTCGAGACATAGCTAGAGCTGAGAATGGTGAATCACACCCTGTTCGTCCACATGTGGGAGCCACCATCCTAGACTTTGTCAAGCTGAACATAGAAAAGTTCTGGGGAGAAGATAAGACTGAGGTGGTTGATAAAGCAGAGGCCTGGATACTTGCAATAGAGAATGGGTTCCGCATGCTTGAAGTACAGCCGAGCAAGAAGGTCCTCTTTGCTGCTCACCTTCTGGAAGGAGCAGCTAAGATATGGTGGGAGACTCACATCACAGGCCGAGATCTGACGGAGGAACCAATGGCATGGGCTGATTTCAAAACCATCTTTACTTCCAGATTCGTCCCGGTTGCAGCTAAGAAAGAGAAGGAAAGGGAATTCACTAACATGACTCAAGAAAATTCCTCTGTGGCAGAATTTGAGCGCAAGTTTCAGATCCTGGAATGTTTTGGGTACAAGATGGATGAGGAAAGGAGGGTGGATCACTTCATAGAGTGTCTTCACCCTACCATCAGGCCTCATGTGATGGCAAGCAAACCTAAAACCTTCGCAGAAGCGTACAACACTGCCTTAGACATTGAGAGAACCGTGATGCCTACACAGCTTCCACCTAAGGGGTATTTGGGTTTCACTGAGGGAACCTGAGGATCAAAAAATCATCATAAGAAGGGTCCAAGTCGTCATCAAGCCAAGGGAAGACAGGGAAGAAAAGGGAGACCCCATCAAGAGAATAATCGACCTCGATGCCGCTCATGTGGAAGAGGGCATCTCGGTGAGTGCCACTACAAGAAGAGAGTCTGTTTCCGTTGTCACCAAGAGGGGCATATCCAAGCTGCTTGTCCTCTACCAGAGCCAAAAGGACCAGGTCTAGTGGCAGCCCCGCCAGTAGCAGCTCCACCAGTAGCTGTGGCCCCACCTGCTGGAGAAAGAAGGCAAGCTCGAGTGTTTGCCATCGACAATGAGGAAGCTCAAGCAAATGCAAATCGGTTGATTGAGGGTAATAACCCATAGAGTTTTCTTTATGTTTTGGAAGTTAAGAATGTGATAGTCTAATGTATGGTGAACAATAATGTAGGCATGCTTGAAGTCATGGGACATAATGTAAAAGCATTATTTGATTCTGGTTCTACTAATACTTTCATTTCAAGGAATCTTGCAACTATGCTTTGTTTGGATATCAAGGATTTAGGATATGTCTTAGATGTTACCACCCCAAGTGGCCAAATCTTTACCTCTCTTTTGAAGACTCCGGTGATACCTGTGAAATATTAAGATCATGAGTTTCCTACAGACTTTATCCTTCTTGACATGAATGATTTTGATGTAATTTTTGGAATGGATTGGCTGTATACTTATAGGGCCCAAATCGACTGTAGGGAAAAGAAAGTGATCATTAGGGAACCAGGTCACCCACCCTTTGTCATTAGAGGTAGGAAAGACGCCACCACCAGTTTGTACGTGTCATCCCTAAAGGCAGAAAGAATGATGAGTAAAGGTTGTCAAGCTTTCCTAGCAGTTGTTACCGAGCCCGAACCCAAGGTGCAGCCCTTAGAGGAAATAGAGGTAGTCAAGAGCTATGCAGATGTTTTTCCGGATGATCTACCTGGGATTCCTCCCGAGAGAGAGGTGGATTTTTCCATAGAGCTAGCTCCAGGAACAAGCCCTATTTCACGTGCACCTTATAGAATGGCCCCTGCAGAGTTGCTCGAGTTGAAGAAACAATTGCAGGAATTGCTAGACAAGGGTTTCATCCGGCCTAGCACATCTCCATGGGGAGCTCCAGTCCTGTTTGTAAGGAAAAAGGATGGCTCGCTCCATATGTGCATAGACTACCGGATGATTAACCAAGCTACCATTAAGAATAAATACCCTTTACCCCGAATAGATGACCTGTTTGACCAGTTGAAGTCTGCTCGAGTCTTTTCCAAAATTGACTTAAGATCGGGTTACCACCAGTTGAGAGTCAAGAGTGAGGACATCCCAAAAATAGCTTTTAAACACGATATGGCCATTATGAATGTGTGGTTATGCCTTTTGGATTGTCCAATGCACCCAGTGTGTTCATGAACCTTATGAATAGTGTGTTTCAACCCTTCCTTGACTCGTTTGTCATAGTGTTCATAGATGACATACTGGTTTACTCCAATGACTTAGAGCAACACCGAGACCACCTAAGTAAAGTCCTTGATATACTGAGAAAGCAGAAGTTCTATGGGAAATTCTCAAAATGCGAGTTTTGGATAGACCGAGTCATGTTCCTTGGGCATATCATCTCAGGAGGAACAATCGCCGTGGATCCAGCCAAGGTGTCAGCAGTTCGAGACTGGCCTACACCGAAGAACCCCTCCAAGATCCGAAGCTTCTTGGGGTTAGCCGGTTATTATCGGCGTTTCATTTCAGATTTCTCAAAGACTGCCTTGCCCTTGACCATGTTGACTCAGAAGGATGTGAAGTTTGTGTGGTCTGATGTTTGTGAGACTCGTTTTCAAGAGCTGAAGGAAAAGTTGACCACTGCACCAGTTTTGACTCTACCATCAGGCAATGAGGGTTTCATGATCTTCACCGATGCATCCAAAATGGGTCTTGGCTGTGTTTTGGAGAAGAATCGAGATGTGGTTGCTTATGCTTCTCGGCAACTCAAGCCTAATGAGGTGAATTACCTGACACATGACCTAGAGTTGGCTGCTATCATTCATGCCTTGAAGATTTGGCGGCATTACCTGTATGGTGCTACTTTTGAGATCTTCACTGACCATAAGAGCTTGAAGTACCTTCTGACACAGAAAGACTTGAACCTACGACAACGAAGATGGATGGAATACATGAAGGATTACGACTTCACCATTGCCTATCATCCTGGGAAGGCAAATGTTGTGGCAGATGCGTTGAGTCGGAAACAGATTCGGTGTGCAACTGTTCTGTCTAGTCAGTGGAAGAGCTTAGAAGAGCTGGTGAAATGGTCTCCTCAACCATTAGGTAATCGAGTTTGATTGGCCAACATTCAGATACAGTCTGATTTTTTGAGTGAAATTGTGGCAGCACAGATGGTCAGTAGTGAACTTGACAAGATGAGAGGCTTGATGAAGAAACCTCAGACCCGCCTTTCCTTGGGAGTAGATGGAGGAATCAGACTTGAGAATCGTATATGGATTCCTGAAGACTCACCATTGAAGGAACGTATCTTAAAAGAAGCTCATGGTTCTAAGTACACAGTGCACCCAGGGACTACTAAGATGTTTAAGGATATGCAGAGGTTTTTCTGGTGGCCAGGAATGAAGAGAGACATTGCAGCTTATGTGGCCAGTTGTCTTACGTGCCAAATGGTTAAGGCTGAACATCAACGACCTGGTGGACTTTTACAGTCTATAGAGATTCCGGAATGGAAATGGGATCAGATCACCATGGATTTTTTGGTGGGTTTGCCCCGGACAAAGAGAGGTCATTATGCAATATGGGTTGTGGTGGATCGCCTTACCAAGTCAGCACATTTCCTTGCACTGAAAACCACTGCCAAAGTGACAGACTTAGCTGAATTGTACATTCAGGAGATAGTGCGTTTGCATGGCGTACCCAGTTCCATCATATCTGATAGAGATCCAAAGTTTACTTCCAAAGTGTGGAAGCAGGTTCAAGAGGAACTTGGTACGAGGTTAAAGTTCAGTACCGCTTATCACCCCCAGACGGATGGACAGTCAGAAAGGACAATTCAGACCTTAGAGGATCTTTTGAGAGCTTGTGTGCTCGATTGGGGTGGATCATGGGAGCAATACTTACCTTTAGCAGAGTTTGCGTACAACAATAGTTACCAAGCCAGTATCGGGATGCCTCCATATGAAGCTCTATACGGGAGACCGTGTCAGTCACCACTTCACTGGGATGATGTTGGTGAGAGGACCTTGTTGAGGTCAGATGAACTCCAAGTGTATGCTGATAAAGTCACTTTGATCAGGCAAAGGCTAAAGAGAGCCCAGGATCGACAGAGGTCGTATGCTGATGCGAAGAGGACTGATGTGCATTTCACTGTGGGAGAGCATGTTTTTATGAAAATCCGACCGCTCCGAGCTATAGCTAAAAATAGAGGAAAATTGAGTCCCCGGTCTGTGGGTCCGTTTGAGATTTTAGAACAGATTGGTGAGGTGGCTTATCGTTTGGCGTTACCTCCTCAATATAGTATGATGCATGATGTGTTTCACATGTCCAATCTGAAGCGATATGTGCAAGACCCGAGCCATGTGTTGAGCATTGAACCTATTGAGCTTCAAGGAAAGCTGTCTTATCCTGAGTTGCCTTTGCGTATTAGAGATACTAAGGTAAAAGAGCTCAGGAATAAGAATATAGAGATGGTAAAGGTTCTTTGGAAACACCATGGAGAGGATGAGGCCACATGGGAGCTGAAGACGGACATAAAAAAAGCATATCCTGATTTGTTTGCTTGATTGATGAATTTTGAGGGCAAAATTCCTATAAGGAGGGGAGGATGTTATAACCTCGATTTTTCCAAAATATGTAATGAAAATATAAATTTTATTTTTAAAGATAAATGAAATCCATGGATTGATGTGATGAATTGTTTGAATGGAATGAATGGATTGTGTGTTTGATAGCTTGTATGTTTTCTTATTGGGCCTTTGTGGCCATTGAAGCCCAATTGAAGGATTAAAAGAAGAAACAAAAAGAAATAAAAAAGGAATTTCATTTAATAAAGGAATATATGAGGAAAATAAAATGAAATGATTTTAAGGCTAAAAGATATTTTCCCAAAATAAGATTTCGAGTTAAAAAGGTTCCTTGAGGTTCAAGGAACTCAGGATAATTAGATAAAGGCAAAAGAAATAAGGAATATGTGGAAAATACAATTAAATAAGGGATAACTTGAAACTGAAGTAAAGGACTCGTTTCCTTTGGATAATGACTCCAATTTTTACACAAGGAAATATAAATGTATAAACGAGTTTTCCTCAAAATTTGAGATAAAACGGAGTTAAGGATTGAGAGTTATTGAATTTTCAAGTTATCATCAAAATA
Source organism: Alisma plantago-aquatica (assembly GCA_963693085.1). NCBI lineage: Eukaryota > Viridiplantae > Streptophyta > Magnoliopsida > Alismatales > Alismataceae > Alisma > Alisma plantago-aquatica. The sequence goes on along the minus strand of OY856412.1, from coordinate 938,466,844 downwards.
GCACTTTCCTTGCATAATTAGGAATTAATTTTCCTTTTGGTTTAAGCGCAGACGATGCTGACCGTTGGATATTAATCCAGCAGATCGCGGTCATCGTCCAGAGTCCCAGAGGGACTCGGACTGTAGCGCCAACAGGGGTTTTTCCCCTCGCTTTCCCGACCGATGCAGTGCATGTGCACTCACGTTTTGTGTCCCACTGGGATCGGGAGGTCCGAGCGAAGGATCTAGACCTAGGATTTGATGGGTTTCGTGGTGTATTCTAGAAACGCCTAATCGGGCTGAGGACTAGGATGGCGATAGGGTTGGGAAACCCTAGAGAGGCCTTCACGCCCTATAAATAGGGGTCCTTCGAGTCGAGAGCACCTTCACGAACATGGGCAGCCACTTTTGAGAATTCATAATCCTCAGCTTCCCTCGATTGCACCTGCTCTGACGAGCCTCAGCCGCGGCACCGCTGAGCGCATCTATGTTAATAAGAAGAGGAAGGAGACGAAGAGCAGCGGTCGTTCGATCGTGATCGGACGATCGGGTCAAAGTTGGGCGAAGACGGTTAGATCTAAAGACCACCGTGGGCTCATGGATCTGACGGTCGGGGTTTCACGACACTTAAGTGAGGCCTGAGTGGAGGCGCGCGTGATGCTGGGCGTCGGATCAGGGCACGGATCAAAGGGCGCACCGATCGAATGGCTACGAATTTTGGTAAAATTCCCCTCTCTAACGAATAATCAGAAAAAAAGACTTTTCTTGCAAAAATAATAGAAATTGCTAGGATTAGCTAATGAGAAAACGATATATATGAAAGTTGTATAGAAAAATGCAAGGAATATGACAAAAATAATTCTAGAACCTAATTCCACTTCGTTTTGCAAAAGTGCTTTATTTGGCTAATAAAGTGTATTAAATATTGATGAGAAACACTAATTGCATGATTAGAGTGTAATTTGGTAATCCAATAGGTCAAATTGCTAAGTTTGACTCTGATAATGGTAATGGTGGTTTAATTTACTGTTTGATTGCAAAAATGCTTAACTAGGAATTATAATGTTTAAAAGAAGGTTAGTTTGCATGGAAACCCTAATTTGGGATAATAGGAGATAAAAAGCATGTTTTTGCGGAATAAGATAATTAGATGCTAATAGAAGGAAATTTACTGAGAAATTAAGGGTTTATGTAGATTAATAAATTATGGATGATAATAAGGAAATAAGAAGTGAAAACCCTAATTTCTAGAGGAACCCTAAAATAGGAACTGAAACCCTAAGTAATATGATGAAAAATTAGATGAACATTAATAAAAGGAAAATTATCCTTTTATTTCAGGTTTTACTTGTTGATTGGGTTTCTCTTTCTATCTTGAAATCTGCATTTAAAGGTATGTGGTTACTTATGGTTAACCTCTTATGTTTCCCGATGTTTCCCGAAGGTTTAATCGCATTGAATGCAACTAAATAGTTTGGATGTTTATTTATTTCATGCAAAGTATAAAGTGACTATGACTATCACTTAATGTATATGCCTTCTAGCTCAATCCTTGATTCCCTCTGTTTCATATTGGCTGACCTGATAAAAGACTACCTAGAGGGTAGGTACATCAGGTCATGAATGACTTTGACTGCCTAGAGGGTAGGGTCATGAATGACTTTGACTGCCTAGAGGGTAGGGTCATGAATGACTTTGGCTGGCTAGAGGGCAGGACCATCAAGTCACCTTAATAGAGGTACCATGTAAGTCCTATAGGGACAACACAGAGTTGTGAAAAGATGGATTGAGTAGTTTGGCTTAAAACGTAAACTTGATTGTTAAATGATTAATTGAATGATTATATTGTTAACCTAGTTGAACATTATCTGCTCCCTCCACATACCAGCTTCGGCTGATCGTCGTTTTTGTTTGTCGGCATTTTAGGTAAAATCCTCAAAAGCACAAACAGTAAAACGACATATTGTGAATTCAAGAATTAAAGAACAAGGAGGAATTTGATAGATTAGTTAAGTTGTGGTTAGAAGATAGTTCCCAACTTTTCAAGATATGTAAAGAAAATTTTTATTCCCATTTTTCAGTATAGTCTGTTAGAATTTAATAATTGTTTATGGTTATATGTCGAACCTTTGATCCGGAATAAATGGTTGTGACTTTATCCTCTTGGTCTCCCTTAATTGGGAGTTACTGAAAGTTGAGGTCGTAACAATATATGTGTATATATATACCATATCGAAGGAAGTCAATAAGTTTCATATAGTTACAAGTTTTCACTATTTGTGATCCTAGCCTAAAATATTGAATTATTTTAAAAATGATGTATAATCACAATCTCTCTTTGTTCTCTTCCATATCATCTATCATCTTTTTTCTATTTGAATTATTTTGAAAATGATGTATAATAACAATATCTCTTTACTCACATTTTTTCATCATTTTCATCTTTTTTTGTGATTCTTTTCAGTTTCCTTTTTCAACAAATTACATACACCCTATTCATCTATCACTTTAATAATATTGATTTTTACATATATATACAAAATGATGAATGTGGTTGTCAAATCTTAATTTTACAATAAAGTTGTGAACTCTCTCCTACATGACCTTGTATATTATTTTTCTCATTTTTTATCCTAGTGTATCCTGTCTTCAAGTCAACTCCCCATTGAAGTGCAATAAAATTATAGAACTCTACTTATTTCTCCCCGAATGATAGTATATTTTAGTAATCTTTCACTATTTTTACCACAACTAGACTATCTCCCATCCAAGTTTGTGTACCTCACTCCTCCAAAGCTTCTCATATTATAAAATCTGTGGGTTTCACTTCCAAGTAAAACTCATAATTAAAACCTAAAGTTTTTAGGCTTTCATTTAGGCGTGGGGTCGTGATTTTATGGTTGGAGGGGATTTACTTTTAGGATACTACAAAGTATTAAAAATTGTCAAAAAGATATAGAAATGTTGAGCAAAACACTTGAATTCGTGACCTCACGAAAAAGACCACACCACCAAATTGTTTCACCACTTTAGCATTTTTATTTAGTTACATTACAACTATTCATATATGTATAAGAACACTAACATAGAACAATTATTAATACAAATGTGTTAAAATGTGGTAAACAAATTCAAAACTACAACTTGCCACTTAACAAAGAAGTAGCTTGCCATTGCACCATAGACAAATTATTGTCCATATAGCGTTGTAAGTTGTACATATTATATGACTAATGTATAAACATATGTGTATATTGAAGTTTCTCATTTTTCTTGGGGGCGTGGCCCCTTCTTGCCTCCCCTTGGCTCCACCTCCACTTTGGTTCCTACATTAATTAGTTCCAAGTTAGAGGATATCTTAAGAGGAAATTTAGCTTATATAATATACTTTCACAAGTATGTTAGAATCAAATGTTACTCGACATATAATCTATTACTTGAATTGAAAGTATAATCCTATGATATCATCACATTATGACCCAATTGGTATGCCGAATAAAACAACAAAAAAAATTGCTATCTACTGCAAATAGTTTGCCACGTTCGGTACTGCATTATATGGGATACCTTCAATCCCACATGACTCCATATCAACTACAACAGATAATTGAATGGAGCACCCAACCTTGGGATTTTTAAACCCATGATTGCAGACAATCTTTCTCTTCATTTTGCTCCATCTATGTAGTTTGTTGTCATCACAAGTAGGAAATTATTTAGCAAGCTTCTCCTTCACTTATACCTGATACCAAGATTTTGGCAACCCCATAAAACTTGGCCTATTCATGTCTCCATCTTAAGAATTGTCAACCTCACCCATACTAGTTGTTGATTCTCATGATGTCGGTGTGACTGTAGTTCACTTATCCTAAACGATCCAGAGGAAGATGACAAAATGTGAAAATCAGAAAGCAAGTTGCTTATTAGTCTATCTACACCGCTTCAAGGAATATCTTACTTTTCTTTTGACAGACTAGAACTCAACATATTCTTGTAGAGAGTGACTTGGTGCCTCCTGGAACCAGGAACACACCCTCTAATTTTTAGCCCTTGCATATTCACTTTGTTCTTTTAGCTAAATGTAGGAATCGAATTTCAATTCTGGCCATTATCCCTTCCTACCTAACTCACAACATCCTTCTTTTTTATTTCCTATCATCCAAATGCGGCCTTACAATATTAGTTTGTTGGCTCCAATAAACTTGCTTAATATCCAATATCATGCGTAACTTACTTTTATTTTCACCCTCTCTAATACTATCAAGAATTAGTTTTAACAAATCCCACAAACTTTTTAGAATTAAAAAGGTGGTTGGACTGTGATTGAACTGGATAAAATTGAGGTCAGATAGGATTTTACTTGGGTTTGAAGATACTTCCACTATTATATTGTTGTATTTATTGATTGCACTTATTTTATTCACACATTTCTTTCTAGTGAAGATGGTGTAGCCGTGGTGTTTATGATCATTTGCTCCAGATTGATGGTGATGTTCTCCATTCCATATGCACTTTAGAAGATCTTCTTAAATGCCCGAGTATTTCCATCATGTACAACATAACTTTAAAAGAGACATAATGAAATATTTTATTTCTTGGAGAGTCTTGTTTAAGTTAGAATGAAAGACTTGTGGGTAAAAAGATATTTTTAGTTTTTATTTTCCATACTATCTAAGTTGCTTTCCAAGTATAAGTTGGATATGTGTTTCACCCATACTCTAGCTTGATGGGGGGTCTTAGATGTTGGAAAGTGTTATTAGTTAATAATTTATTTCTTATATGGGCCTAATTGACTTGTCTGAGTAGGGTTAAGTTTTGCTTCCCTATACTTGCCTCTTTTCCTATATATGAGTGATGAGTGCCATCTATCAATTAAAAATACAACACAAATCTAATTTTCCATAAGAATAATACTTTATTTTTCTTATTAAATAATCTACATATGTTATTTTAGTTTTAATGTGTATCTTATTGATCAATGTCAAACTGATGGAAGTGCATGATAAATGTATAAACAATCCTAGATATATGTTAATTCTTTAACACATTTAATTTTTATAGAAAATAAGATGTGGGATTAATGAGATGTTTTCTTTTTTATTCACAAAGTACATTTCTCCTATATATATGAAAGTAGGTAAGTACTAGGGAAGCAAACTTAATCTTAACAAGCCAAGACAATTAGCCCATGTGACATAATAAACTAAATAACAATAATTATAACACTCTCCCTGAAGTTGGAGTATGGGTGAAACACATATCTAGTAAGGACTTACAATACTCAACTTAGATTGTTAGATAAATAGAAAGATAAAAATATCACTTCATACACAAGAAATTTAACTCCCCATTAAACATGCCTCTCTAAAAATAGTTTTTACGACACCACCTCTGAAGTTATATTCCACAAGCTAGAAATACTTTAGATTTAGAGAATTTTTTTTGAAGTACATATTGAATGAAGGAAATCACCATCAATCTGGAGTAGATGATAAAAAATACCATGACTATGCCATCTTCTAGAAAGGAATGTGGATTGGGATAAGTGTAATCAACACATCCAACGATGTAGTGGTAGAGGTGCCTTCAAAAATAAATATGATGAGGTGATGATGACTACAACTGGATCCATCTAGAGTGTGACTCTCGGTGGCTTGATAGGAATGAAAGACATCATCAAGGAAAGTCCAAGTATATCACTAGATTCATATTAGCATATGCAACTTAGAGAATACATGAATAAGATAGCTCGATGAAGATCAAATCTGGATGTAATAACAACCTTGTAGGTGTACTAATTTTTAGACTTGATATTGATGAGCTTCTTGAATGATGTAGCAATATCCCCACCAAAAAACACCAAAAGTAAACAAGTGGCCGAAATAAGCACATAAAGATATGTCCCTACATGTGAATGTTGTAAATAAGATCCTTCAACATTGCATGATGTGGTGCCAACTAGAAACAAACACACATAGGCAACCTGCGTGCATATCATGGATGGACATGAAAACACACATTTTCATTGGGAAATAATACACCAATGATGAACTAGAAGGATGATTCTTAGAAGGAATGAAGTGCACAAAGGCATCAACATATGTATGTGTAATATGAGAATCCATGAAGATTTGAATAGCATGTACGAATACATATTATATCTCTCATACTCCATCTTCATACATTCTCTCTTTGCTCATACTCACTCTCTCTCTCCACTATTCCTTCCCTCGCAACCAATGATAAAGTGATTAAGTAGATGGTGAAAAACAAAACCCTATGTACATGGGAATTGATGCACACATGAGAGGTAGTATGAGAGGGATTCTTTTTCAATGGAGAGAAATATAGAAAAATCTGCTCAATGCATCTTTTTGTACTTTATAAACTAGTAAGACTTTTGATATTTTACAAGATGTCATGGATTTAATTGATGACATGGTCAATGTGCTACATGACTTGGTTAGATAGATCTGGATAGAAAAATAAATGGATCTTGTATGACTCTATTATTCTAGGAGTTTTGGCTTGTGATCGTATAGTAATCCAGTTTGGAAAACTAAGGTATAGGTTGGAATTAAATCTCTTGTGCAACCAACATGCGTGTTACTAGAAGGATGATAAATGTATAAACAATCCTAGATATATGTTAATTCTTTAACACATTTAATTTTTATAGAAAATAAGATGTGGGATTAATGAGATGTTTTCTTTTTTATTCACAAAGTACATTTCTCCTATATATATGAAAGTAGGTAAGTACTAGGGAAGCAAACTTAATCCTAACAAGCCAAGACAATTAGCCCATGTGACATAATAAACTAAATAACAATAATTATAACACTCTCCCTGAAGTTGGAGTATGGGTGAAACACATATCTAGTAAGGACTTACAATACTCAACTTAGATAGTTAGATAAACAGAAAGATAAAAATATCACTTCATACACAAGAAATTTAACTCCCCATTAAACATGCCTCTCTAAAAATTGTTTTTACGACACCACCTCTGAAGTTATATTCCACAAGCTAGAAATACTTTAGCTTTAGAGAAATTTTTTTGAAGTACATATTGAATGAAGGAAATCACCATCAATCTGGAGTAGATGATAAAAAATACCATGACTATGCCATCTTCTAGAAAGGAATGTGGATTGGGATAAGTGTAATCAACACATCCAACGATGTAGTGGTAGAGGTGCCTTCAAAAATAAATATGATGAGGTGATGATGACTACAACTGGATCCATCTAGAGTGTGACTCTCGGTGGCTTGATAGGAATGAAAGACATCATCAAGGAAAGTCCAATTATATCACTAGATTCATATTAGCATATGCAACTTAGAGAATACATGAATAAGATAGCTCGATGAAGATCAAATCTGGATGTAATAACAACCTTGTAGGTGTACTAATTTTTAGACTTGATATTGATGAGCTTCTTGAATGATGTAGCAATATCCCCACCAAAAAACACCAAAAGTAAACAAGTGGCCGAAATAAGCACATAAAGATATGTCCCTACATGTGAATGTTGTAAATAAGATCCTTCAACATTGCATGATGTGGTGCCAACTAGAAACAAACACATATAGGAAACCTGCGTGCATATCATGGATGGACATGAAAACACACATTTTCATTGGGAAATAATACACCAATGATGAACTAGAAGGATGATTCTTAGAAGGAATGAAGTGCACAAAGGCATCAACATATGTATGTGTAATATGAGAATCCATGAAGATTTGAATAGCATGGATGAATACATATTATATCTCTCATACTCCATCTTCATACATTCTCTCTTTGCTCATACTCACTCTCTCTCTCCACTATTCCTTCCCTCGCAACCAATGACAAAGTGATTAAGTAGATGGTGAAAAACAAAACCCTATGTACATGGGAATTGATGCACACATGAGAGGTAGTATGAGAGGGATTCTTTTTCAATGGAGAGAAATATAGAAAAATCTGCTCAATGCATCTTTTTGTACTTTATAAACTAGTAAGACTTTTGATATTTTACAAGATGTCATGGATTTAATTGATGACATGGTCAATGTTCTACATGACTTGGTTAGATAGATCTGGATAGAAAAATAAATGGATCTTGTATGACTCTATTATTCTAGGAGTTTTGGCTTGTGATCGTATAGTAATCCAGTTTGGAAAACTAAGGTATAGGTTGGAATTAAATGTCTTGTGCAACCAACATGCGTGTTACTAGAAGGATGATAAATGTATAAACAATCCTAGATATATGTTAATTCTTTAACACATTTAATTTTTATAGAAAATAAGATGTGGGATTAATGAGATGTTTTCTTTTTTATTCACAAAGTACATTTCTCCTATATATATGAAAGTAGGTAAGTACTAGGGAAGCAAACTTAATCCTAACAAGCCAAGACAATTAGCCCATGTGACATAATAAACTAAATAACAATAATTATAACACTCTCCCTGATGTTGGAGTATGGGTGAAACACATATCTAGTAAGGACTTACAATACTCAACTTAGATAGTTAGATAAATAGAAAGATAAAAATATCACTTCATACACAAGAAATTTAACTCCCCATTAAACATGCCTCTCTAAAAATAGTTTTTACAACACCACCTCTGAAGTTATATTCCACAAGCTAGAAATACATTAGCTTTAGAGAAATTTTTTTGAAGTACATATTGAATGAAGGAAATCACCATCAATCTGGAGTAGATGATAAAAAATACCATGACTATGCCATCTTCTAGAAAGGAATGTGGATTGGGATAAGTGTAATCAACACATCCAACGATGTAGTGGTAGAGGTGCCTTCAAAAATAAATATGATGAGGTGATGATGACTACAACTGGATCCATCTAGAGTGTGACTCTCGGTGGCTTGATAGGAATGAAAGACATCATCAAGGAAAGTCCAAGTATATCACTAGATTCATATTAGCATATGCAACTTAGAGAATACATGAATAAGATAGCTCGATGAAGATCAAATCTGGATGTAATAACAACCTTGTAGGTGTACTAATTTTTAGACTTGATATTGATGAGCTTCTTGAATGATGTAGCAATATCCCCACCAAAAAACACCAAAAGTAAACAAGTGGCCGAAATAAGCACATAAAGATATGTCCCTACATGTGAATGTTGTAAATAAGATCCTTCAACATTGCATGATGTGGTGCCAACTAGAAACAAACACATATAGGAAACCTGCGTGCATATCATGGATGGACATGAAAACACACATTTTCATTGGGAAATAATACACCAATGATGAACTAGAAGGATGATTCTTAGAAGGAATGAAGTGCACAAAGGCATTAGCATATGTATGTGTAATATGAGAATCCATGAAGATTTGAATAGCATGGACGAATACATATTATATCTCTCATACTCCATCTTCATACATTCTATCTTTGCTCATACTCACTCTCTCTCTCCACTATTCCTTCCCTCGCAACCAATGACAAAGTGATTAAGTAGATGGTGAAAAACAAAACCCTATGTACAAGGGAATTGATGCACACATGAGAGGTAGTATGAGAGGAATTCTTTTTCAATGGAGAGAAATATAGAAAAATCTGCTCAATGCATCTTTTTGTACTTTATAAACTAGTAAGACTTTTGATATTTTACAAGATGTCATGGATTTAATTGATGACATGGTCAATGTTCTACATGACTTGGTTAGATAGATCTGGATAGAAAAATAAATGGATCTTGTATGACTCTATTATTCTAGGAGTTTTGTCTTGTGATCGTATAGTAATCCAGTTTGGAAAACTAAGGTATAGGTTGGAATTAAATCTCTTGTGCAACCAACATGCGTGTTACAGAAGAGAGAGTGTCATTCCCTCCTTACATTGATATCAGTGAAATCGATAAGCATGCCATGATGATTCCTCTAGTCATAGTTGATTCCATCAACACTGGGTCACCCATTAGGTTGTATCTTTGTTAAAAATTTGTTTAACATGTACTAATTGTGATACCATTGTGTATGGATAGAGTAAGACATGATGAGACATGGCTTCACTTCTGGAAAACTGTCTCCTGGGGGGAACACAACACTGGGAATATAGTGTTCCAATTGACAAAGAAACAACAAATACCAAGGATCTTCAAGTCCGCAATGTTGAGATGTAAAAGGCACTGAGAATTATTTCAACTCATTGGATATGTTAAGTTGGTGATGGAGGGTGTAGAGAAGCAACTAGGGGAAGGTACAACCAGACATGAATCATAAGAGGCAATTAATGGTGATGATGGCAGAGATGGAAAGTGTCGTGTTTGGGAAGAAAAAGATTGATTTTTTTTAAAAGAAAAAGAGAAGAGATGACTGTAGAAGCCTGGATGATGCTTGCAGGGTGTCCAAACCAAGAAGAGATGAAGACCAGTAGGGGTGTCAAAAAATCAGGTTTGAATCGATTTCAGGTCAAAAAAAATCTTATTTGAAATGATTGATTGTCAAATTCAAACCCGAACCCAGACCCAGAATTTACTCATACCTCTCAATCTAGAACCAACCCAGATCAAAAAATATGAATCCAGAACCAAACCTGAATCCGGATTTGAAGATGATTTTCCAAAAAAATATTTTTTAGATAGAATTACCTACAAGATTGTAAAAAAATCATTATCTAAAATAAACTACCAAAGATGTCAAGGATCACATAATATCAAAAATGTAATATGATTTTTCCTTTGCTTTTATTAGAAAATAATACCAGTAGTAAAACATTAATATCACCTAAACATAAGAAAATTTCAACACAGGTGCAACATCACATATATCATACTAAAATAACACATATATCACATCAAATTTGTTGCAACATCACTTATAGCATACCAAAACAACACACATTCACATCAAAATATAGCTCATCAAACCAATCGAGATTACTATATTGTACTAAAATAACATTTATACCATATCATAACAACATTTGTATAACAAAAGGCATCATTGGTGTTACCTAACACATATATGAATTTTTAACACAATATCATATAATAATACTACTAAAAACACATATATCACATAAAATAACTAAAATTTGTTGCAATATTACATATATTATACCAAAACAACACATGTATCACTTCCAAATATAGCATGCATCCCAGTTGCCACCTTGATTTACCTCCCTCCTAGGCATTCAGCCTTCGCTAGGGGCATGGGAGAGGGGGAGAGAATGCCTCTCTTAATCCCAAATATAGCATGCATCCCATAGATATTGGTATATAAGTATGTATTCAAAACTCAGTTTCATCCAGCTTTGTTCAGTTTCTAAATCTGAAACCGAATCATTTTAGATTCAAACATGTAATCTTAAACTCGAAACTGACCTAGAATGTCACAATTGAAACTCAAACCCAATTTTTTTCAGCTCAGACACAATCAGGTTCATGAGTTTGGACAGATTGACAGTCTAACGGCTTCCCACAAGGTGAAGGGTCTCTTTTTCTCCCTAGGTTTGGATTGATACTCTAATAGCATGCAAAAAATAAAATTTGAGGCTAATGGGATGTTTTCCTATTGATAGTTGGCAAACCATCTCCTATATATAGGAAAGGAGGCAAGTGTGCAAGGGATGAATACTTAAACCAGTGGGCCAAGACAAATCAGGTCTATATGACATAATAAACTAAACCACAATAATTCTAACCATTTTATTCAACATATATTATAAATTGAAATAAAAGTAGAATTGAGCTAGGAAAAGTGGCCCTTGATCCATGATGCACCCAACATGGTCATTGCCTAAGACCTAGAAAGTTACAAGACACATGCTTCTCAATAATAATAGAATGAAAACAATAGGTAGAAATTGTGTATCTTATGATAATCTCTTCCATGAATTTATGGAGTGAAATTAACACATCCTTTTGCAACACAATACATGTAGGGATATTTGGTCCAAAGATATCTCATCACAGTTGTTTAGAGAGACCCCTTGGAATTTTGATAGTCTTATGAAGAAAATGCCAAGAAGAGTCATAGAATTCATCATCCACCATGATTGGAAGTTGAGAAAATGCATCTTGCTTTATAAAAATTACAAGTTGAGAGCAATGTTATTTTGGATATCCATTAAACCCACTTTTACCACCTAAGTAATATGTATAGATATGTGAAGTTTCAAGAGATGGTCACACTTCCAAGTATATGTCTCGACTAATTGGTAATACAGATTTATCTTCGCACTAACTCGAAATGAATATTTACACTGCAATTTTACCACTTATTCCAAAGGAAAAATCATTGAACCCACTAAAACTTGTTAGATACCAATCCAGGGTTATAGGAGGACTTCAGTCAAAGTATTATTGTTTTCTAAGGAAAAAGATCAAAAGGAATCTCAACATAAATTTACAAAAATAATGTATACTTTGTCATATTTGTATAGAAATTTTGCACTTATTTCTACTATTTCTAAAAATACAAAATATACCCACAATCTAACCCCTTGAATTCTCGTTCTTTATTTCACTCTTTCTCACACACAATCATCGAGTATAGTTCTCTCAAGGCTCATACTATATCAATTTCACTTACAACAACCCCAACTCTCTTTGTAACTTTCTTTCTCTCTCCCCCCAAATTATAAAACTCGTACTCCTAATCTTATATTTCATAATCTATTAAAGGAATTTAGTAGAAGTTCCACAAACGGCCCCACCTCTTACTCAACATTTCCTATTTTCTTTCTTATTTGTATTATATCATAATTCTATTCTAAAGATGAAAACCATAATAAATCATGGATCAAATAAGGGGTTGTCAAACTACCTCCATCTGTTAATTCCTCTCTCTCCTTCTTCCTCACGTCACACGTTGCCTATTTTCCTCCAATTATCTTACACTCCTAGTAAAAATCCATCATGACTATTGCCAATGTCCCCTACCATGGTGCTATCAGATATACTCTCTTTCTCATGCTCTCAATTTCAAGAAATTTCTCACAATGACAATTGTTAAAACAAATTTATGTCTCATGAATCTCTTAAAAACCCAACAACAATAAAATATCAAAATGATTTCTCGATAGCCAAGAGTGTCTCCTTCTCTCTCTCCAATTTTAGCCTTCAATCTAGCATTATAGACAAATAGATCGATAGGATTTTTATGTTATAAACAATCAATGTATAAGTGTTAGAACAAAAAAATGTATAAAGAAGTAACCTAGGTTATTTCTAACAATTATCCTTAAATTATCTTTTTGCCACATATCCAAAGGTTTGTGTTGTGTTGGAACATAAGAAGGTGATTCCCTCCAATAATAATTATTCCATAATGTATTGTATTGATTTATGGAAAAAACACAATCTCATATGAATTTTTTAAAACATTACAAAGTTTATTAACACAAAGTTTCATAGAAACAACTAAAGACTCCTTTTTAGCATATTCTAACAAGGATGGAACTCTCCTCATAGTGAAGAGATTATAAGCACACACACATAATACATTAATATCCAATACGTCTACATATAAAGTTGAAACAATGAAAAAGTTGTATATCACATCAAAACATAACCAAAAGGTCGATAATATAAATAAAGAATTAAATTTATTTGTCTCTAAGAACCCTTTTCTATTCCGCATTCATAAAATTCTAAGAAGGTTGGGTACCTTCCAATAACTTCACTACCTTCCAACATCTTCACTTTGTCATAGTTGTTAAATTGTCATTCTTAGAGTAATTTTTTAGATTTATCAAATGACCGTGCCTGCCAAGTCACTTCTCTTTCTTGGTGTATTACACAATAGGATTACGAGGGGAGCAATAACTGATACACTATATAACTCTAGCTCATTGTTGAACCATCAACAACAATCCATTGATATTAATCCAACTTGTCATCATTTGTATCTTTGTCGTTGTAATCATCAACTTCCACAATATCAACCCTAGTAACATGATAATCATGTCATCTTTAGAATCGTTAGAAATTACTTATATAATGTTATTAGTTCTTTGTGTGACATTGAGTGTAGTTGGAATGTAACATGAATATGAATCTAATCGTGCATTTATGCGAAGTCTTCAAAACAAATATATGTTGATAGATAAACACCTTTTGCAACACGAAGAAATTTTTTTTTCTTCCATCGATTACAATAGTATGTTCATTATGTATAAGCTAATCCTTAACATTCTAGTTAGAAGTATATGTCTGTTGTTGAGGAGAAGGAATTAATACTTAGGTAACCACCCACCCCGTTTATCTATATATAAAGATCAAAAGAAGAATTCTTCAAAACAAAAAGTGGATGACATAAATTTTTTGGTGTTTAATATAACAAATTAATATTGTGTCAACACGCCAGTATCATATATATAAAGAAGATGATATTTTTTTATCAAAAAAAAAAAGCTAGTCGCACCTTGTCACTCTCCATGGCTCCTTTCGGCGTCACTATCCATAGCTGCCTTTGTCATCACGCTTAGGTCGATTTGCAGGGTCTTCTAATGGTGGATGAGTCCAACTCACTTGACTTTCTTGATATATTGTGAATTCCATTGGACAATAATTGGGATTGTAGGGAACAGGCCATATTCCTTCTAAATCTCGGTTCTCATCCTCGGTTTGGTCTTTATTGCTATCCTTCACACTGACAATATCATCACTGGCAGTATTACTAATCCTGTTATTGGAAGTCTTCTTGTTACTATATCGAGACACTTTGAACTCATCTCTGGTTCTACTCACCACCCGAAAGGTATCATCACTAATATATATTAAGCAATAACAAACAGTCAAGTGATGAAACCAAGATCTCGCTGTTGCCAATGCTCAATACCCGCCAACATGGGTCACCGCACCATTCTGGAATGTCCTCCGCGTTGATGTTCATCCTAGACACAGAAGAAACTGCCTTCCCAAGGTCGTTTAACAGCCATATTTCTAGCTCCTCTATTTCTGAGGCATAACTTAGCACTCCTAGCTGGCCTTGGATCTCGACAAGGTGGAGCCAAATATGAGAAATGGGATTCGGTAGTACAGGGATAAGACGGAACGTTTCTGATTCAAGATCAAATCGCAAAATCATCAAGCTCTTATCTTTCTCAAAATAAAGAAGCCAATGGATAGCTTCATCTAGCAACAACGAACAACCACAGAATTCGATGCCCCTGCTTATTTTGTCGGGATCAAGGGGAGGGCGGAGAAGCTACACCTCGACTCCCACTTCAGAGTCGTAACCGTTGCCACCCCTCTCAGCATTGGTGATTGAAACTACTTTGTACTCCTTTGTGCGAGACACATGCCCCATCGCTGGAGCTTCCACCAGATACCCACAGATCCGTCGAGTCCAGGGTAGCCTGTCCATGTCTCCAGTCGTAGGGTTTACTACAATAATCTCCAGCGAGGTGAACCAATCCTCATCCTCGTCCTCGTCCTCGTCGAAAGTTAAGTCGGCGACGTCAATGTCACAGTCGGTGTTGGAGTACAGGAGCCACAGGCCATTGCAGTGCTGCGGGTGCAGCGTTGCGCGTCTAGGGAAATCTGTAGGGAGGCTGAGCCTCCGCGAAACAATAAGCTTCCCATTTTGCTCCTCCGCTGCCCGCGGCCATGGGCGATGGATAAAGTAGAGGTCCGTTACTTCTTCCGCATCGTTGGGTGCTATTATAAGAGGGTGAATCACGATCTGGGGTCTGTGATCGTTGGTGTGCATGGCAGGCACACTCCGATTCGTGCATAGCCAGCGAGAGGCAGAAATGGGAGAGCATACTGATCTGGAGCCGTAGCGGATTGTTCTAGCTGCAGTCGTGGTAACTGCTCCATGGAAGATTTTTGTTGTGGCTAGGAGACCGATGGGTGGAAGGAGACTGAGGGGAGATCGATGGGCTAGGAGCAGCGGCAGGCGGCTCCCAAGTAGCATGATGCGTGGTTGAAGAGTCGATCTGGGATAGGAAGATTGACGGATGCAGCCGCCTAAATTCCTTTTCCAAGGGTTAAAAACTCACTGTCGTTAACTTGCCCTACAAGCATGCTGCAAACAAAGGAAAAAGAAAATAGCTACCTACCATTTTTGGTATTGTGTTAATTTCTAAAATCAGACTCCGTATCATGTTTATCCTATAATTGATCCATTGATGAAGCATTATATAGTATATCGATATGTATCTAACAATAACACAATTTATGCATTGGCATGATTCTTTCTTTGTCATCACAAGCGTGGATCACTTTTAGTGAATATAACAACAAGATGTAATGTAATGTCATAAACTAATTTTTTAAGGCTGCGTTTGTTACATGGTGAATCATGGTGACAGGGAATGATGGTGAAACAAAAATGTTATTTGTTTGCCATGGTGATAGGGAATCATGGTGAATCCATGGTGAATCTGTGGTGAATTTTGATCTATTTTTGTCCCCATGAAAAAGCATGGTGAATCGTGGTGTATCATGGTGAAAGAAGTTTTCTTTCAAGATTCCACTACTTATTTAGACAAATGTGTAAAAATGTTCTAATAAATATGATTCTTACTTGTGTAGGGTGTTTTTTATAAAAAAAGTTCCCCTCCCCATCACTATAACCATGGAACAAATAATATTTTTTAAGTTTTTCCCCATCACATCTCCTTATCACCATGCACATATTACCAAACAACACATTTTAATAATTTCCCTATCACCATCACCATCACCATCAACGTTATCACCATGTACCAAACACAACGTAAGAGTGTGTTTGTTACATGGTGAATGATGGGGAGGGAATGATGGTGAAACAAAAACTGTTGTTTGGTTGCCATGGTGATAGGGAATCATGGTGAATCCATGGTAAAATTTAATCTATTTTTGTCAACATGAAAAAGCATGATGAATCACGGTGAATCATTGTGAAAGAAGTTTATTTCAAAACTCCACTATTTATTTAGACACATATGAAAAGAAACAGACTAAAAAATATAATTCTTACTTGTGTAGGGTATTTTTTATAAAGATTTTTTCCCTCACTGTCCCTATAACCACGTAACAAACAATATTTTTTAAGTTTGTCCCCATCTCTATCACTATCACCATGCACATGTTACCAAAAAACACACTTTTAATGAATTCCCATCACCGTCCCCTTCCCCATCACCATCCCCATCTCCATCAATTTTTTCACCACGTACTAGACACAGCCTAAGGGGTCCAAGACAAGGTGTCCCCATATCTGCACATCTATATGTCATGTTCCATAATAGAATGACTCAGCTAATTGAATGTAGATTTAATGAAGGAAATTAGAAACCTCTCAATTTATCACACTAGAATCCTTTAATTCCTCATGTGATATTTGTTGATGATATATTCTATTTGCCAAAGATGATCACAAATACATTGATATAATTATGCACTATTTCATAATGTTTGAGAAATTATGGCATTTATATATTTAACAGAAAATACAATGGTCTTTTTTCCCCACTGTATCTATTTCTATGAGAAATTCAACTCTTTCTAGAGAAGAACTTCAAATGAACACCTATACAAGAAAAAATTTGGGTGTAGATTTGTTCCATGATTAGATAACTAAAATTAAGTATAGTAATGTTTTTGTTAGGATGGAAAGTAGATTTAATGGATGAAAAAATACACTCTAGCCTTAGTTGGCCAAATATATGCCAAGAAAAATCATTCCTGGCATTAATATCTTGTATACAATGCAAACAACTATACTTCCTATCAACGGATGTGATAGTATTGATAAATTAGTATGATGGTTTATTGGAGTGGAGGATATCCACAACTACCACTTTCCTTGGTAGCATGACCAAGTCATTTTGTGAAAATATGATTTTTCTCTATTCATTCCTTCCATCCAGATCTAGAACAAATCCATGCTAAAAAATTTGCATGTGATATGAATTTATAAAGAATATCTTCATGGATAAGAGAGATAAATTAAAGTATAATTGATATGGGGCTCAATCTGGACTCAAATGTACATCATTTTGGATAAATATAAGACAACTACATCTATATGTCAATCAAAATTTAAGAATAATAGTCCTAAGAGGGAATATATCTCAATATGAAATGATACATGAGTACCATAGAAGGCCCATCACTGCAGATTGTCACAAAAACTTATCATAGAAGAAATCATTGATCTCAAAGTGTCATTTATGGTGTCAGTCGATGGTGAGTAGACTATTGATAAGGGTATCTACAACCAAATATAATTTCCAAAGTACTTCCTCTTCTAAAACCTAATGAAAAGTTCTAAGAGTAGTTGGATGTGGAATTTGAACTCAAATGGGACGTTCATAACTAAATTTGACCACAAATTATTAATAATTGATGAAGTGGTGTGTAAATTTGGGCCTTGGGATATATCAATTTGAATGTTGAAGTCTATAGAAAAAATAACAAACTTATATGGTTACTGACACATTAGATGTTAATGATAAATGAACGTAGAATGTAGAAACACTTTACAAATGAGCCATACTATAAAATATCTCCACTATGATCAAAACTACTTTTCATGATATTTGTAATTGTGGACTAGCTAGACAATTTAGGATAAAATTGAAGATTCAAGAACATCCTCAAGTTTTTTCACTCCCTTCAATGATTGGATTTTTAACCTTCAATGATTGGATTTTTACAAACATAAAGGATAAATGTGTTTGTTAATGTATGTTGGCTAATTTGGGTTCACTAAAATCAATTTGTTTTCAAAGATATTTAATGTGATGTTGAAAGGACTTATAAACTTATTATGAGATCTTGCATCTTGAAATATAAATTCTTGGAGGTAGAAAGAACTGTATGCACCTTGCACATCCAATCATTCTAGTCATACATGGTTGCATCCTCTTGGTGGTTGGGTGAATTTAAATGTAGGAATAACTTTAAAAGGAGGATGTAAAGTTATTGTAGTAATAACTCATTCATGTAAGACCACTGACCTAGATTTTGGGATAACTTTGTTTGCTTTGCTTAGTGAGATGCTTAAACCTAAATCTAATCCTTTGAGATGATTTTATAAAATGTCAAAATCTTATGTTTCCATTTTGGTCTTGTTTGGTTGATGTTTGAGCCATGTTTTCTTATTTCGTGCTAAGTTGCAATTTACTCAAGTTGAGGGATTTTCTTGCAATTTTTCACATGTAGAGTCTATTTATTGTGCCTTAGCATCATGAGAGAGAATATGATGCTATGGGGCACCTTTCTTGGGACGTGGTTGATGATTTGGCATCCTGTGGTGATGCTAGGGTTTCTAGAGTTTCCCCTATTGTTGAGCTTCGACCTTGTGTTGGTTGAAGAGTGTGCGACTAAAACACTTCCCCTTGTTACATGTTTTTTTGATCATGATGGTCTTCAGGTGCTTTGGTCGACATGTTTTTTCCTATAGTGGTGTGTTTTGACCTTGGTTCCCTTGGTAACCTAATGTTGCTATCACTACATGAGCTTGGTGTTGTTGTTGCAACCACAACAAGGGTGGTGGTGACCCATGTGGTCGATACCCAACCTAGGTTGTATCACCCTCCATTACATGCATGTGTTTTGTGGTTGCATGGTGGTTTCCTTTGAGGACAATTGTCCTTTTGATGCCCTCTTGCGTAACACCTCATATCAACCTTACCTCTCTCATCCCTTGACTATATAACCTCTCTCCTCTTCATGAAAGAACCCTTTTTCACCCTCCTTCCTTGCTCTCTTATGCTCGTACTTAGAGCTTTGGGGAGAAAAGAAGGTATGATCTTGGAGATTTGGTGGCCGATCAACCTTGAATGTGGTGCTTTTGAGCTTGATCATCTCCCTTGTGGTGAAATTTGGTGATCTTCTTCCTTTGTAAGTGGCTTTGAACCCTTGATCACAATTTTCTTTTCACCCTATCTTCTTCCTCTTTCTTCTTGCCCATGAGGCTATGGTGTAACCATGGTGGCTTTCTTGAAGATCTTCTCCTCACAAGGATTGGAGACTATGGTTTGACCATGTGGTATCCAAGTGATAAGAAGCTATCTTCTTTTCCTTCTTGTTCGAGCTAGGGTTGTTACCTCTTTCTTGAGCTATCCTTTGACCATGATGTTCTTCTGTTTCAATGTGATCTTGTAGCCAAAGTGTTGATCTTGGTTGGAGTACCTCTCTCTCTTAGAGATTGTGCTTTGGAGCTTGATCTCTTCATAAGGCGAGTTATATAACTCTCTACCTTCTTCTATTTTTTCACCTTAGTTGTGCTTGCATACAACTATTTTCATCTCTAAAATATGGTGTTATGATGGTAGATGAGGTTGCTATGATTTAGGGTTTATGAATTTGTAGTATTTTCATGTATATTGCTCTATTTCTTAAACCCTAATTCCATGAATCTGTTTTCTAAGTAACGGTTGGAGTGATGTTCTTGCATGCATCATAACTCTTGGCATAACTCTTAGGTCTATGTCCGTGTTATTTCTCTGCCCTTATGATTTTCTTAAGACTTTGGATCAGTTCTTTTTTGAGGTTGAAGCTTGGTCTTCTCTATCCTAGTGTTTCTTGTTTGACCATATTGGAGATCAATTTTAGGGTTTTGATGTTCATCTTGTATGCAACTTTCCTCCTTTATGGTGCTTTGTACCTTGATGTTCACCATATATTTTAATCATGGGTTATCTCTATTTTGTTGAGGCATATGTGTGGTTGGGGTAGCTTGACCTTGGTGGTCGCTAAACTCACCCTAACACTTTGGTCAACACCTATGTGAAGTGGATGTGTTGGTCACTACATCCATTATTGTTGTGACCGACATGCCTTACTTTTGGGTTGTTTCTTGTTGTGGTCAATGATCCTTGTTGAGTGAAGTAGTGTGCATCGTGATAGGTGTTGTGGGAGCTACACCTTTGCTCTTATTTCAATTAACATCCATTTATTTTAGCTTGGGTTTGGTCTTAATGTTTGTATGGGGTCTTTCTTTGGTCGTAATAGATACCCATGGTAGCGACCACTATCCTTACCTATGGTGACTATCACTATAGGGTGTTGTAGTGATGACCATTACTCATGGATGCATGATCATTACATAGGTATAAAATAGTGATATGGTCATGCCTGCTAGATACCTAATGTTGTTTGATATGATAAATCAATCATGTTGATCATAGGCTTGACCCTATTCTATTCCAAGAAAGTGGGAGATAGTGTAAATAGGGTTTGATGGTTGAATAATGTAATGAATCCCTAGTCGGCTATGTATGAGAAACCCTAATCCTAATTCTAAGGTGTGCTACGAATGTTGATGTTGGCTTTATGTATGGCATGTGATTATATTTTCTTTGTCCTACGTGTATGAATCTAACCTTATAGGTTGAATGAGTGTCATAGCTTGTGGTTGCTATGGTGGTAATCATGTGACACAGATTGATGGTTATGTGCCTGGTAAAGGTAGGATGAGATGACAATGATGTGATGAGTCCTATGACCTAACAAAGGCTTAATGCCTAGTGAGAGGTGTTATCCTCTAGTGACATGATGAGGGATTGATATTTCAAGATAGTGTGATTGTGGTGATAGACTTGTATGGTTGTGTGACATGTTGATAGCCTCAAATGACAGTGACATCAAGTGATAGTGTGACAAGTTTGTACCTTATACATTTTATATCTTCTAGAGTTGTATTATTTCCTTATCTTTGTAGAGTTTGTTTAGGGTTTGTACATTGTAACTTGATTGATGCTAAAAGATACCCAATTGACCTAACTAATCAAGTGAAACCTTAATCATGTAGTTGCCATGTACCATAGATCCATCTTCAACGTAAGTACTTGTTGGATGGTGAAATGGGTTCTCCTACGGAAAACTCAAAGTGCATATTTTTTAATATGCATGGGTGAAATTTGAGTATCTCCGTGCATCCACAATTACAATATGGATAGGATGATTGTGGTAATGCCTAATTCTTTGTTGAGATGAACATGCATGAGCTACTCTCTTGTTGTGGTATAGGCAGAAATATAACTACATTTATTGCCTCTTTTTAGAATGACCATGTGTAAGCTTGTTCTCTAGCATCGTGCCATGTACCAAGGTGGGCTATGTGTTTATCAGCTTGACTATATGTCAATGTTGGCAGTTGACTATTATGTCTCTGTAGTGTTTTCTCTCATAGTGACTGGGAGGTGTTGGTGAGATCAAGGATTCTAACTCTTCCATATATGTTGTATGGTATCAATTTTGACTTCACAGAGGTTGGTTGGATTTTAGTGGTACACCTCAAATCCTCAGTGCATAGTAAAAGATGTAATACAACCATGTAGTATATTTGCTTAGGGTTAAATATGCCTCACATTGGATGACCCCTTGCCTTATTTTTATACTATTTTCTTGAATTATAATGTGATAAGAGAAGTCAATTGTTATACATGTTCTTCATGTTCCTTCCTAAAATATAAATGGTTCTACATCTCAGTGGTAACTACCTAAATTGCTTAATCTATTTATCAGTTTAATACATATCATTTAGTTGAATTTGCTCTACTTGTTAATAATGTTATCTATCTACTTTAATCTAGATGTGCTTATAATAGATGATGGTGGAGAGTTATATCGCTCATCTGGATGTTTTGTCTCACCTCATGGGTTTCCACATCTTTTAGGTGATCGTGCATAAAGAGGTGGAGATCGTGCTATTGAGGCTGAGCAGTAAGAGGAGCAGTAGCTCAGTAAAGGTTGGACATGTTGCTAGTTTTATGTAGTAGAGTCATATGTGTTGTCCCTATACTCTCAAGTCCTTGGGGGTTGGTGGTTTGGTATACTGAGACAACATTTTAGTAGTATGCCATTATTGTACAGATATTCCATGTGTGTGTGTGAATAGGTTAACATAGGTAACAGGTGTTGACTCAAGGTCTAAATTGACTAAAATCTTGTTTTGATGATGACTAAACCATTACAATTATTTGTGTCTAATGTATCTACTTGAGTGATTTCAGATTAGGTATAGACACGCTCCAAATGCGCTAACTTGCACATATCAAACTGGAGAAAAGACAAGTCAAAGTCAATACAAGTGCACATTTTTAGAATATGATGTAAATACATTAGAATCATGTTGTAAATTACTTATAATGATGGTATGACTTGTAATTAAGATTAGAAAAAATCTGCAGCACTTAGATTGAATGTTTAATCACTCAAAAGCAATTTTCCAAAATTCACATCAGGTTGTTCATCGGTCGAGTTGCAAACTCGACCGATCCTGATTGGATCTTGAAAATGACTTTTGATCGGTTGAGTTTACACTTCACAGAACTCGAACGATCCCTCTACAAACCAAAATTGATTTAAGTGAATCAGGTGAGTTACCCCAGGACAAACTTGCCCGATGGCCTAAATTGGTCTTGTCTCTTAGTGGGATCGGTCGAGTTACCTTTATAGAAACTCGAGCAATTTCACTATACAGAAAAGTGCATAAAAGTGTTTCTAACTATTGTGGAGTTGCAACAAGTGAAAATATATCTATTGCAAACCACAAAATGGATAGTTTTTGTTCTTAAGTGTTTCCAAAGGCTAAGAGGCATCCCCAGCTATAAATAGGACCCCTTGGGCTTCATTCCAAGGTTGAGCATTCAATGCAAAACTCTATATGAGGTACCTATTCTATAGTTGAGTGTATCCTATAGCCTCCTATCTCTCTCTAAGCTTAATCACTTGCTAATTCGTTAGAGTGGGTAGGAAATCTATAAGAGAGCTAGTCCTACATGTATATCTTGTGAGGATCTCACTTCCATCACCTATCTATCTCTCTTTTCAACCATGAAGATGAAGGTTCTATCTCTTAGCTAAAAGAGGTGAAGAAGAACAAGGGAAGGAGTCCCTTGGTGAAGATCTAGGCTGAAGATTTGGAGCAAGAGTGGGTAAGCCCTTGGTGAAGGCAGAAGAATCCTTGCTCAAGTGGGTAAGTCCTTGGTGGAAGCTTCTCTGAGTGAAGGTGAAGGCAAAGGATGAAGAGCCAAGAAGAGTAGAAAATTCCTTGAAGGCGGAAGACTTAGCTAAAGTGGGTAAGACCTTGGAGAAGGATGAAGACTCTTGACAAAGTGGGTAAGTCCATGGTAAGGTGGAATACTCTTGGTGCTTGGATGGGTAAGTCCTTTGGTGGTCATGTATTCTAAGTCTTATGAATGAATATAAGAGTGTAATGGTTAAGAAATCCTAGAGGTTGACCTCTCTAGGTAGTGGAATGACTCACTTCTAGTTTGAAGTGTGGAACCACTCTACATAGCTTGTCACTTGGTGTATGTTCAATCTCTCTCTCCCTTGCTATGCATGTTTTAGTTGCACTCAAATTTCCTATTTAGCAACCTTATCTTGTGATATATCTTGAAGGTCTAATGAATTTTGTTTAAGTGCATTCAGCTCTATTCACCCCCATCTAGAGCATCCAATCACCCATCTAGGATCCAACAACATGTTGTGGTCAGTAGGCCAATGAACGATGTATGTAATAATCTTTGGGATGTGTGTGTGTATGTATATATATATATATATATATATATATATATATATATATATATATATATATATATATATATATATAATATGACAAGTGGCTTTTGTGGACTGAAATATTACATGTTTCCACTTGAGGTGGATGTTTGATACCGGTTTTAATTTACCTTTTTTATGGTAATCTATTTATTAGTGATGATTTTGTGCTTTGTTTTGAGTAATCTCACTTTGTGGTGTGTCGGGGCATCACATCTTTGGTTGGTATTAGAGATTTAAGTTTGATGCCTCTATACAGACATAGGACTAGGGTTTGTGTCTATTCTAGTATCCTCCAGCCTGTCATATGGTAATCTACTTATGTATAAGACGAAGAAGAGAAGAAAATATTGTTGGATAACATGATGAACATGTTGTTGAGAGAAATGTTTTTGTACTAGGTGGTGGTGTCGGGAGATAGGAGAGGGTGGATGATGTGCCTGATATGCCCCAGTTTGACCCAACAGTGGTGGCTAATCCCACTTTCTAGTCCATGTTTGGATAGTTAATGGCCATCATGACACATATGGTAGACAAAATGCCCCCACCCCAAGAAAAAGTGGCAGTCCCCAATGTGTAATCTTCGGGGTCTGGAAAGACCTTTGAAAGGTCGAGGTGAGTAGGGGCAATTAAGTATGTGGGTACAGAAGACCTGACAGATGCAAATTTGTGGTTGAATGAGCTGGAGAAGGCCTTCAAGATCCTAAACATCCTCGAAGAGGATAAGGTGAAGCATGTGGTATATCTATTGAAGGGGAGTGTTGGCCACTGGTTGGCCATTGATGAGGAGAAAAGGTCTGGTGTCATGATTAGTTAGGAAAAATTCTGATGGGATTTTGTGAGCTGGTACTTTCCTAAGACCTATCTTGATGAGAAGATCAACCAATTCAAGATGATCTGGTATGGATCTATAACAGTTAATGAATGTGAAGCTAAGTTCATGGAGCTTCTAAGTTTTTGTCTGCATATGACTACGATGGGAAAGGAAAGGATCAAACGATTCAATAAGGGTTTGAGTACTGAGTTAATGACTCCTGTGTCATCTCTATAGGATAGAGAGAAGTTTTCTATGCTAGTGGAATCAGTTAGGAGGGTGGAAAGGTCAGTAGTAGAGTGAGATGAAGGCCAAGAAGAGGCATGCTCAGTATCAGGGACAATTGTCTGGAGGCTTCCATAAGTCTAGGTTTTCAATGTCGTTGCCACAGTAGAGGTTGGTGAGTCAGTCTCAGTGGTCACCAAGTAGAGGCAGAGGTTGCAGCTTTAAGATGCAAGAATCCATAATGTTGCATCACTTTTAGGGACAGGGATGTGTAGGTCATGGTACGAGAGTAGGACTTGCAACAAGTATGGGCAGGTTGGGAATATAAAGTCCTATTTTCCTATGAAGGATGAGGAGGGGAACCAACATCCAATATAGAGTCAGTATGTCTCACAACAACAACATCAGTTCAATAGTTTCAATAGAAGAGGACGTGGACAGGCATCACAGGCTGGTTCTTCTTGACAAGGTAGTAGATGAAGGGGACAACAATAGGCAACGACTCAATTCTACGCGATGAACCAGTCAGAAGGAGTAGTCCACCAATGTGTTGTGACATGTCAAATGGAGTTATTTCATTCCGATTTGTCTTCTTCTTGATTTATATCTTTTTTGGTTGACCCTGGTGCTACACACTCTTTTATCACTAGAGAAGTGATTGCTAGTTGTTGCTTTCCTGTTAGTCATAAACATGATAGTCTTTGTTTAGAAATCCCATTGGTTGGTTCTGTCGAGCTGTGGGAAGTGTGTCCTTCCAGTGTCCTTTTTTTAGGACATAGCATTCAAGTGGATCTCATCCCCCTTGATATGCATGGACTCGATGTGATCCTTAGAATGGATACTTTGGAGAAGTATCAGGTAGTCTTATAATGTAGTTTCAAGGTGTCAACATTTGTCAATGATGATGTTTCATAGGTCTTTTAAGGAGATAGGAAGATACTTCTAACCTATTTAGTGTTAGCAATGGTAGCAGAGAAGATGATAAGATAGGGTTGTGATGCGTTCTTGGCACATGTGGTGGATACGAAGGTAAGGAGTCTGAGTATCCAGAGGTGCCCATTTTCAGTGAGTTTGAGGACATGTTTCCAGATTAGTTCCTAGGTGTTTCTCCAGTTAGAGAGATTGATTTTGAGATCAATCTGATCTGGGGCATACAACCAATAGCACAGACCCCATACAAAATAGCACCAGATGAGATGTTGGGATTGAAGAAACATTTGCAAGAGCTACTCTAGAAAGGTTTCATCAAACTGAGCACATCTCCTTGAGGTTCTCCCATGCATTTTTTTTGTGTTGAAGAAGGATGGATCCATGAGGCTGCACATTGATTATAGGCAGTTGAATAAAGTGATCATCAAGAATAAGTATCCTTTGTCATGGATAGATGACATGTTTGATTAGTTGAGGGGTGTTGCACTCTTTTCAAAGATATACTTGAGGTCTGGGTATTACCAATTGTGGATCAAGTCAAACAATGTACCAAAGTCAGCTTTTAGAATGAGTTATGGTCACTAAGAGTTTGTGGTGATGTTGTTTGGGCTAACATATGCACCGAAAACATTCATGGACTTGATGAATAGGGTGTTCATAACTTATCTTGATCGGTTCATGGAGGTGTTCATAGATGACATCTTGATATACAATCAAGATAACTAGCAACATAAAAAACATCTGCATCAGGCATTGACCCCGTTGAGACAACACCAACTATATGCTAAGTTCTACAAGTGTGAGTTTTGGCTGAAGGAGGTGTCTTTCCTTGGACATGTGATATCTGTTGAGGGTGTTCGTGTGGACCGTAAGAAGTTTGAGTCTATCATAGAGTGGGAACAACCAAATATGTTGACATAAGTATGTAGTTTCCTTGGTTTGGCAGGATACTATAGAAGGTTCATCAAGAACTTCAATGTTGTGGTGTTACCCCTAACAAAGATAATAAGGAAAGGTGTGCCATTTGTCTAGGATGACAAGTGTCAACATGCTTTTTAGCTTTTAAAGGAGAAGTTGACCACTACACTAGTGCTAGTGCTACCAGAGAAAAGAAAAGGCTACATTGTCTTTTGTGATGCCTAGAAGAATGGTTATGGTTGTGTGCTCATGCAATACAAGAATGTGATCTCCTTCACATTGCGATAGTTAAAGAATCATGAGGAGAACTATCCCACTCATGATCTAGATATAGATGCATTTGTTCACGCTCTGAAGATCTAGAGACACTATCTATATGGTGAGAAGTGTCATATCTTCACTGATTACAATAATTTGTAGTATGTCTTCTCGAAGTAAGAGTTGAGAATGAGGCACTGTCGATAGATGGAGTTGATCATAGACTATGATTGCACCATAGATTATCATCCAAGGAAGGCAAACATGGTGGCAGACGCACTAAGCAGGAAGTCTTCATCATTATCATCTGTTGATAAGCCTCAGTTATGTTCCTTGGTGTGCCACAAGAGAAACATGTTACTGTCCTTGCGTGAGATGAATGTATAGTTGGAAGTCTCCTTGTTGGCAGGCTTTTTGGCTCAGTTGAAAGTGAAGCCTACATTGCAACAATAGATTAGAGATGCTTAGTAGAGTGATACCATGATATAGTAGATTCAATCAGAGTTTGGCAGCGAGAAGTGTGATGGCTTCCATGATGGTACGGTATGTTACCATGAGTAGTGGTACCTAACATTGATAATCTAATGAAGATATCTCTGGAGGAGGTTCACTCCTCGATGTACGATATGCATCCAGGAAGCATCAAGATGTACCATAATCTTAAAGATTTGTATTGGAGGTCTGGTTTGAAGCATGACATGGTTGAGTTTGTTGCCAAATGTCATGTGTTCTAGCAAGTTCAAGCAGAACATTAGAAGTCGGCAGGAACTTTGCAACTGTTACCCATACCACAGTGGAAGTGGGATCATGTCATGATGGACTTTGTGGTTTGTCTTCCTAGTATAACCAAGGGTCATGACTCCATATGGGTGATTGTTGACCGGTTGACAAAGATACCACACTTTTTGCTGGTGAAGATAATGTACGTAGTAGAGAAGCTTACTCAGGTATATGTTGATGAGATCATTTGTTTGCACGGTATCCCAGATGCCATTGTATCTAACAGAGGTCCTCAATTCAGTAGTCATTTTTGGGAACGTCTACACACAACGATGGGTACGCAGTTGAAGTTTAGTACGAAATTTGACCCACAAATGGATGAATAGTTGAAGAGGAAGATCCAAATTCTAGAAGATCTGTTGAGATCCTATTTTTGCAGTTTTTAGGTAGTTGGCATGTGCACCTCCGTCTGATAGAGTTTTCCTACAACAACAGTTATTAGAAGAGCATTGATATGGTACCATATGAGGCATTGCATGGGAGATGTTGTAGATCTCCATTGTGATGGTATGTGACTGGTGAATATCAACTTTTGGATCCTAAGCTTTCACAACAAATGATAGAGAAGATCAGAGTGATTCAACAGTAGCTGAAGGCAGCACAAGATAGGTAGAAGTTGTATGTAGATGACTAATGTAGACTATGGGGGATAGAGTGTACCTCAAGGTCTCTCCTTGGAAAGGTTTTTTGAGGTTTGGTAAGAAGGGTAAGTTGGCTCCTAGATATATGGGACCTTACCCGGTGGTAGCATGTGTAGGGAAGGTGGCCTATATGTTGGATTTGCCACCCGAGTTGCATAGTTGTATCTAGTGTTCTATGTGTCTATGTTGAGGAAGTGCCACCCTAATACACAGTCAGTTCTATAGCCATGGAGGTTGATATGGACAAGGACATATCTTATGTGGAAGGTCATGTATTAATCCTAGATAGGAGGATCAAGAAGTTGAAGAAGAAGGACATCGAGTTTCTATTTTTACTTCATCATATGTTGAGGCCTACTGTTAAGGAGATCCCCCCCACAAACTCTATTTATTTTTCATTTTCTTAGCTTTCCTTTATCATCATCTGAATGCAGGCCCACACCAATGTTAGTATGCCCCTGATGAAATACTATGTTATCATATGCTTGCAAGCATCACTGTTTGTAAGCATCTTTTTATTATCTATGCATGGACTTTTTATATAAAAAACGTGTTGGCAAAAGTTTTGTGGCATCATCA
The DNA here is from genome assembly GCA_963693085.1 of Alisma plantago-aquatica. Taxonomy (NCBI): domain Eukaryota; kingdom Viridiplantae; phylum Streptophyta; class Magnoliopsida; order Alismatales; family Alismataceae; genus Alisma; species Alisma plantago-aquatica. The sequence goes on along the minus strand of OY856412.1, from coordinate 938,437,231 downwards.
TGGCATAGAGGAAGCCATGTGAGAGCTTTAGGAAGAGATGCATAGGAAGTACCCATTTCTTCTCGCGTAGGATTTCAGTGGCAAAATACTTGTAAGGGGTTTATGATTATAAGGTCCCTGGCCTAGCTTTTGGGATAACCTTGTTTTCTTTTCTTAATGAGATGCTTAAACCTTAAGCTAATCCTTTGAGATGCTTTTATAACATGTGACAATCTTATGTTTCCAGTTTGGTCCTATTTGGTTGATGTTTGAGCCATGTTTGCTTATTTTGGGCCAAGCTACAATTTACCCAAGTTAAGGGGTTATCTTGCAAATTTTCACATGTAGAGTGTGTTTCTTGTGCCTTATAATCATGAGAGAGAAGATTATTCTATGGGGTGCCTTGCTTGAGCCTTTTTTGGTGATGTGGCATCATGTGGTGATGCTAGGGTTTCTAGCTAGGGTTTACCCTATTGTTGAGCTTCGACCTTGTGTTGGTTGTGGAGTGTTGTGACTGCAACACTTCCCCTTATTGTGTGTTGTTTCGACCATGATGGTCTTAAGGTGTTTTGGTCAACATGGTTTCACCTATAGTGATGTGTTTCGACCTTGGTTCCCTTGGTGACCTAGTGTTGCGATCACTACATGAACTTGGTGTGTTATTACGACCACAACAAGGGTGGTGGTGACCCATGTGGTCGATACCCAACCTAGGTTGTATCACCCTCCATTGTATGCATGTGTTTTGTGGTTTCATGGTGGTTTCCATTGAGGGAAGGTGTCCTTTTGGTTCTCTTTTATGTTGATACCTCATATCCACCTTAAATATCTCATTATTGAGTATATAACCTCTCTCCTCTTCATGCAAGCATCCTTTTTGGTCCTCCTTCTTCCTTGCTCTCTTGTGCTTGTCCTTGGAACTTTGTGGAGAAAATAAGGTCTAATTTTGGAGCTTTGGTAACCGATCAACCTTGCATGTGGTTCTTTTGAGCTTGATCATCTCCCTTGTGGTGATCTTTGGTGATCTTCTTCCTTGGTAAGTTTCTTTGAACCCTTGATCATGTTTTCTTTAGCACCCTATCTTCTTATTCCTTATTCTCAAACATGAGCTATGGTGTAACCATGGCGTCTTTCTTGAATATCTTCTCCTCACAAGGATCAGAGACTATGGTTTGACTATGGTGGTATCCAAGTGATAAGAAGCTCTCTTCTTTCTCCTTCTTGTTCGACCTAGGGTTGTTACCCTCTTTTTTGAGTTATCCTTTGACCAATGTGTTCTTCTCTTTCAAGGTGATCTTTTGGCCAAAGTGCTGATCTCGGTTGGAGTACCTCTCTCTCTTGGAGCTTGTGCTTTAGAGCTTGATCTCTTCATAAGGTGGGGTATATAACTCTCTACCTTCTTTAATATTTGCACCTTAATTGTGCTTGCATGCTACTATTTTCATCTCTAAAATATGATGTTATGATGGTATATGATGTTCATATGATTTAGGGTTTATGACTTTGTAGTATTCTCATGTACATTTCTCTCGTTCTTAAATCCTAATTCCATGAATTTGTTTTCTAAGTAACAGTTAGAGTGATGTTCTTACACGCATCATGATCATTGGTTCTATCTCCACATTACGGTTTGTCCCTTATTTTTTTCTTGAGACTTTGGATCAGTCTTTTTGGGGTTGAAGCTTGGTCGTCTCTATCCTAGTGTGGTTTCTTGTTTGACCATGTTGCAGATCGGTTTTAGGGTTTTGATGTTCATCTTGTATGGAGCTTTCCTCCTTTATGTTGATTTGTACCTTAAAGTTCACCACCTATTTTAATCATTAGTTATCTCTATTTTGTTGAGGCATATGTGTGGTTGAGGTAGCTTGACCTTAGTGGGCACTACACTCACCCTAACACTTTGGTTAACACCTATGTGAAGTGGATGTGTTGGTCTCTACATCCATTGTTGTTGTGGTCGACATGCCTTGCTTTTGGGTTGTTTCTTGTTGTGGTCTATGATTCTTGTTGAGTGAAGTAATGTGCATCATGATAGGTGTTGCGGGTGCTACACCTTTGCTCTTTTTTTGGTAGGCATCCCTTTGTTTTGGCTTGGGTTTGGTCACAACGTATGTATGGGGTCTTGCTTCGGTCGCAACAGATACCCATGGTAGCGGCCACTACCCTTACATATGGTGACTGTCGTTGTAGGGTGTTGTGGTGACCACTGTTACACATGGATGCATGATTGTTACATAGGTATAACATAATGAGATGGTCATGCCTTTTAGATACCTAATGTTGTTTGATACGATAAATCAATCATGTTGATGATAAGATTGACCCTAATATGTTCCAAGAAAGTGAAAAATAGTGTAACTAAGGTTTGATGGTTGAATAATGTAATGAAATCTAAATCGGCTATATATGTGAAACCTTAACCTTAATTCTACAGTGTTCTATGTTTGTTGATGTTGCCTTATATATGGCATGTTATTTTATATTGTCTCTCCTACCTGTATGAATCTAACCTTGCAGGTTGAATGAGTATCATAGCTTGTGGATGCTATGGTGGTAATCATGTGACACAGATTGATGGTTATGAGCCTGGTAAAGGTAGGATGAGATGATAATGATGTGATGGGTCCTATGATATGGTAGTGGCTTAATGCCTAGTGAGAGGTGTTATCCTCTAGTAACATGATGAGGGATTGATATCCCAAGATAGTGTGATTGTGGTGATATCCTTGTATGGCTGTGTGCATGTTGATAGCCTCAAATGACAGTAATATCAAGTGATAGTGTGACAATTTTGCACCTTATATGTTTTATATCTTTTGGAGTCATATTATGCCCTTATCTTTGTAGAGTTTGTTTAGGCTTTGTCCTTTGTAACTTGATTGATGCTAATACATTCCACATTGGCCTTACTAATGAAGTGAAACCATGATCATGTAGTTTCCCTATACTATAGATCCATCTTCAACGCTAGTACTTGTTGGATGGTGAAATGGATTCTCCTACGGGAAATTGGGAGGATATATTTATAAATATTTTGGGGTGCAAGTCAAGTATCTCCTTGCATACACAATTAAAGTATGGAAAGGATGACTGCGGTCATGCCTAGTTTTTTTGTTGAGATAGCCATGTGTGAGCTACTCTCCTATTGTGATATAGGCAGCAATATAACTGCATTGATTACCTCTTTTTAGAACGGTCATGCGTGACCCTGTCCTCTAGCGTTGCGCCATGTACTAAGGCGGGATAGGTGTTTGTCATCTTGACTATATGTCGATGTTTGCAATTGACTGTTATGTCTCTGTGATGTTTTCTCTCATACTAACCAGGAGGTGTTTGTGAGATCATGGATTCTAGATGTTCCATAGATAGTTTATGGTACCTATTTTGAGTTCATAGAGGCCAGTTGGATTTGAGTGGTATGCCTTAAATCCTCATGACATAATAAAAGACGTAATATAGTTGTGTAGTATATTTTATTATGGTTAAATACATCTCAAATTGGATGACCCCTTGCCTTATTTTTGTACTTATTTTTTAAATTATAATGTGATAAGAGAAAACAATTGTTATATGTGTTCTTCATATTCCTTCTTAAAATATAAATTTTTCTACTGCTTAGTGGTAACTTCCTAAATTTCTTAATCTATTTATCAATTTAATACATACCATTTAGTTGAATCTGCTCTACCTGTTAATAATGTTATCTATCTTCTTTAATCTACCTATGCTCATAGTAGATGTTGGCAGAGAGTTATATCTCTCGCTAGGATGTTTGGTCTCACCCCGTGAGTTTCCACATCTTTTAGGTGATCGCACACGAGAAGGTAGAGATCGTGTTATTGAGGCTGAGCAACAAGAGTAGTAGTTGAGTAAACGTTGGACATGCTGCAAGTGTTTTGTAGTAGAGTCCTATTTGTTGTCCATGTACTCTCAGGTCCTTTGGGGGGGGGGGTTTGTGGTTTGGTATATCAAGACGACATTTTGGTGGTTGTTAAACAGATATGGCATGTATGTATATGAACATGTTGACATAGGTAATAGGTTGTGACCAGTGGGCCAGTGAACAATGTATGTAATAATCTTTGGGCAGTATATATATATATATATATATATATATGATAGGTGGCTTTGATGAACTCAGATGTTATATGTTTCCACTTGAGGTGGATGTGTGATATCGGTTTTAATTTAAATTGTTTCGAGTAATCTGGTTATTAGTGATAATTCCATGATTTGGTTTGAGTAACTCAGTTTGTGGTGTGTCAGTGCGTCACAGTTCACACACTAGTCATTGGCTCACTGGACGGGGAAGAATATATTGTGCTTATTGTGGAATTTGTTTCTATACTTTTAGCCCAAGAACAACTTCGAAGAGTTGGAGTAATATTATTATGGAATTCAATTTCACTAATGTTTTGCAAGTCAATTAATAGGGTGCCTATAACTATCCTATTCTAGATAGATTGCAATAGAAGTTAATGGGCTTATTGATAAAAAATGGACAGTTAATATTCTCAAGTGAATTAGCTACAAAATTAGGACATAGGTAAGCTTGCAAAACTATATTATAAGAAATATTGACTATGTATATAGTTATCCTCACCTAGATTTTATTTCTGTTGTCAATAATATTCATTGTAGTGATGTACATCAACAACCAACAATGGTGAACCTTTTGAAATTTGTACTTCCTTCACGAAGAGTACATGATAGATAAATATTTCCTAGATATATCAAAAGAAGAAGTTTATAATCATCCTATAGTATGTGTTCACTATCATTTTTTAGTCAAGCAAGTAGGAGACAATATGAGTAACCAACTTAAGGTGCATACTAGGATGTGCCTCCAACCTAAAATACCCAGGGAGCCTATCACAATAGACATGATGTTCCTCACATGCATCAAACCACCATGTCCCTTGCAAGCAACGGAAACAAACCAAAAAACTTACTATGTATAGAGAAAGGATTTGACAAAAAAAAAGCCAAGGCACACTTATCACAACAACACAACCTAGAACAGAATAAACCATAGGTATTATCCCTAAGACAAGAGCTAAAGAAACCACCACATGAACTGAACACTACTACATGATGAACGAGCAACCATCAAACTCTTCATTCACGCATGTTATCCCTTACAACCAGATGGTGCTAGCATTCCTCTCAAAGAAATCATATCACTATCCTTAATAAAGACTTGTAGAACGACCACAATAGAAAACAAGGTAAACATGCCACACAAGGACAAACTCCATAAGAGTTGTGATTCTCAGTGGAAGAGAAAATAGCACTAAACAACCCGACCTTAACTTGCCGAAGCAATAAACCAAATTATTTTTATCTCTTCTTCTTTTTATGCTTTAAATTCCCTCTCCAATCCTCATAAACTTCCCAAGGTTGTAAAACTAGTTCAATCTCCACATCAAAACCTACATCATCCTCCAAATCATGCAATCTATCATTGAAAAGATAACTAGATAAGGTGCTTCCTTTCTATAGTTCCCCTATAAGTAGATCACTATTACCATCCCATGTAATACTTTTGGTATCAAAAATTCTTCAACCAACAAAGATTCTTTCCCATAGGCAATTATCCTACTGCTTGGTATATTTACAACTCTTCTGCTAGGATCAATTACAGAGTTTTGAAAAACAACTATGTCTGGTTTAGTATCTTGGGACTTCCCCTTAATCCCCCTGAACCATCATCTACCACCTCATTGTTCCAAATACCAACTACGTTCATCCCAGGAATAGTACAAACATCCTTCGTAGCACGTGAAGTGCCATTCAAATGAGAATGATCTTGAACGAGATCCTTAGTGTCTGTATCTTCCTTTCCCTCAACCATACGTGACAACAGAGAGGAAACATTTTCTATATCTGAACCATCTTTTGCAACCTGGTTCATTCTGACATTCTTCTGAGCATCTATCATGTGTTTCCCAAAATGAAGTTGAAGGCTGCACTAGTTTGGCTGATACGGCATCAAATATGATCAATAAGAATTTATAGTGTAAGGTACACAATATAGTTTTTCTTTGATATTTTCTACTTTTGTGGGACTCTTACTGTATATATATCATTATTGTGGAATTTTAAGACCCATGTGTATATTATAATAACATATTAACTCTATTAATCTTGGATAGATATTTAGTAGTGTTATCTATCTATTAGTGCTGATGTTTTTGGTGTATTAACAAACATTCTAGCACATTTATATGTCAAAAACAATTACATCTTTGATGTCTAGAAAATTTAAAACCATTTATATAAATTTGTCTAATTCTTGTGGGGTTTATTTAATTAAACCTAAATTATTATTTTAAGTGTGAATATTTATGAAGCAACCAATTTCTTGAACACAATACAAATCATGTTTATAATATTTTAAACGACTCTTTACTTGGTAATAGTCACTACAAATAAGCTTTATATTTTCTATGAACTATGTTAAACAAGCCATTGTTGTTTATATAAACACAACTTTTCTATTTACATATTAATTTCCCACTTCACACTTCCCCTCCCATTTAACTTATGGGTGAGAGGGTAAGGGTAATTGTAGGGATGTGGTGCCGGTAGAGTGTGTAATTATGCATAACCTTACCCTCTACATATGGTGGGTAAGGTTAAGGGTAAGCCCTTACCCTACCAATACCCTCCCCATTGACACTCCTACATTCTACCCTTCATAACACACTCTAAACATTAACTTTATCAAACACAAATAATATTTTCAGAACAAAACTGGTGGTTGGACATTGATAGAATTGGATATGATCAAGCCATGTTGAATTTGCATCATTGAAAATGTGAGTTCAGAGACTTGTAACGAACCTCAAATGTTATATTAGAGATAAATATGATTAAACTATTTCATCTAAAATTTTCTCTATGCTTAATAAAGGTGAAACCTAAGTTGATCTAGTTTGAATTGTACTTGTTGAATTAAGTTGATACCATGATTATTTAGTATGCCGGGAATGAATAAATACAACACCAAGATATTATGTATACCATAAATGGGTCATCTACATAAGGTATCATCACTTATTCACATAGTAATTAGTTAATGCACAAAACCTAGCCCTAGTTATGCAATAATGACTAGTTAGGGTTGAAATGATAAATTTGCCCTAAATATGTGCATCATGTGTCCCCATTATTGATGTATGAGAGGATATAGAAGTTTATAGCTTCTATTGAATTTTAAAAACACAATTCCTTTTAAGTAACCATTAATTCATTAATAACCCTAAGTTTATAGCTTCTATTGAATGTTAAGAATGCAATAGAAAAGATGAGCTCTGGTACCGACGACGTGTTGGAGAGGACGACGACGGTGGTGGTTCTTGGCTCGCTGGGAGTTCCCCCTCGTTAGTTCTCATTCCTCCTCCTAATTCGACTCTAACTCCAAATCCTTCAGAGCATTTGAAGTCATGGGTGGACTTGATGAAAACAAAAGTGTATGACACCTCACTCAAGAAAGTGAATATCGAGATCCAAGGTCAGAAGCTCATCTACCCAGAAGAGGAGGCAAAGAAGAATGTTGAGAAATGGAAGAGATGTCTAGCTGGGTATATTGTCGGATTTAAGCCTCATTTTCCTACACTGGAAAGATACTTGGCTTAGATCTAGATCTTGAAGAGCAGGCTGGAGGTTATGAATCATGGTCAGGGATTCTTCCTAATTAAATTCACTGATGAATTGGATCTGGAGAACACATTGGATAATGACATCTATTTCGTAAGGGGAAAACCTATGGTTCTTTTAAAATGGAAACCAGGTGACTCATTGAGGAGGTTCCATTTGACAGATATGTCGGTATGGGTTAGAATCTGTAACCTCCCTCTCGGGTTATGGGACATGAAGATGTTTGCAAGAATTGGATCGTACCTTGGTATTCCCCTTCGCACGGACAGGTCTATTTTTTAGTTGAGAGATCTTGAGTTTGCCAGGCTTCAAGTCCTATTTCCAGCTTCTTTGGAGATAGAGGTGTCTAGTGATAAAGGCAATGCTCATTTGATCAACTTTGAATACGAGTGGAGACCAAGTGTATGTAACGTTTGTAAGGTATTCGGTCATTTGGATTACAAAGCTCTTGTGTCTAAAACTGTTTAGGGAATGAAGAAGATTTGGGTAAAGAAGGGAGAGCCTTCTAGTTCATCGGGTGCTCAGGAGGTTACTGATAAAAAATTTGAGCATTTAACTCCATCTATTTGTGCACAGGTTTCTATTGATGAAGTAACTGATAAGATGGTCTCCCCAGTCCAGTCCAGTGATACTGAAAGGATAGGAATGAGCTCCGTTGAATGTGTTCAGGTCCCTATTGTTGAAGTTTCTAAGAAGGTGGCCTCTCCAATCAATCTCAGTGTTACTAAAATGATAGGTTTGAGTACTGATGAAGAAGAATTCCATATACCCATTGATTTGTTTGAGGACAATATGTCAACTATCTCAGAAGGGGTTGGATCTCATTCACATGGAACGGAGGAGGGAATTGTGGATCTATCTACCCCTCCTACTATTAATGCCTCGATTTTAGAAGATGGTGGTTTTAAAGTATAAAAAGGTAACAGAAGGAGGAAACCTAAAGGGAAGGGAGGAAATATTCTAAGGTTGTAAGTCATACTGAACATACATCCTTATCAAACAAGTTTGACAATCTAAACATAGAGAGAGATAGTCTCAATGTAGATGGTATGTCTCAAACCAGTGAAGTACTGGTTCAATCTATTTCTAATGGATAGTATCAATTTGAACATTCTATCCTGGAATGTTAGAGGTCTTAACATTAAGGCTTCTTCAGTGTGGGAGAAAATAAGGGAGTTCAGCTCCCATATTGTCCTGTTAAATGAAACAAAAGTGAGAGAAAGGAAATTTTCTAAGCTCATTGGTGATGTATTTCCTAAGTTCAATTGGCTCTCCAATCATGGGTCTCATGTCCTTGGGAGAGTGGTTATTCTTTAGAGGCAAGGTGAATGTAATGTGAGGAAGATCAGTGAGAATGATCAATCCGTTCATGTTGAAGTTTCTCATTCCAATAGACTTTTTTGTCTTACTACTATGTATGGGCATAACCCTGATGTTGATAGGGTTCGTCTTCGGGATAGCATAGAATGCATCTGCTCAAGAATGACATTGCCCTTGGTCATTGTGGGAGATTTTAATGATGTTAGGAGGGAGGAGGAAAAGATTGGAAGGGAGCCACCTTCCAAGAAATATATGGAAAACTTTAACAATTGCTTACTCAATTGTGGTCTCTTTGAACTTAAACTGAATGGTCTTTTATTTTCATGGGATAACCACCAAAGTGGCAATAACTTTGCTACCTCTTTCATTGATAGAATTTTATACAATGATAAGTTTCTATCCAATTTCTATGATTGTAGAGGCATCTTACACTCTAATACCATTAGTGATCACAAAATCCTTACCCTTGATATTGGTGAGAGGGGAAAAGTGATTTTTCCTTTCAGATTCATTAATGCATGGTCTATTAAAGAGGACTTTAAGGACATTGTGAGAAAGGCTTGGTCTTCTCCTGATGATGGTTTTCCTATCTTCAAAGTCTATGCCAAGTTCAGAAGACTCTGCCTTGAATTGTCTAAGTGGAACATAAATTCAGTAGGGAATTTCTCTAATGTTGCTAGGGGGGAAGAGTTCCTAGCATCTGAACCTCAAATTGAGTTAGACTCTGCTCCTCTTAATGTTGATTTGTATATTGATGCTTGTACCAAGAGAAAAGAGGTTGTCATTGCTAGGCTTCATGAAGAGTCTCTTTTGAGACAGAAATCTCGTGTGAGGTGGCTTAAGGAAGGTGATTCTAACTCTAAGTTTTTATATGCTTCTACCAACATCAGAAGAAATATCAATCATATTAGAGGCCTTTCCATTAATGGTTCCATGTGTTCAGAAAATGATACTATTTAAAAACATATTGTGGAGTACTATTCTAGTATCTTTAATAACAACCACAAAGTTGATCTTAATATCTTGGATTCTCTCCCTTTCCCAACATTTAATGATGTTGACAAGCTTCTTCTTGACAAGGTCTTCTCAATGAAGGATATCATAAATATAGTTAACTACTTGAATGTTGAGAAATGTCGTGGCCCTGATGGGTTCAATGGCATGTTCTTCAAATCATGTTGGAGTATTATTTGTACTGAAATTGTCGAGGCCAATTTTAGTTTCTTTAATACCGGTAGGTTGCTAAAGGAAGCCAATCGTACATTTAACACACTCATCCCTAAGGTAAAAGATTCCAATGAGCTCAAAAATCTTCGACCTATTTCTCTATGCAACATCTTCTACAAGGTTATTTCTAAGTTGTTAACAAATCATCTTCAAAGTGTTTTGACTTCTATTATTAGCCACAATCAATATGCTTTCGTCAAGGGGAGATCAATTAAAGATTCTATTCTCCTCTCGAATGAGCTTGTCCATGATTTTAATAAGAAAGGTGGGAAGCCCAAGATTGTCCTTAAGATTGATATTTCCAAGGCCTATGACTCCGTGTCATGGGATGCTATTTTCCATATTCTTCTCTTAATGGAATTCCCTAAGCGTTGGGTGGTTTGGATCAAAGATATATTCCTCACTATGTCCTATGAATTGCTAATAAATGGAGAGGCTACCGAGTATTTCAAACCCAATAATGGTGTCCATCAAGGGGACCCATTAGCTCCTTATATTTTTGTTCTGGTTATGCAGGTGGTTTTTCCCCTTCTTGATAAAGAGGTGGATAATGGGAATTTGAAACCTCTAAGAGCTTCCTCTAACTTTTTTATCTCTCACTTGATTTTCACTGATGACCTCATGATTTTTTCTGAGGCTGATGAACAAAATGCTTTGGCAATCAAAAGAGTGCTCAATAACCTCTATGTCGACTGGTCTGAAAATCAATCCTGAGAAAAGTGTTGTCCTCGACAACCATGGAGCTAATAAGGATGTTATTGGTCCTATCTTAGGCATCAATGAAGGAACCATGCCATAGAGGTATCTTGGTATTCCGCTGATTATTGGCAAACTCAAGAGAATTCATTGTAGTGCTCTTCTGGATAGATTCAGAGGAAGGTTGGATGGTTGGAAATCAACTAATCTCTACATGGTGGGCAGGTTGGAGTTGGTTCAATCCACTCTCACTTCCATGTACCAATACTGGACTTCAGTCTTCCCTATTCCTTCTTCTGTCAGTGATGATATCGATCCTCTATGCATGAATTTCATTTGGGGAAATTGGAGAGTAATAATCATATACACTTAGTTAAATGGAAAGACATCTTGAGACCAAAGCTAGAGGGAGGTTTGGGCATCAGAGATATTAGAGATGTTATCAAGTCCGCTATTCTCTTGAATGCCTAGAATCTAGCCAAGAAGAAAAATAGCATTTGGATCAAATGGATTCATGAAAGGTACTTCAAGAGGTTCTCTTTCTGGTCTATTCCTATCTATGATTCTTTTTTTTATTCTTAGAAAGATTCTAAGTGAAAGAGATAGTTTGAGGAAGCATGTTGTTTTCACCATTGGTGATGGGTGTGACACTTTCATTTGGAATGATCCTTGGGTCTTTGGATCGAGTTTTCTTACTGATGTGCTAGGATAAAAAAGTGTTATCCGACTTAGTTTTTCTTCTAATGCCAAGGTTAGCTATCTCATTAGGGATGGGAACTAGCATTTTGATAAATCGAGGTATCATGGAAGAATGAGTGAACTTCTCAAGTCTCTTCCTGTTCCTAAAGGAGGTGGTGACATTATTCATTTTGATGGAAGAGATGAAGTTAGTTTAAGATATATTTGGGATCATATCAGACTTTAATTTGAAGAGATTTTCATTGGCGCTGGAGTTACAGAAGCCCTAGTAGCTTTGCTATTTTGGCTTAGAAGATTGGTTTTTGTAGACTCCCTACTTCCTACTCTATCAAGCATTTAGGTATTAGCTTGGAGTCCATTTGCTTCCTTTGCAAGAATGATGAAGAGATGGTAGATCATGTTTTCATTTCCCGTGGGTTCTCTCACGAAATCTGGAAGCTTGCTAGTACCCATCTTAAGTTCATTGTAATGACCACATTTTCCCTTAATTGGTAAACTAGGGTTTACCTAAATGATTACATGCTTGATTAGATTGAACATCATCTAGACTTGATTAATGATAGTAGATCAATTGTGGTGTTTCAAACCTAATAAGAAACTCTAACTATGATTTTAGTTTAAATAATTAGGGTGAGAGAAATGTAAACCCTAATCGGCAAAAAATTAGGGTTTTGATAGTACATGAATATGTAATTTGATCAGGATAGCAGTGTGGTAAATGATTTTTCATATTTTCTACAAATGAGGCCAACAGGCAAAGCCCGAGACTGCCAAATAAATCATTAAGAGAAGAGATTGAGGATATTCAGAGTCTAGCAGTGACCTCTGAGGTGGATCCATGTTCAACCACATCAATGCCAGCTTGTACAACCTGAGGAATGGATACAAAATTAACCAAGAGGATCACATTGAAACTAATGCATTTTAAGGTCTACACTAGTCTATACAGATTTTTGATTCAGTCATTTAGGCCTTCCTACTGCTACTCATTCAAGCTACTGAAGACTCAATTGGCACGTGAAGCCATCCAAGTTCAAAGGAGCTTGGTTAATCATCACCCAAAAACCCACTTCTTCTCTCAAAATTTTGAGAGGCTGATGGACCCAAGGTCTATCTTTAGTTTAGAAGATAATAATTGTAATGGTACTGATAATAGCATGTTTTATCACATTCGTTTTAGCTTGTTATTTGTAAGCTCTTCTATGATGAAATAGATGGTAATGAGTTTGGAAAAAAAATTTAAATTTGGATATGATATGGATAAATCAATAACACATATTGGAGAAAATTTTCAGAATATTTGAGTGTTCTTTGAATGTGGTTCTCGGTCAAACTATACTTCGACCAAAATGCTGACAGAGTGCTTTTTAGCAGTGTAGTGTTTTATTTTTAGTTATTTATTGGTAACTCCAAATGATATGAAATTTTAACTGGAGATCGGAAACTCAATCTTAAACAAAATCTAAAATTTTCAAAATTTTTGGATGCGTTTAGACCTTATCAGTAGATGAATTACAGTAATATTTTAATGATAGAAAATTCAGCTGAAATAAGAGAAAGTATAGTGAGGGGTCAATGTACAATTGACCCAAGCAGCTCAATTGCTCTATATGGTCAACCTAACACACAAGGAGCTCTCATAATTCGAGATTCAAACCATAGAAATGAAATCCTAGAAAGAGAGGGAGAGTTAGGGTTTGAGAGGAGAAATTGATGGAGATGTTGACCTAGGGTTTTGTGATCCGAGATATGATGAAATCAAGTAAGTTTAGCTTCTTTTCATAGCCTTTCATGGTGAATATTCTCTCACATGTCAAGATTCCTTACCTCCTCTGATTTGATCCAAAATGGTATCAAAACTTCCCCTTTTCTCACTCTTTCTTCATAATCCCTCATTTTTAGGGTTTCCAAGTTGAAAGGAAGAAGAACCAGGTGAATTTCTAGGGATTTGATATGAGATCAAGATTTTCAGGGATGAACTGCGTTTTTAAGATGTTTTCACACCTTAGTGTGAGTGGGAACTTCCTTTAAATAGTATATTGCACGAAAATTGGTTAAATCATCCATAATCTTTAATTGCTTAGTATGCGACTACAAACCCTGAATTGTCTGTTTGATCTAAGTTGTTGTAAAATGATATGAAATATAATCTTCCTCTATTTGAATGAATTTCAGATGATAAAATCATATTAGAAATGTATACAATACATCCTAATGAGAATTCCCTAAGTATTCGCAGAGGTTATAATAGTAAACTAAAATATATGAAATTTGTCTATGATTGAAATTGTTGTATAATTAAATAGAGAAATTTGTTTATCTGGAACCCCTTGGTTATGAATGATTGTTTATCTGAATGTGCAGTACATATATATCATATACTATTTTGGATTTCATGTGATGTGAATAGTGTTTGCTTGATATCTTCGTAAAGAGGGTGAAGCCCTATATGAGTGGAAAGTTGGAAATTTGTGAATAAATATGGTGAAATCCATTTTAAGTGTTTTTCTTGGTATCATAGATTCTATTTATGCAATGTTATTCTTGATTCATAATATCTCAATGAATGGCATGGAAAACCCTAATTTAGCTCAATTTGAGGATTGCATACATATGTTGATTGTATATGGCTTGTTTAAAGCAATCTGTATTGAGTGGATGTCTATGACATATTAAATCCTTATGAAAGCCATGTGATAAGTGAATGAGGTAAATGAAACCCTAAGGATAGGGTGTTCAATGAATTAAGCATTTTGATTACCATGTTCTCAGTATGAGATGTACAACCCAAGATTTGGGTTGATGTGCACGTTTTCCAAGAAAGTGTTGGGTGCAAATGGCGATTACTCGTATGCCAAGTAATTAGCTATTATCAATATATTAACATGTTTAATTGCATGGTTCTAGTGTATAAGTGCCAAATGGACATGCATTATGTTTTTTTAAGTATATCAGTCCGCCTGCATGTATAGTCTGTTGATTTCTCAATATATTACAATGTTTGAATATACTACTCTACCAAGTTAAGGATGATATACATGTTGTGTTATAAACTTCAAATAAATAGACACGGTACCACAGAGATACCAGAGTCAAGTATAAGTAAGGGAAAATATACAATATAGTAAGAGCTTTCCAAAAATTATAAAATAATAGACATAGGTTCCCTGAACACTATAGATTTCCTATGAATGTCTGCACTGTAGGGAGGAAACGATCCACCCTGGCAGCAACCAGTATATGGGGATCGGATCGCACCCACAGAGTGTGTGGGGAGATGAAGCCCTTGAGGAAGTCTCCTTAGAGAGATAGATTATCCAACATGAACCGGAGATCCCGGTGGTAACCCAGAGGTACCCACAGAGCGTACCAAGATGATTCCCACATAGCATCTCAGACCCTCTGCCTGTGTACTCAGCCTAGAAGGAGAGGTCCAGTTAAAGGCCAACTATTTAGTCGCCTTAGTCAGATGTGACGGTTCAAGTCAAGCATACCCAGATTCAGTTCTAGGTTTAGCTTCCTGGGTTTTAAGCTAAGTCTTGTACGGTGAGATCGTAGTTTGCTACGAGTCTTCATATGTAGAGTACACTGCATATGATCATGGCATAAGCTAAAATATGTTTAGATAGATTTAAAGAGTTTCTTATAAGTAAGGAAGGCTAAGAAAGATTCGAGTATAGTTTCCTAGCAATTATTCTTTGTATGTTTCTAAATTATTGTTATCTTTGAAATTAATCAAGCATGCTCATATATTGATTTACTCTTGTAGATATCTAGAGTATCATGGCATATTTATGATTGTCATTGATCAATCTCTTTAAAGCTTACTTCTGTTATAATTGATATTAGTTTCTCAAAAGTATATCTATAATTATATTAGTGCTTTAGACTATTTCTTTGAAGTACTCATTCACTGAGTGAGTAGGCTCACCCCTCTACTCACAATTTTTAAGAAAATTACATGTACTTGAAGAATATATCATTGCATCAGAGTAGATCTGACACAAGAGTTAAGTCTAAGTATAGTTAAGTTCAGTCGGTCCCTGTCACTCTAGGTCCTTGTATAGATCTGAGAGAGAGTTATAAATGATGTCTTGTATGTTTGTTTCCTTAATAGGAGAGAATGCAAATGATTGTCATCTCGTATGAACATGGAAGTGTGAGAAACATAATGAATGTATGGATGTGTATCATTAATGCTGAGATTATATTAGAGAAATAAAAGTTTAATTCTCTTGTAAAGTAAGTTTATGTGGTTCAATGCGAGAAAACAAAGAGTTTGAAAAAGAATAAAAATTTAAGGGTGATCTTTGTATTACGTTAAATCCTCAATTTATACCCTAATCTCATGATTAGTGGTAATTGTGAGATCAGGGTGTAACATTCATTGTCCCTGAGTCAGTGGAGAATGTGCCCAAGCCGAGTGATAGAAAGTTTCATACGATGTATCTCTATATTTTTCATTGGTTATGGAAAGAGAGGAATGATCGTATGCATAAAGGAGGTTATAGAAGTTTTGTACAATTATGGAGGCTTATTCTCAATGATTTTGACATGTTTGTGAGTAGTTAGTTTAGTACTTTGTGTATACTTGTATAGGTCTTGTTTTCCTTTTATACTCTGAGAATACTCTTGTGTTAGTTTTTCACATCAGTATATACACTTGTGCATACACAAAAATTCAAAAATAGTAAGAGTTGAGCTGCGTTAACAAAAAAAAAACCTAAGTAGCTAATAATATAAAATACATGTGTCCTTAACTCAAATCTAAAATTTAACTAGATATTTGAATTCCAAATGGTTGAATTCCCAAACATTTTGGTTTGATTAGACAATCCTAAATGATCCAAAATATATAAGGAAGAAATGGACATACAATGTTAACTATTAACCTAATTATTTAATTAGACATGTGATTCTCCTAGATATAACAAAGTATGGGATATTGGTCTTATACAATTGTCACACACTGTTGGTTCCAACCCTGCACTTTTAGAGCCTTTTGATGGGGATCTCAGTGGAGGGTCTTTGTCCCCTATATTGTGTGGAGTTTATGAAGAGAAAAGGAACATAATTCCAACCGCTCGCCCTACGATAACTCCCTCTACCATTAATGATTCACAATTATATTGATGCCAACTAAATTATGAAACTATCCTGAGTCTAGAGAGCCCTTATATCACCCAGTATATCCAAACCTAGAAGAAATACATAAATCTACCCTTCCTCTAGTTAACATGACGCCCACACCCACTCTACTTTGTTGCATCAGACCATCTCTTGTAGATACATAAAGCACAAGAGGATGATGAAGGACTTGTTTCGAGGATCAATTACAGATGAGGCTCGTGGAGGAGCCATCTGAGACTCAACCTTCTCCAATGATGACAACACGAGTTGGCCAACAACTCCAACTACCATAGAGAATGTAACCTTATGGTAAGCTTCCTTATGCCCAAATAAATCTTTCCCTAACACCCTTTTCCACTATGTTTCACCCCAAATTTGTATACATTATCCCCACTCCAAACCTTGGAGCCATGGTCTCTGACCTAATACCATAGCCATAGCCAGGTTATAAAAATACATGTTTTAGCCATAATAGGTCTTGGCAATGTTAAATATGTGCATGTTTGAGTATTTCACCACCAAATTCTTGTTTATCATCTTGAGATATGTTCCCCTCTTTCTGGAAACCTCAATGCTAGCTATGAGGTACATGTAACCTTTCACACTCTTGTTTGTTCCTTCATTATCGACTAATGATCATGAAGCATTTCCATACTTCAATTTTTGATTCTTATACAACCAACCACCCTTCATTCCTCCTCACCTCTGCCCGCCATGGAGGCAAGGTGGTGGTGCCCCCTGTCATCCCAAAGACCCGACAATGGCTATTTGAGATGCTAAAGTCATGAAGAGTCCATTAGAACTTCTCTCTGTCCTCCCTGGTCACCCTCCTTTCACTTTAGATTGGGATGTGGAACCTCCAATAGCACAATCTATGCCACATCTAAAGAAGGAAGAAACTAGGAACTTGTGTGGTACCCCTATAATTTTGATCAATGTGTCATGACCCCATGAGTATTAAAATCAATTAGACTGTTCATTTTAATGTTTATCGCCTCAGTTTTAAGTCTGTTAATGTGACTTTTTAAACCTTGTCATGCAACCTAGATTAGGAGTATCACATTAGGGCATTACAATCTTTTGTTGATTCATTGTACTCAGTTTTTTTCAATAAATTGTTTTCTATTGTTCTTTGATCCCCAGGTTGGTTAGAAGCTATAAAATCCATATATAATTACCCTAACCTCAGATAATTATGTTTTAATAATCTTTGGAAAGGTCTTGGGACAAGTAACCTCCTAGAACCATTAGCATAAAATGAGTCACAACCTATCTTCCATTTTGATTTAGAAATCTTACACTAATGATAATGAATTTTAATTAATTCATGATCATGATACATACATGATAATGAATCAGGACATCAATAGAAGAACTCTTCAACTCAATGTGAGTGGGTCATGCATGATGAGTATAAGTTTATCATTCACGATTTATATTATTCACTTTTGTATTTATGATTATCAAATTAAAGTGCATTTATTCTATTACTCAATTTATTCTCATGAAAATTATGCACACTCTGTGAATTGATGTTTTATATTGAATTCATGATTATGCTTTCAACTAAAACACTATGAATCAAAAAATTGTGATAATCGTGTTTAAGTATAAGAAATCATGTTATATACATACAGTCCTCCCAATCATATTATGTGAGTTTTGATTGGCCTTATATGAGCCTTAATTGGCCTTATGAGCTTTATGGGACATTATGCGAGCCTTAATTGGCTTTATGAGAATTTTGGGAGCATTATGTGAGTCTTAACTGTCCTTATGTGAGCCTTAATTGGCCTTATGAAAAGATCAGGTGTATTATGGAGAGTGACTTTATTATCTCAAGATAATATACACATTTTCATGTAATCATGTCAATTTACTTAAGTCTCTAAGTTGTCATGTAAATCATGTTAAGTAATTATGTTTCAAGTGTTTTCATGTCATTTTAGATATAAATTAAACTACTTAGTGCAACTCACATGTTTTACTTTTCTTTTCATGTCTAGGGACAAGATGTGTGTAGGTGGAGAGAAAGAGAAGAAGTAAACCCACATGTATAAGCTCTAGGATGGTTACTATATCCCACACAATGGGTTTCCATTATATATAGTTATATTTTCCTTTTGATTATGTTACCTTGTAATTTCTTTTTTTGAACTCTTTTATGTTGGACTTAGAGTCCCTTGTCTATGACATGTAAGATAGTACCTCCTGGTTTATGTTCTTCTATGGACTTTTATTTGTTAATGATATCATTTCACAATTTGTCTTGATCCCCAATTAATGAAATGCTTTCGCTAAGGTTGTGTTGGTATTAGAAAGTAGGTTATGAAAAAAGTGGCATTACATCAATCCTAGCATGGCCACCATCATAGGATCTTATAAGCTATGCTACATTATTAAAAGTGTCTACTTTCCTCTTCCATATGGATCCTAAGCCCCTCATTGAGCATTACAAGTCACCCCCAAACTTGGATTGATAGAGTGATCATGACTTCCCCTTCAAACTCGATTAAATAGAATGATCATGACTCTGATATCCCACATGGAGCGAACCCTACTGTCTCATATATTGTGCTGGTCAGAAATTTGGCCTATGTAATGGGAGGAAGAGATTGAGGCCATCACCAGAGGAGGAATGAAGTCATCTTGATAGACTTACTCAAAGTAAAGCATAACTTGTTCATAGGAGAAGAAGAGATGGACCTAGTAGGCAATGTTGAGGCATGGATCCGCAAATCTAGAGCATTTATTCCATGACTAAGACAGTTCTGAGGAGTCTCATGTTAGGGTTGGAATGCACATGCTATGAGTACTGGCTTGAGTTTGGTGGGAGAACTTCTGTGATTCTAGAGATCTTGATGAAGGTTTCCTCATATGGGAGGAGTCTATAGAGGATTTTAGGAGCCACTATGTGTTCGATGAGTGATCGAAAAAAAGAAGGAAGAGTTCCTCCGTATGCATCATCACGGAAGCATGACTATGACCTAATATGATATGAAATTTTGGATCCTCCAAAAGTACATGGCTAAGAGGAACAAGCTGAAGTGAACCAAGAACTTCATTTAAGGGCTGAACGAAGATCCCAACTAGTCACTTTTTTTTCTTGGACACAAGACAATGATGGAAGCTCTTTATGCGACACTTGAGCTTGAGGATCACCCAGGGAGGTCTTAGAAGAAGAACTACTACGGTCAAAAGAATCACCACCATGTCCACAAAAATTAAGATCAACAACATAATGATAGTAGACAGCACAAGGCCCCATAGGATCCTCCAACAAGGGATGCATGCCCTAAGTGTGGCAATTCCCATGTAGGGCTATGTATATTGGGATTAGGGGTTGTGGTGGAGAAAAATACTTCGAGGACAACTGCCCTTAGTTAGCTGCAAATAATGGTTCATGTCAGAACCCTAACCCATGTCCCCTAGAGATGAGAAAAGCTAGCATTTTTTCCATGGAAGATGATGAAGGTACCTTTTGGTCTTCAAGTTACATTAGTGGCACGTGCACTCATTAGTTTTAAAAGTCATGTTAGATATAATTCAATGGTAATCCATGTGAATGCCATATCATGACTCTATTAGTTTTGTCTTATGAAAGCTTATGTCAAGATAATGAGTTACTGTATATATATGTGAAACACTAATGTGGGTAGTACCTTAATATTACATCAAAATTTCAAGGATGAAATTTTCTATAAGGTAGGTAGGTTGTCATGACCCTCAAATTTTAAATTAAAAGTAAACATGATTAAACTATTTAGTCCCAAAATTTCTATATTTTTAATAAAGGTAAACCACTAAGTTGATCTAATTTGACTCTCAATTATTCAATAATGTTGAGATCATGATGATTTCGTATTCCTAAAATGTGTTTAAAACACATAGTATTCATGCAAATCTTGAACGAATCATATACATATGGTATCAACAATTATTCACATTGGATTCTATTAATCCAAAAAATATAGTTCTAAGTATGCAATAATGACCACTTAGGGTTTGAATGATAAACGCCCACAATATGTGTCTAATGTATTCTTGATTGATATATGAGTTGACAATAAAAAAATTTAGAGCTTCTCTAAAATTTTGGTAACACAATTCCTTTTTAGTAATTCTTAAAGCATTAATTACCCTATGTATCTAATAATATAAAATACATGTGTCCCTAACTCAAATCTAAAATATGATTGGATACTTGAATTCCTCATGGTCAAATTATCAAACCTACCAATTTAGATTTGATTTAGATAATCACAAATCTGTCAATAGATATTAGGAAGAAAGGGAGAGACAATATTTATTGTTGACCTGATGATTTATTTACACATGTGATTATCATAGATATAGCACATTTTGGGATATTTACCTTATATAATGTGTCACACACAGTTGATCCAAATTGGGCTCTTTTAAAGACATCGAATGGGATCTGAGGGGATTGACTTTGTCCCTTACCTCAGATAGACTCCATTGAAGGAATGTAATAGAGCCCCAACTTATCGACCTACTATGACTCCCTCTTCCCTTAATAGTTCACAATTACCTTAACACCAATTGAATTAGGAGACTATCTTGAGTCCAGAGAGCCCCTATATCACCTCTATATTCATCCCTAGAAGAAATATCTAAATCTCTCATTCCTTTAGTTAACATGGAAGCTACACCCACTCTACCTTGTCACTTCAGAATATCTCTAGTTGATACATGGAGCACAAGTGCAAGACAAAGGACTGGATCCCAAGCTCAATGTTAGTTGAGCCTAGTGGAGGAGTCACCATAGACTCTATCTTCTCTAGAGATGAAGGTGCACGTTAGCCATGACTCTAACGACCATAGAGAAAATAAACTACTGGTAAGCTTCCTTATTACCCAATAAATCTCTACCTTATAGCCTTTAATTGTGTGTTTCACCCCAAATCTATATCCATAAACGCAACTTCAAGTCTTAGATCCATGGTCTCTAACCTATTACCATAGCTATAGCCAGGCTACATGAACACATGATTTAGCAACAATATGTCTTACTTATGTTGAATATGTGAATGTTCAAGTATTTTCTTTCCAAATTGTTGTTTTTCATCTTGATCTATGTTCCCCTATTTTTGGTAACCTTAGTGTTAGCCCTGAGGTACATGCATATTTTTGTAGTCTGGTTTGTTCTCTCACTATCGACTAATTGTCATGAAGAATTTCCAACCTTCAACTTTTGATTTTAACACATACAATTGCCCTTTGTTCCTCCTTACATCCTCCCACCATGCCAACAGGGTGGAGGTGGTGCCCCCTATCATCCCATAGCCTAGGTGATGGCTCATTGAGATTGTAAAGTCATGAAGAGTCCAATATATCTTCTCTCCTCCCTAACCTGGTCACCCTCCTTTCACTTTTGATTGGGAGGTGGAACCTCTACTATAACAATCAATGCCATGCTTAAAGTAGGAAGAAGGGAGGCTCTTCTTTTACTATGGTACCTCAATGATTCTGATTAATGTGTCATGACCCCGTCAGTACTATAGTCAATTAGTTTTTTCATTTTGTGATGTATATCATATTTGTTTTAAATATGGCAATATGTATATTAGAAGTATCACTGAGGGCAATATAGTCTTTTGTTAATTTGTTTTACCCTTTTTTATAAAGGGTTTTTAATTGTTTTCTCATCCTATGGTTGCTCAGAATCTAGAAGATCCACAACAAATTACCTTTTTCTCAGCAAATTATGTTTAAATACTCGTTGTAAAGGTTTTGAGACATAGCACCTCCCAAACCCATTACAAGACAATGAGTCTGAACCTAACTCCCATATATAATTTGAGTTCTTAGAATAATTATAATGAATTATAACTAATTCATGATCATGATGGATCACAAATCAGAACATCATTAGCAGACCTCTTCAACTCAAGGTGAGTGGGTCATATATAATGAGTATAATTTTAGGTTTTAGGGTTTATACTATTTGTTGATGTATTCATGATTACTCAATTAGAGTGCATTTATGCTAATACTCAGTTTAGGCTCACAAAAATCATGCGCATGTTATGAATTGATGTTTACTAATGAATTCATGACTATGTTTTCAATTGGAACAATATGATCATTGCCATGCTAATAAATAAATCATGCTACATTAATACACTCCTCTCAATCATGTTATGTGAACCTTAATTGGCCTTATGTGAGCCTTTAGTTGCCTTATGAGTTTTGTGGGAGCATTATGTGAGCCTTAATTGGCCTTATGAGCTTTTTGGGAGCATTATATGAACCTTAACTGGCCTTATGTGAGCATTAATTGGCCTTATGAGAATTTTGGGCACATTCAGGAGAGTGACTAACTAACTCAAGATAAAATATACATTTTCATGTAATCATGTCAGTTTATTTAAGTCTCCAAGTAGTCATGTTAACCATGTTAAGTAATTACATTACAAGTATTTTCATGTCATTTTGAAGTATAAATTGCTTTTTCATTTATAACTACTCAGTGTCACTGACATGTTTGATGTTGTTTTGAATTACTGGTGATGATATGTTTGTAGGTGAGGAGAAAGGGAAGAAGTAACCCACAGACATCAGCTCCAGAAAAGTTACCAAATCCTAATTGGTGGGATCTTATTCTAGATAGTTACTTTTTCCTTTTCTGTTGGAGTTTCATTTGTTCAACTCTTGTATGTTGGACTTAGAGTCCTTTTTCTATGGCACGTAATGAATTATCTTGTGGTTTATGTTATTCTATGGATTTTTATTAGTTAATGTTATCATTTCATGATTTGTCACGATCTTTAGTAAATGAAATACTTCTACTAAGGTTGTGTTGGTATTAGAAAGGAGTTCATGATAAAAGTGGTATCATAGCAATCCTAGAATGGCCACCATAGTAGGATCATATAGGTTATTCTACATGCTTAGGAATGTATCGTTTCCTCTTCCAGATGGATCCTAAGCATCACCATGATCATGAAAAGTCATCCCCACACTTGGGTAGAGAGAGTGATCATGACTCTGGGAAATAAGATATCTCATGTGGAGTGGACCCTTCTGTCTCATATAACATGTTGGTCAGAGCTCTGTTTGATGCAATGGGAGGATGAGATGGAAGACATCATTAGAGAAGGAATGAAGTCACCTTGATAAACTTCGTCAAGGTTAAGCCTGAGTTATTTGTGGGAGAAGAAGAGTTTGATGTTGTGGGCAATTTTGAGGCCTATATCCATAATCTGGAGCATTGCTTCCATGACTTCTACTACTCTGAGGAGTTCCACTTAATGTTTGAGATGAACAATGCTACGAGGACTGGCTTGACTTTGGTGGGAAACTTTTGTGATCCAAATACCAAGATGAAGAGTTCCTCACATTAGAGGATTTTGTAGAGGCTTATAAGAGCCATTATGTGTCTGATGTGATGATCGATAAAAAGGAGGAAGATTTCCTCTATCTGTGTTAGCGTGCTAACTAGACTGTGACCCAATATACTATGAGGTTATGTATCCTCATGAAAGTATGAGGCTGAGATGAGTGAGTTAAAGAAAACCAAGAAGTTCATATGAGGTTTATAACATGATCTCAATTGCTCACTTTTTGGTAGTGGACACAAGACAATGTATGAATCTCTCAATGCAGAACTTGAGCTTGAGGATCACCCAGGGATATATTGTAAGAACAACTACTATGGTGTACAATGTCACCACCAACATCATCAACACCATGTCTACAACAATTAGTACCAGTACCACAATGATCATAGGAAGCACAATGCCCCAGAGAATCCTCCAACGAGGGATGCCTCCAATGAGCGATGCATGCCTCAAATGTGGCAAGTTCCTTCCAGGGTAATGGAGATCGGGCTTAGGTGTCTGCATCTACTTAGGAGGAGAAGGTCACTTCAAGGACAACTACCCTAGGTTAGCTAAAAAGAAGGGTGTAGGTCATAACCCTAACCTAGGACATCAAGAGAAGAGGAAAGCTAGGATTTTCACTATGGTTGATGTTAAAGGTACCTTTTAGTTTTCAAGTTACTTTACTGATCCATGAAGTCACTAGTTTTACTAATCATGTTTTATATAATTCAATTGTTACCCATGTGAATGTCTTACTGTGATTATGTTAGTGTTGTCTTATGAAATTCTATATCTGGATAATGAGTTAGTGTGTGTGTGTCTATATATATATATATATATATATACATATATACATATATATATATAGAGAGAGAGAGAGTCAGGCTAGAATACACTTGAGTGTATAGATTACGTCATACACCTCAATGTTGTTTGCCTATCTAGACCTTGTATTTCCAAAATCCAATCTGTTGATCTTCATGGTTACAATAACAATAGGCCACATACAAAATTTGAGCTCATTTGGATGAGTGAAGTCACTCATCCAAGGACAATAAAATTGACGCACAAAACTAATTTGAAATGCATGATTCTTGCCTCCTTTAGATGCACGACCTATAAGTATCCAAATGAGCTAAAATTTATTATATAGTATGTTTTAAAGATATTTAAGAAGATCAACAGTTTAGAATTTTCAAAAAGTTATTGCATCTTTAAAAATGACTGAGGTGTATGGTGCCTTTGGTACACTAGCCTGACTCTACATATATATATATAGAGAGAGAGAGAGAGATTCAGGCTAGAATACACTTGAATGTACATATCAAACCATACACCCCAATGGTGTTTGCCTATCTAGACCATGTTTTTCTAAAATATAATCCATTTATCTCCATGATTACAATAATAATAGGCCACATACAAAATTTGAGCTCATTTGGATGAGTGTAAGTCACTCATCTAAGGACAAAAAAATCAACGCACAAAACTAATTTGTAATGGATGATTTTTTCATCCTTTAGATGCAAGACCTATAAGTGTCCAAATCAGATGAAATTTATTATATAGTATGTTCTTAATATATTTAAGAAGATCAACTATTTAGATTTTTTCAAAAAGTTATTGCATCTTTAAAAATTATTCAGGTGTATGGTGCCTCCAGTACACTCGAGTGTACACTAGCCTCACTCTCTCTCTCTATCTCTCTCTCTCTCTCTGTATATATATATATATATATATATATATATATATATATATATATATATATCCCTAACGTGGGGAGTATATTAATACGACACTAAAATTTTGAGGATGATATTTCTATAAGGTGGGTAGTTTTAACGACCCTCAAATTTTAAAATAGAAATAAACATGGTTAAACTATTTGGTCTCAGAATTTATCTATGTTTAAAAAAGGTGAAACCCTAAGTTGATCTAATTTGACTTCCAAACTTTCAATTAAGCCCAGACCATGATTATTTCATATTCCCTAAATGCATTAACACAACACTAAGATATTATCTAAACCCAAATAAACAAGGTATCAACATTCATTCACACTGTTGTTAATTACTACACAAAACATATCCCTAATTGTGAAATAATGACTACTTAGGGTTTGAATGATAAGTTGTCCCTAAGTATGTGCATAATGCATCCTACTGATTGATATGTAAGTAGAGAACAGAGTTTTAGAGATTTGATCAAATTTTGTTTAACAAGATTCTTTTAAATAATATAAATGCATTAATTACCCTAAGTAACTCATCATCATCATCAACCCTGAGTCTCAGCTATGTTGGGGTCGGCTACATGGATCCTTCATTTCCCTTTACCTCTATCATGGGTCATATTCTGGTTGAGATGTAGAGACTCAAAATATCTCCTTATAAGATCTTCCCATGTTGACTTAGGTCTTCGTCTTCTTCTATTAATTGTTCTTGCCTCAATAGAATTTCTTTGTGTAGGTGCATTACTCCATCTGCATTGCACATGTCCATACCATCTGAGTCAAACCTCGGGCAACTTGTGCCCAATACTCGCCACCCCCACTCTATTCCTGATATAGTCATTTCTCAAATGATATTTTTTTATCTTCCTATACATCCATCTTAGCATACACATTTCAGCCACATTCATATTATTGAGTCCTTGTTTCTTCACCACCCAACATTGCTCCCATAGAGCATGGTTGGCCATATAACAATTTTATAAAACTTGTTTTTTCATCTGAGAGGGATCTTTCGATCACGTAACATTCCAGTTGCACTCCTCCATTTCAACCATACTGCAGTGATCATGTGACAAACATCATTTTAGACATCCCCATCTATTTAAATAATAGAATCCAAGTAACAAAGTTTTTCACATTTTGGTATATCTAGTCTGTCTAACTTGGCTCCACCATTTACACTATGAGATTGGCAGAAATTGCAATGCATATACTCAGTATCTCCTACTAATCATCAATCCATTTGATTCCATTTTCTTTCTCTAAAGTTCAACTTTATCATTTAATCCATATTTAGTTTTGTCAATCAATAAAATATCACCAGAAAATAGCATACACTAAGGAACATCATCATGAACATTCTTTGTCAACTCATCCATAACAAGAATGAACAAATATGGGTTGAGTGTGGATCCTTGGTGTACCCCAACTGTGATAGCAAATGTTGGTGACTCTCCTCTAGGATTCTTCACACTTGTAGTAGAGCTACCATACATGTCTTTTAATCAAGTCAATGTATTGGATTGACACACCTTTTCTTTAAAACCATCCACAACACTTCCCTAGGGACTCGATCATCAGCCATTTCCAAATCGATAAAAACCAAATGAAGATCTCTTTTTCTTTCTCTATATTTCTCTATAAGCCTCCTTATTAGAAAAATAATATCTATTGTTGATCTACCAGGCATGCAACTAAATTGATTGTTTGATATTTGTGTTATATATCTTTGCCTCTGCTCAATAATCCTCTCCCAAAGCTTCATTGTGTGGGTCATCTATTTGATACCTCTAAAGTTTGTGCATCTCTGAACATCACCTTTGTTCTTATAGATAGGGACTTTAGTACTATTTCTCCACTCATCTGACATCTTCTTGGTCTTCAAGATCTTGTTAAATAAATTTGTTAACCACATAACTCCTTCACCCCCCATACTCTTCCATACATCAATGGGAATACCTTTCGGTTGGCACGCCTTTCTCATTATTATCTTTTTCAAAGCATTCTTGACCTCAAATAGTGAAACTCATCGGGTGTAAATGATATCTCTTGTATTCATGCCACACGAGTCTCTAACATTATTCACAATATCTCCATTGAAAATCTTATGGAAGTAATTACCCTAAGTACCTAATAATATAAAATACATGGCCCAAATCTACTATGAAGAATTTAAACGCAGACAAAGAAATGAAATCTACATGCAATGTGTATGTATTTTTTTTATAAATATGTGTTCTTATTTATACACTTATCATTAATATATATACATGTGCACACTTGAAATTTTCACAAGATTGCACATTTGGTTGTCCATCAAGAGACTTTCCATATTATAAGATTTTAAAATATGATATAATAGTCTACAATGTTTATATCTAATTTTTATACATATGTATATGTATATGTCTATATTTGTGTGTCTACATAATGAAGATATTTCATTGTTATTATTTAAATATTAATCTTAATTTCAAAATAAAATACATTAAAATATTGATAGGTTTAAACTGATTATTGTGACTAAAATATTGGATGAAATTCTCAAGCATATTTAGTTGAATTATTTTCTTATAGTTGAAAATTTTAATTGTAATGCTTTTCAGTATGTAAGGATTATTTTGTATACTATGTATATGTTCGCATTTAATGAAAAGAGTTAATGTAGTTGATTATTGATACTTTCATATTTATATGAATTTCTATATTAATATATTTATATGTTCAATATTATACATAAAATAACTAAAAAAGTCGAAATGAAATGAAGCATATTTTGTCTTTTTTAAATAACCCAAAAGTTAATGGTCTTTTTGTTTAATGTATAAATATTATTTAATATATTATGTATGTTGGTCAATCAAATTTGACATAATTGAATGTCCACATGTACGTCAAGTTGACATTTTTAATGAAATAGAAGTTGGGTGTTGGTTCGTAATTGCTTGGTTTTTTGCAATGTTTTTCCTCTTATCATAGTAACGATGAGCAAAACAAATTAACATCATACGACAATATCTATTTGGTTGGGTTTCACCATACATATATTATTTACACAGTAAAGAAAACATTGTCAAACTATGCTACACATTCACTAGTTTTAAATTCTTTTTTACATTGTTTTGCAATCATACAAAATTTTTATACTGGTTATCATTTTAATTACTGGAGACACCGTCAAATTCAAATATATTTATCGAATTTAGTTTTTGTCAAATTCAAATCTGTTTGTCGACTATAATTTCAGTCATGTAGTACTAATACTATGTTTTCTTTAGGCATTTGTTGTAATATCTTTTAATTTGGCTATATTTTTACATGTTCATGTACTTGTTTGGGCATTTTTAGAACATCAGTTTACTTCCAATTGTTTAAGTCATTTTTACTTAAGTTTAAGTTCATGTATTACCATTTTAACTTGGTTGTATTTGATTGTAATTATAAATATTCATATGTAGGAATTAAATATGTATTTTTCCCATTATTTTATTGATGAACATCTTTCCTTTCAAATTTATTTCCTGAAACATGTTAAAAATCAAGGGCATCCACTACTCTTGTTAATTGATAGTGACATATATTCATTTGAATAGTTGTGCATTGTTGCTTATCTTTTCCTTTGTGTTATCCAAACAAAGGATGGAAAAACTACATCATATAGTTCACCACATCCTTTCACATCTCATCCATGTTTCCATCTCTTTCACATCCTTTCCCATGGACCAAACAGGGCCTTAACATTGAAGGTATTAGAGTCCAAATATAAAAAAAGAATGAACAAGAAGATTGAGATAGTGAAAATTCTCTAGAAGTGTTATGGCCTTTAGGAAACTACATGGGAGCTAAAGGAAGAGATGTTGGACACTGATACCTTCTTCTTGTATTGAGATTTTGGGGACAAAATCCTTTTAAGGGGTGGTGTGTTGTAACATCCCCATTTCTAGGTGCCAACCTTTATTGTCTCTTTTCTTTCTTTCTTTTTTCAATTAAATACCTTTTCATATCCATATTTTCTCTTTTGTGATGTATATTGAGATTTGTATGCTGCCTATTAAGTGCTTAGGAATTCCCTTTTTTATTGGGCATCTTACAAAAGAAATGTATACCCCTATTATTGACAAGATTAAAAGGAGGTTGGATTAATGGAAGGGTCATTTTCTCTCTCGAGCTGGAAGAATCGAGTTGATCATTTTGACTTTATCTGCTTGTAGTATCTTCTAGTCTGCATCTTTACCACTTCCCGAATTTGTTATTAAAATGATTGAGAAACATATCAGGGGCTTTTTTTTTGGAATTATTATGAAGGGAGGAAGAAATTTCATACATTCTCCTAGGAAATTATTTATAGACCTAAAGATGAAGGAGGACTAGGTATTAGATCTATGGATGATTGGGCTACTGGTGGTCTTCTCAAGAATTTTTAGAGTATTTCCAAAGAAAAAGAATCTCTTTGGGTCAATTCCAAGAAAAATATATTAAGGAAGAGTCTATTTGGTTAGTGGAAGCCAAAACTAAGTCATCATGGCTTTGGAAAAAATATCTTGGACAAAAAGATCAGATTTTAATGAAATTTCATTCTACCTAAGTAATGGGGATAATCTTCTCTAGTGGAAGGACCCTTGTATACATGGTAGGAATAAGTTTATAGACATGGTTGTACCCCCAATTTGTATATAGACTAGGGAAGGGTCATAATTCCAAGGTCAGTAGTTGTATCATTTAGAACATATGGAGTTATCCGAACTTCAGAGGTGTTGAGAGTTTATAGGTTATCCTTTAAGAATAGACTCATCCCAATTTGAAATGTGAATGTACTCACTTTAGTGGCAAGTCTAACTTTAACCTTAAAGATGGATGAGATATTGCTAGAAAGAATTGACAGGTCCCACGTGGGAGATGGATTTAATCTAATGGTATTCCACTCAAATGCCCCATGGTGATTTAGAGAGGTTTTCTAAAGAATCTTCCTACCATAAATTATCTTCAAAGACTTGGGTTCCATATGACTTCATGGTGATACTTTTGTAGGGTTGATGAGGAGAGATGTGAACACATTTTCTTTAAATGATGCTATGATACTCAGGTTTGTGATCTATTCTATAGAAAATTTGGATATAGTCCTAAATCCTATGATGACCTCCTATTTTTCAATAAGGAAGGCAAGGTGTTGACAGCCTGGATTATCTAAACATGCTACGGAAGGAGAGCAATGGTAGGATCTTCAATGGACCGAGCAGGAGTTCTATTGATATCTCGGAAACCTGCAGTGGTGATACAGAGCTTATGTACATATAGATGATATTTGTATAGTTTACATTTTTGTTTTGTTTTTTTCTCATTTTGTGTAGATAATCGTGATTACACTCTATAATCATTAAAGTTTCTTTGATATTAGTAAAGAGGCAGAACACTCTATTCTCATCAAAAAAATACATATTCTCATATTTTATAATAGATGAGACCTTGTTGGGATCTAATAACCATATTGACTTATTATTACCGCATGGATACAAAATCTTAAAAATAACCCTAATAATTGCAATATAGAAATTGATGCTTAATAACACTAATATATAGTCTTAACATAAAAATTACTTTAGGATAACCCTAGGATCTTAGAGTATGGGAATTGGGATGGACTCAATAGGACTCACCCTAAATCATTATTCGGTAATGCAAAATACCCTAATTAAGTGATTAATGTATTATGGAAAAATACAACACAAATAATCCCAGAATGCAAATTTAAGGCCACACCCATTTTCCTCAATCTTGAATTAGGTTACCGACAAATTTTTGTCTCAATCGGATATCAAATACACTTCATATAGTAATTTAAAAGTTAGGATGTTAGTTTAAATGTTACTCATATGCATAATTTCTAATGTCACACCCTTTTCTCCAAGTTTGGATTATTTACATGTCACGCGTATCAGTTGTGAATTAATGTCTCACATAGATTTTGTCTAGGTCGGGTAGTCAAATTGGAGTATCTCATCTTCTTGCTCTATCTTCCCTACTTGCACATGAAACCAGGTCCACACCACAACTTCTTCCCATTTTCTCCCACTACAATTACCCATTCTTCTTGAAGTCACTACCAACTAACTTCACACCCCACTCTTAATCTAACAAACCCTTACTTGAGTCTGATAGGGTCATGTGCACAAAACACCCTACTCAACCCTAGCTTGATACCACTATCGAACCCCTAATCTCCTACAACACTCATACTCATACCCAACCTTTGAGTCATACCCATCCAGGAACCTCCTCCTCACTTTCTAGCTTCTTCTGCAATTGACTTCCTCCATGGGGGTGTGTGCAGTGTTGTCTCACAGATCATCTTCTCTAGAAATGAGTGTGGAAGGGTGTCAGAAGCAGGTCACATCTAACAAATTCTTTGTGAGGTAACCATTCTTGACAATCTCTCTTTAATTCCTTATGCATATATGACCTTACTTTTCCCTATATTACCAAAAAACAACTGTCATTGTTTATTTGATTTTGAAAACCCACTTCAAGAGGGGTTATAAATTTTCTAACTTTTTGGGATTTGCAAATTATCATGACCCATACACGATGATGCTAGAACATTTTTGATACCTCAGTAGATCCTCTAGATAGCGTAATATTTTGTCCCTTTTCCCATCCTCTTCCTTCCCTCTCTTATCCATGGATGAAGAAAATTCCTATACCAACAACTTCAATACCCCGTGCGAGGATCATCTGGGTCCTCTATAGCTCGAGGAACACTCTGGTCATGTTTTGGGGTTCCAAAGATGGTTTGATTTGAGGAATAAAGTTGTTCGTGTGAGATTACTGTTGAGCTACATTCCTTAAGCCTGTGTTGGTGACCCATGACCTCATAGATCAACTTTGAGTTTGACTAGAGGTTTGATGAGATTGCCAAGTTTCCACATGGCTGATTAATCCTCTGCTTTCATGGGCATAGAACGAGGGGGATATTCTATTGTGCCAAGCTTTATCCTGAGTGTCCATGGTTGGGAAACAATTCTTTTAAGGAAGTTCACAGTGTATCAAGGATCCTCTACATATGCCATTGTTATCAGTTAGGGTTGACTATGTCTTAGTGATGTAATTTGAGCCGCTTTGACCATCGACACATTGTAGCTATAGGTTACTATAGTTTCAGCATAATACTGGGAAGTCATGGATTTCATGCGAGGTCTAGTCTTTCATTTCACATATATTCTTACTTTTTCTATACAAATTATTTAACTTGTAAAATTCATAAGTAATTATTGTCTTATTCAAATAGAACATATTGGTACATTTTTAGGTTCATAAAAATATGATAGATTTATTAGAATATGTTTTGAGACCATATTTCCAACTAGTAATAGGGTCACTTTTTAATAAGTAAGTTGAATGGAAGAGATATTAATTCAATACATAAATATGATGATTTTGTTGCGAAATTCCATGACCCTAATACTGAGGAGTGTTATCGAATACCCAGATCTGACCTTAAGGTATGCAAATTCTCTATTTTATTTTGTGCATTATTTGACTAAAACCTAAATTCATATAATGAGGCAACTTTTGGCTTATTTTATTATCCTTGAAAATCAATTATTGAACACTCATGTATCCTGATTGAATTCATATATATTCCTATGATTACTGAATTAATCATTTATAAAGTTTCATTGAACTGCTCCTTGTCATGTTTACCTTTTTATATGATAAAGACTAAATTGATAGCCATGCCTCTTTATTATGCATGCTAAATATTTTGATTAGAATATATAGAGTAGTCATAATTAATGACAACCATTCTTATAAAGGGAGCATGTATCCTTCTAGGGTTGAGTATTTCTACCCTTACTTTTCAGGCCATGATCCTTTGTTGTTATGGCTCCATTTTATGTACATTTTGTCTACATTGTTTAGATTTAAAATAGTGGATAGTTGTTAAGGAAAGATACATTATTCTGCATGCTTATGCTCTAAAAATGTATATGCCTCTTTTATTTTGACATAAATCATATGAACATACATAATTAAATATAGTCCCCTCCCCATGGGAAAACATCTTTTGCATTTATAACCCAATATAATGCTCAAAGTGTTTATTATATATGCATTTACTCAACCTTTATTGACATATACCTTGCTTCGTATGTTCTGGGTGATGTACACTTACACACAACTGCAAATTATATAGTTGACACCTTAGTAAAGGACCATATTCTTGGGGATTCAAGATTTGAGTAACTTGTTCGGCATCGATTCTTTGAGGCTTTTGATATGTCTAGGTTACCCATTGCATTTGATGCAGTTTGTTATAGTTTTGTTTTAGTTTCCTATTATATTCATGTAGAAAAGTGATTAGAACTATTTGTAACATGAAATAATTTAGTTTTCCTATATCTTCTTCTATTACTTTATTGCTTGGTTATCCATATTATTTTGGGATTATTTTAGCATTCCCTTTATCTACTTGATGTGAATGAATATTTTGAGGATATTCCTTGAGTATTCTCAAAATAAATTTCGGGAGTGGCCCCCTTGTGGGTCCAACTGCTTATATTCCATCTTGCAATAGGATTTCACATAATTTTCAAACGATCAAATCGGGTTAGGTATCCAATCGACTTCCCAATTAACTTCACCTATAATGTGTATTGTCATGGATGATGTAGACAAGAGTAGGCTTCAGTTATGATCATCAAATCATAAGATCCACCCTTATAGATCATTGTGATGTCATATATTCAACTATTTTCTAAAAAATATCAGATCTATAGAAATTTATTATTTCCTACCATTACTTTACGGAATGATATATAACTATAGGTGTCACTTTAGGTAAATGAACTTTAATTTTTAAATTTTGATCTTCATTGTGTAATATCATAGAATATTAAGTGAGTGACAAATCATCTTGGTTATTCAAATCTTATGAAATTCGATAACCACTTCATCTTAGTATTCCATAAACAAACACAATGGCTAACTCCTTTATTCTCAAGCCTCATCCATCTTCATCATCTGTCATTTTAACATCTTCATCACCAATGCAACAAGTTCCTCCATGCATGTTTTTCAATGGGTTGCAGGCCACCACCCCCACGTCCCTCCGACTATTCTACCCCCTAATCCCCCAAAGTAGAATACTTCTCACTTGACATACTCCATACTCATGTATATATATGTGTGTGTATATATAAACATATATATATATATATGTATATATAAAGGCACACATACAAATATATATATATATATATATATATATATATATATATATATATATGTGTGTGTGTGTGTGTGTGTGTGTGTGACTTTACATTTCATACTTTATTAACTCATTTCTCAACTTGTACTTATTGAATGTTTTATAATATGTGAGTTAGGGTTATCCATTAACATGTTCATTACTATTAACCATCTAAGACCATTGTACTTAACCCTTATTATCAACCTATGAAATTCAAGGGTGTATAATGATGAATTATAGTATATATAGTCCTCATTATATATACATATATATAGATATATATGTATATATATGTATATATATTATGCTTCATAAATCTCATGATGGTGCTAAGGTCATGAATACTTATATCAAGATATTCCACAAACTAGGTTCTTCACAAGATTATGTTAAGGTTATTGCTAACTTGGATCAGGGTTGCTTTCTACTTCATTGTGTGGGTTAACATGGGTTACACCTTGCATGGGGCATTCTTGTGAACTAAGCCTATTTGCATATAATACACTGAATTACATATTTTAGGGCTAGGGTATCATGTTAGGGTATGTTACAGTATTGGCCACATCAACGTGCATGTATATATTTTGGAAAGTATTAAGTATGTACATTTATGCTGGGAGTGAGATATTTGAACTAATAATGGATTTATGATTGAGTAATTTAAATGAGAGTATTTCTAATGTTAACTTGAATATTTCATCATTCATTTATAATTTAATATAATTATGTGAGTAGAGATTGATAAGCCTGGAAGGTAAACCTTCAAATCTTAATGCGTTAAAATCTTCATATGAGTCATACTATTATAGAAGGAGATAACTTAAAAATGTACTCATAATTTCCAAGATGAAAATGTGAAATTTTGATCAAACAATTTGTAATGATATTTTAAGCTAGAATTAGTTGAAATTGTAACAATTTAAGTAAACATTCTGACAATCATTTTGTGCTTTTAGTTCTAAATATGTAAAGGATAGACATACAATAACATAATTGACTATTAATATTTGCAAGATGAGTAATTGGATCAATAATCAGTCAAATCATACTCTCATCTAGTAATATACATTAGAATCATGAATTTCTCTGAATGTTCACACTAGGGATGTGAAACATATATCATTGTAGCAATTTTGAGAAGGGTGTGAAGGAATTCAAAGTGTGCCTCTAAGCCTTGAAGGTTAGACCAATTTGGATATGTGTTAGCTAGAGTGACCATGACCCTAAATTATCTTAATTATGTAATTCTAAGACTAAATGTGAATGAACTATGAGGAAAAATTTTATTATGGTTGGGACTATTGTAAATATGTGATTTATTAATTATTTACGGGGTTCATAGAGATGATTCTCTCTAGAATCTCAAACATGATTCCATTACTTATTTTTTATGATTACACTTATTTTTTATAGAGATGAGGACCTATTGGTAGAGAGTCCTAGTGCTCCTACTCCAAATTTTTAGCAAACCCTACGCTATACTAGAATTTGTTGTTCTATCTTAGTGCAGCCAAGAAATCTTGAAGGGGTTAAGGATATGCCATTGATAGGAAAATAAGTTGTGGTAACTTCTAATTAGTTAGGTACATAATGAGTAGTTAAATGGAAAGTATAATACAACATGATAAGAAAATGAGATAAAATGTGTATATTTCCTTATTTTTATGTAAAATCTATAATATGTTTCGTAAACGTCAATTTTTAAAAGATTGTATCTTGATGTTTAACTTATAACATAAACCTCTTGTTATGTTGTCTGAATTGAATAGTTTTGAATAGTATTCATTCATTTACTCTTTGTTTACTCACTCATCATTGTTGTAGGAGTTTAATAACATTTATTTGGTTCTAGATCATCTTTCCTTCAATATAACACATGTTGCTAGAGTGAATGTCTTACTTTGTTATCTATGATTGATTTTACTTTTATATGACTTTATAGTGGGTTCTTGTAAAAGGGTGGTGGTCTACTGGTGGGATTTGTGAGGGTAATTTTAATGTACATGATCTTACTTTGTGTTATTTTTCTAAGTACTCGTTCTATTTTTTATATTCTTGTATATAAAGCTAGAATATGATTATATGTGATCCTATGTTTCCTTATATAACAATTAACTATTTATTAACCTTTTTATCATGTAAAAAGAAAATGTTTTATTATGTTTTGGTGATCAATTTTATTATAGGTATACCAATGTGAAACTTAGTGTGTTTTAGTTCTTATCCCATTGGGTGATCAATAATAGTTTTTCTTCTAGGTTTATCAATGTGAAGCTTAGTGTGTTTTAGTTGTTAACTCATGGAGGTCTTTGTTCGATGGGTGTTGACCTGAAGGGTGGGGCTCCACACTATCAATTGGATGTAAAATGAAATGATCCTTTTGATATGGTTATTGCATGAGATTTCTATATATCATTATATGGAAAAAAATAGTAAGTGCATCTGAAATGAATATAGGATTGATTGAGACTTGAGAAGCTTTTCCTATAGAAAGTTAGTTTCTAGATTGAAGATGTGAAGTCACCATAATTATATATGGGTGAATACGAACTTATTTTTTTTTTAGGAAATTAATCCATATGAGTGAGACTTATCATTTTGTCATTGATAAGAAAAAGATGTTATATGATGTTATCTAGAACTGTGAAGGAACTGGTGAAGTATTACATATAGCCATGACGTGATTTACTTAGCTTCATATGCAAAATAAATATAATTATCATTCTTCTTCCTTTGTTTGTGTGATGTATTTAAGTAGGATAATGTAACTAAAACCATCAATTTTATATAATAGATAAGAAGCAATAGAAATTGATTCATGGAGCTTTATTATAATTCATACTAATTGCAACATGGATTATCATAAACCTACCTAATAAATGCTATTTTTTTACAACATATGTCATTCCAATGTGGATATTATGGAACAAAGAAGTATTCTGATTGGATTATGTGTTAAATATCCACTAAGGCTATATACATCATACCAAAAAACAACACAAATCGCATGCCTTGTGTGTTGATACTTATTATTACTTGTGTTAAGTGATATTTTCTTGTAGTAATATGGATTATTTAAATATAGTATGGATCTAAGTATAATAATGTTACCAAGTTGTCAAAAAAATCTTAGAACTAAGAATGTGATTTTTAAGGTTGTTTCATGTAGGATATTTCCTTACTTAACTTTGTGTGTAGAATTTTGCATTAAATGTTTCTAGGATCAATGGATTTTATTAGATCATTATAGAATTATACTCATCATTTTATTCTAAAAATAATAATGAAGGCATGATAAGTCATATTTAACATATACCAATGATCAAAATGAGGACAAAAATATGAACGAATGCATGTCAGTTGATATATATTATTTACCTATGATCAAAGTATACTAATTTAGATGAATTAAGTTTTTGATACTCTGTCCAACTATACATGCATAGAAGAAATAGGGTTGTGGATGACTTGTCTAATTCATCATCATATTTCTATTTTGGTTTATATGAGTTTGTTTACCCTTCAGTGCTTTTTTAGAAATACTAGTAATTGGATACGATCGTTTAAACCATGTCATGTCATGAATAAGAATCCACTTGTAGTTTCTATTGCAATGTGAATGAAAAACCCTCACAAACTTTCAAAGAATTGTGCACACTATAAATATAGAAACAAACATTGTTGATTATGTCTCATCTAGACTAACAAATTGGATGGATAAAAACTAAACTAATGTAGGACATAATTTACATTAGATAATTTTAACTCTTCTAGAAATTATCAATGTGTTAGTTAATGGGTATTAGTGCAACTTAATGGAGTTATATAAATCTTGTGTAATATGTGGTTATTTGCACTTTTCTTCATTTGTGTTGTAGCATGATTTGTGAGTAACTTTTAATTGAGGGTGTGAACATGTGTTTTAACATAGAGCAACATGTTCACATGTGTCTTATACACGTGGTAAGTATATATATATATATATATATATATATATATATATATATATATGTATGTATATATATATATTATAGCATCCAACATACTATAGTGGTGAAATATAGATCAAAGGTGGATGTTGTGATTCTTGTTGCAAAAAAGGATTTTCTTTTGAAAAGATCATAGAATTCATATTAAGCCTATGATATATATTCATGTGGAGTAAAAATAAAGTTATAAAAAAAATATGGAAGGACTTTGTTTGGGAGTTGAATATCAACCATGAAGCACAATATTATCCAACACCAATACAATATTCTAGCTAAAGTTTAATGAACACACATTTTAATAAAAAATTGAATCAATTTGGGGAGTAAGAGATATGGTTATTCCTAAACATATATGAAATATTTGCTTTGTCATATATAAATTTCATATAGAACATAGAAATATAAAAATTAGCATGCCTATATAAAAATATTGCATCATAATTTACATTTTCATTTTTTCATTAACTAATCATTACTCCAATTTCTATTTCTCGTGGTCATTTTTATAATGCTTATTAATATCATTCAGTTCATTACAATTTTCATAATGAAAAAATAGTTCTATTTGTTTTCTTATCTAATATAGTATCTGTTGAATTGACTCTAATTAAATTCCTACTATGAATCATAAATGTGATGTACATCAACATCTTTCAAAGACCCAATCTAGGACATGTAAAAAGAGTTGCATGAAAATCTCATTAATAATAAGAATCAAGACTATCATGTTCTAAGATTATTTCTATAGTTTGAGATGTTAACACTTTAAACATACAACCGAGGTGATAGATATAAATTCAATAAAGTTGTATAAAATTTTGGTTACAGCCTTGTTATATTTTATCTGTTGAGATACCTCATCAATGAAATGAAAGTTTGTTCATTATGTTTAAGAAAATAATATTTTGATCATAATAAAGATTATTAAATGAACTTCACATGTGTATCTCTTGCAAATAAAATGTACTAAATTTCCCTAACAATTTTTTTATATGAAGAAGTTGCTCAATGGTTTGTGTCATTTCTTATAATTGTCGGTCACCAATCGATAATAATATATCACAGTGGCTGTGAAATAACAAACTCATAAATATGTTTAAACAAAAATATAACAAATAGGTTTGTTTCATATCCATAAGATACTTTCATGATATACATAGTTATACCCAAAAAAGATGTTATAATTTTATGTGAATAAAAAAATATAACACTAGGGTTGGGTCATATATTGTAAGTTAGGGCCTGTTTGGTAGGGTGTAGCCGGATGACAAAGTGTGTGTTTAATGTACATTTTTACATTGCGAACTCACACAACTGCACCCTACTACACCCAACCAAACTAGCCCTTAGTTCATGACTTGTATTATAATAACCATGAATCAAAATGCGTTCCAAATATATAGCTTCCATATAAGATGACTATTATTCCATATTTTCATTGTATAAAGTGAACATTTTAAAATTTTGATGGTGTTTTTTAGACAAAACATTGGGGTTACCAAAGTTCATTATTGACACCAAAATTATTTTATAAGGCATTAATATTCCATTTCCTTGTCATATTTTGCCAATGTGAATAGCTAACATTAGATATTTTTTAGGTTATAACTGGTATAGTATCTAAGTTAGTGGCTAATAACCCAAGTAACTATTTACAACTATTCCCTTCACATAATCACCATTCTAGTTATATACCTTACAAGTATCCCTTGTTTGTTGTATATTTAACAAAATATGGATCATTGTGGAACATACATGTTTAGTTGGAATTTGGTGTTTGGTAATAATGTCAGATACCCTTCAAATATTTCAATAGAAACATGTTAAGATTGTATATCATTTTTAATCATATTAAGAACAGTATAGTACATACATACATCTATCATTTCTTATTTGTTCCATTATTGATTTATCTATTTCATTTGAGTGTCGATATTTGTAAAGTTATTATGGTCAT
The DNA here is from genome assembly GCA_963693085.1 of Alisma plantago-aquatica. Lineage (NCBI taxonomy): Eukaryota > Viridiplantae > Streptophyta > Magnoliopsida > Alismatales > Alismataceae > Alisma > Alisma plantago-aquatica. The sequence goes on along the minus strand of OY856412.1, from coordinate 938,396,247 downwards.
TAAAACATGCCTTTGTTTCAATTAGTCATCTTCAGAAAATTTAGAATAATTCATAATTTTCTAATTAGGTCTTATGTATCAAATATTGTACTCATTGTGCTAAGAAAAATATTTGATCAAAACAAGCCATGTGAAAGATATACAAGTCAAAGAACTACCAAAAACTTAATCTCGAGGTAGACTTTCAATAATGGTTGTATGCCATTTTGTGTCCTTTAATCAAATTAACTTATGCATGATTAGGCATGCTTAAGTATGCAAGAGGCATTTTCATATCCGAAAATCACATGTTAGGTCATTAAAAACTAATAGAGTCTATGTGTTCTCATTCTTTATCTTACTTAATTCGAATACTACTTCAAAAAATTCTCAAAATGTGATCAGCAAAAAAGGACCGTACTGTTAGTGGTTAACGTAATAGGGGTATGACAAATCCAAAGACCCCCAAATCGTCGTAAAGCAAAGCAATATCTGTAAGCATTTTTCAGTATTTTTTTTTACTGCATAACAATTATTCGTTGAAGATTACAAGAAATAGCAATTTGTAAATTTCCTTAATAAAACATATGACTCAAAGCCCTGGCTCGAGAGCATATTGTTTGTTACTTTATTGTATTGGTACGGGATTTAAACTAACTTCTTCATCCTAAGTTAGTAATTCATAATTGACATGTAACTCATATTCCATGCCACATTCATGAAAGATAAATGTTTGTATATAAGGTAGTTTGTATCTATCTTATCTATATACCTATAATGAAAAGTAGTCAGGTGTCGGTTATTGATCTGTTCCTTTTCTATATTAGTTTCTTGACTAATCACTTCTTTGCAGCTATGCAATGGCAGATATGTTAATTTTCGGAAGAATAGACAATGACGCTTTGTATCTATATATTATCTATAGGGACTTTTAGGAGTTTGCGTGCTCGCTCAACTTATTTGCACGATTGTTTGTTTCGGAAGCATAGTTGTGAGTATTATTTGCGTACTTCAGCATCACGTCTATATATTTCAACTGCCTATCTACATATTTCAGTAGTCTATATGTGAGTTTATTGATTCAGTCTGCCTATGTGTTTTCATATTTTTTCCACAAGTAGACACAAGCATAACAGAAGTAATATTTCAAATGATACTTTTGCCACATATAAAAGAATATTAGTTATGAGCTAGAGAACGGGAGTAGTGATAATCTTGGAAATCAAATGCTAAGTTGGAGGGAGTCATACAATAATTAATCGAGTTATTTTTTTAGCATATATAATGTAATTATATTGATAAGTAATTATACATTAATTGTCAACATGTGCATATAAATGAAAGTGAGTACATGTACTTTTATTATTGGCACACTACATATTGGAAGGAGTCAGCTTGCAAGTTAATCTAGATATTCTTTTATAGCATGTTATACATAAACAATTAGGAGTACTAATTGAGAATACCTCAAATAATTATTTTGAGTCAACTGTGAGTTCATCAATTTCTTAGTCTCTTTACTTTAGATGGTACGTAGTACATATATTTTTACTTGTTGTTTTTGAATTTTTTTTATTTTTTAACAAGAAACACATTCTAGAGAAGAAGACAAAAACAATTTTGATATTGACACACTACAAGTAGAGGGAGTCAGTTAGGGATTAATTGTATTGTTCTCTTTTATATATTATATGTAAATTATTGCCATTACTAATTATGATCCCCAACCAAAAAATATAGATTCATATTTTTTCAATTTCTATCAACAGAAACTTCATTGACCTACTTTCCTTTATTTCTAATTGCATTATTTCCTTGATGCTTTTATTTTCATTCTTCTTAACCATCAACATGACATGACAGAGAAGGAGAGCATGTGTAATTTACTAATGGGGTGTTATCAGTTGGAAGGAATTACTTAGATAATAATTGATCTATTCATTTTTTGAAGGTCTATGCAAATTATTTTGGAATAATAATTATGAACCCAAAGGAAATCTGACTTTGGGGTTCAATTTTTTAATCGAAAATCCATTCATCAATATAAGTTTAATCCCTTTGCTTTTAATCCAACAATAATTCAAGATTTTTATTTACTTTTGTTGCTCTTTTTATATGGAAGTCAATAGGCACATGATAGATAATGGGGGTAGATGTGATTTTCATCATGACTTATTACATAATGAAATGAGTCATCTACCCATTAGTACATCTATACTATTCTAGATTATTGTCAGTAAATTTTTTTGTGAGTAAAAATTATGAACCCAAAGAAAAATTAGTTTTTGATTTAAATTTTGTCGATAAGGATGGATTTTGAGTTTGAAAAAAATTGGCATTTGATATCTGAATTAAAATTAAGTCGACTAGAATACTTTTGACAATGTCTTTAACATTTTGAGTTTTTCCAATTGTAACATTGAAGATAAAGAATAAAAAGTATATGAGTAAATGATACATCATAAATAAGAAAAATGAATGATAAAATTATGTTTTTAGATCAATTGGATTACAATGTACATGCTTAGAATGTTTATTCTACTAGTCTACATACCGACAATAAAAGGGAGTTAGATGTGTGTTGTCGAGTTGCTCCCCATTTTTTAACAATTCAACTTCTTTATTTTTTCAAAAAAAATCTCAATTAGTTTTAGAGTTTATTTTCAAGCAAAATGAAAAAGATGTAAATGTTATACAACACGTTTTGGGTTTGTGGTCTCATTGGTCTGGTCTGTGTCAGATGTTTGGTTGTATGCTCATTTTTCTATTTAGTTTGTATATTTTAATAGTTTGTATATTTTAATAGTTTGTATATATTCATCATTCCAGTTAGTTTCTGGCTCAAACAATTTTACTGAGTATTAACATATCCAATATTTGTGTGTTTACCTTTTGGAGGGAACCAATTGACTTTAATCAAGATTACTGCATGACAATAGCGTATTAATCATTAGTCTCACAAAAAGAAGAAAAAAATAGTTTTAGGTTTTGATTTGTTCAATGACGCGCTACAAGTTGGAGAGAGCCAACTTTAAATTGACCAAACACATATGCATGTGCTCCAATATCTAAGTTGTATGCAAACTGTTTCATTCATTATTTGTGTTCCTAAAACATATATGTGTGCTTATAGATTAAAGGGAGTCAGTTGGCTGTTAATCAAACTATACTCTCTCACACTTAATGGATTGTTTATAACTAATTGTATATGAAAATGTATTACTAATCAGACGCATGATGAAAAAAAATCATTTTTTATATGCAGCCATTGTATTAGAGTAGTGACAAACTTACCTATATGTACATAAAAATTGTTTGAATTGTCACAGATCTGTCATCGTTTTTAACTCAGGGAACATTTATCACATAATGTCATATTTGACCCACTCTATCAAAGAAATTTTTGGGAGAGGTGGATGACAACCACCATATGTCATAAAGACATCTAATATTTTTTATAGTTCAACTTGCTTGTCTTGTAAGTTTTTTGAAAAGATTCTCAATCAGTTCTTTACTTTTGTTTTTGTCAAGTTCAATAAATACCATAAAAATGTTATAGATGTGTGATGTTTTGGGTATGAGGTTTCATTGTTCGAGCATGTACCAACAATTTGGTTGTATGCTCAAGATTGCATTTAGTCGATGTGTTCCAATAGTCTGTCTGTATGCTCATCGTTCCAGTCAGTCACTGTACTCAAATAGTATGTTAGGGAATTAATTGGTCCATTCAATCTATGTGTGTACGTGTTGGAGGGAGCCAGTTAACTTCTACTCAACATTATTACATGACAATGTAATACTAGTCATCATCCCAACAATAAAAAGTAGTTTAAGGTTTAGATTTTAGTAATGATGTGCTACTTGTTGGAGGGAGTTAACTAACAATTTATTGAGCACATTAGCATGTACTCCAGTATCTTAGTTGTATGTTCATTGGTGGATTCATTGGTTTTGTTCTGACAACATATATGTGTGCTAATCCATCCAATATGTTTGTGTTCTTATAGATTAGAGGTAGTCGACTACTTGTTAATTAAATTGTACTCTTTCTCTCTTAATGGGTTGTTTATAACAAATTGTATCTGTAAGTGTAATACTAATTATTAGCATGATGAAAGCAATAAATTGTTGATATGAAACATTTTTTATTGAAAGTGGTTATTAAATTAGCTATTTGTACACAACAAACATTTGAATTGTCATATATGTGTCATCTTTTTAACTCGGAGAACATATGCCATATAATGTCATATTAGATCCACACTATTGGAGTAATTTGGATGAGACACAATGACAATAACTACATGTCAAAAAGTTCATATCAATGTCAATTCAAATATAGCTCACATGCTTAGCACATGCTCTCTAATAGTATCTTTAAGTGGAGGGATTTTACATCTCTATGTTTATTTTCTCATAGCACCTCTCTGGTTACTTGCTTGGAGCACCTTTTCATTTTTCATGTTTTTTTTCTCATTGCACCACTCTACTCTAGTATCTTGTTTATTTTTACTTTTTTATTTCTATCTTTTCATGTTTATCTAAGCACAACGAGTATTACACTAGCCTTGTTTCTTACATAGTTTCACTTTTCTAGTTTTTATTTTAAATGGATTCCATTTTATTCATGTTTATCAAAGCAAATAAACATCCTATCAACATGTTGTCTACATGAGGAACATATAGGTGAGCTATGTTTGCATGCTTCAACAACACATCTACGTGCTTCATTAGTATGTTTGTGTAATTCAACAGTTTCTCTTTGAGCTCAGTAATTGAGTATGTTTGTGCTTATCACTTTTGAGATCAAGGAAAAATTTGGATCATGTTGGAAATTGAAGGGAGCCAACCATAATTAATCCACCTGTAATCCTTTACCATGTGGTATGTAAATAGTTTGAGTACTAATTATATATTATTTTCCAATACACACATCTCAAGAAGGAGAGCACATGTCATTTTGGTAATGTTACGTCACAAGCTAGTGTCAATTGGAAATTAATTAAACCTTTTTCTATAGGCTATATTTAAATTATTGTAAGTAAGAATTATATTTTTCTAAGTAAGAATTATATAATTTTATGTAAAAGTGATAATTTTGGTAGTCAAAAGTACATGTTTGAGGCAGTCAGTCGTTCAAGTAACATACTCAACCTTAGGTGAATATTCAATTTGCCTCTTTACCTTATGATCTTTTTATTTTTCAATATGTTTCTTATAATTTAAATTCTATTAGGATGTTATCAATCTCTAATTATAGATTTTTAACTAATAAATCAATTATGTGAGTCTTTAATGCCAGAAATATGGATACTATTCTAATTTGGATATAAATATAAAATTAAGCCACATCGATGGGCTTAAGTTCAAAATTATTCTTCTCGATTTCTCCAATTATTAGATATAGGGAAGGAAGAGTTGTAAACAAAATGTGAACAATAAATGATAAAGGAATCAATAAAATATATAAAAGTTACTTTTCCTCATGTCATGGATTTTATATTGTAAAACTTGCCAATGGGTGAAATTGGTTTCATATCATATTTGTTGGGTCCCAATACTTGCCAGTTTTCATCTTAGTTGAACATTATTTGCTCCTACAATTTTGTCAAAAAAGAAAAGAAATACTTATACATTCTCACTTTATTCCAAATCAGAACCAACTAGCTTAACTCACAAATTTTGCTATCACACATTGTTTGTTCTTGTTTTAACCTTTCCTAGAATGAGACCATGGAATGTAGGGTCTGGATTGGATCCCAGACCGATTCCACATGATCTCATGACATAGGGGATCATCTACCTCCCTGAGTTTGTCATTGGGTCTGAAAGTGGTGACAAAAAAATTTTGCAAGCAATATCTCCCTCTTTGGTTAACATTTTTATGCAATTATTTCGTTCTTGGTTCCATAAAAATATCCACATATATGGACGGATTTCTTGAAACATAGTATACATTTTCATAATTCCAATAATTCTTATGGCCTAAGATTCTTGAAGTTTCCCATGGACCCCTTAAAAACCCTAACCATTATATATGTAACACGTCTTCAAATTTCAACGTGCCCTTCAGAGTAGATCCCTTGAGTCAATTATGCATCGATACATGTTCTTTTCTACCACAAAGTTCATGTACTACACATGTCTTTCAGAACTTTCCATAGATGCTCTTCTTCACCAAATCCCAATTGATCTCTTTGTAAGCTATTTTGACCCCCTACTTTGTACTTGATTTTTCGAAATAGTTGATTCTCGCCCAATGAGTTTTCCCTCTAACTTGCTCACGATCTGTTGCATGTCGTCCGATGGCCATGGTGGGAGCAGATGATGAGGGTCACGATGGGTAATTTACACAGTTTCCCTTGATCTTCTTTTGTTGTTATTTCATACCCATGGGTAAGATTGTCTTGTTTCTAAATTCATTTTTAACCACTTGAATCATTGGAGATCAATATGAAGAAACATCCTTGTCATGCCTCTTACATTACAAGAACAAGGCTAAAATCATCCTTTGTATATTATTTTCACTAATAAATCAATAAATTGTGTAAATCTTGTAACATTCACAATTTCTTAGTGGTATCCCCAAAAACTATAAAAATATATTTTTGAAGTTATGAGACTTTTCTCCATTTATTGGTTTGGTTTTCATCACCTTATTCCAGTGCTTTAAAGGCATGATTTTAGGGTTTGAATCTCTTGTCCTCTCTTATTGATAATTGAGGAAAATTATAATGATCAAAATAATGAATTTAGATATATATGAAGAATCAATCCTTGAATTAGTAAAATATGACCCTCTGAGTTAGACTGACAACATGTATTAATCTAGGGATTTTCCAAGGATGGACTTGTAGGGTTAAATGATATGAGACATAATTGAACCATAATCAATATAAATATCATATGTGTTGGTTTGAGGAAACTCTCAGCTTGAGAGGGTAGTTTTTGGTCTCTGATCCAAACACCCAAGTCAAGGTATGTGCATCTTCCCGATTTATCTAGGCATTACTAACATTACTACTAAACTATTTCCCATAATGAGGCATCCCTTGAATAATCCTTGTATAATATTGGATCCTCTTGAGAATCCTATTTTGTTTGAACTATTTTCCTTATTTGACAGTGAATTCATAAGATTATATAAATCATGGTCCCCATACCTAATTGTGTGAATTTTTTGGATGATATCATCCTCTCAACATGAATGAAATTGATGGTGATTACACATGCTTTTTACCTCTACATTTTTTTTGTATGTACATTACACTAAACTTATTTATAGTAGTGGTATGTCCGTACCACCATAATAGTTTTACGTGTATATTCTATCTCGAGAGTGTGTATACTAGTCATATATTTATCATGAGTATGTGTATTCCGACCAAGGTGTCTGTTTTGCACCCATGTAGGCTTGAGATTTTAGGGGTCTCATCTCTACTTAAATCAAGTAAATATGCTTGATTTAACATGCACCATTTAATTTTTGTGATGTTATTGACGTATAATTCACGATGAGCATCCATTCTGATATATATATATATATATATATATATATATATATATATATATATATATATCCTTTAATAAATGTATCATCTTTTGGCATATTAATTATTTTGAAGCTTTTCTCTTTTACATACCTTTATTGAAATCTTTTAAATTTATCTCTCATTGCTCTATGTAAGGACTAGTTGTTATATTACTACACATACACAATTTTATATTGACACCATTTCCTTTGTTTGTCTCCTCTTCTAGGTGTTTCTTTCAACCCACTTAGAGGTTGAACATCCTAAGGACCAGGAAGTAGGAGGCATCACCCTAAACTAGCTTCAAGAAGACTTATAGGATGGATAGGTTGCCTATCACAATCTAATCCTACTAGATTAGATTTCATATCTTTTAAGATTCCACTTTGTGGCCCTCCATTGTTGAACTTGTATAAAATTTTGTAATAGTTAGATTTACCTTTTGATTTCTATAATACCATGTATATACCAATCTATCTGAGAAAATATCATGCACACCTTTATTGGAAAAAAAATTATTGTGAATGGAAGGGGTTATATGTTCTATTTTCTTAAATTAAGTAAGGAGTTGCCCCCTCCTTCTTCCCACTCCTTACAAGATGGTATCAGAGCTTATTTTTAGTCGATAAATTGACCATATCAGAATTTTTCCTTGGTGAATTTTCCTTATATATTATACCTACATTTTAGATGGACCAACCTGTTTGAGGACACCAGTTCTACCCCTAAGTCCATCCTTTAGGATGCCTATGCCTACACCACTCCTTAAATGCTTTTAGAATGTTGATGGATCTCCCTCCAAGAAATAACCGGATCTCTCAGGTTCCATTTACAGCTCATGGTGTTTTTGACCCCACCTCTACTACTTCAACTTTCATCTCTCCTAAGTAGTAGCCAACCTTGTTATGATATTTTCTCACCACAACCATGGAGGGAAAGATGAATATCCCTTATGTTTCTAACAAGCTGAAGGAGTAATCTCTGAATGACTTTGAGAAGATGAAACAGCCTTACTTTAAGGGTGAGGGTGAGGTGGATATGGTTGATAAGTAAGATGAGTGGGTTTTAGCCTTGGACATGGCATGCCCTCCTCACTAAAGGGTCTAGTTTGCCTCTTATGTGCTACATGCACTAAGACTAGTCTGGTGGAATGGGATAGCTCAATCTTGTGATACTTCTAATTTGACTTCAGAACTAATCTTTTCACTCTTTCATGAGAAATATATATGCACTACTACTCTTAGGAAGAAGGAAGCAGACTTCTATAGGTTGAAGTAAGTTTCTCTCTCTATTCATGTGTATGTGCAAAAGTTCCCAATCTTTGGACATTGTGATAGGGATACTCTATTCTTGGAAGGACTCAACTACCATGCTCTAGTCCACAACTTCCTCTCACTTTCCAATAGATGATTGTTAAAGCTTATCTATCGAGTCCTATCTTGGTTTTTAAGATCCATCACATAACAACAAGAGGAAAAACTTTTAACTATGATCACCATCATGATTAGTGCAACTGGTGTTACTACCATTATCCTTCTCTAACGTGCCTTCAAGGAAAGAATGTTTCACCAACGAATGGTAGGACAATAATCTATCATCGATATGATCAGTATGGCCACTCTAGGCCCTAGTTCCTCAGCTTCAGCAACGCCCTATTCCTTCTCAACAATCTTCAATGAAACATGCTCAATAGCCACAGCCACATCCTAATCCACATCTAAGTAACAACAACAACCATCAAGTTTGAAACCTTCTAGTGGAGAGGTAGGTTGTTCGCGTCTTCCCCATGGATGTTATGGATATTGGTGACAATAATGAAGTGATTAAATGTATGTGCAGTAAATTTACATCCCACAAGATTTGGTTGGCTCTAGATCATCAAATATTTATACATCTTTTAAACTTTCTAAGATATTAAATTTAGAACCTCATATATGAACTTTGTTCTTTTTGTATAGGCCCCTAGTGGTAGGGTATGCTCTTCTTTCCTAAAAATTCCACCCATTGACCTTAGCAAATCTGGAAAGATGTTTATAATATAATTCATCCTCTTAGACATGACTGAGTTTGATGTCATTCTAGGTATGGATTGGTTGAAAATGTTGATGTGGCTTTCTTTTGTTGTGAGAAAAAGGTTATCTTGACACACCCTAATGGTGAGATACTTTGTTTTAAGGGAATAAAACATGACGATAGAAAATTTATCATTTCATCCATAAAATGTGAAAAGTTGTTCTCACATGGATGTTGAGCCTACCTAGCATCCATGGTCCTTGATTCTGGACCACCTTAGATACATTATATATATGTGGTTTAAGATTTCCCTAATGAATTTCCTGATAAGCTACTTGGTATTTGACCTAATTGTGTGGTTGAGTTCTTTATTGATCTCATAAAAGGAACCTCCTATCTTAAAACCTTTTTATGGTATGGAACTTGCAGAGCTTGTAAAGCTCAAGAAACAACTACAAATACTTCTTGACATGGGGTTTGTTCACCCTAGTGTCTCCCCTTGTAGAGATCATGTTCTATTTGTAAAGAAGAAAGATGGTTCTTTAAGGATATGTGGGATTACTTAATGTAAAATTAAGTGCAAATAAATAATATCTATCCTCTAACATGCATTAACAACATATTCAATCGTTTGAAGTCAGCTACTATTTTCTTTGAGATGAATTCACAAATTGGTTATTATGAATGCAGGTAAAGGATAGGAATATAATGAAGACAACCTTATACACTCATTATAGGCACTATGAATTCGTATTTATGCCTTTTGGGCTTACTAATGCCTCTTCTGTTCTTAGGTTTGCTGCTAATTTCTTGATGACTTTGTGGTGGTGTTAATTGATAATGTTCTTATCTACTATGAGTCAATGGATCAACATGTGAACATATGTAGATTATCTTACAGTCTCTTCGTTAAACTAACTTTATGCCAAGTTTTCAATGTGTGAATTCTGGATAAAGGAGGTGATGTTCCTAGGCTATGTGATCTCTATCAGTCACATTATTGTGGATCAGACAAAAGTTTAAGTTGTAACTAAATGGTAGTCACTAAATAATCCTTTTGAGATATGATGTTTACTGGGTCTTTTGGTTTACTATAGACAATTTATTAAGGATTTATCTGAGTTGTCCCTTCCTATAAACAAGTTCACTAGTAAGGATATTAAGTTCATCTAGACCCCATAATGTGAAAAAGGTATCCTAGAACATAAATGTTGTTTGACATATGCACCATTCTTGGCCTTACCCATTAAAGGAAAACCATGTGTTATTTATACTGATGCATCTAGACAAGATTTAGGTTGTGTCCTTATGAAAGAAGGACATATTATAGCTTATGTCTCATGTCAATGAAATCCAAATGAAAGAAACCATCTTGAGCTTGTGTACATAGTGCATGTTCTCAAGAACTAGAGGCATTAGCTTTTTGGACTATAGTTGTATGTGCATATGGATAGTCTTTTTGGTACTCCATCTTGGATTTCTAAAGTGATTGTGGAACAAATGACTAGTCCTAATGTTGATGAGATGAAACTCTTAACCGAGAAGCCACAATCATAATTCTCTTTTGGACACGATGGTTGAGTTTTTTTTCATCACTAATAATCAATACCAAATGTGGATGATTTGAGGTAGAAGGGGCCAAGTGAGGCTCATGGGTCCAAGTATACAATTCACCCATGCACCACATTCATGTACAAGGATTTGCAAAGAAGTTTTTTGGTGAAGAAGCATGAAGAAGGACATTGCTACTTTTGTTGTGAAATATTTAACCTATCAATAAGTAAAGATTGAACATTAATGACTCATTGGAGTTCAGCCTCTTGAGAATATGGAGTGGAAGTGGGAAAATATTACAGTGAACTTTATAAGTACAATTCTAAAATTTAGAGGTGGTTTCAGTGTAGTCTAGGTTGTGGTAGATTGAATTACCAATTTTGTTCATTTCTTACATTCTAAGACCACCTATAAGGTTCCTGACATGGCACATATATACATGGTTTAGAAAATTTGTTTGCACGATGTGGCAAATTCACTGTCTGACTGAGACCCTAAGTTTACATCCCACTTGTGGAGGAAAATTCAAGAAGAGATGGGATCAAATCTATGTTTCATACAGCTTACCACCATCATATTGATGGTCAGTTTGAGAAGAGGGTCCAAATTCTAGAAGATCTGTTATGAGCCTTTGTTATGGACTAGGGAGGTATTTGGGACATATATCTTCCATTGGATGAGTTTACTTATAACAATGGCTACCAAGAAAGCATTGGCATGCCACCCTTTGAAGCTCTTTGTGGATGACCATGTTGTTCCCCTTTGCATTGGTTGATGTGGAGAATACTCATGTGAAGATCGATCACGCACATCTAATGAAGGACAAGATTGTCTAATAAAGAAATAGGTGAAAGTGACTCAAGATTGGAAAAAGATGTATGCTAGTAAGAGGAGGTTGGATGTGAACTTTCTAGTTGGTGATTAAGTTTTCTTAAAATGAAACGAATTTGGTTCATTGTAGGTCTATGGTTAAAGGAAAGCTTGATCCTCGTTATGTGCATCCATTTGAAGTATTAGACAAGAATGGGGATTATGTGTACCATTTGGTTTTGTACCCTACTTATGATAAGATCCACAATGTATTCCATGTGTCTATGTTGAAGAAATATGTGAAATACCCTTCCCATGTTCTTTCATTAGAGCCTATAGAGATTTGTGAAGATTTGACTTATGAGTATCTTGTGAAGATCCTAGACTCACGAGTGAAGCAACTAAAGACAAAGAAATTGAACTAGTAAAAGTTTATGAACATATAATGGGTTGAAGGGGACAACTTGGGATCTTAGAGAGGAGATGTTCCAAACTCACCCCTCACTCTTTGTTTGAGATTTTGAGGAAGAAATCTTTTTAAACGGGTGGAGTGTTGTAACATACTCAACCTTAGGTACATAATCAATTTACCTTTTATCCTATGACCTTTAGAATCATTTTCTTGATTTAGATTGTATTAGGATATTAGTAATATATAACTGTAGAATGTTAACCAATAAATCAACTATGTGAGTCTTTAATGTGAGAAATGGGATAATATCCTAATTTGGATCTAATTATGAAATTATGCCATATTAATGGGTTTAATTCAAAATTATTCATCTAGATTTCTCTTGTGGTCATCTGTAGGGAAGAAAGAGTCATAAACAAAATTTAAACATTAAATGATATAGGAAGCCATAAATATGTTAAAACTTACTTTTTCCTCAAGTCATGGTTTTTCTATTGTAAAAGCTTCTTAAATGTGAAATTGGCTTTAGATTCAGATTCTTTTGGGTCCCAATTGGTGTACTTTCCAAATTTCATCTCATTTGAACATTATTTTCTCTTCCAATTTCATTGGAAAGGAAAAGAAATAATTATACAATCTCATTAGTATTCCAATTAGAATCAACCAGCTTATATCGCACATATAATTATCATGAGGCATTCATTTTTATCTTAAACTTTCCTAGTGTGGGACTATAGTGGACGGTTGATATTGGACCCCTGGACAAAACCATGCGACCCCATGGCTAGGCCATTGTCTCCCTCCCCAAGTTCATTGTTGGTTCTGAATGTGGTGATAGTAGAAAGTTTCATGAACAATATCACCCTCCCTAGTTAATGTTTTTATGTGATTTTTTCGTCATTGGTTTGCTTGAGAAGATTTGCATCTATTTATGGATTTCTCAAATATCAGTTTCTATTATTCATGATTTTCCTAATTCTTGTGACTAAATCTAACTGAAGTTTTTCACAGACCCCTTAAAAACCCTAACATATACATGTGTGTAACCCCTCTCTAGCTTCCAGTGAACCTCTCACAGTAGATCCCTTAAGTCAATTGTTATTGAGTAATGTTCTTTACCTCTAATCAAACATCGTCTATTGTTAGTGTGTTTCAAAACTTTTCACTTGCTCTCTTCATCACTGAAGCCCAATTAATCTCTTAGTAAGCTATCTGGACTCCCTTCTTTGTACTTGACTTGTCAAAATAGTTGATTCTCACCCAACAAGTTTTCCCCCAATCTTGCTCGTAACTTGCTACATGCCGACCGAAGACCATGGCACAAGAAGGTGACAAGGGAGTGTAGGGGTAATTTATCATGTTGCGCTTAGACTCCTTTATATTGTTATTTTGTACCCATGGGCAATATTATCTTCTCGTTGATGCATATTTTTTACAGCATGAATGATTGGAGACCGATATGACAAAATTGCCATGTCACTTTCCATAAATTAGAATAATAACACAAGGTTAATATCATCATCTGCATATCAATTTCACTAATAACTCAATAAATAGCATAAATCTTGTAAAAATCAGAACATTTTATTGGATACTCCAAAAATAAGAAAAAATGTTCTAGAACTTTTCTCTTTTAGTGGTTTGGTTTTCATTGCATAAGTCTAGTCTCTCTTAGGGCATATTTTTAGGGTTTTAATTTCTCTTACACTCTTATGGCCAATTAAGAAACATTATAATGAAAAACATTATAAATTTAGAAACTTATGATGAGTCAATCCTTAAATCAGTAAAAGATGGCATATTGTATTAGACTAATAACATTAGTTAATTTAAGGTTTTCCAAGGATGGACTTCTTGAATTTCGTGATATGAGAAACAATTGAGCCCTAATCCTTGTAAATATAATATGTGTACATTTGAGAAAGATCTAGGCTTGAGAGGGAAGTATTTGCTCTTTGATCCAAATAGCCAAGTCAAAGTATGTACACCAACCCGATTTATCTACGCATTACTAACATGACTTCTAAACTATTTTGAATATGAGGCATTTCTTGAATAATCCTTGTGTAATATTGATTCCTATTGATAATATTGATAGTATTATCTTGAATTTGATATTTAATTCATGTGATTACATAAATGATGGTTCTATCACCTAATTGTGCAAAACAATTGGATGATATCATTCTCTGTACTTGAATAAAATTTATGATGACTAAACATGTTTCTTGCCTCTACATTTTTGTGCATCTATAGTAGACAACATGTAACATACTAAAATTTGGGTACTAAACCTTTTTTGAACTATAATTTTCAATGTCCCCTAACTTGAATGCATATACATTATTGTCCTTCATTCCAATTTCCTATTTATTTATTTTGATGTACTTGTCATGTTTTAGCGTAGATTAGTCTCTAATTGAATTCTTTTTGTTACATTATAGTTATTTTCCTCATTCGAGAGAGATATATATAAAATTTTCCTTCAATTATACTTCATAAAGCATTTTGTTTTCAATTTGAATCACGAATTCCTAGATATCTTGATTTAGTCTCACATGATTTTCATACTAATGGCATGGAATCAGTGAAAAACATTAATTTTACTAAAAAAATACATTATTAGTTGTATTGTGATGTACACCCAAATAGCTAAATCTAGATATATAATTATAGGTGTTGGCTTTCTTATAATGTTGTTTAGTTAAAGTTAGACTTATGGTTAAATTTGTAGGGGAATAGGGTTTGTAACTTGAGAGATATAAAATCTAAAAATGAATGTGATTAATAGCACTCAATAATAAGTTGTATCATGAACCACATATACAACACCCTCAACAACATAGCCCAATGGTTGATATTGGATTCCTCCCTCAAAATCAAAATTGACCATGAGTATAGTTACATGAGTTAGTATTTTATAGTTTATTTGTAATGACTTGGACACGTGGTTATATTTCCAATAGAAATGGGCTTTTGTTTAGAGGATATAAAAATTTAGAAGATAAATTATTCATTACAGATCTTTTATTAAATTGACCACAGACGAGCCCATCCTTCTCATTCCTTTGTTATACCTGTAGTAGCCAACAACAAAGGGGATCATGTTCCATCTTGATTCCAATGGCCTAATTAAACTTAGATTTTATGAACACCCCAACAACTATAATGGAGTAAAACTTGGAAGATAGTGGGAGAGAGAGGAATATCAATCATGGCCATCATTAATACCCAGTAATGCAAACAAAAAGAGACTGAAATTTTATATCAATCTTTCGTTTCCTACGTTGTTGCTCCTTCTCCCCCTAGGTGGATGGTGGGTATTCAGAACCTCTAGCCAAAACCCCTCACCTATATAAGAAAGTAAACCCTTTGACATATAGGGAAGACGTTTACCAGACCACCTTCATGCAACTAGCATATATGTCTTTCCCTCCCTCTCTCTTTGTGCACCCAAAAACCTTAACAACAAGGCAATATTGCAGTCTGGCGGCTATCATCGACGACAATGTCCCTGAAGGAACCCAGGAACCCATTACTCCTCTTCTCTTACACGCCTTAGATGCCAATACCCCATGACTACAACTCTCAATGTGTCATTACCACCCGACAACGCTAATGAGACATGCGATAAAAGCACATTCACCACTTTTTATTTCATGTTTTAGGACAATTATTTAGGATTTTGTGTTCTTTTCTCTAAATTTAAGAACAAATTGCATTTTCTTTACTTTTCTCTCTTTAATTAGAATTCTTACCATTTTTGTTATCTTTTGTAGGTTTTATGTCCCTTCTCACTTCTTTAGCCCCAATCCAAGAATGCACATCATTAACCAAAGAATCAACGGCTATTTCATCCTCCAAGAAGTCCACCCAGCCGAAATGCCCGCTCAGATTGGACGACTCATGAGCAGAATTGGAAGAAGTTACAGAAATCAATACGTTGATTGGTCATCTAGTTGATCAATTCAACCCCATCAATGGTTGAACTGATTTATTCAGTCCCTAAATGGTCGATTAATTTTCCTTAAAGACAAATATCATTTCATCTAGTGAAACCTCCCCCACTTAGAAGTCATGTGACACTTATCTACTTGATCGACTGAACACCTAGTCAATTGACTCTCGTGATGATTCCAAACAATTCTAGCAAACACCAACCCCCTTTTTATGATTTCCATGATGCTTCCTCTACTATAAAAGGAGGAAGAAGTGTGAAATAAAGGCATCTTATTTTGTAGAATTTCCCCTATCATCTCAAAACCATATCCAGGAGAACAGAGCAAGGAAAGGAGAGACATATTCTGCAAGTGTTATTCTCTACATGATTTCTCTTCTTACAATTTTTTTTCTAGCTTCTACAAGTGATATGGAGTAGATTTCTCATTTTTGGGACATGGGGAGTAGCCCAATGAACCCATAACTTGTCTTAGAAAACTTTGATACCACTAAATCAATAAAAAGATATGTCTTAGTTTATTTATAAACATTATTTCATGATCCATAACGATGATGACTCGAACTTATGGACTAGAATATTGAATGAGGTTCACAAGTTTCTGGATGAGACCCCAGATAAAAACTTGTTGGATGATTCAACCATGATTCCCACAAGGTTAAACCCCAGGTTTGAGGATCTAGAAGTAACATATTTACATGATCCTAATCCAAAATTTCTTGAAAAAAGAACTACAGTGGCTTAGATAACTTCAAAGGTTCGTGGTGTTGTAACCCGATCTTTCAACAATTCCTATTAATTAGAATTATTCTTTGATTAGTTGTTCTTTATGCATACTTTTTCATTTAGTTTTAATCTCTTGATAAGTTAGTTCCCACTTTTGCAATTTCAATTTCTTGTTTAGTTTTTCTCATGATAACTTTGTTTACTTTCTACTAATTTACCCTCTTGTTTAGTTTGATCACTCTTCAAAGCTAGAGTTGAAACATTTTCCACCGTAATTGGTTTCAATTAGCTTTAAAAAAGGCATTCTTAGGGACCGATGTCTTTCGATACTAAAATATACTCACTTGTTTTACAAGATAATTGATAGTCGTTAAAAGGTTGAACTCTAGGGATAATTTCCCTAGTGAATTTTTTATATAATCAATGACAAATAATATTTTGGCATCGTTTCCAGGGTGAAAAAGTTAATTTCAAACCAACTTTCTTTGAATGATTGAGATTTCTTCTTCTCATTTATTTTTGTAATTTTAGTGTTGTAATTTTTTTTGTAATTTCTTTTAGCTTATTTTTGTAACTCATAGTTTAGTTTTTGTAATTTTTTGTTTTTCCCATAATTTCTTTTAGTTTAGGTTCTTTCTTTCTTTCTATGTTAGATTTATTTAATTTATTATATCTATTCTTTTGTATAATTAAATGGAACAAACATTCTATTGAGAATGAAAAACCAACTTCTCTATTTTGTAGGCACCATATTAAATGGAGTGGTCAGCACAATATTGTTTACAATTTCAATTGTGGGGTTATCACAATCACACATCAATAGAATGTCCCACTTTGTCACCAAAGATTATGACAGCGCCATGTAGGATCAATGCTGAGTGAGATACTGAGTTTTCCTATCATGATGGAGATATGATGCAAATTATAGTCCAAAATTTCTAAAGGATATTATGAGAAAGCATGCTACACATATCAATATCCTAATGATAGGGGTTATGACCAACAATATTATGAGTAGTACGGTGAAGAACCTTATTGTTAAAACCAATATTCACCTCACCAAGAGGAGATGAATACCCTAAAGAATATGGTAAGTGAGATGATATCCAATAGTAGAAAAAGTGACACACTATTAGATAAACTAAAAGTCGAACTCTCCCTTCCAACCACTCCACCTGAGGGCCAAAAAGAGAGCTCCCTGATGAAGTTGTGGCAACCAAGGAAGATTTTATTTTACAATGATGATGAAGATCATACCATCCGCATGTCAAGTATTCCATATTCAACAGAAATAGCATACGAGTTCTAGTTATCACATGATGAGTATCTGACCTCTCCAATAGTGGCTTTACTATCATAGTATGAAAGGTCACTACAAGAACGTCATCCTTATATGGTTGAATAACCTATTCTAGATAATGTTCCATCACCCTCCCATAATGAATTTATTGATTCCTTTAAAGAAAGGCCTTATCGTCAATAGCCCTATATTCCACCTCAACCATCTTTTATTCATTATCAAGTTGGACCATGTGAGGTGATTCTCCCTCTGTAAGAAGTTTACATACTTCCTCCTTGTAACTCCAATTCTCCACCTGGTCTTGCACCATCAGTGTTACATGTGGAACATCCTTCATTTGATGGGGTGATATATGAAGAGGACACAAAGCCGCATACGTAGTTGTACCAGGATAATAAGACATTTCTTCCCTTATCACCACCATGTCTACTATATGCAGATCTAGGTGATGGGGAGAAACCAAATATTAATCCTCCACCTGATCTTGAACCACCATAGTTACATGTGGAAGATACTTTGCTTACTACCTTAGACACAAAAAAGGCAGTCCTCCCCCAACATTTACATTTCAGTAGATTGGGAGGCCATCAGATGGGCATTACTCCTACACTACATTATTTCTTCCTGCTACCACACTTTCTTCACTGATAGGGAGTTCTTGTGGCTCCTATTGGATGGGCTATGGGGTGAAAAGCAACGTTATTTCAAGCTTCCAAAAAACCCATTTGAGCTTCTACAACCACCCAGACATTGGGTGCATCATGAAGATCCTATATTCAAAGATCCAACCCTCACCAACGTTCCTTTTAGTTCGACCTTCTTTGAGCTACCAAGACCACCTGGTGATCTCTATGAAATTCATCCCTCCATTAGGGATTTAAGTTTTTCTCAAACAAAGATTTTAAAGTTTGGGGTAGAGGTGGGTGGTATGTTTTCTATCCACCCACTCTTTCTTTCCCTTTTAGCAATTTCTATTATGTTACGTAGTTTAGCTCTAAAATTTATAGAATTTCCCTTTTTACTTTAGTTAAGGTCTATATTTAGTCAGACAGTTTCTTTGATATGCTTGTAATCAATACATCCCCTTGATTAAAGTAAGTTTCTTGCAACATTTTATAACACCACCATTGTAAGAAATCATCTATTGCTTAGGACCTTAATTATCACTATTCCTCGGAAAAGTTGGCAAGCCTTAAGGGATAGATAGGGACCAAACATAATGTACCTTCATCATAATTGTGTAATTATCTTGTAAAGTTTCAAGATTTTTTCTTATTATAGAATGGTTTGAACTAATTCTATAATATTCCCAAAGCACAAAAATTCAAATAAATGAATGTGGGTTCAGTCTCATCTACACATCTTCTAACACCTTCTTACCTCTTCATCTCGCCAAATCAAAAGCCAAAGAAAATTGTGCCAACTCCAAGTTTGGGGTAGCACACACCTTCTTCCCTCTCAATCGCTTCTTCCATACCCCTCATAAATTTAAGAGGGGAGTACCACTAAGAAAAGAAGACAAAGTTCTCAACAAAACATGCAATCAATGTAATTCCAAACAAAGAAAATAAAATTTCTTGAGTTGGGTAGAGAAATGATTCCCTTCTTCCATACCTTCCTTTGTTCCTTTATCTTTTCCTAGGGGATCCTCCATACCCCAAATTCACCACAAAAAAGGCAAACCCTGGTCTTGTGAAAACTCTCATAAGAATATGTGGGTGTACCAAAAACATAAAGGATATAAATTTTATTTCTTTGCAAGTCTTGAAATGAAAGCAAGCTTTGAAGCAAATTTGAATAGAGGAAGTGTGAAAACTGTGCTTTTTGGTCCCAAGAAATTATGGTCTCTTAGCCATGAAAGGTGGTGAGCATAAAAGTAGTTGCATGCAAGCGATGAGGACAAGATGTTAGTATTAGGTAGTGTGTCATTATGCTACTATATTGCTTGAGGATGTGCAATGATCAAGTTCGGGGTATTTTGATGAATGCATATTCATCCCTTTTTACCACATCTTTTAGGATTGTTATTTTGAACATTATTTAATTTTTTTGTTTTTGGAACTTTTTAATTAGAACTCTTATCATTTTTGTTATCTTTTTGTAGGTTTTATGCCCCTTCTCACTCCTTCAACCCCTATCCAAGAATGCAAATTGTTACCTAAAGAATTAGAAGCTATTTCAGCCTCCCAAGAGTCCAATAGTCCAACTCACCCCATTCGATCGTATGAATCAACAATAGAATTAGAAGGAAACACAAATGCCAACCAGTCAATTGGTCATCCATTTGAATGATTCAATCCCATCAAGGAAGGCAAATCTTCATGGTTTTATAGATCGATTCACTCCCAAACTGGTCGAATGATTTTCCTTAAAGATGATGTATCATTTCAACCAATCAAACCTCCTTTTCCTAGAAGTCACATGACAAATAATCGAGTCGGCGATTGGCCACCCAGTAGATAGACTGGCACATTGATTCCAGACCCAACCCCTTTTGAAGGGTTTCCAGATTGCTTCGTCTGCTATAAAAGGAGGGGGGATGCAAAACAAAGGCATCTCATTTTCCAAAAACTCCCTTATCATCTCAGAACCCTATATGATAGAACAGAGCAAGGACTTGGGTCTACAAGCGTTATTATCAACATGATTTCTCTTCTTCCAATTCTTGTTCTTATTCGTATGAGTGATATGGAGTATATCTCCCATTGTGGGGATAGGAGGAGCAGCCCCATGAGTCAGTAATTTGTCTTGCCAAACCTTGATTCCATTAAATCAATAAAATATGTATCTGCATTCATTTGAAAATGTGAATTATTAACTAATCATTTATTCTTAGTGACGATTATGATCCACAATGATAAGACCCCCCAGACTTATGGACCAAAACATCAAATGAGGATCACAAGTTTCTTGATGAGACTCCGGAGGGTAACTTGTTGATGATTGAACCATAACCCATAGAATGTCGAGAACCCTGGTCTACGCATATCTTGATCTATGATATCTATCTTAGAAAGGAACATATCTACATGATCCTAATGTAAAATTTATTCAAAAAAGAATTAAAGTGGATAAGACATCAAGGAAGGCTCCTTGTGGTGAAACATGTACTTACACTTATTCCCATTAACTAAAATTAACATTTGAATAATTTTCTCTTTTCTTACTTTCTCATTTAGTTTAAATCCTTGATAATTTAGTTCCCACTTTTGCAATTTTCTTGTTTAGTATTTATCATGATAACTTAGTTTACTTGATGCACATTTACTTTCTTGTTTAGTTAAACCACTCTCTTCAAATCGATAATTTAAATATTGTTCACCCAAATTGGTTTAAATTAACCATTAGAAAATCCATTTCTAGGCAATGATACCTTTCTAAACTAAAACCAATTCACTTGTTATATAAGAGAATTGATAATCGCTAAAAGATAAACCTCTAGGGATAATTTCACTAGTGATTTTTTTTGTAAGTGAAGGCACATCAACCTGCAACTCCAAAATAGGGTCATTCACTCCCATCTATAGCGAGTCAACCTCATTAGGGAACACGATCAGTTCAGAGCCAACCCACCACTATCCTAGTTGATGGCAACACCAAGGATCTTGATGGAGTATGCATCTTCGCAAAGACTCTAGCCTAAGACATCACTAGTGAGTGAAAGAGATGACTTCATCATCTTCAACCTCAACCCAACAACCTCGATACCTTTCAATACTTGATCTCATCTGACCTGCCACTAAAGTACACCATGGTGTCACCCCAGGTCTAGAGCTACTGCCAACTCCTACCCAGACACCATCTTCCTATGACATCACTGACTTCATCATACCATCTAACATCATTGTGCCAACCCATGCCTCGACCACCTTGGGTACCTACAACGTAGAAGCCACCATCAATCATTAGTTCCCTCAAAACCAAAACTGAATATCTAAACTCATCAACCTTTTCCAATGACCACACTGTTGCCGCCATAATTCCTTGTAATGGGAATGTCAGAATATGAAGGAAGGAGAGAGAACCTTCCATAAATCATCACCTTTGCGGCTGGATATGGAATGCCAATCTTTCAATGATAATTTCACAACCCAAGATGTATGTTTACTTGTTCCTCAAGTAGAAGTTGAGGCTAGGTTCACATCCAATGATATCAGGGCATATGAATCATGAAAGATAGATCATAACCAAAGTCCAGTGAGATTAACCAACAAAGATTACCAACATGTGATAGGTATGCCATTGGTTTTGTATTTCTACATTTTTAAATCTTATATTATAGGAAGAGTTAAATAATGTTGGATAGGCTTAGAACTACATACTTGTAATATACATGACTATCTTTCTTTATACAATAGGATAGATTGGTTAATACTTTAAGGGAGTGGATAAGGTATAATGAATGTTGAATAATCGAACTCCATGTTAATGTTATACATATATATATATATATATATATATATATATATGTTGTGTATACCTATTTTAGTACACTAAGAATATTAATTTTTACGTGTTCAAAACCCTAAAAGTATAGAGGATACAAATAAAGAGAAGATATCGATTTAAGGATTATTGTGGTTTAAACCAACCTATTTCGGATAAAAATAAAGTTAAGGGAGAAATATAAGAGAGAAACTTGTTTTATTGGTAATCATAACTTGGGAATACAATATATGATTAAACTTGTTAGACTATATGCAATGTTATTTCATACTTGTATTCATATGTTAAATATTCAAAATTAGGTTAGCATAAATTGTTTAGACCTAAGTAAGAGTGTATAACTAGTATGCATCAAACTATGTATGAATTTAACCCTAAATACCCTTAGTAAGGGTATGGTGGTAATAAACATATTTGATCATAATGACTAAGTAGAGTTGTATTATATATTTTCAAGAGAATAACATTTTAGAAAATATGATGTAACAATTAAGTATGTAACATTAAGATACATAACCTAGATGGAAACCTAGAAATGATGAAATATGAAGTCGTAGCCTTAGATGGAAAACTATAATCCTAAGTAAGTAAAATTGAACAAACTTCATTCCAATCCAATAGTGACATTTATTGCTCTACATTTGTAGATCTCTCACTTATAGGACTCTTGGAGCTTGATACTTGGAAGGCTTGAAATTAATTAATAATGAATTCAAGGTACAAAATTTATATTATATTTAGAAAGCATGTTCCCTCTTGAATGAATGTGAAGTAGATAGGTTGGTTGGCCTAATAATTGTTTTAAAATGTTATCCTTCCTCTTTAAAAGGCCAACAATTGTTCCTAGAAATAATAGCATACTATTTAAACATCAAAAAGGGTGGGCTTGTGCCCATTACTTTAGTGGGACAATGCTACCATAAATTATGTAGAGAGAAGGACAGGAAATCATTCAATATACTGAGAAACACAGTTTGTGTGTTGTCATTCTCCATCGAGAGAACATATGGCTTCTCCTTAAACATAGAGATTGCCATTAGCTACCTATTTGTAAATTTGAATTACTAGTCTCATAATTGGATATTGAATCTTATCAAATTTAGGAACCCTTTGTTACCATTTGATACTTTCCCACATTATTTAACTCTTTGAATTTTTTCATGAAAATCCTTTGTCGATAAGTTCATACTTCTACTTTTCAAATAATAATTTTGTACCAGTCATTTGACTGATCTATGTTTCCCTTCTAGGGGTCCATGTGTGGTTTTGTTCCCTCTGAGAAGTCATGGACATGTGATCAAATCAAGACCTATAAGAGGCGTTCAAGATTTGTCCCCTATTGAAGAGTAGATAGGAATCAATTCCTATTGTTAATTTTGTAATCCTATTTATAAGATTTTACAACTCTTATGTAAATCATGATTGCATAAAGATTTTTTTATATTTTATGATGCAACTTCTCAAATAATTGATCATTAGAATTGAATCTTTACAAAATGGTGTCAGAGCTATAAACAACCAACACTTATGTCTCATGGGAGTTAGGGTTAAAACAACTCATAAATTCATAACATAGGCAAATAGTTACAATAAACCCTAGTAGCATTGGTTCGATTATTAGGATATATGTAGGATACAAGAAGGAAACACTAATAGATTAATGTGTGAAGTCATCATCATCATCTAAGCCTCAGTCCCAACTATGTTGGGGTTGGCTACATGGATCCTTCTTTTCCATACATCTCTATCATGGGTCATATTCTAGTTGAGATGTAGAGATTTAAAATCTATCTTTATAAGCTCTTCCCATGTTAATTTAGACCTTCCTCTTCTTCGATTAATTGTTCTTTCCTCATTAGCATTGCTTCTTATAGGCATAGTAGTCGGTCGGTGTTGCACATGTACATACCATCTGAGTCAGTCCTCATGCAACTTGTCCCTAATGCTCACCACCCCCACGTAATTCCTGATATAATCATTTCTCAAGCAATCTCTTCATGTCTTCCCACACATCCACCTCAGCATACACATTTCTGGCATGTTCATCTTGTTGAGTCCTTGTTTCTTCACCACCCAACATTCACTCCCATAGAGCATGGTTGTCCATATAGTAGTTTTATAAAAGATTCTTTTTAGTATGAGAGGGATCTTCTAATCACATAATACTCCAGTTTCACTCCTCCATTACAACCACCCCACAGAAATCCTGTGAAAAATGCCATCTTGGACGTCCCCATTTTTTTAATAATAGAACCCAAGTAATGAAATTTATCACATTTCGGTATATCTACTCTGTCCAACTTGGATCCATCATTCACACCATGAGATTGGCTGAAATTGAAATGCAAATATTCAATATTTATCCTACTAATTATCAATCCATTTGATTCCAATGACTTTCTCCAAAGTTTAACTTTCTCATTCAATCCATCTTTAGTTTCATCAGTCAGTACACTATCATCATCAAATAACATACACCAAGGAACATCATGTTGAACATTCTTCGTCAACTCATCCATAACAAGAACGAACAATATGGGTTGAGTGTGGATCCTTGGTGTACCCCAACTATGATAAAAAATGATGGTGCCTCTCCTCCAGCAGTCTTCACACTTGTAAAAGAGCTATCATACATGTCGTTTATCAAGGAAATGTATTGGATTGGCACACCCTTTTTCTTCAAAACCATACACAACACTT
Organism: Alisma plantago-aquatica; assembly: GCA_963693085.1. Taxonomy (NCBI): domain Eukaryota; kingdom Viridiplantae; phylum Streptophyta; class Magnoliopsida; order Alismatales; family Alismataceae; genus Alisma; species Alisma plantago-aquatica. The sequence goes on along the minus strand of OY856412.1, from coordinate 938,370,817 downwards.
CCCTGGGTACTCGGTCATAAGCCTTTTCCAAATTGATAAAAATCATAGATCTCTTTTTCTTTCCCTATACTTCTCCATAAGCCTCCTTATAAAAAAATAGCATCTTGTTGATCTACCAGTCCTAAAAGCAAATTGGTTTTTTGATATCTATGTTATGGATCTCAGCCTCTGCTCAATAATCCTTTCCCAAAGCTTCATTGTGTGACTCATCAACTTGATACCTCTGTAGTTTGTGTAGCTCTAAACATCACTTTTGTTCTTGTAGATGGGGACTATAGTACTATTTCTCCACTCATCTGACATCTTCTTGGTCTTCATGATCTTGATAAATAAATGTGTTAACCACATAACTGCTTCATCCCCCATACTCTTCCATACATCAATGGGAATACCATCTAGTCCACATGCATTTCTCATTTTCAACTTTTTCAAAGCATTCTTGACCTCAAATAATGAAACTCATTGTGTGTAAACAATATCTCTTGTATTAATGTCACATGAAAGTCTAACATTATTTACAATATCTCCATTTAAAATCTTATAGAAGTATCTATCTCTATTGGTTCTTGGTATCATCATCCTTCACCAAAACTCTGCCATCTTCATTCTTGATGGATTTTACTTCACTCAAGTATCTTCCAGACATTTCTCTTATTCGAGCAATTATATATATATATATATATATATATATATATATATATATATATATATATATATGTGTGTGTGTGTGTGTGTGTGTGTGTGTGTTCCCCTTCTCTAGTGTCCAACTTCTTATAAATATCATCAAAGTATCTAGACCTTGCCTCATGAACAACCTTTTTCACTTCTTTCTTTGCTTGCTTATATCTCTGGAATGTTGCATCATCTCGAGAATTGGACAAGCTCCTATATATCTCCATTTTCAATTTAATAGCCTTCTTTACTTCATAATTCCACCTCCAAGTCTCTTTCTATGGAGGCCCACCAACTTTAGACTCCCCCAAAACCTCTCTGCCAAAAATTTTTTATGTTGGAGCTCATGTTATTCCACATAGTGTTCACATCAGACTCCAAGTTCCAAGTTCCCTCCTTGATGAGTTTATCATGAAAGATTAATTTATTTTCTCCTCTAAGATTCCACCACTTAATCTTGCTATCTTCATTTCTATTATGCTTGCCTTTATTGATCTTCATGTTAATATCCAAAATCACCAACCTATGTTGGGTTGTGAGTTGTTTTCCAGGAATCACTTTATAGTACTTTCATACTTTATGATCCACCTGCCTTGTAAGGAGGTAATATATTTGGCTACAATTGTTCCCACTCTTGAAAGTAATCTTGTGAGATTCTCTTTTCCTGAAATGCGTGTTTGTCAAAATCATATCATATGAAACTACAAAATCTAATATCCTTTCTCCTTCTCCATTTCTACTACCATATCCAAAACCACCATGAACTCTCTCATATTCATCATTGATACTCCCCACATGACCATTTATATCACTCCCAATAATGATCTTCTCCTCTGTCAACATTCCCTACATCAATTTATCCATGTCATCCCAAAAATCCTATTATAAGGATCCATGCCATAGAAAGAGTGACAAAGTTTTTATGTTGGATGTCAACCTACCACCAACTCTCCTCCTCTGTCCTGACTTGGGACTGACTAGATTTGCACAAAATGTGTGAAAACATAGGCATGGATTTAGAAATTCATACAACATACCTTTCTCACATACTAGATTTTGAACTCCCATACGCATAGATTTACATGGAGATATTATTGAGGAATAAGTATTTAAGAATATGTATGAAGATTTAATGTGATGCCATTTAAACATTAAAAGTACCACTATAGGTTTAAAAATGGATTCAGTGCCCTAGAGTGTCATACAATCACAATTAATTGCATACGGGATCAAAGATATGTAATGAATAAATATCATAGCATATACCCTTTAATGGTAAGTTTCATTTATATATAAACATATTTGATAACTATAATTTGAAATATTAGAATATACCTGAGTATGATGTAACATAAACAATCTACTTCAAATTTATTAATTATGTGAGAACAATCCATAATTATTCATGTGGAATGAGTTGTGTCTATGAAGGATGTTCATTGAATGTTATGGCATAATTACTTTCAATCCAATTAGGTGGTGGTGGGGTTTCCTTAATTTACATATCGACTTAGCCAAAGTGATGACTACTTACTTTGGAAAACCCTAATCTAGAATTTAGTAATTAACTTGATTTTAAAAAATATGTTTGCATGTTTAACCACACTCAATAGAGAGGAAATATATGATAATATGTTAGGACTTGGATGAAAAACCCTACCAATACAAAACTTGTTTAGAAAAAAAATTACCGCATGATAACATTGACATAAAACCCCAGAAAATATGATGATTTGAGAGTTAAATAATATGTTTTCCTTGTATACATGTAATTATGATATTTTTGATATGAAAAAGAAGAAAAAAGTTACAAATCTAAGATTATACCGTTGTAGATGTAGAAAAATTAAGATTCATAATTGCATCCTAATCCATTATATATTTTCAAATAGTAAAATATGATATATAATAGGACATCTAGATTTTAAAACTCCCAAATTTTATAGATCTATAAAAGTTTAGATAACTTATTTTGAACTAAACTTTTAGATGTAAAACCCTACTCAGTAAAAACTAAAAAATAGATATAAAGTATATCTAAATTTTTGACCCAATAAAAGTCAAATAAAGATTAGTGCCAATAATATTTAGTAAAATTTGATAAAGTTATAAGCTTGTCTATGATAACTATAGTTTATCTAATAATTCTATATTATAATATAAAATTTTATATTCATAATTTAGATTTGTAATATAGAAATGTGTACATGACCCTATAGGAATTATATGGATCAGGCATCACTAAGTGCGCATGTGACTTATTATCTTTTACAAAATCTAAATTCCCAAAAATGTGTCAAATAGTTGGGATGATGGAGAAATAGTAATTAGAATGTAGTCATGAGGTGTTTCTAACTTGATTGTTGTGTTGATTTTGGCCATTTTCAATTTTGCATCGAAACTTTTTCCATCAACAAAGTATTTTCTTAATAATACTAAATGTATCAAGAAAAATGATTTTATGGAATTTTAATTATTATTTTCTTGATCTAAGTCAATATCAATGAGATATGAGAAAACCCTATATCTTAAACCTAGAGTTGGTGAAGCATAATACATTGTACTCAATATACCTAGTTTGACTTCTAGTTGAATCCTTTCAAGGGGTGGAGTGTAGCACCTGACTAAGAAAATTTTGAGAATGAAATCCTCTTTGAGGGGAGGAGAGTTGTAACATACTAAAATTCGGTTACTAAACTAATTTTGAGCTAAAATATATAATATCCCTAACTTGAAGTTGTATACATTATTGTCCTTCATTCCAATTCCTATTTGTTTACTTTGATGTAATTGTAATGGTCTCTAGAATAGATTGGTCTTCAATTGAATTATATTTGTTTCATTGTAGTCATTCTCCTCATTCAAGAGATATTTACAAATTTGTTTATCCATTATGCTTCATAAAACATTATGATGTCAATTTGAATCATTAATTTCTAGATATCTTGATTTAGTGTCACATTCATGGAGTACCCTTGATTTTCATACTAATGGCTTGGAATCAATGAAAAATATTAATTTAAATAAAACATATACTTTTGAGTAGAATTCTAATGTTCATCTAAAATAGCCAAATCTAGGATGTAACTATCTATTGTTGGTATTTTTATAATGTAGTTTACTAAAAGTTATAATTATGGTTTAATTTGTATGGGAATAGGGTGATATATAATCTGCAAATGAATGTGATTAATATCACCCAATAATAAATTGTATCATGAATTGCATATACATCACCATCTTCAACCAAGCATAATGTTTATGAGAGATCTGGATGCTCCCTTGAATTCAGAAACTGGTAAGGACGATAATTACATGAATTAGTATTTTATTATTTATTTGGAATGACTTGGACACATGGTTAAATTCTCAATCTAAATGGGCTTTTGTTTAGGAGATATCAAAACTCATAAGATAAATTATTCATTTGGGATATTTTAATAAAATACATGTGAGCGGTCCAGTCCTTCTCCTTCCTCCATTATACATGCAGCAACCATTGGCAAGGGGATCATTCTCCCTCTCCATTTTAATGGCCTAACTCATGTTAGTTCTTATAACCGCCACAAAGAATATAACTGAGTAACACTTGGAAGACGTGGAGAGAGAGGGACATCTATCATGACCATCCTTAGTACCCAGAAATGGAAACAAAAGTGGATTGGACTGTTATATCATTCTTCGGTTACCTACATTGTCGCTCCCCCTCCTCCCTCTTAGTGTATGGTGGGTATTCATAATCCCTAGAGAAAAACCTTGATCTATATAAGAAAGTACACCCCTCAACATATAGGGAATACATCTTCCAAATGACATGCAACAACCTACATATAGGGATGCACTTCCCTCTCCATTCAACCATGCAAAAACCTTGTCAATAAGGAAATATGACCACCTGGTGGCTACCACCAGTGCCAATGTCCAAGAAGGAACTTGGGAACCTATTCCTCCTCCTTCCTTACACACCCGAGATGCTGATACCCCATGACTACGATTTCCTCAATCTCACCAGCATGTGATGGTGCTAATGAGACTAGAAACTTAGAAATAGGGTCATCCACCCTATCTCTATTGATTCCACAACATAAGGGAACTTGTCTTCTTTAGAACCAACCCACCACTATCCTCATCGATTGAAGAAAAAAGGACCCCAATGGATTTTGCACCTCCATAAAGACTCCTAAATGAAACATCACCAGCAATTAAGAGAGTCGACATCATCATCTTCAACCTCAAACCAACCACCCTAACACCTTCTAATACTATGTCTCCTTTGACCTACAACACTAGTACATTGTGCCTTCACTCTAGGTCTACTACCACTGTCGAATCCTACCTGGGAACCATCCTCCTTCTCCGTCACTGACATCATTATGCCCTCTAGAATCATTGTGCCAACCTAGGCCTCGACCACTTTGGATCCCTGCAATGTTGAAGCCACCATCGATCGTCAGTTCCCTCAAGATCAAAACTAAACATCTAAACTCATCAGCCATTTCCAAGGACTACACTACTGCCACCACGATTCCTTGCAATGGGAATGTCAAAATCCAAAGGCATGAGAGATAACCTCTCCATCAATAATTTGGAGTTGTAACACCCATTTTGAGATGATAATTTCATGACACAAGAGGCTTGTTGACTTGTTCCTCAAGAAGAAGTTGGGGTTGGGTTCACATCCAATTATATCATGGCATACAAATGAAGAAAGACCTATCATAACCAGACTCCAATCAGATTAACCAATTGAGAGAACCAGCATGTGATAGGTATGCCTCTAGTTTTTATTTCTATGTGTTTCAAAACCTATAGGATAGAAAGAGTGAATAATGTTGGAAAGACTAGGAACTACATACTTGTAATATATGTGACTACCAATTGTTATACAATAGAAAAGGTTGGTTAATAACTTCAAAGAGTGGATAAGGTAGATTGAATGTTGAATTGTATAACTCCATGATAATGATACATATATATATTTGTGCATACATATGTCTGTACACTAAGAATATTAGTGTTTACTTATTAAAAATCCTAGAAGTACATGGAGGATATAGTTGAATAGAAGATATCAATATAAGGAGTATTCTGATCTAAATCAACATACTTTGATTAAAAAATGTTAAGGGAGAAAACATATTACTAATCTTGAGAATAAAACATATTACTAATCTTGTTAGAATATATTCAAAGTTATTCCATTCTTCTATTCATATATTTATAATTCATAATTAGGTTAGAATAAATAGTTGAAACCAAAGTATGAGTGTATAACTAGTATACATTAAACTACTTACAAATTTAACCCTACACCCGTAGTAATGGTATATTGGTAACAAACATATTTGATCATAGTGACTGAGTAGAGTTATACTATATATAAGAGAGAGAGTAAAATTTTAGAAAATATTATGTAATGATTAATTATGGCACATTAAGATACATAACCTAGTTGGAAATCAAGAAATTATGAAAATATGAAATAGTAGCCTTAGATGGAAACATTTAATCATAAATAAGTCAGAACAAACTTGATTATGAGCCAATAGTGACATCTATTACTCTACATTTGTAGAACTCTATCTTGTTTGACTCATGGAGCTTCATACTTGAACTATTTGAAATTACTTGATAATGAGTTCAAGGTACACAATTTCTATTGTATATGGAATAGATAGGTGGGCCTAAATTCTTTTTAAAACTTTATCATTCATCATTGAAAGGACACCAACAATTATTCATGGAAATAATTGCACATTGTTTAAATGTCAAAAAGTGTAGGATGGTTCTCATTACTTTAGTGTAATAATGCTTCCATGACTCTACATAGAGAGAAGGACATAGGACCCTCAGTATATTGAGAAATGTAGTTCGTGTGTTGTCATTCTCCATGGAGAGAACATATGGCTTCCCAAACAACATAGACATTGATATGTGCTATCTATTTGAAATTTTGAATTATCTGTATCAAAATTGAATTGAATTTTATTGAATCTAAAAACCCATTCTTCCATTTGATACTTTCCTATATCTTTTAACTCATAGCATTTTGTCATGAAAAAATTTTGTAGATAGCTTCATACTTTTAATTTCCAAATATTAATTTGTACCGGTCATTTGACTGATCTTTGTTTCCCTTCATAGAGTCCATGTGTAGTTTTGTTCCCTCTGAGAACTCATGGACATGTGATCAAAGAAAAAATTATAATAGATGTGCAAGAGTTTTCCCCTATAGAAGAGTAGATAGGAATCAATTTGATTTCTTAATTTGTAATCCTATGTATAAACTTCCATGACTCTTATGTAAATCATGATTGTAATAAGATTTATTTATATTTTCTGATGCAATTTTTAGATGTTTCATCATTAGTATCGGGTCTTTAGAACATGTTTTGGGAGCTATAAACAGTTAGCACTCATGCATGTATCAAGGAAATTAGGGTTAAAATAACTAATACATCCATAACATAGAAAAATAATTACAACAAAAGCTAGTATCATTGGTTGAATTATTAGGATATATGTAGACTACAAGAAGGAGACACTAACAGAATAGGGTGTGAGGTGTGCACCTTAATTTAGAAGTTCATGAAGCATACCTATCTCACATAAAAGCTTTTGGACTACCCTAGGCATAGATTTACATGGAGATATTATTTAGGATGAACTATTTAAGATATATGTATGAATATTTATAGTGAGGCCCATGAAACATTAAAATTACCATTATATGTATACAAAATGCTAGAATGCCATAGAGTTTGTTACAACCACAAGCAACTTCAGACAAAAAAAAGTAATAAATAAATATCATAGCATATGCCCGAAAATGGTAAGTTTCATGTATATATAAACACATTTCATAACTATAATTTCAAATAGTAACACATATTTGAGTGTGATATAACATAAATAATTTACTTCAAATTTATTAATTATGTGAGAATAATCCATAACCATTTAAGTGGAATGAGTTGTGTCTAAAGAAGGATGTTTAGTGAATGTTATGGCATAATTACTCCCAATACACTTAGGTGGGGGGGGTTCCTCACTTTACATACAGACCTAGCCAAAGTGATGACTACTACTTGGATGAAAAATCCTACCGATACAAAACTTGTTCATAAGAAAATTGTATCATGATAACTTACATAAAACCCTCACAAAATATGATCATTTGAGAGTAAGATAATAGGTTCTTCATTTATATATGTAATTATGATACTTTTAAGACAAAAATGAAAAAAGTTACAAATACAACATTATATATAGATGTAAAAAACCTAAGATTCAAAATTGTACTCCAATCCATAATAAAAATAATTAAACAATAAAATATGATTAATATTAGGACCTCCAGATTTGAAATATTAGAGATGTATAAAAATTTGGATAATTTATGTTAAACTAAATATTTTATTGATGTAAAACCCTTCCCAGTAAAAATATGAAATAAATATGAAGTATATCTAAATTTTTGACCCAATAAAAGTAACATAAAGATTAGTGACAATAATATTGAGTAAAATTTGATAAAATTTTAAGCTTTGTTGTGGTAACTATCTTTTATCTAATAATTTTGTGTCACAACACAAAATTTGATATTCATAAATTTAGATTCTTAACCTAGAAATGTGAACATGACCTTAGAGGAATTATATGGATGAGGCATCAGTAAAAGGTCATGAGACTCTTTATGCTTCACAAAATCTAAATTCCCAAAAATGTGTCAAATAGTTGGGATGATGGAGAAATATTAGTTAGAATGTAGACATGAGGTGGTTGTGACTTGGTTCTCAAATTTATTTTGGCCATTTTCAATTTTACATTATATAGTTATCCCCATCAACAAATTATTTTCTTCATAATACTAAATGTATCAATAAAAGTCATTTTATGGAATTTTATTGATGATTTTCTGAAGGTAAGTCACAATCAAGGAGATATGAGAAAACCCTAGAGGAGAAATCTAGAATCTGTGAAGGACACTACATTGCAGCTAACACACCTATTTAGACTTGTAGTTCAATGCTTTCAAGGGATGGAGTGTAGCACCTGACTAAGCAGATTTGGGGGAAAAATTCTTTTTAAGGGGTGGAGAGTTGTAACATACTGAAATTTGGGTACTAAACTTATTTTGAGCTATAATTTATAATTCCTAACTTGAACTTATATATATTGTTGTCCTTCATTCCAATTCCAATTGTTTACTTTGATGAAATTGTCATGGTCTTTGGCACATACTAGTCTCCAATTTAGTTTTCTTTGTTTCATTATAGTTATTATCCTCATTCAATAGATAATTACAAATTTATCCCTCATTTTAACTTAGTAAAAAAAATTGATGTCAATTTGAATCACAAATTCCTAATTAACTTGATTTAGTGTCACATTCATGGCGTACCCTTGATTTTCATACTAATGTCTTGGAATTAATGAAAAACTTTAATTTTACTAAAAGATATACATTATTAGTTGTATTTTGATGTTCATCCAAATACCAAAATCTAGGTTATAACTATATGTGTTGGTATTTTTATTATGTATTTTACTCAAAGTTAAATTTATGGTTAAACTTTTAGGGAAATGGGGTTTCTAACTTAAGAGTTATATAATCAGAAATGAATGTGATTAATAGCACCCAACAATAACTTGTATCATGAATAGCATATACATCACCCTCTTCAACCTATCCTAATGATTCTGAGATATCAGGTTCCTCCCTTAAATTCAAAAATCAACCAGGACAATAATAACATAAATTGGTATCCTTTTGTTTATTTGGAATGGCTTGGACACATGGTTAAATTCTCAATTGAAATGGAATTTTATTTAGAAGATATGCATATTCATGAGATAACTTATTCATTAGGGATCCTTTAGATAATTGATTGTGGACAAGTCCATCATTCTCCTTCCTCTGTTATACATGGAGTAACCAATGATGAGGGGATTATGCTCCCTCTCCATTCTAATGGCCTAATTCAACTTAGATTTTATGACTGTCCAAATGACTATAACTAAGTAAAAATTGGAAGATAGAGGGAGATCTATCATGACCATTGTTAGTATACAGTAAAGAAAACAAAATTGGACTGGACTATTATTTCAATCTTTAGTTGCCTATGTTTCCACTCCTCCCAGTTGGTGGATAGTGGGTATTCAAAAACCCTAGCCTAAACCCCTGACATATATAAGAAAGTACACCCTTGAACATATAGGGAAGGAATCTTCCAAACAACTTGCAAGAAACATGCATATACAACATCCCTTCCCTCTCCCTTTGTGCGTGCAAAATCCTTGTAGTAGGGCAATATGACTGATTGTTGGCTACCACTGACGCCAAAGTCCAAGAATGAACATAGGAATTGGTTCCTGCTCTTCCCTTACACACCCTAGATGCCAATACCCCTTGATTACCATTCCCTCTATCTCACAAGAACCCAGTAACACTAATGATGCTAACAACATAGAAACAACGCCATCCACCCCCATCTCCGGTGAGTCAGTTAACCTCATCAAGGATTTTGGCTTCTTCGGAGCCAACCCACCACAATCCTTGTCGATGGAAAAAATAAGGATCCCATTAGAGTCTACACCTCCGTAAAGACTCCATGAAACATCAATGTCAAGTAACAGAGCCGGCATCATCATCTTCAACCTCGACCGAATCACCTCAAAACCTTCCAGTACTATGTCTCAATCAACCTACAACAACAATACACCATGCCTTCACCCAAGGCCTATAATTACAGCCAACTCCTACCTAGGAACCATCTTCCTACACCGTAGTTGACCTCATCATGCCCTCTGGTATCATTGTGCTAACCCTGGCCTCAACCACCTTGGCTACCTACAATGTAGGAGCCACCATCTATCGTTAGTTCCCTCAAGACGGAATTGAACATATAAACTTATCACTCATTGTCAAGGACTACATTTCCACCACAACAATTCCTTGTAATGGGAATGCATGTAGTAGAAGGTATGAAAGAGAACACATCCTCTGATCACATCACCTTCTCAACAAGATTCGTAACACAAATCTTGCAATTATAATTCACAACCAGGAGGCATATTGACTTGTTCCCCAATAAAAAATTGGGCTTGAGTTCACATCCAATGATATCAAGGCATAAGGACAATTAAATATTGATCACAACTAGACTCCAATCATATTAACCAATCTAGAGGACCAACATATGATAGATATGCCTATAGTTTGTATTTAAAGATGTTTTGAAACCTATAGAATATCAATTTTGTTCATAACTATGTTAATACACTAAGAATATCAATTTTTACATGTTCTAAATCTTAAAAGTATATATAGGATATAATTGAAGAGAAGTATGCATTTAAGGTGTAACATCCCTGACATGGGTTTATGGCTAACCCTATTTCTTTGGCTTAAATAAGTTGCTTAGAAATTTAATATAATTATCCAAACTGCTTTGTTATCATGTGACAAACTTATGTTTCAAGTTTGGTCCTGTTTGAATAATGTTTGAGCAATGTTCTCTTATTTTGGACCAAAATGCAATTTACCCAAGATGAGGGGTTATATTGCAATATGTCACATGTTGAAGGTACCTCATGTGTTTTATCATCATAAGAGATAGAATGATTCTAAGTGGTGTCTTGTGGAAAGCCTAAAGTCCAAGCTTGAACTTGTTTGAAGAATGCTAGTGCCTTGTGTACCAATTTTGGTATAAATTGTAATTTACCCAAAATATAAGGTTGATATGCAAATTACCACCTATAGAGTGTTCCTAATCCCTCTATGTATCATTTAGAGGGGAGAGAAATAAGGAGACACAATGTTGAATCATCTTTGAATGATGGTACTCTTGGTGATGAAAAGACCAAGAGATGATGTATAATTGAAGCCCTTACATGAGTTGTATCGGGTTGTAGAGTTCATATGAGAGTTCCTATCGGCCAAGGAGCCATATGGGGAGTCTCATATAAGTTTTTGAACTCTTGGATTTGTCCATGATGGGATAAGCACCTCAAGGAGGTGAAGTGTATCAGTTTACAACTTCCTTGGAAAAGATGTATCAGGTTGTGAATAAAGTGGTGATTGAGTTGAAATATCTTATCCAACAAGATAAGTGATGGACAAAATATCATCTCTAGATTATCCTCAATTTTTTTTCATGTCAAGATAAATAATATTGCATGCATGTACATGTGTCAACCATGCATGGACATGTGGCACCCAGTAGCATAAAAATGATGACACCTCATATACACTCTTTTTCATGAACTTCAACTATATATACCACTCCTTTCACCTATTAGTGGAATTTTTTGAATCTTACCACCCTATTTCTCTTAGATATCGTGCATAGAGTCTTGTTATAATGCATAGGTTAATAGGTATCGTTCTTGATATCGGCCATAACAAAGTGATATCGGCCAAGTGAAGGGATATCAGCCACAAGTGAGGGATATCACTCACAAGTGGTGAAGTATCATGCATAGTGTTGAGGAGCTCAAGTCTTGGACCTTTGATAAGCCCATATTCAACATTGGGAACTTGAAGATTTGGATCTTGGATATTTTAAGTTGTTCTTGAGGTGGGTTATATAACTTGAACTCAATTATGTTATTATTTACCATCAATCTTTTCATAGTTGATGATCTACTTTCAATTCAAATTTTCTTGCATAGTTGATGAATACATGAGTTGTATTAGTGGCATAGGACTATTATCCATGAATTATAACAGTAAGAATAAGAGTCTAGAGGTTGATGATGATGACATCATCATGGTTCAACCCGATATTGGGTTGAAGAACCTCTAACCCGATATGGTGAAGTGAACATATCACTAAAACGATACAATGAGGATGCATACACCTTATACACGATATGATAATGAAGTATACATCTTGTGCACGATATGGTGTCAAGCATACACCATGTGCATGATATGAGGTCAATTATACATCTTATGCATGAAATGGAGTCCAGTATATACTCAAACCCGATATGACAAACCCTAGATGATAAGTAACCCGATATGGTGATATGAATACACCACTAGCATGATATAGTGATGAATGTATACCTCATGGATGATATGAGTGACACATAAAATCATCTTGTGCATGATATGGTATCAAACACACACCTTACACACGATATGGTATTGAGTATACACCCTAACCCGATATGATGTTGAAACCCAACATGGTGTTGTGAAATCTGATATGCATTGGAACCCCACACCCCTATCGATTTGTACATTTGAGCTAGTTGAGACTAATCAGGTTTCTAGCCTATCACTCATCACATGATGAAGGGTAGGATGATACCATGAAGGTTTTGATGGGATATGAGTATAAGGGTCAAACTCGATATGCAAACCCTAAAGGTTGAGTAACCCGATATGGATGCACAATATGGAGATAAGGATATATCTCATGCATGATATAGTGATGAGGATACACCTCTATACCTGATATAGAAGCATAACTATACCTCTATACCTGATATGGAGTAAGCACCTCAATCTAATACACTTGATTAAGTGACACATGTAGTGTGTTATGTCAATGATACATTAAGACAAAGAGTTAATGCATTTTGATAAATGTGGGCCAATGTACCTTGGGAGAAGGATTGAGACAACCTAATGGATTATGATGTAATTAACATCCTAGTAAGGATGAAAGACAAACTTATACTTGTATAATAATCATGTAATGAGTATACATTGATACTCCTAATATGTGTGGAGTATGAATTAGGGTTTTGATTCTTGATGAACGTACTAGAAAACCTAATCAGCTTAAAAGGGAAACCCTAACCCTAATAAAGGGTATTGATATGATTTGAAACCCTAATCAGTTAATAAAGGGAAACCCTAACCCTAATGAAGGGTGTTGATATAACTTGAAACCCTAATCGGTAAGAAAGGGAAACCCTATCCCTATTGATGGGAAGGTTGTATTGCTCTTGTATTGCATGGTAAGGATATGTATTTGATATTGTTGTTATCATGAAATACTAACCATGTTGGTAATCATGAGATAATGATCATAGCTAAGTATGAGCTATGATGTTCATATAATACAGATTAAATGGGTCTTGTGAGCCATGTGAAATACTTGTACAACAAGTATAATTCTTATATTGGACTTATGACCTAGAGATGGATGTTGCCTAGTGAGAGGTGACAAGTTGTTTATAATAGTCTCATGATCTAGAGATTGATGTAAGAGATGGAAATATTCAAATTGAACTAGGGAAATGGGAACTCTGTAACATAATAATAATAATAATAATAAATGGTAATAATAATAATAATGAAATCTTGGTCATACATGCTTTATGGTTACAGCCAAACAAGGGCTATAGTATTTTGAATATGCTAAAATGACATATGAGGAATACTTGTGTCACATAAAGGATGTGAATGGGTATGATGGCTTGACCGAGGCATATTTCGTAACAAATGTGATGTGGTATTCAATAATGAGTTTAAGGGATTGATATCCCATGATGAAAGTGAAAGGGAAACATAAAGGTATTCCAACTACTATGGAATCCTTAGAAATATGTCCATGATCTCATAGGATTGGTATAATCCAATACCTGGCTACAATCTTACAGGAGTGGTATAATCCAATACTTGGTTGTACTCTCACAGGATTGGTACAATCTAATACCTAGTTGTAATCTCACAGGGTTAGTACAATCCAATACCTAGTTGTAATCTCATAGGATTGGTATAATTCAATACTTGTTTGTACTCTCACACGATTGGTACAATCCAATACCTAGTTGTGATCTCACAGGATTGGTATAATCTAATACCTGGCTGGAACATAATGATGTATATTCACCATATTGGCAGAAATCAATATCTGGCTAGCAGATTGGCTGAGGCCAACAACTAGAAGTGACAATGATTGATAGATATTATACCATGATAATATTATCACAAGATAATCTTGAGATGTTGGTAAAATATGAGGGGTAAATGCTACACATGTCTTTCATATTCCTTATAAAGTGCATAGATGATTTACTTCTCTATCATAAACAATTGCAATGCTTTAAAATATGAGAATGTTCTAATTTTCTTATCAATAATGGGATTAAAAGAGAAGTATTCCCCCCTCCCATGCCGTTGGTAGAGGCCGAACACCCAGGAGGGTGGTAAATCAAGGCGGCAATTGGGATTCGAACCCGGGTCCCTTTGTTAGGGGACATCGTGCTTGACCACTTGAGCCACTCGTTGTCGGCATGCTTATCAACAATGATTAATCTTTTTTATTAATATAAAAGAACCTATGCTCTGTTTTATATTGTTTACCTGTGATAATAACATTGTTAGCGGAGAGTTATATCTCTTGTGGAGACAATTGTCTCACCCCGTGGGATCTACAATTTTTAGGTGAATGTGCACGAGGAGATAAAGATTGTTCTGCAAAGGAAGGATAACAACAGCAGAGATAGCAGTAACAGCTCAGGTTGAGTGTATTGTCTATGGTGTCTTGTAGATAGAAGTCCTATGTGTACTCTCAGGTCCTTGGATTTAGTACATGATGGTTTTATGAATGATCTGAGATTTTGACTTGATTGCCTCGAGGGTTTTATGTTGCTTATGTATAGGTTTTGGCAAAGCAACTGTTATATGTTATCCTTGAGATGAGATGGTACAAAGTATGTACAATGTGAATCATGATATATATAAAGTTTGGTTATTTTAGAGTTTTCCTGAAAATGGATCTCTTTGCAAAATGGTTTTAATTTTTAGTGATTTTGTTAATCTACAGCTTATGATTATTCCACAATTATGACTAGTGGTGATTTGGCTTGATTTGATGTCGGGTCGTCACATAAGGAGTACTCTGATCAAAACCAACCTATTTTGATTAAAAATAAATTTAAGGGAGAATTTATAAAAGAGAAACCTATTTTATGGGTAACCCTAACTTGGGAATAAAATATATAATTAAACTTGTTAGACTATATGCAAAGTTATTCCATTCTTGTATTCATAAATAATAATTCATAGTTTGGTTATAATTAAT
Source organism: Alisma plantago-aquatica (assembly GCA_963693085.1). NCBI lineage: Eukaryota > Viridiplantae > Streptophyta > Magnoliopsida > Alismatales > Alismataceae > Alisma > Alisma plantago-aquatica. The sequence continues at coordinate 938,355,095 of OY856412.1, read as the reverse complement.
AGTCGAGACCTAAGTAAGAGTGTATAACTAGTATGCATTAAACTATGTTTGAATTTAATCCTAAATACACCCAGTAAGGGTATATGATAACAAACATATTTGATCATAGTGACGGTGTAGAGTTATATTATATAGAAGAGAGAGAGAATATCATCGCAAAAAATATGATATAACAATTATGTATGTAACATTAAATAACATAACCTAGTTGAAACCTAGAAATGATGAAAATATGAAATAGTAGCCTTAGATCAAAAAATCTGATCCTTAATAAGTCAAATTGAACAAATCTACTCCAACCCACTAATGACATATATTGCTCTGCATTTGTAAATCTTTTTCTTATTTGACTCCTAGAGCTTCATACCTAGAATGCTTGAAATTACTTGATAATTATTCAAGGTACAATTTATATTATATTTGTAAAGCTCATTCCCTCTTAAAAGCATGCATAGTAGATAGGATGGTTAGCCTAAATTTGTCTTGAAACTTAACCTTCCTCTTTGAAAGACTGCTAATAATTATTACTAGAAATATTAACACATTATTTAAACATCAAAAAGGGTAGGCCAGTGTCCATTAGTTTAGTCTAATAACACTTCCACAAATGAATTTAATCAGTATGTACTGAGAAACACAGTTGGTGTATTGTCATTATCCATGGAGAGAACATATGGCCTCCCCATCAAGATAGACATTGGCATGTCCTATATATTTGAAATTTTGAATTACTAGTCTCAAAATTGAATATTGAATTTTATTGAATTTAAAAATCCACTATTACCATTTGATTCTTTCATATATTATTTAACTATTTGCATTTTATCATGCAAGTCCTTTTTATATAGAGTCATACTTTTACTATCTAAATATTAATTTTGTCCTGATCACTTGACTGATCTATGTTTTCTTTCTTTAGATCCATGTTTGGTTTTGTTCCCTCTGAGAACTCATGGACATGTGATTAAAACAAGACCTATAAGAGACGTGCAAGAGTTGTCCCCTGTCAAAGAGTAGATAGGAATTAATGTCAATTCCTAATTTCATTATCTTATTTATAATCCTTTACGAATCTTATGTATGCATGATTGTAAAAAGATATATTTTATTTTTGATACAATTTTATAAAAATGTGGCCATGAGGATCAGGTCTTTACAGTAAACTTATTGTAGTAGTGGTACCCTTGTACCATCATTATAATTGGACATGCGTATTCTTCACCGAATGTGTGTATTCTACTCGTACATTTATTAAACACTTCTATATTACGTCCAAGGTGTGCATTTTTCACCCATATATCTTAGACTTGACATTTTATAGGTCTCTGCCCCACTTAAATAAAATTAATCTGATTAAATTAACATGATCTGTTTAATTTTTGTGGTATTATTGATGTGGAATTACTTGACAAGAATCTTTTCTGATAACATATTTTCTTTATTAAGTGTCTCATCTTTAAGCATGTTATTTCTTTTGGATTTATCTTTTTTATATTCCTTTATTGAAATCTCCTAATTTGATCTCTCATGTCTTTAATTAATGTCTAGTTATAATATTGCACATACTCAATTTTATACTGACTTCCTTTGTTTATTTTCTCTTCAGAGTGTTGCTTCAACCCACCCAAAGACTGAACAACCTCTAAAGTAGAAGGTGTCGGCCAAAACTAGCTTCATGAAAACTTTTGAGATGGACAAGTTGCCCATTATAAACAGATCATTTTAGATTATATTTCATATGTTGTTAAATGTCGCATTGTCGAATTCAGACAAAATGTTGTAAGAATTAAATTTATCTTTCCGCTACTACAATACCATTCTTTACTAACATGTTTAAGAAAAGATTATACACCTTTTTATTTAAGAGCTTTTATTCTGCGATTGCAAATGAATGAAGTTGCATGCTCTATTTCCTTAAATTAAATAATCTCTTCGGTCCCACTTTTGTATAGTTAATCAAATTATTCTTTTTGCATGGGTTGCATGTAACTTATTGTGAACACAAATTTTATAATATTCGACAACAAGCACTTTCATCGATAAGAAGATCATATATATATATATATATATAGGGGATATATTGACTGCCCGCGCGGGTACAGTGATTTGGCTACCCGTGCCTCTGTGTTTTTTATTTTTCAGCTTATTTACGAATTCTACCACCGTCTTCTTTAGAGTGACGCTCCTACCTGCGCCCCTCCTATTCATTTCGATAGGGACGCTCCGCGGGTGGAGAAGATGATGCGGAGGCGATTCCACGGAGAAGGCGCTGGCGAAGGCGATCTGCCTTGAACTTCAACCCTACCCTGCTCCATCTTCCTTCCATTACCTTGCTCCCTCTTTCCCCGTTCAAATCACAGCTATGAGGAAATCTAAGGGCAAGCAGAAAGGGGGAAAACGGAATGCCATTTCTAGAGGAGTCGTGTCTACTGAAGCTTTGGTCGTTGATGAAAGCAGGACTGAGGCAATGGTTGACGATCAAGATATGGTCATTGATGAAGCAAGGGCTAACTCCACAGCTTTGAGGAAATCTAAGGGCAAGAAGAAAGGGAGAAAATGCAATGTCGTTTCCAAAAGCGTCGTATCTACTAAAGATGAAGCAAGTGATGACTCTGGAGGAAGGGCCGACTCTGGAGGAAGAGCTGACGATGAAGGGAGTGATGATTCTGGAGGAAGGGTTGACGCTGAGGGTATAGCTGACGATGAAGGCAGGGCTGACCCTAAGGGTATAGCTGAAAATGAAGGCAGGACTTACGATGGAGGATTGGTCAGTAAATCTCGAGGTAAATGCTACATTGAGTTTGCTGTCAGCTCTTGTGTGTAATGATTTGTTCTACAAAATGCTACATTGAGTTGGCTCATGTGTAATGATTTGTTCTACAAATCAAGCTACTGTTAGTCTAGTTTAACATTTAAAAGATGGGAGTTGATTGGCCCTGAGGGGCTGTTTGCCCCTTATATCTAAAAGATATAATGACAATAATTGAAACATTATCTCCCTTGTATTATTGAAACATTATCTCCATTACAGTTTTCATGTCTTGAATTGCATAAACTCTGTCTCCATTACAAACTATCTTCTTGTATTACTGAAACATTGTCTCTGTTACAGTTTTCATGTTTAGAATTACATAAACTCTGTCTCCATTACCCTAAATGAAGCTTTTTTAATACAAATGCAGCTATTCAATTTTTAAATCATCGGTGTTACATAAATGGATATATCCAAATCCGTAATGGACTGATTTTTAGTGAGAATCAGCTTAAAATGATGAAGAGTACAACATTTGCCAACTTAATCAATATGCCACTGCTAAAAGCTGAGACTGTAGTTTTACAGGACATAATTGAGAAATATGTTGGTGGTGATGAGTTTGAATTGGAGAAGGGTTTAACAGTGAGTCTGGCAGTACAAGATGTTGGTGTCTTACTAGGAATACCATATGCGGGCATTGATATAGTGCCAATCAAGAACTCAGAGGTAGTTAGGAAGGTTGGGGAGGAGATGTTTGGGGAGGAAAAGTTTTCCAAGATGACAAACAAGGAAGAGAGGAAGCAGGCATTTCAGGAGAAAAGGATGAAGGAACTTGAGCTGCTTCACAAGGAAAACCTTGCCACGACATGGCAAAGAATGATGACTGGTGATACTGAGCTTGATTGCCAAAATATGTGTAGGTGTTGGATGTTGTACCTTATGGTCACATTCCTTTTACCAGACACGGGGTACAATGCACCGCTGTATATCTTGCATTATCTCAATGATGTGACAACAACTCCATCCCTAAATTGGGAAAAGCTGGTACACAAGCAAATTTTCCAGCGGATGGAGTTCATGAAAGGACAGATTAGGACAAGGAGATCAGGTGAAATGACGACAAAGAAGACCATTTATGCCACCAGTTGTATGGTGTGCTTATATGTAAGTATGAAAACCATATTTACTTTTTAGTTTTTCCTTCGTAAGTAAGACAATCAAATTGAAAATGTACTAACTACAAAAGATTGAGTGTAGGTTTGGGCACTCGAGATGACAAACATTGCCGAACCCAAATACAAGAATGCGAAGCCGAGGATTAAGAAATGGGAAGCTCTAGTGAATAGGACAAAAGAAATGTCAGCAATAGGAAAAGATGAGGTAAAAAGTTCATATTACATAACCTCTGTCTCCATTAAAAACTATGTTCTTGTATTACTGAACCTCGGTCTTCATTACAAACTACGTTCTTGTAATACTGAACCATTGTCTCTATTACAGTCTTCATGTTTACAATTACATAACCTCTGTCTCCATTACAAACTACGTTCTTGTATTACTGAACCATTGTCTCTGTTACAGTCTTCATGTTTATAATTACATAACCATTGTCTTCGTGTTTCGAATTACATAAGCTTTGTCTTCATTACATAAACTACAAAAGTATTACTGAAACATTGTCTTTGTTATAGTCCATACATGTTCTAAAAAAGATGAAGGTGGACAACAGTGATGACTGGGAAGTGATCAAAGCGTTAAAAGATATCCCATTTTACATCACATGGAAAAAAGTTTGCATTTCGGAAATGAAACATGGTGCATAGGAAAACAACTATCAAGGTTGCTTTTCAAGAACCAAATGATCGAATCCCCTATAACGTTGACACCTCAAGATCTAATACAGATACAAAGTTTCCATGTAAATTATGTACTAATGTTCAGTTATAATGAATAGGTGATTGACAACTTTGTGGACATGCTCAAAGCAACTTCAAGTAAGAAAAGAAAGAAATCAATCAAATGGCATTGCTTGAAAACATATGTCCCGGTAAGAATGAAATACAAGCAGAGTTTATGTAATAATGTAAATTTATAGACTAATGGCATTGCTTTTGTAAATTATGTACTGATGTAAATTTGTGTTTCTTGCAGCAAAAAATACACATGGGTGTGCAGAGCATTAGAGTAGACATAATAAGTGAACTACCAAGTCTGTTCAACATCAGACCAAGTGATTTTGATAAGATGGATTCATTGTTCACTATTCTGAACAATGACACACATTGACATCTACTAGAAGCTAATTTCATACAACAGAAATTCAGGGCATTTAACTCTCTTTCTAGAAACTCAGCTTACAAAAGAGAGGTGCAAAGATGGGTAAGTATCAAGCATTTTTTGAAGAAAATTATCCACAAGATTGTAAAGTAAATACATTTTATGACATAGATATGTTATTTTGTTTTAGGTTGGATGATTATTGGAATACTTAGGAGGATTGTCTGATAGAGGGAGTCAGATGTCTAAATGGGAAGTTGAATATGTTGATTGCCCACAACTGGCAGAAAATGAGGTGGATTGTGGCGTGTTTGTTATGAAATATTTGGAATGCTTAGTTAATGGACATAGTATGACCTTTACAAACCAAGACATGCCGGAAATACGAGGTGATATATTTCACAAGATGATGACATTTGGGAAATTAAAGAGCATTGAAGAAATGCAAGAGTCAAAGGGGAGTATTGAAGAAATGAAAGTGTCAAAGGGAAGCAGTGAAGACATGCAAGAGTCAAAGGGGATCATTGAAGAAATGAAATTGTCAAAGGGCAGCAGTGAAGACATGCAAGAGTCAAAGGGGTAAGAGCAGAAATGATCTTTTTTGTGATGTTTGATGTACATATGAAACTAACTGTGATTTGACCAAAGTTCAGCTGTAGCTTATGTAATGATCTGATTTTCAGCTTCAAGAAGATAGGAACTTAGTTGTCTTCTAGAAGAACCTTAGTTTTCTGTAATCGTTTGATGTACATATGAATCTATTAAACATGTCACTTTGGTAATCATCTGAGTTTCAACTGCCTTCTGTACAAGAAGATAGGAACTCAGTTGTCTTCTAGCAGAACCTTAGTTTTCTGTAATCATCTGATGTACATATGAATCTATCAAACTAGTTACTTTGGTAATCATCTGAGTTTCAGCTGCAGATTCTGGTGTAATACTTTGTTACGATCAGGAAAAGGATTTTTGACTTCGATCTGAAAATTTTGTAGATTCTTGTACAGATGGGTGCATGTACGACTATCGTTTCTTTTCTTTATCTAATATAGTATCTGTCATCCTTTGCCTTTGATCAAGTCGGTCATCTCTCCTAAGCTTGTTAATCCTTTTTGTCCTCTAAAATGCCGATCTTGGTAGTAATAGCAGTTCTTTAGATGGCAGTTATACATATGATCATCTGAATGATCTATAAGAAAAAAAAATTGATTGATCTATATGTTAATGCAATAAAACTTAATCATTATGTTTTGAGGCCTCAAGTCATTATAGATCTTCCAGGAAGAGCTAACCCATCCGTTCAGGTACACATATGAATCCATCAGTTTTATTACAAACCCAACAACACAATTACAAACCCAACAACACAATTACAAACCCAACAATACCATTACAAAGCCAACAACTCCATTACAAACCCAACAACACAATGATAAACCCAACAACACCATTACGAATCCAAAAACTCCATTACAAACCCAATAGAAAATTACAAATGTAGCAGGCCGCCCAACACAGTTGAATTTGATACAAACACAAACAAAAGGAAGAAGTATATAAGTCAAGCACATAAGAACCCAGGGCACATATGCCATTATAAAATTAAGAAGTATATAAGTCCCACTCAACACGGTTACTTTATATTTCAAATCCATAAACAACAGTACAAATCCAGAAAGGACCATTACAAATCCAGCAGTTCCATTACAAATCCAGAAGCACCAGTACAAATGCAGAAAGGACCATTACAAATCCAGCAGTTCCATTACAAATCCATAAGCACCAGTACAAATGCAGAAAGGACCATTACAAATCCAGCAGTTCCATTACAAATCCATAAACACCAGTACAAATCCAGAAAGGACCATTACAAATCCAGCAGTTCCATTACAAATCCAGAAGCACCAGTACAAATGCAGAAAGGACCATTACAAATCCAGCAGTTCCATTACAAATCCATAAGCACCAGTACAAATGCAGAAAGGACCATTACAAATCCAGCAGTTCCATTACAAATCCATAAACACCAGTACAAATCTAGAAAGGACCATTACAAATCCAGCAGTTCCATTACAAATCCAGAAGCACCATTACAAATGCAGAAAGGACCATTACAAATCCAACAGTTCCATTACAAATCCATAAGCACCAGTACAAATGCAGAAAGGACCATTACAAATCTAGCAGTTCCATTACAAATCCATAAGCACCAGTACAAATGCAGAAAGGACCATTACAAATCCAGCAGTTCCATTACAAATCCATAAGCACCAGTACAAATCCAGAAAGGACCATTATAAATCCAGCAGTTCCATTACAAATCCATAAGCACCAGTACAAATGCAGAAAGGATCATTACAAATCCAACAGTTCCATTACAAATCCATAAGCACCAGTACAAATGCAGAAAGGACAATTACAAATCCAGCAGCTCCATTACAAATCCATAAGCACCAGTACAAATCCAGAAAGGACCATTACAAATCCAGCAGTTCCATTACAAATCCATAAGCACCAGTACAAATGCAGAAAGGACCATTACAAATCCAACAGTTCGATTACATACTGAAGAAGCACCAGTACAAATGCAGTAGCAGCATCAACTCCAAAAGCAGCAGAATAATTTCAAATCCACCATAGCAGCAACTTCTTCAGTATGAAGACCTTGTTAACTTCCAAAATAGAAACCGTACTCAGTTCCTGCACATATACAAATAGAAACCCTACTCAGTTCCTGCACATTTACAATATTTATTTGCAAAATAGGTAACATACACACCTATTTCTTTAAAGGACAGTTTCTGCTATCATGATTGACGCCGTATTGTAAGCAATTCTTACACTGCCTTGATTTAGACTGGGAAATTTCAACTCCAGATTTATACCGCACATCGGTCACTCTAGGTCTGCCTTTTGTTTTGCAAATACTAGGAATATGGACATTGACAGCAGAAGAAGCAGTTGTATTAGAACCAGTTACACCAATATCAGCACTATCCAATTCTGACAGCTCCTTTTACAAAGAAATAAGCTTTTCATGACAAAGGTCTATGGCATTGTTCCTACAAGCCATGTTGACAACTGAATTACAAGCAGAAACAAGGTGAAGTGTCCTCCTTGTGGATGAATGCACAGATGATTTGCTAAAAACCAAAGGGTGATCTCTATATCCTTTGCTCCACCTCATTAATATATATGACTCAGGAAGAGTGCAAAAATCACGACTCTTTAGATAAGCAAGAATGTGCTGACATGGAACTCCTTTGAATTCTAACATGAAACAATTACAAGATAACATTTTCATAGATGAATCCTTTTTCAAAACACGAGGACAACTAGAACCACCAACACGATAGACCTCAAACACACCTTCATCAGAAGTTTCTTTCACATTATACACCATACTTTGATGAACTTCAGATTGAAAGATCTTGAAAATAGACTTTGTGTATATACCTCTCATTTGCTCCTCCAAAGGACACAATGAAGCCAAACGAAGATTTTTGTACTCGTCATCGAAATCCTTGAAGTTTTCTATCTCCCGCACATGAGAATAAGCAATCTCCAAGCTACAAACAAGTTCAAAGAGAGTTATCCTATTGTTGACATGGTTTCTAATGAATGCATTAAGACTCTCACTTCTTTGCGTTGTCCTCATGCCAGAAAAGAAGGAATCCTGCATAAAACATGGCACCCACTGACACCGCATAGCATACACATCACAAAACCAACTAATGGACAGTAAGCCATTCTCTTCAACTACAGAACTCCATTTCTCTTCAAAATTGTCTATATCATCTACATTCGAGACACAATCATTCAACGCACTAATGATTTGATCCTTGTTAGGAACTCCACCAAGTTTAGATGGGAGTTTCTGTAGAATGTTCCAGCTACAGAAATGATGCTTACAAGTTGGAAAAATAGTAATAATAGCAGCAGTCATTGCTGGGTCTTGATCAGTTATGATGGAGACAGGCTCTTTGCCAAAACACAGTAAATATTGTTTGAAAACCCATATAAAAGAATCGTACTCCTCATCCGCCAACAAGGCTGAGGCAAATAACACTGTCTTGCGATGGTGATCCACACCACCAAACATGCCAAAAACCATGGAATACTTATTGGTACGATAAGTGGTATCAAATACGATCACATCACCGAACAATGCAGAGTCATCAATAGAGATCGGATCAGACCAAAACAAGTGCGTCAAACAACCATTAGAATATTTTGATACTCATAAAAGAATTTAGAATCCAAGACTTTGAAGTTTGCAAAACGATCCAAAACCATATCCACATTATGATCAGCAGACTCTTTTCTCTTCCTATTGAGGTGTCCATGAGCTTGTCTACTTGTAAATGTCAACCTGTCATAACCACCAGACTCAGATGCTATTAATGCAAGTTGCTTAGACACAGGTATATTGGCATGACTCATAGAAGAAATCATGTATTTTTGACTCTGGTCAAGTGATGAATTACACTTCAAATAGTGCAAGTGAGCGGTATCAACAAGATCATGATTGTGATCCTCAACAAATGCACTAACAACCCATATGGAGGAGGACGTGTCCAATGTCAGTCGGATCATGGCTTTGCACCCACACCTTTTCACTGAACGTTTATGTTTCTTGGAAAGCTTCTCATGTAGATCACCAACATCATTGCAAATAGGACTCAATAGACCACTAGATCTCTTAGAACGCCTATTTTCTCCTTGTTTATCACAAACCAAATCTTTTGCCAGAAAAACCTTAGTATGACCTTGATAACGATTATCATCTCTCCTTACATTAAAACCAATCAAACCAGCATATCTACAATAAAAAGCTATACCATCATCTAAACTTCCAAAACTAAGTCCAATCCTAGGGATATCAGCTACAGAAAGGACCTCACAGTCAACAGATGAAGAAGAATGCAGATTATCACCATAGTCAGTTATAGCATTGCTAGGATCAGTATTAAGGCTGGGATCCATAACAGTAACAACCTCACAAACAAAAACCTGCATAAAATGTGAGGGTGACACACTTTCAGTAAAACCAAGGTAGAAATTTGTAATGGATACACACATTATGTAAATGAAAGTAGTTCATTGTAATAGGACACACAGACAGTAATCAAAACATTGTAATGTGGTAGTACCACACAAAGAGTAAACAAAAAAAATGTACTGCAATGAGAACACACATACAATAAAACCAAGGCAGAAAACTGTAATGCAGACAAGCCTTGAGTAAAACCAAGGCAGAAAACTGTAATGCAGACAAGCCTTGAGTAAAACCAAGGCAGCAAACTGTAATGTCGATAAGCCTTGAGTAAAACCAAGGTAGAAAACTGTAATGGATACAGACATTATGTAAATGAAAGCAGTTCATTGCAAAGAGAATACACATACAATAAAACCAAGGCAGAAAACGGTAATGCAGACACATATTTTGTAAATGAAAGCAGTGCATTATAATAGGACACATAGACAGCAATAGAAATCAGCGTATTGTGGTAGAGAATTCTTAAGTAGGTAACGTGAAGTTCTGAAGTATGTGCATTGTATCATTAAGATATACAAGCAGAGGAATTACATTGGACATCAAGTTCTGAGAGAGAAATAAGGTTGCACAAGCTGGCTAAGCACCAGGTTAAAAGCCCTAGAAGTCATGCAATGGGGCTTGGTCGTGTGGACAACCAGTGACTACTGACCTCATCGGACACACAACAGGTTGAATGACGATTTGGGGCAAACAGATCCCCGGTGACGATGGTACAGATCAAATGGACCTCTTTACAGTGGGTAGTTGGGAGATTGCTAAGGTTGGAAGCAATGTTTGACGCCAGATCATCAATGAATAAGAGGATTACCTTGTTTGCCTAGAGTCTCTGCTACTCTTCTCTCTTGGATTGAAGATTCTATAAAGCAAACCTCCGATCTCAGTTGTGGATATGTCATCACCAGGTCTACTGTTGTGGATATGCCACCAACTCGCCTTGAGTGCGGTAGAGAGAATGAGGGAACACCCGACTGCGTGGTGGAGGAGAGAAGGGAGGAGCAGAGGAGGAGCAAACCTCCGATCTTAGTTGTGGATATGCCGTCACCAGGTCTACGGCTGTGGATATGCCACCAACTCGCCTCGAGTGCAATAGAGAGAATGAGGGAACACCTGGTTGCGTGGTGGAGGAGAGAAGGGAGCAGCGGAGGAGGAGAACCTAAAACCAGCAGAACTAACACGAGAGGAAGATGAGCTTGTGATCAAGCGGGAACAGTCGGTGCGGCGCAAAGAGGGCCAGGAGAAGACGGTGGCAGAATTTGTAAATAAGCTAAAAAATAAAAAACACGGAGGCACGGGTAGCCAAATCACTGTACCCGCACGGGCAGACAATATATCCCCATATAGGGGATATATTGACTGCCCGCGCGGGTACAGTGATTTGGCTACCCGTGCCTCCGTGTTTTTTTTATTTTTCATCTTATTTATGAATTCTGCCACCGTCTTCTTTAGAGTGACGCTCCTACCCGCGCCCCTCCTATTCATTTCGATAGGGACGCGTCGTGGGCGGAGAAGGCGATGCGGAGGCGATTCCGCGAAGAAGGCGCTGGCGAAGGCGATCTGCCTTGAACTTCAACCCTACCCTGCTCCCTCTTCCTTCCATTACCCTGCTCCCTCTTTCCCCATTTAAATCACAGCTATGAGGAAATCTAAGGGCAAGCAGAAAGGGGGAAAACGGAATGCCGTTTCTAGAGGAGTCGTGTCTACTGAAGCTTTGGTCGTTGATGAAAGTAGGACTGAGGCAATGGTCGATGCTCAAGATATGGTCATTGATGAAGCAAGGGCTAACTCCACAACTTTGAGGAAATCTAAGGGCAATAAGAAAGGGAGAAAACAGAATGTCGTTTCCAAAAGCGATGTATCTACTGAAGATGAAGCAAGTGATGACTCTGGAGGAAGGGCCAACTCTGGAGGAAGAGATGACGATGAAGGCAGTGATGATTCTGGAGGAAGGGTTGACGCTGAGGGTATAGCTGACGATGAAGGCAGGGCTGACCCTGAGGGTATAGCTGACGATGAAGGCAGGACTTACAATGGAGGATTGGTCAGTAAATCCCAAGGTAAATGCTACATTGAGTTTGCTGTCAGCTCTTATGTGTAATGATTTGTTCTACAAAATGCTACATTGAGTTGGCTCGTGTGTAATGATTTGTTCTACAAATCAAGCTACTGTTAGTCTAGTTTAACATTTAAAAGATGGGAGTTGATTGGCCCTGAGGGGCTGTTTTCCCCTTATATCTAAAAGATATAATGACAATAATTGAAACATTATCTCCCTTATATTATTGAAACATTATCTCCCTTACATTTTTCATGTCTTGAATTACATAAACTCTGTCTCCATTACAAACTATCTTCTTGTATTATTGAAACATTGTGTCTGTTACAGTTTTCATGTTTAGAATTACATAAACTCTGTCTCCATTACCCTAAATGAAGCTTTTGTAATACAAATGCAGCTATTCAATTTTTAAATCATCGGTGTTACATAAATGGATATATCCAAATCCGTAATGGACTGATTTTCAGTGAGAATCAGCTTAAAATGATGAAGAGTACAACATTTGCCAACTTAATCAATATGCCACTGCTAAAAGCTGAGACTGTAGTTTTATAGGACATAATTTAGAAATATGTTGGTGGTGATGAGTTTGAATTGGAGAAGGGTTTAATAGTGAGTATGACAGTACAAGATGTTGGTGTCTTACTAGGAATACCATATGCGGGCATTGATATAGTGCCAATCAAGAACTCAGAGGTAGTTAGGAAGGTTGGGGAGGAGATGTTTGGGGAGGAAAAGTTTTCCAAGATGACAAACAAGGAAGAGAGGAAGCAGGCATTTCAGGAGAAAAGGATGAAGGAACTTGAGCTGCTTCACAAGGAAAACCTTTCCACGACATGGCAAAGAATGATGACTGGTGATACTGAGCTTGATTGCCAAAATATGTGTAGGTGTTGGATGTTGTACCTCATGGTCACATTCCTTTTACCAGAAACAGGGTACAATGCACCGTTGTATATCTTGCATTATCTCAATGATGTGACAACAACTCGATCCCTAAATTGGGCAAAGCTGGTACACAAGCAAATTTTCCAGCGGATGGAGTTCATGAAAGGACAGATTAGGACAAGGAGATCAGGTGAAATGATGACGAAGAAGACCATTTATGCCACCAGTTGTATGGTGTGCTTATATGTAAGTATGAAAACCATATTTACTTTTTAGTTTTTCCTTCGTAAGTAAGACAATCAAATTGAAAATGTACTAACTACAAAAGATTGAGTGTAGGTTTGGGCATTGGAGATGACAAACATTGCCGAACCCAAATACAAGAATGTGAAGCCAAGGATTAAGAAATGGGAAGCTCCAATGAATAGGACAAAAGAAATGTTAGCAATAGGAAAAGATGAGGTAAAAAGTTCATATTACATAACCTCTGTCTCCATTAAAAACTATGTTCTTGTATTATTGAACCTATGTCTTCATTACAAACTACATTCTTGTATTACTGAACCATTGTCTCTATTACAGTCTTCATGTTTACAATTACATAACCTCTGTCTCCATTACAAACTACGTTCTTGTATTACTGAACCATTGTCTCTGTTACAGTCTTCATGTTTATAATTACATAACCATTGTCTTCATGTTTCGAATTACATAAGCTTTGTCTTCATTACATAAACTACAAAAGTATTAATGAAACATTGTCTTTGTTATAGTCCATACATGTTCTAAAAAAGATGAAGGTGGACAATAGTGATGACTGGGAAGTGATCAAAGAGTTAAAAGATATCCCATTTTACATCACATGGAAAAAAGTTCCCACACTTCAAGTCCAAGTGCATGCACCAAGGGAGGACCAATGTGGAGTGAAAGGAAAAAGAAAACAGTTAGATGAAGAGACTGACACAAGATATGATAACTTGGTAGATAGAGTCAAGTGTCTTGAGGATGATCTAGCAAAGCACAAGGAGATGTGCTCAATGAATGCCTTCACAAGTTTTGCTGAGGTAATGGAGGAAAACAAGAAGTTGAAAGTAAGGGTTCATGAATTGGAGGAAGAGAACAAAAATTTTAAGAGACAATTCAGTTCTACAGAGGAATCACCACAGTACACTCCACTGCATTTCATCTCTACAGAACATACACCTCCATCAATAAAAGAAGCTCCAGTAGCAGGGAAACAAGAAACACCTGCACCAGAAAAGAAGGAAATGAAGATGTTTTCCAAGAAGAAAAAGAAACTAAATTCAAGACTTGGAAGCATTGAAGAAAATGTAAAGATTAGAAGGGAACCAGTGGTAAGCTAAATTCATCTTTCCTTGTTCTATAGGAAGTGCAAACAAATATTTATAATCCTTGTAATCTAACATATATACAGGAAAGGAATGCAAACTTCATTGGATATGAACACTTCAAGGGTGATCAGTGGAAAGAAGAAGTAAAGAACTTCACGGAAAACATCGATGAAGTGTAAGAGAACAGAAGAGAAGAATTATGTGATACATACATATACTCAACCTTATTTAATATATTAGGCTAACTTTTGTTCTACAGGTCAAGAAGGGAATGGCATTTCGGAAATGAAACATGGTGCACAGGAAAACAACTATCAAGGCTGCTTTTCAAGAACCAAATGATCGAATCCCCTGTAACGTTGACACCTCAAGATCTAATACAGATACTATGTACTAATGTTCAGTTATAATGAACAAGTGATTGACAGCTTTGTGGACATGCTCAAAGCAACTTCAAGTAAGAAAAGAAAGAAATCAATCAAATGGCATTGCTTGAAAACATATGTCCCGGTAAGAATGAACTACAAGCAGAGTTTATGTAATAATGTAAATTTATAGACTAATGGCATTGCTTGTGTAAATTATGTACTGATGTAAATTTGTGTTTCTTGCAGCAAAAAATACACATGGGTGTGCAGAGCATTACAGTAGACATAATAAGTGAACTACCAAGTATGTTCAACATCAGACCAAGTGATTTTGATAAGATGGATTCATTGTTCACTATTCTGAACAATGGCACACATTGGCATCTACTGGAAGCTAATTTCATACAACAAAAATTCAGGGCATTTAACTCTCTTTCTAGAAACTCAGCTTACAAAAGAGAGGTGCAAAGATGGGTAAGTATCAAGCATTTTTTGAAGAAAATTATCCACAAGATTGTAAAGTAAATACATTTTATGACATAGATATGTTATTTTTTTTTAGGTTGGATGGCTATTGGAATACTTAGGAGGATTGTCTGATAGAGGGAGTCAGATGTCTAAATGGGAAGTTGAATATGTTGACTGCCCACAACAGGCAGAAAATGAGGTGGATTGTGGCGTGTTTGTTATGAAATATTTGGAATGCTTAGTTAATGGACATAGTATGACCTTTACAAACCAAGACATGCCGGAAATATGAGGTGATATACTTCACAAGATGATGACATTTGGGAAATTAAAGAGCATTGAAGAAATGCAAGAGTCAAAGGGGAGTATTGAAGAAATGAAAGTGTCAAAGGGAAGCAGTGAACACATGCAAGAGTCAAAGGGGATCATTGAAGAAATGAAAGTGTCAAAGGGAAGTAGTGAAGACATGCAAGAGTCAAAGGGGGAAGAGCAGAAATGATCTTTTTTGTGATGTTTGATGTACATATGAAACTAACTGTGATTTGACCAAAGTTCAGCTGCAACTTATGTAGTGATCTGATTTTTAGCTTCAAGAAGATAGGAACTTAGTTGTCTTATAGAAGAACCTTAGTTTTCTGTAATCGTTTCATGTACATATGAATCTATTAAACATGTTACTTTGGTAATCGTCTGAGTTTCAACTGCGTTCTGTACAAGAAGATAGGAACTCAGTTGTCTTCTAGCAGAACCTTAGTTTTCTGTAATCATCTGATGTACAAATGAATGTATCGAACCAGTTACTTTGGTAATCATCTGAGCTTCATTTGCATATTTTGGTGTAATACTTTGTTACGATCAGGAAAAGGATTTTTGACTTTGATCCAAAAATTTTGTAGATTCTTGTACAGATGGGTGCATGTACGACTATCGTTTCTTTTCTTTATGTAATATAGTATCTGTCATCCTTTGCCTTTGATCAAGTCGTTCATCTCTCCTAAGCTTGTTAATCCTTTTTGTCCTCTAAAATGTCGATCTTGGTAGTAATAGCAGTTCTTTAGATGGCAGTTATACATATGATCATCTGAATGATCTATAAGAAAAAAAATTGATTGATCTATATGTTAATGCAATAAAACTTAATCATTATGTTTTGAGGCCTCAAGTCATTATAGATCTTCCCGGAAGAGCTAACCCATCCGTTCAGGTACACATATGAATCCATCAGTTTTATTACAAACCCAACAACACAATTACAAACCCAACAACACAATTACAAACCCAACAATACCATTACAAAGCCAACAACTCCATTACAAACCCAACAACACAATGATAAACCCAACAACACCATTACGAATCCAACAACTCCATTGCAAACCCAACAGAACATTACAAATGTAGCAGGCCACCCAACACAGTTGAATTTGATACAAACACAAACAAAAGGAAGAAGTATATAAGTCAAGCACATAAGAACCCAGGGCACATATGCCATTATAAAATTGAAGAAGCATATAAGTCCCACTCAACACGGTTACATTATATTTCAAATCCATAAACACCAGTACAAATCCAGAAAGGACCATTACAAATCCAGCAATTCCATTACAAATCCAGAAGCACCAGTACAAATGCATAAAGGACCATTACAAATCCAGCAGTTCCATTACAAATCCATAAGCACCAGTACAAATGCAGAAAGGACCATTACAAATCCAGCAGTTCCATTACAAATCCATAAACACCAGTACAAATCTAGAAAGGACCATTACAAATCCAGCAGTTCCATTACAAATCCAGAAGCACCAGTACAAATGCAGAAAGGACCATTACAAATCCAGCAGTTCCATTACAAATCCATAAGCACCAGTACAAATGCAGAAAGGACCATTACAAATCCAGCAGTTCCATTACAAATCCATAAACACCAGTACAAATCCAGAAAGGACCATTACAAATCCAGCAGTTCCGTTACAAATCCAGAACACCAGTACAAATGCAGAAAGGACCATTACAAATCCAGCAGTTCCATTACAAATCCATAAGCACCAGTACAAATGCAGAAAGGACCATTACAAATCCAGCAGTTCCATTACAAATCCATAAGCACCAGTACAAATGCAGAAAGGACCATTACAAATCCAGCAGTTCCATTACAAATCCATAAGCACCAGTACAAATCCAGAAAGGACCATTACAAATCCAGCAGTTCCATTACAAATCCATAAGCACCAGTACAAATGCAGAAAGGACCATTACAAATCCAGCAGTTCCATTACAAATCCATAAGCACCAGTACAAATGCAGAAAGGACCATTACAAATCTATAAGCACCAGTACAAATTCAGAAAGGACCATTACAAATCCAGCAGTTTCATTACAAATCCATAAGCACCAGTAAAAATCCAGAAAGGACCATTACAAATCCAGCAGTTCCATTACAAATCCATAAGCACCAGTACAAATGCAGAAAGGACCATTACAAATCCAGCAGTTCCATTACAAATCCATAAGCACCAGTACAAATCCAGAAAGGACCATTACAAATCCAGCAGTTCCATTACAAATCCATAAGCACCAGTACAAATCCAGAAAGGACCATTACAAATCTACCAGTTCCATTACAAATCCATAAGCACCAGTACAAATGCAGAAAGGACCATTACAAATCCAGCAGTTCCATTACAAATCCATAAGCACCAGTACAAATGCAAAAAGGACCATTACAAATCCAGCAGCTCCATTACAAATCCATAAGCACCAGTACAAATCCAGAAAGGACCATTACAAATCCAGCAGTTCCATTACAAATCCATAAGCACCAGTACAAATGCAGAAAGGATCATTACAAATCCAGCAGTTCCATTACATACTGAAGAAGCACCAATACAAATGCAGATGCAGCATCAACTCCAAAAGTAGCAGAATAATTTCAAATCCACCATAGCAGCAACTTCTTCAGTATGAAGACCTTGTTAACTTACAAAATAGAAACCGTACTCCGTTCCTGCACATATACAAATAGAAACCCTACTCAGTTCCTGCACATTTACAATATTTATTTGCAAAATAGGTAACATCCACCTCATTAATATATATGGCTCAGGAAGAGTGCAAAAATCACGACTCTTTAGATAAGCAAGAATGTGCCTACATGGAATTCCTTTGAATTCTAACATGAAACAATTACAAGATAACATATCCGTAGATGAATCCTTTTTCAAAACATGAGGACAACTAGAACCACCAACATGATAGACCTCAAACACACCTTCATCAGAAGTTTCTTTCACATTATACACCATACTTTGATGAACTTTGGATTGAAAGATCTTGAAAATAGACTTTGTGTATATACCTTTCATTTGCTCCTCCAAAGGCCACAATGAAGCCAAAGGCAGATTTCTGTACTCGTCATCGAAATCTTTGAAGTTTTCTATCTCCCGCACATGAGAATAAGCAATCTCCAAGCTACAAACAAGTTCAAAGAGAGTTTTTCTATTGTTGACATGGTTTCTAATGAATGCATTAAGACTCTCACTTCTTTGTGTTGTCCTCATGCCAGCAAAGAAGGAATCCTACATAAAACATGGCACCCATTGACACTGCATAGCATACACATCACAAAACCAACTAATGGACAGTAAGCCATTCTCTTCAACTACAGAACTCCATTTCTCTTCAAAATTGTCTATATCATCTACATTCCAGACACAATCATTCAACGCACTAATGATTTGATCCTTGTTAGGAACTCCACCAAGTTTAGATGGGAGTTTCTGTAGAATGTGCCAGCTACAAAAACGATGCTTACAAGTTGGAAAAATAGTAATAATAGCAGCAGTCATTGCTGGGTCTTCATCAGTTATGATGGAGATAGGCTCTTTGCCAAAACACGGTAAATATTGTTTGAAAACCCATATAAAAGAATCGTACTTCTCATCCGCCAATAAGGCTGAGACAAATAACACTGTCTTGCGATGGTGATCCACACCACCAAACATGCCAAAAACCATGGAATACTTTTTTGGTACGATAAGTGGTATCAAATATGATCGCATCACCGAACAATGCAGAGTCATCAATAGAGATCGGATCAGACCAAAACAAGTACGTCAAACAACCATGAGAATCTTTTTGATACTCATAAAAGAATTTAGAATCCAAGACTTTGAAGTTTGCAAAACGATCCAAAACCATATCCACATCATGATTAGCAGACTCTTTTCTCTTCCTATTGAGGTGTCCATGAGCTTGTCGACTTGTAAATGTCAATCTGTCATAACCACCAGACTCAGATGCTATTAATGCAAGCTTCTTAGACACATGTATATTGGCATGACTCATAGAAGAAATCATGTCTTTTTTAATCTGGTCAAGTGATGAATTACACTTCAAATAGCGCAAGTGAGCGGTATCAACAAGATCATGATTGTGATCCTCAACAAATGCACTAACAACCCATATGGAGGAGGACGTGTCCAATGTCAGTCGGATCATGGCTTTGCACCCACACCTTTTCACTGAACGTTTTGAAAAACACTAGAGGGGGGGTGAATAGAGTTTTTAAAATAATTTTAACAATTTATTGAACTCAAACAACCACAATTGAAATTGGAAGAAGGAGACAGGTGTTTAGAGTGGTTCCAACTTTAGCAAATACTAAAGTTGTCAGTCCACTACCCGGTTGCTTACCCAACCGGGATTTTGAAAGTATTTATTTTATTACCTTCTCAAGGATTTATACAAAATACAATACTTTCCTTTACACCCCTTGAACAGCCTTCACTTGAAGTAGGTGCACCAACTTGAGGTAGCCTTCTTGAAGTAACTCCAAGATCCCCCTTGAAGTAGCCTTCTTCTCTAGAAGTAACCTCCCGTTGCACCAGCCTTCTGAAGTAGCTCAAGGTCGCCTTCTTCACCAAGAAGATCTCCACCCTCTCTAATCCGCAGCCTCCAACCTAGGAGTAGCAAGGAGAGTACAAATAGTAATAGAGAACAAGAAAGGAAAAAGGAAATTACAACTTATCCTTTGTAGCCCAAGGCTTGATTTGCCTAGATCAAGCGTATAGATCTCCTAACCAAGTGTACGGACTTGTGATTGCAGTGGGTAGGAGATGCTAGCCTATAGGACATGAATTTTGAGCTAAGGAAGAAAGTAGCCAATTGTTACAATGCTCAAATTGCTCACAACAGATTGCAAATGTAATTGCTTGCTCAAAGAGTACTCAAGTGTGTAAAAGATGTATTTGAGTGTCCTATGGCTTGTCCTATTTATAGGAATGGCCTATGAATGCTTAAGGACGTTCTAGACAACTTCTAGGGGTTTCTAAGTGCTTAACTATCCGTTAGGTACAAGTTTGTTGCTTTAGCAACGGCTAATTAATTTATTCTGCAGTTGTTGTCAGAGATTATCTCGGTCGAGGAATGGTCGACCGAGACACCTACTCGGTCGAAGGTTTGTCGACCGATAGGCTCTCAGGATCATGTATATTGCAACGTTTATCTCCAACTGCCAACTACCTTGTCAGTTGTGTCTAACGGCTACTCTGGGTCTTTCTCGGTCGAGATGATTGTCGACCAAAAGTGTCTCGGTCGAGAAGTTAGTCGACCGAGATTGACCATGTTTCAATCTTTTAATTAAACCATTAAATGTGTGTATGAGTGTGCATATGTGACATTATTTTGAAGGGGATGACCTATCTAAATGTGGTGTTTAGCTAGGGAAAATCTAACGCTTGATTTACATGAAATCTAAGTACTTGTACATTATATATTTGTACAAGTTTTTACAAGGCGATTACATTTCATGAAAACATAAACATGTAAGCATATGGATTTCCCTAGTTGCTTTGTCATCCACCTTAATCCTGCACACTCAAGTAGCTCGTTAGATCAATAAGAATGAAATGTTTGTCATAATCAAAACAAAGGGATTTATAAATGTCCATTTAGCCAACAATCTCCCCCTTTTTGAAGATGACAAACATTTCCAAAATATAAATAAAGGAAATATAAAACATATGAATTTCATACCTGAAGATTTCCTTTTGTAGCCATTTTTGTTTTTGCAAGTGAGTGTTGGCCAAGATGTTATGAAACTCATTTATATTTTTGATTTTATATTCTTTTCTCCCCCTTTGTCATTTCAAAAAGATATCCAAGTTGAATAATTTATAGTATTTCTCCCCCGTAATTTTATACTATACTCCCCCTTAGATAGATATCCCAAATATAAGTTTGAATTCTTTGCAATAGATAGTCAATTTAGTCACAATTTTAAAGATTTCTTTTTATTTATTACTCCCCTTATTTTGGATGCTCTACTATGATAGTCTTATAATCCATATTTAGAAGATGTCTTATATGCTTTTAGAAAAATATCCATTGTAACAAGAGAAGATAACCAATTTCATTAAAAACATGGAATGTATTACAAGCATGGAAAGATAATCAAACCATATAGGGATGATCCATTTATTACAATCATTCAAAGATGTCATTACAACTAATACAACTCTAAAACTCACTGGAAAGACTTAAGAATTACATCAATATCAGAGTCTTTCCCAAGAAACAGTTCAGCTCCATAATATCTAACCAAAGTTTGCCAATCCAAACCACCTGTCTTGGTTAATGCATACGCTTCCAAGAAGGTAGGAACTCGATCAAATCGGAAGTTAGCAGCAATATCTTGCAGTTGCATGGATGAAAACTGAGTGTGCGTGAGATCCATAGATGGTGGAGGTGGAGTTTGATAATAGTTGTAAGAAGGATTATATGGATTGAGCATGCCAGGATTTAAAGAATACAAATATTCGTCTGGTTGGTTTGGAGACAGGGTTTGCATTCTTTGGTTTAGATAAGTCATGGCATGATGGTTATAATCTAGTTGTTTACTAAGATGATATTGTGACCCAGCAACATAGGTTAGGGTGTTTTGGATGGGATCATAGGGTAGGTTGGTAGGAGGAGGTGGTGGTGGTATATTTTGGGTAGATGTCTCTCCTTCCGTCCTAGCCCTCTTATGACCGAAATCAATTCCCATTTTTTCTACATTATTCTTACTTATTTTTTGTGGTCTACGCTCCCATGTATAACCCATGTCCTCAATTTGTGTCTTAAGAAAATGTTGAGTAATTTGGCATACAAGATCAGCATATGGAGGATTGCCAGAAAACTCAAGCATGTTTTTTAAGAATAATGCGGATAAAATTTGTGGGAATACGTTGGATAATGGCATAGATTAGACACATGCGAAAAATAGGAACTTTAGACTTATTTGCTCTAGGATGTATGTTTGTTGAAACAATAAGGTTTACAATCCTAGCTGTAGGTTTGAGATTGATAGCGTAGTATGCGCCCCTATCTTCGTTACAAGTTGTATTTGATTGAAAAATGGTTCTTTTAATGTCACTAAGACTAACGGTATGGTCACCTTGGGAAAATTGATTAAGTGGGTTTCCAGAGGTAAGGTCAAGGGTGTCTTGATATTCATCTAGGTCAATATTTAGCATGTCAAGAATATCTTCTTCAGTAAATCGAAAGCTATGCCCATTGACCATAGTATAGAAGAAGATGGTTTCATTTTCAGAGTGGGAGATGAGGTTAGCATAGAATTCATTCACTGCCTTGGTGGAATAGGAAGGGAAAGAAGGATTGATGAATTCTTTCAGCTTTTGCACCTCAAAAAGGTCCTCTAAGTCGACGATGTTGAGGAAGTCCATAACTTCAACTGGTCGTCGTGGGAGAGGAGCTTTGGAGGAGAGCCATAGATAGTGATCACCAGCATCTCCGTCGACGAAGGCAATGTCGTTGATGATCGTCAATGGTGGAGTAGCTTCCCTTCCTTTCCTGCCGGTGACCTTCTTCTTCCCACGAGTAGATGATGAGGCCATTGCATTGCTTGAAGGTGGAGAAGAAGCAAGGAAGTCTGGGGGATGAGGATGCTAAAGATTTGCACAAGAATGCACTAGAGAGAACCTATGGAAGCAAGAATATGAAAGTGTGAAGAAGTGACCCGTTTTTGGTCCCTTTTATAGCAATCCAGTGACCGGGTCAGTCGATAATTTGTCGACCGATCGTCTGCAACGGTCATATTCCAGACACGCCACTCGGCCGTTCAATGGTCGACTTGCAACGGTAGGTCTTCAACGGTAATGGTCGGATTGCAACGGTCATATCCCAACGGCTCATTCTCGGTCGAGCAATTGTCGACCAACACTGTCTCGGTCGAACAATTGTCGACCGGAAGTGTGTCTGATGTTAGGTCTGTCTAGATTCTGTCGGTCGAGAGAGGTGGGCTGACCGAGAGGTTTTCGGTCGAAGAATTTGTCGACCGACAGACTTACTGGGTATGAATTTTTAAGCTGATTTTTAATGAAAATGATAGACTAAATTTGTAGAGCATATATATATATATATATATTAAGGGAGTAATATTTTGTTTTATTATTGACAATATTGGGACAATTTTGTGATCATAAATTAATTGTGCTTTTAATCACAATAAAATGATATTCAATTAGTTGTTGTGTCAAACTTATTTTAGGTCGAATTTGACTATGACCATAGCGCCCCTTAGTTAAATTTCATTTTAACCAAGAGGCAAATTTGCAGATTTTCAAATTGAATATATCGAGTATAATATCTGCATAAAATTTGATTAAGTAACAAGTTGAAGTATACTACTTAATATGTTTCTTAAATGAAGGCACAATTAATATCTCAAGTCTTCAAAGATACTAATTTAGAGATTTTGTCTTAAGTGTTGCAAGCATATAACTAATAAATCATTTTGCTTGCTGAATATATCATCACGGATCCTTGCATACAATTATCATTATCTATGCGTACCAAATAGTGAAAGCATATCCATGATGTAATGATAACAGCATATAATGATAATTCCATCACATGATTTGTATATGGATAGACCAGAAAATACTTTAAAAAAAATCATGTGAAAATAGAAATTTCCTTTTCATTGAACTAAGAATAATTTTAGTTTAAACTTAAATCATTTAGGGAATAAACTAATATTAATCTCATTTAAATTTGCAGGGATGATTTTCAAAATATATCCAGTCATCAATCACAAATAGATAGCAATTTCATCAATTTTAAAAGAATTCAGCAATTTTGTAGCAGACTGGAGATCAGTGGCATGATCGGTCGACAATTTCTCGACCGATGGTCTCTCGGTCGACAGTCTTTCGACCGACAAGATTTCTAGAACTGTTAATTTCTTTCAAGTGAAACATAATTATGCAAGTTAACTTTTTAGATACTTAAATTTATTTGTTATCCCATTGTGTTGAGTTGAGATAGACATAGAAATATGCACCTAAGGTCCTTGGTCATATCTCAACTTGATTCTGTTCATTTAGTTTGGAGGTTTTGGAACCCAAACTAACTCAACATCTTTTCTCTTGTAAGGGCATGAAAAAGAATAGTGACCAAGGCGCAAACAATAATGACAACATATCGAGTCAACCTCATATCTTTTTCTATGGTTGTGTTCTGTGTTGTCCTTGGGTGAAGATGTTCCTTTAGGTACATATATAGATTGATGGGTTTGTGACTTTCTCCAACTAGGTTATTGATAGGAGTTCCCTTTAGGCTTGTAACCTAGTCCTCTTCTCCCAATTTGATGATAGGAATTATCTAAGATTTGATCAAGAATGCCATTATTATTTAAACTACTAATTTTTTGTTGTAACTTGGCAATCTCATCCATTCTCTTCTTGATATCTAGTTTTGCTTGGTCTAGATTAGATGACAATGAGTTTCGTTCTTTGACAATAGTGTCATAATCTATATGAGTGCACAATATGGGTTGTTTTTTAAGATCGTTCACTTGAGTTTGCAAATTGATCTTCTCTAAAGAAAGTAGATTGCAATTTTCCTCTATAGATTTTATCTTGCTATCATGATTTTCAATGATCTTTTTAAGATCTTCATTTTTGGATGTCATAGCAAGAAGCTTAGCATGTAATTCATCATTAGCTTTAATAGATTTCTTTAATTTCTTCTTGCACTCAACATATTTAATATGTGTTTCTTTAAGGCTAGCAACTAGTTCTTCTTTAGATAAATCAAAAAGACTTACCTCTTCTTCTTCTTCGCTAGTTGTAGCAATAAGACAATCTTTGTGCTCATCTTCCTTCTTTGATCTCCATGGGCATCTAGTTGTTGTGTGGCTTGTTCCTAAGCACCAATTGCAACATGTTGTAGTTTTGTCCAAGCAGCACCTTTTGTTGTGATTGTAATCACCATTACCCTCCATTCTTCAAGACCTGGTTAGGGTTCCTTGAAGCCCGCTCTGATACCAATTGAAAAACACTAGAGGGGGGGTGAATAGAGTTTTTAAAATAATTTTAACAATTTATTGAACACAAACAACCATAATTGAAATTGGAAGAAGGAGACAGGTGTTTAGAGTGGTTCCAACTTTAGCAAATACTAAAGTTGTCAGTCCACTACCCGGTTGCTTACCCAACCGGGATTTTGAAAGTATTTATTTTATTACCTTCTCAAGGATTTATACAAAATACAATACTTTCCTTTACACCCCTTGAACAGCCTTCACTTGAAGTAGGTGCACCAACTTGAGGTAGCCTTCTTGAAGTAACTCCAAGCTCCCCCTTGAAGTAGCCTTCCTCTCTAGAAGTAACCTCCCGTTGCACCAGCCTTCTGAAGTAGCTCAAGGTCGCCTTCTTCACCAAGAAGATCTCCACCCTCTCCAATCCGCAGCCTCCAACCTAGGAGTAGCAAGGAGAGTACAAACAGTAATAAAGAATAAGAAAGGAAAAAGGAAATTACAACTTATCCTTTGTAGCCCAAGGCTTGATTTGCCTAGATCAAGCGTATAGATCTCCTAACCAAGTGTATGGACTTGTGATTGCAGTGGGTAGGAGATGCTAGCCTATAGGACACAAATTTTGAGCTAAGGAAGAAAGTAGCCAATTGTTACAATGCTCAAATTGCTCACAACAGATTGCAAATGTAATTGCTTGCTCAAAGAGTACTCAAGTGTGTAAAAGATGTATTTGAGTGTCCTATGGCTTGTCCTATTTATAGGAATGGCCTATGAATGCTTAAGGACGTTCTAGACAACTTCTAGGGGTTTCTAAGTGCTTAACTAGCCGTTAGGTACAAGTTTGTTGCTTTAGCAACGGCTAATTAATTTATTCTGCAGTTGCTGTCAGAGATTATCTCGGTTGAGGAATGGTCGACCGAGACACCTACTCGGTCGAAGGTTTGTCGACCGACAAGCTCTCTGGATCATGTATATTGCAACGTTTATCTCCAACTGCCAACTACCTTGTCAGTTGTGTCTAACGGCTACTCTGGGTCTTTCTCGGTCGAGATGATTGTCGACCGAAAGTGTCTCAGTCGAGAAGTTAGTCGACTGAGATTGACCCTGTTTCAATCTTTTAATTAAACAATTAAATGTGTGTATGAGTGTGCATATGTGACATTATTTTGAAGGGGATGACCTATCTAAATGTGGTGTTTAGCTAGGGAAAATCTAACGCTTGATTTACATGAAATCTAAGTACTTGTACATTATATATTTGTACAAGTTTTTACAAGGCGATTACATTTCATGAAAACATAAACATGTAAGCATATGGATTTCCCTAGTTGCTTTGTCATCCACCTTAATCCTGCACACTCAAGTAGCTCGTTAGATCAATAAGAATGAAATGTTTGTCATAATCAAAACAAAGGGATTTATAAATGTCCATTTAGCCAACACGTTTATGTTTCTTGGAAAGCTTCTCATGTAGATCACCAACATCATTGCAAATAGGACTCAATAGACCACTAGATCTCTTAGAACGCCTATTTTCTCCTTATTTATCACAAACTAAATCTTTTGCCAGCAAAACCTTAGTACGACCTTGATAACGATTATCATCTCTCCTTACATTAAAACTAATCAAACCAGCATATCTACAATAAAAAGCTATACCATCATCTAAACTTCCAAAAATAAGTCCAATCCTAGGGATATCAGCTACAGAAAGGACCTCACAGTCAACAGATGAAGAAGAATGCAGATTATCACCATAGTCAGTTATAGCATTGCTAGCATCAGTATTAAGACTGGGATCCATAACAGTAAAAACCTCACAAACAAAAACCTGCATAAAATGTGAGGGTGACACACTTTCAGTAAAACCAAGGAAGAAAATTGTAATGGATACACACATTATGTAAATGAAAGTAGTTAATTGTAATAGGACACACAGACAGTAATCAAAATAGTGTAATGTGGTAGTACCACACAAAGAGTAAACAGAATAAATGTACTGCAATGAGAACACACATACAATAAAACCAAGGCAGAAAACTGTAATGCAGACAAGCCTTGAGTAAAACAAAGGCAGCAAACTGTAATGCAGATAAGCCTTGAGTAAAACCAAGGCAGCAAACTATAATGGATACACACATTATGTAAATGAAAGCAGTTCATTGCAAAGAGAATACACATACAATAAAACCAAGGCAGAAAACTGTAATGCAGACACATATTTTGTAAATGAAAGCAGTGCATTATAATAGGACACATAGATAGCAATAGAAATCAGTGTATTGTGGTAGAGAATTCTTAAGTAGGTAACGTGAAGTTCTGAAGTATGTGCATTGTATCATTAAGATATACAAGCAGAGGAACTACATTGGACATCAAGTTCCGAGAGAGAAATAAGGTTGCACAAGCTGGCTAAGCACCAGGTTAAAAGCCCTAGAAGTCATGCAATGGGGATTGGAGGTGTGGACAACCAGTGACTACTGACCTCATCGGACACACAACAGGTTGAATGACGATTTGGGGCAAACAGAGCCCCGGCGACGATGGTACAGATCAAATGGACCTCTTTACAGTGGGTAGTTGGGAGATTGCTAAGGTTGGAAGCAATGTTTGACGCCAGATCATCAACAAATAAGAGGATTACCTTGTTTTCCTAGAGTCTCTGCTACTCTTCTCTCTTGGATTGAAGATTCTGTAAAGCAAACCTCTGATCTCAGTTGTGGATATGCCGTCACCAGGTCTACGGCTGTGGATATGCCACCAACTCGCCTTGAGTGCGGTAGAGAGAATGAGGGAACACCCGACTGCGTGGTGGAGGAGAGAAGGGAGAAGCGGAGGAGGAGCAAACCTCTGATCTTAGTTGTGGATATGCCGTCACCAGGTCTACGGCTGTGGATATGCCACCAACTCGCCTCGAGTGCAGTAGAGAGAATGAGGGAACACATGGCTGTGCTGTGGAGGAGAGAAGGGAGCACCGGAGGAGGAGAACCTAAAACCAGCAGAACTAATACGGGAGGAAGATGAGCTTGTGACCAAGCGGGAACAGTCGGCGCGGCGCAAAGAGGGCCAGGAGAAGACGGTGGCAGAATTCGTAAATAAGCTAAAAAATAAAAAACACAGAGGCACGGGTAGCCAAATCACTGTACCCGCGCGGGCAGTCAATATATCCCCATATATATATATATATATATATATATATATATATATATATATATATATATATATATATATATATATATATATATATTCATTTGCTACCTGCATGGGTAACTAAATTTCATTACCCATGGATCTATTTTGTAATAGAAAGAAACCTATTTGTAATGTGACATACATGGTTTGTAATGAAATGACCAAATTTGTAATACAAACACTCTTTTTATATTAAAATGTAAACTGTTGTCATAAATATTATTTTTACTGTAATCAGACGTGTAATACAAAATGATTTGGTCATCTCATTACAAATGTTGTATGTCTCATTACAAACATGTACCTTTTTATCATAAAATAGATCTACGGGTAACTAAAGTTAATACCCGCACGAGTAGTGAATATATATATATATATATATATATATATATAGTGGCGAAGCCAGGAATTTTTATCAGGGGGCGCACCATACAATGTGATACTCCAAATATGATCATTTTTCAATGAAAAAATCACAATCCTAAAATCAATATAAAAAGAAGAAAAAAATCAAGATTACCAAATAATATTTGAAATAATAAAAATAGAACAACTATAATAGATACATTAAAGTTGTCCTCGACGACTAGACATTCCTTGAAAATGTTTGACAATGGTGTCATTGTCAATGGTAGAAAAAAATATCCTTTTCAATGTAAGGAATCAGAAAATAATTAAACCAAGTATCCTCCATCTTGTTACGTAGACGACTTTTAATAATCTTCATAGTTGAGAAAACTCTTTCCACTGTAGTCGTTGCAACTGGGAGAAGTAGTGCTAATTTTAAAAGTTTAAACACCAAAGGAAAATCTTTATCTTTCTTAACCTCAACTAATTTTTGAGCAAGTTTGTCAATTCCTTTCAATTGTGAGAAATCACCATAAGACCGGACATCTAGAATATATGTATCCAATTGTGTATCAAGTTTCCCAAGATCTAATTCATAAAAATCAGAGGGATAAAATTCTGCAAGTCGTAACAATTTCTGTTTATCAAATGAGAGGAATTCATTACTTGGATCGAGGCATGCAACACATAGAAGTAACTCGGTATTAGTCTCATTAAAACGATCATCCAACTCAGTTAGCATCCAATCAATTAAGGTGTTGAAGATCTCAAATCGATAATGATGCAGATTGGTAACCTTTTCTAACTTTCTTCTTGATCTCCCAGATGGAGAAAAAACATCATCCATGTTTGGAATATCTATCCCATGTTTCTTACAAAATTCAACAACGATTCCAATAAATATCTCCCACTGATCATCTTCAGTTCTTAAAGAATGCAATTGTTGTTTTGACAACTTTACCTGTGTAATAGCATTTACAATATTCTGGTCTTTTCTTTGTAACGCCTGTGACAATTCATGAGTTTTTCCCAAAACTAATTTCATCAAATGCAAAAGAAAGACAAACTCAAATCTTTGAATTTGACAAGAAAAGATATTTGCAAGGCCTCTTTGTTTTGCATCTTTTCCATCATCCATAATTATATCCAGACCCCCAATGATTGAAGAAAATAAATGAATAAAGTTGATTAAAGATGCGTAATGTGAGCTCCACCATGTATCAGTTGCTCTTTTTATACCAAGTTCTTGGTTTAATCCAGTTCCAGTTCTGAGCTCCCCATAATTCAACTCAGCATCCAATCTTTCAACTTCTTTCACTCGAAGGGAGTCACGTCTCTTACATGAGCCACCCACTATATTCAAAATATTTGAAATAGACTCAAATAATGAAGCTACAAGTGGATGACTTTCAGCTACAGCAACAAGGGATAATTGAAGCTGATGAGAAAAACAATGGATGTAGAATGCAGAAGTGTTTTCTCTCAAGATCAGACTTTTCAACCCATTGAATTCCCCCTTCATATTGCTAGCTCCATCATATCCTTGGCCTCGTAACTGTGAAATACTAAGTTTTGTTGTACTAAAAAATGAATCAATTGTTGTCTTAAGAGATATGGAACTTGTATCGGTTAGATGTAGAATCCCAACAAACCTCTCAATCACCTCTCCTCTTGCATTAACATATCTTAAAACTATGGCCATTTGTTCTTTTATGGATGCATCTCACACTTCATCAACCAAAATGGTGAATGAATCATTTCCAATTTCCTTTATGATTCAGTCTCTTATTTCAATGGAAATGACATTACAAATGTCTTTTTGGATGTCTGGCGAAGTTAACTTCATATTCCCAGGAGCCTTATCTAAAACTACTTTATCAATATTTTCATTGTGAGAAGCCAAAAATTGCAGTAGCTCTAGAAAGTTTCCTCTATTTAATGAATCTGTACTTTCATTGTGGCCACAGAATGCTAGTCCTTGATTCAAAAGATACTGAACACAATCAATTGATACTTGTAATCGTGTACGATACTCTTTCTTGATTTCCTCATCTTGTTTAAACAATGCAACTTTATTGTTTTGATCTTGTTTCATTAGACATTCACACATAGTTCTTGCATTATTATGAGAACTAGAAAAGTTACCAACATGTCTGTCTAATCCCTTTTTATCTTTCCAATTCATATATCCTCTCCTAACAAATGTCGGATCATGGCCAGTTTGGGGAAAAAGATAACAATAAAGACAAAAAGCAGCATTTTTATCTATATTGTATTCCAACGAGTTAGGATACTCATTAAACCATGATGGATTAAAATGACGAGATTTATTTCCAAATTGAGTAGATGATAATTTATGGCCTTTAGGTTGACAAGGACCATTCTGTAAGTAAGCCCTATGAATATTATATTGAACATTGACATCAAAACTTGATATATTTGGCCTCAACCCCGGATCAAAAATCATTTCTTTTAAGTCCAGTTCTATTTGATGGATCTTTACAGAAATTGATGCATGTACATCACAGCTGTTATTAGAATTCTCAGTTGGTTGTTGTTCATGAGGAGACTTTTTCTTATAAAATCTTCTCATGATACACTAAAATAACTGCAATGTTGACAATGAATGATGCAAGAAATAAGAAATAACATACACGTTAAGAAACTTTTAAATATCATCTTACAAATATTTGATGAATAAAATATTTTTAACGGAACTTTAGTGTATAGTAGTAGGCACAACTAGTAACTTCAAACAAGTGTAAACAACAAAATGTAAATAGAAAAGTGGTTACCGTATGAAAAACTTTGTGCACTTCTCAAACAAACAACAATACTTCCAATACGCAGTCTTCAGATGCTACTAGAACATTGTGAGTGTGAGGATCAATTCTATTGTTGTAACACAGATCCTTTATAACAACATCATTTAGCGGCGAGAGATATGTGTCATACACTGGTGTTACTCCGATAAGAATAAATCACACATCTTTGTAGTCTTCGATTTCTACACAGGAGAAAAATAAAACTGTAAAAATAGTAACATAAAACTGAGAGTTAGAAGTTTATGAGTCAAACTTGCTATACTAGAAACGGTAGAATCGTCTCATATATATAATAATGAGATAGTAACTTTGCCAATACTAAAATTATAAATTTTTTGTTTGAAAGAAAATGTATACAGTTGGTGATAGTTATAGGAAACTATAATTTATTTAGAAGAAATGTGGCACAATACATATTAACAATATGCACAACTATTGTGGTAGAATACATATTAATAATATGCACAACTATTTAATTGGAAACTACAAAATGGAAAGTTGTTTACCATTCAATAGTTAGTAAACATTAATTCTTTGTCTAGGAAAATAGAAAGATGCTATCACAATTAAAAGCCATATGATTGCATCGTTGTGAATAACAAATGAATACAAGATCAATTAGATGGGAAAAGGAAAAGGCACGCATAAAGGACAAGTCAAAGAATGAGGCAATTCAACTGGGCACGAGCATTTATTGAGGTGGGCACTGACTATCTAAATTCATAGAAACGGATTTCTTAAACGTAAATTATAGATTATTTTGTAAAACTGGGTCGGACACTTGCCTAATGGTGTCCGCCTGAGGCTAAGCAACTATATATATATATATATATATATATATATATATATATATATATATATATATATATATATATATATATATATATATATATATATATATCGTCAACCTCCAAAATAATGAGAAAAACTTGGCCCTTCTTCTCCAATATCACCGGCGATTACGAGGGGCGGGAAGATTTCTTAATCAAGAAGAAAAATGAACCTATGTTGTCTTTACTTTCTGTTTCTAGATATTTTACCCTGCGACACTCTCCACTATTAGATGTATTCCAATGAAACTCTTCAAAGTTTCTCAATAATGTCAAGAAGCCCCCACAAGAGGGGTATGGCATCATATATAATTGTGTGTTGTTGCCTTATAAATAGACGTATTACGCACGTGAGATACAATTAAATTAATTTGATAATTAACTAAGTATATATATATATATATATATGGGCCATCTTTATTGCCCGCGCGGATAGCTACTCGACCACCCTTCCGAACACTTTTTTTCAAAAAAAAAATTGAAATTGTAGAGGACTATTTTGTCTAGCTCTCCAAAAAATTTTAGCCAAAAAAATATCATTTGTCCCTCCAAAATCAAAAAATCCGTCCTTATATATATGTTGTATATTTGTACAGAGTTACTTTTTTGGCCAACAAAGTTACTTTTTGACACCATAGTTACTTTTTTTATAGCAGAGTTACTTTCTTAGCTAGGAGAGTTACTTTTTTGGCTGCAGGTAGTGAAAATCAAGGCTATCCGTGCGGGCAATGAATGAACGCCCATATATATATATATATATATATATATATATATATATATATATATATATATATATATATATAGGGTATATCTTCGCTACCCGTACGGGTAACTAAGATTTGCTACCCGTGCATCAATTTTGTAATGGGATGACACATATATGTAATGAGACAACCAAATTTGTAATGAGACAACCGAAATTGTAATACAAAGACTCGTTTTGTATTACAGCGTTGTTACAGTAATAAATATATATTTATTACTGTAACAACATTGTAATACAAAACGAGTCTTTGTATTACAATTTCGGTCGTCTCATTACAAATTTGGATTGTCTCATTACAAATGCATACCTTCCCATTACAAAACTGATGCACGGGTAGCGAAGATATACCCATATATATATATATATATATATATATATATATATATATATATATATATATATATATATATATATATACCCATATATATATATACCCATATATATATATATATATATATATATATATATATATATACCCATATATATATATATATATATGGGTCCATATTCACTACCCGCATGGGTAACTATGTTTAGTTACCCGTGCATCTATTTTGTAATAAAAAGGTACCTGTTTGTAATGAGACACATAGAGTTTGTAACGAGGTGACCAAATTTGTAATACAAACACTTGTTTTGTATTATGCGTCTGATTACAGTAAAAATGATATTTATGACAGTAGTTTACGTGGTAATAAAAAACGAGTGTTTGTATTACAAATTTGGTTATCTTATATAAACGATGTCTGTCTCATTACAAATAGGTACCTTTCTATTACAAAATCGATCCACGGGTAACTAAAGTTAACTACCCATGCGGGTAGTGAATGAATGGATATATATATATATATATATATATATATATATATATATATATATATATATATATATAAGCCTCAATCCCAACTATGTTGGGGTCGGCTACATGGATCCTTCGTTTCCATTCAGCTCTATCATGGGCCATATTCTGATTGAGATGTAGAGATTCAAAATCTCTCTTTATAAGCTCATCCCATGTTAATTTAGGCCTTCCTCTTCTTCTATTTATAGTGTTTGGCTCAAAAGCATTGCTTCGTATAGACGCACTAGTAGGTATGCGTTGCACATGTCCATACCATCTGAGTCGGCCCTCACGCAACTTGTCCTCAATGCTCGCCACCCCCACTTTATTCTTGATATAGAAAATTGATGCACGGGTAGCGAATCTTAGTTACCCACACGGGTAGCGAAGATATACCCATATATATATATATATATATATATATATATATATATATATATATATATATATATATAGATATATATAATAGATGTATATATATATATATGCTAGTGTACACTCGAGTGTAGCAGAGGCACCGTACACCTCAGTCATTTTTGAAGATGCAATAAATTTTTGAAAATTTTAAATTGTTGATCTTCTTAATTATCATAAGAACATACTATATAATAAATTTTATCTCATTTGGACACTTATAGGTCTTGCATCTATAGGAGGCAAAAATCATGTATTTCAAATTAGTTTTGTGCGTCGATTTTGTTGTCCTTGGATGAGTGACTTGTACTCATCCAAATGAGTTCAAATTTTGTATGTGACCTATTATTATTGTAACCATGAAGATCAATGGATTAGATTTTAGAAAAATATAGTTTACATAGGCAAACATCATTAGGGTGTACGACATGATATGTACACTCGAGTGTATTCTAGCCTCTCTCTCTCTCTCTCTCTCTCTCTCTCTGTATATATATATATATATATATATATATATATATATATATATATATATATATATATATATATATATATATACACACACACACGCACGATACAAAATACTTTATTACGTTGGAAAAATGAAGATGTTTCAGTCGCATAATAAAACCAGCTTGGCAGCCGAGGGACAAGGTTACTGACACAAAAGCAGTTGGTTCAGAAGATGAACCCCTACAAACCCACAGCCTCTGAGCAGGAACCGAGTGTTTTTGACGTGCATGCCGTTCCAAGGGAAACAGCTGTTCCAGCCTTTTCTCTCCCCACTCTACCTCATCGGAATATTCCGCCCCCTCCTCCTTGCTAGCCGGGTTCTTTGCAATACGAGATGGGTCACGGAGTCTAAACTACCCTATACTGTGTATAGTAATAATAAGTTCAGGATTAACAGAGGATATGGGCGCAGCTGTAATGGTTCAGACATAAAAGAACAAACCCACATTATCTACATTGAGATCAACTACAGCTCCCACTCCGTTTCAAACTTAAACAAAAAATTTTAGAAGGAATACCTGCATGATGATATTAGCAAAGACTGGATTTTCTGCTTTTTCCTCCCTTTCTCGTGGGCAGTGAACTGCAGGTTTCCTGCAGTTCTGGAGTGGAGCTCATCATTCTCGAAATCTAGCTTCTTTGCGGTTTTGAAACGACGAGCAAACTAGGGTTTGGCATCGTATTGGCGCCTTTATTATCAGCGGCGTCATCAAGCTTAGTGACGCCTGTCAAGGTTAGACGATAGTTTCTTCAGGGTTCGTTTTTTACTGTTTTGTTGGGTTTTCTTATAAAAATCAGTAGCTGTTGCAGGTGTCCGGCGCTTCTGTCTCTTCTTCAAAGTGAGAGCTAGCCGTGCCATGAAAAACTGTAAAGAAAATATCAAATCTAAGCAGTAGAGAAACAGTTGAAATGGATTTTGGAAGTCAAAAAAGAAAAAGAGAAGAATCGCAGATAATGTATTTTGCTTTGTCTTTCTGTTTCGGCCCTTTCAGGGATATCATGTTGGGGGAGTAGAGTCCAGCACCGCTTTTATTATTGAAGAAAAAGAGAAGGGGAAGAAGTCTTTTTGTCCACCAAGTCACCAACATATCCATTTTCTAGAAAATGAAGGACTGGAAAGTATAATGAAGTAGATGTGATTAATTGTTTTACATAAAATTAGGCAGAAACTTAATAAGTGCAGAAGAGTAACATAATGTTTTCCATTTCTTCCTTTTGTCCAACTGAACAATTTCGACAGTACATAAAAGATTAGTCAGTAACAACCATAACGAGTCCATTTTCTCTATAGTTATTCTGCAAGACAATTTATTTATGTTTGGCGCTGTTACTAGTTGTTCGGAAGCTCGGCTCGTTTTATTTACAGCTAGTCTTATTGTGTTTTTGTTATCTCATTTCCGTTTGTTGGGATATGGTCAAAAGACCAAAACGGACTCCCCTAGATAATAGCAACGAGACTCTAAGCCTGCGTTTGGTTCCGGATATCAATTGGATTTCGGCTTGTCTTATTATGCCACATCTGCGCCACGTCTGCACGATCCAGTCCGATTTGTCAGATGCGCGTTTGGTTCAAAATCTTAAAATGACCCCGTTTCGGGTTCCGTTATCGTGATATCTGGATTGGCTCAGTCATGCTAGCAGAGGGATTTCGTAATTCAGTCCTGATTTGACTCTGTCTTTTTGTGTATTTTGTTTTATCAGCCAGACTGAAAAGCACAAGTTACGTCCAATTTAATGATGAGATTACTTTGCCAAACAGAAACATGATTTACTACAGTCCGGAAAATTTCGATGACTGGACATATCCGGTCTAACCCAGTCCGGGTTTCGTAATCCATATCTCGAACCAAACAGAGGCTAAGTAAACCCAGTCATCAGGATATGGGGGAAGTGGTTGGGTATCACGTAAACCAAGGAGGCGGTATAGGAGGCGGAGTGGGTTGTTTGGGGAGTGTCTCTCCTATGTAACCATGGGCTCTCCACCCATGATGGACACATTGAAAAGTGGAAACGCAACAGCCCATGGAGCCCCCAATAACCCTAACCATCTTCTCTCTCGCGCAGCCCTAGGAAAAGGCAACAATGGTATCAGAGTCATCTCTCTGACGCCACATGTGATCCTGACGCGACCCGGACCTACTGTGCTATTGCAATCTCTCTTTGATATGGACTTGCTGTGCTACTGCAATCTCTCTTTGATCTGGCTGCGACTGCACACTACTGTCTTGTATTACGCCTTCTTGGTTGCCGCTATCTGTCTCATCTAGTTTGACTGGCCTTCACATTCCGCTGCGGAGAGCCATTGGTGTACGTGACGTTGTCTGGCTGAAAGGGTTTCTGTCCCTATTTGTCTCATCTTGGAACGGAATCAAGACACATCCGTCTATATTATTGTATTGTCTGTTCGATCAACCAACAGGTTCTATTGGCTGCTAGCAAACTCATCACCACTGAGTTGGCAAAAATTGAAAAACTGAATGAGGTGAATTTTGAAATGTGGCACCGTAAAATTAGGCATGCTCTTATCTATGACAATCTGGAACACGTCATCGAAAGTGCTCTACCGGAACCTGGCATTAATGCCTCCGAGGCGGAAGTCATGATACAAGAAAAGTGGAAGGTTGATGACAAAAAGGCAAGAAGCCTTATGCTCATGTTCATGGAGGATACTCTCATCAAGTTTTTTGAGACGTATGACTCCTCACACAAATTGTGGAATGCTTTGAAGGAGAAATATGACAAAACGACTGAGATGAACAGTCAGCTTCTCCTGCAAAAGTATAACTCTTGTAAAATGCAAGAGGGACAAAGCGTTATTGAGCATGTTAATAATATGATTGTTATGGCTAAAGATTTATCTGTTGCAGGAACTCCGGTGCCGGAAAAACTACAAATAGCTACTATTCTTAATATTTTGCCAAGTAGTTTTGATATGGTAACAACTGCTATGCAGTCTACTCCCTCTGTTCAGCTTTTAAAATTGCCAGCTCGGTTGGGAACTGAGCAAGAAATCATGTCTAGCCATAAGAACCAAGAAGTAAATCTACAGGAAGCAAATCTTGTGCACCGTAGGCCTAAGCATGAGTATCAAAAGGGGTAAAAAGGGAGGACCGGACCAAATAAGCCACAATTCAAACCCAACCATGCACAGGGAAAGAAACTTAGAGGCTCTTGTCATGCTTGTGGGCAATTTGGTCATTTTAGTTCAAGTTGTCCAAACAAGGATGGAAACAAGGGCAAAGGCCCAGAACAAGGAGGAGCAAACAAGAAGGTCTTCATTGGAGTGACTGAATGCAACAATGCAGTTTTGGCTGAATCCAATGCATGGTGGGTTGATTCTGGTGCGACTCATCACATTGCAAAGACAAAGCATGGCTTGGAATCTTTCAAGGAACTCAACCCAGGGGAACAACGCATATATATGGGTAACAACACCTTCCTTGATGTGGAAGGTGTTGGTACTTATCGTCTTGACCTTGGAGAGAGTATAATGGTTCTTAAAGATATTTTCTATGCCCCTGGAATAAAGCACAATTTAATTTTTATTACCGCACTTATGAAAAATGGCTTAGAGGTTCATTTTTATAATAAGAGGGTGTCCATAGGGAAAGACAAGAAGGTTCTTGCTATGGGAACATTTGTACCTAAACATGATCTTTTTTGCATTCTAGTAATCGGTAGTGAAATGAATAATATCAATACTTCTTCTGATTATTCCTTGTGTGTTTTATCAGAATGTGATTTATGGCATTATAGATTAGGCCATCCTGGAAAATCTAAAAT
The DNA here is from genome assembly GCA_963693085.1 of Alisma plantago-aquatica. NCBI lineage: Eukaryota > Viridiplantae > Streptophyta > Magnoliopsida > Alismatales > Alismataceae > Alisma > Alisma plantago-aquatica. The sequence continues at coordinate 938,316,042 of OY856412.1, read as the reverse complement.
GGAACAAATTATAAAATTAAAATTGCTTCCTAACATTACAAAGGTAATTCTAACCCCATGTGAACATTTCTTGGTTGGAAACATGACTAAGAAACCTTTTGGAGTTGGACATAGATCCACTTAATTGTTAGGATTAATTCATTCAGATATATGTGGACTATTAAGTGTAAAAATGTATAATAATAAGGAATACTTCATAACATTTATATATGATTATTCCAGATTTTCCTATGTCTACCTAATTGCTTTAAGATCTGAAGCGTTAGAATGTTTCAAAAGATATAAAAAGGAAGTAGAAAGGCAACTTGGAAGAAATATTAAGGTTCTAAGAACAGATAGAGGCGGGGAATATAATTCAAAAGAATTTGAATTGTATTGTCAAAAAATGGAATTAAAAGACATCTTACCATGCCTTATACGCAACAACAAAATGGAATGGCGGAAAGAAAGAATAGAACCTTAATGAATGTAGTGAGATGCATGCTATCTCATTCACATCTCCCTAGAAATCTTTGGGGTGAAGCATTACAAACGACAAATCATATATTGAATAAAATGCCCACTAAATCTATAATATCGACACCTTATGAAATATGGAATGGGAGGAAGCCTAATCCAAGTGATGTTAGGAAATGGGGGTGCATTGCCCACATTCTAATACCTAGTCAACTTAGAAGTAAGTTGGAACCTAGAACTTTAAAGTGTAGATTTATCAGATATTCAGAAAAATCTATAGGATATAGATTTTATCATAAAGAAAAAGGGATCATTGAATATAGGGATGCAACGCCTGGAAAACTTTGAGGAAAAGGAATCTCAAAACAAAGAGATGGAACCTTTACAAATAATAAATGATGATTATTTTAATGATACCCAAAATGATGAAGTGTCTAATAATTCAGAATGTGAAGAAAATATGGAAAATCAAAATATGGAAAATGATAACATGGAAAATGAAAATATGGAAATAAATATGGAACACGACAATATGGAAAATGAGAATATACCAATGGAAATCGAATTAGAAAATAAACCCATGATTGGCAACAAAAGACAAAGAACGTCACCTGCATGGGTGTGTGACTATCATTTGTATTCATGTGAGCCTTCATGTTTATTAGTAGACATGGAAGAGGAAAAGCACATAGATTCCGTGACATATAAGGAATCTCAAAATTCACATGAAAAAGAATCATGGCATGAAGCCATGAAGGAAGATATTGATTCCATGAAAAAGAATAATGGATGGGAATTATGTGATTTACCTAAAAATAGAAAGGCCATAGGATGCAAATGGGTATTTAAGAAAAAGCTTCGAGCTGATGGGTCTATTGATAAATTTAAGGCCCGATTAGTTGCCAAGGGATTCACACAAAAATTTGGAATTGATTTTCATGAAACATATTCTCCTGTCGTTAAATTTGCTTCAATTAGAATGATTTTGGCTATTGTTGCATACCATGACTTGGAATTACATCAAATGGATGTAAAAACTGCTTTCTTAAATGGGGAATTAAGTGAAGTCATTTATATGAATCAACCTAAGGGATTTCAGGTTGAAGGAAATGAACATAAAGTATGTAAGTTGAACAAGTCAATATATGTTTTAAAACAGTCTTCTAGACAATGGTATCTTAAATTTCAAGATGTAATTGTTCATTTGGGATTTGTCTCGAACAAACTAGATAGTTGTGTTTATGTTTTGAAAAGTGGGAGCAAGTTTATAATATTATCCTTATATGTGGATGACATTTTGCTTGTTGGAAATGATATAAACATGATAAACAACATCAAAATCGAACTTAGTCATAAATTTGAGATAAAGGATATGGGTGAAGCAACCTATGTACTTAGAATTCAGATTCTTAGGAATCGGATGTCTAGAATACTCAGTATAAACCAAGAGAAATACTTACATACAGTTTTAAAGAGGTTTGGGATGCAAAATTGCAATCCAACACCTACACCATATGTGTATGGGAAATGGTTGTGCAAGGAACAATGTCCTGGCAAGGGACAAGAACCTCTACAAATACCATATGCTCAGGCCGTTAGAAGCTTAATGTATGCCATGTTGTTTACAAGACAAGACCTAGCATTTTAAGTTGGACTAGTGAGTAGATATCAAAGTAACCCTGGTCCAATGCATTGGGAAGCTGTCAAAAGAATTATGAAATATATAAAAGACACATTGCACCACAAACTAATATTCCAAGCAGAATCACTTGAAATATTAGGTTACTCCGATGTAGACTTTGGGGGTGATAAAGATGATGGAAAGTCCACATCAGGACACTTGTTCATCTTCGGTGGTGCAACCATATCATGGGGAAGTAAAAAACAAGGATGTGTGGCTAGATACACATAGGAGGCCGAATATGTTGCTTTCAGCTCATCTACTACCCATGTCGTATGGATTAGAAGATTTTTGATCGATTTAAATCTTAATTTAATAGATGGTCCAATACAAATATATTGTGATAATCAAGCTACAATAAGTTTGATTAATAGTGGTGCCAATAGTTCTAAATGAAGGCACATTGAAGTGCAATATCATTATATGTGTGACATTGTACAAAAAGGTGAAATTGAAATCACCTATATCCCTACAAGTGATATGATTGCTGATTCATTAATAAAAGGAATTTCAGCGGAATTCTTTGTCAAGCATGTTAGCTTGATGGAATTAGGGAACCATAATATACAATGATTATTTGTAGGCCCCATATGAGCACATGTAAAAGGAAAAGGATGCATGAATGCATTGAAATGAGTACTTCACACAAATAATGGCAGGAATTGTATGTAATTACTTCACACGAATAGTGGGAGGAATAATATATGATTACTTTACACGCATAGTGGAAGGAATGCTATTTGGTCCTTTGACTAAGTGGGAGATGTTGGGATATGGTCAAAAGACCAAAACAGACTCCCCTAGATAATAGCAACGAGACCCTAAGTAAACCCAGTCCTCAAGATATGGGGGAAGTGGTTGGGTATCACGTAAACCAAGGAGGCGGTTTAGGGGGAGGAGTGGGTTGTTTGGGGAGTACCTCTCCTATATAACCATGGGATCTTGATGCAGCCCTATTTTAGGGCTCCATCCTGTGCCATTTTGTATATAAGTTGCATCTAAACATGTTAGATTACAAGTATTTTCTCCCCAATATGAGTATCATTGCAAATACGCTTATGGATGTTCTTTGCACTGTTTTTCAGGTACTTGGACCATGCTTAGATGGATGAGAGAGAGGGAGGAACCCAAAGAAGGCCCCAAACTCTCCCTCAACCTACCTCCAGTGGCCAAGAATCATCCCCGAGCAAAGACATCCGAAATTGACAAAGTAAGAAGCAAAATCAAGAAGTCAGGCCTCACCACGGCCGTGGCCCCAATGCCACGGTCGTGGCTTTATTGCCAAATTTCAACAGGCTGCAACAGGGAAATCCACAGAATCCCACGGCCGTGGCCACCTGCCACGACCGTGGCCCTTGAAGACACCACGGTCGTGGCCATCAGAACGGTCGTGGTCAGTAGAAGAGAACACGGTCGTGGCACCCTGCCACGGTCGTCGGAATTAAATTGTGAAAAATCAGTTTCCAACAGGGAAGTTGCCCAGAAAGCCATGACCGTGGCCGATGCTGATCAAGATACTCGTGGCCCCTCCCCACGGTCAGCCCGACTCCTCCAAAACGGACGTGTTACCCAACACGGCCGTGGTGCATGCTACCCACCACGACCGTGGCACTCTGCCACGGCCGTGACCACCACCCTACTTTCCTTTTTCACCACTGCCTTCACCCCACGACCGTGTTCACCACCCCACGGCCGTCCCCCACTACCCTCACCACGGCCGTGGCACACCCACCACGACCGTGGTGATCACATACCCTACATAACTTTCCATTGTTATTCCTATTCTACCCCTACTTAACCCCAGCTCCTATATAAGCACTAGTTGCTTCTAGGGCTCGAGGTTAAGCACCCCTAGCCGACCCTAGCTGCTGCCATTGCATCCTTTGCTCCAATCCACCCATTTCCTTGCAATCTACCCCATTTCCATCCATTTTCCACTCATTTCCACCATAGAAACCTAGTTTCTCTAGGTTTCTATCCATCCATTCCACCATTTTCATGCACCCCTACACCTTTGGAGGAGGGAGGTCGTCTGCAGTTGCTTGGAGGTGAAGAAGGAGGCCACTACATCGATCTTCATGGTGTTTTCCCTTCTTCTATCCCCTTCTTTTCCTAGTTTGATCGTGTATAGCTAAGCCCCCTTGGGTGGGCTGTTTGGGGCAAAAATGTGACTTTGATACCATGTTGGGGGAATATAATTTGTAATGAACATATTTCATTTCTATGATGATTGCCTTTGCTTATATCTCATTTCCCATTACTTGTGCATGTGGTTGTTGTTTAATTACACTAATTGCTTGCCTTGTGGTGTTTGAAGACATTTGTCTCTAGGATGTTTTGGTTTCTATGTAGCTATCATAGGATTGGCTCCTAGGTCCTTAATTTGGATCCCTAGCTAGCCCCCTATCTTCCTACATAATCACCTTCTTCCTACATGCAAATGTGAGTTCTAAGTGACTAGTATAAGTGTGATTAGTGCAATTGCCTAGGATTTCCTAAAGGCTGAGGTGGCTAGTGGCATGAGTTCAAATACCCTCATCTCTACTCCCATCCTTACCCTTAGTCCTCAATTGACTAATACCACTTATCCTAGAGACCTAGACTTGGTACGTCCTATTAGAATTACACCTAGCCCTAGTTCTCCAATTAGTAGCTTAGGGTACATTCTCATAGCACCCACCTTGTTGTTTGGTTTGGTAATCTAGAATGAGATATGTTAATTGCTTATTATGGTGACATCCCCCAACTAATGTCAAGGTCACATTCCCAAACGGACCACCTTCTTCATCTAATTGCTTAAAACCCTAATTGTCTAGTTTGCTTGTTAATGCTAGCTTAGTTCAATTGCTTTAGTCTAACTTAGTCAATTGCCTCGTTTTGTTAGCTAGTGTTAGTTTAGATCTTTCATCTTACTTAGTGGTTAACTTAGGCTCTAAATTGTTAGTTGCTTGCTTAGTTTGGTATAATTCATCCCTGCTCTTGTTTAGATAGCTCGTTAACTCAGATTGCTAATTTATTCTTTTGATAACCTAGTTTCACATTGCTTTTTCTACTTGCTCATTTAGCTTAATCAATCAAACAAACCTTCAAACCCTAAAAACCCTAAGCTCTGCATAAGGAACATAGATCACGCTTTCTAACTCTAGCGCCCCCTCTATCTCCGCGGTTCGACCCCGCATCTTGCCTTCGATCTATACTACAACAGTACCTCGTACGCTTGCGGGCGCATTGTTTTAGTTTTAGTGATAGACTTGATTTGGGACCATATAAATTTCGAAAGAAAGGATCCCATCCATCATCCCGTGCCTCCCGACCTCGTGGATTGCACTCGGCCACCCTAGTTGGCCGGTGTTGTAAGCCTCTAGCGGGAGCGCATCAAGCTTTCTGGCGCCGTTGCCGGGGATAGAGGCGCTCGGCATAGTTAGATAGTGTAGCTTAGCCTTTCCTTTTGCCCTCACCATTGCTATTCTTTATTTTTTTTGTGTTACTCTTGCATATTGGTTCACTAACTTGGCTCTTTGTTGTTTGTTTGTGATTTGCGCAGGTGACAGCTGTGCATGCGCAGCACGCGTTCGACTTGCACCGACTTGGTGGTTTACGACCCCGAGATTGGGAGAAGAAGACATCAAGTGCGCCGCAATCTACACCGAGGGGCCGAGATGGCCGATAACAACCCACCACCGGATGTTCCACCTCCACCACCGCACCGCCCGCTTCATGAGTATTTCACACCGGGGAACTACAATTCCCCCATCGCCACGCTAGTTGATCAAATGCTCGAACAGCAGTTTTCCATTGGGGCTTCTTCCCACATACTGCGGAATGGAGAACGAAAATCCTTATCACCATATAGATGCATTCTTGGAAACGTGCTCCACATTCCGTACGCCTGCCGCCACAGACGACTCGATTAGGAGGACGCTTTTTCCCTTCTCTCTCAAAGAGAAAGCCAAGGAGTGGTACGTCTCGAGGCCAGAGCTCGTCACATGGAATGAAGTAAAGAATGAGTTTCTGAAGAAGTTCTTTCCGATAGCCAAGTTATCCTACATGAGAAGGTGCATCACATCCTTCGCCCAAAAAGCGAACGAACCTTTCCATGAGGCATGGGAGAGGTTCCAGAAGTTGCTTCGTGACTGCCCTCACCATGAGGTCCCGCTTTGGCAGCTGGTTCAAGCCTTCTACACCGGGCTTGAGGAGCAGAGCCAAAACAATGTAGATTCTTCTTGCGGGGGCACGTTCATGGCCAAGCCGCCCGAGGACTCATGGCCACTGTTTGAACATCTCATCGAAATTCTCGCCACCGAGCTTCCACTAAAGGGGGGCGTTGCGGCCGGAACTACACTCCTCCACCTTCCTCCGTGGCTCCCGCACGCAATGCCACAGACCCCGACATGATGGCAATGATGACCGAGATGATGAAGTGGATGAAGAATCAAGTTGGTGGCTCCTCTAACCAGCCCACAAGGGCAGTTGATACTGTAGACGAGGAGGTCAATGCTCTATATTCCTTTGGTGGCCGCAACAACCAGGGTCCAATGTCCCAATCCTACACTCCCGAGTGGAGGAACCACCCAAATTTCTCTTGGAAACAACAGAACGAGGATGGGCAAGAACAGGGGCAGAAAAAGCCACGCTACAACTCAAAGTTTGAAGAGGAAGTACTCGGGAGACTGAGGAATCTAGATGAGGTAAAGAGAGAAGTGTCTTCTCAAGGACAGAACATCAGCCGTCTTGAGCAAAGGCTCGATCAAATTTCTATCTCACTTGCTCGCCGTGAAGAGGGGAGACTGCCATCTCAACCTATGACAAATCCTAACAGCGATGGTAGTTGTGTGACCGCCGCCCAAGCCGCATACATCCCACCACGTAGCCAAGCAACCTCACTTCCACAATACCAAGGGCCACCGCACCCATATGCTCCGCCATCCCACCAACTCCCGCTAAACTACCAATACTCACCACCACCACCACATACTTACCAACCTCCACCTCCACCACAACCAACTTGCATACTCCAAAATCCTAATCCTCCCCAGCAAAGACCACCACCACCTCCGTCCTCACAAGCTCCCCCTTCTTCACATGAGCAAGTGAGTATGGTCACTGTCATATGGAGTGAAGAAACTGCTCAAGGCTGCGGAAAAAGGGGAAAGAAAGTGACTGAGGTTGGAAGCAAAGTCCCGATACGTGAGGGATCTAGCAAAGATAAAGAAGACTCCGAAGGAATTGCCTCCCAAGCACCACCAGAGAATGATAGGTACACCCAGATTGCTACTGCACCAGACGCGAATGTAGAGGCACTCTCATTGGCTCCACCCTCACCCGGGGATGCAGAAATTATCATAGACATAGCAGCATTTGAAGCCATGTCCTTATGGAAACCAAGATCTTTACATGATACTAGCGTCGCCATCACCCCTCCACAAGTTCCAGGCACTACAGTGGCGATAGTTGATGAAAATAGGAAGCAACCCCATGAAGGTTCGACTCTCCAAAAAGGGGGCAGAAATGTTATGAATCTCCTAGGAAACTTGAAGCGGGGAACAATTGGTGTTACATCACTCTTTTCATTGATGAAGGACATATGCATGGGAAAGAGAAAGTTAGTGCTATTGCCGACCGAAGAGATTGTTGCCTCAAAATCTGTGAATTTCATCTATGACAATGGCTTCCCAGAAAAGAGAGGTGATCTGGGAGTACCTCTGATTTCTTGCTTCATTGGCACACAACCCGTCCAGCACGCTCTCATTGACTTAGGTGCAGGAACAAGTCTCATGCCATAGAGCATGTACCTACGGCTTGGCCTAAATAAAATGAAACCAGTGGAGTGCACCATTATCTTGGGTGACAGAACCAAAATGAAGCCCTTGGGAATCATGCAAAACACAATAGTGTCGATGGATGAAAGAGTGAACATTGCCTATGTGACCAATTTCCTGATAGTGGACACTGCACCTATTAATGGAGAAGAGTACCTCATATTGGGTAGACCTTTCCTATCTACTGCGGGAGCTGAAATCAACATCCACAAGGGCACGCTGACGGTTACTTACAAGAGGAAAAAGTTCGACTTCTTCATGTTCACCAAAGAAGAGAGAGATGAGCTGGCCAATGAAGACTTCGGTGAGACTTTGTGCTATCGTGACCCTCTGAAGCTGTGGAGATTGAGCCCATACTTCTATTCCATGTACACTCCTTGGGACGAAGCACATGTCGTAAGAGCACTCGACAGGATCACCGTAGAAGAGAAGGAGGGCACCGTGGGTATCAATACATGATGAAAAAGAGCAACAAGCCCGGCTGAAGGCTATAAATTTAGCGCTTGTGGGAGGCAACCCACGTGGTTTGAGATTCTCGAACCTTGTTTTTACCATACTTTCTTTTGGTTTCCAAGAAACACACACACACACTATACTTGATAGTTTTTCTGTTTGTGAATCATTTTAGCACAAGCATAAGAAAGAAAAGATGAAGCTGAAGAGTTTAGCTGAGACAGAGGTCAAAGTGGAAGAAAAGATTGCAACTCAATGGAGGGGCTACAAGAAGAAAGCCAGAACGGCCGTGCTGCCCAGCACGGCCGTGGTGGCCCTGTTCTGCTCACCTAAAAGTTACTTTGACCACTCCAGCTCTCGCTGGTTGCCTTTCGCAACCCCACGCATTTTTACCCTACTAGTCTAAACTTCTATTTCATGATGAGGACATCATGAGTTAAAAGTTTGGGGTGGTAGGGTGGTAAGCCTTCTTTCGCCGCATTTTTCTCTATGTACCTTGTGCTGAATTTTTGCAAGATGACCAAACAGTTTGACTGACTTACCATACTCGATTACCTTGACCTTGTGTTCCTGCTTGCATTCACGCATTCATGTAGTTAACTTCTGCATTTTTGAGTAATTTTTCAAAATTTTGCTTCTTCATACTATGCATTGCATTCTCACGTAGTTTTTGATAATTTCTTATGCATGTTAAGTAGGATTTGTTGCTTTATGTTTTTAAATTCCCTAAAGTAGGTTTAGATGCGATTTAGTGCAAATTGGCACCATTTTGGCCAATTTTTCCCAGATTTGAATATTCTTGCTCTGATAGGATGTTTTGACTTAATCTCCAATGTTTGAAATGAAAAGGTTTACTCTTGTGACAAATGCATGCTACATTCTTAGATCTTATTGATATATGGTCTTGCTTGTGACTTTTTCCATGTGAACCACATCTCTTAAGTCTGTGAATGTGTTGGTTGAATCATGAATTGAGCAAGCGACAAACGCTTAAAGCCAATGGAATCACTTGGTAGAAATATGAATATTGTGTTAATTCTATCATGTGATGTGATATTACTTGGTGAAGTGTTGAATTAGCTTTCATGTAGGGAATCGTATGTTGAAAACTACATTGATGACCCCTCTTTGATCCGACTTTTCTTCCACCATCTTCATACCCCTCCGCCTCATAAAAAGATGCCAAAGTGCACATATTAGCCGTGGCCACCTCCAAAAGTTTGGGGTGGCCACATCTTTACCTCCCCGCTTCACTCCATCCACCATATGCCCTATCTATACCAAGGGCAAAGAAAAAGAAAAATAAAAGCAAAAATAAAATAAAAGGATGCTCCTGTTTAAGAGCATTCAAATACAGAAAAGAAGAGTGTGTAAAAGCACTCCAAATCTTACCGCAACCCTTTCTTCTTCTTTTATACCCATTGAGCTGGAAAACATCAAATCTAGCTCACTTTACCCTTTCTACAGCCAAGTGGATCATCTAGTGTGGTTTGAAGCATAAGACCGAATGCATGAAAGTGAAACAACACTCCTAGTCACCTGTGATTAACATCAACATGAAACGGTTTACCCGGAATGACATAAAGGACATGGACAACTTGTGTTTCTATGCTTTATATTTGAAGTTTGTATGCTCAGTGCTCAGTTCATGATTGGGTTGTGAAAGAAGGAGAGCAGAGATGTGAGACACATGCACTTAGTCATTTCCAAGACCATATATATTCAATAATCTTCTCCTGCTTTGCATTTGTCATTTGTTTTGTTGAAAAGAATGGAAAAGAGAGATTAAGTTGGAGCATACTTGAGGACAAGCATGCTTTAAGTTTGGGGTGGTGATGCAGCCCTATTTTAGGGCTCCATCCTGTGCCATTTTGTATATAAGTTGCATCTAAACATGTTAGATTACAAGTATTTTCTCCCCAATATGAGTATCATTGCAAATACGCTTATGGATGTTCTTTGCACTATTTTTCAGGTACATGGACCATGCTTAGATGGACGAGAGAGAGGGAAGAACCCAAAGAAGGCCCCAAACTCTCCCTCAACCTACCTCCAGTGGCCAAGAATCATCCCCGAGCAAAGACATCCAAAATTGACAAAGTAAGAAGCAAAATCAAGAAGTCAAGCCTCACCACGGCCGTGGCCCCAATGCCACGGTCGTAGCTTTATTGCCAAATTCCAACAGGCTGCAACAGGGAAATCCACAGAATCCCACGGCCGTGGCCACCTGCCACGACTGTGGCCCTTGAAGACACCACGGCCGTGGCACCCTACCACGGTCGTAGGAATTAAATTGTGAAAAATCAGTTTCCAACAGGGAAGTTGCCCAGAAAGCCACGACCGTGGCCGATGCTGATCAAGATGCCCGTGGCCCCTCCCCACGGTCAGCCCGACTCCTCCAAAATGGCTGTGTTACCCAACACGGCCGTGGTGCATGCTACCCACCATGACCGTGGCACTCCGCCACGGCCGTGACCACCACCCTACTTTCCTTTTTCACCACTGCCTTCACCCCACGACCGTGTTCACCACCCCACAGTCGTCCCCCACTACCCTCACCACGGCCGTGGCACACCCACCACGACCGTGGTGATCACATACCCTACATAACTTTCCACTGTTATTCCTATTCTACCCCCACTTAACCCCAGCTCCTATATAAGCACTAGTTGCTTCTAGGGCTCGAGGTTAAGCACCCCTAGCTGACCCTAGCTGCTCCATTGCATCCTTTTCTCCAATCCACCCATTTCCTTGCAATCTACCCCATTTCCATCCATTTTCCACTCATTTCCACCATAGAAACCTAGTTTCTCTAGGTTTCTATCCATCCATTCCACCATTTTCATGCACCCCTGCACCTTTGGAGGAGGGAGGTCGTCTGCAGCTGCTTGGAGGTGAAGAAGGAGGCCACTACATCGAGCTTCATGGCATTTTCCCTTCTTCTATCCCCTTCTTTTCCTAGTTTGATCATGTATAGCTAAGCCCCCTTGGGTGGGCTGTTTGGGGCAAAAATGTGACTTTGATACCATGTTGGGGGAATATAATTTGTAATGAACATATTTCATTTCTATGATGATTGCCTTTGCTTATATCTCATTTCCCATTACTTGTACATGTGGTTGTTGTTTAATTACACTAATTGCTTGCCTTGTGGTGTTTGAAGACATTTGTCTCTAGGATGTTTTGGTTTCTATGTAGCTATCATAGGATTGGCTCCTAGGTCCTTAATTCAGATCCCTAGCTAGCCCCCTATCTTCCTACATAATCACCTTCTTCCTACATGCAAATGTGAGTTCTAAGTGACTAGTATAAGTGTGATTAGTGAAATTGTCTAGGATTTCCTAAAGGCTAAGGTGGCTAGTGGCATGAGGTCAAATACCCTCATCTCTACTCCCATCCTTACCCTTGGTCCTCAATTGACTAATACCACTTATCCTAGAGACCTAGACTTGGTACTTCCTATGAGAATTACACCTAGCCCTAGTTCTCCAATTAGTAGCTTAGGGTACATTCTCATAGCACCCACCTTGTTGTTTGGTTTGGTAATCTAGAATGAGATATGTTAATTGCTTATTATGGTGACATCCCCCAACTAATGTCAAGGTCACATTCCCAAACGGACCACCTTCTTCATCTAATTGCTTAAAACCCTAATTGTCTAGTTTGCTTGTTAATGCTAGCTTAGTTCAATTGCTTTAGTCTAACTTAGTCAATTGCCTTGTTTTGTTAGCTAGTGTTAGTTTAGATCTTTCATCTTTCTTAGTGGTTAACTTAGGCTCTAAATTGTTAGTTGCTTTCTTAGTTTGGTATAATTCGGCCCTGCTCTTGTTTAGATAGCTCGTTAACTCAGATTGCTAATTTAGTCTTTTGATAACCTAGTTTGACATTGCTTTTTCTACTTGCTCGTTTAGCTTAATCAATCAAACAAACCTTCAAACCCTAAAAACCCTAAGCTCCGCATAAGGAACATAGCTCACGCTTTCTAACTCTAGCGCCCCCTCTATCTCCGCGGTTCGACCCCGCATCTTGCCTTTGATCTATACTACAACAGTACCCCGTACGCTTGCGGGCGCATTGTTTTAGTTTTAGTGATAGACTTGATTTGGGACCATATAAATTTCGAAAGAAAGGATCCCATCCATCATCCTGTGCCTCCCGACCTCGTGGATTGCACTCGGCCACCCTAGTTGGCCGGTGTTGTAAGCCTCTAGCGGGAGCGCATCAGATCTCCACCCATGATGGACACATTGAAAAGTGGAAACAGAACAGTCCACGGAGCCCCCAATAACCCTAACCATCTTCTCTCTCGCACAACCCTAGGAAAAGGCAACACTATTTAGATCCACCATTTCAAAACCATGGTATATCCAATTTTAATAGTCTCTCAACTGATCAAAACTGAGAGATATTATCATTACTGGTATAGAGGATATACTAAATGAATTTGAATGCCTATAGAGTCATTTGTACATGTTAGACATTCAACTTAGAAATATAATCCACATGTACAAAACTTTTATTCAAAATTAATATACGTATCATTTACATAAATTACAAATATAAAAAACTCACAATATATTTTAAGATGTAGATTAACCACATTAATACCGTGAAAATAACGTGGAAAATGTAGAAGTAGATTAACAACATGAATATATTTATCATAAATTTAATTACAATAAATACTTGAAGAAAAGTCATTTATATATGTGGAAAAGTGTGTCAAATTTTAAATCTAGCATTTGATTATTAATATTTAAATTGTTGTACATGTAAATGACACTAATTTTGGTATATTCTTTAATATAATCAATTTTAAACAAAACATTTACAAGAATTGAAACTCTACCAATTTATTGCTTGTGAAAACATGGATAAAATAAGAATGCCATCTACAACACAAACTTTTAGAAGATTTTAGTAGAGGGTTGTACTTAAAAATAGTAAAGAATCACTAGACATCTATTAAATATTTAATTCAACATTGGATCAAATAAATGAAGAAAAAATAAAATTGGAATCAATTTATGTAATATAAATAGTTAATGAAACCTTAAACCGAACATTTTTTATTATTAAAAAAATAGTGTAACCATCAACGGTTGTGGTACTAAGTAAAATTGGAATCAATTTATTTAATATAAATAGTTAATGAAACCTTAAACCGGACATGTTTTATTGTTAAGAAAATAGTGTAACTATCAACGGTTATGGTACTAAGTAGCATTTTTTAATGACTGCAATTAACTAATAGTATGTACACATCGCATATAATATGCTAGAAATGAGACTTATACACAAATTTAATGTCACTTTTAGGTGAGTTATAATTAGTAAAGAATGAGAAAGTTCATTATAAGACAATGATGGTGTTGGTCAATATTGTCATTGTGAAATATATAGATGAATAATTTTGGGACTTTTTATCGCATGTTGCATTTATTTCCTAGGAAATCATCTAGTTGGTTGACGTGAGGCTTGAGAAATTATTCTACGAGGAAACATTCAAGTGGTTTCCTTCTTAGAAAATGATTAACTAAAATCCAGGAAAGCTTACCCTTATTGGCATCATTGGGTTGGATCTCAAGATCAATATTTCAATGATGGTCTTGGTGGGTGACGATGCATAGAACACACATCAAGGCACAACTTGGTTGTGTGAAAGATAACAAAGAATATGTGGAATATGTACATTCCCATTATGGAACTCAGGTATTGATGATGAGGGGAGAGGCATTATATATTGTAGGAGTTAATGAATACTAGGAATTGATGTATACAATATTATGATTGTCATGTTACCTATTTGGTGCTCTAAGACATACTTGAATGAACATCTGTAACTTTCATCTAAGATACAATGGACTAGTTTGGCGTGAAATAAGATAGTGCCTTTGATACAAATGATTTATATAGATAATGTAACCGTCTTGCCAAGCATTTTAGTGACACTCTATAGCAAGTTGCTTGGATCTCCTCTACACTACCCCAAGGTGAATGTTTGTAATCAATATTCATATAATTATGTAAATTGATAGTATAAGCAATTTACTTGGAAAAAGATCCTTGAATAGAAACTACAAGATAAACGGACATGAAATTGTTTTCTAAGGGGTGTCATAAATTTTACTCAAAGGGAGAATGATTCACTCTAGAAGCTTGGTTGGTATTCAAGTAAATGCAATAGAAATGTCCACATCATGTCTTAGACTAGTGACTAATTTTTCACATGTTCTACAATGATCTAATAATCCTAGTGTGTGTATACCCTTCTTCATGTCACTGGTAGTGGTGGACTGCCAAAAAATATTCTTGAAAATTGCAAATAGATCATAAAATAAAATTGCCATGAACCATGAAAACTCTAAGGGATAGAGGAAACTAGGTGATGACCTTTGTGAAAGCTTACTCTATGCATCGTGATGGTTTCTACACCAAGCTAGATCATATGATCAATCTCATCAAGAACTTGTCCCTTGATCAGAAATAATTTAGATATAACTTGAAGTAATACTTCAAGATCAACTCTTTAGTGAATATATTTAAGTTGGAACATTTCATGATGGAGAAAAGGTCTATTCATGCCCAAGTTTCTCAAGTGACGAAAAAACATGAGACATTATTGGGCTAAATTTCATATCCATTCAACACATTCATGTTTTTTTATCTAGAAAATAACAATAAAAAAGAGCGATGCAAAGTCATCATTATGAGTAGTGGGGAGGAACTTCCAGAGATGACTCCTGATGAAGGAAAGGAACCAGCACAAGATTGGACTACACAGACTGAATAATGTGATAAGAATACTCTCATAGATGCAAAAAAGGAATCAAGATAAGAATAAAAATAGTGAAATCCTCTTCTACATGTGTCTATTACACACACATTAACTTCCCCTGGCAGCTACTGAACCTTCACCTCTGGAAGTAGTTGGTGAAGTTAATTGATATCCTAAAGAAGTTTTAACTCAATATTCAACTCATGGACATTATTGGCAAGGTTCCCTTATAATCCAAATTTATAAAGGAATTATTGATGAGGAATTACATGACATATGAGTACAAGACATTTAAAGTTTGCATGCATTGCTAGCAGTTGAGAATGATGATCCATCTTGTTGGCATCATTGTGACTAATCCTAAGTGTATTGTTTAAGACATACTAGTTCAAATTAGAAAATCATACATATTCTTGTAAATTGTCTGGTCATTTCAATGGAGGACCTCAAATATCCATCAATCTTCGAGTGTCCATCCTCTACCATAGTAGGCTACCTTATTGAAGTGGAATATTGAATCATTACTTCATCTACCCTAAAAATTGTTTAAATGTATGGAAATACCAACTGTTACTATATAAATAAACATAATAAACCATGTGGAATTTGACCAAATGACAATGCATGCATCTTCAGTACATCCTTTGCACAACTTGAAGCATAATTAGAATTTGAAACAAGAACCCCCATCTAGCCCTGAAGCATGGAGCAAGCTAGGAGCTAGGGAATGGAGATGGGGAGGGGAGACTTTGTTAGTGTTGCTGAGAAGACACACCCATTTGGCCCTGAAGTGTGGACCATGCCAAGAGATAATGTAATAGTGGATAGGGAGTGAGCATAGACATTCAGTGGCCCGGCTTCTCGGATTAGGGGTGTGGTGGCCGCCGACCCAAAAGAACTGTTCTTCAAGGAGTAGGATGAGTGCACTTGGACGAGGTTCACTGAGCCTATCTTGACGATATGGATGACTATCATTGCTTCTCAGTCATTGTCTAGGTTCTCAGAATCAATGTGAATATCCCCCAACTGAGGGGTGGATGATTTGCACATGGAGGTAATGGGGTGATTTGGAGGTCTTCAACTTGGTCAATGGCCTCATTCTCACTAGATTCTCAAATGAGAGGGACATCATCGTAGCTCTGAAGGGTGGCCCCTAGTTTTTTGATGACCAACTAGTCCTGGTGAGAAGGTGGACTCCTGAAGATGACATTACACAGACTACCCTCAAGACAGGCCCGTCTGGTTGTCGCTCCTGGATGTTAGCAAACATTGGTCCACCAGAGCAATCTCAGTGATCGGCCATGCAATCAGGATGTCGAGGGCAATTGACAGGTGACCTGATGGCACCCTGTTGGGGTTTGCTAGGCTCTACGTGGATATTACTACTGAGAAAGACCCTCCACCTCTGATTATGGTGGAGTTGCCGAACGGAGGGGAATGCGAGGTGAAAGTCAATTATGAAGCCCACCCAAACCGTTGCAACACTTGCATGGTGTTTGGACATTGCACGGGGAATTGTCTGGGTGATAGGGGTTCCACCATTCATCTGACACCTCCTATCATCACCGGGGGCCATCATCGAGCACCTAAAGGGTGTGCCAGACCCAATTCCAGACTGCCTTAAAATAGGTCACGCTCAGTCCAACAATATGAAACTAGAAAAGGCAAAGAGAAGGTGGAAGACACAGTAATGGAGGTTGTGCCACCCCCTACTTCTGCACCTACTGATGCTGCAATCTAGCAGCCACCTGATGATCTTGTGCTCAATGGAGTGTTGTCTAGTGCTACGATAGTAGCCACGTGATGATCCTACACTAAATGGAGCATCGTCTAGTGTTGTTGTGTCTGATGTGGATGTTGATAAAGCGAGAAGCATCCATGTTGCTGGTGGTGATAGGGATATGGCTATGGAAGGTGATTCCAACAACTTATTCTCTATCCTCAATCAGGGGGTGGACGAGGTGGTTGTTGGTGATGGGTCGACTAGGAGCAGAAATTCTAAGCACACTAGAAGCTCAGCTAAGGTGCAAGTGAAGAATGCTAAGAAGAAGAGTTCCTACTCCGGGGAAGGGAGTGGGAACATCAGTGTTAAGTAATGTTGTTGCTCGCATGGAATTTATGAGGTGCATCCCTTATTGATAGGAAAAGGGAGCTCAGAAAGGTGATCAATGAAGCTAAGGTCAGTCTCATTTTCTGTATGGAAATGAGAATTAAAAGAAGCGTGAAGGAAAGAATCACCACCTTATTTCCATATGGTTGGCACATGTTGTTTAATATAGACCACATGGATGGGTGTAGGATTGCTATCAGTTGGAATCCCGTTATATGGGATGTTGACCCCATAAGCATTAACGATCAGGTGATACTTCTTAGTTTGCTGCAACAAGGGAGGCCTGGCCTACATTGTATCGGGTGTCTATGGGAAGGACCTCAAGAAGGATAGATGTCGTTTGTGGGAGACGATTAAGAATACTGCTCAACAATATGTCCCATGGTTAGTCCTAGGGGACTTTAATAATGTAAGAAAGGATAAAGAGAAGTATGGTGGATGTAAGGTTCCTAACAGAGTTATGGTTGCCTTCAATGATGCAATTGAAGTTGTTGGTCTAATTGAAATGAACCAAATAGGAGGAGGCATGACTTGGTCGAACAAGAAGAAGCCAGGGAGGAAGATTGCTAGTTACATTGATAGATCCTTGGTTAATGAGGCTTGGCTAGACATTTGGCTACACGCTGTCATCAAGCTGGGTGCCAATATCATGAGTGACCACTCATGGATGAAGATGGACTTTTCCACAAAACAATTTGTTAAAAGTCCCTTTTGGTTTCTGAATCTCTAGTGCGAGTGGGAAGGCTTTAAGGAGATCGTTGAAAGTAGTTGGGATGTCGAATTCCAAGGCAACCCCCTCTATAGGGTCTTTAAAAAATTACAACATACCAAGAAGGAGTTGAAGGTTTGCAGTAAAATAGAAGGTCAATCTAAAAATCCTCCTGGGCAAAGCCACCAAGAGTTACGAAGATGTTGCTACCAGAGTCTGAACTTTGGCCGATAATGCACAAGCCATCAATGAGGAGAAGAGAGCAGAGGAAAGATTGAGGAAGTTGAAGAAGTCTAAAGAAAGTTTCTAGTGGCAATGTAGCTGGATGAAGTGGATAGTTGATGGTGACTTCAAAACTAAAGTCTATCACTCAGTCTTCAAGAAGAAGGAGATGAGGGAAGCTATTCATGAGCTTATTAATGAACAAGGTCGGGTTGTTGATAGTAGAGATGAGATTGCCTCGAGCACTGAAAGTTATTTTCAACGGCTGTACAACCAACCCACCACTAAAGATAGAAGTTATGGTGACCTACTCCCAGATAAAAGAATTAATGATAGAATGAATGAAGACCTTTACAAACTTGCTATAGAGGAGGAAATTAAGACTGCGGTCTTCTCCATCAACCCTTCCAAGGCCCCTGGGCCAGATGGGTTCAATGGTAGGTTCTTTTAATTCATGTGGTACTACATCATCCAGGATATTGTTGTTGTTGTTAAGTGGATTATGAATGGGGGCAGTATGGTGCTCCCTGTGAACCATATGTTTATTAAACTCATCCCAAAAAAGAAGGATCCTAAGGAGATGACCAATTATAGACCCATATCTTGTTTTAGTATCCTTTATAAATGTATTACCAAGCTTCTTACATATAGGCTCAGATGCGTGTTGCCACATATTATATCAGAAGAACAAAGCGTCTTTGTCAAGGGCCGGAAGATGTTTGACAGTATTTTACTCGCCACTGAGTTCCTCACTGGATTTAAGGTTAGCAATGCCAACTCTAAGGCATGTGTTAAAATCGACCTGGTGAAGACCTATTACTATGTGAGATGGAATGTGTTGTGGGCAGTCATGAATGCTATGGGATTTTCTAACAAATGGATTCTTATCCTCAAATAGTGCATTCAAGCCCCCTCGTTCTCTATTCTTATCAATGGAGGTCATGTGGGGTTGATCAAAGCTTCCAACGGTCTTCGCCAAGGGGACCCCTTATCACCCCTCCTATTCACTATTCTCATGGAGGGGCTCACTAATATGCTTAAGTCTGCTGAAGATAGAGGAAAAATCAAACCATTCATATTTATAGGGCTTAAAGTCAAATCCCACATAATTTTCACTAATGACGTTATGCTCTTCTCTGTTGGGAATGCTACAAGGTTGAAAGAATTCAAGGTTGTCTTGAGTTGGTTCAGCAAGCCCACTGGCCTTTACATCAGTGCCATCAAACCAAAAGTTTTCCTTTCAAAATCTTGTGACCTTAGAAGAGGTAGGCTTAAAGTTTCCATCGGGGTTGAGGATGGGTGACTTCCTACTAGATATTTGGGTGCCCCATTGCATGTGGAAGGGGTACCTCTAAGGATTATAGTTCTTGTCTTGATAGAATGCAGGAAAAGGTTGACAACTGGAGTGGAATCAATATGTCCCTAGCCAGCAGACTTGTTCTTGTTAGGACAGTCCTTCAAAGTCTTGTCAGGTTCTGGGGGGGTGTCTGTGATGTTCCTAGTGTGGTCACTGAAGCTATGAAGAAGATTATTGCTAGTTTCATATAGGGTGGTAGAGAACATAGTGTTTCTTGGGATGTTATCGCTCGCCCCTTCTCCAAGGGAGGTCTAAATATTCTACAACCTTCCAAAATTATCCACATAGGACAACTCAAGAGACTGGATAGGTTCTTGACAGAGAAAAGTAATGTGTCAACCCACTGGATGAATGATCATTATGGTTTGATTCCCCAGAGTGCTAATTAGTTCTCTTCAAGGGTCTAGGAAAACTTGTGTTGCAGGTGGAGTGAAGTCAGCCACAGGTACTCAGTTGATGATCATTATATGGTGTGCCTTGTCAATTAGCAAGCCAAACCATGGATCACCAGGGACACAATGCCTCATGCTGCTTGGGCCAAGGCTTTATGGGGTTCTCATCACTGCCCCAAGTGGAGCACTGTTGCCTATAGAGTCATGTTGGGTAAGCTACCTACTAAGGATAAGCTCATTTCTTGGGGCATCCAAGTGAATGGTGTTTGCCTCCTCTGCAAGAAGGAAATGGAGAGCCATAATCACATGTTCATCGGGTGCTACTACTCCAAACTTGTGTGGTCCATCATTTGCCTTAAGAATACTTGGGGCCCTAATCAGAATACCAACTTGGTTGATATCCTGCTATGGATGAATCTCAACCTCAAGACTAAACACATCATGCAATTCGGTGGGTTATGTATTTCTACTTTTTATTACTATGTTTGGGAAGAGAGGAACATGAGAGTCCATTCTTGCTCCTCCCGTACTGAGGGTGAGCTCATCAAAAATATTTCTAATGATATATCCCACCATATACGTGTAAAGAAAGGCCTTGCTAAGGGTGTGTGTAATCTGTACAAAGAATACTGGGGTTTTTGTTATTAACCCTATATATACTATTAGGTTGATGGGATTTTGTATACCCCCATCTTTACTCTGATGTAGGTTTGTTTGCTTCGTGTAACCTATAGCTTTGCTACGCTTCCTTTGGAATATATTTACCTTATTTAAAAAAAAAACATTGTGGATCATCCATACTATTCACTCCACATTTGAGACCATCTCCCTTCATATTTATCTTAGATTTACTCAGGATGAGTAAATTTCTAGGTAGGGCATTGAAAGCAATAAGCTATCCTAGACTTTCTTTTTACATGCCAATTTCTTTTATACTAAAATAATTTCCTTCGATACTTTTATTATTCATATTTTCACATAAACTTGCTTGATTAGGAGTATATCTTTATCTATTAATGTACTAGGATAAGTGAATTATTCTACATCTCTAGTGAGGAGTGGCTCAAGTGGTGTGAGCTAGGTAAATCCCAATTAAGGGTTCTAGGTTTGACCCCATGGAAGACATATCTATCATATTTGTTTGCACATTCCACAAGCATGTCGATTGTGCATTTTAAATAGTTCTTTAGTAGGAAGGAGGCTTGGAGGGTGAGTTTATTTTATAGGAATGGATAGTAAGTTTCCCTTCTCAAGGATGGTTATCTTTCTAATCCAAAAAATAATTGTGACAAATCTAATATTTTACCCATTGATTGTCATGTCTTATTAAAGAGAGTCATATTAAAACCATCCATCTCTTATAGTTATATGTTCTAGAAATTAACTAATTAATTATATTAATAATAGAGAGCCCATTTATCAACCTTTTCATGTCATTTAAAAAAAACTAAAAACTAAAAAAAACTCATTATTATTCATTATAAATAAGTTTCATTATTATTTGAACTAATGAGTCTATATATTTTAAAATTTTCACTTGGTATTTTCATTGTTTAGCTAATTCATGTATGTAGCACTCTTGATTTTATCATGTTTAATAATTAAGATCTTGAAATGACACCATTGAACCCCTTAAATTAAACTTATTATGAAAAACAAATAGCTTGATTTCCTCATTTGGTATGAAAAATCTAGAGCATAGGAACATAGAAGGCTAGCACACTCATCAAGGTCAAATAGGATAGAATGCAGGGGCCAATCACTCCCTTACATGCCCATAATCCAAGGAATTGTACAAAAATTGTCAAAAATTAAATAAGCTATGCTTTACTTCAATTTAGTTTTTAGTAGAGTGTAGAGAGGTGTTTCTCATACTGGTTAGATAATTTTGACATTATTTCTTTATTTTTGTATATATTCAAATTTATTTTTTATGAACTATGATATATTGTAATATCATGTGAAATGAATGAACTCTAGTTGCATGTGCATTTCTTGCTTACTTATATTTGAGTTTGAAGTTATTGTCATTTAGGCAATTTATGAAGGAGGAAGGTGTTTTAATTTAATTACAATTTGGTTAATTAGGGGTGTCAATATTGATTACCTTGTTAATTTCTCAATTTTGTAAGTCATTCATGATTATTGTATCTTAATCTTGCTTGAGGACAAGTAAGAAGTTAACCACGTGTATATTTTTATAGCTCAAATGGCCTATTTTCCATAGTCATGTATTCCAAATTTAATATATTATATCATCATGTTAACTAACTTTCTCATTATTATTATTTGAGTTTTATTAATGTCACACATATTCACTATATATCATGTAATATTAAAGCTGGTGATGAAAAAAAATTAGAAGGGTTAAAATGGACCTAACAATACTTACTAGACGTCATATTAGTGTTTCTAAAACCAACACAAATTATGACTGAGATTTGGAATGAATATAATCATTGTTAAGGTCAGGAAAACTATGAAGGAGAGTCTCAGACCCAATTGACCCTATGGGTGATTGACTCAACCCAGAGAACCAGAATAAGAAAAATAGTCAAATTGGGTGGACAATAACTCCATCTAATTGACTAGGAGTTCTATTAAAAATTTAACACAAATTTGTTTAACTGATTGGAATCCTAGTTGATCAAATTGGGGATGCTAAGGACGAGTTCATCATTGGTCCCAAAAACTATATTACTTGGACCCCATGACTTCCAAGGTTATTATCACATGCCCTCAACTTTAAGGGAGGCAATATCATGTCTTATAGTCATGAGAAGTGCTAGAAGGTAAGATACAACTCGATGCAAGCAAGGAATGAAATGAGAAGATAAAGATGGATTTCAGACTCTCCACCAACTAAATGGGATGAACTAATATACTGCATGCCTCTATGCCATGAAGTGTCTTATATCTTCTCCTCAAAATCATATATTTATGATGCATGTATTTAAAGTTTACATTCTTTTCATATTAATCAACTACAAGTGTGACTAGTTATCTAGTTAGTCTTGGATCATTAACCATGAACTAAATTTCTAGTTCTAATTGATTCTTCATATATCTACATGATTAAATAAATAAATATTTTTTATTTATTTGTAATGTTAGTTTAGATGTTGGGAATCATACCTTCTATTCTAGTAACCCAAATGTCATCTTAAAGATAAAAAAAATTATTGAGAAAATGAGTGATTTTATTAGATATTAAAGCATCAAGAAAGATAAAGTGTAGGTATGTAGCATTCCTTGCACCAATGAACATCATCCTATATGTCTCTAGGATTTTTATTAGTAACTTGTCCATACTAAGAAGGGATTTCTTAGTGTATTTTTTACACAAAAAAGATTCTTATCAATGTTCAATATCAAGATTTAGAGTTGTCACTATTGTGGACAGGAGCGCACTATAAGAAGATTTTCCAAACTTGCAACAATCTACATGTTAGAGTATACAATCACATATATATAGGAAAACATTGGTAGTTTTTAAATAGATGTCAAAGTTCTTAAGTGGCATGAGGCTCAAGAGGGGGATCTCCTAATGATGATGTTCAAAGGGGACACCATGAAAAATCCAACTCTGCACAGAATTTTATTCCTTGAAACATTAGCATTTTGTTGATAGATAAGATGTGTATTTTCAATACTATATGAACTTATGTTCACATAGCTCCTAAAGTGATGCACTATATTTAGAAACAGTGATACAAAAGAACTTTGACTTTTTCAACTACAATCTATTTATTGATCTTTATGAAGGGCATTGTTAGATGAACCAGTTGTCCTTAAAAAATTATGTACATATTATTTGTGTTACTTTATCATGTGCAAAGTAATAGTTATTATAATCCCTTAGAAGTGAATGCATCTGATGTTAGCCTTTATATGGAATTCCTTGAAACATATTGTATACAATTTGACTATTCGAAGAAAATTGTGACTTCTCAACATGAGAGGTATTCTTGTAAAATTATTGGATATAGACGAGTGCTTCTCCATCATATGATATCATTAATAGTGGTTAATAATATGTGGAAGGGTTTTGTATTTTCCTTAGCACATGATGAACATACTTAAGTAAGAACACTCGGACTAGAAGATATGTTAGTTTTGATAAATTTCATAATTGTTTCTACATGAGCTCCTAGGTATTACCCCATAAGAGGAAATTAAAATTGAAACACATATCATGAGTGACAGTCAATAATTATTACAATCACATTTTCACATTGTATCAATCAAATTACACAATTTAAAAACCAGTGACAAGGATTACTGAAACAAGGTTTCATAGAAACTAGCACCTCGAATTGGCATTATCAAATGTTGTTTTTAAGGAGAATGGTCAAATGTTTTATGCATTGAATATAAGCAATTAAATAGAAGGATAGCTATATGTTTTTATGTATCAAATATTAACAATTGAATACATTCGTAGATAAATATCCATAGACAAGAATTGATAGCATGTATGATTCTAACTCCACATAGCACTCTCATGCTTCTGCTTAGTTTTTTACTACAAACTTTGGATCCTCAACATAATATGCCACTCTCGTTGTCAAGGATATGTTACCAAGATTGATACTCCTTAATTTTTAACATATTTTCCCAGAATTTAGAAAGAAACATACAAATTCAAGTAGGATAGCTAGTCATGCAAACAAGAAAATCAACACTGAAGCATATATTGGAATAGTAAATCAACTACAGTTAAACATGAAATCTGAGTTCACATAAGTTATAACATGGGAGATACCCTCCCATGTCCATGAAATGACACATAGTGATGAAACACATGTACAAACAATAAACAATGGAATAAAACATGAGTAGAGAAGAGGAATAACAAAGGAATATATAGGAGTGGAAGAAAAAGTAGGAATCTGAGATGGAAGATAGAATTGCATCCTTGCAATTTCTTTTGACCCATCAACCTTCTACCCAAATTGGTTGGAATAGAATGGAGAAGACCATTCTATATTCAGTAAAGAGAAATGGAGTAAAGAGAGGTTTTCTCTCGAGTAACTGCTCCCTTTTCTCCAAATTTTCCTACTCCTTCTTTGGTCTCGTCTATGGTCTCAACAAACTCCAAAATGCACAAGATAATCATCCCAAGAGGGTACAGTTAGTATTTTAAAACAATGGAGTGTTTGTCTCTACTTTTGCAAAGAAACTACATCTCACAAAATGTATACATAAGTTCACACTCTGTGTGACTTGCGATTTCCACTTTGGTTGGGCCATGGTCGCAAGTGACATGTTGTGTGAAATAGCCACATGACATAGTGAGGAAATTCTGACCCATTGTAGCCATGTCATGTAAATGGGTCGCATGCCATGGCTTGACTTGATTGGTGAGTTTTTTATCTAATAAATGCACTCTATGTTGGATGGCCAACACGATATGTTAAAGGTTGTTTGTTGTACAAAAAGCTTCAAGTTTGGGTGAACTCTGGGAATGCCAAATACATCGGATTTTGTACATTCTTCCATTGATATGAATGCAATAAGGGGTACATGCAGTTCAAATCATGGCACAAGTAAGAACAACAAAAACCATACAATCTCGCATGAACGAGATTACAATTATGGTCAAAACGAGTGAATTGTGCAACATAAAGTTGTTCAAAAAGTGATATGATCTGTGCACATCAGTTATAAAGGAAGACTAGTTACTAAATTGATGATGAAAAAAACTAAAATCAATGGAACAAGTATTTTTTGGATTAGTTCAATCATCAAAGGAGTTAAGTATAGGGTTTTATAGCATGGAAATTATCAATTCTAGCAAACTAACTCAAAAAAAACTTAGTTTAAATACATTGAGATCTATCTAAATTGTGCCAAGTAACCCCTATACATGTGTAAGAACCATGCGTTATATGAAGGTTAATTTCTCACTCGTTACAAGTCTATCAATGATTATATATTTATAATGAAAATATATACAAGAACAAGGGCTAAGTATGACCTCAAAATATCCTAAACCTCAACCAAGCATGTTGAGGAAACTATCATTGACATTTCACAACATATTCTAGCAAAAGTCTTTTTTATATCCCTAAGATTGGAAGCATTCATATATTTGTTGATCATACTATATATGTTAAAACATTCACCATTTTTTTCCATCCCTTTTGTCAATCATAAAAACATGGTGTTTGGTTTCTAGAATAATACCTCATTCACTTTTTCTGCTAACCACTTATACTTATATGTATGATTGGGGACTTATTTGTCACATTGAGTACTGTATGATGAAGGATTTTTGCCAACCATGTCTATAATTATGAAAACATATTATCTTACTCTAAAATAAGGTGTAAGATTCTATTTGTTGTAGAATTCATGTGCAAAAGTCCTTTCAATTATAAATACCACTTCCCCTTCTAACCTCCACTAAATTCCACCACATCTCTACATCACCTTTCGTAAGATATAGCTTGGCTTGAATATTTAGACTCATGTGACTAAGTTAAAAAAAAGGCTTTTTCTAGTTGATGTAACACAGATTCTCCCTAATAGTATCAAAAGAACCAACAAACATTATGTCTCCTATCTTAGTCAGAAATGCATAACTCTTAATTAATAAATCAATACTATAATATAATGTTAGTGATCTCCCGTATTCTTCTTATTCTTACTCTTCTATTTAGGTCAGCCTTACATGAACATTTATACTATGGCTTGGTATTTATTGGCCACTACCAAGCAATAGGGTTCTACAATTGGTTGAAATGATCTTCCAATTTCTCCTCCCTACCTCTTCCTATGATTTGCATTACAAGAACAAATGTGTTGTATTTTAAACTTTAGTGACTGAAGAGATATAACAATTAACAACTTAATATTAGCAGTCATTTAGTGAATCTTATACACATATGATTTGATACAAAAACTATGATTAGAAGTCATCTTCAAACAATGTAGCCCAAAATTATTACTACATTATTTAAAAAGTATAATAAAAACAAACATGAACACATAAATAACATACAATGAAAATGATAATCATTCTATATGTATTACAAATAATACAGCAAAAGTTTCATAAAAAAGATGTATAAACTGCATACATCTAGGATTTAATTGATGAAGAAAACAAAATTAATATTTTTTCATCAACACACGCCCTCTTTATTACACTACCCAATACTAGAGTGAAAAATATTTTTACATCAAATTAAATAAAACTAGTACTACTACTACTCCACCTTCCCTTGATGAGCTAGAAACTAGTGAATTGCCTCTATCTTATCCTTTGGATATTCTCCTTTACATTTTATTATAGTATGGGTGTGATACTAAATTAGTGAGTCAAATAACTTAGTAGAACATATAATAAAAAACAATTATGAAATTGACAATGTAAACAAAAAGTATTAGATAGGTGCATGATCATTTATATTACTGGAGTATAAGCATCAAAACTTGGATACAACAAGTCAAATAAGTGAGAAATGTGCATGTATGAAATGAGAATGTAATGGTTCAAATAAAAAAAAATATTTATTTAAATTCTTATTCACTTGACAATGCATTTAAAATGTGACCATGAATATGGTTGTAATGTATTTCCCAATTGTATTTACTCGATAGACCTAATATCTTATTACATTAGTATCAATATAAAATCTAAGATCTTATGACTAACTATAATACCTTCCTCAGTTTGACATGAGGTCTATATTCATGGCAATGACAAATAAATAAATGGAAAAGGTCTTGTTTTCTAGGTTCTTAAAAGGGGGGAACAACTTTAGGGCCCGCAAAACCTAATTGAGTGGTTCCACTAGGGTTGACTCATTGAAGGAGGCCGAATGCATGAGATATTATGTTGTTTCTCCCTTAGAAATAAATAAATGGAAGTACACCAGCATACTTTGTTATTACAAGGATCTAAATTATCAAAAATCATTACCTCAACTTCTTGATTTGCCTTATCTCTTAGACTCTATCGGTAAGTATGCACATTTTCTCTTTCTTGACACAACAGATATATTTAGTATTTTTAAGAATTACAATATATACTTAGTTAGTAGAAGAGGAACCTCTCACTGTAAGGGACACATTCAATTCACCTTAGTAAAGTAAATCTTGGATCTAGATGAATGGTGTCCGGTCACCCCTATTGTCATACCAAGTAGTGTGGATTGTCATCACAACGCTATCCCTATATGGTGCACTTGTCATGAGTGTTTCTCCCTAAACTTCATCTCCAAAGTTATTCAAATTGATGACCACATGTATGGAAAAACATCTCTATTATAGATTTAGCTAGTCTTGGCCTAGTAATTTATTTGTATTACAATTATTTGATGTATTCTTTGCTACCACAATGGAGTTATATTTCACCCAATTTTATCTCCTCTATCAAAACTAGTTAAACTAGGGCTTTCAACTTACAATATGATTGTATTAATATAATGCATTATGCCAACTCATGTTCATGTGGAAAGATTATATGGAAGGTTAATGTCATAATGGACATTGTATTTATATGATATTTGACTGGTTTTGGTACCTACAGATTTAATAATGCAATTAATTTTTTTAATCAACTAACACAACTGATTTCTTGAAAATATGAATTCAATATTCGATGCTAATATACTTCAATTTAACAGATAAACTCAAATATTTTTTCCTCCAAAGCATGGTACTCCTTTGGTATATAATAAAAAAGATGGTATCTATAATGCAAAATGGCAAATCCATAAGAAAAAGAAAACTTTACAAAGAAAGGACTATGTATCTATCATGTATCATGAAAGTCAATGGAACACATCTATATCAAACTTCAAATGAGTCCAAATCGAACCAACGTTTCTATATTATTCATCAAAAGTTATTTAGTTTCTATCCTTAAAAATTTTAAAACAAATAAAGATCACTGTGGCACCAGATTTCCCTCTAAAAGCATAAAGAACATCCAGGCAAAAAGGAACACAATCAACATAGCCAACAGCCATAGAAGAGCTCCAGAGATTTTTGGCATGAGTGCACTCAAAAAAGAGGAACAAAGTTCTCACAATCAGTTCTACATAGAATACACATAGAGGGGAAAACAAAACCTTTCATGATAAGGACATCATGTGTTAGAAGCTTCCCTGAGATAAACTTACAACTAAAAATCTTACATCTGTTGGGAGTATTAGACCTCTAACCCAGGAATGAAAGGGCACCATACTCTTCTTAAGATTGAAATAGAATCTTTCAATGTATTAAGATTTTTACCATTAAGAAGAAAGAATCAAATTACTTAAACTTGGATTAAAAATAAACTTTGGATAACAAACATAATATGATTGACATGTCTTTAATTAGAGAGAATCCATCTCCCAATATTCTCTAATAAGCAATTCAGAGGAGCAAGTTTACCTTTTCCAAGATTTATAATAGCATACTGTTGAAAGACATCATCTAGAAAAGTACCTTGCTTGATCTAAGGATCCATCCATAACATAATGTTTTTGCCATCTCCTAGTTTGAAAAAAACCATACTAATAATGTTCTTCCTGAAAGCAATAATCTTTTCTAGGTCCAAGAAACTGAATCTTTGAATGGGACTTCCCATATTGAGTCACAATGAGTGTATCTTTCATTGATCAATCGGTGAATTTCATATATATCATTGCATGACATGGGAAAGAAGAGACCCAATATATCTAGAAAGAAGATAAAGTCAAGATAATCAACTCACATTTGCAAGAAATGAGAGATGATGAGCTTTCCAACCTTCCATCTAGACTTGATTTTATCAATAATAGGAGAACAAAGCCCCTTTATAAGTCTCCCTTAAAAAGGGGCAAGCCAAGATACTTCATAGGAAATTTCCACAGTGGATATTAAGAATGCTTGATATTCAACAAATATCAGTTTCCTTATTACAAAAGAAATGACTTCTAGAGTTGTTGATCCTCATAACAGAAACATTACAAAAAATAGTAAAGTTATCATGAATAGCACAAAGAGAATTATCCTCTTCTTTAAACCATCTCATCAGCAAATAAGACATGATACACAGCAAAACCATTGGAACCCTTGATAGGTTTAATAAGACTAGAAGACACAGCTTCATTTAACATAGCAAAGAGTCCCACCATATATATCACAAAAAGATAAGGGGAAATTGGGGTCCCCTTTCCCAATACCTCTCTAAGGGAAAAAATAGAGGAACTTTATTGATCGGTACCTAAAATCAAACAAAGTTGAAAGTTTTTCAAATCTAATAAGTGAGACATTCAAGGAAGTTCATCCTACATAGAATGATGAATAAGACCAATCAATAGAATCATAAGATTTCATGAGATTGACCTTCACACACAACTTAGGTGTATAAACTAAAATATCAAAACACATCAATGATATTTTAATTACATTCATTTATCAATTAATGATTGAAAATTTTGGTTAGAAAAATAATTATCTGACTTCAATAAAGTTAACTACTAACATGAATCTTAAAAAAAGCTTCTATGAATTGCCAATTTTTTAATAAATAACAAAGCTTCTATATTTAAATTTTTCTATGGACCCCTAAACTCTTCTCTAAGAAAACATATTCATAAAAACACCTAGGTTTTGAATTTCAAATGAGTATAAGATGAAAACCTTAATAATGGTGGATTTGGATTCATTACTCCACATTGAAAGATAAAGGAGAAGAATTAGATTGGGGTTTTTGGATTAGATAAAGAACTTGCTCAAAAGAGAAGTTCTTCTCAAACCTAATCAATACACCTTGAAACACTACATCATTAAAACTAGGTTCAAAGAAGATATATTGGGTCACTTGAGACATCTGAGAGAAAATAGTTCTATAAAAGAATATACTCCTGTACTTCATCTTTAAATCGAAGATCATCCAGAAAGTTTATATATGAAAACCTACTTGGAACAACCCAATGAGATGTGATTCAATGGTATTCAATGTATTCCTCATGGATGAGCATGAAGAGAACCATAGAGATGTATAGTTTTCTTGGTGGAGAGGGCTCCAGGTCAGGGCATGCTCTCCTGACAAAAAAAATTCTTCTTCGACGTTGTTTGAGTTGTTGGTTTTCTACACATGGCATAAGAGGAGGAGTACATGGCATGTCCTTCATTCTTCTTCATGGCATGGACTGAGCTGACGCATGATGTAATTACTGGTGTCTTAGGGTTGTGGCAGAGTAGTGGTGGTGTTGGATCTTTCTTGGTGGAGGAGATGGTGGTCGTGTCTCCACTGGAACTATCTGCACCCATGAAGAGGAAGGGGAGGGCGGTGGTGACTATTCTCTTTGCCTCATATGATAGAGTTTAGGTGAATGTTGGGGGCTGGTGGTGGAGGATTGTGTGAGTTTAGATGGCAATGATGAGTTAGATGGAAGTGAGGAGAGCAGCCTTGCGATGGAGTGGCAGTGAATTTTTAGGGGTGCAGAGAATTTACACGGCATAAATGTGTGGATAAATGAACCAAAATTGGGTTCTCGAGCCCTAAATCAATCATATACATGGATTAAGCAGAGGCCACACAACATAATATGTATGTGAAATGTTTCCCCAACTCAAAAGTTGAACGTCGTGGCACCATGCCACATGCGTAAAGGGGATGTTCTGTCAACTTATCACATTTTTCTTCGTAAATTCCACACACCTAGACCCTGGCCACACGATGTAGTGAACTAGTTATGTGTTTGGATTGCATCTAATAATTCCCCATGTCGTGTATACAAGGGTATACATCATGTGAGTGGAGTTGTTGTAGCGATGAAAATCATTGGACCTTGGCCACGCAGTGTATTATCCACACAGTGTAGTGGATGAAATATGTAATTTTAGGCAAAATATGGAAATGGTCACACACGTCATGTGAGATGTCTCAGATGCCATGTTACATCTGTATTCTTTTACTTTTTTTCTCTCTTATCTCCTCTTTGATTCTATGAATGACTACTTGCAAAGTACAATTGAATACTAAGATTCCCACACAAAAATATGAAGTCTAGAATCATGAAGTTTTATATGGAAGTAAATGACATTAAATCAAATGACAATAAGAGAAATGACTTTAAACAAAACTATCTAACTATAGGTACAACTCCCACAAATTCCTTCCATTTAGAGTTTGGATGTATACTTGTTTCTTCATTAGCATATATCTTAGAGGGAGCATGATGCTCCTTTTATATTTTCTCTTCATCATTTTACAGTTTGAAATGTTGTATGTTGACCTTGAATGTTGATGGTTTTCCTTACAACTCCATAGTTCCATATGGGTAGATCTTCAACACTAAGAATGTTCTAGACCATTTTGAGCATAGCTTTCATGGGAAGAGTTTCAAACTTGAGTATAATAATAGCATTTGATCTCCCTCCGCAAAGTCCTTTCTTATAATCTTCTTATCATGTCATGCTTTTGTTCTATCTTTGTAGATTATGGCATTTTTATATGAATTAAGACGGAGTTCTTCAAGCTCTTGGAGTTGTAGCATTCCCTTTTCACCTGCTTTATTTAGATCAAAGATCAAGAACTTGATTGCCCATAGCGCCTTGTGCTCCAATTCTAGAG
Organism: Alisma plantago-aquatica; assembly: GCA_963693085.1. NCBI lineage: Eukaryota > Viridiplantae > Streptophyta > Magnoliopsida > Alismatales > Alismataceae > Alisma > Alisma plantago-aquatica. The sequence continues at coordinate 938,283,503 of OY856412.1, read as the reverse complement.
GAAGATGGCATAACTTGCCATATACCACCTTGAATGGTGCTACGCCAATAGATGTTTTTAAAAGATGTCTGAAATACCCATAGAGTGTCATCTAGATTGAGTGCCCAATCCTTTCTTGAATTAGAAATCATTTTCTACACAATACTCTTCAATTGCCTATTTGATCCTTCAACCTGTCATGTCATTTGAGGATGATATGGAGTAGAGATCTTATGTTTGAATCCATACATGTTGAGAAAATTATTGAAGTGTATTTCATTGAAGTGTGTTCCTCCATCAGATATCACATCTCTTGTAACTCCAAAATGGGTAAAAATTATCTTATGAAATAGATTCATTACATATTTTACATCTAGGGTTTGAGTAGGGATAGCTTCAACCCATTTACATACATAATCACATGAAACTAAGATATATTTATGGCCACATGATAAAGGAAAGGGGCCCATGTAGTCCACACCCCATACATTAAATACCTCTATCTAAAGAATGGATTTGAAAGGCATTTCATCTCTTCTTGATATACTTCATGTCCTTTAGAAGTTATCACAAGATTTGACATAAGCATGAACATCTCGGAATAAGTGTCCTCAATAGCAAGAAGAATTAATTCACAGATGATGGTAAAACCTCTTCATCAGCTACATAGTGTCAGATCAGACCATATGTCCCTTACTTGAATAACAACGGGCCATCCCAATAGTAGAATATGACATCATGAAGGAATTTCTTCCTTTGTTGATAACTGATATCAGGGGCATGGGTCTAGTGGAAAGAAAATTGGCAATATTAACAAACCAAGGGACTATAAAAGAACCAATAGCATACAATCATTCAACTGGTTGGTAATCATCAATAGGGAGAGTGTCTATTGCATCAATGTTCATCCGTGAGAGGTGATCAACAACATTTTGTTATATCCTTCTTGTCCCTTATCTCAAGGTAAAACTCATGAAGCAATAGTATTCATCAGTTTAGACATGGCTTGACATCTTTCTTGTTTAGAAGATAGTTTATTATAGTATGGTCAGTGTATACCATAACCTTGGACCCTACAAGATATTGCCTAAATTTTTCAAAGGCATATCTATTGCTAACATCTCCTTCTCTATAGTATCATAGGATATTTGTGCTTCATCTACGATCTGATTGGCATAATGAATATCATGGAGTTTGTTGCCTTTCCTTTGCCCTAGAACTACACCAATAGTGTAGTCACTTGCATCACGTAGAATTTCAGATGATGCATTCTTATTTGGAGTTTGAATAATGAGGGAAGAAATAAGGGCTTCCTTCAACTTCCTGAAAGCATGCTGGCAAGCATCATTGAAAACAAAATCAACATCTTTCACACAAAGTTTTGGATACCTTTAAGAAATCTTTGATGAAGCACCTGTAAAATCATGCATGACTACAAAAATTGTGAAAATATTTCATGGGTGTTCAATTGGACATCTTTTCAATTGCTTCCACCTTAGCTTTGTCACCTTCAATACCCCTTTGAGATACCATGTGGCCTAGTACAACTCCAAATTGTACCATAAAATGGAACCTCTCCCAGTTGAGTCTAGGTTAACCTTTTTGCAATGCCAAAGAACTTTAGATAAATTTGATAACAGTCTTCAAATGAATTGTCGTTCATGCTCTTTAAAATTTTCATTTTTAGCTCAATGAGATCAAAGGAAATGGCCATCATACAATGTTGATAAGTTGATGGAGCATCACAAAGACTGGGTGGCATGTGTATATAAGCATAAGTTCTATAGGTGCATGTAAATGTGATTTTTTCTTGGTCTAGTGGGTATATCAATATTTGGGAAAGTCCATAATATCCATCAATATAAAAAATGAGGGATTGACAAATCTTTCAAGCATTAGATCAATGAAAGGCAAAGGAAAATGATCTTTATGAGTTGTCTTGTTTAGTCTCATGTAACCTATGCACACACGTCACCCTGTGACTACACATGTTTGGATTAGCACATCATTATCTCCTTTAGTGACATTTACACCCCCCCCCTTTTGGGTACTACATGAATAACACTCACCCAGGGGCTGTCACTAATTGGATTAATGATACCTTCATCTCTTAGTTTAAATTTTTCTTTTTTCACAACCTCCTACATATTCTTAGTTTAAAATTTTCTTTTTTCACAACCTCCTACATATTCTAATTCAATATTATATGAGGTTCAATACATGGTTTGGCATCATCTTCCAAATTAATATGGTGCATGAAAAATGAAAGGATGACTTCCATTCAAATTGTTGATACAGTAACAAATAACATTATTGTGTAAATCAAGTTCAGTAAGCAACTTCAATCCTTTCTCATTCGTTAAATCAACATTTATGATCATGGAAGAGGTAGAATCATTATCAAGAAATGCACATAGCCCCAACAATAGGGGTTTTAGTTCTACCTTTTTCTCCCATGTATACTTCCTGGAATCATCCTAGATCTAGTGATGGAATTTCTGCATTGGTTGGATCTTAATCAGAGATAATATTAGAATCTGAAACTATAATTCCCATGGCAGTGTTCAGTTTGTCTTCTTCACAACGATCAATTATAAAATCAGAAAATTCCTCATTTTCTACTAGAAGTGTATCAATACAATCAACAAGACACATATCTTATGTTTTGTTTTGATCTTTCATACCATCAACTTCCTGACAGGTCACCCATCCTAGTACTACTAGTACTGAGCATGCTTAGCCATAGAGTTATAAGTGATTGGCTCTATAAAAAGAAGGTGCACCATGTGATAAGGTAGTCCAATCATTCCGTTTGAGATCATTTTATTCAAGGCATCTAGTCCTACATGTTACAATCTCTCCAACATAGACTCTTGACGTCCTTATCAAGGCTCAACTATAAGGCCTTATAATCATTCTGCATTTTAGTGTAGACCCAAAATGAAACTTGTGTACCCATCTCCCAATCATGGGTACCAGTGTAAGGGTGGCAACATCACCATGCTAGCCCTTTCCAACATTCCTAGAATGCATGCATGGCTCAAGATTAGCTTGTCACATGCTCATGTGGGTCCCACTTACTAGAGGGTTTTTGGCTCTGATACCATTTATAATTCCCTATCCCACTTCCCAAGGCTCTAGTATAGTTTATGAATGATGGTTGACCTCACAAACCACCACTATTCTCAATTGTGCACGTTTTCCTCACTCAGGAAAAACCCAAGATCAACTTCTCGACATGTCACTAATCATAGTACTACTCTGGGACAAGAATTCTTAATCATAGAGTTCTTAGTGATGGTCTCCCTGAAAAGGAGGTTCGACTTGGTGATATGGTTTGTCCATTCATTCATTTTATGATCATTTTAGTTTAGGCCACAAGACCTGGGAATTTAGGATGTATCACAAGTCAATACATGATATTCTTCATCTTCAACCTCTAGAGCATGAAGAACATTGAGAAGCTAAAAATAAAAAATCCCTACTAAGATACAAAAACAATACATCAAAAGTAGAAAGTAAAAGATTATACCTTCTCGAAGTCAACTTGAGTATGAAACTTTATTAGAGAGTCTATTTACCTAAGTTGTGTATACTTACTTAATTTGTTTTTAGTCTATTTGTAATATGGGCCTAGTTGTGTCTTAGACCATTAGGGTTTTTCTTGAGTCTATATGCTTCCCCCTTATCTTATTTATAGGAAAGGGTGGCTTCCTCCTATCAATAAGAAAATTTTCTACATGTTTGGGAAATTTCCCCCATCATATAATTTTTCTACATAGTATCATAGTAGGTTTTCACGTGTTTCCCCCAACCATAAGAGAGAGCCCACAAAGGAGAGTTTTATCCCCTTGCAGGTGGCTTATGCCTCTAGGCATTTTTAGGCTACCCATAGGGATTTCCCATCCCCTCTTCTTGGAGCCATGTCTATGAGTTGTCTCCATCTTCAACAACAAAATCATTTGCTTTGAAGTTGATGCTACTAGATATCCATGGGTTGTCATTCCACCGACATGATTTTCTGCCTTTGGAACCACCATATCTATCCTATTTGTCTTCTTCATCTATACTGCTATAGATTTGCACTGCCATCATCTATCCTTTGTAGATCTACATTGTTTTCATCTACAACCTTGTATATCTCTACTACCTTTGTCATCCATAAATTTATTGAGATCTAGTCCCAAATATGGGATAAAGATATCCCCTTTCTAGTGGTTTTTGGGACATGCATATCTCCCCTATACTGATATGGTGGAGATCTGAAAGGAAAAATCCATCTTTTATTGTTGGATCTAGGGTTTTTCTGCTACTATTCTTTGTCGACATGGTGTGTTGCTTGACACGGTGTGTTGGGGAGATCTACTTTGTTCACGACTTTGTTCACCACTTTCAGACACATTGTGTCACTTTGATATATTATGTGTTTCTGATACCTTAACATGGTGTGTCATCTTTTTCTACCCCAAGATCCATGAAATCAACATATCGTTTTGAATTGAAACACGGTGTGTTGGCATGTATCTACCTTGACAAATTTTTCGTCACAATATAAGACACGATGTGTCAAAATTTTGACACAATGTGTTACTGCTTCGTTGACATTTTCCTATTGTACTATCAATAGGGTGTGTCTCTTCACCAACACGATGTGTCAACTATTACTCATTCTACTATGATATCATACACAGTGTGCCTCTTCATCGACATGGTATGTCCGCTTCTTCCTATTGATACATCTTGTATGCTACATCATCTACTCATGGTGAAAGGTTCTATATATGATGTGCTTCTATCTTCTCTTACAAACAACAATTATCTTCCCCTTTTCAACACTTCTATATTTTTTATACCCCATGGTCTTCCAACCATATTTATCTTTTGTCTACCGCCTCAATCCTTATTCCATCCCATATCGAGTTGTGAAAATATCCATTTATTTTTCTACCTGAATCTATCTAATCAGGTCATGTTGCACCTTTACTTGAGTTGTTGGTTAATCCCTCCACATACTTGCCTTCATAGCCCTTGCCTCTACCTTTGTTTTTTAATTTCCACCCCAACCACTCTCTTGACTCTTTTCATGGTTGGTTTGGGTGGGGAATAGAGGATGATGAATAGAGAGAAGGGATGTTATGGAGGAGAGATGAAGAGAAGAAGAAGATCCCAGTTCTACTGCTATATCGATCTCCATGCTACTTTTGTTGCTACTATGAGATGTGATTTTACTACATATGGAGCTACTATGTGGTGTTTCTTTTCTTCTATGTGGATCCTTTCACTGCTATGTAGATCCTTCATGCTACTTTTTTTTCTTCTATGAGGATCTTTTTGTTGCTATTATTTCTCATTCATTATCATCTCGACTTCTATTACGGACATATCTACTTCACTTCTGTTGTTTGTTGACTACCTTTCTGTTTGATGACATCATTGTTGTTACTTGTGCTATGATTAGCACATCTTACTTATTGCTTTTTTAGTTTGTACAAATGTTGCATGTGTTTTGTTTGCATGCTGACTCTTTGTAAGTGTCTTGCACACATCTACTATGATCGTGACCCAGCACCCTATGGACTTTGATGCTTTCTACAAGGATGGAGATTATATAATGATATGATGATGGTACATTTGTTGACTTACATGCTATGATGGAGCTTCATGTTGTTCTGCTATTGTTGTTCAACTTGGAGATTTTTTGTTACTTTCTAGTTCAAACATTGGTCTTTCATCTAGCTACATCATCTATAGTCTGTTACTATGATCGAGTACTCTCTAGCTTGTTTGTCCCTTGAGCATATTGACTCTTTTCTTGTCCATGTCTAGTATGCACGTGATATATTGTTTCTTGTGTTTCGGCACACTTTATCCTATTTGATTATGATAGCAACTGTAATGAAGACCATGATTCCTGTCTATTGATATTTAATATGCTCATGATGCTACTACACACTAATCAAGAAGCGCATTCTACATGCCTATTTATCCACTTTTGGATGATCTACTTGAGGGGGAGTATTCGAGTGCTTGAGGGACTTATTGTAATATGGAGGGGGAGAAATTCATATATATGCTTGGTTATATTTTAATTATGTTGAGTCTATCCATTTGTCTATTTGCAAGCTAACTTGGGATACTCCCAAGCTCCATCTTGAGGGTGAGAGTTAGAGAGTTTATTTACTTAAGTTATGTCTATTTACTTAAGTTGTTTTAGTCTATTTGTAATATGGGCCTAATTTTGTCTTGGCCCATTAGGGTTTGTCTTGATTCTATATGCTTTTGCCTTATCTTGTTAATAGGAAAGGGAGGTTGCCTCCTATCAATAATAAAAACCTACACATGTTTGGGAATTTCCACCATCATATCATTTTTTTTACAAACTTGCTTGAGAAATCACTTAAGACTACATGATCCTCGACCTTACCATGCTAAAGAGAATACAATCAAACCCACCCTATGCATAGTGGCATAATTTTTTGATATGTTAGTGAGACGTATGACAAATGACTTCATTCCAGATGAAAAAAATCATGAACCGTTGTCTCCACTTTCAATTGGTCGAGCTCAAGATCCTTGTGCCTGTGCTAATTTTGAAAATTGGGAAATGAGTTTGGTGTGTGACATTTCCATATTATCCCCTTAAAATAATTTCTTTGAGAATATTGCAAACATATCCCTATATTTTTAGCAAAGCATTTCTAGACACCTTCTAAAACTCATAAAATTTCTTTAAAAACTGATAAACATTCCATCTGAATATTGAAAAATTCAAAAAAATCCAATCTCAGGTCTTTCCTAAAAAGCTTGAAAAGTTCACTCTTATAAGAGATATACGCATATGACCTCCCCTAAGGCTTAATCACCTTTTATATCATAAATCTTGGACCGTGCTCCACACTACTCAATTTGAGTAATTTTATCTCAGCCGCGCTCTTCACCTTGATCTTTTCAAAATATGATGATCATATATGACCTTGAGTCATCTAAAATGCAAAAATCAGTTACATATAAGCATTATTGCTTTAATTAGATCATGGGCTAAGATCTTAAACTAGACCACAAGCCCTATCCTAAATAGGCGTCACAAATTTCAAAAACCCTACATTTTATATGTATCGTTAGAGTATCCTAAAGCAAAACATGAAGATACACAAAAGCCATATTTGATTAGTCATTGTATCTCTCAAAACCCAATATCTATGTACCTCTTGTTGGGTCTTGGAGAAAAACCATAAATTGATAAAAATGCATTGCATGTTTCAAAGTCCTACTTGTTGTAAGAACCTTCATAGGGTCCTAGACCAAAACCTTGTCTATACTAGATTCACTTCATGAACCTTACATTTCTAAACCCTAAACTAGGTAGGTAATTTCATTTGGGTCCTAGATCATGACCTTAATTTTACCATCTCCATGCATAAATCCCTACCCTGAGTAGGCAATGTTTTTACTTTAGCATTTAAGGCATACCCTAAGTAGGGAAACCTTATATTCCTTCATTATTGTAGCCCTACCATGATTATAAAATCCTCATGTTTATTTTTTGCATATAAGACCTACCCATAGTAGGGAGAGTATTCTTCATACAATCTCTATCACTAAGAAGAAAACCTTTTTGCATTTAAGTCATACATCTAGTCGGTAACTAATTAGTTAAGTCCTATAATGAGTAGAACCTCACAATTTCTCTTTGACTATAAACTCTACATCTGATAGGTACCATATTTCCATTTTGAGCCCTACATATGGTAGGAATCATATGCTTCATTTCAAGCATTATCAAGAATAGGCAGTTTGTATTTTAGGATTCCCTATCTTAAATAGGTGACACCCCACATATAACATCTTAGTGTTATGACTCTAGTTTTAATTTGAACCATCCCCCACATCTTTATGATTATTCTAATTCACTTATAGTTCTAATCTTAATATAAATAGAGAGATGGTTATCTTTCCAACTTTCAAATATTTATCCCAATTACATACTGGTGATCCAACAATATACATGTTTATTAGTCTCAACCTTTGTTTCCTTTGTATTAAACTTAAAATAGTGCCTCCCATGTTTCTTTATACTTCCTCCTTTCCCCGTCTAAGACATGAATCATTGAGAGAGCTAGACACAAATTGAGTAAAGTCTAGAATGATTTCTAAGTGAATATGAGAGTACGAGCATTCAAGGAAGTATACACTCCCCCCTAGATCTTGGAACATCCTAGGGGCAGGCAGTAAACTAGGAACATTCCATAGTCTTAAATAGGCTACCAAAAATCTTAATATTCTTTGGTGTCCAACCTTACCCATTCCATGGATGTCTGTACCATAGACCCATCCCTAGAAGGAAAAGAGATTACCCAAACTACTCAACCCATGATTCAATAGAATATCACTTGATGAGAGTCACATTTTGCCCTTTCATGACCAAAAATGGTTGTCGTACTTGGATCAGGCATGTGGTTCTCACTCTTACCTCAAGCCTTGACTTGGTAGGTACAAGTTTTTGACACCCCATTTTTTCACTCAATCAAAGATCACGACCAGATCCACTTTCTTGCTACTAATGGAATTTATCCAAATTTTCACACCTATTTAATAAACCACATTACAATAACATAAAATGATTTCTCTAAACTTAATTGCAATTTTTCCTTTTACTGATATTTTTAGAAGACTTGTTCTATCAATTTCCTAGTTGAATTATCATGAATCAAATACAGTTCCACTCCAATTAGAAATTCATGTTCTTTTACTAATCCAATCGAATTCATATATTTGATTAAGAAAGAGAAAAATGAAAGGGTTGTCCCTCAAGTTTTCATCTATTCTCCTAACCTCTTTTTAGTCAAAAAAAATTATCCAAATAATAGAAAAGTCCCACAATCAAATTGAATTTCCTATCCAATATATTTATGTAATCTTATAGATGATCCTAAAACTTGGATGTGAAAAACATTGTATAATCTTCCTGGGGACACTTGATAGAATTTGATGTTCTGTAGTGGTTTCATGTGGTGGAATCCTACACTTTTCTAGTATAAATCCTTATGGGACAGAGCGATCCTCTGTGGTTTTTCCCCCAAAAACTAAACGCTAGCTTTTTTTTCCAATTCCTCTAATCAGATGGGGAATTGTTGCGAACTTAATTTTTAAGACAATTGAACCCTCAATCCTAATCCATAACCATAAATAAAACCCACCATATACACCTTATCAAGATCTCCTTTTTGATATTCCTAAAACTACATAGATATTGTCTCTCCTTGTGTAGGATTATTTCTTAGTGCTTAAAAGATCCTTCTTCTAGCCCATTGACTTACCATGTTGTAAGGCTGAAAAAATTGTGATAAGGAAACATATATGTTTATTTCATTTCTAGTTATCTATATTTATTCTCAACCTATTCATAAGTGGTTTAAATTATTTTATTTATTAATCTTCCAATTGTTGAATAATTACACATCTAAGGTCAACAACATGATTAATTGAACTAGATATCTCCTTGTTCGTCTAGTCATTTTTCAACCACAGATTGTAAAACTATCTCTTTATCATGTAAGCTAGTCATCTTTCATACTTTTTTTATTGATCATGCATGAAAGTAGATCTAGTTGATATTGAGTCCCTCTCTAATCGCCCTCTCTTCATCTTTCCATGTCTCATTCCAGCCATCTAGGGTGGATTTCCACATTGAGAGATCTTGAGGCGATTGAGATCCTTAATAAAGACTCTAAAGTTTTTGGGGATGACAATGGAAAGTCACAATTATTTGAGTCCCCAAAGACTTTCATGCAATGTTAATGTCCTTTAATCTCCTCTTCCATGTCCTTTGACTTGGTCTCCTCTCCCATGGTCCTTGGTCAACTCTTCCATGGTCCTTTGATCTCCTCTTCCATGTCCTTTGACTTGGATCATCTTCCATCTCCTTGATCTTCTTTTTTATGTCCTCTCCCACATCCTTTCATGATTGATGTCTAATCCTCCCTAGTTACAGTTTATGGTGATGGTTCTTGTTGCATCCTCATCAACTATATCCTTTCACCATCAGCAACATTCATAGAAGTATCGGGAAGTTTTGACACGATCAAGTTCCTCTATAACTGTTTCCAAGTCGACCAACACATGTTCCCACATCACTTGTCCTTTCAAGAGTCCCCACGCCTATTGTGGCAAGCCTTTTTCTCCAACTAGTTTTTCTAATCATTTTTTATCTATAAATTTATTCTTGTCGACTCGAGTTGTGAACATCCATAAGGTGTTAGAATACATTGATGTTTGAGAAGGATTAGTCATTGCTCTTCATTCTTGCAAATGTTGGATGCTATATTATGTTTTTCCACTCAACCCTTGGTCCAAGGCTTGCCCGCCACTATTTTTTTGACGGCTTTAATTCTACTAGCACTTCACTCTTCAATCCTAGTTAGGATCTAATCAACGTGATTGTTGGATTTCCTGACACATAAAGTGTAGCTTTCTGACTCCTATTGCGTGTACCTTGATGGCCCATCAGCATATTGAACTGCCACCACCTCCTATGAATTGTCTTGAGCTCAATTGAATCTTATTGATTCTTTATCATGTGAGTGTCCCTAAGTTAAAGAGCATCTTGCTTATTTATCATAAGCCATTCACTAAAACTATGTGTGTTGTCTTACAACAAGTAGCTTCTTATCCTTGCTCCAATGATGATTGGGTTCGTCTTTTACTGCTCCCTATGTGTGTTCTCTACCGCTTTTCTCTCGAGTCTTCCCAAGCATTCTCTACATGATAGCACAGCTTGCTCTAACAACTTATGGTCCTTAAGGCCCTAGAAACATGCAATTTAGGACCTGACGGTATCCAACAACTCCTTGCTCAAATCTTGACCCATTGTCCCTTTGTGCATGCACAATCTATCTAAGCCAGAGTTTCTTGTACCAAGAAAAATATCAAGCATGGACATTTTCAGGTGCCATCTGGGTTCTCTCCTCTTATGGCATTGCCCACTCTAACCCTACTACTCATTTGGAGATTGAAGAAAAACACACCCAATGCCCCCCTCTTATGGTGCAGCCCATGTCAAATATTTCTTTCTCTCTCTTAGTTTCTTTGCATATTATGGTTGAAGAGGCAATCTTATTCTTCTAGAAAGGGTCAGCTTGTGTATGTGTCAATCTTTGTGTACAACACCTTCTTGAAGCTATGTGAGGTACAACAGCGGCAGTTAAAGATGAATTTTTGAATGTAGTGTCTACTTTTTCCAGCCTTTGGCTTTCTAGTCATTCTCCTGCCTCCCTAGCTCCCTCTGTTTCCAATGCCCCTTTAACCCCTCATCTCAAGCTAGACAATGGCATTCAGACGGTCATTGTTGGAACGATTTGGTGTTGCCTTATTTTCAAGATTTCAATGAAGGGTGTTGGCATTCCTGAGGTTGTTGAAGCCTTTTTACATGTTGTCACTCACCTTATCCATGGCCAAAATCATTTTACCACTCTTATTATGGCCCTTATTGACTTTAGTAAAGCTTTTAATATGGTTGATAGATCCATCATATTTAAGGAGGTTCATCTTTATTGCCTAGCTATTGCACGTTTGGTTGAATTTTTATAGCTCCCCAGCTCCTTTCTACATGTATTAGAGTAAGCCTCTTCTCTCCACAGTTGGGGTCCAACAAGATGATCCATTGGGGACAAATCTTTTTTGGTTGGATCTCTATCCTCTTATTTTGCAACTGAAGAATGAATTACATATCGACCTTCATTCCTTATATGTTAATGATGGCACCCTCATTGGTGAAAATTTCAAATTCTTTAAGGGAGTATCAATTATCCAATAACAAAGCCCAGACTTTAGTCTTCATATCACTATTAAGAAGACAGAACTAATTTTTCCTTCATATGATCCAAGATGATCCCCATAGTTTGGTATGTTCCCTACTAACATATCTCGTCTTATGCGTGGAGTAAAGATTCTAGGAGGTCTCGTTTCCATAGATCTAAGTTTTGCCTTGGAGCTTCTCATGAAACATGTGGCAAAAACTCTTTCAATGATGGATCTCTTGGCTTTGCTTAATGACCCAAATGTGATCTTCTTCTTCTCCAATCATGTGTTTGATTGCCCAATATATTGTTTTATCTTTCAATGACACCCCAAACATCTATCAGTTCTACATTTGATGATTTTGATCATGGGCTTTGTCAATGTATATCACATATTGTGGTTGGTGATGGGCCAGGCTTTAGTGATCTACAATGGCGCATGGAAACGCTTCCTATTCACCTTTGAGGGTTTGGCATCAAATCTTCACATGATGTCAGTAAGTTTGGTTGAGTTTCCTCTCAGAGCCACAACTAATAACTCCAATATCATATCCTATGAGAGGTAGGATATGTGCCTATAGGAGCCTCTTTTGTTATCACATGTGACACCATCTTTATGATGTTTACATACTTTTGAAGGTTCCTGTTATCATGTATGCCTTCTGTTACTCCAAATATCCTATCTATTTTGGTAGATGCTTGCTACAAAACTATTTTCTAGTAATTCACTCCAAGTGGCATGTCACATTCACAAGTAGCTATCCTTGCTTCTCTCCAAGCTAGCCATGCACATGACTTCCTACTTGTCATTTCTATTGATGGGTTTGGTTTTTCCATGTCACCTATTGAGTATAGAGATATCCTTTGTTATCGACTTATGATTCACTTATGCCTAGGTGATGAATGTTGCCCACTTTGTGATGTTGTAGATCTTAGTTTCTATAGTTGGACTTAGTTTTTCCATGTCACCTATAAAGTATAGAGCTATCCTTTGCTATCAACTTATGATTCACTTGTGCCTAGGTGATGAATGGTGCCTGCTTTGCGACATTACAGACCTTGACGCCTTCAATGATCATGTTCTTCATTGTCGCACAAGACCTGGATATAAGTTCCGGCATGACTTAGTTTGTGATGATATTTTTGACCTTGCCTCTCATGTTGGGTTAAAGGTCCTAAAATAGGCTCTTGTTTCCTTTCTTGGTACATGACCTGATGGTATCCACTCTCAATGTTCTACTGACATCTTGTTATTTGATTAGACAGATGGGAAACACAACTGTGTTGACCTCATTGGAGTCTCTCCTATGTGAAGTTTTCTTTCAAGTAACTTTAAATCAGGCTAGGCAGTTGTTGTTGTCATAATACAAAAGGTACAAAAGCATGGTGTGGCTTGTATGGAAAATTACCATCAATTTTTTTCCTTTGTTTTTGATACCTTCAAAGTACATTTGATGATGCAACCTCTCTTATATGACACCTTTAACACATCACCAATATCAACCTTATGCTACCATCTTATTCTTTTTATAATTTTGTTTTTGGATCTACAAGATTCACCATTTAGAAAGGGTTGGCAGCTCAATTTTTTATCTATGCTTCAGTAAAGGTATTTTTGTAAATTTTTGGTTTTTGTTAAGCAAATTTAAGATGTGAACCACTTTGGGGAATTATTTTTCTAAACCAATCCCTAACCAGAAAGTTTCATGATATTTATATTTTGTTTTAGACTACAATTTTCAGACAGAATGGGTGTCTAAAACCGTCTCTGGTCATGATAGGCTTGTTGATCCTGATATCTTGGCCATGTTATCCACACCTTATCTATCCTTATGGTGGAGTCACTTTTTGGCCTTTTTATTCTCTTCTAATTTTTACTCATATCCACATATTCTTTATTTTTCTCTTAAAATAAAGTAATGTCTTAGAAATTCATTTTCCTTTTATATTTTTTACTTTTGCAATAATCATTGAGACTAGATTTTTATAAGTTTTTCTCATGTGGGTAAAATAGTTACATACAGACTAGAATTGGTTACCCATTTGTTTTATATGTAGATGTATATATGGTCATAAAAGTGAAAACAACTTTCAAAAAATTGAAGATATGCTTCTTGACCTTGTTAAATATGTACCTTCATATATAGAGAACTTTCTTCACTTTGATATGGTACACATGCTATACTAAAACATGTTTGAAATCAAGGTTTTTATGGAGACTATAGTATAAAATGTACAAATGGTATTCAATCCTAGGCCCGCCCTTGGCCCATTAAGAATTCAAGTATGGGTAATGTTGTACAGGAACCTGGTATGACCTAACCTGGTGTTTTTTCCTAGTTATAACTCCACAATGTAGGAAACTTATTATTGGACTGACCATGCATTAGTAGAAAGCAGATAAATCATATATGAAAATAATGAAAAGATGGTAAATTGAAATATAGATACCACTAGTGAAAAGGAAACTGATAATGAAACCTTCCACATCTCACAATCCTATGTATGAATCCACCACCAATTCACTTAGAATCATAGTTTCTATGACACATAATTGATAAATGAATCCAAGAAGTTTTTTTGAAACTCTTAAATGTTAGATTTGTCAATTTTGGTGCAATCACCAATATGCTTACATAAGCTAGATTTTAAGAAGGTTTGTATTGAGAAATGTGAACTTGATAATGTAGAAATGATTGTAGTTTATGAAATAATTGTATACCTACAAAACCTAGATATCAAAGATTTTTGGTGATTTTGTATGTTCAAAAGGTCTTATTGGTCTTTGATCTAGCATCAGTTATCATAAGAGTGTGTAAATGCACATATTAATTGTAAGAAATGTATATATTAGTGTGTAATTGTGTATTAATTGTAAATAAATGTGAATATGCTTTGTAGAAAAGAATATACTAGAGATATCCTATGTAGATAGTGTGGGTGAAGATAGTGTATCCACTGGTGACAGCAATGGTTGTTTGGGTGAGGTTGCAACGTTAATAGTTGAAGGTTTGATGGCATTGGTGGTTGTAGCAAGTTGTGGAGAATGGGTATAGACATGAAATAGGGCTAAAGGAAATTATATGTGGATGTGATGGATGTCGAAGGATCAGAGAAAGGAAATATGTTTTCATAAAAAGTGACATGACGTGAGATGATAACTTTGTTTGTAGATAATTATAAGCAGTGGTATCAATGATGGTTGGTCAGGTAACCTTAGAAACACACATCAAGTTGAGCAGGGAGCAACTTGTGTGGAGTCATAGCACTAATACTAGGATAGCAAAGACAACTAAAGACATGAAGGTGGTTGTAACATGGATGTTTGAGATAAAGATCAAATGTGAGTGTAAAAAAGACTAAGACTTTGGAGGGAATAATTTTGTGGAGGTAGCAATCCATTTAAAGGGCCTCAACCCAATAGGTGGGAGGGAGGGAGGCATGAGAAAGGAATGTGTGGACAATATTGTTGATACATGGAATTTGATGTTCAACTTTTTCAATTTGGGTGGATGTTTGGGGGGCAAAAGAAGAGAAAAAAAGGCTATGAGTAGCAGTGACGTTATGAAATTGACAATTATCAAATTTGCATCCCATATCACATTGAAATGATTTTATTTCACATCCAAATTGGGTAAAAATTTTGAAAAAAAATGTGGGAGAAAACTTTATGTTTATATTTTAATCGAAACACGCACAAAAATGAGTATAATCATCTAAAACCACAAGGTAATATCGATAACCTAATTTACTTTCAAAAGGGTAGGTCCACAAATCACTATGAATAATATCAAATGAAGAATTTGTAATAGAGTGAGAATCATAAAAGGAATGGTGAACATGTTTTCCAACTTGACATGAGTGACATAGATGAGATTTGTGTACCTTGTTACAAAAAATATGATGGTTAGATCGAAAGTGATCTATGGCATGTCCACTAGGATGACCAAGATGGTTATTCTATATGGAGAATAGAGCAGCAACAAGGGCGATGGCGATATAAGTGGTAGGCATGGAGGTTACGGATAGGGAAGAGCTCACTAGATAAAGATCCCTTAAACTATTACATCTCATAATAGGCTTCGTCGTACCAAGATCCTTCGTGGAAAAACAATTGGGTCAAATTCCACATAAACATTATTATCAATGATAAATTTTCTCACAGAAATAAGATTTTTCATTACTTGAGGGAGAGGGGGTGTTTTTAAGGTAAAGAGGCTTGGTTAATGTTTGTAATTGTTTGGGTGGAAAGTTGCTAAAATTATAATATGGCTACCATTTGTGACTAAAATATGACGAGGGGTGTGGGTATTAACATTTTTTTTATCATTAAGTGCGTTCCTCCTTTCATTTAAATCAAAAAAGATTTTGTACAAGTGTGAGTCAAAGTAAAGGATACCTATCTATACAAGTAATTACTTTATTATCATGGCTTATAGCATGCCATACAGCTTGTACTTCTGGTTTAACCCCTTCAAAAATAGATTTGTTCCTCATACACCATACGTGATACAAAACTAGTACCACTAGGCAATGTTCCTTCCTGCTGTTTAGTCTTAGCGTTTGCTACAGTTCAGTGGGGGTAAGAGTAAGGCAGCTTCTTGCACGTTCCCAAACAGAGTTAGTAAACCTGCAATTCTAGTAAATATGGTAGTTTGTTTTAGCAGCCTGCTCGCATAAGGTACACCTTGACGCAAGAACAACTCCCTTGGATTGTAGTATATCATCAGTATGTAGTCTCTGATGAAACACTTTCCACATATGAATCAGCATTGTTCTAGGCAGGTTGTTTCTCCACAGCCACTTTGTCCATTACAGTTCAGGCTTTTTTATCCTTACAAGGTTCCAGCAGCTCCTGAGACTAAACTCAGATAGGCCTTCTAGGTAGCATTTGTCCCTTTCCATCAAGGGGATGTTGCTGCAAATCCTTTGTAGCTCCTCAGCCCCCTAATGTTGGGGATATTCCATCTGTCTTCATAGATAATGGTGCTTAATTTCTGGGCTCTGCCGAAGTTATTCTTCATCATAAGGCTACTTCCAATATTATGTTCAAGGTATGTGTCTTGTATCCATGGGTCATTCCACATCGAGATTATATGTCCCTGGACAATATCAAACCTTACCAGGTCCACTATGGCATCCCTTTGCCTCAACAAAGTCCTCCAATACCAGCGGTTAGTTTGCTTTACAGCACATCTCCATACTGAAGTTTCCTCATCTAAATATTTGTTATGGATCCATCTGATCCAAAGTGAGTTCTTGTTGTTAGCCAGGTCCCACAAGTTCTTTATTAGGCCAGCACTAATCCAATCAACCATTTTTTGAATGCCCAAGCCACCTTCCAATTTAGGCAAGAAGATAGTGTCCCAGCCATTTTTTGAATGATCAATCCCATATTAGCATATTTATTAATGGTACCTTGATTCAGAGTCAAATGAGAGGTGGCATCAATGTCCATATATCAATTTTCATCATGTTCTTGAAGAGTCATAGTGTTGAAATACTTTAGATAATTTTTTAGTTGTAATGACTACGACATCGGATGAAGAAATGATTGTGTTGTAATTGGTCATGGAGATGAGCCTAATATACCAAGAGCAAGAGGAGCATGAACTAGATGTGCAGTCTATGGAGTTGTTGGATAGGGGTAATGAGGGACTTGCCATGGTGTGCCAAACTAGAGTTGATTTTGTGGGTAACTTGGTGGGTCACATGGCCGAGCACCCAAATAATTGTTGTGGCCTCCACGACTTCCACAACAATTATTATGATTCCCACATCCTTAGGATGTACTGCACTAGAAAAATTGCCAAGGGTTGGTTGTTGTTGGTTGGGCTTATGGAGGAGACAAAGGAGTATGTAACATACTAGATCTCAGACCCTACCCTAGAAGTTGACATTTTGGACTTAGCCAAACAAGGTTGAAGGTTAGACCTAAATAGATGTTTAGTATGATCCTAATGAGCTAATACATGAATTTATCACCCTAACGTAGCCTAATGTTTTCACATTAATCTTAGGTTTATAATGGATACATAAAATATGCCACATAACTCATTTTGGTGGTAATATGAAGATAAGGAACTTAATTGGATGAATAATTTAGATAATGGGTCGTTAATGGGCCATATGACATATCTCATAAAAAGAATTCTCAAAAGTGGAAAAATACTTCAAATTTGAAATCTACATATCAAAATTAGCCTACATGTCAAATTTCATCTAATTTGGATAACCTTGAAATATTAGGATAAGTTTAGGAGAGAGAAGATGAGAAAAGGCATAAGTAATGAATAATGTGATTATATAACTTCAAAATATGGAAATAATGTCAAATTCATATTCAACACATTAAAGATAAATTGTGGATGAAGTTTGGTCCAATTTGGATGTTGCTTGTGCAATTTATGCAATTTTAGGTACATTATGTACTTTTCCTACAATTTACCCAATTGGGAGGTTTTCTTTGCAAATTGTCACATGCATTATAATACTTATATATTCCCTTACCATACTGGAGTTTTTTAACCATAAGGCGCCTAGTTGCACCTTGGTTTGAAGGTGCTTCTTTCCAAGGGCATTTTAGGGATTACTCTCTTTATAAATGAGCTTATCTTTAGAAGCTATCAACCAATGGGGTTATTTCTTTGATTGGAGGTCGGTTGGGATGGCCTATAAGTGTCCGTAAACTGACATTTTATATTCAAGAAGCCTCTATGAGATGTCCTCTTGCATGGCCATGAAATCTCTAGGCTAAGGACACATGGAAAGCTCCATGGAGACCTCATGCTTGACTTCTTCCTTATCCATAAAGGTTTGTATGTCCGTAGGCACCCTTAGCATTGGATACATGGAAATTAACTTGACACCTCATTCTTGACTTCTTTCTTATCCATAAAGTCTTGCATGTCCATGGACACCCTTATACATGATACATGGAAAGTCTCATAGACACCTCATACTTGACCTCTTTCTTTATATAGCCATATCTACCCCTTCCCAACTCCCAATTCAAAAACTATTGCACTCCTTTATTTCCTCTAGATTAGAGCATCATTCCTACTTTACTTTGCCAAGAAGGTGTTGTCCCAAGGTAAAAGGAGGTGCCTACCTTGGTGAAGAAGGCTCCTAGGGTTCCAAATTTCTCTATTTAGGATTTCTTAAGCTCCTCCTTGGTGATTTTGACCAAAACTAGTAAGTATCCTCCCTTCCTTCCCTATTTTCATGTTTTTAGTCTTCCTTATACCTTCCTACATGTTGGAACCCTAGTCTTCCATGGTAAAACCCCACCTAGATCCCTTAAACACCCCATCTCCATGTCCTTTTGTTAGGGTTTTTCACCTCTGAAGTGGAGAAGGTGCTTCTTGCTCGAGATAGGAGCTTTGTTGGAAAAACCAGCCTCTCTAAGATTGGTAACCTTACTTATTGGACCTTTCCACCTTCCCTAGAGGTTCTTTGGATGCCTAGCCTTGACTTGGACTATTTAGACACTGAATTTGAGGTATGATGTATCCCATATTCTTCTACATTGAGCAATTCACCTTTACTTATTCATTCTCTTTGTCCTATAGACATCAGCCTATACATAATGTCTTTTCTTTTGAAAATCATGGTTCATGTGAACTACGTTATTTGATATTGATCATGTGATCATGGATATTCTTTTGAACTCTTATCTTATGCTTTTTTCATGATGGAACTCTAAAAGATGACATGTGATGTCTTTTGCCCACTTATGAAGTGGATGTATATGTTGGTCACTTATGTGGTGGCTAGTTTATATATTTTGACTATACTTTCTACTTGCCTCTACATTTAACATTCTATGTGATTCAGTAGCACTAGAGTAGTGTAATTGCATTGGTTTTTATGGCAGATGTGTTATTTCCTACCGAACAGATGTGATATTTCCTACTCTTTTGGGATGGAAAGGAACCTCATACCTAGGGCAATATGTGTGATTCTTGGCCCATGTTTTATATATTTGGGAGATTGACAGTATTCCTTTCTCTATCAGGTTTCAAGTTTATGAGACTTAGCCGCCTTTGTGTTTATATTGTTCAAGGGCTATGTTTATCTCACATGCATGCAAGTTGATGATATGGGGTGTGTGCCCTAATTCTTTACATGTGTTTGTGTGGCACAATCTTTATGTTTTATTAATGGAAAGTATTCTTTTATTATCATATGATTTCAATTCCTTTTCTCGTGATACCCATTTGGGTGGTCCTTATCCTTTCTATGGGAATCCTTTTATATTTGATGTCCTTTATTCCATATATTGCTAAATTTCCTATTTAATTAGTATGCACATACCAACCTTTGCTGATGTTATCTATTTTCTCTTCTTGTTGGGGTATGCTTCCAACCCTAGGTGAAGGCCTTGGATGATAAGGCATGAAGTTTTGGACTAGCTTAATGAGTTAAAGCTTGGAGACAAAGTTGTTATCGTTTAGATTTTCCTCTACTTAGATCCTTATGTTGCATTATACATGTAAACCCTTATGGGATATTATGATGTACTTTTATAATCTTTTGTGAAAATTGAATATAGTCATTATTTTTATTCCACTGTTATACTTTGGTTGTTTTGAATACCATTTATTGAAGTTTGAAAATTTTGCACCCATTCTAACATACCTTTTAGTGTGTTTGGAATGGATGTTTTATTCTTCAAATCTTTAGTAAGTAGGTGATCCCGCCCCCTTACAGCATGGTATCAGAGCCCATAGTAGTTGGAATCTGACTATTTCAA
Organism: Alisma plantago-aquatica; assembly: GCA_963693085.1. Classification (NCBI taxonomy): domain Eukaryota; kingdom Viridiplantae; phylum Streptophyta; class Magnoliopsida; order Alismatales; family Alismataceae; genus Alisma; species Alisma plantago-aquatica. Next base: position 938,262,974 of record OY856412.1, on the reverse strand, counting down.
TTTTTTCTCCCTAGTTAGAATACTTGCCTTACCTTTAAGTGACATGTTTGCCCTAGAGTTGATCAATAGATGATGAAGGGTTGATTTAGGATCATATAGTTTCACATTAGAATAATGATGAATAGATCTTTAAAATACTTACAACTAAAAGATGCATAAGTAACCATTGTAACTTGAGGTTGTTTAGCTTGGCCTTTAGGCAACTACTAGGAGATGAAGTTGAAAGCAAAGGTGTCTAGAAAGGATCATGGTTCGGGGGCTGGAAAGATTTTCCTCTGCACCACGTTTACGAGGACTCCCAAATCCATATGATATCGGCCTGGCCTGAGTTGATATGAATTGTTTAAAATAGCATGATTTTAGGCAATAGTAGCCTTAGACATCTATATGATTAATCTTTAGGGACCCTAATATGTTGAACTAGTTTCCCAGGTGTAAATACTTGTTTGAGAATGGACAAGAGAAAGTTAACCCATAGTTCATAGTGAGTCTTTACAAGTTATGTTTCTCCTTTTTTTTGCATGATGCTTATGTAGTTGGATGCAAGGAAGTGTAGTTGAACCTTTTGTACCTAAAGAATAGTTTTGACTCAATAAGAGGAACCCTTTAAGGGGTGGTGAATAAGTTTTTTTCTTATATGTGGATGTTTTTATTTCGAGTATGAAATCCCTTTAAGGGGGGTGTGCTGTAACATACTAGATCTCAGACCCTATCCTGGAAGTTGACATTTTAGACTTAGCCAAACAAGGTTGAAGGTTAGACCTAAATAGATGTTTAGTATGATCCTAATGAGCTAATACATGAATTTATCACCCTAATGTAGCCTAATGTTTTCACATTAATCTTAGGTTTATAATGGATACATAAAATATGCCACATAACTCATTTTGGTGGAAATATAAAGATATGGAACTTAATTGGGTGAATAATTTAGATAATGGTTCGTTAATGATCCATATGACAAATCTCATAAAAAATAAGTACCAAAAGTGGAAACAAACTTCAAATTTTAAATCTACATATCAAAATTAGCCTACATGTCAAATTTCATCTAATTTAGACCACCTTGAAATATTAGGATAAATTTAGGAGAGAGAAAATGAGTAAAAGGAATAAGTAATGAATAATGTGATTATATAACTTTAAAATTTTGAAATAATGGAAAATTCATATTCAACACATCAAATATAAATTGTGGATGAAGTTTGGTCCAATTTGGATGTTGTTTGTGCAAGTTATGCAATTTTAGGTACATTATGTACTTTTCTACAATTTACCCAATTGGAAGGTTTTCTTTGCAAATTTTCACATGCATTATAATACTTATATATTCCACTACCATCCTAGAGTTTTTTAACCATAGGTTTCCTAGTTTCACCTTGGTTTGAAGGTGTTTCTTTCCAAGGGCATTTTAGGGATTACTCTTTTTATAAATGAGCTTATCTTTAGAAGCTATCAACCAATGGGGTTATTTCTTTGATTCGAGGTCAGTTGGGATGGCCTATAAGTTTCCGTAAACTGACATTTGATATTCAAGAAGCCTCTGTGAGTTGTCCTCTTGCACAGCCATGAAATCCCTAGGCTAAGGACACATGGAAAGCTCCATGGACACCTCATGCTTGACTTCTTCCTTATCCATAAAGGTTTGTATGTCCATAGGCACCCTTAGCATTGGACACATGGAAAGTAACTTGAAACCTCATTCTTGACTTCTTCCTTATCCATAAATTCTTGCATGTCCATGGACACCCTTATACATGACACATGGAAAGTCTCATAGACACCTAATGCTTGACCTCTTTCTTTATATAGCCATATTTGCCCCTTCCCAACTCCCAATTCGAAAACTCTTGCTCTCCTTTATTTCAGAGCATCATTCCTACTCTATTTTTTCATGAAGGTTTTATCTGAAGGTAAAAGGAGGTGCCTACCTTGGTGAAGAAGGCTCCTAGGGTTCCAAATATCTCTATTTAGGATTTCTTAAGCTCCTCCTTGGTGATTTTGAACAAAACTAGTAAGTATCCTCCTTTCCTTCCCTACTTTCATGTTGTTAGTCTTGCTTTCACCTTCCTATTGGTCGGAACCCTGGTCTTCTATGGTGAAACCCCACCTGGAGCCCTTAACACCCCATCTCCATGTTCTTTTGTTGGGGTTTTTCACCTCTAAAGTGGACAAGGTGCTTCTTGGTCGAGATAGGAGCTTTGTTGGAGAAACCTGCCACTCTAAGTTTCGGAACCTTACTTATTAGATATGTCCACCTTCCCTAGAGATTCTTTGGAGTCCTAGGCTTGACTTGGATTGTTTAGACTACGTAGTTGAGGTATGATGTATCCCCTATTCTTCTATGTTGAGCAATTCACCTATGCTTATTCATTCTCTTTGTCCTATGGGCATTAGCCTATATACAATGTCTTTTCTTTGAAAACTATGGTTCATGTGAACTACCTTTTTTGATATATATCATGTGATCATGGATATTCTTTTGAACTCTTATCTTATGCTTTGTTCATGATGGAACTCTAAAAGATGACATGTGATGTCTTTTGCCCACTTATGAGGTGGATGTATATGTTGGTCACTTATGTGGTGACTAGTTTATTTATTCTAACTATACTTTCTACTTGCCTCTACATTTAACATGTTATGTGATTTAGTAGCACAAGAGTAGTGCAATTGCATTGGTTTTTATGGCAGACGTGTTATTTCCTGCCAAGCAGATGTAATATTTCCTGCTCTTTTGGGATGGAAAGGAACCTCATTCCCCGGGCAAGATGTGTGATTCTTGGCCCATGTTTCATATATTTGGGAGATTGGCAGTATTCCTTTCTCTATTAGGTTTCAAGTTTATGATACTTGTCCACCTTTGTGTTTATATTGTTCTAGGGCTATGTTTATCTCACATGCATGCAGGTTGATGATATGGGGTGTGCGCTCTAATTCTTTACATGTGCTTGTGTGGCACAGTCTTTATGTTTTATTAATGCCAAGTATTCTTTTTTTATCATATAATTTAAATTCCTTTTCTCTTGATACCCATTTGGTGGTCCTTATCCTTTCTATGGGAAGCCTTTTATATTTTATGTCCTTTATTCCATATATTGCTCAATTTCCTATTTAGTATGCACATACCAGCCTTTGTTGATGTCATCTATTTTCTCTTCTTGTTGGGGTATGCTTCCAACCCTAGGTGAAGGACTTGGATGATAAGGCATGAAGTTTTGGACTAGCTTAAGGAGTTAAAGCTTGGAGACAAAGTTGTTATGGTTTAGATTTCCCTCTACTTAGATCCTTATGTTGTATCATACATGTAAACTCTTATGGGATATTATGATGTACTTTTGTAATCTTTTGTGAAAATTGACTATAGTCATTATTTTTATTCCGTTGTTATACTTTGGTTGTTTTGAATACCATTTATTGAAATTTGAAAATTTTGCACCTATTCTAGCATACCTTTGAGTGTGTTTGGAATGAATGTTTTATTCTTCAAATCTTTAGTAAGAAGGTGATCTCGCCCCCTTATAGAGTATCTCCTACTTAGAGAACAAGCAAAATAGTAGAGGAAGGTGTGGCAGAGGCATTGGCACGACATTGATGGTCAGGTGTAACATGGAGCGTGTAGTAGAAAACATCGGGAAAGGTGTGTTTTGTTGAATAATTGATCCTACAGTGTCAAATTCAGCAGGGAGAATGTTAATAAGTTGTAATACAAGTCATTGCTCACTAGCTTTTCTATTGACATCTTGAAGTTGGTCTGCAATAAGATTTAATTATTTATAATAACCGTCGAGGGAGGGACACTTGACAAGATTGAGGTTGGTGAACTCATTTTAAAGTTGAGCAGCCTGGTCTCCTTTATTGTCAAGGAACTATTTGCAATATGAGTCCATGCACCATGGGTTGTAGAATCTTATTCAAGTATTCAAGAATAGTATCATCTGAGATAGATGAATAAACCCATTGTAGAACAAGGGCATCGAGTTGCTTCCATATATGCACATCGATAACTTCAAGGAGACAAGAACTATTGAGATGGTCTTGCACTTTATATGTGGCAACATGAAGTTTGAAGAGGGAAGATCATGAAGAAAAGAGAATTTTTTCAAATTCTAGGATGATCCAAACATGATTTTAAATGTTAAATATGGTAAAGGTAGGGTGAAACATTTTAAGAGGAGGAGGGGGAGGCAGCATCGCCTACCATTTATAGAATGGAAGATATGAGTGAAGGAGGGGTTGGTGGTGCACTCTATCTTGGTAGAGAAGTCGGAAACACATACTATAGAGAGGCAACTTATATCATATTGGAAATAAAATCTCATCGCCCTTAGACGGCTGCCATCTCTTTATTATATAGGAGTTTTACAAGTCATATTTCTAGAATATTCTTATGTGCATAGGATATCTCTAGAATATTCTTCTCTACAATGTCTATTTACTTGTATTATAATTAATACACGATTACACATTAATATTTACATTTATTACAGCTAATATGTGCATTTACATACTCTTATAGTTATCATCCCTCCTTTGTTTTTAGAGATCTCTAACTAAGATCATTAAGTATGTTTTCCACCACGTTTTCAACTATCGAGTGGGTCAAACCATAGAGCATCCAATTTAGTTGTCACTTCTCCCTACCTATCTACCTAGTAGCTAAACCATTGCATAAAAGAAGTCGTTACCTAGAGTTGTGGCATATAGTTGTTTGGTGATGTTAAATCGAGATCGAAATGCAGTAAACCAAATTATTATAAATGACATGATGATGAGTTCCAGGCGGTGGCAAATTGATTGAAATCTCCTCCACCACATGTTTGTGCAACCACATGTTGGTTTCGTTAGTGTATATAAAGGATGGCAGTGGCAGAGCTACTAACTACATCGAGGCACTAAGTGGGCACATGGTCTAGATATCAACCCATTTCATAAAATTGGCACAAGAAATATAAACAAAAAATGCATGATTAATATAAATAATGATAATGATCATATGCAATTGGGAACTATGAGACTAGCCAAGTAAGATTTGAAGAGGAAGACTAAAGTTTAGCACGAAAACTAAAGATTCAAATATTAGGGTATGATATCAATCAAATACAACTACATGTTTAAATAAATGACGGGCAGTGGGACACCACTGAGTTTGTCTATCTCGTCTAGACTTCTAAACGGATCGAACGGAGCGGATAATGCTATATCCTATATCTGAATCTGAAAAATAGAAAACATTCGATCTGATATTCAACGGATATTATATGATAACAGCCAAATCTGAGCCGACGAATAATATCTGAATTCAGATAATATGCAGTTCACAATCCAAAATAATATATTTAATATTAATGATGTAATATATATACATTAAATATCTATAAATAAATATCAATCTTTTTACATTTCTATTATATAAATAGTTTATATTTAATAATATATGTATATATTTGTCGAATTTAGATTTTTCAGAACGGATACAGCAATATCCGATATCTCATTTTTGAATCCTAAATTCGATATTTTGAAATCTGATCTGACAGTGGCGGAGGCAGGATTTGAAAATGGGTGAGGCACACATTTAAAAGGTTAATTGATAACTTTTAATATTTATTGATATGTATAAGGATATAGTATACCTAAGGTGTGTATATAAACAATGTTAACTTATAATACTTATTGATATGTATAAGGATATATTATACCAAGGAATACCTATAAATGTGTAATGAAAACTCGTGTTTATTTGATATTTTAGGTATGTCTTTATAAGTACATTCTTAGATATAAGTAATAATGTGAAATCAATGGTCTAACTCTCGAAAACAATATGAAATACATTTATATCCAAGCTCATCGTTTTCACTTTGTTGAAAATTGTGTCTAACCACCGAATCCACTAGTTAACACTTTTCCTCATCAAGTTTTTTTTGACATAGTATTTATTCTTAGTTAAGAAATACTCTATATATGATTATTTAGTCCTAACAAATATGAGAAAACTATACTCATCATGAGCTATAAAGTGGAAAAAATAAAAGATGCGCGTAGAGGAAGATATTCACCGGAATACTTCCTTAAGATTTGGATGTAAATATGAATAGCTACCGATTACTTCATACCTTTTTCACTGAACAATGCCACCTCTTCCCATTCAAATTTTAGCATTGGGTTTGTTATAAACGGTTAGCGGTCAAATAAAGTCAAGTATAATGAACTAAACGAGTCATCGTTTTCCTTCAAATTTGTTGACGAATTGGAGAAACCTAAATAGAAATGTGGCATTGTTTGTAGAAGTGTCAAATATTGATTGTACGAATTCGAGTCAACTTTTAATCAAAGATAAGTAATGCCCAAGGATCAATTTAAAAGCTGAACAAAAGTGATGGAGAAATCTATAGTAAGATCCATACATACACGCAGCAACAATGTTAAAAGTAAAGATCACACATGGGCCGCTCAACGGACCATTGGTCCATCTTCTTGCCTATGAAACCAATTGCCAAATAGGCAAATACCTGCCTACTACCCCGGATACACAAAAAACCGGGTGACACTAAAACCAATGCTAAGGGGCCGCGACACTGCCACAACAATTTGTCTCTTCGTCTGTCAACTAATAACTTAAGACCGGGCAATGCATTTGGAATCCTGCTGGGTTTAATTGACGAAGTACTTCAGCGACAAATTACTTCAGCATAACACCAGACCTTGTTGTTATTATTAGTCCATTGACTCGTGATTTTAGCTACACAACATAAAGTGAATTGACCAAATAGGACGAGGCACATGCCTCACCAGGCCTCAAGGTGGCTCCGCCACTGCAATCTGAGTTCTAAGAATGTCAAATTTTTTAAAAAATTCGGACTCGGCGGATCGAATATGCAGATTCTAGATATCCATTTAAAGGTCTAATCTCATCCCACTCAGCCATTGTTTGGATGGTTCACCGGCTCCGCGACATGGATGAATGATGATTACCCCATTTGACCATAATGGAGTAAGAAGATGCGATATTCTAGTTGTGGAGGGAAGGGACGTTTATTTGATGGTGAGATGCGAGTGACTGTGTAGCTCAAAAAGAGATCTGCTATCCCATCCAAAGGTAGAATGGGACCAGCTCAGCTTCCGTGCTTGGGGTGAGTTTCTGAAAATCGTATTGGGAGAAATCTCGGCCATCAGTCCACCAAAGTCTCCCTTCTTGTAGGTCCTTGGTGACGCAATGGGGGTGGCCGTACCTGAGTTCCCCGGTGCAATTGACGTTGATGTTTGGTAAAGCGACAGCTTCCAACGCGGACGCTCCCCAACTAGCTGGATCACCGCGATGAGAATTCTGAGAAACTGACCGCTCGTCAATGGACAAATGTATAGGCACGGTCAATTGTCGCCCGTTTCAGTTACAGCGTTTAAATGCTGCCCGAGATAAGTCGTGATTAATTAACGCTGCTCGGTCGCACTGTGAGCAGAGAACGTGCCGATGGCTACTGGCTGGACGCCACCGCACTTACGTCGCCGTCATCATCGACTCGATCGTCCGGCGGGATCAGATCTCAGTGTATGTGTGTGCGCGCCAAATTCACCTGTAGATAATGTGACGCAATGGGGTATCTGATTTCACCTCCTCCATGACCGGTCCTCTTCCTTTGGAGTTTCGACCCGATGGAGACGGGTTCAGTGCCGATTACCGTTGGTTTTAGTCACTGTATTATGCAAAAACTGTGTGTGGTTTGATCTGGTCTGGTCGTACACTTCCTTCCCACGGAGTTGAGGCGATAAATGTCTTTGGTGGTGCAAGTTGAGAATTTTAGGTTTGTGGGGTTCGGGAGGGAGGGACCATCCTCGAATCGGGTTGATGTGGTCTCGCATCTCTGTCCTGCAAATGGAAAGAAGCAGAGAGGAATACAAATAAACGCCCTAGTAGGGTTCCATTAATACGAGACGAGAAATGGACCATCCATCTTTCTCCCTGCTGGACCACCACTACTATACCCATTATCGCACCAACCAGATGGAATTGGCTCTGTGCTATACCTCCCCCAGCCGCAGCCCCAGCCCCAATCTGCCATTTGGAGAGGGGGAGATGTGGACGTTTCCTTCTTCCTACTACGACAACTTGCATTGGAAGGAAGAGGGAAGGTAATAGTATAATGGCAAAAAAAAGCGAAATGGCACATTTGCCATTTTTTATTACATTTGAACTTATTGCTCAAAATGACACGTTCTTGAACTTATTGTCGAAAATTGCACATTTCGGGAGCAATGCGTCCCCTGCTAGGATGCATTGCACTGTTGTGAGACCAATGCGTCCCCATGCAAGACGCATTGCGTTTTTTAATCATATTTTTGCAGTCACTCATATTGTTTCATGGTTATTGATATGTATATTAACAATATTGATTATATTTGTACATTTACAATTCCTTCACTTGTATTTGGATGTCTATAATATACCCAATTATTATAAATTTGTTAATTTCAATAACTCGTAACATGCATATGGAATATATAAGTGTATTGCAACCAACATCAGTTGGTTCCTAATTGATTATATAATAAGAACTTAATCCAAAAAAATGAGATAGCAATTAAAAACAAGGTTAAAACATGAACCAACATGACGAGAAAATAATACACAACAGAACAATATGATAGATCCAAAATGAACCAATGTGATGTCTTCACAAAGGCATAATACACAACAGAACAATATGACAGATCCAAAATGAACCAATGTGATATCATAATATGATAGATCCACATACAATAGATGTCTTCACAAAGACATATATACAAAATTGTACATACATACAAAATTGTACAATATATTAAAACTAAATACGTTGTCCTCACCCACGACGTCCTCGCCCACCTCCCTCTACATCTGGATCCTCTGTACCGATGTCATCTGGAGACAGCTGAACTGGGGACAACTGCGTAGGAGGCTGCTGGAGAGCATCAGGGAAGAAATGAAAAGGTGGAGGTGGGGTGAGGGGTCTCTGAAAACCAGGATAGGATGCATCAGGTGGGGTGCATCCTGAGAAATCAAACGGAGTAGGTGAATATGTGGCATAAGGTGGTGGTCGGCTCTTAGGAATAATTAGTGATGGGGATGGAGTGTATGGAACAGAAGAAGAACTTGCTCCATAGTATGATGTTAGTTGAGGTGGGGTGATGAATGAGGAATATGAAGCAGCTCTTGAAAAATATGGCTCTGTCGGTCCCCACGACATTAAATGAGAAGTGGGAGTGGGAGTGGGAGTGGGCTCAGCAGTAGGAGTAGGAGTAGGAGTAGGAGTGGGCTCAGAGGTTGTGGTATAAGTGGGTATGGGATCCCACGGCCGAGCATAGTCGGAAAGACTATCAAAGTAACTCCCCTAGATGTTATAGATGTCGTCTCTGACTTGTGCAGGGGCGTGCTCTACTGCCGCTCGGATTGCCACCTGTATTTGTACCTGTAAAACAAAGTATGTACACATAATAAAGACCAATTACATATATTACAAATAACAAAGATAAATAATAACAGTTTGTAAAAGAAATAATAATGATACTCACAAATTCCTGTTGGCGATAACTTTGCGGGTAGTATGTGCTTGGAGGCATAGCTGGAGAGGGTACGATGTATTATGGATGATATCATGCATAGTGAACCTGAATACTGTATCAGCTGGTGGAGCGGGAACTAAGCTCTCACGTCTATTGTTCCACATCTGCACCTCCCGCCTATGATGAAGCATTCAATCCTCAGCTGCATGACCCCTCCCATCTATCCGGCTAAGTTGCGGCAGCTCAAGAGTATGTTGTACTTGAAAAAAGATGAACTGTCCAAGTACTCTATCAGGGAAGTGCCACTCCACTATTGTGTAGTATAATAGAGGCACCCGTGCCAACCAAATATCACTACCATGTCCACAAATGGCAGGCAATCTCTCGAGAACATCAGTAGTGTAAGGAGTCAACTCTATTTGTTATTCATATAGACAACATGTATCATATAAAACGGAGTAAATTGTAAATAAATAAAATATATACCATATAACATGTTAGTAGAGGTAAGTAAGTTATATATGTGAGGGCAAAATCTGATCAAATGTTGAATCGTAAAACTGGATTGTTCCCCTGATAGTTTGACTCCTTTGGACAAAGGTATGCCATCTATTAAATTGACAAACTAAATTTAGATAAACACTACATAATGTTTGGACAAATATAAAAATTAACTTTGTAGATCTTTAACTTGTAACCCGAGGGAACATCTTTTGGCCAATCATCCCAGCGCATTGCAATTCTATCTGGGCGTCCAATTCCCAACATGTCCCAACACCACAACTGTAATAGGCAGACACAACCTAACAGATGGGCAGTTCTCCTGGACCGGGTGGTTGCCTTAAACAACTTCCTATATAAGAAAGCTAGAGTTGCAGTACCCCAAGATGGAGTGTCATAATGTACAAAATCAGACACAAGAGGGAGGTGCCTAACATGCACTCTATCCCCGGTACTATCTGGGATAAGGTAACTACCTAAGAAGTATAAGAGATATGCCCTAGTGTATCTTTTTCTAAGTTCTAATTGTTGCTCTTCATCACCCGCGGTCAGATCCATATCCTTAAAGGTCTCACGCGGCCAAATCAAGGAGATATGCCCCTTAGACATCCCATCTAGTGCATCTCCTAAGAAATTCTCACAAAGGTGAGACCATTAAGAAAATTGCCCCTCACCTACACCTAAAGGATATGGAGCTATAACCGGTGGGCCAACAATCCTTAGGCCTAAAAGAACTGCAACATCCTGAAGGGTTACACTCATCTCAAAAGGGGGAAACCTAAAAGTATTGCTAGAGTTGTCCCACCTGTTAACTAATGCAGCTATTAAAGTGGGGTCAAGGTGGATAGTGGGTAGCCTATGAACAAGTCCAAAACCAGCCATGGAAATATTTTCTAAAAAATCCGAGTCAGTAGGCCATTGTGCCAACATGATGTGGTGTTGGGAGAGTCGGTAGGTTGCTTGTCTAGGAGCCATATCTATAAAAAGTGCAAATATTACATTAAATGAAAAGTGCAAATATTACATTAAATGAAAAGTGCAAATATTGTACAATATTTAAGTTTGTCAAGATTCTTCATTAGATAAAATGAAATTAATTCAAATACACGAACTACCAAACAATATAAAAATACAACATGAACTACTAAAAGAGAAATACTATAATAATTAGTTACTGCATTTAATTCAATATCTCATCTAGAGGTTCATAAAATGGCTACATTTGATGTACAACTCGATGTATCTCTGGATGTGATATAGCTAACTGGTTTTTAACTTGTTCATTGATTGGCATTGATTTCTATTTCGTTTGATCCCAATACCAACCCAGTAGCTCAAGAAGTTCTTCATACATGTGAAACATTTCCTTTAAAAATTGCCAATGAAATTTTGCTTGTTCTTTTGTCACTATAAATCCTAACTTGTTGTACAACAAATCTGGTACGTCATTCTAGTCATCATCCAATAGATTTTGATGAGCCATTTTTCCTTGTAGGCACTTCATAGATCTTATTTGGATTAACTCTACGGACATGTGAAATGTCCATGTCCTTCGATGAGCCATCTATAAAAAAACCATTATAAATTCATTGTTTTAGTGAAATTGCAAACGTTACATGACTTGAGTAATTTAAAATTTCAAACATTACATGACTTGAATAAATTGAAATTGTAAACATTACATGACTTGAGTAAATTGAAATTACAAACATTACATGACCAGACATCATATGACATTAGGAAAAGTGTGTCTATTATGGCCCTTGCTGCCACACTTATGACAGTGATATGTATACTGATTTGGATCAACATCCATAGTTGAATGCCTTCTCTTTTTCTTTGGTCTTCCAGCTTGCCTTCGTTTCCTAGGGGGTAATAAGGGATAAATACCTCTAGTTTCATCAAATTGAGGCCAATACCTCTTGTTGGGAATACCACAAAATTTAGTTCTGTATGCATTTAGATAAGCCTCATTTGTATAATATGAACTCACAAGTGCATTAAGATCCCAATTGACAGAGTCTACAACCACCCAAACATGAGAACATGGATAATGCCATTATTGTGGAAAACGACAACTGCATTGGCTGCCACCATTTGGACGCACTATTACTTGAAATCTATATCATCCATCCATGTCACCAACAAGCCATTCATCATTGTTCATACGGATGTGTATTGTCAATTTTTTTTCATCCTCTCGAACATTATAAAGCTTATCATGAACCCTAAAGGGCCATTTCAGTCCATCTTGTGCACGTTTATTTGTGAGATTATGCCTATGCAGCCACATGGTCACGGAGCGATAGTATGTGGCAACAATTAACGCTTGTATTGGCAAACCTCTAACACCTTTTAAGACTCCATTACACCCTTCAACATGATTGGTAGTCAATGACCCATACATGCAACCTCTATCATATGCGAGAGCCCAAAGTACTGGATTTTGGCCTAATAAATATGCCTTCGCTGCTGGTTCTATGGTTTCTATAACAGTCATATGACGATCAAATTCATGTGTATCAATTGTGGATCCCACCTTCCACAAAACCTCCCTCAACTCCTTGGACTTGAACTGCTTATGGAAGTTCTCCCGAAGATGTCGAAGACAATAACGATGTTGAGCCCAATCAAATTTTGATTCAAGTGTTGGAAAAATCCCACTCATTCGATCAGAAATAATACACAAGTTTGTACGTCGTGGAATGATTGGAATACAAGTTTGTAGACAACCAAAGAACCACTCCCAGGAGTCCTTATTTTCTTTCTCGACAACAACAAAAGTAAGTGGAAATAGACCATTATCAGCATCTATGCCACATGCAATGAGAAGTATGCCAGTATATTTTCCTGTTAAAAATGTGCCATCAACAGTAAGAATAGGCCTACAATAGGCCCAACCCCTCACAGTTGGACCAAATGTCGAAAACACCCGCTTGAATCTACGAGTGCCTTTAGTCTGAAGGGTATAATCATCAATAAGGTGGGCATATATAGTTCTTGGAATATATTGTGTCAGAGAAATCATGAACGGAAACAAATTATGATATGATGATTCCCAGTCTCTAAATATTTTACAAACAGCCTTCCTCCTCGCTAGATATGTCTTCTTGTAAGATATATTGAGCCTTAGTTCAGCATTCACCTTGTCACGAATTTCTCGTGTCAACATATCCAATCGTGATACTAGGATTGGCATTATCATTCGAGCAATATAAGATGTTGTGACTTGGTGATGATCATGATTCATAACAGTTAATTCACAATTGTGTCCTGCTTTACAACTTTTTATCTTCCACATGCCACCTGCTCTTTTGGACTGGAAAGCGGTCAATCTCCAAGGACATCGTTGATCATGGATACAAACAAGTTTAAGATGACGATTATTTGAGCGTAATGTACGGTACTGGACATTCTTTTGTACCGACCATTTTTGGAGCGTCTCAACCAGTACAACTTTGGATGCAAATAAAGCACCCTCATATATAACAGCACTGGAAGGATTGTAATTGAGACAAAATTCATGACAAAAATCTTCCACCCATTCATCATCTTGAAAAGATTCATAGTTGGAATCAATGTGTTCATGTTGGGGCCATTGGTTGTCAAATATGGATGGAATAGAACTCAATGCTGCAAAAGAGTCAAAGAATGGATGTGTGTGCTCATCATCGGTTTCAGTCAATGACTCATCCTCAGGTGGTTCACTATTATTACCACCTTCAATATTACTATTGTCATCACCTTCGTGATCACTATCATTATCTCCCTCCTCAACCTCAACACCAATATTCTCAGTAGTAAGATTTTGAGAAAATTCAGGTGGTTGACTCCATTCAACAGTTAAATTGCTAAGACTGAATTGAGGTGGTTGACTCCATTTAGTAGTTAAATGACTTTGAGAGAATTGAGGTGGTTGACTCCATAAATTATTGTGAGGGAATTGAGATTGAAATTGATTCAATAGACTCATTAAACAAGGTTGTTGGTGGATAGATATTTTTTCAAGAAACACATCAATATAGGCATCAGCTGAAAGTGATAACAAGGTTCTGTATGCATCATCATCATCAACTTGTACGAGCATATGATTTTCTCCAGGGAAAAGATGGATATTTTGATACAGAAGTGGTTGGGATTGATGTCAAGTGTTGTATAGATATATGATTTTAGTTCATTAATAAGTGAAATGTTTATGGGTCTAACAGATCGACTAGAATAAGACCCATCAGAGAGAAATTGCCCATCATATCGCATCTTCACAATTCGTGAATTTGAACTAGATTTCATGTTCCTATATTTTAGAATATTATATTAACATCAGAAAGAAATTCATATTTTATAACATTATATTAACATGAATTAATATTTTAGAGCAGTGACATCATTTTTAAAAGAATAGTTAAGATTTTAGAACAATAATTTTGAATTTGGAATTAAATTTATTTTACTACTTTTTCTATAACATTAACAGTGAACAACAATTCAGAACAACAATTTTGCTATTTTTTCAGTAAAATTAACTAACATTTCATAACAACAATTTTGCTAATTTTTTAGTAACACTAACATTTTAGAATAACAATTTGGTAATTTTGAACAATAATTTTTCAGGTATTAATTAGCCTTCAATTGTCATTTTTTACATCATTATTTCAGTAATGTGGAATTAAGGAGTAACAATACAATTATTTCAGTTGTAATATTTCGTACTAATGTTAAGTTTAAGTTTTAGAAATTAAAATTTTGGTAGAATAAATACCTCAAATGGAGAGATATCCCTTGACAATGGAAGAATATAAGAAGAGAAAGAAGAAGCTCCAAGATCGTCTCCAAGCAGTAGAAGATAGCAGCTCCAAGATCGCCCGAAATAAGCTAGAAATCGCCTCCAAACAGTAGAAATCCGAGCAAAAGCTCCAGAACAATGGGAGAATAGAGCAAGAGTAAGGAAATGAAGAATGGTGTGAGTTTGGGGGGTTGATTTCGGCCAATATATATAGGGGAGCAATGCGTCCCAGTCGGGGACGCATTGCGCCCACGTGGCACCACGCCGCAGCCCCAACGACAAAATAGTCGTTGGGCTGCGCCGGTCCAGGGAGCAATGTGTCCCCGTCCCGGACGCATTGCCCGCGTAGCATTTTCTAGCCTTTTTAGCCGTTGCGGGCGTCTCCGCACGCGACGTATTGGCCTCACAGAGGGCAATGCATCCCGGTTCGGGACGCATTGCACTCCTGTGGAGCCAATGCGTCCGCTGCCGAGATGCTTTGCCCTCCCGGGAGGCAATGCATCTCAGTGGCGGACGCATTGGCCCCACAGGAGTACAATGTGTCCCGAATCGAGACGTATTGCCTTCCTGTGGGGCCAATGTGTCCCCGCGAGGGCATTGCCTCCCGCGAGGGCAATGCGTCCCAACACGGGACGCATTGCTCCCGAAATGTGTCATTTTGGACAATAAGTTCAAGAACGTGTCATTTAGATAATAAAAAATGGTAAATGTGCCATTTCTATTTTTTTGCTAATGGTTCAAAGAATCAGCACTGGATACGAGCGGGGCCTTCAACGTACGTAACAATCCACCACCAAAAAGATCACATATCCGGTTTGAAACAAAACACCCAGGTTTAATTTTCACAAATAACATCCTACGACCCCTCTGAAAACCAAACAAACGAGCACATCACCCTCCCCATTCCACAGTCATGGATCAGATGATTTAGTGGGGCTGCCACAAACAACCCCGATGTTGACAATAACGATATCTTCCCCGTCGCCACTAAGCTCAAAGATATGCTGTGGGGGCCTGTGATGATTTGATAGGATCGCTTAAGACTTCCGGGATGGAAGGAGGCAGGAGGCCTTACTAACCAACCAATTGCATGACAATCACAGGTCCATCTTGTCGCTTTACAATGGTTGGTCCCGTTAGAAAAAGGATAAAAAGATCCTCCCGGCTCCGAGATTATTTTGTTTCGTCACTAGTTAGATTGCGGGTTTTTTTTTTCAATTATATTACGTGTTTACCGGATTTGATCTCGTCAGCGTCGGTTCACCATATAATCGGAACAGAGTAAAACATGCCAATCAGATTCATTCAATGTTTTATCCATCTCCTTTTCTCTTGTAGTAGTTGAGTTGATATCTCACACACATGATACACCCGGTCAGAAAAAATCTGACCAAAGGCGTGCCTTTCCAAATATATATACTTTCTGGCTTTTATATATAAATTGGATGACATATGTCCATGCTATGGGAACAGACAATGCAACTTCATGAACCGTGTTTGAAACAAAGAGACCAGAAAATCGAAATCGGAGAAACATTCGCAGGTGCTCATAACGGAATAGATGATAAAAAAAGAGATCAGCAGTGTGATGCCACTGAGAGTAGGCACCCGTATAGAAATATAAATCACATCCATAAATCATATACTTTTTGAGATTACAACAAGAGAACGTGGGATCCACGATATGAAAACCCACTAAATAAACACACCAAGTGAAGACAGCTAAAAGAGACAGTGATATCATCACCAAAAGATGATTGAGTTGTATGAGGATGAAGGAGCTATCGTGTCCTCATGCAGCGACTCATCAACATCATCTTCAACAAAGTTCATAAACTCTCATGGAGTCGGGCCTTCATCGTCTTGGAGAATGGTGAAGACTCAAGAGGTTGTCTTGACCTTGAGAGCAAAGGAGATACCAACTTAAACTTATAACCCTTCATACAAAGGAGTTTATATTGTCAAAGGATAGTTTGAAATCAAGTTTGAGGGCCAAAATAGGGCTTTTATATTGATGACATTTATCTAAAACCTCATCTTCCATTATGGAGGTATCTTGTATATGTCTACCTATTAAAAGGAGGTCTACTCCACATCATGATGTTCTCCACATCATCGTCCTGAAAAACAGTGATGACTCAAGAGGTTGTCTTAGCCTTGAGAGCAAAGGAGGTATCACATCCAATGTCCACAAACTTATAATCCTTTGTACAAAGCAGTTTATATTGTCAAAGGGTTGTTTGAAATTGAGTTTGAGGGCCAAAATAGGGCTTTAATATTGATGACATTGGTGTAACACCTCATCTTCTATTATGGAGGTTTCATGCATACGTTACCTATTAAAAAGGTGGTTCACTCCACATTCATGATGTTCTTCAAGTGAAGTTTCACTCATAAACTGGAAACCTTAGCTATGATCTTATATGTGTTGTTCATGACTCCCTAGGCCTGAATTGATTTATCATCATGGGATTGTCAACTTTTTTCAATAAAGCTATGGGTACTTGGTTGGGGGTTGATATATCTTGTGAGGTCATGTTCCTCGAGTCTATGTGGTCAAAAATGTTGAGGAGGTTATCTTTTATGTACCCTAGTTATGCTAATAGAAAGACTATCAAAACCATTTGGGTCCAAGATTTGTCCAAAACAAGACTAAAAATAGCCCTCTTCATCTTATATAATGAGAAAGGCACTGTGATAATCTTACAAACTTGATCCCACTTATAAAGGAAATGTTGAAATAAGAATCTTTTGTGGTTAAAAGAAAACTAAAAACGACGTACCACATTGTTAATTATCTTAGCTCTACTTTTTTTGGTGATCTAGTGTATGGTGAGGTGTGTATGCTCTTGGTCTCTTATAAAAATTGTAGATTGTAGGTTTTTCAATGATAATCACACAAAATTCATCCCACTTATAAAGGAAATGTTGAGATAAGGATCTTTTGTGTTTAGAAAAGAAAAAAAAATGTCATACCACGTTGTTAATTATCTTAGATATACTTTTTGTGGTGGTCTAGTGTATGGTGAGGGTGTGTATGCTCGTGGGACTCTTATGAAAATTGTTAAATGTATGGAAATATTATATTTTTTAATCCCTCTTATTTAATCCATTTGTAATTTCATCATGTATTGTCTCTTTATCTAGTAGCAATTGTTGGTAATTGTTGAATGCTACTTTTCAAGTGATTAGTGCGAGTTTCCAACTCATGCAATAATGTTTGCTTCTCCTTTATCCTTTTGTCTATATTTCCAAATACATTCATGTTCCAAGTAGTAAAAGTTTTATGAATCTCCTTGACATTGTCAAAAAGGTTTGTTAAAGAAATTTATTTATTTTCCTATTATGCATAGTTGGAATATTATGGTGTTAAAATGATTGTGTCTATACAAAACTATATCAACTATGAAAGGGTCTATAGTACAATGATGATTACTTAGTATTCAAGGTGATGTGAATATGATTAAATGATTCTACAACTTGCCAAAGTAGTACGATGTCCCCATAAAATAGTCGTGAATGGTGCCCCTTGAGGATCCTCTAGAACAAGTGAATTGTTAGTTACTAACAATTATATACATGAGATTTGTATCACAAATTAAAGACAAAATATATGAATATGTTTTTTATGGTGTTGTTGAGAACTTGTTGACATCCATCACTCAACAACAAATCTAGTGCAGTTGACATCACACCCAACAAGCCATGGAATGATTTATATTTATTTTTTAGGTCCACACTACTCATTAACAATGTAGCTTTGTAGTGACTCAACTTCCCATATATACATGTGAAATACCAACCAATGTGTTCAATAGTATATATAGATCTAGTGTGATGGAATGTGTTGTCATTTGATTATCACATCATATGAGGCTAGAGCCATCACAACCCATGAGAATATCACTATTAAGACCATTTGAAGGTTTTTGAACCCAATGTGTAATATATGGACCCCTAATGAGGTAACGTGCCTATCATACAAGCTTGCTTTTGTCTCATAAATTGTGATCACGTGAAGTTCACTTGCTGATATAAAATGTCTTATTGATGTATGTGAATTTTTAGATACTACTATATAGGCATTCCAAGATGCAATTATTATTTAACAATAGTAGGTAAACATAATCTACACCATATAAACTATGACTTTATCCAATATTCAAAGAATTTACTTGGTCCAAGGTTCTTTTTCCATGTCATTTTTGTACACCTCAAATCAACTTTTAGGTCACTAAGAGCCTCATTTGCATTATGAAACACAAAAAAAGGCAAGCCAATATATTTGTTAGATGTTTATGAATGAAGAGAGTCCATTCCAAGATAGGTAATGCTTGATAGGATCTAAGGAAATATATGAATATTACTCATACTATCAATTTGTCTATATGTATATGTGTCATGACCTCCTTTCTAATATTAAAAAAACCTTAGCAGAAGCATTGCACATATTAGAGATCATGACAAATTGTGAAATGATATGATTAAACCAAGAAAAATCCATAGTATAAGATAAACCACATGATACTTTATTACATGCCATAAAAATGGACTCTAAGTCCCACATAAAAGGGTTCAATAAAAGAAACTTTAAAACAACATAGCTAAAAATGGAAAGACACTATCTAGAATGGCACCCCACCAAGTAGGATCTGGTCATTGTTCCTAAGATGACGTCTGGTCTCTACTTCTTTTCTTCCTCCTTGCCTACAGACATCTCGTCCCCATCCATGCAAAGCAACGTAAAAGTATGTGAGTGGCACTGAGTAGATATAACATGAAAGTAGCATACAATTAAAATGATACGAAATAACTTGAAGAACTTAATTACTTAATAAGGTTATCATGATTATTTGAAAACTTAATCATTGACATGAGTACATGAAAATTGTGTATTTTATCTTGAGTTAATATAGTCACTCTCTTGAATGCACCACAATGCTCATAATGTCAATTAAGGCTCACATAAGGCCAATTAAGGCTCACATAAGGCCAATTAAGGCTCACATAAGGTCGGTTAAGGCTCACATAAAGCTCCGACAGAGTCCATAAGGCCAGTTAAAGCTCACTTAAACATGATTGAGAGGACTGTATCAACTTAAAATGATTACTTAATCTTGAACATGGTTTTCATGATTTCATGGTTCATTAACATGATAAATATACATAATGTTTGACTTAAAGACATAAATAGTAGAAAACTTGATTTCTTAGCATGAGTATCATTTTCCATAAGCATATAATGAGTAGTAGAATAATTGTACTTTAAATGAATCATCATAATTAAAATGTAAATAATAAAACCCCGAACTCTAAATAATACTCAGTGTGCATATCCACTCACCTAGGTCTGAGAAGAACACTAACTGTAGCATGATTCTTATTCAACGCCTAATTATCCTATCTAACATATAAATATGTTAATTGTCATGGTTAAGATTAGGGTTTTAGGGTTTTCAATGAATCATGGAAAGTAGGTTAAGAATCTGGGTCTAAACCCTTGACCATTCGAAATGTAAGACCCCTGACCTGGGTCTTGGGCTAAACCTTTTTTCTTTGGCTTGATTAAGTGATTAGAACCTTAATCTAATCCTTTGAGATGCTTTTAGCTTAAGTCTCCATCTTGAGCTTGTTTGGATGATGTTTGTGCTTTATGTGCTTGTTTTGGGTCAAATTGCAATTTACCCATTTGAGAGGGTTATCTTGCAATTTTACAAACCTAGTTTGTATCTTCTCTTTATTGGCTTCATGAGAGAGAGTTTGATGCTTTGGGGTGCCTTAGTTGAGCATTGGATGAGTGGCGGCACCCTTAGAGGTGATTAGGGTTTTGATATGTCTCAACCATGTGTGCATGGTTGAGTGTAGTGACCCTTATCTCAACCTTGTGGGTGTGTTTTGGGTGTGTCTCAATTGAGAAATCTACCTTGTCTTGGTTTTGTCTCGACCATGATGGTTTTGGTGGAGTTGGGTTGAGATAGTGGTCTTCTTGAGGTGTGTCACGCCCTGGATGTTTTGGTGATCCTTTGTCTCGACCACGACCTGTTCTTGGGTGGTGTTTCGACCCCTATTGAGTGTCTTGACCAAAACCAATGAGTCAAGGGACCTATGTGTTCGAGACCCTAGTTGTATCACCATCTCATGCATGCATGGTTTAAGTTGTTGCATGTGAGTTTCTTGGGTGGAAAAGTGTCCCTTTGGTTCTTTAGGTGTTGACACCTTATCTTCACCTTATGTCCCTCCTCCTTCATGTATATAAACCTTCTCCTCTCCATGAAAGTGAACCTTTCGGCCTTCCTTCTTCCTCCCTCTCTTTTTCTCTTCCTTGGAGCTTGGTGGAGCAAGGAGGGATGATCCTTGGAGCTTTGGTGATCGAGATCCCTTGCATGTGGTGACTTTTGGTCATCTTCAACCTTGGTAAGTGTATGCCTTTCTATGGTGACGTTTTATTTGGATGTCCTACCCCATCTTCTTATCTTTTCTCAGCCATAGACCATGTATCATCCATGGTGGTCATTTCAGAGAGAAACTCCTCATCACAAGGGTCATAGGCCATGTTTTAACAAGGTGGTACCCAAGTGTGAGGAAGTTTCCATCTCTCTTTTCTCCCTTCTTCTTTTGGTTCATCCTATGGTCTCTTTCCCTCTCTTCTTGAGCAATATTTTATGTTGGTGTCTTCTTCTTCTTGACGTGATCTTATTTCTGAGAGTGGAGCCTTTAGTGGAGCATCATCATCATCCTTGGTGATCGTGTGCTTGGAGCTTGTGATCCTTGGAGTTGATCTTCCTTAAGGTGGGTTATGTAACTTTCTACCCTCTCTATTATTGCACTTTTCTTTGCTTACATGTTGTTGTTTCTCCCTCTAAATCACGATCCTAACATGCTAGTAGATGAGATCATGTTCTAGAGATTGAATGATAGTGTTTATCATGCTTGTTTGCTCAAAATATGAAACCTAATTTGAGGTACCCAATTTTAGATATGGTTGTGACATGGTGGTTTCGTCCTATCTTGTGACCTTGGTTTTGGTCACAAGCATGATGATCATGTACAATAATGTACTACAAAGTATAAGTCCTATTTTGGAAGTGTTAAATGAGGTTTTTCATCTCTCTTGCATGAGGTTCTTTCATGGTGATTTCATGACCCATGTTTTAGGGCTTTTGGTAACCGACTATGTGTGAAGTTTCTCTCCTTGAAGATGGTGGTTTTCCGTGTTGTCGTCTTCTATTTTATTCATGGAATACTTCTATTTTGACCTTGTCTAATCCCTATTTTAATGATAGTCCTTTTCCTTGGTGGTAGCATGATCTTAGTGCTCGATGCACCATGTTTTCTTCTTGGATCGAGACACTTTGATGTATGGTGTTTGGTCAAGATGGTGCTTGTGTTTTGGGTCGAAATAAGTGTTATAGTTTCAGTAGAGACATATGCTCTGGTGTGGTCATGACTCTTTCTTTTGTTTTGGTCGAGAACCTTGCTTCATGGGTGGTCGAGACACATACTTCACCATATAATCAATACAGGTATATGAGTAAGCAAGTAACGAACCATGTACAGTGTTGTTTGGATGATTGGTTGGTTAAACTCTTATCACATTCCTTAAGCCTGGTATATTCTAAGAAAATGGGAAAGGGTGTACCTAGGGTTTAGAGATTGAATATAACGATAAAACCCCAATCGGATATGTATGGAACCCTAACCCTAATTTTGAGTCATGTGATATGTTTACTTCTCTCTCATGGAATGGTTATCATGTTATGATGTTTTCTCTATCCTAATCATTAGCCCCTAACCTTACAGGTGGTATGGACTTGAATATCTTATCTAGTGTATGCTATGGTGAATATGATGTGACACAGGGTAATGGTTATGAGCCTTTATGAGGCATGTTGAGACACATGAGATACAGGAATGATGTGAATGGGTCCTACAACCTGGGTGAGGCTATTGCCTAGTTTGAGGTGTTAACCTATAGTGATGTGATTGAGTGATCGATATCCCATGGAAAATGTGATGATGAGGTTAGAAATGAATGGAAGTAGTATCAAATGGTGTTGTGACAAGTTTATGTTGTAAATGTTCTATATCTTCTGAAGTTGTACTATGCCCTTACTTTTGTAGGTTTTGTATGTGGTTTGTACATTGTAACTTGATTGATGCTAAAAGATACCCAATTGGCTTAATTAAGAAAGTGAAACTCTAATCATGTAGGTGACTTTTGCTATAGATCCATTCCAGTGTCCGTCTTAGTGATTTATGGTGAAATGGGTTCTCCTTTAGTGGAAGCTCAGAGTCATATACTTTTGAGTATATGCATTCATAGGATTAGTTGTGGTCATACCCTGGAAAGAGAATGGTGGAGGTCGTATCTCAATGATTTGATAAAGAGTACTTAGATAATATCTTTTGAGGATGGTTGTGGTCATACCTCAATAGGAGTGTGGTTGCGGTCGTAACTCAATTTCACTAGCGTTGTGCTTATATACCAAGGTAGGGTAGGGTATTTTGTAGTTAGACTCGATATGTCTTTGTGGTGTTTTCTCATGTTTACCAAGAGGTGTTGGGGAGGTTGTGGATCACGACTCTTCCATTGACCTTGTATGGCACTAATTTTGACTTAGTAGTGGTCAGTTGGAGAATGAGTGGTATACTAGATCTCCTCAGGGTATAATAAAAGATGTAATACATTCACGTAGCATATTTGCATTGGGACAAAATGTGAATAACATTTGATGAGCCTTTTCGTTGCTTTTTTACAGCTCAGTTGATAGAGGATATACATGTTCTTCATATTCCTCCTTAAATTATAAAATGTTCTACAATTTAGTTGCAATTTCTCTTAACTACTTCAATAATATTATCTACTTATCATGGTATAGCTTTACTTTCTGCTCTTCTTTATCTCATATATGTTCTTTAATGGCATTGGTGGAGAGTTATATATCTCGCTTCCTCACTGGGATGTTTGGTCTCACCCTGTGGGTTTCCACATCTTTTAGGTGGTCGTGCACGAAGAGGTGGAAATTGTGCAACTGAGGAAGGGCAGAAGCAAGAGCAGTAGCTGATAAGGTTTGATGTGTTGCTAGTCTTTTGGTGA
This sequence comes from Alisma plantago-aquatica, assembly GCA_963693085.1. Classification (NCBI taxonomy): domain Eukaryota; kingdom Viridiplantae; phylum Streptophyta; class Magnoliopsida; order Alismatales; family Alismataceae; genus Alisma; species Alisma plantago-aquatica. The sequence continues at coordinate 938,239,047 of OY856412.1, read as the reverse complement.
TAGAGTCCTAGATGTGGTCCATGTACACTTAGGTCTTTGGGGTGTTCTCAATGTGTTTTTTGGATACATTATCGATATGAGGTTTTTGGTCTTGTGAGCCATGATTGTACAGTTATGCCATGTATATATATATATATATATATATATATATATATATATATATATATATATATATATATATGTGTGTGTGTGTGTGTGTGTGTGTGTGTGTGTGTGTGGTATATGTATCTCATGTAATAGATGGATGATAGGAATGATAATGTATGACGATGTAAGCACCTTGTGTAATGCATGTGACATGATTGTGGACTTATATGTGATAAGTTTGTGCTTATGGTTCTTTTGCTAAATTGGTTTTAATTTTTTGTGGTTTCTGGTAATGTACATGTTTAGTTCTAATTTCATCTTTAGTTTTGAGTAATCTCGTTTGTGGAGCGTCGGGGTGTCACAATTTGGTTGGTATCAGATTTTAGATTCTTTGAGTCTACAGGGATCTAGAATTAGGGTTTGTGTCTATTCTAGTATCCTCTAGTATGTCTTATAGTGACTTCTATTTATGCAGAAGAAGAAGAAGAGTAGAAAATATGTCTAGAGATCACAATGAACACGCTGTAGAGAGCAATGTTTCTACATCTGGAGGTGGTGTAAGGGACTAGGTGAGGGAAGATCGGGCATCTAAGGTACCCTAGTTTGACTCGTCCATGATGGAGAGCCTTGTCTTTCGATCCATTTTCAATTAGTTCATGGAAACGATGGCGCACATGGCAGACAGAATGCTTATACCACATCCAAGGGTAGTGGTTCCCAATATTGAATCCTCGGGCTTTGGGAATACCTTTGAGAGGCTGATACATTTTGGGGCGGTGGAGTATGCTGGTACGGTGGATCCAATAGATGTATATCTTTGGTTGACAAAGTTGGAGATGGCCTTTAAGATCCTTAGCATCCCCAAGGTAGACAAGGTAAAGCATGCAGTATATCTTTTGAAAGGGAGCATTGGACATTGGTGGGCCATTGAAAAGGAGAAGAGGCATGGTGTTGTTATCAGTTGGGAGGAGTTTTTATGTGAGTTTGTCAGTCTGTACTTTCCTCAGACCTATCTGGGTGAGAAGATATCCCAGTTTGAGATGATCTAGCAGGGATCCATGTCAATCAATGAGTATGAAGTGAAGTTTATGGAGTTGTTGAGTTTTTATCCTCCCATGGCTACTATAGATCAGGAGAGGATTTGATGCTTTGAGAAGTGGATGAGTTTTGAGTGGTCTACCCCAGTGGCTTCTTTGGAGAACTGTGAGCAATTTTCCATGTTTGTGGAGTCAGTTCAAAGGATAGAGAGATCAGTGGTTGAGAAGCGTGAGAAGAGTGCCAAGAAGAGTCTTGCTCAGTACTAAGGAAAGTCATCTGAAAGCTTTAAGGAGCCTAGATTCTCAACACCACTGTCACAGTAGAGAGAAACAATTCAGACACAGTGGTCACCAAGTAAGGGTAGAGGTCACAACTTTCCACCTACATGATCCTACAGCATAATGTCAGTGTCAGTGATGGGGTCATCTAGGCCACAGTATGAGACCAAACAAGTAGGACATCTAAGGTGGGCATGTTTAGTGAAAGGTGATGAGGTGACCCAGTAGCTGAGGCAGAGCCAGCGGAGCCTATAGAGTCAACAGTTTAGCAGTGGTAGAGGTCGAGGATGCAGACATGTATTACAGATTGGTTCCTCTAGACAGGCTAGTAGGGAACGAGGACAACAATAGGTGACGACTCAATTTTATGCCTTATGTCAGTCGGAAGGAGAGGTCAACCCGTAAATAGAGACATGTCATATGGAGTTATTTCATTCTTATATGTTTATCTGTTTTGGTTGACCCGAGTGCCACACACTCTTTTAATCACCCAAAAGGTGATTGATAGTTGTTCTCTTCCTGTTAGTCATAGATGTGGGAGCTTGAGGAAAATATGTGTAGGAAGTACCTATCTCTTTTCGCTTAGGATTTCAGGGGTGAAATCCTTGTTAGGGGTTTATGGCTTGTAAGACTCCTGACCTAGGTTTTGGGCTAAAATAGTTTTTTTTTGTTTGATTAAGTGCTTAGAACCTTAATCTAATCCTTTAAGATGCTTTTAGGGCTTGAAGAGAGCTTAAGTCTCCAGTTTGAACTTGTTTGGATGATGTTTGTGATTTATGCGCTTGTTTTGGGTCAAATTGCAATTTACCCATTTGAGAGGGTTATCTTGCAATTTGCCACACCTAGTGTGTACCTTCCTTTTCTTGGCTTCATGAGAGAGAGTGTGATGCTTTTGGGCACCTTGGTTGAGCCTTGGATGAGTGGTGACACCCTTAGAGGTGTTGTTTCGACCCCTTTGGATTGTCTTGACTGAAACCAATGAGTTGGGGGACCTAAGTGGTCGAGACCCAACATTGGTTGTATCACCATCTCATGCATGCATGGTTTAAGTGGTTGTATGTGTGTTTCTTGGGTGGACAAGTGTCCCTTTGGTGCCTTTAGATGTTGATACCTCAGATTCACCTTTCCTCCCTCCTCCTTCATGTATATAAACCGTTTTCTCTCCATGCAAGTGAACCTTTCGGCCTTCCTTTTTCCTCCCTTTCTTTTGCTCATTCTTGGAGCTTGGTGGATCAATGAGGACTGATCCTTGGAGCTTTGGTGACCGAGATCCCTTGCATGTGGTAAGTTTTGGTCATCTTCAACCTTGGTAAGTGCATGCATTTCTTTGGTGATGTTTTCTTTGGATCTCCTACCCCATCTTCTTGTCTTTTCTTGGACATAGACCATGGATCATCCACGGTGGTCATTTTGGAGAGAAACTCCTCATAACAATGGTCATAGGACATGTTTTGACAAGGTACTACCCAAGTGTGAGGAAGTATTATTCTCTCTTTCTCCCTTCTTCTTTTGGTTTGGCCTTGGGTCTCTTTCCCTCTCTTCTTGATCAATATGACGTTGGGGTCTTCTTCTTCTTGATTAGATCTTGTGATCGAGAGTGGAGCCTTTGTTGGAGCATCATCATCATCCTTGGTGATCGTATGCTTGGAGCTTGTGATCCTTGGAGTTGATCTTCCTTAAGGCGGGTTATATAACTCTCTACCCTCTCTATCATTGCACTTTTCTTTGCTTTCATGTTGTTGTTTCTCTCTCTAAATCACATCCTAACATGCTAGTATATGATATCCTGTTCTATAGCTTGAATGATGGTGGTTATCCTTCTTTTTTGCTTAAAATCCGAAACCCTAATTTGAGGTACCTGATTTTATAGATGGTTGTGACATGGTGGTTTATTCCTATCTTTTAACCTTGGTTTCAATCACATGCATGATGATCGTGTACCATGATGTAATACAGATTTTAAGTCATATTTTGGAAGTGTTAAATAAGCATTTGTCTCTCTTGCATGAGGTTATTTCATGGGGATTTCATGACCCATGTTTTAGGGGTTTTGGTGACCGACTTTGTGTGGAGTTTCTATCTTTTAATATGGTGGTTTTCCTTATTGTTATCTTCTATTTTAGCCATGGAATACTTCTATTTTGACCTTAGACAATCCTTGTTTTAATGGTGGTCCTTTTCCTCTGTGGTAGCATGACCTTGGTGGTCTATACACCATGTTTTCTTCTTGGGTCAAGACACTTTGATGTATGGTGTTTGGTCGAGTTGTTGCTCCCATTTTGGGTCGATACAAGTGTTATAGTTTCAGTCAAGACATATGCTTTGGTGTGGTTATGACTCTTGCTTTTGTTTTGGTTGAGGCACCTTGCTTCATTGGTGGTCGAGACACATATGTGCATGATGGTTAAGACACATACTTCACCATATAATCAATACATGTATATGAGTAAGCAAGTAATGAATTTGTAGCATTTTCAATGAATTTTTAAATACTATGTATTCACTGACCAATCAGAATGTTCGATAAATCCACCTGTGTAAACCTGGCCAAAAAAATAGTTGGCACCATCTTGCTGAGGAGTCACTGGCCACATGCCCGGGCTCACTCACAATTGAAGTGTGGTCGTGAACAAAATCCATAGGGTAAAAGACTAAAATGGCCATGTATGTCTAGCATTCATGCGAGTCGATCCAAGGGTAGACCAAGGAAGTCGACACTTGGTATGATCATCCCCATCGTGATTGTAAACTGAGAACTCAAATCAGTGAGAAATTGGGATCCATAGCTTCAATCCAATGGAAGGGAATACTGAAGAACAAGTTGCATTAGGATCCTTGTGAGATTCTAGTCTTAGTGACCCGTTGAAGAGGTCATATGGTGGTCAAGAGCTCAAGAGTAGGCTCCCGCCATGGATGACCAACACGAGAAGAACCACAATCACAAGAAGAGATGAAATAATGCAAGATGGCATGTATGATGAATTCATGAGGGCCATACGAAGTCAATAGGACAACAAAATTCTCCACAAACTCCCAAAACTATAAGAATTGTGGTGGTGTTTAAGAAAAATAGAGTAATGAATCTTGAGAATCTAATTTGGCAATACATAATGAAACCATAAAAACCAAGGACATGTAAAGTTTTGATTGGTCACATTCAGAGATTTGGCGGGATTTCTGTTGTGGGATGAAGTCTGAGAGGACAGGATGACGATGAGTTTCACCGACATGAAGACACGTTCATGGGTATAGAGATGGGGTGACCTGGATGGACTAAGGAGATAAAGAAGTTGTCAAAGATGGTGTGGTTATGGTTACCTAAAGAGGAATTTAGTTGAGGTGATCTGAGGCACCGCGTTGAGCTCACCATTGTTGGAGAGGTAGATTGAGCATGCGGTGGTTCTATGGCTGCCCTAGATCCAAATTGTCACCAGAGGAAGGTTTACCAATGGCCGAGTATGCTTTCTAGATTCATTTTACTTAGAGCTATGGTAGAGAGTGCCATGGAGTGATTGTTGCATCGACTGGAGAAGAGGGTGATTTAGGCATTTTTTCCATAGAGGGAGTTAGGGTTCATGTGAGGGCATATTTGATGTGGAATGACCTCCTAGTCTTTCTTGTGGTGAGATATCTGGCATTTTTTCCATAGAGGGAGTTAGTGTTCTATCTAAACCCTAGTTAGTCAAAATTCATATTTAGGGTTGGATCGGAATTCTAGGGGTGTTACAATATGTATCTAAAATTTCATAATAAAGTTCCTGAGAATTGTTGTTGGTGTGCACACCACCGTCAGTTTCATCCCAACTACTACTTATTATCTCTACATGAAACTCTTCGTAGTACTTATTTGTTTTGTCTTCCAAAGCCACCCAAACTCTCTAGACTAGTTTTCCTAAGGATAGATTTAGTGTATCTATGACATACTGGTGCGTTTTTCCTTGCCTTGGGTTACAGCTAACCAAATGGATTTGATTAGATGTGGCCCTAGGGCTCGAACACACTTAGATCTTTCATTTTTATAATGTACCTAGTCTAAAACGCTCACTCAAACCAGACACACTTCACCCACAAGTGCAAGGGGTCGTGTTGTAATATAGGAAATTGGCAAGAAAATGGTCCATCTGTAGGGAGATAGCGGGTACTAGAGCTTAGTTAGTGTGTGCTACATTCCTAAAGTGGAGATTAGGGTTTTTAGGGTTTAATCATGGTTTGAGTTGATTACACTAAGATACAAGAAATTGAATAAGAAAGGAAACTAGATAGTCAAGAACCCTAAGCAAGTAATTCTAATTAACAAAGAAGGCAACTACTTAAGTAAGAGCACAAAACTACCCTAGACTAGCAATTAAGGCACTAAAGCAATTAGAGACCTAAATTGACCACTAACTAGAATAAACAAGCACAAAAAAGAACTAGCTACCATATCAAGGATTAACTACCAACACTAAGCAATTGACTAAAGAGAAATTAAACCAAGCAACTAAGAAAGCATTAACTAGCGTGAAATCAAGATGGGTTTTAAGCAAGTTATGGGAAGAGTTGGTCGTTTGGGGAGTGATACTAAGATATTAGTTGGGGGAGCATCTCATGCAAAACATAACTATACATGCTAGATCGCTAAACCAAACAAGTAGTCAAATGCAAGGAGATCACCCTAGACTATTGGTTCGCCATGGATAGAATAGAGTGTGGGAAGGGGAACTACACCCTTGTGCACCCTATCTATCTTTACGAGGCTCAATTGGACCAAGGTTAGGTGGGATTTCAATTCAATTTGACTAATCTAGGTTTTTAGGATAGGGATGTTTAGTGTAATTGGGAGCCAAAGGTAGGAATGGGGAGTAGAGGTAAGGGTATTTCACCCCACATTACTCACCATCTATCTTTTAGAAAACTCCTAGGCAATTAAACTAAACAATCCTATACTAGCTACTTAGACCTCACACCTAGGAGTAGGAGAAGAGCTATATGTGTGGAAATATGGGGTGCTATATAGGAATCCACTAGTTGGACCTAGGAACAAATCCCAAAATACCCTCACATATGCTATCTTCTCCTGGACTTAGGTAGTTTCAAACATAAAACTACAAGCAATTCATATCTTTAGGCAAAAACCACAAGTAAAAACATGGGAAGTAAGATAGAAGTAGAAATCAATCATCACAGAATGAAAATATAAAGTTTTGCAAGATAAGTTCCCCCAACATGGTATCAAAGTATCATTTTACCCCCAAACAGCCCACCAAGGGAGCTTAGCTAGACATAAAATAAGAAAAAGAAGAGAAAGAAGGAGTAGAGCAGTGTAGGGCCATAGAATGTGGTGAAGACTCCTCCTTCTTCACCTCCTAGTTGTTGTAGCATGACCTCCTTCCTCCAAGGTGGATGGATGGCATGGAAGTATGGGGTTTTGTGGTGGAAACCCTAGAAAACTAGGGTTTTAAGGTAGTGGAAGGTGGAAATGGAGTGGGGTGGATGAAGGTAGGTGAGAGATCTCAGATGCTAAGGGGAACTATAATGAATGCTAACCTTCATGCTACAGCCACCACCCTACTATATATAGGTGGAGGGGAAGTACTAGGGTAAGTGGGTGCAATGTTGGAAATTTAATGGGAAAAAAGTAGGGTTAGGGTAGTCACCACGGTCATGGTGGTCACCACAGTCGTGGTGGATGGGATGCATCCAGGTCGTGGTTGATGGGAATGGACAAGGCAAGAGTGTTGAAAATGAAATTTAAAAATGGGACCTTGGAGGCTCGGGTGGCCACAGCCATGGCGGTCACCACGGCCATGTTGGGAAAGCAGTAGCATAGGTTTGGTGCATGGTGCATGTGAGGTGGATGGAATGGGTATGGCCATGGTTCTAGGAAGGTCGTTGTCGATGTTAAATGCCATGGTCATGGCAGCTTCCACGGGCAATGTAGGTCTTCAGTGCCACAGTCATTATGAAGTCCACGGTCGTGTTGAATATTCAACTCCACATCCATTGTGGATGCCATGACTGTGGAAAATCCTTGATCTTTGTGATGCCATTACTGTGATTTTGAGCTATCTTGCCACAACCATGGAGTGGTACCATGGCTCGTGGTGAGGGCTCGGTTGCTCAACTTTGATTTTAACTCCTCCAAATGATTGCTTTTTGTTTTGGACCAACTTTTCCTATTTAAGGGATGCTTGGTGAAGATTTGGGTTTAATATCGGGGCTTAGAAACCCAAGGATACTCTCCTTCACTCTCCTTTACATCCAATGTATGTACAAAAACCCTGAAAAACACACAAAAAGAAGCCATAAGTGCATTTGACATAAAATTACATGTTAGGGGGAATAACTTACATTCTAACAATATTTATATGTGATAATATGCAAAAATACTCTAAAATATGGTTGCATCACCATCCCGACATAAAACATACTTGTCTTCAAGTAAGCTCCAACTTAATCTCTCTTCAGTTTCTTTTCAACAAACAAGAATGATAAATGCATTGCAACAGTTGATTATTGACTAAATGGGTTTAAAGGTGACTAATTACATGTGTTCCACTCTCTCCTCTCTAATTTCACAAACCAATCATGAAAAGAGCATTGAGCATACAAACTTCGAATATAGGACATAGAACACACAATCATTACACATGGCTTTCACGTAGCTCCGAATAGACTATTTTATGATGGCATTAATGAAAGATGACCAAGAGTGTTGTTTCACTTTCATGCATTCAATTTCATGCCTCAAATCACACTATGTGACCCACATGGCTATGGATAAAGGGTGAAGTGATCTAGGTTTGATGTTTCCTAGCTCAATGGTGTGGAAAAAGAAAGGGTTGCAGAAAGGGTTGGAGTGCTATCACATAGAGAACTCATATTTTCTTTATTTGGATGTTATTACATGGGAGCATATTCATTTTCTTTTTGTATTATCTTTTTCTTCTTTTTATTTTTCTTTTCTTTTTCTTTGATCAATGTGTAAGGAGGGAATATGGTGGTGTGAGTGAAGCAGGGAGATATAGATGTGGCCACCCCAAACTTTTGGAGTGGTCATGGTTGAATATGTGTACTTTGGCATCCTTTCATAAGGTGGAGAGGTAAGAAGATCATGAAAGAAAAGTGGGGTCAAAGGGGGGTCACTAGTGTGATTCTCATCATAATATCTCATGCATGAAAGTTATTACAACACTTCATCAGATAATATCACACAACATGAGTCAAAAACATGAAGTTCATACTTCTATCAAATGATTCCATAGGCCCTAAGCATTCATATCTTGCTCAAGTCACAATTCAACCAAACCATTCACAAACATAACAAAGTGATTCACATGTAGAAAGTCAATAATTAAGTCCATTAGAAATAGAATAGAGAAACTTAGCATGCATTTGTCATAGATCAACATTTTCACATAAATAGGTGGAGATTAAGTAAAACATGCTTTTTAGACAAGAAGTTCCACATTTGGGAAAGATTGGCCAAAATGGTGCCAACTTGAACTCAATCACATCTAAATCTACTTTTAGAAAAAAGACAACATAAAGCAAGAAAATAATAACTAAACCCCAAAAAAATTACTAAAAATTTACATGAGATGCAATGCATGAGATGGAGTGGCAAAAAGAGAAAAAAATTGAAAAAAAACACAAAAATGCATGGAATCAACTACATGATATGCATGAATGCAAAACAAGCACTCAACATCAGGATAGAGAAGTATAAGGGTTATTCAAACTGTTTGATCATCTCGAAAAAAATTTAGAACAAGGAATACATAGGCAAATGAGGTAGAGGAAGGGCTTACTGCCCTACCACCCCAAACTTTTAAATCATGATGTCCTTAGCATGAAATAGAAGTTTATAATAGTAGGGTAGAGGGATGAAGTCATGGTAGACAACCGCCAAGACATGGAGTGATCAATGTAGCACTAGGTGATCAGGGTACGGCCACCATGTTCGTGATGATTAGCACGGCCGTTCTGACTTGCAAGTAGCACGGCCATGTTGTGTGGGACGACTGTGTTGTTCGCTTTCCTGTAGCATTTTCACTTAGCTTCATTTTTTTATTTCAATTTTTGATCTTCTTGTTGGCTAGCTCCTTCATGTGTCGTCCATCCTCCATTCTACTGCTCTAAAATGATATATAAAAAGAAAAACTATCAAGTATGGTGTGTGTGTGTATTTTTGGAAAAAGTAAAGTGTAATAAAAATAAGGAGATTTTGAGAATCTCAAACCATGTGGGTTGCCTCCCACCAGCGGTAAGTTTATATCCTTCAACCAGGCTTGATGTTCCTCCTCCAGTGATGTGGCCTCAATAAAGGTGCTCCTATCAGTATCATAACAGATTATCTCAAAGGCCTTCAGAACATGGTCTTCTTCCTAAGGTTCACATTGGGTCTCAACTTCCGTTATTTCCACTTCTATTTCATCTGTCTCTTTATCCACCTTGAAGATGTTCTCATCATTTTAACAAATCTTGTCATTCTTTGGCAGTCAACATGAAAATATCTATCTTCTTGCTCAGGTAAGTAACTCTTAATGTGTCGGCACGTACTTTGATCTTTGCATCAGTTGTGGCCAGAAAGGGTCTCCCTAGAATGATATATGTTCTCCCATCCTTTGGCTCC